>CM077668.1:345428467-350228467 GCA_039707655.1 Elymus sibiricus
CATTTTATTGCTCCTCTAGATATGTAACGTCATCACAATTATGTATGCATCCATTTATACTCTAGATACACAACGGTACCTGACATGAACAAGTCACACATACTGATTTGTCGCTTTCATGGATCGTGGTTGCGATGTGGCCAACACAAAGAGAACAAGTTGCATATTCTAATTTGTGTGCTTTCATATATCCCGAAGGCCTATAATGACGATCCACTCATTTTCCGATATATGTAACTATATTGGATATAGAATCGACAAGATCAATGCCACTTTTACATGAATCTTTAGTGAGAATCTAAGCAAAATATCCATTTGTGGTATTGGATGCTTATCATACAAATTTGGCATGGTAAAGATTTTTTTTTTTCGAGATTGACGGGGGGGGGGGGGGGGGGGGGCAAAAAGCCACACCGTTTGTTATATTCCAACTCGAAGGTGACTTGGCAGTCAGTACAGGTACATGTAAGCGCACACGAGGCGCAACAGAAAATTACAGAGGAAGGACCAAGAGAAAGCCCAAAACTAGAAGAAAGAAACAAACGGAGAGGAAGGTTGGCTACAGAACCAAACCGAAACCCCTGGAGGCCGACGTCTCGGTACCGAGCTCCGCTGAGCAGCTTGCTCCACCACTGACAATGAACCACAACAAGGCCTAGGGAGAAAAAAACGGGCACCAAAACAGCAACTCGCAATGGAACATCACCGGCACGAACGAAGGGCGTCGGATAACCGAGTTCGTGCAGCGACACCGGTGTGCGCCGGCGAAGCCGAAAGACAACGCACCACCGAGACCGAAGGGCGGCGCGGCACCGGTGTACCGCCGCCGAGGTCGAAGGGCAGCGTGCTGCCGAGGCCACCCCAGGATGTCCACGCAAACGTCGTCCGGGCCACCATGAAGCACAACCCTGACGGAAAGGAGACACCAAAGTAGAAGCATACCGAGAAGCATCACTGGCGCGAACGAAGAGCGTCGGATAGCCGAGTTCGAGCGGCGGCACCGGTGTGCCGCCGGCGAAGCCGAGAAGGCAACGCGCCACCGAGACCGAAGGGCGCAGCACCGGTGTACTGCCGCCGAGGTCGAAGGGCAGCGTGTCGTCGAGGCCACCCCAGGATGTCCAAGCGGGCTCCACTCGAGTCGCCTAGAACAAAGGCCGGCTAGGATCGAAGTCGGGGTGGAGATGGAGCAGCAAGAGCCGAGTCCACCCGAAGCAAAAATAATCCAAGAAGATGCCCCCAAGGAGGAAACGGCGTAGAGACGTCGACACCATCCGACTTGGGGACCCCGGGTCCGAGATTTTCTCTCGGGATCTGAGAGCTTGGGGGGGAGGAAAACAGTGCCAAAATCGACGCCTTCAAGAAGGGAAAATGGCGGCTGCAGCCGTCACCGTCGATGAAGTTTTCACCCGGAGCCTCCTCCACCTCGCAACCGGAGCAAGCCGGCCACCCACCACCGTAGCCCATCAGCCTAGGCAGCGAAGAGCCGCGAAGCGAGCAACGGAGGGCCAAAGAAACAGCAACACACCGGCCCCCCGCACGCAGAAAAAGGCAAGGCCGAGGTGCGCCGCGGCCAGCGCGAGTCCGAAACGAGAGAGCACGAAGAGCAGGTCGACGACGAGACCATCCGAACCCGCCAGATCTGGCACGGCCGAGCGAATCCGGCCAGCCGGCACCCCCGCGAGATCAGAGAGGAAGGGGGTCGGCCGGGTGGCGCGCGAGCCCGGGAGAGCCACCTGCACCCCAGCTCAGGGGCAGGCCCGCGCGCCCCGGCCAGATCCGCCCGCGTGCCACGGTCCAGCAGCCTCGTGCACCTCCGGCCAGCATAGCACGGGCTAGGCCGCGCTGCCGAGAGGAGCGGCCGCCGGAGCAGGACACGGGCAGCCCGCAGCAAGCGAAGGAGACCAGCAGCGGGACGGAGCAGCTGGAGGCCGGGTCTTCGGGCAGAAACGGATCTGGAGGTGGAAGGGGAAGGGGAGCTCGCACGCGAGAGGGCAAGACCCCGCCGCCGCCGTCCGTCGCGCAGGGCTTAGCCCGGCTACCTCATCCGACGACGGCGAGAGCAGGGAGCGGCGGGGGGGAGGTGGCTAGGTGGTGGCGGCGGGGGGCCTCCGGAGCCGCCAAGAGCGACCCGGGAGGCGAGAGTCAGGCGCCATCAAAACATAGATATATCAATGACCGCCAGCATGGTAAAGATTTAGCACTCATTTTTAATTAACTACGAAGTACAGAAACTTGTGTTTCTGGAATAGATTAAAAAACGACTGAAATAATTATTTGTATTGAGTGTTTCTAAAATAGATTGAATTGGTCTGAAAATAATTAAAACTTTTACATGCACACCAAAAAATTGATTAAAATAGACATTGATTGAAATTCCACGCAAATAATTATTTGTCTCAAATGAGCTTGCCTAATGCCTATGGCACTGTACCACTAACAATGCAAATGAAAATGAGCTAATATATGTGGAATATTAATTGTAAGCCAATGTATTAAATTTTACGTGCACACCAACGATTGAATTCCACTGGAAAAAGTTTTCATTGGGATCTTACTGGCAAGAGCAATTTATGCGCATACGGACATACCTATATTTGGAAGTTTGTATGCAGCAGCGCCTCCCCGTCAGCTGTAACAAACCCGTCATCCAAACTGGCTCTTGCTTGCTCAAGTGAGATGTGCCAACAGCCCGGGCCCCACTGCGCAACACATGACTCCTGAGAAACTTGCTACGCCTGGTCTACATGGGCGCGAGAGACAGAGATGGGATCCAAGGGCCGATCTTCGCCGCTCCGGTGAGCCGCTGTGGAATATGTGTACTTGGAACGTCATATTCTATGAAGGTTTCCCGCCGTCGGATGAAAGTGGGCCCGGAGATTAAAGGCTGAGGCCACACTTCCTCCTCTATATGATGCGGGTCCCTGGATCTTCGTCTCGACAGCGACTTGCCTTCTCCCCTTGTGTCAGACTCTTCCTCGCTCTCGCTTAATTCCTCCGAAATTCCATCCCCTTTGCAGCTCCTTCCTTGCCTCCGACCTCCGGCCGAGCGGATGGCATCGTTGCGGGACATGCTTTTGAGCCAGGAGCAGGCGGCGGCGGCGGCCATGTCGGCGGACGCGTACGGGAGGTTCGAAAGGTACTGTATGAGCTCTGCCCATGGTTTTTCCCACTTCCAGCAAGCTGGTAGCGCTCTGGCCGGATTCCCCGACACGGGATTTCTCGTTTCCGGCTTCGGCATGCCTCCCTCCACCTTCATCATGCCGGAGGGGACCCACGCGGCCACTGGTTATGGCGCTGAGGCCGTCCCGGTGGAGATCCCCATGGTCCGGCGACAGAGACCTGCCTCCAGGAACGCCAGGGCGATGCCGTTCAAAGGACCGTGGCTGGAGGAAGAGGATGAGTACGTGAAACCTCTGAATCTGATTTGTTTTTTCAGCAGCTTGATCTCGCGGCATGCATGTTGTTCTGCTTAATTGATCAATGTGCTTTCTTGTTTGCAGACTTCTCAGGAGATTGGTGGATGAGCATGGAGAGCACAAATGGGCGACCATTTCACAGCATCTCCCGGGACGGATCGGCAAGCAGTGCCGTGAGCGATGGACAAATCACGTGCGCCCCGGTATCAAGGTGATGCATCATCTCAGCTTATAGTCTTGATTTGATTTTAATTAGGGGAAATCTTCCATGGATCCATATGATTCGGAAGTCTAAATTGTTTTAGTTTAGTTTTTACTATGTTGGTACAATTCGGAAGTGGGTATTAAGTGAGGAATGAATAGTTCGTCATGCTGCATGCCTTTATTTTAATCATTAATTGCGCCAATTTCTTTATCAAGGCCACTAATTGTTCGCATGAGTAATTCTGTCCATGGCGGTTGGGAAGAGATTGGGGCGAGAAAATGGCCAAACATTAGTTCTATACCATTATTTTTGTGGAATTGCAGATGCACAAGCGTCTGAAAATCGTGCAAGTTTCAGTGGACTGCTTTGAGAGGACAGAAGGGGCATATTAAGAACTTCAGGATCCAATTAAAAGTGGGGTGGGGGGATGCGCTAAAACATATTATGAAAGTGTGTGTGTGTGTGTGTGGGGGGGGGGGGGGGGGGGGGTCTCTTCTTATTGTTTTTGTTAGGAGGGCAATTCCGATCACCTTATATTTGGAGAAACTATTTTTTAGTATGAACCAATTAATTGCGCTCATAGTTTATACCTGCAAATTTTGAACTTTCATGTGGTAAGCAATCCAAACAGTTCAAATATATATAAGTTTCTAGAATGTCACACAAGTTTCTAGAGTCGCCGTCGGGTTGTGGGTGCCTGATGAATCGGGCGTGACTCGTGACGTCAACGGTGGTACACCATATTTTATGTGTGTTGTGATTGGTCGGGTCTGCCTGTTGGTGCATATTAGAGTTTCAGCCAGGCTATTCTCGTTTAGCCAAGCTTCAGATGTCTGTATATATCATTGAGCTTTGTTGCGAGGATTCAGCGATGCAATTTATTTCTACAAAATAAGGCGCCTTTAAAAAACTGCCAAGTTTCCGTTTCTGATCGAATATACTATCGTAGTACTAATATATTTCCTGTATGATATTCAATTCAATTACACTTGCTTGTGCCAATCATCTGGAGGCATTAACTTTGCTTCACCTAATCACATTCCAGAAGGAGCACATCTGGACTGAGGCGGACGACATACTGCTGATCAAAGCGCACAAGATCCACGGAAACCGTTGGTCGGCGATCGCGACGTGCCTCCCCGGCCGGTCGGAGAACGCCGTCAAGAACCACTGGAACGCGACAAAGCGGAGCCTCAAGTCGAAGCGCCGGTTCAAGAAGAAGACGAGCCAACAGGCCGCCCCGGGCCAGTTCACCCTCCTTGAGGAGTACATCCGCAACAAAATGATGGCCGACGAGAACGTGGCGCCACCATCTCCGTCGTCCGGCCCTGCAATGCTGGCCGTCTCCAGCCCACCCGGGATGGGTCAGTACCTCGACCTCCACCCAGCCAACCCGGCCGGGTCATCGTCATCCCAAGCAGGGATGATGAACCTGAGCGCGCCGTTGCCGGACCTGAACGCCTACGGCGGCGAGATGCAGGAGCGATACTACTACCCGGCGTCCTTCCTGACCTACGGCAACAACAACAACCTGCTGCACAATGGACCAGAGCCAGCCTTTCCGCAGATGTTTAGTGCACAGGAAGGCATGCATGCTGCATGCACGAACCTGAACTTGTTCCCGCTCCCCCACGTCGGTGGCGGCTACTACGGTAGCGAGACGGGCCGCAGCAGCGCCGGTGGCAGCAGTGATCAGGACGAAGACGTGGTCCAGATGGCGTCCAGGGAGTTCCAGACGTCCGAGGACGAGGCCACACTGGACCTCACTAGCTTCAACTGAGACGGTCCGTCCGCCGGATCGATCCAGTACCCTATCCATTAATTTTAGCTTGTCGTTTTTACCTTTCCGAACATTTTAGTTTGTCGTTCGTTAAATCAGCTGCTGTGTTGTATACTATTGCCCGAAGAACACACTTGTGTGTTCGTGCGGCGTGGCATGCATGTATCTTTAATTTCCGCATTCTGAGTACTTTGTAAAAGCAACTTTTACCAAAACAATTTGTTTGAGAACCTTCGTTGTATCTGTCTTTGTTTGTAGAGAGATAGCGACTGAGCATATGTACTTCTGTTTCCGACATTATACTCCATCGACACTTGTGTGTTGTGCTAGGATGGCGGTCAGAGCAACTCACGAAGGGTGCGCGGCTTTGGTCACGTGACAGGGCCTTCAGTTCTGCTCGCGGGCAAAGGTGAGAACAAAGAAGATAGAGTCGGTATTCTGGCTGCACACCACCACCGGTTGTATGCTCTCTCCCTTAGCAATTGATTGATTTTGTCTGCATGCTCCTCTACTTCTTCATTTCATCATTAAGTAATTATGGAGTACAACTCCCTGTACCGGTGTATTAGGCATTTTAGATTGTGCACCGCGATCGAGGCAAAGAGAAAAACGAGAGAACGTGATATCTATTTGCTAATTAATATCATTGCATGCAGAGAACCGACCACTGTTACGATAGTCATCACGCAAACATTTTTTTTAAAGAAAAGACAAGTAGTATTAGGGAAACTTGAAATTTCTTCGAAAGGTCTTCAAGATCCGATGCCAAACGCCCAAACTGTCGGTGCACCAAGCACGATAATCATCATCAATGCCTTCATGCAAGCACTACGCCCCGGAGAATTGAACCATGCACTCAGTTGCGACCCGCCGATCACTACCAAAGAGTTAGAGCATCTCTAGACCATACGTGTGGTTGAGGCCTTCTCTTGTGGAGATACACGTCGGCTGGCTGCGATCAACAACTCGCTCGTCACGCTTCTACCCAAAAATGATGGTGTCGTGGATTTAAAGGACTTTCCGCCAATTAGCTTGATCCATGGGGCGGCACGCATCATCGTCAAGGCACTCGCGAATCCGGTTGCGCCCGAGCTACCTCTCCTCATCGGATCCCACCAGAGCGCGTTCGTCAGGGCCGTCCGCTTCACGACAATTTCATGGTCGTGCAAGCTACCGCCCGTCGGCTAAATGCCATTAGCATGCTGACATGCTTGATCAAGCTTCACATGTCGAAAGCTTTCAATACGGTTAACTGGGCATTCCTTCTACAGGTTGTTGTCAGGATAGGTTTTGGCCAGAGGTGGGTCTCGTGGATCTGTGGATTACTATCAACAGAAACTACACGGATTTTGGTCAACTGCATCCCTGGGCGCATGTTACACAATGGCCGGGGTCTCCGGCAAGGGGATTCCCTCTCGCCGCTGCTCTTCTTATTAGTGATGGAAGGCCTCCAACACTTGTTCAAGTCCGCAATGACTCACTGATTGCTGGCCCCTTTGGAAAGGAGGGGACTATCCCATTGGCTCCCGTTCTTCGCAGACGATGTGATGATGTTTGATACGTCTCCAACGTATGTATAATTTTTTATTGTTTCATACTATTATAGTATCAATCTTGGATCTTTTATATACAATTATATATCATTTTTGGGGACTAACCTATTAACCTAGTGCCCAGTGTCAGTTGTTGTTTTTTGCTTATTTTTGGCTTTTCAGAAAATCAATATCAAACCGAGTCCAAACGGAGAAAGAACTTTGTATTAATTTTTTCTGGATCAGAAGAGACCCTAAAGGTTCGGGAGAAGACCAGACGAGCCACGAGGGAGCGACAAGCTCGGGAGGCGCACCCCCAGGCTTGTGGGCCCCTCGTATCACATATTGACCTAATTCGAAGCCTATAAATTCTCAAATATTCCCCATACACCAGAGAGCCACCTCGAATAACTTTTCCACCGCCGCAAGTCTCTATTCTTCCGCGATCCCATCTGGAGGCCTTCTCCGGTAATCTGCCGGAGGGGAATCGATCACGGAGGGCTTTTACATCAACTTTGCTGCCCTTCCGATGATGTGTGAGTAGTTTACCAGACCTATGGGTCCATCGCTAGTAGTTAGATGGTTTCTTCTCTCTCTTTGATCTTCAATACAATGTTCTCCTCGATCTCTTTAGAGTTCTATCCGATGTAATGTTCTTTTGCGGTGTGTTTGTTGGGATCCGATGAATTGTGGGTTTATGATCAGATTATTCATGAGAAATATTTGAGTCTTTTCTGAACTTATTTATGCATGATTGTTATAGCTTTGTATTTCTCTCCAGTCTATCCGTTTGGTTTGGCCAACTAGATTGATTTATCTTGCAATGGGAGAGGTACTTTGTGATGGGTTCAATCTTGCGTTGTCCTATATCCCAGTGACAGAAAGGGACAAGACACGTATTTATATTGTTGCCATTAAGGATAAAACAATGGGGTTTAATCATATTATTTGAGTTTACTTTGTCTACATCATGTCATCTTGCTTAAGGCGTTACTCTGTTTTCATGAACTTAATACCCTAGATGCATGCTGTATAGCGGTCGATAGGTGAAGTAATAATAGTAGATGCAGGCAGGAGTCGGTCTACTTGTCTCGGGACGTGGTGCCTATATGCATGATCATTGCCTTGAATATCGTCATAACTATGTGTTTTTCTATCAATTACCCAACAGTAATTTATTTACCCACCGTATGTTATGTGTTCAAGAGAGAAGACTCTAGTGAAAACTATGGCCCCCGGGTCTACTTTTATCATATATAAAATCCAAAAATACCTTGCTGCAATTTTATTTCCATTATTTTACTTTGAAATTTATTTATCTATCTATCACTATCAGAATTAATCCTTGCAAGTAACCGCCAAGGGGATTGACAACCCTCTTGTTTGCGTTGGGTGCAAGTATTTGATTTTGTGTGTGTAGGTGCTGCTAATGAGGTTCTGTGTGGTTCTCCTACTGGATTGATAACCTTGTTCTTAATTGAGGGAAATACTTATCTCTATTGTACTGCATCATCCTCTCCTCTTCGGGGAAATCCCAACGCAGTTCACAAGTAGCAGGAAAAATTTCTGGCGCCGTTGCCGGGGAAACATCACCAAAATCTATCAAGTACCTTCGCATAAATTATCATCTATTTGCTCTTATTTTCATTTGCCTTTTTTTTGCATTTGCCTCTCATTTTCATCTCCCCCACTTCTAAAACAATTTACAAAAATAAAAAAATATTCTATTTGCTTGTCTGCTAGTTTGCTTGCTTGAAATTGCTACCATGTCTGACTTTGTTATTGAAAAGGGTGAGGATGGTAAAACCTCTAAGATGGAAATTCCCTCAAACTTGGATACAAAAATTTTTGTAACGGGAAGTGGGAATATCATAGGAAAAAGTGTTATCCAAGAATTCTTTACTTGTACGGGAACTTTGGTTTGTAATGACATTCTCATTCTTAAAAGAACCAATAGTTACGCCAAAGCTATCTCTGCACTTGTTCTTAAATTTGAAAGAAGATTTATACGTACTCATACCACTTTGCAAAGATTGTTCTACGAGTTTCCTGTCATAAATAACCCTAAGGCTAAAAAGATAGCTACTCTTATCCTTATGAATGAATTTGATTACATAGTTTGAGAATCTAGAGAAATCTTTGATTTTTATAATATGAGTCGTGAACACCCTGTGATAGATGAAATTTTATATGATGAAGATTATATGATGAGGTATGTATTTGGTGAAGATCATGCTTTTGATGAAAATACTAAAAAGGAAGTCCCTCCTTTACTTATTATCCAACAAGTTTTTAATGGTATTAATCAGAAATATTCTTGGATCGTAAAAGGGAATCAACAAGGATTTGATGAAAGTTGCCTTAATAATGATAAAATCTTGATTGACGATGTGTTTCCCATTGTTTTTGAAAAGCCTCCTGATAAGCACACACCCCAAGATTCAAAAACTATGGATGATAATACTTGAAACTATGCATTATGCCTAGCAAGGGGCATAAAACAATAGCAGTTGTTGGGAGGTAACCCAATATTTATCTTTATTGCAATTTTTATTTTTTGTGTCACACAATTTTAGCTTCTGTTATGATTGTGTTTTTATCTTTTAATTAGTGTTTGTGCCAAGTAATGCCTTTGGGATGATTTGGATGATAGTATAATTGATGATGTTTGGAAAACAGAAAGTTTTGCGCGCAGTGCTAGATTTTTGGTTCTGTACTGGAACGTCAGAAAATCTGAAATTTTTACACAGTATTGGTATATGAATTTTTTATGTTGTCCTAATTTTTCAGAATTTTTGGAGTTACAGAAGTATATCTTTTAAATAGATCTTTACAGACAGTTCTGTTTTAGACAGATTCTGTTTTTGTTGCATAGTTTGCTTATTTTGATGAATCTATGGATTGTATCTGGGGGTATAAGCCATGGGGAAGTTGGCGTACAGTAGCATTATGCCAAGATTAAATATGAATCAATTTACAACAGTACCTAAAGTTAAGATTTATTTGTTATACTAGCGGATCTCACGAGGTTTCTGTTAAGTTTTGTGTGCTGAAGTTTTCAAGTTTTGGGTGAGACCACGAGGGATGAAGGAATAAGGAGCGGCAAGACCCTAATCTTGGCATCCCCTATTTCATCTACAATCTATCGGTATATCACTTGGAGCTATATTTTTATTCATCACATGATATGTGTTTTACTTGTAGCGTCTTGTGCCATAGTTTTCTTTTCTTTGTTTGCTTTTTAGTTTGCCACAATCATCTTTGTTGAACACACCTTTTTGAGAGGGACACACATTATTCGTGATTTGTTAGAATACTCTATGTGCTTCACTTATATCTTTTGAGCTAGGCAGTTGATCTAGTGCTTTGATACGTCCAATTTGCATCATGATTTCCTACTAATAATTATTATATTTTTGATCATTATTTCACTTTATGGTACAATTCTTATGCCTTTTCTCTCTTATTTTGCAAGATTCACATGAAGAGGGAGAATGCCGGCAGCTGGAATTCTGGACCTGAAAGGGGTGAAACAGAGATAGCTATTCTGCACAACTCCAGATGACCTGAAAATTGACGGAGAATTATTTTGGAATATATAAAAAATACTGGCGAAAGAATCAATGGAAGGGGGCCCACCAGGAAGCCACAAGCCTGGGGGGCACGCCCCCTGGCTTGTGGGGCCCCTGGCAGGCCTCTAGCCCCCTCCTTCTACTATATGAAGCCATTTGCCCTAGAAAAAATCAGAAGAAGACTTTCAGGACGAAGCGCTGCCGTCTCGAGGCGGAACCTGGGCAGGAGCTATTTTGCTCTCCGGCGGAGCGATTCCGCTGGGGATACTTCCCTCCGGGAGGGAGAAATCGAAGCCATCGACATCACCAATAATCCTCTCATCATGGGAGGACCAATCTTCATCAACATATTCACCAGCACCATCTCATCTCAAACCCTAGTTCATCTCTTGTATTCAATCTTTGTCTCAAAACCTCAGATTGGTACCTGTGGGTTGCTAGTAGTGTTGATTACATCTTGTAGTTGATGCTAGTTGGTTTATTTGGTGGAAGATTATATGTTCAGATCCTTAATGCTATTCAATACCCCTCTGATCTTGAACATGAATATGATTTGTGAGTAGTTACTTTTGTTCTTGAGGACATGGGAGAAGTCTTGTCATAAGTAATCATGTAAATTTGGTAGTCGTTCGATATTTTGATGCTATGTATGTTGTGCTTCCTTTAGTGGTGTCGTGTGAACGTCGACTACATGACACTTCACCATCTTTGGGCCTAAGGGAAGGCATTGTGGTGTAGTAATTAGATGATGGGTTGTGAAAGAACATGTGGTGCCCCCATGTTTGGTTTTGGTAATTGATGACAATCTATATGGACTAATGGTTGCCACGAGTTATATTGAAGGGTTTGTCCATAGGCATTTCTTGAAGTCCATTTGTTGGTTTCAAGGAGATTATGTGATGACCAAGGTGCTATTAAAGGATTTATCCAAAGATTGGTCATGTGAGAGTTGAGCCTATTGCAAGCATGTCTTGAAGAAGAAGATTGTGTGAACATTCATGTTTACCTTTAAGACATCATCCTAATGAAGAGAGTTGGAAAGATTCAAGGTTGATCAAGACTAAGTACAAAGAGTGATTCAAGTTGATCAACACACAAAGCGTAGAAGATGTACCGAGTGGGATCAAGTGATCTCACGGTATGGTAAGCATTGTCCATTACGCTTTGTCTACTAACCCATGTTCTATGCGCGAGTTCTATGTGGGGTTAGGTATGTTTCCATGGGCTTGCGTCAAGAGTAAGATCTCATTCAACCCATGGAGGATGACATCAAGTGGTGATCATCATCAAGTTTGCGGTGTGCAAGTTCAAGCGGAGCATCACTAAGAGATCACATGCTTGAAGCTTGCCGTCCATTGTGGTGACAATGAACTTGTGAAGATGTGCCGAAGAGTGGCTCACCCATAGTGGAGTATGGGGGAGCAATCAACTAGTCTTCATCGAGCCAACACAATCAAGAAAGGTGGTCCAATTTGAGGAGGTCAAGATCGTCATCATCTAGCTCAAGTGGACTATGCGCAAGGAAAAGGTTTGCCCTTGATAGGTTTTCTATTTTACCGGTCTCATGGTGGTAGTTGGGAGACCGGGTTATAGGATCGATAGCCGTACTATCAAGGGGGGCTCTCGGATGAGTAGCTTAATCGTATCTTTCGTAGAGAGCTCAAACCATTGCATTCTTGCATCATCTTTCTTGGTTCTTGTTTGGCCTTTTTGCTTTGGGGGTCTTTGAGCTTTTTGTCACCTTCATGACAAGCTCAAGTTCATCGAGAACGGATTTCGTTTGCTTCTTCTTGTATGTTCTCGATGTTGGGGTTTATGCCGGATCATCACTGATAGAGGTTTCACTTCTCTATATCATAGACATATCTCTACTGCCACTTCTTACTATTGTATCCTCTGTTCTCTATGGCAGTGTTTTTGTTTGTACCGAGCGGTTGTACCGCTTGTAAAAGCGGTTGTACCTCTTGACCGGTTGTTCCGGCCCAGCACCGCTCCACTACCGGACTCCCTTCTGTATTGGAGTTGTGGCTGGGCGGTGGTGGCCCGGTAGTTCCCGGACGGCTAAGGCGAACCGGTACTACCGGTGTCTGGAGCGGTGGTACCGCTCCAGACTTAGCCACCATAGGAGCGCTGGTCTGGCAGTTGCACCGGCACAACCACCGCCCCAACCACTGCTATGGGGTGAACCCCTTCTGTATGAGAGGCGGGTGTTGGGCGGTGGTGGAGCGGTAGTTCCTGGTTGGCTCCGGCCGACCGGTACTACCGGTGGCTCCACCGGTTGTACCACCTGGGGCACTTCTGCAGTGTGAACCCATGAATACCGGTTGTACCGGTGGTTCAAGCGGTTGTACTGCTGCAGTGCAAAAACGGTTGTAACGGTTGGATTCGGGAGGTCCTATAAAAGGGGGTCTTCTTCCCCATTGAACCTTATCCTTCTAGCTCATGTTCTTCCCCCTTTGTTGACCTTCTTCGAGCTTGCTATCTCTCAATCCCTCCAATGATTCTTGCTAGTTCTTGAGGGAAAAGAGAGAGAAGATCTAGATCTACGTTTCCACCAATCACTTTCTCCTCTATGTGAGGGGAACCCCTTGGATCTAGATCTTGGAGTTCTTGGTGTTCTCCTTGTTCTTCCTCTCATATTCCTGCATAGCTTTTGTTGCTTTGGTGGGATTTGGGAGTGAGGGACTTGACCACTTCGTGTGTTCTTGCCATTGCATTAGTTGCATCGGTTTGAGTTCTCCACGGTGATACGTGGTGGTGAAAAGTTGAGAAGCTTATTACTCTTGGGTGCTTGGTACCCTAGAGCTTGTTCCTCTTGGGTGCTTGGGCGCCCTAGATGGTTGGTGGTGCTTCGGAGCTCAATCATTGTGGTGTAAAGCTCCGGGCAAGCATCGGGGTCTCCAATTAGGTTGTGGAGATTGCCCCGAGCAATTTGACGGGTACCGGTGACCGCCCCCAAGGGTTGCCAAAGTGTACGGGTTCGGTGACCGCCCCCAAGGGTTGCCATTTGTACGGGTTCGGTGACCGCCCTCAAGGGTCCCTTAGTGGAATCACGGCATCTTGCATTGTGCGAGGGCGTGAGGAGATTACGGTGGCCCTAGTGGCTTCTTGGGGAGCATTGTGCCTCCACACCGCTCCAAACGGAGATTAGCATCCGCAAGGGTGTGAACTTCGGGATACATTGTCGTCTCCGCGTGCCTCGGTTATCTCTTACCCGAGACCTTTACTTATGCACTTTACTTTGTGATAGCTATAGTGTTTCATGTGTTATATCTTGCAATCACTTAGTTGTTTATCTTGCTTAGCATAAGTTGTTGGTGCACATAGGTGAGCCTAGTTGTTGTAGGTTTTGTGCTTGTCAAATTAACCGCTAGGTTTATTCCGCATTTGTTCAAGCCTAAACCGTAATTATTTTAAAGCGCCTATTCACCCCCCTCCTCTAGGCGACATCCACGATCTTTTAGGTTGCTAGAGTGACAGAAGCTTAAACCCTAGTTTATGCGCTATTCCGTAAGGGGCTGATTTGGATTCATATGTTTCATGTTATGGTTAGAGTTATCTTAATTCTTCTTTCGTAGTTGCGGATGCTTGGAAGAGGGGGTAATCATAAGTGGGAGGCTTGTTCAAGTAAGAACAGCACCCAAGCACCGGTCCACCCACATATCAAATTATCAAAGTAGCGAACGCGAATCAAACAAACATGATGAAAGTGACTAGATGAAATTCCCATGTGTCCTCGAGAACGCTTTGCTTATTATACGAGTTCGTTCCGGCTTGTCCTTTGCTACAAAAAGGATTGGGCCACCTTGATGCACTTTATTATACTTGTTACTTGTTACGAATTATCTTGCTATCAAAACTATCTGTTACCGCTGCTTTCAGTACTTGCAGAGAATACCTTGCTGAAAACCGCTTGTCATTTCCTTCTGCTCCTCGTTGGGTTCGACACTCTTACTTATCAAAAGGACTACGATTGATCCCCTATACTTTTGGGTCATCAAGACTCTTTTCTGGCGTCGTTGCCAGGGAGTGAAGCGCCTTTGGTGAGTGGAATTTGGTAAGGAAACATTTATATTATGTGCTGAAATTTACTGTCACTTGTCACTATGGAAAGTAATCCTTTGAGGGGCTTGTTCGGGGTATCTTCACCTCGACCGGAAGCATTGAGGGTTGCTCCTCAACCTATTGAACCTACTGAAAATATTTATTATGAAATTCCTCCGGGTATGGTAGAGAAACTGCTAGCTAATCCTTATGCAGGAGATGGAACAATAGATCTTGATATGCACTTAATCTATGTGGATGAAATTTGTGGATTGTTTAAGATTGCAAGTCTATCCGGAGATGGAGTTAAGAAGAAATTATTCCGTTTATCTTTGGAGGGAAAGGCATTGACATGGTATAGGCTATGTGATGATACTGAAACGTGGGATTGGAACCGGTTGAAGCTGGAATTTCACCAGAAATTTTATCCTATGCATTTGGTTCATCGTGATCGGAATTATATATATAATTTTTGGCCTCGTGAAGGAGAAAGTATCGCTCAAGCTTGGGGGAGGCTTAAGTATATTTTGCACACATGCCCCAATCATTATCTCTCAAGAGAAATAATTCTTCAAAACTTTTATGCTCGGCTTTCTCACAATGATCAATCCATGCTTGATACTTCTTCTGTTGGTTCCTTTATGAAGAGAACTATTGAATTCAGCTGGGATCTTCTGGAAAGAATTAAATGTAACTCTGAAGATTGGGAAATCGACAAAGGAAATGAGTCTGGTATAAACCTTGAGTTCGATTGTGTTAAATCTTTTATGAAAACTGATGCTTTTCATAAGTTTAGTACTAAATATGGACTTGACTCTGAGATAGTAGCTACCTTTTGTGAATCTTTTGCTGCTCATGTTGATCTCCCGAAGGAGAAATGGTTTAAATATCATCCACCTATTGAATTGAATGAAGAACCTATTAGAGTTAAAGAAGAAACAGTTATTTACCATGTTGATCCAGTTATGCCTACTGCTTATATTGAGAAACCTCCTTTCCCTGTTAGGATTAAGGAACATGCTAAAGCTTCAACTGTGGTTAATAAGAGTAGCATTAGAGCACCTAGACCTTCTGAACAAATTAAGGTTGAACCTCATATTGCAATGGTTAAAGATCTTTTGGTTGATAATATTGATGGACATATCATATATTTCTGTGATGAAGCAACTAGAATTACTAAACCAGACACTAAAGATAAAAATAAACATGTAATTGGCATGCCTGTTATTTCTGTTAAAATTGGAGATCATTGCTATCATGGTTTATATGATATTGGTGCTAGTGTGAGTGCTATTCCGTTTACTCTCTATCAAGAAGTCATGAATGATATTGCACCTGTTGAGATTGAAGATATTGATGTTACTATTAAGCTTGCAAATAGAGATACTATTTCACCACTTGGGATTGTTAGAGATGTTGAAGTCTTGTGTGGTAAGATCAAATATCCTACTGATTTTCTTGTTCTTGGATCACCACAAGATGATTTTTGTCCCATTATATTTGGTAGACCTTTCTTGAATACAGTTAATGCCAAGATTGATTGCAATAAAGAAACTGTCAGTGTTAATTTTGGTGAGATGTCTCATGAGTTTAATTTATCTAAGTTTCGTAGACAATCTCATGATAAAGAATTACCTAATAAGGATGAAATTATTGGCCTTGCTTCTATTGATGTGCCTCCTATAGATCCTTTAGAACAATACTTCCTAGACCATGAGAATGATATGCATATGAATGAAAGAAATGAAATAGATGAGCTGTTCTTTAAACAAGCACATATCCTTAAACATAATTTGCCTGTTGAAACCCTGGGAGATCCACCTCCACCCAAGGGTGATCCTGTGTTTGAATTAAAGCAATTACCTGATACTCTTAAATATGCTTATCTTAATGAAAAGAAGATATATCCTGTTATTATTAGTGCTAACCTTTCAGAGCATGAAGAAAAGAGATTACATAAAACTCTGAAGAAGCACCGTGCTGCTATTGGATATACTCTTGATGATCTTAAGGGCATTAGTCCCACTTTATGTCAGCATAAAATTCATATGGAGCCAGATGCTAAACCCGTTGTTGATCATCAAAGAAGGCTGAATCCTAGAATGAAGGATGTGGTAAGAACTGAAATATTAAAGCTTCTGGAGGCAGGTATAATTTATCCCATAGTTGATAGTTGATAGTAGATGGGTAAGTCATGTTCATTGTGTTCCTAAGAAAGGAGGTATTGCCGTTGTTCCTAATGATAAAAATGAACTTATCCCACAAAGAATTGTAACTGGTTATAGGATGGTAATTGATTTCAGAAAATTAAATAAAGCTACTTGGAAAGATCATTATCCCTTGCCTTTTATTGATCAAATGTTAGAAAGATTATCTAAACATACACACTTTTGCTTTCTAGATGGTTATTCTGGTTTTTCTCAAATACCTGTGTCACCTGAAGATCAAGAGAAAACCACCTTTACTTGTCCTTTTGGAACTTATGCTTATCGTCGTATGCCTTTTGGTTTATGTAATGCACCTGCTACTTTTCAAAGATGTATGACTGCTATATTCTCTGACTTTTGTGAAAAGATTGTTAAGGTTTTCATGGATGATTTCTCCGTTTACGGAACTTCTTTTGATGATTGCTTGAGCAACCTTGATCGAGTTTTGCAGAAATGTGAAGAAACTAATCTTGTCTTGAATTGGGAGAAGTGCCACTTTATGGTGAATGAAGGTATAGTTCTTGGGCATAAAATTTCTGAAAGAGGTATTGAAGTTGATAAAGCTAAAGTTGATGCTATTGAGAAAATGCCATGTCCTAAAGAAATCAAAGGTATAAGAAGTTTCCTTGATCATGCTGGTTTCTATAGAAGGTTTATAAAACACTTCTCTAAAATTTCTAGGCCTCTTACTAATCTCTTGCAAAAAAGATGTTCCATTTGTTTTTGATGATGATTGCGTTGATGCCTTTGAAGTACTTAAGAAAGTCTTAATTTCTGCAACTATTGTTCAACCACCTGATTGGAACCTACCCTTTGAAATTATGTGTGATGCTAGAGATTATGCTGTTGGTGCTGTTCTAGGACAAAGAGTTGATAAGAAATTAAATATTATCCATTAAGCTAGTAAAACTCTAGACAGTGCTCAAAGAAATTATGCTACTACTGAGAAAGAATTTTTAGCAGTTGTGTTTGCATGTGATAAATTCAGATCTTACATTGTTGATTCCAAGGTTACTTTTCAACAAGCTTGAGTTTGCTCAATTCGGAGCTCATTTGCAGAAGTTGTGGCAGTTCAGGTTTTATTGTATCATCTGTTCTCTGTGGCAGTGTTTTTGTTTGTAACGAGCGGTTGTACCGCTTGTAAAAGCGGTTTTACCTCTTGACCGGTTGTTCCGGCCCAGCACCGCTCCACTACCAGACTCCCTTCTGTATTGGAGCTGTGGCTGGGCGGTGGTGGCCCGGTAGTTCCCGGACGGCTAAGGCAAACCGGTACTACCGGTGTCTGGAGCGGTTGTACCGCTCCGGACTTAGCCACCACAGGAGCGCTGGTCTGGCGGTTGCACCGGCACAACCACCGCCCCAACCACCTCTATGGGGTGAACCCCTTCTGTATGAGAGGCGGTTGTTGGGCGGTGGTGGAGCGGTAGTTCCTGGTTGGCTCCGGCCGACCGGTACTACTGGTGGCTCCACCGGTTGTACCGCCTGGGGCACTTCTGCAGTGTGAACCCATGAATACCGGTTGTACTGGTGGTTCAAGCGGTTGTACCGCTGCAGTGCAAAAACGGCTGGAACGGTTGGATTCGGGAGGTCCTATAAAAGGGGGTCTTCTTCCCCATTGAACCTTATCCTTCTAGCTCGTGTTATTCCCCCATTGTTGACCTTCTTCGAGCTTGCTATCTCTCAATCCCTCCAATTATTCTTGCTAGTTCTTGAGGGAAAAGAGAGAGGAGATCTAGATCTACGTTTCCACCAATCACTTTCTCCTCTATGTGAGGGGAACCCGTTGGATCTAGATCTTAAAGTTCTTGGTGTTCTCCTTATTCTTCCTCTCATATTCCTGCATAGCTTTTGTTGCTTTGGTGGGATTTGGGAGTGATGGACTTGACCACTTCATGTGTTCTTGCCATTGCATTAGTTGCATCGGTTTGAGTTCTCCACGGTGATACGTGGTGGTGAAAAGTTGAGAAGCTTATTACTCTTGGGTGCTTGGTACCCTAGAGCTTGTTCCTCTTGGGTGCTTGAGCGCCCTAGACGGTTGGTGGTGCTTCGGAGCTCAATCATTGTGGTGTAAAGCTCCGGGCAAGCATCGGGGTCTCCAATTAGGTTGTGGAGATTGCCCCGAGCAATTTGACGGGTACCGGTGACCGCCCCCAAGGGTTGCCAAAGTGTACGGGTTCGGTGACCGCCCCCAAGGGTTGCCATTTGTACGGGTTCGGTGACCGCCCTCAAGGGTCCCTTAGTGGAATCACGGCATCTTGCATTGTGCGAGGGCGTGAGGAGATTACGGTGGCCCTAATGGCTTCTTGGGGAGCATTGTTCAAGCCTAAACCGTAATTATTTTAAAGCGCCTATTCACCCCCGCCCCTCTAGGCGACATCCACGATCTTTCAGGTTGCTAGAGTGATAGAAGCTTAAACCCTAGTTTATGCGCTATTCCGTAAGGGGCTGATTTGGATTCATATGTTTCATGTTATGGTTAGAGTTATCTTAATTCTTCTTTCGTAGTTACGGATGCTTGGAAGAGGGGGTAATCATAAGTGGGAGGCTTGTTCAAGTAAGAACAGCACCCAAGCACCGGTCCACCCACATATCAAATTATCAAAGTAGCGAACGCGAATCACACAAAGATGATGAAAGTGACTAGATGAAATTCCCATGTGTCCTCGAGAACGCTTTGCTTATTATACGAGTTCGTTCCGGCTTGTCCTTTGCTACAAAAAGGATTGGGCCACCTTGCTGCACTTTATTATACTTGTTACGAATTATCTTGCTATCAAAACTATCTGTTACCGCTGCTTTCAGTACTTGCAGAGAATACCTTGCTGAAAACCGCTTGTCATTTCCTTCTGCTCCTCGTTTGGTTCGACACTCTTACTTATCAAAAGGACTATGATTGATCCCCTATACTTTTGGGTCATCAAGACTCTTTTCCGGCGCTGTTTCCGGGGAGTGAAGCGCCTTTGGTGAGTGGAATTTGGTAAGGAAACATTTATATTATGTGCTAAAATTTACTTTCACTTGTCACTATGGAAAGTAATGCTTTGAGGGGCTTGTTCGGGGTATCTTCACCTCGACCGAAAGTATTGAGAGTTGCTCCTCAACCTATTGAACCTACTGAAAATATTTATTATGAAATTCGTCCGGGTATGGTAGAGAAACTGCTAGCTAATCCTTATGCAGGTGATGGAACAGTAGATCTTGATATGCACTTAATCTATGTGGATGAAATTTGTGGATTGTTTAAGCTTGCAGGTCTATCCGGAGATGGAGTTAAGAAGAAAGTATTCCCTTTATCTTTGGAGGGAAAGGCATTGACATGGTATAGGCTATGTGATGATACTGAAACATGGGATTGGAACCGGTTGAAGCTGGAATTTCACCAGAAATTTTATCCTATGCATTTGGTTTATCGTGATCGGAATTATATATATAATTTTTGGCCTCGTGAAGGAGAAAGTATCGCTCAAGCTTGGGGAAGGCTTAAGTATATGTTGCACACATGACCCAATCATGAGCTCTCAAGAGATATAATTCTTCAAAACTTTTATGCTCGGCTTTCTCATAATGATCAATCCATGCTTGATACTTCTTCTGTTGGTTCCTTTATGAAGAGAACTATTGAATTCAGCTGGGATCTTCTGGAAAGAATTAAACGTAACTCTGAAGATTGGGAAATCGACAAAGGTAATGAGTCAGGTATAAACCTTGAGTTTGATTGTGTTAAATCTTTTATGAAAATTGATGCTTTTCATAAGTTTAGTACTAAATATGGACTTGACTCTGAGATAGTAGCTACCTTTTGTGAATCTTTTGCTGCTCATGTTGATCTCCCTAAGGAGAAATGGTTTAAATATCATCCACCTATTGAATTGAATGAAGAACCTGTTAGAGTTAAAGAAGAAACAACTGTTTACCATGTTGATCCAGTTGTGCCTACAGCTTATATTGAGAAACCTCCTTTCCCTGTTAGGATTAAGGAACATGTGAAAGCTTCAACTGTGGTTAATAAGAGTAACATTAGAGCACCTAGACCTTCTGAACAAATTAAGGTTGAACCTAATATTGCAATGGTTAAAGATCTTTTGGTTGATAATATTGATGGACATGTCATATATTTCTGTGATGAAGCAACTAGAATTACTAAACCAGACACTAAAGATAAAAATAAACCTGTAATTGGCATGCCTGTTATTTCTGTTAAAATTGGAGATCATTGCTATCATGGTTTATATGATATTGGTGCTAGTGTGAGTGCTATTCCGTTTACTCTCTATCAAGAAGTCATGAATGATATTGCACCTGTTGAGATTGAAGATATTGATGTCACTATTAAGCTTGCAAATAGAGATACTA
The DNA here is from genome assembly GCA_039707655.1 of Elymus sibiricus. NCBI lineage: Eukaryota > Viridiplantae > Streptophyta > Magnoliopsida > Poales > Poaceae > Elymus > Elymus sibiricus. The sequence continues at coordinate 345,449,577 of CM077668.1, forward strand.
TTTCACCACTTGGGATTGTTAGAGATGTTGAAGTCTTGTGTGGTAAGATCAAATATCCTAGTGATTATCTTGTTCTTGGATCACCACAAGATTTTTGTTCCATTATATTTGGTAGATCTTTCTTGAATACAGTTAATGCCAAGATTGATTCTAATAAAGAAACTGTCAGTGTTAATTTTGGTCAGATGTCTCATGAGTTTAATTTCTCTAAGTTTCGTAGACAACCTCATGATAAAGAATTACCTAATAAGGAAGAAATTATTGGTCTTGCTTCTATTGATGTGCCTCCTATAGATCCTTTAGAACAATACTTGCTAGACCATGAGAATGATATGCATATGAATGAAAGAAATGAAATAGATGAGCTGTTCTATAAACAAGCACCTATCCTTAAACATAATTTGCCTGTTGAAACCCTGGGAGATCCACCTCCACCCAAGGGTGATCCTGTGTTTGAATTAAAGCAATTACCTGATACTCTTAAATATGCTTATCTTAATGAAAAGAAGATATATCCTGTTATTATTAGTGCTAACCTTTCAGAGCATGAAGAAAAGTGATTACATAAAACTCTGAAGAAGTACCGTGCTACTATTGGATATACTCTTGATGATCTTAAGGGCATTAGTCCCACTTTATGTTAGCATAAAATTCATATGGAGCCAGATGCTAAACCCATTGTTGATCATCAAAGGAGGTTGAATCCTAGAATGAAGGATGTGGTAAGAACTGAAATATTAAAGTTTCTAGAGGCAGGTATAATTTATCCCATAGTTGATAGTAGATGGGTAAGTCATGTTCATTGTGTTCCTAAGAAAGGAGGTATTGCCGTTGTTCCTAATGATAAAAATGAACTTATCCCACAAAGAATTGTAATTGGTTATAGGATGGTAATTGATTCCAGGAAATTAAATAAAGCTACTGGGAAAGATCATTATCCCTTGCCTTTTATTGATCAAATGTTAGAAAGATTATCTAAACATACACACTTTTGCTTTCTAGATGGTTATTCTGGTTTTTCTCAAATACCTATGTCACCTGAAGATCAAGAGAAAACCACCTTTACTTGTCCTTTTGGAACTTATGCTTATCGTCGTATGCCTTTTGGTTTATGTAATGCACCTACAACTTTTCAAAGATGTATGACTGCTATATTCTCTGACTTTTGTGAAAAGATTGGTGAGGTTTTCATGGATGATTTCTCCGTTTATGGAACTTCTTTTTATGATTGCTTGGGCAACCTTGATCGAGTTTAGCAGAAATGTGAAGAAACTAATCTTGTCTTGAATTGGGAGAAGTGCCACTTTATGGTGAATGAAGGTATAGTTCTTGGGCATAAAATTTCTGAAAGAGGTATTGAAGTTGGTAAAGCTAAAGTTGATGCTATTGAGAAAATGCCATGTCCTAAAGAAATCAAAGGTATAAGAAGTTTCCTTGATCATGTTGGTTTCTATAGAAGGTATATAAAAGACTTCTCTAAAATTTCTAGGCCTCTTACTAATCTCTTGCAAAAAGCTGTTCCATTTGTTTTTGATGATGATTGCGTAGAAGCCTTTGAAGTACTTAAGAAAGCCTTAAATTCTGCACCTATTGTTCAACCACCTGATTGGAACCTACCCTTTGAAATTATGTGTGATGCTAGTGATTATGATGTTGGTGCTGTTCTAGGACAAAGAGTTGATAAGAAATTAAATATTATCCATTATGCTAGTAAAACTCTAGACAGTGCTGAAAGAAATTATGCTACTACTGAGAAAGAACTTTTAGCAGTTGTGTTTGCATGTGATAAATTCAGATCTTATATTGTTGATTCCGAGGTTACTATTCAACAAGCTTGAGTTTGCTCAATTCGGAGCTCATTTGCAGAAGTTGTGGCAGTTCAGGTTTTATTGTATCCTCTGTTCTCTGTGGCAGTGTTTTTGTTTGTACCAAGCGGTTGTACCGCTTGTAAAAGCGGTTCTACCTCTTGACCGGTTGTTCCAGCCCAGCACCGCTCCACTACCGGACTCCCTTCTGTATTGGAGCTGTGGCTGGGCGGTGGTGGCCCGGTAGTTCCCGGACGGCTCACGCGAACCGGTACTACCGGTGTCTAGAGCGGTTGTACCGCTCCGGACTTAGCCACCATAGGAGCGCTGGTCTGGCGGTTGCACCGGCACAACCACCGCCCAAACCACCGCTATGTGGTGAACCCCTTCTGTATGAGAGGCGGTTGTTGGGCGGTGGTGGAGCGGTAGTTCCTGGTTGGCTCCGCAGCCCGGTACTACCGGTGGCTCCACCGGTTGTACCGCCTGGGGCACTTCTGCAGTGTGAACCCATGAATACCGGTTGTACCGGTGGTTCAAGCGGTTGTACCGCTGCAGTGCAAAAACGGCTGTAACAGTTGGATTCGGGAGGTCCTATAAAAGGGGGTCTTCTTCCCCATTGAACCTTATCCTTCTAGCTCGTGTTCTTCCACCATTGTTGACCTTTTTCGAGCTTGCTATCTCTCAATCCCTCCAATGATTCTTGCTAGTTCTTGAGGGAAAAGAGAGAGGAGATCTAGATCTACGTTTCCACCAATCACTTTCTCCTCTATGTGAGGGGAACCCATTGGATCTAGATCTTGGAGTTCTTGGTGTTCTCCTTGTTCTTCCTCTCATATTCCTGCATAGCTTTTGTTGCTTTGGTGGGATTTGGGAGTGAGGGACTTGACCACTTCGTGTGTTCTTGCCATTGCATTAGTTGCATCGGTTTGAGTTCTCCACGGTGATACGTGGTGGTGAAAAGTTGAGAAGCTTATTACTCTTGGGTGCTTGGTACCCTAGAGCTTGTTCCTCTTGGGTGCTTGGGCGCCCTAGACGGTTGGTGGTGCTTCGGAGCTCAATCATTGTGGTGTAAAGCTCCGGGCAAGCATCGGGGTCTCCAATTAGGTTGTGGAGATTGCCCCGGGCAATTTGACGGGTACCGGTGACCGCCCCCAAGGGTTGCCAAAGTGTACGGTTTCGGTGACCGCCCCCAAGGGTTGCCATTTGTATGGGTTCGGTGACCGCCCTCAAGGGTCCCTTAGTGGAATCACGGCATCTTGCATTGTTCGAGGGCGTGAGGAGATTACGGTGGCCCTAGTGGCTTCTTGGGGAGCATTGTGCCTCCACACCGCTCCAAACGGAGATTAGCATCCGCAAGGGTGTGAACTTTGGGATACATCGTCGTCTCCGCGTGCCTCGGTTATCTCTTACCCGAGCCCTTTACTTATGCACTTTACTTTGTGATAGCTATAGTGTTTCATTTGTTATATCTTGCTATCACTTAGTTGTTTATCTTGCTTAGCATAAGTTGTTGGTGCACATAGGTGAGCCTAGTTGTTATAGGTTTTGTGCTTGTCAAATTAACCGCTAGGTTTATTCTGCATTTGTTCAAGCCTAAACCGTAATTATTTTAAAGCACTTATTGACCCCCCCCCCCTCTAGGGGACATCCACGATCTTTCAGGTTGCTAGAGTGACAGAAGCTTAAACCCTAGTTTATGAGCTATTCCGTAAGGGGCTGATTTGGATTCATATGTTTCATGTTATGGTTAGAGTTATCTTAATTCTTCTTTCGTAGTTGCGGATGCTTGCAAGAGGGGGTAATCATAATGGGAGGCTTGTTCAAGTAAGGACAGCACCCAAGCACCGGTCCACCCACATATCAAATTATCAAAGTAGCGAACGCGAATCAAACAAACATGATGAAAGTGACTAGATGAAATTCCCATGTGTCCTCGAGAACGCTTTGCTTATTATACGAGTTTGTTTCGGCTTGTCCTTTGCTACAAAAAGGATTGGGCCACCTTGCTGCACTTTATTATACTTGTTACGAATTATCTTGCTATAAAAACTATCTGTTACCGCTGCTTTCAGTACTTGCAGAGAATACATTGCTGAAAACCGCTTGTCATTTCCTTCTGCTCCTCGTTGCGTTCGACACTCTTACTTATCAAAAGGACTACGATTGATCCCCTATACTTTTGGGTCATCAAGATTCTTTTCTGGCGCCGTTGCCGGGGAGTGAAGCGCCTTTGGTGAGTGGAATTTGGTAAGGAAACATTTATATTACGTGCTGAAATTTACTGTCAGTTGTCACTATGGAAAGTAATCCTTTGAGGGGCTTGTTCGAGGTATCTTCACCTCGACCGGAAGCATTGAGAGTTGCTCCTCAACCTATTGAACCTACTGAAAATATTTATTATGAAATTCGTCCGGGTATGGTAGAGAAACTGCTAGCTAATCCTTATGCAGGAGATGGAACAGTAGATCTTGATATGCACTTAATCTATGTGGATGAAATTTGTGGATTGTTTAAGCTTACAGGTCTATCCGGAGATTGAGTTAAGAAGAAAGTATTCCCTCTATCTTTGGAGGGAAAGGCATTGACATGGTATAGGCTATGTGATGATACTGAAATGTGGGATTGGAACCGGTTGAAGCTGGAATTTCACCAGAAATTTTATCCTATGCATTTGGTTCATCGTGATCGGAATTATATATATAATTTTTGGCCTCGTGAAGGAGAAAGTATCGCTCAAGCTTGGGGGAGGCTTAAGTATATGTTGCACACATGCCCGAATCATGAGCTCTCAAGAGAAATCATTCTTCAAAACTTTTATGCTCGGCTTTCTCACAATGATCAATCCATGCTTGATACTTCTTCTGTCGGTTCCTTTATGAAGAGAACTATTGAATTCAGCTGGGATCTTCTGAAAAGAATTAAACGTAACTCTGAAGATTGGAAAATCGACAAACGTAATGAGTCAGGTATAAACCTTGAGTTTGATTGTGTTAAATCTTTTATGAAAACTGATGCTTTTCATAAGTTTAGTACTAAATATGGACTTGACTCTGAGATAGTAGCTACCTTTTGTGAATCTTTTGTTGCTCATGTTGATCTCCCTAAGGAGAAATGGTTAAATATCATCCACCTATTGAATTGAATGAAGAACCTGTTAGAGTTAAAGAAGAAACAATTGTTTACCATGTTGATCCAGTTTTGCCTACTGCTTATATTGAGAAACCTCCTTTCCCTGTTAGGATTAAGGAACATGCTAAAGCTTCAACTGTGGTTAATAAGAGTAACATTAGAGCACCTAGACCTTCTGAAAAAATTAAGGTTGAACCTAATATTACAATGGTTAAAGATCTTTTCGTTGATAATATTGATGGACATGTCATATATTTCTGTGATGAAGCAACTAGAATTACTAAACCAAACATTAAAGATAAAAATAAACCTATAATTGGCATGCCTGTTATTTCTGTTAAAATTGGAGATCATTGCTATCATGGTTTAAATGATAAGGTGCTAGTGTCAGTGCTATTCCGTTTACTCTCTATCAAGAAGTCATGAATGATATTGCACCTGTTGAGATTGAAGATATTGATGTTACTATTAAGCTTGCAAATAGAGATACTATTTCACCACTTGGGATTGTTAGAGATGTTGAAGTCTTGTGTGGTAAGATCAAATATCCTACTGATTTTCTTGTTCTTGGATCACCACAAGATGATTTTTGTCCCATTATATTTGGTAGACCTTTCTTGAATACAGTTAATGCCAAGATTGATTGCAATAAAGAAACTGTCAGTGTTAATTTTGGTGAGATGTCTCATGAGTTTAATTTCTCTAAGTTTTGTAGACAACCTCATGGTAAAGAATTACCTAATAAGGATGAAATTATTGGTCTTGCTTCTATTGATGTGCCTCCTACAGATCCTTTAGAACAATACTTGCTAGGCCATGAGAATGATATGCATATGAATGAAAGAAATGAAATAGATGAGCTGTTCTTTAAACAAGCATCTATCTTTAAACATAATTTGCCTGTTGAAACCCTGGGAGATCCACCTCCACCCAAGGGTGATCATGTGTTTGAATTAAAGCAATTACCTGATACTCTTAAATATGCTTATCTTAATGAAAAGAAGATATATCTTGTTATTATTAGTGCTAACCTTTCAGAGCATGAAGAAAAAAGATTACATAAAACTCTAAAGAAGCACCGTGCTGCTATTGGATATACTCTTGATGATCTTAAGGGCATTAGTCCCACTTTATGTCAGCATAAAATTCATATGGAGCCAGATGCTAAACTCGTTGTTGATCATCAAAGAAGGCTGAATCCTAGAATGAAGGATGTGGTAAGAACTGAAATATTAAAGCTGCTAGAGGCAGGTATAATTTATCCCATAGTTGATAGTAGATGGGTAAGTCATGTTCATTGTGTTCCTAAGAAAGGAGGTATTGCCGTTGTTCCTAATGATAAAAATGAACTTATCCCACAAAGAATTGTAACTGGTTATAGGATGGTAATTGATTTCAGGAAATTAAATAAAGCTACTAGGAAAGATCTTTATCCCTTGCCTTTTATTGATCAAATATAAGAAAGATTATCTAAACATACACACTTTTGCTTTCTAGATTGTTATTCTGGTTTTTCTCAAATACCTGTGTCACCTGAAGATCAAGAGAAAACCACCTTTACTTGTCCTTTTGGAACTTATGCTTATCGTCGTATGCCTTTTGATTTATGTAATGCACCTGCTACTTTTCAAAGATGTATGACTGCTATATTTCTCTGACTTTTTTGAAAAGATTGTTGAGGTTTTCATGGATGATTTCTCCGTTTACGGAACTTCTTTTGATGATTGCTTGAGCAACCTTGATCGAGTTTTGCAGAAATGTGAAGAAACTAATCTTGTCTTGAATTGGGATAAGTGCCACTTTATGGTGAATGAAGGTATAGTTCTTGGGCATAAAATTTCTGAAAGAGGTATTGAAGTTGATAAAGCTAAAGTTGATGCTATTGAGAAAATGCCATGTCCTAAAGAAATCAAAGGTATAAGAAGTTTCCTTGATCATGCTGGTTTCTATAGAAGGTTTATAAAAGACTTCTCTAAAATTTCTAGGCCTCTTACTAATCTCTTGCAAAAATATGTTCCGTTTGTTTTTGATGATGATTGCGTAGAAGCCTTTGAAGTACTTAAGAAAGCCTTAATTTCTGCACCTATTGTTCAACCACCTGATTGGAACCTACCCTTTGAAATTATGTGTGATGCTAGTGATTATGTTGTTGGTGCTGTTCTAGGACAAAGAGTTGATAAGAAATTTAATATTATCCATTATGATAATAAAACTCTAGACAGTGCTCAAAGAAATTATGCTACTACTGAGAAAGAATTTTTAGCAGTTGTGTTTGCATGTGATAAATTCAGATCTTACATTGTTGATTCCAAGGTTACTATTCACACTGATCATGCTGCTATTAAATATCTTATGGAAAAGAAAGATGCTAAACCTAGACTTATTAGGTGGGTTCTTCTGCTACTAGAATTTGATTTGCATATTGTTGATTGAAAGGGAGCTGAGAATTCCGTAGCTGATAACTTGTCTAGAATGGGAAATGTTCTTGATGACCCACTTCCTATTAATGATGATTTTCCTGATGAACAATTAGCTGTGATAAATGCTTCTCATAACACTCCTTGGTATGCAGACTATGCTAATTACATTGTTGCTAAATATATACCACCTAGTTTCACATACCAACAAAAGAAAAAGTTTTTCTTTGATTTAAGACATTACTTTTGGTATGACCCACACTTATATAAAGAAGGAGTAGATGGTATTATTAGACGTTGTGTACCTGAGCATGAACAGGAACAAATCCTACGTAAGTGTCACTCTGAGGCATATGGAGGACACCATGCGGGAGACAGAACTGCACACAAGGTACTACAATCTGGTTTTTATTGGCCTACTCTTTTCAAGGATGCACGTAAGTTTGTCCTTTCTTGTGATGAATGTCAAAGAATTGGTAATGTTGGTAGACGTCAGGAAATGCCTAAGAATTATTCACTTGTTATTGAACCATTTGATGTTTGGGGTTTTGATTATATGGGACATTTTCCTAAATCCAATGGGTATACTCATATTTTGGTTGCTGTTGATTATGTTACTAAGTGGGTAGAAGCTATTCCAACTAGTAGTGCTGATCATAACACTTCCCATTAAAATGCTTAAAGAAGTTATATTTCTGAGGTTTGGAGTCCCTAGATATTTAATGACTGATGGTGGTTCATATTTTATTCATGGTGCTTTCCGTAAATTGCTTGCTATATATGATGTTAATCATAGAATTGCATCTCCTTATCATCCTCAGTCTAGTGGTCAAGTTCAATTAATTAATAGAGAAATAAAATTGATTTTGCAAAAGACCGTTAATAGATCCAGAAAGAATTGGTCCAAGAAACTTGATGATGCATTATGGGCTTACAAAATTGCTTATAAAATTCCTATGGGTATGTCTCCATATAAAATGGTTTATGGAAAAGCATGTCATTTACCTCTTGAGTTAGAACATAAAGCATATTGGGCAATTAAAGAACTTAACTATGATTTTAAACTTGCCGGTGAAAAGAGGTTATTTGATATTAGCTCCCTAGATGAATGGAGAACACAAGCTTATGAAAATGCCAAGTTGTTTAAAAAAAAGTTAAAAGATGGCATGATAAGAGAATTCAGAAATGGGAATTTAATGTAGGAGACCATGTTCTATTATACAATTCTTGTTTAAGACTTTTTGCAGGAAAACTTCTCTCTAAATGGGAAGGACCGTATATCATCGAGGAAGTCTATCGCTCTGGAGCCATCAAAATAAACAACTCCGAAGGCAATAATCCGAGAGTGGTTAATGGGCAAAGAATTAAACATTATATCTCAGGTACGCCCATTAATGTTGAAACTAATATTATTCAAACAATTACACTGGAAGAGCACATAGAGGAAACCTTCCGGAACGCTCCAGAATCTTGAAAAGGAATAGGTATGTGGTACGGTAAGTAAACCGACTCCAAAACTTCCATAAAAGTATTTTTTGTCCGTTTTGGAATATATAAAAAATTAGAAAAATAATAAACAGTCCGAAAAGTGCACGAGGAGGCGACAAGCCTGGGGGGCACGCCCTACCCAGAGGGCGCGCCTACCAGGCTTGTGGCGCCCTCGTGGACTTTCCCGGCTCTGTTTTTCTTCCATATTACTTGTTTTGCACGGGAAAAAATCATTATATATACTCACGGGTGTTTTGACCACCGCATCGCAAGTTACTCCTTTGTTCTTGTTTCGGGCTATTTTCTGACAGATCTAGATCGCCATGGCGTCTCCAAGCTCGTCCAAGGACAAGTTCTATGAGAAGGTCATCAACCCGCACCTATCGGAGGTGATGAAGCACCCTCAAGCCATTGAGATGCGCGAGGGGGTGCTCCACATCCGGGACATTCAAGGACCTAAGAAGACCGGGAGCGAGAAGGCCAGGCTGGAAGCGGTGGAACAGGAGATCTTCAAGTGCCAGGGGATGGTGGAGCGCGGACTTTGTGCTAACCACTCCATGATCACGGACTTCATCCGTGAGCACAAGGTGGACGGCAAGAATATTGGGGACGTCATCTTCAAGCTCAATGACTGGATTGATTATCTTCAGGCCCAAATATATGATCTACAAAACCAAAATTTTGAGTATGAGGCCAAGTTCAAAGGTATGAGTTTAGCTGCAAATTTCAGGACTCCGGAAACACGTTCATCCTTTTATGATGGAGAGCCTATGCCTTGGAAGACGGATGACAAGCCTATCACCTCATCACCACCATCACCCAAGAAGGAGAATTGAGCACATGGGTATGGGCACCACCCTTGGTTTGTGCCAAGCTTGGGGGAGGTGCCTCGGTATCGTATCTCCATCACTTTTTCATCATCATTATCTATCTTAGTTCGATCCTTAGTTATTTTGTGATTTAGAAGAATAAAGTTTTAGTATGATATAGTTTCGAGTGCTTGCTTTGTGATCTATCTATCTATGTAATCATGTGTGAAAGTTATATAATAAAGATTAGTTTGAGTCGAGTGTTTTGCTTTTGATGATCCAATCTTAGAAATAAATAAAGAATAAAAAGTAAGATCATATGCTAATCCCATGGGGAGTGATGACTTCACATAAAAGAAGTATAATTGATAAAACTTGTTAGAAGTTGAGAAACATAGCATTGGTTATTGTTGCAATTCATGAAAAAGTAATAAAGGAAGAGAGGTTTCACATATAAATACACTATCTTGTACATCTTTTATGATTGTGATCCCCCATCAAATATTTTATGTCAATTAGTCGACGTTGGACAAGGAAGACAACGTAATGGGTTATGTTTGCTTATATTCACATAGAAGTTATATTGTTTTGGATCCTCTAACATGTGGTGCTTGCCCCCTATCTTTTGCTAGCCAAAATTCTGTACTAAGTAGAGATACTACTTGTGCATCCAAAAACCCTTAAACCCAGTTTCATGCCATGAGAGTTCACTATATCTACCTATGGATTGAATAAGGTACTTCAAGTAAGTTGTCATCGGTGCAAAGCAATAAAAATTGCTCCTAAACATGTATGAACTTTTATTGTAAGGAAAAATAAGCTTTGTACAATCTTGTGATGGTGGAGCAATAAAAGCGACAGACTGCATAATAAAGGTCGCTATCACAAGGGGCAATATAAAGTGACGTTCCTTTACATTAAGAGCTTGCACATTCAAAAACAAGAAGCACATGACAACCTCTGCTTCCCTCTGCGAAGGGCCTATCTTTTACTTTATGTATTTACTTTCATGCAAGAGTCAATAGTATTCTTCTCTATTCCATTTTTATTTTCTCTCTTGGCAAGCATCATGTGGCGGGGATTGATCCAGGCATATATATCCAGTTGGATGTAGGTGATCATGAGTTATTATTGTTGACATTACCCTTGAGGTAAATACGTTGGGAGGCGAAATTATAAGCCCCTATCTTTCTATGTGTTTGACTGAAACTTTTTGCTCCATAAGTATGCCGTGAGTGTCAGCAATCATAGAAGACTAAATGATAGTTGAGTATGTGAACTTGCTAAACAAAGCTCTTACATAGACTCTTTCCGATAATATGATGAATTGCAATTACTTCAGTGACTGAGATCAAAGTTTGTTAGTTTTCAATTTGGTTTATGGTTCATACTTTAACTTGTGGATGAATTGTCACTTTTTCATGAGAAGTTTATGATGATATATTGCTGTTATAATAAAGATGATGATGCTCCATGTCCGTATTTTATTTTTATCGACGCCTCTCTCTCTAAACATGTGGTCATGATTATCGATTTCGGCTTTCGCTTGAGGACAAGCGAAGTCTAAGCTTGGGGGAGTTGATACGTCCAATTTGCATCATGATTTTCTACTAATAATTATTATGTTTTTTATCATTATTTCACTTTATGGTACAGTTCTTATGCCTTTTCTCTCTTATTTTGCAAGATTCACATGAAGAGGGAGAATGTCGGCAGCTGGAATTCTGGACATGAAAGGGGTGAAACAGAGATAGCTATTCTGCACAACTCCAAATGACCTGAAAATTTACGGAGAATTATTTTGGAATATATAAAAAATAGTAGCTAAAGAATCAACAGAAGGGGGCCCACCAGGAAGCCACAATCTTGGGGGGCGCGCCCTACCCCCCTGGGCGCGCCCCCTGGCTTGTGGGGCCCCTAGCAGGCCTCTGGCCCCCTCCTTCTACTATATGAAGCCATTTGCACTAGGAAAAATCAGAAGAAGACTTTCGGGACGAAGCGCCACCGTCTCGAGGCGGAACCTGGGCAGGAGCTATTTTGCTCTCCGGCGGAGCGATTCCGCCGGGGATACTTCCCTCCGGGAGGGGGAAATCGAAGCCATCGACATCACCAACGATCCTCTCATCGTGGGAGGACCAATCTTCATCAACATCTTCACCAGCCACATCTCATCTCAAACCCTAGTTCATCTCTTGTATTCAATCTTTGTCTCAAAACCTCAGATTGGTACCTGTGGGTTGCTAGTAGTGTTGATTACATCTTGTAGTTGATGCTAGTTGGTTTATTTGGTGGAAGATTATATGTTCAGATCCTTAATGCTATTCAATACCCATCTGATCTTGAACATGAATATGATTTGTGAGTAGTTACTTTTGTTCTTGAGGACATGGGAGAAGTCTTGTCATAAGTAATCATGTGAATTTGGTATTCGTTCGATATTTTGATGCTATGTATGTTGTGCTTCCTTTAGTGGTGTCGTGTGAATGTCGACTACATGACACTTCACCATATTTGGGCCTAAGGGAAGGCATTGTGGAGTAGTAATTAGATGATGGGTTACTAGACTGACAGAAGCTTAAACCCTAGTTTATGCGCTATTTCGTAAGGGGCTGATTTGGATCCATATGTTTCATGCTATGGTTAGAGTTATCTTAATTCTTCTTTCGTAGTTGCGGGTGCTTGCGACAGGGAGTAATCATAAGTGGGAGGCTTGTTCAAGTAAGAACAGCACCCAAGCACCGGTCCACCCACATATCAAATTATCAAAGTAGCGAACGCGAATCAAACAAACATGATGAAAGTGACTAGATGAAATTCCCATGTGTCCTCGAGAACGCTTTGCTTATTATACGAGTTCGTTCCGGCTTGTCCTTTGCTACAAAAAGGATTGGGCCACCTTGCTGGACTTTATTATACTTGTTACTTGTTACGAATTATCTTGCTATCAAAACTATCTGTTACCGCTACTTTCAGTACTTGCAGAGAATACCTTGCTGAAAACCGCTTGTCATTTCCTTTTGCTCCTTGTTGGGTTCGACACTCTTACTTATCAAAAGGACTACGATTGATCCCCTATACTTGTGGGTCATCATGCTTCACTTATACTCCCTCTGTAAAGAAATATAAGAGCGTTTAGATTACTAAAGTAGTGATCTAAACGCTCTTATATTTCTTTACGGAGGGAGTATCTTTTAGAGCACGGCGGTGGTTATATTTTAAAGAAATAGTAGTACTCTCATGCTTCACTTATATCTTTTTAGAGTCTAATAAATAGTAATGGTAATATGCACGGGTTATGAATTTGGTCCTAATATGATAGGTATTCAATAGGGATATAATAAAAACTTTCATGTAGATCACTGAATATGATAAGTTTGATTCCTTGCAATAGTTTTGCGATATTATGATGGTAATATGTGGGAGGTACTGTTGGAAATATGCCCTAGAGGCAATTAATAAAGTGTTTATTATTATCATATTTCCCCGTTCATGATAATGGTTTATTATTCATGCTAGAATTGTATTGACTGGAAACTAAATACATGTGTGGATAATAGACAAATACTATGTCCCTAGTATGCCTCTACTAAACTAGTTCGTTGATCAAAAGATGGTCAAGGTTTCCTGACCATGGACATGAGTTGTCATTTGATAACGGGATCACATCATTAGGACAATGATGTGATGGACTTGACCCAACCGTTAGCATAGCATATGATCGTTCAGTTTATTGCTATTGCTTTCACTATGTCAAATACACGTTCCTCTGACCATGAGATCATGCAACTCCCGGATACCGTAGGAATACTTTGGGTGTATCAAACGTCACAACGTTACTGGGTGATTATAAAGGTGCACTACAGGTATCTCCGAAAGTGTTTGTTGAGTTGGCATGGATCGAGATTGGGATTTGTCACTCCGACTATCGGAGAGGTATCTCTCGGCCCTCTCGGTAATACAGCATCACAGAAGCCTTGCAAGCACCATGACTAAAGAGTTAGTTGCAAGATGATGTATTAAGGAACGAGTAAAGAGACTTGCCGGTAATGAGATTGAACTAGGTATTGGATACCGACGATCGAATCTCGGGCAAGTAACATACCGCCGGACAAAGGGAACAACGTATGTTCACATATGAGGTTCACCGATAAAGATCTTCGTGGAATGTGTAGGAACCAATATGAGCATCCAGGTCCCGCTGTTGGTTATTAACCGGAGAGTTGTCTCGGTCATGTCTACATCATTCCCGAACCCGTAGGATCCGCACACTTAAGGTTCGATGACGATATAGTATTATATGAGTTATGTGATTGGTGACCGAATGTTGTTCGGAGTCCCGAATGAGATCACGGACATGACGAGGAGTCTCGGAATGTCCGAGAGGTAAAGATTCATATATTGGAAGGCTATATTCGGACGTCGGAAAGGTTCCGAGTGATTCGGGTATTTTTCGGAGTACCGGGGAGTTACGGGAATTCACCGGGAGAAGTAATGGGCCTTTTTGGGCCATACGGGAAAAGGAGAGGCAGGCCACGTGAGGAGGCGCGCGCCCCCCCTTGCCTAAACCGATTTGGACTAGGGGAGGGGGCGCAGCCCCCTCTTTCCTTTCCCTCTCCCTTCCCCCTTTCCTACTCCGTATGGGAGGTGGAATCCTACTAGGACTAAGGAGTCCTAGTAGGACTCCCCACTCTTGGCGCAGACCCTAGGGCCAGCCTCCTCCCCTCTCCCTCCTTTATATATGGAGGAGGGGCACCCCTTGGAGACACTCAATTGTCCCATAGCCGTGTGCGGTGCCCCGATCTCTGTTTTCAACCTCGGTCATATTTTTGGAGAGCTTAGGCGAAGCCCTGCCGGAATCACTTCACCGTTACCGTCGCCACGCCGTCGTGCTGACGGAACTCATCTACTACCTCGACGTCTTGCTGGATCAAGAAGGCGGGGAACGTCACCGAGCTGCACGTGTGTAGAAGTCGGAGGTGCCGTACGTTCGGTACTCGATCGGTGAAGCTCGAAGGATTGTTCGACTACATCAACCGCGTTGTGAGACGCTTCCGCTAACGGTCTACGAGGGTACGTAGACACACTCTCCCCTCTCGTAGCGATGCATCTCCATGGATAGATCTTGCGTGAGCTTAGGAATTTTTTTGAAATTCATGCTCCGTTCCCCAACAGTGGTATCAGAGCCAGGTCTATGCGTAGATGTGATTTGCACGAGTAGAACACAAGTGAGTTGTGGGCGTGGGTGTATACATATTGCTTGCAGTTACTAGTTGATACTTGATTCGGCGGTATTGTGAGATGAAGCGGCCCGGACCGACATTACGCTTACGCTTACGCGAGACAGGTTTCACCGCTACGTGCACTCGTTGCATAAAGGTGACTGGCGGGTGTCTGTCTCTCTCACTTTAGTTGAATCGGTTTCAATGAAGAGGGTTCTTTTAGAAGATCAAAAAGCAATCACTACATCACGTTGTGGTTTTGCGTAGGTAAGAACGGTTCTTGCAAACCCGTAGCAGCCACGTAAAACTTGCAACAACAAAGTAGAGGACGTCTAACTTGTTTTTGCAGGGTATGGTGGTGATGTGATATGGTCAAGACATGATGTGATATAAGTTGTTGTATGAGATGATCATGTTTTGTAAAGTTATCAGGCAACCGGCAGGAGCCTTATGGTTGTCTCTTTATTGTATGCAATGCCAACGCTATGTAATTGCTTTACTTTACCGCTATGAGTTAGCAGTAGTAGTAGTAGTAGCAATAGCCGGCGAGACGACCACGACGCTGCGATGGAGATCAAGGTGTCACGACGCTACGATGGAGATCAAGGTGTCAACCCGGTGACAATGGAGATCATGACGGTGCTTTGCTGATGGAGATCAAAGGCACAAGACGTTGATGGCCATATCATGTCACATATATTGAATTGCATGTGATGTTAATCCTTTTATGCATCTTATTTTGCTTAGGACGACGGTAGCATTATAAGATGATCCCTTCTCTAAATTTCAAGATAAAGTGTTCTCCCCTAGTATGCACCGTTGCGAAGGTTCGACGCTTCTAAGCACCACGTGATGATCGGGTGTGATGGATTCTTTCGTTCGCATACAACGGGTGTAAGCCAGTTTTACACACGCAGAATACTTGGGTTAAACTTGACGAGCCTAGCATATACAGATATGGCCTCGGAACACAAGAGACTGAAAAGTCGAACATGAGTCATATAGTAGATATGATCAACATGAAAGATGTTCACCATTGATAACTAATCCACCTCACGTGATGATCGGACGTGGATTAGTTTGATGTGGATCATGTTACACTTAGACAACTTGAGGGATGTTAATCTAAGTGGGAGTTCTTAAGTAATTTGATTAATTGAACTTCAATTATCATGAACATAGTCAAAAATGTCTTAGCAAGTTTATGTAGTAGATCGATAGACCACGCTATAGCTCCCCTGTATTTTTAATATGTTCCTAGAGAAAGTTAAGTTGAAAGTTGATGGAAGCAACTATGCGGACTGGGTCCGTATTCTGAGGATTGTCCTCACTGCTGCACAGAAGGCTTATGTCTTTGATGCACCGCTCGGTGAGCAACCCCTATGGCTTTGTCTGAGGACGTTATGAACGTCTGGCAGACAAGAAAAGATGACTACTCGATAGTTCAGTGCACCATACTTTACGACTTAGAACTAGAGCTCCAAATTTGTTTTGAGCAACACGGAGCATATGAGATGTTCCAAGAGCTGAAAATTTGTTTTTCAAAGCTCACACCCGGGTCGAGAGGTATGACACCTTCGACAAGTTCTATAGCTACAAGATGGAGGAGAACAGCTCCGTTAGTGAGCATGTACTAAGAATGTCTGAGTACTTCAAACACTTGAATCAAGTGGGAGTTAGACTTCCGAATAAAGTGGTGATTGATAGAGTTCTCTAGTCACTATCACTAAGCTACTGGATCTTCGTGATGAACTATAAACATGCAAGGGATAGAAGATCCTTAAGCTATTCGCGATGCTACAAGCTGCGGATGTAGAAATCAAAAAGGGAGCATCAAGTGTTGATGGTTAATAAGACCACTAGTTTCAAGAAGGGCAAGGGAAAGAAAAGGGAACTTCAAGAAGAACGGTAAAACAGTTGCCGCTCACGCGAAGAAACCCAAGGCTGAACCAAACCCGAGACTCAGTGCTCCCATTGCAAAGGGAAATGTCACAGGGAGCGGAACTTCCCCAAAGTAACTGGCAGATAATAAGACTGGCAATGTCAACGAAGATATTTGATATACATGTTATTGATGTGTACCTTACTAGTACTCGTAGGAGAACCTGGGTATTTGATACTTGTTCAGTTGCTTGCAACTTGAAACATGGAGCTTCGGAATAAACGAGGGCTAGCTAAGAACGAGGTGACGATGTGCATTGGAAGTGTCTCCAAGGTTGATGTGATCACCATCGCCACGCCCTCTCTACCTTCAGGATTAGTGATGAACCTAAATAATTGTTATTTGGTCCTTGCGTTAAGCATGAACATTATATCTGATAGTGTTTAATGCAAGACGTTTATTCAAATTCAGAGAATAATTGTTATTCTATTTATTTGGATAATATCATTGATGATCATGTACTTAAAATGAAAGGTTTATTGAATCTTGATCGTAGTAATACACATGTTCATAACACAAATGCCAAAAGATAATGATAGTACCACATATTTGTGGCACTGCCGCTTAGGTCATATCAGTGTTAAACACATGAAGAAACTCCATGTAGATGGGTTTTTGGAATCTCTTGATTATGAATCTTTTGAGACATGTGAACCGTGCCTTATTAGCAAGATGACTAAAACTCCGTTCTCCGGAACAATGGAGCGAGCAACCAACTTATTTGAAATAATACATACCGATGTATGCGGTCCGATGAGTGTTGAGGCGCGCGGTGGATATCGTTATGTTCTCACGTTCACTGATGATTTGAGTAGATATGGTTATGTCTACTTGATGAAGCATAAATCTGAAACATTTGAAAAGTTCAAAGAATTTCAGAGTGAAGCAGAGAACCATCATAACAAGAAAATAAAGTTCTTACGATCTGATCGTGGAGGAGAATATTTGAGTTACGAGTTTGGCAATCACTTAAGACAATGTGGAATTGTTTCACAGCTCACGCCACATGGAACACCACAGCGTAATGGTGTGTCCGAACGTCGTAATCGTACTCTATTGGATATGGTGCGTTCTATGATGTCTCTTACCGATTTGCCACTATCATTTTGGGGTTATGCATTAGAGACAGCTGCATTCACTTTAAACAAGGGCACCGTCTAAATCCGTTGAGATGACACCGTATGAACTGTGGTTTGCAAACCTAAGATGTCGTTTCTGAAAGTTTGGGGATGCGATGCTTATGTCAAAAGGCTTCAGCCAGATAAGCTCGAACCCAAAGCGGATAAGTGCGTCTTCATAGGATACCCAAAAGAATACCGTTGGGTACACCTTCTACCACATATCCGAAGGCAAAGTATTCGTTGCTAAGAATGGATCCTTTCTAGAGAAGGAGTTTCTCTCGAAAGAAGTGAGTGGGAGGAAAGTAGAACTTGATGAGGTAATTGTACCTCCTCTGGATAGTAGTACGCCACAGAAAGAAATTTCTGTGACATCGACACAGACCAAAGAAGAAGTTAATGATGATGATCATGAAACTTCGGATCAAGTTGTTACTGAACTTCAAAGGTCAACCAGGACACGTTCCGCACCAGAGTGGTACGGAAATCCAGTCTTGGAGGTCATGTTGCTAGACAACGATGAACCTTCGAACTATGAAGAAGCGATGGCAAGCCCGGATTCCGACAAATGGCTTGAGGCCATGAAATCCGAGATTGGATCCATTTATGAGAACAAAGTGTGGACTTTGGTAGACTTGCCCGATGAACGGCGAGCTATTGAAAATAAATGGATCTTTAAGAAGAAGACGGACGCTGATGGTAATATCACCGTCTATAAAGCTCGACTTGTTGCTAAAGGTTATCGACAAGTTCAAGGAGTTGACTACGATGAGACTTTCTCACCCGTAGCGATGCTAAAGTCTGTTAGAATTATGTTAGCAATTGCCGCGTTTTATGATTATCTGGCAAATGGACGTCAAAACGGCATTCCTTTACGGATTCCTTAAGGAAGAATTGTATATGATACAGCCGGACGGTTTTGTCGATCCTAAAGGCGCTAACAAAATATGCAAGCTCCAGTGATCCATCTATGGACTGGTGCAAGCATCTCGGAGCTGGAATACTCGCTTTGATGAAGTGATCAAGGCATTTGGGTTTATGCAAGTTTATGGAGAAACTTGTATTTACAAGAAAGTGAGTGGGAGCTCTATAGCATTTCTAATAGTATATGTGGATGACATATTGTTGATTGGAAATGATGTAGAATTTCTGGAAAGCATGAAGAATTAATTGAAAGGAGTTTTTCAATAAAACCCCTGTTTTTGAGTTATCCACGGATTGGGCATCGAGATCTATAGAGATAGATCAAGACACCTGATAAAAGTTCACACATCGTGATAAGATTTTGAAGAAGTTCAAAATGGATCAAGTCAAAAGAAATAAGTTCTTGGCTGGTGTGAAGTGGAGTAAGACTTGAAAATCTAGGTAAAGGTTGTTTTACATGTTAGGCATCAAAATCTATAGAGATAGATTAAGACGCCTCATAGGACTTTCACGAAGCACATACCTTGACAAGATTTTGAAGAAGTTCAAAATGGATCAGTCAAAGAAAGGGTTCTTGCCTGTATTGCAAGGTGTGAGATTGAGTAAGACTCAAAGCCCGACCACGGCAGAAGACAAAGAGAAGATGAGTGTCATCCCCTATGCCTCAGCCATAGGCTCTATTTTGTATGCCATGCTGTGTACTAGACCTGATGTATGCCTCGCTATTAGCTTGGTGGGAAGGTACCAAAGTGATCAAGGAGTAGATCACTGGACAGCGGTCAAGAATATCCTGAAGTACCTGAAAAGGACTAAGGAAGAATTTCTCGGGAATAGAGGTGATAAAGAGTTCGTCGTAAAGGGTTACGTCGATGCAAGCTTTAAACACCGATCCGGAAGACTATGAGTCTCAGACCGGATACGTAAAGTGAGACAGTCGTTTTTGGAGTAGCTCCAAGCAGAGTGTGGTAGCAGCATCTACATATGACATAGAGATTTGCCAAGAACACACGGATCTGAATATTGCAGACCCGTTGACTAAAACCTCTCTCACAAGCAAAACATGATCAGCCCTAGAACTGATTGGATGTTAATTACATGGAGATGTAAACTAGATTATTGACTCTAGTGCAAGTGGGAGACTGTTGGAAATATGCCCTAGAGGCAATTAATAAAGTGTTTATTATTATCATATTTCCCCGTTCATGATAATGGTTTATTATTCATGCTAGAATTGTATTGACTGGAAACTAAATACATGTGTGGATAATAGACAAATACTATGTCCCTAGTATGCCTCTACTAAACTATCTCGTTGATCAAAATATGGTCAAGGTTTCCTGACCATGGACATGAGTTGTCATTTCATAACGGGATCACATCATTAGGAGAATGATGTGATGGACTTGACCCAACCGTTAGCATAGCATATGATCGTTCAGTTTATTGCTATTGCTTTCACTATGTCAAATACACGTTCCTCTGACCATGAGATCATGCAACTCCCGGATACCGTAGGAATACTTTGGGTGTATCAAACATCACAACGTTACTGGGTGATTATAAAGGTGCACTACAGGTATCTCCAAAAGTGTTTGTTGAGTTGGCATGGATCGAGATTGGGATTTGTCACTCCGACTATCGGAGAGGTATCTCTGGGCCCTCTCGGTATTACAGCATCACAGAAGCCTTGCAAGCACCATGACTAAAGAGTTAGTTGCAAGATGATGTATTATGGAACGAGTAAAGAGACTTGCCGGTAACGAGATTGAACTAGGTATTGGATACCGACGATCGAATCTTGGGCAAGTAACATACCGCCGGACAAAGGGAACAACGTATGTTGACATATGAGGTTCACCGATAAAGATCTTCGTGGAATGTGTAGGAACCAATATGAGCATCCAGGTCCCGCTGTTGGTTATTGACCGCAGAGTTGTCTCGGTCATGTCTACATCATTCCCGAACCCGTAGGGTCCGCACACTTAAGGTTCGATGACGATATAGTATTATATGAGTTATGTGATTGGTGACCGAATGTTGTTCGGAGTCCCGGATGAGATCACGGACATGATGAGGAGTCTCGGAATGTCCGAGAGGTAAAGATTCATATATTGGAAGGCTATATTCGGACGTCGGAAAGGTTCCGAGTGATTCGGGTATTTTTCGGAGTACCGGGGAGTTACGGGAATTCACCGGGAGAAGTAATGGGCCTTTTTGGGCCATACGGGAAAAGGAGAGGCAGGCCACGTGAGGAGACGCGCGCCCCCCTTGCCCAAACTGAATTGGACTAGGGGAGGGGGCGCAGCCCCCTCTTTCCTTTCCCTCTCCCTTCCCCCTTTCCTACTCCGTATGGGAGGTGGAATCCTACTAGGACTAAGGAGTCCTAGTAGGACTCCCCACTCTTGGCGCAGCCCCTAGGGCCAGCCTCCTCCCCTCTCCCTCCTTTATATACGGAGGAGGGGCACCCCTTGGAGACACTCAATTGTCCCATAGCCGTGTGCGGTGCCCCGATCTCTGTTTTCCACCTCGGTCATATTTTCGGAGAGCTTAGGCGAAGCCCTGCCGGAATCACTTCACCGTTACCGTCGCCACGCCGTCGTGCTGACGAAACTCATCTACTACCTCGACGTCTTGCTGGATCAAGAAGGCGAGGAACGTCACCGAGCTGCACGTGTGTAGAACTCGGAGGTGCCGTATGTTCGGTACTCAATCGGTGGAGCTCGAAAGATTGTTCGACTACATCAATCGCGTTGTGAGATGCTTCCGCTAACGGTCTACGAGGGTACGTAGACACACTCTCCCCTCTCGTAGCGATGCATCTCCATGGATAGATCTTGCGTGAGCGTAGGAAATTTTTTGAAATTCATGCTCCGTTCCCCAACAGGTACTAGTAGATAATTGTGGTTTAGTAAGAATATTGGTGTTAAGGTTTGTGATTCCCGAAGCATGCACATATGGTCTGTCATTATGCTAAGAAGTTGGAGCATGATTTAGTATTTATTGTCTTCCTTTGTGTGGCGGTCGGGGGGCACGATGGTTAACTCCTACCAACCTCCCCCTAGGGGCATGCATAGTAGTACTTTGCCTCGAGGGCTAATAAACTTTCGCAATAAGTATGTGAGTTCTTTATTGTGACTAATGTGAGTCCATGGATTATACGCACTCTCACCTTTCCGCAATTTGCTAGCCTCTTCGGTACCGTGCATTGCCCTTTCTCACCTCGAGAGTCGGTGCAAACTTCGCCGGTGCATCCAAACCCCGTGATATGATACGCTCTATCACACATAAGCCTCTTTATATCTTTCTCAAAACATCCACCATACCTACCTATCATGGTATTTCCATAGCCATTCCGAGATATATTGCTATGCAACTTCCAGTGTTCCGTTTATATGACACACATCATCATTGTCATATTGCCTTGCATGATCATATAGCTAACATAGTATTTGTGGATCAGCCACCGTTCATCATTTTCATACATGTTACGCTAGCATCATTGCACATCCTGGTACACTGCCAGAGGCATTCATATAGGGTCATATTTGTTCTTGTATCGAGTTGTAATTTTGAGTTGTAAGTAAATAGAAGTGTGATGATCATCATTATTAGAGCACTGTCCCAGTGAGGAAATAAAAAAAAGGCCAAAAAGAGCCCAGTGAAAAAGAAAAAAAATGAGAGAAAAAGAGAGAAGGGCCAATGTTACTATCGTTTTTCATACTTGTGCTTCAAAGTAGCACCATGTTTTTCATATAGAGAGTCTCCTATGTTGTCACTTTCATATACTAGTGGGAATTTTTCATTATAGAACTTGGCTTGTATATTCCGATGATGGGCTTCCTCAAATGCCCGAGGTCTTCATGAGCAAGCAAGTTGGATGCACACCCACTTAGTTTTTATTTTTGAGCTTTCATACACTTATAGCTCCTAGTGCATCCATTGCATGGCAATCCCTACTCCTTGCATTGACATCAATTGATGGGCAT
Organism: Elymus sibiricus; assembly: GCA_039707655.1. Taxonomy (NCBI): domain Eukaryota; kingdom Viridiplantae; phylum Streptophyta; class Magnoliopsida; order Poales; family Poaceae; genus Elymus; species Elymus sibiricus. Next base: position 345,472,414 of record CM077668.1, read on the forward strand.
CTCCATAGCCCGTTGATTAGCCGCATAGATGTGAGACTATCTTCCTTTTTTACTTCCCCTTATTAATCTCTATCATCATTCTATTCCACCCATAGTGCTATATCCATGGCTTGCGCTCATGTATTGCGTGGGGGTAGAAAAAGTTGAAGCGCGTTAAAAAATATGAACCAATTGCTTGATTGTCTCCGGGGTTGTGCATGATAAATACTTTATGTTAAGAAGACGAACCATGACAGGATTATATGATTTTGTAGGGATAATTTTCTTTAGCATTTTTATTTTGAAAGACATGATTATTTGTTAGTATGCCTGAGTATTGATGTCTTTATATCAAATTATAGTCTATTGCTTTGAATCATTCGGATCTTAATATTCATACCATAAAAGAGAATTACATGATGAACATGTTAGGTAGCATTCCTCATCAAAAATTCTGTTTTTATCATTTACATACTCGAGGACGAGCAGGAATTAAGCTTGGGGATGATTGATACATCTCCAACGTATCTATAATTTTTGATTGTTCCATGCTATTATAGTATCAATCTTGGATGTTTTATATGCAATTATATATCATTTTTTTGGGACTAACCTATTAACCTAGTGCCCAGTGCAAGTTGATGTTTTTTACTTGTTTTTGGCTTTTCAGAAAATCAATATCAAACGGAGTCCAAACGGAGGAAAACTTTGGATTAATTTTTTTCTGGACCAGAAGAGACCCTAGAAGGTTCGGGAGAAGACCAGACGAGCCACGAGGGAGCGACAAGCTCGGGAGGCGCGCCCAGGGGGGTAGGCGCGCCCCCCAGGCTTGTGGGGCCCTCGTAGCACATCTTGACCTAATTCCAAGCCTATAAATTCTCAAATATTCCCCATATACCAGAGAGCCACCTCGAATAACTTTTCCACCGCCGCAAGCCTCTGTTCTTCCGTGATCCCATCTGGAGGCCTTCTCCGGCAATCTGTCGGAGGGGGAATCGATCACGGAGGGCTTCTACATCAACCTTGCTGCCCTTCCGATGATGTGTGAGTAGTTTACCACAGACCTACGGGTCCATAGCTAGTAGCTAGATGGCTTCTTCTCTCTCTTTGATCTTCAATACAATGTTCTCCTCGATCTCTTTAGAGTTCTATCCGATGTAATCTTCTTTTGCGGTGTGTTTGTTGGGATCCGATGAATTGTGGGTTTATGATCAGATTATTCATGAGAAATATTTGAGTCTTTTCTGAACTTATTTATGCATGATTGTTATAGCTTTGTATTTCTCTCTGATCTATCCATTTGGTTTGGCCAACTAGATTGATTTATCTTGCAATGGGAGAGGTGCTTTGTGATGGGTTCAATCTTGCGGTGTTCTATATCCCAGTGACAGAAAGGGACAAGACACGTATTTGTATTGTTGCCATTAAGGATAAAATGATGGGGTTTAATCATATTATTTGAGTTTACTTTGTCTACATCATGCCATCTTGCTTAAGGCGTCACTCTGTTTTCATTAACTTAATACCCTAGATGCATGCTGGATAGCGGTCGATGGGTGGAATAATAGTAGTAGATGCAGGGCAGGAGTCGGTCTACTTGTCTCAGACGTGGTACCTATATACATGATCATTGCCTTGAATATCGTCATAACTATGCGCTTTTCTATCAATTGCCCAACAGTAATTTGTTTACCCACCGTATGCTATGTGTTCGAGAGAGAAGCCTCTAGTGAAAACTATGGCCCCCAGGTCTACTTTTATCATATATAAAATCCAAAAATACCTTGCTGCAATTTTATTTCCTTTATTTTACTTTGCAATTTATTTATCTATCTATCACTATCAGAATTAATCCTTGCAAATAACCGCCAAGGGGATTGACAACCCTCTTGTTTGCGTTGGGTGCAAGTATTTGCTTTTGTGTGTGTAGGTGCTGCTAACGAGCTTCTGTGTGGTTCTCCTACTGGATTGATAACCTTGGTTCTTAACTGAGGGAAATCCTTATCTCTACTGTACTGCATCATCCTCTCCTCTTCGGGGAAATCCCAACGTAGTTCACAAGTAGCAATGTTTCTAAAGTCAGAGCCTAGCGATGTCGACGTTTGCGCTGCAATCCTCCATGACTTTGGTGTTGCTGCAGGTTTGCAAATCAACCCAGCGAAGTGTAGCGCTATCCCTATCCGCTGCTCTGAACATGGGGTGGGCTTAATCCGTGATTGGCTAGGATGTAAAGTGAAAGCCTTTCCTATAAAATACCTGGGTCTGTCATTGACGATCAGGAAAACCATACGACGCAGAGTTTCAAGAGATCATCGACGGGATCGCTAGGAAGTTGTCGAATTGTGGTGCGCCTCCATTCTCGACAAGGCCAGGAACCTAACCCTACTACAGGCAGTTATGTGCGCAATGCCTATCCCCGCCATGTTGGCTTTGGATGTCCCCCCAAGGTGTTGACGAAGATCAACGGGATATGGGGTTTTGTGGGCAGGTGCATCGAATGCGAGGGGCGGCCAGTGCGCGGTGGCCTGGGAGGTTATTTGTCAACCAAAGTGGGCTAGTGGCCTAGGATTGCCCACCTTGAGGTGGCTCAATGTCGCCATGAGGGCGCGACACTTATGGCTTAAGCGGAGCGATGACATGAGACCTTGGGCAGAGTTCGACATTACCACACCTTAGGAATCTATGTAGCTATACCAGGCAGCTGTTTTCGTGGATTTGGGCGACGATACCTCTAGTTTTTTCTAGGAGGAGCGATAGCTAGAGGGATGGAGGATCCAGGAAATTGTGCCGCTTGTTTACGCCAAGATCAAGCCATGTCTGAGGGCTTCGAGAATGATGGCTGATGCTTTGGGAGGTGCCTGGGCGAGGGACCTTGGCCCAGACCTCTCTCCGGCGGAGTTGGCTGAATTCCTCATGTTATGGGATAGATCGACTACGGTTCAGCTGTAGCCTGGAGTTTTTGATTCGGTTCGTTGGGTTGAGAGACTTCAAGTGTCTACTCAATACGATCGACATATGCGAGTAAGTTCTTGGGCAGAGAGCACAATCAAGGAGCAAGCTTCATCTGGCGGTCAAGGGCACCTCTCAGGTGCAAAAACTTCACCTGGTTGGCTCTCAAGAATAGGGTGTGGACTTCAGACAAGCTGGCAAAGAGAGGATTGCCTCATCAGGACGCCTGCCCCCTGTGTGACCAAGAGTAGGAATCCATTGATCATTTGTTAATCTCTTGCGTCTTTGCCCGTTCGGCCTGGTTTAAGGCCCTTTCTACATGGGCTAAAGCGTAATGAAGGCCTAGGGCTGGCCAGTAACTGATACCCCGGTGTCAGTGCTAAAACCGGCGGATCTTGGGTAGGGGTCCCGAGCTGGTGGTCTCGTCTAGATGGTAACAGGAAGTAGAGAAAGACACGATGTTTACCCAGGTTCGGGCTCTCTTGAAGAGGTAAAAACCTACGTCTTGCTCTTGTTATATTGATTGTGATGGGGTACAAAGTACTGGATGATCTACCTCGAGATCGTATCAATGAGTTCTAACGTGCCTCTACAGGCTAAACCCTGCTACTTGTGAGCTGCGTTGGGATTTTCCCCGAAGAGGAAGGGTGAAGCAGTACAGTAGAGATAAGTATTTCCCTCAGTGAGAACCAAGGTTTATCGAACCAAAAGGAGAATCATGCAAACCCTAGTGAACAGCACCTGCACACACAAAAGCAAATACTTGCACCCAACGCAGGCAAGAGGGTTGTCAATCCCCTTGAACTCGTTACTTGCAAGGATCAAATCTTGTATAGGTAGATAGATAAATTGCAAAACAAAAGAAAAGTAAATAAATTGCAGTAAGGTATTTTTGGTTTTTATAATATGTTTAAATAGACCCGGGGCCATAGTTTTCACTAGAGACTTCTCTCTCGAACACATAGCATACGGTGGGTAAACAAATTACTGTTGGGCAATTGATATAAAAGCGCATAGTTATGACGTATTCATGGCAATGATCATGTATATAGGCATCACGACCGTGACAAGTAGACCGACTCCTGCCTACATCTACTACTATTACTCCACCAATCGACCCCTATCCAGCATGCATCTATGGTATTAAGTTCATGACAAATAGAGTAACGCCTTAAACAAGATGACTTGATCTAGACAAAGTAAACTCAATCAATATGAATAAACCCCATCGTTTTATCCTTAGTAGCAACAATACTATACGTACCCCGTCCCCTTCTGTCACTGGGTGAGGACACCGCAAGATTGAACCCACTACAAAGCACCTCTCCCACTGAAGATAAATCAAACTAGTTGGCCAAACCAAACGGATAGATCGGAGAGAAATACAAAGCTATAACAATCATGCATAATAAAGTTCAAAAAAGACTCAATTACTTTCAATGAATAATCTGATTATAAACCCACAATTCATTGGATCCCAACAAACACACCGCAAAAGAAGATTACATCGGATAGAACTCCAAGGAGATCGAGGAGAACATTGTATTGAAGATCAAAGAGAGAGAAGAAGCCATCTAGCTACTAGCTAGGGAACCGTAGGTCTGTGGTGAACTACTCACACATCATCGGAAGGGCAGCAAGGTTGATGTAGAAGCCCTTCGTGATCGATTCCCCTCCGGCAGATTACCGGAAAAAGGCTCCGGATAGGATCGTGGAAGAACATAAGCTTACAGCGGCGGAAAATTTATTTTGGATGGCTCTATATTGGTTTGGGAATATATATGAATTTATAGGCTTGGAATTAGGTCAAACGGAGCTGCATGGGGCCCACAAGCTCAGGGGGCGCGCCTACCCCCCTGGGGCGCGCCCTGTGAGCTTGTGGCTCTCTCGTATCACTTCTGGCCTCCTCCCGAACCTTCTAGGGTCCCTTCTGGTCCAGAAAAAATCATTCTAAAGATTTTATTTCGTTTGATATTGATTTTCTGAATAGCCAAAAACAAGCAAAAAAACAGGAACTGTTACTGGGCACTGAGTTAATAGGTTAGTCCCAAAAAATGATATAAAATAGCATAAAATGCATATAAAGCGTCCAAGATTGATAATATAATAGCATGAAATAATCAAAAATTATAGATACGTTGGAGACGTATCAAACCCCTCGGCTTATATAGGCACAGAGGTTATCTAGGGTTACAAGTATGTCGGCTACATCAAGAGATAAACATGTCGATCATTTGAATATGCCTTGAAGTATACGCCAAGTCTTCGGAGGATCCCATCTTGAGTACGCCGAGGGCCACGGCTTGTGTGATCCATTCTTCGATTGTTGGTGGGTCCTCGGCCCGGCCCATGAATGGAAGGCCGACATGGTGAGCACCCCCTAATACAGGACACCGTCAGTAACCCCTGAACTAGTCTTCAAGCCGAGGACATTGCTTCCTCCCTCGGAATAGCTTCATCTCCTGGTCTTCGGCTTCATAGGCGAGTTCCATCTTCCACGTTGGCTCCTAGATCCGAGGACTCATTGGGATCCGAAGTCCTTTTTATGTTCCATCATCGGCTTCTCCTTCGATTGTGGCCACGCGCAAATTTGTGCAATGATTTATTTCGGGCAATAAGGGTTATCCTCTAACAAGGCCCTCTTCTGCACAACTTTTTTTAATGGGTCCGAAGACTCCCTTAGCTTAACCGTGAACGCTCGCCACGTGGGTGAAGTAGGCCGATTGGGTCGAGTCCTGACAACTTTCGGCCAAAAACCGAACCGACACCACTTACTGCGGAACCGAGCCATCTCATCAATAGCCACTACCCTAAGTATATCGTGGCTCTCGAGGCCATTTATATTGGCATGTCCCATCGATAAAGGGTTCGTGCTCTGGATTTTTGGCGATATAATTATCAAAATCCTTTAATCCTCGCGCGCATATATTGCACGTCGTATTGAGAACTGGTGGATTTACTGCGTGACGTGGTGCCCCTTATTCTTTTACTGAGCTATAAAAGGGAAATGATGAACCTAATTCACCCCACACTCTCATTCCTGCTCTATCGTCAAGAACTTTCCCAAGCTCAAGCGCCCTAAGATCTGCTTTTCACGCTCCACCTTCGCCCCTTTCACCCTTCTCCCTTTTTCCATCGCCAAGGGATGGCCAGCAAAGGGAAGGGTACCGCCGCTCTGGCGTCCGAGGAGAAGATCGCCAGCAAAAGAGCATCGCCGGGTTGGCTACCTAGGCCAGCCCGTTAGTTCGGCGCCTGTGCGAAGCCCCGCCACTCTGCCGCAGAATGCGGCAGATAGGAGGTCCCTCCCTCGATCGTTTTCCAGGGGGAAGGCCAGCGCAAACCACATGATAGGCCCAGAGGCCCAATTAACTATGTATAAAAAATTGTCATTATAAAATACATATTTTCTTTTGAAAAAACAGAGAAAACATAATTTTCTAATTGCCATGAGCTGAAAAATATGAAAATTGCCATGCTATTTATAAAACTACCATTTCTCTAATTTATAAATTTAGAATGGTATGATAAAAAAAGTGTCGTGTGATCTACAAAAAATAAATTTATGATTTTTTCCTGTGGAGATATTTCACTGTGCAAAAAATGTCATGTTTGGGAGAACATTTTTCTTTATTTTTGACATGGACCAAAAACAAGAAAATGTCATGTTGTAATTTTTTGCTTTATTTGGTCGACTCTGCTCCTCTCAAAAAATTAAAAAATGCCTTCCTCTTAACAATAAAAATGTCATCTTCACAATAATACAAATGTCATCGTATTTTTAATAAAAATGGCATGCCATTAAAAATAGAAATGCCATCCTATTAAAAATAAAAATGACTTCCTCTAAATATTAAAAATGCCATCCTTTTGATAATAAAAATGCTAACCTCTCAATAATAAAAATGTCATCCTTTTATTAATAAAAATGGCATGCTATTAGTAATAAAACTGTCATGCCATTGAAAATAAAAATGACATCCTTAAAAAATAAAATTTTCATCCTCTTAATAACAAAATTGACATCCTCTTAAAAATAATAATGTCATGTTATTAATAATAAAAATGCTATGCTATAAATAATAAAATAGCCATGTGAGAAAGTAAAAAAAAATCGGGATATGGGGACGCCCCGGCGCGTCCGCCATGTCGGATCCAGCCCGCTGTGACCTGCCACGACCCCACATATATTCATCCCTATTCGCATTTCGGACCAAACCCTATCCAGTCAGCTCCACTCCACTCCCCTCCGCTCCCCTCGCCGAGGAGCAGCAAAGGAGGCGGTCCATGCCATGGCAAAAGAGCAAACCAGGACGGTCTGTGCCATGGCCGGACTGGCCCTCCATCCAGCAGTGAGCAGATCCACCTCGATTCGTTTTGCGTCTTCGGCCGCTACTCACGCAAGGAAGACGACAAGCGCAAGAGCAAGGGCGGCCGTCGATGAACTTCTCTTCCATTGTCGTTTCATTCATAGTTAGTAGAACATGTCATAATGTTGCATGAGACTAGTATGGATTTGAGGATTTGATTTGATAAACCCGGTTATGGAGACAAACTTTTAATGTATGCCCGGTCACTGTCTGTAGGTGCGTTCGGGCGCGTCCGCTGACCTATAGGGGCTGGATTTAGCAACTCCGGTTGTAGATGCTCTAATGACCGTCAATTTTGTCTTTCTATACCAAAGTTTTGCAGTGTGCGCCGACGACCCCGGCAGCGCTCTAAACTCTACAGGGCCGACATACCGCGCCTATCTACGCGCATGACATGACGTGTCCACGAAGGTCGTCCTGAGCATCAGCGTCTAAACAACTGCATTAGGTTAAATCATCATGAGAGGCTGCTACAATCATACTTCGCATCCGTTCATCCGGTCCAACTATAATGTGCAGAATATTACTACTCCGTGTTACTCCCTCCTACAGTTAGTATAAAATTGAGTCACTTATTTTGGGACGGAGAGGGTATTTCTTTGAGCAAAAGAGAGACCACCCTCTCTGATTTCAATTAATGAAACCACCTGGTCTGTTCTTACCACTACAAGCATTGCTGAAAATGAGATCTAAACCTATTACAGACCCGTAGGTACGAGGACCTCACCGGGCCAGCGACATGATCATGCAAGATACATCAACCTCGAAGGCCAGCTGAACTGGAAACCCTTCAAACAGTTACCAGTATTACTAAGTCGAGTTAAGCAACAGGAAGAAAAAGCAGACAGGGGAAGACACCAACATAGTCACAAACAGTAATGAAGATCGGTACATCATCACTCTGATGCAGTCGGCGTGAGGCCTCTGAAGGAGTCCCCCACGGAAGTGTAGGCGTCCGCCCAGTTGATGTCGCCGATCCATGCAAGAATGCCGAGCTTGATGCATCCGGAGATGACAAGCTGGACCAGGCAGCAGAAGAGCCCTACGGCATTTGCAATCTACAGTGCACACACAGCATTGCTTACAATCAACTTGCATGGCATGATAGAATGATAGCATCATAGGAACGTACCGCCATGTACTTCCCACCGTAAACAGCCCCGTACACGCACCAAGATATAGTATTAACGATGGAAGCCAAGAGCCCCCCCCCCCCAAGTCCGCTCCCACATCTTGTCCGACATCGCCCTGGCCTCGGATCAAAGCACACTACAAACAGCACAATGTATACACAGAAATTAACGAGTGACATCCATTCCATGAGGCCGGATTGAATGAACTGAAGCATGAAACTGCTAACACTTACTGTATCGGTGATCACGCTGACGAGATACATGACAGTGCCGGCGATGCTGCCGATCATGCCCATCCAGTTCTTCTTGTCGTCGACAGTGTCTAGCTTGGCGAAGATCACGATAGAAAGCACCAGAACACCAAGGAATTCTGCAGGGACGAAGATGGACGCGCCGAGGCGGATGGCTTGATCCAATTGCGCAAAGGACCAGATGCAGTACACCATCACCAGAACCCCCACTGCGTTCAAAATGAATACAGCCCAGTCAGCTTTGATATCAACCACGGCGTACGCTGTCCAGATAAGGCAGCTCAGAAGCACGAAATAGAACGGGAGGATTTTGGTCTCCCCAACCTCTCCGTCCTCCTTCATCTTCTTAACCTTGCGGCTAAACAAGACACACTGTCACATAATTTCAAAATAAGCGGCAAGCGAATACCAAAATAGGCGTGGGAGATTGAATGCTTACAAGTGAAAATAGAACAGAAAAAAGGTAGCCACATATCCCACGAACATGCAAGAAATCGCAGCGCCACTCATCGAAGCATCCGCCACGGCGAGTCCCCCCATCCTACGAATATGAATATGACCGTTTCTTATAAACATTTCTAGAATACCAAACCAAGAAATGAAATCAATCCAAAATCATACTACGTTTCTACGAATATGAATATGACCATTTCTTATAAACACGACCATGAATGTTTCCCCTGATTTGCATTGAAATCAACAAATCAAATCAAAAGCCAAAAGACATGAAGAAAAAAGAAGAGCACGCGCACATAGTGCCATTACCAAAACAAATAAGGAAATCAGATTGAAACAACAGAGAACCAGCGATCTTATTCGCGTCAAGCACAACGCATGCAAACTATTTGTCGCTGTAGAGAACCAGCGATTCGTGGTTCCTGTCGGCACAACGAACTCGAACAGAAGTAAAACTGACTGGCGTACATGACGCAGAACGCTGGAAGATGGGGAAAGACGACATGGAGTCGTGCATTCCTGAAGAACCAAAAACTCATCTGCAAGTATATCAGACGCAGAACAATCCAAGGTGTCTCTTGCAAGTTGCAACTCATCTGCAATCTATCTACTCGAGCAAGTACATTAGACGCAGAACGAACTCGAGCAGAAACAAAGCTGGCGTACAGGACGCAGGACGCTGGAAGATGGGGAAAGATGACACGGAATCGAGCATTCCTGAAGAACAAAAACTCGTCTGCAAGTACACGAGACGCAGAACCATCCAAGTGCGTTCCTTAAGATCGAGCGCAGACCTTCAGGGGGAAATCAAGCGTTCATCGAGAAGATGGCCACAATAGAAGAAGATCGCAGGGGAAAAAATACCAGAGCAACTCTTGCAAAGCTTTTATCGCTGTAGTCGCACAGAAGCAGCGATTCTTTTCAGGTGAAGCACAACAAACTCGAATAGAAACAATCTATGCACGCACAGGATGCAGAACTCGTGGTGTTCTTCAAGAAACAAAATATTATTTGCATGCGCATGACGCTGCACAATCCAAGCGTGTATTCCTCTCAAGAACGAAAACCCCACTTGCAAGATCAAGACTCTGGCCCTCGAGGGGAGGTGGGGAGACGAGATTAAGGCGTCATCGGCCAGGAAAAATTCACAGCGTGTAATCCTGACCAACGAAACGATGGAAGAACAGCAAGGAGCGAACAGAAAAGAAATTTTTTCAAGGGGGAAACGACAACCCAATAACCCATCACGAATTTACGTTGTTTCAGGTGGGTTTTCGTCAACCACAACCAATTTAAAAGAAAAATAAAACAGGCAAGAACAAGCTGATCGAACCCCTCAAGGGTTGCACATATGAGATCATTGTTGGCAGGGCCGGCCCTGGTGTATGGCCGGAGGGGCGACGGCCCAGGGCCCAGGCGGGGAGGGGGCCCATGATGTAGTTTATATATACTATAGCCCAGCAAAAAAAATAGATAAAAAATGTATAAAAGAAAAGAAACGGGATGGGCTAGGCCCATCAGATAGCTAGCGATTAGCGAACCGTCACGCGGCGTAACTCACGCCAGATGCGAGGCACGGCTGCTGGTTTTCCTTCTTCTCGTCGGTTCTTCTAATCGTCTTCCTCCTCTCGTCGACCGTCGGCCTGCCTGTCGCTCGGCGCCTCGCCGCCTCGGTCACCTCTGGTTGTCGCCGCTGCGCGCGCCTCATGGCAGTCCAGCAGACCGGCCATCCGGCATCTGGCAAGGCGGCAATACGTATACATCCATGTAGTCAGTACGCTACCCGGCAAGGCGGCAATACGTATACATCCGGCAAGTCCGCTACTTGGCCGACTGCAAGTCTGCAACGAGGCTCCCCATCACCGGCCGTGAGCGCACCACAGTAGTCAGTACGTATCCATCCATATCCATGTTCCTGATCCATCCCCCAAACCCCAATTTGACAATTTGAGTAGTTTATTTTATTCTTTATTTAGTATGTACGTATTCAAATATTCATCCATGATCCATCCTCCAATTTTAGTATACACGAAGTTTTAAAATTTTAATGTATAATTTTCTAATTCAATGTTCACAGTATGTATTCAACCATCCTAGTTTTTTGTCATTCTGTGTACATGTCCAGGGTTCCAATCATCCGATGTATAAAGTTCTAATTCTTTGTATCCTCTTTTCTTCATCGGGTTTAGGGTTTAGACATAGGGGCCCATGTCGTCGAGTTCGCCTAGGGCCTCCCAAAACACAGGGCCGGCCCTGATTGTTGGTTCTTGCAAAGAAAAGGTAGAGCAGGTTCTTGAGAGACGACAGCCAAGGCAGTGCGGACGAAAACCCCGCTTGCAAGAACAAGACTCAGGCCCTCGAGGGGGAGGGGGGATGAGATTAAGGCGTCATTGGCAAGAAAGAACTTGCAGCATGCATTCCCGACGAACAAGAGAAAGAAGCGGCCGATGCAAGATCAGCAAGATGGTTTCAGGTTTGCGCCAAGGACAAGCAACTGAAAAGTGAAATAAAATACGCAAGAACAGGCCGATCGAAGCCTCCCAAGGGGGGCCTCTTCGTTCTTGCAAACAAATAAAAGAGTAAATAGCATAGTTCTTGCAAATATCACAGAGAAAACCATCAAGAATCATCACAGAAACAGCACAAGCGCCGAACTAATCAAGAAATCAAGAACAGATTCGCGCCATGGAGTACGTACATTGGGCCTGGAGCACAAGATTTCGCAGAAGTCGACAAGGGGTTGGGGGGTTGGGTTTGCTTTTGGGTCGGAGGGGAGGGGAGAGGAGAATGGTGCAGCGCAGCGCAGCGTAGCGCAGCGCTGATGTATGTAAAGGCTCCTCCCATCACCACACCGAAGTGCAAAGGAGGAGGAAGAGAGCCGCAGAACAACGTCTGATTTGTGGGGCAGGCGGAGCGGGGGCCAGCTGCAAGCGAGACCGAAATAGCCTAGCACCGGTCACACTATTTCAACACCCACTCTGCACCATCTCTGAGTCCCTCTCCTCGCATGCAACTGACTGTACTTAGAGACGACAGCCAAGGCACAGCCTCTGAATGACACGCGGGCCCTCTCTCTTGCCGAGCCCACACTCATGTGAGACGAGCTCTGCAATACGTATTCGTCAAGAAAAAAGAGGCCTCACACACTTTACTGGAAAAAGATTCCCTGGAAATCAAATTACCCGTCCATGGAGAACTTCTCTGGTGACCTAGTATGAGACAGACAAAACCGGGGCCACATGTAAGCCATATATCCGTAGAGGTAGAGAGAGGTTGGGCAGTACAGTACGGGGTGGTCACTTTGGTTTTGAACAGCTAGCTCTGCGCCTCTGCGCCTCTGCCCATTTATTTGTTGATTGACTCACCCGTAGCGTGGCCAAATTCACGGTTTTGACCCTTTTTGAAAACTTTAGCACGATCTGATCCTGGTTCAAATTTTTTTCGTGATCTGACCCTTTTCCTACCGCCATCGTCCTTGGCGGTAGGGTAATACAGCCTACCGCCGAGGGCTATGGCGGTAGGACTTCACTGTGCCGTCACGGTCGTTCGATGTTAAAAATACCCTACCGTCATAGTCTTTGGCGGTAGGGTTCAAAAGGTATAAATTACGTGTGGCGGCTTGTACTACTAAATCTATTTGCTGAAAAGTTGGCTAGCGCGTGCGTATTTGCTTTGTTTGGTCTTGAGTTTGAGCTTTCATATGGCCATTTTTTTGTTTGTTTTTATTTTGCCTAATAAAAAATAAACAATTTGTCCAATTAATGTTAGGATATGGATTATTGATAAAAACATTTTTTTTACTTATCTGTAACTGTTTTATTGGTAAAAACATTTTTTACTTATCTGTAACCTTATCAGTTATCCAGAGTTTTTCCTTGCGGGCTTGGAGAAGGTTCCAGTAGTTAAGAATAATGTGGTCTTGGAGGAAGAGAAATCCATCACCACCACCGTATCATCCAAACACCTTGGGCAGATACCTAATGACAAATTGCAAAATGGTGTTCATATGATTAGCAGAATTTGCATAAGGCGGTACTGTACATATATCAAGATAGAACTGAAAGAGCGTCTAGAAGGAAAGTGAAGTCAATGTCAATGTCATATCTCCTGACTAGTTATAATGATGAAAATATCACGATGATATAAAGCTCATCGGTAAGATTATCTTTTATGCCCAGTAGTTGAACTTGCAAACAGAAATTGGGGATGATCACTTTTCTGTTGCATTGATTTGCTTTAGTAACCAGACCTAACTTTAGTCGTCTGATAGGTATAAATAAGCTAACAGATGCCAAGAATGGAAAAAGAAATAGGATGTTTTGGATGGCACCATCTATGGCTGTCAATAATTCTGATAATTAAGGCAAATATCTAGTGCAAACCCTTTGGTTGAGGGGAGTCTAATAGCATACCATAGTTAACTGAGCAAAACTGTGTGTATTTGCAAAGAACATGAGTTGATAAATTAATATAGGAACATCATCTATTACAAATCATTCATTTAACTGGCACTAGGTTCAACACTGTAATCTAGTTAGGAGCTGTTTTAGAGAAATGGTTCAGAACTTCTGGTGGCATTGGATCTGACTGAAGATACAGCTCCATTCTTATATTAACCATTATGCAGTTTGATTTTCATATCAAGTGGTGACCATGTTTTGGAGAATATCTATAAATGCAAGTCAGAGTTATTAGGGGTAATAAGCACTCACTTGTATGCGTGTGACAGAGCGCAGCGGTCAACAGCAAGCTCTGCATTGCTCTGCTCGGCAAGAATGATAACTGTCTTGAATATCCGTCCATATAGCAGCCTCTACTCCAAGGCCACACGTTCTACAGGTCCACTAACATGCATGATCAGCACGACATTACCAAAGTTCTTTCTCCACTGATATTATCATATCCGTTTATATCTTTGCGGGAATTTTATAAACCAGTTACAGATAAGTAAAAATATATTCTTATCAATAATCCATATCCTAACATTAGTTGGACATATTGTTTATTTTTTATTGGGCAAAATAAAAACAAACAAAAAAATGGACTTATGAAAGCTCGAACCCAAGTCCAGACAACGCTAATACGCACACGAGCCAACTTTCGAACAAACAGATTCGGTAGTACTAGCCGCCACACGTGATTTATACCTTCTGAACCCTACCGCCAAAGACTATGGCGGTAGGGTATTTTCAACATCGAACGTTCGTGACTGTACAGTGAAGTCCTACTGCCATAGCCCTCGGCGTTAGGCTGTGTTACCCTACCGCCAAGGACGATGGCGGTAGGAAAAGGGTCAGATCACGAAAAAAATTCGAACCGGGGTCAGATCGTGCTAAAGTTTTTAAAAAGGGTCAAAACAGTGAATTCGGCCCGTAGCGTTGCTTGTTGATTTTGTAACTGGCTGCGCCACTTTTTGCATTTCAGTTCCCTTGTTTGTCATGGAGTGAGGCATGGCGAAGTAGAGTTCGTGCCCTGTCAGGTAAAAGAAGAGAGGACCGGAGAAAGACACACCCTGTCCAAAAAAAAAAGAAAAAAGAGAGACAGACACACCAAACGCCATGCGACACGCAGCGAGTTCTCCCGTAGAATTAAACCATTCCATCTCGGGTGCGACCATCGTCGCTGATCCTAGCCCAAACGGTCACATACCGGCGAGATGACGCGCGGCAGTTCATGCCGAACGATCACCAGTCGGATTAGCTAGCCCAAATTCTCTTCTTTTCTTTTTTTGCGGGGGAGCTAGCCCAAATTCTTTGTTGCAGCCGCCGGTGGCACATCGTTCTGAACATGGCAAATGTATGTGCCTTTGAAACGTTACACTGCATACTCACTGTGGAATCTGCGTTTGATTATTATTATTATCGACTGGAACCACACTTTACTAAAATATTATCCGGGATACAAATAATGTTGGGTGTGGTATTGGGGAGGGCCGCATTGGCTCTGGGGAGCATATGCTCCCGGATGAACAATAACTTCAAAATAAATAGTATTTTTTTCATAATATCTGATTTTTCTTGTGGATGTTCATGTTAGTCTGACAAACGTGCTTGACAATTTTCATGTGAAACGAGATAGCAGTGCTTCGTCGGTGAAATAAAAAGTGTAACATTTGGAGGTAACAATTGGCGTTCGATTTGTTTTTTTTCACACAGGTCAAATAGCTTAAGCTTCTTCACTAAACATTTGCAGGTAGCATTTGTGTGTGACAATGAACACATCTAAATTTTTTCAAATTTTTTAAACATTTACAAAAAAAAACATTTTAGGCGCGAAGGACCATATGCTCCCAAGAGCCGAATTGGATTTCTGTTGGTATTGACACAAACAAAAGGACCAACTCCAAAGTAACAGAAGCTCTACCTAGATCATGTGCTCCATTGTCGTGGGAAACGATGATCTATGGGACCGAACGGCCCCCTTTGCGATTCGGCTCAGGGGACATGCATGGGACAAAGAGCAGGTTTTCAGTAGGTGCAAGAACACGCGGGGGTTTATCTAGGTTCGGGCTGCTATGAGCGTAAAACCCTACTCCTGTTCTGTGTTTGATCGTGTATGAACTCAAGTTACAAGGAGCGCAGTTTTCCGGCAAGGTGCGCGGGAAATGCAGCTATCGCGTGTAGTTGAGTTGGGTGTCGACCGTTCTACCTGTAACCATGGGCCTCCTTTTATAGGCCAAGGAGTTATCACAATGGCTAATACGGTCATTACAGAGTATGAATAGTGACTTGCACCATCACCACGTCTATCTTCCAACGGGGTAAGACAAACGCATTTAATGCACCGTTAGGTGCTACGTTGGGGAGGCGAAACCTTGGGCAAAAGATCTGTACCACCGGTCCTGGCGCCCTCCTGTAATCTTGACACGTCCCAGGGACGGGTGTCATTAAAGTTAATCTTGGCGTGGCGTGCTGACACGTGCCTTGGCCGGCTATGTTGACTGTCTGCCCGCTCGACACCTAGCATACGAGCCTATCTGGTCGATGGTGAGGTGGGGCGGTAACGGGACAGAACAAGCCTGCTGACACGGAGCTTGCCGGGCCTTGCTTGCCGGCAAGGGGGCTTGCCGGCAACCATAGTCTTGGTCTTCACCTTGCCGGGGCGGAGCTTGCCGGCAAGGGAAACGTCGATCTTCAGTACGAGAATAGTACTTCTCGATGACCTGCCTTGAGGTCTTCTTCACGGTCTTGGTGTTGAGTCTTGAGTCGTAGTTATCCTCTGTCAAGCCCTTGCCGGAAGGGAGGCTACAACTGCCTGTGCACAAGTCTGGGTACGAGGGCACCCATGTCTTAGTACACCGACAGAAGCCCCTGGGCCTGGGCCACACGCGCATGCGAGGCGTCGTTGGGTTAGGCCCAAATAGTGCGCAGGCGGCGCGTGGCAGAGGATAACTGTCGTAATCTTCTCTTTTACCACACCCGCCCACGATGCGCATTGAATGCGAGCATTGGAGAGGTGGAGCGAAGCGGCGGCGAGAGGTGGTGCGCCTGAAAAGCGTAGCCACGTAGGACGAAAAAGAGCCAGCCCTCGCGCCTTCCCCATAAAAAAGGAAAAAACATGGAGGGCGCTGCTCATTTTGCCTGGCTTCTCGAATCTCCTTCCTGGATTCCTGCCATTGAGGGAGGCGATGTGGCAGGGAGAGTAATCCCCCTAGGGCGCTATAAAAGAGGGCGGGGGAGTGGCGATCTTCCCCACCCATCTTCTACCCTTGCCTCTCTCCTCCTCCAACCTTTCGTCCATCCTTGCTTTCCTTGAGGTCTACTGCCACGATGGCGAGGGGTGGAGGTCGGGCCCGCGCATCTGCTTCCGCCTCGAGGGTCCCCCCTCGGGGTCGAACGTGTTCCTCAGTGGTTATCGTGAATGACAGCCCTAGCGCCCACGGCAGGGCCGCACCCCGCGGTCGCGGAGGGCGCGGCACCCGTGGTCGAGGCGGGCATGGCGGACGTGGCGGGGCGGCCGCCCTTCCCCCTCAGGCGGAAGCCCACACGGCGGTGACGGCGCACGAGTCCCACACGGCGGTGGCGGCGCACGAGTTTGTCGTGGGGCTGCACCGCCGGCTTCGCAGTTGGCTCCGGCTCCCGGACCCCTTTGCGAGGGTGATGGAGAACAGCAGGCCTTCGGGCCTGTGGCTACAGGCGAATGGCTGCTGCAACGGCCCCTCCTGGGTGGTGGCTGAGTTCTCCACTGCCGGCTCCCTGTTCCTGACGCGGGGGTGGAAGTCGTTCGCCCGCTCCCGTGGTCTAAGGCGGGGGCAGCTCCTCCAGTTTAGGTATGACGGAGCTGCCACACTCTTCGTGAAGTTCTTCGGGATCTCCGGTGGTTGCATGGAATGATGCACGGAGAGCGAGAGCAGCAGCGGCACCGACTCCACCAGCGAGAGCAAGAGCGACGAAAGCTCCTCGCGTATCAAGAGCGAAGGCGATGATACCGACTAGGCTCATAGTAGTGCCCGAGTCGAATCTTGAAGATGAGCTGCGCTCCGCCTAGGCTCCTCTCCTTAGCTCCTGTATCAAAACCAATGTAGCCCCGTGGGGGCGTGGAAGATAACTTTTGCACCTAAGCACTTAATAGTTGTTGTAGTTCGTGTTTTGGATAGACGTATGCATGTTGGAAATATGCCCTAGAGGCAATAATAAATTGGTTATTATTATATTTCCTTGTTTATGATAATCGTTTATTATCCATGCTATAATTGTATTGATTGGAAACTCAAATACATGTGTGGATACATAGACAACACTGTGTCCCTAGTAAGCCTCTAGTTGACTAGCTCGTTGATCAAAGATGGTTAAGGTTTCCTAGCCATTGACATGAGATGTCATTTGATAACGGGATCACATCATTAGGAGAATGATGTGATGGACAAGACCCAAACTACGAACGTAGCATATGATCGTGTCAGTTTATTGCTATTGTTTTCTGCATGTCAAGTATCTATTCCTATGACCATGAGATCATGCAACTCCCTGACATCGGAAGAGTACCTTGTGTGTATCAAACGTCGCAACGTAACTGGGTGACTATAAAGGTGCTCTACAGGTATCTCCGAGGGTGTCTGTTGGGTTGGCATGGATCAAGACTGGGATTTGTTACTCCATATGACGGAGAGGTATCTCAGGGCCCACTCGGTAATACAACATCACAATGAGCCTTGCAAGCAATGTGACTAAAGTGTTAGCCACGAGATCTTGTATTACGGAACGAGTAAAGAGACTTGCCGGTAACGAGATTGAACTAGGTATAGAGATACCGACGATCGAATCTCGGGCAAGTAACATACCGAAGAACAAAGGGAACAGCATACGGGATTAACTGAATCCTTGACATAGAGGTTCGACCGATAAAAGATCTTTGTATAATATGTAGGAGCCTATATGGGCATCCAGGTCCCGCTATTGGTTATTGGCCGTAGAGGTGTCTCGGTCATGTCTACATAGTTCTCGAACCCGCAGGGTCTACACACTTAACGTTTGGTGACGATTAGTATAGTTGAGTTATGTTGGTGACCGAAGGTTGTTCGGAGTCCCGGATAAGATCCCGGACATGACGAGGATCTCCGGAATAGTCTGGAGGTAAAGATTGATATATGTGATAATAGTGTTTTGATCTCCGGAAGGGTTCCGGAATTCACCGGAAGGGGTTCCGGATGTTTACCGAAGTGTTCGGGTACAGCAACACTTTATATGGGCCAAAGGGATAGAGCCCACGAGGTATTGGAAAGTGCAAAAAGTAGTTTTGCTGCCGCGTAAGCGGTACTACCGTTTTGTGAAGCGGTACTACCTCCCAAGCGGTACTACCGCTTGGTGAAAGCGGTACTACCGCTCAAGCGGTACTACCGCTTGTGCGCGGCTGTGCACGGTTCGGCAGGGATCCGAGTTGGACTCTTTCCCTGCGGGCCAAACCGACCTTGTGCGGGCAAAACCGACCTGGAGGAGGCTTTTACTCCAAGTTTAGACCCCAAGGCTCAACATATAAATAGAGGGGCAGGGCTAGCACACGGGAGACATCAAGATTTCCCCAAGCCGTGTGCGGCAACCCTAACCCTCTAGTTCCTCCGTCATAATCTCCGTAGCGCTTGGCGAAGCCCTACAGAGATTGTTCCTCACCACCATCACCACGCCGTCGTGCTGCTGGAACTCAACCACTACTTCACCATCGCTCGCTGGATCGAGGAGGTGAAGGCGTCATCAAGCCGTACGTGTGTTGAACGCGGAGGTGCCGTCCGTTCGGCGCTAGTTCGTGATCGGATCGAGGGACGACTTGCGATTTGGATCGCGGAGACGTTCGACTACATCAACCGCGTTTCTTAACGCTTCCGCTTAGCGATCTACAAGGGTATGTAGATTCACTCTCCCTCTCGTAGATGCTCATCACCATGGATAGATCTTGTGTGTGCGTAGGAAAAATTTTGTTTCCCATGCAACGTTCCCCAACAGTGGCATCATGAGCTAGGTCTATGCGTAGATGAGATCTCGAGTAGAACACAAACGAGTTGTGGGCGTGGGTGTATACATATTGCTTGCCGTTACTAGTTGATATTTGATTCGGCGGTACTGTGAGATGAAGCGGCCCGGACCGACATTACGCGTACACTTACGCGAGACAGGTTCCTTCAACTAACATGTAACTTCGTTGCATAAAGATGGCTAGCGGGTGTCTGTCTCTCTCACTTTAGTTGAATCGATTTCAATGAAGAGGGTTCTTTTAGAAGATCAAAAAGCAATCACTACACCACGTTGTGGTTTTGCGTAGGTAAGAACGGTTCTTGCAAACCCGTAGCAGCCACGTAAAATTTGCAACAACAATTAGAGGACGTCTAACTTGTTTTTGCAGGGTATGTTGTGATGTGATATGGCCAATTACATGATGAGATATATGTGATGTATGAGATGATCATGTGTTGTATAGAATATCACGACTTGCATGTCGATGAGTACGGCAACTGGCAGGAGCCATAGAGTTGTCTTTAATTATTGTATGACCTGCGTGTCAATCATTAAGCGCTATGTAATGCTTTACTTTATCGCTAAACGTTAGCAATAGTCGTGGAAGCAACAGTCGGCGCGACTACCTTATGGCGACACGTTGATGGAGATCAAGATGATGGAGATCATGGTGTCATACCGGTGACGATGGAGATCATGCCGGTGCTTTGGAGATGGAGATCAAAAGCACAAGTTCATGGCCATATCATGTCACTTATGATTTGCATGTGATGTTAATCCTTTTATGCATCTTATTTTGCTTAGGACGGCGGTAGCATTATAAGGTGATCCCTCACTTAAATTTCAAGATAAATTGTGTTCTCCCCGAGTGTGCACCGTTGCGAAAGTTCGTCGTTTCGAGACACGCCGTGATGATTGGGTGTGATAGACTCCACGTTCACATACAACGGGTGCAAGCCATGTTGCACACGCGGAACACTCGGGTTAAACTTGACGAGCCTAGCATGTATAGACATGGCCTTGGAACACAAGAGACCGAAAGGTCGAACATGAGTCATATAGTAGATATGATCAACATGAAGATGTTCACCATTGAAACCACCTCGACTCACGTGATGATCGGACTTGAGTTGGTGGATTTGGATCATGTTACACTCGAATGACCGGAGGGATGTCAATTTGAGTGGGAGTTTTTAAGTAATATGATTAATTAAACTCATTATCTTGAACAATAGTCTAAGTTGTCTTTGCTATATTTATGTTGTAGATCATGACTCGCGCAGTAGCACCCCTGAATTTTAATGCGTTCCTAGAGAAAGCTAAGTTGAAAGATGATGGAAGTAACTTTGTGGACTGGGCCCGTAATCTGAGGATTATCCTTACGGCTTCCCAGAAGGCTTATGTCCTTGATGCACCGCTTGGTGATCCACCCGCTCCAGTTGAGTCTCTAGACGTTGTGAACGCCTGGCAGGCTCGTTCTGATGATTACTCAATAGTTCAATGTGCAATGTTGTATGGCTTAGAACCGGGACTTCAAAGACGTTTTGAACGTCATGGAGCATATGAGATGTTCCAGGAGTTGAAGTTTATCTTTCAGAAGAATGCCCGGATCGAGAGATATGAGATCTCCGATAAGTTCTATGCTTGCAAGATGGAGGAGAACGGGTCTATCAGTGATCACGTGCTCAGAATGTCTGGGTACTCCACCCGTCTGGCTGAGTTAGGGATGCCCCTTCCGCCAGAGGCTATCACTGACAGAGTTCTTCAATCATTGCCACCTAGCTACAAGAGCTTCGTGTTGAACTATAACATGCACGGGATGAACAAGTCAGTCGCCGAGCTGTTTGCGATGCTGAAAGCCGCTGAGTCTGAAATTCAGAAGGAGCATCAAGTGTTGATGGTCAATAAAACCACTAGTTTCAAGAAAAATGGCAAGGGTAAGAAGGGTAACTCCAAGAAGAGTGGCAAAGCAGTTGCTCCTCTCGTGAAGAAACCCAAGGCTGGACCCAAACCAGAAACTGAGTGCTTTCATTGCAAGGGAACTGGACACTGGAAGCGGAACTGCCCCAAGTATTTGGCTGACAAGAAGGCGGCCAACAACAAACAAGGTATATATGATATACATGTTATTGATATGTTCCTTACCAACCCTCGTTGTAGTGCCTGGGTATTTGATACCGGTGCGGTTGCTCATATTTGCAACTCTAAACAGGAACTGTGGAATAGACGGAGGCTGGCGAAGGACGAAGTGACGATGCGCGTGGGAAATGGTTCCAAGGTTGATGTGATCGCCGTCGGCACGCTCGTTCTTCGATTACCGTCGGGATTAGTGATGAACCTAAATAAGTGTTATTTGGTGCCTGCGTTAAGCATGAACATTATATCTGGATCTTGTTTATTGCGAGACGGTTACTCATTTAAATCAAAGAATAATGGTTGTTCTATTTATATGGGTAATATCTTTTATGGTCATGCACCCAATGTAAGCGGTTTATTCTTATTGAATCTCGATAGTAATGATACACATGTTCATAACATTGATGCCAAAAGATGTAGGATTGATAATGATAATACCACTTTCTTGTGGCACTGCCGTTTAGGTCATATTGGCGTAAAACGCATGAGGAAGCTCCATGCTGATGGACTTTTGGAGTCACTTGATTTTGAATCACTTGACACATGTGAGCCATGCCTCTTGGGCAAGATGACTAAAACGCCGTTCTCTGGAACAATGGAACGGGCAAGTGACTTATTGGAAATCATACATACTGATGTGTGCGGTCCAATGAGTATTGAGGCGCGCGGTGGTTATCGTTACTTTCTCACCTTCACTGATGACATAAGTAGATATGGGTATATTTACTTAATGAAACACAAGTCTGAAACATTTGAAAAGTTCAAACAATTTCAGAGTGAAGTTGAGAATCATCGTAACAAGAAGATTAAATTCCTACGATCTGATCGAGGAGGAGAATATCTGAGTTATGAGTTTGGCAGTCACTTAAGACAATGTGGAATTGTTTCACAACTGACACCGCCTGGAACACCACAGCGTAATGGTGTGTCCGAACGTCGTAATCGAACTTTATTGGATATGGTGCGATCTATGATGTCTCTTGCCGATTTGCCACTATCGTTTTGGGGTTATGCATTAGAGACAGCTGCATTCACTTTAAATAGGGCACCATCGAAATCCGTTGAGACAACGCCATATGAACTTTGGTTTGGCAAGAAGCCAAAGCTGTCGTTTCTTAAAATTTGGGGATGTGATGCTTATGTCAAAAAGCTTCAGCCTGAAAAGCTGGAACCCAAAGCGGAGAAATGCGTCTTCATAGGATACCCAAAAGAGACAGTTGGGTATACCTTCTATCTCAGATCCGAAGGCAAAGTGTTTGTCGCTAAAACGGAACATTTCTTGAGAAAGAGTTTCTCTCGAAAGAATTGAGTGGGAGGAAGATAGAACTTGATGAGGTTGTTGAACCTTTACTTCAACCTGAGAGTAGCGCAGTGCAGAAAGTTGTTTCTGTGGAGCCTACATTAGCTGAAGAGGAAGTTAATGATGATGATCATGAAGCTTTGGATCAAGTTGCTATCGAACCTCGTAGGTCGACAAGGACGCGTACTGCTCCCGAGTGGTACGGCAACCCTGTCTTAGAGGTCATGTTGTTAGACAACGATGAACCTACGAGCTATGGAGAAGCGATGATGGGCCCGGATTCCGAGAAATGGTTAGAGGCCATGAAATCCGAGATGGGATCCATGTATGAAAACAAAGTATGGACTTTGGAAGTATTACCTGAAGGGCGTAAGGCCATTCAGAACAAATGGATCTTTAAGAGGAAGACGGACGCGGATGGTAATGTCACCGTCTATAAAGCTCGACTTGTGGCAAAGGGTTTTTCACAAGTTCAAGGAGTTGACTACGATGAGACCTTCTCACCCGTAGCGATGCTTAAGTCCGTCAGAATCATGTTAGCAATAGCTGCCTTTTTCGATTATGAAATTTGGCAGATGGATGTCAAAACAGCATTCCTTAACGGTTTCCTTAAGGAAGAGTTGTATATGATGCAACCAGAAGGTTTTGTCGATCCAGAGAATGCTGACAAAGTTTGCAAACTCCAGCGATCCATTTATGGACTGGTGCAAGCATCTCGGAGTTGGAATCTTCGCTTTGATGAAGTGATCAAAGCATTCGAGTTTATACAAGTTTACGGAGAAGCTTGTATTTACAAGAAAGTGAGTGGGAGCTCTATAGCGTTTCTAATATTATATGTGGATGACATATTGCTGATTGGAAACAATATAGAAATGTTGGAAAGCGTGAAGGAATATTTGAACAAGAGTTTTTCAATGAAGGACCTAGGAGAAGCTGCTTTCATATTAGGCATCAAGATCTATAGAGATAGATCAAGACGCTTAATAGGACTTTCACAAAGCACATACCTTGATAAGATTTTGAAGAAGTTCAAAATGGATCAGTCCAAGAAGGGGTTCTTGCCTGTTTTGCAAGGTGTGAAGTTGAGTAAGACTCAATGCCCAGTGACTGCAGAAGATAGAGAAAAGATGAGTGTCATCCCCTATGCTTCAGCCATAGGCTCTATTATGTATGCAATGCTGTGCACAAGACCCGATGTCAGCCTTGCCATAAGTATGGTCGGAAGGTTTCAAAGTGATCCAGGAATGGAACACTGGACGGCGGTCAAGAATATCCTGAAGTACCTAAAAAGGACTAAGGACATGTTTCTCGTTTATGGAGGTGATCAAGAGCTCGTCGTAAAGGGTTACGTCGATGCAAGCTTTGACACTGATCCGGATGACTCTAAGTCTCAAACCGGATACGTATTTATTCTTAATGGGGGTGCGGTTAGCTGGTGCAGTTCCAAGCAAGCGTGGTAGCTGATTCTACATGCGAAGCGGAGTACATCGCAGCCTCGGAGGCGGCGAAGGAAGGTGTCTGGATGGAGGAGTTCATGACAGATCTTGGAGTAGCGCCTAGTGCGCTTAACCCAATGACTCTGTTTTGTGATAATACTGGTGCCATTGCTCTAGCCAAGGAACCAAGATTTCACAAGAGGACCAGACACATAAAGCGACGTTTCAATTCCATCCGCGATTACATCAAGGAGGACGACATAAATATTTGCAAAGTACACACGGATCTAAATGTTGCAGATCCGATGACTAAACCTCTTCCAAGGGCTAAACATGAACAACACCAGAACTGCATGGGTGTTCGATTCATTACAATGTAAATCACATAGTGATGTGAACTAGATTATTGACTCTAGTGCAAGTGGGAGACTGTTGGAAATATGCCCTAGAGGCAATAATAAATTGGTTATTATTATATTTCCTTGTTTATGATAATCGTTTATTATCCATGCTATAATTGTATTGATTGGAAACTCAAATACATGTGTGGATACATAGACAACACTGTGTCCCTAGTAAGCCTCTAGTTGACTAGCTCGTTGATCAAAGATGGTTAAGGTTTCCTAGCCATTGACATGAGATGTCATTTGATAACGGGATCACATCATTAGGAGAATGATGTGATGGACAAGACCCAAACTACGAACGTAGCATATGATCGTGTCAGTTTATTGCTATTGTTTTCTGCATGTCAAGTATCTATTCCTATGACCATGAGATCATGCAACTCCCTGACATCGGAAGAGTACCTTGTGTGTATCAAACGTCGCAACATAACTGGGTGACTATAAAGGTGCTCTACAGGTATCTCCGAGGGTGTCTGTTGGGTTGGCATGGATCAAGACTGGGATTTGTTACTCCATATGACGGAGAGGTATCTCAGGGCCCACTCGGTAATACAACATCACAATGAGCCTTGCAAGCAATGTGACTAAAGTGTTAGCCACGAGATCTTGTATTACGGAACGAGTAAAGAGACTTGCCGGTAACGAGATTGAACTAGGTATAGAGATACCGACGATCGAATCTCGGGCAAGTAACATACCGAAGAACAAAGGGAACAGCATACGGGATTAACTGAATCCTTGACATAGAGGTTCGACCGATAAAAGATCTTCGTAGAATATGTAGGAGCCTATATGGGCATCCAGGTCCCGCTATTGGTTATTGGCCGTAGAGGTGTCTCGGTCATGTCTACATAGTTCTCGAACCCGCAGGGTCTACACACTTAACGTTTGGTGACGATTAGTATAGTTGAGTTATGTTGGTGACCGAAGGTTGTTCGGAGTCCCGGATAAGATCCCGGACATGACGAGGATCTCCGGAATAGTCTGGAGGTAAAGATTGATATATGTGATAATAGTGTTTTGATCTCCGGAAGGGTTCCGGAATTCACCGGAAGGGGTTCCGGATGTTTACCGAAGTGTTCGGGTACAGCAACACTTTATATGGGCCAAAGGGATAGAGCCCACGAGGTATTGGAAAGTGCAAAAAGTAGTTTTGCTGCCGCGTAAGCGGTACTACCGTTTTGTGAAGCGGTACTACCTCCCAAGCGGTACTACCGCTTGGTGAAAGCGGTACTACCGCTCAAGCGGTACTACCGCTTGTGAGCGGTACTACCGCTTGTGCGCGGCTGTGCACGGTTCGGCAGGGATCCGAGTTGGACTCTTTCCCTGCGGGCCAAACCGACCTTGTGCGGGCAAAACCGACCTGGAGGAGGCTTTTACTCCAAGTTTAGACCCCAAGGCTCAACATATAAATAGAGGGGTAGGGCTAGCACACGGGAGACATCAAGATTTCCCCAAGCCGTGTGCGGCAACCCTAACCCTCTAGTTCCTCCGTCATAATCTCCGTAGCGCTTGGCGAAGCCCTGCAGAGATTGTTCCTCACCACCATCACCACGCCGTCGTGCTGCTAGAACTCAACCACTACTTCACCATCGCTCGCTGGATCGAGGAGGTGAAGGCGTCATCAAGCCGTACGTGTGTTGAACGCGGAGGTGCCTTCCGTTCGGCGCTAGTTCGTGATCGGATCGAGGGACGACTTGCGATTTGGATCGCGGAGACGTTCGACTACATCAACCGCGTTTCTTAATGCTTCCGCTTAGCGATCTACAAGGGTATGTAGATTCACTCTCCCTCTCGTAGATGCTCATCACCATGGATAGATCTTGTGTGTGCGTAGGAAAAGTTTTGTTTCCCATGCAACGTTCCCCAACAATGCATGTTGTTCTCCTTATTCCATTCTGTCTTTGCATGATTTTTATGCCCTACGCTTGTCAGAAACTTGTCGGTGCGCACACCCTTGCTGCGAGAACTTGAGGAACAGGTCCTCAACAACTTGCGAGAAGTGCCGCTGCCGGCAAGGTCACGCTTGACGATCACAACGCAGCTACTTAGGTTGCCGAGCGGACTCGAAGCAAAGCAAGAGCGCAGTTGATCATGGCAAGGTTCCTTAGCGTGCAGGTTTCTCATACAAAGGCCAAAATTGTTCAAGGAGAGCCGTAACTACAACAAAGAATTTATTTCAAAATTTTGCAACTTAGCTTATTCCTTGCTATACTTCTTGCCGTAGGGTGACATCTTGACTGCGTCCTTTGGTATCTATACCGTCACTCCCCCCGGGAAACTTGTACGCGAGGAATCTTTCCTTCCTTTAAGAAAAAGAAAGAAGAGAAAAGAGGAGGCTGGAACCTTGACGGTTCGTTAATCACCTTATGAAAGGCAAAAATGTAACACAAGACTGCCTGCAACACATAAATATATATGTACTTTGACAAAGAGTTGTGAAACACTTAGTTTTATTTATTATGCACGGGATCTGCACCCGGCTTTGTACAAAGGTTTACATGCCTTGTCGGCAAACTTGTACAAAAGAGGTTGCCGGGCATCCCGGCAACCGCGCCTTATGGGTAAAACTTACGAAGATGCTCAATATTCCATGAGTTGAGCACTGGAGTGCCATCTTCGGTCTCTCGGCGGACTGCGCCGGGGCTAGTGACTCGTACTACCCGTAAGGGCCCTCCCACTTCGGCGTCAACTTGTTTTTACCCTTCGCAGATTGAATCCGACAAAGAACAAGGTTGCCTTCCTCAAGGTTCCTAGCATTCACTTTGCCACTATTGTAGCGGCGCAAAGCTTGCTGGTACCGTGCAGCACGGACAGCAGCCCGGAAACGATCTTCCTCAAGGAGCGTGGCATCGTCATGCCGGCAGCTCATCTTGGTCCTCCTCATCGAAGGCCAAGACTCGAGGTGACCCGTATTTGAGTTCCGTGGGGAGTACCGCTTCTGCACCATATACAAGGAAGAAGGGTGTCTGGCCAGTGGCTCGACTTGGTGTCATTCTGATTGACCAAAGAACCACCGGCAATTCCTCCACCCAGCGCCTTCCACACTGGTGCAGCTTGTCGAAAGTTCTAGTCTTTAGACCACGCACCACTTCCGCATTTGCCCTCTCTACCTGCCCATTGCTTCTCAGGTGAGCAACGGAGGCATAGCAGATCTTATTTCCAAGTTCTTGGCAATATGCTATGAAGGTGCGGCTCGTGAATTGGGTGCCGTTGTCAGTGATGATCCTGTTGGGTACACCAAAATGGACAACCAATCCTTTGAGGAACTTGATAGCTGACCGTGCCGTCACCTTTCTCACTGGTTCTACTTCGGGCCACTTTGTAAACTTGTCGATTGCAACGTACAAGAATTCAAAGCCCCCGGTAACACGGGGGAAAGGGCCGACAATATCGAGCCCCCAGACCGAGAAGGGCCAGGAAAGGGGGATGGTTTGGAGGGCTTGAGCTGGTTGGTGGATGTCCTTGGAGTGGAACTGGCATGCTTCGCACCTGATAACCATCGCCAAGGCGTCTTGAAGGGCTGTCGGCCAGTAGAATCCTTGACGGAACGCTTTGCCGACAAGTGCGCGTGACCCAATATGAGAGCCGCACATCCCTTCATGCATTTCTTCCAACAGCCTTTGTCCATCTTCCCGGGAGATGCATTTCAATTTCACCTCGTTTGGTCTCTTCCTGTACAAGGTGATGTCAACAAACTTATACATCCTTGATTGACGGGCCACTCTTTCTGCATCTTCTTGCTCATCAGGAAGATCTCCTGTCTGGAGGAATTGGACAATCGGCTGCGCCCATGCCGGAGCCTGCGGCTCGACGACAAGGACTAAAGGCATTTCTTCCTCTGCGGGAGCGCTTGCTTTGACGGCAAGGACCTGGCTTGCCGGATGCTATGGCTCACCGGCAAAGGGCGGCTTGTCGGTGGTATCTGCTTTCTTGGCGGCTACGGGTAGCTCTGCCGGAAAATAACCATCAACATCTTGTTTTCTTTTCTTTGCCAGCTTCGATGGTGTAATGGATGGCTGAGTCAGTTGGAGCACAAAAGTTCCTGGCTCCACAGGTGTCTTTTGGGTGGCAAGCTTTGACAGGTCGTCGGCAATCTCATTCTGGGCACGAGGAACGTGCTCTTCTTGCAGACCGTCAAAGTGATCTTCCAACTTTCTCACTTCGTCGACATATGCCTCCATCAAAGGGCTCTGGTAATCCTTGTTGACCTGCCTCACTACAAGCTACGAGTCACCTCTGATAATCAGTTTCCGGATACCGAGGTCGATTGCAATGCGCAGACCAGCAAGTAACCCCTCGTACTCAGCAGTGTTGTTGGTGGCCTGCTCCATGGGAAAGTGCATTTGGACCACGTACTTGAGGTGCTCTCCAGTGGGTGCTATAAGCAGCACGCCGGCACCGGCGCCTTTTAGCGTGAAAGCACCATCAAAGTACATGACCCAATCGTCAACTGTTTCCTTGTCGGGGAGATAGGTCTCTGGTTTTTCTTCATCTGGCATTGGGGTCCATTCTCCAATGAATTCTGCCAAGGCTCTACTCTGAATCGTCGAGGTGCTCTCAAACTTCAGATCAAAACTTGATAACTCCAATGCCCACTCCACAATCCTGCCGGTGGCTTCTGGGTTCCTCAGAATGCGCTGCAGCGGAAAGCGGGTGATGATGATGACTTGGTGTGCTTGAAAGTAGTGGCGTAGCTTCCTTGAGGCCATGAGCAGGCCAAAGAGCATCTTCTGCACACCAGAATACCTCGATCTAGCCCCTTGCAGAAGGGAGTTGACAAAGTAAACAGGGCACTGCACCATCTTCTTCTTCTGCACTACTTGCTGATCTGATCCACTTGCTTGCACAATCTCTAACTTGTCAGCACCTGGCCTCGCCGGAGATGACTCTGGCTCGTCGGGCTGTGGCTCTGCCGCTGCTACCTCCTCTTCATCTGCCTCTCTTTCAGCCACAAGTGCAGCACTAACCACTTGATTCGTTGGCGCTAAGTATAACAGCAACATCTCTTGCGGCCTAGGCGCAACGAGGACTGGCAGAGAGGATAGGTACACCTTCAAATCTTGGAGCGCGGCCTCCGCTTCCGGAGCCCACTCTACTGGGCCTGCCTTTTTCAAGATTTTGAAAAATGGCAAGGCGCGCTCTGCTGATTTAGAGATGAACCGGCTAAGGGTGGCAACGCAGCCGGCAAGATGCCTGACATCTTTGACGCGCTTCGGTGCTTCAATCTGCTCAATTGCTTTGATCTTGTTGGGATTGGCTTCAATCCCTCTCTGAAACACAAAGAACCCAAGAAGCTTGCCAGACGGAACGCCGAACACACACTTCTCGGGGTTGAGCTTCAAGTTGAGCTTGCGTAGGTTGGCAAAAGTTTCCTCTAGATCCTGGATCAGTGTTGACTTCTCTTTGGTTTTGACCACAATATCGTCCATATAGGCTTCCACATTTCTGTGTATCTGGGTCTCAAAACCAATCTGAACTGCTCTGGCAAAAATTGCCCCGGCACTCTTCAACCCGAACGGCATACGTAAGAAGCAATACGTGCCGCACGGGGTGATGAACGCGGTCTTCTCCTCATTTTCCTTGGCCATAAAAATCTGATGATAACCAGAATAGGCGTCAAGGAAAGAGAGTAGGTCACAGCCGACAGTGGAGTCTAGAATCTGGTCAATGCGCGGCAAAGGGAAAGGGTCCTTGGGACAGGCTTTATTTATATCAGTGAAGTCGATACAAAGCCACCACTTCCCGTTCGCCTTACGCACCACCACCGGATTAGCTAACCACGTAGGGTGTTGCACCCCTCTAACCAGGCCTTCCGCTTCTAACTTCTTAATCTCCTCGGCAATGAACTCTTGCCGCTCCAAGGCTTGCTTTCTGATCTTCTGCTTGATGGGTCTCGCATGAGGGCAGACAGCAAGGTGGTGCTCAATTACCACCCAAGGAACATCGGGGATGTCAGATGCTTGCCAAGCAAACACATCGACATTCGCCCATAGGAAGGCAACGAGCTCGCTTTCCTGTTTGTCACTGAGAGTGGCACTTATAGAGAAGGTGACACTCGTCCCATCTTCTTTCGCAGAAACTTGTTTGGTCGTGGGCGCGGAAGCCTTGGCTCTCTTTGTCTTGTCGGTAGAGCTCTCTGGTGTGTCCTTGACAGGCATGCTGCACTCCGAAGTGCGCTTCCCGGAGTCCTTCCCAGAGGTCTTGCCGGTCTTCTTCTTCTTTCCTCCCCCGGGAGCTTTGACGGCAGGGGCAAGTGTCTCGATGGCAGATGCTGCCGCTGCCTCCCGGTAGAGCTTGTCAGCACAGATGATTACGTCCTTGTAGTTTGACTTGATGGTGAGGACCCCCATCGGCCCCGGCATCTTGATGACGTTGTACGCATAGTGCGACACGGCCATAAAATTTGCCAGGGCTGGGCGGCCCAGAATCCCATTATACGGCAGCGGTATCTTGACGATGTCGAAGGTAATCTTCTCCGTCCGATGGTTGAGCTCGCTGCCGAACGTGACCGGCAATGTGACTTGGCCCTTTGGCTTGTTACTCCTCGGATTGATCCCTTGGAAACTGCCTGTTTCCTCGAGATCCTTGTCGGGGATCTGCAACCTCTTTATCACATCTGGAGAGATCAAGTTCAAGCCAGCCCCACCGTCAACCAGCATCTTTGTCACCTTGAGGTTGCGAATTGTTGGTGAGACCAACAACGGCAAACACCTGACCGCAGTGGTGCGATCAGGGTGGTACTCGGCGTCAAATACGATGGGCGAGTGCGACCACTTGACTGGCTTCTGTGCCTCCATCACCGGCTCCGCTGCATTGACTTCGCGGATCCACTGCTTTAGTTGCCGGTGCGAGGAGTGCAAAGATGCGCCTCTGTCAACACACATGGCATCCACTGCATTTTGGAACTCCTTATCGGACCCACCTCCGTCCTCATCACTATCATCCTCTTCTTGCTGGCCCTGGGCAGCCTTCTCTTTTGGCTGCTTGGCCTTGCCGCGGTGGCCTCCACGACCACCATGGTCTTGCTTGCCGGACCCACCAGCACCATCTTGGCCCTTCTCCTTGTCACGCTTCTCGTACTCTTGCTTCTGCTTCTCAACAATTTGCTCTACTTGCCGGCATTGTTGGAGGTCATGGCCCTTGGTGCGGTGGATCTTGCAGTATGGCCCACCGGTCTTGCCGGCCTTCTCGCCAACCACAGCTTCCCGGCAGCCATCGCACTCGGCGACCTTCTTGCCGGGGATGTCTGCCTTCAGCTTCTTGGTGGCGTTGGTGTCGCCAGAGCTCTCGACGGCTAGTACAGTCTTGTTCTTGCGCTTTCTGTTCTTCTTCTGCGGGGTTGATGCATCATCATCCTCGGAATCGACGTCTGCACCAGCATCTTCCCCGGGGAGTCGCCTCCCTACCTCAGCTCGTGCACACCTATCTGCCAAGGCATATAGATCATTGATGGTCTTGACCTGCTCAACATTCATCTCTGACCGCATCCTGCGGTTGCGCACATTCGTGTGGAACGCGGCAACAACAGCTGCGGGATGAATGTCGGGGATGTTGTGGTGCACACGGCTGAACCGTTGTATGTACTTGCGGAGGTTCTCTCCATCCCTTTGAGGGATCACCTGCAAATTGCTGGGCTGGCCCGGGAGCTTGTTACCACCCTGGTAAGCGCCAACGAAATGATGGCATAGATCCGCCCATGAAGAAATGGAGCCCTCAGGCAGGTTCATCAACCACGACCTGACGTTGGGCCGAAGCGCCAACGGGAAGTAGTTGGCGAGTACTTTCTCATCCTGTCCCCCGGCAGCTTCCACCGCGATGGTGTAGATGCCAAGGAACTCGGTTGGGTTGAGCGTGCCATCGTACTTGTCGGGCAGCTCCGGCTTGAAGGCACGGGCGGACGGCCAGCGAACCTGCCGCAGCTCATGAGTAAACGCTGGGCACCACACATCGAAGGGCAAGTACCCAACGGCTACTAGCGCGTGCACGTTCACTGCCGGCCTGGCACGGTCATCAGATTGACGGCGTGCTTCCCGGTGCCGCTCGATCTTCGTGCGGGCATCTTCATCACGCCGCTCGCGGAGCACTTGGCGCTGATCTTGGTGGCACCGTGGATCCGACGAGGCCATAGACAGCACGTCATGGTCGTCCGATCGGCGGGCCGGCTTCTGTGACGGTGGGGGGCACTGAGGCGACTGTACCGTTGGCGCGGCATCTCCGGCAAGGTAGCCGGATGGTCCTACCCGCATGGTGGGTGGTCGCCGCGAGGGCCCCACGTCTTGTGTTTTGCCGGGATCGGCAAAACTGATGAGACTCTGAATGGTGGCTCTCCATTCGTCCATCTTGTCCGGGCTTGGCGGGAAGTTCAAAAGTATTTGAACCCACGCCATGGCCTCTGCCGCCGTGGTTGGCATGGCTGGGAGCATAGAACGAGGCGTCGCTCGACTCCTGGCAGAGCTAGAAGCAGCTTCGTTATGTCCATGCCACCGCGGCTCATGCTCGCCAATAGGCGGATGTGGTGGTGGCGGCGGCGCTCTGTGAGCAATCGGAAGTTGCTGCACAGGGATCTCGCCTTGCGGTCGTCTGGAACCGCCAGCAACATGGGGGAGCGTGTCGTGCCCATCTTGCGATGGTCGCGGTGTACGCCTCCCCGCGCAGTTGTTGGACGCCGCTGCTACATCCTTGGATGTCGCGGCGGCTGGGTCCTGGGTCACAGCAGTATGAACTATATTATTATGATGACTGTGCTCACCAGAATGTCTTGGAAGTTGTCGGAGCACGAGCTCCTGAGATCTAGGGGTTCGAACACTGGGGGGCGAGCTAGCTCTCTCCAACCTACGGTGACCACGGTGAGACTACGGTGAGAGCGTCACGCGGGAGCACGACAGAGGACACGACGGTTACCCAGGTTTGGGCCACCTTGCGGTGTAAAACCCTACTTCTGCTTGTGGTTAGGACTGCTCTCGGCGAGAAGGTGTTCTCGCGTACAAGGTAGGAGATGAAGGAGTCGACCAAAAGTCCCTCTACAATGGCAGCTCTGTCCCCTTTATAGCCGCCCCGGTCCTCTCCCCAAAAACTAGGTGGGGAGGGTTACCACACTTAGTGGGATTTGAAAGGGGACAAGTGCTCAGTCTTATCCTGACTAAAGGCGGTCTTCGCCTGCAAAAGCTTGATTTATGACGCGCCGGTGGGCTCGGTAGTGACCTCCGCCCTGCGCGCCTGGCTATCTCGGTCTTCTATCACCAAATGGGCAGTCCTTGAGACTTGCTTTGGGGGTGGGCAGCTAGGGCTGCCCCTTTATCACCAAAGAGGAAAGCTTCTCTATCTGCGCCCGCTGGCACAGCCTCTGCCGCCCTTCATCGCCACGCGCGTCACCCACGTGATGGGCAACGGACCGCGCAGCTAACGTCAGGTGAGATGGCCTCGGGCGCCTGGCTCGGGAGGCAGCCTCGCGAGGGAGCCTCACGAGGCTCCTGCTCCTGCCGCGGCTAAGTGCCGGCAGGGGGTGTCTTGAGGAGGGGTCCTCGGGAGGCAGCAACCTCGGGAGACGTCTTCACTTTGTGGCTCCCTTAGAATGGGCCGCATCTTGGGCCTTCGTCATGTGTCGTTTCCTGGGTCGCAGGCAGATGGGCCAGGGTACCCTGGTTCCCAATGGCCCGACAGTAGCCCCCGGGCCCGTGGCGCGCACGTTCCCGCCCGTTGGGAGCGAAACGACGTGGGCCCTATCAGACTGCGAGGCCCAGGCTCGACTTGTGGCGCATGACGGGATGTGGGACGCCCCCACTTCCCCACTACGCCTCGGTAACTGCCCGCACCTGCCATAAAGCCTGCCCGCGCGGGGCGCAGGCCATCATTGCTTCCTTGACGCTACTCCGATTCCCGACTTCGAAGAAGGCAGAGTGACGGGAAGAGCACCCCTATCAGGCATAAAAGGGGAATGGGGAGCCGAGGTCCTTCGCCCATCTTCTTCCTCCGCTCCTTCCTTCCTTCCATTTCTCGTCTTTTCAGCACCGCCACTGCGATGGCGAGGGGCAAAGGGCGAGCTCGCGCGTCCGCTGCCACCACGAGGGTTCCGCCCCGGGGCCGCAGGCGCCCCTCGGCGGCCGTCAAAGCTGGTCCAAGCGCTCGTGGGAGGGCCAGCGCCCGCAGTCACGGAGGGCACGGTGCTCGCGGCCGAGGCGGGCGCGGCGGGGCTGCCGCCCGTCCTTCCCAGGCAGGGTTTCATTCAGCAGATGTGACGTATGAGTTCATCGTGGGGATGCATCGCCAGCCTGGTAGATGGCTCCGGCTCCCCGATTCCTTCGCAAGGGCGATGGAGAGCAAGGAGCCCTTGGGGCTGTGGGTGCAGGCGGACGGCTCCTGCAACGGGCCCTCCTGGGTGGCGACGGAGTTCACCCCCTACAGCTTCATGTTATTGAAGTAGGGATGGAAGTCCTTCACCCTCGCCCGAGGCCTGAAATGGGGGCATCTCCTCCAATTCAAGTTCGATGGAGCCGCCACCCTCTTCATGAAGATCTTCGGGGCCTCCGATACCCGCCTCGGGTGCTGCGCGGAGAGTGAGGATGACAACGGCTTCGAATCCTCCGACGGGAGTGGCAGCGGCAGCGGCGGGGGCTCCAGCAGCGGGGGCGAGAGTGGTGAAGGCTCTCCGCGCATCAAGAGCGAAGATGAAGACTCCGACTAGGCGCAGGCGGCACCCGTGTTGGATCTTGAAGGCGCGCCGTGTCCCCCCTTAGGCCCTCTTTCTTTGTTCCTGTAATAGGTCGATACAGCCCCCAATGGTGTGAAAACGATGTCTTTTGTTTTAAGTACTAATGATTAGTCGTGATGCATGTTTCCTCCTGAGGCTCTCTCGTGAGGCCTATTTCTCTCTCCTTGCTTGCCTTAGTGCTCTATGCCGTCAGGACCCAGCCCTTGAGCGGGCTACAGCCATCGCTGGTATGTCAGGTCGCGTTGCCTGGACAAGGCCAGGAGGTGTAGGGCACTGAGAGGCGGTAAGGACTCCTGAGGCGCGATGCTCAGGAAGTCCCCCTTTGACGTGCAAGCGGCTCGCGTGGAGAAGAGAACATCAGCACCCAGCGAGGTCGCGGGGAGAGGGAACTTGAGAAGCGCCGAGAGCGGATCGTGAGGTATTTTTGTACTTAGCTCTTTTGCGGGTGTCGTGGTTGCGCGGTGCACCTCGCGAGGCTCCTGCTCGTGAGGTCTCCCGTTAGTACTTGGTGGAGATGGCCGCCGTAGGCTGGCTTGAACTCGCGAGGCTCCCTGGGGGTGGGTGATGGCGTCTTGTCGTGAGTCGCCTTGCGAGGCAGCGCTCGTGAGGCCTTTGAGTGCTTTGTTCCTATGATAACTTCGCATTGGTTTCATAGAACGGGGGCAGCGGTGCGCGCTTGCTAACTTGCTCGTGGGTATCATGCAAGGAGACAAAACACCAAGGACCTTGGTGAGGTGGCGTGCACGGGAGCAGGCCCGCGAGCCAGAGCTCGATCGCTTTGGTTTTTGTAGCGCTGCTGGGACTGACCCGAGCACAGGCACCGTGTCCAGCCCCCACTCGTGAGATGCACAGGAGAAAGGTCGCGAGCGTGCACAGCTCCTGAGGCAAGCAACTTAGCAACACATAAAATAACTTAGGAAATAGGGCTTTACTGAAACATAGTAATAAGTTCATTACACAACCAAAAGGAGATATGATTGCCATGTTTGGCATGGATCACATGAGGTTGGAGCAGCCCGTGGGGCGCCCTCAAGTGATTGTTCCGCCAGCGCGGAGCATGGGGATTCCACTAGGTGTGGGCATGATCGCGGTTCGATCGTTCCGCCAGCGCGGAGCATGGGGCTTCCACTGAGACATGGGCGGGAGCTCTCGCGGGACCATCAGGCGAACGCAATGAGAGGCTCCGGGGCGTGTACAGCCCCACTTCGTTCGTACGCGTGAGAGTCACGGGTAGAACTTGCGGAGGTGTTGGATGTTCCAGGCGTTAGGCACAGGAATTCCGTCCTCCGTCTCCAGCCAGGCGGCGCCGGGCCTGGAGACATGAGCAACCCTGAAAAGGCCTTCCCACATGGGGTGAGAGTTTGTGGAGTCCCTCTCTGGAGAGGATCCATCTCAGGACGAGGTCACCAACCTCGAGGGTGTGCGGTCATATGTTGAGGCTATGATAGCGATGCAAAGACTGCTGGTATCTGGCGGCACGGAGCGCGGCCTGGCGACGCGCTTCTTTGAGGAGCAGCAGGTCGGCCTCTCGCGAGGTGCCCTGACGAGCCTCGTCGAAGGCAAGGACTCGTGGAGAGCCGCGCTAGAGCTCAGACGGGAGGACTGCTTCGGCTCCGTAGACGAGGAAGAAGGGAGTCTCGCCGGTAGGCTTGGTTGTCGTTGTGCGGATGGACCACAGCACAGATTGCAGCTCATCGAGCCAGCCTTTGCCGCAGGCTTCAAGCTTTTTCTTGTAGCTTCTTGTCTTGAGGCCCTTGAGGACCTCAGCGTTGGCACGCTCGGCCTGGCCATTGCTTCGTGGGTGCGCCACAGAGGTGTAGCAAATCTGCGTGCCGAGGCTGGCACAGTATGACTTAAAGAGGCCGCTTGTAAACTAGGAGCCGTTGTCAGTGATGATGCGGTTGGTTACGCCGAAGCGGCTCACGAGGCCCTTGATGAACTTGACAGCAGAGCCTGCCGGGATGGTGCGCACGGGCTCGACCTCCACCCACTTGGTGAACTTGTCAATGGCGATGTAGAGGTAGTGGTAGCCGCCAGCCGCGTGAGGGAAGGGTCCCAAGATGTCCAGCCCCCAGACCGCTAAGGACCACGAGAGGGGAATCGTCTGGAGGCCTTGCGCCGGCTGGTGGATTTGCTTGGCGTGGAATTGACAAGCTTCGCAAGATTGGACCAGCTCGGTGGCATCGTGGAGCCCGGTGGGCCAGTAGAAGCCGCTGCGAAACACCTTGCCGGCAAGGGTGCGCGACGAGGAGTGGTGGCCGCAGTCTCCTCCGTGAATGTCGGCGAGCAGCTCGCGACCTTGTTCTTCAAATATGCACCGCAGCGAGACGCCATTGGGGTGACTGCGGTACAGCTCGCCGTCTTGCAGGCAGTAAGCGGTGGCCTGCCGGGCCACGCGCTCTGCTTCTGAGTCCTTCTCTGGGAGGGTGCCGTGAAGCAAGTAGGCCTTGAACTCCACGGCCCAGCTGTCTGCTTGAGGCTCCAGCGCCAGCAGCAGGCGGGCTCCTGAGGCTGGGCCGCAGTCTGGCGCGCCCGTGGGCGGTGCGGGTGGGAGTTCTTCGTGAAGGAGTGCGGTGCCCGCGGCAGGTGGTGCAGCTGATGGCTTGAGGAGCCTTTCCTCGAAGATGCCGGGGCTCTGAGACTCGCAGCGGGATGCTCGTTTGGCGATGTCGTCAGCCTCTTTGTTGCCGCCGCGAGCAACGTGCTGCAGCTCTAGGCCAAGGAAACGCTTCTCGAGTTTACGTACCTCTTCTAAGTAGGCGGACATGTGCTCGTCCTTGGGCTTGTAGCTTTTGTTGGAGAAGTTGACGAGGAGCTGTGAGTCACCCTTGATGGTGAGGCGCTTGATGCCCAGGGCAGAGGTGGCCTTGAGGCCAGCGATGAGGCCCTCGTACTCCGTGATGTTGTTGGAGACCTTATCGTCGCGTTTGAAGCAGAGCTGGACGGCGTAGTAGAGCTTGTCTCCCGTTGGCGAGGTGAGCACGACGCCAGCCCCCGCGCCCTGCCGGGAGAAGGCGCCATCAAAGAGCATGGACCATCCACCAGGCGCTTTGTCCCCAGGCAAGAGGGATTCAGCCTCGCGAGGTTACTCCTGGGGTGGGTCCGTCCATTCTGCTACGAAGTCGGCCAGGGCGGCGCCCTTGATCACCCTTGTGGTGCAAAACTCCAGCTCGAAGGCTTGCAGCTCGATGTTCCATTCGGCGACGCGGCCGGCGGCGTTGGGGCTATGCAGGACTTACCCTAGGGGGTAAGACGAGATCACCTTGATTGGATGGCCCTGGAAGTAGTGGCGCAGCTTCCTGGAGGCGACGAGGAGCGCAGGGAGGAGCTTGTGTTGCATGGGGTAACGCTCACTCATGTCTCGCAGCACCGTACTAATGAAGTACACGGGTGATACATCCATTTTGCATCATGTTTTCCTACTGTTATTAATAGTGTTTTTGATCAATATAACACTTTGTGGAGCAATTCTAATGCCTTTTCTCTCTTAATATGCAAGGTTTACATAAGGAGGGAGATTGCCGGCAGCTGGAATTCTGGACTAGAAAAAGCTATGTCAGAGATACCTATTCTACACATCTCCAAATGAGCTAAAATTTCACGGAGATTTATTTTGGAATAAATAAAAAATACTGGAAGAAAGAAGTACTAGAGGGGGCCACCCAGGTGCCCACGACGCACCAGGGCGCGCCACCCCCCCTCCCAGGCGCACCCTGGTGGCTTGTGGGGCCCCTAGCCAGCCTCCAGTGCCCATTTTCTGGTATATAAGCCCATTTTCCCTAGAAAAAATAGGGAGAAGACTTTTGGGATGGGGCGCTGCCGTCTCAAGGCGGAACTTGGGCAGGAGCACTTTTGCTCTCCGGCGGAGAGATTCCGCCAGGGATACTTCCCTCCGGGAGGGGGAAATCGTAGCCATCGACATCACCAACGATCCTCTCATCGTGGGAGGAAAATCTTCATCAACATCTTCACCAGCACCATCTCA
This sequence comes from Elymus sibiricus, assembly GCA_039707655.1. Lineage (NCBI taxonomy): Eukaryota > Viridiplantae > Streptophyta > Magnoliopsida > Poales > Poaceae > Elymus > Elymus sibiricus. The sequence goes on from CM077668.1 coordinate 345,511,969, forward strand.
TCTCAAATCCTAGTTCATCTCTTGTATTCAATCTTTGTCTCAAAACCTCAGATTGGTACCTGTGGGTTGCTAGTAGTTTTGATTACATCTTGTAGTTGATGCTAGTTGGTTTATTTGGTGGAAGATTATATGTTCAGATCTATTATGCTATTTAATACCCCTCTGATCTTGGACATGAATATGGTTTGTGAGTAGTTACTTTTGTTCTTGAGGACATGGGAGAAGTCTTGTCATAAGTAATCATGTGAATTTGGCATTCGTTCGATATTTTGATGATATGTATGTTGTTGATTCTCTTAGTGGTGTCATGTGAACGTCGACTACATGACACTTCACCATCTTTGGGCCTAAGGGAATGCATTGTGGAGTAGTAATTAGATGATGGGTTGCTAGAGTGACAGAAGCTTAAACCCTAGTTTATGCGTTATTCCGTAAGGGGCTGATTTGGATACATATGTTTAATGCTATGGTTAGATTTATCTTAATTCTTCTTTCGTAGTTGCGGATGCTTGTGAGAGGGGTTAATCATAAGTGGGAGGCTTGTTCAAGTAAGAACAGCACCCAAGCACCGGTCCACCCACATATCAAATTATCAAAGTAGCGAACGCGAATCAAACAAAGATGATGAAAGTGACTAGATGAAATTCCCGTGTGTCCTCAAGAGCGCATTGCTTATTATAAGAAATCGTTCTGGCTTGTCCTTTGCTACAAAAGGATTGGTCCACCTTGCTGTACTCTTTTCTACTATTGCGACTTGTCACTTGTTACAAATTATATTGTTATCAAACTACTCGTTACCGATAATTTCAGTGCTTGCAGAAAACACCTTGCTGAAAACCGCTTGTCATTTCCTTCTGCTCCTCGTTGGGTTTGACACTCTTACTTATCGAAAGGACTACAATTGATCCCCTATACTTGTGGGTCATCAAGACTCTTTTCTGGCGCCGTTGCCGGGGAGTGAAGCGCCTTTGGTGAGTGGAATTTGGTAAGGAAACATTTATATTACGTGCTGAAATTTATTGTCACTTGTCACTATGGAAAATAATCCTTTGAGGGGTTTGTTCGGGGTATCTTCACCTTGACCGGAAGCACCAAGAGTTGCTCCTCAACCTACTTCACCTACTGAAGATATTTATTATGAGATTCCTTCGGGTATGATAAAGAAACTGCTAGCTAATCCTTATGCAGGAGATGGAACAATACATCCTGATATGCACTTAATCTATGTGGATGAAATTTGTGGATTGTTTAAGCTTACAGGTTTATCCGGAGATGGAGTTAAGAAGAAAGTATTCCCTTTATCATTCGAGGGAAAGGTATCGACATGGTATAGGCTATGTGATGATACTAATACATGGGACTGGAACCGGTTGAAGCTGGAATTCCACCAGAAATTTTATCCTATGCATTTGGTTCATCGTGATCGGAATTATATATATAATTTTTGGCCTCGTGAAGGAGAAAGAATCGCTCAAGCTTGGGGGAGGCTTAAGTACATGATGTACACAAGCCCCAATCATGAGCTCTCAAAAGAAATTATCTTACAGAATTTTTATACTCGGCTTTCTCATGGTGATCAAACCATGCTCGATTCTTCTTCGACTGGCTCCTTTATGAAGAAAACTATTGAATTCAGATGGGATCTTCTAGAAAGAATTAAACGCAACTCCGAAGATTGGGAACTCGACAAAGGTAATGAGTCAGGTATAACACTTAAGTTTGATTGTGTTAAATCTTTTATGGATACTGATGCTTTTCACAAGTTTAGCACTAAATATGGACTTGACTCTGAGGAGAAGTGGTTTAAATATCATCTGTGAATCATTTTCTACACATGTTGATCTCCCTAAGGAGAAGTGGTTTAAATATCATCCACCTATTGAATTGAAAGAAGAACTCGCTAGTGTTAAAGAAGAAACAATTGTTTACCATGTCGATCTAGTTGTGCCTACTGCTTATATTGAGAAACCACCTTTTCCTGTTAGGATTAAGTTACATGCTAAAGTTTCAACTATGATTAACAAAAGTAATATTAGAGCACCTAGACCCTCTGAACAAATTAAAGTTGAACCTAATGTTGCTATGGTTAAAGATCTCTTGGTCGATAATATAGATGGGCATGTTATTTACTTCTGTGATGAAGCTGCTAGAATCGCTAAACCAGATCCTAAAGATAAAAACAAACCTGTAGTAGGCATGCCTGTTGTCTCTGTTAAAATAGGAGATCATTGTTATCATGGCTTATGTGATTTGGGTGTTAGTGTGAGTGCTATTCCGTTTACCTTATATCAAGAAATTATGAATGATATTGCACCTACTGAAATAGAGGACATTGATGTTACTATTAAGCTTGCAAACAGAGATACCATTACACCGCTTGGGATCGTTAGAGATGTTGAAGTCTTGTGTGGAAAAATAAAATACCCTACTGATTTTCTAGTCCTCGGTTCTCCACAAGATAACTTTTGTCCCATTATATTTGGTAGACCTTTCTTGAACACTGTTAATGCCAAGATTGATTGCGCTAAAGAAACTGTTAGTGTTAATTTTGGTGGTATGTCTCATGAGTTTAATTTCTCCAAGTTTCGTAGACAACCTCATGATAAAGAATTGCCTAGTAAAGATGAAATTATTGGTCTTGCTTCTATTGTCGTACCCCCTACTGATCCGTTAGAACAATATTTGCTAAACCATGAAAATGATATGCATATGAATGAAAGAAATGAAATAGATAGGATGTTCTTTGATCAACCACCTATCCTTAAACACAATTTGCCTGTTGAAACTCTTGGAGGCCCTCCTCCACCGAAGAGTGACCCTGTATTTGAATTGAAGCAATTGCCTGATACATTGAAATATGCTCATCTAGATGAAAAGAAGATATATCCTGTTATTATTAGTGCTAACCTTTCAGAGCATGAAGAAAAGAGATTATTGAAAACCTTGAGGAAGCACCATGCTGCTATTGGATATACTCTTGATGATCTTAAGGGCATTAGTCCCAAACTATGTCAGCATAAAATTAATATGGAGCCTGATGCTAAACCAGTTGTCGACCACCAGCGACGATTAAATCCTAAAATGAAGGAGCTGGTAAGAACTAAAATATTAAAGCTTTTGGAAGCAGGTATAATCTATCCCATAGCTGATAGTAGATGGGTAAGTCCCGTTCATTGTGTCCCTAAGAAAGGAGGCATTACCGTTGTTCCTAATGATAAAAATGAACTCATTCCACAAAGAATTGTAACTGGTTATAGGATGGTAATTGATTTTAGAAAATTAAACAAAGCCACTAGAAAAGATCATTACCCCTTACCTTTTATTGATCAAATGTTAGAAAGATTGTCTAAGCATACACACTTTTGTTTCCTAGATGATTATTCTGGCTTCTCTCAAATACCTGTATTACCTGAAGATCAAGACAAAACCACTTTTACTTGACCTTTTGGAACTTATGCTTATCGTCATATGCCTTTTGGTTTATGTAATGCACCTGCTACCTTTCAAAATGTATGACTGCTATATTCTCTGACTTGTGTGAAAAGATTGTTGAGGTTTTCCTGGATGATTTCTCCGTTTACGGAACTTCTTTAGATGATTGCTTAAGCAACCTTGATCGAGTTTTGTAGAGATGTGAAGAAACCAATCTTGTCTTGAATTGGGAGAAGTGCCACTTTATGGTTAATGAAGGTATAGTCCTTGGGCATAAAATTTCTGAAAGAGGTATTGAAGTTGATAAAGCTAAGGTTGATGCTATTGAGAAAATGCCATGTCCAAAAGATATTAAAGGTATAAGAAGTTTCCTAGATCATGCTGGTTTCTATAGAAGGTTTATAAAAGACTTCTCTAAAATTTCTAGACCTCTCACCAATCTCTTGCAAAAAGATTTTCCATTTGTTTTTGATGATGATTGTGTAGAAGCCTTTGAAACACATAAGAAAGCCTTAACCACTGCACCTATTGTTCAACCACCTGATTGGAACTTGCCTTTTGAAATTATGTGTGATGCTAGTGATTATGCTGTTGGTGTTGTTCTAGGACAGAGAGTTGATAAGAAATTAAATGTTATCCATTATGCTAGTAAAACCCTAGACAATGCTCAAAGAAATTATGCTACTACTGAAAAAGAATTTCTAGCAGTTGTGTTTGCATGTGATAAATTCAGATCTTACATAGTTGATTCTAAAGTAACTGTTCACACTGATCATGCTGCTATTAAATACCTTATGGAAAAGAAGGATGCTAAACCTAGACTCATTAGGTGGGTTCTATTGCTACAAGAATTTGACTTGCATATTACTGATAGAAAGGGAGCTGAGAATCCCGTAGCAGATAATTTGTCTAGAATGGAAAATGTTCTTGATGACCCACTTCCTATTAATGATGATTTTCCTGATGAACAATTAGCTGTCATAAATGCTTCTCGTAATGCTCCATGGTATGCGGACTATGCTAATTATATTGTTGCTAAATTTATACCACCTAGTTTCACATACCAACAAAAGAAAAAGTTTTTCTTTGATTTAAGACATTACTTTTGGGATGACCCACATTTATATAAAGAAGGAGTAGATGATATTATTAGAAGTTGTGTACCTGAGCATGAATAGGAACCAATCCTACGTAAGTGTCACTCCGAGGCCTATGGAAGACACTATGCGGGAGACAGAACTGCACACAAGGTACTACAATCTGGTTTTTATTGGCCTACTCTTTTCAAGGATGCTCATAAGTTTGTCTTATCTTGTGATGAATGTTAAAGAATTGGCAATATTGGTAGACGTCAGGAAATGCCTATGAATTATTCACTTGCTATTGAACCATTTGATGTTTGGGGATTTGATTATATGGGACCTTTTCCTAAATCCAATGGGTATACTCATATTTTAGTTGCTGTTGATTATGTTACTAAGTGGGTAGAAGCCATTCCAACTAGTAGTGCTGATCATAACACTTCTATTAAAATGCTTAAGGAAGTTATTTTCCCAAGGTTTGGAGTCCCTAGATATTTAATGACTGATGGTGGTTCACATTTTATTCATGGTGCTTTCCGTAAACTTCTTGCTAAATATGATGTTAACCATAGAATTGCATCTCCTTATCACCCTCAATCTAGTGGTCAAGTTGAATTGAGCAATAGAGAAATAAAGTTAATTTTGCAAAAAACTGTCAATAGATCTAGAAATAATTGGTCTAAGAAACTTGATGATGCATTATGGGCTTACAGAACTGCTTATAAAAATCCTATGGGTATGTCTCCTTATAAAATGGTTTATGGAAACGCATGGCATTTACCTCTTGAGTTAGAACATAAAGCATATTGGGCAATTAAAGAACTCAATTATGATTTTAAACTTGCTGGTGAAAAGAAGTTATTCGATATTAGCATGAATGGAGAACCCAAGCTTATGAAAACGCCAAATTGTTTAAGGAAAAACTTAAAAGATGGCATGATAAAAGAATTCAAAAAAGGGAATTCAACGTGGGTGGATATGTTCTATTGTACAATTCTCGTTTGAGGTTCTTTGCAGGAAAACTTCTCTCCAAATGGGAAGGGCCGTATGTCATCGAAGAAGCTTATCGCTCCGGAGCCATCAAAATAAACAACTCCGATGGCACTAATCCAAGAGTGGTGAATGGGCAAAGAATTAAGCACTGTATTTCAGGTACTCCCATTAATGTTGAAACTAATATTATTGAAACAATTACACCGGAGGAATACATAAGAGAGACCTTCCAGAACACTCCGGAACCCTGAAAAGGAAGAGGTGTGTGATACGGTAAGTAAACCGACTCCAAAAATTCCATAAAATACTTTCTGTCAGTTTTGGAATATTAGAAAAAATACAAAATAAGAAACAATCGAGGGGACCCACGAGGTGCACACGAGGCACCAGGGCGCGCCACCCCCCCCCCCCCAGGCGCGCCCTGGTGGCTCGTGGGCCCCTCGTGAGCCTTCCCGACTCCGTTTTCTTCTGGATTACTTGTTTTGCAAGATAAAAATTCTTTATATATACGCCCGGATGTTTTGACCACCGTATCACAGAAATCTCCTCTGTTCTTGTTTTGTGCTATTTTTTTGACAAATCTATATCTCCATGGCCCCCCAAAAGCTCCGTGCCAAGCACCATATTGTGCAACCATCGCCGGGCAAACACCCCTACAGCGAGGTTTACTACGAGTTGTCGTCGGGAGAGAAAGACAATGGCAAGGAGGACAAGGTCGAGGAAGTAGCGGGCGCCCAGACTCCAGAAGAAGGGCAAGCCGTTCCTATGGAGGAGACCGCGGAGAAGGGAGATATCCTTCAACCCTTATATGACCATCTTCCCCCATCCATAATTGAATCCCTAAGAGTCTTTGAAACAATTTGTGCTCAAAATACATCTCTCACTCATGAGGTTATTTTGTCGGAAGAGCAAAACATAGCCCTTCGGAGCATCAACCGTAAATTGGAGTTTCTGCTAAAGCTGAAGGATAAGCCCACCACTTCATCACCACCACCATCACCGAAGAAGGAAACTTGAGTATATGGGTATGGGCACTCCCCTTGGCTTGTGCCAAGCTTGGGGGAGGTGCCCCGGTATCGTATCACCATCACTTTTGCTATCTTTACCAATTTTAGTTCGATCCTTAGTTATTTCGTGATCTAGTTGAATAAAATTTTAGTATGATCTATTTTCGAGTGCTAGTTTCGTGATCTATCTATCTATGTAATTGAGTTGAGAGTTATATAATAAAGAATAGTTTGAGTTTTTGCTTCTTTATTTTTATGTTTCAAACCTAGCAATGAAAATAATGAAAAAGATCATATGCTGATCTTATGGAAAGTAATGACATTACATAAAGAAAAGTATAAGTGGTAAAATTTATTGGAAGTTAAAAACCATAGCATTGGTCAATGATGCAATTCATGAAAAAGTTAATAAGGGAAGAGAAGATTCACATGCAAATACACTATCTTGGACATATTTTATGATTGTGAGCCCCCATTAAGTATTTTATGTCAAATTGTTGACGTTGGACAAGGAAGACAACGTAATGAATTATGTTTGCTTATATTCACATAGAAGTTATATTGTTATAGATCCTCCAACATGTGGTGCTTGCCCACTATCTTTGCTAGCCAAAAATCCGCACCAAGTAGAGATACTACTTGTGCATCCAAAACCCTTAAACCCGGTTTCATGTCATGAGAGTCCACTATATCTACCTGTGGATTGATTAAGATCCTTCAAGTAAGTTGTCATCGGTGCAAAAAGCAATAAAAATTGCCTCTAAATATGTGTGGACTTTTATTGTAAGGGAAAATAAGCTTTATACGAACTTGTGATGGTAAAGAAATAAAAGCGACGGACTACATAATAAAGGTTGCTATCACAAGGGGCAATATAAAGTGACGTTCATTTGCATTAAGAGCTTGTGCATCCAACAACAAAAAGCGCATGACAACCTCTGCTTCCCTCTGCGAAGGGCCTATCTTTTACTTTTATGTATTTACTTTCTATGCAAGAGTCAATAGTGTTCTCCCCTATTACCTTTTATTTTTCTCTTTTGCAAGCATCATGTGGTGGGGAAGATCTAGGCACATATATCCAGTTGGATATGAGTGATCATGAGTTATTATTGTTGACATCACCCTTGAGGTGAATAAGTTGGGAGGCAAAAATATAAGCCCCTATCTTTCTAGGTGTTTGGCTGAAACTTTTTGCTCCATATATATGTTGTGAGTGTTAGCAATCATAGAAGACTAAATGATGGTTGAGTATGTGGAATTGCTAAAAAGCTCCTACATGAGACCCTTTTGGAAAATATGATGAATTGCAATTGCATTGTTGACTGAGAACATAGTTTGTTAGTTTTCAAGAAAGTTTATGTCTTATACTTCGTTGTTGTGATGAATTGTTACTTGCTCATGAGAAGTTTTATGATAATGAATATTGCTGTTATAATAATGATCATGATGCTACTATGTCCATATTTTGTTTTTATCGATACCTCTCTCTCTAAACATGTTGACATGATTATCGATATCGGCTTTCGCTTGAGGACAACCGAGCTCTAAGCTTGGGGGAGTTGATATGTCCATTTTGCATCATGTTTTCCTACTGTTATTTACAGTGTTTTTGATCAATATAACACTTTGTGGAGCAATTCTAATGCCTTTTCTCTCTTAATATGCAAGGTTTACATAAGGAGGGCGATTGCCGGCAACTGGAATTCTGGACCAGAAAAAGCTATGTTAGAGATACCTATTCTGCACATCTCTAAATGAGCTGAAATTTCACGGAGATTTATCTTGGAATAAATGAAAAATACTGGAAGAAAGAAGTACCAGAGGGGGCCACCCAGGTGCCCACGAGGCACCAGGGCGCGCCACCCCCCCCCCCCCCCCCCAGGCGCGCCCTGGTGGCTTGTGGGACCCCTGGCCAGCCTTCGGTGCCCATTTTCTGGTATATAAGCCCATTTGCCCTAGAAAAAATAGGGAGAAGACTTTTGGGACAGAGCGCCGCTGTCTCGAGGTGGAACTTGGGCAGGAGCATTTTTGCTCTCCGGCGGAGCGATTCCGCCGGGGATACTTCCCTCCGGGAGGGGGAAATCGGAGCCATCGATATCACCAACGATGCTCTCATCATGGGAGGACCAATCTTCATCAACATCTTCACCAGCACCATCTCATCTCAAACCCTAGTTCATCTCTTGTATTCAATCTTTGTCTCAAAACCTCAGATTGGTACCTGTGGGTTGCTAGTAGTGTTGATTACATCTTGTAGTTGATGCTAGTTGGTTTATTTGGTGGAAGATTATATGTTCAGATCCTTAATGCTATTCAATACCCCTCTGATCTTGGACATGAATATGATGTGTGAGTAGTTACTTTTGTTCTTGAGGACATGGGAGAAGTCTTGTCATAAGTAATCATGTGAATTTGGCATTCGTTTGATATTTTGATGATATGTATGTTGTTGATTCTCTTAGTGGTGTCATGTGAACGTCGACTACATGACAATTCACCATCTTTGGGCCTAAGGGAATTTATTGTGGAGTAGTAATTAGATGATGGTTTGCTAGAGTGACAGAAGCTTAAACCCTAGTTTATGCGCTATTCCGTAAGGGGCTGATTTGGATCCATATGTTTAATGCTATGGTTAGATTTATCTTAATTCTTCTTCTGTAGTTGCGGATGCTTGCGAGAGGGGTTAATCATAAGTGGGAAGCTTGTTCAAGTAAGAACAGCACCCAAGCACTGGTCCACCCACATATCAAATTATCAAAGTAGCGAACGCGAATCAAACAAACAAGATGAAAGTGACTAGATGAAATTCCCGTGTGTCCTCAAGAGCGCTTTGCTTATTATAAGAAATTGTTCTGGCTTGTCCTTTGCTACAAAAGGATTGGGCCACCTTGCTGCACTCTTTGTTACTATTGCTACTTGTCACTTGTTACAAATTATATTGCTATCAAACTACTCGTTACCGATAATTTCAGTGCTTGCAGAAAACACCTTGCTGAAAACCGCTTGCCATTTCCTTCTGCTCCTCGTTGGGTTCGACACTCTTACTTATCGAAAGGACTACGATTGATCCCCTATACTTGTGGGTCATCAACGGGGTGCTCGACTAGGCGGGTAGTTGTTGTAGCAGCTTGGTCTTCTGGGGGCCCGAGGGGCTCATGAGGCTCAGGAAGCTCGGGAAGCGGCTCGCGAGGCAGCTTACCGGAGGCCTCCGAAAGCGAGGGCTCGGCCAGTGATGTCACGGCCTCGGGAGGCGACACACCAAGGGCCTCTTGAGGCGGGACCTCGGCACGCGACGGCTTGAGATCGCGAGGCGCCGGTGCGGTGGGCTACTTCTGTGTGCAGACGCGCTCTTCTCGGACTACGACCAATGCCGCGCTGGTCGTCTGGGGAGTAGCCGCCAAGTACAGGAGCAAGGGCTCGAGAGAGCGTGGCGCGACCATGATGGGCGGGCTCGTGAGGTACCTCTTGAGGTCTTTGAAGGCAGTGTCGGCCTCGGGGGTCCACTTGAAGGGGCCGGATCTCTTCATGAGCTTGAAGAATGCCAGGGCTCGCTCGCCGAACTTGGAGATGAACCGTCCAAGGGAGGCCATGCATCCCGCCAGGCGCTGCATCTCCTTGAGGCTCCGGGAAGGGCGCATCTTCTCGATGGTCTTGATCTTCTTGTGGTGGGCCTCGATGCCGCGGTGGGAGACCGGGAAGCTGAGGAGCTTGCCGGAGGGGACTCCGAAAATGCACTTGTCTGGGTTGAGCTTGAGGTTGACCTTGCGCAGGTTGTCGAACGTCTCCTGGAGGTCCGTGAGGAGGGACCAAGCCTCACGAGTCTTAACAACGATGTCATTGACGTAGGCCTCGACATTCCTTCCCATCTGGGGCCCCAAGGCGATGCGCATCAGCCTCTGGAAGGTGGATCCGGCGCTCCGGAGGCCGAACGGCATGCAAATGTAGCAGAATATGCTGCAGGGGGTGATGAAGGCCGTTTTCTCCACGTCTTCGGTCGCCATCTTGATCTGGTGGTAGCCTGAGAAGGCATCCAGGAAGCATAGCAGCTCACACCCGACGGTGGAGTCTATGATCTGGTCGATGCGAGGCAGCGGAAATGGATCTTGAGGGCAGAACTTGTTGAGACTCGTGAAGTCGACACACATACGCTCCTTGCCGCACTTCTTGGGCACCACGACGGGGTTGGCGAGCCACTCTGGGTGGCGCACCTCACGGATGACTCCAGCTTCTTGGAGCTTCTGAACTTCCTTGACGATGAAATCTTGCTTCTCTGGCGCCTGGCGTCGTGCCTTCTGTTTTACGGGGCGTGCGTTGGGGCACACCGCTAAGTGGTGCTCGATCACCTCCCTCGGCACATCGGACAAATCAGATGCCGTCTAGGCGAACACATCCGAATTTGCCCGAAGGAAGGTGACGAGCACGTCTTCCTATGCAGGAGAGAGGCATGTGCCGATGGTGAAGGCAGGGCCTGAGCCGCTACCGTCCACCGACACCTTCTTTGTCTCGGCGCGGTCCTGAGAGAATAGTTGCTTCTTCTTCGCGGGCGCGGCCTCATGAGGCTCGACGGCATCTTCGTCGGCAGAGTAGGCGGTGGCGGCAGCCTTGTAGGCGCTCTCGAGGGAGCGGACTGTGTCCTTCTCGTCACAGGAGACGGTGATGATGCCGCTGCAGCCTGGCATCTTGAGGACGTTGTAGGCGTGGTGGGTTGCCGCCATGAACTTGGCGAGAGCTAGGTAGCCAAAGATGGTGTTGTACGGCAGGCTGATGTGCACCACGTCGAAGTCGATTAGCTCAGTATGGTAGTTCTTGTGAGTGCCGAAGGTGATGGGGAGGCGCACTTGGCCCAAAGGAATGGTGGAGCCATCAGTCACTCCAGAGAAGGGCATGGTCGGCAGCAGCTGGTCGTACGGCACCTGGAGCTGCTCGAAGGTCTCGATGGAGATCACATTGAGGCCAGCGCCTCCGTCGATGAGTGTCTTGGTGACGGCGACATTGCTGTTGGTGGGGGTGCACATCATGGGGACCGTGCCAGCAGTGCTTGAAGACTTGGGGTGATCGCTGGAGTCAAAGGTGATTGGGTACTGGGACCACTTGAGAGGTCGAGAGGCTTCAGGCCTCGGGAGGGCAGCGTTCACCTCACGAGAGAACAGCTTGAAGTGGCGGTTGGACGCAGGAGCCTGAGCTCCGCCTAGGATGCACGCCACTCCACGAGGCTCTTGGTAGCCACCAGCGTCTTGGTCGGGCTGGTTGCCATCGTTCCACTGAGGTGGCGTCGGCAGAGGTGGAAGGGCAGCATTGGCCTGAGGGTTGGCCTCACGAGGCTGGTCGCGCTAGGCGGCCTTGCGAAGCTGGTCGCGCCAGCCCTGGCGGAAGTTGACGTTGCTGTTGCAGTCTCCCCAACGGCCGCCATTGCGGCCACCTCCACGGCTGGTGCCGTGGTCGTTGCGGTCGTTGCGGTCGCTGCGACGGCCAAGGTGCTTGTCATGAAGCAGCTTGAGCTCGTGGCAGTCTTCGGTGCTGTGGGAGTGCGAGTTGTGGTAGGCGCAGAGAGGGTGGTTGTCTCTTTTTGGGCTCGTCATGCTCATGGCCGCGCTTCTACTCGGGCTCTGCCGCGAGCACGGTGGGGCCCTTGCGCTTGACGTCCTTGTTCTTGGCCTTGGCGGCGTCCGGTGCCGCGTCGGGGTCGTTGTGGACGAAGAGGCGGCCCTCCTCGGCCTTGGCGCACTTGTCGGCGAGGTCGAACAGCTCAAGCATGGAGTCGAGCTCGTCGTTGATGGCGAGCTTCTCGCACATCCGGACGTCCGTGACGCCGTTAGAGAACGCGGAAACGATGGCAGCCTCGGTGGCGCACAGGATCTTGTTGCGCACTTGGCTGAAGCGCTGGATGTACTTGCGAAGGTTCTCATCAGGGCGCTGGCGCACAGCGCGCAGGTCATTGAGCGTGAGGGAGCACTCGTGCGTGCCCTTGAAGTTGGCGACGAACTGCCGGCAGAGTTCGCCCCACGAAGAGATGGACGCCTCGGGGAGGTTCATGAGCCAAGAGCGCGGGCCATCCTTGAGAGCCATGGGGAACCAGTTCGCCATGACCTTGTCGTCGCCGTTCGCTGCCTCGATGCTCAGGGCATAGAGCTGCAGGAACTCTGCAGGGTTGGGGTGCCGTCGTAGCGCTCAAGCAGGTCCGGTTTGAACTTGGCGGTCCACACCACACGTCGCAGGTCACGGGTGAAGGCGCGAAAGCCCACGCAGCTGGAGGGAACGCCGCCGGCGAGGGCGTCGCGGTTCTGACGGCCGACGGCTGGGACTTCTTGGATGGTCCTGTCATGGCATTGGCGCTGTTGCTCGAGGAGGACGCGTGCATCAGGGGGCGCGCGCCGGATGATCTAGCAGCTGAGATCGCCATGGTCCGGCGAAGACGCGCCGCGGGAGTGCTCACGCGCCCGCGGGTCGCGGTGGCGCCGGGCGCCCTCGTCATGCAGAGGAGGCGGAGAAGGTGCGTCGTGCACCACGTCCCTGGTGCAAGACGGCGGGGGGCGGAGCGAGTGAGAGAGCACCGGGGCGTCACCCGCGGCGTTGACGAGCTCGGTGATGCGGCCGACCCAGACGTCGAAGCCGGCGTCGGTGGGGCGGTAGCGCAGGAGCTCGCACACCATGAGCAGCGCGCCTGGTGCGTCACGGTGAGCAAGCAACGAGGACGTGGTGGTGTACCCATCCGGCTGCACGGACGGGTGGAGGGAGGACGCCTGCCGCTCCCTCACAGTGGGGTCGGTAGCGGCGCCGGCGATGCGGCATCGACGGTCGTCGCGGGCGACGGGCTTTGTCTGGGCCACCCTGGCAGCTCGGCGCGCGTCGCACTCGCGGCGAGCGTCGGTCGTGGCAGCAAGGAGGAGGAAAGAACCGGAGTCGCCCCCCTACCTGCACACCAAATGTCGGAGCACGGGCTCCTGAGATTTAGGGGTTCGAACACTGGGGGCGAGCTAGCTCTCTCCAACCTACGGTGACCACGGCGAGACTACAGCGAGAACGCCACGCGGGAGCATGATAGAGGACACGATGGTTACCCAGGTTCAGGCCACCTTGCGGTGTAAAACCCTACTCCTGCTTGTGGTTAGGATTGCTCTCGGCGAGAAGGTGTTCTTGTGTACAAGGTAGGAGATGAAGGAGTCGACCAAAAATCCCTCTACAATGGCAGCTCTGCCCCCTTTATAGCCGCCCCGGTCCTCTCCCCAAATACTAGGTGGGAAGGGTTACCACACTTGGCGGGATTTGAAAGGGGACAGGTGCTCAGTCTTATCCAGACTAAAGGCGGTCTTCGCCTGCAAAAGCATGATCTGTGACGCGCCGGTGGGCTTGGTAGTGACCTCCGCCCTGCGCGCCTGGCTGTCTCGGTCTTCTATCACCAAACGGGCAGTCCTTGGGACTTGCTTTGGGGGTGGGCAGCTGGGGCTGCCCCTTTATCACCAAAGAGGAAAGCTTCTCTATCTGCGCCCGCTGGCACAGCCTCTGCCGCCCTTCGTCACCACGCGCGTCACCCATGTGATGGGCAACGGACCGCGCAGCTGACGTCAGGCGAGATGGCCTCGGGCGCCTGGCTCGGGAGGCAGCCTCACGAGGCTCCTGCTCCTGCCGCGGCTAAGTGCCGGCAGGGCATGTCTTGAGGAGGGGTCCTCGGGAAGCAGCAACCTCGGGAGATGTCTTCACTTCGCGGCTCCCTTAGAATGGGCCGCGTCTTGGGCCTTCGTCAGACGTCATTTCCTGAGCCGTAGGCAGACGGGCCAGGGTACCATGGTTCCCAATGGCCCGACAGAAGTTGACCGGCTGCGATGTCGACGGTCCTATGGCTAGGCTCAGCAATGTGGTGGGGGTGCTGGGCACCCGCACCACTTGCGCCACCTGCTCCGCCCGTCCCAACCGTAGCGCCCGCGCCGGTTGCGCCGCCTGCGGTCGCCTGGGAAGGTGGCTTGGACGCGGTAGGAGCCATCGTGGCTCCACTCTTCTTCTTCGGTGCCATCGACGAAGATAATGAAATTGGTACTCACACTACCAAAAAACTGATTTGTGACACACAATCCCCCTGCCTGGCGCGCCAAAGATGTCATGGGAAACGACGATCTATGGGACCGAACGGGCCCCTTTGTGATTCGGCTCAGGGGACATGCATGGGACAAAGAGCAGGTTTTCAGTAGGTGCAAGAACACGCGGGGGTTTATCCAGGTTCGGGCTGCAATGAGCGTAAAACCCTACTCATGTTCTGTGTTTGATCTTGTATGAACTCAAGTTACGAGAAGCGTAGTTTTCCGGCAAGGTGCGCGGGAAATGCAGCTATCGCGTGTAGTTGAGCTGGGTGTCGACCGTTCTACCTGTAGCCGTGGGCCTCGTTTTATAGGCCAAGGGGTTACCACAATGACTAATACGGTCATTACAGAGTATGAATAGTGACTTGCACCGTCACCACGTCTATCTTCTAACGGGGTAAGACAAACACATTTAATGCACCGTTAGGTGCTACGTTGGGGAGGCGAGGCCTTGGGCAAAAGATCTGTACCACTAGTCCTGGTGCCCTCCTGTAATCTTGACACGTCCCAGGGACGGGTGTCATTAAATTTAATCTTGGCGTGGCGTGCTGACACGTGCCTTGGCCGGCTATGTTGACTACCTGCCCGCTCGACACCTAGCATACGATTCTATCTGGTCGATGGTGAGGTGGGGCGGTAACGGGAGAGAACAAACCTGTTGGCACGAAGCTTGCCAGGTCGTGCTTGCTGGCAAGGGGGCTTGCCGGCAACCATAGTCTTGGTCTTCACCTTGCCGGGACGGAGCTTGCCGGCAAGGGCAACGTCGATCTTCAGCACGAGAATAGTACTTCTCGATGACCTGCCTTGAGGTCTTCTTCACGGTCTTGGTGTTGAGTCTTGAGTCGTAGTTATCCTCTGTCAAGCCCTTGCCGGAAGGGAGGCTACAACTACCTGTGCACAAGTCTGGGTACGAGGGCACCCATGTCTTAGTACACCGACATCCCTCCTTCAATTTTCGTTGCAAAATACGACGGCGACCTTCATTGTTTGGAGCTGTTGGTGGCGACTGGTTCTTGTCGTGGCTCGACTTCTGCTTGTGCGAACATGGTCTTCACTTGCGTGGCATCTCACGTCAAGACCATGCTATGCATGTAGCTGCTGGTATAGCGGAAAGTGGTGGCGACAACACTGGATGACTTCGATTTGTTGGTGCTTCTCAAGCATCGGTCTAGAGCTTCGGGGTGAAAACCCAAGGTCTAACCCTTATTGGTTATATCAAGCAATGACAATATTTATTGTGTCATTACATTGTTGAAGGCATTGCTCGAATTTGCTCGGACTGTTTCTTCTGGTTGAAAACTCATGATCTGGCCTTCGGTGGTTGGATCCAACAACGACGGCGCTTGAGCTTCGAACCCTTCCTGAAACCATTGCTGTTGAAAAATCTTTCTCGTTGTACCGGTGATGTTAAGAGATGGTTGGAACAGATATGGTTGTTGTTGTAGATTGTTGATCATTGTTGATCGCTTCGGAGATTATTTTTTCTTTTTTACTCCAGCAAGGCGTAGCTTCGGTCCTGTTGGCTTTGCTAGTTGTCGGTGTGATTTTTGTGTGCGTGCGTTGGTATTGGCTGTGTGCATCCTAACTATGCATGTAGAGGCCGGATGTGTGCTCGTTGTGTTTGTATCCCCTTCATGCTCCATTTTGAGCTAAGAAAATCCACTCTTTGTCGAAAAAACATCATGTGATTCTTTGGTTGTTTCTCTCTTCTCATGCACAACCTTTCTTCATCGAAATCTCCTAGCATCGATGTTGTGCGTACGACCATCTATGGGGCCATTTAGCCCCTGTGTGGTTCAACTAGGGGAATGCGCAAGCACAAAGAGCAGAATCAGCAATCAACGCAAAGGATTTACCCAGGTTCGGGCCACCGTGAGGTGTAAAACCCCACTCCTGCTTTGTGTATTTGATGTGTTTGAACTCAAGTACAGGGAGCGCAACTTGCCGGCAAGGTGCAGGAAGTGCAGCTATGCATGCAAAATGAGCAAAGTGTCGACCGTTGTAAAGGTTGCCCTTGCCCTCCTTTTATCTATCAAGGGGTAACCATAGTGGCAAAACAGTCATTACATGTTGATTAGATAGCTTACAGTGCTATCATACCTAACTCTGCCGGTTTAGGACAAACGCAATAAATGCTCCGTTAGGTGTTATGTGGAGGAGTAGCCCCGGCAAGGTTCTTGCACCGCTCGCCCAGCTACCTCCTATAATCTTGACACGCCTTCTCGACGGGTGTCATTAAAGGTGACCCTCCTTCCAGCATGCTAACATGTGCCCCGACAAACCTCACCAAACTGCCTGCTCGCTCGACACCTCACAGATTAGCGACTAGCTGCTCGATGAGGTGGAGCGAAGAGGAGCCAGTAGAGGCTTATCGGCACAGAGCTTGCCGGGCTTTCATCTTGCCGGCTAGTGTCTTGCGGGCAAGTGATGCTTCCATCTTCAGCACTAGCCAAGTGCTTCTTGATGCTTCGTCTTGATATGTCCTTTATGGTTTTGCAACCAAGGCTTGAATCTTGATGTTGGTAATCTCCCGGCAAGCCCTGGCCATCAGGAACGCTACCACTGCATGTGCATAAGTCAGGGTATAAAATACCCATGTTTTATACACCGACAGGAGCCCCCGGGCCTGGGCCATATGCGCGTCCGAAGCGTCGTTGGGCTAGGCCCAAACAATGCACAGACACGTGGTTAAGAATTACTGTCGTAGATCTTGTGATGATGATTCCCCTGTTGCACGCCCACGTCGCGCATTTAATGCGGTTCGCAGAGTGGTGGACTTGAGCGATGGTTTTGTGGTAGTGCGCCTACAAAAGCGCTGCCATGTCGAACAGTAAAGAGCTAGCCTCCCCACGTCTTCCCCATAAAAAGGCAACCACGAGGAGGCGCTGCTCATTCACCCTTGCCCTTCGCTGCATCTTCTTCTTCCTCTCGCCAGAGCAGATTCTGCCGCCGTCGCTGATTCGCATCTCTTCCACACCCAACCTTCCCTTCTGAGCCCTCATGGCGCCCAAAAGGGCCGATACGGAGGGAAAGAAACCCACCAAGCCCGTCGACCCAAAGCGGAGAAGAGGAAGGCAGATTTGGAGCAGCGGCGGAGGGAGAACGTGGTCTTCTCACTACCGGCACTGGACAAGAACACTCTCATCGATAGGTACGCATACATGTGGGGGAGGGACACCCAGGATCAAATAGAGCCAGTAGTGCTCCCTGCTGACACCAAGATCTCTGGAGATGCGTATCCGTTCTTCTGCGCCTACTTTTACTGCGGATTGGTCCCTCCCTATTCTGATTTCTTCACTGAGATGATGTACACATTTGGGTTTCGACTGCTGGATTTCACTCCCAATGCGATGCCGTGCATGTCAGTCTTTGCCCATCTGTGCGAGAATTTTGTCGGAGTCGTCCCCAATGTCGATCTTTTCCGCCACTTCTTCATCCCCCGCATCGAGGGTGACTGTTACTTGTAGTCTGCATTGGTATTTCCCTGAAGAGGAGAGGATGATGCAGTACAGTAGAGATAAGTATTTCCCTCAGTTAAGAACCAAGGTTATCAATCCAGTAGGAGAACCAAGCAAAATTCCGTTAAGCGCACCTGCACACAAAAGAGCAAACACTTGCACCCAACGCAAATAAGAGGGTTGTCAATCCTCTTAGCGGTTATTTGCAAGGATTAAATCTTATCGAGGTAAATAGATAAACTAAAATACTAATTAAAATAAGATTAAATATATTGCAGTAAGGTATTTTTAGGTTTTTAATATATGATAAAGTAGACCGGGGGCCATAGTTTTCACTAGAGGCTTCTCTCTCGAACACATAGCATACGGTGGGTAAACAAATTACTGTTGGGCAATTGATAGAAAAGCAAATAATTATGACGGATTCATGGCAATGATCATGTATATACTTTTATTACTCCACCCATCGACCGCTATCCAGTATCCATCTAGGGTATTAAGTATGAAACAGAGTAACGCCTTAAGCAAGATGACATGATGTAGACAAAGTAAACTCAAGCAATATGATTAAACCCCATCTTTTTATCCTTAATGGCAATAATACAAATACGTGTCATGTCCCCTTCTGTCACTGGGATTGAGCACCGCAAGATTGAACCCATCACAAAGCACCTCTCCCATTGCAAGATAAATCAATCTAGTAAGCCAAACCAAATCGATAGATCGGAGAGAAATACAAAGCGATAATAATCATGCATAAAAGAGTTCAGAGAAGACTCAAATATTTCTCATGAATAATCTGATCATAAACTCACAATTCATCGGATCCCAACAAAGACAGCTCAAAAGAAGATTACATCAGATAGAACTCCAAGAACATCGAGGAGAACATGGTATTGAAGATCAAAGAGAAAGAAGAAGCCATCTAGCTACTAGCTATGAACCCGTAGGTCTATGGTAAACTACTCACACATCATCGGAAGGGCAGCAAGGTTGATGAAGAAGCCATCCGTGATCGATTCCACCTCCGGCAGATTACCGGAAAAGGACTCCAGATGGGATCGCGAAAGAACAGAGGCTTGCGGCGGCGGAATGGTTTTCTCCTCTGGCTCTCTATTGGTTTTGGAATATTTGTGAATTTATAGCGTTGGAATTAGGTCAAGAGGTGCCATGAGGGGCCCACAAGCCTGGGGGGCATGCCTACCCCCCTGGGCACGCCCTGTAGGCTTGCCGCCTCCTCGTGGATCTTCTGGTCTTCTCTCGAAGCTTCCTGGGTCTCTTCTGGTCCAGAAAAAATTAATCCAAAGTTTTTTTCTCATTTGGACACTTTTTGATAATGATTTTCTGAAAAGGCAAAAACAAGCAGAAAACAGCAACTAGCACCGGGCACTGGCTTAATAGGTTAGTCCCAAAAAATGATATATAATGGCATATGATTGCATATAAAACATCCAAGAATGATACTATAATAGCATGGAACCATCAAAAATTATAGATACGTTGGAGACGTATCAAGCATCCCCAAGCTTAATTCCTGCTCATCCTCGAGTAGGTAAATGATAAAAACAGAATTTTCTATGTGGAATGCTACCTATCATGTTTCATCATGTAATCTCTCTCTTACGATATGAATAATAAGATCCGAATGATTCAAAGCAATAGTCTATAGTTTGATATAAAGACATCAATACTCAGGCATACTAATAAACAATCATGTCTTTCAAAATAAAAATGCTAAAGAACGTTATACCTACAAAATCATATAATCCTATCATGCTCCATATTCTTAACACAAATTATTTATAATGCACTACCCCGATGACAAGCCGAGCAATTGGTTCATACTTTTTAACGCGCTTCAGCTTTTTCAACTCCCACGCAATACATGAGCGCAAGCCATGGATATAGCACTATGGGTGGAATAGAGTGTGGTGGTAGAGATAAATAAGAGAAGTCAAAAATAAGAAAATATTCTCACATCGACGAGGCTAATCAACGGGCTATGGAGATGCCCATCAATTGATGTAAATGAGAGGAGTAGGGATTGCCATGCAACGGATGCACTAAGAGCTATATGTGTATGAAAGCTCAACATGAAAACTAAGTGGGTGTGCATCCAACTTGCTTGCTCATGAAGACCTCAGGCATTTGGGGAAGCCCATCATCGGAATATACAAGCCAAGTTCTATAATGAAAAAATTCCCACTAGTATATGAAAGTGACAAAATAGGAGACTCTCTATATGAAAAACATGGTGCTACTCTGAAGCACAAGTGTGGAAAAAGGATAGTAATATTACCCCTTCTCTCTTTTTCTCTCAATATTTTTTTTCGTGGGCCCTTTTTGGCCTCTTTTTTTCGTCCGGAGTCTCATCCCGACTTATGGGGGGATCATGGTCTCCGTCATCCTTTCCTCACTGGGACAATGCTCTAATAATGATAATCATCACACTTTTTTTTACTTACAACTCAATATTACAACTCGATACTAGAACATAAATATGACTCTATATGAATGCCCCTGGCAGTGTACTAGGATGTGCAATGATGCTAGCGTAACATGTATAAAAATGATGAACGGTGGCTGAGCCACAAATACTATGTCAGCTATATGATCATGCAAAGCAATATGACAATGATGATGTGTGTCATAAAAATGGAATGGTGGAAGTTGCATGGCAATATATCTCGGAATGGCTATTCAAATGCCATGATAGGTAGGTATGGTGACTATTTTGAGGAAGATATAAAGAGGCTTTGGTGTGATAGAGTGTATCATATCACGGGGTTTGGATGCACCGGCGAAGTTTGCACCAACTCTCGATGTGAGAAAGGGCAATGCACGGTAACGAAGAGGCTAGCAAATTGCGGAAGGGTGAGAGTACGTATAATCCATGGACTCACATTAGTCATAAAGAACTCGCATACTTATTGCGAAAGTTTATTAGCCCTCGAAGCAAAGTACTACTACGCATGCCCCTAGAGGGATAGATTGGTAGGACAAGGTCCATTGCTCGTCCCCGACCGCCACTCATAAGGTAGACAATCAACAATAAATCATGCTCCAACTTCATAGCATAATGACAGATCATACGTGCACGCATCGGGAATCACAAACCTTAACACCAATATTCTTACTAAACCACAATCATCTACTAATACCTCCCACATATTACCATCTTAATATCGCAAAACTATTGCAAGGAATCAAACTTATCATATTCAGTGATCTACGTGAAAGTTTTTATTATATCCCTTTTGAATACCTATCATATTAGGACCAAATTCATAACTCGTGCATATTACCATTGCTATTCATTAGACTCTCAAAAAGATATAAGTGAAGCATGAGAGTGCAACTATTTCTTTAAAATATAACCACCGCCGTGCTCTAAAAGATATAAGTGAAGCACTAGAGCAACTGCCTAGCTCAAAAGATATAAGTGAAGCACATAGAGTATTCTAACAAATCACGAATAATGTGTGTCCCTCTCAAAAAAGGTGTGTTCAGAAAAGATGATTGTGACAAAATAAAAAGCAAACAAACTATATAACAAGACGCTCCAAGTAAAACACATATCATTTGATGAATAAAAATATAGCTCCAAGTGAGTTACCGATAGATTGTAGACGAAAGAGGGGGTGCCTTCCGGGGCATCCCCAAGCTTAGATGTTTGAGTCTTCCTTGAATATTACCTTGGGGTGCCTTGGGCATCCCCAAGCTTAGGCCCTTGCCGCTCCTTATTCCTTTATCCATCGTAGTCTCACCCAAAACTTGAAAACTTCAGCACACAAAACTCAACAGAAACCTCGTGAGATCCGTTAGTATAACAACTTAAACTTTAGGTACTGTTGTTAATTGATTCATATTTAATATTGGCATAATGCTATTGTACTCCAACTTCTCCATGACTCATACCCCCCGATACCATCCATAGATTCATCAAAATAAGCAAACTATGCAACAAAAACAAAATCTGTCTAAAACAGAACAGTCTGTAAAGATCTGAATTAACGGCATACTTCTGTAACTCCAAAAATTCTGAAAAATGAGGAAAACGTGGGAAATTCATATATCAATACTGTGTAAAAAATTCAGATGGTTCTGAAACCCCAGCTAAATGAAAATTTCCAGCACTGGGCGCAAAAGTTTATGTTTTCAAACAGCATCAATCATACTATCTTCCTAATCATCCCAAAGGCATTACTTGGCACAAACACTAATTAAAACATAAAAATACAATCATAACAGAAGCTATAATTGTGTAAACACTCAAGAACAGAAGGAAAAAGCAAAAATTTATTTTATTCATTGGGTTGCCTCCCAAAAGCGTTATTGTTTTATGCCCCTAGCTAGGCATAATGCATAATTTCAAGTGTTGTCATCCTTCAAGTTAATTCCATAAGTGGCCCTCATAATAGATTCATAAGGTGCTTTAATTCTCTTTATAGGGAAGTGTTCCATCCCTTTCTTTAATGGAAATTAAAATCTTATATTACCTTCTTTCATATCAATAATAGCACCAATTGTTCGTAGAAAAGGCCTACCAAGTATTATGGGGCAAGAAGGATTGCATTCAATATCAAGAACAATAAAGTCCACGGGCACATAATTTCTATTTGCAAGAATAAGCACATCATTTATTCTACCCAATGGCTTTTTAATAGTGGAATCCGCGAGATGCAAATTAAGGGAACAAGGATCCATGTCGGTAAGACCTAGCACATCACACAAAGACTTTGGTATAGTGGAAACGCTAGCACCAAGATCACAAAGAGCATTACATTCATAATATTTAATTTTGACTTTAATAGTAGGTTCCCATTCATCTTGTAATTTTCTAGGAATTGATACTTCCAACTCAAGTTTTTCTTCATGTGCTTTCATCATGGCTTCTACAATATGTTTAGTGAAAGCTTTATTTTGTTCATATGCATTTGGTGAATTACTCATGGATTGCAACAAGGAAATACACTCAATCAAAGAACAACTATCATAATTAAAGTCCTTGTAATCCAAAGTAGTGGGTGCATTACTATTTAAAGTTTTGACCTCTTCAAACCCACTTTTTTCATTTTTATCATTAAGATTATCACCCTCCAAGCAAGTGGGACTCCTTCTATCTAAAGTTGACTCTTCACCAGTCCCTTTTTCATCAAGTTTTATGTTACTAAATAATGATTCAATAGGAGTGACACCAATCATTTTAATATCTTCATCATTACTAGATAGTGACTCTAGTTTGGCAGCCATCCTATTCACTAGAGTTGTTTGTTTATCCGAGATTTTTCCTAGTAAATTTTCAGTATTAGCAAGTTGAGCCTAAAGGTTGGATACTTCTAGATTAACATCTTCAAGTTGTTTATTGATAGCATCCAACAAGCTAGAATGTTCCTTAAGCCCTTCAGAAAAGAATTTATTTTGCCCAAATTGCGAAGTCATAAAACTCTTAGTGACATTTTCAATTTCAGACAATCTTCTGGTATAGAAACTATCGCGAAATTCCTCTAGCGACATAGTGACAGAAAAAGTGAACTAGCAAACAAGCAAATAAAAATTATTTTTGTGTTTTTGTAAAAAAAAAATAGAAGTGGGGGAGATGAAAACGAGAGGCAAATGCAAATAAAAGTCAAATAAAGTAAATGCACGTGGATGATAGTTTGTGCGAAGGTACTTGGCAATTTTGATGATGTTTCCCCAGCAACGGCCCAGAAATTCTTCCTGCTACTTGTAGTCTGAGTTGGTATTTCCCCGAAGAGGAGAGGATGATGCAGTATAGTAGAGATAAGTATTTCCCTCAGTTAAGAACCAAGGTTATCAATCCAGTAGGAGAACCAAGCGAAATTCTGTTAAGCGCACCTGCACACAAAAGAGCAAACACTTGCACCCAACGCAAATAAGAGGGTTGTCAATCCTCTTAGCGGTTATTTGCAAGGATTAAATCTTATCGAGGTAAATAGATAAACTAAAATACTAATTAAAATAAGAGTAAATAAATTGCAGCAAGGTATTTTTAGGTTTTTAATATATGATAAAGTCGACCGGGGGCCATAGTTTTCACTAGAGGCTTCTCTCTCGAACACATAGCATACGGTGGGTAAACAAATTACTGTTGGGCAATTGATAGAAAAGCAAATAATTATGACGGATTCATGGCAACGATCATGTATATAGGCATCACGTCCGAGACAAGTAGACCAACTCCTGCCTGCATCTACTACTATTACTCCACCCATCGACCGCTATCCAGCATGCATCTAGGGTATTAAGTATGAAACAGAGTAACGCCTTAACCAAGATGACATGATGTAGACAAAGTAAACTCAAGCAATATGATTAAACCCCATCTTTTTATCCTTAATGGCAACAATACAAATACGTGTCATGTCCCCTTCTGTCACTGGGATTGAGCACCGCAAGATTGAACCCATCACAAAGCGCCTCTCCCATTGCAAGATAAATCAATCTAGTAGTCCAAACCAAATCGATAGATCGGAGACAAAGCAATAATAATCATGCATAAAAGAGTTCAGAGAAGACTCAAATATTTCTCATGAATAATCTGATCATAAACTCACAATTCATCGGATCCCAACAAACACACCGCAAAAGAAGATTACATCTGATAGAACTCCAAGAACATCGAGGAGAACATGGTATTGAAGATCAAAGAGAGAGAAGAAGCCATCTAGTTACAAGCTATGGACCCGTAGGTCTGTGGTAAACTACTCACACATCATCGGAAGGGCAGCAAGGTTGATGAAGAAGCCCTCCATGAGCGATTCCCCATCCGGCAGATTACCGGAAAAGGCCTCCAGATGGGATCACGGAAGAAGAGAGGCTTGCGGCGGCAGAAAGGTTTTGTATTCTGGCTCTCTGTTGGTTTTGGAATATTTGTGAATTTATAGCGTTGGAATTAGGTCAAGATGTGCCACGAGGGGCCCACAAGCCTGGGGGCGCGCCTACCCCCCTGGGCACGCCCTCCAGGCTTGCCGCCTCCTCGTGGCTCTTCTAGTCTTCTCCCGAAGCTTCCTGGGTCTCTTCTGGTCCAGAAAAAATTAATCCAAAGTTTTTTTTCTCATTTGGACACTTTTTGATAATGATTTTCTGAAAAGGCAAAAACAAGCAGAAAACAGCAACTGGCACTGGGCACTGGGTTAATAGGTTAGTCCCAAAAAATGATATATAATGGCATATAATTGCATATAAAACATCCAAGATTGATACTATAATAGCATGGAACAATCAAAAATTATATATACGTTGGAGACGTATCAGTGACGCGCTCTCCGGCAGTGTGACTTGGATCCCCCGGGCTAAGGCCAAGGGAAAATATCTTATCGGGCTGCTGCATCTGAAGTGGGAAGAGTGGCGGGCAGAATGGTGCTGGATCAAGGAGAAGGACTTCCCCAATTTCTGCTAGCCGTGCACAGAGAAGATTGACCGCGGCAAGAACTGGAGTGATCTTGGCACTAGCGACAAGAAACTTTCCTTTGTGCTGAACCGGATTGCTCGTCTCAAGGCTGCCTTGTTAACCATCGAGATGGTAGGAGCTGACTTTCTCTGGCGACGCATTGCGCCGCTGCAGAAGAGGCAAAGGTACATTTGGGAGTACCAGAATGCCACTGACATCATGCGGCTGCATCCAGGGCTGGGCAACAACCTGACGGTCATGCAGCACATCAGCCTCTGTCATTAGCTGTTCAGGACTTCCGGCAAGTTTCACTTACCGGCCAAAGTTATACCACTGCATATTAATTCCGCCAAGGATTCCATCTTGGCGATGATGCTAGCATGCAACGCCCAAGGAGTTGAAGCTGACTGGGAAGAACCATCGCTCGAAGATGAAATGGCTTGGGCTTCTAACTTGACGGAGAGGGCCACTCGAGAAGAGAAGGACCTCATCTGTGCCACCAGGGATGAAGAACTGGCGTATATCGCCCACAGATTCGAGGAGGCCTTGAAGGCCAGCAAGGCTAGTGGTTCCTGGGCCGCAGCAACCGAAGAGGAGGAAGAGAACCCCGACGAGGAAGTTGCCGAAGAGCGCCAAGAAGAACTTGCCGGGGAAGAGGCTGCCGGTGAACTTGAAGAAGAAGAAGATCCCCAAGCCCTGAAGAAGAAGGCACGCATTCTTCGAAAGGCATCCAGCTAGGAAATAGTGTGCCCTTCTTCATCAGGAGTTGGTCCTACCGTGAAGAAGACGACCACTAGGACTGGCCAGCAACAAGAGGTTCGCCGGCAATCAACTCGGCGCCCTTGAGCTCCACGTCCATCTTCCTAGCAAGAAGTTGTCGAGGGAGTTGGGTCTTCTCAACAGGCATCTTCGCCTCCGCCGGCAATCAAGAGAGCCAGAGAGTCGCCTCCGCCAGTGAGATATGACCTCTCCACCCTCAGCGAGCCCGAAGATGAGGAGTAAGTATAATTATTTGTCTTCATCAAATCTTGATTTTGTCTTGACTGTTATTTTGACTTGATTTCCTTTGTATTCTCAGAGATACAGAACCGCTTGTGCATAGGGTGAAACGAACCAGTGCTGCAACAGAACACGAGCCAGCGGCAAGTGCTGAGCAGGGGGTTACATCTGCTGATACCGTCATTATTAGCCCCCGGCCCAGCCCCCAGCGTGAGGCCGTGGTGCAATTCCCGCTCGCGAGCACTGGCATCGACGTTCCTTCTTCTGAGCCCGACAAGGAGATGGGAGAAGTTCGCCAGGAGGAAGAACGCCTGGAGGCGGATCCCGCCATGACTCCTCCATCAACCATCGTCTCGGAGGGTGCTTCGCCGGCAAGGGCCTCCATTGATGAACCCGTCCGCACTGAGATCGTCCCGGCGAGCGAAGCTACCAATGATCGTGCGCCACCAACCGAGGTTGCCGGGGAAGGAATCACCCTTCCTCAACAAGAATCAATAGGTAATCCACTTGTTCTCAAGCACTCTCTAATTTTTTGTTTTCTTGAACTTGATTTCTGAATTGAATTCCTTTCCGCTCTTTGCTTATGTTCCAACTTGCAGATCCAGCTTCTCCCGAAGAAGGAGAAATTCTTGCAGACGTGGCAGAAATTGCAAAGAACGCCACTGATGAGGCCGCCAAAATCTCTGCTGAAGAGGCCGTCAAGTCTGTTGCCGAGGAGGCCAGGGAGGCTACCGGAGAACCAGAGAGGTCTCCCGGCAACACATCTGACCCCATCCAGATGAACACAGAGATGGTGGTGGTTGGCGCCGACAAGCCAAACCCTGCTTCTTAGCCAGTTGCGCCAATCACTCAAGTCTTGATGGATGCCTTGATGCTTGTCGTTCCTCAACAGGAATCTGGAACCCCCAGCTCATCTGGCATCGGAGGACCAAGTTTCGATGAGGAGATTGCTCAAATACTACTCCCCTTCTCCCAATGCACTCTTGAAGCGGATAATGCCACCGACAGCGCAGCAGATCTTGTTTTCCTTGAAACCATGGCTGCCGGTTTTAAGGATGTGCAAGAACGCTATAGCAAACGTTGGGACAAGCTTCAAGAGGAGCACAAAGCTATGGAACTAGCTGAAGAGAAGCTGAAGAAGAAGGCGGAGGAGGTCTGCACTTGGTACAATGAGCAGTCCCGCAACCTCAGAAAGCAAGAGGAAAAGCTTGCCGCTGCCAAGGAGAAAGCAACGGCTTTTGACGGCAAGTTGGCAGAGCGCGAGGCGCGGCTCAACGCCAGAGAGAAGGAACTTTCCGTACAAGAGGATGCCCTTGTCGCCAAACTCCGCGGCAAGGATGAAGAAATTGAAAGGCTCCTTGAGAAAAGGACCCAAGAGCTGGAGAAAAACCGCAAGGAATCCATTGAGACCCAAGCTTGAGAGAGTGCCGCCAAGCTCAAGGAGGCCACTGACGAAGTTGCGGCTGCTGCTACTGCCAAGGCAGATTTGGAGTCCCAGGTGAACAAGTTGAAAAAGATCTCGCCAGGAACAGTAAAGAGATCGAGGCTCTCAAAGATGAAGCATAGAAGGCAGCTCACACCCTAGGGGAGCTGCAGACGCAGCTAGCATCCAAGAACCAAGATATTGACAAAACTGTCAAGGCAGTAGAAGATCTGAAATCCAAACTTACCACCTTGGAGAAAGATCTTGAATCCACCAAGGAGAGAGAGATAATCTTGACGGAGAAGCTTGAAGCAGAAGAGACCTCGCGAGAAGATGCTAAAAACAAGTTCACTGAACTGTGAGAAGTGCTCTCCCTCTGGACTAACAGGCTCGTCAACATCGCTGAAGGCATAACCGTGCAGCTTGCCGCCATGGATATGAGCAGTTGGAGCTTCACCGTCAACGACAAGGAGGCCGCCAGCGCCAGACTGACCAAATTTTTTGACGGCCTCATTGATGCTCTGAAAACTTATCATGAAGACAGATCTGCTTCGTTTGCCAATGAATCCCGAAAGTTTGGCCGCGACGTCCTTTACAAGGTGTTCGTCAAGGTCGCCTACTGCAATCCTAATGTTGACCTCTCCGGGGTATTCAAGACCTTGCCGCAGAACACTGACATCACGGCTATCGACAAGGTTGTTGCTCCAATCGCTGACAAGGTTCTTCTCATTCCCAGGCATCAAGGTGATCTTCAGAACTAGCCTTGTCGTTGCATTTGCCACCAGTGCTATTATGTAAAAGACACAATTAATCTTAAGTTAGATCTGCACTGTGCTTGTGATGTAATGCAACTTATACTGTTTTGGACGAATGTATGCTATGTTCCTTGTTTTATCCCACCTTTGCATGATTTATTATACCCTATGCTTGCCGAAAGGTTGCCGGTGCGCACCTGCTTGCCACGAGCGCTTGAGGAACGGATCCTTAGCAGCCTGCCGGAAGCGCTGCTGCCGGCAAGTTTTACCTTTGACGAGCTCAACGCAGCTGCTTAAGTTGTTGAGTGGACTCGAAACAAAATAAGAGCGCGGCCGATCTCGACAAGGTTCCTTAGCGTGCAGGTTTCTCATACAAAGGCAAAAATCGTTCAAGGAAGATTGCAATTACAACAAAGGAATTATTTTAAAGTTTTTCAACTTAGCTTTTTCTTTGTTGTACTCCTTGTTACAAAGTGATCACTTGAACGTCATTCGGTGGTATCCCCACCATCATCTCCCCCCCCCCCCCCGGAAAACTTGCACGTGAGGGAACCTTCTGTCCTTTTGAGAAAAAGAAAGAAGAGAAAGAAGTGGGTGGATGCCTTGACGGCTCGTTAATCATTTCATACAAGGCAAAGTGTAACACAACATCACATGTAATCATACATAAGCAAAAATGTACTTTAACAAGAGTTGTGAAACACTTAGCTTTATTTCACTTATGCAAAGGGTCTGCGCCTGGCTTTGTACAAAGGGTTACATGTCTCTCCGACAAGGCTTGTACAAAAGGTGTTGCCGGGGAGCCCGGCAACTGCAGCTTATGGATAGAACTTGCTAAGATGCTCAATATTCCATGAGTTTTGCACTGGGATGCCATCTTCGGTCTCCAGACGGACTGCGCCAGGTCTGGTGACTCGTACTACCCGATAAGGGCCTTCCCACTTTGGCGTCAACTTGTTCGATCCCTTGGCGGATTGGACGCGCCGAAAAGCAAGGTCGCCTTCCTCAAGACTTCAGGCATGAACTTTGCGGCTGTGATAGCGGCGCAAAAATTGCTGGTAGCGTGCGGCTCGCACAGCTACCCAAAGACGATCTTCCTCAAGGAGCGAGGCATCATCTTGTCGCAGCTGCTCTTGATGTGCTTCATCATAACCAAGCACTCGAGGTGACCCGTATGTGAGTTCCGTGGGGAGCACCGCCTCTGCTCAATAGACTAGGGAGAAGGGTGTTTGGCCGGTGGCTCGATTTGGTGTCGTCCTGAGTGACCAAAGAACTGCCGGCAACTCATCAATCCAGCACCTTCCGCACTTGTGCAGCTTGTCGAAAGTTCTCGTCTTGAGGCCTCGCAGCAATTCAGCATTTGCCCTTTCCGCTTGGTCGTTGCTTCTCGGGTGAGCAACAGATGCAAAACAGATCTTGCTTCCAAGGTCTTGGATGTACTGCATGAAGGCGCAGCTCGTGAACTGTGTGCCGTTGTCTGTGATGATTCTATTAGGAATACCAAAACAGCAAACTAGTCCTTTAAAGAACTTGACGGCTGACTGTGCTGTCACCTTCCTCACTGGCTCTACCTCATGCCACTTTGTGAACTTTTCGATTGCCACGTACAAGAACTCAAAGCCCCCGGTGGCACGAGGAAAAGGACCCAAAATATCAAGCCCCCAGACCGAGAAGGGCCAGGAGAGAGGAATTGTTTGAAGGGCTTGAGCTGGCTGATGTATATTCTTGGAATGGAACTGGCATGCTTCACACTTGGTTAATAGCTCAGTTGCATCCTGGAGAGCAGTGGGCCAATAGAAGCCTTGCTGGAATGCTTTGCCGACAAGAGCCCTTGATCCTATGTGAGAGCCACACATGCCTCCATGTATCTCCATCAACAGCTTCAGTCCATCTTCCCGGCAAATACACTTCAATTTCACCCCATTTGGCCTCTTTTTGTGCAGAATGCCATCAACAAACTGATACATACTTGACAGTTGGGCTACTTTTTCAGCTTCTTCTTGATCATCGGGAAGTTCTCATGTTTGAAGGAAACGGACGATCTGCTGTGCCCATGCCGGAGCCTGCGGCTCAACAACAAGGACTAAAGGCACCTCTTCAACTGCGGGAATGCTTGCCTCGACGGCAAGAACCTAAGGTTCTGCTAGAGGCCGCTGCTCACCAACAGACGTGTTGTTGTCTCCGGCACTTTCCTTGCCGGTGGCTTCCGGGAGCTCTGCCGGGAAGTACTTGCCGGTGTTCAACTTTCTTCTTTTGTTCGATTGCATTGATGGTTTGACAAATGGTTGAGTCAAATGGAGCACAAAAGTCCCTGGTTCCACAGGTAGCTTTTGGGTAGCACACTTTGACAGATGATCAGCAATGCTGTTTTCTGCACGAGGAATGTGCTCTATTTGCAATCCGTCAAAGTGTTCTTCCAATTTCCTCACTCCTTCCACGTATGCTTCCATCAATGGACTCTGATAATCTTTATTAACTTGCTTTACAACGAGCTGCGAGTCGCCACGGATGATCAACTTTCTGATTTCAAGGTCTACCGCGATCCTAAGACCGGCAAGGAGCCCTTCGTACTCAGCAGTGTTGTTTGTAGCTTTCTCCCTGGGAAACTGCATTTGTACCACATACTTGAGGTGCTCTCCGATGGGTGCGACAAGCAGCACTCCAGCATCGGCGCCTTGCAGCGAGAAGGCACCGTCAAAGTACATGATCCATTCCTTCGCAGTTTCTTTGCCGGGGAGAGAAGTTTCCTGAATTTCTTTGTCTTGCGTTGGTGTCCATTCTACAATGAACTCAGCCAAGGCTCTACGCTGAATAGTTGAAGTACTTTCAAACTTGAGTGCAAAACTAGACAGCTCCAACGCCCACTCCACTATCCTGCCGGTAGCATCTGGATTTCTCAAGATACGCTGCAACAGAAAGTGAGTGACGACGGTAATCTCATGTGCTTGGAAGTGATGGCGCAGCTTTCTCGAGGCCATGAGAAGGCCAAAAAGCAACTTTTGCACACCAGAGTACCTTGATCTTGCCCCCATGCAAGAGGGAACTAACAAAGTAAACTGGGCACTGCACCATTTTCTTCTTCGGCACCTCTTGCTGGTTTGCTTCATCTGCTTGCGCTGATTCTGACTTGTCGGCACCAGACTCTGCCGGAGAAGATTCCGGCTTGTCACTAGACGGGCTTGCGGCTGCTGTTTCTTCATCGTCAACTTCTCTCTCAACTACTAATGCAGCACTGACCACTTGATTTGTTGCCGCCAAGTACAGCAGTAACGGCTCTTGTGGTTTAGGCGCAACTAGCGTTGGCGGAGAGGAGAGGTACCTCTTCAAATCTTGCAGCGCGGCCTCCGCTTTCGGAGTCCATTTCATTGGACCTGCCTTTTTCAAAATCTTGAAAAATGGCAAGGCGCGCTCAGCAGATTTGGAGATGAACCTTCTTAATGCAGCAGCACAGCCGGCAAGACGCCACACATCCTTGACGCGCTTTGGTGCTTCAATTTTCTCAATAGCCTTGATCTTGTCGGGATTGCCTTCAATTCAACATTGAGATACAAAGAACCCGAGAAGCTTGCCGAATGGTACGCCAAACACACACTTCTCGGGGTTGAGCTTCAAATTGATCTTGCACAAATTTGCAAATGTCTCTTCTAAATCTTGAATGAGGGTTGATTTGTCCTTGGTTTTGACCACTATATCATCCATATATGCTTCCACATTCTTGTGCTGCTGAGGCTCAAAACCAATTTGGACTGCTCTTGCAAATGTTGAACCAACACTCTTTAGTCCGAAAGGCATACGCACGAAGCAGTATGTGCCACATGGAGTAATAAATGCGGTTTTCTCCTCATCCTCCTTGGCCATGAAGATCTGATGGTAACCAGAGTATGCATCAAGAAAGGAGAGTAAAACACAGCCGGCAGTAGAGTCAACAATTTGATCAATGTGCGGCAAAGGGAAAGGATCCTTTGGACATGCTTTGTTGATATCACTGTAGTCAATACAAAGTCTCCACTTTCCATTCGCTTTGCGTACTACAACTGGATTTGCCAACCATGTTGGATGTAGCACTCCTCTGACTAAACCTGTCGCTTCTAACTTTTTATTTCTTCGGCAATAAACTATTGCCGTTCCAAAGCTTGCTTCCTAACCTTTTGCTTGACGGGCCGAGCATGAGGACAGACAGAAAGGTGGTGCTCAATTACCTCCCTAGGAACACCGGGGATGTCAGATGGTTGCCATGCAAACACATCGACATTCGCCCGTAGGAAGGCAACGAGCGCGCTTTCCTATTTGCTGTCAAGAGAGGCACTGACGGTGAAGGTACCGCCTGTGCTGTCCTCCTTCGCCGACACCTTCTTGGTTGTTGGTGGAGTAGCTTTGGACTTTTTGGCGGTAGAGCTCTCTGGCACGTCATCGACGGATGCGCAGCACTCCGAGGAAGTGCGCTTCCCAGAAGCCTTGTCAGAGGTCTTGCCATCTTTCTTGCTCTTCTTCTTATCAGCGGGAGCAGGTGCCTTGGCGGCAGATGCTGCAACCGCTTCTCTGTAAAGCTTATCGACGCAAATAACTGCATCCTTCTTGTCGGGGTTGATGGTGATGACACCCATCGGCCCTGGCATTTTGGGAGTGTTGTAGGCATAGTGCGATGCTGCCATAAATTTTGCCAAGGCTGGGTAGTCGAGAATTCCATTATACGACAGGGGAATCTTAACCACATCGAAGACAATCTTCTCTATTCTATAATTCAATTCCCCGTCAAACGTCATCGGCAGAGTGATCTTTCCCTTGGGCTGGCTCCTTCCCAGATTGACCCCTTGAAATGTGCCCGTTTGCTTGAGATCTTCATCGGGGATCTGTAACCTCTTAATGAGCTCTGGTGAAATCAAGTTCAGGCCAGCCCCACCGTCAACCAACATTTTCGTGACTTGGAGGTTGCGTATCGTTGGTGAAACCAACAATGGCAAGCACCCAACCGCAGTTGTGCGATCAGGGTGATCCTCAGCATCAAAAATGATGGGTGTGTGTGGGACAACTTGAGTGGTTTCTGAGCACCCATTGCCAGTTCTGCCGCATTAACCTCACGCGCCCACTGCTTGAGTTGGCGGTGAGAGGAGTGCAAAGATGCACCTCCGTCAATGCACATGACTTATGTTGCTTTCTGAAATTCCCGTTCACTGGACTCATCTTCGTCCTCGTCATCATCCTCTTCCTTCTTGTCGCGGCCTCGAGCAGGTTTCTCCTTCTGCTGCTTAGCCTTGCCGCGGCGACCTCCTCGACCACCACGACCCTTCTTGCCGGATCCTCCAGCACCATCTTGGCCCTTCTCCTTATGGCGCTTTTCATATTCACCTTTCTGCTTTTTGGCAAGTTGCTCAACCTGCCGGCACTCTTGGAGATCGTGGCCTTTGGTGCGGTGAATCTTGCAGTATGGCCCATCAGACTTGCCGGCCTTCTCGTTTGCCGCAGCGTCCTAACAAGCAGCACATACAACAGCTTCCTTGCTAGAGCTTTCTGTTTTAGCCTTCTTGGCGGCAGTAGCATCGCCGGAGCCCTCGACGGCCATAACGGTCTTGCCCTTGCGCTTCCTGTTGTGCTTTTAGCCCTTTTTCTTCAGGGTGGTGGCGTCATCGATCTCGGAATCAACCTCGGCACCAGCATCCTCCCCGGGAAGTCTCCTTCCTTCTTCAGCACGTGCACATTTGTCCGCCAATGTATACAGCTCGTTGACGGTCTTCGGCAGCCGGATATTCATCTTTTCCCGCATCCTCCGATTGCGCACATTCGTGTGAAAGGCAGCAATCACAGCCGCGGGGTGCACATCAGGAATGTTGTGGTGCACACGACTGAACCTCTGTATATACTTCCGCAAGGACTAGCCATCTCTTTATGGGATCACCTGCAGATCACTGGGCTGACCAGGAGCCTTGTGGCCTCCGGTAAAAGCACCAATGAACTCGTTGCATAGATCAGACCTTGAAGAAATGGAGCTCTCCGGCAAGTTCATCAGCCAAGATCTCACATTGGGTTTGAGGACCAATGGAAAATAATTGGCGAGAATCTTTTCATCCCATCCCACAGCAGCTTGCACGGCAATCGTGTAGATGCCCAAGAACTCTGCCGGGTTGAGCTTGCTGTCATACTTCTCCCGCAGCTCTGGTTTGAAGGCCCGGGTTGACGGCCAGGGGACTTGCTGCAGCTCGTGAGTGAAGGCCGGACACCCAACCTTGTAAGGTAGATATCCGTCAACCTCGGGCGTAGGCTCATCAACGACTGGGCTGTTGCGCACGTCAGATTAACGGCGCGCCTCCCGACGCCGTTTAATGGTGGTGTGGGCATCTTCTGCCCACCTATCACGCAGCACTTGACGCTGGTCTTGCCGCGCTCTTGGATCCAAAGAGGCCATCGACATCTCGTCGGGCTCAGAGGATCGGTGAATTTGTCGCGGTTGTTGAAACTGTTGTTGTGGGGATGACTGCATCGTTGGCGCGGCCATCAGTTGGTGTTGTCACTAGACGCCGTGAAGGTCCCGCCCGCTGTGAGTTGCTGGCTTCAGCAAATCCAATGAGGCTTTGGATAGTAGCTCTCCACTCATCCATCTTGTCAGTAGCTGGAGGGAAGTTCAACAGCATTTGCGCCGTGCCATGGCCTCTGCTGCCGTAGCCGGCATGGCTGGGAGTGAAGAACGGGACGTCGCTCGACTCCTGGCAGAACCAGTAGGAGCGCCATCACGAACTTGCTGCCGCGGCTCATGCCCAGCAGCGGGCTGACGTGGTGGCAGTGGTGCCTAAAGATCT
This sequence comes from Elymus sibiricus, assembly GCA_039707655.1. Classification (NCBI taxonomy): domain Eukaryota; kingdom Viridiplantae; phylum Streptophyta; class Magnoliopsida; order Poales; family Poaceae; genus Elymus; species Elymus sibiricus. The sequence goes on from CM077668.1 coordinate 345,547,395, forward strand.
TGTGGATGATCAACAGGTGTCTTGCCATGTGGAAGTTGCCGTCCAGAACCACTAGCGCCGTTCGGATTCGCGTCGCGCCCATCTTGCGATGGTCGCGGTGTGCATCTTGAAGCGGCATCCTTGGATGCTGCGGCGGCTGGATCTTGGCTCGCGCCAGTCCGGATGGTGTTGCTCCGGTGGCTACGCTCGCCGGTGCATCGAGGAGGCGGGAGTTGGCCATCCGCGCCACCTACACCATTGTGGCTTCGATCGCCGGATTGGCGAGGAAGCTGAGGGTTCGTGTTGTGTGCTCCGCCTACTCCACCAGTGCTGGCTACGCCGCCTGCACCGCCTCCATCGGTGACTCCTTCCACACCGCCCGCGCCGGTCGCGCCTCCGGTGCCACCTGCGCCAGTGGGATCATCTGCGCCGCCTGTGGCCATCTGCGACAGAAGCTTGGAGGTCGATGGAGCTGCTGCGGATGCGCCCTTCTTCTTGGGCACCATCAAAGATGATGGAGATGAAACTAACGCGCAAACTACTGATTCAGGTTCGCGCAAGCGATTCCCCTACCTGGCGCGCAAAAGATGTCGTGTGTATGACCATCTATGGGGCCATTTAGCCCCTTTGCGGTTCGACTAGGGGAATACGCAAGCACAAAGAGCAGAATCAGCAATCAACGCAAAGGATTTACCCAGGTTCGGGCCACCATGAGGTGTAAAACCCTACTCATGCTTTGTGTATTGGATGTGTTTGAACTCAAGTACAGGGAGCGCAACTTGCCAGCAAGGTGCAGGAAGTGTAGCTATGCATGCAAAATGAGCAAAGTGTCGACCCTTGTAAAGGTTGCCCTGGCCCTCTGCTACTTGTAGTCTGCGTTGGTATTTCCCCGAAGAGGAGAGGATGATGCAGTATAGTAGAGATAAGTATTCCCCTCAGTTAAGAACCAAGGTTATCAATCCAGTAGGGGAACCAAGCAAAATTCCGTTAAGCGCACCTACACACAAAAGACCAAACACTTGCACCGAACGCAAATAAGAGGGTTGTCAATCCTCTTAGCGGTTATTTGCAAGGATTAAATCTTATCGAGGTAAATATATAAACTAAACTACTAATAAAAATAAAAGTAAATAAATTGCAGCAAGGTATTTTTAGGTTTTTAATATATGATAAAGTAGACCGGGGGCCATAGTATTCACTAGAGGCTTCTCTCTCGAACACATAGCATACGGTGGGTAAACAAATTACTGTTGGGCAATTGATAGAAAAGCAAATAATTATGACGGATTCATGGCAATGATCATGTATATAGGCATCACGTCTGTCGTTGCTTTGTCACGGCAGATGTCTTCGTGAGAAGACTAAGTTTTGAGGCCATCGCTGCTAGGTGGAAGCTTGGATGGTGTTGATCGGAAATGAGAAGACGCGAGTTTACCCAGGTTCGGCCCCTCGCAGTGTAGGTAAAAGCCTACATCCTGCTTGATTGCTATTGATTATGGAGGTATCAATTACAAGGGTGCTATTTCGCTACCTCTGTCTCGAGAGCTATCAAAACATCTGTCTCGAGACCTATCAAAACATATGTCTCGAGACATGTCTATCTAAAAACCTCCCCCTTCTGATGACCCAGGGACTCGCTTTATATAATAGCTGAGTCCTTGGGGTTACAAGAGATTTCGGGTTATACCCGTAGTCAGAATCCTACTCTAAGTCCTCTAAGTCCTTCGTGTCTTCCAAGTTTGGGGTCTCCGTCTTGTATTTGGACTCCTTGGTGGAATTTCATCTAAGTCCAGGTCATGTAACAGACCGGGCCCTGTAGCAGGCCGGGTCATCCTTGAGGCCAGGCCCTGTAGCAGGGCGGGTCATCCTTGAGGCCCTGTAGCAGGCCGGGTCATCCTTGACGCCAGGTCCTGTAGCAGGCCGGGTCATCCTTGAGGCCAGGTCCTGTAGCAGGCCGGGTCTTGACCACGGGTAATTCCCCCGACATTAGCCCCCAGGTTAGCTTGAATACAGGCTTGGCGTGCATTCATGCTAAGCTCCTGAAATAAGAATAATTAGTACATTAAGGGACTGACTCACTCAGATGACCAGCTTATTCAATGAACCGGCTCCTGGAAAGTTCGGGTCTGTTTGTCATATCAATAGGTCGGCTTCACAATTAACTTGCTGATGTTGGTTCCTCGTAGGCAAATATTGGGAATAATTACCCATCTGACATTGAGCCGGTTTCTTGTGTTTCGGCTTAAAAAATATTGGGAATAAAAATCCGTCCGATGTTGAGCCGGCTTTCACTGCTTCGGCTTAATGAAAATATTTGGGAACAATAACCCGTCTGATGTCGAGCCGGCTTTTAGTGCTTCTAGACCTTCTATGAATACCTTGGAAGAAATGAACTATGCAAACCTCCACGAAGAAAATGAAACCCGGCTCTCTCGAAATTGACAGCTTGAAGGTGTTCTTCTGTTTTTTATCTCCATATTACCTGTAGCCCCCAAGCTCCGAGTTTATCAGTTCATGATGACTTGGTGCTTTGCATAAAAATAACATCTTGACTGTGCAGCCCCCAAGTGCCGGGTTGTCTTGCCTGCAGCAATCTGGGACTTGTAATTGCCTTACACTTGTAAAACTTTAGCCAGCGCAGCCCCCAAGTGTCGGGTTGTCTTGCCTGCAGCAACCTGGGACTTGGACTTTGTCTTGAATGTTGTATATATATAACTGCAAATAGTGTAGCCCCCAAGGGCCGGCTCATCAGTATGTGATGGGCCGGGTCTTCAATCTGGACCTTATGCGCTATTTTAAACAACTGAACGCTGTAGCGCCCAAGTGCCGGGTCGCATACCTGCAGCGACTTGGGACTTAGAAAGTTTGTAGATCTTGAACTGAGTAATGTAGCCCCCAAGTGCCAGGTCGTTTACCTACAGCGACTCGGGACTTACATGTACTTCTCATTTGAAAAGAAAAGCATCATATGATGTAGATCCCAAGTGCTGTGATGCATGCTTGCAGTGTCATGGGACTTTCATACTTAAGGTAATCTTGATTTGAATAATGTAGCCCCCAAGCGCCGGGTCGTGTACCTACGGCGACTCGAGACTATTCCTTCCATTGTAGAATAACATCAGATCCACTGTAGCCCCCAAGTGCCGGGTTGTATTGCCTGAGTCTGAGGGACAGTTTTGTCTCAATGATGTTGCTGGATACTTTGCATATCAACGCTGAATTTGTTGCCAAATCCATCATGAGTGCTGCCTTGCATAACACTTCATATTTCATTGCCTTTAATAAATCTGGTTGCCATGATATCCTTGTTTGAATTTTGTTCTCCTTTGCAGCATCAGAATAATCCAAATTGTGAATTGCCACTGATAATTCATTAAACCCTGCTCCTTACTGTAAGCCACGTGTTGGATTTAGAAGGAAATAACCATCTCCTTGAGCCGGCTTTGAAGACCTCAATCATTTAATGCTGGTTATGATAAACCATGATGAAGACCCGGCTCTCAATTGTAAGCCGGTTTTGTAGATATAGTAAATATGTACCTCCAATTTTTTCAAAATCGGCAGTGATAGCCATGTTATTTGAAACTGGTTTTGATAAACCATGTAAGACCCGGCCATTTTGGCTATCAAGGATTTGTTTGTTCCTGCACAGTTACAATGTAACCCGGTTTTGAAGACCGGTTCCTGCAACATAAATGAATACCGATATGCATTGTATGATGATGCATTGTATGATGATGCAATGCATGATGATGCAATGTATGATGATGTATGTGTATGGTAACAGAGTATAAAAATGTCGGCTTTCGAGGCACGACATAAGACCGGCTTTCGAGGCTCGAGTTTGATTCGCTTCTATGAAGCAGGCTTTTTGGCCTCTTTTGGTTTGTCCTAGCTCTTTGAAAGCCGGCTCTCACGCAACCAATCGAGCGTTTTAACTCTGGTGAATTCAGGGTCACCTTTGTGATTGACTCATCAGGCCTACGCCGGGTCGCTTTTACGGAGTAGCATCTTGCTAACAGGCAGGTTTAACCAAGTATAGTTTGGCATTTCGCCAGGTTAAAAGGGTTTTGTAAGCTAAACTCGATGACTTGGAAGCCCCCAAGTAACCATATGATCATGGAAAAACTCAGCATAGGATATACAGGAGACAATGCTACTACTGCAAAACATCTGGGGTCCAGATAAGCTGGCCTTATTCCATTGATCATAATTGAATAGGATACCCATGTTTAGACTGCGCATCATGGCGACTAGTCCTCTTTGGTAACTTTTCTTTTCGCCAATACGGCAGGATGCCCATGTTTGAACTGCGCATCATGGCAGTTAGTCCTCTTCGGTAATCTTGGCGTTTGATGACGCAGTATAAATCCAGCAAAGATTCGATGATCGGTGATTTTCGAGGTTGTAGACGACTCTGTAGGAGCCGCAAGCCGCTAACCCAGCTGGTGGTTCAAACAGGAAATTTTTGGTCATAAGCTGGATTTTACTGGATATGCCGGAACCTTTGTCATATGCCGAAATTTTTCTGAAGAACCAGAACTTTTATCATAAGCCAGAATTTTTTCTGAAGATGCCGGAACCTTTCTCATAAGCCGGAAGTTTTCTGAAGGAGCTGAAACCCTTTTGTTGAGTCGGAACTTTTCGTCGGGTCGGAATTTTCGATGACTCGGAATTTTTCGGCGAATCGGTATTTTCAGCGACTCGAAAATTTTTCATCGAATCGGTATTTTCAGCGACTCGGAATTTTTTCGTTGAATCAGAATTTTTGGCGACTCAAAATTTTTTGTCGAGTCGGAATTTTCAACATAAGCCGGGCTTTTCCCTGAAGAACCAGAACTTTTATCAGAAGCCGGACTTGAGCCAGATTTTTCTTGAGCCAGATTTTTCTGAGAGCAGGATTTCTCTTGAGCCAGATTTTTCTTGAGCCAGATTTTTCTTGAGCTAGATTTTTCTTGAGCCGGATTTCTCTTGAGCCAAATTTTTCTTGAGCCGGATTTTTCTTGAGCCAGATTTTCCATGAGCCGGATTTTTCTTGAGCCGTATTTTTCTGAGAGCAGGGTTTTTCTCATCCGGCCGACCGTGGATTTTCTTGATCCCTGGGAGAGCTCCCTCCAAGAAGACAACACCTTTGTGCGTAGGCCCCACGGTGGGCGCCAACTGTCGTTGTTTTGTCACGGCAGATGTCTTCGTGAGAAGACTAAGTTTTGAGGCCATCGCTGCTAGGTGGAAGCTTGGATGGGGTTGATCGGAAATGAGAAGACGCGAGTTTACCCAAGTTCGGCCCCTCATGGTGGAGGTAAAAGCCTACATCCTGCTTGATTGCTATTGATTATGGTGGTATCGATTACAAGGGCGCTATTTCGCTACCTCTGTCTCGAGAGCTATCAAAACATCTGTCTCGAGATCTATCAAAACATCTGTCTTGAGACTTGTCTGTCTAAAAACCTCCCCCTTCTGATGACCCAGGGACTCGCTTTATATAATAGCTGAGTCCTTGGGGTTACAAGAGATTCCGGGTTATACCCGTAGTAAGAATCCTACTCTAAGTCCTCTAAGTCCTTCGTGTCTTCCAAGTTTGGGGTCTCCGTCTTGTATTTGGACTCCTTGGTGGAATTTCGTCTAAGTCCAGGTCATGTAACAGACTGGGCCCTGTAGCAGGCCGGGTCATCCTTGAGGCCAGGCCCTGTAGCAGGCCGGGTCATCCTTGAGGCCCTATAGCAGGCCGGGTCATCCTTGAGCCCAGGTCCTGTAGCAGGTCGGGTCATCCTTGAGGCCAGGTCCTGTAGCAGGCCGGGTCTTGACCGCGGGTAATTCCCCCGACAACGTCCGAGACAAGTAGACCGGCTCCTGCCTGCATCTACTACTATTACTCCACCCATCGACCGCTATCCAGCATGCATCTAGGGTATTAAGTATGAAACAGAGTAACGCCTTAAGCAAGATGACATGATGTAAACAAAGTACACTCAAGCAATATGATTAAACCCCATCTTTTTATCCTTAATGGCAACAATACAAATACGTGTCATGTCCCCTTCTGTCACTGGGATTGAGCACCGCAAGATTGAACCCATCACAAAGCACCTCTCCCATTGCAAGATAAATCAATCTAGTAGGCCAAACCAAATCGATAGATCGAAGAGAAAACAAAGCTATAATAATCATGCATAAAAGAGTTCAGAGAAGACTCAAATATTTCTCATGAATAATCTAATCATAAACTCACAATTCATCGGATCCCAACAAACACACCGCAAAAGAAGATTACATCGGATAGAACTCCAAGAACATCGAGGAGAACATGGTATTGAAGATCAAAGAGAGAGAAGAAGCAATCTAGCTACTAGCTATGGATCCGTAGGCCTATGGTAAACTACTCACACATCATCGGAAGGGCAGCAAGGTTGATGAAGAAGCCCTCCGTGATCGATTCCCCTCCGGCAGAGTACCAGAAAAGGCCTCCAGATGGGATCGCGGAAGAACAGAGGCTTGCGGCGGCGGAAAGGTTTTCTCTTCTGGCTCCCTGTTGGTTTTGGAATATTTGTGAATTTATAGCATTGGAATTTGGTCAAGAGGTGCCACGAGGGGCCCACAAGCATGGAGGGCGCGCCTACCCCCCTGGGCGCGCCCTCCAGGCTTGCCGCCTCCTCGTGGCTCTTCTGGTCTTGTCCCGAAGCTTCCTGGGCCTCTTCTGGTCCAGAAAAAATTAATCCAAACTTTTTTTCTCGTTTGGACACTTTTTGATAATGATTTTCTGAAAAGGCAAAAACAAGCATAAAACAGCAACAGGCACAGGGCACTGGGTTAATAGGTTAGTCCCAAAAAATTATATATAATGGCATATAATTGCATATAAAACATCCAAGATTGATACAATAATAGCATGGAACAATCAAAAATTATAGATACGTTGGAGACATATCAAGCATTCCCAAGCTTAATTCCTGCTCGTCCTCGAGTAGATAAATGATAAAAACGGAAGTTTTGATGTGGAATGCTACCTATCATGTTTCATCATGTAATCTCTCTTACGGTATGAATAATAAGATCCGAATGATTCAAATCAATAGTCTATAGTTTGATATAAAGACATCAATACTCAGGCATACTAATAAACAATCATGTCTTTCAAAATAAAAATGCTAAGGAATGTTATCCCTACAAAATCATATAATCCTGTCATGCTCCATCTTCTTAACACAAGTATTTATCATGCACTACCCCGATGACAAGCCGAGCAATTGGTTCATACTTTTTAACGTGCTTCTGCTTTTTCAACTCCCACGCAGTACATCAGCGCAAGCCATGGATATAGCACTATGGGTGGAATAGAGTGTGGTGGTAGAGATAAATAAGAGAAGTCAAAAAATAAGAAGATAGTCTCACATCGACGAGGCTAATCAACGGGCTATGGAGATGCCCATCAATTGATGTCAATGCGAGGAGTAGTGATTGCCATGCAACGGATGCACTAAGAGCTATAAGTGTATGAAAGCTCAACATGAAAACTAAGTGGGTGTGCATCTAACTTGCTTGCTCATGAAGACCTCGAGCATTTGAGGAAGTCCATCATCGGAATATACAAGCCAAGTTCTAGAATGAAAAATTCCCACTAGTATATGAAAGTGACAAAATAGGAGACTTTCTATATGAAAAACATGGTGCTACTCTGAAGCACAAGTGTGGAAAAAGGATAGTAACATTGCCCTTCTCTCTTTTTCTCTCATCATTTTTTTCGTGGGCTCTTTTTGGCCTCTTTTTTTCGTCTGGAGTCTCATCCCGACTTGTGGGGGAATCATGGTCTCCATCATCCTTTCCTCACTGGGACAATGCTCTAATAATGATGATCATCACACTTTTATTTACTTACAACTCAATATTACAACTCGATACTAGAAAAAAAAATATGACTCTGTATGAATGCCTCTGGCAGTGTACCAGGATGTGCAATGATGCTAGCGTAACATGTATAAAAATGATGAACGGTGGCTGAGCCACAAATAGTATGTCGGCTATATGATCATGCAAAGCAATATGATAATGATGATGTGTGTCATAAAAATGGAACGGTGGAAGTTGCATGGCAATATATCTCGGAATGGTTATGGAAATGCCATGATAGGTAGGTATGGTGGCTGTTTTGAGGAAGATATAAAGAGGCTTATGTGTGATTGAGTGTATCATATCACCGGGTTTGGATGCACCGGTGAAGTTTGCACCAACTCTCGATGTGAGAAAGGGCAATGCACGGTACCGAAGAGGCTAGCAAATTGCGGAAAGGTGAGAGTGAGTATAATCCATGGACTCACATTAGTCATAAAGAACTCACATACTTATTGCGAAAGTTTATTAGCCCTCGAAGCAAAGTACTACTACGCATGCCCCTAGAGGGATAGATTGGTAGGACAAGGTCCATCGCTCGTCCCCGACCACCACTCATAAGGTAGACAATCAACAATAAATCATGCTCCAACTTCTTAGCATAACGACAGATCATACGTGCATGCTTCGGGAATCACAAACCTTAACACCAATATTCTTACTAAACCACAATCATCTACTAATACCTCCCACATATTACCATATTAATATCGCAAAACTATTGCAAGGAATCAAACTTATCATATTCAGTGATCTACATGAAAGTTTTCATTATATCCCTCTTGAATACCTATCATATCAGGACCAAATTCATAACCCGTGCATATTACCATTGCTATTCATTAGACTCTCAAAAATATATAAGTGAAGCATGAGAGTGCAACTATTTCTATAAAATATAACCACCGTTGTGCTCTAAAAGATATAAGTGAAGCACTAGAGCAACTGCCTAGCTCAAAAGATATAAGTGAAGCACACAGAGTATTCTAACAAATCACGAATAATGTGTGTCCCTCTCAAAAAGGTGTGTTCAGCAAAGATGATTGTGACTAACTATAAAGCAAACAAACTATATCACAAGACGCTCCAAGTAAAACACATATCATGTGATGAATAAAAATATAGCTCCAAGTGAGTTACCGATAGATTGTAGACGAAAGAGGGGATGCCTTCCGGGGCATCCCCAAGCTTAGACGCTTGAGTCTTCCTTGAATATTACCTTGGGGTGCCTTGGGCATCCCCAAGCTTAGGCTCTTGCCGCTCCTTATTCCTTTATCCATAGTAGTCTCACCCAAAACTTGAAAACTTCAGAACACAAAACTCAACAGAAACCTCGTGAGATCCGTTAGTATAACAAACAAATCTTGAACTTTAGGTACTGTTGTAAATTGATTCATATTTAATATTGGCATAATGCTACTGTACTCCAACTTCTCCATGACTCATACCCCCCGATACGATCCATAGATTCATCAAAATAAGCAAACTATGCAACAAAAACAGAATCTGTCTAAAACAGAACAGTCTATGAAGATCTGAATTAACGTCATACTTCTGTAACTCCACAAATTATGAAAAATTAGGACAACGTGCGAAATTCATATATCAATATTGTGTAAAAAGATCAGAAGGTTCTAACACTCCAGAAAAAAAATCCCGCACTGGACGCAAAAGTTTATGTTTTCAAACAGCATCAATTATACTATCTTCCAAATCACCCCAAAGGAATTACTTGGCACAAACACTAATTAAAACATAAAAATACAATCATAACAGAAGCTATAATTTTGTAAACACTCATGAACAGAAGGTAAAAGAAAAAAATTATTTTATTCATTGGGTTGCCTCCTAACAAGCGCTATTGTTTTATGCCCCTAGCTAGGCATAATGCATAGTTTCAAGTGTTGTCATCCTTCGTCTTGACATCCTTAGGTGTGTGATTTTCAGGAGGTTTTTCAAAAACAATGGGGAACACATCATCAACCAAAATTTTAGGGTCATTAAGATTGCTCTCTTCAAACCCTTGTTGGTTCCCTTTTACAATCGAAGAGTACTTCTGATTAATTCCATTAAAAACTTGTTGGATGATATATATGGGAGGAACTTCGTTTTTAGTATTCTCATCAAAAGCATGGTGATCATGAAAAACATATCTCAAGATATATTCCTCATTATATAAAATTTCATCTATCACAGGATTTTCTTGGCTCATATTATAGAAATCAAAGATCTCTCTAGCTTCTCATACTATGTAATCAAACTCATTCATAAGGATAAGAGTAGCTATCTTTTTAGCTTTAGGGTTATTTATCACCGGCAAATCATAAAACAATCTTTGCAAGGTAGGGTGAGTGCAGATAAATCTTCTTTCAAGTTTAAGAATGAGTGCGGAGATAGCCCCCCCCCCCCCATAACTGTTGGTTCTTTTTAGAATTGGAGTGTCATTACAAACCAAAGTTCCCCTGCAATTAAAGAACTCTTGAATAATGTTTTTCCCTATGACATTTCCACTCCCTACTACAAAAATTTATGAGTCTAAATTTGAGGGAATTTCTATCTTAGAGATTTTACCATCCTCACCCTTTTCAATAACAAACTCATACATAGTGGCAACTTAAAGCAAAGCGAGCAAACTAGCAAACAAGCAAATAAAAAAAATTGTGTTTTTGTAAAAAAAATTAGAAGTGGAGGAGATGAAAACGAGAGGCAAATGCAAATAAAAGGCAAATAAAGTAAATGCAAGTGGATGATAGTTTGTGCGAAGGTACTTGGTAATTTTGATGATGTCTCCCCGGCAACGGCGCCAGAAATTCTTCCTGCTACTTGTAGTCTACGTTGGTATTTCCCCGAAGAGGAGAGGATGATGCAGTACAGTAGAGATAAGTATTTCCCTCAGTTAAGAACCAAGGTTATCAATCCAGTAGGAGAACCAAGAAAAATTCCGTTAAGCGCACCTGCACACAAAAGAGCAAACACTTGCACCCAACGCAAATAAGAGGGTTGTCAATCCTCTTAGCGGTTATTTGCAAGGATTAAATCTTATCGAGGTAAATAGATAAACTAAACTACTAATAAAAATAAAAGTAAATAAATTGCAGCAAGGTATTTTTAGGATTTTAATATATGATAAAGTAGACCGGGGGCCATAGTTTTCACTAGAAGCTTCTCTCTCGAACACATAGCATACGGTGGGTAAACAAATTACTGTTGGGCAATTGATAGAAAAGCAAATAATTATGACGGATTCATGGCAATGATCATCTATATAGGCATCATGTCTGAGACAAGTAGACCGACTCCTGCCTGCATCTACTACTATTAATCCACCCATCGACCGCTATCCAGCATGCATCTAGGGTATTAAGTATGAAACAGAGTAACGCCTTAAGCAAGATGACATGATGTAGACAAAGTAAACTCAAGCAATATAATTAAACCCCATCTTTTTATCCTTAATGGCAACAATACAAATACGTGTCATGTCCCCTTCTGTCACTGGGATTGAGCACCGCAAGATTGAACCCATCACAAAGCACCTCTCCCATTGCAAGATAAATCAATCTAGTAGGCCAAACCAAATTGATAGATCAGAGAGAAATACAAAGCTATAATAATGATGCATAAAAGAGTTCAGAGAAGACTCAAATATTTCTCATGAATAATTTGATCATAAACTCACAATTCATCGGATCCCAACAAACACACCGCAAAAGAAGATTACATCGGATAGAACTCCAAGAACATCGAGGAGAACATGGTATTGAAGATCAAAGAGAGAGAGGAAGCCATCTAGCTACTAGCTATGGACCCGTAGGCCTGTGGTAAACTACTCACACATCATCGGAAGGGCAGCAAGGTTGATGAAGAAGCCCTCTGTGATCGATTCCCCCTCCGGCAGAGTACCGGAAAAGGTCTCCAGATGGGATCACAGAAGAACAGAGGCTTGCGGGGGCGGAAAGGTTTTCTCTTCTGGCTCCCTATTGGTTTTGGAATATTTGTGAATTTATAGCGTTGGAATTAGGTCAAGAGGTGCCACGAGGGGCCCACAAGCCTGGGGGCACGCCTACTCACTACTGGAATCAGAGGATTTGCCATCAGCAACTTCTTTGCCGTCTGCTAGCGGACGGCAAAGGAGGTCTTTGCCGTCTGCTTCCAAAAAGCAGACGGCAAATACCTGGCTGATGGCAAAGATCATATTTGCCATCAGCCACTTCTTTGCCATCTGCTAGTAGACGGCAAAGAGCAAAAAGGCAGACGGCAAAGGCGGGGCAGACGGCAAAAGCCCCACTAAACGAGTTGCTTACAAAAAACCTAACGGCCCCCTCTTTGTCGTCTGCTAGTAGACGGCAAAGAGCAAAAAGGCAGACGGCAAAGGTTTGACTTAACCTAACGGCCCCCTCTTTGCCATGCCCCACCCCGCCCCTCTCTCTCTCTCTGTTTCTCTCCCTCTCCTCCCCGACGACCACCGCACGCGCGCCGCCGCCCCCACCACCCGCCGCCGCCCCGTCGCCCCACCACCCCGCCGCCCCACCGGCCCACCGCCCCGGCGCCACCGCGGCCCCCGGCGCCACCGCCGCCCCGTCGCCCCCGCCGCCCTGCCGGGTCGGTGCCACCGCGGCCCGGCCCCGCGCCCCACCGCCCCGGAGCCCTGCGGCCCCCGGCGCCACCATCGCCCTGCAGCTCCGAAGCCCCGGCCGACGCCCTCTCCGGTGAGCCCTTTTTTCTGTTTTCTTATTTGTTTTGCTGTTTAATTGTTAGATTAGATTAGATATGTTAGTGTAGGTTTAGTGCTAGATTAGATTATATTAGATTAGTGCTAGGTTTTAGTTAATTAGTCATAATTAAAAGAAGTAGAAAAAAGATGAAAAAAGAAGAAGATGAAAAGAAGAATAAGTAGAAGGGGGAAGAAGAAGAAGAGGAGGAGGAGGAGGAGGAGGAGCAGAAGAAGAAGAAGAAGAAAAAGAGGAGAAGATGAGAAGAAGAAGAGGAAAAGGGAAAAGAAGGAAGAAGAAAAAGAAGAAGAAGAAGAAGAAGAAGAAGAAGAAGAAGAAGAAGAAGAAGAAGAAGAAGAAGAAGAAGAAGAAGAGAAGGAGGAGAAGGAAAGAAGAAGAAGAAGAAGAAGAAGAAGAAGAAGAAGAAGAAGAAGAAGAAGAAGAAGTAGAAGAGAAGAAGAAGAAGAAAAAGAGGAGAAGAGGAGAAGAAGAAGAAGAGGAAAAAGGAAAAGAAGTAAGAGGAAAAAGAAGAAGAAGAAGAAGAGGAGGAGGAGAAGGAAAGAAGAAGAAGAAGAAGAAGAAGAAGAAGAAGAAGAAGAAGAGGAGGAGGAGAAGAAGAAAAAGAAGAAGAAGAAGAAGAAGAAGAGGGGAAGAGGAGAAATTAGGATTTGAAGTATCATGATGATCTAAAAACTTGACTACATTTCATTAGCAATATGATTTTTTTCATAGTTTGCTGTGTGAATGCTTTATGTGATGTGATGTCCTAAATTTTCTTGACTCGATCTGTAAAATTTACAGGCTTTGTGCTATTTCATCTCCTTGGAGTCATCGTGGTCAAAGTTTTTGGTCCGTGATCCCGCCGTTGTTCGACTACTTCCTCTACAGCCGAGGGTGAGCTACGAATCCACCTTCACGTCCTACGCTCTTTTAATCATGTCAGTAGATTTCATTTTCATGCTAAGTCGCGTAACCTAGGTGTCTCCCGTCCGAAAGGGTTGCATCGATAAATATGCATTCAGTTGCATATTTATCACTGTAACTCATTCGGATTGTCCAGCGATTTCCACGGACAGCCCGAGGATGTGTAAATTGGGTACGTTCTCCATGCTCTACCCCATTCCAAGACAAAATTTCGGCAGTGCCTGTTGGAAATATGCCCTAGAGGCAATAATAAATTGGTTATTATTATATTTCCTTGTTAATGATAATCGTTTATTATCCATGCTATAATTGTATTGATTGGAAACTCAAATACATGTGTGGGTACATAGACAACACTGTGTCCCTAGTAAGCCTCTAGTTGACTAAGCTCGTTGATCAAAGATGGTTAAGGTTTCCTAGCCATTGACATGAGATGTCATTTGATAACGGGATCACATCATTAGGAGAATGATGTGATGGACAAGACCCAAACTGTAAACGTAGCATTTGATCGTGTCAGTTTATTGCTATTGTTTTCTGCATGTCAAGTATCTGTTCCTTTGACCATGAGATCATGCAACTCACTGACACCGGAGGAATACCTTGTGGGTATCAAACGTCGCAACGTAACTGGGTGACTATAAAGGTGCTCTACAGGTATCTCCGAGGGTGTCTGTTGGGTTGGCATGGATCAAGACTGGGATTTGTTACTCCGTGTGACGGAGAGGTATCTCAGGGCCCACTCGGTAATACAACATCACAATGAGCCTTGCAAGCAATGTGACTAAAGTGTTAGCCACGAGATCTTGTATTACGGAACGAGTAAAGAGACTTGCCGGTAACGAGATTGAACTAGGTATAGAGATACCGACAATCGAATCTCGGGCAAGTAACATACCGAAGAACAAAGGGAACAGCATACGGGATTAACTGAATCCTTGACATAGAGGTTCGACCGATAAAAGATCTTCGTAGAATATGTAGGAGCCAATATGGGCATCCAGGTCCCGCTATTGGTTATTGATCGTAGAGGTGTCTCGGTCATGTCTACATAGTTCTCGAACCCGCAGGGTCTACACACTTAACGTTTGGTGACGATTAGTATAATTGAGTTATTATGTTGGTGACCGAAAGTTGTTCGGAGTCTCGGATAAGATCCCGGACATGACGAGGATCTCCGGAAGAGTCCGGAGGTAAAGATTGATATATGTGATAATAGTGTTTTGATCTCCGGAAGAGTTCCGGAGTTCACCGGAAGGGGTTCCGGATGTTTACCGAAGTGTTCGGGTGCAGCAACACTTTATATGGGCCAAGGGATAAAAGCCCACAAGGTATTGGAAAGTGCAAAAAGTAGTTTTGCTGCCGCGCAAGCGGTACTACCGCTTGTGTGAAGCGGTACTACCGCCCGAGCGGTACTACCGCTTGTGTGAAGCGGTACTACCGCCCAAGCGGTACTACCGCTTGTGAGCGGTACTACCGCTTGTGCGCGGCTGTGCACGGTTCGGCAGGGATCCGAGTTGGACTCTTTTCCTGCGGGCCAAACCGACCTTGTGCGGGCAAAACCGACCTGGAGGAGGCTTTTACTCCAAGTTTAGACCCCAAGGCTCAACATATAAATAGAGGGGCAGGGCTAGCACACGGGAGACATCAAGATTTCCCCAAGCCGTGTGCGGCAACCCTAACCCTCTAGTTCCTCCGTCATAATCTCCGTAGCGCTTGGCGAAGCCCTGCAGAGATTGTTCCTCACCACCATCACCACGCCGTCGTGCTGCTGGAACTCAACCACTACTTCACCATCGCTCGCTGGATCGAGGAGGTGAAGGCGTCATCAAGCCGTACGTGTGTTGAACGCGGAGGTGCCGTCCGTTCGGCGCTAGTTCGTGATCGGATCGAGGGACGACTTGCGATTTGGATCGCGGAGACGTTCGACTACATCAACCGCGTTTATTAAACGCTTCCGCTTAGCGATCTACAAGGGTATGTAGATTCACTCTCCCTCTCGTAGATGCTCATCACCATGGATAGATCTTGTGTGTGCGTAGGAAAATTTTGTTTCCCATGCAACGTTCCCCAACAGTGGCATCATGAGCTAGGTCTATGCGTAGATGAGATCTCGAGTAGAACACAAACGAGTTGTGGGCGTGGGTGTATACATATTGCTTGCCGTTACTAGTTGATATTTGATTCGGCGGTACTGTGAGATGAAGCGGCCCGGACCGACATTACGCGTACACTTACGCGAGACAGGTTCCTTCAACTAACATGTAACTTCGTTGCATAAAGATGGCTAGCGGGTGTCTGTCTCTCTCACTTTAGTTGAATCGATTTCAATGAAGAGGGTTCTTTTAGAAGATCAAAAGGCAATCACTACACCACGTTGTGGTTTTGCGTAGGTAAGAACGGTTCTTGCAAACCCGTAGCAGCCACGTAAAATTTGCAACAACAATTAGAGGACGTCTAACTTGTTTTTGCAGGGTATGTTGTGATGTGATATGGCCAATTACATGATGAGATATATGTGATGTATGAGATGATCATGTTTTGTATAGAATATCACGACTTGCATGTCGATGAGTACGGCAACTGGCAGGAGCCATAGAGTTGTCTTTAATTATTGTATGACCTGCGTGTCAATCATTAAGCGCTATGTAATGCTTTACTTTATCGCTAAACGTTAGCAATAGTCGTGGAAGCAACAGTCGGCGCGACAACCTTATGGCGACACGTTGATGGAGATCAAGATGATGGAGATCATGGTGTCATGCCGGTGACGATGGAGATCATGTCGGTGCTTTGGAGATGGAGATCAAAAGCACAAGTTCATGGCCATATCATGTCACTTATGATTTGCATGTGATGTTAATCCTTTTATGCATCTTATTTTGCTTAGGACGACGGTAGCATTATAAGGTGATCCCTCACTTAAATTTCAAGATAAAATTGTGTTCTCCCCAAGTGTGCACCGTTGCGAAAGTTCGTCGTTTCGAGACACGCCGTGATGATCGGGTGTGATAGACTCTACGTTCGCATACAACGGGTGTAAGCCATGTTGCACGTGCGGAACACTCGGGTTAAACTTGATGAGCCTAGCATGTACAGACATGGCCTCGGAACACAAGAGACCGAAAGGTCGAACATGAGTCATATAGTAGATATGATCAACATGAAGATGTTCACCATTGAAACCACCTCAACTCACGTGATGATCGGACTTGAGTTGGTGGATTTGGATCATGTTACACTCGAATGATCGGAGGGATGTCAATTTGAGTGGGAGTTTTTTAAGTAATATGATTAACTAAAACTCATTATCTAGAACAATAGTCTAAGTTGTCTTTGCTATATTTATGTTGTAGATCATGGCTCGCGCAGTAGCACCCCTGAATTTTAATGCGTTCCTAGAGAAAGCTAAGTTGAAAGATGATGGAAGTAACTTTGTGGACTGGGCCCGTAATCTAAGGATTATCCTTACGGCTTCCTAGAAGGCTTATGTCCTTGATGCACCGCTTGGTGATCCACCCGCTCCAGTTGAGTCTCTAGACGTTGTGAACGCCTGGCAGGCTCGTTCTGATGATTACTCAATAGTTCAATGTGCAATGTTGTATGGCTTAGAACCGGGACTTCAAAGACGTTTTGAACGTCATGGAGCATATGAGATGTTCCAGGAGTTGAAGTTTATCTTTCAGAAGAATGCCCGGATCGAGAGATATGAGATCTCCGACAAATTCTATGCTTGCAAGATGGAGGAGAACGGGTCTATCAGTGATCACGTGCTCAGAATGTCTGGGTACTCCACCCGTCTGGCTGAGTTAGGGATGCCCCTTCCGCCAGAGGCTATCACTGACAGAGTTCTTCAATCATTGCCACCTAGCTACAAGAGCTTCGTGTTGAACTATAACATGCACGGGATGAACAAGTCAGTCGCCGAGCTGTTTGCGATGCTGAAAGCCGCTGAGTCTGAAATTCAGAAGGAGCATCAAGTGTTGATGGTCAATAAAACCACTAGTTTCAAGAAAAATGGCAAGGGTAAGAAGGGTAACTCCAAGAAGAGTGGCAAAGCAGTTGCTCCTCTCATGAAGAAACCCAAGGCTGGACCCAAACCAGAAACTGTGTGTTTTCATTGCAAGGGAACTGGACACTGGAAGCGGAACTGCCCCAAGTATTTGGCTGACAAGAAGGCGGCCAACAACAAACAAGGTATATATGATATACATGTTATTGATGTGTACCTTACCAACTCTCGTTGTAGTGCCTGGGTATTTGATACCGGTGCGGTTGCTCATGTTTGCAACTCAAAACAGGAACTGCGGAATAGACGGAGGCTGGCAAAGGACGAAGTGACGATGCGCGTGGGAAATGGTTCCAAGGTTGATGTGATCGCCGTCGGCACGCTCGCTCTTCGATTACCGTCGGGATTAGTGATGAACCTAAATAAGTGTTATTTGGTGCCTGCGTTAAGCATGAACATTATATCTGGATCTTGTTTATTGCGAGACGGTTACTCATTTAAATCAGAGAATAATGGTTGTTCTATTTATATGAGTAATATCTTTTATGGTCATGCACCCAATGTGAGGGGTTTATTCTTATTGAATCTCGATAGTAATGATACACATGTTCATAACATTGATGCCAAAAGATGTAGAATTGATAATGATAAAACCACTTTCTTGTGGCACTGCCGTTTAGGTCATATTGGCGTAAAACGCATGAGGAAGCTCCATGCTGATGGACTTTTGGAGTCACTTGATTTTGAATCACTTGACACATGTGAGCCATGCCTCATAGGCAAGATGACTAAAACGCCGTTCTCTGGAACAATGGAATGGGCAAGTGACTTATTGGAAATCATACATACTGATGTGTGTGGTCCGATGAGTATTGAGGCGCGCGGTGGTTATCGTTACTTTCTCACCTTCACTGATGACTTATGTAGATATGGGTATATTTACTTAATGAAACACAAGTCTGAAACATTTGAAAAGTTCAAACAATTTCAGAGTGAAGTTGAGAATCATCGTAACAAGAAGATTAAATTCCTACGATCTGATCGAGGAGGAGAATATCTGAGTTATGAGTTTGGCAGTCACTTAAGACAGTGTGGAATTGTTTCACAATTGACACCGCCTGGAACACCACAGCGTAATGGTGTGTCCGAACGTCGTAATCGAACCTTATTGGATATGGTGCGATCTATGATGTCTCTTGCTGATTTGCCACTATCGTTTTGGGGTTATGCATTAGAGACAGCTGCATTCACTTTAAATAGGGCACCATCGAAATCCGTTGAGACGACACCATATGAACTTTGGTTTGGCAAGAAGCCAAAACTGTCGTTTCTTAAAGTTTGGGGATGTGATGCTTATGTCAAAAAGCTTCAGCCTGAAAAGCTGGAACCCAAAGCGGAGAAATGCGTCTTCATAGGATACCCAAAAGAGACAGTTGGGTATACCTTCTACCTCAGATCCGAAGGCAAAGTGTTTGTCGCTAAAAACGGAACATTTCTTGAGAAAGAGTTTCTCTCGAAAGAATTGAGTGGGAGGAAGATAGAACTTGATGAGGTTATTGAACCTTTACTTCAACCTAAGAGTAGCGCCGCGCAGAAAGTTGTTTCTGTGGAGCCTACATTAGCTGAAGAGGAAGTTAATGATGATGATCATGAAGCTTTGGATCAAGTTTCTATCGAACCTCGTAGGTCGACAAGGACGCGTACTGCTCCTGAGTGGTACGGCAACCCTGTCTTAGAGGTCATGTTGCTAGACAACGATGAACCTACGAGCTATGGAGAAGCGATGATGGGCCCGGATTCCGAGAAGTGGTTAGAGGCCATGAAATCCGAGATGGGATCCATGTATGAAAACAAAGTATGGACTTTGGAAGTATTACCTGAAGGGCGTAAGGCCATTCAGAACAAATGGATCTTTAAGAGGAAGACGGACGCGGACGGTAATGTCACCGTCTATAAAGCTCGACTTGTGGCAAAGGGTTTTTCACAAGTTCAAGGAGTTGACTACGATGAGACCTTCTCACCCGTAGCGATGCTTAAGTCCGTCAGAATCATGTTAGCAATAGCTGCCTTTTTCGATTATGAAATTTGGCAAATGGATGTCAAAACAGCGTTCCTTAACGGTTACCTTAAGGAAGAGTTGTATATGATGCAACCAGAAGGTTTTGTCGATCCAGAGAATGCTGACAAAGTTTGCAAACTCCAGCGATCCATTTATGGACTGGTGCAAGCATCTCGGAGTTGGAGTCTTCGTTTTGATGAGGTGATCAAAGCGTTCAAGTTTATACAAGTTTACGGAGAAGCTTGTATTTACAAGAAAGTGAGTGGGAGCTCTATAGCGTTTCTAATATTATATGTGGATGACATATTACTGATTGGAAACAATATAGAAATGCTGGAAAGCGTAAAGGAATATTTGAACAAGAGTTTTTCAATGAAGGACCTAGGAGAAGCTGCTTTCATATTAGGCATCAAGATCTATAGAGATAGATCAAGACGCTTAATAGGACTTTCACAAAGCACATACCTTGATAAGATTTTGAAGAAGTTCAAAATGGATCAGTCCAAGAAGGGGTTCTTGCCTGTTTTGCAAGGTGTGAAGTTGAGTAAGACTCAATGCCCAGTGACTGCAGAAGATAGAGAAAAGATGAGTGTCATCCCCTATGCTTCAGCCATAGGCTCTATCATGTATGCAATGCTGTGCACAAGACCCGATGTCAGCCTTGCCATAAGTATGGTCGGAAGGTTTCAAAGTGATCCAGGAATGGAACACTGGACGGCGGTCAAGAATATCCTGAAGTACCTGAAAAGGACTAAGGACATGTTTCTCGTTTATGGAGGTGATCAAGAGCTCGTCGTAAAGGGTTACGTCGATGCAAGCTTTCACACTGATCCGGATGACTCTAAGTCGCAAACCGGATACGTATTTATTCTTAATGGGGGTGCGGTTAGCTGGTGCAGTTCCAAGCAAAGCGTGGTAGCAGATTCTACATGCGAAGCGGAGTACATCGCTGCCTTGGAGGCGGCGAAGGAAGGTGTCTGGATGAAGGAGTTCATGACAGATCTTGGAGTAGTGCCTAGTGCGCTTAATCCAATGACTCTGTTTTGTGATAATACTGGTGCCATTGCTCTAGCCAAGGAACCAAGATTTCACAAGAGGACCAGACACATAAAGCGACGTTTCAATTCCATCCGCGATTACATCAAGGAGGACGACATAAATATTTGCAAAGTACACACGGATCTGAATGTTGCAGATCCGATGACTAAACCTCTTCCAAGGGCTAAACATGAACAACACCAGAACTGCATGGGTGTTCGATTCATTACAATGTAAATCACATAGTGATGTGAACTAGATTATTGACTCTAGTGCAAGTGGGAGACTGTTGGAAATATGCCCTAGAGGCAATAATAAATTGGTTATTATTATATTTCCTTGTTAATGATAATCGTTTATTATCCATGCTATAATTGTATTGATTGGAAACTCAAATACATGTGTGGGTACATAGACAACACTGTGTCCCTAGTAAGCCTCTAGTTGACTAAGCTCGTTGATCAAAGATGGTTAAGGTTTCCTAGCCATTGACATGAGATGTCATTTGATAACGGGATCACATCTTTAGGAGAATGATGTGATGGACAAGACCCAAACTGTAAACGTAGCATTTGATCGTGTCAGTTTATTGCTATTGTTTTCTGCATGTCAAGTATCTGTTCCTTTGACCATGAGATCATGCAACTCACTGACACCGGAGGAATACCTTGTGGGTATCAAACGTCGCAACGTAACTGGGTGACTATAAAGGTGCTCTACAGGTATCTCCGAGGGTGTCTGTTGGGTTGGCATGGATCAAGACTGGGATTTGTTACTCCGTGTGACGGAGAGGTATCTCAGGGCCCACTCGGTAATACAACATCACAATGAGCCATGCAAGCAATGTGACTAAAGTGTTAGCCACGAGATCTTGTATTACGGAACGAGTAAAGAGACTTGCCGGTAACGAGATTGAACTAGGTATAGAGATACCGACAATCGAATCTCGGGCAAGTAACATACCGAAGAACAAAGGGAACAGCATACGGGATTAACTGAATCCTTGACATAGAGGTTCGACCGATAAAAGATCTTCGTAGAATATGTAGGAGCCAATATGGGCATCCAGGTCCCGCTATTGGTTATTGATCGTAGAGGTGTCTCGGTCATGTCTACATAGTTCTCGAACCCGCAGGGTCTACACACTTAACGTTTGGTGACGATTAGTATAATTGAGTTATTATGTTGGTGACCGAAAGTTGTTCGGAGTCTCGGATAAGATCCCGGACATGACGAGGATCTCCGGAAGAGTCCGGAGGTAAAGATTGATATATGTGATAATAGTGTTTTGATCTCCGGAAGAGTTCCGGAGTTCACCGGAAGGGGTTCCGGATGTTTACCGAAGTGTTCGGGTGCAGCAACACTTTATATGAGCCAAGGGATAAAAGCCCACAAGGTATTGGAAAGTGCAAAAA
Source organism: Elymus sibiricus (assembly GCA_039707655.1). Lineage (NCBI taxonomy): Eukaryota > Viridiplantae > Streptophyta > Magnoliopsida > Poales > Poaceae > Elymus > Elymus sibiricus. The sequence continues at coordinate 345,569,415 of CM077668.1, forward strand.
GTAGTTTTGCTGTCGCGTAAGCGGTACTACCGCTTGTGTGAAGCGGTACTACCGCCCGAGCGGTACTACCGCTTGTGTGAAGCGGTACTACCGCCCAAGCGGTACTACCGCTTGTGAGCGGTACTACCGCTTGTGCGCGGCTGTGCACGGTTCGGCAGGGATCCGAGTTGGACTCTTTTCCTGCGGGCCAAACCGACCTTGTGCGGGCAAAACCGACCTGGAGGAGGCTTTTACTCCAAGTTTAGACCCCAAGGCTCAACATATAAATAGAGGGGCAGGGCTAGCACACGGGAGACATCAAGATTTCCCCAAGCCGTGTGCGGCAACCCTAACCCTCTAGTTCCTCCGTCATAATCTCCGTAGCGCTTGGCGAAGCCCTGCAGAGATTGTTCCTCACCACCATCACCACGCCGTCGTGCTGCTGGAACTCAACCACTACTTCACCATCGCTCGCTGGATCGAGGAGGTGAAGGCGTCATCAAGCCGTACGTGTGTTGAACGCGGAGGTGCCGTCCGTTCGGCGCTAGTTCGTGATCGGATCGAGGGACGACTTGCGATTTGGATCGCGGAGACGTTCGACTACATCAACCGCGTTTATTAAACGCTTCCGCTTAGCGATCTACAAGGGTATGTAGATTCACTCTCCCTCTCGTAGATGCTCATCACCATGGATAGATCTTGTGTGTGCGTAGGAAAATTTTTGTTTCCCATGCAACGTTCCCCAACAGTGCCTCCCTGTTGTTCTCCGGATGCACATTCTCTCGGCTTTTTGCCGAGACGTGTATTTGGAGAACAGCGGGGAGGTGCTGCCGAAATTTTGTCTCGGAATGGGGTAGAGCATGGAGAACGTACTCAATCTACACATACTCGGGTGGGATCAGGACCTATCTTTACCTATTAGAGTGTAGGTTGTATGGACGTAATAAAATTGACAAACTAGATTAACTGGTGAATATATATGATGAATTATATATATATATATATATATATCTTGTGTGTTTAGTAGGTAGGCAAGATGAGTGATCGTGCGTGGATGTACACCGGCCACACTAGTCAGAAAAAAAAAATGACCACTGAATGGTTCACAAAAACCAAGGGGTTTGTGAAAGCTGCATTTGCAAATGGCCAGAGAAAAAACTGGTGCCCCTGTGTCCAGTGCGACAATTGGTACAAGAGGACAGAGGATGAAATGGGTAAACACCTGCAAAAGAGTGGTTTTACGCCCGGTTATACGGTGTGGACATTTCATGGTGAGTCTGCCCAACGTGCCAGAGCTGAGGTGGTTCGTCGTCGCACCGACGAGCATGGTACCGGGATGGAAGACATGGTGCAAGACTTTGATGATTCTCGGGATTGGGACGAGGAGATGGAGGAATCTGCAAAGGCCTTCAATGAAATGTTGGAGTCTTCAAAACGTCCTCTCCACGAGCACACTGAGCTTTGTCAGTTGGATGCCATCTCACAAGTAATGGCTCTGAAGGCTCAATTCAACTTGGGCAGAGAATGCTACGACGCGATGATGACAGTATTTGGACACTTTCTACCCAAAGGCCATGTAATGCCTACAAACCTGTACCAGTCGGACAAAATCCTCCGTGCACTTAAGATGCCCTATGAGAAGATACATGCCTGTGAGAAAGGATGTGCCTTATTTAGGCTTGAGTATGCGGACTTGAACTATTGTCCCATTTGCAAGTCTTCCAGGTATGTTGTGGTAGACAACGGTATGGGTGAGAAGTCGCAGACCAAAATCCCCGTTAATTTTCTTCGGTATATGCCAATCGTACCAAGACTTCAATGTCTTTTCATGGTCGAAGAGACGGCCAGACAGATGACATGGCACAAAATGGGCAAAAGAACTGAACTAGATGCAAATGGGAATCAGATGATGGTACACACATCGGATGCTTTTGCGTGGAAGAAGTTCGATGAATTACATGGGGATAAAGCGGCAGATCCAAGGCATCCTCGAGTCGCCATCCGCACGGATGGGTTCAATGTGTTTCGTCTGACGGCAACCCAATACAGTTGTTGGCCTGTATTTGTCATTCCACTCAATCTCCCCCCGGGACAGATTATGCAAAGAAAGAACATTTTCCTGACGTTGATAATTCCAGGGCCCAACTATCCGGGGAAGAATATGAATGTGTACATGCAGCCGCTTAAGGATGAATTGCAAGAAGCTTGGGATAATGGGTTCAAGACATACGACGCCGCTAGCAAAAAGAACTTCATAATGCGTGTCTGGTACATGTACTCGATGCATGACTTGCCGGCGTATGCGCTATTCGTTGGCTGGTGTGTGCATGGAAGGTTCTCGTGCCCCACATGCAAGGGAGCTCTTCAGTTTCATTGGTTGCAGGCAGGTCGCAAGTATTCTTGCTTCGACTTTCATAGACCGTTCCTGGATCCTCGCCATAAGTTCAGGAAAGACAAGAAGAACTTCATCAAAGGTAGAGTTGTCAAAAACTCTGCACCACCTGCATTGACAGGCCAACAGACCCTGGATCAGTTAAACGCTCTCGAGCCAGATCCAGAGCATCCAGGGTATTTCAAGGGGTATAATAAGGAACACGCCTGGACTCACAAGACATGCTTGTGGGATCTGTCTTACTTCAAAGACCTCCTTTGCCCACACAACATCGACGTGATGCACACTGAAAAGAATATCGCCGAGGCCCTTTTTGGTACATTGTTCGGCATAGAGGGGAAGTCAAAGGATAATACTAAGGCTAGAGTCGATCAAGAGGCGCTATGTGATAGACCGTTACAAAACATGCAAGAACCGAAAGGAAAGCAGAACTGGACGAAGCCAAAGGCATGGTTCAATCTTGGAAGGCCAGCTATGAGGGAAATTATCTTGTGGGTGAAAATGCAGTTGATGTTCCCCGATGGGTATGCAGCGAATCTAAAGAGGGGAGCGAGTCTTGAAAACTTGAAAATATTTGGTCTCAAGAGTCATGATTGGCACATATGGATTGAGCGGGTAATGCCGGTGATGTTGCGTGGCTTCATCACTGAGGATGAATGGCTAGTACTGGTAGAGCTGAGCTATTTCTTCCGTGTTCTTTGTGCAAAAGAACTATCGCCTGGCATGCTAGAAGAAATGGAAGTGTTCGCGCCGGAGTTGATCTGCAAGTTAGAGAAGATCTTTCCACCGGGCTTCTTTAATCCAATGCAGCATTTGATTTTGCATCTCCCGACCGAGGCAAGATTGGGGGGGCGTGCAAAATCGTTGGTGCTACGCAACTGAGAGGATGCAGAAGACGCTTCGAGCAAAATGTAGAAATAAACGTAGAATTGAAGCATCGATGGCCGATGCATTCATTACTGAGGAGGCGGCAAATTTCGTGACAACACACTACGAAGCTAAAAATCGTCATTTGCATAATCCGAAGCCTCGGTACAATGCTGGTGACCCTAAAAAAGGTGGATCCAACCTCAGCCTATTCAAAGGGAAGCTCGCACCAGCCGGTGCTTCGAAACCAATACCGTTGGATGTCGAAGAATGGCGGACCATTTCGTTGTATATCTTCAACAACCTAACAGAAGTGCGGCCGTACAACGAGTAAGTTCTCGGTACATTGTTTCACAACTTCTAATTCCTTTGAACTGCTCTTATTCCCGGATATTTGATACAGTTGATACGTCGCCAAATTCTCGGATGGAGCGGTGATCCAAAAGGAATCCATCGAAAAGTATGAGCTTCTGGCAAAGCATGGAGGTGGCTTTCCCGGTTTCATCTCTTGGTTCAAACAAACGGTAATTTCCATTAGACCATTCTCATTTCTTCGTCTAATTTGCGACTAATGCAACAATCCTTTCGTATTAAACTTGTAGGCTAATTCAGAGTCTATGGACGCCGAATTGAGACAAGTCGCTAATGGTTTTGACTATAAGGTCCGTTCATTTGACAAATACGACATCAACGGGTATCGCTTTCGTACCTACAGCAAAGAGCTTGTTGGGGAACGGAGCATGAATTTCAAAAAAAATCCTACGCTCACGCAAGATCTATCCATGGAGATGCATTGCTACGAGAGGGGAGAGTGTGTCTACGTACCCTCGTAGACCGTTAGCGGAAGCGTCTCACAACGCGGTTGATGTAGTCGAACAATCCTTCGAGCTCCACCGATCGAGTACCGAACGTACGTCACCTCCGAGTTCTACACACGTGCAGCTCGGTGACGTTCCTCACCTTCTTGATCCAGCAAGACGTCGAGGTAGTAGATGAGTTCCGTCAGCACGGCGGCGTGGCGACGGTGACGGTGAAGTAATTCCGGCAGGGCTTCGCCTAAGCTCTCCGAAAATATGACCGAGGTGGAAAACAGAGATCGGGGCACCGCACACGGCTATGGGACAATTGTTGTACTTTGGGGTGCCCCCTTGCCCCCGTATATAAAGGATGAGAGGGAGGAGGCCGGCCCCCTAGGGGTGCGCCAAGTGTGGGGAGTCCTACTAGGACTCCTTAGTCCTAGTAGGATTCCACCTCCCATACGGAGTAGGAAAGGGGGAAGGGAGAGGGAAAGGAAAGAGGGGGCTGCGCCCCCTCCCCTAGTCCAATTCGGTTTGGGCAAGGGGGGGCGCGTGCCTCCTCACGTGGCCTGCCTCTCCTTTTCCCGTATGGTCCAATAAGGCCCATTACTTCTCCCGGTGAATTCCCGTAACTCCCCGGTACTCCGAAAAATACCCGAATCTCTCGGAACCTTTCCGACGTCCGAATATAGCCTTCCAATATATGAATCTTTACCTCTCGACCATTTCGAGACTCCTCGTCATGTCCGTGATCTCATCCGGGACTCCGAACAAACTTCGGCCACCAATCACATAACTCATATAATACTAAATCGTCATCGAACCTTAAGTGTGCGGACCCTACGGGTTCGGGAATGATGTAGACATGACCGAGACGACTCTCCGGTCAATAACCAACAGCGGAACCTGGATGCTCATATTGGTTCCTACATATTCCACGAAGATCTTTATCGGTGAACCTCATATGTCAACATACGTTGTTCCCTTTGTCTGGCGGTATGTTACTTGCCCGAGATTCGATCGTCGGTATCCAATACCTAGTTCAATCTCGTTACCGGCAAGTCTCTTTTACTCGTTCCGTAATACATCATCTTGCAACTAACTCTTTAGTCACGGTGCTTGCAAGGCTTCTGTGATGTTGTATTACCGAGAGGGCCCAGAGATACCTCTCCGATAGTCGGAGTGACAAATCCCAATCTCGATCCATGCCAACTCAACAAACACTTTCGGAGATACCTGTAGTGCACCTTTATAATCACCCAGTAACGTTGTGACGTTTGATACACCCAAAGTATTCCTATGATATCCGGGAGTTGCATGATCTCATGGTCAGAGGAACGTGTATTTGACATAGTGAAAGCAATAGCAATAAACTGAACGATCATTCGCTATGCTAACGGTTGGGTCATGTCCATCACATCATTCTCCTAATGATGTGATCCCGTTATCAAATGACAACTCATGTCCATGGTCAGGAAACCTTGACCATCTTTTGATCAACGAGCTAGTCTAGTAGAGGCATACTAGGGACATAGTATTTGTCTATCTATTCACACATGTATTTAGTTTCCGGTCAATACAATTCTAGCATGAATAATAAACTATTATCATGAACGGGGAAATATGATAATAACTAATTTATTATTGCCTCTAGGGCATATTTCCAACAGTCTCCCACTTGCACTAGAGTCAATAATCTAGATTACATCTCCATGTAATTAACACTTAATCAGTTCTAAAGCTGATCATGTTTTGCTTGTGAGAGAGGTTTTAGTCAACGGGTCTGCAATATTCAGATCCGTGTGTTCTTGGCAAATCTCTATGTCATATGTAGATGCTGCTACCACACTCTGCTTGGAGCTACTCCAAACCGACTGTCCCACTTTACGTATCCTGGTATGAGACTCATAGTCTTCCGGATCGGTGTTTAAAGCTTTGCATCGACGTAACCCTTTACGACGAACTCTTTATCACCTCTATTCCTGAGAAATTCTTCCTTAGTCCTTTTCAGGTACTTCAGGATATTCTTGACCGCTGTCCAGTGATCTACTCCTGGATCACTTTGGTACCTCTTTTGCCAGACACATGGCAAGGCACACAGCTTGGCATACTTTATAGAACCTATGGCCGAGGCATAGGGGATAACCTTCATCCATTCTATTTATTTTGCCGTGGTCGAGATTTGAGTCTTACTCAACTTCACACCTTTCACCACAGTCAAGAACTCCTTCTTTGACTGATCCATTTTGAACTTCTTCAAAATCTTGTCAAGGTATATGTTTTGTGAAAGTCATATGAGGCGTCTCAATCTATCTCTATAGATTTTGATGCCTAACATGTAAACAACCTTTACCTAGATCTTCAAGTTTTACTCCACTTCACACCAGCCAAGAACTTATTTCTTTTGACTTGATCCATTTTGAACTTCTTCAAAATCTCATCAAGGTGTGTGAAAATCTTTTATCAGGTGTCTTGATCTATCTCTATAGATCTCGATGCCCAAACCGTGGATAACTCAAAAACAGGTTTTTATTGAAAAACTCCTTTCAATTAATTCTTTATGCTTTCCAGAAATTCTACATCATTTCCAATCACATATACTTATTAGAAATGTTATAGAGCTCCCACTCACTTTGTTGTAAATACAAGTTTCTCCATAAACTTGCATAAACCCAAACGCTTTGATCACTTCATCAAAGCGAGTATTCCAGCTCCGAGATGCTTGCACCAGTCCATAGATGGATCGCTGGAGCTTGAATACTTTGTTAGCACCTTTAGGATCGACAAAACCTTCCGGTTGCATCATATACAATTTTTCCTTAAGGAATCCATTAAGGAATGCCGTTTTGACGTCCATTTGCCAGATTTCATAATCATAAAATGCGGCAATTGCTAACATAATTCTGACAGATTTTAGCATCGCTACGGGTGAGAAAGTCTCATCGTAGTCAACTCCTTGAACTTGTCGATAACCTTTAGCAACAAGTCGTGCTTTATAGATGGTGACATTACCATCAGCGTTCGTCTTCTTCTTAAAGATCCATTTATTTTTAATAGCTCGCCGTTCATCGGGCAAGTCTACCAAAGTCCACACTTTGTTCTCATACATGGATCTAATCTCGGATTTCATGGCCTCAAGCCATTTGTCGGAATCCGGGCTCGCCATCATTTCTTCAAAGTTCGTAGGTTCACCGTTGTCTAACAACATGACCTCCAAGACAGGATTGCCGTACCAATCTGGTGCGGAGCGTGTCCTGGTTGACCTACGAGGTTCTGTAGCAACTTGATCCGAAGCTTCATGATCATCATCATCTACTTCCTCTCTGGTTTGTGTCGGTGTCACAGAAATTTCTTCCTGTGACGTACTACTATCCAGAGGAGGTACAATTACCTCATCAAGTTCTACTTTCCTCCCACTCACTTCTTTCGAGAGAAACTCCTTCTCTAGAAAGGATCCATTCTTAGCAACGAATACTTTGCCTTCGGATCTGTGGTAGAAGGTGTACCCAACGGTCTCCTTTGGGTATCCTATGAAGACGCACTTATCCGCTTTGGGTTCGAGCTTATCTGGCTGAAGTCTTTTGACATAAGCATCGCATCCCCAAACTTTCAGAAACGACAGCTTAGGTTTCTTGCCAAACCACAGTTCATACGGTGTCGTCTCAACGGATTTAGACGGTGCCCTATTTAAAGTGAATGCAGCTGTCTCTAATGCATAACCCCAAAATGATAGTGGCAAATCGGTAAGAGACATCATAGAACGCACCATAATTAATAGAGTACGATTTCGACGTTCGGACACACCATTACGCTGTGGTGTTCCAGGTGGCGTGAGCTGTGAAACAATTCCACATTGTCTTAAGTGATTGCCAAACTCGTAACTCAAATATTCTCCTCCACGATCTGATCGTAAGAACTTTATTTTCTTGTTACGATGGTTCTCTACTTCACTCTGAAATTCTTTGAACTTTTCAAATGTTTCAGATTTATGCTTCATCAAGTAGACATAGTCATATCTACTCAAATCATCTATGAACGTGAGAACATAACGATATCCACCACGCGCCTCAACACTCATCGGACCGCATACATCGGTATGTATTATTTCCAATAAGTTGGTTGCTCGCTCCATTGTTCCGAAGAACGGAGTTTTAGTCATCTTGCCAATAAGGCACGGTTCACATGTCTCAAATGATTCATAATCAAGAGATTCCAAAAACCCATCTGCATGGAGTTTCTTCATGTGTTTAACACTAATATGACCTAAGCGGCAGTGCCACAAATATGTGGTACTATCATTATCTTTTGGCATTCGTGTTATGAACATATGTATTACTACGATCAAGATTCAATAAACCTTTCATTTTAAGTGCATGATCATCAATGATATTATCCAAATAAATAGAATAACAATTATTCTCTGAAATTGAATAACCGTCTTGCAATAAACACTATCAGATATAATGTTCATGCTTAACGCAAGCACCAAATAACAATTATTTAGGTTCATCACTAATCCTGAAGGTAGAGAGAGCGTGGCGATGGTGATCACATCAACCTTGGAGACACTTCCAATGCACATCGTCACCTCGTTCTTAGCTAGCCCTCGTTCATTCCGAAGCTCCATGTTTCAAGTTGTAAGCAACCGAACAAGTATCAAATACCCAGGTGCTCCTACGAGTACTAGTAAGGTACATATCAATAACATGTATATCAAATATCTTTGTTGACATTGCCAGTCTTATTATCTGCCAGTTACTTTGGGGAAGTTCCGCTCCCTGTGACATTTCCCTTTGCAATGGGAGCACTAAGTCTCGGGTTTGGTTCAGCCTTGGGTTTCTTCGCGTCAGCGGCAACTGTTTTACCGTTCTTCTTGAAGTTCCCTTTTCTTTCCCTTGCCCTTCTTGAAACTAGTGGTCTTATTAACCATCAACACTTGATGCTCCCTTTTTTTTGATTTCTACATCCGCAGATTGTAGCATCGCGAATAGCTTAAGGATCTTCTATCCCTTGCATGTTTATAGTTCATCACGAAGATCCAGTAGCTTAGTGATAGTGACTAGAGAACTCTATCAATCACCACTTTATTCGGAAGTCTAACTCCCACTTGATTCAAGTATTTGAAGTACTCAGACATTCTGAGTACATGCTCACTAACGGAGCTGTTCTCCTCCATTTTGTAGCTATAGAACTTGTCGAAGGTGTCATACCTCTCGACCTGGGTGTGAGCTTGAAAAACAAATTTTCAGCTCTTGGAACATCTCATATGCTCCGTGTTGCTCAAAACATATTTGGAGCTCCGGTTCTAAGCCGTAAAGTATGGCGCACTGAACTATCGAGTAGTCATCTTTTCTTGTCTGCCAGACGTTCATAACGTCCTCAGACGAAGCCGTAGGGGTATTTCACTGAGCGGTGCATTAAGGACATAAGCCTTCTATGCAGCAGTGAGGACAATCCTCAGATCACGGACCTAGTCTGCATAGTTGCTTCCATCAACTTTCAACTTCGCTTTCTCTAGGAACGCATTAAAATACAGGGGAGTAACAGCGTGGTCTATCGTTCTACAACATAAACTTGCTAAGATTATTTAGACTATGTTCATGATAATTGAAGTTCAATTAATCAAATTACTTAAGAACTCCCACTTAGATTAACATCCCTCAAGTTGTCTAAGTGTAACATGATCCACATCAACTAAACCACGTCCGATCATCACGTGAGGTGGATTAGTTATCAATGGTGAACATCTTTCATGTTGATCATATCTACTATATGACTCATGTTCGACCTTTCAGTCTCTTGTGTTCCGAGGCCATATCTGTATATGCTAGGCTCGTCAAGTTTAACCCAAGTATTCTGCGTGTGTAAAACTGGCTTACTCCCGTTGTATGCGAACGAAAGAATCCATCACACCCGATCATCACGTGGTGCTTAGAAGTGTCGAACCTTCGCAACGGTGCATACTAGGGGAGAACACTTATCTTGAAATTTAGTGAAGGGATCATATTATAATGCTACCGTCGTCCTAAGCAAAATAAGATGCATAAAAGGATTAACATCACATGCAATTCAATATATATGTGACATGATATGGCCATCATCGTCTTGTGCTTTTGATCTCCATCAGCAAAGCACCGTCATGATCTCCATCGTCACCGGGTTGACACCTTGATCACCATCGTAGCGTCGTGACACCTTGATCTCCATCGTAGCATCATGACACCTTGATCTCCATCATAGCGTCGTGGTCGTCTCGCCGATTATTGCTATTACTACTACTACTGCTAACTCATAGCGGTAAAGTAAAGAAATTACATAGCGTTGGCATTGCATACAATAAAGAGACAACCATAAGGCTCCTGCCGGTTGCCTGATAATTTTACAAAACATGATCATCTCATACAACAACTTATATCACATCATGTCTTGGCCATATCACATCACCAGCATACCCTGCAAAAACAAGTTAGACGTCCTCTACTTTGTTGTTGCAAGTTTTACGTGGCTGCTACGGGTTTGCAAGAACCGTTCTTACCTATGCAAAACCACAACGTGGTGTAGTGATTGCTTTTTGATCTTCTAAAAGAACCCTCTTCATTGAAACCGATTCAACTAAAGTGAGAGAGACACACACCCGCCAGTCACCTTTATGCAACGAGTGCACGTAGCGGTGAAACCTGTCTCGCGTAAGCGTACGCGTAATGTCGGTCCGGGCCGCTTCATCTCACAATACCGCCGAATCAAGTATCAACTAGTAACAGCAAGCAATATGTATACACCCACGCCCACAACTCATTTGTGTTCTACTCGTGCAAATCACATCTACGCATAGACCTAGCTCTGATACCACTGTTGGGGAACGGAGCATGAATTTCAAAAAATTTCTTACGCTCACGCAAGATCTATCCATGGAGATGCATCGCTACGAGAGGGGAGAGTGTGTCTACGTACCCTCGTAGACCGTTAGCGGAAGCGTCTCACAACGCGGTTGATGTAGTCGAACAATCCTTCGAGCTCCACCGATCGAGTACCGAACGTACGGCACCTCCAAGTTCTACACACGTGCAGCTCGGTGACGTTCCTCGCCTTCTTGATCCAGCAAGACGTCGAGGTAGTAGATGAGTTCCGTCAGCACGACGGCGTGGCGATGGTGACGGTGAAGTAATTCCGGCAGGGCTTCGCCTAAGCTCTCCGAAAATATGACCGAGGTGGAAAACAGAGATCGGGGCACCGCACACAGCTATGGGACAATTGTTGTACTTTGGGGTGCCCCCTTGCCCCCGTATATAAAGGATGAGAGGGAGGAGGCCGGCCCCCTAGGGATGCGCCAAGTGTGGGGAGTCCTACTAGGACTCCTTAGTCCTAGTAGGATTCCACCTCCCATACGGAGTAGGAAAGGGGGAAGGGAGAGGGAAAGGAAAGAGGGGGCTGCGCCCCCTCCCCTAGTCCAATTCGGTTTGGGCAAGGGGGGCGCGTGCCTCCTCACGTGGCCTGCCTCTCCTTTTCCCGTATGGCCCAATAAGGCCCATTACTTCTCCCGGTGAATTCCCGTAACTCCCCGGTACTCCGAAAAATACTCGAATCACTCGGAACCTTTCCGACGTCCGAATATAGCCTTCCAATATAGGAATCTTTACCTCTCGACCATTTCGAGACTCCTCGTCATGTCCGTGATCTCATCCGGGACTCCAAACAAACTTCGGCCACCAATCACATAACTCATATAATACTAAATCATCATCGAACCTTAAGTGTGCGGACCCTACGGGTTCCGGAATGATGTAGACATGACCGAGACGACTCTCCGGTCAATAACCAACAGCGGAACCTGGATGCTCATATTGGTTCCTACATATTCCACGAAGATCTTTATCGGTGAACCTCATATGTCAACATACGTTGTTCCCTTTGTCTGGCGGTATGTTACTTGCCCGAGATTCGATCGTCGGTATCCAATACCTAGTTCAATCTCGTTACCGGCAAGTCTCTTTTACTCGTTCCGTAATACATCATCTTGCAACTAACTCTTTAGTCACGGTGCTTGCAAGGCTTCTGTGATGCTGTATTACCGAGAGGGCCCAGAGATACCTCTCCGATAGTCGGAGTGACAAATCCCAATCTCGATCCATGCCAACTCAACAAACACTTTCGGAGATACCTGTAGTGCACCTTTATAATCACCCAGTAACGTTGTGACGTTTGATACACCCAAAGTATTCCTACGGTATCCGAGAGTTGCATGATCTCATGGTCAGAGGAACGTGTATTTGACATAGTGAAAGCAATAGCAATAAACTGAACGATCATTCGCTATGCTAACGGTTGGTTCATGTCCATCACATCTCCTAATGATGTGATCCCGTTATCAAATGACAACTCATGTCCATGGTCAGGAAACCTTGACCATCTTTTGATCAACGAGCTAGTCTAGTAGAGGCATACTAGGGACATAGTATTTGTCTATCTATTCACACATGTATTTAGTTTCCGGTCAATACAATTCTAGCATGAATAATAAACTATTATCATGAACGGGGAAATATGATAATAACTAATTTATTATTGCCTCTAGGGCATATTTCCAACAGAGCTATCTATGGCCGACCGAAAGTCTACAAATTGTTGTGTCTCTGCTATCGGCGAAGGAGGTACCGAGTATTATGGGAGAGTTGAAGCAATTTATGAACTTCTATTCTATGGTGAAAACCCACCGAACGTCGTAGTCTTCAAATGTTATTGGTTCCAGCCGAACGAGACTAGAAGGACTCATGTACATATAGGGCTAGTCGAAATCAAACAAAGCACCCATTTAGATGTCCCCGATGTCTATATTACGGCTCAACAGGCGACCCAAGTTTTCTATCTACCGTGGGCCTGCCAAACTGATCCAAATCTGAATGGTTGGGATGTCGTTTATGAAGTGCCGCCACGTGTTAGACCACCTCCCCCCAATGAAGAGGATTATGAACCTCACATTAACCCAGACACATATGAAGGAGAATTCTTCCAAGAAACACGTCTTTCCAAAAAACGTTTCAAGAAACGCTCTACTTCACCCCAGAACATCGAAGTAGACAGCGACAGTGAATCCGACTTCACCCCTGAGCCGGAACAAGAAGAGGTTACTACTGTGGATGACCTGTCAATGCTTGACCGATTACATAAAGGTGGCCTTCCACATGTTGATGCCGCTGAACCCGATGAGCAGGTCATTCATGATAGTGATGATGATGATGCATTTATTGATCCCGGAGCATATATAGACGATCAAGATTATTATTAGTTCATGTCAGGTATTCAATTTGTATTATATACATATATATATTGTTAGTTCATGTTAGGTATTCAATTTTTTTATGTTGTACTTGATGATGATACACTTAAGTTATATACATATTATTATTCATGTCGGTATTAATTTTTTTTATGTTGTACTAATTTCATTTACTCTTTGTCATGGCAGGTGTTGAAAGATGGTGGGCATGGGTAAGGAGCGCTCCAAGGCTCCTTCTTCGACGGCGCGTGGTGGGAGTGGTACTTCCATTCCACCCGTACCTCTCCGGAGAGCGTTGTATGAGGGTATGGCTTCACCGGTGGGCGCTTCTTCATCGACGTCGTTGCCCACCGGGAGAGGAGGTCAGGGAGGAAGGAAGAGAGGAGGTCGGGGAGGACGTGGCCGTGGGAGAGGTAGGCAGGCTCGTACGCCTTCCTCGCCGCCACCCCCAGTTGATTCACCCGAGCACAGGACTGCTAGGGTGGACACGTCTGAGGAGGAGGCTACGCGGACTCTGGTCCACGAGCCTCGGGTCGACGGGCCTTCGGCCCACGAGACTTCGGCCCACAAGACTCCGGACCAGGGTACGTCCCAGGAGACGTCCGGATGGGGTACCTGGCCGGATCCGCCTGAGGGGCCGAGTGGCCATGCTGATGGTGGCGGGGATTCGGCTGATAGCGAGGGCGAGGTGGTTGAGGGGGCCACCGTCTACCAGCGTGGTTGTACACGGCTCCCGACCGTGCCGGCGACCCGCGAGCAGAGGTGGTTGGTTTTCCCTGATGGGGAGAGGTAAGTGCATTTACTCTTTTTGTACCTTTTGCCTTCACGTTTCTTCAAATATCTAATGTGTTGGCCTTGTCATACTGCAGGGGTTGGGACCACGCTCCGGATGTCCGCAGGCCCAACACCGTCCTTGGTGTGCTTTGCCGGTAAAACTTCCCGGGGTTTGTCACGTTGCCCGGTGAGGGTCCGGTTCCATAGCTAGGATTGAGCTGGGAGCACTACTTGGCTGCCCCGGCCCCGTCGGAGGAGATGATCGACGATGTCTTGTGCCACACGAGGGCAGAGATGGTGATCAGAAAGTTTTGGGTAATTTCTCCATTACACAATTAAAAATCTTCAAATAGCTAGTTATTGTACTAATCAATGTTGTCTCGTTTGATTGCAGACCTTCTACAGGTGTGAGGAGGGATACGAGGAGGCCGCGGCACAGGTTATCGATGCCGCGTGCAAGCGCCTACTACAAAACTTACGGCACGAGGCTCGGGTGCGGGCTGTTCGAGACTACTACGCCTCGCGTGGTATTAAGAAGACCAAGCAGGCGTGCCGCGAAAAGTTTCTGAAGAAGGAGCAGTACATGACGGTAATTACCTATTCTTAAGGCCTTGTACTTAGTTTCCTTGATTTGATTCGTAGGCGTAGCGCTCAAGTTTCTCTTTACTAACTTAGGTGCCCCCGAGATGGTGTGCGGATCAGATGGATTGTTGGGAGGTGTTGGTGGATGAGTGGTGCTCAGACCAATGGCTAGCCCTCCACAACAATACCAAGGACCGGCGTGCCCAAATGGAAGGTGTGCCACACCATCAAGGCAGCACCAACTTATATCAGTTCGGGCGGAACTGGGTATGTGGTTTGCTTCATGATTCATGCAATTCATTCTTCATGCTAGCTTGAGCCCTTTAATTACTAATTTACTCTGTTCCTCTCTTTTAGGGGCGATACAATAAGGCGGAGGTGCCAGAGGTGTACGACCTCTATGCCATGGCCCATACTGCCTCGTACAAGAAGGTCAAGGCATTCTCTGCGTCTGACCTCGATCATCCAGAGAGCTTCACCAACATCTCCTCGCACAACAAGCTCGTGAGGTACAGAGATGAGGGGAAGGCGAGGAATGGGGAGGACTTTAACCCGAGCCAGGGTCCCATTGATCCAGAGCTGGTGATGATATCTGGTGGCGGGAGGTCCCATGGCTTGATAGCCATTGGAGATGGACTTATACGTTGTCCTAGCACTCTCCCGGAGATCAAGGCGTGCCAAACGAGCTCCGCCCCTGAGATAAGGCCTCGTCCACGGCCAATGGAGCTCGCCATCGAGGTTAGTTATACGGACTCAGATTTCTTTCCTCTCCATTACATTGTGTGTGCGGCCATCGATGATTACAATGCTAATGAGGAGTGGTGTTGCAGGCTGCTATTCAGAAAGAGAGAGAGAAAACCCAGGCGCTTCTGCAGGAGAGGGACCGGCAGGCGGCGGAGAAGGAGCGGGAGTTGGAGGAGAGGACGGCTAGGATGTTGGAGGAGGAGAGGGCACGGAATGACATGGCGAACCGGGCATGTACGAGCTCCTCGTGGTAAGTTTCTTCTGCATATTAGCCAAATCATGCACTTAATGTTCGTTTCATTACTAACTAATATGACTGACTCGTCAAAACCAAATGTGCAGTCTGTGTGCGAGAAGACCGGTCAGACCCCTCCGCCGATGCCAGTCATTGCTCCGGGGACCACGATGAGTTTCATTTGAATGGTCATTAGTTACTAGTCTTAACATTTGAGTGTCATCATGCTAACGAGACATTGCAAATGATCTTTGGTGCAGCGTAACTCCAGACAAGCATCGCACGATCCTTCTCCAGGTGCTACCGGCACGAGCAACTCCGGTGCTTCACCTCCGTGATGAGGGTAAGTTTTCTCTAGTGTTTTGCTTAACAAATGCATAATGACCTAGACTTAGCTTTATTTACTCCAATATGCTTACCATAATGACCTAGACTTAGCTTATTTTCCTCCAAAATGACATAATAACCTTACTTAGCTCCAAAATGATCCATTTTACCTAAGTTAGCTCTAAAATGACCTAAGTTAGCTCGAATATGCTAAGTTAGCTCTAATATGCTTAGTTACCTAGGTTTGCTCAATAATGACATATACTTAGCTTATTTTCGTCCAAAATGACATAATAAGCTTACTTAGCTCCAAAATGATCCATTTTACCTAAGTTAGCTCCAAAATGACCTAAGTTAGCTCTAATATGCTTAGTTACCTAGGTTAGCTCAATAATGACCTATACTTAGCTTACTTATGTCAAAAATGGCATAATATGCTTAGTTAACTCAAAAATGGCATAATTACCTAGGTTAGCTCAATAATGACCTATACTTAGCTTATTTAGTTCATTTATGACATAAGTAGAGTAGCTTACTTAGCTCATAAATGGCATGATCACCTTGCTAAGATCATAAATGTCATATACTTAGCTTACTTACCTCATAAATGACATGATAACCTTGCTAAGCTCACAAATGTCATATACTTAGCTTACTTAGGTCAAAAATGGCATGATAACCTTGGTAAGCTCATAAATGTCATATACTTAGCTTACTTAGCTCATAAATGGCATGATAACCTTGGTAAGCTCGCATTGATGGAGTGATTCTTTTTACTTTCTTATTCTTCTTCTTCTTCTTCTTCTTCTTCTAGTCTTCTTCTTCTAACTTTCTTATTTCCCATTTTGCAGATTTCATTCACTTCACGGAAGCTTGCATTGATGGAGTGCTTCTTTTTACTTTCTGTTTTGATTTTGTATCTTTGAACAATGTGGAACTTGCTATATGGATGAAACTATTGTAATATGTATGGATGGAACTATGTATGTGGAACTTGCTATGTATGTATGGATGAAACTTATGTGTTGGATATCTCATATGTTTGCTATGAAACTTGCCCTGTGAAATATATATATATATATATATATATATATATATATATCATATATTTGCTGTGAAAATGCTTGGATATAAGAAAAAACAGAATAAAAAGAGTCAATGCAGGCTCTTTGCCGTCTGCCACCAACGGCAAAGGTCTCTTTGCCGTCTGCCACCGACGGCAAAGTGGCCACGTGGCAGCAACCTGTGCAACCTGTGAGCACTGGGGCTGACCCATTTGGTCACTTTGTCGTCTGTGGCAGACGGCAAAGGATGGCATGGTTTGTCGTCTGTGGCAGACGGCAAAGAGGTGGCAGCGGCAGACGGCAAAGAGCGGGGAGGGTGATGGGTGTGATGACGTCATGAAGCAGACAGCAAAGTGGAGGGCACATTTGCCGTCAGCCGGCAGACGGCAAAGCCTCCCGTTAGACACCTAACGTGGCTAACGTCTATCCTTTGCCGTCAACTTTCTTTGCCGTCTGCTTGCCCAGGAAAGCTGACGGCAAATGTCTTTGCCGTCCGCTGTTTGAAAACAGACGGCAAAGAAGCTCTTTACCGTAACTTACAGTGCCGGCCATGTTTGCCATCTACGGCAGACGGCAAATCAGCTGATTCCTGTAGTGACCCCCCCTGGGCGCGCCCTCCAGGCTTGCCGCCTCCTCGTGGCTCTTCTGGTCTTCTCCCAAAGCTTCCGGGGTCTCTTCTGGTCCAGAAAAAATTAATCCAAAGTTTTTTTTCTCGTTTGGACACTTTTTGATAATGATTTTCTGAAAAGGAAAAAACAAGCAGAAAACAGCAACTGGCACTGGGCACTGGGTTAATAGGTTAGTCCCAAAAAATTATATATAATGGCACATAATTGCATATAAAACATCCATGATTGATACTATAATAGCATGGAACAATCAAAAATTATAGATACGTTGGAGATGTATCACCCTCCTTTTATAGATCAAGGGGTAACCACGGTGGTAAAACAGTCATTACATGTTGATTAGATAGCTTGCAGTGCTATCATACCTAACTCTGCCGGTTTAGGGCAAACGCAATAAATGCGCCATTAGGTGTCATGTGGAGGAGTAGCCCCGGCAAGGTTCCTGCACCGCTCGCCCAGCTACCTCCTATAATCTTGACACGCCTTCTGGACGGGTGGCATTAAAGGTGACCCTCCTTCCAGCATGCTGACACGTGCCCCGACAAACCTCACCAAACTGCCTGCTCGCTCGACGCCTCACAGATTAGCGACTAGCTGCTCGATGAGGTGGAGCGAAGAGGAGCCAATAGAGGCTTGCCGGCACAGAGCTTGCCGGGCTTTCATCTTGCCGGCTACTGTCTTGCCGGCAAGTGATGCTTCCATCTTCAGCACTAGCCAAGTGCTTCTTGATGCTTCGTCTTGATATGTCCTTTATGGTTTTGCAACCAAAGCTTGAATCTTGATGTTGGTAATCTCCTGGCAAGCCCTAGCCATCAGGAACGCTACCACTGCCTGTGCATAAGTCAGGGTATAAAATACCCATGTTTTATAAACCGACAATCGAATTGATATCACTCAAGATCATTTTGTTTGGTCCCATATAGGTCTCACGAAGATGCTTCACCGCAGTGTTGCAGTCAGTTGCAACGATTACCTTCCTAGCATTGATATCCTTGGCTAGAGCTAAGCCTTTCGTGCATGCCATGGCTTCATGTTTCAGGATCAACAAGATCATGAAAACATATCGAAGAGGCTCCCACAAACTGCCCCTGGTCATCAAGACATACGGCAGAGATGGCAACCCTGTCTTGTTTTTGGACACCCATGCATCTACATTAATTTTCATGAAACCCTCGGCAGGTGCGGTCCATCTGGAAGTGCTTGTAGAAGTATATGAAAGAGTCCTCGATGCCACCGATATAATAAGAGCCAGATCCTCCAGAAACTTGCTCATAAAGGCTAGTGTTGACAAGGGATATTGAAATTCTTGCTCATGGCTAACTTTCCACCTGGCCCACCATACTGCCCATAAGGTCACCAATAGCTTTGCAAACTTATCCTGGCCCACCAACTCTTGCATATCAACCATCCAGAGCCTAGCATTTGGGTTTCTCGATGCTATCATATGCTCAACTAGCTCTTCATCAACTAGTGATCACACACAATTAGCCATATTGCAATCAGTGAGTGCATGCCTCCATGTATCCTTAGCTCACTGACAAGGTGGGCATACATTAGAATCAACCATATGTCTCTCCATGCACACAGATTTAGTTGCAGTCAATTTTCCTAGCAAGCGTCCATGAAAAAAATGCTTAGCCATGACTTTTGCTCACCACAAGTTTGTCCATAGCTTCTGGGTAGTGATCATGTTAGAGGCTATGTGCCTCTCATCTAGCCAATCCTACCTTCTCACCTTAGTATCAATCAACAATGTATACGCCAATTTTACGGTGAAGATACCAGTATGCTCGTAATGCCATGCCCCCTCATCCTCTAAATTTCTAGAGCTCAACTGTATTTGTAATATCACATGTGCATATGCATGCTGCAAATGCTCGGCAATGGCTTTGTTGTTCCAGCTCCTAGTCACACTATTAATCAACTCTGAGACCTTGGTTGGAGGATCATTCGATCTCGAGTGCAAAGCCCGCAACATATTATCTCTAGGAATCTAATTATTTTCCTAGATATTTGTTGTACGTCTGTTGCTAATCTTTCGGATCAGGCCTTGTTTCAAAATAGCAATACCCTAACAGATAGCTCTCCAAACTTGACTTGGGTGGGTACCCGGCTCAACTTGCAGTAGCACACCATCAGGGTAGTCGGACGTTTTCAAATTCTTGCACTTAAGGAGCGTGGATCTTGCAAAATCCTCGACAGTTATTTAGCAAGCATGGCCAAATTGACCAACTGGGTGTCTCGAAAACCAAGACCCCCTACTTAGGCATCGTCATGGTCTCCAATGACACCCATGTCTCTTTTCTATCCCCATTTTCATTGTCCCACCAAAACTTCCTCAACATATTATCGATTTGCAAACACAATCCTCGAGGCAATAAAAAGCAAGACATGGAGAAGGTAGGGATCGCCTGAGCCACATTTCCTTCCTAGCCGAGGCCATATATTTCCTTCCCTACAATCTATATTTTATATATTTGAAGGAATCATTCTTGGACTAGCCCACATTAGAAGGTAACCCAATATAACACTCTGACAAAGACTCATTAGGGACATCCAGGATACCATTGATAATTTATCTCTTATCGCTCATACATCCCTTGCCAAAAAGGGTGCTTGATTTGGCTATATTAACCCTCTGACTGGATGCATTGCAATATGCCTGGATCATAGCCTTCATAATAATTGTAGCATCTCCATTTTCCCTAAACATCAATAAACAATCATCAACAAACAAAAGATGATTAATAGAGGGAACCGTGGGGACAACCATCACACCCTTTACATTATCGTTTGTGCTTCTGGCCTTGAACAAGCATGATAAGCCCTCTGCAGCCTACAAAAATAAGTAGTTAGGGTTTAACTATGTCAACCAACAACACAAGGATTAGTACTAGGAACTTGAGCCGAATAATGAACTCCACAGTGCGATGATTACTATGTAGCCCATCATCCTATCATGGATTTATTTTATTTTATTTTATTTTTGCTTGTAGGAAATATGTACTATTGAAAACACTTTTCCCATAGAGTTACGCCTAGGGTCAACTATCCTTCGGCGTCAATGCCGAAGTCCATGTAAAATTGCCGCCGATCATCGAGATCCCCTCATCGGGCGACAGCCCACCACATCCTGAGTGATAGAGAATGACTACATGGAAGGTTTGAATACCATGGAGGACGGAGGGGGACATAAGGGAGCGTGGGTAGAGGATACGATGGATCCATAGAAGGTCAACCAGATCGTGGAAGATGGTGATTTGGGGGCGGCGGCGCCGCCGATTCAGCCAGAGTTGGAGGGAAGGGGAAGGCTAGTAGTAGTACGTCGGATCAGGAGTACGATTATGAGGCTGTGTGGGATCACTATGGGCCAGACCAAACCATAGAGGATTGCTTTGAAGGTCTGAATCTTCACGGAGATGAGGAGGAGGATATGGATCTATCGAGAGAGGTGGAAGAACTAATCAAATATGTGAGGTGGTTTGGGCTATTTAGGGTTCATACTTCGAGACCTTTTAGCCACTAAGCATTGCTAAACACCGTGAGAAACGTGTGGGTGTCAGCTGATACGTCTTCAACGTATCTATAATTTATGAAGTATTCATGCCATGTTTATAACAATTTTATATGGTTTTGGTATGATTTGAATAGAACTAACCCAGACTAACGCCGTTTTCAGCAGAACTACCGTGGTGTTGTTTTTTGTGCAGAAATAAAAGTTCTTGGATTGACCCCAAAATTTACGGGGATTTTTTATGGACAAAAAGAGACCCCCCCCCCCCGGAGCTTCGTGGGAGGACCAGAAGAGCCACGAGGAGGTGACAAGGTATCCCAGCGCGCCCCCCCGGGGGGGTCACGCGGGGTTGCCTTATGGGCCCCTCGTAACTCTTTTTCGCGTAATTCCAACACTAAAAAATCCTATAAATAGAGAAACCCCCAGAAATAAACCTAGAACTGCGACTCCGCCGCAGCAACCTTCTGTTCCGAAGAGATCCCATCTAGAGGCCTTTTCCGGCACCCTGTCGGAGGGGGAAATCATCATCGGAGGCCATCTTCATCATCCCGGCGGTCTCCGTGATGAGGAGGGAGTAGTTCACCCTTGGGGCTGAGGGTATGTACCAGTAGCTATGTGTTTGATCTGTCTCTCACTCGTGTTATTGATTTGGAATGATCTTGATGTATCGTGAGCTTTGTTAATATAGTTGGATCATGCGGTGCTTCTTCCCTCTATCTTCTTGTGATGAATTGAGTCTTTCCCTTTGAGGTTTCGTTATTGTCGGATTGAATATTTCAGATTTGAGAACACTTGATGTATGTCTTGCATGTGGATACCCGTGGCGACAATGGGGTATTCTATTGAGTCACTTGATGTATGTTTTGGTAATCAACTTGTGGATTCCCGTGACCTTGGGGTAATCTAGGCATATGGGTTGGTACACGTTTTCATCTTCTTTTCTTCGATAGAAACTTTCGGGTACTCTTTGAAGTTCTTTGTGTGGATTGAATATTATGAATCTGAAGTTGTTTGATGCATATCGAATAATCAACTCACGGATACTTGTGGTGACATTGGAGTATCTAGGTGACATTAGAGTTGGTTGATGCGTATCATATGGTGTTATTTTAGTACGAACTCTAGGGCTGTTTGTGACACTTATAGGGATGGCTCAGTAGATTGATCGGAAAGGATAACTTTGAGGTGGTTTCGTACCCTACAATAATTTCTTCTTATGTTCTCTGCTAGATAAGAACTTTGGAGTGATTCTTTGTCGCACGTTGAGGGATTGTTATATGATTCAATTATGTTAGCATTGTTGAGAGATTGTACTAGTGAATGTATGAACCCCAGGCCTTGTTTTCAAGCATTGCAATACCGTTTGTGCTCACTTTTACTACTAGTTACCTTGTTGTTTTTAATATTTCAGATTACAAAAACCTATATCTACTATCCATACTACACTTGTATCACCATCTCTTCGCCGAACTAGTGCACCTATACAATTTACCATTGTATTGGGTGTGTTGGGGACACAAGAGATTTCTTGTATTTGATTGCAGGGTTGTTTGAGAGAGACCATCTTCATCCTACGCCTCCCACGGATTGATAAACCTTAGGTCATCCACTTGAGGGAAATTTGCTACTGTCCTACAACACTCTGCACTTGGAGGCCCAACAACGTCTACAAGAATAAAATTTGTGTAGTAGACATCAAGCTCTTTTTTGGCGCCGTTGCCGGGGAGGTGAGTGCTTGAAGGTATATCTTTAGATCTTGCAATTGAATCTTTTTGTTTCTTGTTTTACACTAGTTTGGTTTATTAAAGAAAACTAAAAAATGGAATTGAGGTTGCCTCAAATGCTTTATCTTTATGAAGTATTTCTTGAAAATAAGGATTCCGATAATTGTGCTCAATTGGTAGAGGAAGAATTTAATAAATGTTTAATGTGAGTCCTTTGAATGATGAGCATGACTGCAATGATATTAGTATGAATTCTTTGAATATCCATGATGCTAATTATATGCAAAGCCATAAGCTTGGGGATGCTATGTTTCATGAAGATGATCTTTTTAGTCCCCCTACTTTTTATGAGCAAATTTATTATGATGATTGCATGCCTCCTATTTATGATGATTACAATGATGAAAGTGGGTTTGGAAGAGTGTCAACTTTATGCAATAATGATCCCACTATTTTGTAGGGTGTTGAATCTTATTGGAATAATGATAAAAGTGGATTTGGAGAGTTCATGACTTTATTTAGTGATGAATCCACTATTTTGGAAGAGGTTTCAATTGATTATGACAATAAAGTTGCTATCTATGATGATTATTGTGATGACATGTATGCTATAAAGAATAATTATAACCATGAAACTTGTCATCATGATTTTAATTTTCAATTGGATTATTCCAATCAAGTAGATAGTCATTTCATTGAATTTGCTCCCACTATTATTGATGAGAACAAATTTGCTTATGTGGAGAGTAATAAAAATCCTATGCTTGTAGGTCAGGAAAAGAATGCTTTATATGATAGCTATATTGTTGAATTCATTCATGATGCTACTGTAAATTATTATGAGAGAGGATCATATGCTTGTAGGTGTTGCAATAATATCAAGTTTCCTCTCTATGTGTTGAAAGTTTTGAAGTTATACTTGTTTTGCCTTCCTATGCTAGTTGATTCTTAATCACATAAATTATTTGCTCACAAAATCCCTATGCATAGGAAGTGTATTAGGCTTAAATGTGCTTGCCATATGTTTCATGATGCTCCCATTATTTTTCACAAGCAAATATGCCCGTGCGTTGCAACGGGAGAAAAACAATCATATTATGCAGATGTGGTAGAGATAAAAAAAAGTCTGAATCAAATGCTAGGATGAGATAAGGATTTTCAAAATGTCATTTCACAAACTATGTCTAAGTGATGTCATGATGAGAAGGGACTTTTAAAAAGTCATTTCAAAAACTGAAAATGTGATGGTCTCATCACGACTTGATTTCCTAAGGCGCCAAAACAAAATATTTTTTGGCTAAGCAAACTATGTTGATGGACCCCTGCCTAAGCTAGACCGATGCATGATGTGTCTCGCCTTAACCTAGCGTAGCGGTGTTTTTCATAACCAATAAAACTGTGGTACCAGAATTTGTGTATGGAGGCAAAATAGGCATTTAGTCATTTTCAAATAGCTTACAAAAACTAACCCATAGGAAGCTGTGTCAATTTTTTTGGAGCTCAGCGCTGTACAGAACAGGGAAACCTTTTTTTACCCAACGCGTGAGGGACTAAATAAAATCATAAAACGACCTCTACAGATCCCCTAATAAAACCTCTACCTAAGTGATGGTTTGTTTTGTTCGTTATTTATGAATCTGTTTTAATTTTTGTGAACATTTTCTAAAATTTCATGGATTTTCAAATTCCTGAATATGTTGTGAATACACGATCATATTTTAAAAATCATGAACATTTTTTTATTTCACGATTTTATTTGAAATCGTGATTTTTTTTTAATAATATGCGAACAGTTTTATGAAATCACGAACATTTTATGATTTCCCGAATGTTTTTCGAATTCACAAATATTTTATGATTTCTCAATATATTTTTCTAGTACTCACAACTTTTTGAAATTTGGATTTTTTGGAAATCCCGGGTTAATTTAAAGAAGGAAAAACAGAAACAAAAATGAGAAAGGAAAAAAGCAAAAAAAAAACAGGGGGCGTCACGACCGGCCCATTACCGCGCGTATGGGAAGGGGAGAAAAAGGGGTAGGAACCAGGGATCGAACCCTGGTCTCCCGTGTAGAAGGCAAACGCCTTAGGCATTGCGCTGGTACAACGCTTGTGATATATGAGTGTATCATTGTATAAGAACCAAATCCGGCGGCGATTTTGAAAAAAAAACGAATTGTTTTCTTTACTTACGGGTGGCATGGTGGGTAATTCTCGCCAACTTCAAGGGTAATTTGGATGGCGGGTATACGGGCAGAAGCACTCCGTGCTTTATTATTAGGTAAAGATTTCTTCACTTTTTATGTGAGCATCATTAAAATCATCATGCCTAGCTAAAAGGCTTTAAAGAAAAGCGCTTGTTGGGAGACAACCAATATTTATACCTATTGTTTTTGTGTGTCCACATGATTAAGCTACTGTAGTAATCATGTTTTATAGCTTTTGTTTCAATAATGTGCCAAGTAAAGCCTTTGGGATAGTATGGATACTTGTTGATTTAATTCTGTGCAAAAACAGAAACTTTTGCGTTCAGTGCTGGAATTTATGTTCTGTACTGAAGCGCGATAAAATTCTGAAATTTTTACACACTATTGGGTTACAAATTGTTTACGTTTTCCTAAGTTTTTAGAATTTTTGGAGGTACAGAAGTATGCCTTTTAATTCGCTCACTACATGCTATTCTGTTTTTGACAGATTCTGTTTTTATTGCATAGTTTGCTTGTTTTAGTGTTTCCATAGCTTATATTGAGTAATATAAATTGTGGAAATGATAGAATTTAGTAGGAATTATGTGATAACAATTATTAATCTTGTCTTGACAGTACGTAAGTGAATGATTTATTTTCATACTAACCTATCTCACGGAGTTCCGTTAAGTTTCCTGTGATTGAAGTTTTCAAGTTTTGGGTGAGATATCGATATGAGGAGAATAAGGAGCGTCAAGACCTAAGCTTGGGGATGCCCAAGGCACCCCAAGGTAATATTCAAGGAATACTCAAGCATCTAAGCTTGGGAATGCCCCGGAAGGCATCCCCTCTTTCGTCTTCAACACTATCGGTATATCCTACTTGGAGCTATATTTTTATTCATCACATAATATGTGTTTTTCTTGGAGCGTCATTTTATTTTGTTGAGATTTGCATTCTGTTATAAATAATCACGTTTTGTATCTTTTATTTCAATAAAATGCCAATTATAGCCTTTATCATGCTCAGTTTGCAAGTTTATGTGTTGCTGTTTGAGAACAGAAAGTTTTCTGTTATGTCCTGAATTTATGTGGATTGTCAGAACATGATAAAAATCTGAAATTTTTACACAGTAAGCATGCATGAGTTCTCTGTCATGTGGTAATTTTTCAGAATTTTTGGAGTTAGGGAAGTATGAATTTTTATTTCACCTTTACAGACTGTTCTGTTTTGGCAGATTGCTGTTACAGTTGCATTGTTCGCATATGTTTGCTTGTTTAATGTTTCTACTTGTGGATAGGAGTATTAAATATGTAGAGGCATTTAGTATGCAATGTTTAATTATAATTTTAGTGATTTTCTACAGTAGAGAATGTTAAGGTTTTGAGTTGATTTATACTAACTTATCTCACGAGTTCTTGTTGAGTTTTGTGTGGATGAAGTTTTTAAGATTTAGGAGAATATGAGAGGAATTAAGGAGACACAAGAGCTCAAGCTTGGGGATGCCCAAGGCATCCCAAGATAACATTCCAATAAGTCTCAAGCAACTAAGCTTGGGGATACCCCGGTAGGCATCCCACCTTTCTTCATCGACACCTATCGGTTAGCCTAAGTTTTTACTTGTTCACATGATATGTGCTATTCTTGGAGTGTCCTTTTTGTTTTCTTAGCTATTTAATAAAGCTCTTTAGATCTGAAAGTTTGTAGTTGGAGAGATTCTTCACATAGCTACTTAATTGTTTAACTACTCATTGATCTTCACTTATATCTTTTGGAGTAGTTTGTCATTCACTCTTGTGCTTCACTTATATTCTAAGAGTGAATTGTTGAATGAATTGAATATCATAGAGTTGAAATTATATGTGCTTTATATGCTTGTCTCATGCCTAGTAGTAGTTTCACATTGGGTTTAGCAAGTAAAATCTATTGAAGTTTGACAATCACAATATTGGTCATACAAGCAATTCATGAATGATTAGTATATGGAAGAGAAATTTCACATACAAATATATTATCTTGGACATCTTTTATGATTGTGAATACCCATTAATTATTTTCAAACTTGAGCAAATTAGTTGAAGTTGGACAAGGAAGACAACGTAATGAGTTATGTTTGGGTATATTTGCATAGAAGTTATATTGTTATGGATCCTCTAACATGTGGTGCTTGTTTAGAATCTTTTGCTAGCCACAATTTCTGTACTAAGCGGGAATACTGCTTGTGCATCCAAAATCCTTGAGCCAAGTTTCTTCCATGAGTGTCCACCATACCTACCTATATACGGTATTACCCTGCCGTTCCAAGTAAATTTGCATGTGCCATCTCTAAAACCTTCAAATAAACATCTGTTTTGTGTGCCCGTACCGCTCATGGAGCGACGGGGCGGTCAATATCTTCCATGTTTATAATAATTTTATATGGTTTTGGTATGATTTGAATAGAACTAACCCAGACTGACGCTGTTTTCAGCATAACTACCGTGGTGTTGTTTTTTGTGCAGAAATAAAGTTCTTGGATTGACCCCAAAATTTACGGTGATTTTTTATGGACAAAAAGAGACCCCCGAAGCTTCATGGGAGGACCAGAAGAGCCACGAGGAGGTGAGAAGGTATCCCGGTGCGCACCGGGGGGGTCGCGTGGGGTTGCCTTGTGGGCCCCTCATAACTCTTTTTCGCATAATTCCAACGCTGAAAAATCCTATAAATAGAGAAACCCCCAGAAATAAACCTAGAACTTCGAATCCGCCGCCGCAACCTTCTGTTCTGAAGAGATCCCATCTGGAGGCCTTTTCCGGCACCCTGCCGGGGGGGGGGGAAATCATCACCGGAGGCCATCTTCATCATCCCAGCGGTCTCCATGACGAGGAGGGAGTAGTTCACCCTCGGGGCTGAGGGTATGTACCAATAGCTATGTGTTTGATCTCTCTCTCTCTCTCGTGTTCTTGATTTGGCACGATCTTGATATGTCGCGAGTTTTGTTAATATAGTTGGATCATATGGTGTTTCTTCCCACTCTATCTTCTTGTGATGAATTGAGTCTTTCCCTTTGAGGTTTCGTTATTGTCGGATTGAATATTTCAGATTTGAGAACACTTGATGTATGTCTTGCATGTGGATAACCGTGGTGGTAATGGGGTATTCTATTGAGTCACTTGATGTATGTTTTGGTAATCAACTTGCGGATTCCCGTGACCTTGGGGTAATCTAGGCATATGGGTTGGTACACGTTTTCATCTTCTTTTCTCCGACAGAAACTTTGGGGTACTCTTTGAAGTTCTTTGTGTGGATTGAATATTATGAATCTGAAGTTGTTTGATGCATATCGAATAATCAACTCACGGATACTTGTGGTGACATTGGAGTATCTAGGTGACATTAGAGTTGGTTGATGCGTATCATATGGTGTTATTTTAGTACGAACTCTAGGGTTGTTTGTGACACTTATAGGGATGACTCAATAGATTGATCGGAAAGGATAACTTTGAGGTGGTTTCGTACCTACAACAATTTCTTCTTATGTTCTCCGCTAGATAAGAACTTTGGAGTGATTCTTTGTCGCACATTGAGGGATTGTTATATGATTCAATTATGTTAGCATTGTTGAGAGATTGCACTAGTGAAAGTATGAACCCTAGGCCTTGTTTTCAAGCATTGCAATACCGTTTGTGCTCACTTTTACTACTATTTACCTTGCTATTTTTAATAATTCAGATTACAAAAACCTATATCTACTATCCATACTACACTTGTATCGCCATCTCTTCGCCGAACTAGTGCACCTATACAATTTACCATTGTATTGGGTGTGTTGGGGACACAAGAGATTTCTTGTATTTGATTGCAGGGTTGTTTGAGAGAGACCATCTTCATCCTACGCCTCCCACGGATTGATAAACCTTAGGTCATCCACTTGAGGGAAATTTGCTGCTGTCCTATAAAACTCTGCACTTGGAGGCCCAACAACGTCTACAAGAATAAAAGTTGCGTAGTAGACATCATCAGCCCAAGGTGCTACCTTCAATATCAAGGGGGGTGAACTTGTTCTTGGTCCAATGTCATTGTTTGGGTGACTGGAAAAGAGTGATGGATGGTGGACCTTGGTTGTTCAGAAGGGACCCGATGGTGATTGTCGAGTATGATGGATTCTCCAATGTGTATGATCATGTCCTAGATAAGATTTCGGTGTGGGCTCTGATAAAGGCCTTACCAGATGGCCTTACAAGGAAGAAGGTGCTCGCTGAGAAGGTTTCAAAGAAGGTGGGCATGCCACTGTTTACTGTGATAGTTAACGAAGGAAAAAATCAATCTGTCAAGCTCACTTCGAGCGAGGGTTTTTGTTGATGTTAACCAACCTTTGGTGCGGTTCGTTCTGATCACGTTGAAAGAACGAAAGAAATATCTAGTGTTCTATGAGAAACTCCCGGATTTTTACTATTTTGTGGTTGCATGGGCCATGTGGTGGAGGAATGTGGGGATGGCATACATGATCCTAGTGTGTGCAAATTAGGAGATTGGCTATTATGGAGCAATGACCAAAACAACTCCAATGCGAGAGGTAGAAGGGGACGTGGTTTTGCTAAAGGAAGGGCTGGAGGTAGTACTGCCGAAGGAAGGGGGCGATGAGGGCAGCAAGATGGAGGGGGAGAGGGGTTAGAGGTGGTAGATTTGGGATGGGGTAGCGGGAAGAGATGAAGGTGTTGTTGATCTGGCTGTAGGTATGGACTACATTCCAGGAGATTTTGAGGATGGGAGAGGTGCAAGGAAGATGTTGGAATGGAAGGATGGTACAGTGACTGTAAATGGGCAACCCGTACCTAATCTTGCTAGGAAGTGTACGGTTCTCCTGGTCAAGAATAGTCATGGGGTTGCGGCATCAACAACAGGTACCCCAGGAAAGGTGCCCATTGTGAAGAGGAGAAGACAAGGGGAAATGGTGGACATGATGATGTGGACATGACTGAGGAGGCGGCCTCCCAAGGGAAGGACCGCCGAACCCAATGAATATCCTCAGTTGGAACTGTCGGAGAGGGGCGAATACCCAGACAGTTCGTGAGTTAGCGACGATGATAATGTCGCATTCCCCCAAATTTGTGTTCTGGTGTGAATTAGACAAAAAGCTGAAAAAATGAGAAGGAAAAGGAGTTGATTTGGCCTCCGGGGATTTGAAGGGGTGGACAATAAAGGATTGAGTAGCGGGTTGGAACTATTTTGGCATGAGTCTTGCACGGTCAACATACTGGACAAGGATGACCGTTATATTGATGTCGTGGTGAAAATTTCAGATTCGAGCAAGCAATGGAGGTTGATGTGCATGTGCGGCGAGTCACGTGTTGAAAACCGCCACCTAATGTGGTCGAAACTTCAGAACTTAAGCACGGCTTCAGACTTGCCGGGGTTGGTAATAGGTGACTTTAACAAAGCCATGTGGGATTTCAAACACTTTTTAGTCACTCCAAGACCAGAAATACAGATGGTTGCATTCCGGGATACTCTGGAAATATGTGAATTAGTTGATCTTCGGTTCTCTGGGGTGTCGCACACTTATGATAATATGAGAGGTGGCAATGCAAACGTCAAAGTCGGACTAGATCGGGCAGTGGCTTCCAATGACTGGCAAAACATGTACTCTTTTTACTCGGTGCACCATCTGATTACGCCATGTTAAGACCATGTGCCTTTGCTGCTAAGAGGAGAGTTAGGAACTTCATTTGCAAAGTCAAGGTGCAGGCAGTATGAAATCCACTGGGAAAGAGATGCTGCCCTACCTGAGATCTTTAAAGAAGCGTGGGAGTCTTTTGGTTCTGTGAACAACTTGGCGCGGCTACATGTAGCTTTGGACCAAACCATGGCTACCTTGCCGTCATGGAGCAAGGAGAAGCATGGAAACATTACTATGGAGTAGAGGAGTCTTGATCCTAGCTTGAACAACTGATGAATATGAATGCGGATTGTCAGGAAATACGTAAGGTAACGGGTAGAATGAATGAATTACTCTATAAGGAGGAAATTATGTGGCTTCAGAGATCAAGGATTTCATGTCTCAAAGGAGACCGTAATACAAAATATTTTCAGACTAAGGTCGTGTGGAGGGCAAATAAAAATAAAATTTGTGAGCTTAAGGACAGCAATGATGTCTCTCATTCAGATGTGTGAACTATGAGTATGATGATTAATGAGTACTTTCAATCAGTGTTCTCGGCAGACCCTAATCTTGATGCTTCAGAGGTGCTGGACTTAATTGCACTAATGGTAACCGAGGCAGACAATGAGAGACTGACTAGGCCATTTACCGATGATGAGATAGCAGATGCTTTGTTTCAAATTGGCCTCTTGAAGGCCCCCGGGCCGGATGGTTTCCCGTTGCAGTTTTTTCTAGCGTAATTTGGACACATTGAAAGTGAGTGTCATTGCCTTTGTCAAGAAATTTTTTGGTCTCAGGTGTGATGTTGGATGGGGTCAATTCTACATCCATTGTGCTAATCCCAAAGATTACAAATCCTACTAAGCTAACAGAGTAAAGGCCAGTAAGTCTCTGTAATGTCATTACAAGGTAATTTCGAAGTGCTTGGTTAATAGGTTGGGGCCTATTTTGGGTGCTTTAAAATCACCAGAGCAAAGTGCTTTCATTCCTGGTAGAATGGTCACGGATAACGCGTTGATTGCGTTTGAGTGCATCCATCATATCAAACAGGAGAAAGATCCTACAAAAAGCTTATGTGCTTATAAACTGGACTTGTCTAAGGCATATGATATGGTGGATTGGGATTTTATGAAGCAGGTAATGCAAAAGTTGGGGTTCTCACATCGATGGGTTGACTGGAGCATGGTTTGTGTCACATCGGTGAAATATTCAGTAAAATTTAATGGGACCCTCCTAGATTCATTTGCACCGTCGTGTGGTCTTCGATAAGGTGATCCGCTCTCCACATTTTTATTCTTGTTTGTTGTTGATGGTTTGTCCGCTATATTTCAGAAGGGAGTGCAGATAAACAATATATCCCCTGTTAAGGTCTGCCGCTGTGCGCCCGGTATCTCGCATTTGCTATTTGCTGATGATACGCTTTTGTTTTTTTCAAGCTTCTCATGAACAAGCATTGAAAATTAAAGAGAGTCCTGATCTCTGTGAACAGGCTACTGGCCAACTGTTGAATTATGATAAATGCTCAATTCTTTTCGGTTCTGCTTGTTCGAATGGTGGCTCAGGAGCAGGTGAGGGAGGTCCTTAAAATAACTAGCTCATGCTTTGAGGGAAAATACCTCCCTACGCTAGAGGGGCGCATACCCAAGGGTCGGTTTCAAAACCTACAAGCTAGCTTATATAAGGTTGCTACAGTGGGGTGATGGTTTTCTTGCACAACCTGAGCGAGAAGTGTTAATTAAGTCGGCTGCACAAGCTTTACCTACTTATCTCATGGGGGATTTTAAACTTCCATTTTTTGTATGTGATGATCTTACCCGGTTGGTGAGAAACTTTTATTGGTGATCAAAAGAAGGGAAGAGAAAGGTCCATTGGAGGGCTTGGAAATATTTGGTGCAACCAAACACCAAAGCCGGTGTCGGGTTTAGAGACTTCTGTATGTTCAATCATGCATTTTACATGCTAGGCAAGCATGGCTATTAATTGAGAAACCCGAGAGCTTATGTGCTAGGGTGTTAAAGGCCCGATACTACCCGGATGGTAACTTGGAGGATACGGTCTTTACCGGTAATGCTTCATCATCATGGACTGCTATCAGTCATGGTTTGGACTTGCTGAAGAAGGGGTTGATTTGGAGAATAGGGAATGGAAGAAGTGTGCGAGTATGGACGGACAACTGGACACCTCGACCATATTCCTATAAACCTATATCTCCGCATGGAAGATGCAGAATAAGTTTTGTGCAGTCCAGCGACATAGACAGATCGGTTTATGCTTACCTTGTTAGAGAGATTAAGCTTTTGATGAGTCTTCGGGAGACTATTATTACTCACATTTGTAGGCTCTAAAATAAAGTTAATAATTGTTTAGCTATCTTTGCTAGAGAGGAGGTTCTGGACCTCCTAGAGCATTGGAGCTTGCCTCCTCAGATTGTAATATTGTTGGGGTTTGAGTAATACAAGTTTCAATTCGCAAAAAAAAAAAAAAAAAAAAAAAAACCATGGCTACAACGGCTTAACTCCATGGCTAAAACGGCTTAACTTTTGTAAAAGCGAGAACCGGGTAGCATCTGCCTGGCTTGGCCTACCTTTTCCCAGCGCATCAGTTGCGCTCGTACAGAGGACACTGCAGGCTGCAGGAGAAGCCGCTATATGCCAAGAACGGCAGACGGCGAAGTATCTTATCTTCCTTTTTTTTTTCTAAAAGTGGAGTCTCTTTTGCGTTCCTGCTCTCATGGACCATAGCTGTACTTCCTTCTTTGATTTGACAAAGCTGATTCTGGCGCTGTGCACGTTAGTTTTTGACCGTCTCACTTTATTTCGTTCCGTTTCCTTCATTCAGTTCCATCGTGTGTGCAGCTTATACGCGGCAGGGCTCTAGATGCAGTGGAGATAGCCCTCCCATGGCTATCGCGCAGAACCATTAATCGGGCCCGTCACTACTCCTTCTACTATGAAATAAAAGTGCTGGCGGTCCTCGTGTCATGGCCATGTATGTTGTATTGGTCCAAAATCATGTACCGCGCTCAAATCTACACGTGTTACTTGCTGCATTGATTCTTGATAAGAAGGCAAGCTAATTATCATTCAAGCAAGGAATGGGAGAGGACAAAACAAAAATGATAATTAGCACTTCCTCAAGATCATTTTGGTTTAGGCACG
Organism: Elymus sibiricus; assembly: GCA_039707655.1. Classification (NCBI taxonomy): domain Eukaryota; kingdom Viridiplantae; phylum Streptophyta; class Magnoliopsida; order Poales; family Poaceae; genus Elymus; species Elymus sibiricus. Next base: position 345,603,301 of record CM077668.1, read on the forward strand.
ATGCATGGCGTATTTTGTGAGGAATGGAGTCTTCGATAGCCATCCAGATTAGATGTATTTGTAGCATTATTTGTCAAGATTTAATGATTCATAGTCCATTTTTGTTCAACTTTTTTTTAAAAATCATAAGGGTTCAGATAATTTTCATATGGGACTTAAAATTTGGTCCTTTATTCATGTTACATTTTACACGCATAAAATCCATGTTTAACTTCTTGTTTTATTTTGTAACTGATATGATGATGATGCGTGTATTTACTTTGGTTTTTTTTTTTTTGAGAAACGTGTATTTACTTTGGTGCTCTCTGAACTGCATACAGCTGCCACGGACGATGTGCCTCGAACATGAGCGGACCACCAGTTTGTGTGGTTTGATGTGTTCTACCTGAGCTTTCTGCAAGTTTTTTTTTTTTTTTTTTGAGAACAACCTGAGCTTTCTGCAAGTGTTTCTGCCTTACGTCTCAATGAGAATAACATAAAATAAAGGAGGAATCTGCAGCTCGGCCCATACTAATGCACATGGTAGAAAATAAAAAGATAGTGGGCCTGTTTGGTTGGGCTACAAATTTGCCTGGACGTGCCAAAACAAGGGCCTCCTATATGACGCTAAGTGCGTCTAAATGCCCAGCAAACGCACAAGGACGACGCGACTGGTCCGGCACATTGATGCTGGGATTGTAGCGACTCGGACGATCGTAGCAGACGATTTTTCGTCAGATTTCAACGTTTTTCATGTCAATTATAGTTGTCATGAGGATGGCAAATTTCTTTAGCAAGCATGACAACGTTTTAATTTTTTGCCAGGGTTTGCCATCCTTGCTAAAGAAAACTGCCCTCATTGCGACAACTATAATTTCCATAAAAACATTCAATTTGCCATGGTTCCAAATCTGACGTCAGATTTTTAACATTATTGTTTCTTTGTTCAACTTTCTAGGGGATTTTTCAGTCTTTTTTCATTTAGTTATGCAAAATATATGAAGAAATTATTTATATTACAAAGTGAACATTTTTAAAATTTCTAGAATATTTTTTTAAAATCTGAACAAATTGTGAAACTTCTGTGCACATTTCTTTAAAATTCAGAATAGTTTTTAGCGAAAAAAATTCTAAAATTTGAGATGTTTTATAAAAACACGTACGTTTTTTGAATTTATGAGCATTTTAAAAAAGTTATGAGAATTCTTTAAAGTACATGAATATTTTTAAATTTGCAATCATTTTTTAAAATATATAAATATTTTTTAAAAATAATAATTACAAATAATAAAACTGAAAGAAAACCATTAAAGGAAAAAATAGAAAAAAATGAAAAAACTTGACCAGAACCTTCTAGAAGGTTCCTAAAACCAGATTCCTCTAGGTGCTACCGTACCTAATGGAGTTGACCCATTTAGCTTGCGTTCGCCTCGTCTAAGCGAAAGGTCAATATTACGTCTCAATGTGCATCATATAGGAAATACCCCAAAACAAGGGCAACAAATTTGGGAGAGCACTTGGTTTGTTGACAAGGTGTGGCAGCCAAACTACAAGTGTCAACATTCATGATTTGACAAACATATGCAATTTGAAAAGATCCGCACAACAATTGTTCGATAATATATTACGCGTTACGATATAGATTCAGTTCATTAAATTCACCCATATGCATGACTGTGTCTGACATCCCATTGAGCATTAGCACCATGGGCGCTCACCATTCAGACCAAAAAATGACAAGAAGAACAAAATTAAAGAAAATGAGAAGAAAAAAACTTTTATGTTCAAGGGACGAGCAAGCAGGTGAGCTATTTCAATGTCATGGCTAAGTTTACTGTGAACTAAAATAAATGTGTTATCTAACCTCAGTCTGTATGTTAGCTTAACTTGTTCTTTCTGGTTAGTTAGAGTAGTAGTATAAAAGATGTATTTAAGTTGCGTTTGATTTACTAGGTTTAGTTATTTGATCATTTTGGTGCCTTAGCTGTATCATGCGATAATGAGGTTAAAATGGTTTCGACCGATTTAACTTAAACTCAATTCAGAGGTATATAACAAATTAAGCCACTAGCCTACTTCTTAACTCCAAACCAAAGATGATACGTCACGTGTAGGCTTTTGTGCGCGCCACTGATATGGGGTTCTTACATCAGTGATTGGTCATTAGATCCCCGCAAAAAAAAGTCATCAAATTATTCACTAGAACTTTGAAAATTACCGGTACTTTTGTTGGCCTACTCAACATACTCTTCCATGGCCATCAGATTAGTTGTCTGGTCTCTGAAATCTTGAACTAAAAGTCAACATGCCCTCTCTGGTGTCCCTAGAGTGAACGATCGTTCGCTCTGGGAGGCTCATTCGAGCGAACGACGCCACCAGATAGAGTTCTCTCAAAAATCACTCCCAGAGAATGTGTTAGGAACTGCCATGCTATAACACACAGATTTGTCATGCTAAGAAGTAATTGTCTTGCCATAGCAAAAAGAATTGGTACATGTTCAAGGGATTTCTCATGCTGCAGCAGATTAAATTGACACACGTTTCAAGAATTTGCCATGCTGCAGCTGAGAGAATTCCGAGGCTAAGGAAACCGGAAGAGAAGTTGCCATGCATGATTTCAGTAATCGAACACAATAAGCTGCGGGGAAGGAGCGCTCTCTTGCGACGTCCACGTGGGCACAAGGGACTGGGCTGGTTTTCTTGTTTCGTTCTATCGTTTTCTCCTGCTCATTTTGTCGACGCGAGAAAACCCTAGCCCATTCCCGTCCGCATCGCTGCCGCCACCCTCCCAATTCCCTCTGCTCCTCCTACTTCCCTCCACCTCTCCCTCCTCCACGCCGTCAGGGGCGCCCCTCAAGCTCCACCTCATCGGTTCCCCACCCCCGCCCATGCTGCTCTCTTTGCGCGGCGGCCGGACGGAGGAGGAGGATCAGGAGGGCCGGAGGGATGAAGGAGGAGGTAGAGCCGTTCACGCCGCCGCCGTCGTCGTCCTCGCCCTCAGCGTGCGGGCCGCAGCGCTCCACCTCCTAGGCATCTCCGTCTGGTCGGCAGGTACACAACCTCCACCCCCATCTCTTCATCTCTCTTCTACTCTGTCTCATCTTCCCTAAAGCTAGAGCCATGGAACCGATGACTAATTGGGTTCCCTACCATGAGAGAGAAGAGGGGTGAGAAATAGGGGACGGAAGCAAGATGTGAGGATGAGGGGACGCTATGTTGCCTCCATCCCTGGCCTTCTTGGCGTGTACTGGTTGGCCATGCTCCGCTTCCTCCACTCCCACCTCTCGGCCTCGACGCCTCTGCGTATTTCTCCATCGCTCTCTTGCAGGTACTCACTCTACCACTCCTCTGCTTTGAGTTAATCCGCAATTTTTCCATCCTTGCTTGTGTAGATTATTGTTGAAATCCAACAAGGCCACTGTGGAAAATTATTTCCCTTTTATGCTCTGTTATCTACTCAATTATTTCTTTCTCAAATATAGCTGTGTTGTGTGATTTGCTATGCAAGCTATATATCGATAAATTGCAGGGGAAATATAATTGTGCTGGATTGTTCGAGACATGCATCACATAATTTTCTCAGATTTAGAGCTCATGTTACTTTGAATATGGTGTTGGTTCAGATTTTTGTTTGGGATGATTTCCAAATCTACTTATAGCTCAAATTCTTACTGTTTTCCTGGACTCCTTTTTTTGTTTGAGTGGTGTTGTTCTCTCTTCATGTATGTGCTGAGAATCCTGATTGGAAAGTGACTAATTTGTTCAGTATTACATTTGTATTATTACATGCCAATCTTCCAGTTACTAACTTGACTCTCTTTCAGGTATCTACTTCCTCAACAAGTGAGCATGCCTGCATTTATCACTTGTGCATATGAAACATTTTTCATGTTTATGTTTTTCTTAATCATATAACTTACAGGAAACATAGAGATATCTTGTCCGGAGACTCCAGTATACTGAGAAGCTTGAGTAAAGACTAACCAGTACATGATCTTTTTTGGGAAGGAACCATTTCATGCTCATGGTAACAAAACTGATTACCAACAAGAGCATCTTTTTAAATCCCGAAGCATGTGACCTTTTGGAATATGCTCTAAATCCTGATAACAAAATAGGGAGTTGAATTTTTATTAGAATGGAATGGCATAGTTGAGTCTATAAGATTTTGGTGTTGTTTTAGTTCTGGTTATATATTGCCTTCCTGAAGGGCTGCATGTTGAACTCCTATCTTTTGTCAAACAAAAAAAAAGTGTTTGTAGTCTGTATGCTGTACAGCTTATGATTCTTCTAAATATTTATTAAAACTCAAGATGCTTTCTCTTATTGTGTCGTAATCAGGTGTTCAATAGGTTCCACTATTGATTGGGAGAGTGTGCTGGACGCGTAGGGGAGCAAAAACTATGGAGCTATCAGTCCACCAACGCTCTTTGTAGAGCTGAACGCATGTATATCACACTGATGTACTTAAGATTCATGTATTTAAATATGTGTGGTCTGGTTATGTGTATCACATGTCTTTTACCATTTGAGTTTCACATTTGATTCCTTTCATTTTCAGTGTGATATAAAAATGATTGGGGCTTTCCAATTTGGTGTTGAAACTTAAGCTGCTACTTCAACTGAGTGCTATTTGGCACTAAGATGCAATGTAACCAATTACAGAGCTTTAATTCATGGTAGACGAAAATCGCAGAATGGCGCATGTAATGATTAATCAAGTCATTGGTTTCCTAACGATGTATTATTGGGTCATTTGTGTAGGGTTTGACATGCCCATGGGAGTCAATCATGCGATCATGTGGCTTCCGTGTTGTTCACCTCACCACATTTGATGGATGTCCGAGAGTGGTTCCGGCTAGATGGGTAATTTATTCATCCGTTAGTCTTGCTCTTATTTTTTTTCTTATGGTGTTGCTAAGTGTCCTCATAATTATTCACAATTACACGTAAATATGTTGTGCCATCCTTTAAGTTTATCCTTTTTTCCCCACTGAAAACTGTAGGGCAATTATAACGCCATCTTTTGTATTAATTGTGCACTTATCCTGCTATGTAGGTATAGGAGTTACATATTTCGAATTCGCGCGTGTTAGTTGCACAGGTAAGTTTTGACTTACAAGTAACATGCTTTATAGAATCTTGCTTCCTTTTTGTCAGTTGTTTTGCACTCTGTCTCATTAGAATCTTGCTTCCTTTTTGTAGTGACTACATATTTCTCACCTGCTTTTCTTTCATTGGATCTTACTCTCAAGTTGTACAAGGTAATGATTTTCGGTATCTCACTGCCCTTCGGAGGGGCTCATCACATTTGCTCCGGATTCCATGTTGCCATTTCTATACATTATTTTTAGTTAATTGTTTTCTGTTCTTCTAACCAGTGCCACTACTGGCAATTATCTTCAGTGCTTTTCAAATGATGATAATTAAATAAACCTCCCTTGCAAAGATGGAAAAGACCATTTAATTGTTAGAAGTTGGAGAATATTGTAACCATTTGCTGGCAGGTTGATCAAAGAGATTATTTGCTTATTTTAATATCAAACATTTTGAGGTATATCAATCATGGTAAGTTTTCTTAGCCTCTTCACATTGCACACATAATATCTTTTGCTTTCCTAGAAGTATGATAAACCCATGACTTAGGATAAACACTTGATATGTTGAGATCCCTACTTTTACTGATATCCTACTTCTATTGATGTCACTTTCAACTGATATGTTTTCATGGTTTAAGATGAACGGTACATTATGCATTGCATATGATCCATAATTTTGCTGCAGGTTTAGTTGATAATCGACAACAAAATACTTCTATAGTAATTTCTTGAATTCTGGAGTAAGCATGAAATGCATCTGCATGACTTAACATTCACCAATGTGCTCCTATTTTTCAAATAGGCGGGAATAAAAAGGTGGTTCAGAATTCTGATGGATATTCTCCCCCATGCTTGTTTACATGTGGCCATGTTTGTTGCTTATATCTCCATACGTATGTGTATTAATCAGACGATTGTTCTTTTTGTGTACTTTGCATTCATTGCACGTCTGTGCAGTTCAAATATTGTATGCAATCAAGGTGCATATGGGTGTATATTTTTCCTTTTCCCATATATGGAAATGATACTTCATGTAATTGACATATGTTTCAGAAAAACGGAATATACTAAATATTATGAGTCAGATATCAGCTGGTGGTGTCGGGCAGTGGGCAGATGGAGAAGATCACGCCGCGGTCGATGGAGCTGTTTGTGACGCACAATCACGCGGCGAAGGAGCAAGCGGATTCTCAGCAGACGTGGTTGCAGCTGGAGGAACACCCCGCGTGGTTGAGCAGGGGCACACTTTTGAGAGGTTTGTTGATACTATTCTGTAGTGTTCGAGTTTGTGGTGGTGTTGAAGAAATTGAATTTTGATAGGTGTTTGCTTTGTTTGTTTGTGCTTGAAGGTTCATGTACTTTGTGAGCACATGGGACATGCTGGAGATGGCGAATATATTCTATGCTAAAATGTTTCATCTAGATGGGGCTAACGAACGTCAAACCTAACTCCTGCCTATATATATCCCATCTAATGAACTTCAGGCCTTGTAATACTTTTGTGTCTCATATCCCATGAACTTCAGGCCTTCGAATGCTTTTGTGTCACATATAGTTTCTCCATTAGCTTCATTTCCTTTTGGATTTGGATTGTCTAACTGAATTATGCTCTATGTGTGACTCTAATTACATGTATTACTTTCTATAGTGAATCCGATTCTCTATTGTATACTAACTGTATTGGTGCCCAGAGGGCCTGATATTTGTTCATCGTCTGAACAATCTCACCTACTGACATGGATTTTCTGACATTGATCTTGCCTTTAACTCAAGGCAATGTTCATGTACACAGTAACAAGCATAGTAGAGCAGAGGGCTGCATCAGGAAGCGTGGAAAGGCATCTTAAACGAGTAATGAACTCTGTCCGACTAAGACATGTGTTGCTACTTAAAATGGACGCACACGACGAGCCGAGGCACTCAAACAAGACTAGTGCGCACATGATCGCCTCAAGAGGTGCGCCTGGGGCGCACCCCAGCCACTAGTTGACATGCTCCATCATAGAGAAGGCCATGTTACATATGAGGTCGATCGTTCAGGATGGTGCATGCGACATTTGTGTCATTCGCTTGGGAGGGTGCATGAGAGTGACGGGGGATACGCGCGCGGGATGGGACGCACTAGAGTGTTCCCTCAAAACCACTCAAAGGTAATGTTCGCTGAAGAAGATTTCCATTGCCCTAAGGCAGGGATAACGAACTATTTTCTTCGTCGACCAACCATAATCTAACAAAAATGTATTTACATTAAACAAACCGCAAATGAAATTACATCAGGCTACTTGATCTAATTGAATGTCTCAGTTAAATAACGTAATAGAACACTAAAACGGATGGCATCACAACACACACATGTAGGAGTATATGTACTCATCTATCGCTACTGAAATGAATCACTATAGGATTGCAGGCTGGGGATCATAGGTAACTTCTAGCCTGCAAAAATCACCGGTCGTCGGGGTGGCAAGTGGCATCTAGCCGCAGTATTTGGCCGTTCCAAACTTTCAGCTCCGCCCTGGCGGAACAGAGGCGGCGGCCATGTGCTGAACCCAGTAGTCGGCCAAGAACGTCTTGGCGGCGTCGAGGCTGGGGAAGTAGGGCGGCTCGAGGAACATCTGCGACAGGGGGTCCGTCCCCTCCGCCGGCACGAACAGCACCCGGTTGCCCGACGCCTCCGCCGTGCCACACACCGCCGCCACGACCTGTCTGTATGAGAAGAAGAACCTCCGCACGGCCGCCTCCACGGCCTGGAAAGCCTGCAGCAGCTCGATCTTGCCGGCGTCCTCGCCTTCGCCGCGCCTCCGGCCGTGGTACAGCCTCATGGCCGCCTCCTGCACCCTCGGCCCGCCATTGGGGTCCACCTCCACGCCGATCACCCACGGCACCAGCTTCTTAATGTCTCTAGTGGCGTTCGCGGCGTGCAGCAGCGCTCTGGACCGGAAGCAGAAGGACGCGTCGGTGCCGTCCGGCGCCGACCGTATCGCGAGCTGGCTCTTGAGCCGCAGGAAATCGTCCGGGTCCATGAGCAGGTGCAGGTCCTCGATGTCGGCGAGCAGCTTCCAGATCCGCTCCAGGATCCAGCAGTCGCTCGCCGCCGCCTCCCAGTCCTTTGCTTCGATCCGGCTGTTCAGGCGGGTGAGAAGCTGAGACGCCGCACACAGCCAGGATTCAAGAATCTGGTGGATGGTGAAGAGCGCCTCGTTCTCCCTGTTGCGGTAGCCGGTCTTGGGTTCCGGCGCGACCCTGGGCTTGAGGGCGTGCAGCTCGTGCGGCTGCACGATGCGGTCGTACTCCAGCACCGGCTTACCGGCCAGGTTGGGCTCGCCAAGGCCGAGGGAGAAGGCGCAGCCCTGCATCTGGCTCTCGATGGCGTACTTGATCTTGGCCGCCAGGGTCTCGGACTTGTCCCACGCGGCGAGGCGCGGGAGCAAGCTGGACTCGCTGGCATGGCACACGACCGCGGCGGCGCTCCCCGGCAGCTGCCACACCTCCGAGGCGCTCCGCTCCCGCGGGAGCACGCCCTCGGACGCGCTGAGCTCGGCCAGCGGCGCGCCCCGGTCCCCCTCGCAGAGCGCGGCCACCACCTCCACCTCCCGCGCGGCGAGCGACTCGACCCGCCGCGCCAGCTCGCGGCGGCTGGCGTAGCCCCGCGGGTCGGAGAGCGCGACGGACACGAAGCGGAAGGTGATCTCCAGCGCCTGCAGCGCGGGCTTGACCAGGCCCTCGTCGGCCCAGCCCGGGCAGCACACGGCCGTCCACAGCCTCGACAGCTCCGGCAGCCGCAGGTACTGCTCGTACGCCTCGGCCGCCGAGCTGTCCTGCACCTTGAGCACCACCGACGCCGCCGGCGCGAGCCGCTTATCGTCAGGCCGCACAGGCGAGAGCGGGGACAGCTTGGTCGTCGCCATTTCAACTCTGCGCCAGCTCAGAAACTTCTCGTTCGAAATCTCTACCACTCCTTGCTCCAAACAGAAACTTCGTTGCTTGTGCTCTGGTCTCGGGTCGGGTGTGGCCTCCAGGATTAGAATGTGGGGCTGCTTATATACTGCTTAGATAGGGAGGAGCTGAGCTAGCGCGTGGCGTGTGGACCGCGCGCGGCGCGGGGTGGTTTGAAGTTGAAATCTCTCAAACCGCGGGGGTCGGCATGCTCGGCTGGCGTGGGTGGGCGCGGGGCGGCACGCAGAAAGCCATTGAAATTAGCGCGGAGGAAGAAAAGGCGCTCCGATCTTATCCGGAGAGGAAGGAAGGCGTGGGCTGTCATCAGCTGCGGTGCGCGATGCGATGCGGTTTTGTGCTGCCCGAGTCGTCGTGAATCGTGGTGTTTTCTTGCGTTCGGGCAGCGCAGAGCACGTCGTTGTACCTCGTGGAACGCGGCCGTCTCTATCTATCCGCAGAGCACGAGGTTCGCCGTAAAAGATGTTGGGATTATCACATTTTTTTTGGATTATCGCTTAATTTAGTGGGAAAACTTCGTCCATTTCTCCTCTGCTTGCGTAGGTAATAATTCGGTAGGAGGTGACTAAATTTTCCCTAGCGAGCGACGTTAATATAGTTTGTGAAATTGGTCGGCAATGTCGTAAGCTACGGCAGCCATTGTTTTTCATTCGGGGATTTACCTTGTGATTGCTTCCATTGAAATGCTTCCTGGATTCGGCTAGGACGGCTTTCGGCATTTGCCTTTAGTGGCTTTCTTTCTTTGGTTATTGATCACTATTATACCCAAAGGTTTTAGTGGAGTCAACTGGTTTTCTAATGGTTTATAGTCGCATTCTTTTTATCTCGGAGTGGTGAGCATGCAGATGATCTCACCCGCCTGCCCGCCGAACTGTAGCTTGCTCCCATGAACTGGGTCGTAATAGTATTTAACAATTGTTTGTTTCATTCTTTTAAGCAATTACAGACATTTGAACACCACTATTGTCTTCTTCATTAATTAGGAGACTACTTGAACTGGGCAGATTCCGCCGCAAGAAACCTAACCAACTACCTGAAATGAGTACAGGTCGCATCAACCAATACCATTTAAACACATGACAACTATTCAAAGTTTCAAATGTTTAATCATGCACATTAAGTTCTGTAACAGATGGAGCAGCACATACTATTTAGTCGACTACATGCAGAAATTTCCATGCTTTCATGATTTGTGAAATAACAGAATAACCTCACATAAGCACTACACGATTCCTTCTCATAGAGCATCTACAGCCGGGCGTCTCAAATCGACTCAAACGTCCGGGCGAACGGACCGGTCAAAAAAACAAAAACTACCCACCCGGCGTCTTAAACCGACCACAAAACCCCCAGCTGTCCGGCACACCTTATATCCAACCCAAGTGTAGGACGGATATGGGGCGGCCCGGGCGTGCCTGAGCGCGTCCGCCACGTCAGCCTGGCCCACCACTGACTCCAGTCCGTCCCCATAAAAACCCCAATCTGAAGCAAACCATACACTCCACTCCACTTCGCTCTATTCTGTCTCTTCTCCTTCCTCTCCAATCCGATCCAATCTCATCTCCTTCCACCATGTCGAGCTTCGGCAGCCGCTCTGACGGCTCCGGCGATGACTGGGACACTTTCTCCACGAGGCGGCCGGCGACGAGGATGACATGGCCCTCCGCATCGCATTGCAGCGGTCACGGGTGGACACCGGGGGGGGGGGGGGGGGGGCAGTTCTGGATCTGCTCTGTCACCTGTTGCCAGCCCGTGCAACGCCGACTCCAGAGCTGGTCTTCCCACCCCGCACGGGCAGCTCAATCTGCATCGCCCCTTCATGGACCACCTCCCCGCCGGCCGCTGCTCCGCAAGGGCAGCAGTGGGTTCTAGTGCCCGCTCCACCGGCGCCACGGACGCGCACGCCGGAATCGGAGGCGTGCGCCACGAGAGATAGCGAGCAAGGGAGAGGGCGGACGCATCGGAGGCCGTCGCGCATTCCTCCCGCCGCCGTCGCGGGATGCCAGCGGTGCCCAACGAGGAGGAGTGGCTCCTCGCATGGGTCTACCGCCGGTCACTTACGACGGCAGAGACGGACGCTCGCCGGTTCCGGAGGAAGAACGCCAAGGTGCTCCGACTGGGCATTGAGCAGTCTGAGCGCGAGGCGACGAGGGTGGCCAAGCTCAAGCGGAAGCAGTACCGGGTTGTCCGGCGGTTGAAGGGCTACGTCGTCATCTCCTTTTCCTCCTCCTCCTCCGACTACGACACCGACGGCTCCGACGACCCACCTCCTGTCGCGAACGCCTACAGTAGCGCCGGCGACCGAAAGGGCAAAGGGCCGGTGAGGAAGTGATGAAGCTCGGCCCTTTCTCCGATTTTAATTTCTTTTTTTTTAGTAATCTGGCTTGAATTTGTCCGCCGGGCTGAACTGTGGTGAACTTTTGGTGCCATTTATGTAAACTATGTCTGTTTGCTATTGGTTTCATACGTCCATTTGCTTTTGGTTTAGTTCTACATTGCATGCTTTAGTATGGATATAAAGTGTCGGATATGAGGTACGCAACTATGGACACAAAAATTTGAGCACTGGCCGGTCCCTGTTCGCGGGCACGCGTCCGCTAACGTATAGGATGCTTGATTTGGCACGAGGGCCGGTCCCTGTTCGCGGACACGCGTCCGCTATCGTATAGGATGCTGGATTTGGCAACTCGTGCTGTAGATGCTCTTACTTGGGTAACCAACTTTACTGGCCGGCGCAAAACCACCTAATTCCAGCAGGACGTGCAATGCAATGGTGACACGGCATACGCCCGACCCACTTCACCTTACTCAAAACTCCATCAACAACTCACCACTCACCAATTCACATCCGGTGACACTACCTTCTTATCCCACGTCCAGCAGGGCCACAGTTATGGATTTGCTCGACTCGAAATATCAAACCTGAAGTGGGTCGCCTTTGTCTGCAGGACCGACCGTCCGTCCCGGCCCTCTGCCAAACTTTGACGTTCGGCGGACCCGCGCGCCAAGAGCAAAGTCTAGTGTAAATCTGAAACCAACCACCTCGGTCCGGTTCTGACCAGCGGCAGCGGAAGTAGCCGAGAAGTTTGTCTTGGTTTTGGGGGGAATGCCGTGATTACATTGCTAGTTTGCTACGCTCAGTGCTTATCCATGGTTTAGTGTGGTTTGACCAAGTATATTCCATGCGTGTGACCTATATGCTGAGAATTCAGCTTATCAGCTAGCTACTATTGTCGCGATAACTACGAACTTTGTGAGCTAGCTGTTTCTACTTTTCTTAGTCGACCGCAGATTTAGCGTATCCTTTTGCTACAGAAGGAACGTTGACAACTGGTTCATACTGTACTTCATACTAGTAAGAGCATCTCCAATAAATATGGACTAGTATGCAGGGAGAAAGATGTGCAGTGCACAATCAAGAGGCGCAGCACAGCACAGCACGGCGGGGAATAGCTGAAGAAGGCATGTCGGTAAGCAACGGCAAAAGTATGTTGGTCGGCATATGGATTACCTGCCTGCCTGCCTACTTAAGTTATTACCCGGACGTCAGGAGTGAATTGCAGAAACCACCACATTAGCGCATAGGTTTGCAGAAAACACCTTTTTACGAATTTGGGCCAGAAACCACTGATTTTTGGTTTAATCTTTTGCAAAAAAACACTGATCGGTCTATTTGGACATTATAACCGCGATTATGACATGTGGGGCCCGTATTCAATGATGTGGCATAACTGTTAGTCCCTGGTATTTTTGCAGAGGCACCCTTCAATTTGAAAACAAAAATGCAATTAGGCCCTTGCCATACCCAGCTCCGCCGTACTCTGCCGCCGGCCATCCCGCACTCGTGTGCTGTCTCACGCCAGTGCCCAGGCGGCGACAGAGCTCACCGGCGAGGGTTCCTGCTTGGCTGCGCGTGCTGCGCGCCGCCGCTGTTGCTGCTCGCGTCCGTTCTGCTCGCCGGCGCGCCGCTGCTCGCTCCCATGATGCGCGCCTCCACTGGTCTTCTTGCTCCGGTGATGCGCGCCGCCACCGCTGCTCGCGCTCATGCTGCGTGCGGCCGCGCTGTTGCTTGCGCCTGGCTGCGCCCCGCCGCTGCAGCTTGCTCCGATGTCGCCGTCGCTACCGGTAGGTCGCGGCCGCTCCGTGTGCCGGCCGTTGCACTGCCGCCGTGCCTGAAGGAGGAGGCGACGACCGTTCTGTGTGGTGATTCGGAGGCCAGAGCTGCCGCTAGTCCCCCACCCCATGCTTCCAAGAGCAGGGCGCCGGCCGACCAGTGCGCCTCGGCTGTGGCCACCGACCTCGACCTGGACTAGGTTGTGGCCGTGGCAGGCGCGAGGCCAGAGCCGCCCGTTGCACAGCAAGGAGGCGGCGAGCATCTTGGCCCAGGCCGCGGCGGCGGTGGCCTGTGGGAACGGCGGCGGGGGCCTGATCCCGATTGGATCGGGTAGGGAAGGAAGATTTCCTTTTTTTGGAGGGAGGGTTCTTTTTGAAAAAGACCAGTCTAACATTGTCTATTTTGAACGTTATGCCACATCATCAAATGCGGCCCCACATGTCATAATCACGGTTAAAATGTCCAAATAGACCGATCAGTGTTTTTTGCAAAAGATTAGACCGAAAATCAGTGGTTTCTGGCCTAAATTCATAAAAGGGTGTTTTCTATAAACCTATGAGCTAATGTGGTGGTTTTCTGCAATTCACTCGGACGCCAGAGAAAGCACGTACGTGCACCCACTGAACAGTCCAAGTCGATCTACACGACAGGTGAGCGCAACGCATCGATCGAGAAGAGTTATCCAGAGCGTACGTATAAACCGTATTATTGGTCTCCCTCGTACATGTAAATCTATATGTAGTATTATGGATATATTATTGGTCTCGCTAGCTGAGATAAGAATGGAACATAGACAACACAAAACGGAACAAATGGTTTCAGAAAGCAGCTTCTCAAGATTTAATTTCTGGGCTTCTGCCTCATGTTATTCCAGGAGGTGTGGTCAGTTTACAATATGCGGACGACACCATACTTTTTTTTGGAAAACTCTGTAGATAAAGCAAGGAAGTTCAAATGGTTCTTATCGTGTTTTGAAAACCTATCAGGCATGAAAATCAACTTTCATAAAAGTGATTTAATGACCATTAACATAGAGGAAGCTGTGGGCAAGGAATTTGCACAAATCTTTTGTTGTAAACTTGGTACATTTCCTATCAAATACCTTGGAGTGCCTCTACACTATGATAACCTGAAAGGAGAGGACCTCCAACCTATTATTGACAGAATTATTAAAAACATATCTGGGTGGATGGGGAGATTCCTCACATATAAAGGGAAAATTATTTTGCTATGCGGTTGTATAGTTAGCATTCTTGCTTATCTCATGTCCATGATCAAATTCCCTAAGTGGGCTATTAATGCAATCAACTCCCAAATGGCTCACTTCTTTTGGGGCAATTTGGGTGATCAACACAAATACCATTTGGCCAACTGGGGTTTGATCACCAGGAAGAAAGAATTTGGAGGGTTGGGGGTTCCAAACCTCAAGGAATTTAATATGGCTTTGTTAGCATCTTGGGGAAAAAGATTTTTTGACAATACTGACAAAGATTGGAAGAGAATTATTTCATATAAATATGCAGTGAATTCTCCTAATATTCTATGGTCAAAAAATGGGGTGGGCTCTACCTTCTGGAAGAGTGTCACCTGGGCTATGTCTGCAGCCAAAACCTTTTACAGATGGAAAGTGGGAAATGGCGAGCTCATTAGTTTCTGGCATGACACTTGGGCAGTGGAATGTTCCCTTAAAGTGCAATTTTGGGACTTGTTTTGCATATGTAACCAAGCTGATTGTACCATTGCCCAAGTGTGGGATGGAGTAAATCTGAAGCTGTCATTTAGAAGATGTGTGGATCAAGCGGGTATGGCACTGTGGGAGCAGCTAGTAGCGTTGATTAATCAGTTCCCATTGCTAGATGAGATAGATACCCCGATTTGGACGCTGGAACCTAATGGGATTTACTCGGTGAAATCTTTCTATGCTAAAATTAACTTTGGTGGGATAGCTTCTGCTATCAGCAACAAATTGTGGAAAATTGTTTGCCCTCAAAAGATTCACGTTTTTCTTTGGTTGTGTGTTTATAACAAGATTCTTACCAGAGATATGATGGAAATATGCCCTAGAGGCAATAATAAAGTTGTTATTATTTTATATTTCCTTGTTCATGATAAAGGTTTATTATTCATGCTAGAATTGTATTGACCGGAAACTTAAATACATGTGTGAATACATAAACAAATACCGTGTCCCTAGTGAGCCTCTGCTAGACTAGCTCGTTGATCAAAGATGGTTAAGGTTTCCTAACCATAGACATGAGTTGTCATTTGATAACGGGATCACATCATTAGGAGAATGATGTGATGGACCAGACCCATCTGTTAGCTTAGCATATGATCGTTCTATTTATTGCTACTGCTTTCTTGAATGTCAAATACATGTTCCTCCGACCATGAGATCATGCAACTCCCGGATACCGGAGGAATACCTTGTGTGCTATCAAACGTCACAACGTAACTGGGTGATCATAAAGATGCTCTACAGGTATCTCCGAAGGTGTCTGTTGAGTTGGCATGGATCGAGACTCGGATTTGTCACTCCGTGTTTCGGAGAGGTATCTCTGGGCCCTCTCGGCAATGCACATCATAAGAAGCTTGCAAGCAAAGTGACTAAGGAGTTAGTTACGGGATGATGTATTACGAAACGAGTAAAGAGACTTGCCGGTAACGAGATTGAACTAGGTATGGAGATACCGACGATCGAATCTCGGGCAAGTAACATACCGACGGACAAAGGGAATTACGTATGTTGTCATTGCGGTTCGACTGATAAGATCTTCGTGGAATATGTAGGAACCAATATGGGCATCCAGGTTCCGCTATTGATTATTGACCGGAGAGGCGTCTCGGTCATGTCTACATCATCCCGAACCCGTAGGGTCCGCACGCTTAACGTTCGTTGACGATATAGTGTTATATGAGTTATGTGAATTAGTAACCGAATGTTGTTCGGAGTCCCGGATGAGATCCCGGACGTCACGAGGAGTCTCGGAATGGTCGAGAGGTAAAGATTTATATATGGGAAGTCATATTTTGGGTTCCGGAAAAAGGTGCAGTTTTTTCGGTATTGTACCGGGAAGCTTCCAGAAGGTTCCGGAGGATTCCGGAGGGGTCCGGAAGTCCACAAGTGGGTCCACCACGTCCCAAGGGCTGGCATGGGCTAAGGGGAGGCGCCCTGGCCTTATTGGGCCAGGCGCACCAAGTCCTCAAAAGCCCACGCAGCTAGGGAAGGAAAAAAGGAGAGTCCTAGTGAATAGGATTGGACTTTGGAGTCCAAGCCCACGTGTGTACTATTCACGTGGTACTATTCACATGGTACTGTTCACGTGGCACTATTCCTTCTACTCCAAGCCCCTACACATATATAAATAGAGGAGAGGGGGCGCCCCAAACAAGCCACAACATTGTCTTAGCCGTATGCGGCGCCCCCCTCCATAGTTCCGTCCCTCGGTCATATTTTCCCAGTGCTTGGGCGAAGCCCTGCGGAGATAGCATCACCATCACCGTCACCACGCCGTCGTGCTGCCGGAACTCATCCACTACCTCGCCGTCTTGGTGGATCAATAAGTCGAGGACGTCACCGAGCTGAACGTGTGCTGAACGCGGAGGTGCCGTACGTTCGGTACTCGGTCGGTTGGATCGTGAAGTTGTTCGACGACATCAACCGCGTTGTTCTAACGCTTCCGCTTACGGTCTATGAGGGTACGTAGACACACTCCCCCTCTCGTAATTATGCATCTCCATGGATAGATCTTGCGTGTGCGTAGAAATTTTTTGTTTTCCATGCAACGTTCTCCAACAGTGGCATCATGAGCCAGGTCTATGCGTAGATGATATGCACGAGTAGAACACAAAGAGTTGTGGGCGGTGATCGTCATACTGCTTACCACCAACGTCTTATTTTGATTCGGCGGTATTGTAAGATGAAGCGGCCCGGACCAACCTTACATGTCCACGTACATGAGACCGGTTCCACCGACAGACATGCAACTTGTTTTGCATAAAGGTGGCTGGCGGGTGTCTGTTTCTCCTACTTTAGTTGAATCAAATTTGACTGCGGCCGGTCCTTGTTGAAGGTTAAAACAGCAAACTTGATAAATCACCGTTGTGATTTTGTGCCGTAGGTAAGAACGGTTCTTGCTAGAAGCCCGTAGCAGCCACGTAAAACTTGCAACAACAAAGTAGAGGACGTCTAACTTGTTTTTGCAGGGTATGCTGTGATGTGATATGGTCAAGACATGATGTGATATACGTTATTGTATGAGATGGTCATGTTTTGTAATTTATCGGCAACCGG
Organism: Elymus sibiricus; assembly: GCA_039707655.1. Classification (NCBI taxonomy): domain Eukaryota; kingdom Viridiplantae; phylum Streptophyta; class Magnoliopsida; order Poales; family Poaceae; genus Elymus; species Elymus sibiricus. The sequence continues at coordinate 345,620,741 of CM077668.1, forward strand.
CAGGAGCCTTATGGTTGTCTCTTTATTGTATGAAATGCAAGCGCCATGTAATTGCTTTACTTTATCGCTATACGTTAGCAATAGTTGTAGAAGCAATAGTTGGCGAGACGACCACGACGCAACGATGGAGATCAAGGTGTCGAGCCGGTGACGATGGAGATCATGACGATGCTTTGGAGATGGAGATCAAAAGCACAAGATGATGGCCATATCATGTCACATATTTTGATTGCATGTGATGTTTATCCTTTATGCATCTTATTTTGCTTAGAACGACGGTAGCATTATAAGATGATCCCTTCACTAAATTTCAAGATAAAAGTGTTCTCCCCGAGTATGCACCGTTGCTAACGTTCGTCGTTTCGAAGCACCTCGTGATGATCGGGTGTGATATATTCTACGTTCACATACAACGGGTGTAAGCCAGTTTTACACAAGCAGAATACTTGGGTTAAACTTGACGAGCCTAGCATGTACAGACATGGTCTCGGAACACTGGAGACCGAAAGGTCGAACATGAGTCATATAGTAGATATGATCAACATGGAGATGTTCACCATTGATGACTATCCCATCTCACGTGATGATCGGACATGGGCTAGTTGATTTGGATCATGTATCACTTAGTTAACTTGAGGGATGTTAATTTAAGTGGGAGTTCATTAGTAATTTGATTAATTGAACTTAATTTATCATGAACTTAGTCCTGATAGTCTTTGCAAATTATGTTGTAGATCAATAGCTCGCGTTGTAGCTCCCCTGTTTTTGATACGTTCTTAGAGAAAGCTTAGTTGAAAGATGATGGTAGCAATTACACGGACTGGGTCTGTAACTTGAGGATTATCCTCATTGCTGCACAGAAGGATTATGTCCTTGATGCACCGCTAGGTGATGGACCTGCTGTAGGAGCTGCTGCAGACGTTATGAACGCCTGGCAGGCTCGATCTGATGACTACTCGATAGTTCAGTGTGCCATGCTCTACGGCTTAGAACCGGGACTACAAAAGCGTTTTGAACGCCATGGAGCATATGAGATGTTCCAGGAGCTAAAATTGATATTTCAAGCTAATGCCCGGGTTGAGAGATATGACGTCTCCAACAAGTTCTTCAGCTATAAGATGGAGGAGAACAGTTCTGTCAGTGAACACATACTCAGAATGTCTGGATACCACAACCACTTGACTCATCTGGGAATTGATCTTCCAGTTGAGAGTGTTATTGACAGAGTTCTTCAGTCACTGCCACCAAGCTATAAAGGCTTCATGATGAACTATAATATGCAAGGGATGGAGAAGACAATTCCCGAGCTCTTCGCGATGCTGAAATCGGCGGAGGTAGAAATCAAGAAGGAGCATCAAGTGTTGATGGTTAACAAGACCACTAGTTTCAAGAAAAAGGGCAAGGGAAAGAAGAGGAACTTCAAGAAGAGCGGCAAGCAAGCTGCCGCTCCCACAAAGAAACCCAAAGTTGGACCCAAGCCTGAAACTGAGTGCTTCTACTGCAAAGGAACTGGTCACTGGAAGCGGAACTGCCCCAAGTATTTGGCGGATAAGAAGGATGGCAAAGTGCACAAAGGTATATTTGATATACATGTTATTGATATGTACCTCACTAGTGCTCGTAGCAGTGTCTGGGTATTTGATACCGATTCAGTTGCTAATATTAGTAACTTGAAGCAGGAGCTGTAGAGTAACGGAGACTAGCTGAGGGCGAGGTGACGATATGTGTTGGAAGTGTCTCCAAGATTGATATGATCAATATCGACACGCTCGTAATACCTTCGGGATTAGTATTAAACCTAAATAATGGTTATTTGGTGCTTGCGTTGAGCATAAAACATTATATCTGGATATTGTTTATTGCAAGACGGTTATTCATTTAAATCAGAGAATAATGGTTATTCTGTTTATATGAATAATATCCCTCGTGATCATGCACCCTTGTGAATGGTTTATTCTTGTTGAATCTCGATCGTAGTGATACACATATTCATAATATTGATACCAAAAGATGCAAAGTTGATAATGATAGTGCAACATACTTGTGGCACTGCCGTTTAGGTCATATTGGTGTAAAGCGCATGAAGAAACTCCATGCTGATGGACTTTTGGAATCTCTTGATTATGAATCATTTGATACTTGTGAACCATGCCTCATGGGCAAGATGACTAAAACTCCGTTCTCCGGAACAATGGAGCGAGATACTGATTTGTTGGAAATAATACATACCGATGTATGCGGTCCGATGAATGTTGAAGCACGCGGCGGGTATCGTTATTTTCTAACCTTCACAGATGATTTGAGTAGGTATGGGTATATCTACTTGATGAAACACAAGTCTGAAACATTTGAAAGTTCAAAGAATTTCAGAGTGAAGTAGAGAATCATCGTAACAAGAAAATAAAGTTTCTACGATCTGATCGCGGAGGTGAATATTTGAGTTACGAGTTTGGCCTTCATTTAAGAAAATGTGGAATTGTTTCACAACTCACGCCACCTGGAACACCACAGCGTAATGGTGTGTCTGAACGTCGTAACCGTACTTTATTGGATATGGTGCGTTCTATGATGTCTCTTACCGATTTACCACTATCGTTTTGGGGTTATGCATTAGAGACAGTTGCATTCACGTTAAATAGGGCACTGTCTAAATCCGTTGAGACGACACCGTATGAACTGTGGTTTGGCAAGAAACCTAAGCTGTCGTTTTTTAAAGTTTGGAGATGCGATGCTTATGTGAAAAAGCTTCAACCTGATAAGCTCGAACCCAAAGCGGAGAAGTGCGTCTTCATAGGATACCCTAAAGAAACAATTGGGTACACTTTCTACCACAGATCCGAAGGCAAGGTCTTTGTTGCCAAGAATGGGTCCTTTCTAGAGAAGGAGTTTCTCTCGAAAGAAGTGAGTGGGAGGAAAGTAGAACTTGATGAGGTAATTGTACCTTCTCTCGAATTGGAAAGTAGCTCATCAGAGAAAACCGTTCCCGTGATGCCTACACCAATAAGAGAGGAAGATAATGGTGAAGATCATGAAACTTCAGATCAAGTTACTACTGAACCTCGTAGGTCGACCAGAGTACGTTCCGCACCAGAGTGGTACGGTAATCCTGTTCTGGAAGTCATGTTGTTAGACAACGGCGAACCTACGAACTATGAAGAAGCTATGATGAGCCCAGATTCCGACAAATGGCTTGAGGCCATGAAATCTGAGATATGATCCATGTATGAGAACAAAGTATGGACTTTGGTGGACTTGCCCGATGATCGGCAAGCCATTGAGAATAAATGGATTTTTAAGAGGAAGACAAACGCTGATGGTAATATCACTGTCTACAAAGCTCGACTTGTCGCGAAAGGTTTTCGACAAGTTCAAGGGGTTGACTACGATGAGACTTTCTCACCCGTAGCGATGCTTAAGTCTGTCCGAATCATGTTAGCAATTGCCGCATTTTATGATCTGGCAAATGGATGTCAAAACTGCATTCCTTAATGGTTTTCTCAAAGAAGAGTTGTATATGATGCAACCAGAAGGTTTTGTCGATCCTAAGGGTGCTAACAAAGTGTGCAAGCTCCAGCGATCCATCTATGGACTGGTGCAAGCATCTCGGAGTTGGAATATACGCTTTGATGAGGTGATAAAAGCATATGGTTTTGTACAGACTTACGGTGAAGCCTGTATTTATAAGAAAGTGAGTGGGAGCTCTGTAGCATTTCTAATATTATATGTGGATGACATATTGTTGATTGGAAATGATATAGAATTTCTGGATGGCATAAAAGGATACTTGAATGAAAGACCTCGGTGAAGCTGCTTATATATTGGGCATCAAGATCTATAGAGATAGATCAAGACGCTTGATAAGACTTTCAATGAGTACATACCTTGACAAGATTTTGAAGGAGTTCAAAATGGATCAGTCAAAGAAGGAGTTCTTGCCTGTATTGTAAGGTGTAAAGTTGAGTAAGACTCAAAGCTCGACCACGACAGAAGATAGAGAGAGAATGAAAGTCATTCCCTATGCCTCAGCCATAGGTTCTATAATGTATGCCATGCTGTGTACCACACCTAATGTGTGCCTTGCCACGTGTCTAGCAAAGGGGGTACAAGAGTGATCCAGGAGTGGATCACTGGACAGCGGTCAAAATTATCCTTAGTAACTAAAGGACTAAGGAAATGTTTCTCGATTATGGAGGTGATAAAGAGTTCATCGTAAAGGGTTACGTCGATGCAAGCTTTGACACCAATCTGGATATCTCTGAGTAGCAAACCGGATACGTATAATGGAGCAGTCATTTGGAATAGCTCCAAGTAAAGCGTGATAGCAGCATCTACAGTATGACATAAGGATTTGCAAAGTACACATGGGTCTGAATATTGCAGACCCATTGACTAAAATTCTCTCTCACGAGCAAAACATGATCACACCTTAGAACTCTTTGAGTGTTAATCACATGGTGATGTGAACTAGATTATTGACTCTAGTGAACTCTTGGGTGTTAATCACATGGCGATGTGAACTAGATTATTGACTCTAGTGCAAGTGGGAGACTGATGGAAATATGCCCTAGAGGCAATAATAAAGTTGTTATTATTTTATATTTCCTTGTTCATGATAAAGGTTTATTATTCATGCTAGAATTGTATTGACCGAAAACTTAAATACATGTGTGAATACATAAACAAATACCGTGTCCCTAGTGAGCCTCTACTAGACTAGCTCGTTGATCAAAGATGGTTAAGGTTTCCTAACCATAGACATGAGTTGTCATTTGATAACGGGATCACATCATTAGGAGAATGATGTGATGGACCAGACCCATCTGTTAGCTTAGCATATGATCGTTCTATTTATTGCTACTGCTTTCTTGAATGTCAAATACATGTTCCTCCGACCATGAGATCATGCAACTCCCGGATACCGGAGGAATACCTTGTGTGCTATCAAACGTCACAACGTAACTAGGTGATCATAAAGATGCTCTACAGGTATCTCCGAAGGTGTCTGTTGAGTTGGCATGGATCGAGACTGGGATTTGTCACTCCGTGTTTCGGAGAGGTATCTCTGGGCCCTCTCGGTAATGCACATCATAAGAAGTTTGCAAGCAAAGTGACTAAGGAGTTAGTTACGGGATGATGTATTACGGAACGAGTAAAGAGACTTGCCGGTAACGAGATTGAACTAGGTATGGAGATACCGACGATCGAATCTCGGGCAAGTAACATACCGACAGACAAAGGGAATTACGTATGTTGTGATTGCGGTTCGACCGATAAGATCTTCGTGGAATATGTAGGAACCAATATGGGCATCCAGGTTCCGTTATTGATTATTGACCGGAGAGGCATCTCGGTCATGTCTACATCATTCCCGAACCCGTAGGGTTCGCACGCTTAACGTTCGTTGACGATATAGTGTTGTATGAGTTATGTGAATTGGTAACCGAATGTTGTTCGGAGTCACGGATGAGATCCCGAACATCACGAGGAGTCTCGGAATGGTCGAGAGGTAAAGATTTATATATGGGAAGTCATATTTTGGGTTCCGGAAAAAGGTGCAGTTTTTTCGGTATTGTACCGAGAAGCTTCCAGAAGGTTCCGGAGGATTCCGGAGGGGTCCGAAAGTCCACAAGTGGGTCCACCACGTCCCAAGAGCTGGCATGGGCTAAGGGGAGGCGCCCTGGCCTTATTGGGCCAGGCGCACCAAGTCCTTAAAAACCCACGCAGCTAGGGAAGGAAAAAAGAAGAGTCCTAGTAGGAATATGATTGGACTTTGGAGTCCAAGTCCACGTGTGTACTATTCACGTGGTACTGTTTACGTGGTACTATTCACGTGGTACTGTTCACGTGACACTATTCCTTCTACTCCAAGCCCCTACACATATCTACTATATCTAAATAGGATCTTCCCACTAGCTGATTTCTCTTGACATGCAGGCTATCCACATCATCACTCATGCGTTCGTTACTAGCGTACATAATTCATCGAAGACGAGCCGTCTCTCTGTTTCCAGATGTAAACCACGGACCCTTTCTCTCCCTCGAAAATAAAAAGAGATCATCCCTCTCTCTCAGGTCTCAAACGATCTACCCTCTCTCTCCCCCCACAAATTTTCTTCCTGCGGCCGAGGGTCGATCTGGGCGCTCTTCCGGCACGAGCGCCGATCATGATTGATTCCACGACTTCCCGGGATTCTCTCAGCTGCTAGGCGTGGTGCCATTAGTCTTCGAGACGGCGGCTGCGGCGGCGGCCATCAAGACGTCTTCTCATCTCCCGGCTATGGCTTTGTTCCTCCCAAGGTACCTCCAGCACCGTTGGGGATTTTGGTTCTGGTCTATTCCACCGGAATCGGATCGACGACGGGCTGGGCCTCAGATCCGCAAGGAGTATCGCACGCGTCGGCAGCCTGCCGCTACTGTACAGCCGAGGCGCTCCCAACCTCTGCCACCTGTACAACTCCTGCTTCCATGCCGTGTGATGTACCGAAGAACAACACATGAGAGGAGATGAGAATCGGAAGAAATTGGTGATGGATTTACAGAAACAGAACAAGAGGGTGAGTGTTCAGATTTATTTCAGTTTTTTTCTTTGATGGCGATAATACAGAGTCCAGTTCCAGTTCCCCCTTTTACATCACTAAACACTCATTTGCCCATCCAGCGAGCCGGCCGGAAGAGCACACAATGCATCGGTCAACAACAGAAGTCATGTAGGATCCTCACGCGATGTTGGTAGCGACTCTGCCATGTACGCCAACGACTCATTCGCCTATGTAGGAAAAGGCATGACACGCCAGCGGCACCGCCTCCAAGCCTATGGATCTGCCTACCTGCGCCACAGAAGAACCAGCCTGTCGGTAAAAGCATAGCTGGTGCTAGACACCGAGCAGCTCCTTCCTATATGGGACATATATTGGGTCATATAGAATCGATGTAGGAACCTAATGTCGCCCTGCTCCAGGTTTCAAGTAAATGCATTTTGATAGGTGGTCAATTAGCTTCATTTCAAAGCTAATTATTTCTTCCTGTCCTCCAATGGGTTTTTAATCTTTAAAGTTATTTTTGTGCACTGCTCATGACACATTGGTTCTGCTTGGATAAGAGCATCAGCCTGACATGGATGTTCTCCCATTATTATGTTCTATTGAATTTAGTAACTGATGGATCTACAATCTACATTCATATTTTAAATTGTTTGTTCAACCTTGCTAGATGGCCTGATGTTCTGTTGCAAAATGCCTGCTATCTACTAAATTTGATATTCTTGATAATGTAAGGTCGTTTCTCTCTTTTGTAGTACTAGCAAAAGGGCCCGTGCGTTGCAACGGGATAAAAGAATTATGTCTTTAACCACTTATCACAATGAGTGTTGAATATGTGCAGATTTCGACCATCTTGCCACTGGTTGGTGTACAATTGCTAGATAACAAAAGGGTGTGGCTAGGTCTAAGTCCACTGAAATTTAACCAAGTCTTAGTCAAGTGACATAACATGCAAAGGAGAACAACTGAATATATTTCTTTGCACGAATCTCAATTTAAGATCTCACGGATATAGCATCGATTGAGACTTAGCAAGACTGCAATGGTAAAACTTTATGAGGCAATTCCGCATAAATAATTATAATTCTAATGCATAGACTAATTCTCACATGGTAAATTGTTCTAAGAAGAAAATATAACCATCTAGGTGAACATGCTACTGGGCTCTAGTTATGAATGGAGTAGCATTGCCAACAAATTTCATTTCATTCCTATAAACATGAAGATATTTGTCTAACCTTGATTGCCTGGAAGAAGAAATAAAAACATTATCGTGCTTGTTAATGGCTAGTCATCCTCTATGCAGCTATAGACCACTGCAGATGCAATTTCTTAACTTATCAGACACATATCAGGCAATATTCTTGAGAAACATACGAGACACAAGTAAATGCATTAGGAACCAAACAAATATATTAGTCTATGGATCTAACATACTTTTCTACATACCACCGACATGGTTATTGATCCAGTTGCCAAAACTGAACGACTACGCCTCTCGTGCAGAAGGTCAGTGAACTCAGAGAGAACAGGGTAGCAATCTCCATAATCTTGTAAGCTATCTTTCAAAGTAGCAGAGTCCTGTAAGATATTTTGATTAACCTACTTAGCTGCGTACATTTGGTAGTATGCTGCTAGATGAATTGTACTTGTTTTTTTACTAATAATTCAGAAAGGTATCTCTTTCAGAAAACAACTCCTTTAGTGTAATGGCTGAAGGAGATCAACGTTTGGGAAAATTGCAGCTACCACCTCTATCTCCATGTGACCATGTCCACTTATTCACAACATTCAATTGGAGCTCACTGTCCACCATTTGCATGAACCACATTGGAGCTCGTACACATCTGTAAATCAACCAGCACACCAGCCCCAACAACTGATCCAATTTCTATAATATCACCCATGAAGAGCAGACCCGATCTCTCTTAAAAATCCCCAATCTATCTGCTCTCCTTCCTCACCCATCCAAATCTCCTTTTCCTTAAAAAAGAAGACTATCATATTTGAAATATTTGTCATGTATTAGTTACTTATTTTAATTCAGGCTAGAACAACACATTCCGAGGTTGTTATATTACAGTAAAAAATGAGGTATTCTAGGCACGAAATAACAGAATAATTAGATCATAGTTTATTTGGCATGTTTTGTTTTATCTGTAACCATCAAAATTCAAGATATTTCTTATGTTCCTGTTAAACATAATCATGCGTGTATATAACATGCTTGTAATAAGTTATATCAGTATGGAATATTGCACTAAAAATGATGTTTCCAATAGTTACTTTGTGCTTCTTAGAAGGCAAACATGAAATAGAGACATGCATATTGGTAGCTAGCGCCTCTTCTATAGTGTATAGCTACTTCATCGAATAGATATAGACTTAACTCTTCATATTTGATGGATACGTACGGCGACAACATTGGACCATGCTGGCTATAATAAAAAAGTAAATTTAAGCATGAGACCAAATCTTATCGTCCATGTATAACTTCTGTAGTCTAGCCTGCATGCTCTGCCCCTACGCCATAATCAAGTCATCTAGTTCAGCTGTAAGCATAAAATAAATATAACTGAGCAAAACAAAGACCAGTGAACTATTGGAAGTTAAGTCGGTACATAGATCTGTTTCTTTGACCGATTTAGATGGAATTGTTACTTTCCTAAAGAAAACGAAATTAATTTATAGAAAAAGAAAATTCAAGGGATGTACAGGAAAATTTCTTGTTTCGTACAGGATATTGAGGATTGAGTAGAGGTCACTTACGTGTTAGAAAAAGGAGGCACAACAACATGGAAAGCCATCAGTAGATGGAGGAGAAGTACGTGTCTTTACACACGCATTGATCGGTACGTACGGAAAGACATGAACACGGAGCTAGAGTGTCTCACCGGCTGCGGCCAAGTGTGTGATGATCGTCATCATGTTGCCGAGCTCATCTACCCACACCCGGCACCAACTCACGTCCCCTTTGCGCTGCTCCTGCACAGGTTTGTGTAGTACACCACGCACCAGCAGTTGGCGGCGCACTCCTCGGCTTTCTGCTGCCGGCGTCAAGCGGGAGCCTTTGTGGCACATTCACGCTCGGGATCGTCAAGGAACTCTCCTCGCAGCCGCTAACACACGCCGATGCACCCATGGTCGGCTCTCTACCCCGCCGCTCTCTGTGCTCTTGTCGACGATGGTTGTCTTGATTACCGTCTCGACGCGGCGGAGGTGATGAGCCAGAAACCTCTTCCGAGGTACTGCACGACATGTATGGCGAGGTCGAGTTCGGGAACAGTGATCGCCTGTAGCGGCGCGATTGGGAGGGGCAGCGGGCTCCTGGTTTTTAGGGGCGTTGGATACGTGGATCGATCTATGAGTTTGTACTGGATACAGTTTCCTGTGTGATTTTTGCTGGACTCTTGTATGTCGGATTGGGCCAAACATGCGTCAGCGGACAGACAATAAAGCCCACCAGGTCGCTTCATGCGATCTATTCGATAGGAGGACGGACGAAAGGCTTTTGACCGACGAAAGGAAAAAAAGGATTTTGACATACCAAAGCGGACGAAAATTATGGTGGTAAGAAGCAATAGTCCCTTTATTAATAGGTATATATTAGGTAAAGATAGCAAATATGCCCGTGCGTTGCAACGGGAGAAAAACAATCAGATTATGCAGATGTGGTAGAGATAAAAAAAAGTTTGAATCAAATGCTAGGATGAGATAAGGACTTTTAAAATGCCAGTTCACAAACTATGTCTGAATGATGGCATGATGAGATAAGGGACTTTTAAAAAGGTCATTTTAAAAATGGAAAATGTGATGGTCTCATAACGATTTCATAAGGCGCCATACTGAAATATATTTTGGCCGAGCAAACTGCATTGATGGACAATGCCTGAGCTAAACTGATGAATTATGTGTCTCGCCTTGACCCAGCGTAGTGTTGTTTTCTATAACCATTAAAAACTGCGAATACCAGAATAAACATAGTTGTGTATAGAGGCAAAATAAACATTTAGTCATTTTCATATAGCTTACAAAAATGAACCTATAAGAAGTTGTGTCAATTTTTTACCCGACACGCGAGGTACTAAATAAAATCATAAAACAACCTCTACAAATCCCCTAATAAAATCTTTACATAAGCGACGGTTTGTTTTGTTCGTTCTTTATGGATCCGTTTTAGTTTTTGTGAACATTTTTTATAATTTGATGGCATTGTATTTTCAAATTACCGAATATTTTTTGAATACACGATCAGTTTTTTGAAATCACAAATATTTAATCATATCTCGATATATATTTTCAAAACTGGCAACCTTTTGAAATTTGGATTCTTTTTAGAAATCCCAGATTAATTTTAAAGAATGGAAAAATAATGCAGAGATGATAAAGGAAAAAAGCAATAAAAAACGGGGGCGCACGAAGTAGAAGGCGTGGAGAGAAAAGGGGAGGAAAATACGCAGAACCTGGGTTCGAACCGCGATCTCCCGCATGGAAGACTGGGGGCCTAGCCACTGCGCTGCTTCTGTGCTCATGATAAATGAATGTATCATTTTATAAGAATGAATCTAGCGGCGTATTCTTTAGGAAACCGAATCGTTATCTTTCACTTACCGGTGGCATGGTGGGTAATTATTCGCAACTTCGGGGGTAAATATTATGACGGACGACCAGAAGTTATCCTTGCTTTATTATTAAGTAGAGATTTGTAATATTTGTCAACTAGCTATCACTATCTTTATTTGCTCTAACCAATTATATTTCTGCAGTGATTGGCCAAGTTAGTCCCCACTACCAGATTCCGTCAACTAGATCAAGCAATTTTTAGACAAATTTGTGAGAACAACTCTCTTTTTATGATAATAATAACTCGAGTATAGCACCTGTGTTGCAGTGTTAAATTATACTAACAGATATAAGGAGCAACAATATACAAAAGTATTAAGAATAACATTTTCTTTTTTGTTTCATATGACATCTATCTAATATTTTCGGCAGCATCCAGGCTGAATTGGAGGGAAGAACAAACTTGGGACACTAAGTATGTTTTGTTAATTGTCATTTGATGGCTTCAGTTCAAGTGTCTGAAATTCAAGTTTGGAGGTTTCTGATTGACTTCAGGAAGGACATTTAGTGACTTCCAATTTCTACTTATGCATGTAGAACATATCAACAAATGTAACAATTTTCATTTTATTGTCATGTAATGCAGCAAATCTGTAAATGATGTATGTAAACGTGGTCAAGATTGTAACAACTTATGTGAACATCTAAATGGTAGAGATGATGTTACGAAATTGAAACTTTGCAGCCTAACCTCGGGTATGAACAGCAAAGGTTAATTGTCGTCGGTCACAAAAAATTTAGGTGACTTGATTTTTTTCCTCAATGATTGAAACACCATTTGATATGATGATGTCATAATGCATGCGCTTTACTACATTATTTGCTATGACATGTATATAATAGAGTTGGTATTTTGTTTGTTTACAAATTCATTGCTCAAAATCCCGCCGCAACGCGCGGGGTATCTTCTAGTATAAATAGAGGAGAGGGGGCGCCCCAAACAAGCCACAACATTGTCTTAGCCGTGTGCGGCGCCTCCCTCCATAGTTCCGTCCCTCGGTCATATTTTCGCAGTGCTTGGGCGAAGCCCTGCGAAGATAGCATCACCATCACCGTCACCACGCCGTCGTGCTGCCGGAACTCATCCACTACCTCGCCGTCTTGCTGGATCAAGAAGTCGAGGACGTCACCGAGCTGAACATGTGCTGAACGCGGAGGTGCCGTATGTTCGGTACTCGGTCGGTTGGATCGTGAAGTTGTTCGACGACATCAACCGCGTTGTTCTAACGCTTCCGCTTACGGTTTACGAGGGTACGTAGACACACTCCCCCTCTCGTAGCTATGCATCTCCATGAATAGATCTTGCGTGTGTGTAGAAAATTTTTGTTTTCCATGCAACGTTCCCCAACAAGATAATCTAGCAAAACGTAGACAAGTGGATGACCCCTCCTGTCTATTTTGTAGTGATAAGGAATCTGTTCAACATCTTTGCTTTGATTGCATTGTTGCTCGACAAGTTTGGGATTTTATTTCCGAATGCTTTGGGATTAGTAGGGTTTCTGGTTTTGAAGATATGTGTGCCTTTTGGCATTCATCTAAGAATAATGCAGTGTTAAACCTGGTTACTGCTGCCTCCTTGTGGAGCATATGGAAACTGAGGAATGAATTTTGTTTTCAGGGACGCATATGGAGAAGTGTAAAATGCATTCTTGCAAAGCTAAGTGGTTATCTGCATCAATGGAAAGTGCTCTGCAACGACTCCCAGACGACACTGCTGCAACGCTGTATCCTGCTGATGAACAAATGAGCCCATTGAGAGGACGCAGATCTGCTTAAAAACACATGTCATCGGAAAAAGGACTTCCGGCTGTTGCGGGTCTTGTTTCCTATTCTCATTTGGGTCTGTAAAAAAGGATAAAAACTCTCGTAGTAAGCTTAGGTTGGGTGCTTGAGAGAACTGTTGCTCTTGTTTATGTCGGTTGTTAGGCCTTTGGTCATCGTCGCTAGCGTAGCTCCTGGTTGGTTGTATGCCTGTGAACTGTTGTACTGCTGCTTTCTGCTTCATTCTATAAAAATGGGGCGGGGGGAAACCCCTTTTTTCAAAAAAAAAAGAAAAAACAAATGGTTTCGCATCGATCAGAGGATATGCATCTGAGAACACGAGGCAAAGACGTCTTGTGGTTAACTCCAAACAGCTAATGGTACAGGCGTATGGAGCACGTCTGATTATATATTGGAGAATCAACCGGTAGTGCTGCCATGCCAACAAAAATTCTAAAAATTGTTCTCGCTTCTGGTGCAATGACCGGTTTGGTTATTGCATCAGAATCGCCTGGTGCAATGACTGGCTTCAACGCCGTGGATGGCCCAACAGCTATTTCTGTCAGCTATGTCTTCGCAATCTGGAATCCTCCGATCACCTGTTCCTGCGCTGCAGTTTCACCACCAGTGTTTGGAACGAGGTGGCCCTTTGGCATGGCTGCGGCGCTCTCAGGTGTGCTAACTGGGAGCAGGGAAGGAACTCTCTTGATGTGATGAAGGCCATTCTCTCTTGCTCCCAGCCGAAGTTCAAAAAAGGAATCAAATCCCTTGTTATGCTCGTCCTTTGGGAGCTTTGGCAAGAAAGGAATCACTGCACCTTCAGGAGTAAAACGGCTAGCGTACAAAATGTGATGCAGGCAATCAAGCGATCTTTCTCGCTGTGGAGGCAAGCTGAGGTGAAATGCATTGGGAGCCCCTTCGGGGATCATACGTGAGGATATAGGCTAGAGGATGCGCCTGTGGGCATGTATTTTTCCTTCTTCTCTTTATCTCCTTGATCTTCGGATCACCACCTTTGCCACTTTTCCATTGCTTCCTGCTAATCATCAATGAAAAGCCAGACACGATCTGGACATTTAAAAAAAAAAATTGTTCTCGCTTCAAAACCAAACCTTCTGCTAGCAGGATCAAAATAATAGTAGGATGCGTCTTTGGATCCACGTAGCTCCCATAAAGTTAGAGCATCTACAGCCGGACTTTGCAAATCCGGCCCCTCAAACGTCCGCGGACGCGCCCGGGCGCGTCCGCGGACACTGACCGTTCACGCCTCAAATAATGCATTTCACATCCGGACACCTCAAATTAGAAACCTCAAATCCATATTATTACATGCAACGTAAACCGATTTTTAAGCGGAGCTAGTCCGGTTCCGCCGTGCCCATGTCCGGCGGCCGGCTACACTCCCCAGAGTGTTGGTCCGGTCTTCGGCAAGGTAGAGTAGGGCATGGGACATGAGCGGGCTCACGGGACTCAAGGCGCCGATGTCTCCCATGCCCTACTCTTCCTCGTCGGAGCCCATAACCCGGATGGTGCCGGTGGACGTCAGGTCGATGATGGATCCGTCCTGGGACGAGCCGACATCCACCACGACGCGGTTGCGGTGCCCGGGCTGCACCATACGGGGCACCGGAGAATGCAACTCCGCCTCGCCGACGTCCGCCGCCGTGAGGGCTGCCGCCGCCTTCCGCGCCCGCTCCCTCGCGCGCCGGGCACGCCGCGCCATGTTTGCGTCGGACGACAACCATGGCGCGTCCTGCTGCTCCGCGCGCCAACGGAGGGGTTGCACATCCACCACCGCGTTCGGACGCCAGGCAGACCGCACCGCCTCCGGTGAGGCAGCGACGGCACCCCGAGCGCCGGATCCATGCGCCATTTGGGCGGACGCGATGGATTCCCGACGGAAGGAGTCCGTGCGCTGCCTCGCACGGGCCTCGTCCCGGGAGCGGCGGAGCGCAAGCCGGACGGCCATCTCCTCCTCGGGGCCGCGTGGGATGAGCTCGGGGTCGACGGATCTGGAGGTGAAGGACTCGGATCCGCTGCCCGCCATGTCGGAGATGGCCGGAGATCGATGCAGGTGAGTTTGGGTGGCGGAGTGGAGTGGAGTGCTTAGGGTTTGCTCCGGCGACCGGATCGGGAGGAATATATTTGGGGTCGAGGCGGGCCAGCGTGGGCCAGGCCGACGTGGTGGGCGTGCCCGGGCGCCCCCATATCCGCCCCATATTTAGGCTGGATATGGGGGTGCCGGTCAGCCCGGACGTTTGAGACCCGTTTGAGGCGTCCGGCTGGGTCGAAATTTCGTGACCGGTCAGTGACCGGGCGGTCCGTCCGGACGTATGAGGCGGATTTGAGGCGCCCGGCTGTAGATGCTCTTAGCACGAGCAGGTTGCCGGTTCATGACTGTATACATCGACGCCGACGATGCGTATGCATGAACCTGCTCATTAAAACCCGTAGTAAACCCCGGCAAGACCACGCTCGGTGCATGCATCCATCAATCACATTGATTGCTCGTCGCGGTCGTTTGTTAGGCGCGATTCGTGGATCGATCGCGGGCACCGATCGGGGGATCGATCGATGCGTGACGTCTCAGCAGGGCGGGCGGGCCACCGCCTCACTCGAGCGGGATTTACCTTGTACTCCTACTTGCTTCCATCGAAATGCTTCCTGGATTCGGCTTGGACGGCTTTCGGCAGTTGACTTTTGTGGCTTTCTTTCTTTGGTAATTGAGCACTATTATACCCGAATGTCAACCGGTTTTCTAAGGGTTTATTGTCGCATTCTTTTATCTCCTCGGAGTGGGGAGTGTAGTTTGACGATATTTGCATTGATCGTATGCCGTAGCATATAAAGAGTACATGGACAAGAATATCTCAACCGTATCCACTATACAAGGAAAGGATCGGGAGATATCTCTAGACTAGGAAACAATAAAACATAATCCTAGCTGCCTAATGTATATGCGACAATGATCATGCTCAACACCCCCCGCAGTCGATACGTCACCAGTGACGCAGAGACTGGACCGGAACTCCTCGAAGGTAGACGTCGGTAACCCCTTGGTCATAACATCGGCAAACTGCTGTGCGGTGGGAACATGCAGGACGCGAATGCGCCCGAGAGCCACCTGCTCACGCACGAAGTGTATGTCGAGCTCGATGTGCTTCGTGCGGCGATGATGAACGGGGTTGGCGGAGAGGTAGACCGCGGAGACGTTGTCACAGTACACGAGAGTGGCGTGTGACACGTCATGATGCAACTCCTGAAGTAGTTGCCGTAGCCAGGAGCACTCGGCAACGGCGTTGGCCACCGCCCTGTACTCCGCCTCGGTGCTAGAGCGAGACACCGTAGGTTGTCGTTTGGACGACCAAGAGATGAGTGACGGCCCGAGGTAGACGCAGTAGCCTGAGGTAGAGTGTCGCGTGTCCGGACAGCCAGCCCAATCGGCATCGGAGTAGGCGACCATGTCGGTGGAGGATGATGCCGTCAAGGTAAGACCAAGAGCCATAGTGCCACGGATGTACCGAAGAATCCGTTTCACCAGGTTCCAGTGACTTTCCCATGGAGCATGCATATGTAAGCACACCTGCTGCACCGCATACTGCAGGTCCGGCCGGGTGAGGGTCAGGTACTGCAGAGCGCCCACAATGGAGCGATAGAACGGGCCGTCCGGAGCAGGAGAGCCCTCAAGGGCGGAAAGCTTCGCCTTCGTATCAACAGGAGTGGCGACAGGCTTACAGTTGAGCATACCGGCATGCTCAAGAAGCTCATGTGTGTACTTCTGTTGATGAAGGAAGAAGCCATCAGGTCGCCGAATAACCTCGATGCCGAGGAAGTAGTGAAGCGGACCCAAGTCCTTCAAGGCGAACTCAGCACTGAGACGAGCAATGAGTTGCTCGAGAAGCTCAGCCGAGGAGGCCGTGAAGATGATATCATCGACGTAGAGAAGCAGGTACGCAGTCGCATGGCCATGATGATACACAAACAGGCAAGCGTCAGAGCGAGTAGCTCGGAAGCCCATCTGTTGTAGAAAGGCGGCGATGCGCCGGTGCCACGCCCGCGGCGCCTGCTTCAACCCATATAGAGAACGGGAGAGCAGGCACACATGATCAGGATGGGCGGTGTCAACGAATCCAGTGGGTTGCTGGCAGTAAACCTGCTCGGCCAAATGGCCGTGGAGGAACGCGTTGGAGACGTCCAACTGATGCACCGGCCACGCACGGGACACTGCAAGCTGGAGGACGGTGCGAATCGTGCCCGGTTTGACAACCGGGGCGAAGGTGTCGGTGAAGTCCACTCTGGCACGCTGCCGAAAACCGCGTACCACCCAACGAGCTTTGTACCGCTCAAGGGTGCCGTCGGAGCGCGTCTTGTGACGAAAGACCCATTTCCCGCTAATGATGTTAGCGTGGCTGGGGCGCGGAACGAGCTGCCAGGTGCGGTTGCGTTGCAACGCGTCGAACTCCTCCTGCATGGCGGCAAGCCAGTTGGGGTCGCGAAGAGCGGCCCGAGCCAAGGTGGGAACCGGCGATGGCGAGGAGGTCGATGCCGCGCACAGGTACTGCTTGGTCGGGTAGCGAGTGCTCGGACGAAGGGCGCCAGTGCGCGACCGAGTCGTGATGCCGAGCTGCGGGACCGGCGGCGCAGCAGCCGGGGCAGACGATCCCGAGTCCAGCGGGGCTGCCGAGGTCAAAGATGAGGCAACGGATCCCGAGGCATCCGGACTCGAAGCCACAAGAGTCGGGTCGAGGCGGCTGAGTCCGGAGGCGAGTCGGCCGAGGCGGCCGAGGCCGCACCCGAGGGCGTGGAGGACGCGCCAGAGCCGGACGAGGCGGCGTCGGCCGGTGGCATCCGCGGGCGCCCTCCACGGGAGCGCGGCGGCAGGGGCGGCGACGACGAGGGAGGCCCACCGAGAGGCGATGATGACGATGTCGGTGTGTCAGCTGGTGGTACCTGCTGAAATGGAAACACTTTCTCGTCAAAGTAAACATGTCGTGAGGTGATCACCCGATGGGAAACAGGGTCGTAGCACCGGTAGCCCTTGGTGTTAGGAGGGTAACCGAGAAAGATGCACGTGAGGGAACGCGGAGCAAGCTTATGCGGGGCAGTGGAAGCGATGCTAGGATAACAGAGACACCCGAAGACACGGAGTTCATCATAGGATGGTGGAGTGCCAAAGAGCAACTGATGTGGTGCATAGTTCCAGCGAGCGCGGCAAAGGCCGGATGTTGATCAAAAGAGATGCGGTGGCAAGGGCATCCGGCCAAAAACGGGGCGGGACATTGGCGTGGAAGAGGAGGGTACGAACACAGTCATTGAGAGTGCGAAGTACCCGTTCCGCCCGTCCGTTCTGCTGCGAAGTGTAAGGACATGTTAGACGAAAGATAGTTCCATATGTGGCGAGTAAATTCCGAACGGCAAGATTGTCGAACTCTTTCCCATTGTCGGTTTGAAGCGCAAGAATGGGGCGGCCAAAATGCGTGGTGACATATGAGTAAAAAGCGCGAAGGGTAGCGAGCGCGTCGGATTTCTGTCGGAGAGGAAAAGTCCACACATAGTGAGTAAAATCGTCTAATATGACAAGATAGTCGAGATAGCCAGAATTGCTCGCAATAGGTGAAGTCCAAACATCACTATGAATCAACTGGAACGGATATGAAGCAACGGTGGTAGAGTCACTAAAGGGAAGACGCACGTGTTTGCCGACACGGCAAGCATGACAAGTGTGTTCGTCAACCTTATTACAGGTGAAAGAAAAACTCCTAAGAATATGACGAAGGGTAGCTGGGTTGGGATGTCCCAAGCGAGCATGCCAGAGGTCCACACCGGCGGAGAGGGCGACGGGAGTGGTGGAGGCGGTGGATGGTGGGTGGACCAGGTAGAGCTCGTCGGGGCTATCACATCGGTGAAGAACCATCCGGGTATGGGCGTCCTTCACAGAAAAACCACAGTCATCAAATTCAACAGTAAGAGGATTTTCACAAGTAAGGCGACGAATAGAGACAAGATTTTTAATTAGTTCGGGAGAAACAAGAACGTTAGACATATTGATAGGAAAAGAATTAGACGGAAAGAATGTATGACCAATATGTGTGATCGGGAGAGAAGAGCCATCCCCGACAGTGATGCGAGTAGAGGTGTTCGTGGGAAAAGAAGTGGCGAGGTTACCAGGATAGGATGACATGTGGGCGGTTGCTCCAGAGTCCATGTACCAATCACCTCCACCGGTGTAGGAGTTCGGCGTGGGAGCCGAGTGGAGCGCCGCGAGGAGCGCCGGGTCCCACGGCGCGGGCGGGAGGGGTGGCTGCGCCGTGCCGTAGGAAGGGGCGGGGGCCTGCGGGTAGGTAGGTGCCGGCGGCGCCATGTAGGCCGGCTGGTAAGGGGCCGGCAACGCCTGCTGATGGCCGGGCTGCGATCCGGCGACGTAGGCCTGGTGCTGGACCGGGTGGGCGCCGAGGATGCCGGGGGTCGGTGAGCGAGGCACCGGCATGCTATACGCGTGGACTACCCCGGTCCATGGGTTGTGGCCGAAAGCCCACGGTGGGGTGGGCAGCAGCAGCTGCTGCTGCTGGGGGGCGGCCCTAGGCGCGCCAGGAGGGGCGGCCTGCCGCTGCTGGCCCTTGTGGCCTCCCTTGCCGCGGCGACCGCCGCGATCGACGGGGGGAGCGGGTGCCGGCTGCTGGGCGGGGAAGGGGAAGCCCGGCGGGTGCGCAAGGGGGGCGGCCGGCTGCTGTGAAGAAGGCGCGCCACGCGAGGTGCCCGCAGCGAGGGCAGTGTGCACGGCCCGCACCTTCATCTTCTTCATGAGGCGTTCCTCCAACTTGAGGTAGGCGACGACCCGTGGGAAGGTTGGGTCGGGGATGAGCGTGAGGTTGGAGGCCACATTGGAGAACTCCTCGTTGAGGCCGGCGATGAGGGTGCTGAGGAGGAGATCGTCAGAGACCTTTTCACCAATGTCACGTATCTCATCACAAATACGCTTCAGGCGCATGCAATAATCATCGATGGATGAATTATCTTGGTGGCACCCAAAGAATTCTTGCTGAAGAAACACGAGCCGCTGGAGACGGTTGTCGGTGAAGAGAGCGTTCAGCTTCTTCCACACGGTATAGGTGTCATCATCATCCTGTACCACCGTGTAGAAGAGGTCCTCCGAGATGGTTTGGAAGAACAAGCGGATAAGAGTGGCCTCGGTGGCCGACCACTCGGCGTCATGTTGCATGGCCGCCGCGTTGACGGAACCATCGATGTGCTCCTGGAGATGGTACTCACGGAAGACGAGGTTGAAGTAGTTCTACCATGAGTAATAGGAGGAACCCTCGTGAGAGAGACGAATGGGGGCGCGGCTTTGGATGTTGAGGTTGCGGAGGTCTTCGGCGGAGGCGGGCTCGGGGCCGGCGAAGGGGTTGGAGCCACCGGAGAGGGTGGAGCTGGAGGCCATGGCGGTAGGTTAGGGTTTTGGTGGTGGAGAGAGGAGAGGTGGAGAGGGGTCGACGGTGGCAGGGGGCTGCGGCGGTCGATGGGAGGAGGAGGGGATGGCGGTAGGAGAGCTGCGGCGGTCGGAGAGAGGGGCAGCGGCGGCGGCGGCGGCTGTGCGGCCGCGGCGGCACAGGGGCGACGACGGCGGCGGAAGCTTAGGGTAGGAAAGTTGCGGTATCTGATACCATGTAGTTTGACGATATTTGCATTGATCGTATGCCGTAGCATATAAAGAGTACATGGGCAGGAATATCTCAACCGTATCCACTATACAAGGAAAGGATCGGGAGATATCTCTAGACTAGGAAACAATAAAACATAATCCTAGCTGCCTAATGTATATGCGACAATGATCATGCTCAGCAGGGAGCATGCAAATGATCTCGCCCTGATCCGAACTATAGCTTAATTGCTCCATGAATATATATTGCCTGCTAACGGGATATGATTTGACAATTGTTTGTTTCCAAATGCTGCAAAGTGCAGCTGCGCTATTTGGTTGTTGCGAGCGCTCGCACTACCCGACAAGGCTGGCGCAAGTCGCTAAAAAAACCACTGCTAGCTAATCCCTTGGTTATCTCTCTGCAAAAAAGAACGCCTTATCCCGATCCCCTTTCATCTTCTCACGATGGTGGCGAGGAACCAGAGGAGAACGGCGGCGTCGAAGCCCTGGACGTCGACGGGGATCCAGGCGAGCCGGTCGGCCGCAGCAACAGCGCCGTCATCTCCTCCCCTCCCCCGTCTTTCTATGAGCTGGAGTTACATCTGCCTGGCCCCCGCGGCCGCCAGCGCTCTGGGTCATCCATGAACCCGCCACACTGCAGAACCGAAGCTATGGAGGAGACGAGGCTATGGAGGCTCTCGGTCTCGTACCTGGTGCTCAGGTCGGCCCGCGGCGGCGCGTTCTGTTGCCTGGGGCGCCACCAAAACGCTGCTGGTACTGCCGCTGTTGGTGGAGCTGCGAAATCAATTGGCGTGCACCAGCTGCTGCTCATGGTGCTCGGTGCCGTCTGCACGCAGCTCTCGTACGGTCGTACCTGCTGCTCTGCTCACCAGGTTGCGCGGTAGTAGTATCTACGATTTTGTTGCACCAACGCCATGCACCCATCATTCTAAATCGTGGCCTTACAAGTTACAGGTTCCTATGTAGCTTGGTCATCCTACCTTGGAATTCTTGTACAATCAACGCGCTTCAGTTTGCGGCGCCTCAACCCTGAGCGTCCCGTTCCAGCACCATTCTAGTGACCCGCATGCCGATATAACTGCTTAGCCTAGAGTGTAGTCCATTGGTGGAAATTCTAGTCCTGCTTGCATGTGTTTTTTTCCCTGAATGTTATGACATACTTATGTAGAGTAGCTTTGAAATATCCCAAATGCTTACTAAAGGATGCCCTCCTGATAAAGGTAGAGAGCGACGGCGCCATCAAGTGGTCTGACCATAAGGGCGCGCAGTAGTGTCTTATTGATATCTATGCTAACATTCATTTATTTGGGCCTGCTACCGGCATACTAGATTACCGACATGTCTAGCCAACTGCTGATGTAGGTGTGTTAGCATCTAGCCCTTTTGCTAATGCAGTTGCTTGGTTTTGATAGGACAGTTTTGCATAGTGATTTTGGTTTTGATAGGACAGTTTTGCATAGTGGTTTTGATAGACGTGTCGGTTTTTTATAGAACAATTTTTGCATTGTGTTTTCGTAGTCCAGTTGCTTGGATTTGTTAGGATAGTTGCTTGAACTTTTTGCTAGTGACGAGTGATGAACTAGATTCAGAGATAGTTTTACACGGTTGTGACACCCTGGTTTTCACTCCTCGATTTTTTTTCCTTCGCGGGATTTGACTCCCGTCTTTTTTTCGGTGTTATCGGATTTTCTCTCGCTCTTGGGTATATGAAGATGGTCATTTAGCCTTGCCTATCCTATCCAACCCGAGATTCTCTTCAGTCCAACCTTGCCACCCAAGTTATATTCTCAGGATTCTGCCGCCAAAACCCTACTCTCCGATCTACCGGAAGGGAAACCCTAATTCCTTCCGTTACAAAGGAACCTCAATTTCTTTGATCTATTGCCTCCCAAACTTTTCCCAGTGATCATCCCACATCTATAAACCCTGGATATGCAAAAATATTGTCAAGTCATTTGCAATATTTTTCATTTAAAATTAATTCCTTTTTCTGCCAGCTAAAGGAATTAAATCCAGGAAAATATCTATCCATCTCCAAAGTTCATGAAAACTTGTGGAGATATTCTTTGTGATCATATTGAGCTCCAATAAAAATATTGGCCATAATTAAATAAGGGAAATTGCATTTTCCTATTTAAAGCCAATACTGCATTTTGGGCACTTTCCAAAGGAACTACCATTTTGGTAGTCAGGAAAAATCCCAAATAATTTGTGGAGCTTTTCCTATCCACATCGTCACCATTTCCATCAAGAACCCAAGTTCCATAGTTCAAATTTTGAGCACAACATCCATTTGCGAATTCTGTCCAGATTTCCAGTTTGCAAAGGAAGTGCTTGAACCCTTGATCTTTTTGGGCTGAATTTTTTCAGGGTTGTTAACAATGATAAATAACCCCTGGATACCAAAAACCAGCCCATTTCATCTAGCCAATTTTCCTCAGTAAATTATCTAAATTTCTGTCCAGATTCTAGCTTTGTGAAGGAAGTACCATTTTCGTATATCCAAAGGAGCTGAAATTTTTCCAGTACCTCCATGCATCCAAATAACTTCCCTACACCAAAATTCAGCTCATTTCATCAAGCCATTTGAGCACAACATCAAAATCCATTTTCTGGACCAGAATTTTGCATTGTGAAGGAAGTGCATGCAAAACTGGTCCATATGGCCTCAAACTTTTCCAGCATATACACCTTCCTACCATATTTCATTGTGACAAAGTTTCAGCCTCATAACCTTATCCATTTCTCCACAAGAATCCGTCCAAGTTTTATGTCAGAACCTTTGTGAGCTCCAATCAGTCAACTCCTGCCTCCACTTCCATCCAAACCCTGATGGGTCAACTCACCGATCTCTGATTTACCTCGTTGACAAGGCAAGGCAGTAGGGTGGTGTCGTGGACACACGGTACCCGTGGTGACCACGGGCGTAGCAGGCAGCAGTGACGCTCTGCGCGCCCACCTCGTCGAGTAGCTCACTCCGGCCAGCTCCGGCGTGTCCCGACGTGTCTAGTGGCTTCGCGGAGTCCACGTACCCCTGTTGGACCCTTCCCCCCTCCCCATTCTTCCTCCCCACGCCACGACGAGCGCCGCCGAGACACTGTCCCGCCCGTGACGCCGTCGTCTTCTTCTCTCCCGTTGGTGTCTTCCTCCCCGAGCCGTCCCCTCCCTCTGATCTTCGTCAGGTCGGCACCACCGAGCGTTTGCCACCTCGCCGGAGCTCCAGTGTGGCGATAAGCATGCCACGGCGGCCATGCTTATCCTCCCCTCGCCGGCTGGCTATAAATAGCCATGGCCGTGCCCTCCCCGAGCCACTCAACCTCACCCGCAGCCTCTCCTCCCTCCCAGCTTCCTCCTCACTCCACTAGTTCGAGCTCCCGTGCTCGATTTCCCCTCCCATGGCCGAAGCCTTGCCGCTGCCCTCCTCTCAAATTCGCGCACCCAGCCCAACCCTGGCTCCATTCGAGGCCGCCACTAGCCTCCTCAGTCGCCGGAGATCACCCCCGCATCCTTTCCCAGGCATCCCCGTCACCGGAGCGCTCCCTTTGCTCGCGGCCGCCGCCCACTGTCGCCCTTCGTCGCCGCATCTACAGCCATCTCCGGCGCCCGCGCGACCCACCCCCGGATGAGGTCGTCGTCGGCGAGCCCGTCCGTCCAGTCGCTGGGCCCCAAAGCTCGTCGGAGCACCGAAACGCTGCCGTAGCCGAAGCTCTGTCGCCGCGTCGGGGAGAGAAGCAGGGGAGGAGGAAGAAGAGGTGAGGAGGAGAGAGAATCCATGCGGGACCCACCAGTCAGCGACAGCGGCTGGGCCCCACCCCCGCCACACATGATAAATGGACGCGCACGCGGCGAAATGCATTTTCCTACTAGGGAAACGTACTACTGGAGAAGGCGTTTTCTTTTCTGGAAAGCGCTTCAGCTCAAAATACGTTTCCTCTGCAGGGAAACGTATTTCCAGAGAAGGCGCCAGCTGCAGTGCTGTCAGGGACCCGGATGCAATTATTTTTCTTGCAGATAGGTCCCTGGCAGTTAAACCCTCATATCTTTTCGCTCGTAACCCCGATTCAGGTGAATCCAAAGCCCACTTCTTCAGTTCATCGAGCCCGTTCCGATGACATCACTTTCACCATGTTTACACTTTCTGAAAATACCCATTTTTTCCCTGCCCTTTATTCAGCCCCTCTGAGAGGGAATCCTTTCCGGCGAATTTTCCGCGAAGTGATCGCACTTCTTTCCGGAGTATTCCTTCACCCCCCAGGCAAGCCGACCATCTGATATATGCCCTAAAGCATTGCTCGGTGTTATTCTTGCGTGTTTAATTAATGAATATGCCTGTGTTAGATATAATTAAACTCCTGCTAGTTGCATTTGCTATTTACATTACATGTTAATGCTCATCAGATTATCGCACTAGTGACTCGTAGATGTCAATGTGGAGATAGGTTGATAGGTTTTCATAATTGTTACATCATGCATGGTTACTGTTATTGCAATAATAAAGAATGTGACTTAATGACAACAACCTCCTCCGTCGGCTGGATCGAGTCATAGTGCCACCTATCCGGACTTATCAGTGCAACCACATTTGCCGGTATGGGACGACCCTGACTTAGTCTATGGTCTTGCCTCTTGTCGGTACCACCAAAATAGGGAGGATTATGCGTGCGTCATACCCTGGCAAGGTAGGCGGCGATAATCCTGTGAGCCCAGTTTGGTTTATGTGCGCACGCCCCCATTTGGGACAGTTTTGTTTGGCCACGATGGTGGCAGGTGTCACGGGGTGACACAGGGGCCACCCAGGACATGACCCTGGGAGGGTATGATTGTCGGTGGGACCGTAAGAGTGCCAGGCAATAGACAAGTTTTGTTGGAGCAGCACCGGTCCACCCGAATGGGAGCACGAGGCCAGGAGCTCCATGGTGTGGGTAAAGTGCGCAACCTCTGCAGAGTGTAAATCTATTCGAATAGCCGCGTCCTCGGTCATGGACAGTTCGTACTAGGCCACTATTTGTTCTGTGTCGAGTCTGGAGGAACAAACCATATGACGTTAATAATGAACCAGAGAATGGTAAGGTTTGTCAGACTTGCAGTACGGATGCATGGACATCAGATGATGTCAGGGGTATGAATGTTAGCCATGCGATGGCTATGAGATGACGGTCGTATGACCGAAAGATTTGGATCGGATTTGGTGTGGATCATGACATATTCGGAGTATGGATTATTTCCTTGATATGTTCTACTTTAGTAGTTATCATGCTTAATAATCCTGTTATAACATGATAACTTATATTGCTAGCTAGTTATGCCATGCCATGATAATTAATGTTGCCCTAATAATTGATGCATGCTTGAATGCCATGGATTGCTTTGCTTGGTGTATATCTTGGTTTGGTTTGCTTGCGAGTACATTCAAAAGTACTCAGCGGCCTTCAATGTGGCCAGGTTCACCTAAGGATTCGACGACCCCTAGCGAGGAGCCGGAGTGTTCGTGGGCTAGAAGAGTAACCCAGTCAGATCCCTGTGGATTAGAGCCGCACCAAGACCCTGCTGCCTTAGATAGAGCTTTTCCGCTGCCATCACCCTTGCGATACATCATGTAAGACTTGTATATCCATTAATAGAAATGCTTGTGTTCATGGTACTTGTTGTAAAAGCGCATGCCAGAGTGATTTCCTGGGCTGGTATGTGCGGTGACCGTCTGGCTACAGTAGTATTTAGGCGGGGCGCCACAATGGATGGTATCAGAGCCAGGCTGACTGTAGGTTACCCTAGCTGGACTTCATTGCCTCTTGGTCAGTAGAAAGCCCAGATGGATTTCAGGCATCTTTGCCAGTCTGGCATGGCTACTATTGATCATAAGGCAACCCCGTAGAATTTTGGCTCCATCAGACCCCAACTCTCGTGGCCTTTGTCTTCGGGATGAAATGTCCTTACCAGGCAATGACCCATGAGCCCTTAACCCCTAGGTAAACCAGATATCCCTACCTTGCTTGCTAGCCATGTCATTTCTCTTCTCAAAATCCAGTTTCCTTTGGGAAACGCCTATAAATTCCATCTTTTCCCCGACAACCCTAGGATCGTCGACTAAGCCACTTTGGCTATGGTCGTGCATCGAGTTTGATGTTCCCTAAGGAAGTAGTAGGAGCTTGACCCCAACTGCTACCAGGAGCATTGTGTGGTTTTGCTTCTAAATCCTTAGAGGTACATCGAGTGTGCTATACTAGTTATACCAGTGAATCTTTGGCCACGTGTGCAAGGTCCGCAACATTTGAGCTTTATTTGCTTTTTGGTTGTTCGCGGTTTTGCTTCTTTTGTCAGTTCCGTTCTTCCGCTCCGACTGGATCCATCCGCAAGAGCTACCAAAGAAGACCAGCATACAACTTGGATAATACCCAATAATCCACATTCAGTAAGAATCAAGTCAAGACAACTGCCCGATATTCAGAGCATTATTACCGGATCTATCAAGAATGAAGAATGGGTCAGAAGCAGAATTTGCAGGCAATGGATAAGGCCAGAATATACCTGAAAAGGAGTTTGCTTCTGAATTGATCACACCAAAGGAACAGCGAGATGAGCTATCAGGAATGGACACCAAAGACATATTTCAAGAAGGTGAAGATGTCGAGAGCAACAACAAAATTCTGGTATGTTGATACAAATTGTAAGGCATATTTTGAAGTTCACCTGTGCATACATACAAATTTTCTGGGCATGGTGAACAAGGTTTGTAAGAAATATGGATAAGTCCGCAACTGTTCGAAGTAAATGAGAATTACAAGTACGTGGAAGTTCAGCTAAAACCAAATGGTATTATCCGTCAACTGCTCGTTACCAGCAGCACTTGGTTTGAACACAAAGGGTATTTTGAATTAATTGTCAACATGAAGTCTGCATCAGTTGTGCAACCTCTACAGCAACAATGATCGGACCAGCAGAAGGACAAGCGGTGTGCATGACCAACGGAATATCTTCTGTCAAGACCACATATCACAGTGAGAAGACTTTTGGTATAAGAAACCCAGGCTTCCTCCGCAAGCTATCAAGAGGAGCTTACGGCGCAAGACTCCCAACCTTCCTCGCTACGCCACCAGGGAGAAAATCTTCTGGGATACGGTACTCCAACCTTCCTCAGCCCGCTACCGCGGAAAGCTTCCAACATAAGGTACCCGATCTTCCGCCGTAAGCCACCTAAGGGAAAGCTTCTGAGGTACGATACCCAGCCTTCTTCGGCACGCTACCCTGGCGGAAGCTTCGAGCATAAGGTATTCAGCCTTCTTCAATACGCCATCGTGCCCACAACAATCTTGTCAGAAGCACGAACTAGCTCAGACACACGTCCGCCTCAGAGCTCAATTGATTATGAAAGGATTTATCCTACCTCTGCCTATGTTGTGAGCATGCAGTCCAGTGGATCAGTTCATGCGAGCCACTCGTACACGAGAATGAATGTGTTCAGAGAAACATCGGCCCCATAGTTCAAAGGAGGATAACACAGCAATCCCTATGAGATATGCAAGAATAAATTATGATACGACCAAGGAGTCATGTTGGCAGGTCACGACAGGTCCATCAAAGGGATTCTCAAGAACAAAGAAGTTTTGGATGAACAGTCTCCGCAACGGTCAATAAAATGAAAGTTAACAAGGAGATATTGCCAACCCTTATCAGACTCCTGCATATATGGCCACAACAATGCACAACTTGCGGTTACAAGTGAGTTTGCCGCACTCATCATGAATACGGGCCAAGATAAGAGGCTATGCTCCGAAAGATACACCGGATGCTAGCCATATTATGTTCATCACAATGGTGATAACAAGGACTACAGAGGCTATATATGGCAGAGCCACCTCGAAGATTACCGTCTATGATTACTTTGTGATCGTGCCCGACATTTCAGTTGGGAACCTCCTGAGAACGAAGTCAGAATGCAAGTGACAAGAAGAAAGCATCCGTATAGAACCCACGGCCAAATTGAGCATTCTGACAATGCAAAAGAGAGCCACTCCTAGCCACTCCAGGCCATACGAGCACGTGAGTCCGGTACCCAGAAAGAATGTCTCGCCCTTGGCAGTCAGTGTACGAAGTATCGGGATAAAACCCGAAGCAGCTAGTCCCAGGCCATGGAAACCAGACTATTTGTCGATACTCGGAGCTACCCACCCACCCCAGCCAACAAACTACCACCACAAAGGGTTTGCCTGACAGGAAAGAGGAGGACTCAATGCAGCCGTCTGAAAAAGACAGCACCTGAGACATCAAAAGAGGCAGTTAAAAGGTCAGTAAACCAATGGAGACAAGATAGCTGATGGATCCAAGTCGCACACAGGTATGTTCCCCTTAGCCGGGAGGTAAGCCCGGAAATCTCAAGGACGAGATTTTCTTAAGGGGTGAAGGTTTGTGACACCCTGGTTTTCGCTCCTCGATTTTTTTCCTTCGCGGGATTTGACTCCCGTCTTTTTTTCGGTGTTATCGGATTTTCTCTCGCTCTTGGGTATATGAAGATGGTCATTTAGCCTTGCCTATCCTATCCAACCCGAGATTCTCTTCAGTCCAACCTTGCCACCCAAGTTATATTCTCAGGATTCTGCCGCCAAAACCCTACTCTCCGATCTACCGGAAGGGAAACCCTAATTCCTTCCGTTATAAAGGAACCTCAATTTCCTTTGATCTATTGCCTCCCAAACTTTTCCCAGTGATCATCCCACATCTATAAACCCTGGATATGCAAAAATATTGTCAAGTCATTTGCAATATTTTTCATTTAAAATTAATTCCTTTTTCTGCCAGCTAAAGGAATTAAATCCAGGAAAATATCTATCCATCTCCAAAGTTCATGAAAACTTGTGGAGATATTCTTTGTGATCATATTGAGCTCCAATAAAAATATTGGCCATAATTAAATAAGGGAAATTGCATTTTCCTATTTAAAGCCAATACTGCATTTTGGGCACTTTCCAAAGGAACTACCATTTTGGTAGCCAGGAAAAATCCCAAATAATTTGTGGAGCTTATCCTATCCATATCGTCACCATTTCCATCAAGAACCCAAGTTCCATATTTCAAATTTTGAGCACAACATCCATTTGCAAATTCTGTCCAGATTTCCAGTTTGCAAAGGAAGTGCTTGAACCCTTGATCTTTTTGGGCTGAAATTTTTCAGGGTTGTTAAAAATGATAAATAACTCCTGGATACCAAAAACCAGCCCATTTCATCTAGCCAATTTTTGTCAGTAAATTATCTAAATTTCTGTCCAGATTCTAGCTTTGTGAAGGAAGTACCATTTTGGTATATCCAAAGGAGCTGAAATTTTTCCAGTACCTCCATGCATCCAAATAACTTCCCTACACCAAAATTCAGCTCATTTAATCAAGCCATTTGAGCACAACATCAAAATCCATTTTCTGAACCAGAATTTTGCATTATGAAGGAAGTGCATGCAAAACTGGTCCATATGGCCTCAAAATTTTCCAGCATATACACCTTCCTACCATATTTCATTGTGACAAAGTTTCAGCCTCATAACCTTATCAATTTCTCCGCAAGAATCCGTCCAAGTTTTATGTCAGAACCTTTGTGAGCTCCAATCAGTCAACTCATGCCTCCACTTCCATCCAAACCCTGATGGGTCAACTCACCGATCTCTGATTTACCTCGTTGACAAGGCAAGGCAGTAGGGTGGTGTCGTGGACACACGGTGCCCGTGGTGACCACGGGCGTAGCAGGCAGCAGTGACGCTCTGCGCGCCCACCTCGTCGGGTAGCTCACTCCGGCCAGCTCCGGCGTGTCCCGACGTGTCTAGTGGCTTCGTGGAGTCCACATACCCCTGCTGGACCCTTCTCCCCCTCCCCATTCTTCCTCCCCACGCCACGACTAGTGCCGCCGAGACACTGTCCCGCCCGTGACGCCGTCGTCTTCTTCTCTCCCGTTGGTGTCTTCCTCCCCGAGCCGTCCCCTCCCTCTGATCTTCGTCAGGTCGGCACCACCGAGCGTTTGCCACCTCGCCGGAGCTCCAGTGTGGCGATAAGCACGCCACGGCGGCCATGCTTATCCTCCCCTCACCGGTTGGCTATAAATAGCCATGGCCGTGCCCTCCCCGAGCCACTCAAGCTCACCCGCAGCCTCTCCTTCCTCCCAGCTTCCTCCTCACTCCACTAGTTCGAGCTCCCGCGCTCGATTTCCCCTCCCATGGCCGAAGCCTTGCCGCTGCCCTCCTCTCAAATTCGTGCGCCCAGCCCAACCCCGGCTCCATTCGAGGCCGCCGCTAGCCTCCTCAGTCGCCGGAGATCACCCCCGCATCCTTTCCCATCCATTCCCGTCACCAGAGCGCTCCCTTTGCTCGCGGCCGCCGCCCACTGTCGCCCTTCGTCGCCGCATCTACAGCCATCTCCGGCGCCCGCGCGACCCACCCCCGGATGAGGTCGTCGTCGGCGAGCCCGTCCGTCCAGTCGCTGGGCCCCAAAGCTCGCCGGAGCACCGGAACGCTGCCGGAGCCGAAGCTCTGTCGCCGCGTCGGAGAGAGAAGCAGGGGAGGACGAAGAAGAGGTGAGGAGGAGAGAGAAGCCATGCGGGACCCACCAGTCAGCGATAGCGGCTGGGCCCCACCCCCGCCACATAGGATAAGTGGACGCGCACGCGGAGAAATCCGTTTTCCTACTAGGGAAACATACTACTGGAGAAGGCGTTTTCTTTTTCTGGAAAGCGCTTCAGCTCAAAATATGTTTCCTCTACAGGGAAACATATTTCCAGAGAAGGCGCCAGCTGCAGTGCTGTCAGGGACCCGGATGCAATTATTTTTCTTGCAGATAGGTCCCTGGAAGTTAAACCCTCATATCTTTTTGCTCGTAACCCCGATTCAGGTGAATCCAAAGCCCACTTCTTCAGTTCATCGAGCCCGTTCTGATGACATCAATTTCACCATGTTGACACTTTCTGAAAATACCCATTTTTCCCCTGCCCTTTATTTAGCCCCTCTGAGAGGGAATCCTTTCTGGCGAATTTTCCGCGAAGTGATCACACTTCTTTCCGGAGTATTCCTTCACCCCCAGGCAAGCCGACCATCTGATATATGCCCTAAAGCATTGCTCTGTGTTATTCTTGCGTGTTTAATTAATGAATATGCCTGTGTTAGATATAATTAAACTCCTGCTAGTTGCATTTGCTATTTACATTACATGCTAATGCTCATCAGATTAGCGCACTAGTGATTCGTAGATGTCAATGTGGAGATAGGTTGATAGGTTTTCATAATTATTACATCATGCATGGTTACTGTTATTGCAATAATAAAGAATGTGACTTAATGACAACAACCTCCTCCGTCGGCTAGATCGAGTCATAGTGCCACCTATCCGGACTTATCAGTGCAACCACATTTGCTGGTATGGGACGGCCCTGACTTAGTCTATGGTCTTGCCTCTTGTCGGTACCACCAAAATAGGGAGGATTATGCGTGCGTGCTACCATGGCCCGGTAGGCGGCGATAATCCTGTGAGCCCAGTTTGGTTTATGTGCGCACGTCCCCGTTTGGGACAGTTTTGTTTGGCCACGACGGTGGCAGGTGTCACGGGGTGACACAGGGGCCACCCAGGACATGACCTTGGGAGGGTATGATTGTCGGTGGAACCGTAAGAGTGCCAGGCAATAGACAAGTTTTGTTGGAGCAGCACCGGTCCACCCGAATGGGAGCACGAGGCCAGGAGCTCCATGGTGTGGGTAAAGTGCGCAACCTCTGCAGAGTGTAAATCTATTCGAATAGCCGCGTCCTCGGTCATGGACAGTTCGTACTAGGCCACTATTTGGTCTGTGTCGAGTCTGGAGGAACAAACCATATGACGTTAATAATGAACCAGAGAATGGTAAGGTTTGTCAGACTTGCAGTACGGATGCATGGACATCAGATGATGTCAGGGGTATGAATGTTAGCCATGCGATGGCTATGAGATGACGGTCGTATGACCGAAAGATTTGGATCGGATTTGGTGTGGATCATGACATATTCGGAGTATGGATTATTTCCTTGATATGTTCTACTTTAGTAGTTATCATGCTTAATAATCCTGTTATAACATGATAACTTATATTGCTAGCTAGTTATGCCATGCCATGATAATTAATGTTGCCCTAATAATTGATGCATGCTTGAATGCCATGGATTGCTTTGCTTGGTGTATATCTTGGTTTGGTTTGCTTGCGAGTACATTCAAAAGTACTCAGTGGCCTTCAATGTGGCCAGGTTCACCTAAGGATTCGACGACCCCTAGTGAGGAGCCGGAGTGTTCGTGGGCTAGAAGAGTAACCCAGTCAGATCCCTGTGGATTGGAGCCGCACCAAGATCCTGCTGCCTTAGATAGAGCTTTTCCGCTGCCATCACCCTTGCGATACATCATGTAAGACTTGTATATCCATTAATAAAAATGCCTGTGTTCATGGTACTTGTTGTAAAAGCGCATGCCAGAGTGATTTCCTGGGCTGGTATGTGGGGTGACCGTCTGGCTACAGTCGTATTCAGGCGGGGCGCCACAACGGCAACAGTCAACACACACCAAGCCTGATTGAAATTGGAGAGGAACTTTTAAGATTTCTTGATGGAATAAGCACAATGCGGTTCCATCAGCATTGAATAAAGGGTTGTAGTGGGGTTGTTGTTTGTTGGAATGTATACACATGTTTTGCAATCTCTGGAATGTAGGTGGCATAAGAGTTTCCCAAAATTAAGACATAGTGCACGGAGTCGTGTGGGTGTGTGTGTGGGGGGGAGATATAGGTGGAGGGCGGCGAGGTGTGAGATAGGGCGTGTGGCGGGGGAGATGAAGGTGGTGGGCGGCGAGGCAAGAGAGAGGAAGCGTGTGGGGATGGACGAAGGTGGATGGCACTGCCCAGGTTATGACTGGAGTTGCACAATATGTCGAAAGGAGTTGCCTAGGAGTGGATCAAAAGTGGCCCATTTTTTTCCTTTTTTGTTTGTCGAGTGGATTTTCCCAACATTTTTTATAAGTGTTTTCTGGCGGTGCTCTTCTTGATTGGATAGGTTGGTTCGGACGAGTGTTCTTTTCGCCCTGCTATTCTTGGTTGTATATGTTAGTTAAGAATTTCCTTTGGATCCTGCACATAGCCACATAGGTCTTCCACTTATTTTTTGCCAGCAGTCGTCGGCTGCATTGATGAATACGTAGAACATCGTGTGATTTCGGAAAAACTATCACACAACAAAAGCAACAAAAACACACAGAAAAAGATTCCATAGTTGCCCTACATAGTTTGCATCCCTTTTTTTATGCACGATGCATGAAAGATAACATAGTTGCCCACAATTAATCATATAGTTGCCTAAAACCATGTATCCCATTGCCCAATCCTCATGAGCAGAAACATTACCAAGACCACGATTTGGCCAATATCTAAAGGTTTTAGATACCTTTCAATTAAGTTTGTGTTATAGTCGTGTGTCAAGAATTTCTTCTCTTCGGGTGGGATCCCTTGGTATGATCGTAAACATTTGGCGAATGATCATAGAGGGTGGCGGGGTGGAGCTGGTCATGGGGACACAACTAAAACCATGAAGTTTTTTTCTGGGATTAAGTTTATTTGTGAACCCCTAAAAACCGAACATGTGTATGTTCTTTATCCCTTTTTCAGGTGTCATAGTTGCCCACAATCAACCATACAGTTGCCTAGAACCATGTATCTAGTTGCCCAATCCTCATGAACAGAAACATTACCAAGACCATAATTTGGCTAATATGTAAAGGTTTTAGATACCTTTCAATTAAGATTGTGTCATAGAGATGCATCAATAATTTCTTCTCCTCTGTGTGGGATCCCTTGGTATGATCGTAAATACTTGTCGAAAGATCATAGAGGGGGAGCGGTGTGGAGCTGGTCATGGGGACATAACTAAAACCACGAAGTGTTTTTAGGGGATTAAGTTTATTTGTGACCCCTTCCAAAAATGAACATGTGTATGTTCTTTATCCCCCTTTTTAGGTGTCATAGTTGCCTACAATCAACCATATTGTTGCCTAAAACCATGTATCCAGTTGCCCACAATCAACCATACATTTTTCTAAAACCATGTATCCAGTTGCTCAATCCTCATGAACAGAAACATTACCAAGACCATAATTTGGCTAATATGTAACGATTTTAGATACCTTTCAAGTATGTGTCATAGAGATGCGTCAAGAATTTATCTCCTCGGTGTGAGATCCCTTGGTATGATCGTAAATACTTGGCGAAAGATCATAGAGGGGGAGCAGGGTGGAGTTGGTCATGGGGACGTAATTAAAACCGTGACGTGTTTTTAGGGGATTAAATTTATTTGTAAACCCTCTAAAAATGAACATGTGTATGTTCTTTATCCCTTTTTTAGGTGTCATAGTTGCCCACAATCAACCATACAATTGCCTAAAACCATGTATCCAGTTGCGCACAATCAACCATACAGTTTGCCTAAAACCATGTATCCAGTTGCCCAATCCTCATGAACAGAAACATTACCAAGACCATTATTTGGTAAATATCTAAAGATTTTAGATACCTGCAATTAAGTTTGTGTCATAGAGGTGGAGTCAAGATTTTCATCTCCTCGGGTGGGATCCCTTGGTGCGGCCGTAGAGGGGAGGGGGTGGAACTGGTAAGGTTTCCTAGCTGGAGATATGAGGCACATGACTATGTATGTGTGTGTGTTTTCTCCTCTGCTACTTCCTAGTTGCCCAAGGAAAACAATGGAGTTGTTCAGAAAACTGCCAAGAGTTGCCCGCTAATCACATCTCATCAGGATCAAAGGCACCCGCAAAACTGGGGGGGGGGCTGTGTTGGGTCACCTTTACCGTGTGTGTTTTTCTGCTATACTACTACCTAGTTGCCAGAGGAAAACAGTAGAGTTGTTCAGAAAACTCCACATAGTTTCTTGCTAAATGACATCATCAAGATCACATGCACCAGCAAAACTGGGAGGAAGTTGCTCCTTTTTAAATAGTAGGGCATAAACAATTTCTTTATTTTTTTTCCTTGTATTTTTATTTTAGAACCAAAATAGTTCCTAAGCTTGTGTGGACAAAGTTTGATCGTTTTCCCACGGTTTTGACATTACATGGAGGCAAGTTTAGCACTAAAGGAGGCAATTTTCATTATGAAGGTGCATACACTATATATTATGCATACGGTCCCATAATGACATATTCATGTTTTGTAAAAGTAGGTAAAGTATTTTCTCGTATGTCTACCATGGTTTTGAAGTTGCCTATAGCATAATATGTGGACCCAATTATGATTAAAGTTAGAAAAAAAAAGGTAGGCAACTTCACTCCATTTAAAAGTAACTAGTTAGCAATGATAGGAACTAATTAGCAACTTTGAAAATCACTTTTCATAAGTAACTTTCCTTCTACGAGAGGCAACTCCCTCACCCCTGATTCGGCCATGGTGTCACACGCACTACGCGACAAGACCAACCCGTCTCCGATTTGGTCATTCGTGGCACACCAAGACCAGCCCACCCCGACTTCCTTAACCTAGATTCACTTGATGTGGACGAGCAAATATCAAATGTTGTCCCTCTGGTTACCTAAGATGTGCACAGGAGTTGCACAACCCAAGTGCAAAGTTGCTTTATCATGCTTCTTTTAGTGATTCTTACCGGTTTGTTGAACTAAGTTAGTACCAATACATTTTAGAACTTGTTTTTGTATTTCAACTACATATTTCTGTGCATACATATGTAGATATTTTTTGGACATAATTTTGTGTGTTTTCTTGGTCCAATCTTGTTCGGTTTGTATGCAAACTTTTTTGCTTGATGAAAATACATAATGAGTTGCCTGATGAATGCACTAGAGTGTTGGGGAACGCAGCAGAAAACAAAAAATTTCCGACCTACGCACCAGCCCAGGACCACTATGAAGACTGCATACAAGGTTTCGATCCGATCGTTACCGACTCGTAGCGCAGCGGAAGTAGAGTCGATGTAGATCGTCGGTGTAGATCCCCGCAGCTAGGATTTACAACCTCCCAATTGCGAGGATGTACTCCCTCATCTGCCCCTCGGATAGTCCCTCGGACAGCCCTCCGGGAGGCGGTCGGACAATCCCCCGGACGGTGTCACGGACAACCCTTCGGGAGGCACTCTCGAACTCGGACAGTAACTCGGACAGCCCTTCGAGAGGACCTTCGAACAGCCCCTCGGGCAAAAGATGGAACCTACGACCTCTCTACGGGGTTGCACACATACGGTGTCATCTATCCGGCAGGGCTTCGCCGTCCAGAACTAGTTCCCACCGGAACCCAGACAGCCTTTCGGCTCTACGAAACTCTTTTCGTGGGAGGGAGAGAAGAAGACAGATCATTGCATGGCATTGTGTATGAGAGAGTGAGTGTGTTTGGGCAGCCCCCTCCACCCCTATTTATAGGCCAAGCCCAAGGGTGGCTTCTCCAAGAAGCCACTAGGGGAAAATACCAAAAAGGCCCTCAAGGTGGCTTCTCCAAGAAGCCACCCAAAAAGCACTTTCACTATTCACGGAAACATTTTTCCGCGACCGTTAAATCCGAAAATATTTCTGTGGGTCTTAGAATAATTCCAGTACCCACTAAAATGATTTTGGACGCGTTCCGAAACAATTCCGGATTAGTGATTTTCATCTGCGAAAAGCAACCAAACCGGTTCCGGCAGCTCCGGAACATTTCCGGTTTTTATCCCGGAAAAATCCCAGAAGTTTCCAGAACAATTCTGGCACCCTCCAATAATTTCCAGGCGTGTGCTGAAACCAATTTGACTTAATGGTATACTCCGAAACAACTTTTCGGTTTTACCGAAACTATTCCGGTGTTCTCTCTCTGGAACTTTTCTGTTGTCTCCGAAACTTTTCCGGTGACTTTCTCTCAGACTCCCTGTCTAGTATTCAGCAGATAGATGACCCTTAAGCGTGTGACCCTATAGGTTCGGTGAAGTATAGATATGACCGGAACTCTTTCCGATCAATGATCAACATCGGAGCCGTGGATACCCATATTGACCCCTATACCCACACGAATAAATATTCGAGTGAACCTCCAGTTACCGTGTGCTATTCCTGTTGCTTCACGATATGTTATAAATACCCGAGGTGAGATTTATCGGCATCCCCGTGGATCAACAACTTGTCCACTATGCCAGTTAGCTCGTTACCGGTTTTGTTCTCTTTTCTCGTACCCGTGTTCCGGCATCCCCGTGATCAAATCACATTGTGTCTGGCCAGACGATGATGGATACCGTAACACCGAGAGGGCCCAGAGATATCTCTCCATCGTCAGAGGAGCAAATCCCAGTCTTGAGCTATCAAGTCCCTTGTCATACTTTCCCATGAACCCGTAAGTCGCCGTAATAGCCACCCAGTTACGGATGACGTTTAACAAACCCCAAAGTTCATGAATCAAGCATGAAGGAACTCGATACTCTCATGGTCTACGGAATTATGCAAACGTTAACTTTCTCTGTGTTATCAACCATTAACTTGTGACGAATGTATCTCATAGCATAACATCAATTCGGGTCGATTCAACACAAGTGTTCTTCCAACAATGTGCCCTCAAAATTGCCGGCATAGTCATGCCCGTGATCAGGAAAACAGAATCATCATGCAACACTTGAGCTAGTCTTAGAGGCCAGACTAGGAATACATTTTACCGTTTATTATTCCACACGTGCATATGAGTCTTCCTTCGAGCCTCGTGGTTATTGTAGACTCGAGAACCATAGCAGTTATAGCACGGAATATAAACATAATTACAAACATGGAGATAAATAATAACATTTATTATTGCCTCTAGGGCATATCTCCTACATAGAGTTGCCCAAAAACATCCCAAAAGTTGTTGAATATTTATGTGCAACTTTAGTGCATATCAATCAAAAACTTGTTGTCCTTTTTACCCCCAATAGTCTCAGTTTGGTGCACTTAGTGTTTTCGATATGTGGCTACTTTATTTAGATACCAAGTCAGGCCGGGACTACACATGAGTTGCCTGATAATGCACTGGAGTTGCACAAAAATACCCAAAAGGTTCTGACTTTTTATTGTGCAACTCCAGTGCATATCAATCATAAAGTTGTTGTCCTTTTTTACTCCCAATAGGCCATGTTGGTTGAACTTAGTCTTTTCTATATGTGGCTGCTTTATATAGATACCAAGTCAGGCTTGGACTACACATGGGTTGCCTGGTGAATGCACTGGAATTACACAAAAACACCATAAAAAGTTGTTGACTTTTTATTGTGCAACTCTAGTGCATATCAATCACAAAGTTGTTGTCCTTTTTTACCCCCCAATAGGCTATGTTGGGTGAACTTAGTCTTTTCTATATGTGGCCGCTTTATCTAGATACCAAGTCAGACTGGGACTACACACGAGTTGTCTGGTGAATGCACTGGAGTGGCACAAAAACACCCCAAAAGTTGCTGCCTTTTTTAAGTACAACTCCAGTGCATATAAATCACATAGTTGTTTTTCTTTTCTACCCCCAACGGGCTCTGTTGGGTGAACTTAGTCTTTTCTATATGTGGCTGCGTTTATCAATATTCGAAGTTGTTGTTGCCACCTCCTTGTTACAACAGGAATGGCTGGCGCAGTGGGGACGACGTCTCCTCCTTTACGCGGCATCCAGTTTTGGACGTCGTGTTTGCTCGGGAGCGGCAGAGAGGGCATCGTCAGACCACGATTGAAGATTGACCATTGGGTTAGCATCTCCATCTGTAGCGCGGACTCTTTGTCCGTCGTGGCAGCCTCGGCTAGGAGGGGCGGATGCTGCTCCTCTTGTCGTCTGAGGAGATGGGATCCGGCTTGATGTCGGAGGGAGCAATGGACGCTGAGGGGCCCTGAGAACGCCCCCTCGTCGTTCGGTTTGGAGGATTTCGGACATACGGACTTGTTCAAACAAATTAGGTGACCGTCATTGGATGGTTAAAGGTGTCTAGAGAGGCCGATCCCAACATTTGGGGCGATTTCGTGATCCGCGTTGGAGTTGTCCTTATGGTAGGCGACTCAGAGGTGAAGCTAGTCAATTGATAGTCATGGTAACCAACTTAGAAGGATCCTCCGCTCATATGTAGTAATACTGGGGAAAAAGGAGTTGCTTTCCTATAGCACTAAAGTTGCCTCTGTAACACACAAAGTTGCTCGGAAAAAAAGTTCATAGAAAACTACTCATATGGGATCTAGTTTTGAAGAACTCGTCGCGAGAAACCCAATATTGAAAATGGATCTAAATTTCGACACTCGAATCAAAAGTTATGACTTTTTAAAAAAAATTGAAACCCCAAATAAATGCACGTGGTCTCTCGGCTGAGGTAACCTGAGGATGGGAGACTATGTACTTTCCTTTTTTTTAGGCTAGGATGACGTGTCACATCAATTTCCTAATATGGTGGGTGTGCTCGAGCAGTCCATCGAGCACCCATGCGCTGCCTAGCCATGTCCTTGTTTGTTTCCATCAAGTAAAAACATTTAAAGGCCACATTTTCTTTCATTATTTGTCAGGAGACCACAACATTCTCCTCTCTCTCTCTTTTTTTTTTTTTTTGCGGGGAGACCAAAACATTCTCCAGTTACACGTTATTAAAATGATAGGTCAACCAATTCCATTTAAACATGCGGCAATTAGTTAAGGTTACAAATGATTAATCGTCCAAGTCAACCAATATCATTCAAATAGATGGAGCAGCATATGCTATTTGCTGGATTACATGCAGATTTGAGGGAAAAAATCAGAATAATAACCTCACATATGCACGCACACGATTCCTTCTCCCTTGCTGTTAACTTCGGCAACCAACTTTACTGGCAGGCACAAAACCACCGAATTAAAGCCGGACGTGCAATGAAATGCTGACACGGCATGCACCCGACCCACTTCACGTTCGGCAACGCTACTTTTCTTACCTCATACGGGGGATTTGCTCGAAGTATCGACACAGTTGACCGAAACCTGAAGCACAGCACGTACTACGCCCGTCCATCCATGGCACCTGCCGCCTTTGTCTGGCGCTCTGCAGGACCGACAGCCGCTGCCAAACTTTGACGTTCGGCGGACCCGACGAGAGCAAAGTCTACGGTAAATCTGAAACCAACCACCTCGTCCTGACCAGCGGGAGCGGAAGCAGCCGATAAGTTCGTCTTGGTTTTGGGGAACGCCGTGATCACATTGCTACGCTCGGTGCTTATTATCCATGGTTTATAGTAGCCAAAATGTTCATGTGGTTTGACAAAGTATATTCCATGAGTGTATGTGACCTGTACTGCTTTGGAACATATGCTGAGAATTCAGCTTATCAGCTAGCTACTATTAGTCGCGATAACTACGAACGAACTTTGTAAGCTAGCTGTTAGTTTTTCTTAGTCGACCGCAGTGCTACAGAAGGAACGTTGACAACTGGTTCACACTTCATACTACAGGGGTAATATAGACTATGTAGGGGGGAGAGCAACTCGTGCTCCAGAGCCTGAAGCGATATCAGTCTAGTAACGCGCTCCCCTCGGTCGCTCCCGCGGGCGACCAGGGAACGAAACCTAGCCCGCCGCCAGCGCCTCTCACCGGCGTCCCCCTCCCCTCGCCGCCGCCGGCAGGAGTCGCCGGGCGAAGCCCGCGCGGCTCGGCGGCGGCGGGGCCCTCTTCCTCCTCCTCCTGGTCGTGCGGCGCGGGCCGTCCATCGGTGGGAGCTCGAGCCTGTGGTCGCTCGGGGCGGCACGGCGAGGCGGCAGGGCGGCGTGGCGAGGCGGCAGGGCGCCGGCTGGCGCGGCCGGTTATGGAGCCGCGCGGCGTGGGGCGCTGGCCCAGGGGCGGCCGGATGTTGCGGCGAGCGGGCGCAGCGGATCTGGCGCGGCGGCCGCGCGGGAGCGTGGCTCCGGGGCTTCGCACGAGGGACAGCCGCAGGGAGGAGCGGGCACGGATCTGGCGTCTCTGGCGCGGAGGTCTGTGCGCGGTGGGAGGTGCTGCGGCAGGCGGAAGGGCACGCGGGCGGGCGTGCTGAGGGGTCGGGCGCGGATCTGGCGCTCCGGCAGGTGCGTCGGCAAGGGGGGCCGCTGCTTGCTGCTGCAGCTCGGTGTTGGCGCGAGGCGGCAGGCGTGGCCGCACAGGGTGGCGCAATGAGCGCGCACAGGGTGCGTCGTGGTCGCGGATGGGCTCCGGGCAGTCTGGATCTGGCGCTTGGGCGCGGCTCGGAGGCCCGGGGAGGAGTAGGTGGAGCCGGTGGACGTTGACCATGGGGATTGTGTGCTGCGCAGTGCTTCGGATCTGCTCGGATTCGGAGGTGTGGAGGAGCTCCGGGCGAAAGTCCAGCACTGACCTTGGGTCGGTGCCGGCAACAGCGGCGCCATGGCCATGGTTTCGCTCCCCTTCTTGAAGGTGTTGCCGTGGAGCTCCATTACACGACTCTCCGGGAGAAATCCCTAGCTTCGGATGGTCGAAGCGGGCGATGACGGCGGCTATGTCGTTTCCTTCTTTGAGGCATCGCCTTGGAGAGTCAGCATGTTGCAGTTTGCACGGATCTCTTCGTCGTCGGGGACAGTGGACGTCGGGGCGGCGGCTCCGGGTGGTTTCTGATTGTGCGTCGAGATGGCGATCTCGGGAACAATGTGAGTGGCAGCTCTATGAGGTGGGGCTCTATCTCGACATTGGTTGGGTGGCATCCTTGTCCCGCTTGGGCGGTAGGGGTGTCGGCTCGGTCGATGCGCCCTAGAGGGGGCGGTCTGACTTTACGTCGGGGCGGCGGCCCCGGATTTGGTGCGACGTTCGTGGTCTGCGAGCGGTTGCCCTGAGCAGCGTGGGCTGCGGGCAGCTGGGTTGTGCGGCGTTGCTGCTCGAGGGGAGCGGTGGTATGTCGGGGCGGCGGCCTCGGAAGGCGGTGCCGGTTGATTGCGCTGGGCGCGACGGAGCGGTGGATGTCGGGGCGGCGGCCCCGAGAGAATCACTGTGGCGACCAGACTTCTGTGGCAACGATGATGGTGGGAGCGATGTTGGCGACGCAACAATGGTTGCGGTAGTCGGCTTTTCTCCGGCGTGTCCACGATTTTGCCTCGGTTTGCTTGTTGCTGTGGAGTCGAAGCTGCGGCGGCGGGGCCCTGCGGTGTACGATGACTGGCTACAGGTGGCCCGTTCGGCGATCTTCCGTGGCGCCAGCCGTGCCTGGTTTCGTTCTTCTGAGTTCTCCGTCAGAGTCGGAGCTGCGTTGTCTCGCCGCAGGTCGACTTGTCGTCGATAAGGGTGGGCTTTGCCCTGTGTGTTTCAGTCTATGGAAGTGGGCTTGGCCCTTGTTGTTCCGGTTTTTGCCCGGTTTTCCGTAATTAACTGGGCAATTCTCTTCTGCTTAATTAATAGATGAGGCAATCTTTGCCTCCGTTTCAAAAAAAATAGACTATGTAGGGAGAAAGACGTGCAGTGCACAATCAAGAGGCACATCACGGCGGGGAATAGCTGAAGAAGGCATGTCGGTAGGCAACAGCAAAAGTATGTTGGTTCGCATACGGATTATCTGCCTGCCTATGTTCAAAAAAAAAAAAAGTTATTACCCGGACGCCAGAGCATACGCGCACCGACTGGACAGTCGATCTACACGACATGTGAGCGCAACGCTGCGAATTGAAAAGAGTTGTCCAAAACGTGAGTATAAACCATATTATTGGTCTCCCCGCAAAATAAATACTAAATTATTATTTGTCTCGCTTGTTCAGATAAGAATGGAACATAGACAACACAAAACGGAACATTGGTTTCTTTCGATCAGATAATATGCATATCTGAGCACACGAGGCAAAGACGTCTTGTGGTTAACTCCAAACAGCTAATGGTACAGGCGTATGGAGCACGTCTGATTATATATTGGAGAATCAACCAGTTGTGTTAAAAAAAAAATCGAAAAAATATCCTCGCTTCAAAATCAAACCTTCTGCTAGCAGTATCAGTTTAATAGGATGCGTCTTTGGATCCACATACATAGCTCCCATAAAGTTAGCACGAGCATGTTCGCCGGTTCATGACTGTATACATCGACGCCGACGATGCGTATGCATGAACCTGCTCATTAAAACCCGTAGTAAACCCCGGCAAGACCACGCTCGGTGCA
Organism: Elymus sibiricus; assembly: GCA_039707655.1. Taxonomy (NCBI): domain Eukaryota; kingdom Viridiplantae; phylum Streptophyta; class Magnoliopsida; order Poales; family Poaceae; genus Elymus; species Elymus sibiricus. The sequence continues at coordinate 345,664,420 of CM077668.1, forward strand.
TGCATCCATCAATCACGTTGATTGCTCGTCACGGTCGTTTATTAGGCGCGGCCCATGATTCGTGCATCGATGGCTGGCGCCGATCGGGGGATCGATCGATGCGTGACGTCTCGGCAGGGCGGGCGGGTCCATCCAGCCAGGTCATGGCCACCAGCACCGGACCCCATCGAAAAGTTTTCGGATAAGATGGAGCAGCTCGGCTGACCTGACCGGCTCTCCCGCCCGCGTGCTGCGACCGGTTAAACCGTCGACCGGAGGAGCGGATCGCGGAGCAATCGCCGGGGCAACCGCTTTCTAGAGATGACGAAAATGGAGTAGAGCTCCACGCAAACGCGCTCGCGTCGCTGTCGCCGAAAAGACCGCGCGTACGTTGTTCCAGTCTCCGGAGAAACCAGATCCGATCACATCCGGCCGACCGGGGGATGGATCGATCGGAGAGTGACGTGCGCGTTTAGGCGAGATCCCGTTGGTAAAGCGGCTCCGTGGGTTTACTCGGCCGCCGGCCGGTGCGTGTGCGTCGTGCGAGTGCGACCGGGCCAACGTCGACGGCAATCGATTTGCGACGCAACCTTCAGTGCCTTCCTCGCGGCCACGGGATCACGTACGCGCCTTCACGTGCGGCGGGATGGGGCTTTGGGAATGAAAAAAGTCCATTTTAAACCCTAAATTCATAGAGGTTGGACGAAACGAACCCTAAAGTCGAAATCCCGGTCAATTGCACCCTGAACTATACAATCTCGGTCTAAATTGAACCCTGATATCATTTGAGACATAAAAACGCTGATGTGGCAGGGATTCGTCTGGCTTGTGGGCCAAGAAGCAGTTGTGTTGACTACGGCGTGCACCCGTCCTCCTTGCTGGGCCAGCCCATTTGTATTTTTTTAAATGTATTTTTTTTCTGTTACAACGTGTCCTCCGTGCTGGACCAACTATTTGTATTTTTTTGTCTGTTAAAAAATATTTTCTGTTACAATGCTAAAAAAAGGTGCGCGCACAAGGTGATTAAAACTCGCAACAAGAAAAGGCACAACCTTCCAATCTGTACGTAACTACCATTAGAAGAAGAAAAATATCTGATGCATGAGTTGATTCAATCTGAATAGCGTCCCCTCAAAAGAAGGATAAACAGCGTCCCGTCAAAAAAAAAAAGATGAAGAGCGTCCTCTAAAAAAGGATAAACATGACACACCCAAAAAAAAAAAATCCCAATCTATGCATATTACCATCAGAAAAAGAAAAAGTCGCACCTGCATGACTCGATTGAACAAAAACAAGTATAAATATTCAGAATTGTTGAACTTTTTCTAAATCCGTGAACTTTAAAAAAATCTTGAACTTTTTATTCTTTTTGAAAATATGGTTCATGACGTTCTGTTTCTTTGTTCCCTATTTCCTACTAAGGTGGCCACGAATTTAAGAAAACATGAGAAACGAAAATAAAATAAAGAGAAGGGCAAAAAGAAAAAGAAATTAAAAAGAAGAAGAAAAAGGGAGCAAAGTGAACACAACATATGTTCTGTCCTTGATGGTTATTTCCGTTTACCAACAGGAGGCCTTGGGTTCAGGTCACGCAGCACGCTAATTTTGCGTTTTAAACAAGAAGAAGAAAAAATTGTGCGGTTAAAAGAAGAAAAAAAAAACAACTAAAGCGGGCCGGCCCAACAGGAGCAGGGAGTGCAGCGCGCCAAATAGCACCAGTCCCGGTCATCCTTTGCCATGTCAACAATCCCGGTTTGCCAAACGATGTCAGGGTTCGATTTAGACCAGGATTGCATAGTTCAGGGTGCAATCGACCGGGATTTTGATTTTGGGATTCGTTTCATCCAACCTCTACAAATTTAGGGTTTAAAATAGACTTTTTCCTTTGGGAATTGGGAGCATGGGAGGAAGCACACGGTTTGAACTTTCGGGATCCCAGCAAACGGCGGCGGAGCGCAGGAGGAGGTCCCGTCGGCCGCCGTCGGCCACATGGCGCGCCGCACGGGCCGGTGGGACGGCCAGGACGCGGCCCATCATGTGAGACTAGTGGTTGGGGCGCGCCCGTGGCGCGCCGCTTGAGCGGAAGCTAGGCGGTGTCAGGTAGGACGCGCCCCTTCTACTGTCCTATTTAAAGTAGTGTGTTTTGTGTACATGTAATGTTGCTATGAAAAAACTGACATTTATAATAGAAGAAACCAGCGGAAATGCAACACATCTGGATCTCTATATATTTATTCATGTATCATGTGAAAGAAACTGAAATTCCATGTCAGGTTAATAGCATCGACAGGAGCATATCTTGCTGTTTGGCAAAATAAGATATATCAATATAAATTGTGCGCGTGTCCGCCCCGGTAGCAGCGAGCCCTTGATGCCTCCCTCCAACCATGCGGCCGACAACGAGAGGAGCACGCTCGCCTCGTCCGCCATGCGCTACATCACCCGGTGCACGTCGCCGATGAGTCGCCACATCCTTGCCAGTCTATACATACAAGACAGCAACGAGAAACATCAATCAAACACATGCTGCAGCAGTGTTCTTGGGGATATCGATCGAGCACACTATACTAGAAACACGTACATTTGGATGAGCTCCGCGAGCTGCGGGCTCATCGTGGACGGCGACGACCCTCTGGGACAGGGCGTTGACGGAGGCGAGGGAGATGTTGAGCTTGATCCGGTGATCACTGATGGCAGCTTTGGTCCTCTTGATGGCGAACGGCTCCGCACCATTACCGCCCTGGCTCCTCAGCCATGCACACTTCTTCTCGTACGACAGCCGGACACGCTTCTTCCTGCAAATGCATTCCATTTCATATTTTTGGCTTGACTGGTTCTAAACTTCTAATGATTATACAAATTCTTGGAGAAGCGAGTGGTACCCTGACTTTTAGGCTCTCCTTGTGGCTCTGGAAGAGCAGGAATGGCTCCGGCAAAGCTTCACAGACGCCAACTTGCGCGTCGCCTTGATTCCTCTCGGAGCAGTTGGTTGGACTGTTCAGTTCAAAAAGACATAGTAGTACAGTAACATTTTGAGCTGAAGAAATCTTTAAATAAGGAAAACTTGCGATCTGGAAACTTTTCAGTTCAAAAAGACATAGTAGTACAACAACAATTTGAGCTGAAGAGATATTTAAACAAGGAAAACTTGCGATCTGGAAACTTTTCAGTTCAAAAAGACATAGTAGTACAGCAACATTTTGAGCTGAAGAAATCTTTAAATAAGGAACACTTGCTTTGGTGATGTCCTTGTGTAAGAATTCCAAATAATTCCAAATCTTTATTATACTTTGAAAAAGGCAGCATCCATTATTAAAGCACAAAGATTTGAGAGAACTAAGCTTCTAAGAATCTAATCTATCATTTGCAACATAGTAGTGGTACCTGAAATTAAAATGTACCGAGACATGAAAATTTCTCTTTTGCCTTTATTACTATTACAAAGAACATAACTGTGCCAAGATGACTCCATACAGAATTCTGACATGACGTGGGAAGAAATTTCACTGAGCTATTTAAGATCATGTAAACTGAAGGCTGTTACATATCCTGCAGCCGGAATAATAACATAAGGCAAATGAGTTAAATTAATATCAGTACACAACAGTTCAGAGTAGGAAAAAATGATCAAATGGGCGTTCTGAATTGAAAATTTAGATCTCATACAACACAAAAAGGCTCATTTCAAACAACCCAACAAATTCATGAAACGATGGTGCATGGCAAGACTTACTGAAGGTGTGGAACCATCGTATGGATTTTATCCTGCCTTGCAATCTACCAAAAGCCTTTTGGCATTCTGGATGTATGATGTCAGTCCACCAGGATAGCTTGAATTAAGTCAGCAAACCTGCACAATGAAAACTTTAGCAGGAAAAGAACAATCTTTACTTTCTTACGCACTTGTTCATATGAAATCTCATTGACTTCAAACAGAAAGCTACTAACAGACAAGTTCGCACGTGCCTTTCATATAAAAACTTATCACAATAAAGTAGTTATATATTTTTGGTAGTTTGTTAGTAAATATCCCTTGCAAGTATGAGATCCATCATCCATCCAACATAGGCAGTGAAATATTTCAAGGATACAACCCAAGACACACCTGGTCAAAGAAGCTTTTCTTCTTGTCATCATCAACACAGCTAGAAAGTTCATTAAGTAGTCAGGCACCTATAAAAATGACCAGATGATATCAATAAGCCAAGAACCTTATATTCTCCACACCATATAAATAGGTTGGCTCGAACGATTTGCTTCTTTTCTCAAACCGCTTTCACTATATATTTGCGTCAGGAAACCTTCACGGAGAAAATAAAACTGAGTTTAGAAATAAAGAAAAAGAAATTTACTCATGCAGTAAAGAGCATTAAGCAACCAACGGATCACCTCCAAAGAATGAAAGAAAAACAAAAGTATACATTCGGGAAATCTAAAATTTAGGCTAGGTTCTAATTTGGAAGTTCAGTACCTTAAGATCCATGTGAATAAGCTACAGGTCGCATAACTGCAGAGGTAAGAAAAATAGAATTGTTATGTATAGATACAAAATAAGAAGAAAAGAATAGGTGCTTAGAACTGGCAGGTACAAACATAAAGAAACGATTTAGCACACCACGGCAAGGTTTCAACACAATAGTAATTTGTCTAATAGAACAAATTGCAGAATTAAACTAAATACTCAACTATCTTTGGTTCACAATGTATACGATCTTGTTTAAAAGTCTTAAGTTTAAAAGGGAACAGAGATTGCAGCTGGCAATATAATCTTGAGTTTAAAAATTATATGCATTGTCAATACAGGTGGATTAGGTACACTGTCAACACATCATTCTACCATAGGTGCTCGTGCCGCTTGATACTTCCTCTTAAAGATTCCCATTCCACCTAAAATGCCAAGACACATGGGGAATTACAGTTAGCAGTGTTCTACTACAACTTTTCATATAATTTTTCTTTAAAAACGAAATGACATATTTTTCATGAAGAATGAAAGATCAATTATTTATTCTTTCAGTGCCTATGAGCAAAGTTGAAGGATTCACCCTGGCCATACTCATAGAACCTAATAGCTAAACAGTACTGTATTATTTATTAACCTGATAACATCATAGTATTAGCTAGGTCCTGACATTCAAATCCCTAGTTGGACACTATCACAGACCATGGGGTGATGCAGCACAGAAAATATATGTGAGCATTCTCAAATCATAACCAAATTGAAAGAAAAAGATTTATCATGTCCTTAACATGTACATTATTCATTTCATTTTATCACAAAAACAGGAAAGTGAGTCTATTCGATAATATATGCTTAGGATATTTAAGAAACAAACTATATGTAACAACAAAGGTTGTAAATATACCATCAAAAAAGAATTGTAAACGACAGAACCAAGAAGCTGCATATGTATTTGTTACTTCAACCATGAACCCAAATTCCTGACTACGTAAGAAACGTTTTTGAGATTCTAAATCATCTTTGGAAGAACGCTGGCCCTCTAATGATATTGGAATATTGTCCCAGCATCAGGGTCATGTTTAATCCTTATTTCTATCTCAACACCATCAGCCAACACAAAGGGATCAGCAGTCAAATCCATCAATCGGCTAACCTCCAGGAGAGACAGAGAGACTGCATAAACATCCAATCCTAGAACTGACAAAATCTACACACAAACGAATTCACATCAGCCTCTCAATTTCATCTCCTGCAATAAATTAAACACAAATTCTTCCACTACAGAGCGCAGCAATCCAGAATAGCCTCCTAAATGCTCAATATACAAAATCCAAACAGATGTCAGATCGACGCAGGGAAGCTATATCATCATAGCCATTCATGAACATGACAGGAAGGAAACCGTTATCTTGACATCTGAACTTGCCCTATATGACCCTTAAGTTGAAACCAGTAAAGAAGTGGGGAGTAACGAAAAGTACAAACTGATAAGTAGATAAATAGTATAGTAGAAAAAAGAGATTATCAAAAGTCAAATAGCAATTGAAACAAGCAAACTGACCCCGAACCCGATAAAATAACCTAAAATAAACTATCCAAGGGACAACAGAATTATCACAGCCATTTAAGGAAAAGTAAAAATAGAAAAAGAAAAAGTCCGAATGCACCAAACTGGTTCCCACCATGGACAACAAAATCATGAGAAGGCAAACCAAACACCACGAGAGGTGATATGTGTAGGATCGAAAGTATGTCTAGAGGGGGGGGGGGTGATTAGACTACTTGACCAAATAAAACCTAACCTTTTCCCAATTTTAGTTGTGGGCATATTTTAGCAATAGTACATGTCAAGCATCACCCTACACATGCAATTCTAAGAGTATAGCAGCGGAAAGTAGATAATTGCATATGTAAGTAAAGGAGGGGATCGGAGATTTCAAACGCAATGAAGACACAATGGTTTTTGGCGTGGTTCCGATAGGTGGTGCTATCGTACGTCCACGTTGATGGAGACTTCAACCCACGAAGGGTAACGGCTGCGCGAGTCCACGGAGGGCTCCACCCACGAAGTGTCCACGAAGAAGCAACCTTGTCTATTCCACCATGGCTTACGTCCACGAAGGACTAGCCTCACTCGGGGTAGATCTTCACGAAGTAGGCGATCTCCTTGCCCTTACAAACTGCTTGGTTCAACTCCACATCATGTTGGAGGCTCCCAAGTGACACCTAACCAATCTAGGAGACACCACTCTCCAAAAGGTAATAGACGGTGGGTTGTTGATGAACTCCTTGCTCTTGTGTTTCAAATGATAGTCTTCCCAGCACTCAAACAACTCCTCACAGATTTGGCTATGGTGGAAGAGGGATTTGAGTGGAAAGCAACTTGGGATAGGCTAGAAATCAAGTTTCAAATGGTAGGAATGGAATAGTTTGATCTCAACACATGAGTAGGTGGTTCTCTCTCAGAAAATGTATGGTGGAAGTGTAGGCACGTTCTGATGGCTCTCCTTGCAGAGAAGGAGGTGGTGGAGGGGTATATATAGCCTCCACACAAAATCCAACCGTTACACACTTTTGACCCAACTCGGTGGCACCGAAACAATCATCTCGGTAGCACCGAACTGTGTAAAAGATATGAACGTTAGGAATCTCGGTGGGACCGATACGAACAACTCGGATGGACTGAAGTGCAATGGCTAGGGCAAACCTCATCTCGGTGGCACCGATTGCATCAACTCGGTAGGACCGAAGTGAAGCAATAAGGCAACAGAGAGTTGGCAAGCCATCTCGGTGAGACCGATTTGCAAAACTCGGTGAAACCGAAGTAAGTGCAAACGATTACAGAGAGTTGGCAAGGCCATCTCGGTGAGACCGAGATCCATTTCGGTGGATCCGATTTGTTAGGGTTTTGGCAGTGGCTAAGTCTTGGATGAACTCGGTGGGGCCGGATAGGAAATTTCGGTGGTGCCGAGTTAGAATGTAGGTTCTGGACATATTTGGGATTGAGAGAGTGGTTGAGGGTTTAGGAGTATTGTCACTAAGCACTTGAGCAAAAAGACCATTAAGCATCACCTCATCCCCTTTTAATAGTATTGGCTTTCCTATGGACTCAATGTGATCTTGGATCACTAAACCAAAAATGTAGAGTCTTGATCTTTTGTCAATCCTTGTCCTTAGCATTTTGAGGGGTCCATGTCTCTAGTCCATGCCATGCCAATCATTGAACATCCTGCAATCTTAATCTTGAATGTACATTAGTTCAATGAGATATATGTTGTTATGAATTACCAAAACCACCAAGGGAGCAAATGTGCTTTCAATCTCCCCCTTTTTGGTAATTGATGACAACATATAGATCAAAGCTTCGACAAATGATTAAAAGAATGAAATACATCGTTGCTTTGAGAAGTATGTGTTAAGCAAGAGCTCCCCCTAAATTTGTGCATTATTAAAAATTTGCGTTTGAATGCAAATGCACAATCGATTAGGCTTATGGGTCACTCTTCCATGTCACATACATCTTGGTGGAGCACGCAAAATGATACGATTGGAATAGAAAGCACGCATCACCAACATAAGTGAGTGATCATATAAGATAATGAAGAAGATAAACATAGATCATCACAATAAGCATAATATGATCATCACATGAGGTAGCTCACAAGTATAAGCAACATATTAACTGTAGCAAGCACACACATAACAAAGTACCAACAAGAAAATAAGTAGCAAAAGAACTCTCGAGAGAAAAACCAACGACCAAAACACTCTCTCTCGAAGCCTATGATCTATACAAATTCTCCCCCTTTGGCAACAAGTACCAAAAAGATCGAACTGTATAGGACTAGTCGGCACTCTAAGCACGGTCCTCCGAAGCTCCTGAAGGCGATCTTCTGCTGGCAGCTCCGGTGTGCGTAGACGGCGTAGAAAGAAGTGCATCCGCAAAGGCTTCTGCAGACGTTTGTTGGGCTGGTGGAGTGGAGACCGGTGGGGGCACTGTGGCAGTAGCAGCTGGTGCAGATACTGTGGTCCTCGGATCCACATCGGGTATCGCAGCAGACCTGGCTGCTCTGGGCACTGTCTGAAATTGCTGTGTGGTTTGTCTGTCATCTCCACTGTCATCTGATGGGGCTGTCTTGACCGCATCAACTTCATTCTGCAGTTGCTCTATGGTAGTCTGAATCTTTGTCACCTTCACATCAAGATCATGAAATTTGGTCTCAATAATCCGCTCAAAACTAGCCTGGGTCTGGGTGAGGTTGGCCAAACTTCGCTCAATCCTCAGAGTGGTTTCAAGCAGATATGTTATTTGATCCTTGGATGTCTTGAGATTGACGATATGAGCATTTGGAGCTGATGCCTCCTGAGCTGCTTTTGCTTCCTTTGCTATGCGGATCTCCTCTTGGGCTTGTGCTGAAGTGGGATGCGAAGGATCCATCACTATCACATTGTCCTCAAACTCTGGACGGAGTGGCAAGTGCTCTCGATCAAGAAGGTATGTGCTGGTTCCAACCTTGGAATTGATCAAAATCTGAATATGTGGGGCATATCCGCACGATCTCTTCTGATCTGCTGCAGTCCTCTTGATAGTTTCTACTATCAGGCTCATCACCTTGAACTTCTGAGGTGTATCAAACAAATGCAGCAAATTGATGGAGTGGCCACGAATCATTTTGTCATCTCCTAACTTGGGTAGCAGAGTGTACCGCAGTATAGTGTTCGTTGTGGCTAATCCTGGGAGCAGATGCTTCACTGATCCAAGTTTGTGAGTCTCAAGGTCTTTCTGAGGAATTGCAGTATACATGTTGGCCATGGAGTTGTGATCCATCTTGAGCTTGGCATAGATATCAATGTCATCATCCTCTTCCTTGGGTGCTCCAAGAAGACTTGCCCACTCAGAGATGGTATACTGGTATCTGATACCCTCAGTCATCCATATAATGCGGCCATCTGGATAGAAGTGTGTAGTAGAGTAGAACTGCATGACCATCTCATCATTCCACTTGGTCAACTTCTTACCGACAAAGTCATCAACTCCTGCAATCCTGAAGCTTTCATGGACATGGGGGAAGAAGTCCTCATTCTCATCAATGTATTTCCAATCCACCCATTTCATGTCACTGACTATGGGCTTCTTATCAAGCAACACCGTCTCATAAAAATCTTGTTGTTCACGAGTGTGAAAGCGATAGTCACATGCTGTCCTTCTCCTTATAGCATAGGGATCTGTCAATCTCCACTGACACAGCCCTTTATCCTTCCTCAGCATCATGTTCTCTGTGACTAGGTGTGCATTGTCATGGTCTGGTATCTTTGGCTTCAACTTTCTGAGCACTAGAGGCTCTTCATCAACATTTGACTCAGGCACTGGGGCCTTGTTCTTCTCTGCGGCTGAAATATTCCTTGTAGATCTCTTCGGTGCTGACACCTCGAATAATCAAAGACAAGTTTATGTCAGCCATGTTTTATCATCATCGCCCCAGACAAGTTTCCAACATGGTTCATTTTGTGCTGAACTTTTCCAAATAAGTCAAAACAGTGATTTCGGCCGCAACATGTGAGAGAGAGAGATGTGGGTCGTACTGAATCCAAAACAAAACGCAGCCGAGCTGCTAGAAATCCATCGACGGGGGCTCAGATCGCGCGCCAGCTCGAGCAAGCCCTCGACCAGAACGCACCACGGGCCCCGCCGCTCGGTCCCCAGCCCGCACGGCCGCGGATGCCTCCCGCACCGGCGGCATCCCAGAGGGGCCTCCAAGCCGATGCGCGATCCGGCACGGGGGGAGGGGGTGGCCCCGAGGAACGGCGACCCGGCGAGCCCGTCGGTCGGTAGCTGGCCGGCGCTGGCGGCTCCCTCCATCATTGCTGCAGTTTGGGGAGGGACGCGGTCGGCGGGATTCCCGTCCACCACCAGCCGCCGCAGCTCCGCCTCCACCTCCGCGGCGCCCGTGTCCGAACCGCATCCGCAGCCGCCCTTTGCCGCGTGCGCCGGCTTGGCCCACCTCGTCGAGGCACAGGGGAATAAGAGAGGGGAGTAGGAGATGACGATTGGGTTGGATGCCGCCGGAGGAAGCGGCGGAGCCGCGGAGGAGAGGAGAGGTTGCGTGCTGGGGGGCGGCGACGACGCTAAATCGGCCGAGGCCACGAGCAGGATGAGGCGGCGATGGCGCTAACCCTAGCCGCCATTCAGGGAAGAGAACACGAGAGAGAGGGTGAAAATGAGGAGACGAGCAGGGGATCGATGGCTGGACGTGTTTTTAACTTTTCCCCTCGGCACAGTAAATGGACAGGTGGATAGCGCGGTTACTCGCCCTTTACGCGTAGCGTAATGGGTTTGATGCCCGGCCAGCCCGACTGGCTTGTCGGATAAGATCGCGGGACAGATGCACCACGTTGCCTGTTGCCGTCCTGCCGAGATCGCTGTGGTGGAGACTAACTAGTTGACGAGCCCTCCTGGAGCGCTCCCCCGATCATTCGGGGTTGGGCTCTCAGCCGCCGCCACGTGTTGCGATCTGTGTGCTCCTTTTGGATTTTGTTTTTTTAGTTTTTTGCACGCATTTTTGGCCTTTTAAACGGTTTTTTTTGGCTTTTTTGGTTTTTCATCGGTGTTTCTTAGCATTTGGACCAAAAAAAATTTGATCAAAAATTTTTTGCGCGAAAAACGTGTTTTTTTTTCGCGAGAGGCACGGTTTTGCTTCCGCGAGAGGCACGGTTATGCTTTCGCATGAGGCACGGCAGTGCCTCTCGGAAACGGAAAAAAAATGTGTTTTCTGTTTTTTTCCCTTCCGCGAGAGGCACGGTTTTGCTGCCGCGAGAGTCACGGTTTTGCTTTCGCGAGAGGCATGGCCGTGCCTCTTCGGAAACAGAAAAAAACGCGTTTTCTATTTTTTTCTTCTTTCGCGAGAGGCACGGTTTTGCTTCCGCGAGAGGCACGGTTTTGCTTTCGCGAGAGGCACGGCCGTGCCTCTTTCGGAAAGGGAAAAACGCGTTTTCTATTTTTTTTCCTTCTGTGAGAGTCACGATTTTGCTTCCGAGAGAGGCACGGTTTTGCTTACGCGAGAGGCACGGCCGTGCCTCTTTCGGAAAGGGAAAATACGTGTTTTCTGTTTTTTTTCCTTACACAAGAGACACGATTTTGCTTCCGCAAGAGGCACGGTTTTGCTTTCGCGAGAGGCACGGCCGTGCCTCTTTCGGAAAGGGAAAAGAAACGTGCTTCCGGTTCGGTTTTTTCGTCCGGTTTTTTTTCATGATTTTTTTTTCGTCAAAACCTATCAACATGGGATCTAGTTTTGAAGATCTCGACGCAAGAAATCCAGTGGTGAAAACGGTTAGAGATTTGGACGCACGGTTTAAGAGATAAAATATTTTGAATAAACGGATCTACGAAAAAAAGAAAAACTCACAGGTTGCGACAAGTGACGCGTACGAGGAGATGGGAATGATCTTTGAAAGGAGTACTCCTCAATTAGTGATTTCGGCTGTGGTGACGGTCACGTTACGTTGCATCTCATCCGCTTGATACGAGTGGATTCACACGGAAGATATGGATCAACTAGGGCCAAGCACACGAGACATACACGTACTCTCCACTCTGTCCTTCTTATCGAAAAATCTACAAGGGTCAAAGCGTGTCGACTCTCTGCAGACTGGAACCATCACCATGAGTCCATGACAAGCGTCAAACAAAGCGTATCGACTCCGCAGCCATGCATGCAACTGTCCAAGGAAAGTTTTGCTCAATTTATTTTAGATCGTGCTTCTATGCTTAAGTGCTGCGTCTAAACATATAGTACATGATAGTATTGGGCAGCCTTGGTGAAATCGGTCCTCACCTCGCAAGTTATCTACCACATCACCCCACTCACGGTCCCTCCGGGTGTGCTGCGAAGCATCAACATGATTGAGCGGGCGTTTCTTTGGTCAGCTAGCGATACAACTACAGGAGCAAAATGCAAGGTCAACTGGGAGACTGTCTGCCGCCCCTCACAGCTCGGTGGGCTTGGAATACTTCACTTGGGGAAATTTGCGAGGGCTCTTAGGCTAATATGGCCTTGGGTGGCGTGGAAGGACCCGTCTAAACTGTGGGTAGGTCTAGGCAACCCATGCACCGAGGTGGATATGAACCTTTTCTATGCATCCACTGTCATCACTTTGGGAACGGAGGGAAGACGCCTTTTTGGGACGCGCCATGGTTGGGAGGGAAAAGGCCTAAGGACATCGCCCCAGTTATTTTCGAGGCCCGCAAGTGCAAAACTTGGTGCGTGAAGGAAGCCATGCGAGACATGGCTTGGGTGCACATGATTAACCCTTCCACCAATCTGACGGTCGACCACATTGTGGAGTTTGTGGACCTCTGGGTGTGGCTGGAGGGCATCCAGTTGCAAATGGACGTGGAAGACGACATCACTTGGAAATTCGAGGCAAATGGAGAGTACTCCGCGGGCTCTACTTATAGGGCTCAATTCCTGGGCTCCATGTCCACAATCATGAACAAGACCATCTGGAAGGTTTGGGCACCTCCCAAGGTCAAGTTCTTCTCCTGGTTGGCAATTCAAAACAGGATTTGGACCGCGGATAGGCTAGAGAAGAGGGGTTGGGAGAACTGTGGCCTATGCACCCTTTGTAGAAGGGCCAATGAGACAGCCAGTCACCTCTTCTTTAAATGCCGGTTCACACTGCGCATCTGGAGAATGGTCAAAGCTTGGTTGGGCTTGGGAGCACTCGAGATGACCACATGGGGGACGGAACACAACATCAAGTGTTGGTGGACTAGCATGTCAAAGCCAAATACAACAAACAGGAAGGCCATCGCCTCTCTTACCACGCTTGTTTGCTGGGTCATCTGGAATGAGAGAAATGCTAGAGTCTTCCAGAAGAAATCGACGCCGCCGCACTACATTCTTAAACTCATCCAGCAGGAGGCCAAGACGTGGGTCACCGCGGGGGCTAGGCATCTGAGTATCATCATGTCGCGAGAGTAGTTCGTTCGTTCTATGTGTTGATGGGCTATGCTGTAAAGCCGATCCTTATGTACTCTAAACACTCCTTCTTAATTAATGAATGAGGCAAATCTTTTGCCTCTGTTTCAAAAAAAGATAGTATTGATGAAGTTCTGATGCATGGAAGTTTTTGAACTATCTTGAGAGCGCATTAGGGCATCTCCAACACTGACCCACAAATTTACTCTCGCATCCGTCTGCGGACAGGGGGACCAGTCTGCAGATACGGATGCGAGAGCCGGCCATCCAACGCTGCCCGCTGATGGCTCAAAAATTTGTGATGTTTTAGTAGTGATTTTCTATTGGTTTCTTTGGAATTCTTATTACTCTTCGGATATTTCTAACAGTAATCCTTTGAAAGAGAAGAAAATCCACCTTCCCAATGTTTAGCAAAAAATATCAATTATGGAAGGAAACCAAGGAGGATTACTGCAAATTAAGTCAAATGGAGCAACTTTCCTGAAGAAACCCAAGTCAACAGGCGCACCAGAGTAAAAGACGGCGTTCCATACGACCGCAAGCGCCAGTATGAGCGGTCGTATGGACTTCCATCGGCTCCATTGCGTCTATACAAACAACTTTCGTGAAGGACCCAAGGGAAAAGGGGAACCCTAGCCGCCGCTACACCACCCAGAACAGGAGAAGAGAGGATCTGAAGAACCTTCGGAGATCATCTTAGTTTTTGTCCTTTCATCTCCATCATCATCACTATTACTTTCACTATTGTAAGGGGCATTCCAATTGGGAGAACAACTTGTAATTTTACTCAATCTCATCTGGAGATCAAGACTATTTGAGTTATCCATTCCATCTTATTGTGGATCTTCCCGGTATTATTGATATGGTTTTCATGGGTTTAATCTTCATTGTGATTGATCTCCTCTGATGATGTGTGAGTAATTCCCCTAGGTGTAGGAGATGTAGGTAAGTGGTGAGATTAAACTGTGCCTATTCTATATGTCGTCATTTGCATTCGTAGTAGTATGATCTATCTAGTATGTTGTTATGTTGTGGTGAACTCTATGCGTGTTGTCTAATTTAAGGGCCGAGGCAGCATGATCTCAAGACCTACACAGGTAACACGTATTGCTTAGGAAATCTGTGACCTCTGACATGACTGGTGGAGATATCTATGAGGACTGAAGACAATACGAGATAAAGGCGATCCATTGAGCTTAATGCTTGGTTCCGGTCTAAGAACCTTAATTGTGGAAACGACCACTCTGTGGCAACGGAGAAGCGGGACCATAGAATGAAATATAATGCCTAAGGGAGGAGTTTCATAACTCTAGGGAGAACCGCCTACAGAACCCTTATATCAAACTCTATGAGTACAATACAAGATAACTGGTATTACCATCGCACTGGCACACTTTATAAATTCTTACCATGAGCTGAAATCTCTCCGCACCTAATCTCTTCCCTCCAGGAAACCAAACCGTAGTCATATTTATGCTATTTACTTTTACTAGCTCTCTTAGTTGTTACTACAATTTCCTCTATATTTGTCAAACTGGATTGTTCGTGATTCAGGACAATAACGATATTTGCAGAAGCACAAGCAGTTACTTCACATAAGAACTGTGACGCCTTGTGCGTGACAGAAACGCTGCCTATAAACACTCTCCTCCGCTCTTCGTTGGGATGATTACCCTTTGGGATACTTCTTGGAAAGTGCTACACTACCCTGTTTGGCTTGCAGGCACCAATGCTTTTTCTGGCGCCGTTGCCGGGGAGCTAAGCGCAGAGTATTTGTGTCGTAAACTGTTTTTGCAGGTATTGTTATAGTAGATGCTTCCTATAACTCGCATGGGATCTACTCGTTCGGGAAACATATCTACCAGATTATATTGCTCATTTTCCTCTAGAGCAGCAAGCTTCATTAATAAAAAAAATAGTGATACTGTTGAGCTTAACACTATGTTTGAACAGCTGTCGATTACTCCAAAGCCAATGAAGACTATCAGAGATCATTGTGCTCCAGTATTGATTTCTAGATCTCCTATAGTATATCCTACTAATTATGCTAAAGAGTACTCGATTGACTGTGATCTTATTGCAGAAGTTAGAAAGCACGCCTTCGCAGGAATCGAAGAAGAAGACCCTCAAGCACATCTGATGTTCTTTGATACTTTATGTGGAACCTTTAAATTGAAAGATGTATCAAGAGAATTTGGATTATTAAGGCTCTTCGGGTTTTCTTTGAAGGATGATGCAGAGAAGTGGTATAATCGGTTGCCCCAAGGAAGTATAACCAGCTGGCTTATGTGTGCTGAAAGATTTATGGCCAAGTTTCTTCCAGGCTCAAAGATTACTAAATTGAGACAGAATCTCACCTTATTCGTCCAACAAGACGGTGAAACATTGAGCAAAGCTTGGGAGAGATACTCTAGATTCTTGAACTTGTGCCCTAACCATGGCTATGCTAAGTATGTTATACTTCATATGTTTTATCATGGAATTAATGAGGAATCAAAATCCACTCTTGATTTGAGTGCAGGAGGACAATTTATGTCATTAACCCTAGAAGAGGGGAAGGAACATTGTCGGTACCGAAACCGTCAGATCTCGGGTAGGGGGTCCGAACTGTGGATCTAGGAATCAATGAGTAACAGGGAACGTAGAGACAACGATTTACGCAGGTTCGGGCCCTCTCGAAGAGGTAAAACCCTACGTCCTGCTAGATTGTATTGATGTGATTGTATGAAGGTTACAGAGTTGATCTACCTCGAGATCGGATGGCTAAACCCTAGGTGGGTATGATGATTCTCTGCTCTACGGACTAAACCCTCTGGTTTATATAGACACCAGAGGGACCTAGGGTTACATATGGTCGGTTGCCATCAGGGGATAAACATTGCGCTAATTATTTCTTGAAGGAGACACCAAGTCTTCGGAGGTTTCCTTCTGGTGCACGGGGTCACCCGCAATCCGGCCTTCTTTTGATGAGTAAAGAGTGGCCCACTAGTCCGGCCTGCGAGAGATAGGCCGGCAGCCCGAGTACCCCCTAGTCCGGGACACCCTCAGTAGCCCCCGAACTAGTCTTCGAAGCCGAGGTATATGCCGAACACCATCGGCTTTGTGGACCAGTTCCTTCCCTTTTCGTGATACTTGTGTCGCCTAGCCGCATGCTCCCCGAACTATGCTTCAGTTGCCGAGGAGTACCGATAACCTAGCCCCGAAGGCTAGTCGCATTGGTGTCAACAGTGACCCCATCTAACAACTTTTACCGAAGGGTCACAGCCCGCCACGACCACGAGTTGGTTTATGAAAACTTGATTCGCGGTTCGAGGCGGTTCCTTCATTGGCGCGTCCCATGGATATGGAGATCATGCCCTATTTTCAAGGGATATGATCAATAATTTGCCTCGTCCCATGCACGCATAATGGCACGATTACACGGGGAAACGGCGAGGACTGCGGCGCAGTAAAGGGACCTTAGGTTTAATAGCCCATATAAGGGGAGCGGCCTCCATTTCCTTCGCACGCTCTCACCTCTCCCTTCGCCGTTGCCCTCCCAATCTCTTGAGCTCCAGCGCCCAGATCTGCTTTCCCTTCCAAGAACCTCTCCAGCCACCCGTTCAATCCAGCAATGGCCGGTTCTGGGTCCAAGGGCAAGTGGGAGGCTTCCATCGTCACCGAGAGCGCTATCTTGGAGCTGAAGAGCGCGGGCTATCTCCCAGCCAACGTCGCCCACCGCGCTCTTGAGGCGGGCCAGGTCATCCCTACGCCACGGCAGGGCGAGAGGGTGGTGTTCCTACCCCATTTCATCCAAGGTTTGGGCTTTCCCCTCCACCCCTTCGTCAGGGGCCTCATGTTTTTCTACGGGCTCGATTTCCACGATCTTGCCCCAAATTCCTTCCTGCACATCTCGTCCTTCATCATCATCTGCGAGGCCTTTCTTCGGGTCCGACCACACTTTGGCCTGTGGCTGAAGATCTTCAACGTCAAGCCGAAGATTGTTGACGTCCAGCAGGCGGACTGCGGGGGAGCGATTGTCAGCAAGCTTCCCCGGGTGGTGTGGCCAGAGGGCACCTTCATCGAGACCGTCAAGATCTGGCAGAAGGAGTGGTTCTACATCACGGAGCCAAGGAGCGCGGATTGGGGGGCGCTTCCTCCCTTCCGATCCGGACCCCCCACGTGGCTGGTCTCATGGACCAAGAAAGGCCTCGACTGGGGGTCAAACAAGGAGGTGGCGCTGCTGCAGAGCCGGATAGCAAAGATGATAGAGCGGGGAGTCAAGCTGCCCAACGTGATCCAGATCATGCTCTTCCGCCGTATCCTCCCCTTCCAGGACCGGGCTTCCCCCATGTGGGCCTACAAGCCCGAGGACCCCGCCACCGTGCTCAGCTTCTACCGCACTTCCCACGCTCAGCTGTGGAAGGTGCTGTTCAAGCCACAGAAGGACTGGTCGGCCGAGGAGGAAGCCATCAGCCTTGACGCCGCAAACCCCCCTCGAGAGGTACGTTAAGTGTTACTCTTGTATTCAGATTATTCCCTTTTGATAAGGTACTCAACTTTCTAATTTCTCATCCGCAGAGCTGGCTGAAGAAGGCCGAGCGGATCGACAACCCGGCCCCACTGCTAGAGGGCCCCAGGATGCCCTTGCTGACGGCCATGTTGGCCGTGGAGCTGTACGAGGCGCCGGAGAGGAAGGAGAATAAGAAGGAAAAGAAGAGGGAGGTCAGAGAGGGCCTCCATTCCCGAGGACCCCCGGACACCAGATCCGGGGACACCCATGCTCCCTCCGCACAAGAGGAGGAGAGGGAGCAGGGAGAGGAGGGGGATGAAAGTGATTCCTCCCGAACAAAGAAAAGGGCGGTGTCCGAGGACGCCGAGGAGGAGCAGCCTCATCCCACCCCCAAGAGACCATGCAGGGCCAAGGTGGCCCTGTCCAACAACAGCTCGGCTTCGGCCGAGGACTCCGAGGCCTCCGAAGAGGTTCCTCAGAGGATCCCCAGGGTCAAACCGCTGGCCCAAAGGTACGCATCCTTAAGATTCGCCTATGCACCTTCAGCCGAGCTAAGTCTGCTATTGATCGTGTGATGATCACAATGGTAAGAAAGATTGATACCTATGGTGGTTACGAGATAACCTCCGAGCAGAGTAAGTTGGTCCATGAGACCTTAAACGTCGACCCCCCTTGCATGCTAGTGCTAGTATCATCATGTTCATATCATGAAGTTTATGTACATGCCATGCTCATGTCGTGATAGTAGTACCGTGTTCATCATTGATAATTAACCTGTAAATGCCATGCTGTTGTTTGTCTTGATTGCTGTGAGCTTGCGAGTACATTCAAAGTACTCACCTGGCGTGTCATGCCAGATTGCAGGTCATGCTGTGATTGATTTCTTGTCGAGGATTCCGAGGTTGCGCTCTAGGATGCGTCCCAACCAGAGTCCCTGTGGAGTGGAGTCCATCACCGTGGTCGCTGTTCCGCTGCTAGAAGTTATTCTGCTACGCGTTGTTCCGCTGCTAGCATAGAACTACCTTAGCAGGCGAAGTGTCGCCGTGCCCCCTTAGCTGTTGTAATATCAGACCCTTGTACTCGTATCATTTGTAATAAAGAGCTGATTTGTTCTATGCCAAGCAGTGCCGTATTCCAGAAGACCTGATCTCTGGGCTGGAATACGGGGTGTTCCGGTCTCTCTGAGCCGGGGTGCCACAACCTTCGCCTCCTGGGAAGGAGCATAGCCGCCCCAAGCAGTACTTTCCCATCGTGATGGATGGTGCTCGGGCAATAGAGGCCCAATGCTCAAAAGAAGTAATTTATGAGTAGATTTATTTTCCTTGTATCCGAGGAGTTGAAACTTTTGTTTTGTTGAAATACAACTGGTTGGCTGTAAATATAATGCCTCATGTGTTTTATTTTGACTCCTATGCGGCCGTTTAAAACTGAAAGTTACCAGTTGTCGGCTTCAACCCCCTTACAGATATTGCATGGGGTGTTTCTCCTGAATAGCTTAACCCTTAGCCGACGTCTCGGTGCCCGGAGGTGGTTATGTGTAAGGAAAAACGAGGCAATCAGACTATGCGGCTTTATTGCTTTCACTTAGCCATAGGAGCTTAACTGCGGTGGCTGGTGACTAGCCCCCAGTGTATGTGATATCCGGAGGACCGTGGTTGACACCATTATCACATGGTTCCTGTGACAGAGAACCCTTCGTTTAACACGGGCTAACCTCCAACGATTTTTAGTTTAACACTAGTCATCGGATCGCCGACCAGTTCTCGCTTATTATGACAGTCAGTTTTCGGCTTTCTCCACTGAGGTACTTAACCAGGCTAGTTAGAAGTACAATCGCAGTGGTTCTCCCTTTACCCTCCTAGCCGAACAATGCGGAATGTAAGAGGGCAAACACAGGAGCCGGGCAACCCAACTATTGACCAAAGACACAATTCGGAACTGATTCATATAATGTGATATCCATGCCGCCGAGCACATATAACAAAAATTGGTGTCGGAATGAAGTTTGGGGCAAGATTTATGATCGAGCCCCCGGTCTATTAGCCGGTCACAAAAAAAAAAGAACGTATCGTAATAGTTTACTTTGGCCTAAAAAGCGGAAGGGAATATGCAACACGAATGACTGCACAATTACCATAGAAGAATTGGTCTTTATTTCCTTTGAATTTGTGACGTCTATCCGTACAATCCGAACTGCCGAAGTAACTTTTACAGATACTTTAAGAAATAAATACATTAGAGGAAAGGTTTACACAGGGCCTTCACGAGTGGTTTGACGTCCCTACTGCGCCCTGCCGCACGTCTACGCCTTTGCTCTGTACGAGGCTTCCGTGTGAGTGTGGCTGTCGACTGTATGCTCGGTGGAAGTGGTAATGTTCGGCGGACGAGCCCTTGGGGGAGGGCGTTGAGAAGTCGCCGCGCTATATCAGCTTAACGCTGTTCAGCCCCTAGATGGTTCCTGTAGTTTTGAAGTGTCCCGAGGACATCTTCGGCCATGGCCTGGTCGAACCGAGCTCTCGGCCCTTGAGTTGTTTTGCCCCCACAACTGCCCATGGAATCTTGAGCGCAAAGTTGTGCACTCGAGGCACGTATTTCGCGGCTGGGTGGGTCTTGCTGTGGGGCGCGTATCCCTATTTAGGGTGAGTACGGGAGTGCTCCAGGACCGAGGCCATAGCTCGGGCGCGTCTGCGTGCATCCAGTGCCTTGCTGGTAGACTGGGCCTGCGATGCTTCTTCGGCGGCCTGGACTTCGGCGGCTAAAGCCGCTTTGTGTTCCACTATTCGGAGTGAGCGCTCGGTGTTACCATTGATGGTAATAACACCCTTCGGTCCTAGCATCTTGAGCTTTAGATATGCGTAATGCGGGACGGCGTTAAAGCGGGCGAACGCTGTCTGGCCGAGGAGTGCGTGGTAATCGCTGCAGAAGGGAACAATGTCGAAGATTAAGTCTTCGCTGCGGAAGTTGTCGGGCAAACCGAAGACTACGTCCAATATCACGGATCCTGAGCAGCGTGCCTCGACGCCTGGGATTACACCTTTAAAGGTGGTGTTGCTGGGTTTGATCCTTGACGGGTCGATCCCCATTTTCCTCACTGTATCTGAATAATTCAGGTTGAGGCTGCTGCCTCCGTCCATGAGGACTCTGGTGAGGTGAAATCCATCCATGATGGGGTCGAGCACCAGAGCCGCCGTTCCTCCATGACGGATACTGGTCGGGTGGTCTCGACGGCCGAAAGTGATCAGGCAAGCCGACCATGGGTTGAATTTTGGGGCCACCGGCTCTAAGGCATAGACATCCTGGAGTGCGCGTTTCCGCTCCTTCTTCGGTATATGCGTGACGTAAATCATGTTCACGGTCTTTACCTCGGGAGGGAACTGCTTTTGGCCTTCATTGTTTGGCCCGCGAGGATCGTCGTCATCCTCGCTACGGGGACCCTTGCTCTGTTCCTCGGCTGTGATCTTGCCAGCCTATTTGATTACCCAACAGTTACGGTTTGTGTGGTTGGCGGGCTTATCCGGGGTACCGTGAATCTGGCAGGGCCTATCCAAGATTCTGTCTAGTGCAGACGGGCCGTCCCGGTTCCCTTTAGAAGGTTTTTTCCGCAGACCTGATTTCGAGCCGCTGAACCCGGTGTTTACCGCTGCATCATCGGCTTCACTGCCGTTGTTTGTGTGCCAGCGCTTATTATTCTTGTTGCACCGGGGTTTCCTGTTCTCGTCCCGGGCCTCTGAAGTGTCGGTGTCTTCGGAATGGTTGCTTCGATGAGCTAACCAACTATCTTCACCCGCGCAAAAGCGGGTCATTAGGGAGGTGAGGGCCGACATTGTTCTCGGCTTATCCTGGCCGAGCTGGCGGGCGAGCCACTCGTCCCGAATACTGTGCTTGAATGCGGCGATTGCTTCGGCATCCGGACAGTCGATGATCTGGTTCTTCTTAGTCAAGAACTGGTTCCAGAATTGCTGAGCTGACTCCCCGGGCTGCTGAACGACATGGCTCAGGTCGTCGGCGTCCGGCGGCCGAACATAGGTCCCTTGAAAGTTGGCTCGGAATGCATCCTCGAGCTCTTCCCAGCTCCCGATGGAGTTTTCGGGTAGGCTGTTCAACCAATGCCTTGCTGGTCCTTTGAGTTTCAACGGTAGATATTTAATGGCGTGGAGGTCATCTCCTTGGGCCATATGAATGTGGAGAAGAAAATCTTCGATCCACACGGCTGGGTCAGTTGTCCCATGATACGTCTCCAACGTATCTATAATTTTTGATTGTTGCATGCTGTTATATTATCAATCTTCGATGTTTTTATATACATTTACAACAATTATATATCATTTTTGGAGACTAACCTATTAACCTAGTGCCCAGTGCCAGTTGCTGTTTTCTGCCCTGTTTTTGTTTTACAGAAAATCAATACCAAACGAAGTCCAAATACCACGAAACTTTTTGGAGATTTTTTTCTGGACAAGATAAACACTAGAAGCTTCGGGAGGAGGCCAGAAGCCCCAGGAGGTGCCCACGAGGCACCAGGGCGCGCCTGGGGGCAGGCACGCCCTGGTACCTCGTGGGGCCCACAGAGCTCCGTTTGACCTAATTCCTCCACTATAAATTCAGAAAAGATCAGAAACCCTCAAGGGAGTCCACGAAATACTTTTTCCACCGCCGCAAGTTTCTGTTCTCGAGAGATCCCATTTGGAGGCCTTCTCCGGTACTCCACCGGAGGGGGAATCGATCACGGAGGGGCTCTACATCAACCTTGCTGCCCTTCCGATGATGCGTGAGTAGTTTACCACAGACCTTCGGGTCCATAGGCAGTAGCTAGATGGCTTCTTCTCTCTTTTTGATCTTCAATACAATGTTCCCCTCGATGTTCATGGACTTAATACACTAGATGCATGCTGGATAGCGGTCGATGTGTGGAGTAATAGTAGTAGATGCAGGCAGGAGTCGGTCTACTTGTCTCGGACGTGATGCCTATATACATGATCATTGCCTTGGATATCATCATGATTATTTGCTTTTCTCTCAATTGCCCAACAGTAATTTGTCTACCCACCGTATGCTATTTTCTCGAGAGAAGCCTCTAGTGAAAACTATGCCCCCCGGGTCTATCTAAATCATATTACTAAAAACCTAAAAATATTGCTGCCATTTTATTTTATTTATTTTATTTTGTATTTTTGTTTCAATCTATCTATCTATCATATACAATTTAATCTTGCAATTGACTGCCGAGGGATTGACAACCCCTCGTTTTCGTTGGGTGCAAGGATTTGTTGTTTGTGTGCAGGTACTGCTAACGAGGTGTTGCGTGATTCTCCTACTCGTTCGATAACCTTTGTTTCATAACTGAGGGAAATACTTATCTCTACTATGCTGCATCATCCCTTCCTCTTCGGGGATAAAACCAACGCAAGCTACAAGTAGCAGGAAGAATTTTTGGCGCCGTTGCCGGGGAGACATCATCAACATCTATCAAGTACCTTTGCATAAACTCTCATCTCCTTGCATTTACTTTATTTGCCTCTCGTTTTCATCTCCCCCACTTCTAAAACGTTTTTACAAAAATACAAAATATTTTTCGTTTGTCTTTTTCTTGTTTGCTTGCTTGTTATCTTGTTTGCGTAGTCACGATGTCTCAAGAAAATACAAAATTGTGTGATATTTCCAATACTAATAATAATGATTTTATTAGTACTCCGATTGCTCCTCCCGCCGCTAGTGCGGAGAGTTGTGATATTAATGCCGCTTTGTTAAATCTTGTTATGAAAGAACAATTTTCTGGTAGTCCTAATGAAGATGATGCATCCCATCTTAACACTTTCATAGAATTGTGTGACATGCAAAAGAAAAAAGATGTGGATAATGATATTGTGAAATTAAAATTATTCCCATTCTCATTGCGGGATCATGCAAAAATTTGGTTCTCATCTTTACCACGAAATAGTATCGATTCTTGGGATAGGTGTAAAGATGCTTTTATTACCAAGTATTTTCCTCCAGCGAAAATTATTTCTCTTAGAAATCAAATTATGAATTTTAAGCAACTTGATCATGAACATGTTGCCCAATCTTGGGAAAGGATGAAATTAATGATAAGAAATTGCCCTACTCATGGTTTAAATTTATGGATGATCGTACAAAATTTTTATGCGGGATTGAATTTTGTTTCTAGAAATCTTTTAGATTCCGCCGCGGGTGGTACTTTTATGGAAAATAGTTTGGGAGAATCTACTAAATTGCTTGATAATATTAATGCAAATTACAATGGCATACTGAAAGAACTCCAACTAGTAAAAAGGTGAATTCTATTGAAGAAATTAGTACTTTGAGTGATAAAGTTGATGCGCTTATGAAATTGGTTGCTAGTAAAAATGCTCATATTGATCCTAATGATGTGCCTTTGTCCACTTTGATTGAGCAAAATAATGATCCCGTAGATGTGAATTTTGTCTCGCGAAACAATTTTAATAATAATGCTTATAGAGGTAATTTCAACGCTAGACCGTTTCCTGGAAATTCCTCTAATAATTATGGCAATCCTTATGGTAATTCTTATAATAATAATAGGATGCCCTCTGATCTTGAAAGTAATATTAAATAATTTATTAATGCTCAAAAAGTTTTCAACACTATGATAGAAGAAAAATTGAGTAAACTTGATGATATGTCTAGGAGCATTGATAGAATTATTCATGATGTGGAAAATCTTAAGACTAAAATTTTGCCACCCAAAATTGATATTAGTGAATCAATTAAAGCTTTATATGTCTCCATGGATTAGAGTAAGAAAAGAACCGCTATGCTAAAGGCTAAACGAGAATTTTTAGAAAAAGCGATTCCTCCCGGTTTCTATCGTAGTAATGATGAGGATATTAAAATGATTGGTGCTTCATCTATTGATTCTTTGTTTAGCAATATAAAACTTGATGAAAAGGGGACTGAAGAAGAGTCAACTTTAGCTAGTAGGCGTTCCCATAATTCGGAGGGTGAAAATCTTAATGAAAAATTGCTAAAAGTGGGTTTGGAGAGGTAAAAACTTTAAATAGCGATGTGATCACTCTCTTGGATTACAAACATTTTAATTATGATAATTGTTCTTTGATTGAGTGCATTTCTTTGTTACAATCCATGTTAAATTCACCCAATGCTTATGAGCAAAACAAGACTTTTACTAAACACATCGTAGAAGCAATGATGAAAGCGTTAGAAGAAAACCTAGAACTAGAAATTTCAATTCCTAGAAAATTATATGGTGAATGGGAACCCACCATTAAAGTTAAAATAAAAAATTATGAGTGCAATGCTTTATGTGATTTGGGTGCTAGCGTTTCCACAATTCCAAAATCTTTATGTGATGTGCTAGGTTTTACCAATATAGATGAATGTTCTCTTAATTTGCATCTTGCGGATTCTACTATTAAAAAACCAATGGGTAGAATTAATTATGTTCTTATTCTTGCAAATAGAAATTATGTGCCCATTGATTTTATTGTTTTTGATATTGAATGCAATTCTTCTTGCCCCATAATACTTGGTAGACCGTTCTTACAACTATAGGTGCCGTTATTGATATGAAAGAAGGGAATATAAAATTTCAGTTTCCACTAAAAAAGGGTATGGAGCATTTCCCAAGGAAAATAATTAAAGCACCATATGAATCAATTATGAGGACCACTTATGGAATCAACTAGAAAGATGACAATACTTGAAACTATGCATTATGCCTAGCTAGGGGCATAAAACAATTGCGCTTGTTGGGAGGCAACCCAATGAATAAAATAATTTTTTTCTGTTATTGTGTGTTTTCACAATTATGCTACTGGTATGATTGTGTTTTTGTGTTCTTAATTAGTGTTTGTGCCAAGTAAAGCCTTTAGGATGATTTGGAAGATAGTATAATTGATGCTGTTTGGAAAACAGAAAGTTTTGTGTCCAGTGCCCGAATTTTGTTTCTGTACCGGAGCGTCGAAAAACTCTGAAATTTTTACATAGTATTTGTATATGAATTTCCCACGTTTTCCTAATGTTTCAGAATTTTTGGAGTTACAGAAGTATGGATTTAAATAGATTTCTACAGACTGTTCTATTTTTGACAGATTCTGTTTTTGATGCACTACTTGCTTGTTTTGATGAATCTATGGATTGTATCGGGGGGTATAAGCCATGGTGAAGTTAGAGTACAGTAGATATAATGCAAAAATAAAATATGAATGGGTTTTAAATAGTACTTAAAGTAGTGATTTATTTTGTTATACTAACGGATCTCATGAAGGTTTTGGTGAGTTTTGTGTGATTGAAGTTTTCAAGTTTTGGGGGAGATCATGATGGATGAAGGAATAAGGAGTAGTAAGAGCCTAAGCTTGGGGATGCCCGAGGCACCCCAAGGTAATATTCAAGGAAGACTCAAGCGTCTAAGCTTGGGGATGCCCTGGAAGGCATCCCCTCTTTCTTCTACCAACCATCGGTAATTTTACTTGGAGCTATATTTTTTCGTCACATGATATGTGTTTTGCTTGGAGCGTCTTGTATAATATGAGTCTTTGATTTGTTTGCTTTTTAGTTTTTCACAATCATCCTTGCTGAACACACCTATCTTGAGAGAGCCACACGTTTATCATCATTTGTTAGAATACTCTATGTGCTTCACTTAATTTTTTTGAGCTAGGCAGTTGCTCTAGTGCTTCACTTAAATCTTTTTGAGCACGGTGGTGGCTATATTTTGAAGAAATAAATTCTCATGCTTAACTTATATTATTTTGAGAGTTGATTGAAATTTTGAAGAAATAAATTCTCATGCTTCACTTATATTATTTTGAGAATTGATAAGATTGAAATTTTGATAGTAACGGTAATTTGCACAAGATATGAATTTGATCCCAAAGTGATGAATATTCAAGAGGTATATAAATAAAAACTTTTATATAGATCATTGGATATGATAAGTGTGATTCCTTGCAATAGTTTTGCGATATGGAAATGATAATATGCGAGTCATGTTAGTGAGTAATTGTGATTTAGTAAAAATATTAGTGTTAAGGTTTGTGATTCCCTATGCATGCACATTAAGTCAATAGTTATGCAACGAAATTATATCCTACTTATGGTGCATTATTCGGTGTTAGTTATGTTCAATGCATGTTTATGACCATTTTTGTTTTTTGGTTGGTTGCTTCTCAATCTTTTGCTAGCCTTCATTTGTACTAAGCGGAAATACTGCTTGTGCATCCAAACTCCTTAAACCCAAGTTGTGCCAAATGAGTCCACTATACCTACCTATATGCGGTATTTCAATGCCGTTCTAAGTAAATTTGCGTGTGCCAACTCTAATTTTCAAAATAATTTTTCCGTTTTGTGTGCCCGTACCGCTCATGAAGCGGCAGGGGGTGGCCATTATTTTCCATGCTAGGTGTGTTATTCTCACGATGAGTGTTTATTCACTTGTCATTGCACGAGAGAGTGGCTGGTAATAGGGATGCCCAGTCCCACAATGAAATCAAAAATTAATAACAACAAAATTCCTTGGAAAGTGATGGTATGGAGGGCACCCGTGGATACGGCTAGCCATGGATTGTGAAAGAATGGTGGAAAGGAAATAAACTTTACTTTCTGTTTGGGAACCGCCTATGATGTGTCTAGCATGGAAAATAATGGGAATTCTCGGTCGTTTTCGTTGACAGGAAAAGCATGCCTCTCAAAATATTTTTATCTCCTTAATTTCAGCTTTGAGCTCTGGCACATTTGACAAATCTCTTCTTCCCTCTGCGAAGGGCCTATCTATTTACTTTTATGCAATTTTTATTTTATTTGAGTCTCCATCTTCTCTTACAAAAGCACCAACTAGAGAGCACTATTGTCATACTTGTGCATTGGATGTAGCTAATATTTGAGTGTGTTTCATGAATGGATCAATGATTGAGCATAATGGGCTAGGGATAACTTTCTTTAGCGTTGATATTTTGAAAGACATGGTTGCTTGTTAGCATGCTTGAGTATTTATATCTTCATGTCAAATTATAGACTATTGCTTTGAATCATTCAAGTCCAATGTCCATGCTATAAAAGAAAAGAATATGTGATGAATATGATAGGCAGCATTCCACATCAAAAATTCTGTTTTTATCATTTACCTACTCGAGGACGAGCAGGAATTAAGCTTGGGATGCTGATACGTCTCCAACGTATCTATAATTTTTTATTGTTCCATGCTATTATATTATCAATCTTGGATGTTTTTATATACATTTACAGCAATTATATATAATTTTTGGAGACTAACCTATTAACCTAGTGCCCAGTGCCTGTTGTTGTTATCTGCCCCGTTTTTGTTTTACAGAAAATCAATACCAAACGAAGTCCAAATGCCACGAAACTTTTTGGAGATTTTTTTTCTTTACAAGATAAACACTAGAAGCTTCGGGAGGAGGCCAGAAGCCCTAGGAGGTGCCCACGAGGCACCAGGGCGCGCCTGGGGGGGGCAGGTGCGCCTGGTACCTCGTGGGGCCCACAGAGCTCCGTTTGACCTAATTCCTCCACAATAAATTCAGAAAAAATCAGAAACCCTCAGGGGAGTCCACGAAATACTTTTTCTGCCGCCGCAAGTTTCTGTTCTCGAGAGATCCCATCTGGAGGCCTTTTCCGGTACTCTGCTAGAGGGGGAATCGATCACGGAGGGGCTCTACATCAAACTTGCCGCCCTTCCGATGATGGGTGAGTAGTTTACCACAGACCTTTGAGTCCATAGGCAGTAGCTAGATGGCTTCTTCTCTCTTTTTGATCTTCAATACAATGTTCTCCTCGATGTTCTTGGAGTTCTATCCGATGTAATCACTTTTTGCGGTGTGTTTGTTGGGATCCGATGAATTATGAGTTTATGATCAGATTATCCATGAATATTATTTGATTCTTCTCTGATCTCTTTTATGCATGATTATTATAGCTTCGTATTTCTTCTCCGATTTATTGATTTGGTTTGGCCAACTAGATTGATTTATCTTGCCATGGGAAGAGGTGCTTTGTAATGGGTTCAATCTTGCGGTGCTCAATCCCAGTGATAGAAAGGGACATGACACGTATGTATCGTTGCTATTAAGGGTAAAAATATGGGGTTTATTCACATGTGAGTTTATCTTGTCTACATCATGTCATCGTTCTTAAGGCGTTACTCCGTTCTTCATGGACTTAATACACTAGATGCATACTGGATAGCGGTCGATGTGTGGAGTAATAGTAGTAGATGCAGGCAGGAGTCGGTCTACTTGTCTCGGACGTGATGCCTATTGATGTCTACTACACAACTTATTCTTGTAGACTCGTGTTGGGCCTCCAAACGCAGAGTTTTGTAGGACAGTAGCAATTTTCCCTTAAGTGGATGACCTAAGGTTTATCAATCCGTGGGAGGCGTAGGTTGAAGATGGTATCTCTCAAACAACCCTGCAACCAAATACAAGAAATCTCTTGTGTCCCCAACACACCCAATACAATGGTAAATTGTATAGGTGCACTAGTTCGGCGAAGAGATGGTGATAAAAGTGTAGTATGGATAGTAGATATAGGTTTTTGTAATATAAAAAATATAAAAACAGCAAGGTAGCAAGTAACAAAAGTGAGCACAAACGGTATTGCAATGCTTAAAAACAAGGCCTAGGGTTCATACTTTCGCTAGTGCAATCTCTCAACAATGCTAACATACTTGGATCATATAACCATCCCTCAACGTGCGATAAAGAATCACTCCCAAGTTCGTATTAGCGAAGAACATAAGATAGAAATTGTTTGTAGGGTACGAAACCACCTCAAAGTTATCCTTTCCGATCGATCTATTGAGCTATTCCTATAAGTGTCACAGACAGTCCTAGAGTTCGTACTAAAATAACACCATATGATACACATCAACCAACTCTAATGTCACCTAGATACTCCAATGTCACCACAAGTATCCATGAGTTGATTATACGATATGCATCAAACAACTTCATAATCATAATATTCAATCCACACAAAGAACTCCAAGGAGCACCCCAAAGTTTCTATTGGAGAAAAGATAATGAAAACGTGCATCAACCCATATGCATAGATTACCCCAATGCCACCTCGGGAATCCGCGAGTTGAGTGCCAAAACATACATCAAGTGAATCAATATAATACCCCATTGTCACCACGGGTATTCATATGCAAGACATACATCAAGT
Source organism: Elymus sibiricus (assembly GCA_039707655.1). Classification (NCBI taxonomy): domain Eukaryota; kingdom Viridiplantae; phylum Streptophyta; class Magnoliopsida; order Poales; family Poaceae; genus Elymus; species Elymus sibiricus. The sequence goes on from CM077668.1 coordinate 345,694,514, forward strand.
GTTCTCAAATCTGAAATATTCAATCCAACAATAACGAAACCTCAAAGGGAAAAGATTCGATTCATCACAACAAGGATAGAGAGGGAAGAAACACCATATGATCCAACTATATTAAAAAAGCTCGCGATACATCAAGATCGTGCCAAATCAAGAACACGAGAGAGAGAGAGAGAGAGATCAAACACATAGCTACTAGTACATACCCTCAGCCCCGAGGGTGAACTACTCCCTCCTCGTCATGGAGACCGCCGGGATGATGAAGATGGCCTTCGGTGATGATTCCCCCCTCCGACAGGGTGCCGGAAAAGGACTGTAGATTAGATCGTGGAGGTACAGAGGCTTGCAGCGGCGTAAAAACTCATCTAGGTTAACTTTCGGGGGTTTCTGAATATATATGATTTTTTGGCGTTGGAATCACGCGAAGAAGGGCCACAGGGGGCCCACGAGGCACCAGGGCACGCCTGGGGGGGTGGCGCGCCCTGGTGGCTCGTGGGGCCACTGTGGGTCTTCTGGCCTCCTCCAGAAGCTTCTAGTGTCTCTTATGTTCTAGAAAAAATCGTCAAAAAGTTTCGCTGCATTTGGACTTCATTTGATATAGATTTTCTGGAAAACCAAAAACAAGCAGAAAACAGCAACTCGCACTGGGCACTAGGTCAATATGTTAGTCCATGAAAATCATATAAAAGCCGTATAAAAGTACACTAAAATCATACAAAACTATAATAAACATGGCATGAATACTTCATAAATTATAGATACGTTGGAGACGTATCAACATCCCCAAGCTTAATTCCTGCTCGTCCTCGAGTAGGTAAATGATAAAAGAAATAATTTATGAAGTGTGAATTCTAGCATAGTGCATAAGTTTGATCAATGATAATTTCAATCACCTTTTCTAGCATCAATACATATCATAATCAGTAGCTCATCTCATAAAACTTCTCATGATCAAGTAGCAAGCTATTCACATGTTTAAAGTATAGGCCATAAACTTTCTTGAAAACTAACAAACTATGTTCTCAGTCATCAAACAATTGCAATTCATCTTATTTTCAGGAAGGGTCTATGTAAGAGCTTTGATCTAGCAAATTCCACATACTCAACTATCATTTAGTCTTCCATGACTGCTGACACTCAAAGCATATTTTTAGAACAAACCATTTCAGTCAAACACATAGGAAGATAGGGGCTTAATGTTTTGCCTCCCAACTTATTTATCTCATGGATAATGTCAACAATAATAACTCATGATCACCTATATTCAACTGGATATATGTGCCTGGATCATTCCCTACCACATGATGCTTGCCCACTAGAGAATAAATAGAGCGGAATAGGGATGAACATTAATGACTCTTGCATAAAAGTAAATACAGAAAAGTAAAAGATAGGCCCTTTGCAGAGGGAAGCAGAGGTTGTCATGCGCTTTTTGTTGTTGGATGCACAAGCCCTTAATGCAAAGGAACATCACGTTATATTGCCCCTTGTGATAGCAACCTTCATTATGCACTCCGTCGCTTTTATTTCTTTACCATCACAAGTTCGTACAATGCTTATTTTCCCTTGCAATAAAAGATCATACATATTTTAGGAGCAATTTTTATTGCTTTTTGCACCGATGACAACTTACTTGAAGGATCTTATTCAATCCATAGGTAGATATGGTGGACACTCATGGCAAGAAATCTGGTTTAAGGGTTTTTGGATGCACAAGTAGTATTTTTACTTAGTACAAATTTTTGGCTAGCAAAAGATCCTAAAAAAGCACCACATGTTAGAGGATCCATGACAATATAACTTCTATGTGAATATAAACAAACATAACTCATTACGTTGTCTTCCTTGTCCAACGTCAACTACTTGATCAAGCTTGAAAATATCTAATGGGGGCTCACAATCATAAAAGATGTCCAAGATAGTATATTTATATGTGAAATTTCTCTTCCTTCAAAATTCTTTCATGAATTGTTCAAGTGGCCAATGCTATGTTTGTTAACTTTCAATAAATTTTACCACTTATACTTCTTGTATGTGAAGTCACTACTCCCCATGGGACAAGCACATGAAGCATATAAATTTCAACTTATGATATTCAATTCATTTCAACAATTTACTCATAGGATATAAGTGAAGCACAAGAGTAAATGACAAACTACTCCAAAAAGTTATAAGTGAAGATCAAATGAGTAGTTAAGTAATTAAGTAGCTATGTGAGAACTCTCTCTCATTTAATTTTTTTAGATCTTAAGTATTTTATTCAAATAGCAAATAAAACAAAATAAAATGACATTCCAAGAGTAGCACATATCATGTGAAGAAGCAAAAACTTAGGCTCAACCAAAACTGACCGATAGTTGTTGAAGAAGAAAGGTGGGATGCCAACCGGGGCATCCCCAAGCTTAGTTGCTTGAGACTTCTTGGAATGTTATCTGGGGGTGCCTTGGGCATCCCCAAGCTTGAGCTCTTGTGTCTCCTTTATTCCTCTCATATCATGGCTTCTCCTAAATCTTAAAAAACTTCATCCACACAAAACTCAACAAGAACTCGTGAGATAAGTTAGTATAAATCAACTCAAAACCTTAACATTCTCTACTGTAGCAAATCACAAAAATTATAAAAACATTGCATACTAAATTCCTCTTCATATTTAATACTCCCATCCTTAAATAGAAACATTAAACAAGCAAACATATGCAAACAATGCAACTATAACAGCAATCTGCCAAAACAGAACAGTCTGTAAAGGGTGAATAAGAATCCATACTTCCCTAACTCCAAAAATTCTGAAAAATTACCATGTGACAGATAACTCATGCATACTTACTGTGTAAAAATTTCAGATTTTTATCATGTCCTGACTATTCAGAAATATTCTGGACATAACAGCAAACTTTCTGTTTTCAAACAACAACACATGAACTTGCAAACTGAGCATGGTAAAGGCTATAATTGGCATTTTATTAAACTAAAAGATACAAAACATGATTATTGATAACATCAAGCAAATATCAACAGAATAAAATGATGCTCCAAGCAAAACTCATATTATGTGACGAATAAAAATATAGCTCCAAGTGAGGTTACCGATAATGTTGAAGACGAAAGAGGGGATGCCTTCCGGGGCATCCCCAAGCTTAGTTGCTTGGGTATTCCTTGAATATTACCTTGGGGTTCCTTGGGAATCCCCAAGCTTAGGGTCTTGCCACTCCTTATTCTCCTCATATCGATATCTCACCCAAAACTTGAAAACTTCAATCACACAAAACTTAACGGAACTTGTGAGATAGGTTAGAATGATAAAAATAAATCATCCACTTAGGTACTGTCAAGACAAGATTCATAATTGTTATCACATAATTCCTACTTTAGTCTATTATTTCCACAATTTATATTGCTCAATATAAGCTATGGAAACACTAAAACAAGCAAACTATGCAATAAAAACAGAATCTGTCAAAAACATAACAGCGTGTAGTGAGCGATTTAAAAACCATACTTATGTACCTCTAAAAATTCTGAACAATTAGTAAAACGTAAAAAATTTGTAACCCAATACTCTGTAAAAATTTCAGAATTTTCTGACGCACCAGTACAGAATAGAAATTCCAGCACTGGACGCAAAAGTTTCTGTTTTTGCACAAAATCAAGTCAACTATCATCCACACTATCCCAAAGGCTTTACTTGGCACATTATTGAAACAAAACATATAAAAAATGATTAGCACAGTAGCTTAATCATGTGAACACACAAAAACAGAAGGTATATGTATTGGGTTGTCTCACAACAAGAGCTTTTCTTTAATGCCTTTTAGCTAGGCATGATGATTTCAATGATGCTCGCATAAAAAGTGAAGAATTGAAACATAATGGGAGCATCATGAAGCATATGACAAGCACATTTAAGTCTAACCCACTTCCTATGCATAGGGATTTTGTGAGCAAATAGTTTATAGGACCAAGAATCAACTAGCATAGGAAGGCAAAACAAGCATAACTTCAAAACTTTCAACACATTGAGAGGAAACTTGATATTATTGCAATACCTACAAGCATATGATCCTCCCTCATAATAATTTTCAGTAGCATCATGAATAAATTCAACAATATATCCATCACACAAAGCATTCTTGTCATGATACATAAGCATAGAATTTTTATTACTCTCCACACAAGCAATTTTCTTCTCATTCATAATAGTGGGAGCAAACTCAACAAAATAACTATCATGAGATACTTGATTGGAATAATCCAATTGGAAATAAAAATCATGATGACAAGTTTCATGGTTATCATTACTATTTATAGCATACATGTCATCACAATAATCATGATAGATAGGAGGCATGCTATCATCATAATAAATTTTCTCATCAAAACTTGGGGGACTAAAAATATCATATTCATCAAACATAACATCCCCAAGCTTGTGGCTTTGCATATCATTAGCATCATGGATACTCATAGAATTCATACTGACAACATTGCAATCATGCTCATCAATCAAAGATTTTATGCAAAACATTTTATTGAATTCTTCTTCTATCAATTGAGCACAATTTTCCGCTCCATCATTTTCACGAAAGACATTATAAAGAAGAATAATATGAGGCAACCTCAATTCCATATTTTTTTGTAGTTTTCGTTTATAAATCAAACTAGTGATAAACAAGAAACTAAAACATTCGATTACAAGATCTAAAGATATACCTTCAAGCACTCACCTCCCCGGCAACGGCGCCAGAAAAGAGCTTGATGTCTACTACACAACTTATTCTTGTAGACTCGTGTTGGGCCTCCGAGCGCAGAGTTTTGTAGGACAGTAGCAATTTTCCCTCAAGTGGATGACCTAAGGTTTATCAATCCTTGGGAGGCGTAGGTTGAAGATGGTATCTCTCAAACAACCCTGCAACCAAATACAAGAAATCTCTTGTGTCTCCAACACACCCAATACAATGGTAAATTGTATAGGTGCACTAGTTCGGCAAAGAGATGGTGATAAAAGTGTAGTATGGATAGTAGATATAGGTTTTTGTAATCTGAAAATATAAAAACAGCAAGGTAGCAAGTAACAAAAGTGAGCACAAACGGTATTGCAATGCTTAAAAACAAGGCCTAGGGTTCATACTTTCGCTAGTGCAATCTCTCAACAATGCTAACATAATTGGATCATATAACCATCCCTCAACGTGCGATAAAGAATCACTCCCAAGTTCGTATTAGTGGAGAACATAAGATAGAAATTGTTTGTAGGGTACGAAACCACCTCAAAGTTATCCTTTCCGATCGATCTATTGAGCTATTCCTATAAGTGTCACAAACAGCCCTAGAGTTTGTACTAAAATAACACCATATGATACACATCAACCAACTCTAATGTCACCTAGATACTTCAATGTCACCACAAATATCCGTGAGTTGATTATACGATATGCATCAAACAACTTCATAATCATAATATTCAACCCACACAAAGAACTCCAAGGAGCATCCCAAAGTTTCTATTGGAGAAAAGATAATGAAAACGTGCATCAACCCCTATGCATAGATTACCCCAATGTCACCTCGGGAATCCGCGAGTTGAGTGCCAAAACATACATCAAGTGAATCAATATAATACCCCATTGTCACCACGGGTATTCATATGCAAGACATACATCAAGTGTTTTCAAATCTGAAATATTCAATCCAACAATAACGAAACTATTCGATTCATCACAACAAGGATAGAGAGGGAAGAAACACCATATGATCCAACTATATTAACAAAGCTCGCGATACATCAAGATCATGCCAGATCAAGAACACGAGAGAGAGAGAGAGATCAAACACATAGCTACTAGTACATACCCTCAGCCCCGAGGGTGAACTACTCCCTCCTCGTCATGGAGACCGCCGGGATGATGAAGATCGCCTCCGGTGATGATTCCCCCCTCTGGCAGGGTACCAGAAAAGGGCTGTAGATTAGATCGTGGAGGTACAGAGGCTTGCTGGGGTGTAAAAACTCATCTAGGTTAACTTTCGGGGGTTTCTGAATGTATATGATTTCTTGGCGTTGGAATCACGCGAAGAAGGGCCACAGGGGGCCCACGAGGCACCAGGGCGTGCCTTGGGGGGGGGGGGTGGCGCGCCCTGGTGGCTCGTGGGGCCACTGTGGGTCTTCTGGCCTCCTCCCGAAGCTTCTAGTGTCTCTTATGTTCCAGAAAAAATCGTCAAAAAGGTTTGCTGCATTTGGACTTCATTTGATATAGATTTTTTGGAAAACCAAAAATAAGCAGAAAATAGCAACTGACACTGGGCACTAGGTCAATATGTTAGTCCATGAAAATCATATAAAAGCTGTATAAAAGTGCACCAAAATCATACAAAACTATAATAAACATGGCATGAATACTTCATAAATTATTGATACGTTGGAGACGTATCACCTATATACATGACCATTGCCTTGGATATCGTCATGATTATTTGCTTTTCTATCAATTGCCCAACAGTAATTTGTCTACCCACCGTATGCTATTTTCTCAAGAGAAGCCTCTAGTGAAAACTATGGCCCCCTGGTCTATCTAAATCATATTACTAAAACCCTAAAAATATTGCTGCCATTTTCTTTTATTTATTTTATTTTGTATTTTTGTTTCAATCTATCTATCTATCATATACAATTTAATATTGCAATTGACCGTCGAGGGATTGACAACCCCTCGTTTGCGTTGGGTGCAAGGATTTGTTGTTTGTGTGCAGGTACTGCTAACGAGGTGTTGCGTGATTCTCCTACTGGTTCAATAACCTTGGTTTCATAACTGAGGGAAATACTTATCTCTACTGTGCTGCATCATCCCTTCCTCTTCGGGGATAAAACCAACGCAAGCTACAAGTAGCATCCCATCGTATTGTTCTATATTCACGGGTTTAAACCCCTCGGGGAACTGATGCTGCATCACCTCATCAGTGAAACACATTGGGTGTGCGGCGACCCTGACCCGGGCCACGTCGTGCCGGAGATCGGTTGTCATCTGGGCACGGTGGTGCTCCCGAGCTCTATCGTTCCTATCGTGCCAGGCTTGGTATCCGTCCCGTCCAGCGGGCATGTGTCCTCTGGATCCATAGATGGATCTTGACTGGATCCCTCTGGCGTTCAGGTCGTGGCGTAGATCATATTGGTCATCCGGTTGAACCGGGTCTTTGCCTACTCGGCGAGGAGGCGTAGGTGCGTATTCGATTTTTCCAGCCGTCCTGTCTCGTCCTCGAGGGGGGCGGTCGGGCTGGTTTGTCTGAGTTCGTCTGGGAGGTATGGGCTCAAGGGCCTCATCCTCAAATGACAGGAGCAAGCGCCGCCGTGGGTAACTCTTGTATTGACCCTGGCATTGATCGTCGAAGCCCTCTTCAGCTGCTAAGACCATCGTCCATCTATCATTGAGTCTATCTTGTTCGGCCTTTAGCTGCTGTTGCTTCTTGTTCAAGCTTCGGGCAGTGGCTATGAGTTGCTGCTTGAATCTTTCCTGCTCCAGGGGGTCCTCTGGGACGACGAAATCCTCGGGTCCGAGGCTATCCTCCTCTTTGGACGGAGGGAGGTAATTACTATCCTCAGAATCCTCGGGGTCCTCAGGGTTGCCCTGGTCCTCGTGCCCTTCAGGGGCGTCGTGGTGCTGTTTGGGGGTTTTGTCGCCGAGCTCCCCCATGTTGTCCGGAGTCTCGTTATCGTCGGTACCGTTCGTGTCTGTGTTGTTTTCGTTGCCCTTTCCTCGCCCTGTGGCTCGCCTTCGTCGGCGTCTGGGCAGTTCCTCGGCGGGGCCGTCACCGTCCTTCTTGGTCGTGTCGCCATCCTTCTTGGGGGTATCGACCATATAAACATCGTAGGTGGAGGTGGCGGTCCACTTTCCAGTGTTGGAGGTGGCAAGGGAGGGAGCCATGTAAGGCGGGACATCGATATCCTCGTCCATGTTGTCAGCCTCCTCGGAGGCGTAGTCCATCATGTCGGTTAAATCTTCGACAGTGGCTACTAAGTGGGTGGTGGGTTGGACGCAAAATTCCTCGCGGTTGGCCTCAAGTCCGATCTGCTCATGGGCTGAGGACGGGCCATCCGCGATACTCATCTTCTGGATCCGATCTAACATCTCGCTTAAGAGCGAGAGGTCCATCGGACCCTGTAGGAACGAAGTATGTCTACCAGAGGGGGGGGGGGTGAATGGGAGTTTTAAATTTTCTTCATTAATATCAAAACTCTCGGAACCCAGCAGCGGAATGAATGAAAACAATATGCAGTGAGCGAGTACAAACTACCGAATGGAAACTATCATCATGCATCGAGGTAAATCACATGTTTGAAATATGTCATATGTCATAGTTCGAATGTAAAAGAGGGGAGCAGAGGTGACCAGTGATGCTCGATGGCGACAGGGTGTTTGGTAGACCAGTTCGCCCTTCTGCAAAAGGACTACGTCTAGTTGGAGGGGTTGTGATTTAACACAGAAGATAAACTCTCTTCGCCCTTTTCTCCTCGACAATTGGTTCATCAACCAATGCCGATTACTCGTGGTAGATGCTTGAGGCGATCTCCGAACCTTTACAGACTTCTTCTTCGAGAACCACAATTACTCTTGGTCTCTGAAGAAATTGACACCTAACCGTCTAGAGAGTTCGCAGCTCTCAAGAGTAATAGGCGGAGCGTACTGGACTTAGATTCGAGTGATGCTGAACCACTATCTAATTTTTCGGCTCTAGGGTTTTCTCTCGATGGATTTTAAACTCAAATCTCTCGGAGAGGGGGTTGCTCAACAATCTTCTCAGAATCAAACGGAGCAGCCACCGGACAGCGCCGGTGCGGAGTGGCTATTTATAGCCGCAGCCTTCCCTGATGGGAAATGACCATTTTGGACACGCGGTTCAGCCAATGGCCAACCGACACGTTCACAACGGTCGGATTTTCAGAGCAATGGTAACATTACTTGTGGAGCAAGTAATGCTAACTCCTCGGTCAGAGACAAATCTCTCGCAGCGAAGAAGATCACAGTCTCTTGCTGGCAAGTATTTGCTCGGAACACAAAGAGATTTCTCTCACAGCTTTCATAGGATTTGGGTTTAGCATCAGCGAATCAAAGCTTCGAACGCTACACCCCTCTTAATAGTACGGTGGTCCTATGACTCAATAAAGAGAAAAGAGACAACGAAATGAATGCCACGTCTTAACTTCGTCTTCAATCTCCTCGGCTACAGTCATTTTCTTCGGATGGACACCGAATGAATTGCTTTTCATCAACAATTTTTGATGGGTCACTCTTGTCATCATAATCTTCGGCGATAACCTTCACTGCCACGCAGGGGAAATCCTTCGGAGTTTGAATCCAAACTCCTCTTTACTCCAGGGACCTGTTACTCTGTGTGCACTAGCAAACACATTAGTCCCTCACTGTTTGTCAACAATCTCCAAAACATAAGGAGGCAAATTATTGCACCAACAGACCCATCCTTGGGCATACTTCGGAGTCAAACTCCAGTGTGCCGGCGTCGGAAGTGTGTTCGGCCAAGGGTGACCCTTGGTTTTCTGGCGCCGGGGTCGGATCCGAACTCGAGGCCAGATCCGAACCGAGGACCGGCCTGGAGACGGGGCCGAGGAGAGAATCCGAGGTTAAGGCCTTGGGATTATTAGGCTCCTCAGGTAAAGATGAGAACCCAGTAAGGACCAGATCGCCATGAGAATCGGTGACGTACTCCAGGTTGCCGAACCTGATTTCCTGCTCAGGGGTGAAGCTGTCGACCTAGTCAAGGTGACCGGTCGGGTCGGCGTGTAGCACAATGCTGCTGAACGCGAAGAGCTGACCGGGGACGAAGATGTCCCCGCTGCGGATGCCATCGCTGATGACAAGGCGAGCCATTGATCCTTGGTGACCCAACGGCGGAACTTTCAATGAAAGCACCAATGTCGGTACCGAAACTGGCAGATCTCGGGTAGGGGGTCCGAACTGTGGATCTAGGAATCAATGAGTAACAGGGAACGTAGAGACAGCGATTTACCCAGGTTCGGGCCCTCTCGAAGAGGTAAAACCCTACGTCCTGCTAGATTGTATTGATGTGATTGTATGAAGGTTACAGAGTTGATCTACCTCAAGATCGGATGGCTAAACCCTAGGTGGGTATGATGATTCTCTGCTCTACGGACTAAACCCTCTGGTTTATATAGGCACCAGAGGGACCTAGGGTTACATATGGTCGGTTGCCATCAGGGGATAAACATGCCGCTAATTATTTCTTGGAGGAGACACCAAGTCTTCGGAGGTTTCCTTCTGGTGCACGAGGTCGCCCGCAATCCGGCCTTCCTTTGATGAGTAAAGAGCGGGCCACTAGTCTGGCTTGCGAGAGATAGGCCGGCAGCCCGAGTACCCCCTAGTCCGGGACACCCTCAAACATATAGAGAAGATTGTAACTGCACGGGAACAATGGAATATTGAGGAGCCAGACAAGCCAACAGGCAAAGTATACCATATTGAAGACATGGAATAATTTAAAAAGGTCACTCAAGAGAAAGGTAAACCTGTTGAACAAGTTATTAATGAAAAAGCGGATATATTTAGTATTTATTGCCAGGAGGATGAACTTCAGGGGGCGATGAACAAATTTAAATTCCATCAAGATAACTTCAACAGGGACTTTCGAAGGTGTATTTATCATAACGAAAAGGTAATAGCTTATCTTTCCCAAGAGGTAGAAGGGTTGAGTCAAGCGGTAAAGAACCTCGATAAACACTCTCGCATGATAGAAACGCAATGCTCTCAAATCTCCGAAACACAATCTCTGATTCTTTCTCAGTTAGATAAAGAGAACATTTTTGCTACTAATGAAATCTCGACTCGTAGTGGCAAAAGAACGCAGGATCCTAAAGGCCCAGCATGGTATGAGGAGGAGCAAGAGCAAACAAGAAGAGAAAGTCAAAGCCAAACCCAGGAAAATAGGGAGCTTCTCTTTGGTGAGGAAGAACCTAAAGAACAGGTCCATCAAGATGCTCAGGGAGACGAAGCGGAAGCCAAAAAAGAAGTTGACCCTGATGCTGAAATAGTAGATGGTGACAACAACGAAGAAGAAACTCTGAGAACAGGAAGAGTTGAAGAACCGAGGGTGGATAAGAACATCCGACCACCTGATCACACCAAAGAAAGAGGTAATCAAGCAATGAAGAATAAATAAAAAGGTAAGGCGAAGAAAACTCTTCCTTACCCTAAGGCTGTTAGGCCACCTTCAAATGATGCACTTTATTCCTCCTTCTTACAAGCAATAGCTGATCTTAAAATGTTAATGCATGTGACTGATATGTTAAAGATACCTACCTTTGCTAAGTTCATGTGTGACGTTGTTGACAATAAAAGGAGTATGAATCTGAAAGAACAGGTGGCTACAATAATGGAGTATCCTTTTGAGAACAAGATTCCGGAAAAGTTGGGAGACCCAGGTATACCCACAATGTCTTGCTCAATCGGTAATCTTGATATAAATAATGCTCTTTGTGATGTAGGTGCAGGTGTTAGTGTAATGCCACTAACCCTTTATCATAAACCGAATCCCACTGAATGTATGCCCACAAGTATAACCTTGCAGATGGCGGATAAATCCACAAAGAAGCCAGTGGGAGTAGCTGAGAATGTTCTGCTAAGATTAGACGGGCATGTTATACCTACTGATTTTGTTATCCTTGACATGCCCAAGGATGAAAAATTATCAATCATACTTGGTAGGCCATTTTTGAATAGCGCATGTGCCGCATTCGATTTCTCCGAAGGAAAAGTAACCTTCCGAATTTGCAAAGAAGAAATAGTGAAGTATTTCCCGAAGAAGCCGGGGGCGAAAGAGAAGTACATTCCCCCACCTAAGCGAATATGTGCGGGAAGTAAAGAAAATCTCAGGCCACAAGAGACTTGACGTAATGCCAAGGTGCGACGTTGAGCTGGGCAACCTAAAAATCAGTGCTTACTGCGAGGCAACCCATTGTATTGTCAAATTTTTATCTTGGTCAATTTGCTCTCATAAATAATCTGATGAAAATCTGTCAGAAGAGTTGTTTTTGACTTTATGTCGTAGGAGAAATGAAAAGGGGAAGAAATAAAACAAAGGAGAATGAAAAGAATTAAGGAGAAGAACAAACAGAAGAAAAGACGGCGTAGCAAACGGACACATGCGCTCGTATGCGTGGTTGATACGTCTCCAACGTATCTATAATTTATGAAGTATTCATGCCATGTTTACAACAATTTTATATGGTTTTGGTATGATTTGAATGGAACTAACCCGGACTAACGCGGTTTTCAGCAGAACTACCGTGGTGTTGTTTTTTGTGCAGAAATAAAAGTTCTCGGAATTGGCTGAAACTTTTTGGTGATTTTTGTTGGAACATAAGAGACCCCCGAATCTTTGTGCAAGGACCAAAAGAGTCATGAGGAAGCGACAAGCCTGCTAGGCGCGCCCTGGGGGGTAGGGAGGGCCTAGCGAGCTTGTCGCTCCCTCGTGGCCCCCCTTGACGTGAAAGCAACGCCAAAAATTCCTATAAATACCAAAAACCCCAGAAAGAAACATAGAACTCCCATGCCGCTGCCTCAAGCCTCCGTACCGAAGTGATCTCATCCGGAGCCCTGTTCCGGCACTCTGCCGGAAGGGGAAATCATCACCGGAGGCCATCTTCATCATCCCGGCGGTCACCATGACAAGGAGGGAGTAGTTCACCCTCGGGGCTGAGGGTATGTACCAGTAGCTATGTGTTTGATCTCTCTCTCTCTCTCTCTTGTGTTCTTGATTTGGCACGATCTTGATGTATCACGAGCTTTGTTAATATAGTTGGATCATATGGTGTTTCTTCCCTCTCTATCATCTTGTGCTGAATTGAGTCTTTCCCTTTGAAGTTTCGTTATTATCGGATTGAATACTTTGGATTTGAGCGCACTTGATGTATGTCTTGCACGTGGATACCCGTGGTGACAATGGGGTATTCTATTGATTTACTTGATGTATGTTTTGGTGATCAACTCACGGATTCCCGTGATGTTGGGGTAATCTATGCATAGGGGTTGGTTGCACGTTTTCATCTTCTTTTCTCCGATAGAAACTTTGGGGTGCTATTTGAAGTTCTTTGTGTGGATTGAATATTATGATTCTGAAGTTATTTTGATGCATATCGAATAATCAACTCACGGATACTTGTGGTGACATTGGAGTATCTAGGTGACATTAGAGTTGGTTGATGCGTATCATATGGTGTTATTTTAGTACGAACTCTAGGGCTGTTTGTGACACTTAAAGGGATGGCTCAATAGATTTATCGGAAAGGATAACTTTGAGGTGGTTTCATACCCTACAACAATTTCATCTTATGTTCTCCGCTAATAGGAACTTTGGAGTGATTCTTTATCGCACGTTGAGGGATTGTTATATGATTCAATTATGTTAGCATTGTTGAGAGATTGCACTAGTGAAAGTATGAACCCTAGGCCTTGTTTTTAAGCATTGCAATACCGTTTGTGCTCCGTTTTATCACTTGCTACCTTGCTGTTTTTATATTTTCAGATTACAAAAACCTATATCTACTATCCATACTACACTTGTATCACCATCTCTTCGCCGAACTAGTGCACCTATACCATTTACCATTGTATTGGGTGTGTTGGGGACACAAGAGATTTCTTGTATTTGATTGCAGGGTTGTTTGAGAGAGACCATCTTCATCCTATGCCTCCCGCAGATTGATAAACCTTAGGTCATCCACTTGAGGGAAATTTGCTACTGTCCTACAAAACTCTGCACTTGGAGGCCCAACAACGTCTACAAGAATAAAAGTTGCGTAGTAGACATCAAGCTCTTTTCTGGCGCCGTTGCCGGGGAGGTGAGTGCTTGAAGGTATATCTTTAGATCTTGCAATTGAATCTTTTAGTTTCTTGTTTATTCACTAGTTTGGGTTATAAAAGGAAACTATAAAAAAATAGAATTGAGGTTGTCTCAAATGCTTCATCTCTATAATGTGTTTCTCGAAAATGATGGATCGGAAAATTGTGCCAAAGTGTTAGAAGAAGAATTCAATAAAATGTTTGGCGTAAAATCTTTGAATGATGAGCATGATTGCAATGTTGTTAGTATGAATTCTTTGAATATCCATGATGCTAATGATATGCAAAGCTACAAGCTTGGGGATGCTATGTTTGATGAAGATGATATTTTTAGCCCCCCTACTTTTGATGAGCAAAATTATTATGATGATAGCATGCCTCCTATTTATGATGATTACAATGATGAAAGTGGGTTTGGAAGAGTTTCAACTCTAGGTACTAATGATCCCACTATTTTGGAGGGTGTTGAATCTTATTGGAATAATGATAAAAGTGGATTAGGAGAGGTCATGACTTTATTTAATAATGATTCACTATTTTGGAAGAGGTTTCAATTGACTATGATAACAAAGTTGCTATCTATGATGATTATTGTGATGGCATGTATGCTATAAAGAACAATGATAACTATGAAACTTGTCATCATGATTTTTATTTTCAATTGGATTATGCCAATCAAGTATCTCATAATAGTTATTTTGTTGAGTTTGCTCCCACTATTATGAATGAGAAGAAAATTGCTTATGTGGAGAGTAGTAAAAATTCTATGCTTGTAGATAATGAAAAGAATGCTTTATACGATAGTTATATTGTTGAATTCATTCATGATGCTACTGAAAATTATTTTGAGAGAGGAATATATGCTTCTACATATCTCAATAATATCAAGTTTCATCTCTATGTGTTGAAAGTTTTGAAGTTATACTTGTTTTGCCTTCCTATGCTAGTTGATTCTTGCTCCCATAAATTATTTGCTTACAAAATCCCTATGAATAGGAAGTGGGTTAGGCTGAAATGTGCTAGTCATATGCTTCATGATGCTCCCGTTATGTTTCAATTCTTTACTTTTATGAGAGCATCATTGAAATCATCATGCCTAGCTAAAAGGCATTAAAGAAAAGCGCTTGTTGGGAGACAACCCAATATTTATACCTACTGTTTTTGTATGTTAACATGATTAAGATACTGTATTAATCATGTTTTATATGTTTTTTCTGAATAATGTGCCAAGTAAAGCCTTTGGGATAGTGTGGATGCTTGTTGATTTGATTCTGTGCAAAAACAGAAACTTTTGTGTCCAGTGCTGGAATTTCTATTCTGTACTGGAGTGTGAGAAAATTCTGAAATTTTTACACAGTATTGGTTTACAAATTGTTTATGTTTTTATAATTTTTCAGAATTTTTGGAGGTACATAAGTATGCATTTTAATTCTCTCACTACATGATGTTCTGTTTTTGACAGATTCTGTTTTCAATGCATAGTTTGATTGTTTTAGTGTTTTCATAGCTTATATTGTGAGATATAAATTGTGGAAATGATATAATACAGTAGTTATTATGTGGTAACAATTATGAATATTGTATTGACAGTACCTAAGTGGATGATTTATTTATACCATACTAACCTATCTCACGAAGTTCCGTTAAGTTTTGTGTGATTGAAGTTTTCATGTTTTGGGTGAGATATCGATATAACGAGAATAAGGAGTGGCAAGACCCTAATCTTGGGGATGCCCAAGGCACCCCAAGATGATATTCATGGAAGACTCAAGCGTCTAAGCTTGGGGATGCCCCGGAAGGCATCCCCTCTTTTGTCTTCAACACGATCGGTAACCTCACTCGGAGCTATATTTTTATTCGTCACATAATATGAGTTTTGCTTGGAGCATCATTTTATTTTAGTTTTATTTGCTTGCTGTTATTAATAATCATGTTTTGTATCTTTTAGTTCAATAAAATATCAATTATAGCCTTTACCATGCTCAGTTTGCAAGTTCATCTGTTGCTGTTTGAAAACAGAAAGTTTTCTGTTATGTCCAGAATATTCCTGAATAGTCAGAACATGATAAAATCTGAAATTTTTACAAAGTAAGCATGCTTGAGTTCTCTTTCACGTGGTAATTTTTCAGAATTTTTGGAGTTAGGGAAGTATGAATTCTTATTCACCCTTTACAGACTGTTCTGTTTTGGCAGATTGCTATTATAGTTGCATTGTTTGCATATGTTTGCTTGTTTAATGTTTCTATTTGTGGATAGGAGTATTAAATATGCAGAGGCATTTAGTATGCAATGTTTAATTAAGATTTTAGTGATTTGCTACAGTACAGAATGTTAAGGTTTTGAGTTGATTTATACTAACTTATCTCACGAGTTCTTGTTAAGTTTTGTGTGGATGAAGTTTTTAAGATTGAGGAAAAGCCATGATTTGAGAGGAATTAAGGAGACACAAGAGCTCAAGCTTGGGGATGCCGAAGGCACCCCAATATAACATTTCAAGAAGTCTCAAGCAACTAAGCTTGGGGATGCCCCGGTAGGCATCCCACCTTTCTTCATCAACATCGATCGGTTAGCCTAAGTTTTTACTTGTTCACATGACATGTGCTATTCTTGGAGTGCCCTTTTATTTTCATTTTGTTTGCTGTTTTAATAAAGTACTTGGATATGAAATCTTTATTTGGAGAGATTCTTCACATAGCTACTTAATTGTTTGACTACTCATTGATTTTCACTTAAATCTTTTGGAGTAGTTTGTCATTCACTCTCGTGCTTCACTTATATCCCAAGAGTATATTGTTGAATGAATTGAACATCATAAAGTTGAAATTATACGTGTTTCATATGCTTGTCCCATGGGGAGTAGTGACTTCACATAGAATAAGTATGAGTGGTAAAATTTATTGAAAGTTAGCAAACATAGCATTGGTAACTTGAACAATTCACGAAAGAATATTGAAGGAAGAGAGATTTCACATATAAATATACTATCTTGGACATCTTCTATGATTGTGAGCCCCCATTAATTATTTTCAACCTTGATCAAGTAGTTGTTGTTGGACAAGGAAGACAACGTAATGGGTTATGTTTGTTTATATTCACATAGAAGTTATATGTTCTTGGATCCTCTAACATGTGGTGCTTGCCCCCTATCCTTTGCTAGCCAAAAATCCGCACTAAGTAGAGATACTACTTGTGCATCCAAAACCCTTGAACCCAGTTTCATAACATGAGAGTCCACTATATCTACCTATGGATTGAATAAGATCCTTCAAGTAAGTTGTCATCGGTGCATAAAGCAATAAAATTGCCTCTAAATATGTATGAACTTTTATTGTAAGGGAAAATAAGCTTTGTACGATCTTGTGATGGTGAAGAAATAAAAGCGACAGACAGCATAATAAAGGTTGCTATTGTCGCGGTTGTGGAACCCGGGGTACCACGACCCGTCTGCCCGCGGCCCAGGGCGCGGCGCCTGGTGGAGGCCCAGATAGGCAGCCCACCAACGGGCACCCCAGAGCAAAGTCACCTCACGAGGCTCCGGCCTCCCGACGGCCCCCTTGCGAGGCCCCCTCACGAGGTTCCAGCCTCCCGCAGCCCCCTCGCGAGGCCCTCTCACGACGCTCCGGCCTCCCGATGGCTCCGGCCTCCCGGGGACCCCTCCTCAGGGAGCGGGCAAGCAGGACTCAACAGCGGCTCCACCCGAGGCCCCCTCACGAGGCCGCCTCACGAGGGCCCCTCACGAGGCGGCCCCCCGAGGCCCCCTCACGAGGTGGTCCCCGAGGCATCCTCCCGATGGCTTACAAGGCAAGGCCGTTCGGCGCAGCCGCACGGTCTGGGGCCCATCACGTGGGTGACGCGCGCGGCGACGAGCGGCGACAGAGGCCCCCTCGCGAGGCCCTCTCTCGAGGCTCCGGCCTCCCGATGGCCCCCTCACGAGGCCCTCTCACGAGGCTCCGGCCTCCCGAGGACCCCTCCTCAGGGAACGGGCAAGCAGGACTCAGCAGTGGCTCCACCCGAGGCCCCCCCACGAGGCCGCCTCACGAGGCCCCCTCACGAGGTGGCCCCCCGAGGCTGCCTCCCGAGGCCCCCTCATGAGGCGGTCCCCCGAGGCATCCTCCCGATGGCTTACAAGGCAAGGCCGTTCGGCGCAGCCGCACGGTCTGGGGCCCATCACGTGGGTGACGCGCGCGGCGACGAGCGGCGACAGAGGCCGCGCCAGCAGGCGCGGATGAAGATGGTTTCCTCTTTTGTGTTAAGGAAGCAGGGCCAGCTATCTACTCCCCAAAGCAACCCCAAAGGTTGCCCGATCGGCGAAGGAAGACCAAGACGGCGGGCGCGCAGGGCGGAGGTCCTCATCGAGCCCACCGGTGCGTCATGGATCCTGCTTTGGCAGGCGAAGACTGCCTTTAGTCAGGATAGCCTGAGCGCCTGTCCCCTTTCAAAACCGCCAAGTGTGGCAACCCTTCCCGCCTAAGTTTTCGAGGGGGAAGAGGACCAAGGCCGATATAAAGGGCAGTGCTGCCATTTTAGACAAGGAGGGCTCTAGTTCGCATCATCCCCAACCTTGTACTCTCTCTCGCACCAGAGCAATACCAATCAAGCAGGAGTAGGGTCTTACACCGCAAGGTGGCCCGAACTTGGGTAAACCGCTGAGTCCACGGTCCGTCCCTCGCTAGCGCGCCCTCGCCGTAGCCTCGCCGTCGCTTAGCCGTGGTAGGAGACGAAGTGGTAGAACGAGCTCACCCCAGTGTTCGAACCTTTGGGTCCCCGGAGCCCGACTTCCGACATTTGGCGCGCCAGGTAGGGGTGCGCTACTGTTCTTCCGCTCCACCCTCTGCTCCACCAACCCCATGGCAGACGCACGTCGTGAGCGCGCCGAGCGCAGGGCTGGCCGCGTGGCTCAGACGGAGCCGGTGGCCCGCGGCCATCGCCACCGCCACCGACCCCGCTGCCCGCGAGCAGCAGGACTCCTCCATGCACCCCTCCGTGCAGGCGAACGGCCACACCGCCACGGCCTCTTCCCTCGCCCACCGTGGGCCGCCGAACCCGCAGGCCGCGCTGCTCATGGCGCGCGAGCTGCTCCGCTACCGTCCAACTAACGCCGGCTACGACGCCTGGCTTGGTCACATCACCGAGCTCGTCAACGCCACCGGGGACGCTCCAGTGCCTTCCCACTCGCTCCGCCCTCCGCCGTCTCGCGCTGGGGACCTGGCGCACGGCGCTCCCCGTCCACCTCCTCTGCGCGACGAGCGTGGCGGGCCCCAGCGCAGCGCGCGGGTTCGTGAGCCGTCCCATGGCGCGTCCTCGCCAGACCGAGACGAGGCCAGCTGCCAGATCGTCCGCCGCGCCCCCCCAATGCGTGAGTGCTCCTCGAGCGGCAGCGCCAGCGCCAGGACCAGGCTGTTCAGGATGTTGCGGCGGCTGGGCGCCAGAACCGCGCCGCCCTTGCTGGTGGCGTCCCTCAAGCGGTGTGGGCTGCCGCGCCTTCACCCGCGAGCTGCGTCGCGTCGTTTGGCCCGCGAAGTTCAAGCCTGAGCTGCCTCCGCAATACGACGACACCCCCAACCCCACAAAGTTTCACCAGCTCTACGCGCTGAGCATTGAGGCGCGAATGGCGACGACAAGGTCATGGCGAACTTGTTCCCTATGGCTCTCAAGGACGGCCCGCGCTCCTGGCTCATGAACCTCCCCGAGGCGTCCATCTCCTCGTGGGCCGAGCTCTGCAGCCAGTTTGTCGCCAACTTCAAGGGCACACAGGATTGCTCCCTCACCATCAACGACCTGCGGCGTGTGCGGCAGCGCCCAGACGAGACCCTCCGCAAGTACATCCAGCGCTTCAGCCAGGTGCGCAACAAGATCCCGCGCGTCTCCGACGCGGGCGTCATCTCTGCGTTCTCCACCGGCGTCACGGACGCCAAGATGCGCGAGAAGCTCGCTATAAACGGTGAGCTCGACTCCATGCTTGAGCTGCTCGACCTCGCCGACAAGTGCGCCAAGGCTGAAGCAGGCCGCCTCTTCGTCCACAACGACCCCGACGCGGCGCTCGACGCCGCCAAGACCAAGAGCAAGGACGTCAAGTGAAAGGGTCCGGCCATGCTCGCGGCGGAGCCCGAGCAGAAGCGCGGCCGTGTCCAGGACGAGCCCAGGAAAGACAACCGGCTGCTCTGCGCCTTCCACAACATGCGCTCCCACAGCACCGAGGACTGCCAGGAGCTCAAGCTGCTCCGCGACGAGTGCCAGGGCCGCCGAGACGACCGCAATGGCCGCGGCGCCGGCCGTGGAGGTGGCCGCGGCGACAACCGTTTGTAACACCCTAGATTTTTGCCTTTTTCTTTTATTTGGATTTATTGAATTTTTTTATTTGCATTTGGGTTTTCCAGTCAATCTTTTGGACTTACCACTTGGATTTATTTTTGATTTTCTTCCAAATGGGCTCTACCATCCATAAACCCTCCCTAGACCTCATCCCTCTCAAAATAATGCCATTGGATATTTTTATTTAATGGCATTATATTCATTTTCTCTCTGAAAATGCCCTTTTTCTCATATAGCTATGAAGCAACCCCTATTTTTATTGCTCAGAAAATTCCAAGAAAATTCCCAAATATTCTTTGGGTCATGCCTCACCTTCCTATGCTAAAATATCCCATGGTCATTTGGAAAAAATCAGCCAAGGAAAATGTTTTTGCTTCTGGTTAGAAAGAGTACTTTGTGAAGCAAGTATATTTTTCCTTGATCCTTTTAAGCTGAAATTTTTACCACTTGATTACCCTCCTAGGTGATGCTTAAACGCCTAATTTCATCTCGAATTAACCAGCCATTTGTCCCCAGTGCTTGGAGCAAGTTTCTGTCCAGAAACTTTGGAGCTCCCTCTTGTCACCTCCAGTGAGCCAGGTGGCAAGCCAAGCACATTTCTAGGCAAAGCTTTGAGAGGACTTCACAATGGACACGGCTTGGCAGCGCCGAAAGCACCCCGCGTGCCAGTGCACGTGGTGACCGCGTGCGGGCAGGGTGCAATGCACGCGCTCTGTGCGCTCTGCCCGTTGGGTCCGATCGGCCGCTGTCCAACCGCCCTCCCCGCGACACCTCTCCGTGTCGCAGCGCCGCATCCAACCCCCGTGCGCCACCCAATCCTCTCCCTGCTCCTCCCCGACGCCGGAATGCAGCTCGCCGGAAGAGGCCGAGAGCTAGCGGCTGGAACAGTGAGCTCGCGTGCCCGTTTTTCGCGCGTAGTGCGCGCCACTGTGGCCGCACGCGTGCACCGCGTCGCCCTGTGCTCCTCTGCTTCACCCCACGCTGCTGCCCGTGCTTATGCTCCCCTCTCCTCCCCTGCAGCTCCACTCCGGCGGACACCCGAGAGCCGGTGAGCCCCATCAATAAATAGAGGCTTCCCCGACTCGATTTGATCACCGCTCCCACCTCACCTGGCCACAAGCAACTCCCCCATAAGCGCGGCAAGGCCGGGAGGGCCTCTCGCCGCCGTTGATCGCCGGAGACAGTCGCGGATCCCCCTTCTCCGTGCACTCACTCTAGCCCACCTCAGCTCCAACCACTGCCACCCCCGAGACCGTGGAGACCTCCTGAATACGACGGTGCCAAGAGCTCACCGGACTGTCGCCGGAATCGCCGAGTCCGATCAGCTCCGCCGCCGCCGTCTCTGGAGAGGAATATGTCGCCACCGTCCGTCCACCCCCGCCGTCACTTTGGGTACGTACGTGATCGCCGTACTGCTCTGAGTCCATTCCGCCCATCGCCGGTGACCACCGTGGACTCCTCACCGGAGTATCGCCGGCGAACTCGCCACCCTCTCTGCTCCCTCCCTCTCCTCTGTTTAACCCTGACAGCGGGTCCCGCTTGTCAGCCTCCCACTCGGCCGCCCGAAGCGGTATAAGTGGAGGCGTATTCGCCGAGTACGCCTTCGACGTGGCCATTTCTGGTTTTTCTTTTTATTTCAAATTTTGACCAGATCCAATCCAACTTTGACCAGCTATAACTTTTAATCTATAAGTCCAATTGAGTTGATTCTTTTTGCTACTGGTTTGTAAAATTCCAAAGTTTCTGTATGCCTAATTTCAGAATTTTTCTTGCTGTTGAGAATTTCTGGTGCATTAAACAGTGTTATGTGACATTTTCTTCTTGCATTTAAATTATTTTCAGAAGAACCTAGTTGTTATGGAGAAGGCCAGGAGTTTTGTGACACTCCTCTGAACCAAGGCAAGCCACAACATCCATATGCAAGGATGGCATTGCAATGACTTTGGTTTAATTGAATTAAATCATCATATATTCATCATTTAAAATAATTTATTATATAACTCTCATTGCATAGACTTTGTCCTGGACATGTTGATTTTATACAGTAGGGTACATGATTTCTTGTTAGTGTGCAGTAGGTATCATGACATATACTCATATGGTAACATGATGCATTTGTTATTCATGATCATGACCCGTGCATCCATTCACACACTATGGCTCGAATCATTTTCTTTTCAAGTTAAACTTGATAATAATCCAACTTGAACATGTTGTTGATCGAGTCATGGTGCCACCGAATCGAGCTCACCAGTGCAACCACACTTGCCTGGATGGGGAGGCCCTAATGCGGTCTATTGTCATGCCTCTCGCCGGTGCCTCCTACGAGGGAAGGTCGTGCTCTGGCGCTACCCTGGCCCGGTAGGCAGTCATAACCTTGAAGACCCGAGTTTTGATGGTACTGAGGTCCCCATTTGGGACAATGTTGATGTTTGGCCACGACGGTGGCAGCCACAGAGGTGGCGGGTGTCACATGTTGGCAGCGGGGTCACCCAGGACATAGCCCAAAGGGGAGTTTGTCGGAGTGGCTGGGAGAGTGTCATGCAATAGATTGGTTTTGTCGGAATGTCGTTGGTCCACCCGAATGGGAGCACGAGGCCATGAGTTCCCTAGTGTGGGTACAGTGTACTAACCTCTGCAGAGTGTATAATCTATCGATAGCCGCGTCCTCGGATATGGACACAGTTCGTAGTAGGTCACACCGTGGGTCAACAGATATAATTAACTTGCACACTAAGATTCACAAGATGGCACATGCAGAAGTGGTGATCGAGTGAGGACCACTATGAAAGGAATGTTCGTGATCAAGTAAGGATCACGGTGGTAAGTTGTGAACAGTGGTTACACGGTAACCCCGAGATGGTAAGTTGATCCCAGGGACCATGGCAATGCTTCACGCACACTTCATGGTGATAGTATCATGCTCATGCATTCAACCTGTTAAATGCCTTGTTATTGCTTGTCGCACTTGTTTGTTTGCTGTGAGCTTGCGAGTACATTCAAAGTACTCACCTGGCTTATCATGCCAGATGCAGGAGAAGCCGTGCATGGTGTGGATGTCTAGCAGTATGTCGCGCTCTAGGCCGTGTCCCAGCAGTGTCCCTGTGGAATGGAGTTCCGCTACCCCGTCGTTCCGCTGTCGCTTAGAAGTTCCCTTATCATCGAGGCCCCTGCCTTGTCTACTAAATAATGTATATAAGTGCAGCCGCACCGTGTGTGCCGCTTGGCCTCACTCATCATGTAATATGTAAACCCATGTTTCCGCTAAGAGATCAATAAAGCGGTTGTTTTCTGTACCAAGTTGTTGTGTATTGCCAGAAGACTTGATCTCTGGGCTGGCAATGCATGGTAAACCGGTTGCTCTGAGCCGGGGTGCCACAACGTTTGGTATCAGAGCCGCGCTGACTGTAGGACGCCCTAGACAGCCGACGCATTAGAAAACGGTTGTCTTAGTCTCGGTAGTGATTTGAGACTTGATTGTGCACTTGGGTGTTGCATTGCGTGCATATAGCTTACTATTAATGCTGACCAGCTAATGCTGTGAGTGTAGATGGCACCAGTCCCTTATCCGTACCAGCCTGAGCCGGCACCTTCCACCTTTCCGCATCTGCTTAGCAACGTGTCGCGCCGACTCTACCCCAACGGTGATGACCCCGTGTACCAGGTGTACCGAGAGCAGCTTGCTAATGGCGTTTACGAGTATCACGCGGAGGTCGTCATGCACAACAGTACCGTGGTGGGCACTTACACTCGCTCCACCAAGGGTGGGACTGTCTCTACACCCGACCAGGCGGTCCAGTTTGCAGCATTTGAGGCTCTCACTGACTTGCGCTATAACGAGGTTCAGATGCAGACTCACCCAGGATTCTACTTCTATCCGTCCCTATATGAGTCAAGACAGATCCGCTTCCCTTACATTGATCCGAAGTGTGACCGGTCAGCCAGTCACCTGTCTCGCTATATAACGGCGGGATACTTTCTGATCGTCAGCCTAGCCCAGGAGCTGAACCGCGTTCGAAACGAGCTAGCTGCCGCTCGATCTACCTTCGCTCCACCTCTGCTTATCCACACATCACTTGTCCCTCCAGTTACTTTACCTCCACCCACCCCAGTAACCCCCACACCTTCTCAAAGTAACTCAGGCACTTCGGTAGTAACTCCTCATGAGTCCCCAGCCCAGCGGGCTATGCTTCTCGCGACCCCAGCCGCTCCGATGCTACGGAGTCACCCTGCTCCCGACCCTGAGGGAAAGTTTTCCCGTCAGCGTCGTCGTGTTTCCTTTGCTTCAGGGGTATCCGTTATCAGTTCCGATTCGGAGTCCGACACGGAGGAGACACCAGCAGGACCGTCAGTGTGCCAGTGCGATCCCGGTCGTCGCATGTAGACAAGGATGATGTGGTGTTTGGTTGTATGCATGTAGTAGTACTATCCATGCTGTTGCCTTGCTATGTATGCTGGATGTTGTATTGTATAATTATGTACTTTCTGTGATTCGCTTTGGCTTTTCTCGATTTCTCTTCCGGTATTGTTGCTTCACCTCCCTATTTTTCTTGTTTTCCCCTTATGGGTGTTGCTCATCTCGATGCTTCATATTGGGAAACATATATAGGATGACAAGGTGTGGCAATAACTGTCATGGTGGCGACGATACTCCAGTTCGTTGATCCGCCAGAAAAGCAGGACATTCTCCAGAACCATATCAGCCACCACCTCCTCCACTTCAAGCACCCACGACAGAGTAGATTATGCGGATGTTTGAGGAGAAAAGAAACCAAGACCTGATGGAATTCCTGAGAGGCATGCAGACGGTGGTTGGGCAGAATAATCACAATGGTAATCACTCCAAGCTGTCAGAGTTTCAGAGGACCAAACCGCCAAGTTTCAGTCAAGCAGTGGACCCGATGGAAGCCGATGATTGGCTGAGGACCATTGAGAAGAAGCTGGAAATTGCTCGCACCGAAGATGCTGATAAGGTACCCTTCGCCACCCATTACCTGGAAGGACCAGCTGCTATATGGTGGGACAATGCCAAAGTAATGTGGCCTGCGGAAGACGAGATTACTTGGGATAAATTCAAAGATAAATTCCGCAAGTACCATATCCCTGCCGGCATCATGAAGGTCAAGCAGCGGGAATTTCTCACCCTTACTCAAGGGACCGCGACTATAAGTGAATATTTAAACAAGTTCAATCATTTGGCCCGCTATTCCACGCATGATGTGGCCACTGAAGAACGGAAGATAGACCGGTTCCTCGGAGGACTCAACCTTACCCTCCGATGTGCACTCAGTATGCTGGATTTCCCTGATTTCCAAACTTTGGTGAACAAAGCTCTCATTGCCAAAAGGGAACACAAGCTGATTAATGATCATAAGACTGCTAATGATGACCGCAAACGCAAGTTTGAACCCAAGAAGGAAGGACAAGTCTTTCAGAAAGTTCATACTTGGCAGCAACCTCAATTTGAGTTCAAGCCAACCTGGCAGCAGGGGAACATCAAGAATGAAAGTCAGATCAAGACTGTGGTCGCTAAGCCAAACAAGGAAGACTGTCAGCGTAACAATGCCTGTTACACATGTGGACAGACTGGGCATTACGCTAGGCAGTGCCCCAAGAATGGCAAGACACTGACCAACCTGAAGCCTCAAGTTAACTATGTGGGACAATTCCCCAAACGAAGGTATATTCAAGGGCAAGTCCATCACATCTCCGCCGAAGAAGCCTCCGAAGTTCCCGATGTGGTCATTGGTATGTTTCCTGTTAATGACATACCTGCAACCATTTTATTCGATTCCGGGGCTTCCCATTCTTTTATTTCGCGGAGTTTTGTTGCCCAACATCGCCTTTCCTATACTCTTTTGGACAAAGTTATGGTGGTACAATCTCCCGGATCCAGGCTCAGGACAAATATTGTATGCCGAGGATTGAAAATATCAATCAATGGAGTCATTTTCCCCACCTCACTAGTATCCATTGAATCGCCAACATTGGATATTATTTTGGGCATGGATTGGTTGACAAGACACCAGGTCTGCATCAACTACACAACAAGAGAAGTCACGCTAATAAATCCCTCGGGCCAGACCGCTCGATTCTATGCCGGTCGAGCCATACCAAAGAAGGGGATGATATATGCAGCAATTGCTACCGAAATGAATCTAGTCCCAGTGGTCTGTGAATTTCCAGATGTGTTTCCAGATGAATTGCCAGGCATGCCACCAGATCGAGAGCTTGAATTTTCAATCGAGCATGTGCCCGGGACAGCCCCAATTTACAAGAAATATTACCGGATGCCTTCATCCGAACTAGTGGAGTTGAAGAAACAAATAGATGAGATGCTCCAAAAAGGATATATTCGCCCTAGTTCATCTCCTTGGGGTGCACCTGCAATATTCGTGGGCAAGAAAGACGGCAGTCTTTGGATGTGTGTTGACTACCGTGCTCTCAATGATGTCACAATCAAAAATAAATACCCGCTGCCCAGGATCGATGATTTGTTCGATCAACTCAGCGGAGCTCAAGTATTCTCAAAGATTGATTTGCGCACCGGGTATCACCAGCTAAAAATCAGAAAAGAAGATATCCCCAAGACCGCATTTACTACAAGATATGGGTTGTACGAGTATACGGTCATGTCATTTGGACTGACCAACGCCCCTGCATTCTTCATGCACATGATGAACAAGGTGTTCATGGACTTCTTGGACAAGTTTGTAGTGGTGTTCATTGATGACATCCTCATATATTCCAAAAGTGAAGAAGAACACAAGCAGCATCTCCGAGCCGTGTTGGAGCGATTATGCGCTCATCAACTCTACGCCAAGTTCAGCAAATGCGAATTTTGGCTTAAGGAAGTGGGATTCCTTGGGCATACTCTTTCCGCTCAAGGAGTGGCCCTGGACCAAAGCAAAGTCACAGAAGTCCTGAAATGGAAGACACCGGTCTCAGTAACAGAAATCAGGAGTTTCTTGGGTCTGGCAGGTTATTACCGTCGCTTCATTGAAGGCTTCTCAAAGATTGCCATGCCAATGACTGAATTACTCAAGAAGAATCAGAAGTTTATATGGACGGAAGCATGTGAGAACAGTTTCAATGAGCTCAAGACCCGGTTGACCACCGCTCCAGTATTGACTCTACCAGATATCTACTGGAGCTTCGACATCTATTGCGACGCATCCAGGCGTGGCATTGGGTGTGTTCTTATGCAGGATGGAAAGGTCGTGGCCTATGCATCAAGACAGCTCCGACCCCATGAGGAAAATTATCCTACCCATGATTTAGAGATGGCAGCTGTGGTTCATGCCTTAAAGATTTGGAGGCATTACATCATTGGAAAACGATGCCAAATCTACACCGACCACAAGAGTCTCAAATATATATTCACTCAACCGGACTTGAACCTCTGACAGTGAAGATGGCTTGAGTTGGTCAAAGACTATGACCTGGGTATCAACTACCACCTAGGGAAAGCCAATGTGGTCGCCGATGCTCTAAGTCGCAAACCGGCTACCACAAACTCATTAATCGAGCGTCTGCACCCAACCCTTCAAGAAGAAATAACACAGCTCAATATGATCTTGTGTGATGCAATTTGCTCGGTTACCTTGGAAGTAACCTCTACCCTGGAAGACGAAATTCGAAAGGCTCAACCTGGTGACCCTATGTTACTAAAGATAATGGCTCAAGCCCAAGAAGGGAAGACACCAGATTTCAACATTGATGACAACGGTACACTCCAATTTCGTGATCGAGTCTGCGTACCGGACCTCGAAGAATTAAAGCAGAAGATTCTGACGGAAGCTCACGAGTCCGCATACTCTATCCATCCCGGAGGCACTAAAATATACCAAGACTTAAAGCAAACATTCTGGTGGGAAGGTATGAAGAAAGATATTGCCTATTACGTCGCCTGTTGTGATATATGCAACAAGGTGAAGGCTGAACACCAGAAACCCGCCGGTCTACTTCAACCCTTACCCGTTCCACAATGGAAATGGGACGATATCTGCATGGACTTTATCGTGGGATTACCAAGGACACCACGAGGTAATAATGCCATATGGGTCGTGGTCGACATGCTGACCAAGGTGGCCCACTTTATTCCAATCAAGACCACCTACCGTGCAGACCAACTTGCTCAACTCTACGTATCCAGGATTGTCAGTCTGCATGGGGTACCCAGGACTATCACTTCAGACCGAGGATCTTTGTTTACCTCGGCATTCTGGCTACATCTACACCAAGCCTTGGGAACCGCTTTAAAGCATATCACCGCTTATCATCCGCAGACAGATGGACACACAAAGCGGGTAAATCAAATCTTGGAAGATATGCTTCGAGCGTGCGCTCTTGCACATGGACCCAAATGGGAAGACAGCCTACCGTACGCTGAGTTCTCTTATAACAACGGCTATCAGACTAGCCTCAAGATGTCACCTTTTGAGGCCCTATATGGATGTAAGTGTCGTACCCCGCTGAACTGGTCTCAGACTGGAGACAGCCGAATCTTCGGGACTGATTTGATGATGGAAGCAGAAAAGCAAGTCAAGGAAATTCGAGACAGACTGCAAGTGGAAAATCTTGTCAGAAGAGCTACTATGACTTAAAGCATCGGCAGATCAGCTTCGAACCAGGTGAACATGCATATCTCCGAGTTACCCCTATGAAAGGACTTAAACGGTTTCATACTCGGGGAAAACTTGCACCAAGCTACATCGGTCCGTTTCCAGTTATGACCCGAGTTGGCAAAGTGGCTTACCAGTTAGAATTGCCTCCCGAGCTATCCGAGGTGCATGATGTGTTCCACGTGTCTCAGCTACGAAAATGCATCGCACCACCCGCAAAACGCATAGATATGGCAGAACTAGAGCTTGCCAAGGATCTAACCTATGAGGAGAAACCCTTGAGGATCTTGGAAGAAATGGATAGAGTCACCCGCAGCAAAACTATTAAGTTTTGCAAGGTCCAATGGGAACACCACACGGAGGACGAGGCCACCTGGGAAACAGCGGATTTCTTAAGGACTGCATACCCATATTTGTTTCCTGAGCAACCGAATCTCGAGGACGAGATTCATCCTAAGGGGGGGGGGAGGTTTGTAACACCCTGGATTTTTGCCTTTTTCTTTTATTTGGATTTATTGAATATTTTTATTTGCATTTGGGTTTTCCAGTCAATTCTTTTGGACTTACCACTTGGATTTATTTTTGATTTTATTCCAAGTGGGCTCTACCATCCATAAACCCTCCCTAGACCACATCCCTCTCAAAATAATGCCATTGGATATTTTTATTTAATGGCATTATATTCATTTTCTCTCTGAAAATGCCCTTTTTCTCATATAGCTATGAAGCAACCCCTATTTTTATTGCTCAGAAAATTCCAAGAAAATTCCCAAGTATTCTTTGGGTCATGCCTCACCTTCCTATGCGAAAATATCCCATGGTCATTTGGAAAAATTCAGCCAAGGAAAATGTTTTTGCTTCTGGTCAGAAAGAGTACTTTGTGAAGCAAGTATATTTTTCCTTGATCCTTTTAAGCTGAAATTTTTACCACTTGATTACCCTCCTAGGTGATGCTTAAACGCCTAATTTCAGCTCTAATTAACCAGCCATTTGTCCCCAGTGCTTGGAGCAAGTTTCTGTCCAGAAACTTTGCAGCTCCCTCTTGTCACCTCCAGTGAGCCATGTGGCAAGCCAAGCACATTTCTAGGCAAAGCTTTGAGAGGACTTCACGATGGACACGGCTTGGCAGTGCCGAAAGCACCCCGCGTGCCAGTGCACGCGGTGACCGCATGCGCGCAGGGTGCAATGCACGCGCTCTATGCGCTCTGCCCGTCGGGTCCGATCGGCCGCCGTCCAACCGCCCTCCCCGCGACACCTCTCTGTGTCGCAGCGCCGCAGCCAACCCCCGTGCGCCACCCAATCCTCTCCCTGCTCCTCCCCGACGCCGGAATCCAGCTCGCCGGAAGAGGCCGAGAGCTAGCGGCGGGAACAGTGAGCTCGCGTGCCCGTTTTTCGCGCGTAGTGCGCGCCACTGTGGCCACACGCGTGCACCGCGTCGCCCTGTGCTCCTCTGCTTCACCCCACGCTGCTGCTCGTGCTTATCCTCCCCTCTCCTCCCCTGCAGCTCCACTTCGGCGGACACCCGAGAGTCGGCGAGCCCCATCTATAAATAGAGGCTTCCCCGACTCGTTTTGATCACCGCTCCCACCTCACCTGGCCACAAGCAACTCCCCCATAAGCGCGGCAAGGCCGGGAGGGCCTCTCGCCGCCGTTGATCGCCGGAGACAGCCGCGGATCCCCCTTCTCCGTGCACTCACTCTAGCCCACCTCAGCTCCAACCACTGCCACCCCCGAGACCGTGGAGACCTCCTGAATACGACGGTGCCAAGAGCTCACCGGATTGTCGCCGGAATCCCCGAGTCCGATCAGCTCCGCCGCCGCCGTCTCTGGAGAGGAATATTTCGACGCCGTCCGTCCACCCCCGCCGTCACTCCGGGTACGTACGGGATCACCGTACTGCTCTGAGTCCATTCCGCCCATCGCCGGTGACCGCCGTGGACTCCTCGCCGGAGTATCGCCGGCGAACTCGCCGCCCTCTCTGTTCCCTCCCTCTCCTCTGTTTAACCCTGACAGCGGGTCCTGCTTGTCAGCCTCCCACTCGGCCGCCCGAAGCGGTATAAGTGGAGGCGTATTCGCCGAGTACGCCTTCGACATGGCCATTTCTGGTTTTTCTTTTTATTTCAAATTTTGACCAGATCCAATCCAACTTTGACCAGCTATAACTTTTAATCTATAAGTCCAATTGAGTTGATTCTTTTTGCTACTGGTTTGTAAAATTCCAAAGTTTCTGTATGCCTAATTTCAGAATTTTTCTTGCTGTTGAGAATTTCTGGTGCATTAAACAGTGTTATGTGACATTTTCTTCTTGCATTAAAATTATTTTCAGAAGAACCTAGTTGTGTTGGAGAAGGCCAGGAGTTTTGTGACACTCCTCTGAACCAAGGCAAGCCACAACATCCATATGCAAGGATGGCATTGCAATGACTTTGGTTTAAATGAATTAAATCATCATATATTCATCATTTAAAATAATTTATTATATAACTCTCATTGCATAGACTTTGTCCTTGACATGTTGATTTTATACAGTAGGGTACATGATTTCTTGTTAGTGTGCAGTAGGTATCATGACATATACACATATGGTAACATGATGCATTTGTTATTCATGATCATGACCCGTGCATCCATTCACACACTATGGCTCGAATCATTTTCTTTTCAAGTTAAACTTGATAATAATCCAACTTGAACATGCTGTTGATCGAGTCATGGTGCCACCGAATCGAGCTCACCAGTGCAACCACACTTGCCTAGATGGGGAGGCCCTAATGCGGTCTATTGTCATGCCTCTCGCCGGTGCCTCCTACGAGGGAAAGTTGTGCTCTGGCGCTATCCTGGCCCGGTAGGCAGTCATAACCTTGAAGACCCGAGTTTTGATGGTACCGAGGTCCCCGTTTGGGACAATGTTGATGTTTGGCCACGACGGTGGCAGACACAGAGGTGGCGGGTGTCACATGTTGGCACCGGGGTCACCCAGGACATAGCCCAAAGGGGAGTTTGTCGGAGTGGCCGGGAGAGTGTCATGCAATAGATTGGTTTTGTCGGAATGTCGTTGGTCCACCCGAATGGGAGCACGAGGCCATGAGTTCCGTAGTGTGGGTACAGTGTACTAACCTCTGCAGAGTGTATAATCTATCGATAGCCGCGTTCTCGGATATGGACACAGTTCGTAGTAGGTCACACCGTGGGTCAACAGATATAATTAACTTGCACACTAAGATTCACAAGATGGTACATGCAGAAGTGGTGATCGAGTGAGGACCACTATGAAAGGATTGTTCGGGATCAAGTAAGGATCATGGTGGTAAGTTGTGAACAGTGGTTACGCGGTAACCCCGAGATGGTAAGTTGATCCCAGGGACCATGGCAATGCTTCACGCACACTTCATGGTGATAGTATCATGCTCATGCATTCAACCTGTTAAATGCCTTGTTATTGCTTGTCGCACTTGTTTGTTTGCTGTGAGCTTGCGAGTACATTCAAAGTACTCACCTGGCTTATCATGTCAGATGCAGGAGAAGCCGTGCATGGTGTGGATGTCGAGCAGTATGTCGTGCTCTTGGTCGTGTCCCAGCAGTGTCCCTGTGGAATGGAGTTCCGCTACCCCATCGTTCCGCTGTCGCTTAGAAGTTCCCTTATCATCGAGGCCCCTGCCTTGTCTACTAAATAATGTATATAAGTGCAGCTGCCCCATGTGTGCCGCTTGGCCTCGCTCATCATGTAATATGTAAACCCATGTTTCCGCTTAGAGATCAATAAAGCGGTTGTTTTCTGTACCAAGTTGTTGTGTATTGCCAGAAGACTTGATCTCTGGGCTGGCAATGCAAGGTAAACCGGTTGCTCTAAGCCGGGGTGCCACACCGTTGGGACGGCCGCAACAGCAACGGCAACTTCCGCCAGGGCTGGCGTGACCAGCCTCGTGAGGCCGTCTGGCGTGACCAGCCTCGTGAGGCTGCCTGGCGCGATCAGCCTCGTGAGGTAAACCCACAGGCCAACGCCACTCTCCCGCCGCTGCCGCCGCAGCCCAGAAGACCGACGTCAACCAGCCTGACGAGGGCGCTGGGGGCTACCAGGAGCCTTGCGCGGTTGCCTGCATCCTCGGCGGGGCTTAGGTTCCCGTCTCCTCGTCAACGGAGCTGAGGCGGTCCTTCCTTCAGAGCTTAAGCACGGCTCCCCACGAGTCCTTGCCTTCGACGAGGCGCGTCAGGATGACTCGCGGGAGACTGATCTGCTGCTCCTCGAGGAGGGCCGCCGCCAGGCCGCTCTTTGCGCCGCGAGGTACCCGCAGGCCCTGCGTCGCTACCTCAGCTGCAACATCCGCCCTCGCACTCTTGAGGTCGGCGACCTCGTCCTACGCAGGACCCTCTCCAGAGAGGGACTCCACAAACTCTCACCCATGTGAGAAGGCCCTTTCAGGGTTGCTCATGTCTCCAGGCCCGGCGTCGTCCGGCTGGAGATGGAGGAAGGAGTTTCAGCGTATGACGCCTGGAACATCCAACCCCTCTGCAAGTTCTACCCGTGACCCTCACGCGTACGAACGAAATGGGGCTATACACGCCCGGAGCCACTCATTGCGTTAGCCTGATGGGCCCGCGAGAGCTCTAGCCCACGCCCAAGTGGAAGCCCCATGCGCCGCGCTGGCGGAACGATCGAACCGCGATCATGCCCACGCCCAAGTGGAAGCCCCATGCTCCGCGCTGTGGACGGAGGAAGGAGTTTCAGCGTATGACGCGCAGAATGTCCGACCCCTCCGCAAGTTCTACTCGCGACCCCCACGAGTACGAACGAAACAGGGCTGTACACGCCCCGGAGACTCTCATTGCGTAAGCCTGATGGGCCCGCGAGAGCTCTAGCCCACGCCCAAGTGGAAGCCCCATGCTCCGCGCTGGCGGAACGATCGAGCCGCAATCATGCCCACGCCCAAGTGTAAGCCCCATGCTCCGCGCTGGCGGAACAATCAACTGAGGGCGCCCCATGGGCTGCACCAACCTCAAGCTGACCCGTGTCGGACACGGCAGCCGCATCTCCTTCTGGTTGTGTAATCAACCTTATTATTTCGTCAGTTCTTTGATGGCGAGCCGTGCGCGCTCATGGCGTCCCTCCTTAGCTTCACGCGAACAGGGGATAGACACGGTGCCTGTGCTTGGGTCAGTCCCAGCAGCACTGAAAAACCCAAGTGGTCGAGCTCTGGCTCGCGGGCCTGCTCCCGTGCACATCACCTCACCAAGGTCCTTGGTGTCTCATCTTCTCGCATGATAGGCACGGTGCCTATGCTCGGGTCCGTCCCTGCAGCGCTGCTAAACCCAAGTGATCGAGCTTTGGCTCGCGGGCCTGTTCCCATGCACGCCACCTCACCAAGGTCCTCGGTGCCTTATCTTGCGTGACACCCGTGAGTGGGTCAACGAGCATGCGTGGCTCCCCCGTCACGAGACCTTGCGCCTTGCAATTGTCTCAGGAGCAGGTCACACGGAAGGCCTCGCGAGGATGCCTCGCGAGGTAACCCGGCGGTAGGATGCCCCCCAGAGCCTCAGGAGGCCTCAGGAGCATGGCTTCCGGAGCCAAGCCCAATAGAGCCACGCCAGCCGGAGGCCTCACGGGCGGAGACCTCGCGAGGCACACCATACAAGTGGCGGCTCGCCCGACGCCGCCCTCCGAAAAAGCTAAGTATCATAAACACCTCACGAGATGTTTTCACCGCCCCTCAAGCTCTCCTCTCACCGCTACCGCGCTGAACGCTGACTTTCCTTCTTCTGCGCGAACCGCTTGCACGTCAAAGGGGGGCTTCTTGAGCATCGCGCCTCAGGAGCTCTTACCCCCTCACAGTGCCCTACACCTCCTGGCCTTGTCCAGGCATCACGACCGGACATACCAGCGACGGCTGTAGCCTGCCCGGGGGCTGGGTCCTGACGACGTAGAGCGACAAGGCAAGCAAAGAAAAGGAGATAAGCCTCACGAGGAGGTCTCGTGAGCCACTCTCATCGTTTTTCAAGCTCTCTCATATTTTTCAAGCTCTCTCTTTCTTTTTGCGATCTCACCGAGCACCCACGTTTTCTCTTTTGCGCGAGCCGCTTGCACGCCAAAGGGGGGCTTCCTGGGCATCGCGCCCCAGGAGCCCTTACTAGCTCCCGAGCCCCTCACCTCCTGGCCTTGTCCAGGCATCGCGACCGGACATACCAGCGATGGCTGTAGGCCCGCTCGGGGGCTGGGTCCTGATAGCGTAGAGCACCAAGGCAAACAAGAAAGAAAAGCGAGGCCTCACGAGAGGACTTCAAGAGGAAATAAGCATGCATTACAGCAAGTCATAAGATACTTAATGCAAAGGACATCATTTTTCCTCACGCCATCAGGGGATACATTTAAAAGGAAGAAGGGTGCCCTCGGCGCCACCTCGCCTTCAATGCGCACAAGGAATCAAGGCGGAACACACGGGCGAGGTAATGATGGCCCCGCGCCAAGCACGAACAGGCATTATGTCAGCCTGGGCAGTTGCCGAGGAGTCGCGGGGAAGTGGAGGCGCCTTCCATCACATCGTGTGCCACGCGTCGCGCCTGGCCCACAAGCGGTTAGGGCCCGCGCCGTTTCGCCCCCTTAGGCGGGAACGTGTGCGCCACGGGCCCGGGGGCTACTGTCGGGGTTGTGGAACCCGGGGTACTATGACCCGTCTACCCACGGCCTAGTGCGCGGCGCCTGGCGGAGGCCCAGATAGGCGGCCCACCAACGGGCACCCCAGAGCAAAGTCACCTCACGAGGTACGGCCTCCCAACGGCCCCCTCACGAGGTTCCAGCCTCCCGACAGCCACCTCGCGAGGCCCTCTCACGAGGCTCCAGCCTCCCGATGGCTCCGGCCTCCCGAGGACCCCTCCTCAGGGAGCGGGCAAGCAGGACTCAGCAGCGGCTCCACCCGAGGCCCCCTCATGAGGCCGCCTCACGAGGCCCCCTCACGAGGCGGCCCCCCGAGGCTGCCTCCCGAGGCCCCCTCACGAGGTGGTCCCCCGAGGCATCCTCCCGATGGATTACAAGGCAAGGCCGTTCGACGCAGCCGCTCGGTCTGGGGCCCATCACGTGGGTGACGCGCGCGGCGACGAGCGGCGACAGAGGCCGTGCCAGCAGGCGCGGATGAAGATGGTTTCCTCTTTTGTGTTAAGGGAGCAGGGCCAGCTATCTACTCCCCAAAGCAACCCCAAAGGTTGCCCGATCGGCGAAGGAAGACCTAGACGGCGGGCGCGCAGGGCGGAGGTCATCATCGAGCCCACCGGTGCGTCATGGATCCTACTTTGGCAGGCGAAGATCGCCTTTAGCCAAGATAGCCTGAGCGCCTGAGCGCCTGTCCCCTTTCAAAACCGGCAAGTGTGTCAACCCTTCCCGCCTAAGTTTTCGAGGGGGAAGAGGACCAAGGCCGATATAAAGGGTAGTGCTGCCATTGTAGACAAGGAGGGCTCTAGTTCTCATCATCCCCAACCTTGTACTCTCTCTCGCACCAGAGCAATACCAATCAAGCAGGAGTAGGGTCTTACACCGCAAGGTGGCCCGAATCCTGGGTAAACCGCTGAGTCGACAGTCCGTCCCTCGCTAGCGCGCCCTCGCCGTAGCCTTGCCGTCGCTTAGCCGTGGTAGGAGACGAAGTGGTAGAACGAGCTCACCCCAGTGTTCGAACCTTTGGGTCCCCGGAGCCCGACTTCCGACAGCTATCACAAGGGGCAATATAAAGTGACGTTCGTTTGCATTAAGAGTTTGCACATCCAAAAATAAAAAGCGCATGACAACCTCTGCTTCCCTCTACGAAGTGCCTATCTTTTACTTTATGTATTCACTTTTATGCAAGAGTCAATAGTATTCTTCTCTATTCCGTTTTTATTTTCTCTCTTGGCAAGCATCATGTGGTCGGGAATGATCCATGCACATATATCCAGCTGAATATAGGTGATCATGAGTTATTATTGTTGACATTATCCCTAAGATAAATAAGTTGGGAGGCAAAACGTTAAGCCCCTATCTTCCTATGTGTTTGACTGAAATGGTTTGTTCTAAAAATATGCTTTGAGTGTCAGCAATCATCGAAGACTATATGATAGTTGAGTATGTGGAATTTGCTAAATCAAAGCTCTTACATAGACCCTTCCTGAAAATAAGATGAATTGCTATTGTTTGATGTCTGAGAACATAGTTTGTTAGATTTCAAGAAAGTTTATGATCTATACTTTAACATGTGAATAGCTTGCTACTTAATCATGAGAAATTTTATAAGATGAGCTACTATTTATGATATATATTGATGCTAGAAAAGGTGATTGCAATTATCATTGATGAAACTTATGCACTATGCTAGCATTCACACTTCATAAATGATTTCTTTTATCATTTACCTACTCGAGGACGAGCATGAATTAAGCTTGGGGATGCTGATACGTCTCCAACGTATCTATAATTTATGAAGTATTCATGCCATGTTTACAACAATTTTATATGGTTTTGGTATGATTTGAATGGAACTAACCCGGACTAACGTTGTTTTCGGCAGAACTACCGTGGTGTTGTTTTTTGTGCAGAAATAAAAGTTCTCAGAATTGGCTGAAACTTTTTGGTGACTTTTTTTGGAACATAAGAGACCCCCGAAGCTTTGTGGAAGGACCAGAAGAGTCACGAGGAAGCGACAAGCCTGCTAGGCGTGCCCTAGGGGGTAGGGAGGGCCTAGCGAGCTTGTCGCTCCCTCGTGGGCCCCCTTGACGTGAAACCAACGCCAAACATTCCTACAAATACCTAAAACCCCAGAAAGAAACCTAGAACTCCCACGCCACCACAGCAAGCCTCTGTACCAAAGCGATCTCATCCGGAGCCCTATTCCATCACTCTGCCGGAGGGGGAAATCATCACCGGAGGCCATCTTCATCATCCCGGCGATCACCTTGACGAGGAGGGAGTAGTTCACCCTCGGGGCTGAGGGTATGTACCAGTAGCTATGTGTTTGATCTCTCTCTCTCTCTCTCTCGTGTTCTTGATTTGTCACGATCTTGATGTATCGCGAGCTTTGTTAATATAGTTGGATCATTTGGTGTTTCTTCCCGATATATCTTCTTGTGATGAATCGAGTCTTTCTCTTTGAAGTTTCGTTATTATCGGATTGAATACTTTGGATTTGAGAGCACTTGATGTATGTCTTGCATGTGGATACCTGATGACCCACAAGTATAGGGGATCAATCATAGTCCTTTCGATAAGTAAGAGTGTTGAACCCAACGAGGAGCAGAAGGAAATGACAAGCGGTTTTCAGCAAGGTATTCTCTACAAGTACTGAAAGTAGCGGTAACAGGTAGTTTTGATAGCAAGATAATTCATGACAAGTAACAAGTAACAAGTATAATAAAGTGCAGCAAGGTGGCCCAATC
Source organism: Elymus sibiricus (assembly GCA_039707655.1). Taxonomy (NCBI): domain Eukaryota; kingdom Viridiplantae; phylum Streptophyta; class Magnoliopsida; order Poales; family Poaceae; genus Elymus; species Elymus sibiricus. The sequence continues at coordinate 345,732,696 of CM077668.1, forward strand.
CTTTTTATAGCAAAGGACAAGCCAGAACGAACTCGTATAATAAGCAAATCATTCTCGAGGACACATGGGAATTTCATCTAGTCACTTTCATCATGTTTGTTTGATTCGCGTTCGCTACTTTGATAATTTGATATGTGGGTGGACCGGTGCTTGGGTGTTGTACTTACTTGAACAAGCCTCCCACTTATGATTACCACCTCTGACAAGCATCCGCAACTATGAAAGAAGAATTAAGGTAACTCTAACCATAGCATGAAACATATGGATCCAAATCAGCCCCTTACGGAATAGCGCATAAACTAGGGTTTAAGCTTCTGTCACTCTAGCAACCCATCATCTAATTAGTACTCCACAATGCCTTCCCTTAGGCCCAAAGATGGTGAAGTGTCATGTAGTCGACGTTCACATGACACCACTAAAGGAAGCACAACATACATAGCATCAAAATATCGAACGAATACCAAATTCACATGATTACTTATGATAGGACTTCTCCCATGTCCTCGAGAACAAAAGTAACTACTCACAAATCATATTCATGTTCAAGATCATAGGGGTATTGAATAGCATTAAGGATCTGAACATATAATCTTCCACCAAATAAACCAACTAGCATCAACTACAAGATGTAATCAACACTACTAGCAACCCACAGGTACCAATCTGAGGTTTTGAGACAAAGATTGAATACAAGAGATGAACTAGGGTTTGAGATGAGATGGTGCTGGTGAAGATGTTGATGAAGATTGGTCCTCCCATGATGGGAGGATCGTTGGTGATGTCGATGGCTTCGATTTCCCCCTCCCAGAGGGAAGTATCCCCGGCGGAATCGCTCCGCCGGAGAGCAAAATAGCTCCTGCCCAGGTTCCGCCTCGAGACGGCGGCGCTTCATCCCGAAAGTCTTCTTCTGATTTTTTTTCTAGGGCAAATGGCTTCATATAGCAGAAGGAGGGGGCCAGAGGCCTGCCAGGGGCCCCACAAGCTCGGGGGGCGCGCCCAGGGGGGTAGGGCGCGCCCCCCAGGCTTGTGGCTTCCTGGTGGGCCCCCTTCTGTTGATTCTTTCGCCAGTATTTTTTATATATTCCAAAATAATTTTCCGTAAATTTTCAGGTCATTTGGAGTTGTGCAGAATAGCTATCTCTGTCTCACCCCTTTCAGGGCCAGAATTCCAGCTGCCGGCATTCTCCCTCTTCATGTGAATCTTGCAAAATAAGAGAGAAAAGGCATAAGAATTGTACCATAAAGTGAAATAATGATAAAAACATAATAATTATCAATAAGAAATCATGATGCAAATTGGACGTATCTACTCCCCCAAGCTTAGACCTCGCTTGTACTCAAGCGAAAGTCAAAATCGATAATCATGACCACATGTTTAGAGAGAGAGACGTCAATAAAAATAAAATACGGACATGGAGCATCATGATCTTTATTATAACAGCAATATATCATCATAAAACTTCTCATGTAAAAGGGACAATTCATCCACAAGTTAAAGTATGAACCATAATCCAAATGGAAAACAACAAACTATGATCTCAGTCACTGAAGCAATTGCAATTCATCATATTATCAGAAAGAGCCTATGTAAGAGCTTTGTTTAGCAAGTTCACATACTCAACTATCATTTAGTCTTCTATGATTGCTGATACTTATGACATACTTATGGAGCAAAAGTTTAAGTCGAACACATAGAAAGATAGGGGCTTATAATTTCGCCTCCCAACGTATTTACCTCAAGGGTAATGTCAACAATAATAACTCATGATCACCTACAATCAACTGGATATATATGCCTGGATCAATCCCCACCACATGATGCTTGCCAAAAGAGAAAATAAAAATGGAATAGAGGAGAATGCTATTGACTCTTGCATGAAAGTAAATACATATAGTAAAAGATAGGCCCTTCTCAGAGGGAAGCAGAGGTTTTCATGCGCTTTTTGTTTTTGGATGTGCAAGCTCTTAATGTAAAGGAACATCACTTTATATTGCCCCTTGTGATAGCGACTTTTATTATGCAGTCTGTCGTTTTTATTACTCCGCCATCACAAGATCGTACAAAGCTAATTTTCCCTTACAATAAAAGTTCATACATGTTTAGGAGCAATTTTTATTGATTTGCACCGATGACAACTTACTTGAAGGATCTTATTCAATCCACAGGTAGATATAGTGGACTCTCATGGCGTGAAACTGGGTTTAAGGGTTTTTGGATGCACAAGTAGAATCTCTATTTAGTACAGAATTTTGGCTAGCAAAAGATAGGGGGCAAGATCCACATGTTAGAGGATCCAAAACAATATAACTTCTATGTGAATATAAGCAAACATAACACATTACGTTGTCTTCCTTGTCCAACGCCGACTAATTGACATAGAATATTTGATGGGGGCTCACAATCATAAAAGATGTCCAAGATAGTGTATTTATATGTGAGACCTCTCTTCCTTTATTACTTTTTCATGAATTGCAACAATGACCAATGCTATGTTTGTCAACTTCCAACAAGTTTTATCAATTATACTTCTTTTATGTGAAGTCATCACTCCCCATGGGATTAGCATATGATCTTACTTTTTATTCTTTATTTATTTCTAAGATTGGATCATCAAAAGCAAAACACTCAACTCAAACTACTCTTTATTATATAACTTTCACACACGATTACATAGATAGATCACAAAGCAAGCACTCGAAACTAAATCATACTAAAACTTTATTCTTCTAAATCACGAAATAACTAAGGATCGAACTAAGATAGATAATGATGATAAAAAGTGATGGTGATACGATACCGGGGTACCTCCCCCAAGCTTGGCACAAGCCAAGGGTGGTGCCCATACCCATGCACTCAATTCTCCTTCTTGGGTGATTGTGGTGATGAAGTGGTGGGCTTGTCCTCCGTCTTCCAAGGCATAGGCTCTCCATCATAAAAGGACGAACGTGTTTCCGGAGTCCTGAAATTTGCAGCTAAACTCATACCTTTGAACTTGGCCTCATACTCAAAATTTTGGTTTGTAGATCATATATTCGGGCCTGAAGATAATCAATCTGGTCATTGAGCTTGAAGATGACGTCCCCAATATTCTTGCCATCCACCTTGTTCTCACGGATGAAATCCGTGATCATGGAGTGGTTAGCACTAAGTCCGCGCTCCACCATCCCCTGGCACTTGAAGATCTCTTGTTCCACCGCTTCCAGCCTAGCCTTCTCGCTCCCGGTCTTCTTAGGTCCTTGAATGTCCCGGATGTGGAGCACCCCCTCACACATCTCAATGGCTTGAGGGTGCTTCATCACCTCCGGTAAGTACGGGTTGATGAACTTCTCGTAGAACTTGTCCTTGGACGAGCTTGGAGATGCCATGGCGATCTAGATCTGTCAGAAAAATAGCCCAAAACAAGAACAGAGGAGAAACTTGTGATGCGGTGGTCAAAAGTCAAAACACCCGTGAGTATATATAATGAATTTTTTCCCGTTCAACACAAGTAATATGGAAGAAAAACGGAGTCGGGAAAGTCCACGAGGGAGCCACAAGCCTGGTAGGCGTATCCTGGGGGGTAGGGCGCCTCCTCGTGCACTTTTCGGACTGTTTATTATTTTCCTAATTTTTTATATATTCCAAAATGGACAGAAAGTACTTTTATGGAAGTTTTGGAGTCGGTTTACTTACCGTACCACATACCTACTCCTTTTCAGGATTCTGGAGCGTTCCGGAAGGTTTCCTCTATGTGCTCTTCCGGTGTTATTGTTTGAATAATATTGGTTTCAACATTAATGGGTGTCGGTGTAAAAACTGGCAGACCTCGGGGTAGGGGGTCCCGAGCTGTGGATCTCTGACGGATGGTAGCAGGAACAGGGAGACGATGTTTACCCAGGTTCGGGCCCTCTTGATGGAGGTAAAACCCTACGTCCTGCTCTTGTTTATATTGATAGAGAAAGTATCAAGTACAGAGTTGATCTACCTCGAGATCGTATGAACTAGTCCTAAGGCTAGGTGAATGATATTGTGTTGAGGTCCCCTCTACGGGCTAAACCCTTCGGCTTATATACATGCCGGATAGGGTATCTAGGATTACAAGGTCGGTATCTAGGCATGGAGGCGGCAAGAGGAGTCTTGGAGTACGCGCCAAGTCTTCGGTAGATGCGGTCTTGACCTCTTCTCCTGCGTGTATCTTCCGGGGTCCACCTTAAGAAGAATGAGAGCCCACTCATCCAGCCCGAGGAACACGGGCCGACTAGGTTAGTACCCCCTAGTCCAGGACACCGTCAGTAGCCCCTGAACTGGCCTCCGACGCCGAGGACGACACTCTTGGACTTCGGTTCCGGAGTCTTTGGCTCGGTAGACAAGTTCCGTATATGATCTCCTCAGCTTATCTTCAAACAGACCTCAGAAAAGATTGGCAATCCCGCCGAGTGGGTCCAGCCCCGCCATGCGTGGCCTCAGCTTTCTGATCTTTGGGGAACCGTGTCTTACGGGGAAGCGGGTCAGCTTTATGGCGAAACGTCGAAGCGTCGGCCTCGTCCCCCTTTTTATTTATGAGTCAGACATGCGGATTTATCAAAAACCCCCAATGCTCCTTTCAAGCAAACTGCACAAGCGCTCCCCTTCCTCCCAAGTCCATCCTTGAGGATTTCCCATGGCGAGCGACGCAGGTTCTTCGAGGTGCCCTCATGGCCCCGTAGGGGGCGATTGGGTGATACGTCTCCAATGTATCTATAATTTATGAAGTATTCATTTCATGTTTATAACAATTCTATATGGTTTTGCTATGATTTGATTAGAACTAACCCGGACTGACGCTGTTTTCAGCAGAACTACCGTGGTGTTGTTTTTTGTGCAGAAATAAAAGTTCTCCAAATGCAGCGAAACTTTTTGATGATTTTTTTGGAACAAAAGAGAACCAGGAAGCTTCGTGGGAGGAGCAGAAGAGCCACGAGGTGCCCACAAGGCACCAGGGCGCGCCAGGGGGGGTATGGCGCCGTGGTGCCTCGTGGGCCCATCTTAGCCCATCTTCGCGTGATTCCAACGCCAAAAAATCCTATAAATAGAGAAACCCCTAGAAATAACCCTAGATTTTGGACTCCGCTGCCGCAAGCCTCTGTACCTTCGAAATACCATCTGGAGCCCTATTCCGGCACCCTGCCGGAGGGGGAAATCATCACCGGAGGCCATCTTCATCATCCCGACGGTCACCATGACGAGGAGGGAGTAGTTCACCCTCGAGGCTAGGGGTATGTACAAGTAGCTATGTGTTTGATCTCTCTCTCTCTCATGTTCTTGATTTGGCACAATATTGATGTACCGCGAGCTTTGTTAATATAGTTGGATCATACGGTGTTTCTCCCTCTATATCTTGTTGTGAGGAATTGAGTTTTTACCTTTGAGGTTTCACTATTATCCGATTGAATACTTGTTGGATTTGAGAACACTTGATGTATGTCTTGCATACGAATACCCATGGTGACAATAGGGTATTATATTGAATCACTTGATGTATGTTTTGGCACTCAACTCGCGGATTCCCGAGGTGACATTGGGGTAATCTATGCATAGGGGTTGATGCAAGTTTTCGTCCTACTTTCTCCGGTTGAAATCTTGGGGCACTCTTTGAAGTTCTTTGTGTAGATTGAATATTACGAATCTGAAGTTGTTTGATGCATATCGAATAATCAACTCATGGATACTTGTGGTGAAATTGGAGTATCTAGGTGACATTAGAGTTGGTTGATGCGTATCATATGGTGTTATTTTAGTACGAACTCTAGGGCTATTTGTGACACTTATAGGGATGGCTCAATAGATTGATCAGAAAGGATAACTTTGAGGTGGTTTCGTACCCTACAACAATTTCTTTCTTATGTTCTCCGCTAATAGGAAATTTTGATTGATTCTTTATCGCACGTTGAGGGATTGTTATATGATTCAACTATGTTAGCACTGTTGAGAGATTGCACTAGTGAAAGTATGAACCCTAGGCCTTGTTTTCAAGCATTTCAATACCGTTTGTGCTCACTTTTGCTACTTGCTACCTTGCTGTTTTTTTATTTTCAGATTACAAAAACCTATATCTACTATCCATACTGCACTTGTATCACCATCTCTTCGCCGAACTAGTGCACCTATACAATTTACCATTGTATTGGGTGTGTTGGGGACACAAGAGATTTCTTGTATTTGGTTGCAGGGTTGTTTGAGAGAGACCATCTTCATCCTACGCCTCCCATGGATTGATAAACCTTAGGTCATCCACTTGAGGGAAAATTGCTACTGTCCTACAAATCTCTGCGCTTGGAGGCCCAACACGAGTCTACAAGAATAAGTTGTGTAGTAGACATCAAGCTCTTTTCTGGCGCCGTTGCCGGGGAGGTGAGTGCTTGAAGGTATATCTTTAGATCTTACAATTGAATCTTTTAGTTTCTTGTTTTATCACTAGTTTGGTTTATAAAAAGAAAACTACAAAAAAATGGAATTGAGGTTGCCTCATATTATTCGTCTTTATAATGTTTTTCTTGAAAATGATGGATCGGAAAATTGTGCTCAATTGATAGAAGAAAAATTCAATAAAATGTTTGGTATTAAATCTTTGAATGATAAGCATGATTACAATGTTGTTAGTATGAATTCTATGCATATCCATGATGCTAATGATATGCAAAGCCATAAGCTTGGGGATGCTATGTTTGATGAAGATGATATTTTTAGCCCCCTAAGTTTTGATGAGAAAATTTATTATGATGATAGCATGCCTACTATTTATGATGATTATATTTATGAAAGTGTATTTGGAGAGGTCATGACTTTATTTAATGATGAATCCACTATTTTGGAAGAAGTTTCAATTGATTATGACAAAGAAGTTGCTATCTATGATGATTATTGTGATGACATGTATGCTATAAAGAATAATGATAACTATGAAACTTGTCATCATGATTTTAATTTTCCATTGGATTATGCCAATTAGGTATCTCATGATAGTTATTTTGTTGAGTTTTCTCCCGCTATTATGAATGAGAATAAATATGCTTATGTGGAGAGTAATAAAAATCCTATGCTTGTAGGTCATGAAAAGAATGCTTTATGTGATAGCTATATTGTTGAATTCATTCATGATGCTACTGAAAATTATTATGAGAGAGGATCATATGCTTGTAGGTGTTGCAATAATATCAAGTTTCCTCTCTATGTGTTGAAAGTTTTGAAGTTATACTGAAAGCACATTTGCTCCCTTGGTGGTTTTGGTAATTCATAACAACATATATCTCATTGAACTAATGTCCATTCAAGTTAAAGATTTCAGGATGTTCAATGATTGGCATGGCATGAACTAGGGATGTGGACCCCTCAAAATGCTAAGGACAAGGATTGGCAAAAGATCAAGACTCTACATTTTTGGTTTAGTGATCCAAGATCACATTGAGTCCATAGGAAAGCCAATACTATTAAAAGGGGATGAGGTGTTGCTTAATGGTCTTTTTGCTCAAGTGCTTAGTGATAGTACTCCTAAACCCTCAACCACTCTCTTAATCCCAAATATGTCCAAAACCCACATTCCAACTCGGCCCCACCAAAATTTCCTATCCGAAGCCACTGAGTTCATCTAGACTTAGCCACTGCCAAAACCCTAACAAATCGGATCCACCGAAATGGATCTCGGTCCCACCGAGATGGCCTTGCCAACTCTCTGTAATTGTTTGCACTTACTTCGGTCTCACCGAGTTTTGCAAATCGGTCTCACCGAGATGCCTTGCCAACTCTCTGTTGCCTTATTGCTTCACTTCGGTCCTACCGAGTTGATGCAATCGGTGCGACCGAGATAAGGATTTCCCTAGCCATTGCACTTCGGTCCATCCGAGTTATTCCTATCGGTCCCACCGAGATTCCTAAAGTTCATATCTTTTACACAGTTCGGTGCTACCGAGATTATTGTTTCGGTGCCACCGAGTTGAGTCAAAAGTGTGTAACGGTTGGATTTTGTGTGGAGGCTATATATACCCCTCCACCACCTCCTTCTTAGAAAAGGAGAGCCATCAGAACGTGCCTACAGTTCCACCATACATTTTCTAAGAGAGAACCACCTACTCATGTGTTGAGATCAAGATATTCCATTCCTACCATTTGAACCTTGATCTCTAGCCTTTCCCAAGTTGCTTTCCACTCAAATCCTTCTTCCACCATAGTCAAATCTGTGAGGAGTTGTTTGAGTGCTGGGAAGACTATCATTTGAAGCACAAGAGCAAGGAGTTCATCAACAACATACCGTCTATTACCTTTTGGAGAGTGGTGTCTCCTAGATTGGTTAGGTATCACTTGGGAGCCTCCGTCATGATGTGGAGTTGAACCAAGAGTTTGTAAGGGCAAGGAGATCGCCTACCTTGTGAAGATCTACCCCGAGTGAGGCTAGTCCTTCGTGGACGTAAGCCATGGTGGAATAGACAAGGTTGCTTCTTCGTGGATCCTTCGTGGGTGGAGCCCTTCGTGGACTCGCGCAGCCGTTACCCTTCGTGGGTTGAAGTCTCCATCAACGTGATCGTACGATAGCACCACCTATCGGAACCACGCCAAAAACCACCGTGTCTTCATTGCGTTTGAAATCTCCGATTCCCTCCTTTACTTACATATGCAATTGTTTACTTTCTGCTGCTATACTCTTAGAATTGCATGTGTAGGGTGATGCTTGACATGTACTATTGCTAAAATCTGCCCACAACTATAAATTGGGAAAAGGTTAGGCTTTATTTGGTTAAGTAGTCTAATCACCCCCACTCTAGACATACTTTCGATCCTACAAGTGGTATCAGAGCTTTGTCTCCGTAAGCCTTGATTTCCATAGCTTTGGTGATCATAGCCTTGGTTTCACAACCTAGGAGAGTATGGCGTCTATTGAGGGTAACTATCACCGTAGAGGTCCATATTTTGATGGTACAAACTTTGCTAGTTGGAAACATAAGATGAAAATGCATATTCTTGGTCATAACCCTGCCGTTTGGGCTGTTGTTCGTGTTGGCTTGCAAGGTGACTTCTTTGAGGATGGCAAGGAACCGGATCGTGAGGCAACCCTGGAAGAATTGAAGATGTTGCAATACAATGCTCAAGCTTGTGACATTCTATTCAACGGTTTATGTCCCGAAGAATTCAACAAAATCAGCCGCCTCGAGAATGCAAAGGAAATTTGGGATACTTTGGTTGATATGCATGAGGGTACCGAGTCCGTCAAGGAATCTAAGTTGGATGTGCTTCAAAGTCAACTTGACAAGTTCAAGATGAAGGATGGTGAAGGAGTCGCTGAAATGTACTCTAGACTTGCTTTCATCACAAATGAGATTGCTGGCTTAGGAAGTGAAGAGATGACCGACAAATTCATCAAGAAGATACTTAGAGCTTTGGATGGAAAATATGATACCGTTTGCACATTGATCCAAATGATGCCAAATTACAAAGATCTCAAGCCCACGGAAGTCATTGGAAGGATTGTTGCTCATGAAATGTCACTCAAGGACAAAGAGGAGCTGCACTACAAATCAAGTGGTGCTTACAAAGCCTCAACTTATGCTCCAACAACTACAAGTGACAAGCTAGTATCCAATGAAGAGATTAGCCTAATGGTGAAAAGGTTCAACAAGTTCTACAAGAACAAAGGGAAAGAAAGAAGTTCTAGCTCAAGACACTATGAGAGAAGATCATCAAGTCATGACCGTAATTGTTACAATTGTGGGAAGCCCGAACACTACTCCAATGAGTGTACGGCTCCCTACAAGAAAAGAGACGAATCACCAAGAGGAAGACATAGAAGAGATGAATCACCTCATAAGGAGAGAAGGAGTAGAGATGATCGTTATGAACGAAGACACTCTCGAAGAAGCAAGGATTCAGAGAGGAAGGACAAGTCATCCAAGAGCTACACAAGAAGAAGACATCACAAAAATGCCTAAGTACCTTCTCTAGATATCTATGCTTTCTTTTCTCAAATTCTATTCTTGCTGCATCACAAAAATTGAACAAGTCATTTTCGGACCCTCCGGGTGAGGAGCACTCGGAGCCACCGATCTGAAAGGGTTGAACCTCCAAAACCTTCTAAATGATTTCGGCCGAACCAATTCACTCAAACTCGGTCCAACCGAAATCACTTAGATTGATCTAGGTTTTTCCATCTCGGTGCTACCGAGTTAAAACATTTCGGAGCCACTGATGTGCTAAACTGCGTGCAGTTACACATATCGGTGCCACTGAGTTGTTCAACTCGGCGCCACCGACAGCGTACGGGTATATATATCGTGCGAACCGAATGGTTGAAATTTCTCGACCCCACTCGTTCCCGCACCCCATTGCTGCCGTCGCCCTTCATCTTCGGACTTCGCCGTCGTCTCCAGCGCGCTCTCTCCGCCGGATTCCGCCACCGTCAACGGCAATCTGCCCCGCCGTTGCCGCCGTAGAGAGTCTCCACCGAGTTAGGGTGAGATTCGATCCCTTTCGTTCTTCCCATTTCCGATTCAATGCACGTTAGGAATGCCATGATTCTTGCCACGATTGCAATGCTTATTCTACCAGGAGAATTCCGTAGATTAGATGCGAGTAAAATTTTTAGGTTTAAGTTAACCGCCGAATGCATCTCGGACCGACCAATTCAAAATTTTCGGCCCCACCGATTTGGTCTCTGGCCATAGCACTAGTACGTCTCGGTGCCACCGAGTTGTACGTATCGGTGAGAACGAAAGTAAAGTCTCAGTGAAACCCTAGCATCTCGGAGCCACCGAAACCCATATCGGTCTGACCGAAATGGCGTGTATGGTTTCTGTAGAGTGCTTCGGTGTCACCGAGATGATCAACTTGGTCCATCCGAAATGCATCCTATGAAAACTTGAAACTAAGAGTTGAACTCAAATTTTATGAAAAACTTCTGCTTTTTGTGATGACTCATCTACTCTGCCCATACCCATCTATTCACAGGGTCAGCTCAGCAAGATGTCAAGTGGCAGTGATAGTCAGAACAGGTCTGAACAGCATGCAGAACTTAGCGAAGGGTCAAGCCCTGATGAGAGTTTCTATGAGGGAGAGAGGAGCTCTCCAGATCTTCCAAAGGCAGCCACCAGAACAAGGAAGAAGAAAACCTCTGACAGTGAGGATGAGGATTTTGTTGCTAGTGCAGCAGCAACTAAGAAGAAGAGAATGGTGCTCGCTAAGGATTATAGCACTAAGCCTACATCTGCCAAAGAGAGGTTTGCTGTGAAGAAAGTTCCAAAGCAGACTATTCAATTCACTCTTGAAGAGCCTAGTGACACAGAGGCAGGTGCAGGAGCTAAGAAGAAGAGAGTAAGGAAAACTCATGCCCGAGTGATTGGAAGACCCTCCATGATGATAAATGAGGAGGAAGAAGAGGAGGAGGAGCCAGCAGCCACTGCACCCCCTGCAAAAGCTCAAAAACTCATGTCTGATGCAATCAGGACTGCTGCCCCCACCAAGTCCAAGCCAAAGGTGTCAGCACCCAAGAGGTCTACCAGGAACATTTCAGCTACTGAGAAGAACAAGGCCCCAGTGATTGAGGTAAATGTTGATGAAGAGCCACTAGTGCTCAGAAAGTTGAACCCTAAGATTCCAGACCATGACAATGCACACCCAGTTGCGGAGAACATGATGCTGAGGAAGGATAAAGGACTGCGTCAATGGAGACAGTCAGATCCTTATGCTATAAGGAGGAAGACAGCGTGTGATTATCGCTTTCACACTCGTGAACAACAAGATTTCTATGAAACAGTATTGCTTGACAAGAAGCCCATTGTCAGCGACATGAAATGGGTGGATTGGGAATACATCGATGAGAACGAGGATTATTTTCCCCATGTCCATGAGAGCTTCAGGATTGCAGGTGTTGATGACTTTGTCGGAAAGAAGTTGACCAAGTGGAATGATGAGATGGTCATGCAATTCTACTCTACTGCACACTTCTATCCAGATGGCAGAATAGTGTGGATGACAGAGGGTATCAGGTACCAGTCAACCATCTCTGAGTGGGCAAGTCTTCTTGGTGCTCCCAAGGAAGAGGATGACGACATAGATATCTATGCCAAGCTCAAGATGGATCACAACACCATGAAGAACATGTACACTGCTATCCCCCAGAAGGGCATTGAGACTCATAAGCTTGGATCAGTGAAGCATCTGCTACCAGGATTGGCCACCACGAACGCCATCTTGCGGTACACCTTGTTACCCAAGTCAGGAGATGACAAAATGATTTGTGGCCACTCCATCAATTTGCTGCATTTGTTTGATACACCTCAGAAATTTAAGGTGATGAGCCTGATAGTTGAAACTATCAAAAGGACTGCAGCTGATCAGAAGAGATCGTGCGGATATGCTCCACACATTCAGCTATTGATAAATTCCAAGGTTGGAACCAGCACATACCTTCTTGATCGAGAGCATTTGCCATTGCATCCAAAGTTTGAGGATAATGTCATAGTGATGGATCCTTCGCATCCCACTTATGTACAAGCTCAAGAGAAGATCCGCAAAGCCAAAGAAGCAAAAGCAGCCGAGGAGGCATCAGCTCCAAATGCTCCAATTGCAAACCTAAAGTCTAAGTCTGACCAAATGACATATCTGCTTGAAGCCACCCTGAGGATTGAGCGAAGTTTGGCCAACCTCACCCAGCACCAGGCTAGCCTAGAGCGGATTATTGAGACTAAATTTCATGATTTGGATGTCAAGGTCACAGAGATTCAGACGACAGTGGAGAAGCTGCAGAGTGATGTTGATGCTGTCAGGACAGCCCCATCTGATGATAGTGGAGATGACAGACCAACCACAGAGCGATTTCAGACAGTGCCTAGGGCAGCCAGGTCTGCTGCAGTGCCAATTGTGGATCCACGGACCACAGTCTCTGCACCTGTTGCTGCTGCCACAGTGCCACCTTAGGTCTCCACTGCACCAACCCAGCAAACATCCGCCGAAGTCTTCGCGGACGCTCTTATCTCAACGCCGTCTACACACACCGGAGCTGCCAGCAGGAGATCGCCTTCAGGAGCTTCGGAGGACCGTGCTTAGAGTGCCAACTAGTCCTATACCTATTCGAACTTTTTGGTACTTGTTGCCAAAGGGGGAGAATCTGTATAGATCATAGGCTTCGAGAGAGAGTGCTTTGCTTTGATTTGCTCGAGTTCTTTTGCAACTGCTTGTTTGATGCTACTTTGTTATGTGTGTGCTTGCTACTGGGTCTGTGAGATATTCTGTCATTTATGCTTGTGATTGATCATACTATGCTTATTGTGATGATCTATGTTTATCCTTATCATTATCTTGTATGATCAATTACTTATGTTGGTGATGCATGCTTACTATTTCAATCATATCATTTTGCGCGCTCCACCAAGATGTATGTGACATGGAAGAGTGACCCATGAGCCTAATCGATTGTGCATTTGCATTCAAACGCAAATTTTTAATAATGCACAAATCTAGGGGGAGCTCTTGCTTATCACACACTTCTCAAAGCGACGATGTATTTCATTCGTTTAATCTTTTGTCGAAGCTTTGATCTATATGTTGTCATCAATTACCAAAATGGGGGAGATTGAAAGCACATTTGCTCCCTTGGTGGTTTTGGTAATTCATAACAACATATATCTCATTGAACTAATGTCCATTCAAGTTAAAGATCTCAGGATGTTCAATGATTGGCATGGCATGGACTAGAGATGTGGACCCCTCAAAATGCTAAGGACAAGGATTGGCAAAAGATCAAGACTCTACATTTTTGGTTTAGTGATCCAAGATCACATTGAGTCCATAGGAAAGCCAATACTATTAAAAGGGGATGAGGTGTTGCTTAATGGTCTTTTTGCTCAAGTGCTTAGTGACAGTACTCCTAAACCCTCAACCACTCTCTCAATCCCAAATATGTCCAAAACCCACATTCCAACTCGGCCCCACCGAAATTTCCTATCCGGCGCCACACAGTTCATCTAGACTTAGCCACTGCCAAAACCCTAACAAATCGTATCCACCGAAATGGATCTCGGTGCCACCGAGATGGCCTTGCCAACTCTCTGTAATCGTTTGCACTTACTTCGGTCTCACCAAGTTTTGCAAATCGGTCTCACCGAGATGGCTTGCCAACTCTCTGTTGCCTTATTGCTCCACTTCGGTCCTATCGAGTTGATGCAATCGGTGCCACCGAGATAAGGATTGCCCTAGCCATTGCACTTTGGTCCATCCGAGTTGTTCCTATCGGTCCCACCGAGATTCCTAAAGTTCATATCTTTTACACAGTTCGGTGCTACCGAGATTATTGTTTCGGTGCCACCGAGTTGGGTCAAAAGTGTGTAACGGTTGGATTTTGTGTGGAGGCTATATATACCCCTCCATCACCTCCTTCTCAGAAAAGGAGAGCCATCAGAACGTGCCTACACTTCCACCATACATTTTCTGAGAGAGAACCACCTACTCATGTGTTGAGATCAAGATATTCCATTCCTACCATTTGAACCTTGATCTCTAGCCTTTCCCAAGTTGCTTTCCACTCAAATCCTTCTTCCACCATAGTCAAATCTGTGAGGAGTTGTTTGAGTGCTGGGAAGACTATCATTTGAAGCACAAGAGCAAGGAGTTCATCAACAACACACCGTCTATTACCTTTTGGAGAGTGGTGTCTCCTAGATTGGTTAGGTGTCACTTGGGAGCCTCCGTCATGATGTGGAGTTGAACCAAGAGTTTGTAAGGGCAAGGAGATCGCCTACTTTGTGAAGATCTACCCCGAGTGAGGCTAGTCTTCGTGGACGTAAGCCATGGTGGAATAGACAAGGATGCTTCTTCATGGACCCTTCGTGGGTGGAGCCCTTCGTGGACTTGCGCAGCCGTTACCCTTCGTGGGTTGAAGTCTCCATCAACGTGGACGTACGATAGCACCACCTATCGGAACCACGCCAGAAACCACCGTGTCTTCATTGCGTTTGAAATCTCCGATCCCCTCCTTTACTTACATATGCAATTGTTTACTTTCCGCCGCTATACTCTTAGAATTGCATGTGTAGGGTGATACTTGACATGTACTATTGCTAAAATCTGCCCACAACTATAAATTGGGAAAAGGTTAGGTTTTATTTGGTCAAGTAGTCTAATCACCCCCCCCCCCCTCTAGACATACTTTCGATCCTACATATACTTGTTTTGCCTTCCTATGCTAGTTGATTCTTGCTCACATAAATTATTTGCTCACAAAATCCCTATGCATAGGAAGTGGGTTAGGCTTAAATGTGCTTGTCATATGTTTCATGATGTTCTCTTTGTGTTTCAATTCTTTACTTTTATGTGAGCATCATTGAAATCATCATGCCTAGCTAAAAGGCATTAAAGAAAAGCGCTTGTTGGGAGACAACCCAATACTTATACCTACTGTTTTTGTGTGATTAAACTACTGTAGTAATCATATTTTATATGTTTTGTTTCAATAATGTGCCAAGTAAATCCTTTGAGATAGTGTGGATACTTGTTGATTTGATTCTGTGCAAAAACAGAAACTTTTAAGTCTAGTGCTGGAATTTCTATTCTGTACTGGAGCATGAGAAAATTCTGAAATTTTTACACAGCGTTGGTTTACAAATTTTTTACGTTGTCCTAATTTTTCAGAATTTTTGGAGGTACATAAGTATGGTTTTTAAATCGCTCACTACATGCTGTTCTGTTTTTGACAGATTCTGTTTTCGGTGCATAGTTTGCTTGTTTTAGTGTTTCCATAGCTTATATTCAGTAATATAAATTGTGGAGATGATATAATACAGTAGGAATTATGTGAGAACAATTATGAAACTTGTCTTGACAGTACCTAAGTGGATGATTTATTTCTATCATACTAACCTATCTCACAAGATCCGTTAAGTTTTATGTGATTGAAGTTTTCAAGTTTTGGGTGAGATATCGATATGAGGAGAATAAGGAGTGGCAAGACCCTAAGCTTGGGGATGCCTAAGGCACCCCAAGGTAATACTCAAGGAAGACTCAAGCGTCTAAGCTTGGGGATGCCCCGGAAGGCATCCCCTCTTTCGTCTTCAACATTATCGGTAACCTTATTTGGAGCTATATTTTTATTCGTCACATGATATGTGTTTTGCTTGGAGAGTCATTTTATTTTGTTGAGATTTGCTTGATGTTATCAATAATCATGTTTCGTATCTTTTAGTTTAATAAAATGTCAATTATAGCCTTTACCATGCTCAGTTTGCAAGTTCATGTGTTGCTCTTTGGAAACAGAAAGTTTTGTGTTATGTCCAGAATATTCCTGAATAGTCAGAGCATGATAAAAATCTGAAATTTTTACACAGTAAGCATGAATGAGTTATCTGTCACGTGGTAATTTTTTAGAATTTTTGGAGTTAGGTAATTATGAATTCTTATTCACCCTTTACAGACTGTTCTGTTTAGACAGATTTCGGTTATAGTTGCATTGTTTGCATATGTTGCTTGTTTAATGTTTCTATTTGTGGATAGGAGTATTAAATATGCAGAGGAATTTAGTATGCAATGTTCAATTATAATTTTAGTGATTTTTTACAGTAGAGAATGTTAAGGTTTTGAGTTGATTTATACTAACTTATCTCACGAGTTCTTGTTGAGTTTTGTGTGGATGAAGTTTTTAAGATTTAGGAGAAGCCATGATATGAGAGGAATTATGGAGACACAAGAGCTCAAGCTTGGGGATGCCCAAGGCACCCCAAGATAACATTCTAAGAAGTCTCAAGCAACTAAGCTTGGGGATGCCCCGGTTGGCATCCCACCTTTCTTCATCAACACCTATCGGTTAGCCTAAGTTTTTACTTGTTCACGTGTTATGTGCTATTCTTGGAGTGTCCTTTTATTTTCATTTTGTTTGCTGTTTGAATAAAATACTTAAGATCTGAAATCTTTATTTGGAGAGAGTCTTCACATAGCTACTTAATTGTTTAACTACTCATTGATCTTCACTTAAATCTTTTGGAGTAGTTTGTCATTTACTCTCGTGCTTCACTTATATCCTATGAGTAAATTGTTGAATGAATTGAATATGATAAAGTTAAAATTATATGTGCTTCATATGCTTGTATCATGTCTAGTAGTAGTTTCACATTTGGGTTAGAAAGTGAAATCTATTGAAGCTTGACAATCACAATATTGGTCATACAAGCAATTCATGAATGATTAGTATAAGGAAGAGAATTTTCACATATAAATATATTATCTTGGACATCTTCTATGATTATGAATACCCATTAATTAATTTCAAACCTGAGCAAATTAGTTGAAGTTGGACAAGGAAGACAACGTAATGAGTTATGTTTGGGTATATTTGCATAGAAGTTATATTGTTATGGATCTTCCAACATGTGGTGCTTGCTTAGGATCTTTTGCTAGCCAAAAATTCGTACTAAGTAGAGATACTACTTGTGCATCCAAAAATCCTTAAACCCAGATTCTTCCCATGAGTGTCCACCATATCTACCTATGGATTGAATAAGATCCTTCAAGTAAGTTGTCATCGGTGCAAAAAGCAATAAAAATTGTTACTAAAATATGTATGATCTTTTATTGCAAGGGAAAATAAGCGTTGTACGAACTTGTGATGGTAAAGAAATAAAAGCGACGGACTGCATAATAAAGGTTGCTATCACAAGGGGCAATATAACATGACGTTCCTTTGCATTAAGGGCTTGCACATCCTAAAATCAAAATCTCATGACAACCTCTGCTTCCCTCTGCGAAGGGCCTATCTTTTACTTTATGTATTTATTTTTATGCAAGAGTCAATAGTATCCCTTCTCATTTCAACCTCAATTATTCTTTAGTTGGCAAGCATCATGTGGTGGGGAAAGATCCAGGCACATATGGCCAGTCAAATATATTTGATCATGAATGACAATTATCTCTATGATAAATAAGTTGGGAGGCGAAACATTAAGCCCCTATCTTTCTTTGTGTTCGATGGATGCTATTTGTTCTAAAAATATGCTTTGAGTACTAGCAATCATAGAAGACTATATGATAATTGAGTATGTGGAGCTCTTACTTAGACTTTGTTGAAATTAAGTTGAATTGCAATTGTTTGGTGACTAAGAACATGGGTTGTTAAGTTTCAAGAGAATGCATTGTTTGAACCATAACATGTGAATTGATTGCTACTTTATCATGATGAGTTTTATGAGAAAGAGTTGCTGTTATGATGCTAGGAAAAGTGATTGAAATCATCATTGATCAAACTTATGCACTATGCTAGCATTCACACTTCATAAATTATTTCTTTTATCATTTACCTACTCGAGGACGAGCAGGAATTAAGCTTGGGGATGCTGATACATCTCCAACGTATCTATAATTTATGAAGTATTCATGCCATGTTTATGACAATTCTATATGGTTTTGGTATGATTTGATTAGAACTAACCCGGACTGACGCTGTTTTCAGCAGAACTACCGTGGTGTTGTTTTTTGTGCAGAAATAAAAGTTCTTCAAATGCAGCAAAACTTTTTGATGATTTTTTTGGAACAAAAGAGAACCAGGAAGCTTTGTGGGAGGACCAGAAGAGCCACGAGGTGCCCACGAGGCACCAGGGCTAGCCAGGGGGGTATGGCGCCGTGGTGCCTCGTGGGCCCATCTTAGCCCATCTTCGAGTGATTCCAATGCCAAAAAATCCTATAAATAGAGAAACCCCTAGAAATAACCCTAGATTTTGGACTCCGCCACTGCAAGCCTCTGTACCTTCGAAATACCATCTGGAGCCCTGTTCCGGCACCCTCCCGGAGGGGGAAATCATCACCGGAGGCCATCTTCATCATCCCGGCGGTCACCATGATGAGGAGGGAGTAGTTCACCCTCGAGGCTAGGGGTATGTACAAGTAGCTATGTGTTTGATCTCTCTCTCTCGTGTTCTTGATTTGGCATGATCTTGATGTACCGCGAGCTTTGTTAATATAGTTGGATCATATGGTGCTTCTCCCTCTATATCTTGTTGTGATGAATTGAGTTTTTACCTTTGAGGTTTCACTATTATCGGATTGAATACTTGTTGGATTTGAGAACACTTGATGTATGTCTTGCATATGAATACCCGTGGTGACAATGGGGTATTATATTGATTCACTTGATGTATGTTTTGGCACTCAACTCGCAGATTCCTGAGGTGACATTGGGGTAATCTATGCATAGGGGTTGATGCACGTTTTCGTCCTACTTTCTCCGGTAGAAATCTTGGAGCGCTCTTTGAAGTTCTTTGTGTGGATTGAATATTATGAATCTAAAGTTGTTTGATGCATATCAAATAATCAACTCACGGATACTTGTGGTGACATTGGAGTATCTAGGTGACATTAGAGTTGGTTGATGCGTATCATATGGTGTTATTTTAGTACGAACTCTAGGGCTATTTGTGACACTTATAGGGATGGCTCAATAGATTGATCGGAACGGATAACTTTGAGGTGGTTTCATACCCTACAACAATTTCTTTCTTATGTTCTCCGCTAATAGGAACTTTGGAGTGATTCTTTATAGCACGTTGAGGGATTGTTATATGATTCAACTATGTTAGCAGTGTTGAGAGATTGCACTAGTGAAAGTATGAACCCTAGCCTTATTTTGAAGCATTGCAATACCATTTGTGCTCACTTTTGCTACTTGCTACCTTGCTGTTTTTTTTTATTTTCAGATTACAAAAACCTATATCTACTATCCATACTACACTTGTATCACCATCTCTTCGCCGAACTAGTGCACCTATACAATTTACTATTGTATTGGGTGCATTGGGGACACAAGAGATTTCTTGTATTTGGTTACAGGGTTGTTTGAGAGAGACCATCTTCATCCTACGCCTCCCACGGATTGATAAACCTTAGGTCATCCACTTGAGGGAAAATTGCTACTGTCCTACAAAACTCTGCGCTTGGAGGCCTAACACGTGTCTACAAGAATAAGTTATGTAGTAGACATCATTGGGGCAGTTGCGCCGTCTCGCGCCTCCAGCTGGCGCACCTGGCCAGGCAAGATTACCTGCCAGATTCAGATCTGACAGCGACCCGCCCGGGTTTAACATCCATCAACGGGCAGGTACTCACAGAGAATTTCCCCTCCCCTCAAAAGGGCGAACGGGTATGCTTCGTCTCCTTCCAGCTACGCGGCTTAGGATTTCCAATTCACCCTTTCCTTCGAGGCCTGCTAGAGTTTTACGAGCTGCAGCTCCATCACCTCACCCCTGATACGTCTCCATCGTATCTACTTTTCTAAACACTTTTGCTCTTGTTTTGGACTCTAATTTGCGTGATTTGAATGAAACTAAAACGGACTGATGCCGTTTTCAGCAGAACTACCATGATGTTGTTTTTGTGCAGAAATCAAAGTTCTCGGAATTGGACCAAACTTTTTGGAGATTTTTTATGTAATAAATAAAAATTACTGGCGCAAGAATCAACAGAAGAGGGACCACCTGTTGCCCACAAGGCAACAGGGCGCGACCCCCCTAGGGCGCGCCCTGATGCCTGGTGGGGCCCACAGGCGGCCGTCTGACCTAATTCCAACGCTATAAATTCACTTTCCCCGATAAAAAAAATAAGAGAAGAAGTTTCATCGCGTTTTACGATATGGAGCCGCCGCCACCTCCTATTCTTCATCGGGAGGGCTGATCTGGAGTCCGTTCGGGGCTCCGCAGAGGGGGATTCGACGCCGTCATCATCATCAACCATCCTCCATCACCAATTTCATGATGCTCACCACCGGGCATGAGTAATTCCTTCGTAGGCGTGCTGGACGGTGATGGGTTGGATGAGATCATGTAATCGAGTCAATTTGTTAGGGCTTTGATCCCTAGTATCCACTATGTTCTGAGATTGATGTTGCTATGACTTTGTTATGCTTAATGCTTCTCACTAGGGCCCGAGTGCAATGATTTCAGATCTGAACCCTTTATGTTTTCATGAATATATTTGTGTTCTTGATCTTATCTTGCAAGTTATATGCACCTATTACGTGTTATGATCCGCATACCCCAAGGTGACAATAATTGGGATTCTTTTCGGTGATTGCCGTAGTTTGAGGGGTTCATGTATTCACTAAGTGCTAATGCTTTGTTCCGGTTCTCTATTAAAAGGAGGCCTTAATATCCCTTAGTTTCCTTAAGGACCCTGTCGGGCCCATGGAACCCAGGGTATCCAGGCCCGTCTGCCTTTGGCCCAAGGCGCAACGCATGGCGTGGGCCCAGCGGGCCGTCACCACCAAACTCTCACCAAGACCCCTCGTGAGGCCCTGGCCTCCTGAGCCCCCCCCTCCTCAGGGCGTAGCAAGCAACGCTCAGCACCACCATCAACGGTCTCGCGAGGTCCTCTCACTAGGCGGCTTCCCGAGTGGCCTCGCGAGGCGGCTTTCCGAGGTGGCCTCCCGAGGCCCCCTCCCGCAGACGCTCGAGACGAAGGTTGTCCGCCTTGCCGCGTGGCCTCGAGCCCGTCACGTGGGTGACGCGTGCGGCGACAAACTGCAACAGAAGCCGCGCCAGCAGGCACGGATGAAGATGGTTTCCTCTTTTGTGTTAGGGGAGCAGGGCCAGCTATCTACTCTCCAAAGCAACCCCAAAGGTTGCCCGATCGGCGAAGGAAGACCAAGACGACGGGCGCGCAGGGCGGAGGTCATCACCGAGCCCACCGGCGCGTCATGGATCATGCTTTGGCAGGCGAAGACCACCTTTAGTCAGGATAGCCTGAGCGCCTGTCCCCTTTCAAAATCGCCAAGTGTGGCAACCCTTCCCGCCTAAGTTTCCAGGGGGAAGAGGACCATGGCCGATATAAAGGGCAGAGCAGCCGTTGTAGGAAAGGAGAGGGATCGGCTCTTGTTCTGACCATCCTCAACCTTGTACTCACACACGCACCAGAGCAATATCAGACAAGCAGGAGTAGGGTCTTACACCGCAAGGTGGCCCGAACCTGGGTAAACCGCTGAGTCCTCGCCCCGTCCCTCGCTATCGCGCTGTCGCCGTCGCCTCGCCGTCGCTTAACCGTGGTAGGAGACGAAGTAGGTAGAACAAGCTCACCCCAGTGTTCGAACCTTTGGGTCCCCGGAGCCCCACTTCCGACATTTGGCGCGCCAGGTAGGGGTGCGCTACTGTTCTTCTGCTCCGCCCTCAGCTCCACCAACCCCATGGCCGACGCACGTCGCGAGCGCGCCGAGCGCAGGGCTGGCCGCGTGGCTCAGACGGAGCCGGTGGCCTGCGGCAATCGCCGCCGTCCCGAAGCCGAAGCCGCAGCCACCGACCCCGCTGCCCGCGAGCAGCAGGACTCCTCCCTGCACCCCTCCGTGCGGGCGAACGGCCACACCACCACGGCCTCCTCCCTCGCCCACCATGGGCCGCCGAACCCGCACGCAGCGCTGCTCATGGCGCGTGAGCTGTTCCGCTACCGTCCTGCTGACGCCGCCTACGACGCCTGGCTCGGTCGCATCGCTGAGCTCGTCAACGTCGCCGGGGACGCTCCGGCACCTTCTCACTCGCTTCGCCCGCCGCCGTCTCGTGCTGGGGACCTGGCGCACGGCGCTCCTCCGCCGCCTCCTCTGCGCGACGAGGGCGTCGGGCCCCAGCGCAGCGCGCGGGCTCGTGAGCCATCCCGTGGCGCATCCTCGCCAGACCAAGACGAGGCCAGCTGCCAGATCATCCGCCGCGTGCCCCCCAACGCGCGGGTGCTCCTCGAGCGGCAGCGCCAGCACCAGCACCAGGCCGTTCAGGACGTCGCAGCGGCCGGGCATCAAAACCGCGCCGCCCTCGCTGGCGGCGTCCCCTCGAGCGGCGTGGGCTGCCGTGCCTTCACCCGCGAGCTGCGTCGCGTGGTCTGGCCCGCGAAGTTCAAGCCTGAGCTGCCTCCGCGCTACGACGGCACCCCCAACCCCATTGAGTTCCTCCAGCTCTACGCGCTGAGCGTCGAGGCGGTGAACGGCAACGACAAGGTCATGGCGAACTGGTTCCCCATGGCCCTCAAGGACGGCCCGCGCTCCTGGCTCATGAACCTCCCCGAGGCTTCCATCTCGTCGTGGGCCGAGCTCTGCAGCCAGTTCATCGCCAACTTCAAGGGCACGCAGGACCGCTCCCTCACCATCAACGACCTGCGGCGTGTTCGACAGCACCCAGACGAGACCCTCCGCAAGTACATCCAGCGCTTTAGTCAGGTGCGCAACAAGATCCCGCGCGCTTCCGACGCGGCCGTCATCTCTGCGTTTTCCACCGGCGTCACGGACATCAAGATGCGCGAGAAGCTCGCCATCAACGGTGAGCTCGACTCCGTGCTCGAGCTGCTCGACCTCGCCGACAAGTGCGCCAAGGCTGAAGAAGGCCGCCTCTTCGTCCACAACGACCCCGACGCGGCGCTCGACGGCGCCAAAGCCAAGAGCAAGGACGTCAAGCGCAAGGGCCATGCAGTACTCGTGGCAGAGCCCGAGCAGAAGTGCGACCGCGACCGCGATGAGCCCAGGAAGGACAACCGGCCACTCTGCGCTTTTCACAACGTCCGCTCCCACAGCGCCGAAGACTGTCAGGAGCTCAAGCTGCTCCGCGACGAGCGCCAGAGCCGCCGGGACGACCGCAATGGCCGCGGCGCCGGACACGGAGGTGGCTGCAGTGGCAGCCGCTGGGACAGCCGCAACAATAATGGCAACTACCGCCAGGGCTGGCGCGATCAGCCTCGTGAGGCCGCCTGGCGCGATCAGCCTCGTGAGGCCGCCTGGCGCGACCAGCCTCGTGAGGCGAATCCTCAGGCCAATGCCGCTCTCCCGCCGCTGCCACCCCGAAGGAATGACATCAACCAGGCTGACGAGGGCGCTGGGGGCTACCAGGAGCCTCGCGCGGTCGCCTGCATCCTCGGCGGGTCCCAAGCCCCCGCGTCCATCCGCTACTTCAAGCAACTCTCTCGCGAGGTGTATGCCGCCCTCCCGAGGCCAGAGGCTTCGCGGCCCCTCAAGTGGTCGCAGTACGCCATCACCTTCGACTCCAAGGACCACCCCAAGTCCACGGCCTCCGCAGGTGCGCTCCCCATGCTGTGCACTCCCACCATCAGCAACATCGCGGTCACCAAGACCCTCATCGACGGGGGTGCCGGCCTCAACATGCTCTCCGTCGAGACCTTCGAGACGCTCGAGGTGCCCTACGACCAGCTGATGCCGACCAGGCCCTTTTCCGGAGTGACCGATGGCTCCACCATTCCGCTGGGGCAAGTGCGCCTCCCCGTCACCTTCGGCACCTGCAAGAACTACCACACCGAGCTCATCGACTTCGACGTGGCGCACATCGGCCTGCCTTATAATGCCATCTTGGGCTACCCAGCTCTCACCAAGTTCATGGCGGCCACCCATCACGCCTACAACGTCCTCAAGATGCCCGACTGCAGCGACATCATGACCGTCGCTTGCGACAAGAAGGATGCGGCCAGCACCCTCGAGCGTGCCTACAAGGCTGCCGCTGTCGTGCACCCAGCCGACGAGGACGCAGCCGAGCCTTCCGAGGCCGCGCCCGCGAAGAAGAAGCAGTTGTTCTCTCAGGACCGCGCCGAGACGAAGAAGGTGTCGGTGGACGGCAGCGGCTCTGGCCCTGCCTTCACCATCGGCACAGGCCTCCCTCCTGCATAGGAAAGCGCGCTCGTCACCTTCCTTCGGGCAAACTCGGATGTTTTCGCCTGGAAAGCATCCGACTTGTCCGGTGTGCCGAGGGAGGTGATCGAGCACCACTTAGCGGTGTGCCCCAATGCACGCCCAGTCAAGCAGAAAGCACGGCGCCAGGCACCAGAGAAGCAAGAGTTCATCGTCAATGAGGTTCAGAAGCTCCAAGAAGCTGGAGTCGTTCGTGAGGTGCGCCACCCCGAATGGCTGGCCAACCCAGTTGTCGTCCCCAAGAAGGGCGGCAAGGAGCGCATGTGCGTCGACTTCACCAGCCTCAACCAGCTCTGCCCTCGTGACCCCTTCCAGCTGCCGTGAATTGGCCAAGGCATTGGCCCCGCTTTCGGCAGCACGCGAATGCCCTTCGGGCTGAGGATCGCCGGCGCCTCTTTCCAGAGGCTGGCGCCCTTCACGCCAGGGCCTCCTGAGCCTCCTACTCCTCGCGAGCTCCCGAGGCCTCACGAGCACCTTGGCCCCGGAGGAGCGGACTCTCTTGGCGCGCCCCGCCAAGCGGCCTGACGTCACTACAGCGCGGTTCTGCCAGGTGCACCCGGCGCGTCGCCTCTCGCAGCGCCTCTCAAGCTTCGCTCCCGGAACCTTATCCTTTTGGTTGTGTAACGAATTTTACTGATTTTGCCCTGATGAGTTATGTTACCTGCTTAATCGCCTGTTAAGTTCAGTGTTGACCGGAGAGTGCCGCACGCTCGCGACCCCTCCCCTGACCGTTTTCGTGAGCGGGGGCTAGGCACAGCACCTGTGCTTGGGTCCGTCCCTGCAGCGCCGCCAAATCCAAGTGACTGAGCTCTGGCTCGCGGGCCTGCTCCCGCGCACGTCACCTCACCAAGGTCCTTGGTGCCTTATCTCCTCACGCAACGGCCAAGGGTGAGTTAGCAAGCGCGTGCCGCTCCCCCCATTGCGAAATATTTCGGCATGCAGCCCCTCAGGAATCGAGCTACCCGAAGACCTCGCGGGCGGCCTCTCGCGATCCGGCCTCGCGAAGCGAAGACGCTTCGAACACCGAGCCTCGTGAGCACGCCTCGCGAGCTGCGTGAGCCCCTCATGAGCCGTGGCTCACCCGACACCGCTCTCCGCCAAAAGCTAAGTGTGACTGCCTCGCGAGGCGCCCTTACCATCACTCAAGCTCTCTCCCCTCGTGATCCCGTTGAGTGCAGCGTTTTTCTTCTGCGTAAGCCGCTTGCACGCTAAAGGGGGGCCCCCTGAGCATCGTGCCTCAGGAGCCCTCACTAGCTCCCGGTGCCCCTCACCTCCTGGCCTTGTCCCGGCATCGCGACCGGACATACCAGCGGCGGTTGAGGCCCGCCCAGGGGCTGGGTCCTAACGGCGTAGAGCGCTGAGGCGAGCAAAGAAAAAAAACCCAGCCTCACGAGAGGACTTCGGGAGAGAGTGCATACACCCTATGTCACAAAAGCTCTAAGTTAAACATAGAAGATAATGTTTTCATGCCCCCGCGGGGCTACACCGGTTCAATGCAGGAAAATGAAAAGAAAGAAGGGGCCTAGGCGAGGCGCCGTCAAGACTCCAGCGCAGGGTGCCGCGCACATCCCCAAGCAGGCGCTGCGGGCACGAGCGGCTCCGTCACCGTACGCACGATGCCGCCGCCATCGGTTCCGGAGCCCCCGCCACGCGCGCCTAGTCGGAGTCCTCGTCCTCGCTCTTGACACGGAGAGAGTCGCCGTCGCTTCTGCCCCCGCCAGTGGGGGCGACACCATCGGAGGATTCGTCCTTGTTGGAGGAGCCGTTGTAGCTGCCATCCTCGCTCTCCGCGCAGCACTCCAGGCGACTACCGGTGAGCCCGAAGATCTTCACGAAGAGCGTGGCGGCCCCGCCGTACTTGAACTGGAAGACGTGCCCCCGCTTCAGGCCGCGAGCGAGGGCGAACGACTTCCACCCATGCCTCAGGAACATGAAGCCCGAGGGGGTGAGCTCTATCGCCACCCAGGAGGGGCCGTTGCAGCAACCGTCGGCCTGCACCCACAGGCCCAAGGGCGCGCGGTCCGCCATCGCCGCCGCGAAAGAGTCCGGGAGCCGGAGCCAGGTGCAGGGGCTGCGGTGCATGTTCACAATAAACTCACGTGCCGCCTCCGCCGAGTGACTCCTCGCCTGAGGCGGGAGCGCGGCCGCTTCGCCGCGGCCGCCTCGGCCTTGCGCGCCTCGCCCGCCGTGCCCATGAGCAGCGCCCTTTCCGTGACTGCTGGGCCCGGCGCCGGCAGCTGTCGGGGAACGACCGCGCCCCCGGGGTGGGACCTGTGATGCGGCGGCGGAAGCACGGCCCCACCCTCTTCCCCTTGCCATTTTCGTGGCGGCTCTAGCAAGGAGGCAGAGGAAGCTGGAGGAAGGAGAAGATGGGTGGGGGACTCCGGCCCTCCCCTCTCCCTCTTTATCCCGGCGCGGAACTCCCCTCGTCGCTCCGCCTTCTCCGACGTTGGGAGTTGGAGCTATAGCAAGTATGAAGGAAGGCAATAGTGGCCTCGCGTCGCCCGCGCCAAGATTTATGTCAGCGCGGCGGTTACCGAGATGTCATGGGGAAGTGGGGGCGTCCCCCGTCACATCGTGCGCCACGCATCGCGCCTGGCCACAGGCGATTAGGGCCCACGCCGCTTCGCCCCTCAGCAGGCGGGAACGCGCGCGCCGCAGGCCCGGGGGCTACTGTCGGGCCCATGGAACCCGGGGTATCCAGGCCCGTCTGCCTTTGGCCCAGGGCGTAACGCATGGCGTGGGCCCAGCGGGCCGTCACCACCGAACTCTCACCAAGACCCCTCGTGAGGCCCTGGCCTCTTGAGGCCCCCCCTCCTCAGGGAGTAGCAAGCAACGCTCAGCACCACCATCAACGGTCTCGCGAGGTCCTCTCACTAGGCGGCTTCCCGAGTGGCCTCGCGAGGCGGCTTTCTGAGGTGGCCTCCCGAGGTCCCCTCCCGCAGACGCTCGAGACGAAGGTTGTCCGCCTTGCCGCGCGGCCTGGAGCCCGTCACGTGGGTGACGCGCGCGGCGACGAACGGCAACAGAAGCCACGCCAGCAGGCATGGATGAAGATGGTTTCCTCTTTTGTGTTAGGGGAGCAGGGCCAGCTATCTACTCTCCAAAGCAACCCCAAAGGTTGCCCGATCGGCGAAGGAAGACCAAGACGACGGGCGCGCAGGGCGGAGGTCATCACCGAGCCCACCGGCGCGTCATGGATCATGCTTTGGCAGGCGAAGACCACCTTTAGTCAGGATAGCCTGAGCGCCTGTCCCCTTTCAAAATCGCCAAGTGTGGCAACCCTTCCTGCCTAAGTTTCTAGGGGGAAGAGGACCATGGCCGATATAAAGGGCAGAGCAGCCGTTGTAGGAAAGGAGAGGGATCGGCTCTTGTTCTGACCATCCTCAACCTTGTACTCACACACGCACCAGAGCAATATCAGACAAGTAGGAGTAGGGTCTTACATCGCAAGGTGGCCCGAACCTGGGTATACCGCTGAGTCCTCGCCCCGTCCCTCGCTATCGCGCTCTCCCCGTCGCCTCGCCGTCGCTTAACCGTGGTAGGAGACAAAGTAGGTAGAACAAGCTCACCCCAGTGTTCGAACCTTTGGGTCCCCGGAGCCCCACTTCCGACAGACTCCGCTGCCACGGGAGGGTAGGACAAAAGATGTCATGCAAGTTCTTATTATAAGCACGTATTACTATATACGGAATACATGCCTACATTACATTGATGAATTGGAGCTATTGTCTATCGCCCTAGGTTGTGACTGTTATATCATGAAAATCATCCAGCATAATTATCATCAACGATCCAATGCCTATGACTTTCTCATATTGGTTTCTGCTAAGTTACTTTGTTGGTACTACTTTACACTTGCTACAAAACTGCTACTGTTACTGTTGCCGTCACTATTGTTAATGTTGCTACTGCTATCTGATGACCCACAAGTAAAGGGGATCAATCGTAGTCCTTTCGATAATTAAGAGTGTCGAACCCAACGAGGAGCAGAAGGAAATGACAAGCGGTTTTCAGCAAGGTATTCTCTGCAAGTACTGAAAGTAGCGGTAACAGATAGTTTTGATAGCAAGATAATTCGTAACAAGTAACAAGTAGTAACGGTAACAAAAGTGCAGCAAGGTGTCCCAATCCTTTTTGTAGCAAAGGATAAGCCGGAACAAACTCGTATAATAAGCAAAGCGTTCTCGAGGACACATGGGAATTTCATCTAGTCACTTTTATCATGTTTGTTTGATTCGCGTTCGCTACTTTGATAATTTGATATGTGGGTGGACCGGTGCTTGGGTGCTGTTCTTACTTAAACAAGCCTCCCACTTATGATTACCCCCTCTCGCAAGCATCCGCAACTACAAAAGAAGAATTAAGATAACTTTAACCATAGCATGAAACATATGGATCCAAATCTGCCCCTTACGGAATAACGCATAAACTAGGGTTTAAGCTTCTGTCACTCTAGCAACCCATCATCTAATTACTACTCCACAATGCCTTCCCTTAGGCCCAAAGATGGTGAAGTGTCATGTAGTCGACATTCACACGACACCACTAAAGGAAGCACAACATACATAGCATCAAAATATCGAACGAATACCAAATTCGCATGATTACTTATGACAAGACTTCTCCCATGTCCTCAAGAACAAAAGTAACTACTCACAAATCATATTCATGTTCAAGATCAGAGGGGTATTGAATAGCATTAAGGATCTGAACATATAATCTTCCACCAAATAAACCAACTAGCATCAACTATAAGATGTAATCAACACTACTAGCAACCCACAGGTACCAATCTGAGGTTTTGAGACAAAGATTGAATACAAGAGATGAACTAGGGTTTGAGATGAGATGGTGCTGGTGAAGATGTTGATGAAGATTGGTCCTCCCACGATGAGAGGATCATTAGTGATGTCGATGGCTTCGATTTCCCCCTCCCGGAGGGAAGTATCCCCGGTGGAATCGCTCCGCCGGAGAGTAAAAGTGCTCCTGCCCAGGTTCCGCCTCGAGACGGCGGCGCTTCATCCCGAAAGTCTTCTCTTGATTTTTTTTCTAGGGAAAATGGCTTCATATAGCAGAAGGAGGGTGCCAGACGCCAGCCAGAGGCCCCACAAGGCATCAGGGCGCGCCCGTGGGGGGGCGCCCTGTTGCCTTGTGGGCAACTGGTGGGTCCCCTCTGGTATTTCTTTTCTCCAGTATTTTTTATATATTCAATAAAAAAATCTTCGTGAAGTTTCAGGTCAATTGGAGCTCTGTAGAATAGGTATCTCTGATGTGGCTATTTCAGGTCCAGAATTCCAGATGCCGGCATTCTCCCTCTTCATGTAAATCTTGCAAAATAAGAGAGAAAAGACATAAGAATTGTACCATAAAGTGCAATAATGATTAAAAACATAATAAATATTCATAGGAAATCATGATGCAAATTGGACGTATCACTATCAAAACTATCATATTACTATGCTACTAAATATTCTGCTGCAAATATTTTATCTCTAGGTGTGGTTGAATTGACAACTCAACTGCTAATACTTGCAAATATTCTTTGGCTCCCCTTGTGTCGAATCAATAAATCTGGATGAAATACTACGCGCAAAAACTATTGCGATCCCCTATACTTTGGGTTATCAAGACCTTTTTCTGGCGCCGTTGCCAGGAGCATAGCTTTATTTGTTGAGTCACTTGGGATTTATATCTGTTGATCACTATGAAGAATCTGAAAGATGCTAAAACCAAGAACGTCCCCTCTATGTCTAGAGGAGTTAAGGAATTGCCATCACACTCTGCACTTGATTCACCTTCTGTTTTGAGTAGACTTGCGACAGCACCACCTGTTATTCATTCTGATATGTCGCAAGTTATTGATGATACTACCTATGCTATGAATGATACTTATGATGATGCTAGTACTATGCTTGATAATACTGTGCCACTTGGTGAATTTCTTGATGAACAACTTGGTAAAGCTAAAGAAATTGAGTATGCTGAAATTAATGAAACTCTTGAGAATTATGATTCACCTATTATGCCTAGCTCTCCTACTAGAGTTGAAATGCCAGAGACATCTAATGATTATGTTTTTGATAGGGAGACAGCTAAAGCAATTCTTGCTTGTAATGATAGAGATGAGGTTATAAAATTGCTTGCTGAAATGAAAGAAAAATCTATGAGGGAGAGAATGAAATATGATCCTAAGTTTGCTACCTCTCCCATATTTGTTACTGATAAGGATTATGAATTCTCTGTCGATCCTGAGTTAATTACTTTGGTTGAATCTGATCCTTTTCATGGTTATGAAACTGAAACTGTTGTGGCGCATCTTACTAAGTTGAATGATATTGCCACCCTATTTGCTCATGAGGAAAAATTCGTTATTACTATATTCTTAAGTTGTTTCCTTTCTCATTAAAGGGTGATGCCAAGAAATGGTTTAATACTCTTGCTCCTGGTTGTGTGCGTAGTCCCCAGGATATGATATATTACTTCTCTGAAAAATATTTTCCTGCTCATAAGAAACAAGCTACTTTACAGGAAATATTTAACTTTGTGCAAATTGAAG
Organism: Elymus sibiricus; assembly: GCA_039707655.1. Taxonomy (NCBI): domain Eukaryota; kingdom Viridiplantae; phylum Streptophyta; class Magnoliopsida; order Poales; family Poaceae; genus Elymus; species Elymus sibiricus. The sequence continues at coordinate 345,763,896 of CM077668.1, forward strand.
AAGAGAATCTCCCTCAAGCTTGGGGGAGGATTCTCCAATTACTTAATGCTTTGCCTGATCATCCTCTTGAGAAAAATGAAATACTTGATATCTTTTATAATGGACTAACCAATGCTTCTAGGGACTACCTAGATAGTTGTGCTGGTTGTGTTTTCAGGGAATGAACTGTTAGACAAGCTGAAGAACTATTGAATAATATATTGTAGAATGATAATGATTGGACACTTCCTGAACCACCGCCTAAGCCAACTCCGAAGAAGAGAGGTATTCTATTCCTCAGTCCAGAAGATATGCAAGAAGCTAGGAAATCTATGAAGGAAAAGGGTATTAAAGCTAAAGATGTTAAGAATTTACCTCCTATTGAAGAAATACATGGGCTCGACATCCCGACATAGGTAGTGGAGGTAAATTCTCTCACTAGATTTGATGAAGGTGATATTCCGTATAATAAATCTGCTAGTCAATGCTTGTATGAATTTGATAATTACATCATTAAACAGGAGCACTTTAATATGTATGTTAGCAATCAACTAAAACGGAATGCCATCATGATTGAACGCTTGAGTGATTTGATGTTTAGAACTGCTAATGATGTTAAATGCTTGAGTAAACATGCTTCTATGGTTCAGACTCAGTTAGAACAAATAGCTAAGTCACAAAATGATTTGCTTGATGAGATGAATAATAAAAAGAATGATCATGCTGTTAGAGTTGTTACTAGAGGAGGTAGAATGACTCAGGAACCCTTGTATCCTGAAGGTCATCCTAAAAGAATTGAACAAGATTCTCAAAGAAATAATATTGATGCACCTAGTCCATCTAAGAAGAAAAAGAAAAAGACAAATGATAGGACTTTGCATGCTTCTAGTGAACCTGAGATAGGAAAACCTCCTGAGAATCATAATGATGTTTCTATTTCTGATGCTGAGACACAATCTGGTAATGAACATACACCTAGTCATAATGATAATGATAATGAAGATGTTCCTGTTGATGCTCAACCAGATAATGATGTAGAAATAGAACCTGTTGTTGATCTTGATAACCCACCTCCTAAGAACAAAAGATATGATAAAAGAGACTTTGTTGATAGAAAACATGGGAAGGAAAGAGAACCATGGGTTCTAAAACTCATGCCTTTTCCCACTAAACCATCTAAAAACAAGGATGAGGAAGATTTTGAGCGCTTTGTTGAAATGCTTAGACCTGTCTTTTTGCGCACTCGCTTGATTGATATGTTGAAAATGTCTCCTTATGCTAAATACGTGAAAGATATTGTCACAAATAAAAGAAAGATACCTGAAGCTGAAATTTCCACCATGCTTGCTAATTATTCTTTTAAGGGTGGAGTACCTAAGAAACTAGGAGATCCGGGAATACCTACTATACCATGCTCCATTAAAAGAAATTATGTTAAAACTGCTTTATGTGATTTGGGAGCCGGTGTTAGTGTTATGCCTTTCTCTTTATATATAAGACTTGATTTGAATAAGCTCACACCTACTGAAATATCTTTGCAAATGGCTGATAAATCTACTGCTATACCTATTGGAATTTGTGAGGATGTTCCCGTTGTAGTTGCAAATGTTACTATCTTGACAGACTTTGTTATACTTGATATGCCCGAGGACGACAACATGTCGATTATCCTTGGAAGACCCTTTTTGAATACTACAGGGGCTGTTATTGATTGCAACAAAAGCAAGGTCACTTTTCATGTCAATGGTAATGAGCATATGGTTTATTTTCCGAAGAAACAAAGTTCGGTGAATGGTATCAATTGTATTGAAAAAGTTTCAACAATTACTATTGGAGGCTTCAAATTTCCTCTTCCTACTATGAAAAAGAAATATGAAATTCTTATTGTTGGGGCGTTGCATATCCTCGTTGAGGTAACCTAGTGTTATACGAAAATTCTTTGGTTTCATGTCACTCGGAAATAGTTTGTTAATATGACTTGATCAACCTTATTAATGGATTCTTTTTGAAGGGCATGTGGTCAATGAATTTAGTAAGCACAACTTTCTGTAATCTTAGTTTGCTCTCTGTTATTCTTAGTTTTATAAAATAAAATGCCATGATTATCCTGTTTCCTGAATTATCCGTGCAATAAAAAATGACTCAAAAATTAAAGTGCTCAGAATGCAATAAAATTTTAACTTGTTTTTTTCTGGAATATATAAGAACTTTTGGCATTGAGAACAACCCAGGGGGGTGCACCTGTTGGCCACAAGGCAACAGGGCGCGCCAAGAAGCCTTGTGGGTCCCACAGGGACCCACTCACTTATCTATTCAGCCCACTTCATCTCCTACCTCCAGAAAAAAATCATAGTAGCTCTCTCTCTCGTGTTCTTGCTCCCAAACCTGAGATTTTCGATCTCTTTGCTCGGAGCTCCGTTTCCGAAACTGTTTTGAGGGATTGCTCCTTGGTATGTGACTCTCCCATTGCTCCAATTAGTTTTTTGCTTTAGTGGATTATATTTTGCATAAATTGCTGCTATTGGTGCTACTGAAAATGAGCATGCATGTTAAATTCTTTGAGTTCTAAGTAGTTTGAATGCTTGATATAGCCTCTAGGCACTTGTATGAGTAGTTGCTATCAATCTTGTGAAGTTTTGTTAACATCTTTTTGTGGTCCAAAAAATTTCAGAAATTTGTTCGTAGGAATATGAACATTTTCAGGAGGAGTTCTTCAAGGAGGAGGTCCTCTGAAGCATCATCGAGTGAAAGCCCAGCACGCCAATCATATGTTGAACCAAGGGCAAGTTCGGTGCGAGGTGCCGAAGCAAAATCATGTCGATGGCCGTGCAACGAGTTCATGCTGGGTGCAGGCATTAAGGAAGAATTTGACCAGTATATTCACAACATCGAGCTCTCTGCCTTCATCGCAAATAAGCCACCACAGCACTACAACCTTACTCATTCATTCACACAAAACTTTGAATATCATCCGCGCACTTCTAGAGTTTTATTTCATCTCTATGATAGATCTTTTGCTATCTCTCTAGAAGAGCTTTGTGATGCATGCAAAATTCCATTTTGGGGTTCACTTAGCGAACCGTGACAATCTGAATATGAATTGTTTCTCAATAGCCTTTGCAATGGTGAGAATAGGGGAGTTACGCAAGCTAGAATAAAAAGTATTCACTTTCCCTCCATTCGGTATTTTGCGCTCTTTAATGGCAAATGCATTGTTGGTAAACAAGACTGTAGTGCACTTTGTGCTCCTGACCTGAGCCTTATTCACGCTGCTTTAACGGGTAGCAGACATTATAATCTTGGGGCCATTGTTGCACGTAGGTTGCACCGCAACTTGGGTAATGGTGATTTGTATGGAGGAATTTATGCCTCTTGGGTAGCTGCAAGGCTAGGGGTCTCGCCCAGGCCTAATGATCCTCTTTTACCTGATAAATATTTAAATTCTGAGGCAATGCAGAACCATGAGTTTATTAAGCGCAACACTCACAGTTATGATTATTTCGATAAGTATCGTTATGTGTTTGTCGTTTTGCCTGCTCCTGTCCTTTTTGATTTTCAGAACAAATAGAGATATTTTATTCATGAGAATGAGGTGCACGAGTACAACGTAGCAGCTGAAGCTGCCCGTCTGGCTGAGGAGGCGGCTCAAAACGCCTCCATGAGCTACCATTTCGATTATTATCCTGGACAGCCATGGCAGTAGACCAAGCTAGGCCAAGAGCCTAAGCTTGGGGGAGTACGTATCTCTCACCGACATTACATTCATGTTCACACATTCATTCCAGTTGTCGGTGTTCATCCTTTTTCATTGTATATCCATGTTAGTTTTATCTTCGCTTTCTTCTCGTGTGTTTGAAAAACTTCGAAAATCCAAAAATATTTCTCGCTTCTTTTTGGTTTTCTTTCTTGTCTAGTTATTTTTTAGTATTAAAAAAACCCAAAAAGATTTCTCGTTTCTTCTTTCCTTGTTTGTTGGGAGTTCTCCCGTGTAAATAGTTTTTCTCGCTTTTCAATTCCCTTTTTTTAATTTGCTTTCTTCAGAAAAACTAAAAACTCCAAAAATATTTCAGTGTGTTTCTCTGAATATCTTTTCTTTTCGTTGAGTCGGAGAAGACCACGATAAAAATGTTGAGTGGCTCTCATATGCTTTATGCTTGATCTAACAAAGAGCCAATATTACTTTGTCTTCTCCCTTGAATAAAATGTTTGCAGATTCCAGTTTAGTCCACAGCACACTTGCACTATTATTATTTTTACATCATTCGGTCGTGCAAGTGAAAGGCAATAATGACGATGATTTGATGAAGTAATTGTGGCAAGGAAAAGCTGGTATGAACTGTTCTTGTTTTTGTTTTTGTAAATATGTTTAACTCAGTACCCATTATTCAGCATATTATGAGTAAACATGTTTGTGATGACAATTAGAGATTATAGTTGCTCATGCCATGCTTAAGTAGCTAGGAGTGGATAATGATTTATCTTGGAAGTCAACATGCATTAAAATGGTTATGATGTAGTATGTTAATATGGTATCCTCCTCTGAATGTTCCAAGTGGCTTGACTTGGCACATGTTCATGCATGTAGTTGATTCAAAACCAACATAGCCTCCACGATATTTATGTTCAGGCTGTTTATATCCTACTCATGCTAGTGTTCAATGTTAATTATTCTCAATGCATGATTATGACCATTCTCGCTCTCTAGTTGGTCACTTCTCAATCTATTTGCTAGCCTTCACTTGTACTAAGCGGGAATTCTGCTTGTGCATCCACAATCCTTAATCCAAAGTTGTTCCAGATGAGTCCACTATATCTACCTATATGCGGTATTACTCTGCTGCCCCAAGTAAATTTGCATGTGCCACCTCTAATCATTCAAATAAGCATCTGTTTTGTGTGCCCGTACCGCTCATGGAGCGACAGGGGGCGGTCAGTATCTTCCATGCTAAGCGGGTTATTCTCGAGATGAGTGTTTATTCACTTGTCATTGCACGAGAGAGACTGGTATTTGGGATGCCCAGTCCTATGCTCAAAATCAAAAATATATAATGCAAACAAACTCCCTCAAAAAGTTGTTGGTATGGAGGGCACCCGAGCATTCAGCTAGCCATGGCTTGTGTTGGTATGGTGGAGGGGGAGTAAACTTTACCTTTCCGCTTGGGAATCGCCTATAATGTGTTTAGCATGGAAGATATTGAAAACTCTCGGTCGTGACGTTGACAGAAAAAGTACACCTACCAAAATTATTTTTCATCTCTGATTTAAGCTTCGAGGTCTGGCACAGCTGCAAATCCCCGCTTCCCTCTGCGAAGGGCCTATCTATTTACTTTTATGTTATTTACTTTATGATATTTTACTTTTATTGTTGAGTCTCACCTTCTTGCACTAAGCGCCAATCCTGAGAGCACTATTGTCATTCTTATGCATTGGGTATAGTTAATGTTGCATGCATCATGACTGGATCTCTTCTACCCTGAATTACAATGTTTAGTTGCTGCTTGAACTTTGGAGGTGCTCTGCATTTATGTTTTGCGGTCTCAGAAAGGGCTAGCGAGATACCATGTTATCATATTATATCATGATTGTTTTGACAAATTGTTGGCATTTGAGATATGTTATTATTGTTTGCTAGTTGATTATGCCATTGATATGAGTAAATATAATTCCTAAGCATTATTATGAGCATGGTTTGTTCATGATCTTTGCTGAAAACCTAGGTACTATTTAAGCTTATATACGGATACAAGAACAAAAGAGTTCGTAAAAGTTTTTCTTTATCACTTTCAGTTTGTCAACTGAATTGCTTGAGGACAAGCAATGAGTTAAGCTTGGGGGAGTTGATAAATCTCTGTTGTATCTACTTTTCCAAACACTTTTGCTCTTGTTTTGGACTCTAATTTGCATGATTTGAATGAAACTAACACGGACTGACGATGTTTTCAGCAGAACTACCATGGTGTTGTTTTTGTGCAGAAATCAAAGTTCTCAGAATTGGACGAAACTTTTTGGAGATTTTTATGGAATAAATAAAAATTACTGGCGCAAGAATCAACAGAAGAGGGGCCACGTGTTGCCCACAAGGCAACAGGGCGCGCCCTGATGCCTTGTGGGGCCCACAGGCGGCCGTCTGACCTAATTCCAACGCTATAAATTCACTTTCCCCGGGAAAGAAATAAGAGAAGAAGTTTCATCGCGTTTTACGATACGGAGCCGCCGCCACCTCATGTTCTTCATTGGGAGGGCTGATCTGGAGTCCGTTCGGGGCTCCGGAGAGGGGGATTCGACGCCGTCGTCATCATCAACCATCCTCCATCACCAATTTCATGAAGCTCACCACCGGGTGTGAGTAATTCCTTCGTAGGCTTGCTGGTCGTGATGGGTTGGATGAGATTTATCATGTAATTGAGTCAATTTGTTAGGGCTTTGATCCCTAGTATCCACTATGTTCTGAGATTGATGTTGCTATGACTTTGCTATGCTTAATGCTTGTCACTAGGGCCCGAGTGCCATGATTTCAGATCTGAAACCTTTATGTTTTCATGAATATATTTGTGTTCTTGATCTTATCTTGCAAGTTATATGCACCTATTACGTGTTATGATCCGCATACCCCAAGGTGACAATAATTGGGATTCTTTCCGGTGATTGCCATAGTTTGAGGAGTTCATGTATTCACTAAGTGCTAATGCTTTGTTCCAGTTCTCTATTAAAAGGAGGCCTTAATATCCCTTAGTTTCCTTAAGGACCCCGCTGCCACGGGAGGGTAGGACAAAAGATGTCATGCAAGTTCTTATTATAAGCACGTATGACTATATACGGAATACATGCCTACATTACATTGATGAATTGGAGCTATTGTGTATCGCCCTAGGTTGTGACTGTTATATGATGAATATCATCCAGCATAATTATCATCACTGATCCAATGCCTACGACTTTCTCATATTGGTTTCTGCTAAGTTACTTTGTTGCTATTGCTTTACACTTGCTATAAAACTGCTACTATTACTGTTGCCGTCACTATTGTTACTGTTGTTACTGCTATCAAAACTATCATATTATTGTGCTACTAAATATTTTGCTGCAGATATTTTATCTCCAGGTGTGGTTGAATTGACAACTGAACTGCTAATACTTGCAAATATTCTTTGGCTCCCCTTGTGTCGAATCAATAAATCTGGGTGAAATACTACCCGCGAAAACTGTTGCGATCCCCTATACTTGTGGGTTATCAACCCCCAACTCGATTTTGCACATTGCGGGGTATGTCACCCTATGCGAGATGTATCTTGGGTGCGAAGCGCACTTCGGGCTCTGGAGGAGGTACTTCTGTGTAGTGCCATGTTCTTCCGCCGAAAGGCTTTATGAGGTCGGAGCGGCCGAAGTCTGTCGAATCGAGGGGACGGAATACCCGCCAGGCACACCTCGGGAGGATGCCGACGTCTAGCCAACAGAGTGGTTCTACATAGACGATCTCCCTCTCCCAGACCCAGTTCGGCCAGGGCTTCCCCCTTTCTCTCTGGAGCCCCCGAAGAAGCGATACAGTTGGAGGCCGCAGGGTACGGCCCTAGAAGGTGGTGCCGAGGTGACCGAGCTGGCCGACAAGGTGAAGCAACTGGTAAGGACAAGCCTTATTGACGGTGTCCTGGATTAGGGGGTGCTAACCTAGCCAGCCCGTCTCTTCGGTTAGGCCGATGGGCCCTCATGCGTGATCAAGGTGGACTCTGGAGGCCGTGTACAGGAAGCGTGATCAAGACTGTCTCCACCGAAGACTTGACATATACTCCAAGATCTCTCCTACCGCCTTGCTCCTAGATACCGACCTTGTAACCCTAGATCCCCTCCCTGGTGTGTATATAAGCCAAAGGGTTTAGCCCGTAGACGGGACATCAATGCAACATCATTCACCTAGCCCTGGAGTTAGACACACATTACGATCTCGAGGTAGATCAACTCTGTACTTGATACATCTCCATCAATATAAACAAGAGCAGGACGTAGGGTTTTACCTCCATCAAGAGGGCCCGAACCTGGGTAAACATCGCCTCCCTTGTCTCTATTACCATTGATCCACGATCCACAGCTCGGGACCCCCTACCCCGAGGTCTGCCGGTTTTGACACCGATACTAGTGCTTTCATTGAGAGTTCCGCTGTGCGATCGACAGGAGGATCGATTGAATCACCGGTTAATGGCCCCAAGCCCGTAGGGCTGACCTCCATGCCCGAAGTATCGAGCATGAGGACGCCTCCACATAAATTGGAGGCGAAGCACAACCCCCCTGTGGCTCCTGCGGGGGATTCCCATAAAGACGAGGGACTAAGGTACTTTTTGGAAAGCAAGTCGGGCAGCGACATGCCGGCGGTCCAGAGGGCTGATCTTCGAATCAACCTAGCCGGACCGACGGCCACTAATCCGACATGGGACGAGGTTAATAGGGTTCCGGACCCATGGTCCTTAGAGATCGGAACTCATCCACTCACCTCCCATCTAGAGTATCGCCCCGACGAATCCAGCCCACCCGATGTCTGGGACCTCGCCTACGTATGACAGCTCCCAGACGAATCGATTAGACACTTCTGGGCCAGATTCTTGTCTGTCAAAGATAGGATAACGGACTACCAGGACTCTGACATAATCGCAGCCTTCCAGCGTGGATGCAAGGATAAAGGCCTCTCGAACGCCCTTGCTCGTCGCTGTGTTCAAACACTCTTAGAATTGACCAACCTGGTGGCACGATTTTGCGCCATCGAAGACGCCTGGCGGACTGGGGAAAACACGGACTCGATCTGTGATGACTACCCGGAACACGACCGATCAGCGCCTCAACGCGAACCTCGCAAATGGAACACCCCGGGCGATCGACCTCGGAAGAAGAAGAAAATATCCGGCTACCCCGGGACTACTCTGGACGGCTTTCTGGATAAACCATGCCTGATCCACGCCGTGCTGATCAACTCCTGCCCGACTCACAGTCTTCGGGATTGTTCGGTATTGACGCAGGTGGCTAAAGGGGGGCCCACTCTCCTGGCGGGCACCTCCTGCCACCTCGAACAGACCTCGGAAGAAGACGAGGTCCTAATGATCTACGAGACCTTCAAGTCCAACAACCAGCGCAAACGAGCTCTGCGAGAAATCAATTCCGTCTGGCAAGTACCATCTCGGGGCGCGTGAATAGACACGCCGATTACCTTCGACCATAACGATCGGCCGAGATCAGCCCCAGATAGGTGTCCCGCCGCACTGGTCCTCAACCCTATCATGGACAACTGCCGGCTCCATAAGGTCCTTATGGACGGAGGCAGCAGTTTTAATCTAATATACGCGGACACTCTGGATAAAATGCACATCGATAAATCGTGCATAGAATAGAGTACCACCACCTTTAAAGGTATAGTCCCCGGACGAGAGGCACGCTGCAGCGGACAAATAACCTTGGACGTAGTCTTTGGAACCCCGGATAATTACCGCTCTGAAGAGATCATGTTCCACGTTGGTCCTTTCAAGAGCGGATACCACGCCCTTCTCGGACGGGATGCTTTTTCTAGATTTCAAGCGGTGCTGCACTACGGCTACATGAAGCTCAAGATGCCAGGCCCGAATGGGATCATCACCATCTCAAGCGACCCCGACAGGGCACTCAAAGCAGAGAATAAGACGGCGTCCCTTGCCCTCGAAACTCTGGCCAAAGCCTTCACGGCCGAGGAGCTAACCGCGCTACGCGCCAAAGTCGACCCAGACGATGTTGTCCTCGACAAAAGATCGAAGTCCACTTCATTCAAACCGGCTGACGAAATAGTCAAATTCCAAGTACACCCCACAGATCCTGCTAAAACGGCATCCATAGGGGCTAACCTCGACCTAGAGGTTGCCGAAGCATCACGCACTTTCCTCAAGGAAAACTGGGATATATTCGCCTGGAACCCCTCTGACATGCCAGGGATACCCCGTAGACTTGCGGAGCATAGCCTGAACATATTGAAAGGCTACAAGCCTGTCAGGCAAACACTTTGGCATTTCTCCGAGCCCAAGTGTCAAGCAATGGGCGAGGAGCTGGCAAAACTATTGGAGGCAGGGTTCATCCGAGATATAAAGCACCCCGAATGGCTGGCCAATTTGGTTATGGTACCAAAGAAGGATAGGTCTTGGCGTTTGTGTATCGATTTCAAACACCTCAACAAAGCCTGCCCCAAAGACCCCTTCCCCTTACCCCGTATCGACCAAATCATAGATGCCACAGCGGGCCACGATGCGATGTGCTTCCTGGACGCCTACTCAGGATATCACCAAATAAAGATGCGGGAATCCTACCAGGCAGCAACAGCATTCATCACACCCTACGGGCCGTTTTGCTTCAACACGATGCCCTTCGGACTAAAGAACACTGGTGCCACATACCAGCGTATGATTCAAACATGCCTGAATAAACACATCGGAAGGACTGTCGAAGCCTACGTAGATGATGTGGTCGTCAAAACCAAACACGTCGGCCAGTTGGTAGACAACCTCCGCGATGCATTTACCAGCGTACGGGAATACCAAATAAAACTCAATCCGGAGAAATACATCTTCGGAGTCCCAGCAGGCAAACTCCTCGGCTTCATCGTATCCGGCCGAGGAATTGAAGACAATCCGGCAAAAATTTGAGCCTTGGATCGTTTGGAGATCACAACAGAGCTCAAACACGCACAAAAATTGGCAGGCTGCGTGGCAGCCTTGAGCCGCTTCATATCACGACTCGGAGAAAAAGCCCTGCCCATATACAAGCTGCTAAAGCAGACCAAAACATTCAAATGGACTAAGGAGGCCGCGGCAGCCCTGGAAGACATCAAGGCTCTCCTCGCCACCAATCCCATCCTGGCAGCACCAGGTGTCTGTGAACCGATGATATTGTACATCTCGGCCACAAATCAGGTGGTTAGCGTAGTTCTCATGATCGAATGAGATATGGAGGGCCATAAATTCCAGGTCCAGAGGCCTGTATATTACGTATCCGAAGTCTTAACTCCGTGCAAGTCACGCTACCCTCACTATCAAAAGATAGCCTACGCAGTCTTCATGGCATCACGAAAACTCCGGCACTACTTTCAAGAGTGTTCGGTGACCGTGGCGTCCGACGTCCCGCTAAGTGACATAATCAATAATAAGGATGCAACGGGACGTATCGCCAAATGGGCCATAGAGCTCCTACATTTCAAAATCATCTATAAACCACGCCGGGCCATTAAATCCCAGGTGTTGTCAGACTTCTTGGCCGAATGGACCGAAGCCGAACTCCCCCCGTGAATACAGCACTTACTTGCATTGGACAATGTATTTTGATGATTCCAAAATGCTCGCCGGCCTAGGGGCTGGCGTTGTGCTCACGTCACCCATGGGAGACAACGTTCGATACGGGCTACAAATCATGTACACGAACTCCAATAATGCGGCCGAATACGAAGCCCACCTGCACGGACTCCGGATAGCAGTCTCCATGGGTGTTAAACGCCTGGAGGTCCGAGGTGATTCTAACCTCGCCATCTCACAAGTCAACGGCGAGTTCGACGCCAAAGACCCGAAGATGATAGCTTACCGGAATGCCGTCCTAAAGATCTCGGCCAGGTTCGAGGGGCTGGAATTTCACCACATACCCTGAGATAGCAACCAGGCCGCGGATGTACTCGCCCGATTGGGCGCAAAACGGGATAAGGTCCCAGAAAACACCTTCCTCGAATGACTCTTTAAGCCATCTGTAGTCTGGCAAGACAACAAAGGAACGTCGGAGTCAAGCGACGTCGAGCGCCATGCCACGCCCGAAGACGACAAAGGCATAGTGGGCGGCTCAGCGGTCCAAGAAACTGCTTCCGCACATGAAGTTATGGCAGTCATTGCACCCTGAACTGAGCCGCTCCTGGCATACCTGCTCCGAAAAGAGCTCCCCGATAACCAAACTGACGTGCGTCGGATCATAAGGCAATCTAAAGCATACAAGGTTCATGAAGGATAGCTCTACAAAATGAGCACCACGGGCGTCTTCCAGCGATGCATAACCGAGGAAGAAGGAAAACTTCTGCTTCAGGAGATACACTCCGGCATGAGCGGACATCATGCCGCTGCTCGGACCTTGGTCAGCAAGGCTTCCCGAGCTGGTTTCTATTGGCCAACTGCAGGCGCCGATGCATCAACATTGGTACAGTGTTGCCCAGGCTGTCAGGTATTTGCCAAACAAAGTCACATGCCCCCCACGGCCCTTCGTACCATCCCCATCACTTGGCCTTTCACGGTCTGGGGACTAGATATGGTCGGGCCACTCAAGGGTGGATCAAACAAAAACAAATACCTCCTTGTCATGGTAGAAAAATTTACCAAATGGATCGAAGCAAAGCCGGTCACCTCGGCCGAGGCTGTCCAGGTAATCGGATTCATCTCCAGGTAATCGGCCGAGGCTGTCCAGGTAATCGGATTCATCCCCCACAGTTTGATTACCGACAACGGAACCAATTTCACGGCCAAAGAAGTTAAAGCATGGTGTAAGAAAATGGGCATTAAGCTCGACTACGCATCCGTTTACCACCCGCAGTCTAATGGGCAGGTGGAGCGAGCCAATGGACTAATCCTTAGTGGAATAAAGCCAAGGCTAGTTCGCTCCCTTAAAAAGGCCGACTGTAAATGGGTCGAGGAACTTGATTTCGTACTATGGGGCTTGCGCACAACACCGAACAGGTCCACGGGATATACCCCGTTTTTTATGGTGTACGGCGCCAAGGTGGTCCTCCCCTGTGTCATCATACACGACGCACCTCGGGTACTCATGTATGAGGAGCTAGAGGCCGAGCTGGATCGGCAAGATGCCCTAGACGCTCTCGAAGAAGAGCGCAATGTTGCACGAGCAAGGTCAGCTATCTATCGGCAGCAGGCCCGGCGCTACCATGGCAGAGAGGTTCGTGCCAAAGAATTCAATGTCGGGGATCTCGTAATGAGACTACACCCCAAAAAACAAAAGGACAAACTTTCCCCTAGATGGGACAGGATGTTCATCATTGACCAAGTACTCATCGGAGGAGCCTATCGAATCCGAGATCCGGAGGACGGCCGATTAGAGCCCCAACCCTGGAATGCGGCGCTACTCCGACGCTTCTACGCTTGACACCCCGTACATGGTCCGTGTAAATAACTTACACATTTTCTTTGTCTTAATATTTTACTCATTATTTATTTTTTCTACCTCGGAAACATTGTTAAATGATCCTGGGGACGTTATAGCATGTTCTTTTTAAAACATGAGCTATTCCACCTCTTATGTCCTATCGTCTTTTGAGCCACTATATGCATCGAATTGCTTTAAGATTTCACCAAGCTGGGTTGCTCGGCTCCTGTGCTTGCCCCTTACATTCCTGATATTTCGGCTAGGGGGCAAAGGGAGCACCGCTGTGATTGTTACTCCCGGGTCAGCCGGTGTGGTACCTCAGACGGACAAAGCCGAAAGCTAGCGGTCTTACAATGCAAATCGGTTGGCCATGACATAGGGATAATGTGGAAGGGGCATTTTTAAACCCCGGCCAGGGGCCTTACCCCGAGGTCATCCGTCTTCAGACAGATGTGTTCGACACAATAACCCAAGGAAAGGAACTGTTGGAAGAACTATTTTCCTCGGAAGATGTTTCTTACGTTAAATAGTAATATAACATAACTTTCCGTTACCCTCTTGTGTTTCGAGCCGCTTAGCCCGATTGCCTAGTCACCTGAAGCATCTGGTCCGATAACCTCGTCCAGTAGTACGGGACACTCCTCGGTTTTTATCCGAGGAGGCAGAGGCCGACGGCTGGCTGACAGAGTTTGGACGAACGGACTGCGAACTGTCATAAAGTACTTCAGTACATAAAGTCATACAAAATTTTCAAGCGTGGTCTAGCCCGTCTATTAGGGTGTCCAATGCGCAATCCTTCTGCGAGAATCGCGCCGTAGGCATTACACTATCATATGCCTGGCTAGTAGGGATTTCCTTCCCGTCAGACCCCATGGGTCCCACCTCTGCTAATTCCGTCATCCTTAGACCAGTGTAGTGGGTCTTCACCATGGCCCAGGCCTCCCTCGCACCTTCTCGGCAAGCTGATACTTTCCAAGCTTGGATCCAGCGTTGTGCTCTCTTAAGCTGTTCGGCTAGAACGGCCATGTCTTCGGGGACCGGCGTCACATTAGGCCATAAAGCCTGATGCACATCCTTCATTGATTTCCGTGCACTTTCATGCACCACGGATAGACAAACTGCCATGTCTTCGGACATCGGACCCCAGGAGTTATGAGGAAGGCTAGATAAAGAAGCTGCCAACAAGACAACATTCGCATGATAATCACCTCGGACAATTTACATGACAAGTATTCCTCGAGAATTACAACTAACCATAAATCATGTCATCTGTTTGCCGATTCTTTGATTCCACAACAGTGAGACGAGCTTTCAAGCTCTCAATCTCCTGGGCCTGACGGGCGTTCTCAGCCCTAAGCGCATTCACGCTGTCCACTCTTTGAGTAACCACATGCTGATTTGCTTGACGCTGCGATTCTGCATACGCCAGATCCTCGCGGACCTGTTTCAGGTCTCTTTCAAGATGGCCTAGGGCTTCCGCTGCTACAAGGGATTATGACATCAATTCTATTTCCATTGGCATTGACCAATTCAGGAACAAAGCACTTACCATGCGCTTCTCTGGTGAATTTCTTCACCTGTTCAACCTCAGACAAGGCCGCGTCTAGCTGCACCTTTGTTTGAGATAGCGCCGAGGTCAATTGCACGTTCTTCAAGCAAGCTTCCTGTTCATGGAAGTGGTTGCTGGTTAGTATTCAAGTCTTGATTCGACCCCAGGGGCTCGTACCAAGCCTTAGGGGCTACTACTATACTTGGTAGTCACATTTGTCTTTAAAACACATACGAGATAAACCTTACCCGCAACCCCCGTGACAAGACGTCCAGCGATTCATCAAAGGCACCTCGGGTTGCCCCGAGGTATGCATCCACCGCCCTGAGGGCATTGAACTCCCTGTCCGAAAAAGCAGATTATTCAGAGAAGCTTTTCGCTACTGATAATTTGTGGCGCATTGAATCTCGGACGGAGTGGCCGAGGTCACCGAGTCCTCGGGCAGAGGGGCTCTAGGGGCTATTCTTGTGGAATTACGGGCATCTGCTTCCCTGGGCAGGGCCGTAGCTCCTTCGGCCCCCACATTTGCTGTGGTGGATAAAGGCTACCTGCGAATGATCGGGAAGGTTAAAATCCAAAGTATCTTTGCAGCAGCATAGATGAAAGTATTACCTGGTGATTGAGGGGGCACTTTCGCCTGCCCCCGTGACCTCGGCTTGAGCTTCTTGTACTTCTGGCGGGGACCTTCCTAGTAAAGTTGTTTCTCTGCGTAGGCATTGGGAGCGCCGCCCCTTTGGAGGAGAAGTCAGATGACTGGGGGCTGGAGGACCAGGGGCTCGCTTTTGATTAGAGGAAGGGAGTGTTACCGATGAGGCTGGCCTCGTCCCCGGCGCGTCAGGGATGATAGCTACTTTCGAGCCGTCAAGGCCCTCCAGAAAAAACTTTCTCCCTTCGTAAATAAGGGCCAGGTCTTCATCCTCGTTGTAAAGGGGGTCCTCCGTGCGGCAGTGCACCTCTGGCTCAGGGGCCGGACTGCTCACGCCCTCAAGCCAACGCCTCCACCTCTGTTCAAGGACAGATGTGTAATGGATTAAGCATTAAAGATTCCGAGGTTAGCAGGAGAGCTCGGAAGGAAAACTTACTATGTCAGCAGGGTTGTTGTACGACAGCCCATCTTGGAACTGGCGCTTGGCGAATTCCTCCGCAGACCCTTGGTATATGCTGGCCAGCACGGTTCCGAGGGTCATCTGGTCCATAAAAGCTCCCTTGATGGATCGGGAAGCGTCGTCGGACCCATTGTACTCGCACAATAAGTGTTGGTGCTGCCGGAGAGGTTGGACTCTTCAGTCTAGGGTGATTGCCATCACATCAATGATGGTGAGGCCAGCGCTTGAAAGTAGCTTCACCTTGGCCGCTAGACTGGTCACGGCTTCGTCTTCCTCTTGTGTCAAGCTCTGTGGCCTCCAGCTGTAATATTTCATCGGCGGATCCAAGGAGAAGGACGGAAGTCTAGGCCGAACTGGCTCATACAGCGGGACATCATTGATATAGAACCACTCGGAAGGCCAGTAATCGGCATCCTCCCGAGGTGTGCCCGCTGGATAGCCAGTCTTGTCGATTCGGCAGACTTCGGCTCCTCCAACCTCAAATAGCTTGTCGGCCGAGGAGCGGGGCATGATACAAAAATACTTCCGCCATAATCTGAAGTGCGCCCGACAGCCGAGGTGTAGCTCACAGTGCGCGACGAACCCCGCGATATGCAATATTGAATTCGGGGAAAGATGGTGTAGCTGCAGCCCGTAAAACTCCAGCAATCCTCAGAGAAAAGGATGAATTGGAAACCCAAGGCCACGGAGGAGGAAGGGCACGAAGCATACCCGCTCATCTTCTCGTGGCGAAGGATGACTCTCGGCATGGGCTTGGCCATCGATGGACGTTAATCCGGGACGGGTGGAAGCCAGATCTGCGTCCGGCAAATAATCTTGTGTGGCCAGGCGCTCTAATTGGAGGCGCGCAACGGAGCAGCTCCCCCAGTCACCTCTCTCAGGGCCATGAGGGCGCTTTGACGATCCTCCACCGCTCGCCATTGTTCGGGCTCTCGAGCCTGGGCTTGAGATGGGAAGGGATTTTTTGCTGCGGTTGCGGTCGGGATGTGTATTACCGCTAGCTAGGGCCTCGCGTCCATTAAATAAGATGGAAGGGGCTGACGCTTCGACGTTTTTTCCATAAAGTGGCCCGGTTCCCTAGAGGACACGACTTTCAAAGTCTGAAATTGGGCCCCCAATAAAATCTCAAAGGTCGGCTGAGAACTTTAAATCGGGCCGGAGAATAGACCACGGGAATTCGTCTGTCGAGCCAAGACTCCAGAATTGAAGGTCAAAGGGCGTCGACTTCGGCATCGAAGACTAGTTCAGGGGCTACTGACGGTGTCCTGGATTAGGGGGTGCTAACCTAGCCAGCCCGTCTCTTCGGTTAGGCCGATGGGCCCTCATGCGTGATCAAGGTGGACTCCGGAGGCCGTGTACAGGAAGCGTGATCAAGACCGTATCCACCGAAGACTTGACTTATACTTCAAGATCTCTCCTACCGCCTTGCTCCTAGATACTGACCTTGTAACCCTAGATCCCCTCCCTGGCATGTATATAAGCCAAAGGGTTTAGCCCGTAGAGGGGACATCAACGCAACATCATTCACCTAGCCCTAGAGTTAGACACACATTACGATCTCGAGGTAGATCAACTCTGTACTTGATACATCTCCATCAATATAAACAAGAGTAGGACGTAGGGTTTTACCTCCATCAAGAGGGCCCGAACCTGGGTAACCATCGCCTCCCTTGTCTCTATTACCATTGATCCACGATCCACAGCTCGGGACCCCCTACCCCGAGGTCTGCTAGTTTTGACACCGACAGACGTAATGGCCACGGCTATAGACCGAAGAGTCCAACCACTCCGGCTACGCCCTCACCCATTGTGCGCATACAACAGGACCAAATACTGCTCTCGATCGATCCGGCAAAGTTTCTTTGACCAAGCGGCCTTCGGGACAGTGATGGTCGGAATCTACCAAGGAACAGCGGAGGAATTCGCCCGACGTCAATTCCGAGATGGGTTGTCCTACTACAACCCTGCTGACATAGTGAGTCTTCCCGCTCCTTTATTGTGCCTACCTGAGTTGTTTTGAAAGCCAGTCCATTTGATCGATCTGTTTATTAATTTTGAGCAGAGATGGAGGCGTCGGGTGGAGGCTCTAAACAGCCCGGCGCCCGAGCCGGAAACACGCCAACGAGCGGAAGACCCCCTCTTTCATGAGGACGAGGATCTGGCCCTCATCTATGAGGGGAGGAAATTTTACATGGAGTGCCTTGACAGCTCCAAGGTAGCCGTCACCCCGGACGCACAGGGGACGAGGCCAGCTTCATCAGTAACGCCCTCTTCCTCTAATCGAAAGCGAGCCCCTCATCCCCAAGCCCCTGCTCCCCTGACTTCTCCTCCGAAGGGACGACATTCGAAACATTCACGCGGAGAGACGGCTCCTTAAAGGAACCGCCCGGAGGAGGCGGAGGAAGCTCCTGCCGAGGTCATGGAAACGGCCAAAAGTGCTCCCTCAATCACCAGGTGACGTATGATTGCTGATTTTTGCTGAAACATTGCCTCGAGTTCTGACCCTTTTTGATCATTTCATAGGCAGCCTTCTTCCACCGTGGCGACGAGCACGAGGACCGAGGGGGCATCGACTTCAAACAGGAAAACAGAAGCGCGCCCATCTTCGGGAGCCGCTCCTAAAGTCCCCCAGCAAGAGGGCTCCGAGACCAGCTCGGCTATTCCTTCCAAGATCCAGTGTGCCATGAATTATCGGTGGTGAAAGACCTCTCTAAGGAGTCTGGCCTTCTCGGATCGGGAGTTCAATGCTCTCAGCTCGGTGGATGCGTACCTCGGGGTGACCCGCACCGTTTTCGATCAATCAGTAGATGTTTTATCGCAAGGATTGCGGGTAAGGTCCAGCCCGAGCTCATTTTATCTCGATGATTTTTTTTATGTCTCTGTTTGTTCATACTGTCCACAATGGTAGCAGCCCCTAAGGCTTGATATGGGCAACAATGCCTGTAGCGAGGCTTGACTTTACCCTGAAGAAGTTGTGGGATTTTTTTGTAGGGTGCACGGGTGAGGAATGAGCAGCTATCCAAGGCTCTTTCCCAGGCCAAGGGAAGGTTGGAGGCTGCCTTGACCAAGGTGGAACGGGTGAAAAAGTTCACCCGAGAGGCGCACGGTAAGTGCTTTGTCTTGTATATATGAATCTTAATCTAGCGAAGTCCCCTGACAGCGTAATCCGATGTAGCAGCGGAAGCCATAGGAAATCTTGAGAGAGATCTCAAGCAGGCCCGTGAAAATTTGCTATATACGGAGTCGCAGCGCCAGGCCAACCAACATGTGGTGACCCAAAGGGTGGATAGCGTTAAACGCCCGTCAGGCGGACGAGATCAAGAGCTTAAAAGCTCAACTGGCTGCCGCCGAAGCCAAGAATCGTCGAACCGATGAGACGATTTATGGTAAGTTTTTATTTCAAGAATCGTTGCTTGAGTTTGGGGGTTCAGCCAAGATGTTTTAGCAGGCTAATACATGCTTTTTTGCCAGCTTCGCTATCCGGCCGACCCTTGATGACCGAGGTCCGGTTACCGAAGACATGGCAACCCGGCTAGCCAAGGTGCACGAAAGTGCACGGAAATCCATGAAGGAAGTCTTCAAGGCGTTATGTCCCGAAGTGGAGCACATTTCCGAAGACATGGTCGTCCTAGTTGAACATATGCGGCGAGCTCGGTGTCGGATCCTGGCATGGAAGGTATCTGCTTGCCGGGAAGGGGCGAGGGAGGCCTGGGCCATGGTCAAGACCCGGTATACGGAGGTGGACACGGCGCACCTAGCGGAGGTAGGGCCAATGGGGCCAGACGGAGAAGAAATACCCACTAGTCTCGTGTACGAGAATGTCATGCCTGTCGCTCGGTCATCGCAGAAGGACTGTGCTTTAGACGTCTTAATAGACGGGTTAGACCGGGTGTAATGAAATGATAATGTGTGACTCTATGTATCAAAGTACTTTACGTCATTATTCAATCTGCGCATGTAAACTCTGTCAACCAGCAATCGGCTTCTACCTCCTCGATCAGTGACCGAGTAGTGTCCGCTTACTACTGTCTGAAGTGAACGGAACAGATGCTTCGGGAGACGAGGCAATCCGGCTATATGGTGTGAGCAACAAGAGTGAGGCAGAGAGTTATGTTATATTACTGTTTAACGTAAGAAACATCTTTCGAGGAAAATAGTTCTTCCAACAGTTCCTTTCCTCGGGTAGCTGTGTTGAACACATATGTCCGAAGACGGGTGACCTCGGGGGTAAAGCCCCTGGTCGGGGTTTGAGAGACCCCCTCCACTTTATTTCTATGTCATGGCCGACCAATTTGTTCGTTTAAGAATGCTAGCTTTCGGCTTTGTCCGTCTGAGGTACTGCGCCGGATGACCCGGGAGTAACAATCACAGCGGTGCTCGCTTTGCCTCTTAGCCGAAAGATCGGGAACGTAAGGGGCAAGCACAAGAGCCAGGCAACCTAGCTTGGCCAAATCTTAAGTCAAATCGATGCATATTATGGCTTGAAAGATAGTAGTATGTAAGAGGTGGAATAATGCGTGTTTTGAAAAGAACACGAGGTATTGATTCTGTTCCTCGGGGCCCCTCAAGGGATGCTTCCGAAGTCTTTTAAGAGAAAAAAAGGAAGAGAAAGACAAAAAAAGAAAAGTAGGGTGGTGCATGTACAGAGGTCAGTAGTTCTCGGAGCTTCAACCATAGAAACATCAGAGCAGCGCCGCGTTCCAAGGGTTGGGTTCTAGACGCCCGTCCTCTGGGTCTCGAATCCGGTACGTGCCTCCGATGAGGACCTGGTCGATGATGAATGGCCCGTCCCACTTAGGGGAGAGCTTATGCGTTTGCTTCTCCGGATGAAGCCGCATGACAAGGTCTCCTTTGTTGAAGTCCTTCGCGCGGACCTCCTTGCTATGATAGCGGCGAGTTTGTTGCTGGTAAATGGCAGACCGTGCCCGAGTGACATTGCATTCCTCCTCTAGGGCGTCCAAGGCATCCTGCCTATCTAGCTCAGCCTCCCGCTCTTCGTACATGCGTACCCGAGGTGCATCGTGTATGATATCGCAGGGGAGCACTGCCTCGGCGCCGTACACCATAAAAAATGGAGTATACCCAGTGGATCTATTTGGTGTGGTGCGTAGACCCCATAGGACGGAGTCAAGTTCCTCTACCCATTTGCAGTTGGCCTCCTTAAGGGAGCAAACTAGCCTAGGCTTGATTCCACTGAGGATTAGTCCGTTGGCGCATTCTACTTGCCCGTTTGACTGCGGGTGGTATACGGATGCATAGTCGAGCTTAATGCCCATTTTAGCGCACCATGCTTTCACTTCTTTGGCCCTGAAGTTTGTCCCGTTGTCTATTATGAGACTTTGGGGGATACCATAACGGTGTACTACCCCTGATATGAATTCCGGTACGTGGACTGCGCCTGCCGAAGTTACTGGTTTTGCTTCGATCCACTTAGTGAACTTGTCCACCATGACAAGTAGGTATTTATTCTTTCTAGATCCACCCTTGAGTGGGCCGACCATATCTAGCCCCCAGACCACGAAAGGCCAAGTGATAGGGATTGTGCGGAGAGCCACGGGGGCCATGTGGCTTTGTTTGGCGAATACCTAGCAACCGGGGTAGTGATGTACTAATGCAGCGGCGTCGGCGCTCGCGGTTGGCCAGTTAAAACCAGCTCGGAAGGCCTTGCTAACTAAGGCCCGAGCTGCGGCGTGATGTCCGCTAATTCCGGAGTGAACCTCCTGAAGTAACAATCATCCTTCCTCTTCGGAGATACATCGCTGGAGGACGCCCGTGGTGCTTATCTTATAGAGTTCTCCCTCGTGGACCTTGTAGGCTTTAGATTGCCTTACAATCTGATGTGCGTCGGTTTGGTCTTGGGGGAGCTCTTTGCGGAGCAGGTATGCGAGGAGCGGCTCGGTCCATGGTGCAATGACTGCCATAACTTCATGCGTGGAGGTTGTTCTCTGAACAGCCAAGCCGCCCACTATATCCAGCCCCTCGTCATCTTCGGGAGAGGTAGGTTGTCCAGCGTCTTTTGATTCCGACGTCCCTGTGTCATCTTGCCAGACTACGGAGGGCTTAAAGAGCCATTCGAGGAAGGTGTTATCCGGGACTTTTTCCCGCTTAGCGCCCATTCAGGCGAGTATATCTGCGGCCTGGTTGCTATCTCGGGGTATATGATGGAATTCCAGCCCCTCAAACCTGGCCGAGATTCGCACGACGGCATTCTGTTAGGCTGTCATCTTTGGGTCCTTTGCGTCGAATTCACCATTGACTTGTGAGATGGCGAGGTTGGAATCACCTCAGACCTCCAGGCGTTGGACACCCATGGAGGCTGCTATTCGGAGTCCGTGCAACATGGCTTCGTATTCCGCCGCGTTATTGGAGTCGGTATACATAATTTGCAATACGTACCGAATACTGTCCCCTGTAGGTGAGGTAAGCACTACGCCAGCCCCTAGGCCGACAAGCATTTTGGAACCATCGAAATACATGGTCCAATGTGAATAAGTGTTGTATTCTCGAGGGAGCTCGGCCTCCGTCCATTCGGCCATGAAGTCGGCCAACACCTGAGATTTAATAGCTCGGCGTGGTCTGTAAGTTATTTCAAAGGGTAGGAGCTCTATGGCCCATTTGGCTATACGTCCCGTTGCATCCCTGTTGTTAATTATGTCGCTTAATGGGACATCGGATGCCACGGTTACCGAGCACTGTTGAAAGTAGTGCCGAAGTTTTTGAGATGCCATGAAGACAGCATAGGCTATTTTCTGATAGTGGGGATAGCGTGTCTTGCACGGTGTTAGGACCTCGGAGACGTAGTACACGGGCCTTTGTACCCAGAACTTGTGACCTTCCATGTCTCGTTCGACCATGAGTACTGCGCTGACCACCTGGTTTGTGGTCAAGATGTATAATATCATCGGCTCGCATACGCCGGGTGCTGCCATGATAGGATTAGTTGCAAGGAGAGCTTTAATGCCCTCTAGAGCTGCCACGGCCTCCTCAGTCCATTTGAAGGTTTTCGTCTGTTTTAAGAGTCTATACAAAGGTAAGGCTTTTTCCCCGAGTCTTGATATGAAGCGGCTCAGCGCAGCCACGCATCCTGCCAGCTTTTGTACGTTTTTGAGCTCTGTTGGTACCTCTAAGCGGTCCAAGGCCTTTATTTTCACTGGACTGGCTTCAATACCTCGGCTAGATATGATGAAGCCGAGGAGTTTGCCGGCTGGTACTCCGAAGACACATTTCTCCGGGTTGAGCTTAATTTGATACTCCCGTAAGCTGGCGAATGTGTCACGGAGATTGTCGACCAATTGTCCGACGTGTTTGGTTTTGACAACCACATCATCGACGTAGGCCTCAACAGTCTTCCCGATGTGTTTTTCCAAGCATGATTGAATCATGCGCTGGTATGTGGCGCCGGCGTTCTTTAATCCAAAGGGCATTCTATTGAAGCAAAACGGCCCGTAAGGTGTGATGAATGTTGTTGCCGCCTGATCAGATTCCTTCATCTTAATCTGATGGTATCCCGAGTAGGCATCCAAAAAGCACAGCGAGTCATGCCCGGCGGTGGCGTCCATGATTTGGTGAATTCGTGGTAGAGGAAAAGGGTCCTTGGGGCATGCTTTATTGAGGTCTTTAAAATCGATGCATAGGCGCCAGGACCTATCCTTCTTTGGTACCATGACCAAGTTGGCAAGCCAATCGGGGTGTTTTATGTCTCGGATGAATCCGGCTTCCAATAGCTTGGCCAGTTCCTCGCCCATTGCTTGACGCTTGGGTTTCGAGAAGCGCCGAAGTGTTTGCTTGATGGGTTTGTAGCCTTTCAATATGTTTAGGCTGTGTTCCGCAAGCCTGCGGAGTATTCCTGGCATATCTGAAGGGTGCCAGGCGAATATGTCCCAATTTTCCTTAAGAAAACCTCATAGAGCCTCGTCAATTTCTGGGTCGAGGTGTGCCCCTATGGACGCCGTTTTAGCTGGGTCCATGGGGTGTACCTGGAATTTGACTATTTCATCGGCCGGCTTGAATGAGGTGGACTTCGGCCGTTTGTCGAGGATGATATCATCTCGATCGACTTCGGCTTGTAGTGTGCTTAGTTCCTCGGCCGCGAGGGTTTCGGACAGGGTTTCGAGGGCGAGTGACGCCGTCTTATTTTCGACCATGAGTGCTCTGTCGGGGTCGCTTGAGGCGGTGATTATCCCATTCGGGCCCGGCATTTTAAGCTTCATATAGCCATAGTGCGGTACTGCTTGGAATTTGGAGAAGGCGTCTCGCCCCAGGAGGGCGTGATATCCACTCCTGAACGGGACGATGTGGAACGTAATCTCTTCGGATCGATAATTATCTGCAGTTTCAAAGACCACGTCCAAGGTTATCTTTCCACTGCAGCGTGCCTCTCGCCCAGGTATAATGCCTTTGAAGGTGGTACTACTCTGTTCGATGCGCGATTTATCGATTTGCATTCTGTCTAGAGTGTCTGCATATATTAAATTTAGGCTGCTGCCTCCGTCCATTAGTACTTTTCGGAGACGGCAGCTGCCCACGATTGGGTCAAGGACCAGGGCGGCGGGGCACCTGTTCGGGGTTGACCTCGGCTGATCTTTATGATCAAAGGTGATGGGCGTGTCTATCCACGCGCCTCGAGTTGGTACCTGACGGATGGAGTTGATTTCTCGCAGGGCCCGCTTGCGCTGGTTGTTGGACGTAAAGGTCTCGTAGATAATCATAACCTCTCCCTCGTCCGAAGATTCTTCTGCGTGACAGGGGATGTTCGTAAGGAGGGCGGGTCCTCGGTTTGCCACTTGCCTCACTACCCAACAGTCGCGTAGGCTGTGAGTTGGGCAGGAATTGAGCTAAACAGCATGTATCGGACATGGTTTATCCAGGAGACCATCGAGGGTGGTCCTGGGGAGGGTAGAGGTTTTCTTCTTTTTCAGAGGTTGCTTGGTCGGTACGGTTCCTGCGCGAGGTGTACATTGAGGTGTGGGTCTTTCTCGCTTTAACTTGCGCTCATAGATCGAATATGTGCTCTTCTTGGCAATCCAAGCATCCTCAACGGTGCAGAATTTAGAGACTAGGTCGGACAACTCCGAGATGGTTTGTACACAGCGGCGGGCGAGGGCGTTCGAGACACCTTTATCCTTGCATATGCGCTGAAAGGCAGTTATTATATCCGCATCCTGATAGTTCGGTATCTTGTTCTTGATTGACATGAACCTGGCCCAGAACTGTCTGATCAATTCGTCAGGGAATTGTTGCACATAGGCTAGATCCCAGATGTCTAGAGGCCCCGAGTTATCGGGGCAGTACTCGATGTGGGGGTGGGTGGGTTTTCGATCTCTATGGACCGCAGGCTCGAGGCCTTGGTATCTTCATCCCATGACAGGCCTACGTTTGTTGGCCCGGCCAAACCGATTCGAAGATCAGGTTCATCGGCCGTGGCTGGCTGGTCGCCATCAGAATCGCTTTCCAGAAAATACTTCGGCCCTTCGCCCTTGAAGGGGTGGTCGGCCGGAGCTGGGAAGGAGTCGTGGATCACTCCTGATCCATGGGGAAGGAAGGGTGCTTCTATGACAGAAGCTTCCGATGCGGGAATCATGCCCGCGAGATCGGGGTTATAAGTCGATGATCCCATCGATCCTTTTTTGATCTCACAGCGGAACTCTCAATGAAAGCACCAGTGTCGGTGTAAAAACCGGCAGACCTCGGGGTAGGAGGTCCCGAGCTGTGGATCTCGGACGGATGGTAACAAGGACAGGGAGACGATGTTTACCCAGGTTCGGGCCCTCTTGATGGAGGTAAAACCCTACGTCCTGCTCTTGTTTATATTGATAGAGAAGTATCAAGTACAGAGTTGATCTACCTCGAGATCGTATGAACTAGTCCTAAGGCTAGGTGAATGAGATTGTGTTGAGGTCCCCTCTACAGGCTAAACCCTTCAGCTTATATACATGCCGGATAGGGTATCTAGGATTACAAGGTCGGTATCTAGGCATGGAGGCGGTAGGAGGAGTCTTGGAGTACGCGCCAAGTCTTCGATAGATGTGGTCTTGACCTCTTCTCCTGCGTGTATCTTTCGGGGTCCACCTTAAGAAGAATGAGAGCCCACTCATCCGGTCCGAGGAACACGGGCCGACTAGGTTAGTACCCCCTAGTCCAGGACACCGTCAATGGGCGTACCTGAGATATAATGTTTAATTCTTTGCCCATTAACCACTCTCGGATTATTGCCTTCGGAGTTGTTTATTTTGATGGCTCCGGAGCGATAAACTTCTTCGATGATGTATGGCCTTTCCCATTTAGAGAGAAGTTTTCCTGCAAAAAATATTAAACAAGAATTGTATAATAGAACATGATCACCTACTTTGAATTCCCGTTTTTGAATTCTCTTATCATGCCATCTTTTAACTTTTTCTTTAAACAACTTGGCATTTTCATAAGCTTGGGTTCTCCATTCATCTAAGGAGCTAATATCAAATAGCCTCTTTTCACCGGCAAGTTTAAAATCATAGTTGAGTTCTTTAATTGCCCAATATGCTTTATGTTCTAACTCAAGAGGTAAATGACATGCTTTCCCATAAACCATTTTATATGGAGACATACCCATAGGATTTTTATAAGCAGTTCTATAAGCCCATAATGCATCATCAAGTTTCTTAGACCAATTCTTTCTGGATATATTAATGGTCTTTTGCAAAATCAATTTTATTTCTCTATTAGTTAATTCAACTTGACCAGTAGACTGAGGATGATAAGGAGATGCAATTCTATGGTTAAAATGAATAAAATGTGAACCACCATCGGTCATTAAATATCTAGGGACTCCAAACCTCAGAAATATAACTTCTTTAAGCATTTTAATGGAAGTGTTATGATCAGCACTACTAGTTGGAATAGCTTCTACCCACTTAGTAACGTAATCAACATCAACTAAAATATGTGTATACCCATTGGATTTAGGAAAAGGTCCCATATAATCAAAACCCCAAACATCAAATGGTTCAATAACAAGTGAATAATTCATAGGCATTTCCTGACGTCTACCAACATTACCAATTCTTTGACATTCATCACAAGAGAGGACAAACTTACGTGCATCTTTGAAAAGAGTAGGCCAATAAAACCAGATTGTAATACCTTGTGTGTAGTTCTGTCTCCCGCATGGTGTCCTCCATATGCCTCGGAGTGACACTTATGTAGGATTCATTCCTGTTCATGCTCAGGTACACAATGTCTAATAATACCATCTACTCCTTCTTTATATAAGTGTGGGTCATCCCAAAAGTAAAGTCTTAAATCAAAGAAGAACTTTTTCTTTTGTTGGTATGTGAAACTAGGTGGTATATATTTAGCAACAATGTAATTAGCATAGTCTGCATACCAAGGAGTATTACGAGAAGCATTTATGATAGCTAATTGTTCATCATGGAAATCATCATTAATAGGAAGTGGGTCATCAAGAACATTTTCCATTCTAGACAAATTATCAGCTATGGGATTATCAGCTCCCTTTCTATCAACAATATGCAAATCATATTCTTGTAGCAAAAGAACCCACCTAAGAAGTCTAGGTTTAGCATCTTTCTTTTCCATAAGATATTTAATAGCAGCATGATTAGTGTGAATAGTAACTTTGGAATCAACAATGTAAGATCTGAATTTATCACATGCAAACACAACTGCTAAAAATTATTTCTCAGTAGTAGCATAATTTCTTTGAGCACTATCTAGAGTTTTACTAGCATAATGGATAACATTTAATTTCTTATCAACTCTTTGTCCTAGAACAGCACCAACAGCATAATCACTAGCATCACACATAATTTCAAAGGGTAGGTTCCAATCAGGTGGTTGAACAATAGGTGCAGAAATTAAGGCTTTCTTAAGTATTTCAAAGGCTTCTACGCAATCATCATCAAAAACAAATGGAACATCTTTTTGCAAGAGATTAGTAAGAGGCCTAGAAATTTTTGAGAAGTCTTTTATAAACCTTCTATAGAAACCAGCATGACCGAGGAAACTTCTTATACCTTTGATATCTTTAGGACATGGCATTTTCTCAATAGCATCAACTTTAGCTTTATCAACTTCAATACCTCTTTCAGAAATTTTATGCCCAAGGACTATACCTTCATTCACCATAAAGTGGCACTTCTCCCAATTCAAGACAAGATTAGCTTCTACGCAATCATCATCAAAAGAAGTTCCGTAAACGGAGAAATCATCCATGAAAACCACAACAATCTTTTCACAAAAGTCAGAAAATATAGCAGTCATACATCTTTGATAGGTAGCAGGTACATTACATAAACCAAAAGGCATACGACGATAAGCATAAGTTCCAAAAGGACAAGTAAAGGTGGTTTTCTCTTGATCTTCAGGTGAAACAGTTATTTGAGAGAAACCAGAATAACCATCTAGGAAGCAAAAGTGTGTATGCTTAGATAATCTTTCTAACATTTGATCAATAAAAGGCAAGGGATAATGGTCTTTCCTAGTAGCTTTATTTAATTTCCTAAAATCAATTACCATCCTATAACCAGTTACAATTCTTTGTGGGATAAGTTCATTTTTTATCATTAGGAACAACGGTAATACCTCCCTTCTTAGGGACACAATGAACAGGACTTACCCATCTACTATCAGCTATGGCATAAATTATACCTGCCTCCAGAAGCTTTAATATTTCAGTTCTTACCACATCCTTCATTCTAGGATTCAGCCTTCTTTGATGATCAACAACGGGTTTAGTGTCTGGCTCCATATGAATTTTATGCTGACATAAAGTGGGACTAATGCCCTTAAGATCATCGAGAGTATATCCAATAGCAGCCCGGTGCTTCTTCAGAGTTTTAAGTAATCTCTTTTATTCATGCTCTGAAAGGTTTGCACTAATAATAACAGGATATATCTTCTTTTCATCAAGATAAGCATATTTAAGTGTATCAGGTAATTGCTTTAATTCAAACACAGGATCACCCTTGGGTGGAGGTGGATCTCCCAAGGTTTCAACAGGCAAATTATGTTTAAGGATAGGTGCTTGTTTAAAGAACAACTCATCTATTTCATTTCTTTCATTCATATGCATATCATTCTCATGGTCTAGCAAATATTGTTCTAAAGCATGAGTAGGAGGTACAGCAATACAAACGAGACCAATAATTTCATCCTTATTGGGTAATTCTTTATCATGAGGTTGTCTATGAAACTTAGAGAAATTAAACTGATGAGACACCTCACCAAAATTAACACTGACAATTTCTTTAGTGCAATCAATCTTGGCATTAACTGTATTCAAGAAAGGTCTACCAAATATAATGGGACAAAAATCATCTTATGGTGATCCAAGAACAAGAAAATCAGTAGGATATTTGATCTTACCACACAAGACTTCAACATCTCTAACAATCCCAAGTGGTAAAATAGTATCTCTATTTGCAAGCTTAATAGTAACATCAATATCTTCAGTCTCAATGGGTGCAATATCATTCATGACTTCTTGATAGAGAGTAAACGGAATAGCACTCACACTAGCACCAATATCACATAAACCATGATAGCAATGATCTCCAATTTTAACAGAAATAACAGGCATGCCAATTACAGGTTTGTTTTTATCTTTAGTGTCTGGTTTAGCAATTCTAGTTGCTTCATCACAGAAATATATGACATGTCCATCAATATTATCAAACAAAAGATCTTTAACCATTGCAATATTAGGTTCAACTTTAATTTGTTCAGAAGGTCTAAGTGCTCTACTTGTGCATCCAAAACCCTTGAACCCAATTTCATGTCATGAGAGTCCACTATATCTACCTATGGATTGAATAAGATCCTTCAAGTAAGTTGTCATCGGTGCATAAAGCAATAAAAATTGCCTCTAAATATGTATGAACTTTTATTGTAAGGGAAAATAAGCTTTGTACAATCTTGTGATGGTGAAGAAATAAAAGCGACAGACTGCATAATAAAGGTTGCTATCACAAGGGGCAATATAAAGTGACGTTCCTTTGCATTAAGATTTTGCACATCCAAAAATAAAAAGTGCATGACAACCTCTGCTTCCCTCTGCGAAGGGCCTATCTTTTACTTTATGTATTCACTTTTATGCAAGAGTCAATAGTATTCTTCTCTATTCTGTTTTTATTTTCTCTCTTGGCAAGCATCATGTGGTGGGGAATGATCCATGCACATATATCCAGTTGAATATAGGTGATCATGAGTTATTATTGTTGACATTATCCCTAAGATAAATAAGTTGGGAGGCAAAAGGTTAAGCCCTATCTTCCTATGTGTTTGACTGAAACGGTTTGTTCTTAAAATATGCTTTGAGTGTCAGCAATCATGGAAGACTATATGATAGTTGAGTATGTGGAATTTGCTAAATCAAAGATCTTACATAGACCCTTCCTAAAAATAAGATGAATTGCAATTGTTTGATGACTGAGAACATAGTTTGTTAGTTTTCAAGAAAGTTTATGATCTATACTTTAACATGTGAATAGCTTGCTACTTGATCATGTGAAGTTTTATGAGATGAGCTACTGTTTATGATATATATTGATGCTAAAAAAAGTGATTGCAATTATCATTGATCAAACTTATGCACTATGCTAGCATTCACACTTCATAAATTATTTCTTTTATCATTTACCTACTCGAGGACGAGTAGGAATTAAGCTTGGGGATGCTGATACGTCTCCAACGTATCTATAATTTATGAAGTATTCATGCCATGTTTACAACAATTTTATATGGTTTTGGTATGATTTGAATGGAACTAACCCGGACTAACGTTGTTTTCAGCAGAACTACCGTGGTGTTGTTTTTTGTGCAGAAATAAAAGTTCTCCGAATTGGCTGAAACTTTTTGGTGATTTTTTTTGGAACATAAGAGACCCCCGAAGCTTTGTGGAAGGATAAGAAGAGTCATGAGGAAGCGACAAGCCTGCTAGGCGCGCCCTGGGGGTAGGGAGGGCCTAGCGAGCTTGTCGCTCCCTCGTGGGCCCCCTTGACGTGAAACCAACGCCAAAAATTCCTATAAATACCAAAAACCCCACAAAGAAACCTAGAACTCCCACGCCGCTGCCACAAGCCTCTGTATCGAAGCGATCTCATCCGGAGCCCTGTTCTGGCACTCTGCCGGAGGGGGAAATCATCACCGGAGGCCATCCTCATCATCCCGGCGGTCACCATGACGAGGAGGGAGTAGTTCACCCTCGGGGCTGAGGGTATGTACCAGTAGCTATGTGTTTGATCTCTCTCTCTCGTGTTCTTGATTTGGCACGACCGCACGATATTGATGTATCGTGAGCTTTGTTAATATAGTTGGATCATATGGTGTTTCTTCCCTCTCTATCTTCTTGTGATGAATCGAGTCTTTCCCTTTGAAGTTTCGTTATTATCGGATTGAATACTTTGGATTTGAGAGCACTTGATGTATGTCTTGAATGTGGATACCTAATGACCCACAAGTATAGGGGATCAATCGTAGTCCTTTCGATAAGTAAGAGTGTCGAACCCAACGAGGAGTAGAAGGAAATGACAAGCAGTTTTCAGCAAGGTTTTCTCTGCAAGTACTGAAAGTAGCGGTAACAGGAAGTTTTGATAGCAAGATAATTCGTAACAAGTAACAAGTATAATAAAGTGCAGCAAGGTGGCCCAATCCTTTTTATAGCAAAGGACAAGCCGAAACGAACTCGTATAATAAGCAAAGCATTCTCGAGGACACATGGGAATTTCATCTAGTCACTTTCGTCATGTTTGTTTGATTCGCGTTCGCTACTTTGATAATTTGATATGTGGGTGGACCGGTGCTTGGGTGATGTTCTTACTTGAACAAGCCTCCCACTTATGATTACCCCCTCTCGCAAGCATCCGCAACTACGAAAGAAGAATTAAGATAACTCTAACCATAGCATGAAACATATGGATCCAAAACAGCCCCTTACGAAATAGCGCATAAACTAGGGTTTAAGCTTCTGTCACTCTAGCAACCCATCATCTAATTACCACTCCACAATGCCTTCCCTTAGGCCCAAAGATGGTTAAGTGTCATGTAGTCGACGTTCACACGACACCACTAAAGGAAGCACAACATACATAGCATCAAAATATCGAACGAATACCAAATTCACATGATTACTTATGACAAGACTACTCCCATGTCCTCAAGAACAAAAGTAACTACTCACAAATCATATTGATGTTCAAGATCAGAGGGGTATTGAATAGCATTAAGGATCTGAACATATAATATTCCACCAAATAAACCAACTAGCATCAACTACAAGATGTAATCAACACTACTAGCAACCCACAGGTACCAATCTGAGGTTTTGAGACAAAGATTGAATACAAGAGATGAACTAGGAATTGAGATGAGATGGTGCTAGTGAAGATGTTGATGAAGATTGGTCCTCCCACGATGCGAGGATCGTTGGTGATGTCGATGGCTTCGATTTCCCCCTCCCGGAGGGAAGTATCCCCGGCGGAATCGTTCCGCCGGAGAGCAAAATAGCTCCTGCCCAGGTTCCGCCCTCGAGACGGTGGCGCTTCGTCCCGAAAGTCTTCTTCTTTTTTTTCTAGGGAAAATGGCTTCATATAGCAGAAGGATGGGGCCAGAGGCCTGCCAGGGGCCCCACAAGCTCGGGGGGCGCGCCCAGGGGGGTAGGGCGCGCCCCCCAAGCTTGTGGCTTCCTGGTGGGCCCCCTTCTGTTGATTCTTTTGCCAATATTTTTTATATATTCCAAAATAATTCTCCGTAAATTTTCAGGTCATTTGGAGTTGTGCAGAATAGCTATCTCTGTTTCACCCCTTTCAGGTCCAGAATTCCAGCTGCCGGCATTCTCCCCCTTCATGTGAATTTTGCAAAATAAGAGAGAAAAGGCATAAGAATTGTGCCATAAAGTGAAATAATGATCAAAAACATAATAATTATCAATAAGAAATCATGATGCAAATTGGACGTATCAATGCCCGTGGTGACAATGGGGTATTCTATTGATTTACTTGATGTATGTTTTGGTGATCAACTCGCGGATTCCCGTGACCTTGGGGTAATCTATGCATAGGGGTTGGTTGCACGTTTTCATCTTTTTTTCTCCGATAGAAACTTTGGGGTGCTCTTTGAAGTTCTTTGTGTGGATTGAATATTATGAATCTGAAGTTGTTTTGATGCATATCGAATAATCAACTCACGGATACTTGTGGTGACATTGGAGTATCTAGGTGACATTAGAGTTGGTTGATGCGTATGGTGTTATTCTAGTACGAACTCTAGGGTTGTTTGTGACACTTATAGGGATGGATCAATAGATTGATCGAAAAGGATAACTTTGAGGTGGTTTCGTACCCTACAACAATTTCATCTTATGTTCTCCGCTAATAGGAACTTTGGAGTGATTCTTAATCGCACGTTGAGGGATTGTTATATGATTCAATTATGTTAGCACTGTTGAGAGATTGCACTAGTGAAAGTATGAACCCTAGGCCTTGTTTTTAAGCATTGCAATACCGTTTGTGCTCCGTTTTATCACTTGCTACCTTGCTGTTTTTATATTTTCAGATTACAAAAACCTATATCTACTATCCATACTACACTTGTATCACCATCTCTTCACTGAACTAGTGCACCTATACAATTTACCATTGTATTGGGTGTGTTGGGGACACAAGAGATTTCTTGTATTTGATTGCAGGGTTGTTTGAGAGAGACCATCTTCATCCTACGCCTCCCACGGATTGATAAACCTTAGGTCATCCACTTGAGGGAAATTTGCTACTGTCCTACAAAACTCTGCACTTGGAGGCCCAACAACGTCTACAAGAATAAAAGTTGCGTAGTAGACATCAGCGGTCGCATAAGGGAACCAGAGAAACGTCGAAAAAGGGCCAGAGAGGACGACAGCGTATCATACGACCGCCCGCGCTCGCATGAGCGGTCGTATGAAACCCTCGCTGAAATCACAGAAAAGACCAGAAGAGAAGACGGCCTATCGAACGGGGGCAAGCGCCCGCATATGCAGTCGTTTGAGCCCTCGAGCGAAATCAACCAGAAGAACAGGGGGAAAGACGGTCTATCATACGGACTCTCGCGTCAGTTTGAGCACCCGTTTGACACTCTGCCCCGCACGTCTTCAATGTCCAGAGAAAACGACGGCATTCCATACGGACGCTCGCGTCCGTATGACCGCCCGTCCCAGGTACGCAAACCCTAGATCGACAGAAATCAACGTGAGACGGTGCTCCATACAGGCGCAAGCGCCCGTATGAGCGGTCATTTGGATTGAATTTTCATATATGGAGGCCGCCGGCGCAGGGGGGTCTTCTTCTTCCTCCCCCTAGCACCCAAACCTCACATCTCTCTCTCTCTCTCAAACCCTAACAAAAACTCTCCAAATCCTTCGTTTCTTCATGGATTTTGTTCGTTTGATCTGTGCATCTTCATCCTCGGTGAGTTTCTCTTCCGATCCATGGTTTATTTGCAAGTTTTAATGGTGATTTCATCCATGTTTATAGTCTAGATGAGATGCAAATATTTTTGAATTTCCGTTCGATTTACATGTTAAGATTCAAAGTAATAGGTTAGAATCGATCTTAGGTAGTATTAGAACTCGAACCCCATGTAAAACTTATATTTTTCTGTTGTTATTTTTGTTTTGTGTAGAAAATGATGAGATCGGCGATCGCCGTGGGGAAGAAGGCCATGGGCTCGCGCTCCAAGCGTGCCCGGAATGAGGGGGACGACCTCCATGCTGCTGCCAACAAGGACTACCTATGAGTGAACAACCGGGGGATGATGCCCACAAAGTGGAAATGTGACGCATTCTTTGAGTCCCAAGGGCTCCACAATGACTTCGCGTGGCTCGCTAACAATGTCGAGATGGGGGTTTTTAGCAACTTCCACTACCTGACGTACCACGGCATCACCGTGGAGTTCCTCTCCACCTTCGAGCACACTCTCGAGGATTCGAGGGTGCCGGCGAGTTGCTCCTTCATGCTCGGAGGAGTCCAGCGTACGATGACGCTTGAGCAGTGGTGCAATGCCTTTGGGTTTGAGAACCGAGGAGTTCTCGATACCAAGGGTGTGCCCATCGCTGATGCATTGGGTACGTGGGAACTCATCTCCGTCAAGGATGAGCACGACCTCTTCGGGAAGAAGGTATCGAGCATACAAAACCCCGCCATTCGTTACTTCATGATATTCCTTGCCAACACTATTTTCGATAGGGAGAACATTGGTGGCTTGTCGAGCTATGACATGTGTGTGCTCCACGCAGCACTCCACCCCCATTACACTCGCAAGCCTAACTTGGGAGCTTTTCTGATGCACCACCTCGGCCGGCAGCACAAGCAGCCGAGAGGTGTGGTTGTTGTGGGAGGCATAGTGACTCGGCTTGCCGAGCACTTTGGCCTCGATATTGATGAGATGGAGCACGTCCCAGGTCATACGATGCTCAACCGTAGGATCATGACTAACATACATTTTATTGGGCCTGTGCAAGGGGAGCATTGTTACAAATGCCCCCTACCTAACTCTGAAACTACCGATGTGCGCTTGCCCTTGCCGCAAGCTTTTACTGTTTCTACGTGTGATAAGTGGTTGCTCTCCATTGATGAAATCAATGAGCATAGGCACGCAACGGGGTGCGAGAACAAAGTTCAACCCGAGCCCGCTCCTGAGCGGGATGCCGCAGCAGCAGGGCATGCCCATGGCTGGGATGCATGGGGCAATGCACCCAATTTTCCACCACAGCCTGCACCGCAATTTCACTTTGGGCAGCCACGCGACTATGTGCTTAGGGATGAGTTTCAACAGCTGCAGTAGCAGGTAGGAGGGATCCGTATGGACCTTCGTGAGGCCAACAACAACATTAACCTGCTCAGTGAGAACATGCAGTCCCTCTTTTCTTTTTGGCAGCCACACCCTGGCACGGGAGGTCAATCCTCTAGTGGCCCCTCTCAGATGCAGTGGCCACACTTTGACCAGAGGGGTAACGATGACGAGGACATGGACTAGAGAATAGGCCAAGAGCCTAAGCTTGGGGGAGCTCATCCCCTAGTTATCCATGCATGCATATTTATTTTTCTTCTTTTTGTTTTTTTTCTTAGCGTGTTTATTTTCAGTTTGCATAATAAAATGAAAAGCAAGCTTTGCTCTTGCCTTGTTGGAATTCTCTTCATTTGTTTTTGTTTCTTTGAGCCCATAGGTTTGTTCTTCGCTAGCAAGTTGGAAATGAAGAGAATGAAGAGGAGATGTGACTGAGGGAAGAAGTGAGCCAACGCAAGAAGGTATAACATATGCATAATCCCTTGTCTCGCGATGTTATTTGAGAAAGAATTCTCAGTTGACTGGCTACACTTAAGTGAGTTCCCCATGTTAGTTGAATATCATTTAGTCATAACTCCCAACTTCAGATTTTGCTAGCATAATTTTGTGGTAAAGCATGTTTTTGTTCCAATAAAAAGTTAAAGAAAACTTAGGGGATTGAATTTTCGAAGAGAACGAGCACTCAAGTAGTTCAACTCCATATGCTGAATTTGATTGACTTGATGACACCTATTTATAGAGTTACTTGGAGGAATGAATATTTTAAGTGACTGAGGTTATGCCAAAATTTATTCGCGATACTAAAATCGTGGAGCTTCAGGCCTAGGCTGGTTTTACGTCCCGTTGCTATATGTTGAGATAATTCGCGTAACTGCGACACTGTCACGAATTTGGAGATTGTGTGGTAAATGATCGACCTTCTCCAAAGGAGTGTGTATGTGGTAAATAAGAGCACCGATCGCTGAACTCGAAAGAGACAATCATCTTGATCCATAGTGCACAAAATTAAGCCACAATAGAACCTAATTGCATATAGTAAATTTTGGCATAACCCCGTAACAAAGGATTGAAATTCCAAAGAGTAATGAAAGAGAGAAGTGTTTGAAAGCCATGACTAGGAGGCACTAGTCGGGGTTAATGAAATACTTGAGTTCTCTGTTGTTTTTGTCTTAAACCCCCTAAATGTTTTTGAATAAATTTGAATCGAATGCCCATCTCAAGAAAAACACTCTCACTTGCCTAAACACTTGGTTAGCAAATAAAATTTGGTTTGAGAAATTATCACTAGTGATAAGAGACTACATGTGGGTAGGCAACGAGTTTAGGTGCAGCTATTCAAATGCGAATACTTTCTTGAATGACATTGCAGGATAACACAAGATGGTTATGATGTATTCTCTCGAGCCGGTAAAACTTCTTTCTATTCGATCAAGCTCCCTTTCACTCTCTTGATTTCTTGTTTTCTCGAGGGCGAGCAAATCCTAAGCTTGAGGGAGTTCCTGGCTCGAGAATTTGTGATGTTTTAGTAGTGATTTTCTCTTGGTTTCTTTGGAATTCTTATTACTCTTCGGATATTTCTAACGCTAATCCCTCGAAAGAGAAGAAAATCCACCTTCCCAATGTTTGGCACGAAATATCAATTATGGAAGGAAACCAAGGAGGATTACTGCAAATCAAGTCAAATGGAGCAACTTTCCTGAAGAAACCCAAGTCACCAGGCGCACCAGAGTAAAAGACGGCGTTCCATACGACCGCAAGCACCCGTATGAGCGGTCGTATGGACTGCCATCAGCTCCATTGCATCTATACAAACAACTTTCGTGAAGGCTCAAAGGAAAAGGGGAACCCTAGCCGCCGCCACACCACCCAGAACAGGAGAAGAGAGGATCTGAAGAACCTTTGGAGATCATCTTAGTTTTGGTCCTTTCATCTCCATCATCATCACTATTACTTTCACTATTGTAAGGGGCATTCCAATTGGGAGAACAACTTGTAACTTTACTCAATCTCATCTGGAGATCAAGACTATTTGAATTATCCATTTCATCTTATTGTGGATCTTCCCGGTATTATTGATATGGTTTTCATGGGTTTAATCTTCATTGTGATTGATTCTCCTCTTATGATGTGTGAGTAATTCCCCTAGGTGTGGGAGATGTAGGTAAGTGGTGAGATTAAACTGTGCCTATTCTATATGTCGTCATTTGCATTCGTAGTAGTATGATCTATCTAGTATGTTGTTATGCTGTGGTGAACTCTATGCGTGTTGTCTAATTTAAGGGCCCAGGCAGCATGATCTCAATACCTACACAGGTAATACATATTGTTTAGGAAATCTGTGACCTCTGACGTGATAGGTGGAGATATCTATGAGGACCGAAGACAATAAGAGATAACAACGATCCGTTGAACTTAATGCTTGGTTCCTGTCTAAGGACCTTAATTGTGGAAACGACCACTCTGTGGCAACGGAGAAGCGGGACCATAGAATGAAATATAATCCCTAAGGGAGGAGTTTCATAACTCTAGGGAGAACCGCCTACAGAACCCTTATATCAAACGCTATGAGTACAATACAAGGTAACTGTTATTACCGTCGCACTGGCACACTTTATAAATTCATACCATGAGCTGAAATCTCTCCGCACCTAATCTCTTCCCTGCAGGAAACCAAACCGTAGTCATATTTATGTTATTTACTTTTACTAGCTCTCTTAGTTGTTACTACAATTCCCTTTGTATTTGTCAAATTGGTTTGTTCGTGATTTAGGACAATAACGATATTTGCAGAAGCACAAGCAGTTACTTCACATAAGAACTGCGATGCCTTGTGTGTGACAGAAACGCTACCTATAAATACTTTCATCCGCTCTTCGTTGGGATGATTACTCTTTGGGATACTTCTGCGAAAGTGCTACACTACCCTATTTGGCTTGCAGGCACCACCCGCATACATTTTAAACCGCATTTCAACTAACCGGACGAAATTCATGCAAACTTGGCGGATTTCATACAAGTTCGGACATAATTTAGATAAAAGGTCGATATTTCGACCATTTAACTAAAAACTAGAGATAGAAAACTACACCCTATACCGGACGACCACCTCGTACATGTGGCCACCCTGCCCTGCCGCACCGCCGTCGCCGTCCGTGCCGTCGTCGTCGTCGTGGTCCCTCCAGATGCGGAAGGGCACCAGAGGTGACGGTGTCCTGGACTAGGGGATACCAATCAAGTCAGCCCATATTCCTCGGGCTGGGCCGGTGGGCCCTCATTATTATCGAGATGGACTCCGGAAGAACAAGGACTACATTTACCGAAGACTTGGTGCATACTCCAAGACTCCTCCTGCCGCCTCCATGCCTAGATACCGACCTTGTAATCCTAGATACCCTATCCGATGTGTATATAAGCCGAAGGGTTTAGCCCGTAGAGGGGACCTCAACACAATCTCATTCACCTAGCCTTAGGACTAGTTCATACGATCTCGAGGTAGATCAATTCTGTACTTGATACTTCTCCATCAATATAAACAAGAGCAGGACGTAGGGTTTTACCTCCATCAAGAGGGCCCGAACCTGGGTAAACATCGTCTCCCTATTCTTGTTACCATCCGTCCGAGATCCACAACTCGGGACCCCCTACCCCGAGGTCTGCTGGTTTTTACACCGACACTGGTGCTTTCATTGAGAGTTCCGCTGTGTGATCACAAAAGACCAATGGCTCATCTGCATATCAACTGCGACAATGGCTGTGGGGACACCTACGTCCCCGGCCAACTTTTCGTGTTCGGCAGCATGACCTTCTGCGCCGACTCAACAGGCCACGTGGCCACCGTCGAGAACTACGCTCCCGATCAGATCGTAACCTTTGGAGGTCTGGAGTACACCGCGGACTCTCGCGGTGAGCTCATCTTATTAGGCTGGACCCCCGGCCAGATTCCGGATCTGACAATCTCCAGAGGTTCGACCTCGGAACAGATCTCCGCCGAAGTCCAGCCGGGGGCTATGGAGGAACTTCCCTCCCCCTCCTCAGATAACCCTGTCGCGGTGCGTGACTCCGACGTGGATCGGAGTTTGGCCTGTAGCACCAAATCGGGCCTAGAGCCGATCCCGGCGGCGGATCTTGAATCCACCCCGCTTCCTCGTACGGCAGAAAACGCGTCAGGCGTGCCGCTGCGAGTCGATCCGGCTTATGGCCAGACCATGAACCCTGAGGAGCTATGTCACCTTAATGAGATGCTTGACCGGATCCAAAGTTTGTCAATTTCGAACTCCTCGGTTTATGACAAGATCGGACTTAAAGCTGACAATCGGGAAATTTACATCCCGCCCACCACCCATCTAGTCGCCACTGTCGACGATTTAACCGACGTGCTAGACTGCGACGAGGCAACCGACATGGACGAAGATGTCGGCAGCCCTACGGACAACACCTTGCTAGCTACTAACACTGGCAGGTGGAAAGCAACATCTACGTATGATGTGTACATGGTTGACACTCCCAACTCCCCTCCAAGGCGTAGGCGAAGACGCAGAAGGGGTACTAATGGGGAGCCCAGTGGGAACAACCCTACCGCCGATACGGTGGCCAACGACGTTGAGGACCAAGGGGAGAACCTTCAAGACTCCCCGGAATGCCCCGTTGACCCCGAAGGCATCCCCAGGGACTCGGATCCCAATGACCTCTTTGAAGGGGCCGATGACAATTACATGCCGGAATCCGAGGAGGATGTAAGCCTCGGCACCGAGGACTTCATAGTCCCCGAAGACCCTCTTGAGCAGGAAAGCTTTCGGCGGCGCTTAGTCGCCACCGCCCGAAGCATGAAGCGCAAGCAGCAGCAGCTGCAGGCTAACAAGGACGCGCTCAACGACAAGTGGGTCGAAATACTTTCGGCCGAGCAGGACCTCGAGGAACGGCGCCGCAGTGCGCCCAAATCTTACCCACGCATGCGTTTACTGCCTGAATTCGATGACGAACTAACCGCACCTGACCACCCCCCTCGAGGATGTGACAGGCCCACGTGGGAGGATTTCCACACTCAACCAGCTCCACGCCGTTATGGCAAGGACCCTGTGGACTATCTCGAGCCTCTGGACGTTCGATGTCTGATAGAGGCAAATCGGGCGCCACCCCGGTCCATTTACGGATCAAGAGGACGTGCCCGAGATCAAACTCAAAGAAGGTTCTCTCCCGAAGCCCGGTACGACACCGCTCGGTTCTGAGGACCAGCCCACCCGGTCTATTTTACAGACAGGGTAATGGAACACCAGTTCCCAGATGGGTTTAAACCCATCAACATAGAATCGTACGATGGCACCACGGACCCAGCCGTATGGATTGAAGACTTTCTTCTCCATATGCACATGGCCAATGGAGATGACCTCCATGCCATCAAGTACCTGCCGCTCAAACTAAAGGGACCAGCAAGGCACTGGCTGAATAGCCTGCCTCCCCACTCCATCAGAAGTTGGGAAGCCCTTGAAGACGCCTTTAGGGCAAATTTCCAAGGAACCTACATCCGACCTCCGGACGCCGATGACCTCAGCCGTGTCACTCAGCAGCCTGGCGAATCAGCTCGGA
Source organism: Elymus sibiricus (assembly GCA_039707655.1). NCBI lineage: Eukaryota > Viridiplantae > Streptophyta > Magnoliopsida > Poales > Poaceae > Elymus > Elymus sibiricus. Next base: position 345,805,053 of record CM077668.1, read on the forward strand.
AGTTCTGGAACCGGTTTCTTACTAAAAAGAACCAGATCATAGACTACTCAGAAGCCGAGGCCATCGCTGCATTCAAGAACAAAATCTGAGATGAGTGGCTCGCTCACCAGCTCGGCCAGGACAAACCGAGGACCATGGCAGCCCTAACCTCACTTATGACCCACTTTTGCGCGGGAGAGGACAGCTGGTTGGCCCGCAGCACACACGACGGTGAGGCGGGGACCTCGAAGACTCGCGATGCCAACGGCAAGCCTAAGCGCAACAAAAATAAGCGCAGGCACAGAAACGGCGGAAGCGATGCAGAAGACGCAGCAGTCGATGCAGGCTTCACCGGACCTCGATCCGGACAGAAAAGAAAGCCCTTTAAAGGGAACAAGGATGGACCGAGCCAGCTTGACAAGATCCTGGATCGACCGTGCCAAATTCATGGCAGCCCAGAAAAACCAGCAACCCACACCAACAGGAATTGTTGGGTCTTCAAGCAGGCCGGCAAGATAGCGACAGAGGGTCAGCATAAAACCCAAAATAACAGCGAAGATGAGGATGAACCTCGGCGGCCAAACAATGCAGGCCAAAAGAAGTTTCCTAATGAGGTAACAGAAGTAAACATGATTTACATTACCCACATCCCCAAAAGGGAGAGGAAACGCGTACTTCGGGGCATCTATGCGTTAGAGCCTGTGGCCCCGAAGTACAATCCGTGGTCGGCTTACCCGATCACATTTGACAAGCACGACCACCCGATGAGCATCAGGCATGGCGGGTCGGCTGCGCTCATCCTGGACCCGATCGTCGATGGTTTTCACCTGACGCGTGTGCTTATGGATGGAGGAAGCAGCCTCAACTTGATCTATGAGGACACAGTACGGAAGATGGGGATTGACTCATCTCGGATCAAGCCTAGCAGCACCACCTTTAAAGGTGTAATACCAGGGGTCAAGGCTCACTGCACAGGAACCGTGTCTCCAGAGGTGGTATTCGGATCGCCCGAGAACTTCAGGAGCGAAGAGTTAATCTTCGACATCGTACCTTTTCGCAGCGGATACCATGCGCTCCTAGGACGCACCGCATTTGCCCGCTTTAATGTCGTCCCGCATTATGCTTATCTTAAGCCCAAGATGCTGGGACCCAACAGCGTTATCACAGTAAATGGTAACACCGAACGCTCTCTCCAGACAGAAGAGCAGACTGCAGCTTTCGCAGCCGAGGTACAGGCATCCGAGGAGGCCGCCCGCGGCGGTAAACGCACCCCCAGCTCTTCAAAGTGTACGTGGGCTGCTCCAGTTAACCTCGGACAGGCACCTCCCCACCCCAAGTAGGGGTACGGGCTCCTCGCGCACCTCCCTTGGAAGGGGCACTACGTCCCCAGGATGCACAACTTCGCACTAAAAATTCCCTGGGTTGCCGAGGAGCCACTACGATAGAGACGTTGGCTCAGCTAGACCGAGTAGCGACGATGCCTCGAGCTCGCACATCGGTAGGGTTCTATCAAAGAACTAGCCCATATTAGCATAACCATGTGGCTTCAACCACACAACTAACAGCTGCAGACCTCTTCGAAGGGATCGACCAATGGACGCATCAAGCGCACGCTTGGCCGAAGCTGCACAATACCAACCCCCGCTATCAACGAGGACAAGCTGGTTAACAGCACGGAGACGCAGACGTGCGGCAGGAAGCGGCCCGGGCTCATAGACCCGATGACATGATCCGCCCTGTTTTCTTTTAGTTTCTCTCTCATTATCTTTACACGCATTGTATCCTGTCTAGTCCCTTTCATCAAAGAGTTCGGCATGTAAAGCTTGGCCATCCGAAATAAAGAAATCGTACCCATAAAGGTCTTCAAACGCATTTTCTTACAGGCACTGCCCACATCTTTAAGATACAATTGCTAAAGGGTTTTGATTTTGCACCCTAAAACAAAAGTCCAAAGTACTCGGCGTCTCGGATGTTGCACTATATGCATCAGTTTCGAACCTAGATTTTGGTCAATAGTTGGGTTGCCCGGCTCCTACGTATACCCCTTACGTTCCCGATAAATTCGGCTAAGGGTGTAACGGGAGAACCACTGCGATAGTGCCGCTAGTGCAACTGGCAAAGCATCTCAGTTGAGAAAGCCGAAGACTGACTATCTAGGTAAGCGAAAACTGGTCGGCCATCTGAAGACCACGTTAAGCGACGTGCCGTTAGAGATCACCCGTGTTAAATGAAGGGCTCCTTTCTCGAATTAGCCGAGGTGGGCAGGGTATAAACCTCGGCTCATTAGGCCGACCACTTCACACACCGGGGGCACATCATCAGTCCCCACGGTCAAACTCCTACGACTAAGTGAAAGTCATAAAGCCACTATAGTCCGATTGCCTAGTCCCTATGTGTAGAGACCTCCCTGGGAACCGAGACATCGGCTACGGGTCATGAACACTTAAAAGGGGCACCCTTTGTATAATGTACAAAGGGGTCGAAGCCGACGACTGGCCGCTTTCAGTTCAACACGGTCAAACGGGAGGAATAATAAAAATATAACACGAACATATGAGAGGAAAATTCAACCATACTCATTAAATAAACTTGAAAATCTTTATACATCACATGCACTTCGGTAGTGCCACCTAGAAATACAAGTTGGCCTTAGGGCACATGGCCTCGATAAGACAGGCGCCCTCCTCCACGTCGGTGAAGAACTGCTCCGCGGTGCGCGCCTTCCCTTCGGGGGGCCCCGCGGCAACAACCTCCGCCTCCACCTTCCAGAAGTGCGTTTTCACGTAGGCATACTCCCGCCGCGCTCCTTCCAGACACGCGGATCGCTTCCAGCGGTTGACTTGCGGGACGGCTTCTTGCAGCCGCACCAGGAGCCCGAAGAAGCTAGCTGGCAACGCCTCCGTGGGCCACAGATTGATGCAGAGGTCCTGGAGTGCCGGCCTCGCCATCCGAAGAAGCTCCGCTAGCTGATTCATCCGATGATTGAGCAACTGCGATTGTGAGGGCTCCTGGAACTGATTCCAGAATGCCTTCTCTGCCTCATGGCCCTCCAGTTGGCCGAAGTGAAGGCCAGCGTCCGTCGCACTCTTCGGGAGATCGGCGAAGATCTCTGCGGATCGCCATAGCTGGGTGAGCTCGACGAACCCCTTGCTGCCAAATACACATTGCAGTAAATATTGCTTACCCGCGGCTATTCGCTCCACTTGCTGGATCACATGGTGGTCGGCCCGGTCCTGGGTCTGGAGCTCAGCATGAGACAGGCGGAGCTTTCGCAGCTGCTCGCCCGTCTCTTTCTACTTCTTCTCAAGGGCATCGCGTTCGAGATACACGCCCTTGAGTGTCTCCTCGATCTCCAGGACCCGCGCCTGGTTCTTCTCCTTAGCCACCTTCTTGGTGGCTAAGTCTTTCTCGGCTTTGGCCGTAGCAGCCTTCTGCTGCTCGACCTCTTGCCGAGCCGTCAAGAGCTCGGCCTTGAGCCCCTCAAGCTCGGCCAACGCCGCTGTTATCAAAACAGTTCGGAATCAGTTTTTCAAACAACAAGTTATCCTTGCTCAAAATCAATGTTCAAAGAAACAAAAAGCACGACGCAGCGGTCGCTTACCTTGATACTGCTTGACCTGCTTGTTCATCAGGTCGAGGTCCTTCTCGGACCTCTCGAGCTTCCGGCTCATCTCCGCGATCTCTTCGGAGGCGGAGCCCGGAGCCGAGGTTGACACCTGCAAACACAAATTTCTGATGAGCCCCATAATCACTTTCAGGACACTTCGGACACACATCCTATCTCATCAGCCCTGGGGGCTACTTCTTCCTCTGAGCCTATATTTTGACCCCAACTCTAGTTTTTTTCAAACTGGCCCTGGGCTCGGAGGGTACTTACTAGGCAGGCCGTCTAAAATGATCGATAACATATGCCCTCGGACAATTACAAAGATCGATAAATCTAAGCAGAGAAGATCCTTTTTCTTAAAAGGCAGAGGGTTACCTCGAAGCTCGTCAGGAGGCCCTTGAAGACCTCATGCATTCCGGCTTCTGCAGACCAGAATCCCTACAGTGCCGCGCCCATCAACGCGCAGTGCTCATCCTTGAGGGAGGAGCCTGTCAAGGCTGCCTCCATCTCTTCGGTCCACCCCACGCTAGCCCGCCCTGGAGCAGGAGGTGAGGGCGGAACGACCTCGGGCCCCAGCACCTGGGTGCTGGGTTCGTGGGTCTTCGGCTGCGGTGGTGGAGCCGGAGTAGACTCTGGCTGGGCCGTTGCTTGGCCCAGCCCTCCCTGGACGACCTCGGGGACGTCGTCCCCTTGGCCTTGCGGGGCCGAGGTATCAACCTCGGCCATGACCACCTCTTCGACCCCTGCTGCGTCAGCTTGAGGGGCCGGGGTCGACGTCACCTCGCCCAGCCCTTTGGAGCCGGGGCCGCGCGGTCCGGTGTCCCGCTGGTAGGTAGTAACCCGCTGGAGGAGTCGCTTAGGCGTGCCCTAGGCGGGCTGTGGAAAAACGTTTACATGGCATTAGCCTTGCCAAAGAATTTAACTATGAAGACAAGTACGAAAGACAGCGGCGTACCTTCAAGGCGCCGGCTTCTTCCTCCCCAGTGCGAGGGGGTCGTCTTCGGACTCGTCGGAGAACACGTTCTTCTTCGATGGCTGAGGCGCATCAGTTGTCCTGGCCGAGGTTTCTTTCAACCTCTTTTGTCCTGAGGGCTGAGCCCCGGCCTCGGCGTCTTCTGGCGCCGTCCTCGTCCCCTTTGGGGGAAGGTTATCCTCGTCCTCCTCCCCGTCACTTTCGTGGGTAGAGGAGGCGTGGGTCTCCTCGGACCGGGTGACCGAGGCCTCCTGCCCCCGAAGACCCATCCTGCCCTTCTGGGGCTTCGCCGCCCTGGGGATCACCACGTGCGGCTCCTCAGTCAGGAGCGCGGTGAGCAGCAGGGACTTCTCCCCCTCCGGGAGCAGTGCCGAGCACGACATCTGCTGCACCTTGGTCACCCAGTTCTGCAAATACAAAATGGATCGATTCATCGAAAACCGTCTCACTTGACAGGAAAGGAACATTAACATATATATTGAACACTTACCGGGGTGGCGGCATAGCCGACCTCGAAGCCAAGGTCCTTCCCCTCCTCGGGAATCTTGACCTTGGCCAGCTTGAAGAGCCGCGTCCACATCCCAGCCAGGAAGGAGCGGAAGAAGCTGAGGACGGGTCCGGCATCCCCAGATTTGTGCTCCCACATTGGGGTGGCCCGAAGTTGGAGCGGGAGGATGCGGCGATGGAGCATGACGTTGACCACGTCGGGCAGGTGGAGTTTCTTCTTGAGGGACCACCATTGAATCCTCTTGATCAGCGTCTCCACCTCCTCGGGGTTTCCCCAGAGGACACCCTTCTCCTTCCAGGACTTGAGCTTCTTTGGAGGCCCGGCCGAGAAGGTTGGGACCTCGGTCTGGCCAGCGGCCAGCGGCTCTGTGATATAGAACCACTCCCGCTGCCATTCCTTGGCCGTCTCGATGAAGGTGCCATCGAACCAGGCGGCCCCCTGGTTCTTGCTGACCATGGCGCCCCCACACTCCGCAAGCTCGGAGCCGCTGGTCTTCGGCTTGACGCCGAAGGTCTTCAGCCATAGGCCGAAGTGCGGCTCGATGCGAAGGAAGGCCTCGCACACCGTGATGAAGGAGGCGAGGTGGAGGATGGAATTCGGGGCCATGTGGTGGAAATCGAGGCCGTAGTAGAACATCACCCCGCGCACGAATGGGTGCAGCGGGAACCCCAGGCCTCTGATGAGGTGAGGGATGAAGACTACCCGCTCCCCGGGGTTGGGGGCGGGCACCTGCTGGTCGGCGTCGGGAGCGCGGGCGGCGACGTTGGCCGGGATATACCCCGCACTCCGCAGCTCCTGGAGCATGCCCTCCGTCACGATGGAGCCCCCTAGTGCCCTTTGAGGGTATTGGCCATGGCTAAGCGGGGGAGCACGGAGGTGCAGAGAGGGGAGGAGGCAAGATCAGATCTGGGCGCTGGAGCTCGAGGAAGCAGAAGATGGGGGAAATGAGAGCGTGGCCACAGGCTCTGTTTGCTTTTTACTCTTATAGGCTGTTGAAAGACCAAGAGTCCCCCTTGCTGCGCCAATAAAAACGCCACTCTCCTCCTCCGAAGATGTCGTTACACGCATAGGGGGAAACAAAATCTTGATGATATCCCCGAAAATACGGGCACGATCGCCACCTTGACGGGACGTGCTAGTAGAAAGGCAGCCTCGAACCACAATTTGGGATAAGTAGTAACTACCTGACTCATCGTGGGTAGCGCCGCTTCGATAAAGTTGTCAGGCTATGAGGTACTATTCACACCTGGGTGGCTAGCCTTCGGGGCTAAGTTAACTCCTGACTTCGGATGGGGAGAGAGCCCGGTTGAATCTCGTCTACAAGACGCCACTCCTTAGAGGGGCGGCTAAGAGATCCGGAATTTTGAAGGGGAACTTGTCTGTCAAGCCAAGGACTTCGGATCCGAAGTTACCACCGTCGAGGGGATCGTCCTCGGCGTAGAAGACCAGTTCGGGGGCTACTGACGGTGTCCTGGACTAGGGGGTACCAATCAAGTCGGCCCGTATTCCTCGGGCTAGGCCGGTGGGCCCTCATTATTATCGAGATGGACTCCGGAAGAACAAGGACTGCATCTACCGAAGACTTGGCACGTACTCCAAGACTCCTCCTGCCGCCTCCATGCCTAGATACCGACCTTGTAATCCTAGATACCCTATCCGGCGTGTATATAAGCCAAAGGGTTTAGCCCGTAGAGGGGACCTCAACAAAATCTCATTCACTTAGCCTTAGGACTAGTTCATACGATCTCGACGTAGATCAACTCTGTACTTTATACTTCTCCATCAATATAAACAAGAGCAGGACGTAGGGTTTTACCTCCATCAAGAGGGCCCGAACCTGGGTAAACATCGTCTCCCTGTTCCTGTTACCATCCGTCCGGGATCCACAGCTCGGGACCCCCTACCCCGAGGTCTGCCGGTTTTTACACCGACAGGAGGGCCATGGCAGCCTTGTCCGGCGGCTGCCTGCTGCTCCGCCCCTTGCTGCGCGGTGCGCGGAGGGCCGTCGCGGCCAATGCAGATGGCACTGGCGGAGCCCTGGCAGCGGCCTTGCCCCAGCTGGCATTGGCGGAGGAGTCGCTAAGTGACCATTCCTCGCCGATCTTGGCGAGCTCGCCGTCAAGGCAGCGACGACGCGTGGCGGGCCGTCTCCGTAGTGGTGACGGAGCGGTCGAGGGCCCACGCCGCGGCAAGGTCTTGGTCGTTGAGGATCCATTCTAGCGCCGCGTTGGACTTCACGAACACGGAGCGGCGGGCGGTGTTGTGCCGGTCGTACCGCGCTTGCTGCCTCGCCGCTCGCTCCTCCTCGGAAACGATGGCCCTCGAGCCCGAGGGACCGCCGACACCACCGCCTCCGAGGTAGTGGAGGATGCGGCCCCGCGCCTTCTTGATCGCAGGCGGCAGATCCTCCTTGCCGGGGCGGCGGTTGCAGCGGGGCAGTGAGGCGGGCCCGTCAATGCAGGCGTACCAGCTATGCGTCGGTGGCGATGCAAGCCCGTCCTTGACGTGGCGTCCGATCTGGACGCCGCCGTTGCGCGAGGGCGAGGCCAGCACGTCCTTGATGTGGCGTCCAATCTGAACGCCGCCGCAGTTGCGAGAGGAAGGCGGGTTCCTCCTTCACCCGCCTGAGTGGGGACGCCGACTCCTGCTTGACGCGGTAGCGCAGTGGGTACGGTGGCTCCTCCTTGGCCCACGCTGGTGACGGTGGCGTCGGGCCCATCTGACAGGCGAACTCTTCATCCGTCAGAGCCGCCTTCGCGAGGAGGCGCGGCCGCTGCTCCAGCTGCTGCTCCGGCTTCTGGTCCTCCTCATCGCCGGAGGAGATGACGATCTCCTACTTGCCGGAGGAGCCGGATATCGTGGATGCCGAGGGGCCCAGAGAGCGAGGGCGCCGGCGGCAAGATCCGCCTGACGATGAACTGCCACCGCCACCGCCTCCGCCTATCGGTGCGGAGCACCATGACTTCGCCATCGCCACTGGAGTTGGAGGGGCTCGGAAAGGAGGATGAGAGGATGAAGTGCGTGTGTGCTTCGCCGGCACAAGGCTTAAATAGTCGTGGGCAGGCCATGTGAAGGGCCGGTCAGCCCGCTTCAATGCGGCGCAGCGGCCGGAGTTGGTTTCTCAGGACGCGACGTCCGCATTGAAGCGGCGATGCCCGAGAGGTCGCGTCCGTCAGCGCCGCCTTCACGTCCAGTCGCGTCGCTCGGCATCAACATCGGTCGCTGCATGCTCTGGGCCGGCATGAAAGCGGCGTGACCAGCGCCGCGGGCGTTGGATGGAAAGCGCGGGAGAGGCGGGTGGGTTTTTTGGGTGGGCCAGGGCGATCAGACGCAGACGTGGCAGCGGTCCGGACGCCCGCGAAGCCCCCCCCCCCCCCCTCCCAATTTTGTCTCGATTTTGCGGGAAAAATTGCGTCCAGGCTGGTCGGCGGACCGATACAGGCCCGTGTTGGATAGCACAACACGTCTGGACAACGCGGTCCGGACGGTTGCGAGCGGTTTGAGGGTCGATGTTGGAGATGCCCTTAGTATTGTAATCAGGGTACATCTGAACACACTATGCAAAACTTAGCTAAATTTACAATTATTTAGGTTGGTAATATATCCTATATCTTATATACCTAAATAGTTGATCCCCACTAACTCAATTATTTTGACATGTAGCTATGCCAACTTATGATGCCACCATGCATGCCTCTCTAAATTTAATTCTCTCAACATGCAACTATGTCAACTCACTATTCCACTATGCATGAGAAAAGACTCACCTTAAATACACCATGCATGTTAGATGTTACTTGTATTAAATAAATTTCTACAACCATATAATAATCAAATATATCAAATTATATGTGCTTGAGTTTCAATCCTCATATAGTCATATTACAAATTAGAATATGAAAGTTTCATATCGCCAAAACTCATAGAAATAAATGCATTCAATTGCCGCTGCAACGCGCAGGTATCATCTCTAGTTTAGTTAGATAGATAGTCCCTTGGTTAGGCTTTCTCTTTCCCTCTCACGACTGCGGTGGCTAGGGCACTCATCCCCACCAAACTTCGGTTGTGAGCCCGTGGATTCATCTTCCCTCTGCCTGCCGCTTAGGCGGCTGGTGGTGAGGCGGGGGATTCCGATGTCTCGGCTCCGGTTAGTAGTTTAGGTTAGTGTTTCTTTATGTAGGGGTGACTTTTGGGCGGATGACGACGCTTCATCTTTGATTTGGTCTTCCGGCACCGATCCTCCTCAAGTACGTCCGTTGGGACGGAGCCGGCGGAGCTCCGGTGTAGATCCCGTTGTCTCCTTAGGATGGTGAGGTTAGGGTTTCTCACCGATCCTCCTCAAGCAAGTGTGTGTACATGATAATATGAAATATAGTCCAAATTTATAAATCCTCCACAATACATATAGACAACACCAGCCAACAATATGCAATTTAACAAGAATGGTTACGAGCTTCAGCCTACGCCAATTGCAGATGGGTAGCGTTGAAGACGGAGACATAGATGGTCTCGTGGATGAAGAAGGTGGTGGAGAGGATGCTCCTCACGTTGTCTTGGTGTTGATGAGTGTGACATCAACCGATTCTACCAATGGACATGGACGGATCGGCTCCCAATGGAAGATGCGCTCCTTTGTTCCACTCAGAAAATAAAACATCCACATTCAACATGATTTTTCTTTTCTATGTTTTCTATTTTTTTGTCGGTTTTCATTGGGTTCTTTTTGCTTTTTTCTTTCTTTCCTTCTTCCTTTCTCTTTGCTTCTTTATTTTTTTCATCGGTTTCTTTCGTTTTCTTTGTTTTTTTTTCTCCATTACCATTCTTTTACATTGGTTTTCTTTGGGTTTGATTTTCTTTTTTGATTTTCTTTGTTTTTATTTTTTAGTTTTTATCGGGTTTCTTCATCTTCTTTGCTTCTTTGTTGATTTTCATCGGTTTCTTTTTTGTTCAACACTTGTTAACTCTTTTCAGTACACATTCAACATTTTTCGTATACAACGGAAACATTTTTGTATACATGTTTAACATTTTGAAATATATGATTAACATTTTCTGAAAACTTTTTTTTTATGTCTATTTTCTCCATAGACAGTGTACATTTTGTATATATACAATACATTTTTTAAGACACGTTTAACATTTTTCTAATACAGGATTAACAATTTTTTAATACATGTTCATCATTTTTCAATACACAGTGAACATTTTTCTAATGGCAATAAACATTTTTTCACATACAATGTACATTTTTCATATACATCAGGAACATTTCTATATACATGTTTAACAATTTTAAATACATAACCAACTTTTTTTAATATATGTTTTTTGATGTTTACTTTTATTTAACTAGGTGATTTCCCTGCGCGTTGCTACGGGATTTTAAAGATTAATTTTGGATGAATGAAATGATGTAAATCAAAAGCTATTATTTTCAGAAGTAATTGTGTGTGAACAAAGCGTATGCATGTACGTTGGACCATTCGAGATGGAACAATTAAATTGGGGTATGAATGTGCTACAAAATAGTTTAGTGGATGATGACGTGACATATTTGATGATGTGCAGGGCTGCATGTTGAGAAAATTAGAGTTAGCGGGGATCAACTATTTAGGTATTACAGATGTACGCTGTAAAAAAATTGTATACACCAGGAACATTTTTTATACACGTTTAACATTATTTATATACATTAACAACATTTGTTCATACACATTGTATTTGTTTTGTATGTATTTTTCTTATACATGACAAACATGTTTTGCTATACACATTTAACATTTTCAAGTGCTTTATTAAAATTTCTCAAATGCTTTATTAACATTTTTTATATACATGATCAACTTTTCATACATATTGTATATATTTTCTATACATATTTCGTATACATGGTAAACATTTTCTCTATATAGATTTATCATTTTTTAAATGCTTGGTTGACATTTATTCCAAAGTTTTATGTAATGTATTTTTTTAATATAATATTTGGAATTATAAAACATAACAAAAAAAGAAAGCAAAAAACGAAAACAAAAACGTTAAAAAAACAGAAACAAGGAAGTGGCCTGTGCCCTCCGCGCGTTGGGCCGGCCCATTTAGAGAGTCCCCTAACGCGAGCGCACAAGGCACGTAGCAGCCGGCCCAGTCAAACTGCTGAAAAAAACAAACGCGAACGAAAAAGTTGACATTAATTCAGGCGATGTGGGAATCGATATCTGCAACAGAAAGCAGACAGCAAGGCGCCTTCTCCACTAGACCAGGCTCAGTTTTGTTGAGTACTGTTAGGAAATAATCCTATTTGACCCTTCTTTTTAGTACAAACATTAACATATAGTAGTATTATATACCCTATATAAATTGTTTGAATAAAGAAAAGGTAAATATAAAAAAGAATTCATGAATTAAAAAAATCATCGATTTGAAAAAATTTCATCTAATTTGAAAAATGTTCATCGAGTTTGAAAAAAGTTCATCCAATAATGAAAAAGGTTCATCGATTTGAAAAAAGAGTTCATCAAATTTTCAAAAAGAGTTCATAAAATTTCAAATAAGTTCATCGAAAAATGAAAAAAGCTCATCAAATTCGATGAAAAAGAAGAAGAAAAAAAAGAACCAGAAAACGGAAAAAGAAAGAAAAAAGAACGAGAAAAAAAGGAAAGAAAAAACCAAATAAAAACGTGAACTGAAAAAGAATAACAGGAAAAAAAAGAAGGTAGAAGGCACAAAGCATTGACTGGCCTAGTGTAAGAGCATCTCCAACAGAGGCGCTAAATAAGCCGCGCGCCTGAAAAAACGGCTATTTAGCACGCGCGCGACCGAAAGAGCATCTCCAACAGACGCGCTAAAACCCCGCGCGCGGTAAAAACGGTTCAGCGCGCCCAGAAAAACTGTATCGCGCGCTGTGTATTTGGAGCGCCCGCTACCGCGCGCTGGACAGCAAACCGGGCGCGCGAATCCACCAACCGCCGGATCTGAAAACTCCAGGCGCGCGCGCCTCCTCCCGCACCTTCCCCCGTTCACTCCGGCGACCCGTCGGCGCTTCCCCCGCCTATCCTCCTTGCAGTCGTTGCTTCCTCCGCCTTCTCTCCTCGCCGCCGCTCCTCGAGCGCACCGTTCCTCCGACGAACAGCGCCCGGCGGGGGTTTGCAGCTCGGCATCCACAAGGTGTTCGACAAAACGCCTGCAAGGTATATATTGCTTCTAACTTTATATTTGTAGATGAATTTGGAGCATGTTGTTTGTAGTTTTAAATTAGTTTAAATTCAAGTTTGTAGATGAGTTCGTCCTACGATTCTTCCGATGAAGAATTTGATCTTCAAGAGGAGGAGGATGTCGCAATGATCCTAGCTATGCACATCAATAAAAAGCCGAAGCACGGTGGTTCGGTTTTTGGTCGTCAGAAATTGTAGAGGGAAATGATCGATGCCCACAACAGATTGATGAGGAACTATTTTGTGAAGAATCCTACATACCCCGAGTCCTACTTTCGGCGCCATTTTAGGATGAGCATCGAGTTGTTCAAACACATTGCGGAGAAACTGGCGAGCCATGATCGGGTTTTTCAGCAAAGGAGGAATGCCGCCGTAGAACTCGGGCATAGCACCTTTCAAAAGGTGACCGCCGCTTTGCGTATGTTGGCATACGGTATTCCGGCGAATCTAGTTGATGGTCACTTGGCCATGGGTGAGAGTCAAGCCATCATGTGTGTCAAGCGCTTCGCAGTTGGAATTGTGCAAGTGTTTGGTCCGGAATATTTGAGAGCTCCCAATGCTGAAGACACCGCAAGGCTTTTGGAGATGAACAAAGCTCGCAGGTTCCCAGGTATGCTTGGCTCAATAGATTGCATGCATTGGAGTTGGAAGAACTATCCTAAGGCATGGCATGGACAATTCCACGGCCAAAAAAAGGGTTCCACTATAATCCTTAAAGCGGTGGCCGATCAGCAGACTTGGAATTGGCATGCTTTTTTTTGTAATGCCAGGATCTTGCAATGACATCAATGTTCTTCAACGGTCACCACTCATGAATATGATTGCAAATGGTGAAACTCCACCGGTGCAGTTTGTAGCAAATGGCCATACATACAACTATGGATACTATCTTGCGGATGGCATCTACCCAAGGTGGCAAACATTTGTGAAGCCGTTGACAGCACCGCAAGGTAAGAAAAATCTTGATTTCCACAATGCTCAGGCGGCGGCTAGGAAAGATGTAGAGAGAGCTTTTGGGATTTTGCAAACCCAATTTGCTATTGTGAGAGGACCGGCTAGATTTTGGGATCAAAAGATCCATTGATACATCATGAACGCTTGTGTAATCATGCATAACATGATCATCGAGAACGAGCGTGGGCAAGATTTGGACTATTCTCGGTATGAGTTGATGGGACACCCCATGTGAGTGCGGAGGAGGGCTGAGAGGGTGGCCCGCTTTGTTGCCTCCTATCATGCCATTCAACATGCCGAAATGCATGATGACCTTCAAAAGGATCTAGTCGAGGAGTGATGGTCATGGAATGGACGACAAAACTAGTTTGATGTTGTATGTTTGTTGTATTGTTGACTATTTGTTGTATTGTTCATGAACTATTTGTTGTATTGAAGATAAATTATTTGTTTGAGTTGTAATAATAATTGAACTATTTATTGTTGATTTATTTTGTGCGTGTTTGATCTTCTTGGTTCTATGTTGAATGGGAAATGTTGTTTGTGCTGGGCGCGCGCTGGATTTTACCGCGCCTGGTGAAGCGCTACAGTGGCGCGCTAAATTTCGCAACGTCTGGAAAAGCAACCACCCTCTCCGGCGCGCTAAAACGCTATTTCAGCGCTGCAAAAAAAATTAGCGTGCCGCGCGGTAGCGCGTCTGTTGGAGATGCTCTAAAACGCTATTTCGGCGCTGCAAAAAAAAATTAGCGCGTCGCGCGGTAGCGCGTCTGTTGGAGATACTCTAAAGAGACCTCCTCCTCAGCGCCTTCGGTGCTAAGTAGAGGAGGCAGTGCTCACGCGCCCCCGCTCCATGGGCCGGCCCAACTGCCACGCGAGCGATCACACGCACGCGCCTCTTCTCCCGATTCGCTGGTGGTCCCTCGTTCGGTTGCCTCCAAAAAACAAAAACTCGTTCGGCAATTGACCACTCGTGCTTGACCGGTCCACCGTGGACAAGTTGACCATTTACCTTTGACTTTCCAAGAAAATACAATAAATTTATAAAAAAAGCAATTCAAAATAATGTTCACAAAAAAAATCGAAAAAAGTTCACAAATTCAAAAAAAAAGTCCATCAATTTCAGAAAAAGTGCACGAATTCAAAAAAATATGTGTATTTGAAAAAAAATCATTCACTTTTTGAAAATTTTCATGAATTTGAAAAATAGTTCATCGATTTTGATAAAAGTTCATCCAATTTGAAAAAAAGTTCATCTAATTTGAAAAAAGTTTATCAGTTTTGAAAAAAATTCATCTATTTTAGAAAAGTTCATCAAATTTGAAAAAAAGTTTATCGGTTTTAAAAAAGTTCATCTATTTTGAAAAAAAAAATATCGAATTTGAAAAAAGTTCGTCGATTTTGAAAAAAAATCATTAATTTATAAAAATGTTCATCCAATTTGGGAAAAAGTTCATTGATTTTGAAAAAAGCTCACTGATTTTAGAAAAAGTTCACGATTTTGAAGAAAAAGTTCACAAATTTGAAAAATAGTTCGCGAAATTAAGAAAAGTTTAGGATCTTTAAAAAAGGTTAACGAATTTTGAATAAAAAGGGAAATAAGAAAGAGAAATAGAAAAGTAGAAGAAAACAGACCAAAACAAAAACCGAAAAATAAAAACAGCGAAACCACTGCAATTTTTAACGAACAACTAAGACATACCTATAATTTGTTTCAAGTGCCAGGGTGCTTTCTTGGTTAGCGCGGTCTGTAAGTTACCTAGAGGTCTCGAGTTCGAAACTCGTAGGATGCATGCGTTTTGAACTTCAATAGAATAGAAAGATAAAAATGAAAGTGGGCCGGCCCAAGCTGGAGAGGCGGTGAGCGCCAGTTGGCCAGTTTGCCTAAATCCGGCGAGAGCTCCTATACGCCGCCCGTCTGCGTCCGATCGCGGCGGATTCGCTTAAGCGATGCGGAAACGGGCCGGCCCAATTATAACGCGTCGAGCGAAAATTCGTAAAAAAGAAGCCCAAGCTGGAGAGGCGGTGTGCGCCAGTTGGCCAGTTTGCCTAAATCCGGCGAGAGCTCCTATACGCCGCCCGTCTGCGTCCGATCGCGGCGGATTCGCTTAAGCGATGCGGAAACGGGCCGGCCCAATTATAACGCGTCGAGCAAAAATTCGTAAAAAAGAAGCCCAAGCTGGAGAGGCGGTGTGCGCCAGTTGGCCAGTTTGCCTAAATCCGGCGAGAGCTCCTATACGCCGCCCGTCTGCGTCCGATCGCGGCGGATTCGCTTAAGCGATGCGGAAACGGGCCGGCCCAATTATAACGCGTCGAGCGAAAATTCGTAAAAAAGAAGCCCAAGCTGGAGAGGCGGTGTGCGCCAGTTGGCCAGTTTGCCTAAATCCGACGAGAGCTCCTATACGCCGCCCGTCTGCGTCCGATCGCGGCGGCTTCGCTTAAGCGATGCGGAAACGGGCCGGCCCAATTATAACGCGTCGAGCGAACATTCGTAAAAAAGAAGCGCTTTAGTGTTATCGAACCCCCGACCTCATCCTAGATTCTAGCGAGCATACCCAGATGAGCTAGGGACCTTGAACGGTATAAACGCAGAGCGAAGCTTAAAGTATCACATACAACGCCAAATCCTTTAATTAAAATCAACATTTTTATAATATACGTTGATCAAATTTTAAAATACAGTGAACCTTTTTGTAGAAAAAACACTGAACAAATTTCAAATACACAAATGAACATTTTTTATTATACATTTAACAATTTCTTAATACACGCTGAACAATTTCATAATATACGGTGAACAAATTTTAAATACGCAATGAACTTTTTTAAGATACGTTAAACAATTTCATAATATATGATGAACATTTTCTTAATACGATGAAGATTTTTGTAAATACGTGGTGAACTTTTTCTATAATACGCAATAAGGAGAAGAAAGCTGAAAAAAAACAGAAACAGAAAATAAAAAAATGAAACGGAAAAGGAAAAATGAAAGGAAAAAAAGGAACCAAAACAGAAAAATTAAAAAAACCGGAACAAAACAACTGAAAACCAGACAAAGCAGTAAAACTGGAAGCAAAAAACCATAGAAGAAAAACGAAAAAGACCCCGCAGGAAACAGAAGGAAAACTGCAGCGAAGGAAAACGGCACAGGAAATCCGTATGTGGACCGGCCCAAGTGGCGACTCGCTTCAGCGAAGCCGAAGTTCAAGACGCACACGCGCGTCAAATAGGATCCACCATATCGGCGCCTAGGATCTCGCGCTGTTCTCGGGAGCTCCTATCCAGCGCTGTACGCGCCGGTTCGCGCCGCTGGCGCCCGCACTGACGCGAAGTGGGCTGGCCCAACAACCTGCTGAAAAGCAAAAAGCGAAGGAAAAATGTTGCATTTATTTCGTGAGAAGGTCGATTCAAACTCCTGACTCCTAAGTAAATTCCCACACACGTTAACCACTGGACCGAGCTCATTTCACTAGTTACTTGAGGAAAACTGTTCTATTTGACCTTTCATTCAGTACAAACATTAAACATATACGTATTATATAGCCACTATAAATTATTTGAATAAATAAAACATAAATTTGAAAAAGCATTCACATAAACCATGAATTGAAAAGAAAAGTTCGCAAAAATGGAAAAGTTCGTGAATTTGGAAAAAGTTCATCGAACTTGAAAAATAGTTCATCGAATTTGAAAAAAGTTAGTCCAATTTGAAAAAAAATCATCGAATTTGAAAAAAAGTTCATCGAAATTGAAAAAAGTTCATCCAAGTTGAAAAAAAGTTCATCAAAATTTTAAAAAGTTCACAAATTTGAAAAAATATCATCGATAATCAAAAAAATGTTCATCGATTTTGAATAAAAGTTCATCGGTTTTGAAGAAAAGTTCACAAATTTGAAAAGAGTTCCTCGATTTCCAAAAAAAATGTTCACGGGTTTGAGAAAAAAAAGTTCGCAAATTTGAAAAAAAGTTCATCAATTTTGAAAAAAGTTCATCGAATTTGAAAATACGTTCACAAATTTTCAAAAAGTTCGTCCATTTTAACAAAAAAGTACGTGAACCAGGAAGAATAAAAAATAAAAAAAAAGAAGAACGGAAGAAGAGGAAGAAAAGAGTGGAAAGATGGATGTAGTCACATGATGTCTGGTTGTGGGGTGGTCGTTGCATCCTAGTTCGTACCAGGAGGTCGCTAGATGGGCCGGCCCAGTTCGTAGCGCTGCAGGCGCCTATCTGCAAAATGAGCTATAACGGGCGCCTGCAGCGCCAAATAGAAAACGCCCGGTGCAACATAACAAGGAAAATAAAGAAAGAAAGGGCCTTCTTGAATCTTCCCTGAGCCAAGCGTCTAATGGGCCAGCCCAACTCGTACCGCGTGTTGGTGATCGCCCCGTAGCGCTCGCTACGGGTGATATCATTAACAGGCGAATCCAACTATTATATGGACTATATTTGAGGCGTTTTCCAGCCTGGTTTGGATTTCAAGTGCCACTTGTCAGCCAAAAAATTCAAGTGCATCAAGTCGACATAAATGATATTTCTCGCCCATTGTAAGTCATAATAGATCTCGCCTACAGCACAGCGCTACTGGAGCATCCCAATATTGTAAGTCTGTAGCTGCGTGGGAGTTTTTTTAATGGTTTTTTTAATCAATTTTTCGTTGTTTTGCATCAATTTTGTGTTCTCTACGGATTTCCTTTGCCTTTTCTTTTTCCCTTTGGTTTCCTTTGTTTGTTTCTTCGGTTTTCACCGGTTTAATTTTTATTTTATTTTTTTCCTTTTTTGAACGCATGTCTCAAAAAATTCATACACATTGTACGTTTTTCGTGTACATCAATAGCATTTTTAGACACATTTAATATTTTTCAAATATATTTTTTGAAGTCTACATTTTTAATACACATTGTACAATTTTCTTATACATCTAAAACATTTTTTATATACGTTTAACATTTTTAAAATACAAGATTAACTTTTTTTTCAAATAAATGTTTTGAACATTGTTTTAGATATGTGTTTTTTAAATACATGTCGAAACATTTTTTAAAATGATACAATTTTCTAAACTATGTGAACATTTTTTACATTGTACAAGCAGTTTTTTAATGTCCCAAACAAATTTATTAAATGCGTGAACATTTTTTTTAAATATAACATTTTTTTGAATGACGCAAAACATTTTTTTAACTAGACGAACATTTTTTACATTGTATAACATTTTTCAAAAATTTCAGGTTCATATTGAAGTTCAAACATTTTTAAATGACACATACATTTTTTGAATGGTACAAGCATTTTCTTAAAGTTGAGCGAACATTTTTTAAATTGGATGAACATTTTTTTAATGTGCGACGAACACTTTACAAAATTCACTAAAATATATTTTTGTTGTATATGTGTTTAATATATTTTTTCAAGTAAAATAACATGTGTGCTATCAGTGTGAAGAAACTACATGGCTACTGGGTCGGCCCACTACCGGCTCCCTGTAGGTGATCCGAGCTACTGTCTCGCATAAAGCGAGACATGGTAGCGCCCTCAAGCGTTCATGGGTGAACCATGGAGAGTTGACTTGTTTTAAATAAAACTACAAGTATTGTTAGTAGCTGATCCCTCCTCCCCCCCCCCCCCCCTCATGTCTTGACGGTTGTTCTATTTTGTAACCGAACTTTATTGGTTGTGCATTTGGTGGGTTTTCTGTTTCTTTTGTTGTATTTCTCATGGTTGAAGTATTGTTTTATTGCCCCATAAGAGGTTAAACGCTTTGTTGCGTTATTAAACTGTTACAACGATATGTATATCTTATATGCTATGATTTTGTCAGGTGGATGGACTCAGGAGGCTTGCGAAGACCCCAAAGCCCGCTAGCAACCATGTGTTTGCATGGTACCCCCAACCCCTATTCAAGCGAGGAGCTCCTTCTTTTAGGGAGCTTGGTAGTTACTAAAATCAATCATGCGTTTTGCTACACCATTTTTCCTCTAACGCCTTGATCATTTTTATTTTGAGTATGTAGTGAGCTTAATGGCGTGTAAACCCCTGCTATTATGCTCTTTCTATGTTTTGGCCTGAATAGCATTTAGTGGGACTATGGAAGCATCCTTGATTCCTTTTTGGGGTGTGTGACAACCATGTAGGTATAACAAATATCAAAAGAAACAAACGTGCGAACAAACTTGATCAACCTCCTAATTAGGGTACATGAAATTTGACAACAAAATCACACCAATAGGCAAAACTAAGGGGACATCTATATGTCAGTTGCCCAAATGTTATTTAAGTTGCGGTCGCTTTTTTATATGCCCTTGGATTCACATCCAACGAACCAAGACGTGTTGCCTAGGAGGCTATGTTGCATGCAACCTCTGTACTAAATAACCAACCCTCACTACCCTAGTTCTCTCCACATGATCACCTCGTCATGTAAACATGCACGGGAAAAGTCCATCTGATGCAAACATGCATGGGAAAAGCCCACTTCAATAATCAAGTACAATAAATAGTATGTGTTTTATATTTTAGCTCATATTATTCATCCAAATATTCATGTTGAAAATTAATCACCTCAGTAATTAAATACAATAAATCGTATGTGTTTTTAGTTTCAGTTCTCATATTATTTATCCAAATATTCATGCTGAAAATAATCAAATATCATGAAAGTATATTACAATCGATTCCCGCCGCAACACGCTAGGTATCATCTATACATGGAGTCCATGTTGCCTCCTGTAACTGGTGAAAAGCCTCGTAAAGGGTCGCTTCTTGCCAGCATTGGCACGTCATGCATCCATGTAGATGCATGCGCGATGATGCTACGACATGTAGGAGCCTAAGGGCAACTCCAACGCAGCGACCCAAATTCTGTCCGCGTTTTGTCTGTTTGGGTCGGAAAACGGATGCTACTTGTGAGCTGCGTTGGGATTTTTCCTGAAGAGGAAGGGTGAAGTAATATAGTAGCAGATAGTATTTCCCTCAGTAAAGAACCAAGGTTATCGAACCAATAGGAGATTCACACAGACAAAGGTCGACAGTACATGTACACACACACACACAAAATACTTGCACCCAACGCAGGCAAGAGGATTGTCAATCTCCTTGTACTCGTTAATTGTAAGGATTAATTCTGATAGTGATAGATATGTAAATTGCAAAAGAAAATAAAAGTAAATAAATTTCAGCTAGCTTTTTATGGTTTTAGTAATAATGGTGAATGGACCCGGGGGTCATAGCTTTCACTAGAGGCATCTCTCTCAAGAACATAGCAAATGGTGGGTAAACAAATTACTGTTGGGCAATTGATAGAAAAGCAAATAATTATGATGTTATTCATGGCATGATCAGTACATAGGCATTACGTCCGTGACAAGTAGTCCGAAACGATTCTACAACTACTATTACTCCACTTCGAGAGCGCTTCCATGCTTACCTCTCTACGTATTAAGTTCATGACAAACAGAGTAATGCTTTAAGCATGATGGCATAATGTAGTATGTAGACAAAATAAGATCAATCATTATGATCAAACCCCATCGTTTTATCCTTAGTAGCAACAATACAAATACGTGCCTTGCTCCTCCTCCTGTCACAGAGTGAGGACACCGCAAGATTGAACCTACTACTATGCACCACTTCCACTGAAGATCTAATCATCAACTTGGCCAAAGAATATTCATAGATTGGAAAGCATTACATAGCTATAACAATCACACATAATAAAGTTCAGAATATAACTCAATTACTTTCAGTGAATAATCTGATCATAAAACCACAATTAATCGGATCCCAACAAACACACTGCAAAAGAAGATTATATCGAATAGAACTCCAAGGAGAATATTGTATTGAAGATCAAAGAGAGAGAGAGAGAGAGAGAGCCATCTAGCTAATTGCTATGGACCCGTAGGTCCTGTGAGGAACTACTCACACATCATCGGAGGTGCAGCAAGGTTGATGTAGAGGCCCTCCGTGATCGATCCCCCCTCCGGCAGAGTACCGGCGGAGGCCTCTAGATGGGATCGCGGAAGAACAGAGGCTTGCGGAGGCGGAATAATTGTTTCGGGTCTCGCTCTGGTGGTTTCTCGATTTTAGGGAATTTACAGGCTTGGAATTAGGTCAAACGGAGTTACGAGGGGCCCACAAGCGTGGGTGGCGCCCCCCCTTGGGGCGCGCCACCTGAGCTTGTGGCCCTCTCGTGCATCGTCTGGTCTACCCCCGAAGCTTCTAGGGTCCCTTCTAGTCCAGAAAAAATCACCGTAAAGTTTCATCGTGTTTGGACTTCATTTGGTATGGTTTTCATGCGAAACAATAAAATAGGCAAAAACAGGAACTGACACTGGGCACTAGGTTAATAGGTTAGTTCCCAAAAATGATATAAAATTGCATATAAAGCATACAAGATTGATAATATAATAGCATGAAACAATAAAAAAAAATAGATGCGTTGGAGACGTATCAACGGACAAACGGGCAGAGGCGGACAGGCGGACATGGCATTTGCACCCAATGCACTGACCCAAATTTCGTTCACATTTGAGAAGAAAAGAGAAGATGGTGCCGGCGGAAGGACGATGACGGCCAAGGTAGGGATGGCCAGGACGACCGCACGCGCCCTCCTCCGGGCGACGGCGAGATCGGACCGTGCGCGCCCGCTCCCGCCTGAAGATGAAGGCCTCCGCGCGCCCGCGCAAGCGCTCGCCCGATGGCAGGGTCGCCGGAGGCGAGGTCTCTGCGCGCCGGCAGTCCCTCGAGTGCGGTGGGAGAGCCGTGCGACGCAGAGGAAGGAGAGAGAAAAGGAGATCGTGCAGCTGCCATGTGGGCCAGCATGCGGATAGGGAGGACAAAAGGGACGTCCGCTTGTGTCCGTTCGACACAAATCGGCCGCAAATTTGCGCCACAAATGGGTCAGAGCGAACAGGAACCGGACAAAATATGGGAATGGGTCTCTGCGTCGGGCCGTGTTTTTGGACCTCGTGGACCCAAACGGACAAAAAGCGTCAGTGCTTTGGAGTTGCTCTAAGGGCATCTCCAACGCCGACCCTCAAACTGCCCGCATACGTTCGGACCGCGCGGTCCAGACCGCGAAAGCCATCCAACGCGGACCTGTATCGGTCCGCCGAGCGATCCGGGCGCACTTTTTCCCGCAAACCAGAGACAAAGTGGGGTGGGCTTTGAGGGCGTCCGGACCGCTGCCACGCCCGCTCCTGACTACCCTAGCCCACCAAAAACCCTCCTCACACGCCTGTGTGCGTTCCCACCCGGCGCCAGCTGCCCGCATTCATGCCACTGTAGAGCGGCTGCTCCGCATTGACGCCGGCCCAGAGCGGACGTGACCTCTCACTGGCGCCGGCATTGAAGCGGCGCGACGGCCAAGAGCGCCGCCCGCACCGCGTCCCTGGTGTCCACTCCTGTTCAATGCCGGATAGACGTATGTTGTATGGGATGGGACGGATATCTATCACACCCGTTCAAAGCACGGTCATCCGTATGCCGCCATTAAGCAGGCTCGCCGTCCGAGGAACCAACTCCGGTGCCGCGCATTGACGCATGATACATCTCCAACATATTTATAATTTTTGATTGTTTCATGCTATTATATTATCAATCTTGTATGCTTTATATGCAATTTTATATCATTTTTGGGAACTAACCTATTAACTCAGTGCCCAGTGCCAGTTTCTGTTTTTGCCTATTTTATTGTTTCGCAGAAAAACCATACCAAACAAAGTCCAAACACGATGAAACTTTACGGTGAATTTTTCTGGACCAGAAGGGACCCTAGAAGCTTCGGGGGGGGGGGGGGGGGGGGGCAGAATCCCTACGAGAGAACCACAAGGTCAGGTGGCGTGCCCCCAGGGGGCGCGTCGTGTGAGTGATGTCTACTACGCAACTTTTATTCTTGTAGACGTTGTTGGGCCTCCAAGTGCAGAGTTTTGTAGGACAGTAGCAAATTTCCCTCAAGTGGATGACCTAAGGTTTATCAATCCATGGGAGGCGTAGGATGAAGATGGTCACTCTCAAACAACCCTGCAATCAAATACAAGAAATCTCTTGTGTCCCCAACACACCCAATACAATGGTAAATTGTATAGGTGCACTAGTTCGGCGAAGAGATGGTGATACAAGTGTAGTATGGATAGTAGATATAGGTTTTTGTAATCTAAAAATATAAAAACAGCAAGGTGGCAAGTGATAAAACGGAGCACAAACGATATTGCAATGCTTGAAAACAAGGCCTAGGGTTCATACTTTCACTAGTGCAATCTCTCAACAGTGCTAACATAGTTGAATCATATAACAATCCCTCAACGTGCGACAAAGAATCACTCCAAAGTTCCTATTAGCGGAGAACATAAGAAAGAAATTGTTGTAGGGTACGAAACCACCTCAAAGTTATCATTTCCGATCAATCTATTGAGCCATCCCTATAAGTGTCACAAACAGCCCTAGAGTTCGTACTAAAATAACACCATATGATACGCATCAACCAACTCTAATGTCACCTAGATACTCCAATGTCACCACAAGTATCTGTGAGTTGATTATTCGATATGTATCAAAACAACTTCAGATTCATAATATTCAATCCACACAAAGAACTTCAAAGAGTACCCCAAAGTTTCTATCGGAGAAAAGAAGATGAAAACGTGCAACCAACCCCTATGCCTAGACCACCCCAAGGTCACGGGAATCCGCGAGTTGATCACCAAAACATACATCAAGTGACTCAATAGAATACCCCATTGTCACCACGGGTATCCACATGCAAGACATACATCAAGTGTTCTCAAATCTGAAATATTCAATCCGACAATAATAAAACCTCAAAGGGAAATATTCGATTCATGACAACAAAGATAGAGAGGGAAGAAACACCATATGATCCAACTATATTAACAAAGCTCGCGATACATCAAGATCGTGCCAAATCAAGAACACGAGAGAGAGATCAAACACATAGCTACTAGTACATACCCTCAGCCCCGAGGGTGAACTACTCCCTCCTCGTCATGGAGACCGCCGGGATGATGAAGATGGCCTCCAGTGATGATTCCCCCTCTGGCAGGGTGCCGGAACAGGGCTCCAGATGGTATTTCTTTGGTACAGAGGCGTGCGGCGGCGGCGCCGAAGTTCTAGGTTTATTTCTGGGAGTTTCTCTATTTATAGGATTTTTCAGTGTTGGAATCACGCAAAAAGGAGCTACGAGGGCCCCACAAGGCAGCACGGCGCGACCCCCCCCCCCCAGGCCACGCCGTGGTGCCTTGTGAGCACCTCGTGAGGCTTCTAATCCTTCCACGAAGTTTCGGGGTCTCTTTTGGTCCCAAAAAAATTGTCAAAAAGTTTCGGACTATTCCGAGAACTTTTATTTCTGCACAAAAAACAACACCACGGTAGTTTTGCTGAAAACAGCGTCAGTCCGGGTTAGTTCTAATCAAATCATACCAAAACCATATAAAATTATTATAAACATGGCAGGAATACTTCATAAATTATAGATACGTTGGAGACGTATCAGCATCCCCAAGCTTAATTCCTGCTCATCCTTGAGTAGGTAAATGATAAAAGAAATAATTTATGAAGTGTGAATGCTAGCATAGTGCACAAGTTTGATCAATGATAATTTCAATCACTTTTCCTAGCATCATAACAGCAACTCTTTCTCATAAAACTCATCATGATAAAAATAGCAATCAATTCACATGTTATGGTTCAAACAATGCATTCTCTTGAAACTTAACAACCTATGTTTTTAGTCACCAAACAATTGCAATTCAACTTATCTTCAACAGAGTCTAAGTAAGAGCTCCACATACTCAATTATCATATAGTCTTCTATGATTGCTAATACTCAAAGCATATTTTTAGAACAAATAGCATCCATCGAACACAAAGAAAGATAGGGGCTTGATGTTTCGCCTCCCAACTCATTTATCATAGAGATAATTGTCAAAAATAATAAATCATGATCAAATATATTTGAATGGATATATGTGCCTGGATCTATCCCCACCACATGATGCTTGCCAACTATAGAATAGGTTGGAATAAGAAATTGACTCAACAAAAATAAATAACATGAAAGTAAATAACATAAAAGTAAATAGAATGCCCCTTCGCAGAGGGAAGCAGGGATTTGCAGATGTGCCAGAGCTCATAGCTTAAAACAGAGATTAATACATTTTGAGAGGCATGCCTTTCCTATCAACGTCACGACCGAGAGTTCTCAATATCTTCCATGCTAAACACATTATAGGCGGTTCCCAAGCTGAAAGGTAAAGTTTATTCCCCCTCAACCATTCAAACACAAGCCATGGCTAGCCAAATCCTCGGGTGCCCTCCATACAATCAACTTTCCGGGGGAGTTTGTTTGCATTATATAATTCGATTTTGAGCATAGGACTGGGCATCCCAATTACCGCCCTCTCTCGTGCAATGACAAAAGAATAAACACTCATCATGAGAATAACTTGCTTAACATGGAAGATACTGACCACCCACTGCCACTTCATGAGCGGTACGGGCGCACAAAACAGATGCTTATTTGAATGATTAGAGGTGGCACATGCAAATTTACTTGGAACAGCAGAGTAATACCGTATATAGGTAGGTATGGTGGACACTCATGAAAGAAACTTGGCTCAAGGATTTTGGATGCACAAGCAGTATTCCCGCTTAGTACAGAAATTTAGGCTAGCAAAAGATTCTAAACAAGCACCACATGTTAGAGGATCCATAACAATATAACTTCTATGCAAATATACCCAAACATAACTCATTACGTTGTCTTCCTTGTCCAACTTCAACTAATTTTCTCAAGCTTGAAAATAATTAATGGGTATTCACAATCATAAAAGATGTCCAAGATAATAAATTTATATGTGAAAGTTCTCTTCCATATACTATCTTTCATGAATTGCTCGAATGACTAATATTGTGATTGTCAAACTTCAATAGATTTTACTTCCTAAACCAAGTGTGAAATATTCTAAGCATGAGACAAGCATATGAAGCACATATAATTTCATCTTTATGATATTCAATTCATTCAACAATTTACTCTTGGGATATAAGTGAAGCACAAGAATGAATGACAAACTACTCTAAAAGATATAAGTGAAGAACAATGAGTAGTTAAACAATTAAGTAGCTATGTGAAGACTCTCTCCAAATAAAGATTTCAGATCTTGATAATTTTATTCAAACAGCAAACAAAACAAAAATAAAAGGACACTCCAAGAATAGCACATATCATGTGAACAAGTAAAAAACTTAGGCTAACCGATAGGTGTTGACGAAGAAAGGTGGGATGCCTACCGGGGAATCACCAAGCTTAGTTGCTTGAGACTTCTTGGAATGTTATCTCGGGGTGCCTTGGGCATCACCAAGCTTGAGCTCTTGTGTCTCCTTAATTCCTCTCATATCATGGCTTCTCCTAAATCTTAAAAACTTCATCCACACAAAACACAACAAGAACTCGTGAGATAAGTTAGTATAAATCAACTCAAAACTTTAACATTCTCTACTGTAGCAAATCACTAAAATTATAATTAAACATTGCATACTAAATTCCTCTGCACATTTAATACTCCTATCCTCAAATAGAATCATTAAACAAGCAAACATATGCAAACAATGCAACCATAACCGAAATCTGCCAAAACAGAACAGTCTGTAAAGGGGGATTTAAAATTCATACTTACCTAACTCCAAAAATTCTGAAAAAATTACCACGTGATAGAGAACTCATGCATTCTTACTGTGTAAAAATTTCAGATTTTTATCATGTTCTAACTATTCAGGAATATTCTGGACATAACAGAAAACTTTCTGTTTTCAAACAGCAACACATGAACTTGCAAACTGAGCATGCTAAAGGCTATAATTG
Source organism: Elymus sibiricus (assembly GCA_039707655.1). Classification (NCBI taxonomy): domain Eukaryota; kingdom Viridiplantae; phylum Streptophyta; class Magnoliopsida; order Poales; family Poaceae; genus Elymus; species Elymus sibiricus. The sequence continues at coordinate 345,832,164 of CM077668.1, forward strand.
GAATTTTATTGAACTAAAAGATACAAAACATGATTATTTATAACACCAAGAAAATATCAACAGAATAAAATTACGCTCCAAGCAAAACTCATATTATGTGACGAATAAAAATATAGCTCCAAGTGAGGTTACCGATAGTGTTGAAGACGAAAGAGGGGGTGCCTTCCGGGGCATCCCCAAGCTTAGACGCTTGATTCTTCCTTGAGTATTACCTTGGGGTGCCTTTGGCATCCCCAAGCTTAGGGTATTTCCACTCCTTATTCTCCTCATATCGATATCTCACCCAAAACTTGAAAACTTCAATCACACAAAACTTAACGAAACTTGTGAGATAGGTTAGTATGATAAAAATAAATCATCCACTTAGGTACTGTCAAGACAAGATTAATAATTGTTCTCACATAATTCCTACTGTATTTTATCATTTACACAATTTATATTACTCAATATAAGCTATGGAAACACTAAAACAAGCAAACTATGCACCGAAAACAGAATCTGTCAAAAACAGAACAGCGTGTAGTGAGCGATTTAAAAACCATACTTATGTACCTCCAAAATTTCTGAAAAATTAGTAAAACGTAAAACAATTGTAACCCAATACTTTGTAAAAATTTCAGAATTTTCTGACGCTCCAGTACAGAATAGAAATTCCAGCACTGGACGCAAAAGTTTCTATTTTTGCACAGAATCAAATCAACAAGCATCCACACTATCCCAAAGGCTTTACTTGGCACATTATTGAAAGAAAACATATAAAACATGGTTACTACAGTAGCTTAATCATGTGGACACACAAAAACAGTAGTTAGAAATATTGGGTTGTCTCCCAACAAGCGCTTTTTTAATGCCTTTTAGCCAGGCATGATGATTTCAATGATGCTCGCATAAAGAGTGAAGAATTGAAAAATAACGGGAGCATTATGAAACATATGGCAAGCACCTTTAAGCCTAACCCACTTCCTATGCATAGGTGTTTTGTGAACAAATAATTTATGGGAGCAAGAATCAACTAGCATAGGAAGGCAAAACAAGCATGACTTCAAAACTTTCAACATAAAGAGAGGAAACTTGATGTTGTTGAAATATGTAGAAGCATATATTCTTCTCTCAAAATAATTTTCAGTGGCATCATGAAGAAATTCAACAATATAATTTTCACATAAATCATTCTTTTCATGATCCACAATCATAGAATTTTTATTACTCTCCACATAAGCAAATTTCTTCTCATTCATAATAGTGGGAGCAAACTCAACAAAATAACTATCATGAGATACTTGATTGGCATAATCCAATTGAAAATTAAAATCATGATGACAAGTTTCATATTTATCATTATTCTTTATAGCATACATGTTGTAGGGTAACGCAGCAGAAAACAAAAAAATTCCGACCTACGTACCAGCCCAGGATCACTATGGAGACTGCATACAAGGTTTGATCTGTTTCGTTACCGACTCGTAGCGCAGCGGAAGTAGAGTCGATGACGATCAGCGGTGCAGATCCCCGCAGCTAGGATTTTACAACCTCCCAACCGCGAGGATGTACTCCCTCGTCAGCTCACCGGATGGAACTCCGGGCAGCCCTTCGGGAGGCCTCGGGACAGTCCCTCGGATAGTCCCACCGGACGGATCCTCGGACAGCCCTCCGGGAGACCTCTGGACAGTCTTTTGGATAGTCCCACCGGACGGATCCTCGGACAGCCCTTCGGGAGGACCCCCGAAACTCGGACAGAAACTCGGACAGCCCTTCGGGAGGCACTCTCGAACTAGGACCGAAACTACGATCTCTCTACAGAGTTGCACACATACGGTGTCATCTATCCGGCAGGGCTTCGCCGTCCAGAACTAGTTCCCACCGGAACCCAGACAGCCTTTCGGCTCTACGAAACTATTTCGCTGGGAGGGAGAGAGAAGCCAGAAATGTCATGGCACTTGTATGTGAGAATGAGTGAGCTTTGGGGCAGCCCCCTCACCTCCTATTTATAGGAAAACCAAGGGGTAAAGTTGCCATTCCAAAAACCCAAAAATGCCCATGAAGGAACACTTTCCACAAGGGCATATTAGGGAAGTATGGAGCAAGTGGGGCTCCATGGAGGGGCCCACAATATGGCCGGCCAAGCCCTCATGGGGGGCCCCCAAGGGGGGCTTCCTTGGCTCCCAAGTTCTTCTAGAAACCTTTTTGGAAATATCCAAAAAGGTGCTTTCCCAAAAGTATCCAAAAAGCACTTTCACTATTCACAAAGACATTTTTCTGCGTCCGTTAAATCCCAAATTATTTTTGTGTGCCTAGAACAACTCCAGTACCCACCAAAATAATTTTGAACGCATTCCGAAACAATTTCGGAACAATGTTTCTTCAGCGAAAAGCAACCAAATCGGTTTCGGCTACTCCAGAACATTTCCGGTTTTCATCCCGGAAAATTCCCAGAAGTTACCAGAACACTTCTGGCATCCTCCAAGAATTTCCAGGCATGTGCCAGAACCAATTTGACTTAATGGAATACCCTGAAACAACTTTTCAGTTTTACCGGAACTATTCCGATATCCTCTCCGGAACGTTTCCGTTTCGTCCGAAACTTTTTCGGTGATTTTCTCTCAGACTCCCCGTCTAGTATTCAGCAGATAGATGACCCTTAAGCGTGTGACCCTATAGGTTTGGTGAAGTATAGACATGACTGGAACTCTTTCCGATCAATGATCAATATCGGAGCCGTGGACACCCATATTGACCCCTATACCCACACGAATGAATATTCGAGTGAACCTCCAGTTGCCGTGTGCTATTCCTGTTGCTTCGCGATATGTTACAAATACCCGAGGTGAGATTTTCTGCATCCCCGTGGATCAACAACTTGTCCACTATGCAAGTTACCTCGTTACCGGTTTTGTTCTCTTTTCTCGTTTCCGTGTTCCGGCATCCCTGTGATCAAGTCACACTTGTGTCTGGCCAGACGATGATGGATACCGTAACACCGAGAGGGCCCGAGAATATCTCTCCATCGTCGGAGGAGCAAATCCCAATCTTGAGCTATCAAGTTACTTGACATACTTTTCCATGAACACGTAAGCCGCCGTAATAGCCACCCATTTACGGATGACGTTTAACAAACCCCAAAGTTCATGAAGCAAGCATGAAGAAACTCGACACCCTCATGGTCTAAGGAATTATGCAAACATTAACTATTTCTGTGTTATTAACCATCTGTTGGAAATATGCCCTAGAGGCAATAATAAATTGGTTATTATTATATTTCCTTGTTCATGATAATCGTTTATTATCCATGCTATAATTGTATTGATTGGAAACTCAAATACATGTGTGGGTACATAGACAACACTGTGTCCCTAGTAAGCCTCTAGTTGACTAGCTTGTTGATCAAAGATGGTTAAGGTTTCCTAGCCATGGACATGAGATGTCATTTGATAACGGGATCACATCATTAGGAGAATGATGTGATGGACAAGACCCAAACTGTAAACGTAGCATTTGATCGTGTCAGTTTATTGCTATTGTTTTTCTGCATGTCAAGTATCTGTTCCTTTGACCATGAGATCATGCAACTCACTGACACCGGAGGAATACCTTGTGTGTATCAAACGTCGCAACGTAACTGGGTGACTATAAAGGTGCTCTACAGGTATCTCCGAGGGTGTCTGTTGGGTTGGCATGGATCAAGACTGGGATTTGTTACTCCGTATGACGGAGAGGTATCTCAGGGCCCACTCGGTAATACAACATCACATTGAGCCTTGCAAGCAAAGTGACTAAAGAGTTAGCCACAGGATCTTGTATTACGGAACGAGTAAAGAGACTTGCCGGTAACGAGATTGAACTAGGTATAGTGATACCGACGATCGAATCTCGGGCAAGTAACATACCGAAGAACAAAGGGAACAGCATACGGGATTAACTGAATCCTTGACATAGAGGTTCGACCGATAAAGATCTTCGTAGAATATGTAGGAGCCAATATGGGCATCCAGGTCCCGCTATTGGTTATTGGCCGTAGAGGTGTCTCGGTCATGTCTACATAGTTCTCGAACCCGCAGGGTCTACACACTTAACGTTTGGTGACGATTAGTATAATTGAGTTATTATGTTGGTGACCGAAAGTTGTTCGGAGTCCCGGATAAGATCCCGGACATGACGAGGATCTCCGGAATAGTCCGGAGGTAAAGATTGATATATGTGATAATAGTGTTTTGATCTCTGGAAGGGTTCCGGAGTTCACCGGAATGGGTTCCGGATGTTTACCGAAGTGTTCGGGTGCAGCAACACTTTATATGAGCCAAAGGGATAAAGCCCACAAGGTATTGGAAAGTGCAAAAATAGTTTTGCTGCCGCGTAAGCGGTACTACCGCTTGGTGAAGCGGTACTACCGCCCGAGCGGTACTACCGCTTGTGTGAAGCGGTACTACCGCCCAAGCGGTACTACCGCTTGTGTGAAGCGGTACTACCGCTTGTGCGCGGCTGTGCACGGTTCGGCAGGGATCCGAGTTGGACTCTTTCCCTGCGGGCCAAACCGACCTTGTGCGGGCAAAACCGACCCGGAGGAGGCTTTTACTCCAAGTTTAGACCCCAAGGCTCAACATATAAATAGAGGGGCAGGGCTAGCACACGGGACACATCAGGATTTCCCAAGCCGTGTGCCGGCAACCCTAGCCCTCTAGTTCCTCCGTCATAATCTCCGTAGTGCTTGGCGAAGCCCTGCAGAGATTGTTCCTCACCACCATCACCACGCCGTCGTGCTGCTGGAACTCAACCACTACTTCATCATCGCTCGCTGGATCGAGGAGGTGAAGGCGTCATCAAGCCGTACGTGTGTTGAACGCGGAGGTGCCGTCCGTTCGGCACTAGATCGGAAGGATCGTGATTGGATCGCGGGACGCTCGGCGATTTGGATCGCGAAGACGTTCGACTACATCAACCGCGTTTATTAACGCTTCCGCTTAGCGATCTACAAGGGTATGTAGATTCACTCTCCCTCTCGTAGATGCTCATCACCATGGATAGATCTTATGTGTGCGTAGGAAAACTTTTGTTTCCCATGCAACGTTCCCCAACAGTGGCATCATGAGCCAGGTCTATGCGTAGATGAGATCTCGAGTAGAACACAAACGAGTTGTGGGCGTGGGTGTATACATATTGCTTGCCGTTACTAGTTGATATTTGATTCGGCGGTACTGTGAGATGAAGCGGCCCGGACCGACATTACGCGTACACTTACGCGAGACAGGTTCCTTCAACTAACATGTAACTTCGTTGCATAAAGATGGCTAGCGGGTGTCTGTCTCTCTCACTTTAGTTGAATCGATTTCAATGAAGAGGGTTCTTTTAGAAGATCAAATAGCAATCACTACACCACGTTGTGGTTTTGCGTAGGTAAGAACGGTTCTTGCAAACCCGTAGCAGCCACGTAAAATTTGCAACAACAATTAGAGGACGTCTAACTTGTTTTTGCAGGGTATGTTGTGATGTGATATGGCCAATTACATGATGAGATATATGTGATGTATGAGATGATCATGTTTTGTATAGAATATCACGACTTGCATGTCGATGAGTACGGCAACTGGCAGGAGCCATAGAGTTGTCTTTAATTATTGTATGACCTGCGTGTCAATCATTAAGCGCTATGTAATGCTTTACTTTATCGCTAAACGTTAGCTATAGTCGTGGAAGCAACAGTCGGCGCGACAACTTTATGGCGACACGTTGATGGAGATCAAGATGATGGAGATCATGGTGTCATGCCGGTGACGATGGAGATCATGCCGGTGCTTTGGAGATGGAGATCAAAAGCACAAGTTCATGGCCATATCATGTCACTTATGATTTGCATGTGATGTTAATCCTTTTATGCATCTTATTTTGCTTAGGACGACGGTAGCATTATAAGGTGATCCCTCACTTAAATTTCAAGATAAATTGTGTTCTCCCCAAGTATGCACCGTTGCGAAAGTTCGTCGTTTCGAGACACGCCGTGATGATCGGGTGTGATAGACTCTACGTTCGCATACAACGGGTGTAAGCCATGTTGCACGTGCGGAACACTCGGGTTAAACTTGACGAGCCTAGCATGTACAGACATGGCCTCGGAACACAAGAGACCGAAAGGTCGAACATGAGTCATATAGTAGATATGATCAACATGAAGATGTTCACCATTGAAACCACCTCAACTCACGTGATGATCGGACTTGAGTTGGTGGATTTGGATCATGTTACACTCGAATGATCGGAGGGATGTCAATTTGAGTGGGAGTTTTTAAGTAATATGATTAACTAAACTCATTATCTAAGAACAATAGTCTAAGTTGTCTTTGCTATATTTATGTTGTAGATCATGGCTCGCGCAGTAGCACCCCTGAATTTTAATGCGTTCCTAGAGAAAGCTAAGTTGAAAGATGATGGAAGTAACTTTGTGGACTGGGCCCGTAATCTAAGGATTATCCTTACGGCTTCCCAGAAGGCTTATGTCCTTGATGCACCGCTTGGTGATCCACCCGCTCCAGTTGAGTCTCTAGACGTTGTGAACGCCTGGCAGGCTCGTTCTGATGATTACTCAATAGTTCAATGTGCAATGTTGTATGGCTTAGAACCGGGACTTCAAAGACGTTTTGAACGTCATGGAGCATATGAGATGTTCCAGGAGTTGAAGTTTATCTTTCAGAAGAATGCCCGGATCGAGAGATATGAGATCTCCGATAAGTTCTATGCTTGCAAGATGGAGGAGAACGGGTCTATCAGTGATCACGTGCTCAGAATGTCTGGGTACTCCACCCGTCTGGCTGAGTTAGGGATGCCCCTTCCGCCAGAGGCTATCACTGACAGAGTTCTTCAATCATTGCCGCCTAGCTACAAGAGCTTCGTGTTGAACTATAACATGCACGGGATGAACAAGTCAGTCGCCGAGCTGTTTGCGATGCTGAAAGTCGCTGAGTCTGAAATTCAGAAGGAGCATCAAGTGTTGATGGTCAATAAAACCACTAGTTTCAAGAAAAATGGCAAGGGTAAGAAGGGTAACTCTAAGAAGAGTGGCAAAGCAGTTGCTCCTCTCGTGAAGAAACCCAAGGCTGGACCCAAACCAGAAACTGAGTGTTTTCATTGCAAGGGAACTGGACACTGGAAGCGGAACTGCCCCAAGTATTTGGCTGACAAGAAGGCGGCCAACAACAAACAAGGTATATATGATATACATGTTATTGATGTGTACCTTACCAACTCTCGTTGTAGTGCCTGGGTATTTGATACCGGTACGGTTGCTCATATTTGCAACTCAAAACAGGAACTGCGGAATAGACGGAGGCTGGCAAAGGACGAAGTGACGATGCGCGTGGGAAATGGTTCCAAGGTTGATGTGATCGCCGTCGGCACGCTCGCTCTTCGATTACCGTCGGGATTAGTGATGAACCTAAATAAGTGTTATTTGGTGCCTGCGTTAAGCATGAACATTATATCTGGATCTTGTTTATTGCGAGACGGTTACTCATTTAAATCAGAGAATAATGGTTGTTCTATTTATATGAGTAATATCTTTTATGGTCATGCACCCAATGTGAGGGGTTTATTCTTATTGAATCTCGATAGTAATAATACACATGTTCATAACATTGATGCCAAAAGATGTAGAATTGATAATGATAATACCACTTTCTTGTGGCACTGCCGTTTAGGTCATATTGGCGTAAAACGCATGAGGAAGCTCCATGCTGATGGACTTTTGGAGTCACTTGATTTTGAATCACTTGACACATGTGAGCCATGCCTCATGGGCAAGATGACTAAAACGCCGTTCTCTGGAATAATGGAACGGGCAAGTGACTTATTGGAAATCATACATACTGATGTGTGCGGTCCGATGAGTATTGAAGCGCGCAGTGGTTATCGTTACTTTCTCACCTTCACTGATGACTTAAGTAGATATGGGTATATTTACTTAATGAAACACAAGTCTGAAACATTTGAAAAGTTCAAACAATTTCAGAGTGAAGTTGAGAATCATCGTAACAAGAAGATTAAATTCCTACGATCTGATCGAGGAGGAGAATATCTGAGTTATGAGTTTGGCAGTCACTTAAGACAGTGTGGAATTGTTTCACAATTGACACCGCCTGGAACACCACAGCGTAATGGTGTGTCCGAACGTCGTAATCGAACTTTATTGGATATGGTGCGATCTATGATGTCTCTTGCCGATTTGCCACTATCGTTTTGGGGTTATGCATTAGAGACAGCTGCATTCACTTTAAATAGGGCACCATCGAAATCCGTTGAGACGACGCCATATGAACTTTGGTTTGGCAAGAAGCCAAAGCTGTCGTTTCTTAAAGTTTGGGGATGTGATGCTTATGTCAAAAAGCTTCAGCCTGAAAAGCTGGAACCCAAAGCGGAGAAATGCGTCTTCATAGGATACCCAAAAAAGACAGTTGGGTATACCTTCTATCTCAGATCCGAAGGCAAAATGTTTGTCGCTAAAAACGGAACATTTCTTGAGAAAGAGTTTCTCTCGAAAGAATTGAGTGGGAGGAAGATAGAACTTGATGAGGTTATTGAACCTTTACTTCAACCTGAGAGTAGCGCAGCGCAGAAAGTTGTTTCTGTGGAGCCTACATTAGCTGAAGAGGAAGTTAATGATGATGATCATGAAGCTTTGGATCAAGTTGCTATCGAACCTCGTAGGTCGACAAGGACGCGTACTACTCCTGAGTGGTACGGCAACCCTGTCTTAGAGGTCATGTTGTTAAACAACGATGAACCTACGAGCTATGGAGAAGCGATGGTGGGCCCGGATTCCGAGAAATGGTTAGAGGCCATGAAATCTGAGATGGGATCCATGTATGAAAACAAAGTATGGACTTTGGAAGTATTACCTGAAGGGCGTAAGGCCATTCAGAACAAATGGATCTTTAAGAGGAAGACGGACGCGGACGGTAATGTCACCGTCTATAAAGCTCGACTTGTGGCAAAGGGTTTTTCACAAGTTCAAGGAGTTGACTACGATGAGACCTTCTCACCCGTAGCGATGCTTAAGTCCGTCAGAATCATGTTAGCAATAGCTGCCTTTTTCGATTATGAAATTTGGCAGATGGATGTCAAAACAGCGTTCCTTAACGGTTACCTTAAGGAAGAGTTGTATATGATGCAGCCAGAAGGTTTTGTCGATCCAGAGAATGCTGACAAAGTTTGCAAACTCCAGCGATCCATTTATGGACTGGTGCAAGCATCTCGGAGTTGGAATTTTCGCTTTGATGAAGTGATCAAAGCGTTCGAGTTTATACAAGTTTACGGAGAAGCTTGTATTTACAAGAAAGTGAGTGGGAGCTCTATAGCGTTTCTAATATTATATGTGGATGACATATTGCTGATTGGAAACAATATAGAAATGCTGGAAAGCGTAAAGGAATATTTGAACAAGAGTTTTTCAATGAAGGACCTAGGAGAAGCTGCTTTCATATTAGGCATCAAGATCTATAGAGATAGATCAAGACGCTTAATAGGACTTTCACAAAGCACATACCTTGATAAGATTTTGAAGAAGTTCAAAATGGATCAGTCCAAGAAGGGGTTCTTGCCTGTTTTGCAAGGTGTGAAGTTGAGTAAGACTCAATGCCCAGTGACTGCAGAAGATAGAGAAAAGATGAGTGTCATCCCCTATGCTTCGGCCATAGGCTCTATCATGTATGCAATGCTGTGCACAAGACCCGATGTCAGCCTTGCCATAAGTATGGTCGGAAGGTTTCAAAGTGATCCAGGAATGGAACACTGGACGGCGGTCAAGAATATCCTGAAGTACCTGAAAAGGACTAAGGACATGTTTCTCGTTTATGGAGGTGATCAAGAGCTCGTCGTAAAGGGTTACGTCGATGCAAGCTTTGACACTGATCCGGATGACTCTAAGTCTCAAACCGGATACGTATTTATTCTTAATGGGGGTGCGGTTGGCTGGTGCAGTTCCAAGCAAAGCGTGGTAGCTGATTCTACATGCGAAGCGGAGTACATCGCTGCCTCGGAGGCGGCGAAGGAAGGTGTCTGGATGAAGGAGTTCATGACAGATCTTGGAGTAGTGCCTAGTGCACTTAACCCAATGACTCTGTTTTGTGATAATACTGGTGCCATTGCTCTAGCCAAGGAACCAAGATTTCACAAGAGGACCAGACACATAAAGCGACGTTTCAATTCCATCCGCGATTACATCAAGGAGGACGACATAAATATTTGCAAAGTACACACGGATCTAAATGTTGCAGATCCGATGACTAAACCTCTTCCAAGGGCTAAACATGAACAACACCAGAACTGCATGGGTGTTCGATTCATTACAATGTAAATCACATAGTGATGTGAACTAGATTATTGACTCTAGTGCAAGTGGGAGACTGTTGGAAATATGCCCTAGAGGCAATAATAAATTGGTTATTATTATATTTCCTTGTTCATGATAATCGTTTATTATCCATGCTATAATTGTATTGATTGGAAACTCAAATACATGTGTGGGTACATAGACAACACTGTGTCCCTAGTAAGCCTCTAGTTGACTAGCTTGTTGATCAAAGATGGTTAAGGTTTCCTAGCCATGGACATGAGATGTCATTTGATAACGGGATCACATCATTAGGAGAATGATGTGATGGACAAGACCCAAACTGTAAACGTAGCATTTGATCGTGTCAGTTTATTGCTATTGTTTTCTGCATGTCAAGTATCTGTTCCTTTGACCATGAGATCATGCAACTCACTGACACCGGAGGAATACCTTGTGTGTATCAAACGTCGCAACGTAACTGGGTGACTATAAAGGTGCTCTACAGGTATCTCCGAGGGTGTCTGTTGGGTTGGCATGGATCAAGACTGGGATTTGTTACTCCGTATGACGGAGAGGTATCTCAGGGCCCACTCGGTAATACAACATCACATTGAGCCTTGCAAGCAAAGTGACTAAAGAGTTAGCCACAGGATCTTGTATTACGGAACGAGTAAAGAGACTTGCCGGTAACGAGATTGAACTAGGTATAGTGATACCGACGATCGAATCTCGGGCAAGTAACATACCGAAGAACAAAGGGAACAGCATACGGGATTAACTGAATCCTTGACATAGAGGTTCGACCGATAAAGATCTTCGTAGAATATGTAGGAGCCAATATGGGCATCCAGGTCCCGCTATTGGTTATTGGCCGTAGAGGTGTCTCGGTCATGTCTACATAGTTCTCGAACCCGCAGGGTCTACACACTTAACGTTTGGTGACGATTAGTATAATTGAGTTATTATGTTGGTGACCGAAAGTTGTTCGGAGTCCCGGATAAGATCCCGGACATGACGAGGATCTCCGGAATAGTCCGGAGGTAAAGATTGATATATGTGATAATAGTGTTTTGATCTCTGGAAGGGTTCCGGAGTTCACCGGAATGGGTTCCGGATGTTTACCGAAGTGTTCGGGTGCAGCAACACTTTATATGAGCCAAAGGGATAAAGCCCACAAGGTATTGGAAAGTGCAAAAATAGTTTTGCTGCCGCGTAAGCGGTACTACCGCTTGGTGAAGCGGTACTACCGCCCGAGCGGTACTACCGCTTGTGTGAAGCGGTACTACCGCTTGTGCGCGGCTGTGCACGGTTCGGCAGGGATCCGAGTTGGACTCTTTCCCTGCGGGCCAAACCGACCTTGTGCGGGCAAAACCGACCCGGAGGAGGCTTTTACTCCAAGTTTAGACCCCAAGGCTCAACATATAAATAGAGGGGCAGGGCTAGCACACGGGACACATCAGGATTTCCCAAGCCGTGTGCCGGCAACCCTAGCCCTCTAGTTCCTCCGTCATAATCTCCGTAGTGCTTGGCGAAGCCCTGCAGAGATTGTTCCTCACCACCATCACCACGCCGTCGTGCTGCTGGAACTCAACCACTACTTCATCATCGCTCGCTGGATCGAGGAGGTGAAGGCGTCATCAAGCCGTACGTGTGTTGAACGCGGAGGTGCCGTCCGTTCGGCACTAGATCGGAAGGATCGTGATTGGATCGCGGGACGCTCGGCGATTTGGATCGCGAAGACGTTCGACTACATCAACCGCGTTTATTAACGCTTCCGCTTAGCGATCTACAAGGGTATGTAGATTCACTCTCCCTCTCGTAGATGCTCATCACCATGGATAGATCTTATGTGTGCGTAGGAAAACTTTTGTTTCCCATGCAACGTTCCCCAACACCATCAACTTATGACGAATGAATCTCATAGCATAACATCAATCGGGTCGATTCAACATAAGTGTTCTACTAACATTGTGCCCTCAAAGTTGCCGGCATAGTCATGCCCATGATCAGGAAAACAGAACCATCATGCAACACTTGAGCTAGTCTTAGAGGCCAGACTAGGAATACATTTTACCGTTTATTATTCCACACGTGCATATGAGTCTTCCTTCAAGCCTCGTGGTTATTGCAGACTCGAGAACCATAGCAGTTATAGCATGGAACATAAACATAATTATGATCATGGAGATAAATAATAACATTTGTTAGTGCCTCTAGGGCATATCTCCTACACATGTCATCACAATAATCATCATAAATAGCCACTTTGTTATCATAGTCAATTGAAACCTCTTTCAAAATAGTGGAATCATCATTAAATAAAGTCATGACCTCTCCAAATCCACTTTCATAATTATTGCAATAAGATTCAACACCCTCCAAAATAGTGGGATCATTAGTACCTAGAGTTGACACTCTTCCAAACCCACTTTCATCAATATAATCATCATAAATAGGAGGCATGCTATCATCATAATAAAAAAATTCATCAAAACTTGGGGGACTAAAAATATCATCTTCATCAAACATAGCATCCCCAAACTTGTAGTTTTGCATATCATTAGCATCATGGATATTCATAGAAAGCATACTAACAACATTGAAATCATGCTCATCATTCAAAGTACTCACATTTAACATTTTATTAAATTCTTCCTCTCGCAATTGAGCACAACTTTCCGATCCATCATTTTCAAGAAAGATATTATATAGATGAAGTATGTGAGGCAACCTCAATTCCATTTTTTGTAGTTTTCTTTTATGAACCAAACTAGTGATAAACAAGAAACTAAAAGATTCGATTGCAAGATCTAAAGATATACCTTCAAGCACTCACCTCCCCGGCAATGGCGCCCGAAAAGAGCTTGATGTCTACTACGCAACTTTTATTCTTGTAGACGTTGTTGGGCCTCCAAGTGCAGAGTTTTCTAGGACAGTGGCAAATTTCCCTCAAGTGGATGACCTAAGGTTTATCAATCCATGGGAGGCGTAGGATGAAGATGGTCTCTCTTCAACAACCCTGCAATCAAATACAAGAAATCTCTTGTGTCCCCAACACACCCAATACAATGGTAAATTGTATAGGTGCACTAGTTCGGCGAAGAGATGGTGATACAAGTGTAGTATGGATAGTAGATATAGGTTTTTGTAATCTGAAAATATAAAAACAGCAAGGTAGCAACTGATAAAACGGAGCACAAACGATATTGCAATGCTTGAAAACAAGGCCTAGGGTTCTACTTTCACTAGTGCAATCTCTCAACAGTGCTAACATAGTTGAATCATATAACAATCCCTCAACGTGCGACAAAGAATCACTCCAAAGTTCCTATTAGCGGAGAACATAAGACATAAATTGTTGTAGGGTACGAAACCTCCTCAAAGTTATCATTTCCGATCAATCTATTGAGCCATCCCTATAAGTGTCACAAACAGCCCTAGAGTTCGTACTAAAATAACACCATATGATACGCATCAACCAACTCTAATGTCACCTAGATACTCCAATGTCACCACAAGTATCCGTGAGTTGATTATTCGATATGCATCAAAACAACTTCAGATTCATAATATTCAATCCACACAAAGAACTTCAAAGAGTACCCCAAAGTTTCTATCGGAGAAAAGAAGATGAAAACGTGCAACCAACCCCTATGCCTAGATCACCCCAAGGTCACGGTGAGGGTGTCCCGGACTAGGGGGTACTCGGGCTGCCGGCCTATCTCTCGTAGGCCGGGCTGGTGGGCCGCTCTCTACTCGTCGATGGAAGGCCAGATTGTGGGCGACCCCGTGTATCAGAAGGAAACCTCCGAAGACTTGGCGTCTCCTCCAAGGAATAATCGGCGTGGCTGACATGTTTATCCCCTGATGGTAACCGACCGTATGTAACCCTAGGACCCTCTGGTGTCTATATAAACCAGAGGGTTTAGTCCGTAGAGGATCATCATATCCATTGCCTAGGGTTTAGCCCATATGATCTCGAGGTAGATCAACTCTGTAACCTTCATACAATCACATCAATACAATCTAGCAGGACGTAGGGTATTACCTCTTCGAGAGGGCACGAACCTGGGTAAATCGATGTCTCTACGTTCCCTGTTACCCATTGATTCTTAGACCTACAGTTCGGATCCCCTACCCGAGATCTGCCGGTTTTGGTACCGACATTGGTGCTTTCATTGAGAGTTCCGTCGTGGGTCATCAAGGATCAATGGCTCGCCTAGTCATCAGCAACAGCGCTAGCTGCAGGGACACTTTCGTTCCCGGCCAGCTCTTCGCGTTCGGTAGCGTCATGCTACACGCTGATCCGGCCGGTCACCTTGGCCGGGTCGACAGCTTCACCCCCGACCAGGAGATCAGGTTCGGAAACTTAGAGTTCGTCGCCGACTCCCGGGGAGATCTTATCCTCATGTGGTCCTCAGCCTCGCCTGAAGGACCCACAAATCCTGAAGCACCGACTTCGAGTACGGCCAACCCCACTACCGAGACGGCCGCCACTGCGGATCCAGCCTTGAGCCCAGACCTAATCTCCGCGCTCGGCTGCCGAAGATCAGCCTCGGCCGAACATGACTACGGGGCGAATTCAGACACCCCCGTCATGGCCATACTGTGGGTTGACCCCGCAAACTGCCAGAACTTGGAGCCGACGGATCTCTCGTTGTTAAACGGGATATTAGATCGGATCCAGGCCCTAGGAATCACCGATGGCCAGTCCTCGGTCTACGATCAGATCAGGCTTAAAACCGACAACAGGAAAATTCACACCCCTGCCACCACTCACTTGGTCGCCACTATCGAAGGCCCCACGGAGGGCTCACCCCTTCCCCCAGAACCGAAAGCGCATGAGGTGCAAGTTTCTGACCAGCAAGCTTCATCCTCCAGCTCGGCAGCCGAACTCCGCTCCGGAGAGAGTTTAGAGCCGAAGTCTGGTTCAGCACGCAATTCCGGATCCACGCACCCGTGCCCGGCCAACTATCCAGAGCTTGGCGCATTGGATTCCATGTCAATCCAGGACGCGGCCGCCAAAACTCCGGACTCACACTCCGCCGGGATCAAATTTTTTATCCCGCCCACCCCCCACATTGAGTACTATCCAGATAACTCAGGTCGGCCCGACATATGGGATCTAATGTACGTAAAGCAGCAGTTCGGAGAGATAGTTCGGCACTTCTGGGCCAGATTCCTTATCGTCAAAAACAAGATGACGGACGACTGCAACAAGGACATTCTGGAGATCTTCCGACAGAACTGCCGAGACGAGGGCGTCTTAAACGCCCTCGCCCGCCGCCACATCCAAAATTTCTCTGATTTATCGGATATGGTGTCCAAATACTGTGCCATGGAGTATGCATGGCAGGCTCAGCTCGAGCAAACGAAGTCAATCCGTACAGAGGAACCAAACCGAGCTCGGGCAGAACGCGCACACCCTCGTCGGACACCCCAATACGAGCCATCCGAGAAAAGGATGAAACCCCTGACAAAATCCAGAACGGTCCTTGACGAACTGCTGGATAAACCATGCCCCATACACTCCGGTCCTCCTCAACACAAACCCAACCCACAGCCTTCGGGCTTGCTGGGTGGTCAGGCAAGTCGCCAAGAGCGGCGAAGTCATCCTCGGAGGCCCGTACTCAAATAAAAGTCCAGCAACACCCTTTGATGATGACGCCGAGATCTTAACAATCTACGAGACGTATTCCTCGAAGAATCAGAGGAAGAGAGCCCTTCGAGAGCTCGCTCAAATTCACCATGTGGCAGAGACAGACTCATGGACAGACACACCCATCACTTTCAGTGAACAAGACCAGCCGAGGTCCCGCCCTACCCGAGCTGCTGCCGCCCTTGTCCTTGATCCCATAGTGGATGGATTTCGACTCCAAAAGGTGTTAATGGACGGCGGTAGCGGGCTAAACCTCATTTACGAGGACACCTTGGACAAAATGTAGTTTGATAGATCCCGCATCGAGCAAAGTCACACCACCTTTCGAGGGATCATCCCCGGAAAGGAGGCGCGTTCTAGTGGCCGAGTGGCTCTTGATGTGGTCTTCGGAACTCCCGAGAACTAACGATCCGAAGAACTGCTTTTCCACATCGTGCCCTTCCGCAGTGGCTACCATGCCTTATTAGGGCGCGATGCCTTCGCATGATTCCATGCCGTCCCACATTACGGGTACATGAAGCTTAAAATGCCAGGGCCAAACGGCGTGATCACAGTACTAAGTGATCCGGACAGAGCTCTTCGGGCCGAGAACAAAACAGCATCCCTCGGCCTCGAAGCGTTGTCCGAAGCCCTCGCAGCTGAAGAACTGACCGCGCTCCGCTCAACGGTGGATAAGGACGACGTAATCCTCGACAAAAGGCCCAAATCCACGTCCTTCAAACCAGCGGATGAAATCGTCAAATTCCAAGTGCACCCAACAGATCCCAACAAGACGGCGTCCATTGGAGCTCAGCTGGACCCCGCGGTCGATGAAGAGCTGCGCAAATTTTTGCGTGAAAACTGGGATATCTTCGCCTGCCACCCATCAGACATGCCAGGGATCCCGCGTAGATTAGCCGAGCACAGCTTGAACATCATTAAGGGTTTCAAGCCAGTCAAACAGACTCTACGTCGGTTTTCCGAACCCAAGCGTCAGGCTATGGGCGAGGAACTGGCAAAGTTGTGTAGGGGAATGCAGCATAAAACAAAAAATTTCTGACCTACGCACCAGCCCAGGACCACTATGGAGACTGCATACAAGGTTTGATCTTTTTCGTTACCGACTCGTAGCGCAGCGGAAGAAGAGTCGATGACGATCGTTGGTGCAGATCCCCGCAGCTAGGATTTACAACCTCCCAACCGTGAGGATGTACTCCCTCGTCAGCTCACCGGACGGATCCTCGGGCAGCCCTTCGGGAGGCCTCGGGACAGTCCCTCAAATAGTCCCACCGGACGGATCCTCGGACAGCCCTTCGGGAGGCCTCTGGACAGTCCCTCGGATAGTCCCACCGGACGGATCCTCGGACAGCCCTCCGGGAGGCCTCTGGACAGTCCCTCAGATAGTCCCACCGAACAGATCCTCGCACAGCCCTCCGGGAGGCCTCTGGACAGTCCCTCGGATAGTCCCACCGGACGGATCCTCGGTGTTGGTGCAATTCCTTGCCCCTTGTGTTTTGGAGATTGTTGTCAGAAACAGTTTGGGACTGATTTGTTTGCTAGTGCACACAGAGAGAAATAGTCCTTGGAGTATCAAGAGGAATGCTATATTCTGTCGAGAAGATTGTTGTAAACTTCACTGAGGATTATCTGCACAGCAGACGAATGATTATGTTTTGAGGAATGTTATTTCCCGAAAGATTTGCTACCGAGAAGATTGCTATAATCTACCGAAAGATTTGCTACCGAGAAGATTGCTATAATCTTCCAAAAGATTTGCTACCGAGAAGATTGCTATAATTTTCCGAAAGATTTGCTACTGAGAAGATTGCTATAATCTCCCGAGAAGTTTGCTACCGAAAGGTTTGCTATCGAAAGGTTTGCTACCGAAAAGTTTGCTGTCGAGAAGATTGCTACTTCCGAGAAGTTTGCTATAAACTTCTGCGAAAGTTATCTGCGCAGCAGAGAAGATTGATATGTTTCGAGAAGCTTAATATGGAGAAGATTTCTACTTCTGAGAAGTTTGCTATAAACATCCCCGAAAGTTATCTGCGCTGCAGAAAAGATTGTCACGTCTCGAAGAGTGTGTTATCAAGAAGAATGCTATATTCTATCAGGAAGTTCAAAGAACTTCACCAAGAAACATCTGCGTTGCAGAGAAGAGAAGGATATGTTTCGAGAAGAAAGCATACCGAAAAGATTGCGTGCCGGAGATGGTCCAGAAAGAATTGCTGACGCAAAGCAATTTTCATTTGGTGTGTCTGAAGAAGAATGACTGCAGTCGAGAAGATTGAAGACGAAGCGAAGACGTAGCATTTGTTTCGTTGTTCTTCTTTCTTTTATTTGAGTCATAGGACCACCGTACTATTAAGAGGGGTATAAGTGTTCGAAACTTTTGTCTGTTGTGATGCTTAGCCAAAACCCATGAAAGATTGAGAGAAATCTCTTTGTGTTCCGAATGATTACCTGTCAGCAGAAGACGTTGTTCTTCGGAGCTGCAGGAGATATCTTTCGGACCGAGGAGTTAGCACTACTTGTTCCTCAAGTAATGTTACCGTTGTGCTCAAAATCCGACCGTTGGAAACGTGTCGGTTGGCCATTGGCTGGACCACGTGTCCTAAATGGTCATTTCCCATCCGGGAAGGCTGCGGCTATAAATAGCCACCCCGCACCAACGTTGTCCGTTGGCTGCTCCACTTGAGATTCTGAGAAGATTGATTGAGCACCCCTCTCCGAGAGATTTGAGTTTAAAATCCACTGAGAGAAAATCAAGAGCCGAAACTTAGATAGTGGTTGAGCATCACAGTAGATCTGAGTTGAGAGTTCTTGTACCTATTACTCTTGAGAGCTGCATACTCTCTAGACGGATAGGTGTCGGCTCGAGTGTTGAAGAGTTGTTGTCTTCACCGAGCAAAGTCTTCAGCAACCAAGAGTCATTGTGGTTCGCGAAGAAGTCTGTCGAAGGTTTGGAGATCGCCGACAAGAATCCACCACGAGTGAAATCAACTGAAGTTCGAGGAACCTCACGTTGAGGAGAATAGGATGGAGAGATTTATCTCCTGTGTTGAATCACAAGTCCCTCCAACCAGATGTAGCTCTTTTGCAGAAGAGTGAACTGGTCTACGAAATCATCTGTCGCCATCGAGCACCACTGGTCATTTCTATCCTACTGCATTTCTTTCAGTAGTTTACTTTCGGTGCTCCTTGCTGTCGATAGATATCTATCTGTGTACTGTGATTCTTTATCTTTCAAGCATTCCTTTCAGTACCGTGACTATATTGTTGCACACTTGCTTTCACAGTACTTAAGGTTGTTTGTCTGTATGTTCATCTGCTTTTCATTTGGTGGTACTTAGTCTTTATGCTAAGTCTTGCTCTGATGAATATTTCACAGTAGTGTGCATGTTTTGTATCTGTTATATGTGCAATTGTTTCATGTGTGTAACTCTATCCATGTTGATAGTTTTGTTTCTGTAGTAGTTTTGATTCGTAGAACTAAAACTGCTAAGTTGTGTTTCCGTAGTAGTTTTGTTTCGGGAACAGCTTTGTTTCGGAAACAGTTCTATTTTAGGAACAATTTTGTTTCGAGGACAGTTTTGTTTCGGAAACAGTTTTGTCTCGGAAACAGTTTTGTCTCGAAAACAGTTTTGTTTCGAAAACAGTTTTGTTTCGAGAACAGTTTTGTTTCGGGAACAATTTTGTTTCGATAATAGTTTTCCTTCGTAGAACTGAAACTGCTTAGTTTACTATCTGCTGTGCTGTGTTGAGAGTATTCAACATTTCGAAAGAAATTTTGAATCTCCCATTCACCCCCCCTCTGGTCGATATACTCCGGTCCTTACAATTGGTATCACAGCAAGGTACTCCTTGTCTCTGCTTATTAAGGTCTAACCGCCTTGGAGTTTTGAGTATGTCGCTTGCAGGACACCATGGGCACTCTGAAAGATTTCCTTTCTCCGATGGAAATGACTATCCATTCTGGAAACAAAAGATGATGATTTGACTGAAGGCTATCAACGAAGAAATGTGGCAGATTGTGGAAAATGGCTACACAATTCAGTTTCCCGAATCTCCCACACCCAATGACGAAAGAAATATTCAGCTGGATGCACAAGCAAAGGATATCATCTGCAATCATCTCTCCAGGACGCAATTCCTTCAGTACAGAAGACTTGAAACAACGAAATAAATCTGGGACAGATTAGAGAAGATCAGTGAAGGTGTTTCAACTCAAAAAGAAACATGAATCGATATTCTTCGGACCAAGTACAACCGCTTCAAGAGGCTCAAGAATGAAAACTGTCAAGAAACCTTTGATCGTCTGAATGATATCGCAAACAAGTTGCAAGGTCTTGGTGCTGAAGATATTACCGATCATGAGATTGTGAAGAAGTTGCTTTGGTCCCTGGACAGTTCTTTCAATACCCTCTAGCTGATGATCAAGGAAAGTCGTGACTTCAAAAGTCTCGATGATGCTGATGATATGGAGAGGCTGAACACCCATGAAGAACAAGAAGAAGAGAAAAGAGATCTATATGGCTCTCGCTACTGAAAGAATCATGCTTTCAAAGCTGCTGTCGATTCTTCTTCGAACATCGAAAATAATGCTGATGAAGATTCCGATGACCCTGATAGCATCAGCAAAGATTCCATGCAGATAACTAAGCACTTGCAATGCTGCCCGAAAGAGAATCAGTTTCCGAAAAAGAATCAGTTTCTAAAAAAGAATCAGTTTCCGAAAAAGGAATCGGGCAGTAACTCAAAGTCTTCGTCGAGGTCAAAATCTTCTGGAGAATATAGATGCTTCAAGTGCAAGAAGCCCGGACATTTCATCTCTGATTGTCCAATGTGGGAAGCTGAAATAAGCGCCAGTGGCAAGTTCAACATGGGAAGTAGTAAGAGTTTCAAGAAAAAGAGCTATGATTCTGATGATGAGAAGACAAAGAAGTTCTCAAAGAAGAAAGACAATTCCTACTTGAAGTCTTCATCAAAGTCTTCGTCAAGAACTCCCTCCAAGTCTCATTCCAATCGAAAGAAGAGCTCTCACAAGGCTAAGGCATATATTGGGAAGGAAATGGACTCCGAAGAAGAAGTCTTTGAGTCCGAAGAAGTTGTCGAAGAAGAATCCGACGAGGATTCAGATTCAGGCATAGCCGGCATTGCTTGCGCTTCCACACCAGCGTTGAACTTCTCCGACAACAATTCAAGTGATGTTGAAGCTTCCGCATATTGCTTCATGGCAAAAGCTTCGAAAGGAAAGGTACCTCCCAAGAAACAAAAAGCTTATGCTAGTGATGATTCCTCTTCTAGTGATGATGATCAAGCTAAGCTTATAACAATTGCTAAGAAACAACAATACTCTCTTGAGAAACTTGAGAAATCTCTCAGAAAGACAGAAAATTTGTTGGTCAAGGAGATGAAGAAAAACCAAATGTTGACAAACGAGCATTCTGCTCTTTTGGCAAAATTTGAGGATCTGTCAGGTCGTCATGATTTTCTCTCAGATGACCATGAAAGACTTAACTATGATTTCCTGAAAAGGAAACAAGAGATCGAGTGTCTGAGATTAGCTCATGATAATCTTCGGATTGAAAATGATTCTCTCCTCGCCCAGCAAATTAGTGCTTCTCAGGAGGAATTTATGCCACCTTGTCTAAAATGCCTAGAGCGCAGCAATTCTGATTCTAATGCTGAAACATCTGCTGCTACTGAAAGAAATGCACCTGTTATTACTGTTGAAACTAACTCCTCTTCTGAGGAAAATGTTGCTATTTCTGATGAAAATGCTAGGCTGAAGAATTTGCTTGAGACAGGAATGTTCAAAAGTCTCAAAGGACACCAAATTCTTTGTGATGTTCTGAAGAAGTCAATTCTTCACAAGAACCCTAGAAAGGAAGGGTTAGGTTTCGAGAGAAACTTAAATGCTGATGGAACATACTGGACACCTGAGCAATATCCAAAGACGGTATGGGTTCCTGGTAAAAGCAAAACTCTCGAACCTGCATTACTTTCAGGATATGATTGTCCAATTCCTTCACCTACTGATGAGTCATTTGACTCCAACTACAAACTGTTTAAGCAACAGAATGGTGAAGTATTTGCACATTATATTGGCACCAATTGCAGGAACGGGCCTCCCAAGAAAAGAATCTGGGTTGAAAAGTCTCGTATTGAAAATCTGCCTGCTACTGCTTCTCTAACCATGCAGGGAAATAACTTTCGTAGGAAAGGAAAATCTTCGCAGTACGAAACTGCAAATCCCTCATATGATTCTGATAAGAATGCTCGTCAGAAAGATTATATGCATACTTCTTCCAACCATTATGCTCATGTTTCTGGGATGAATTACAATGCTTATTCTTTCGATTATGTTAACCCTTCCCAGAGGAACAACTCTTATGTTTCTCGAAAGAAATCCTATCCTGCACGTCCGAAACCAAATGTTTCTCGGCCACCTGCCAAGATGTGGGTGGTTAAGAAAACCTAATCTTTCTTGCAGGAAAAATGTCTCCAGGCGAAACAAATCAAATCATATGCCTGAGACAAATCGATATTTGCAGGGGATATGCTTCACATTCTGAAAGGATTGACTTTTACCCTTGCTGATATTATTGCTTCTATCCCATTAGTGTTTCCTGAAAGGAAACTTGGCTCTATTGAAAGAATTTTGAGATACTTGCATTATCATATGATTTGCTTCGGCAAGTCAAACTAACTCAATTTCAGGATATTGGGTCATTTGTATCAGTGAAGATATATCCGAAGACACTGTCGAAGAATATGCTTGTGACTGTGTAGAAGATCAATCTCGCCTATTTTGGGAATTCTTTCAAGATATCTCTGAATGGAAAGGATATTATTATTAGTCACATCAAGATGAAGAATTTATTGGCTGACCAAAGTTTTCCTTCGGTCATTTTCTTTTGCTATGGTTTTACTTCGGGATTTAAGTTCCTTCTCTAGGATGTTTATCTTCTTTCATACATCTGGATTTAGTCATGTATGCATTTCACTCATGGCTATTTTCTTTCTCTTTGATTTTCTCTCTGAGTGAAATGCTTTGGACCCTACCCTTTCCATTCTATCTTATCCAGTCTATGCTTTTCTCTCGTGGGTACGCAATTTTATCTGAAACAACTTTCTCTCTAGTGTTCTTGGCTACGAGAGAAATGTGTTCCAAAGGTTATTTCTAATTTGGTGAAAGCCCTCCAAACTTTGGGTCTCCCGCCCAAGTGAGGAGAAACTGCTCCTTCGGTTGCCACATGTCCACGTACAACCGCCACTTAATCATGTGCGTTGAATGTGAAGAACCCATTGACTCTGAACCGTAGATTTTCTGTCGAGACGGTTGGGTTTCCCCCCTCCTCGTCTTACTCGTACGGTTCCAATCTCTTTGTCATTCATCGTCTCCCTCGCTCAAAAAAAATCCTCGGTGCGCCGTCGCACTTGCAACTTCGACGAGATCATCCGCCGATGAAACTCCAGTGGACCTCGCCACATTTGCTCCAAGGCACCGCGGTAAATCTTCCTCTCCGCGTCGCCTTAGTTGATCTCCGCCACCAAGTTAGGGTACGGAGATCCGAACTCGTATTTCTAATTCCATTCATAATATGAGTTCAACCCGACGCGATTATCTTCTGATTCAACTATCCCAGTAGATCTTCAAGAGCTTATACTTTTTACCGTGCACGGTTTGTAGTTTTTCCTCGTGCTCATCCGAATGGATCTAAACTTTGTGTGTTTTTCTCTGATGAAAAATTAGATAGGTTTCATCTTAGTAGTTTTCTTTCAGAACTTACTAGCATGAAATCTTTCGAAGATATTTCTCATTCGAGATAATTCTCAAAGTGCTGATCAATTCTTCTCGAAAAATGATTTTCATCGAAAACATATCTGTGCGTACTCATGGCCCTGTCTATATTTTCCCTCGCATGTATTCTCTTTCACAGGTTAATGGATTCTGTTGAAGATTCTGCTAAGCCTGCTGGTCAGACAGAAATGGGTAAAGAAAATGTCATGGGCACAAGAGTTGTATCAAAAGCTCAGTTTGATGAAGAATGGCAGTCCGCAGAAGAAGATGTGTGGCACTGAAAAGAATTCTGGGTGCCGAAAGAAATCCCGTTGAAAAGAAAGCTAGGCAGAAGAAAATGCTTCTGATGAAGAGAAATCTGGATGCCGAAAGAAATCCCATCGAAAAGAAAGTTGTGACGAAGAAAATGCTTCTGATGAAGAGAAATCTGGATGCCGAAAGAAATCCCATCAAAAGAAAGTTGGGCAGAAGAAAATGCTTCTAATGAAAAGAAAGCTATAAGCCGAAAGAAATGAGCCCAGTGCTCAGGGAGAAGGAAATGTGGAAAATGCAAATGTTTCAGATCCTCGAGCATCGAAACAATCTTCTGAAAAGGATGAGAGGCAGCGAAATTCTCCTTCCAGAGTTATTCTTCGAGAAGGTAGAATCAGAGAAGGAAAAGAAGGCTCAAGTGCTTCAAAACAATGAATCAGAGAAAGAAAAGGCCCTTGTGCCTTGTCAAATAGAAATGAGCTTGAGAATGAAAATCTTGAAAAAGCTGATGTGCCCCTCACGGAAAATGTTGCCATGGAGATTGATTGTCCAAGTACTTCAAATTCTAAAACAAATGCTGGTCCATCAGAAACAAATGCTGGCTCGCAGCTGAATGAAAATGCTCGCAGCTGAAAGAAAATGCTCTCTGCCGAAAGAAAATGCTCGCAGCTGAAAAGTAATCAGATATTTCATCATGAATATCTTGATTTACCACTGATGAGAATATTGGAATGCTTAAAGCAAATCCTTCAGGACATTGAAGATTTTCAGCTTACGAAGGTTTTCTCATTCAAGCACCCATGGAACTGAGAATATATTATCTAGTCTTATGCCACACTATATGTGTCGAGTGACAAACAAGATATCAAAAAACATGGGATCTCGAATGGATAACAGAGCACCATGTCATGAAGGGCAGCGCTGAAGAATTTCTCGAGCGTCTGCATTTCCCTCGGATTGAAAGCAACAACTTTGAAACTCGTGTGCATTTTATCGATGAGATTTCTGATGAACAGTTTCACCTCCTGATGGATTCGGATAAGGTTGGCGATTATCTTTCGTATGGTTTTTCCTCGGACAAAATATCTGAAGTTCAACTTTCAAACCTTCCGTTATATTCTGTGTCATACTACAAGTCCTCTGCTGGGAGCATATGACTCAGGAGCAATTCATGGTGTATTGCGCAACACTCTCAATGGCCTATATCTTGGCTATGTCTCCGATAACAAAGATGTATTCATGCATCAGATTGTTGATTCTGCCGAAGAAAATGAAGCTGAGAAGAAGATTATCTATCGATGCGCAAGGAAAGAATATCTTGCTCCAGAAGCTCCAGAGAAATTTATCCATCATGTTAGAGACACTCTGCTGATGTTGAAAGATTACAAAAGGCAAAGTTTTCAGAGATAATACATCCAGACTCCAGAGATCAGTCTTAGAACCCAACAACTCCTACTGAAGCACATTGATAATGATCGGAAAGAAAAAGAGCGTCTTGCGCATGAGCTGAATATTCCCCACAACAATACACGCAAAATTCAGATGAGTTCATGGATGCCCCATTGAGGAAATTGCTGAGGAAATTCAATTTTAAGAAGAAAATCAACATGGCTAGTCTGTTCGAAACATATGACTTCATGGATGCCCCGCTGACTATTGAAGATCTTCGAGAGTGCAACACCCCTAAGTTTTCAGCCAGATTTCCTTTGACAGATCTGCTGAGGATTAATCTAAACAATGTTATCACTGAGTTTGAGGCTACATCGCTTAAATGTTTATCTGAGGAGAATAGTGTTTCATTATCTGCTAAAGAGTTTCTCAGAAGAAAGATGAAAATGCTCCAGCAACCCTAGTTGTGCCGCAGCGTTCCGATAAAGAAGCAGAAGAAGATGCAGCTGAAGATAATGTTGTCACCTCTGAGGCGGAAACTTCTTCGCCAAGCGAGTCTGGACCTTTTTCGGGCGACGGTTCATTTTTCCTTCGGGCATGTAATGTCTCATGTTCTTTTTCACCTTTTTGACACTTGTTGACAAAAAGGGGGAGAAGACATCGAGTGATAGATTTGTGGGTCTTTGCTGGGTTATTTTTCGAGTTTACAACACTTGCCTTCATTTGATTCTTGTCGTGTTGTATAACTCTTGTGAACTCTTTCTAGTTCTCGAATGATAATAACCCCTGCCATACTTCATTTCTCTTGAGAATTTATTTTTGCAGGTGGAATTATTACCAGAGTTCACGTATGGATGCACTCTATTACATCTCGGATGTTATCCTTCAGTGCAATCCACTTATTCTCGAAGATGTGAAATATCGCTCTCCACCAAGGTTATTCTAATATATGCAGGTTTATCCAAAAGGTTAATCTTTCATATAATGCATACATTTAGGGGGAGCATATTTATCTTCGAGTTATTTATCGAATTTACATTCAGCACGTTTCTAGTTAACATATCTATCTACTTTTCGATGTTTATCTGTTTTGTCAACAATCGTCCAAAAAGGGGGAGATTGTTGGTGCAATTCCTTGCCCCTTGTGTTTTGGAGATTGTTGTCAGAAACAGTTTGGGACTGATTTGTTTGCTAGTGCACACAGAGAGAAATAGTCCTTGGAGTATCAAGAGGAATGCTATATTCTGTCGAGAAGATTGCTGTAAACTTCACTGAGGATTATCTGCACAGCAGACGAATGATTATGTTTTGAGGAATGTTATTTCCCGAAAGATTTGCTACCGAGAAGATTGCTATAATCTACCGAAAGATTTGCTACCGAGAAGATTGCTATAATCTTCCAAAAGATTTGCTACCGAGAAGATTGCTATAATTTTCCGAAAGATTTGCTACTGAGAAGATTGCTATAATCTCCCGAGAAGTTTGCTACCGAAAGGTTTGCTATCGAAAGGTTTGCTACCGAAAAGTTTGCTGTCGAGAAGATTGCTACTTCCGAGAAGTTTGCTATAAACTTCTGCGAAAGTTATCTACGCAGCAGAGAAGATTGATATGTTTCGAGAAGCTTAATATGGAGAAGATTTCTACTTCTGAGAAGTTTGCTATAAACATCCCCGAAAGTTATCTGCGCTGCAGAAAAGATTGTCACGTCTCGAAGAGTGTGTTATCAAGAAGAATGCTATATTCTATCAGGAAGTTCAAAGAACTTCACCAAGAAACATCTGCGTTGCAGAGAAGAGAAGGATATGTTTCGAGAAGAAAGCATACCGAAAAGATTGCGTGCCGGAGATGGTCCAGAAAGAATTGCTGACGCAAAGCAATTTTCATTTGGTGTGTCCGAAGAAGAATGACTGCAGTCGAGAAGATTGAAGACGAAGCGAAGACGTAGCATTTGTTTCGTTGTTCTTCTTTCTTTTATTTGAGTCATAGGACCACCGTACTATTAAGAGGGGTATAAGTGTTCGAAACTTTTGTCTGTTGTGATGCTTAGCCAAAACCCATGAAAGATTGAGAGAAATCTCTTTGTGTTCCGAATGATTACCTGTCAGCAGAAGACGTTGTTCTTCGGAGCTGCAGGAGATATCTTTCGGACCGAGGAGTTAGCACTACTTGTTCCTCAAGTAATGTTACCGTTGTGCTCAAAATCCGACCGTTGGAAACGTGTCGGTTGGCCATTGACTGGACCGCGTGTCCTAAATGGTCATTTCCCATCCGGGAAGGCTGCGGCTATAAATAGCCACCCCGCACCAACGTTGTCCGGTGGCTGCTCCACTTGAGATTCTGAGAAGATTGATTGAGCACCCCTCTCCGAGAGATTTGAGTTTAAAATCCACTGAGAGAAAATCAAGAGCCGAAACTTAGATAGTGGTTGAGCATCACAGTAGATCTGAGTTGAGAGTTCTTGTACCTATTACTCTTGAGAGCTGCATACTCTCTAGACGGATAGGTGTCGGCTCGAGTGTTGAAGAGTTGTTGTCTTCACCGAGCAAAGTCTTCAGCAACCAAGAGTCATTGTGGTTCGCGAAGAAGTCTGTCGAAGGTTTGGAGATCGCCGACAAGAATCTACCACGAGTGAAATCAACTGAAGTTCGAGGAACCTCACGTTGAGGAGAATAGGATGGAGAGAGTTTATCTCCTGTGTTGAATCACAAGTCCCTCCAACCAGATGTAGCTCTTTTCCAGAAGAATGAACTGGTCTACGAAATCATCTGTCGCCATCGAGCACCACTGGTCATTTCTATCCTACTGCATTTCTTTCATTAGTTTACTTTCGGTGCTCTTTGCTGTCGATAGATATCTATCTGTGTATTGTGATTCTTTATCTTTCAAGCATTCCTTTCAGTACCGTGACTATATTGTGTTGCACACTTGCTTTCACAGTACTTAAGGTTGTTTGTCTGTATGTTCATCTGCTTTTCATTTGGTGGTACTTAGTCTTTATGCTAAGTCTTGCTCTGATGAATATTTCACAGTAGTGTGCATGTTTTGTATCTGTTATATGTGCAATTGTTTCATGTGTGTAACTCTATCCATGTTGATAGTTTTGTTTCTGTAGTAGTTTTGATTCGTAGAACTAAAACTGCTAAGTTGTGTTTCCGTAGTAGTTTTGTTTTGGGAACAGCTTTGTTTCGGAAACAGTTCTATTTTAGGAACAATTTTGTTTCGAGGACAGTTTTGTTTCGGAAACAGTTTTGTCTCGGAAACAGTTTTGTCTCGAAAACAGTTTTGTCTCGAAAACAGTTTTGTTTCGGGAACAATTTTGTTTCGTGAATAGTTTTCCTTTGTAGAACTGAAACTGCTTAGTTTACTATCCGCTGTGTTGTGTTGAGAGTATTCAACATTTCGAAAGAAATTTTGAATCTCCCATTCACCCCCCCCTCTGGTCGATATACTCCGGTCCTTACACTCGGACAGCCCTCCGGAAGGCCTCTGGACAGTCCCTCGGATAGTCCCACCGGACGGATCCTCGGACAGCCCTCCGGGAGGCCACACGGACAGCCCTTCGGGAGGGTCACTCGGACAGCCCTCCGGGCAGGTACTCGAACAGCCCCACGGGCAATGGATCAAAACTACGACCTCTCTACAGGGTTGCACACATACGGTGTCAGCTATCCGGCAGGGCTTCGCCGTCCAGAATTAGTTCCCACCGGAACCCAGACAGCCTTTCGGCTCTACGAAACTATTTCGCGGGGAGGGAGAGAGAAGGCCAGATCATGCATGGCTTGTGTATGTTGAGAAGAGTGTGTCTTTAGGCAGCCCCCTCCACCCCTATTTATAGGCCAAGCCCAAGGGTGGCTTCTCCAAGAAGCCAAGGGGGGAAATACCAAAAGGCCCTCAAGGTGGCTTCTCCAAGAAGCCACCCAAAAAGCACTTTCACTATTTACGGAAACATTTTTCCGCGACCGTTAAATCCGAAAATATTTCTGTGGGTCTTAGAATAGTTCCAGCATCCACTAAAATGATTTTGGACGTGTTCCGAAACAATTCCGGATTAGTGATTTTCATCTGCGAAAAGCAACCAAACCGGTTCCGGCAGCTCCGGAACATTTTCGGGTTTTTTCTCCCAAAAATCCCAGAAGTTCCCAGACCAATTCTGGCACCCTCCAAGAATTTCCAGACGTGTGCCGAAACCAATTTGACTTAATGGTATACCCTGAAACAACTTTTCAGTTTTACCGAAACTATTCCGGTGTTCTCTCTCCGGAACTTTTCCGCTGTCTCCGAAACTTTTCTGGTGACTTTCTCTCAGACTCCCTGTCTAGTATTCAGCAGATAGATGACCCTTAAGCGTGTGACCCTATAGGTTCGGTGAAGTATAGACATGACCGTAACTCTTTCTGATCAATGATCAACATCGGAGCCGTGGACACCCATATTGACCCCTATACCCACACGAATGAATATTCGAGTGAACCTCCAGTTGCCGTGTGCTATTCCTGTTGCTTCGCGATATGTTACAAATACCCGAGGTGAGAATCATCGGCATCCCCGTGGATCAACACTTGTCCACAATGCCAGTTACCTCGTTACCGGTTTTGTTCTCTTTTCTTGTTCCCGTGTTCCGGCATCCCTGTGATCAAATCACAATGTGTCTGGCCAAACGATGATGGATACCGTAACACCAAGAGGGCCCAGAGATATCTCTCCATCGTCGGAGGAGCAAATCCCAATCTTGAGCTATCAATTCCCTTGACATACTTTCCCATGAACCCGTAAGCCGCCGTAATAGCCACCCAATTACGGATGATGTTTAACAAACCCCAAAGTTCATGAAGCAAGCATGAAGAAACCCGACACTCTCATGGTCTAAGGAATTATGCAAACATTAACTTTCTCTATGTTATTAACCATTAACTTGTGACGAATGAATCTCATAGCATAACATCAATTCGGGTCGATTCAACACAAGTGTTCTCCTAACATTGTGCCCTCAAAGTTGCCGGCATAGTCATGCCCATGATCAGGAAAACAGAACCATCATGCAACACTTGAGCTAGTCTTAGAGGCCAAAATAGGAATACTTTTTACCGTTTATTATTCCACACGTGCATATGAGTCTTCCTCCGAGCCTCGTGGTTATTGTAGACTCGAGAACCATAGCAGTTATAGCATGGAACATAAACATAATTATGAACATGGAGATAAACAATAACATTTATTATTGCCTCTAGGGCATATCTCCTACAGACTCCCACTTGCACTAGAGTCAATAATCTAGTCAATGCTAATGCACTTTACACCTATGGCATACCGGTGTAAAAATGCTTCGCTTGTGGTATTTTGATGTCCAACGGATCTGACAACTTCAGCTCCGTGTGTATCTTTGCATATCCTCGCGTTTTCATGCTTTCACAAAATTCATATTTTGTGTGGACATGGCTTTATATATATGTGAATCACAGGTCAAACCTTGATTCCTCAGACTGTGCTATGGAGCAACTATCTTTAACAGTGTTCCATTGACCAAAGCCATCTTGGAATCATACTAAGTTCATGAACGAACTATACAATTCAACATCTTGTATGTCGCTTTGAAAGCGGCAACATACTTAGCCTTTGTTATAGAATTCGCCACAGTAACCTGTTTGGAACGATTTCCAAACACCGTGCCACCATATTGTGTATTACACAAAACCCTTAACTTAAATCGAAAATCGCATGGAGCATTGATGAAGACTGTATCGATGTAATTACTTACAATGAGCACTTCATAATCTCTGCTTGCGAGAAAACATGTCATCAGTGCTACTTTAGTACTCAATGACATTTTTCACTGTTGTCCCATGATCAGTACTTTGATCACTTTGGTATCTATACTCGCAACAGCTTGGGAGTATCGGACATATCTGGTTGTTTTACATACCATGGAATACATGATTAATCCAAACACAAAGGTGTGTGGAAAATCCATCATGTATTTTGCTCATCAGTGTTTTGGGACACCAAGTCTTGCAAAACTCTTTCCATGTGACTTCGGCAAGAATCACTCCGTGGCGCTCTTATGCTAAACTATTTTAGCATCTTGTCAATATGTATTTTTGGCTTAGCCTATTAGGCAATTCTATCTCGTAGATAAATATGCCTAATATCAAGGCTATTTAGCCCAAGCACTTCATCGAAAAACTATTTTCAATGAAGTCCTAATTCGTGTCAAGAAATTTCCAATCAACAACGTGTCAAGCACACAAGGTTTTTAGAAATATTATTATGCTCCCACTTACTTTCTTGTAACCACAAGCACCTTCGTTATCCAACTCTTTTGACTATTTCATCAAAACGATGATTCCAACTCCATCTTGCTCTCTTCTGTCCATTGCTGGAACTCTGTGTGACACCCTGGTTTTTGGCAACTTTTTCTTTTCAAATCTTTCTGGCTTTATTTGCAATTTGGATGGTTTTTGAATCTTCTCAGTTGACCTTGGACTTATGAATTTCTCTCGGTGATCCAAAGCCCTCACCATCTTGCCAAAATCTTGTCACTCACCTTCTGGATCAATTTCCAATTCTTCATCTTTCCCAAATATTCATTTTTCTTCCTTTGGGAAAATCTGTCATCACTATGGGTTACAAAGCAACCTATAGTTCTGGTGATCAGAAATATCCCAAATTAATCCCACACCTTCTTGGCATCATCTACTCCCACAATCTTCAAAAACATTTCATGGTCCAGTACAAAATTTTGTCCAGAAAATTCCATTTGCTCTCTGGACAGTACTGGCCATTTGTGAAGCAACTCGTATTTTCCCAACTCAGAAAACTCCTAGAAAATTCCCTAAGATACCAGGGAACCTGTCTTGCCACAATATCCAAAAATATCATCTTGCCCAGTACAAATTTTCATCAGCAATATTCTGACAAGTTTCTGCTCAATTCAAACCTCTGTGAAGGAAGTACCAGCTAGATGTATCCAATTGAGCTGAAATTTTTATGGCATCTTCTAACCACCAAATAACCCTCCCACACCAAAATTTAGCTCCAGAAGATCAACCAGATGAGTGCTACAAGCTCATCTTTCCTCTGGGCCAGTAACACCAGTTGTACATGAACTGCATTCAAACCTTGATGAAATTTCCTCAAACTTGGCCAGCTTGGAGTCCTTCCAAGATAGATCATCCCAGACATCTCCTCTGGCTCCATCTCCAGCTCACCTCTCCTCTAGATCTCTCTCTAAGTTTCTGTCAGAAACTGTAGCTGAAGCTACACTTCGATCCAGTCTGTATCTGGCCAAACCAAGAGCACAGAGGGGCTAAATGACCAAAGGAGAACACCCTAGACATGGTGCGCTGGATTTGCACGGCCTCCAAATGCCGGACACCGTGGTGACCACGGTACTGGCATGCCAGTATGCGTGCTCTGCGTCTCGCCGGCGACTGTCGAGGTCATTCCAGTGGCCTCGCGCTGCCATTTCATGTCTGGAGGTGCCGACATCGCCGCTGCCGTCCACGTACCCCGTTCCCGCAGCTTCTCCTCGCCGGAATCGTCCTCGGCGGCCGCCACGGCACCCGGGCACTGTGCCGCCCGTGCCCGCACTGTGGCCTGCGGCTCGTCTTCTTCCTCCACTAGCCGCCACTGCCCGCCTTAACTCCTCCTGCTCTCTCCTATCCCGTCGCCCTTGCCCGGCCAGCCAGCGAGGCGTCCTTGCACCGGCGACGTGGCCCGAGCACCGCCGCTTCCAGAGAGCTCGCCCCTCGCCTATATAAGGCCATGCCCGGCCCTCCTAGCTCTCCATCGACCTCCACCACCTCCCAATCGCCCTCCCGAGCAGCGAGCCAAGGCCGAGAGGCCCTCTGGCCTCACCTCTCGCCGGAGATCCGCCGCCACCCGAGCCCAGCCACCTCGCCGTTCCACTCCTCCCCGGACTACACTGACTTCACCATCGAGCTCAACTCATTCCACTGACCACGCCCGAACCCTTGCCCGACCGAATCTCTGCCGGAATCACCATCTCCGGCGACGCCCGAGAGCCACCGTCGCCGGAGAGGAAGGGGACGACGCCGTCCGACCACCTCTCACCACTCCACAGGTACGTGTGTGTTCGTCTCGATGCGCTCTATCCATTCCCGTAGTCGCCGGACCTCGCCGCCGTCCGTGTCGCCGGCGAGCATCGCCGGAGCTCCGCCGCTCTCTGTTCCCCTCCCCCCTCTTTTAAATCTGACCGCTGGGGCCCGCTCGACAGTGGCTTACCGAAGCGGTAAGTGGAAGCGCACAGGCGAAATACACCTTCGACGTGGCCCCGGTTGATTTTTCTGATTTTCTATTTTAATTCCATATTTTGACCAGAACTTTGACCAGCCATAACTTTTAAACCATAAGTCCAAATCAATTGATTCTTTTTGCTCTGAGTTTGTATTGAGCTCCTCTATTTGCTGGAAAAATTTGGTATTTTTCCCATGCTCACAGAATTTCTGGTGCATAGAACAGTAATATGTGACATTTTCATTTGCATTTTAAAAATATTTTCAGAAGGAAATTCTTTTGGATTTGAAGCCCAGGAGTTTGTGGACAACCCAACAGAGCAAGGCAAGCCATGTCATCCATTGCATGAAGCATTTCAATAGTGTTGGTTATTTAATTGAATTATATGCATTATTTTAATATGTGATAATTTAGAGTAATTTTATTTTGATGAATAGCTACTACCATGTTAAGTTATTCATGATATAAACTCATGCTCGATAAATACTGGTTAACACTAAACCTAATTGGTTGATCTAGTGTCACCTATCCGGACTTTCCCGTGAAGCCACATTTGCCGGTATGGGACGGCCTTGACTTGGTCTGGCTTTGTGCTCTTTTATCGGTACCACCACACTAGGGAGGGTTATGCGTGCGTGCTGCCCTGATCAGGTAGGCGACGATAATCCTGTGAGCCCAGTTGAGTTATTTTGTCGGCTTCCCCGTTTGGGACAGTTAGTGGCCACGACGGTGGCAGGTGTCACGGGGTGACACAGGGGCCACCCAGGACATGACCCTGGGAGGGTATGATTGTCGGTGGTACGATAGAGGAGTCACGGGTCAGGCATGTTTCGTTGAAGCACCATCGATCCACCCGAATGGGATCACGAGGTCGGGGGCTTCATGGTGTGGGTAAAGTGTGCAACCTCTGCAGAGTGTAAGAATCTATTCGAATAGCCGCGTCCACGGTATTGGACAGTCCGTACTAGGCCACTGAACGGTCAACCACCCTAATGATAATAATGATGGAAGAACTTGTCTTATGTTCGGAAGTGCTCAGTGGCTTGTGAGCGTTCCGAGGGTTGTGGGACAACCCAGAGAGAGTAAGTTGATATTCGATAACAGTGAGTAAGCAACCCAAGTATTTAACCTGTTAATTGCCATGCTATTGTTTGCTGCATTGTTTTGGTTGCCATGAGCTTGCGAGTATATTCCAAGTTCTCACCTGGCGTGTCATGCCAGATGCAGGAGAAGCCGAGGACGGAGGTCCTGATGGTTCGTGCTACGCTAACTAGGCCGTGTCCACAGCAGTGTCCCTGTGGATGGAGTTTCCGCGCTATGTTCCGCTACGCCGTAGTTCTACCCAGTAGTATCGAGGCCCTTCTATGTTCCATAAATAATGTAGATATTGTCATAGCACCTGATGTGCTTCTGGCCTCGCTATCGATGTAAATTATGAGCTTGTACTCAAGATATTTCTATAAAGTTCAGTTATGTTCTGTTCCAAGTTGTTGTGTGTTTCCAGAAGACATGATCTCTGGGCTGGAAACACTGGGTAAACCGGTCCTCTGAGCCGGGGTGCCACAACGCTTGGTATTAGAGCCGCGCTGACTGTAGGACGCCCTAGGTAATCCTGCGCTAGAACAGTGATTAGTTTAGAGTCTGGGTGTGTCTGGCTTGTTGCATCTGATTGCTGCATGGCATGCATATAGTTTTTATTGTGCTAACCGCTGGTTGATGAGTGTAAATGGCACCAGTTCCGTACCACTACAATCATGAGCCGGCACCGTTCACTTTTCCAGTACTGCTCCGTAGTGTCTGGCTTCGGCTGTATACCAACGGTGAAGACCCAGTGTTCCAGGTGTTCCGAGAGAAGCTTGCTGGTTCAGTGTACGAGTATCACGCAGAGGCCTTCCTGACTGCGAGTTCGGACATTGGTAGCTACTCCCGTTCTTCCAAGGGCGGAACTGCTTCTACTCCGGAGCTGGCGATCCAGTTTGCTGCGATGGAGGCTCTTACTGACTTGCGCTTCCACGTGGTCGAGATGCAGACTCATCCAGGTTTCTTTCACTACCCCACCCTGTCGCCTGTGACAGGGCGAGTCCTTTTCGCACCCGTTGATCCGGTGAGTGATCGTGCTACTGGTGTTTTATCTCGTTATCTGAACGCCAGTTACCGTATGATCACTTCACTAGCTGAGGGGCTGACTCATGCCCGCGAGGCACTTGCAGCTGTTGCGGCAGCACAGTCTCCTCCTCCGCCTCCGTTTTCACCTGTGTATACTCCACCCGTTCCACCTTCTGAGACTCCTTCTAGCTCGTTCGGACCGCCAGGCTTTTCGTCTGGTAGCCGACGTGAGACCCCGGCAGAGTGGGCCTCACTCCTAGCTACTCCAGCTGCTCCGATGCTGCGGCATCGTGCTCCTTCTCCCTCGGAGGGGGAACCTTCCTATCAGCGTCGCCGTGTTTCCTTTGATCCGGAGGCCGAGGTGCACATCATCAGCTCAGATTCCGAGACGGGGTCAGACGACGAGGAGTCTGCAGTTTACCAGTGTTCGTGCCACCGGCGTCACTAGAGTGGAGGCTTGAGTTTCAGTGCATGCATCATAGCATCCCTGCATATGTCAACTGCCGTATGAGCAGTCTAGTCATGAACACCCCCCTACCAGCTTGTCATGTATGATGTTGGGTTGCCTTGTATAATTATGTTGTTCTCCTTATCTTCTGTTTTTTTCGGCTTTTTTTCTGGTGTCACACCGTCATGCTTTCCCTTATGGATGTTGCTCATCGATTCAGTATTTTGCAATGGGAACAAATTTAGGATGAAGAGGTGTAGTAATCAAGGCGGCGATGGAACTCCCGTTCGTCGATCCGCCAGACAGGCAGGACAGTCACCAGAAGATTTACCACCTCCACCCCCACAGGCACCAACCACTGATCAGATTATGAGAATGTTTGAGGAGAAAAGAAATCAAAATCTCATGGAATTTCTGAAAAGTATGCAGACTATGGTGGGTCAGAATAACCATAATGGGACACACTCTAAGTTGTCTGATTTTCAGCGTACCAAGCCACCCAGTTTTGGTCAGGTTGTGGATCCTATGGAAGCTGATGACTGGCTGAGGACCATGGAAAAGAAGTTGGACATAGCCCGCTGTGATGAATCAGATAAGGTTCCTTTTGTTACTCACTATCTGGAGGGACCCGCAGCTATATGGTGGGACAACACAAAAAATAACGTGGCCTTCAGGAGAAGATATATCTTGGGAAAAATTCAAAGAGGTATTCCGCAAGTATCATATCCCTACCGGCATTATGAAGGTAAAGCAGAGGGAATTTCTGGCTCTTACGCAAGGGAACATGTCAGTGGGTGAGTATCTGAACAAGTTTAATAATCTGGCACGGTACTCCACCCATGACGTGTCCACCGAAGAAAGAAAGATTGACCGATTCCTAGGAGGGCTGAATCATACCCTCCGTTGTCAGCTCTGTATGCTTGACTTCCTTGATTTCTAGACTTTGGTGAACAAGGCCTTCATAGCTGAACGAGAGCACAAGTCAGGATATGATGATCGCAAGCGGAAGTTTGAACCCAAGAAGGACAACCGTGAGCAGTTTGTGCAGAAGTCACGTATCTGGCCATCAGGGCCGTCTGAATACAAGCCTGCCTGGAACAATGGCAACAACAACAACAAGCCTGTCAGCCAAGACAAGACCTTCGGCAAACAGCCAGTGATGGAGGATTGCCGTCGCAATAACACATGCTTTACTTGTGGCCAGAGCGGGCATTACTCCAAACAGTGCCCCACAAGAAATGGGAAGCCATCATCTGACTACAAGCCACAGGTCAACAGTGTTGGACGCCGCCCCAATACGAACTTCTATCGCGGCCAAGTCCATCACATCTCCGCTGAAGAAGCCCGCGAATCCCCAGATGTGGTCCTTGGTATGTTTTCTGTTAACAACATACCTGCAATAATTTTATTTGACTCTAGGGCTTCTCATTCGTTTATTTCGCGGAGTTTTGCCACCTTGCACAAATTTTCTCCTTCTCTTTTGGACAAAATCATGGTGGTACAATCCCCTGGCTCCATGCTCAGAACAAATGTGATATACAAGGATCTAGAAATTTCGATACAAGAAGTGAAGTTTCCAGCTACTCTTGTTGCCATTGAATCCCCCGGACTGGATATAATATTGGGAATGGATTGGTTGGTACCACATCAGGTGTGTATCAACTGTGCCACCAGGAAGGTGTCGTTGGTTAACCCGGCAGGACAAACAGTGCAATTCACTGCTAGCAAAATGATGTCAAAGAAAGGAATGGCATTCAAAGCCACAGCTACAGACATAAGTCTGATTCCAGTAGTCAGTGAATTCCCGGACGTATTCCCGGAGGAATTACCAGGAATGCCACCTGATCGGGAACTAGAGTTTGCTATTGACATTGTTCCCGTGACAGCTCCAATTTACAAGAAGTACTATCGCATGCCTTCCCCAGAGCTGGTGGAATTGAAGAAACAGTTGGATGAATTACTACAGAAAGGGTACATTCGTCCAAGCACTTCACCTTGGGGATCACCAGTGCTGTTTGTCAAGAAGAAGGATGGCAACCTATGAATGTGCGTGGACTACCACCAACTAAATGAGGTCACCATCAAGAATAAATATCGGCTTCCCCGCATTGATGATCTGTTTGACCAGTTGAACGGGGCCCGGGTATTTTCCAAGATTGACCTTCGAACGGGGTATCATCAGTTAAAAATCAGAAAAGCGGATATCCCCAAGACAGCCTTCACTACAAGATATGGCATGTATGAATTTACAGTCATGTCATTCGGGCTGACAAATGCTCCCGCCTATTTCATGAGCATGATGAATAAAGTCTTCATGGACTTCTTGGACTAATTTGTGGTAGTCTTCATCGATGATATCCTTATCTATTCAAAAGACGAGGAGGAGCATAAGCAACATCTCCGCACTGTCCTGGAAAGACTAAGGATCCATCGCTTGTATGCCAAATTCAGTAAATGCGAATTTTGGGTGAGAGAGGTGGGATTTCTGGGACATGTTCTATAAGAACAAGGTGTGGCCGTCGACCCCAGCAAAGTGACCGCTGTATTAAACTGGAGGACACCAGCCACAGTAACGGAAGTCCGTAGCTTTCTGGGATTGGCAGGCTACTACCGTCGGTTCATTGAAGGCTTCTCAAAAATAGCCAAGCCGTTGACAGAATTGCTGAAAAAGAATCACAAATTTGCCTGGACGGAAGAATGTGACAGCAGTTTCATGGAATTGAAGACGAGGCTAACTACAGCTCCTGTCTTAGTTCTTCCAGACATACACAAGAGCTTCGACATATACTGCGATGCTTCCAGGCGTGGAATCGGCTGCGTTCTAATGCAAGAAGGGAAGGTTGTAGCATATGCATCCAGACAGCTACGACCTCACGAAGAGAACTACCCCACTCATGATTTGGAACTGGCAGCCATGATTCATGCATTAAAGATTTGGAGGCATTACCTCATTGGGCAGCGATGTGAAATATACACAGACCACAAGAGTCTCAAGTATATTTTCACTCAACCCGACCTTAATCTCAGGCAGAGAAGATGGCTTGAACTGGTCAAGGATTATGACATCGGAATTAATTATCATCCGGGAAAAGCCAATGTGGTCGCCGATGCCCTCAGCAGAAAGCAAGGTACCCTAAATGCATTAATGGAGGGAATCCATCCGAGGCTACGAGAAGAGTTTGCCAAGCTGAACATGGTGCTATGCGACCCAATAAGCCCGGATACCCTGGAAATTACTCCGACACTCATGGAAGAAATTAAGGCCGCTCAGAAATCAGATGAGGGTATACAAGAGATCAAGGAGCGCATTCCGAGAGGAAAGGCCAAGTCCTTCCATCTTGATGATCCAGGTACCCTATGGTTTGAAAACCGAATATGTGTGCCTGATCAAGACAACTTGAGACAGCAAATACTTAGAGAGGCACACGAGTTTGCCTACTCTATTCATCCCGGAGGAACAAAAATGTACCAGGACTTGCGAGAGACCTTTTGGTGGCCAGGAATGCGAAAGGACATAGCATACTATGTCGCCTGTTGTGACATCTGCAACAGAGTCAAGGCTGAGCACCAGAAACCCGCTGGACTACTGCAACCCTTACCAGTTCCCCAGTGGAAATGGGATGACATATGCATGGACTTCATTGTTGGACTACCCAAGTCAACAAGAGGCCATGATGCTATCTGGGTCATCGTGGATATACTTACGAAAGTGGCCCACTTTCTTCTGGTAAAGACCACTTTCAACGCTTACCAGCTGGCACAGCTCTACCTATCTCGGATAGTCAGTCTTCACGGGGTACCCAAGTCTATCACATCGGATAGACGCTCCCTGTTCACTTCAATGTTCTGGCTGCGACTGCACCAAGCCCTGGGAACCGTGCTAAAGCATAGTACGGCATATCACCCACAGACAGATGGACAGACCGAACATGTGAACCAGATTTTGGAAGATATGCTTCGGTCCTGTGCTCTCGCCCATGGATCCAAATGGGAGGATAGTTTACCCTATGCAGAATTCTCCTACAATAACAGTAATCAGTCGAGTCTCAAGATGTCACCATTCGAAGCCCTGTACGTACGGAAATGCCGCACTCCTTTAAACTGGTCTCAGACAGGAGACAGCCGCATCTTCGGCACAGATTTGATGCTCAAGGCTGAGAAGCAAGTCAAAGATATCCAGGAGCGTCTTCGAGCAGCCATGTCCCGACAAAAGAGTTACTATGACCCGATGCATCGGGAAGTAACTTTTGAGCCCGGAGAATATGCCTATCTCTGTGTTACCCCCATGAAAGGGATAAAGAGGTTTCATACCCGAGGAAAGCTTGCACCGAGATATATCGGACCCTTTCCAGTAATGGCTAGAAGAGGCAGAGTGGCATATCAGTTGGAATTACCACCGGAATTGTCTGACGTTCACGATGTATTCCACATATCACAGCTAAGGAAGTGCATTGCACCCCCGATCAAACAGGCAGATATGAGTGAGCTGGAATTGACTAAAGATTTGACCTATGAGGAAAGACCTGTCAGAATATTGGATGACATGGAAAGGACTACCAGGAGTAAGACAATTAAATTTTACAAGGTGTTGTGGGATCATCATACTGAGGAAGAGGCTACCTGGGAAAGAGAGGATTTTCTGAGATCAGCATATCCATACTTGTTCCCTGAGCAACCGAATCTCGAGGACGAGATTCATTCTAAGGGGGGTAGGTTTGTGACACCCTGGTTTTTGGCAACTTTTTCTTTTCAAATCTTTCTGGCTTTATTTGCAATTTGGATGGTTTTTGAATCTTCTCAGTTGACCTTGGACTTATGAATTTCTCTCAGTGATCCAAAGCCCTCACCATCTTGCCAAAATCTTGTCACGCACCTTCTGGATCAATTTCCAATTCTTCATCTTTCCCAAATATTCATTTTTCTTCCTTTGGGAAAATCTGTCATCACTATGGGTTACAAAGCAACCTATAGTTCTGGTGATCAGAAATATCCCAAATTAATCCCACACCTTCTTGGCATCATCTACTCCCACAATCTTCAAAAACATTTCATGGTCCAGTACAAAATTTTGTCCAGAAAACTCCATTTGCTCTCTGGACAGTACTGGCCATTTGTGAAGCAACTCATATTTTCCCAACTCAGAAAACTCCCAGAAAATTCCCTGAGATACCAGGGAACCTGTCTTGCCACAATATCCAAAAATATCATCTTGCCCAGTACAAATTTTCATCAGCAATATTCTGACAAGTTTCTGCTCAATTCAAACCTCTGTGAAGGAAGTACCAGCTAGAGGTATCCAATTGAGCTGAAATTTTTATGGCATCTTCTAACCACCAAATAACCCTCCCACACCAAAATTCAGCTCCAGAAGATCAACCAGATGAGTGCTACAAGCTCATCTTTCCTCTGGACCAGTAACACCAGTTGTACATGAACTGCATTCAGATGCGCTGGATTTGCACGGCCTCCAGATGCCGGACACCGTGGTGAGCATGGTATTGGCATGCCAGTATGCGTGCTCTGCGTCTCGCCGGCGACTGTCGAGGTCATTCCAGTGGCCTCGCGCTGCCATTTCATGTCTAGAGGTGCCGACATGGCCGCTGCCGTCCACGTACCCCGTTCCCGCAGCTTCTCCTCGCCGGAATCGTCCTCGGCGGCCGCCACGGCACCCGGGAACAGTGCCGCCCGTGCCCGCACTGTGGCCTGCGGCTCGTCTTCTTCCTCCACTAGCCGCCACTGCCCGCCTTAACTCCTCCTGCTCTCTCCTATCCCGTCGCCCATGCCCGGCCAGCCAGCGAGGCGTCCTTGCGCCGGCGATGTGGCCCGAGCCCCGCCGCTTCCAGAGAGCTCGCCCCTCGCCTATATAAGGCCATGCCCGGCCCTCCCAGCTCTCCATCGACCTCCACCACCTCCCAATCGCCCTCCCGAGCAGCGAGCCAAGGCTGAGAGGCCCTCTGGCCTCACCTCTCGCCAGAGATCCGCCGCCACCCGAGCCCAGCCACCTCGCCGTTCCACTCCTCCCCGGACTCCACTGACTTCACCATCGAGCTCAGCTCATTCCACTGACCACGCCCGAACCCTTGCCCGACCGAATCTCCGCCGGAATCGCCGTCTCCGACAATGCCTGAGAGCCACCGCCACCGGAGAGGAAGGGGACGACGCCGTCCGACCACCTCTCGCCACTCCACGGGTACGTGCGTGTTCGTCTCAATGCGCTCTATCCATTCCCGTAGTCGCCGGACCTCGCCGCCGTCCGTGTCGCCGGCGAGCATCGCCGGAGCTCCGCCGCTCTCTGTTCCCCTCCCCCCCTCTTTTAAATCTAACCGCTGGGGCCCGCTCGTCAGTGGCTTACCGAAGCGGTAAGTGGAAGCGCACAGGCGAAATACGCCTTCGACGTGGCCCCGATTGATTTTTCTGATT
The DNA here is from genome assembly GCA_039707655.1 of Elymus sibiricus. Taxonomy (NCBI): domain Eukaryota; kingdom Viridiplantae; phylum Streptophyta; class Magnoliopsida; order Poales; family Poaceae; genus Elymus; species Elymus sibiricus. The sequence goes on from CM077668.1 coordinate 345,874,792, forward strand.
TTCTATTTTAATTCCAGATTTTGACCAGAACTTTGACCAGCCATAACTTTTAAACCATAAGTCCAAATCAATTGATTCTTTTTGCTCTGAGTTTGTCTTGAGCTCCTCTATTTGCTGGAAAAATTTGGTATTTTTCCCATGCTCACAGAATTTCTGGTGCATAGAACAGTAATATGTGACATTTTCATTTGCATTTTAAAAATATTTTCAGAAGGAAATTCTTTTGGATTTGAAGCCCAGGAGTTTTTGGACAACCCAACAGAGCAAGGCAAGCCATGTCATCCATTGCATGAAGCATTTCAATAGTGTTAGTTATTTAATTGAATTATATGCATTATTTTAATATGTGATAATTTAGAGTAATTTTATTTTGATGAATAGCTACTACCATACTAAGTTATTCATGATATAAACTCATGCTTGATAAATACTGGTTAACACTAAACCTAATTGGTTGATCTAGTGTCACCTATCTGGACTTTCCCGTGCAGCCACATTTGCCGGTATGGGACGACCTTGACTTGGTCTGGCTTTGTGCTCTTTTATCGGTACCACCACACTAGGGACGGTTATGCGTGCGTGTTGCCCTGATCAGGTAGGCGACGATAATCCTGTGAGCCCAGTTTAGTTATTTTGCCGGCGTCCCCGTTTGGGACAGTTAGTGGCCACGACGGTGGCAGGTGTCACGGGGTGACACAGGGGCCACCCAGGACATGACGCTGGGAGGGTATGATTGTCGGTGGTACGATAGAGGAGTCACGGGTCAGGCAGGTTTCGTTGAAGCACCATCGATCCACCCGAATGGGATCACGAGGTCGGGGGCTTCATGGTGTGGGTAAAGTGTGCAACCTCTGCAGAGTGTAAGAATCTATTCGAATAACCGCGTCCACGGTATTGGACAGTCCGTACTAGGCCACTGAACGGTCAACCACCCTAATGATAATAATGATGGAGGAACTTGTCTTATGTTCGGAAGTGCTCAGTGGCTTGTGAGCGTTCCGAGGGTTGTGGGACAACCCAAAGAAAGTAAGTTGATATTCGATAACAGTGAGTAAGCAACCCAAGTATTTAACCTGTTAATTGCCATGCTATTGTTTGCTGCATTGTTTTGGTTGCCATTAGCTTGCGAGTATATTCCAAGTACTCACCTGGCGTGTCATGCCAGATGCAGGAGAAGCCGAGGACGGAGGTCCTGATGGTTCGTGCTACGCTAACTAGGCCGTGTCCACAGCAGTGTCCCTGTGGATGGAGTTTCCGCGCTATGTTCCGCTACGCCGTAGTTCTACCCAGTAGTATCGAGGCCCTTCTATGTTCCATAAATAATGTAGATATTGTCATAGCACCTGATGTGCTTCTGGCCTCGCTATCGATGTAAATTATGAGCTTGTACTCAAGATATTTCTATAAAGTTCAGTTCTGTTCTGTTCCAAGTTGTTGTGTGTTTCCAGAAGACATGATCTCTGGGCTGGAAACACTGGGTAAACCGGTCCTCTGAGCCGGGGTGCCACACTCTGAAGTTTGCATACTTACTAGCATCCTCTGGATTGACAAAATACTTCGGACTGTATCACATGCAAGTCCTAGGTTGCATTTCCATCACATGGAAATCCTTTTGGCATCCATGTATCATATCTCAAGATTGAAATATGTATTAATTGCTAGTTTAACCCGATCTGACTTTAAGCATCGCTACGGTGAGACAATCTCATCGTAGTCAACTCCTTGAATTTGTTATTGCAACAAGTCGAGCTTTATGGATAAAACATTTTATCCACATCAGTTTATAGTTCCATTAATGTTCGTTAGACTCTAAGTCTTCTGAAGGGTTTATCAAGATATAATCTTGAATCATGTATGGAAACTATCTCGGATTATATTGGCATTTAGCCAATTCTGGAGTCAGGGCCCATCAACGCTTCCTTGTGTATCGTAGGTATACTCTTGTCTAACAACAATATCTCGCTTGCGCACCTGAGAGGTTTGCACGAGTTTTGCCTACGTGGTTTAGCTGCAAGTTCGACCGAAGTCCATACATTTTATTGTAGAGACTTCCGTATCAGTCGTAGTTGGAAACTCTGGAATTACTTCCAAGGTTTCTTTCCTTTGATCTGATGATGAAGATACTATTATCTCGTCGAGTTGCACTGTTCTCCCACTCACCTTTTTGCAAGAACCATTCTCTTTAAAAGCATACCGTTCTTTGTGGCAAAACCTTTTGCCTCGGTACAGTGGTGGGGGAATACCCAGTAACTTGGGATAACCTACAAAGTAGCACTTGTCTGATTTCGAATAGGTTTGTAAATATTTTACACAAGCCCCATATTCCAAATGTTAAGAAGAAACATAACATTGGTTGGGCGTACCATACCATGGCGTCATTTCAACAGACCTGATGGCGCTCTTTTCAGTGTAAAAGCCACAGTCTCTAAAGCATTACTTTAAAAGGGATAATGGCAAATTGATTTATGTCATCTTTGATCTTACCATGTCATAAATGGTTTGATTACATCTTCACGGACATTCCACTCACAGTGGTGTTCCGGGAGGTGTAAGTTATGAAACTCTTTTCACAACTCATCAGACATTCGCTAAAGTTGCAACTCAAAAATTCCTTTCTACAATCTAGTTTGCAGAAACATAATCTTTCTTGTTACAATAATTTCTACTTCATGTTGAAAACCTTTCGAATGATTTCAAAAGATCCAGACTTACGTCTCATCAAGTAAATATCCATATATCTACTTGAGTCATTTCTGAAGATAGATAAATCCACTGCCAGCAACAACATTTATCGGACTACACACATCATGATGTATGATCAACAATAAGTTCTTTGCTCGTTCCTTATGGCCTGTGAACGGTATTTCAGTCACTTCACTTTTCGGAGGAAAGTTGCAAGTGTTAGATGATTCACAATCAAACGACTTCAAAATCCATCATTATGGAATTTCTCCATGCGGGTTTCTCCAATGTGACCAAATACAGTGCCACACATGTGTGGTATTCTTTTAGTCTTGCGACATTTAGCGTCAGTGTTATGGATGTATCATATTACCATCAATATTCATAACATACATCCCATCCATGATTGAAGTATGGCCCTTATGTTATTCATAATACTGAACAACAATTGTTCTTTTATGAACAACACTTTTGCAACAAACATTATGCAAATGGGCTAGAGTGTATAAAACTCTAAAATGAATTATGAAAGTAAATACAGAGGTAATGTATTATTATCAATATTCATAACATACATCTCATTCATAATGAAAGTATGGCCCTTATGTTATTCATAACACCGAACATCAAAAGTTCTCTTATGAACAACCTTCTTGCAAGATACCTTATGCAATGGGCTAGAGTGTATGAAACTCCAAAAATGAATTATGAAAATAAATACATAGGTAATACACCGATGGAAGGTATAGTAACATTTACTATGTTCCCAGCGCGTATCTAAACCTCACTCCGGTCAGTCTTTTAGGCCGTAGTAGTTCTTGCATCGAATTGCAACGGAAAACAATCGAGCGGGTATCTCTGTGATCAACTCACAATACCCAAGAATCAGTGATTAACATGTTTAATCATAATTCCCAAGAACTATTTCTTTGACCAGCCTTCTATACATCAATAACTTGTATGACTTTCATACATGAGCTGGACATTCCAGTCTTCTTTCTTTTTGCCTTTATACTTCTAACAGTTTTACTTCCAATAATTCTCCTACTCTCAGAAGAAGCACCAACTTGAAGAGCGGAGTCAGCCCCGGACTTCCTAGGTGTGTAAGTCATACTAACACCCTTCGGACATTTCCTTTCTCTTAAGTTGTTGTTTTATTCACCATCATCATATGACAGGCGTTCTACTGGATCCCTCTGTTATTAGTCAAATGCATAGTAAACACTTTTACTAATAGTTTGCAAAACAAACATTGCTTTGGATATCCCATATCTTTTAGCCTTTGTTTGTGTCTGAAAATGATTTTCAGTTCCATGAATATCACATAACTATCCCAAACTTTTGAAGTTCGGGTCTCATGGAAGCAAACATATTGCATTTGACCGTAACGGAATTCTAGCTTTTGGATCGAAGGACGAGAGTCACATTATCCATAGCATTAGCGGGAGAATACCAAAAAGCATGCGATAGGACAAAGTCCTTCTCGGCACTTTTGAGGACAATCCTCACATTACGTTACCAACCGTAAAGTTTTAACCAGATATTTAACAGCTATTCAATTTTAAGGGGAAGGTGGAAACGCGAGCCATTATTCTATAACTATTATGCAAATTTCACTTAGACAAGTGTTCATAATTAATTGCACCTAGAATTAAACAAGTTAATTCTACAGTGCGCTCCCACTCAAATCAATATCTCTCATAATTGATTGTGAGTGATACAAGATCCACATTTCAATTCAACGCCATTGATGTGGACATCACTGATGACTAGAATTTTAATCGGTAGGCCAACTTGCCAATCACATCTCTATGTGATTCTTGTTCATCTTTCGATGGGCGTGTTCCGAGCTCAGGACGATCAAGCCAGAACGTCAAGACAACCAAGTGATCTCGCTGCGAGGTCTGACCTCACCCGCCTCACACTTCTCTAATCGTTTGTACTCATGGAGACATGACGCACTCCGAGAAGATAGGTGCCGTGACGGTGCTACACTTGGGAGAACACTAACTACTTGATATTTTTGTGAGAGATCACCCTAATAAAAAGCGACTACCGCACAATCAAACGGGTGCATCATAAGGGATAAACATCTCAGGCAATTCATAATAGCATGATATGGTATAGCCCTTTCTGACGGAGAAGTCTTTAATTTCTTCGTCTTCGGCATTTGCGTCGGTGTTCACCTTCACGAAGATTGCCACCACCTTGTTGATGCACCAGATAATATTGCTATCTCTATAGCTAATAAAATAAGTGCATTACTTAAGGTTGACACGCGGGTCATTAAAGTGACAATCATATGGCTCCAGCCATCATGCCGAATCATGACATGCAGGTCATGTTAATTTACATTATATAGTCATCTCATACATAATCAAATTATTATGAGCACTGCTATACCACATCACATGCACATCTTGTGTCATCCTGCAAAACCAAGTTAGACGCCTCTAATCAGTTCATACAAAATTTCATTTTACGTGGCTTCTAAGGTTTCGAAGCAAACCGAAGCTACCAACGTCCATGATCAAGTATGATTATTCAAGTCGCTAGATTAACTTTACGGGGTGTATGAAACACGAGATAATAAAATCTCGAGCCCCATACTGAACTTCGTCATACGCATGACCCCCGTGCAGATCATATCTGCATTGCCCTTTCGTCTGCTAAATTTCATCTTTCTTTTTAACTATGGTGGAATTCAATGAACTGTTAGCACTTTGAAATTCCACCATGCTGTTATCAAGATCAGAAATATGCAAATTCCAGGGAAGCAACAAGAACATCGGGTAACAGATTTCATCTGCTACCCGCACAAATAATTATCAGCAGTAGAACTCATCTACTACAAATTATATTGTGCAACACCCATACATCTCTATGTATTCTAGATCGTAACCTGCATCTACGCATAGCACGGCTCATGATGCCATTGTAGGGGAACGCAGTAGAAAACAAAAAATTTCCGACCTATGCACCAGCCCAGGACCACTATGGAGACTGCATACAAGGTTTGATCTTTTTCGTTACCGACTCATAGCGCAGCGGAAGAAGAGTCGATGACGATCGTTGGTGCAGATCCCCGCAGCTAGGATTTACAACCTCCCAACCGCGAGGATGTACTCCCTCGTCAGCTCACCGGACGGATCCTCGGGCAGCCCTTCGGGAGGCCTCGGGACAGTCCCTCAGATAGTCCCACCGGACGGATCCTCGGACAGCCCTTCGGGAGGCCTCTGGACAGTCCATCGGATCGTCCCACCAGAAGGATCCTCGTACAGCCCTCCAGGAGGCCTCTGGACAGTCCCTCGGATAGTCCCACCGGACAGATCCTCGGACAGCCCTCCGGGAGGCCTCTGGACAGTCCCTCGGATAGTCCCACCGGACGGATCCTCGGACAGCCCTCCGGTAGGCCTCTGCATAGTCCCTCGGATAGTCCCACCGGACGGATCCTCGGATAGCCCTCCGGGAGGCCACACGGACAGCCCTTCGGGCGGGTCACTCGGACAACCCTCCGGGCAGGTACTCGAACAGCCCCACGGGCAAAGGATCGAAACTACGACCTCTCTACGAGGTTGCACACATACGGTGTCAGCTATCCGGCAGGGTTCGCCGTCCAGAACTAGTTCCCATTGGAACCCAGACAGCCTTTCGACTCTACGAAACTATTTCGCGGGGAGGGAGAGAGAAGGCCAGATCATGCATGGCTTGTGTATGTTGAGAAAGAGTGTGTCTTTAGGCAGCCCCCTCCACCCCTATTTATAGGCCAAGCCCAAGGGTGGCTTCTCCAAGAAGCCAAGGGGAAAAATACCAAAAGGCCCTCAAGGTGGCTTCTCCAAGAAGCCACCCAAAAAGCACTTTCACTATTCACGGAAACATTTTTCCGCGACCGTTAAATCCGAAAATATTTATGTGGGTCTTAGAATAATTCCAGCATCCACTAAAATGATTTTGGATGCGTTCCGAAACAATTCCGGATTAGTGATTTTCATCTGCGAAAAGCAACCAAAGCGGTTCCGGCAGCTCCGGAACATTTCCGGGTTTTTTCTCCAAAAAATCCCAGAAGTTCCCAGACCAATTCTGGCACCCTCCAAGAATTTCCAGACGTGTGCCGAAACTAATTTGACTTAATGGTATACCCTGAAACAACTTTTCAGTTTTACCGAAACTATTCCGGTGTTCTCTCTCCGGAACTTTTCCGGTGACTTTCTCTCAGACTCCCTGTCTAGTATTCAGCAGATAGATGACCCTTAAGCGTGTGACCCTATAGGTTCGGTGAAGTATAGACATGACCGGAACTCTTTCCGATCAATGATCAACATCGGAGCCGTGGACACCCATATTGACCCCTATACCCACACGAATGAATATTCGAGTGAACCTCCAGTTGCCGTGTGCTATTCATGTTGCTTCGCGGTATGTTACAAATACCCGAGGTGAGAATCATCGGCATCCCCGTGGATCAACACTTGTCCACAATGCCAGTTACCTCGTTACCGGTTTTGTTCTCTTTTCTCGTTCCCGTGTTCTGGCATCCCTGTGATCAAATCACAATGAGTCTGGCCAGACGATGATGGATACCGTAACACCGAGAGGGCCCAGAGATATCTCTCCATCGTCGGAGGAGCAAATCCCAATATTGAGCTATCAAGTCCCTTGACATACTTTCCCATGAACCCGTAAGCCGCCGTAATAGCCACCCAGTTACGGATGACGTTTAACAAACCCCAAAGTTTATGAAGCAAGCATGAAGAAACCCGACACTCTCATGGTCTAAGGAATTATGCAAACATTAACTTTCTCCGTGTTATTAACCATTAACTTGTGACGAATGAATCTCATAGCATAACATCAATTCGGGTCGATTCAACACAAGTGTTCTCCTAACATTGTGCCCTCAAAGTTGCCGGCATAGTCATGCCCATGATCAGGAAAACAGAACCATCATGCAACACTTGAGCTAGTCTTAGAGGCCATAATAGGAATACTTTTTACCCTTTATTATTCCACATGTGCATATGAGTCTTCCTCCGAGCCTCGTGGTTATTGTAGACTCGAGAACCATAGCAGTTATAGCATGGAACATAAACATAATTATGAACATGGAGATAAACAATAACATTTATTATTGCCTCTAGGGCATATCTCCTACAAGTTGCTCGAAGCCGGATTCATCCGGCGCATCAAACATCCTGAGTGGTTGGCCAATCTGGTCATGGTGCCAAAGAAGGATAAGTCCTGGCGGTTGTGTGTCGATTTTAAGGATTTAAACAAGGCCTGCCCCAAGGATCATTTCCCCTTGCCCCGCATAGACTAGATCATAGACGCCACCGCCGGGCATGACTCACTGTGTTTCCTCGACGCTTACTCTGGATACCATCAAATTAAAATGAAGGAGTCCGACCAAGCGGCCACTGCATTCATCACTCCTTATGGACCATTCTGTTTCAACACAATGCCCTTCGGATTAAAGAACGCAGGGGCTACATACCAGCGCATGATTCAAACATGTTTGGAAAAACAAATCGGCAAAACTGTCGAAGCATATGTGGACGACGTGGTTATCAAAACCAAACACGTCAGCCAGCTGGTGGACGATCTCCGGCAAACCTTTGATAGTCTTCGGACTTTCGATATACGGCTCAATCCGGAAAAGTGCGTCTTCGGAGTGCCGGCCGGTAAGCTGCTCGGATTCATTGTTTCCCATAGAGGAATAGAGGCCAACCCAGCGAAAATACGGGCACTGTCCAAGCTGGCTATCCCCATTGAGCTCAAACACGTCCAGAAACTTGCCGGCACTGTTGCAGCCCTAAGCCGCTTCATCTCACGCCTCGGAGAAAAGGCCTTACCGCTATATAAATTGCTCAAACGGACAAAGAACTTCGAATGGACCAGTGAAGCGGCGGCAGCACTCGAAGAAATAAAAATTCTACTGGCCAGCAACCCGATCTTGACAGCACCCAGCCCGGGCGAGCCAATGCTGCTATATATCTCGGCCACGAATCAGGTGGTCAGCGCGGTTCTCTACGTCGAACGAGAGGCAGACGGTCACAAGCTCCAGGTGCAGAAACTTGTGTACTATGTATCCGAAGTGCTCACCCCGTGTAAAACGAGGTACCCGCATTATCAGAAGATCGCCTACGCAGTTTTCATGGCATCCCGAAAGCTCCGCCATTACTTCCAGGAGTGCTCGGTTACGGTGGCATCCGAAGTTCCACTGGATGACATAATCAACAATCGAGATGCCACCGGCCGCATAGCCAAATGGGCTATAGAACTCCTCCCCTTCGAAATCATATATCGACCATGCTGAGCTATTAAATCTCAGGTTTTGGCTGATTTTGTTGCGGAATGGACGAAAGCCGAACTCCCTAGGGAGTACAGTACATACTCGCATTGGACGATGTACTTCGACGGCTCCAAAATGCTCGCCGGGCTGGGGGCTGGAGTGGTCCTCACATCCCCCACTGGCGACAATATTCGGTACATACTCCAGATCATGTACACCGACTCCAACAACGCAGCCGAATACGAGGCTCTGTTACATGGACTTCGGATTGCGGTGTCAATGGGCATACAGCGGTACGGGGAGATTCTAATCTCGCCATCTCTCAAGTCAACGGTGAATTTGACGCAAAAGACCCGAAAATGACAGCATACCGCAACGCCGTCCTAAAAATCTCCGCCCGTTTTGAAGGACTGGAGTTTCACCATATACCTAGAGACAGCAATCAAGCTGCCGATATCCTTGCTCGAATGGGCGCCAAGCGCGACCGTGTCCCTGAGAACACCTTTTTAGAACGACTCTTCAAGCCGTCCGTGGTGTGGCAGGAGGATGCCCAGGGCTCGGAATTCAATACCTCAGGAGAGCTCGTCCCTCCGCCTATCGAACCAGACGAAGGAATTATCGGGGGCTCGGCAATTGAAATGACATCTTCGAATCACGAAGTCATGGCGGTAATCGCGCCATGGACCGAGCCCTTCCTCGCCTACCTCCTCCGCCAAGAACTACCGGCTGACCAGACTGAGGCAAGGCGTATCATTCGGCGATCTAAAGCCTATAAAGTCCACGAGGGAGAACTATATAAGAAAAGCACTACTGGCATCCTCCAGAGATGTATATCCGAAGAGGAGGGAAGGCAGCTCCTGGCCGAGATTCACACTGGCATGGGCGGTCACCACGCGGCAGCTCAGGCCTTGGTCAGCAAGGCTTTCCGAGCAGGGTTCTTCTGGCCCACTACCCGAACAGACGCCCAAACATTGGTCCAACATTGCGTTGGATGCCAGCTCTTCGCAAATCAGAGCCATATGCCCCCCCACAGCCCTTCGGACGATACCAATTACTTGGCCTTTCGCGGTCTGGGGGCTGGACATGGTCGGACCACTTAAAGGGGGGACCAAGAAAAAGAAATATCTACTCATCATGGTAGATAAATTTACTAAATGGATTGAGGCAAAACCGGTAACTTCAGCCAAGTCTAAGCCGGTCATCGATTTTATATCTGGCGTCGTACACCGTTACGGTGTCCCTCATAACATAATAACGGACAACGGATCCAATTTTACCGCCCAGGAAGTCAAGGACTGGTGCGCTAATTTAGGCATTAAGCTCGACTATGCCTCGGTGTATCACCCACAGTCTAATGGACAGGTCGAGAGAGGTAATGGACTGATCTTGAGCGGCATCAAGCCCCGTTTGGTCCGATCTTTAAAAGAATACGACTGCCATTGGGTCGAGGAGCTCGACTCCGTATTGTGGGGCCTACGCACCACTCCTAATCTATCCACGGGCTACACACCGTTCTTCATGGTATATGGGGTAGAAGCCGTCCTCCCCAGTGACCTTATTCACGACGCCCCTCGGGTGCATATGTATGAAGAAAAGGAGGCCGAGCTGGATCGGCAAGATGACCTGGACGCCCTAGAGGGCGAGCGCGACATAGCTCGGGCTCGTTCTGCTTTTTATCAGTAGCAGGCCAGACGTTATCAGAGCAGGGAAGTACGGGCAAAGGCCTACAGCGTCGGCGATCTAGTCCTGTGTCTCCCAGAGAAGCAGAAGCATAAGCTGTCGCCCAAATGGGAGGGGCCCTTCATAATCGATCAAGTACTCGCGGGCGGAGCATGTCGTCTCCGTGACCCAAAGGATGACCGCCTCGAACCAAACCCTTGGAACGCAGCTCGGCTACGACGTTTCTACGGCTAACTCCGCGAGCTTACCTTGTTCGGTTTATCCTTCTAGGATTTATATTTTTCTAGTCAATAGTCTCTCCCGGATTGTGTTTGGATATGCCGAACTACGTTAAGTTTTTCTTCGGCAAACATCTTTGAATGTACCACACGCTGTTACCTGGGGGCTTCTTTTATGGAGCCAATCATATTTTATTTATTCAACCATCCGTCTTTTACGAGTTTGCAACCTTCCTGCATCATTTTAAAGCCACTATATGCATCAATTTGACTTAAGATTTGGCCAAGCTGGGTTGCCTCGCTCCTGTGTTTACCCCCTACGTTCCCGATTGTTCGGCTAGGGAGTAAAGGGAGCACCTCTATGATTGTTACATCCGGATTTCCCGGCTACGTACCTCAGATGGGTGAAGCCAAAAGCTAGCGTTCTTAAGAACACAAGTTGGTCGGCCACGGGGGAAGTGAAAATAATTGGTAACTATCACCAAGTTTCCGGAGTATTTTCCCGAAGTAACCATCCCCGTCTCCTTCGGGTATTCGATTATCCATCCACGGTTAACGTGTTAACCCGATGAAAGGGACCCATCGAGGAATTATTTTCGTCGGAAGATGTTTCTTACGTTAAACAGTAATATAACATAACTCCCCGAGCACGTTTTTGTCTGTTTGCACCAAATGGCCGGATTGCCTAGTTCTCCGAAGTATTTTCCGATGTTTTCGGATCACATAGTAGGAAACACTCCTCGGCTCCTGGTCGAGGAGGCGGAAGCCGATGGCTGGTTAAGACAACGTTTTATGCACGGTTCGGAGACTATTTGATGTAAAGTACATAGATGCATAGAATCAAACTGTTAATCTTGATCAAGACCGTCTATTATTGTCTCCAGAGCACAATCTGCTTGGGACAGCCGAGCTGTGGGCATAACCTGGTCATATACCAGATGCACGGGCACTTCCTGCCCATCTGGCCCTACCGGCCCAACCCTAGCTAAATGCTCCGGTTCCAGCTTGGTGAAACGGGTCTTGATCATCGCCCAAGCCTCCCGTGCTCCCTCACGACAAGATGACATCTTCCATAGCTCCAAGCGGTGCCAAGCTCCTTTGAAATGATTCGTGAGCTCGGCCATCCCTTCCGGAGCCACTTCGCTAGGCCACAGTGCTTTGAACATGCTCTTCATGGCTTTCCGGGCCCTCTCATGTATGGCGGATAGCTCCTTCAGGAGGTCCCGCCCGAACGAGCCGGCCTCCTCTTCGGGACGTCCGGACAGCAGAACTACAACGAGATGTGGCATTGTTCATATTGCTGCCTAACACGTGCAGTTTATGAACTGAAAAATCAGAATGCACTTACCGAACATGCCCGCTTTCAGTCTCTGGTTCTCCTCTTGGGACAGGGTCAGCTGAGTTTTCAAACTTTGATTTCTTGAGCCTGTTGTTCGCCTTCCGCCTTAAGCTTATCCCTCTCCTCATAACTTCAGGAAAGCACCCGGTAGCCAGCCTCTTGCTGTGACTCCGCATACCTTTGAGCTTCTCTGGCAATATCCAGATCCTTCCGCAGCTGATTTATCGACTTGGCTGCTATGGAATCATCTTTCATTAGCAGAGGTGTTCCATCAAAAAATTTAACAACTTTTGAGTTCGGCACTTACCATGTGCCTCTCTGGTGAATTTCTTCACACCCTCTAGCTCGGCTTTCACAGACTCTAACTCTGTTCGCGCCAGCTTGAGGTCTTCGGACAGCTTTTTGTTTTGCTCCCGAACAGTCTGCACAATAGCATGGCATTATAAATATCAGACCCTTAATTCGACCATCCCGCCCAAATTAAGGCTCGGGGGCTACTGGGTTAGATACTAGTTGTCAAAACAAATACCATGCCTACACATTGGAAGACATGAGCTTTACGGCCCCTTCAAGTCCCGTTCGGGCAGCGCCAAGGTACGCGTCTACCGAACTAAGGGCATTAAACTCCTGATCAGAAAACGCGGAGTGCCGAAGTGGCGCCTTACGCCGTCGATGATTCATCACACTTTCAACCTCGGAGTTAGTGACCGAGACGCCACCTGAATCCTCGGGATGTTGGTCCTCGGCAGGGACCCCCGGAGTAACTCCGGCTACAGCTGGCGACCTCGGGTTTGAGTCACCCCTCGACGCCTCTTTAACATCCCCAGCCGAGGGCGGTTCCACATATCGTCTACAGGACACCGTGGAGAAAATTATTGGCATATTCGGTGGATGTCGAAGACAGAGGCTATGACGGTACGGCGGATGCGTTACCTCTTCGGGCGGGGCGCAGATGATGTAGCTTCCATTGGGGCCGCGCGTCTGGTCACCCCACGACTACTCGTCGCTGGGGCCGCTGGGGCCGCTCTCGTGGCTGTTCGGCGCATCGTGCGGCGGCCCTTGGGAGTAGGTGTCAGTGTATTCGGGGCAGCAGCGGCTGAGTGTTTCTTTCGAGAGGAAGCCCGTTGGCCACTTACAGCGGAGGAGGGGAGCGCCCCGGGATGATCGGCCAAAAGGGCCACCTTAGAGCCATCGAGGCTCTCCTGGTAGAAGACCCCCTCCTGAAATTAATCGATGTTTCAGGGTTATCATGGAACCCAGGATCATCGTCACGAGAGTAATTCTCCGGTTGAGGAGCAGGGCAGCTCACTGTCTCGATCCAGCGCCTCCAGTTCTGTTCGAATAGGATAGGAATCTGGTTAAGAAAAATTTGGGGTGCCTTCCGAACTATAAAACGTGGTCGGACTCACCATTTCAATGGGTTTGTAGCTCGAGAAGCCTTCCTTGGGCCTTAACCGAGCAAATTCCTGCTCCTCTCCCTTGAAGAGATCGGCCAGTATGGCTGCCATTGCCGCCTGGTCGGCAGGTCCCATCCGTGTGTACCAGGTTGCATCATCTTCCCTGTTGTAGCACCAAAGCGGGTGCATTCTCTGTTGGAGAGGTTGGACGCACCGAGCAATGGCTGCAGCCATCATGTCAATAACGGTTAGCCCGTTGTGGGCTAGCCACCTCACTTGAGCGGCCAGCCGCGTTACTTCGGCGCTTTCCTCTTGAGAAGGACTCTTCGGGCGCCAGTTGAACCGCTTCTTCGGAGGGACCAATGAGAACTCGGGCAGCCCCCTCCGGACTGGATCAAATAGGGGGACGTCTTCGATATAAAACCATTCCAAAGTCCACTCTTCGGCATCTTTCTTTGGAGTCCCTACGGGGTATCCGGTTCCGGCGATACGCCATACTTCGGCCCCGCCGACCTCGTAGATTGTCCCTCCTCGGGTACGGGGGACGAGGCAGAAGAACTTCCTCCATAACTCGAAGTGGGCCTCGCAGCCCAGGAACATCTCGCAGAGAGCGACGAAGCCCGATATATGAAGAATTGATCCTGGGGTAAGGTGGTGGAGTTGAATCCCGTAAAACTCTAGTAGACCCCTCAAGAAAGGATGAATGGGGAAACCCATCCCTCGCAAGAGGAAGGGCACGAAGCACACCCTTTCCTCCCCGTGGGGGGAAGGAAAGTTCTCCGCGAGGGCCTCCCCGTCTGCGGAAGTTAATCCGGGACGGGTGGATGCGAGATCTGAAGCAGGGAGATATCCCTGCGTCTCAAGCCTGTGTAAACGCATGAGGGATACGGAGCAGCTCACCCAATCACCTTGACGGGGGCCGTGAGGGCGTGAGGAAGAGCCTGGGACGCTCGCCATTGTTTGCTGGTCGCGACCTCGCGAGGACGTGAGGAAGAATGGCAGGGGGTGGAGTGCGTCAACCTCCGCGCCCTTGGCCTATTAAAAGGGCATTGACTCCCCCCAAAAGAGGGGCATTTTTGTAAAAACCCATCGGGCCACTCGCATTCCGTGGGTGCGCAGAAATCGAGGGTCGTCCTTTGATTCTGGCCGAAGAAAAGCGGTATGACGGGCCCCACGGGGCCTCTCCAATCGAAGGATTCTTCGGCAACCGAGCTATTGGTGGCCGAACTATTGTTAAACCAAATACAGGTAAAGGGAGGAACTCGCCACCCAAGCCGAAGACCATTGAAGCATGAAGGTGCCGAAGACTGTCAACCTCGGCATTGGAGGCTAGTTCGGGGGCTACTGAGGGTGTCCCGGACTAGGGGGTACTCGGGCTGCCGGCCTATCTCTCGTAGGCCGGGCTGGTGGGCCGCTCTCTACTCGTCGATGGAAGGCCGGATATTGGGCGTCCCCGTGTATCAGAAAGAAACCTCCGAAGACTTGGCGTCTCCTCCAAGGAATAATCGGCGTGGCCGACATGTTTATCCCCTGATGGTAACCGACCGTATGTAACCCTAGGACCCTCTGGTGTCTATATAAACCAGAGGGTTTAGTCCGTAGAGGATCATCATATCCATTGCCTAGGGTTTAGCCCATCCGATCTTGAGGTATATCAACTCTGTAACCTTCATACAATCACATCAATACAATCTAGCAGGACGTAGGATATTACCTCTTCGAGAGGGCCTGAACCTGGGTAAATCACTGTCTCTACATTCCCTGTTACCCATTGATTCTTAGACCTACAGTTCGGATCCCCTACCCGAGATCTGCCGGTTTTGGTACCGACACATGGGAATCCACGAGTTGATCACCAAAACATACATCAAGTGACTCAATAGAATACCCTATTGTCACCACGGGTATCCACATGCAAGACATACATCAAGTGTTCTCAAATCTGAAATATTCAATCCGACAATAATGAAACCTCAAAGGGAAAGATTCGATTCATCACCACAAAGATAGAGAGGGAAGAAACACCATATGATCCAACTATATTAACAAAGCTCGCAATAAATCAAGATCATGCCAAATCAAGAACACAAGAGAGAGATCAAACACATAGCTACTAGTACATACCCTCAGCCCCGAGGGTGAACTACTCCCTCCTCGTCATGGAGACCGCCGGGATGATGAAGATGGCCTCCGATGATGATTCCCCCCACTGGCAGGGTGCCGGAATAGGGCTCCAGATGGTATTTCTTCGGTACAGAGGCGTGCGGCGGCGGCGTCGAAGTTCTAGGTTTATTTCTGGGAGTTTCTCTATTTATAGGATTTTTCAGCGTTGGAATCACGCAAAAAGGAGCTATGAGGGCCCCACAAGGCAGCACGGCGCGACCCCCCCCCCCCCAGGCCACACCGTGGTGCCTTGTGAGCACCTCGTGAGGCTTCTGGTCCTTCCACGAAACTTCAGGGGTCTCTTTTGGTCCAGAAAAATCGTCAAAAAGTTTCGTCCAATTCCGAGAACTTTTATTTCTGCACAAAAAACAACACCACGGTAGTTCTGCTAAAAACAGCGTCAGTCCGGGTTAGTTCTAATCAAATCATACCAAAACCATATAAAATTGTTATAAACATGGTATGAATACTTCATAAATTATAGATACGTTGGAGACGTATCAGTGAGCTTGTGGGCCCCTCGTAACTCCGTTTGACCTAATTCCAAGCCTATAAATTCCCTAAAATCCAGAAACCACTAGAGCGAGACCCGAAACAATTATTCAGCCGCCGCAAGCCTCTGTTCTTCCGCGATCCCATCTGGAGGCCTTTCTGGTACTCTGCCGGAGGGGGAATCGATCACGGAGGGCCTCTACATCAACCTTGCTGCCTCTCCGATGATGCGTGAGTAGTTCCCGCATGACCTATGGGTCCATAGCAGTAGCTAGATGGCTCTCTCTCTCTCTCTCTCTCTCTTTCTCTCTCTCTCTCTCTCTCTCTTTGATCTTCAATATAATGTTCTCTTTGGAGATTGATTCGATGTAATCTTTTGCGGTGCATTTGTTGGGATCCGATGAATTGTGGGTTTATGATCAGATTATTTATTGAAAGTAATTGAGTCTTTTATGACCTTATTATGTGTGATTGTTATAGCTATGTAATGCTTTCCAATCTATGAGTTTTCTTTGGCGAAGTTGATGAGTAGATCTTCAGTGGAAGTGGTGCATAGTAGTAGGTTCAATCTTGCGGTGTCCTCACCTCGTGACAGAAGGGGTAGCGAGGCACGTATTTGTATTGTTGCTACTAAGGGTAAAACGATGGGGTTCGATCATATTGAGTGATCTTATTTTGCCTACATTATGTCATCGTGCTTAAAGCATTACTCTGTGTGTTATGAACTTAATACCTAGAGAGGCAAGCATAGAAGCGCTCTCGAAGTGGAGTAATAGTAGTAGACGTCAGTAAGTTTAACGGTCTACTTGTCACGGACGTAATGCCTATGTACTGATCATGCCATGAATAACATCATAACTATGCAATTTTCTATCAATTGTCCAACAGTAATTTGTGTACCCACCGTTGCTATGTTCTTGAGAGAGATACCTCTAGTGAAAGCTATGGCCCCCGGGTCCTTTCATGTCATATTACTAAAACCCTAAATACCTTGCTGCAATTTATTTACTTTTATTTAGTTTTGCAATTTATATATCTACCAATATCATAATTAATCCTTGCAATTAACGAGTACAAGGGATTGACAACCCTCTTGCTCGCGTTGGGTGCAAGTATTTGTTTGTGTGTGTGCAGGTACTGTTGATAGTTGTTTGCGTGAATCTCCTATTGGTAATAAAGCTTGGTTCTTAATTGAGGGAAATACTTTCTGCTACTATACTACATCACCCTTCCTCTTCGAGGAAATCCCAATGCCTATCACAAGTAGCAGAAGAATTTCTGGCGCCGTTGCCGGGGAGACTTCATCAAACAACCGAAGGTTCCTTCACACACATTATCATTTAATTGTTCTACTTTTTATTTGCTTTTATTTGCCTTTATTAGTTTCCGTTAAAAAAATCAAAAATACCAAAAATATCTTGTGTGCTTTATTTGCTCGTTACTATGGCTAGTTCTCCACCCGAAGTACCTCTTACTCCTTACCTTGGGGAGAGTTCTAAAATCTTAAACTTTAAACAGTTGAGTGATGAATCTTAAAAGCTTGGGATAGACTGTTAGAGATGCAAGCAAGGGCTAATCCGAAATGCCATGTTAAATTATTACTCTGAAGCTTTTATGTTGGTTTATCTCTCCATCATAGACACATTTTGGATTTAATATTTGAGAGAGATTTCATTGGGAATAATGCGTTTGACTCTTATGAGAGAATGAGAAGTTTGCTAGGACAACCAAAAATAGAAACCATTGAACCTACCATCCTAGTGAGTTATCGTCAAACTGAATTGATTAAAGAAACTAAAGCTAGTATGGAGGCTCATCTTAAGGGGTTGTACAATCTTTCTAATAAAGTGAACAGTAACGTGGTGTTACAAAATAAGAAGTATGATCCATTGGAGCAAAATTTTGATTATATTGGCATCCTAAAAACTGAGATAGAAGCTATCAATGGGAAACTGGATCACTTGATTTACTTAATCAATGAAGGTAAAGAAAGTAAGTTGGGAAAAAGAAAGATTGGAAATAGCACTGAACTATTTGGGAAAGAAATGGCTAGACACATTTTGAAAGATGATAACACTTGAAACTATGCATTATGCCTAGCTAGGGGCATTAAACAATAGCGCTTGTTGGGAGGCAACCCAATAGTTATCTTTTTGCTTTCATTTTATTTTCTTGAGTCCACACGATTATTGCTACTATAATTATTGTGTTTTTCTTTTCTTTTAATTAGTGTTTGTGCCAAGTAAAGCCTTTGGGGTGATTTGAATGATAGTAAAGTTGATAATGTGCAGAAACAGAAAGTTTTGCGCCCAGTATTTGATTTTACATTTATTACTGGAATGTCGAAAAAATCTGAAATTTTTACACAGTATTGTGATACAAATTTTTTACGTTGTCCTAATTTTCCAGAATTTTTGGTGTTACATAAGTATGGATAAATATTCTGTCATTACGTACTGTCTTGTTTTAGACAGATTCTGTTTTTATTGCATAGTGTGCTTATTTTGATGATGCTATGGATTATATCGGGGGGGTATAAGTCATGGAGAAGTTAAAATACAGTAGGTATTATGCAAGGGAAATTATGAATCTATTTATAACAGTACCTAAAGTGGATGATTGATTTATTATAATAACGGATCTCACGAAGTTTCTGTTGAGTTTTGTGTGCTGAAGTTTTCAAGTTTTGGGTGAGATCACGATGGATGAAGGAATAAGGAGCGGCAAGACCCTAAGCTTGGAGATGCCCAAGGCACCCCAAGGTAATATTCAAGGAAGACCCAAGCGTCTAAGATTGGGGATGCCCCGGATGGCATCCCCTCTTTCGTCTACAATTCATCGGTATGTTACTCGGAGCTATATTTTTATTCATCACATGATATGTGTTTTACTTGGAGCGTCTTGTGCTATAGTTTTATTTTGTTTGTTAGTTTGCCACAATCATTATTTGCTGGACACACCTTGTGAGAGAGACACGTATTCATCATGATTTGTTAGAATGCTCTATGTGCTTCACTTATATCTTTTGAGTCAGGCAGTTGCTCATGTGCTTCACTTATATCTTTAGAGCACGGCGGTAGCTATATTTTAAAGCAATCAATTGCACTCTCATGCTTCACTTATATCTTTTTGAGAGTTAAATAGGAAGTGGTAATTTGCACGGGTTATATGACTAGTTCAAAAATGATACGTATACAAGAGTGGTATAATAAAAACTTTCATGTAGATCACTGAATATGAAGCATGTGATTTAATAATATTGATGTAGTAATATTAAAGAGTATTAGTTCATGATCATTGGTTAGTAAAAATATTGATATTAAAGCTTGTTATGTACTACTCATTTAAGTGTCGGTCATGGCATGATGGGGATGTTGGAGCAAATTTATTCCTCATTGAAATCCTTTGTGTGTTCAAATCGGGCGCGCGTGATGGTTAACTCCTACCAACCTCCTCCCTAGGGGCATGCGAGTAGTACTTTGCTTCGAGGGCTAATAAAACTTTCACAATAAGTATATGAGTTCTTTATGACTAATGTGAGTTCATGGACTATACAGCACTCCCACCTATCCATATTTTGCTAGCCTCTTCGGTACCGTACATTGCCCATTTTCACCTCGAGAATCGGTGCAAACTTCGCCGGTGCATCCAAATCCCGTGATATGACACGCTATATCACACATAAGACTTATTATATCATTCCTCAAAATAGCCACCATACCTACCTATCATGGCATTTCCATGGCCATTCTGAGATATATTGCCATGCAACTTCCACGGTTACTTTTCACATGACTTGTGTGTTCATCGTCATATTGCTTTGCATGATCATATAGAGATGACATGATATTTGTGGCAAAGCCACCATTCATCATTGTAATAAATGTTATGCTAGATCATTGCACATCCTGGTACACTGCCAGAGGCATTCATACAGTGTCATTTCATTCAATTTATCGAGTTGTAAGTAAAAAGAAGTGTGATGATCATTACTAGAGCATTGTCCCAGTGAGGTAAAGAATGATGGAGACTGATGAGTTCTCGAAAAAGTGGGGATGAGGTTCATGATATTGTTCTAAAAAATGAGAAAAGAAAAAAAAATAAGAGAAAAAGAGAGAAGGGGCAATGTTACTAGCCTTTTACCACACTTGTGCTTCAAAGTAGCACCATATTCTTCATATAGAGAGTCCCCATAATTTGTCACTTTCATATACTAGTGGGAATTTTTATATTATAGAACTTGGCTTGTATATTCCGATGACGGGCTTCCTCAAATGCCCGAGGTCTTCACAAGCAAGCAAGTTGGATGCATACCTACTTAGTTTCAGTTGAGCTTTCATACACTTATAGCTCTTAGTGCATCCGTTGCATGGCAATCCCTACTCCTCGCATTGATATCAATTGATGGACATCTCCATAGTCCGTTGATCCGCCGAGTTGATGTGAGACTTTCTTCCTTTTGACTTCTCCTATTGATCTCTACCACCGCATTCTATTCCACCTATAGTGCTATATCCATGGCTCACGCTCATGTATTGTGTGAAGTTGAAAATGCTGAAGTGCGTTAGAAGTACGATACAATTGCCTGGTTTAACACCGGGGTGCTCATGATTTATATTTATGCGGTGAAGGTGGAGTCATGCCATCCTAACATGATAAAACGAGTGGGGATAACATTCGTTAAGGATCGTATATTTTGAAAGTTTACTAATTATGCTTCTTATAGTCATGGATATTATTATGTTGATACTGTTAATTCATCGTTTCTCGATATTTATACCATAAAGAGATTACATAATACACATGTTAGGTAGCATTCAACATCAAAATTCCGTTTTTATCATTTACCTACTCGAGGACCAGCAGGAATTAAGCTTGGGGATGCTGATATGTCTCCAACGTATCTATAATTTTTGATTGTTTCATGCTATTATATTATCAATCTTGGATGCTTTATATGCAATTATATGCTATTTTATATCATTTTTTGGGACTAACCTATTAACCCAGTGCACAGAGCCAGTTCCTGTTTTTTTGCTTGTTTTTGGCTTTTCAGAAAATCAATATCAAATAAAGTCCAAAAGTAAAAATATCTTTAGATTATTTTTTTCTAGACCAGAAGGGACCCTAGAAGCTTCGGGAGGAGGCCAGAAGAGATACGAGAGAGCCACAAGCTCGAGGGACGTGCCCCCTGAGCTTGTGGGCCCCGCACAGCTCCGTTTGACCTAATTCCAAGCCTATAAATTCACATATCCCAAACCAACAGAACGCAAGATGATATAAATTTTCTGCCGCCGCAAGCTTCTGTTCTTCCGTGATCCCATCTGGAGGCCTTTTTCGGTAATCTGCCGGAGGGGGAATCGATCACGGAGGGCCTCTACATCAACCTTGCTGCCCTTCCGATGATGTGTGAGTAGTTCACCACAGACATACGGGTCCATAGTTAGTAGCTAGATGGCTTCTTCTCTCTCTTTGATCTTCAATACAATGTTCTCCTCGATCTCTTTGGAGTTCTATTCGATGTAATCTTCTTTTGCGGTGTGTTTGTTGGGATCTGATGAATTGTGGGTTTATGATCAGATTGTTCATTGAAAGTAATTGAGTCTTTTTTGAACTTTATTATGCATGATTGTTATAGCTTTGTATTTCTCTCTGATCTATCCGTCTGGTTTGGCCAACTAGATTAATTTATCTTCAGCGGGAGAGGTGCTTTGTAATGGGTTCAATCTTGCGATGCTCTATATCCCAGTGACAAAGTAGGGGACAAGACACGTATTTGTATTGCTGCCATTAAGGATAAAATGATGGGTTTTATTCATATTGATTGAGTTTACTTTGTCTACATCATGTCATCTTGCTTAAAGCGTTACTCTGTTTGTCATGAACTTAATACCATAGATGCATGCTGGATAGCGGCCGGTTGGTGGAGTAATAGTAGTAGATGCAGGCAGGAGTCGGTCTACTTGTTTCGGACGTGATGCCTATATACATGATCATTGCCATGAATAACGTCATAACTATGTGCTTTTCTATCAATTGCCCAACAGTAATGTGTTTACCCACCGTATGCTATGCGTTTGAGAGAGAAGCCTCTAGTGAAAACTATGCCCCTCTAAACATATAAAAAACCTAAAAATATTTTGCTACACTTTATTTACTTTTCTTTTGTTTTACAATTTATACTTTTGCCTATACAAGATTTAATCCTTGCAAGTAACGAGTTCAAGGGGATTGACAACCCTCTTGCCCGCGTTGGGTGCAAGTATTTGCTTTTGTGTGTGCAGGTGCTGTTCACGAGGCTTTGCGTGATTCTCCTATTGGTTCGATAAACCATGGTTCTCACTGAGGGAAATACTTATCTCTACTGTACTGCCTCACCCTTCCTCTTCGGGGAAAATTCCAACACAACTCACAAGTAGCACATAGCTATAACAATCATACATAATAAAGCCCAGAAAATACTCAATTACTTTCAATGAATAATCTGATCATAAACCCACAATTCATCGGATCCCAACAAACACACCACAAAAGAAGATTACATCGGATCGATCTCCGAAGAGAACATTGTATTGAAAATCAGAGAGAGAGAGAGAGAGAGAGAGAGAGAGAGAGAGAGACATCTAGCTAATCACTATGGACCCGTAGGTCTATGGTGAACTACTCACACATCATCGGAAGGGCAGCAAGGTTGATGTAGAAGCCCTCCGTGATCGATTCCCCTTCCGGCAGAGTACCAGAAAAGGCCTCCAGATGGGATCGCGGAAGAACAGAGACTTGCGGCTGTGGAAAAAATGCTCTGGGTGGCTCTCTGGGTGTTTTGAAATATTTTAGAATTTATAGCGCTGGAATTAGGTCAAACGGAGCCATGAGGGCCTGAAAGCGCAGGTTATCTCCCAGAGGGGGTGTGAATAGGAGATTATTAGAAATTCATCAAACTCTGATGAATTTGACGAAGATCAGAGTGAAGAAATAGAAACACAAGGGAAACTAAGTCATCACAGAATCAGAGTACATGTGAACAAAATATATAAGGGTGAAGAACATGCAATCATACAATCATACACGCATGAAGAATATGAACTGAGGAAATAAATGATAGCATGATCTAATACTTCAGTTCAAATTTGTCAGAGGATAGATCACAAATTCGTCAGTAGCGGAATAAAGTAAGGGAGGGTGAGGAATTTGAAACCAGGTTGGCTCGGTGAAGACAATGGAATTTGGTAGACCAGTTCCAGTTGCTGCATCAACTGTACGTCTGGTTGAGGCGGCTGAGTCGCAACTCAGAGAACACTTAGTCCTCACCGTATTCCTCTTGAGCTAAGGTCACTTAGACCTCGCCCAATCACTCGTGGTAAGTCTTCAAGGTAGACTTCCAAAACCTTCAAAGACTTGTTCACCGGCACGCCACAATTACTCTTGGGTGCTCAGAACATGACGCCTAACCGTCTGGAGGAATGACAGTCCTCAAAGGTAACAAGCGTCGGATCACACAGATCAATCTCTTCAGTGATGCTCAATCACTTAGGCTCTGGTTGGGTTTTTCCTCACTTGGGTTCTTCCTCACTTGGGTTCTCACAAAGTCGTCAGAGGATGGGTTGCTCTCAAATGACAAGTGTCAAGTTCTCTCGGAGCAGCCAACCAACAAGTGGTTGTGGGGGGCGGCTATTTATAGCCAGGGGGCAACCCAACATAAAATGTCATAAATGCCCTTGTCTGATTCGACCGTTGTCAGGATAAGGATCCACTCGATAGCTGGCACGCGGCGCAGCAACGGTCTGAAAATTGTACTCTCAATTCGTTAGGGCACTCAATTTCCTCACGATAGGCAGCTCGCACTGGCGAACTCCTAACTCCTCAGCCTAACCAAATTCGTCAGCGACCAGATGAACTTCGTCACTGCCGCTAGCAAATGCGTCAGCTGTACTGGAGATTTCCAAAGGCTTCACTCGAAGCGGCTTGTGTATGGGTTTCAGAAGTTTTGAGCATCACTTTGGAAATGTGAAATATGTTTCACCTAGACCCCCTTTAACAGTACGGTTTTTCCTATGACTCAAATAAGAAGAAAAGAAACTACGAAAACCAAAGTCTTCAAGCTTCAAAGTCTTCACATCAATTTCTTCAAAGGCCGTACCAATTTCATCACCAAATTCTTCACTTGAAGAAATCTATTTTTAGGGGTCATCTTCCATGTGTTAAACCAAATCTTCAGGGACTCTGTCTCCTGTGTATACTCACAAACACATTAGTTCATCAACCTATTTGTCTTCAATACTCCAAAACCACTAAGGGGGCACTTGATGCACTTACAATCTCCCCTTTTTGGTGATTGATGACAAATTGGTTAGGCTTTCAACGGGAGTAAAAATAATTGAAGAGTAAGTACAGAGTTTGAAGAAATTGATTACAAGATATTGAGGAACTCCCCCTGAAGATGTGCATATGAGGAATTTGCTTTGGATTGCAAATGCACATGGCAGGTTGAAATTGTGGAGATCTCCCCCTATATCTTGGAATCCAATCATGCATGATCGTAATATACTTGAAGAATATGAATGCATGATGAAAATTGGTGTCTGACGAAATTGTGCATGCATGATGAACAGATATATTAGGATCAAAGCACGCATAATAAATGTAGCAAAAGAGTCAGACGACCAACAGTTATTTAAGTTACAACTCGTCAAAGAGCGAATCAAATGAAGTCCAAGAGTTGCAACTCAGCAAAAACAGCCCATATATAACGACCCGCTTGAAGACTAACTCACACTTCTCCCCCTTTGTCATCACATGACCAAAAGGAGACAAGGTGAGGACTAACGCCCCTGAAGAAAATCATCGCGGTGAAGACTAGGGAGCGCCAGCGTTGTTGGGGTCGCGTGAAGCAGATGGACCAGCCGCAGTGTCTTCAACGGTTTCATTTTCATCAGTCGTGCGCGATGAAGACTGTGAACTCAGAATGAGAGGAGTAACTTTGGTATTCTTGAACTTCTTCCTTGGCGGTTCTGCCCAGTCAAAGTTCATCTGGAAGTTCAAATCAGCAAGTTCTTCATCTGTCTTGAGGTGCGATAGGATGGCCCATGATCTATCAAATATCTCATGAAGATAATAGCGGTTTTTGCGGACTGCGTTATGCGTCACAGTCATGTTGGCTTGTACAGCAGCAAACTGATGCTTAACCCATCTGTGATTCTTGTCCACTTTCTGGTGAAGACTGATGAGTAGCTCACGGTCCATCATGACACGTGGTGCTTCTGGTGAAGAAGTTGGCCTTGTAGCTTTTGCTGCAGTATCCTGGCTAGCAGATTCATCAGCATTGGAGCTGGAGATTGGTTGACGAAATTGTCCATCAAGGGGACGTAAGCCTTCATCTACGGGAGTCTTGCCCTTGCCAGGAACTGAGGAGATGGTGCTCTGAAGAACTTCTACTTCAGGCAAATAGCTCAAGTGATTCTGACGGTCAGCCTTGTAGTGAATAGCAGATCGGGATCTGATGAATCTCATGATCCATGGAGCATATGGCTTCAGATCAAAAGGCGACTGTGCCACTGTGACCAAAGTCCTCAGAAAGAAATCATGAATGTTGATGGGAGTGCCATGAATAATATGGAACAGCAAATTCTTCATAATTCCCACAACTTCTTCAGTGTTGGAGTTGTGACCCTTAATTGGACTGAGGGTTTTGGACATAATGCGAAAAACGGTCCTTGGCACATATAGCAAATCCTTCACTAGGAAGGTTGTCCTAGGAGCATCTCCTTCAGCCATTGGCTTCATCAGCACTTGCATCAGGTGGTCGGGCAGCTCAGGTTCTTCATATATTCTCTTTGCTTCATCTTGGGGTGGATCAACGGGTAGAGCACGAAGAAGTTCTTCTCTTCGAAGAATTTGGCATTATCGAACTGAGGCCGCCAGAGGGTTCTGCCAATCTTGGGCATCACTGGCACCGGGTGAAGGTTGTGCATCTTCTTGCGAATGTCAAACACTGGTCGTGGGGACCCAGTGGAATCATTGGGATCGGTGACAGCAAGGGACTTGGCAATTTCCTCAGCAATTGCAGTGGGAACAGTATCGGTGTCTGCTGAAGGAATTGAGTCTACACGAGGAGGGGATGTATTGACGACATCAACTGTGGGCTCATCTTGAGCAGTTTCATCAGCTGCTATAGCTGGTATTTCTTCAGCAATGGTTTGAAGTGGTGATGGTTGTTTTTCCTCAGAGCCCGTATGAATTTCTTCAGTGACGGCGGGTGACTGTGGCACTTGCGTCAGAGGTGTGGTGAGGGGCTAATTTGGATGGAAGGCTTCCCAAAAGTCATCAATGATCGGAGGGGTTGTAGCACCATCAATATCCACATCCTCTTCAGTTTCTTCACTACTTCCAGTTGAAGCAGTGGCATGTTCTTCAGTCACCGAAACCTGTGAAGGCTTCCGAGACAAGACTTGGTGAAGCGAAGCATCTTCTTCGACTTCGATATCTTCATCCACTTGCTCTATGGTAGCAGCAGAGTGGTTCTCTTCATCATCATCAGCCTGAGGGATTTCATAATCTACCCCATATGGAACTATTTGAAGATCATCATCGGTAGGAGCTGGGGGCACTGATGAGATAGGTATAGCATCAATTGGAACATCTGAAGACATTGGGGTTGTCTTCACTTTCTTCACTAGTGCAATGATGGTAGGAGGGGCTGAAGCTTTTCTCTTCTTTGCTTCCTTCTCAGCAACCTTGGTTTTCTTCACTTCTGATACAGAAGGAAGTGTGATATGCTTCACAGGTGAAGACACGGGTGGTGCTGCTGCTGAGGAACTTGGTGGTACATTTTCTTCAGGGTCGACTGATACAGTCGCCCTTGCAATATCTTCAGGCACAACATTGTCAGTTGCTCTGTCTTGTTCTTGCGGAGATAATGGCACAGTCTCACTGGCCTGAGCTGTGGGTGGTGGAGCTGAAGAACTTGAAGGTGGCACTGTACCAAACTTGGCTGCCTCACGCTTGTTGTGGTCTTCAACAACCAGGTTGGTTGCAGCGATGAATCTGTCACGCACACCATAGTAGTGACTTGACTGGCATTCAAATTCTTCAGACAGCTGTTGAATTTCAGTCTGCAAAGACACAAGCTACTGAGGAGAAATTGAAAGCATGTTCTTCCGCAGCTCCTTCTCTTTTTGCAGCTGTTGTTTCCTCACCAGTTTCGCCTGAGCAATTTTATGCTTCTCATTCAAAATGAAAGCTGATAACACATGAATCGGACCAGGAGGCAGATTCAATTCGTCAAGGGGCGTGTCTGGCTTGGTGCACCAGATGTCGATGAAATCTAGAAGCTTCTTGGCATCCAACAGCATAGGGATTGAAGAATTCTTAGCAACTGCCGCTTGCTCTTGCTTTCGTCTGAGGAACTCAGCAAGCTCATCTTCGTCTGCCCGAGGCACGACGGCCTTGCTCTTGGGACTTGGCCTAGTTCCATGGCCAGTTGTTGCCTTTTTCTTCAGCGTGGGCAGTGAAGACAATGGTTGCCCACACGCTGAGGCACTTGATGCAGCGATTGTGGCTGTTGAAAAGCCATCGGTGCGCTGGCAAGATGCAAGCACGACCGGTGTTGAAGCTTTTGCTGCTACCTGTGATGAACTTGAAGCAGGAGGAGGCGCTGAAGATTTTGAAGCTTTGGGTGCTGAAGCCTTTGGGACTGACGGCTTTGGCTTGCTAGCAGGCTTCTTCTGCATGGCTTTCTTCGGAGCACTTGCACTGCCACTTGCGCCCGCTTCAGCTGAGGCCTTTGCGGCCTTGTTGAATTCATCAACGGCCTTTTTGGCCTGTTTCTACAACTTAGCCTATTGCTTTGCCCATTCTTTGGGGAATTCTTCACCCCTACGGATGCTAGTTGGATGAGCAGTCTGGCCTTCAGCAAGTGGTGGCATGTTGCACGGAGGCTTCATAGCAAAGTCCTTCATGTACTTGGAGGTGACGAAATTGTAATCCCTCCACTGGTATGTCCAGTACCTCTTGATCTTTTGCATGTGCATTTTGCGCTGCTCCTTTGTTTCCTTTCCATGTGTTTCCTCATCTGGAGTGCAATATCCATCATACAGATCGTCAGGAATCTCAAAGGCGGTATGTTCCTCTTTCCGCTTGCCTCCCTTCTGAGGCCTTTTTCCATCAGCCATTTTCTTCAGCTGAGGTTTTTGAACTTTTGAGGACTCTGAAGAAGTTTGAAGGTTTTCCTCAAGCAATGCTGCAAATGAATTAATTTGATGAGAACCTAGTGATTCGTCAGCAGACATTGTACCTGTGAATAGAATATAGTTGCGAGGAAATAGGGAAGAGTCACATGCGTTCTTAGAGATTTTTCAAAATAAACCAGGTGAAGAAATTGACCCTTATCGTCTTGACGCATTTCACTAAGTGTTCTTGACAAAGGTTCCAGAGTTGTACAGATTGAAGCAATTGCACAATTGAGGAATCTTGTTGTTAAGTGTAACTTAGGTGAAAATACTCAAGACTGGACAGAAGGAAGTGTTGAAGAATTGGAAGAGTGGTAAAAACAGCACTTGAAGATTTTATGGCAGTAAAAAGATCGAACTTGGGCGGTAAAAATAAATTTTAATTACCCCGAGGATGAACTCGACGAACTGGACTATGAGGCGAAGGAAATCGTCAGTTCAGATCTTCCGTGCCCTAACTTGGCGATGAAAGACGGCTACGGTGGCGGCGGAGGTGAAGAAATCCGCGGTCGGCGCGAGTACGACGGCGAAGAAGTTGAGGCAGTGAAGCTCTTCCTCTCAGGCGACGATGAAATCCAGCGGCGGCGCTAGGGTTTGAGAGCGACAGGGGCGCGAGAGTGAAAGGAGTTGAGGTTGACGGGGTCAAGCCTTTATATAGGCGCGGTAAAAACTGAGTGGCCCGAAGATTTTGGACGGATAAGCCCCTGGCGATTCGCATCTGAGTGACACGCGTCACACATGCATTTTCATCTCTATCCTCGCGTGCGAAGTGCGGGATGAAGTTACTGTGGCAACCGCCAAAAAATGATTAGAAAATTTTCAAAATGTGTTCGCAATTTCTTCAGCTGACAAGGACACATTGAAGACTTTGAACAGTGTCAAGTAGAACGCATATGAAGAGATTGTGAACAGACTGGGTTGAGCTTAGCACAGAGGGGAGCGGGTCCGATCACATCCACATAGATGACAAAAAACTCCGAATGAAGAAATAGCTATATGTGGATGCTGTTGAGGACATGAAAAGCTCAAATCAAGATAAGCAGTGAAGAATAACCTCAAATGACGAAATTGAAAAGATTGACGAAATTGCAAATGACGAACAACTCAAATTTGAAGAACGTCAAAAAGAGGTGGTGGCGTTACCCACCGTATAAGAATTATGATGATTTCAGACACCGCGTACAATTGTCGTAGGGTTCTGAGAATCAAGTTCTTCATTAATTTCTTCACACTTAGAGGGTTAGTCTTCATTGATTGAAGAAAAATGTTACTTCGTGTGTTGTGCATCAAAGTCATCAAGAATGCATAAGCGTTAGGATGTGTGTCCTTTTCAAAGGACATTCAAAGATTCTAAGATGTTTAGCTCACACCGCAACATGCAAAACCTTCTCTCATCCAAGGGCTTAGTGAAGATATCTGCAAGCTGGTCTTCAGTCTCCAAGTGGTCGATGACGATGTCTCCCTTCAGCACATGATCACGAAGAAAATGGTGACGAATCTCAATATGCTTCGTCCTTGAGTGTTGCACTGGGTTGTGGGCGATCTTGATGGCGCTCTCATTGTCGCAGAAGAGTGGCACTTTCTTCACGTTGACGCCATAGTCCTTGAGGGTTTGCTTCATCCATAGTAACTGTGAGCAGCAGGCGCCAGCAGCAATGTACTCAGCCTCGGCAATAGAAAGTGAAACGCAGTTCTGCTTCTTCGAGGACCAACATACAAGAGATCGTCCGAGGAAATGGCATGTGCCTGATGTTGACTTGCGATCCACTCGATCACCAGCATAATCAGAATCAGAATATCCAGCAAGATCAAGTGATGAGCCCTTGGGATACCATAATCCAAGCGTTGGGGTGTGAGCCAAATATCGAAGAATTCGTTTCACGGCCTGGTGGTGTGATTCCTTAGGTGACGCTTGAAAGCGGGCACACATGCAAATGCTAAGCATAATATCTGGCCTAGATGCACATAGGTAAAGCAGCGAACCAATGATGGAGCGATATACCTTCTGATCGAAATCTTTACCATTTTCGTCAGTGTTGAGTTGGCCATTTGTTGGCATTGGTATCTTGAGGCCTTTGCAATCTTGCATTCCGAATTTCTTCAGGCAGTCTCTGAGGTATTTCTCCTGAGATATGAAGATGCCATTGGGTTGTTGACGAATTTGAAGCCCGAGGAAGAATTTCAACTCCCCCATCATAGACATCTGATATTCTTCTTGCATCATATGAGCAAATTCGTCACTGTATTTCTTGTTAGTGCAACCAAAGATAATATCATCAACATATATTTGGCATATGAACAGTTCACCATCATAAGATTTAGTGAAAAGAGTAGGGTCAAGTGAACCGGGCTTGAACCCCATTTTCTTCAGGAATTCCTTCAGTGTGTCATACCAAGCCCTCGGGGCCTGCTTGAGGCCATAGAGAGCCTTGTTGAGTCTGAAGACTTTGTCAGGATGCTTTGGGTCCTCAAAACCTGGTGGTTGAGCAACATATACTTCTTCCTCAAGCTTACCATTGAGGAATGCACTTTTCACATCCATTTGATATAAGAGGATATCATGATGGTTAGCATATGCAAGCAATATGCGAATGGCTTCAAGCCTAGCAACAGGTGCAACTGTTTCATCGAAATCAATACCCTCAACCTGTGTGTAGCCTTGAGCTACAAGACGGGCCTTATTCCTCACCACTTGGCCATTTTCGTCTTGTTTGTTGCGGTAGATCCACTTTTTGCCGATGATATTGTGCTTGCGTGGACCAGGATGCTTGACAAGCTCCCACACATTGTTGAGCTCGAATTGACGCAATTCATCTTGCATCACTTGAATCCATTCAGGTTCTAGAAAGGCTTCATCAACTTCGGTGGGCTCTGAAATAGAGACAAACGCGTAATGCCCACAAAAGTTAGCCAAATGTGAAGCTCTTGAGCGAGTGAGGGGACCAGGTGCATTGATGTTGCCGAGGATCTTCTCAATCTGCACTTCATTCGCCACTCGTGGATGTGCTGGACGAGGGCCTTGTTGTTGTTGTTGTTGTTGCCGTGCAGAGTCCTCAGCATCATTTTCGTCACGACGAGGAACAACCACTTCTTCATCAGCAGCTATTTCTTCACTGAGCACAATTTCACCCGTGCCCATCAGCTTGATAGATTCCTCAGGTGGCATTTCATCTAGCACAGGAGGCAGGTGCTCTCTTTGCGAGCCATTAGTTTCATCGAACCACACATCTACAGTTTCAACAACCTTGTGGTGGAAGGAGTTGAAGACTCTGTAGGTGTGCGAGTCCTTTCCGTAACCAAGCATAAAACCTTCATGTGCTTTCGATGCAAATTTAGAATTGTGATGAGGATCTCTAATCCAACATTTTGCACCGAAGACTTTGAAATAACTCACATTGGGTTCCTTGTTAGTGAGGAGTTCATATGAAGTCTTCTTGAGGAATTTGTGAAGATATACCCAGTTGATGATGTGGCATGCAGTGTCAATTGCCTCAGGCCAGAAGTGACGAGGTGTCTTGTATTCATCAAGCATAGTGCGCGCCATCTCGATGCGGGTTCTGTTCTTGCGCTCCACGACTCCATTCTGCTGAGGAGTGTAGGTAGCAGAGAGCTCATGAGTAATACCAAGTTCATCAAGATAGTCATCGAGGCCTGTGTTCTTGAACTCAGTGCCATTGTCAGTCCTGATGTGCTTGATCTTGAAACCATAATTCGTCATGGCCCGATTGGAGAATCGTCTGAAGACATTCTGAACTTCAGTCTTGTAGGTAATGATGTGCACCCAGGTGTAGCGAGAGTAGTCATCAACAATGACGAATCCGTAGAGAGATGCTGCATTGGTTAGTGTGGCATAATGTGTGGGACCAAACAAATCCATGTGAAGTAATTCAAAAGGACGAGTAGTGGTCATGATTGTCTTCGCCTGGTGCTTGGCTCTGGTCATCTTTCCAGACTCACAAGCACCACAGAGGTGATCCTTGACGAATTTGACACCCTCGACACCAATGATATGCTTCTTCTTGACAAGAGTGCTCAAATTCCTCATTCCAGCATGTCCAAGTCGTCGATGCCATAGCCAGCATTCCGAAAGCTTTTGCCATTAGACATGTTGCAGGCTGAGGACCTGTAGAGAAATCTAAAATATACAAGTCACCTCTCCTAAAGCCTTCGAAGACTTTGGATTTGTCAGATTCCAACAGCACAATGCATCTATATTTGCCAAAGATGACAATCATATCAAGATCACAAAGCATTGAGATAGACATGAGGTTGAATCCAAGGGACTTGACAAGCATCACCTTTTCCATGTGTCGATCCTTTGAAATGGCAACCTTACCTAGACCCAATACCTTGCTTTTTCCTTTGTCAGCGTAAGTGATATGCTTCAGATGAGACGGAGTAAGGGGAGCATCGGTGAGGAGATTCCTATCTCCAGTCATATGATTCATGCAGCCACTGTCCAAGACCCATTCAATGGCTGAAGGTGTTTCATCCTGTAGGAGCATTAGTCTGACTTACAAATTCATATGCTTCAAAGTGAAGAATATGATGATGATCAATTTCATCAGACAATTTCATCAATGAGTAATATCTAGCAGCATAAGGGATGTGTGAAATGAAACATTCATTCCAACATGATTAGCCTGCATCCCAACAGGCATTTTGTCAGGTCTTCAGCAAATTCATCAGACATTTAGTTGCCTGAAGACCTGACCCTGCAGAAGATATTAGTTCTTCTTCTTAACCACCCACATCTGAATGGGTGGCTGAGAAGCAATGTGACGAAGTGCATTGATGGAGAACTTAGGCATTGAAGAATATGCATTTCTCTTCACAGGAGGGTTATAGTAATTGAATGAATAGGCAGAGAAATTCTTCGATGATTTGTGAACATAGTGGTTCGAAGAATAATGCTCATATTCATCAAATCGCTGTTTGTTTCCCTGCGAAACAGAGACATTAGTGCGACCATAAGTGGGTCTGCGTCCATTTGACAACTTTGATCCCTGTGAAGAATTTGCCCTGGGAAGTTTCTTCTTCATCGGTGGTGTCATGATGACATTCACCTGAAGATTCTCCAGAAGGCTTTTAGGAACCCAGATTTTCTTCACAGGTGGACCGTTCCTGCAGTTAGTACCAATGAATCTGGCAAAGACTTCACCATTCTGATTTTTGAACAGTTTATAGTTGGAGTCAAATGACTCATCTGAAGAATATGAAGAATCACAAGTATAGCCAGATAAAGAGGATGGGTCTACTGGAGGTCCCTTTGCAGCAACCCATGTGGTTTTGGGATACTGCTCAGGCTTCCAATACGAACCATCAGCGTTGAGCTTTCTCTCAAAGGCAATACCCTCTTTCCTAGGGTTCCTGTGAAGAATTTGCTTTTTGAGCACGTCACACAGGGTTTGATGCCCTTTGAGACTTTTGTACATGCCAGTGACATATAATTCCTTCAACCCTGCATCTTCATCAGTATCATCGGTGGCTTCCTCAGATGAGGGGTTAGTGGCCACCGTAGCAGTTGAAGCAATTGCAAGCACGGAAGCATTTGAACATTCAGCTGAAGAATTAGCATTATCACGTTCAAGGCATTTTAAGCATGGTGCAACAAATTCTTCCTGAGCGGTACTGATCTATTGAGCGAGGAGTGAATCGTTTTCTTTTTGAAGATCATCATGAGACGCTCTCAGCTTCTTGAGATCTTGCTTCCTTTGAAGAAATTCATAGGACAGCTTCTCATGTTCAGCTGAGAGGGACACATGACGACTTTCAAGTTCGCCATATTGAGACTTAAGCCTTCTGAGATCCTTAGACAAGGCTTGACTACGATCCATTTCCTCGTCCAACAGGTCATCGCTTTTGTCTAGCAGTTTTTGAATCTTTTCCATGGCATGTTGTTGTTCAGTTGCAATTTTAGCAAGTTTCTTATAGCTTGGTTTAGATTCACACTCAGAGTCATCATCACTGGAGGTTTCAAAGTAAGCTTCTCGTGAGGTTACCTTTGCGTCTCGAGCCATGAAGCAATAGGTGGGAGTGTAGTCATCAGCACAGTCATCATTGTTGGTGGAGATACCATTATCCTCAGTGTTGAAGATGGACTTGCTGACGTACTCAGTAGCGAGTGCAAGGCTTGCCACACCAGTGTCTGACTCCTCCTCAGATTCCTCAGCTTGCTGATCATCAGATTCTTCTTCAGAATCCATTTCCTTCCCAAGGAATGCACGAGCTTTCCTAGAACTAGATTCCTTGTGAGATGAGGACTTTGATGAAGACTTTGAGGACTTTGATGAAGACTTTGAGGACTTCCTTTTCTTCCCATCAGACTCATCATCATCCCTGCTCTTCTTCTTCTTCTTCTGCCAAAGAGGGCAGTCGGCGATGTAGTGGCTTGGCTTCTTGCATTTGTGACAGGTTCTTTTGTTATAGTCTCGAGCAGACGCTTCTCCAGTGTTCTTCGAGTCATACTTTGAAGATTTTCGGAATTTGTTCTTCTTGGAAAACTTCTGGAACTTCTTCACCAGCATAGCCAGCTCTCTGCCAATTTCCTCAGCACCGTCAGAACTGCTCTCATATTCCTCTTCTTCTTCAGATGAAGAAATTGCCTTGGCTTTTGCTTTAGCCTTCAGAGCGCGGGGGAAACCATAGCTGGGTCCATACATGTCTCTCTTCTCTGCTTGCTGAAATTCATGTGTGTTGAGCCTCTCAAGAATGTCAGCAGGATCCAGTGACTTGTAATCTGGGCGCTCTTGAATCATCAGTGCCAAAGTGTCGAAGGAACTGTCCAGAGACCTCAGCAATTTCTTCACCACCTCATGATCGGTGATGTCAGCAGCACCAAGAGCTTGAAGCTCATTGGAGATATCAGTGAGGCGATCGAAGGTCTGCTGCACATTTTCATTGTCAAATCTTTTGAAGCGATTGAAGAGATTGCGCAGAACATCAACTCGGGAGTCACGTTGAGTGGAAACACCCTCATTCACTTTTGAAAGCCGGTCCCAAATAAGATTCGAGGTTTCCAGTGCACTCACTCTGCCATACTGTCCTTTGTTGAGATGACCACAAATGATGTTCTTCGCTTGAGAGTCCAGTTGCTTGAATCTCTTCACATCAGCAGCATTGATACTTGGTGAAATGGTGGGGACGCCGTTCTCAACGACGAACCAGAGATCATTGTCAATAGCCTCAAGATGTATTCGCATCTTGTTCTTCCAGTAGGGATAGTCTGTGCCATCGAAGATGGGGCACGCAGCGGAGACCTTGATCATACCTGTGGTCGACATAACTAAAACTCCAGGTGGTTAAACCAAAATCACACAGAACAAGGGAGCACCTTGCTCTGATACCAATTGAAAGAGCAGGTTATCTCCCAAAGGGGGGTGAATGGGAGATTATTAGAAATTCGTCAAACTCTGATGAATTTGACGAAGATCAGAGTGAAGAAATAGAAACGCAAGGGAAGCTAAGTCATCACAGAATCAGGGTACATGCGAACAGAATATATAAGGGTGAAGAACATGCAATCATACAATCATACACGCATGAAGAATATGAACTGAGGAAATAAACGATAGCATGATCAAATACTTCGGTTCAAATTTGTCAGAGGATAGATCACAAATTCGTCAACAGCAGAATAAAGTAAGGGAGGGTGAGGAATTTGAAACCAGGTTGGCTCGGTGAAGACAATGGAATTTGGTAGACCAGTTCCAGTTGCTGCATCAACTGTACGTCTGGTTGAGGTGGCTGAGTCGCAACTCAGAGAACACTTAGTCCTCACCGTATTCCTCTTGAGCTAAGGTCACTTAGACCTCGCCCAATCACTCATGGTAAGTCTTCAAGGTAGACTTCCAAAACCTTCACAGACTTGTTCACCGACACGCCACAATTACTCTTGGGTGCTCAGAACATGACGCCTAACCGTCTGGAGGAATGACAGTCCTCAAAGGTAACAAGCGTCGGATCACACAGATCAATCTCTTCAGTGATGCTCAATCACTTAGGCTCTGGTTGGGTTTTTCCTCACTTGGGTATTTCCTCACTTGGGTTC
The DNA here is from genome assembly GCA_039707655.1 of Elymus sibiricus. Lineage (NCBI taxonomy): Eukaryota > Viridiplantae > Streptophyta > Magnoliopsida > Poales > Poaceae > Elymus > Elymus sibiricus. The sequence continues at coordinate 345,911,326 of CM077668.1, forward strand.
TTCCTCACTTGGGTTCTCACAAAGTCGTCAGAGGATGGGTTGCTCTCAAATGACAAGTGTCAAGTTCTCTCGGAGCAGCCAACCAACAAGTGGTTGTGGGGGGCGGCTATTTATAGCCAGGGGGCAACCCGACATAAAATGTCATAAATGCCCTTGTATGATTCGACCGTTGTCAGGATAAGGATCCACTCGACAGCTGGCACGCGGCGCAGCAACGGTCTGAAAATTGTACTCTCAATTCGTCAGGGCACTCAATTTCCTCACGATAGGCAGCTCGCACTGGCGAACTCCTAACTCCTCAGCCTGACCAAATTCGTCAGCGACCAGATGAACTTCGTCACTGTCGCTAGCAAATGCATCTACTGTACTGGAGATTTCCAAAGGCTTCACTCGAAGCGGCTTGTGTATGGGTTTCAGAAGTTTTGAGCATCACTTTGGAAATGTGAAATATGTTTCACCTAGACCCCCTTTAACAGAACGGTTTTTCCTATGACTCAAATAAGAAGAAAAGAAACTACGAAAACCAAAGTCTTCAAGCTTCAAAGTCTTCACATCAATTTCTTCAAAGGCCGTACCAATTTCATCACCAAATTCTTCACTTGAAGAAATCTATTTTTAGGGGTCGTCTTCCATGTGTTAAACCAAATCTTCAGGGACTCTGTCTCCTATGTATACTCACAAACATATTAGTTCCTCAACCTATTTGTCTTCAATACTCCAAAACCACTAAGGGGGCACTTGATGCACTTACAGGGCCTCACAAGGCATCAGGGCGCGCCTACCCCCTCAGGGCATGCCCTATTGCCTTGCCGTCACCTCGTAGGTCTTCTGGTCCTCCCCCGAAGCTTCTAGGGTCTCTTATGTCCAGAAAAAAATCGCCAAAAAGTTTCGTAGCGTTTGGACTCCGTTTGGTATAGATTTTCTGTAAAACCAAAAACAAGCAGAAAACAACAACTGGCACTAGGCACTGAGTTAAAAGGTTAGTCCCCAAAAATAATATAAAATTGCATATAAAGTATCTAAGAATGATAATATAATAGCATGAAACAATCAAAAATTATAGATATGTCGGAGACGTATCACCGGGTGCCACTTGGTAGACCAATAGCACATCCTACAAACACCAGAAACTAGTTACAACTCCTGGACAAAGATCAAGGCGATTAATAAGCCGAGAGGGTCAGGGTCACTGAGTCCCAATGTGTGGTAGTGTCTAGTCTTGGATAACATACATAGAACTCAATTCTTAAGGACGGTCTCAATGAGACAACACACCATGTACTCCTACATGGCCTCTCATCGCTACCTTTACCAAATCGGGTTCACACACTTAACTCTCATCAGTAGGACATGAACACAATCATTCTAATTCATCGCCCAGATGAATCAGACCTGACACAACTATAAGCATAGCAAGCATGGCATGGATGAAGTCACAACATGGCTCAAGCAACTCCTAATCATGCTAGGAAGGTTTAGCTATTTACTGTGACAATGACAGGTCATGCAAAGGAATGGGTTCAACTACCGAAACACAAGTAACAATTGAATCATTGTTGTCCGAATGCATTGAAAAGAGAGCAAGAGCGAGAGAGTGGGACTGTATCAGAATGATCAGGGGGTTTACTTGCTTGGCAGATCGACAATGGATTACTACTCCTCCGGTGGATACTCGAACGTACCCTCATGAACAGATCATATCACGGAGAACATCGCCGAAGGGGGACAAATCAAAACACCACATATGCAACAATATGATGCATGAATATGACATGACAATATGCTAGTTTGAGCTAATGCAATTAGCTAACAAATTAAATGAAGTTGGTTTGAACCAAAGGTGCAAATTCAAACTCCACATAAGACATTTCAAATGTCATTTATTCAAATTGTCTTACACAGCAACTTTAAGTTGCTTAAACATGCATGAAAATGGTACAGATGGAAAGATTGAAATTTTCTGATCATTTTTCATATATAAATTATTTCAATCTGAACTACGGTAGATTTTCCATGTTTTTTTAAGTTTAAGCAGTTTCTGAAAATAAATAAATCATTTTAGATTTATTTAAAATCCAGAAAGCAAATATTGTGTTAGCACTACGTCACCAAGTCATCCATAGTCAAACCTGACCAGTGGGTCCCACTGGTCAGTGACCCAACTCACTAACAGTGTTAGTTAGCTCTAATTATCTAATTAACAGACGACGGGGCCCACGTGTGAGTGACACTGTGGCTAATTAGTGATTAAAACTAAACTAATCTAAAAGTTAACAAGGGCTAGGCCCACATGTCATTGACCTAGGGGAGGGTCATTGGCAGCTAATCCATTCAAAACGACCGGCGGTAAGTCGCCGACGAGTCCACAAACGGCGGAGCGGCTCGAAAACTCAACTCTGATGACCAAATCGATGGCGGAGACCACCTACGTGTAGCTGGCGATCTCGCGCATCGAGCAGTGCAAGTAGCGGCAGCTAGAGTGGCCGTAAATGACGGCGGCGTCGAGCTTTGCGGCGGCCTGCTACTTGTAGACTGCGTTGGTATTTCCCCAAAGAGGAGAGGATGATGCAGTATAGTAGAGATAAGTATTTCCCTCAGTTAAAAACCAAGGTTATCAGTCCAGTAGGAGAACCAAGCAAAAGTTCGTTAAGCGCACCTGCACACACAAGAGCAAACACTTGCACCCAACGCAACTAAGAGGGTTGTCAATCCTCTTAGCGGTAATTTGCAAGGATTAAATCTTATAGAGATAAATAGATAAACTAAAATACTAATTAAAATAAAAGTAAATAAATTGCAGTAAGATATTTTTAGGTTTTTTATATATGATAAAGTAGACCCGGGGGCCATAGTTTTCACTAGAGGCTTCTCTCTCGAACACATAGCATACGGTGGGTAGACAAATTACTGTTGGGCAATTGATAGAAAAGCAAATAATTATGACGGATTCATGGCAATGATCATGTATATAGGCATCATGTCCTAGACAAGTAGACCGACTCCTGCCTGCATCTACTACTATTACTCCACCCATCGACCGCTATCCAGCATGCATCTAGGGTATTAAGTATGAAACAGAGTAACGCCTTAAGCAAGATGACATGATGTAGACAAAGTAAACTCAAGCAATATGATTAAACCCCATCTTTTTATCCTTAATGGCAACAATACAAATACGTGTCATGTCCCCTTCTGTCACTGGGATTGAGCACCGCAAGATTGAGCCCATCACAAAGCACCTCTCCCATTGCAAGACAAATCAATCTAGTAGGCCAAACCAAATCGATAGATCGGAGAGAAATACAAAGCTATAATAATCATGCATAAAAAAGTTCAGAGAAGACTCAAACATTTCTCATGAATAATCTGATCATAAACTCACAATTCATTGGATCCCAACAAACACACCGCAAAAGAAGATTACATCGGATAGAACTCCAAGAACCTCGAGGAGAACATGGTATTGAAGATCAAAGAGAGAGAAGAAGCCATCTAGCTACTAGATATGGACCCGTAGGTCTGTGGTAAACTACTCACACATCATCGGAAGGGCAGCAAGGTTGATGAAGCCCTCCGTAATCGATTCCCCCTCCGACAGAGTACCGGAAAAGGGCTCTAGATGGGATCACAGAAGAACAGAGGCTTGCGGCGGCGGAAAGGTTTTCTATTCTGTCTCTCTGGTATATTGGGAATATTTGGGAATTTATAGTGCTGGAATTAGGTCAGGAGGGGCAACGAGGGGCCCACAAACCTGGGGGGCACACCTTCCAGGCTTCCACCTCCTCATGGCTCTTCTGGTCTTCTCCCGAAGCTTCGTGGGTCTCTTTTGGTCCAGAAAAAATTAATCTAAAGTTTTTTTTCTTGTTTGGACACTTTTTGATAATGATTTTCTTAAAAGGCAAAAACAAGCAGAAAACAGCAGCTGGCACTGGGCACTGGGTTAATAGGTTAGTCCCAAAAAATGATATAGAATGGCATATAATTGCATGTAAAACATCCAAGATTGATACTATAATAGCATGGAACAATCAAAAATTATAGATACGTTGGAGACGTATCAAGCATCTCCAAGCTTAATTCCTACTCGTCCTCGAGTAGGTAAATGATAAAAACATAATTTTTGATGTGGAATGCTACCTATCATGTTTCATCATGTAATCTCTCTCTTACAGTATGAATAATAAGATCCGAATGATTCAAAGCGATAGTCTATAATTTGATATAAAGACATCAATACTCAGGCATACTAATAAACAATCATGTCTTTCAAAATAAAAATGCTAAAGAATGTTATCCTAACAAAATCATATAATCCTGTCATGCTCCATCTTCTTAACACAAAATATTTATCATGAACAACCCTGGTTTTAGCCAAGCAATTGGTTCATACTTTTTAACGCGCTTCTGCTTTTTCAACCCCCACGCAATACATGAGCGCAAGCCATGGATATAGCACTATGGGTGGAACAGAGTGTAGGAGATATGCCCTAGAGGCAATAATAAATGTTATTATTTATCCCCATGTTCGTAATTAAGTTTATATTCCGTGCCATAACTACTATGGTTCTCGAGTCTACAATAACCACGAGGCTCGGAGGAAGACTCATATGCATGTGTGGAATAATAAACGGTAAAATGTATTCCTAGTCTGGCCTCTAAGACTAGCTCAAGTGTTGCATGATGGTTCTATTTTCCTGATCATGGGCATGACTATGCTGGCAACTTTGAGGGCACATTGTTAGAAGAACACTTGTGTTGAATCGACCCGAATTGATGTTATGCAATGAGATACATTCGCCACAAGTTAATGGTTAATAACACAGAGAAAGTTTACGTTTGCATAATTCCTTAGACCATGAGAGTATCAAGTTTATTCATGCTTGATTCATGAACTTTGGGGTTTGTTAAACGTCATCCATAAATGGGTGGCTATTACGACGGCTTACGGGTTCATGGAAAAGTATGACAAGTAACTTGTTAGCTCAAGATTGGGATTTGCTCCTCCGATGATGGAGAGATATCTCTGGGCCCTCTCGGTGTTACGGTATCCATCATCGTCTGGCCAGACACATTGTGATTTGATCACGGGGATGCCGGAACACGGGAACGAGAAAAGAGAACAAAACCGGTAACGAGGTAACTGGCATAGTGGACAAGTTGTTGATCCACGGGGATGCCGATAAGTCTCACCTCGGGTGTTTGTAACATATCGCGAAGCAACAGGAATAACACACGGCAACTGGAGGTTCACTCGAATATTTATTCGTGTGGGTATAGGGGTCAATATGGGTGTCCACGGCTCCGATGTTGATCATTGATCGGAAAGTGTTCCGGTCATGTCTATGCTTCACCGAACCTATAGGGTCACATGCTTAAGGGTCATCTATCTGCTGAATACTAGACACGGAGTCTGAGAGAAAGTCACCGGAAAAGTTTCGGAGACAACAGAAGAGTTCTGGAGAGAGAACACCGGAATAGTTTCGGTAAAACTGAAAAGTTGTTTCGGGGTATACCATTAAGTCAAATTGGTTTCGGCACATGCCTGGAAATTCTTGGAGGGTGCCAGAATTGTTCTCGGAACTTCTGGGATTTTTCCGGCGAAAAAACCCGAAAATGTTCCGGAGCTACCGGAACCGCTTTGGTTGCTTTTCGCAGATGAAAATCACTAATCCGGAATTATTTCGGAATGCGTCCAAAATTATTTTAGTGGGTACTGGAAATGTTCTAAGACCTACAGAAATATTTTCGGATTTAACGGTCGCGGAAAAATGTTTCTGTGAATAGTGAAAAGCACTTTATGGTTACTTTATGGAAAGCCACCTTTTTGGGCTTTGTCCCAAAATATCTTGGGGATGACATGGATGGATGAGAGCCACCCTACCCCTTGGATTTTCCTATAAATAGAGGTGGAGAGGCACTCTCCACACTCACTCTTTCTTTACATACAAATGCCATGCATGATCTGGCCTTCTCTCTCCCTCCCCGCGAAATAGTTTCGTAGAGCCGAAAGGCTGTCTGGGTTCCGGTGGGAACTAGTTCTGGATAGCGAAGCCCTGCTGGATAGATGACACCGTATGTGTGCAACCCCATAGAGAGGTCGTAGGTTCGATCTTTTTTGCCCGAGGGGCTGTTCGAGAGTGCCTACCGAAGGGCTGTCCGAGTGACCGTCCGAGTTTCTGTGAGTGCCTCCCGAAGGGCTGTCCGTGACACCGTCCGGGGGACTGTCCGACCGCCTCCCGAAGGGCTGTCTGAGGGGCTGACGAGGGTGTACATCCTCGCGGTTGGGAGGTTGTAAATCCTAGCTGCGGGGATCTGCACCGACGATCTACATCGACTCTACTTCCGCTGCTCTACGAGTCGGTAATGATCAGATCCAAACCTTGTATGCATCTCCATAGTGTTCCTAGGCGTGCTCGATGTACCGGAAATTTTTGTTTTCTGCTGCGTTCCCCAACAGTGGCATCATGAGCCGTGCTATGCGTAGATGCAGGTTACGATCTAGAATACATAGAGATGTATTGGTGTTGCATAATATAATTTTGTAGTAGATGAGATCTATTGCTGAAAATTATTTATGCGGGTAGTAGATGAAATCTATTACCCGATGTTCCTGTTGCTTCCCTAGAATTTGCGTATTTCTGATCTTGATAACGGCATGGTGGAGTTTCAAAGTTCTGGCAATCCGCGATCCTGATTGATCAACGAAGTGCTAACAGTTCGTTGAATTCCATCATAATTAAAAGAAAGATGAAATTTCGCAGACAAAAGGGCAATGCAGATATGATCTGCACGGGGGTCATGCGTATGACGAAGTTCAGTATGGGGCTCGAGATTTTATTATCTCGTGTTTCATACACCCCGCAAAGTTAATCTAGCGACTTGATTAATCATACTTGATGATAAACATTGGTAGTTGCGGTTTGGTTGAAACCTTAGAAGCCGGGTAAAATAAAATTTTGCATAAACCGATTAGAGGCGTCTAACTTGGTTTTGCAGGATGACATGAGAAGGCATGTGATGTGGTATAGCAGTGCTCATAATAATTTGATTATGTATGAGATGACTATATAATGTAAATTAACATGACCTGCGTGTCATGATTCGGCATGATGGCTGGAGCCATATGATTGTCACTTTAATGACCTGCGTGTCAACCTTAAGTAATGCACTTATTTTATTAGCTATAGAGATAGCAATATCATCTGGTGCATCGACAAGGTGGTGGCAAACTTCACGAAGGTGAACACCGACGCGAATGCCGAAGACGATGAAATAAAGACTTCTCCGTCAGAAAGGGCTATACCATATCATGCTATTATGAATTGCCTGAGATGTTTATCCCTTATGATGTACCCTTTTGATTGCGCGGTAGTCGCTTTTTATTAGGGTGATCTCTCAGAAAAATATCAAGTAGTTAGTGTTCTCCCAAGTGTAGCACCGTCACGGCACCTATCTCTTCGGGGTATCACATGGATACATGGGTACGAACGATTAGAGAAGTGTGAGGCGGGTGAGTTGAGACCTCGCAGCGAGATCACTTGGTTGTCTTGACATTCCGGAGGATCATCCTGAGCTCAGAACACACCCATCGAAAGATGAACAAGAGTCATATAGAGATGTGATTGGCAAGTTGGCCTACCAATTGCAATTCTCGTCACTTGAGATGGATACTGATGGAAATATGCCCTAGAGGCAATAATAAAGTTGTTATTATTTTATATTTCCTTGTTCATGATAAAGGTTTATTATTCATGCTAGAATTGTATTGACCGGGAACTTAAATACATGTGTGAATACATAAACAAATACCGTGTCCCTAGTGAGCCTCTACTAGACTAGCTCGTTGATCAAAGATGGTTAAGGTTTCCTAACCATAGACATGAGTTGTCATTTGATAACGGGATCACATCATTAGGAGAATGATGTAATGGACAATACCCATCCGTTAGCTTAGCATATGATCGTTCTGTTTATTGCTACTGCTTTCTTGAATGTCAAATACATGTTCCTCAGACCATGAGATCATGCAACTCCCGGATACCGGAGGAATACCTTGTGTGCTATCAAACGTCACAACATAACTGGGTGATCATAAAGATGCTCTACAGGTATCTCCGAAGGTGTCCGTTGAGTTGGCATGGATCGAGACTGGGATTTGTCACTCCGTGTTTCGGAGAGGTATCTCTGGGCCCTCTCGGTAATGCACATCATAAGAAGCTTGCAAGCAAAGTGACTAAGGAGTTAGTTACGGGATGATGTATTACGGAACGAGTAAAGAGACTTGCCGGTAACGAGATTGAACTAGGTATGGAGATACCGACGATCGAATCTCGGGCAAGTAACATACCGACGGACAAAGGGAATTACGTATGTTGTCATTGTGGTTCGACCGATAAGATCTTCGTGGAATATGTAGGAACCAATATGAGCATCCAGGTTCCGCTATTGGTTATTGACCGGAGAGGCGTCTCAGTCATGTCTACATCATTCCCGAACCCGTAGGGTCCGCACGCTTAACGTTCGTTGACGATATAGTGTTATATGAGTTATGTGAATTGGTAACCGAATATTGTTCGGAGTCCCGGATGAGATCCCGGACGTCACGAGGAGTCTCGGAATGGTCGAGAGGTAAATATTTATATATGGGAAGTCATATTTTGGCTTCCGGAAAAAGGTGCAGTTTTTTCGGTATTGTACCGGGAAGCTTCCAGAAGGTTCCGGAGGATTCCGGAAGTCCACAAGTGGGTCCACCATGTCCCAAAGGGCTGGCATGGGCTAAGGGGAGGCGCCCTGGCCTTATTGGGCCAGGCGCACCAAGTCCTCAAAAGCCCACGCAGCTAGGGAAGGAAAAAGGGAGAGTCCTAGTAGGAATAGGATTGGACTTTGGAGTCCAAGTCCACGTGTGTACTATTCACGGTTACTGTTCCTTCTACTCCAAGCCCCTACACATATATAAATATAGGAGAGGGGGCGCCCCAAAGGATACACAACATTGTCTTAGCCGTGTGCGGCGCCCCCCTTCACAGTTCCGTCCCTCGGTCATATTTTCGCAGTGCTTGGGCGAAGCCCTGCGGAGATAGCATCACCATCACCGTCACCACGCCGTCGTGCTGCCGGAACTCATCCACTACCTCACCGTCTTGCTGGATCAAGAAGTCGAGGACGTCACCGAGCTGAACGTGTGCTGAACGCGGAGGTGTCGTACGTTCGGTGCTCGGTCGGTTGGATCGTGAAGTTGTTCGACGACATCAACCGCGTTGTCCTAACGCTTCCGCTTACGGTCTACGAGGGTACGTAGACATACTCCCCCTCTCGTAGCTATGCATCTCCATGGATAGATCTTGCGTGTGCGTAGAATTTTTTTTTGTTTTCCATGCAACGTTCCCCAACAGTGGCATCATGAGCCAGGTCTATGCGTAGATGATATGCACGAGTAGAACACAAAGAGTTGTGGGCGGTGATCGTCATACTGCTTACCACCAACGTCTTATTTTGATTCGGCGGTATTGTAAGATGAAGCGGCCCGGACCAACCTTACATGTCCACGTACATGAGACCAGTTCCACCGACAGACATGCAACTTGTTTTGCATAAAGGTGGTTGGCGGGTGTCTGTTTCTCCTACTTTAGTCGAATCGAATTTGACTGCGGCCGGTCCTTGTTGAAGGTTAAAACAGCAAACTTGATAAATCACCGTTGTGGTTTTGTGCCGTAGGTAAGAACGGTTCTTGCTAGAAGCTCGTAGCAGCCATGTAAAACTTGCAACAACAAAGTAGAGGACGTCTAACTTGTTTTTGCAGGGTATGCTGTGATGTGATATGGTCAAGACATGATGTGATATACGTTATTGTATGGGATGATCATGTTTTGTAATTTATCGGCAACCGGCAGGAGCCTTATGGTTGTCTCTTTATTGTATGAAATGCAAGCACCATGTAATTGCTTTACTTTATCGCTATGCGTTAGCAATAGTTGTAGAAGAAATAGTTGGCGAGACGACCACGACACAACGATGGAGATCAAGGTGTCGAGCCGGTGACGATGGAGATCATGACGATGCTTTGGAGATGGAGATCAAAAGCACAAGATGATGGCCATATCATGTCACATATTTTGATTGCATGTGATGTTTATCCTTTATGCATCTTATTTTGCTTAGAACGACGGTAGCATTATAAGATGATCCCTTCACTAAATTTCAAGATAAAAGTGTTCTCCCCGAGTATGCACCGTTGCTAAAGTTCGTCGTTTCGACGCACCTCGTGATGATCGGGTGTGATAGATTCTACGTTCACATACAACAGGTGTAAGCCAGTTTTACACAAGCAGAATACTTGGGTTAAACTTGACGAGCCTAGCATGTACAGACATGGTCTCGGAACACTGGAGACCGAAAGGTCGAACATGAGTCATATAGTAGATATGATCAACATGGAGATGTTCACCATTGATGACTATCCCATCTCACGTGATGATCGGACATGGGCTAGTTGATTTGGATCATGTATCACTTAGTTAACTTGAGGGATGTTAATTTAAGTGGGAGTTCATTAGTAATTTGATTAATTGAACTTAATTTATCATGAACTTAGTCTTGATAGTTTCTTTGCATATCTATGTTGTAGATAAATGGCCCGTGCTACTGTTCCGTTGAATTTTAATGCGTTCCTAGAGAAAGCTAAGTTGAAAGATGATGGTAGCAACTACACGGACTGGGTCTGTAACTTGAGGATTATCCTCATTGCTGCACAGAAGAATTATGTCCTTGATGCACCGCTAGGTGATGGACCTACTGCAGGAGCTGCTGCAGACGTTGTGAACGCCTGGCAGGCTCGATCTGATGACTACTCGATAGTTCAGTGTGCCATGCTCTACGGCTTAGAACCGGGACTGCAAAAGCGTTTTGAACGCCACGGAGCATATGAGATGTTCCAAGAGCTGAAATTGATATTTCATGCTAATGCCCGGGTTGAGAGATATGAAGTCTCCAACAAGTTCTTTAGCTGTAAGATGGAGGAGAACAGTTCTGTCAGTGAACACATACTCAGAATGTCTGGGTACCACAACCACTTGACTCAGCTGGGAATTGATCTTCCGATTGAGAGTGTTATTGACAGAGTTCTCCAGTCACTGCCACCAAGCTATAAAGGCTTCATGATGAACTATAATATGCAAGGGATGGAGAAGACAATTCCCGAGCTCTTCGCGATGCTGAAATCAGCGGAGGTAGAAATCAAGAAGGAGCATCAAGTGTTGATGGTTAACAAAACCACTAGTTTCAAGAAAAAGGGCAAGGGAAAGAAGGGGAACTTCAAGAAGAACGGCAAGCAAGTTGCCGCTCCCACGAAGAAACCCAAAGCTAGACCCAGGCCTGAAATAGAGTGCTTCTACTGCAAAGGGACTGGTCACTGGAAGCGGAACTGCCCCAAGTATTTGGCGGATAAGAAGGATGGCAAAGTGAGCAAAGGTATATTTGATATACATGTTATTGATGTGTTCCTCACTAATGCTCGCAGTAGCGCCTGGGTATTTGATACTGGTTCGGTTGCTCATATTTGTAACTCGAAACAGGAGCTACGGAATAAGCGAAGATTGGCTAAGGACGAGGTGACGATGCGCGTCGGGAATGGTTCCAAGGTTGATGTGATCGCCGTCGGCACGCTACCTCTACATCTACCTTCGGGATTAGTTTTAGACCTCAATAATTGTTATTTGGTGCCAGCGTTGAGCATGAACATTATATCTGGATCTTATTTATTGCGAGACGGTTATTCATTTAAGTCAGAGAATAATGGTTGTTCTATTTATATGAGTAACATCTTTTATGGTCACGCACCTTTTGTGAATGGTCTATTCTTGTTGAATCTCGATCGTAGTGATACACATATTCATAATATTGATGCCAAAAGATGCAAAGTTGATAATGATAGTGCAACATACTTGTGGCACTGCCGTTTAGGTCATATTGGTGTAAAGCGCATGAAGAAACTCCATGCGGATGGACTTTTGGAATCTCTTGATTATGAATCATTTGATACTTGCGAACCATGCCTCATGGGTAAGATGACTAAAACTCCGTTCTCCGGAACAATGGAGCGAGCTACTGATTTGTTGGAAATAATACATACCGATGTATGCGGTTCGATGAATGTTGAAGCACGCGGCGGGTATCGTTATTTTCTAACCTTCACAGATGATTTGAGTAGATATGGGTATATCTACTTGATGAAACACAAGTCTGAAACATTTGAAAAGTTCAAAGAATTTTAGAGTGAAGTAGAGAATCATCGTAACAAGAAAATAAAGTTTCTATGATCTGATCGCGGAGGCGAATATTTGAGTTACGAGTTTGGCCTTCATTTAAGAAAATGTGGAATTGTTTCACAACTCACGCCACCTGGAACACCACAGCGTAATGGTGTGTCCGAACGTCGTAACCGTACTTTATTGGATATGGTGCGTTCTATGATGTCTCTTACCGATTTGCCACTATCGTTTTGGGGTTATGCATTAGAGACAGCTGCATTCACGTTAAATAGGGCACCGTCTAAATCCGTTGAGACGACACCATATGAACTATGGTTTGGCAAGAAACCTAAGTTGTCGTTTCTTAAAGTTTGGGGATGCGATGCTTATGTGAAAAAGCTTCAACCTGATAAGCTCGAACCCAAAGCGGAGAAGTGCGTCTTCATAGGATACCCTAAAGAAACAATTGGGTACACCTTCTACCACAGATCCGAAGGCAAGGTCTTTGTTGCCAAGAATGGGTCCTTTCTAGAGAAGGAGTTTCTCTCGAAAGAAGTGAGTGGGAGGAAAGTAGAACTTGATGAGGTAATTGTACCTTCTCTCGAATTGGAAAGTAGCTCATCAGAGAAAACCGTTCCCGTGATGCCTACACCAATAAGAGAGGAAGATAATGATAAAGATCATGAAACTTCAGATCAAGTTACTACTGAACTTCGTAGGTCGACCAGAGTACGTTCCACACCAGAGTGGTACGGTAATCCTGTTCTGGAAGTTATGTTGTTAGACAACAGCGAACCTACGAACTATGAAGAAGCTATGATAAGCCCGGATTCCGACAAATGGCTTGAGGCCATGAAATCTGAGATAGGATCCATGTATGAGAACAAAGTGTGGACTTTGGTGGACTTGCCCGATGATCGGCAAGCCATTGAGAATAAATGGATTTTTAAGAGGAAGACAGATGCTGATGGTAATATCACTGTCTACAAAGCTCGACTTGTCGCGAAAGGTTTTCGACAAGTTCAAGGGGTTGACTACGATGAGACTTTCTCACCCGTAGCGATGCTTAAGTCTGTTCGAATCATGTTAGCAATTGCCGCATTTTATGATTATGAAATCTGGCAAATGGATGTCAAAACTGCATTCCTTAATGGTTTTCTCAAAGAAGAGTTGTATATGATGCAACCAGAAGGTTTTGTCGATCCTAAGGGTGCTAACAAAGTGTGCAAGCTCCAGCGATCCATCTATGGACTGGTGCAAGCATCTCGGAGTTGGAATATACGCTTTGATGAGGTGATCAAAGCATATGGTTTTGTACAGACTTACAGTGAAGCTTGTATTTACAAGAAAGTGAGTGGGAGCTCTGTAGCATTTCTAATATTATATGTGGATGACATATTGTTGATTGGAAATGATATAGAATTTCTGGATGGCATAAAGGGATACTTGAATAAGAATTTTTCAATGAAAGACCTCGGTGAAGCTGCTTATATATTGGGCATCAAGATCTATAGGGATAGATCAAGATGCTTGATAGGACTTTCACAAAGCACATACCTTGACAAAGTTTTGAAGAAGTTCAAAATGGATCAGTCAAAGAAAGGGTTCTTGCCTGTCTTGCAAGGTATGAAGTTGAGTCAGACTCAATGCCCGACCACGGCAGAAGATATAGAGAAAATGAAAGTCATTTCCTATGCCTCAGCCATAGGTTCTATTATGTATGCCATGCTGTGTACCAGACCTGATGTGTGCCTTGCCATAAGTTTGGCAGGGAGGTACCAGAGTAATCCAGGAGTGGATCACTAGACAACGGTCAAGAATATCCTGAAGTACCTGAAAAGGACCAAGGACATGTTTCTTGTTTATGGAGGTGACGAAGAGCTCGTCGTAAAGGGTTACGTCGATGCAAGCTTCGACACTGATTCGGATGACTCTAAGTCACAAACCGGATACGTATTTATATTAAATGGTGGAGCTGTCAGTTGGTGCAGTTCCAAGCAGAGCGTCGTGGCGGGATCTACGTGTGAAGCGGAATACATAGCTGCTTCGGAAGCAGCACATGAAGGAGTCTGGATGAAGGAGTTCATATCCGATCTAGGTGTAATACCTAGTGCATCGGGTCCAATGACAATCTTTTGTGACAACACTGGAGCAATTGACATAGCCAAGGAGCCCAGGTTTCACAAGAAGACCAAACACATCAAGAGACGCTTCAACTCCATTCGTGAATATGTCAAGGATGGAGACATAGAAATTTGCAAAGTACACACGGATCTCAATGTGGCAGACCCGTTAACTAAGCCTCTTCCACGAGCAAAACATGATCAGCACCAAGACTCCATGGGTGTTAGATTCATTACTATGTAATCTATATTATTGACTCTAGTGCAAGTGGGAGACTGATGGAAATATGCCCTAGAGGCAATAATAAAGTTGTTATTATTTTATATTTCCTTGTTCATGATAAAGGTTTATTACTCATGCTAGAATTGTATTGACCGGAAACTTAAATACATGTGTGAATACATAAACAAATACCGTGTCCCTAGTGAGCCTCTACTAGACTAGCTCGTTGATCAAAGATGGTTAAGGTTTCCTAACCATAGACATGAGTTGTCATTTGATAACGGGATCACATCATTAGGAGAATGATGTGATGGACAAGACCCTACTGCTTTCTTGAATGTCAAATACATGTTCCTCAGACCATGAGATCATGCAACTCCCGGATACCGGAGGAATACCTTGTGTGCTATCAAACATCACAACGTAACTGGGTGATCATAAAGATGCTCTACAGGTATCTCCGAAGGTGTCCGTTGAGTTGGCATGGATCGAGACTGGGATTTGTCACTCCGTGTTTCAGAGAGGTATCTCTGGGCCCTCTCGGTAATGCACATCATAAGAAGCTTGCAAGAAAAGTGACTAAGGAGTTAGTTACGGGATGATGTATTACGGAACGAGTAAAGAGACTTGCCGGTAACGAGATTGAACTAGGTATGGAGATACCGACGATCGAATCTCGCGCAAGTAACATACCGATGGACAAAGGGAATTACGTATGTTGTCATTGCGGTTCGACCGATAAGATCTTCGTGGAATATGTAGGAACCAATATGAACATCCAGGTTCCGCTATTGGTTATTGACCGGAGAGGCGTCTCAGTCATGTCTATATCATTCCCGAACCCGTAGGGTCCGCACGCTTAACGTTCGTTGACGATATAGTGTTATATGAGTTATGTGAATTGGTAACCGAATATTGTTCGGAGTCCCGGATGAGATCCCGGACGTCACGAGGAGTCTCGGAATGGTCGAGAGGTAAATATTTATATATGGGAAGTCATATTTTGGCTTCCGGAAAAAGGTGCAGTTTTTTCGGTATTGTACCGGGAAGCTTCCAGAAGGTTCCGGAGGATTCCGGAAGTCCACAAGTGGGTCCACCATGTCCCAAAGGGCTGGCATGGGCTAAGGGGAGGCGCCCTGGCCTTATTGGGCCAGGCGCACCAAGTCCTCAAAAGCCCACGCAGCTAGGGAAGGAAAAAGGGAGAGTCCTAGTAGGAATAGGATTGGACTTTGGAGTCCAAGTCCACGTGTGTACTATTCACGGTTACTGTTCCTTCTACTCCAAGCCCCTACACATATATAAATATAGGAGAGGGGGCGCCCCAAAGGATACACAACATTGTCTTAGCCGTGTGCGGCGCCCCCCTTCACAGTTCCGTCCCTCGGTCATATTTTCGCAGTGCTTGGGCGAAGCCCTGCGGAGATAGCATCACCATCACCGTCACCACGCCGTCATGCTGCCGGAACTCATCCACTACCTCGTCGTCTTGTTGGATCAAGAAGTCAAGGACGTCACCGAGCTGAACGTGTGCTGAACGCGGAGGTGCCGTACGTTCGGTGCTCGGTCGGTTGGATCGTGAAGTTGTTCGACGACATCAACCGCGTTGTTCTAACGCTTCCGCTTACGGTCTACGAGGGTACGTAGACATACTCCCCCTCTCATAGCTATGCATCTCCATGGATAGATCTTGCGTGTGCATAGAATTTTTTTTTGTTTTCCATGCAACGTTCCCCAACAGATACATCCTTGGCGTTGAATTGTAATACGGGTCTTGTATCACTCACAATCAATTATGAGAGATATTGATTTGAGTGGGTGCGCACTTTAGAATTAATTCTTTTAATTCTTAGTGTAATTAATTATGGACACTGTCTAAGTGTAAATTGCTTAATAGTTATAGAATAAATGGCTCGTGTTTCCACCTTCCCTATTAAAATTGAATAAGCTGTTACTTATCTGGTTAAAACTTTACGGTTGGTAACGTAATGTGAGGATTGTCCTCAAGAGTGCCGAGAAGGACTTTGTCCTATCGCATGCTTTTGGTATTCTCCCGTAATGCTATGGATGATGTGACTCTCGTCCTTCGATCCAAAAGCTAGAATTCCGTTACGGTCAAGTGCAATATGTTTGCTTCCATGAGACCCGAACTTCAAAAGTTTGGGATAGCTATGTGATATTCATGGAACTGAAAATTAGTTTCAGATACAAACAAAGGCTAGAAGATATGGGATATCCAAAGCAATGTTTGTTTTGCAAACTATTAGTAAAACTGTTTATTATGCATTAGACTTATACAGAGAGGGATCTAGAAGAACGCCTGTCATGTAATGAAGGTGAATAAAACAACAACTTAAAGAGAAAGGAAATGTCCAAAGGGTGTTAGTATGACTTACACGCCTAGGAAGTCCGGGGCTAACGCCACTCTTAAGTTGGGTGCTTCTTCTGAGAGTGGGAGAAATACTAAAAGTTAAACTGTTAGAAGTATAAAGGCAAAAAGAAAGAAGACTGGAATGTCTAGCTCATGTATGAAACTCATACAAGTTATTGATGTATGGAAGGCTGGTCAAAAGAAATAGTTCTTGAGAATTATGATTAAACATGTTAATCACTGATTCTTGGGTATTGTGAGTTGATCACAGAGATACCCGCTCGATTGCATTCTGTTGCGACTCGATGCAAGAACTACTATGGCCTAAAAGACTTGCCGGCGTGAGGTTCAGATACGTGCTGGGAACATAGTAAATGTTACTATACCTTCCATCGGTGTATTACCTATGTATTTATTTTCATAATTCATTTTTGGAGTTTCATACACTCTAGCCCATTGCATAAGTTATCTTGCAAGAAGGTTGTTCATACGAGAACTTTTGATGTTCGGTGTTATGAATAAACATAAGGGCCATACTTTCAGTATGAATGAGATGTATGTTATGAATATTGATAATAATATATTACCTCTGTGTTTACTTTCATAATTCATTTTAGAGTTTTATACACTCTAGCCCATTGCACAATGTTTGTTGCAAGAGGGTTGTTCATAAAAGAACAAATTGTTGTTCGGTATCATGAATAACATAAGGGCCATGCTTCCATCATGGATGGGATGTATGTTATGAATATTGATGGTAATATGATACATCCATAACACTGACGCTAAATGTCGCAAGACTAAAAGAATACCACATATGTGTGGCACTACATTTGGTCACATTGGAGAAACCCGCATGGAAAAATTCCATAATGATGGATTTTGAAGTCATTTGATTATGAATCATTTGACACTTGCAACTTTCGTCCAAAATGTGAAGTGACTGAAATACCGTTCACAGGCCATAAGGAACGAGTAACAAACTTATTGGTGATCAGACATTTTGATGTGTGTAGTCCGATAAATGTTGTTGCTAGTAGTGGATTAATCTATCTTCAGAAATGACTAAAGTTGATATATGGATATCTACTTTATGAGACATTAGTCTGAATCTTTTGGAATCATTCAAAAGGTTTCAAAATGAAGTAGAAATTATTGTAACAAGAAAATTAGGTTTCTGCAACTTGATTACGGAAAGGAATATCTGAGTTACAAGTTTAGCGAATGTCTGATGAGTTGTGAAAAGAGTTTCATAACTTACACCTCCCGGAACACCACTGTGAGTGGAATGTCTGTGAAGATGTATTCAAACCATTTATGACATGGTAAGATCAAAGATGACATAAATCAATTTGCCATTATCCCTTTTAAAGTAATGCTTTAGAGACTGCGGCCTTTACACTGAATAGAGCGCCATCAGATCTGTTGAAATGACGCCATGGTATGGTACGCCCAACCATGTTTTGTCTTTTCTTAACATTTGGAATATGGGGCTTGTGTAAAATATTTACAAACCTATTCCAAATCAGACAAGTGCTACTTTGTAGGTTATCATAATTTATTCGGTATTCCTCCATCACTATACCAAGGCAAAAGGTGTGCCACAAAGACCGGTATGATTTTGAAGAAAATAGTTCTTGCAAAAAGGTGAGTGGGAGGACAGTGCAACTCGACGAGATAACAGTATCTTCGTCATCAGATTAAAGGAACGAAACCTTGGAAGTGATTCCAAAGTTTCCTACTGCGACTGATACGGAAGCCTCTACATGATATGTATGGACTTCGGTCGAACTTGCAGCTGAACCACGTAGACAAAACTCGTGCAAACCTCTCAGGTGCGCAAATGAGATATTGTTGTTAGACAACAGTATACCTACGATACACAAGGAAGCGTTGATGGGCCTTGACTCCGGAATTGGCTAAATGCCAATACAATCCGAGATAGTTTCCATATAATGATTCGAGATTAAAATCTTGATACACCTTTCGGAAGACTTAGAGTCTAACGAATATTTATGGAACTATAAACTGATATGGATAAAAATGTTTTATCCATAAAGCTCGACTTGTTGCTTATAAAAAATTCAAGGAATTGACTATGGCGAGACTGTCTCTCTGTAGCGATGCTTAAAGTCGGTTCGGGTTAAACTAGCAATTGATACATATTTCAATCATGAGATATGTAACATGGATGCCAAAAGGATTTCCATAAAATGAAAATGCTACCTAGGACTTGCATGTGATACAGTCCAAGGTGTTTTGTCAGTCCAGAGGATGCTAGTGAGTATGCAAACTTCAGAGTTCCAGCAATGGACAGAAGAGAGCAAAATGGAGTTGGAATCTTCGTTTTTGATGAAATAGTCAAAGGAGTTTGATTTCATCAATGGATAACGAAGATGCTTGTGGTTACAAGAAAGTAAGTGGGAGCATAATAATATTTCTAAAAACCTTGTGTGCTTGACACATTGTTAATTGGAAATAATATAAATTTCTTGACATGAATTAGGACTTCATTGAAAAATAGTTTTACGATGAAGTACTTGGGCTGGGTAGCCTTGATATTAGGCATAATTATCTGCGAGATAGAATTGCCTAATAGGACTAAGCCAAAAATATACATATTGATAAGATGGTAAAACAGTTTAGCATTAAAACGCCAAGGAGTGATTCTTGCCGAAGTCACATGGAAAGAGTTTTTGCAAGACTCGGTGTCCCAAAACACTCATGAGCAAAATACATGATGGAGATTCCACACACTCTTATGTTTGGATTAATCATGTATTCCATGGTATGTAAAATAACCAGATATGTACGATACTCCCAAGCTATTGCGAGTATAGATACCAAAGTGATCAAAGTACTGATCATGGGACAACAGTGAAAAATATCATTGAGTACTAAAGTAGCACTGATGACATGTATTCTCGCAAGCAGAGATTATGAAGTGCTCGTTGTAAGTAATTACATCGATACGGTCTTCATCAATGCTCCATGCGATTTTCGATTTAAGTTAACGGTTTTGTGTAATACACGATATGGTGACACAGTAAGTTGGAATTGTTCTAAACAAGTTACTGTGGCGAATTCTATAACAAAGGCTAAGTATGTTGACACTTTGGAAGCGACAAAGAAGATGTTGAATCATATAGTTCATTCATGAACTTAGTATGGTTCCAAGATGGCTTTGGTCAATGGGACACTATTGTAGATAGTTGCTCCATAGCTCAGTCTGAGGAATCAAGGTTTGACCTGTGATTAACATATATACAAAGCCAAGTCCACACAAAATATGAATTTTGTGAAAGCGTGAAAATGCGAGGAGATGCAAAGATACACACGGAACTGGAGTTGTCAGATCCGTTGGACATCTGGCTATACCACAAGCGCAGCATATTTTACAACGGTATGCCATAGGTGTAAAGTGTTTTAGCATGGACTAGATTATTGACTCTAGTGCAAGTGGGAGTCTGTAGGAGATATGCCCTAGAGGCAATAATAAATGTTATTATTTATCCCCATGTTCGTAATTAAGTTTATATTCCGTGCTATAACTGCTATGGTTCTCGAGTCTACAATAACCACGAGGCTCGGAGGAAGACTCGTATGCACGTGTGGAATAATAAATGGTAAAATGTATTCCTAGTCTGGCCTCTAAGACTAGCTCAAGTGTTGCATGATGGTTCTGTTTTCCTGATCATGGGCATGACTATGCTGGCAATTTTGAGGGCACATTGTTAGAAGAACACTTGTGTTGAATCGACCCGAATTGATGTTATGCTATGAGATACATTCGTCACAAGTTAATGGTTAATAACACAGAGAAAGTTTATGTTTGCATAATTCCTTAGACCATGAGAGTATCGAGTTTCTTCATGCTTGATTCATGAACTTTGGGGTTTGTTAAACGTCATCCGTAAATGGGTGGCTATTACGGCGGCTTACGGGTTCATGGAAAAGTATGACAAGTAACTTGATAGCTCAAGATTGGGATTTGCTCCTCTGGCGATGGAGAGATATCTCTGGGCCCTCTCAGTGTTACGGTATCCATCATCGTCTGGCCAGACACATTGTGATTTGATCACGATGATGCCGGAACACGGGAACGAGAAAAGAGAACAAAACCGGTAACGAGGTAACTGGCATAGTGGACAAGTTGTTGATCCACGGGGATGCCGATAAGTCTCACCTCGGGTGTTTGTAACATATCGCGAAGTAACAGGAATAGCACATGGCAACTGGAGGTTCACTCGACTATTTATTCGTGTGGGTATAGGGGTCAATATGGGTGTCCACGGCTCCGATGTCGATCATTGATCGGAAAGTGTTCCGGTCATGTCTATGCTTCACCGAACCTATGGGGTAACACGCTTAAGGGTCATCTATCTGCTAAATACTAGACAGGGAGTCTGAGAGAAAGTCACCGGAAAAGTTTCGGAGACAACAGAAGAGTTCCGGAGAGAGAACACCGGAATAGTTTCGGTAAAACTGAAAAGTTGTTTCGGGGTATACCATTAAGTCAAATTGGTTTCGGCACACGCCTGGAAATTCTTGGAGGGTGCCAGAATTGTTCTGGGAACTTCTGGGATTTTTCCGGAGAAAAACCCCGGAAATGTTCCGGAGCTGCCGGAACCGCTTTGGTTGCTTTTCGCAGATGAAAATCACTAATCCGGAATTGTTTCGGAACGCGTCCAAAATTATTTTAGTGGGTACTGGAAATGTTTTAAGACCTACAGAAATATTTTCAGATTTAACAGTCGTGGAAAAATGTTTCTGTGAATAGTGAAAAGCACTTTATGGTTACTTTATGGAAAGCCACCTTTTTGGGCTTCGTCCCAAAATATCTTGGGCATGACATGGATGGATGAGAGCCACCCTACCCCTTGGGTTTTCCTATAAATAGAGGTGGAGAGGCACTCTCCACACTCACTCTTTCTCTCATACAAATGCCATGCATGATCTGGCCTTCTCTCTCCCTCCCCGCGAAATAGTTTCGTAGAGCCGAAAGGCTGTCTGGGTTCCAGTGGGAACTAGTTCTGGACGGCGAAGTCCTGTCGGATAGATGACACCGTATGTGTGCAATCCCGTAGAGAGGTCGTAGGTTCGATCTTTTTTACCCGAGGGTTGTTCGAGAGTGCCTCCCGAAGGGCTGTCCGAGTGACCGTCCGAGTTTCTGTGAGTGCCTCCCGAAGGGCTGTCTGTGACACCGTCCGGGGGACTGTCCGACCGCCTCCCGAAGGGCTGTCCGAGGGGCTGACGAGGGAGTACATCCTCGCAGTTGGGAGGTTGTAAATCCTAGCTGCGGGGATCTGCACCGACGATCTACATCGACTCTACTTCCGCTGCGCTACAAGTCGGTAATGATCAGATCCAAACCTTGTATGCATCTCCATAGTGTTCCTGGGCGTGCTCGCTGTACCGGAAATTTTTGTTTTCTGCTGCGTTCCCCAACATAGAGTGTGGTGGTAGAGATCAATAAGGAGAAGTCAAAAATAAGAAGATAGTCTCACATCGACGAGGCTAATCAACAGGCTATGGAGAAGCCCATCTATTGATGTCAATGCGAGGAGTAGGGATTGCCATGCAACCGATGCACTAAGAGCTATAAGTGCATGAAAGCTCAACATGAAAACTAAGTGGGTGTGCATCCAACTTGCTTGCTCATGAAGACCTTGTAGGGGAACGTAGCAGAAAACAAAAAAATTCCGACCTACGTACCATCCCAGGACCACTATGAAGACTGCATACAAGGTTTCGATCCGATCGTTACCGACTCGTAGCGCAGCGGAAGTAGAGTCGATGTAGATCGTCGGTGCAGATCCCCGCAGCTAGGATTTACAACCTCCCAACCGCGAGGATGTTCTCCCTTGTCTGCTCGTCGGACAGCCCTCCGGGAGGCGGTCGGACAGTCCCTTGGACGGTGTCACGGACAGCCCTTTGGGAGGACCCTCAAAACTCGGACGGTCACTCGGACAGCCCTTTGGGAGGCACCCTCGAACTCGAACGGTCACTCGGACAGCCCTTCGGGAGGCATCCTCGAACAGCCCCTCGGGCAAAAAGATCGAACCTACGACCTCTCTACGGGGTTGCACACATACGGTGTCATCTATCCGGCAGGGCTTCGCCGTCCAGAACTAGTTCCCACAGGAACCCAGATAGCCTTTCGGCTCTACGAAACTATTTCGCGGGGAGGAAGAGAGAAGCCAGATCATTGCATGGCACTTGTATGTGAGAAAGAGTGAGTGTGGAGAGTGCCTCTCCACCTCTTTTTATAGGAAATCCCAAGGGGTAGGGTGGAACTCAAAATACCCAAAAAACCCATCATATGGATTTTCCAAAGGGGCAAAATGGGAAGGCTAGAGGAGCTCCTCCTTGGCCGGCCACCTTGAGTGGGCCCCCCATGAGGGGCTCTCATCCATCCATGTCATCCCCAAGATATTTTGGAGCAAAGCCCAAAAAGGTGGCTTTCCAAAAAAGTAACCATAAAGTGATTTTCACTATTCATGGAAACATTTTTCCGCGACCGTTAAATCTGAAAATATTTCTGTGGGTCTTAGAATAATTCCAGTACCCACTAAAATGATGTGGACGCGTTCCAAAACAATTCCGGATTAGTGATTTTCATCTGCGAAAAGCAACCAAACCGGTTCCGGCAGCTCCGGAACATTTCCGGTTTTTATCCCGGAAAAATCCCAGAAGTTTCCAGAACAATTCTAGCACCCTCCAAGAATTTCCAGGCGTGTGCCAAAACCAATTTGACTTAATGGTATACCCCGAAACAACTTTTCAGTTTTACCGAAACTATTCCGGTGTTCTCTCTGGAACGTTTCCGTTGTCTCCAAAACTTTTCCGGTGACTTTCTCTCAGACTCCCTGTCTAGTATTCAGCAGATACATGACCCTTAAGTGTGTGACCCTATAGGTTCGGTGAAGTATAGACATGACCCGGAACACTTTCCGATCAATGATCAATATCGGAGCCGTGGACACCCATATTGACCCCTATACCCACACGAATAAATATTCAAGTGAACCTCCAGTTGCCGTGTGCTATTCATGTTGCTTCGCGATATGTTACAAACATCCGAGGTGAGATTTATCAGCATCCCCGTGGATCAACACTTGTCCACAATGTCAGTTACCTCGTTACCGGTTTTGTTCTCTTTTCTCGTTACCGTGTTCCGGCATCCCAGTGATCAAATCACATTGTGTCTGGCCAGACGATGATGGATACCGTAACACCGAGAGGGCCCAAAGAATATCTCTCCATCGTCGGAGGAGCAAATCCCAATATTGAGCTATCAAGTCCCTTGTCACCCTTTCCCATGAACCCGTAAGCCGCCGTAATAGCCACCCATTTACGGATGACGTTTAACAAACCCCAAAGTTCATGAAGCAAGCATGAAGAAACTTGATACTCTCATGGTCTAAGGAATTATGCAAATGTAAACCATCTCTGTGTTATTAACCATAAACTTGTGACGAATGTATCTCATAGCATAACATCAATTCGGGTCGATTCAACACAGGTGTTCTTCTAACATTGTGCCCTCAAAGTTGCCGGCATAGTCATGCCCATGATCAGGAAAACAGGATCATCATGCAACACTTGAGCTAGTCTTAGAGACCAGACTAGATATATATTTCATCGTTCATTATTCCACACGTGCATATGAGTCTTCCTCCGAGCCTCGTGGTTATTGTAGACTCGAGAACCATAGCAGTTATAGCACGGAATATAAACTTAATTGGGAACATGGGGATAAATAATAACATTTATTATTGCCTCTAGGGCATATCTCCTACAGACTCCCACTTGCACTAGAGTCAATAATCTAGTCAATGCTAATGCACTTTACCCCTATGGCATACCGGTGTAAAATATGCTTCGCTTGTGGTATAGCCTGATGTCCAACGGATCTGACAACTTCAGGTCCGTGTGTATCTTTGCATATCCTTGTGTGGACTTGGCTTTGTATATATGTTAATCACAGGTCAAACCTTGATTCCTCAGACTGAGCTATGGAGCAACTATCTACAATAGTGTCACATTGACCAAAGCCATCTTGGAACCATACTAAGTTCATGAATGAACTATATGATTCAACATCTTCTTTGTCGCTTCCAAAGCGTCAACATACTTAGCCTTTGTTATAGAATTCGCCACAGTAACTTGTTTAGAACAATTCCAACTTACGGTGTCACCATATCGTGTATTACACAAAACCCTTAACTTAAATCGAAAATCGCATGGAGCATTGATGAAGACTGTATCGATGTAATTACTTACAACGAGCACTTCATAATCTCTGCTTGCGAGAAAACATGTCATCAATGCTACTTTAGTACTCAATGATATTTTTCACTTTTGTCCCATGATCAGTACTTTGATCACTTTGGTATCTATACTCGCAACAGCTTGGGAGTATCGGACATATCTGGTTGTTTTACATACCATGGAATACATGATTAATCCAAACATAAGAGTGTGTGGAATCTCCATCATGTATTTTGCTCATCAGTGTTTTGGGACACCGAGTCTTGCAAAAACTCTTTCCATGTGACTTCGGCAAGAATCACTCCTTGGCGTTTTAATGCTAAACTGTTTTAGCATCTTATCAATATGTATTTTTTTGGCTTAGCCCTATTAGGCAATTCTATCTCACAGATAATTATGCCTAATATCAAGGCTACCTAGCCCAAGTACTTCATCGTAAAACTATTTTTCCATGAAGTCCTAATTCATGTCAAGAAATTTATATTATTTCCAATTAACAATGTGTCAAGAACACAAGGTTTTTAGAAATATTATTATGCTCCCACTTACTTTCTTGTAACCACAAGCATCTTCGTTATCCATTGATGAAATCAGACGTATTTATAATTTTTGATTGTTCCATGCTGTTATATTATCAATCTTGGATGTTTTTATATACATTTACACCAAAAATATATCATTTTTTGGGACTAACCTATTAACTTAGTGCCCAGTGCTAGTTGTTGTTTTTTGCCTGTTTTTGGTTTTACAGAATATCAATATCAAACGAAGTCCAAATGCCACAAAACTTTTTGGAGATTTTTTTCTGGACATAACCAACACTAGAAGCTTCGGGAGAAGGCCAGAAGCCCCAGGAGGTGGCCACGAGCCACCAGGGCGCGCCTGGGGGGGCAGGCGCGCCTTGGTGCCTCGTGGGCCCACCTCTGCCTCTTTTGACCTAATTCCACCACTATAAATTCTCTAAAATTGGGAAACCAACAGAGGAGTCCATGAAATACTTTTTCCGCCGCCGCAAGCTTCTGTTCTCGAGAGATCCCATCCGGGGGCCTTTTCCGGCACTCCGCCGGAGGGGGAATCGATCACGGAGGGGCTCTACATCAACCTTGCTGCCCTTCCGATGATACGTGAGTAGTTTACCACAGACCTTTGGGTCCATAGTTAGTAGCTAGATGGCTTCTTCTCTCTTTTTGATCTTCAATACAATGTTCTCCTCGATGTTCTTGGAGTTCTATCCGATGTAATCACTTTTGCGGTGTGTTTGTTGGGATCCGATGAATTGTGAGTTTATGATCAGATTATCCATGAATATTATTTGAGTCTTCTCTGAATTCGTTGCTGTTAAGGGTAAAAAAATGGGGTTTATTCATGCGTGAGTTTACTTTGTCTACATCATGTCATCTTGCTTAAGGCGTTACTCCGTTCTTTATGGACTTAATACACTAGATGCATGCTGGATAGCGGTCGATGTGTGGAGTAATAGTAGTAGATGCAGGTAGGAGTCGGTCTACTTGTCTCGGACGTGATGCCTATATACATGATCATTGCCTTGGATATCGTCATGATTATTTGCTTTTCTATCAATTGTCCAACAATAATTTGTCTACCCACCATATGCTATTTTCTTGAGAGAAGCCTCTAGTGAAAACTATGGCCCCCGGGTCTATCTAAATCATATATTAAAAACCCTAAAAATACCTTGCTGCACTTTTCTTCTATTTATTTTATTTTGTATTTTTGTTTAATCTATCTATCTATCACCATACAATTTAATCTTGCAATTGACCGCCGAGGGATTGACAACCCCTCGTTTGCGTTGGGTGCAAGGATTTGTTGTTTGTGTGTAGGTACTGCTAACGAGGTGTTGCGTGATTCTCCTACTGGATTGATAACCTTGGTTTCATAACTGAGGGAAATACTTACCTCTACTGTGTTGCGTCATCCCTTCCTCTTCGGGGAAAATACCAACGCAAGCTACAAGTAGCAGGAAGAATTTCTGGCACCGTTGCCGGGGAGACATCATCAACATCTATCAAGTGCCTTTGCATAAACTCTCATCTCCTTGCATTTATTTTATTTGCCTCTCATTTTCATCTCCCTCACTTCTAAAAAGTTTTTACAAAAATATTTTCCGTTTGCCTTTTTCTTGTTTGCTTCTTTGCTTGCTTGAAGTTGTTTTCATGAGTGATTTTGGCAAGGCAGAAACTGATGATGGTAGAACTCCTAAGATGGGAAGTTCTACCAATCTTGATGCTAAAACTTTTGTGTT
Source organism: Elymus sibiricus (assembly GCA_039707655.1). NCBI lineage: Eukaryota > Viridiplantae > Streptophyta > Magnoliopsida > Poales > Poaceae > Elymus > Elymus sibiricus. The sequence goes on from CM077668.1 coordinate 345,938,825, forward strand.
GGGACATGGTAATGTTATAGGAAAAAAATGTCATCCAAGAATTCTTTAATTGCATTGGGACCTTGGCTTTTGATGATGCTCCTATACTTAAAGAAACTAAGAATTATGCCGATGCTATTTCCGCACTTATTCTTAAACTTGAAAGAAGATTTATTTGCACCCATCCTACTTTGCAAAGATTGTTTTATGAGCTACTGGTTATAAAAGATCCTAGAGCTAAGAAAATAGCCACTCTTGTCCTCATGAATGAATTTGATCACATAGTGCGAGAAGCTAGGGAAATCTTTGATTTTTATGGTATGAACCGTGAAAAACCGGTAATAGATGAGATCCTTTATAATAATGATTACTTGTTGAGATATTTGTTCCGCAATGACCACATCTTTGATGAAAATATTAAAAAGTGAGTTCCTCCTTTGAATATAATCCAACAAGTTTTCAATAGTGTTAATAGACAATACTCTTGGATTGTAGCCAGTAATCAAGAGGGATTTACAGATGGAAAACTTGGTAATGCTAAAATTTCTATGGATGATGTGTTTCATATTACCTTTGAAAAACCCTCTGATAAAAATACATCTTTGGATAAGAAGAAGAAGGATGATAATACTTGAAACTATGCATTATGCCTAGCTAGGGGCATAAAACAATAGCGCTTGTTGGGAGGCAACCCAATGAATCAAATAATTTTTTATATTTTGTTTCTGTTATTGTGTGTTTTCACAATTATGCTACTGTTATGATTGTGTTTTTGTGTTTTTAATTAGTGTTTGTGCCAAGTAAAGCCTTTAGGATGATTTGGAAGATAGTATAATTGATGCTGTTTGGAAAACACAAAGTTTTGCGTCCAGTGCTGGAATTTTGGTTCTGTACTGGAGCGTCAGAAAAATCTGAAATTTTTACACAGTATTGGTATATGAATTTTCCACGCTTTCCTAATTTTTCAGAATTTTTGGAGTTACAGAAGTATGGCTTTTAAACAGATCTCTACAGACTGTTCTGTTTTTGACAGATTCTGTTTTTGATGCACTACTTGCTTGTTTTGATGAAACTATGGATTGTATCAGGGGGTATAAGCCATGGAGAAGTTATAATACAGTAGGTATAATGCAAAAATAAAATATGAATGGGTTTGCAACAGTACTTAAAGTAGTGATTTATTTTGTTATACTAACGGATCTCACGAAGGTTTTGTTGAGTTTTGTGTGATTGAAGTTTTCAAGTTTTGGGTGAGATCACGATGGATGAAGGCATAAGGAGTGGCAAGAGCCTAAGCTTGGGGATGCCCATGGCACCCCAAGGTAATATTCAAGGAAGACTCAAGTGTCTAAGTTTGGGGATGCCCCGGAAGGCATCCCCTCTTTCTTCTACCAACCATCGGTAATTTTACTTGGAGTTATATTTTTATTCGTCACATGATATGAGTTTTGCTTGGAGCATCTTGTATTATATGAGTCTTTGCTTTGTTTGATTTTTAGTTTGTCACAATCATCCTTGCTGAACACACCTATTTTGAGAGAGCCACACGTTCATCATAATTTGTTAGAATACTCTATGTGCTTCACTTAAATTTTTTGAGCTAGGCAGTTGCTCTAGTGCTTCACTTAAATCTTTTTGAGCACGGTGGTGGCTATATTTTGAAGAAATGAACTCTCATGCTTCACTTATATTATTTTTAGAGTTGATAAGATTGAAATTTTGAAGAAATATTTGCACTCTCATGCTTCACTTAAATCTTTTTGAGAGTTGATGATAGTAATGGTAATTTGCACAAGATATGAATTTGGTCCCAAAGTGATGAATATTCAAGAGGGATATAATAAAAACTTTCATATAGATCATTGGATATGATAAGTGTGATTCCTTGCAATAGTTTTGCGATATGGAGATGATGATATGTGAGTCATGTTAGTGAGTAATTGTGATTTAGTAAGAATATTAGTGTTAAGGTTTGTGAGTCCCTACGCATGCACATCAAGTCAATAGTTATGCAAAGAAACTATATCCTACTTATGGTGCATTATTCGGTGTTAGTTATGTTCAATGCATGTTTATGACCGTTTTCGCTTTTTGGTTGGTTGCTTCTCAATCTATTTGCTAGCCTTCATTTGTACTAAGCGGAAATACTGCTTGTGCATCCAAACTCTTTAAACCCAAGTTGTGCCAGATGAGTCCACCATACCTACCTATATGCGGTATTTACATGCCGTTCCAAGTAAATTTGTGTGTGCCAACTCTAATTTTCAAAATATTTTTTCTGTTTTGTGTGCCCGTACCGCTCATGAGGCGGAAGGGGGTGGCCAATATTTTCCATGCTAGGTGGGTTATTCTCACGATGAGTGTTTATTCACTTGTCATTGCACGAGAGTGTGGCAGGTAATAGGGATGCCCAGTCCCGAAATGAAATGAAAAATCTTATATGATGATAATAATAAATTCCTTGGAAAGTGTTGGTATGGAGGGCACCCATGGATACGGCTAGCCATGGATTGTGAAAGAATGGTGGAAAAGGAATAAACTTTATTTTTTGTTTGGGAACCGCCTATAATATATCTAGCATGGAAGATATTGGGAATTCTCGTTCGTTTTCGTTGACAGGAAAAGCATGCATCCCAAAAAATTTATCTCTCTAATTTAAGCCTTGAGCTCTGGCACATTAGCAAATCTCTACTTCCCTCTGCGAAGGGCCTATCTATTTACTTTTATGCAATTTTTATTTATTTGAGTCTCCATCTTCTCTTATAAAGCACCAACTAGAGAGCACTATTGTCATACTTGTGCATTGGATGTAGCTAATATGGAGTGTGTTTCATGAATGGATCAATGATTGAGCATAATGGGCTAGGGACAACTTTCTTTAGCGTTGATATTTTGAAAGGCATGGTTGCTTGTTAGTATGCTTGAGTATTTATATCTTCATGTCAAATTATAGACTATTGCTTTGAATCATTAAAGTCCATATGTCCATGCTATAAAAGAAAAAAATGTATGATGAATATGATAGGCAGCATTCCACATCAAAAATTCTGTTTTTATCATTTACCTACTCGAGGACGAGCAGGAATTAAGCTTGGGGATGCTGATACGTCTCCAACGTATCTATAATTTTTTATTGTTCCATGCTGTTATATTATCAATCTTGGATGTTTTTATATACATTTACAGCAATTATATATCATTTTTTGGGACTAACCTATTAACTTAGTGCCCAGTGCCAGTTGCTGTTTTCTGCCTGTTTTTGGTTTTACAGAATATCAATACCAAACGAAGTCCAAATGCCACGAAACTTTTTGGAGATTTTTTTCTAGACATAACCAACACTAGAAGCTTCGGGAGAAGGCCAGAAGCCCCAGGAGGTGGCCACGAGCCACCAGGGCGCGCCTGGGGGGAGGGGGCAGGCGCGCCCTGGTGCCTCATGGGCCCACCTCTGCCTCTTTTGACCTAATTCCACCACTATAAATTCCCAAAAATCGGGAAACCAATAGAGGAGTCCACGAAATACTTTTTCCGCCACCGCAAGCTTCTGTTCTCGAGAGATCCCATCTGGGGGCCTTTTCCGGCACTCCGCCGGAGGGGGAATCGATCACGGAGGGGCTCTACATCAACCTTGCTGCCCTTCCGATGATGCGTGAGTAGTTTACCACAAACCTTCGGGTCCATAGTTAGTAGCTAGATGGCTTCTTCTCTCTTTTTGATCTTCAATACAATGTTCTCCTCGATGTTCTTGGAGTTCTATCCGATGTAATCACTTTTTGCGGTGTGTTTGTTGGGATCCGATGAATTGTGAGTTTATGATCAGATTATCCGTGAATATTATTTGAGTCTTCTCTGATCTCTTTTATGCATGATTATTATAGCTTCGTATTTCTTCTCCGATCTATTGATTTGGTTTGGCCAACTAGATTGATTTATCTTGCCATGGGAAGAGGTGCTTTGTAATGGGTTCGATCTTGTGGTGCTCAATCCCAGTGACAGAAAGGGACATGACACGTATGTATCGTTGCTATTAAGGGTAAAAAGATGGGGTTTATTCATGCGTAAGTTTACTTTGTCTACATCATGTCATCTTGCTTAAGGCGTTACTCCGTTCTTTATGGACTTAATACACTAGATGCATGCTGGATAGCGGTCGATGTGTGGAGTAATAGTAGTAGATGCAGGCAGGAGTCGGTCTACTTGTCTCGGACGTGATGTCTATATACATGATCATTGCCTTGGATATCGTCATGATTATTTGCTTTTCTATCAATTGCCCAACAGTAATTTGTCTACCCACCGTACGCTATTTTCTTGAGAGAAGCCTCTAGTGAAAACTATGGCCCCCGGGTCTATCTTAATCATATATTAAAAACCCTAAAAATACCTTGCTACACTTTTCTTTTATTTATTTTATTTTGTATTTTTGTTTAATCTATCTATCTATCACCATACAATTTAATCTTGCAATTGACCGCTGAGGGATTGACAACCCATCGTTTGCGTTGGGTGCAAGGATTTGTTGTTTGTGTGCAGGTACTGCTAACGAGGTGTTGCGTGATTCTCCTACTGGATTGATAACCTTGGTTTCATAACTGAGGGAAATACTTACCTCTACTGTGTTGCATCATCCCTTCCTCTTCGGGGAAAATACCAACGCAAGCTGCAAATAGCAGAACCATACTAAGTTCATGAATGAACTATATGATTCAACATCTTCTTTGTCGCTTCTAAAGCATCAACATACTTAGCCTTTGTTATAGAATTCGCCACAGTAACCTGTTTGGAACAATTTCCAACTACCGTGCCACCATATCGTGTATTACACAAAACCCTTAACTTAAATCAAAAATCGTATGGAGCATTGATGAAGACCGTATCGATGTAATTACTTACAATGAGCACTTCATAATATCTGCTTGCGAGAAAACATGTCATCAGTGCTACTTTAGTACTCAATGACATTTTTCACTGTTGTCCCATGATCAATACTTTGATCACTTTGGTATCTATACTCGCAACAGCTTGGGAGTATCAGACATATCTGGTTGTTTCACATACCATGGAATACATGATTAATCCAAACACAAAAGTGTGTGGAAATTCCATCATGTATTTTGCTCATCAGTGTTTTAGGACACCGAGTCTTGCAAAAGCCTTTCCATGTGACTTCGACAAGAATCACTCCTTGATGTTTTAGGCTAAACTGTTTTAGCATCTTGTCAATATGTATTTTGGCTTAGCCCTGTTAGGCAATTTTATCTCTGTAGATAATTATGCCTAATAACAAGGCAATTTAGCCCAAGCTCTTCATTGAAGAAACTATTTTTCAATGAAGTGCTAATTCGTGTCAAGAAATTTATATTATTTCCAATCAACAATGTGTCAAGCACACAAGTTTTTGAAATATTATTATGCTCCCACTTACTTTCTTGTAACCACAAGCATCTTCATTATCCATTGATGAAATCAAACTCTTTTGACTATTTCATCAAAAACGAAGATTCCAACTCCATTTTGCTCTCGTCTGTCCATTGCTGGAACTTTGAAGTTTGCACACTCACTAGCATCCTCTGGATCGACAAAACACTTTGGACTGTATCACATACAAGTCCTAGTTTGTATTCCCATTTCATGGAAATTCTTTCATCATCCATGTTTCATATCTCATGATTGAAATATGTATTAATTGCTAGTTTAACCCTAACCGACTTTAAGCATCGCTACGGTGAGACAACCTCATCGCAATCAACTCCTTGAACTTGTTATTGCAACAAGTCGAGCTTTATGGATAAAACATTTTTATCCGTATCAGTTTATAGTTCCATAAATATTCGTTAGACTCTAAGTCTTTCGAAAGGGGTATCAAGATATGATCTTGAATCATGGAAACTATCTTGGATTGCATTGGCATTTTGCCAATTCCGGAGTCAGGGCCCATCAACACTTCCTTGTGTATCGTAAGTATACTGTTGTCTAACAACAATATCTCGCTTGCGCACCTGAGAGGTTTGCACGAGTTTTGCCTATGTGGTTCAGCTGCAAGTTCGACCGAAGTCCATACATCTCATGTAGAATCTTCCGTATCAGTCGCAGTAGGAAACTCTGAAATCACTTTCAAGGTTTCTTTAATTTGATCTGATGACGAAGATACTGTTATCTCGTCGAGTTGCACTGTCCTCCCACTCACCTTTTTGCAAGAACCATTTTCTTCAAAAGCATACCGTTCTTTGTGGCAAAACCTTTTGCCTCGGTATAGTGGTGGAGGAATTTCCAATAATTTGGGATAACCTACAAAGTAGCACTTGTCTGATTTGGAATAGGTTTGTAAATATTTTACACAAGCCCCATATTCCAAATGTTAAGAAAAGACAAAACATGGTTGGGCGTACCATACCATGGCGTCATTTCAACAGATCTGATGGCGCTCTTTTCAGTGTAAAAGCCGCAATCTCTAAAGCATTACTTTAAAAGGGCTAATGGCAAATTGATTTATGTCATCTTTGATCTTACCATGTCATAAATGGTTTGAATACATCTTCACAGACATTCCACTCACAGTGGTGTTTCGGGAGGTGTAAGTTATGAAACTCTTTTCACAACTCATTAGACATTCGTTAAACTTGTAACTCAAATATTCCTTTCCGCAATCAAATTGCAGAAACATGATTTTCTTGTTACAATAATTTCTACTTCATTTTGAAACCTTTTGAACGATTTCAAAAGATCCAGACTTACGTCTCATCAAGTAAATATCCATATATCTACTTGAGTCATTTCAGAAGATAGATAAATCCACTGCTGGCAACAACATTTACCAGACTACATACATCAAAATGTATGATCACCAATAAGTTCGTTGCTCGTTCCTTATGGCCCGTGAATGGTATTTCAATCACTTCACTTCTCGGACGAAAGTTGCAAGTGTCAGATGATTCATAATCAAATGACTTCAAAATCCATCATAATGGAATTTCTCCATGCGGGTTTCTCCAATGTGACCAAATGCAGTGCCACACATATGTGGTATTCTTTTAGTCTTGCGACATTAAGCGTCAGTGTTATGGATGTATCATATTACCATCAATATTCCTAACATACATCCCGTCCATGATGGAAGCATGGCCCTTATGTTATTCATGATACCGAACAACAATTGTTCTTTTATGAACAACCCTCTTGCAACAAACATTGTGCAATGGGCTAGAGTGTATAAAACTCTAAAATGAATTATGAAAGTAAACACAGAGGTAATTTATTATTATCAATATTCATAACATACATCTCATACATGATGAAAGTATGGCCCTTATGTTATTCATAACACCGAACAACAAAAGTTATGTTATGAACAACCTTCTTGCAAGATACTTTATGCAATGGGCTAGAGTGTATAAAAACTCTAAAATGAATTATGAAAATAAATACATAGGTAATGTACCGAGTATAGCAACTTTTACTATGTTCCCAGCGCATATCTAAACCTCGTTACTGGCAAGTCTTTTAGTCCATAGTAGTTCTTGCATCGAGTCGCAACAGAATGCAATCGAGCGGGTATCTCTGTGATCAACTCACAATACCCAGGAATCAGTGATTAACATGTTTAATCATAATTCCCAAGAACTATTTCTTTTACCAGCCTTCCATACATCTATAACTCGTATGACATTCATACATGAGCTGGATATTCCAGTCTTCTCTCTTTTTGCCTTTATACTTCTAACAGTTTAACTTTCAGTATTTCTCCTATTCTCAGAAGAAGCACCCAACTTTAAGAGTGGCGTCAGCCCCGAACTTCCTAGGCGTGTAAGTCACACTAACACCCTTTGGACATTTCCTTTCTCTTTAAGTTGTTGTTTTATTCACCTTCATCATATGACAGGCGTTCTTCTGGATCCCTTTCTTATCAGTCTAATGCATAGTAAACACTTTACTAATAATTTGCAAAACAAACATTTCTTTGGATATCCCATATCTTCTAGCCTTTGTTTGTATCTGAAACTAATTTTTAGTTCCATGAATATTACATAGCTATCCCAAACTTTTGAAGTTCGGGTCTCATGGAAGCAAACATTTTGCACTTGACCGTAACGGAATTATAGCTTTTGGATCGAAGGACGAGAGTCACATCATCCATAGCATTAGCGGGAGAATACCAAAAGCATGCGATAGGACAAAGTCCTTCTCGGCACTCTTGAGGACAATCCTCACATTACGTTACCAACCGTAAAGTTTTAACCAGATATTTAACAGCTATTCAATTTTAATAGGGAAGGTGGAAACGCGAGCCATTTTCTACAACTATTATGCAAATCACACTTAGACAGTGTTCATAATTAATTGCACCGAGAATTAAACAAGTTAATTCTATAGTGCACTCCCACTCAAATCAATATCTCTCATAATTGATTGTGAGTGATTCAAGATCCATATTGAAATTCAACGCCAAGGATGTATCCATCTCAAGTGACGAGAATTGCAATCGGTAGGCCAACTTGCCAATCACATCTCTATGTGACTCTTGTTCATCTTTCGATGGGCGTGTTCTGAGCTTAGGACGATCCTCCGGAACGTCAAGACAACCAAGTGATCTCGCTGCGAGGTCTCAACTCACCCGCCTCACACTTCTCTAATCGTTCGTACCCATGTATCCATGTGATACCCCGAAGAGATAGGTGCCGTGACGGTGCTACACTTGGGAGAACACTAACTACTTGATATATTTTTTTGTGAGAGATCACCCTAATAAAAGCGACTACCGCGCAATCAAAAAGGGTGCATCATAAGGGATAAACATCTCAGGCAATTCATAATAGCATGATACGGTATAGCCCTTTCTGACGGAGAAGTCTTTTATTTCTTCGTCTTCGGCATTTGCATCGGTGTTCACCTTCGCGAAGATTGCCACCACCTTGTCGATGCACCAGATAATATTGCTATCTCTATAGCTAATAAAATAATGCATTACAAAAGATTGACACGCAGGTCATTAAAGTGACAATCACATGGCTCCAGCCATCATGCCGAATCATGACTCGCAGGTCATGTTAATTTACATTATATAGTCATCTCATACATAATGAAATTAATATGAGCACTGCTATACCACATCATATGCACATCCTGCAAAACCAAGTTAGACGCTTCTAATCGGTTTTTGCAAAATTTCATTTTACGTGGCTTCTAAGGTTTCGAACAAACCGCAACTACCAACGTTTATCATCAAGTATGATTATTCAAGTTGCTAGATTAACTTTACGGGGTGTATGAAACACGAGATAATAAAATCTCGAGCCCCATACTGAACTTCGTCATACACATGACCCCCGTGCAGATCATATCTTCATTGCCCTTTTGTCTGCGAGATTTCATCTTTCTTTTAACTATGGTGGAATTCAATGAACTGTTAGCACTTCATTGATCAATCAGGATCCCGGATTGCCAGAACTTTCAAACTCCACCATGCCATTATCAAGATCAAAAATACGCAAATTTCTGGGAAGCAACAAGAATATCGGGTAACAGATTTCATCTGCTACCCGCACAAATAATTTTCAGTAATAGAACTCATCTACTACAAATTATATTGTGCAACACCCATACATCTCTATGTATTCTAGATCGTAACCTGCATCTACGCATAGCACGGCTCTTGATGCCACTGTAGGGGAACGCAGCAGAAAACAAAAAATTTCTGACCTACGTACCAGCCCAGGACCACTATGAAGACTGCATACAAGGTTTCGATCCGATCGTTGCCGACTCGTAGCGCAGCGGAAGTAGAGTCGATGTAGATCGTCGGTGCAGATCCCCGCAGCTAGGATTTACAACCTTCCAACCGCGAGGATGTTCTCCCTTGTCTGCTCGTCGGACAGCCCTCCGGGAGGCGGTCGGACAGTCCCTCGGACGGTGTCACGGACAGCCCTTCGGGAGGACCCTCAAAACTCGGACGGTCACTCGGACAGCCCTTCGGGAGGCACCCTCGAACTCGGACGGTCACTCGGACAGCCCTTCGGGAGGCACCCTCGAACAGCCCCTCGGGAAAAAAGATCGAACCTACGACCTCTCTACGGGGTTGCACACATATGGTGTCATCTATCCGGCAGGGCTTCGCCGTCCAGAACTAGTTCCCACCGGAACCCAGACAGCCTTTCGGCTCTACGAAACTATTTCGCGGGGAGGAAGAGAGAAGCCAGATCATTGCATGGCACTTGTATGTGAGAAAGAGTGAGTGTGGAGAGTGCCTCTCCACCTCTATTTATAGGAAATCCCAAGGGGTAGGGTGGAACTCAAAATACCCAAAAAACCCATCATATGGATTTTCCAAAGGGGCAAAATGGGAAGGCTAGAGGAGCTCCATGGAGGAGCTCCTCCTTGGCCGGCCACCTTGAGTGGGCCCCCCATGAGGGGCTCTCATCCATCCATGTCATCCCCAAGATATTTTGGAGCAAAGCCCAAAAAGGTGGCTTTCTAAAAAAGTAACCATAAAGTGATTTTCACTATTCATGAAAACATTTTTCCACGACCGTTAAATCCGAAAATATTTCCGTGGGTCTTAGAATAATTCCAGTACCCACTAAAATGATTTTGGACGCGTTCCGAAACAATTCCGGATTAGTGATTTTCATCTGCGAAAGGCAACCAAACCGGTTCCGGCAGCTCTGGAACATTTCTGGTTTTTATCCCGGAAAAATCCCAGAAGTTTCCAGAACAATTCTGGCACCCTCCAAGAATTCCTAGGCGTGTGCCGAAACCAATTTGACTTAATGGTATACCTCGAAACAACTTTTCAGTTTTACCGAAACTATTCCGGTGTTCTCTCCGGAACGTTTCCGTTGTCTCCAAAACTTTTCCGGTGACTTTCTCTCAGACTCCCTGTCTAGTATTCAGCAGATAGATGACCCTTAAGCGTGTGACCCTATGGGTTCGGTGAAGTATAGACATGACCCGGAACACTTTCCGATCAATGATCAATATCGGAGCTGTGGACACCCATATTGACCCCTGTACCCACACGAATAAATATTCGAGTGAACCTCCAGTTGCCGTGTGCTATTCCTGTTGCTTCCCGATATGTTACAAACATCCAAGGTGATATTTATCGGCATCCCCGTGGATCAACACTTGTCCACAATGCCAGTTACCTCGTTACCGGTTTTGTTCTCTTTTCTCGTTCCCGTGTTCCGGCATCCCAGTGATCAAATCACATTGTGTGTGGCCAGACGATGATGGATACCGTAACACCGAGAGGGCCCAAAGAATATCTCTCCATCGTCAGAGGAGCAAATCCCAATCTTGAGCTATCAAGTCCCTTGTCACACTTTCCCATGAACCCGTAAGCCGCCGTAATAGCCACCCATTTACGGATGACGTTTAACAAACCCCAAAGTTCATTAAGCAAGCATGAAGAAACTCGATACTCTCATGGTCTAAGGAATTATGCAAATGTAAACCATCTATGTGTTATTAACCATAAACTTGTGACGAATGTATCTCATAGCATAACATCAATTCGGGTCGATTCAACACAAGTGTTCTTCTAACATTGTGCCCTCAAAGTTGTCGGCATAGTCATGCCCATGATCAGGAAAACAGGATCATCATGCAACACTTGATCTAGTCTTAGAGGCCAGACTAGGAATATATTTCATCGTTCATTATTCCACACGTGCATATGAGTCTTCCTTCGAGCCTCGTGGTTATTGTAGACTCAAGAACCATAGCAGTTATAGCACGAAATATAAACTTAATTAGGAACATGGGGATAAATAATAACATTTATTATTGCCTCTAGGGCATATCTCCTACAGACCTCGGGCATTTGAGGAAGCCCATCATCGGAATATACAAGCCAAGTTCTATAATGAAAAATTCCCACTAGTATATGAAAGTGACAAAATAGGAGACTCTCTATATGAACAACATGGTGCTACTCTGAAGCACAAGTGTGGAAAAAGGATAGTAACATTGCCCCTTCTCTCTTTTTCTCTCATTTATATATATTTTTCTCTCTGTTTTTTTCGTGGCTCTTTTTGGCCTTTTTTATATATATTTTCGTCCGGAGTCTCATCCCGACTTGTGGGGGAATCATGGTCTCCATCATCCTTTCCTCACTGGGACAATGCTCTAATAATGATGATCATCACACTTTTATTTACTTACAACTCAATATTACAACTCTATACTAGAACAAAAATATGACTCTATATGAATGCCTCTGGCAGTGTACTAGGATGTGCAATGATGCTAGCGTAACATGTATAAAAATGATGAACGGTGGCTGAGCCACAAATACTATGTCAGCTATATGATCATGCAAAGCAATATGACAATGACGATGTGTGTCATAAAAACGGAACGGTGGAAGTTGCATGGTAATATATTTCGGAATGGCTATGGAAATGCCATGATAGATAGGTATGGTGGCTGTTTTGAGGAAGATATAAAGAGGCTTATGTGTGATAGAGCGTATCATATCACGGGGTTTGGATGCACCGACGAAGTTTGCACCAACTCTCGATGTGAGAAAGGGCAATGCATGGTACCGAAGAGGCTAGCAAATTGCGGAAGGGTGAGAGTGCGTATAATCCATGGACTCACATGAGTCATAAAAAACTCACATACTTATTGTGAAGGTTCATTAGCCCTCGAAGCAAAGTACTACTACGCATGCCCCTAGGGGGGAGGTTGGTAGGAGTTAACCATCGCGCCCCCCCGACCGCCACACAAAGGAAGACAATCAAGAATAAATCATGCTCCAACTTCTTAGCATAACGACAGACCACACGTGCATGCTTCGGGAATCACAAACCTTGACACCAATATTCTTACTAAACCACAATTATCTACTAGCACCTCCCACATATTACCATCTTAATATCGCAAAACTATTGCAAGGAATCAAACTTATCATATTCAGTGATCTACATGAAAGTTTTAATTATATCCCTCTTGAATACCTATCATATCAGGACCTAATTCATAACCTGTGCATATTACCATTGCTATTCATTAGACTCTCAAAAATATATAAGTGAAGCATGAGAGTGCAACTATTTCTTTAAAATATAACCACCGCCGTGCTCTAAAAGATATAAGTGAAGCACTAGAGCAACTGCCTAGCTGAAAAGATATAAGTGAAGCACATAGAGTATTCTAACAAATCACGAATAATGTGTGTCCCTCTCAAAAAGGTGTGTTCAGAAAAGATGATTGTGACAAACTAAAAAGAAAACAAAAGCAAACAAACTATATCACAAGACGCTCCAAGTAAAACACATATCATGTGATGAATAAAAATATAGCTCCAAGTGAGTTACCGATAGATTATAGACGAAAGAGGGGATGCCTTCCGGGGCATCCCCAAGCTTAGACGCTTGAGTCTTCCTTTAATATTACCTTGGGGTGCCTTGGGCATCCCCAAGCTTAGGCTCTTGCCGCTTCTTATTCCTTTATCCATCGTAGTCTCACCCAAAATTTGAAAACTTCAGCACACAAAACTCAACAGAAACCTCGTGAGATCCGTTAGTATAACAAACAAATCTTAAACTTTAGGTGCTGTTGTAAATTGATTCATATTTAATATTGGCATAATGCTACTGTACTCCAACTTCTCCATGACTCATACCCCCCGATATGATCCATAGATTCATCAAAATAAGCAAACTATGCAACAAAAACAGAATCTGTCTAAAACAGAACAGTCTGTAAAGATCGATTTAAAATCCATACGTATGTAACTCCAAAAATTCTGAAAAAAGTAGGAAAACATAAAAAATTCATATACCAATACTGTGTGAAAATTTCAGATTTTTCTGACACTCCAGTACAGAATTAAAATTCCAGCACTGGACGCAAAACTTTCTGTTTTCCAAACAGCATCAATTATACTATCATCAACATGATCCCAAAGGCATTACTTGTGTAAACACTCAAGAACAGAAAGTAAAAGCAAACATTTATTTTATTCATTGGGTTGCCTCCTAACAAGCGCTATTGTTTTATGCCCCTAGCTAGGCATAATGCATAGTTTCAAGTGTTGTCATCCTTGGTTTTGCTAATTTAGATGGGTTGGTTTCGAACCCGGGAGGCTCTTTACGCTTCCCATTACTTTCAGAAAATAAGGCAATTTTGCTATCTAAAGTGTCTAACTTTTTGTTGCAAACAATGAGGAGATTATTCATACGATTGAGGTTACCGCTAACATTTTTAAGAGGTTCATTAGACTTTTGTAACTCCACCAAATTCTTTTGTATGTCACCTAGCTTTTCCAAAATTTGAATCCCTTCTTGGGTATAATTAGATCCTTTTTGCAAGGGTGGAGTTCCCACTATTCCTTCTATTAATTCATAAGCAGTATTAGGATCACTATCAATGAAATTTCCTTTAGAAGCAAAATCCAAGAGTTGTCTATTTGGCATAGTTAGCCCTACATAAAAGTTTCGCAACAAAAGTTTCATATCCCCTTTTATGGTGCAAACACGATAAGATTCCATTATCCTATACCAAGTGTCTTTTAAATTTTCTCCTTGTTTCTGTTTGAAGTAAAGGACTTCAAAATCCGGAGATAGAGGAGGGATGGTGACACTAGACATGATAACAATTTCAAGCAAAGCAAGCAAACTAGCAAATAAAAATATTTTTGTGTTTTGTAAAAAAAATTAGAAGTGGGGGAGATGAAAACGAGAGGCAAATGCAAATAAAAGGCAAATAAAGTAAATGCAAGTGGATGATAGTTTCTGCGAAGGTACTTGGTAATTTTGATGATGTCTCCCCAGCAACGGCGCCAGAAATTCTTCCTGCTACTTGTAGACTGCGCTGGTATTTCCCCAAAGAGGAGAGGATGATGCAGTATAGTAGAGATAAGTATTTCCCTCAGTTAAGAATCAAGGTTATCAATCCTATAGGAGAACCAAGCAAAATTACGTTAAGCGCACCTGCACACACAAGAGCAAACACTTGCACCCAACGCAAATAAGAGGGTTGTCAATCCTCTTAGCGGTTATTTGCAAGGATTAAATCTTATAGAGATAAATAGATAAACTAAAATACTAATTAAAATAAAAGTAAATAAATTGCAGTAAGGTATTTTTAGGTTTTTTATATATGATAAAGTAGACCCGGGGGCCATAGTTTTCACTAGAGGCTTCTCTCTCGAACACATAGCATACGGTGGGTAGACAAATTACTGTTGGGCAATTGATAGAAAAGCAAATAATTATGACGGATTCATGGCAATGATCATGTATATAGGCATCATGTCCTAGACAAGTAGACCGACTCCTGCCTGCATCTACTACTATTACTCCACCCATTGACCGCTATCCAACATGCATCTAGGGTATTAAGTATGAAACAGAGTAACGCCTTAAGCAAGATGACATGATGTAGACAAAGTAAACTCAAGCAATATGATTAAACCCCATATTTTTATCCTTAATGGCAACAATACAAATACGTGTCATGTCCCCTTCTGTCACTGGGACTGAGCACCGCAAGATTGAACCCATCACAAAGCACCTCTCCCATTACAAGACAAATCAATCTAGTAGGCCAAACCAGATCGATAGATCAGAGAGAAATACAAAGCTATAATAATCATGCATAAAAGAGTTTAGAGAAGACTCAAATATTTCTCATGAATAATCTGATCATAAACTCACAATTCATCGGATCCCAACAAACACACCGCAAAAGAAGATTACGTTGGATAGAACTCCAAGAACATCGAGGAGAACATGGTATTGAAGATCAAAGAGAGAGAAGAAGCCATTTAGCTACTAGATATGGACCCGTAGGTCTGTGGTAAACTACTCACACATCATCGGAAGGGCGGCAAGGTTGATGAAGAAGCCCTCCATGATCGATTCCCCCTCCGGCAGAGTACCGGAAAAGGCCTCCAGATGGGATCACGGAAGAACAGAGGCTTGCGGCGGCGGAAAGGTTTTCTCTTCTGTCTCTCTGGTATATTGGGAATATTTGGGAATTTATAGCGCTGGAATTAGGTTAGGAGGGGCAACGAGGGGCCCACAAGCCTGGGGGGGCGCCCTACCCCCTGGGCGCGCCCTCCAGGCTTGCCGCCTCCTCGTGGCTCTTCTGGTCTTCTCCCGAAGCTTCATGGGTCTTTTCTGGTCCAGAAAAAATTAATTCAAAGTTTTTTTCTCGTTTGGACACTTTTTGATAATGATTTTCTGAAAAGGCAAAAACAAGCAGAAAACAACAGCTGGCACTGGGCAGTGGGTTAATAGGTTAGTCCCAAAAAATGATATATAATGGCATATAATTGCATATAAAACATCCAAGATTGATACTATAATAGCATGGAACAATCAAAAATTATAAATACGTTGGAGACGTATCACGGCCGGTGTTCGGATCTCGACGGAAACGACGGCGTGCCAAACTACTGGTTCTTGACACATACAACATCTACGCGTGCTCACAAGGCCGTTGGACACACGCGCTGGACCAGAAGGTCACTGGAGCATCAACAGCGTTGAGTGATAACCCACAAGTATAGGGGATCGTTTGTAGCCTTTTTCAATAAGTAAGAGTGTCGAACCCAACGAGGAGCTAAAGGTAGAATTTATATTCTCTTCAAGTTCTATCGACCACCGATAGAACTCTACGCACACCAATGTTTGCTTTACCTAGAACAAGTATAAAATAATTTGCAAGAATGAAACTAAGAGTACTTTGCGGGAATAATAAAGTTAATTTGTTTAGTAGAGAGCTTTTGTAGAACGATGAGAAAGATTGTCCATATGCAATTGAATATGACATGTGTGATACTTATTATATGCAATGTGGGAGAGGCATACGCTAACATACTTTCCGTAATTGGATCATATGCACTTATGATTGGAACTCTAGCAAGCATCCACAACTACTAAAGATCATTAAGGTAAACCCAACCATAGCATTAAGTAACATGCCCCCTTTACTCCCATACGCAACAACCCCCTTACTCGGGTTTAAGCTTCTGTCACTCTCGCAGCCCACTATAAGCGAATTATGAACGTGTTGCAACACCCTACAGCAGGAATTCCCACACATGTGTGCGGCACGGAGGGCACCATATCAACATACAACTCATATCAATCACACCATACCAAAATTAACCCGTAGGACAAGAAGAATCTACTCAAACATCATAGGATGGCAACACATCATTGGATAATAATATGTGGCATAAAGCACCATGTTTAAGTAGAGATTACATCGGGAAAAGGAGGATTACACCGCTGCAATGAGGGGGAGAGAGTTGGCGTTGACGGCGGCAAAGTTGTTGGTGTAGATCGGCGCCACCGGGAGAGAGGGGGAGAGAGCCCCCCCTCCTTCTTCTTCTTCCTTGGCCTCCCCCCTAGATGGGAGGAGGGTTTCTCCTCTGGTCCTTGGCCGCCATGGCTCCCAGAGGGCAGGAGCCCCTCCGAGATTGGATCTCTCTCTATCTGTTTCTCTTCTGTTTCGCGTTCCTGTTTTCTGGCCCTTCACCATTTCTTATATTCCCGAGATCCGTAACTCCGATTGGGCTGAAATTTTGAGGGGATTTTTCTCCAAAAAATATTTTTCTTGCAGCGAAAGAAGGGATCCAACCGACTTACGGGGTGGCCACAAGCCTGCCCGGCATGCCCTAGGGTAGGGGCGCACCGTGTGAGCTTGTGGGGCCTGTGGGCCACCCCTTCTGTTGATTCTTGCGCCAAAAAGTCACATATATTCCAAAAAAAATATCCGTAAAATTTTATCGTGTTTGGACTTCGTTTGATATGGATTTTCTATGAAACAAAAAACATGCAAAAAAATAGGAACTAACACTGGGCACTGGATCAATATGTTAGTCCAAGAAAATCATATAAATTGTTGCCAAAAGTATGTGAAAGTTGTAAAATATTGGCATAAAACAATCAAAAATTATAGATACGACAGAAGCGTATCATTGAGCTCGGGCGGCGGTGCTCCTCGACTTCCATGGAAACGACCGCTAGAGCTCGAAATCGAGCACATGGTTAGGGGTAAAACGACCGGAGGCTCACATTGGTTCGAACAGAGCAGAAGGCTGGCTCGGGGAAGCAGGGACGGCGGCGAATCGACGGTGGCGGCCCTCGGTGCCCGAGCTTGAAGACGATGGCGTGGACGGCGTTCGGGTGTGTCCAGCGATGCGTGGCTCGGCGGAGAGGACGAGGCGGAGCATATGGACACGGTCGGGGAGCGAGGGGGTGGCTCTGGCTACACGGGCAATGAACGGCGGCGACGTGCTCCGCTTGGGTGTGGCGTGAGAGAGAGAAGAGGAGGGGGGAAGAGAGAGCTGCGAGGGGATAAGGGAGAGGAGGTCGCGGGGGTCTCCGTGGCACGTCCAGAAGAGCCGGGGTGTCGCGGTGGAAGCAGGAGTTGGCGCGCTTGCGTCGGCCACATGCCCTCATGCCTTCTGGCACGAGGTTGAAGACGAGCATGCCCCTAGTGAGCTGGGCCGGTTTGACTGGGCCGCCAGGTAACCTCTTTCCTTTTCCTGTCTTTTTCCATTTTAGTTTCTATTTTTCTATTTTTCTTTTCTGTTTTGATTTAGTTTCTAAACCAAATCATTTTATAAAATTCTGAAACTTTTTGTGGGCACTCACTGAATTATTTTAGAGGCCCTCACCAAGTTTCAAATTATTTGGAGCTATAGAATTATATATAGTATTTAATAACTCCAATTCAAATACTTGTTGAGTTAATTCAAAGCCCATTTATGCCATGGAAAAATGTGCACCATTTTTGTTTAAGGTTTTCACCCTTTTCCATAAATTATGAACATTTTTAAGGGCATTTTGGGTTAATTCAAAAATGTTTTAAGTTGAACCTATTTGAATTATTTTGGTGCTAGGGTTTGATCATCCCCATTTCAAGTTTCATTTAAATTTAAACATGATGTAATCAAGGAGAGCTATCCTAGTGCATTACTAGACTAGGGATGTGACAACTCACCCCCACTAAACAAGAATCTCGTCCCGAGATTCAAGGTGTAAGGTAAGATGGAAGGCAGAAAACGAATCTAACACAATCTTCTCGATCCAATTGCTCTTCTCGAAGATGTTGATTCATTGCATCATATTGATCTTGGCGTCTTAGCTTTCGAGATCCTCATCCAAACACGACGACAAAAGGAACAAAAAAAAACTCTACAAGAATTGATCTTCTCAAAGATCAAGCAACTCACGATCAACTCATGGAATGAGACGTGAAAACATCTCTTGAGCTGAAACACAAAACACGCATTGGGAGCGATGGAAAGAAGTAGACGACGAAGGTTCAATTTGGTAGGCAACAATTCCACGCTTAAAGAAGATGGTGAATGGGTGTCAAAGTAGCGAGGAGTTAATTGCCCTTAATACCATAACGGGGCACCTTGGAGGAGGTGACTCGTTGAACTATTTCCTAAATCAGGTAAAAAGAATTATTTTTGATACAGACATCATTAAAACTCTTTATACCAGACTAAGGCAAATTCAAAAATTATCGTTGAAGGAGTTCAAAAGAAATGGCATACTCAGATTGAAATGGAAACTAGGGTTATAGAACAACTCGACAAATGGGAGGGGCCTAGCCACCGCTCCAATCCAAACGGGTCACGTGGTCGGCTGGGGGGTCCTGGCGGCGGCTCTGCCGGCGATGGAGGACGGTGCCCTCACGGCCAAGTATTCTAGAAGGCCGAGGGGGGGGGGTCCGGGGAGGGTGTTGGACATCGAACGCGTGGCTAGGGACGTGGGACGGCGAGGAGAGGTGTTAGGGTGTGTGACCGAGCATGGTTTTGGTGTGCTCTGGAGGTGGTCACCACTAGCACTGGGCATGCCAGGGCCAAACCTTGTCTAGTAAGTGTGTTAATGTTCAATGAACGTGTGCGTGGGTCTGGAGCTTTACCAGGATGAATCATTGTTGGATTCCTTCATCCTTTCCATTTGGACAACAAGGTGTTTGTGTTGGTTTCTGGGTGATCCACTATGAGGCAAGTTGTGAAATTTTGCAGGGAGTGTTGTGGTGCTAGGGTGACTATCTCCTCCAAGACTCAGCTCTAGAAGACTTGCCTAGCTAACACTTCCTTCACAACCTTGCAGTTAGGGCAGAAACTTCCCCCTTGCCTTGTGCTTTTGTGTGGCTGTTGATACGTCTCCAACGTATCTACAATTTTTTATCGTTTTATGCCATTATATTATCACTTTTGTATGCTTTATATGCCATTTTATATTATTTTTCTAGACTACCTATTAATTTAGTGCCCAACGCCAGTTCCTGCTTTTTGCATGTTTTCTGTTTCGCAGAAAAACCATACCTACAGAAGTCCAAACACGATGAAACCTTACGATGATTTTTTTCTGGACAACAAGAGACCCTAGAAGCTTTGGGGGAGGACGAGAAGACCCACGAGGGCCCCACAAGCCAGGTTGGCGCGCCCAGGGTAGGCGCTCCCCCTGACTTGTGGGCTCCTTGTAGCTCCGTTTGCCCTAATCTCTGACCTATAAATTCACATATATTATGAAACCCTCGGAGCGAGACCCGAAATAATTCTTCCGCCGCCACAAGCCTCTGTTTCGAAGTGATCCCATCTAGAGCCCTGTTTCAGTACTCTGCCAGAAAGGGAATCATTGGGGAGGCTATCTTCATCAACCTTGTTGCCTCCATGTTGATGTGTGAGTAGTTCCTTCAGGACCTATGGGTCCATAGTAGTAGATAGATAGCTTTTTTTATCTTCAATACGATGATCTTCTCTAAGATCAATCCGATGTAATCTTTTGCGGTGTGTTTGTTGGGATCCGATGAATTATGGGTTTATGATCAGATTATTCATTGAAACTATTTGAGTCTCTTGAGATTTATTTGCTGCGTAATTTTGTAGCTTTGTATTTCTCTCCAATCTATCCGTCTACTTTGGCCAAGCTAGATTGATTTATCTTTAGCGGGAGAGGTGCTTTGTAGTAGGTTCAATCTTGCGGTGATCTTGCTGTGACAGGAAGGACAAAGGCACGTATTTGTATTGTTGCTACTAAGGATAAAACGACGGGGGTTGGTCATATTGATTGGTCTTACTTTGTCTACATTATGTTATCTTGCTTAAAGCGTTACTTTGTTTATCATGAACTTAATACTTTGAAATGCATGCTGGATAGCGGTCTTGGGGTGGAGTAATAGTAGTAGATGCAGCTGGATTAACGGTCCACTTGTCACAGACGTAATGCCTATATATTGATTATGCCTTGGATGATCATCATAACTATGCACAATTCTGTCAATTGCCCAATAGTAATTTGTTTACCCACCGTTGCTATGCTTATGAGAGTGATGCCTCTAGTGAACCTATGCCCCCAGGTCCATTCTCCATTAATACTAAGAATCCTACAATTGCTTTGCTTGTTTTATTTTATTTTCTTTTTTACCTTTTATTGTTTTGTCTACCACTATCAATTTTAATCTTGCAACTGGCAAGAACAAGGGGAGTGACGACCCCCTTGCTTATGTTGGGTGCAAGAAATTGTTGTGTCTGTGTGCAGGTACTGTTCACGTTGCTCGTGTGGTGCCTCCTTCTGGTTCGATAACCTTGGTTCTTAACCGAGAAAAATACTACCTGCTACTATACCGCTTCACCCTTCCTCTTCGGGGAAATCCAACTACTCCATCACGAGTAGCAGAGCACAAGGCTATCTAGAAGTGGCAGGAAAATGGTCTATATTCGGCGGCGGACACGTACAAGGTTCTCTCTGAAGGAGCGATTAGAGTGGCTTATGACAAGGCCATTTGGAAATGCTGGGCACCCCTCTCTTGCAAGATCTTCACGTGGCTCGCTATTCAATATAGAGTGTGGACGTCCGATCGTCGGCTGCGACACAACCTACCAGATGAAAGCTCCCCATGTTTCTTTTGTGACCAAGAGGATGAAGTGGACCATATATTGCTTGGGTGTGTGGATGCACGCCAAGTCTGAACGGAGTGCTTCACTAGAGCAAGGATTCAGTTAGACATGCTACCTACCTCGGCCGATCGACTTGAACAATGGTGGTGCATGGCGAGGAAGAGAGCTCCTAACGTGCAGAGGAAGGCATTTGACTCCTTTGTGACATTGGTGTGTTGGAGCCTCTAGAAACAAAGAAATGCACAGGTATTCGGTAGGCGCCAGAATGTGACTTCGGCTGCAGGGACTGGTACTGATGATATTCGACGAGCTTAGGAATGGGATACTAGCAGGGGGTCAGGAGTTGCTGTATTCTGTGAGTAGTTGCTTTTGTAATCAGGAGTGGTGTGTGTGATGTGGTCCAGTTGTTGCGAGGATAGCATCCTTCTAACTCTTGTATATTTCTTCTACCTTCTATAAAGCTAAGGTACGCATTTTGTGCACTCTCGAAAAAAAAGTTTATTTAAAATTAAAAAATTCTAGAGACCCGGGTGCACAAAACTTGCAGGATTGTGTTGCGAGTAGACCTGGGCATTTCCGGGCTGGGTTTCAAAAAGCCCGACCCCAAAATCCCAAGCTCAGGCCCGGCCCGGCCCGCAGCCTGAGAAAATGCCTATTTTTCGTATTTTAAACAATAAAATAACTATTTTCAAGGGTTAATACTATAATACTATGACTATATTTATATAAAAAACTAGGAAATCATGTTTTTCCGGGCTTTTCCGGGCTTCAGGCCGGGTTGTGGGCTGGAAAGTGAGGCCCGAGCCGGCCCGGACGTCGGGCTTCGGGCCAGGCCACCTATGCCCAGGTTTAATTGCCAGCACGTTGTTACATTAGGAAAAGGGCGCTGCTACAAATCAGCCGGATGATTTCTTCGGGAAATCATCCGTCTGTTCAGCCATCCGATCTGCGTCCTCGGGCCGTTGGATCACAACAACGCCACGACAGCAGCGCAACGCCACATCGTCAACACAGTGCCATTGCAGCCCCGCACGGTGCTCCAACGAAGCACCGACGTCGTCCGGCGAGCTCCATTGTAGCCCCGGCGCTCCATTGCAACTCCGGCGGAGCTCCAACGCAGCTCCGACGCTCCGGCGAAGCTCCATTGCAACTCCGGCCGAGCTCCACTGCAGCCCCGGCGGAGCTCCATTGCAGCACCTGGGATGCTCCGGTGCCCCGGTGATGCCGCTCCATTGCAGCGCCGGCGAATCTCCATTGCAGCACCGAGCTCCGAGAACCGGCGGCGAGCGCTGAGATGTAGCACCGGGAGCCGCCCGCGAGAGTGCTGCATTGGAGCACGTGGTGCTGCCGGCGAGCGCTCCTTTGCAGCTCCGCCGCCGGCGACTTGCAGCACCAGTAGTGCCGACGAGCTGTGTCGCAGCGCCTGCACGCCGACGAGGTTGCATCGCAGCACAACGGGCGTGGACGAGTTGCTGCGACAGGCGCCTGTGGATCGAGTTGCTGCGTTGCAACGCCGGCGGGAGTCGACGAGCGCCGTATCGCATCGCCGCAGCACCGACGAGCGGTCGCCTCCCCATGCGTGCTGCGTGGCAGGACCGCAGGAGTGCGCCGAGCGTCGCCCCGCGGAGTTGCAGCATCACATCGGCGCGCGCGGCGGGATGCAGCAGGTGGTGGGCGCCGTCGCTCCTCCTAGGTCGCTGTAGCGCGGGCGGCTGGTCGGCGTCGCCATGGCTCTCTCCTCTCAAGCGCGACGAACAGAAAGGGGATCAGGGGAGCGAGCGAAGAAGATGTGTGGAGGAGAGACAGGGTACGAAGAGATAAGGTAGACTGGAGGGGAGCGGTGGATGGGCCCAGAGGGGCACGTGTCGATCAACGTGCGCGGCTTGCGTCTCGTTGTTTTCATCCGACTGAAAGCAAACCTTTTCCTTAGGAAAATGACGGTAGGCTTCGGTGTGAAATGACGTATCCATCGCTGCTTTGCTGCGTCTGATCGAAGTTGTTTCTCAAAAGATCAAAAGAAGAAGTAAAAACGATTTTGATCGAAAAAAAGAAGTAAAACGACTCCACTCAGTCGACACGGTACCAAGTTTCCTTCTAAATAAACGAAACACGCATCCTTTTCCATTTCTGAAGAATCATCGCCTCGCCTCCATTCGCCAAAAATAGAAACTACCGAAGCCGCCAGCGCGCGTTCTAATCTGACGCTGCCGTCCCTTCCCGCGCGAAGTCCAAAACCAGTTGGCGCGCTCACGCGGCCCCTCCCGCCGCGGGAGGCGCCCTTTTCTTCCCACCCTCCTCCCTCCCCTCAACCCCGCCCAGTTCCTCCCCAATTCCCTCCAAAACCTCCCTCACCGCCAAATCCAGTCGCCAATTCGCAGTCCTCTCACGATGCCGACGCTCCACAGCGCCACGCTGAGCCCAGCCCCGGCGGCCACCCCCTCCCCGACGGCCGCCACCCCTTCCCCGACGGCCGCCGCCACCACTCCGAGCAGCGCGGCCAAGCGCCGCATGACCGCTCGCCGCGCCGCCGATTCGCCCGATTCGCCCCAGTTCACCTCCCCCCACAAGTCCCCGCTCGCCGGCTCCGGCCACGTAAGTTCCCCGCCCCCCTGCCCCGCGCGGATCCGCTTCATTTCATTACATTTCATTTCGCATCTCCTGACAATGTGCACCAACTGCTCGACCTTGCAGTTCGGCGCCCCGAAGATGCTCTCGGCGTCGCCCAAGTCCTCCCGGAAGCGTCTCTACGGCGACCTCGTCCCGGCGGAGAGGCCCAAGTGGAACCCAAGAGGCAAGTTCTCTAAGATCTCACTCCAGCCATCCGCTGCCTTGCCTTGGTTGGGTCTGACGGAGAAAAATTTCACTCTGTCCCGCAGATCCGGCGCAGATGCAGGCGGTCAAGGAGGCGCTGCACGTGGCCACGACGCCCTCGTGCGGCCTGGTTTGCAGGGACGACGAGCAAAGGCGCGTGTTCGAGTTCTGCAAGGCGTGTGTCGAGCAGGAGAGGGCAGGGAGCCTTTACGTGTGCGGGTGCCCCGGTACAGGGAAGACACTGTCAATCAGCAAGGTCAAGCAGAGCGTGTCGCGCTGGGCTGATGAGGTACATTACAGGTTTTCAGCCTGTGAGCAAATTTCTCTGTTTCAAAAGGAAACTTTGTTGAATTGTATGTTCATCTTGCGCGTAGATGGGAATGGAGACGCCTGATGATTTGTCAATTAATTGCACGAACCTTGGAAACACATCTGACATTTTTAGCAAGGTACGCATTGTTGCTAAATTATTGGCCCAATCTATTTATTGACTCCCAAGCCGATCGATCATGCAGTGCTAATAGAGATTTCAATGCAGATACTCGAAAAATTCCAGGTTCGGAAAAAGGCAAGTGGCAAATTCTCACCACTTCAGCAACTGCAGCGTATGTTTTCTCACAAAGAATCTGCTCCAAGAAGGATGCTGTAAGAACTTTCTGCACCTGCTTGCACGATAATGGCTTTTCTTGCCATTTTGATCCTGCTATCTGAACTGTATGTCACCGCTTGCCAGATTGGTCGTTGTGGATGAGATGGACTACTTGATAACAAGAGACCGGGCTGTGCTACATGACCTTTTCATGCTTACTACCCACCAGTTCTCGAGATGCATACTGATAGGTTAGTTTTCTGTGATACTCACACCTACATTGTACACTTTTAACTCTGGAAAAGAAAAGGAAAACAATCTTAGTCAGCATTTTGTACTGTTTTGCTAACTGATAGTTGATTATCTTTTTCAGGAATCGCAAATGCCATAGACCTAGCAGATCGGTTTCTTCCAAAGCTTGAATCCTTAAATTGTAAGCATAATTACTATATTTGCCGTAGTGAAAATTGAATGGCTTTTTCAATTTACTTGCTCATGTTTGTTGTTATGTCTGCTAACATGAATGAAGGGGACTAATATTTCTTTGGCATCATGACACTAATTTACAGGCAAGCCACTTGTTATAACTTTCCGAGCTTATTCCAAGGATCAAATATCCAACATAATTAGTCATAGGCTAAAGGTATTGTTTCCGCACATGACTAATTCAAGCTTACAGGTGTTCCATAAAATGTTAACTTAAACTGTTTTGCTGTATATAACTTTGTATGTTGTTAATTATACAGGTTCTTGAGTATGATGTCTTTGAGCCAATGGCCATAGAATTTTGTGCTAGGGTAAGTCCAGTTATCCTTAATCAGGCAGTACTTTTTGTGAGCAAGTATACATTTTGTTTAGGACAACACCAGGATATGGCTTAGAGTATCCACATCACTAGATGCTAACCAAACACTAAAGGTAGGCTAAATTACCTAGCACCAATGCTGAGTGATGGACGGTAGGTGCTAAGAAAAAAAAACTTGGCACCCAATCATAAGCTAAATAAATTACTTGCGTGGTTATGTATAACATTTTTTTACTTTAACTGACAAAACGGAAGTATTTGTGCCTGTAAGTGTTGCTAAGGGATATGGTAATGTGATCTTAAATGGGGTTTAGGAAATATGATGTGTACATCTCAGCACCTAATTTAGGGGTGCTAGGGATGCTGATGCTCCGATGATAATATGTACATTCTTAGTTTTTAACTTTGCTTTATTCTTTTATCAGAAAGTAGCTGCAGCAACTGGAGACATGAGAAAAGCTCTCGGTGTTTGCAGGTAATTTATTTCTTGTGGAGGCCCCTATCATATTACTTTGCAATCTGCCACCTTTATTATTAGAGCTGATGGAAATATAAAGCATATCCATTGTTGAAAGAGTTCTGGATATGGTTGGTGCTTATGTATAGCTTATTGAAATGTTGCTTGTACTTTTATCTATTCCAGGAGTGCTGTGGAAATATTTGAATCAAGACTACAAGATTCTTCTGATAAAGGAGCTGGAGTTGTAAGTTTCTTAGTTTCTCATGTTTATTTTCGCTTGGCCAAGAATGTTAAAATTTAAATAAAGTGGTCTCTACACCAAGCCATACCTCTGTAGCTCATATGCACAATGATCTGATTTTTTGCCATTAGTTCATCTGTTGGGTCCCATTCTACATTTCAGTTATGTTGAAATGAATGTGGTCTGCCTATGTCAGTTGTGACCAATTGGACTGCTTGAATCTTGAGTGTTGCTTCATTCTGTCTATCCCCCCAATTCCCAAATGACCAACTGAAATTCGAACAACATCCACTACTAGGCTTGAATGTATCTTAGCATACTATTCTCAGTGTACTAAATTACCTTTTTGAGAGAATGCTACAGAACAGACAACATGCTATCGCTGTGTTCCTGTATCTGATTTAATCATTCTTGCCAAAAAAACAACTTTCCTTTTAGAAGATAGAGTGTCATCTCTTCTTAGACCCCACATTCCAATGTTCCGTGCAATATAACATAAATTCTACCAGGTGACATTTGACCATATGGATATTGCCTTGTCAAAGGTTTTCAAGCCAGCAGTAGTAAATAACATACTGTGCCTTCCCCAACACCAACAGGTGAAGACTGATTCATAATCTCATCTTCTAATTAAGCTATTTTGCTTCATTTCTGAAATCTCATTCTCACTCATGCCATCTTGGTTGGACAGATGGTGCTGTGTGCACTGGCAAATACCTTTCAGCATTCCAGGAAAAAGGCTACTACTCTAGGAGAGGTAATATTTAGTTGATAGCATTCTGAATGAACACACATGGTCTTCACATCCTGTATAATTATGAAGTTCTAAGTTGTCTATGAATGCCTTGTTACAGCTCAACAAATCATACATAGAAATTTGTAGATCGACCCAAGTCCCAGCAGTTGGGATGCTTGAATTTTCTAACATGTGCATGATTTTGAGTGATCAGGTATGCAAACACCCATGGTTCTTTATTATGTATCATCAATACTAGAAGAAAAAGAAACCAAAATATTTTGAGTGTTTGATGGAGTTTGCATTGCAGGGATACTTGAAGCTAGGGCAATCCAAACAAGATAAGCTCAGAAGAGTAACGCTTCAGATTGACATTTCAGATATCACTTTTGCATTTAAGGTGCGGAAAGACGGTCTTACTCCTGTAACTACACCAATATGTCAGCTGCTTTGTTTCAGGTGTACTTACTATTTTTTTTCATGGTGCAGGGTAGCCGATTCTTTGGGAAGTGCCTTGAGCAACCAAAATTTTAGTGAGAGCACTATGCTTCCTAGGATTTTTTTTAAGAAGTGCAAATGAGTCAAACTAAGAAGCCCAAAAGGCTCAGGTGCATTTCAAACTTCGCTATTCCTCCTGCATTCAACAAGCTGCAGTATTCTGCTCCCTGTTCTATAGATTCCTTACAATTCTGTCTTTATTTTGTTGAATCAGGTGCTCGCATTCATTGTATCAAGCTTTTTCAGTCAGTTGTCTGCTGGTTACGAGGGTTGATTTATGGAGGAATTCTTTCTTACTGCCGAAAGTGTACATGCGATAGAGTTATCTAGTTGTCATACAGTTCCTCCAAAAGATAGTTGAATTTACTTGGTTTTCATTTTTGTTTTATCTGTAGCAATTGGTCATGTAGTTAGCCTTTGATGTACCAATAATTTATTTTAGCTGAGCAGTAATGCAGAGCTGGGACATTTTTTTATCTAAGTTGCCAGAGAAATTGTACATCATTGATAATTTTACTCAGGTGACTTTCCCCTGTGAGATAAACATAATTTTGCTGTGGAATGCCTTTACATCTTGTTTGTCTCAAGCATTGAGGCATGCTATCTCCTTCTAACCAAATTTCTTTGGTCAAAACATTATTTCTACACCAACCATATGAAATTTCTGCTCCAACTTTCCAGAGAAACTTATGAAAAAAAAATGCATTAACTGAAATCATGCTCTTATTATACATAGAACTAATTGTGAAGGCACCATCATGTCTTAACGATTCTCCAGTTGCAAAGTAGTATCTCCCTACAACGTTCTCCTAAAACGAACATTATCCCAAATATTCCTTATAATGCCAGCAACAAAAGCATTTTTGTTAAAACAAATTCCATATAATCTAAGATATGTTTGTATCACATGCATGTCATCTATCCACCAATCTTCCCAAATTGAGTACTTTCCCCATAAAAAAAATACATATGCAAATGGGATAAAACCATTTCCTAGTTTCCATTAGAGTTGTATAAAAATGAGTCTCTCCATTCCTCCCTCTCAATCATTGAAATGCATCATTCTTAATGATTTCATTTGCAGGATAGATTGACACCCCATAAAAAAGTCTCAAACTTCCATATCCAACTAGCTAGCAAAGCCTTGATCATAATATTCAAACAACACTAAGACCCCTTTTCTTTAGGTTGGCAAATTTCTCTCCACCTAGCCAGATGATACTTTTTTGTTGATCTTCTTGCCAAAGAAGCTTGGCTCTAGAAAATCAATTCTTTTTATAGGCCCAACATGTAATTTATAGAAAGGCATAATGTTTAAGGCATGTTAGAGAGATAAGTCCAAATGACGATTAATCTCACTCCTATATAAAGCACATTCCGTTGCTAGCATCCAAATATGTTCTCAATTTTATTTTCTGCATGTTTCCATCTCTTATTGGCAATTCTAGATTCATCTACAGGAGCACCAAGACATTTCATTAGTAATTTCTCTAGTGGACATGTAAAAATTCTGGTATATTCAAAAGGCTTTAGCATTTCCAAAAAGATACAACTCACTCTTATGGAAGTTGATTTTAAGTCCAAACATTTGCTCAAAGGCACACCATATGAACTTTAAATTAGAAGTACTTCTAAAATCATCTTGCGAAAAAAATACGGTGTCATCAACATATTGTAGCAGGCAACACCTTCCATTTCTTCTCTAGATGGGCCTTTAATTATCCCAGTCTTTCTTGCATTATACAAATGCATAGCCAAGACATCTATAGCTAAATTAAAAAAATATGAGTGTTGTTGTAGTGAAATACAAGTTAGTAGGGGGGTGGATATCGTCAACTCATCGTTGATCAGGTCGACGTGCTACGGTGCTAGCAGTAGTCACAATTGACAATCATAAAAGCAGGCATATACGTACTCAAGAATCTCGTACGATGACGTTTTTTTAATCGGGTTCGGCCATGACTCCCAAATTGAGTAAGGTGTAATCCCGTCGAGGGGTGGACCAAGAGTATATCTCCGATACTCGGCCACGTGTCATCGACCAACACTCGACATGATGCAAGCTTGATACGTCCAATTTGCATCATGTTTTCCTACTAATATTTATAATGTTTTTGGTCTTTATTTCACTTTATGAAGCAATCCTAATGCTTTTTCTCTCTTATTTTACAAGTTTCACATGAAGAGGGGGATTGCCAGCAGCTGGAATTCTGGACCTGAAAAGGCTACATTAGAGATAGATATTCTCCAGAGCTCCAAATGACCTGAAAACTTATGGAGAATTATTTTGGAATTAATAAAACATATTGGAAGAAGAATCTTCAGGAGGGGGCCCACCAGTGAGTCACGAGCTCAGGTGGCGCGCCCCCCTGGGGCGCGCCAGGTGAGCTCGTGGCTCCACCAGCAGGCCTCCGTGGCCCATCTTCTCCTATATGAAGCCATTTACCCTAGAAAAAAATCAGAAGAAGATTTTCGGGACGAAGCGCCGCCGTCTCGAGGCGGAACCTGGGCAGGAGCACTTTTGCTCTCCGGGGGAGCGATTCCGCCGGGATACTTCCCTCCGGGAGGGGGAAATCGAAGCCATCGACATCACCAACGTTCCTCTCATCGTGGGAGGACCAATCTTCATCAACATGTTCACCAGCACCATCTCATCTCAAACCCTAGTTCATCTCTTGTATTCAATCTTTGTCTCAAAACCTCAGATTGGTACCTGTGGGTTGCTAGTAGTGTTGATTACATCTTGTAGTTGATGCTAGTTGGTTTATTTGGCGGAAGATTATATTTATATGTTCAGATCCTTAAGCATATTCAACACCCCTCTGATCTTGAACATGAACATGATTTGTGAGTAGTTACTTTTGTTCTTGAGGACATGGGAGAAGTCTTGTTACAAGTAATCATGTGAAGTTGGCATTCGTTCAATATTTTGATGATGTGTATGTTGTTATTCCTCTAGTGGTGTCACGTGAACGTCGACTACATGAAACTTCACCATACTTGGGCCTAGTGGAAGACATTGGGGAGTAATAGGTAGATGATGGGTTGCGAGAGTGACAAAAACTTAAACCCTATTTTATGCGTTATTCCGTAAGGGGCTGATTTGGATCCATATGTTTTATGCTATGGTTAGATTTATCTTAATTCTTCTTTCGTAGTTGCGGATGCTTGCGAGAGGGGGTAATCATAAGAGGGTTGTTTGTTCAAGTAAGAACAACACCCTAACACCGGTCCACCCACATATCAAATTATCAAAGTAGTGAACGCGAATCAACTGAACATGATGAATGTGACTAGACGAGAATTCCCATGTGTCCTCGAGAACGCTTTGCTTACTATAAGAGAACTTTCCGGCTTGTCCTTTGCTATAAAAAGGATTGGGCCACCTTGCTGCACTTTGTTACTATTGTCACTTGTTACTTGTTACGAATCAACTTGCTACAAAACTATCGGTTACTACTGTTTACAGCACTTGCAGAGAATACCTTGCTGGAAACCATTTGTCATTTCCTTCTGCTCCTCGTTGGGTTCGACACTCTTACTTATTGAAAGGACTACGATTGATCCCCTATACTTGTGGGTCATCAAGACTCTTTTCTGGCGCCGTTGCCGGGGAGTGAAGCGCCTTTGGTAAGGAAACATTTTTAT
Source organism: Elymus sibiricus (assembly GCA_039707655.1). NCBI lineage: Eukaryota > Viridiplantae > Streptophyta > Magnoliopsida > Poales > Poaceae > Elymus > Elymus sibiricus. Next base: position 345,970,469 of record CM077668.1, read on the forward strand.
TACGTGCTGATTTTTTTTGTTACTTGTTACTATGGAAAGTAATCCTTTGAGGGGCTTGCTCGGGGTATCTTCACCTCGACCGAAAGTGGTAAGAGCCGCTCCTCAACCTATTGAAGCTACTGGAAATATTTACTATGAAATTCCTTCGGGTATTATGGAAGAACTGCTTGCTAAACCTTATCTTGGAGATGGAACTATACATCCTGATACGCACTTGATCTATATAGATGAAATTTGTGGATTGTTTAAGCTTGCAGGTTTGTCTGAGGATAGAGTTAAGAAGAAGGTATTTCCCTTATCTTTGAGGGAAAAGGCATTATCTTGGTATAGGCTACTGGATGATGTTGGATCATGGGATTGGAACCGATTGAAGCTGGAATTCCACCAGAAATTTTATCCTATGCATCTAGTTCATCGTGATCGTAATTATATATATAATTTTTGGCCTCGTGAAGGAGAAAGTATTGCTCAAGCTTGGGGGAGGCTTAAATATAGGATGCACACATGCCCCAATCATGAGCTCTCAAGAGAGATGATTATACAAAACTTTTATGCTCGGCTTTCTCATAGTGATCGATCAATGCTTGATACTTCTTCTACTGGTTCCTTTATGAAGAAAACTATTGAATTCAAATGGGATCTTCTGGAGAGGATTAAACGTAACTCTGAAGATTGGGAAATCGACAAAGGTAATGAGTCAGGTATAAATCTCGAATTTGATTGTGTTAAATCTTTTATGGAAACTGATGCTTTTCATAAGTTTAGTGCAAAATATGGACTTGACTCTGAGATAGTAGCTACTTTCTGTGAATCTTTTGCTGCTCATGTTGATCTCCCTAAAGAAAAGTGGTTTAAATTTCATCCACCTGTTGAAGAAATTGTAAAGAACCTGTTATAGCTAAAACTGAAACAATTATTTATAATGTTGATCCAGTTGTACCTACTGCTTACATTGAGAAACCTCCCTTTCCTGTTAGGATTAAGGAACATGCTAAGGCTACAACTGTGGTTCATAAAAGTAATACTAGAGCACCTAAACCATTTGAACAAATTAAAGTGGAACCTAATATTGCAATGACTAAAGATCTATTGGCTAATAATATTGATGGGCATGTTATTTACTTTTGTTCTGAAGCTACCAGAATTGCTAAACCTGCCAGAATTGAACAAGATATATTAGATAAGAATAAGCCCGTAGTGGGCATGCCTGTTGTTTCTGTTAAAATTGGAGACATTGCTATCATGGTTTATATGACATGGGTGCTAGTGTAAGTGCTATTCCGTTCTCTTTATATCAAGAAGTTATGAATGATATTGCTCCTGTCAAGATGGAAGACATTCATGTTACTATTAAGCTCGCAAACATAGATACTATTTCACCACTTGGGATTGTTAGAGATGTTGAAGTCTTATGTGGTAAGGTCAAATACCCTACTGATTTCTTAGTACTTGGATCACTACAAGATAATTTCTGTCCCATTATATTTGGTAGACCGTTCCTTAATACCGTTAATGCTGAAATAGATTCTGTTAGGGAAAAGGTTAGAGTTAAGTTTGGTGATGTATCTCATGAATTTAACTTCTCCAAGTTTAGTAAGCTATCACATGATAAAGAATTGCCTAGTAAGGATAAAATTATTGGTCTCGCTTCTATTGTTGTACCTCCTACTGATCCATTGGAACAATATTTGCTAGACCATGAAAATGATAGGCACATGAATGAAAGAAATGAAATAGATGAGATATTGTTTAAACAAGCACCTATCCTTAAGCATAACTTGCCTGTTGAAACTTTGGGAGATCCTCTCCTACCTAAGAGTGATCCTGTGTTCGAATTAAAGAAATTACCTGATACACTCAAATATGCTTATCTTGATGAAAAGAAGATATATCATGTTATTATCAATGCTAACCTTTCAGTGCACGAAGAAAAGAGATTACTTAAAACTTTGAGGAAGCATCATGCTGCAATTGGATATACTCTTGATGATCTTAAGGGCATTTGTCCCACTCTGTGTCAACATAAGATTAATATGGAACCTGATGCTAAACCAGTCGTTGATCATCAACGCCGCTTGAATCCCAAAATGAAGGATGTGGTAAGAACTAAAATATTAAAGCTTCTGGAAGCAGGTATCATTTATCCTATAGCTGATAGTAGATGGGTGAGTCCTGTTCATTGTGTTCCTAAGAAGGGAGGTATTACCGTCGTTCCTAATGGTAAAAATGAGCTTATCCCACAAAGAATTGTAACTGGTTATAGGATGATAATTGATTTCAGGAAATTAAATAAGGCTACTAGAAAAGATCATTATCCTTTGCCTTTCATTGATCAAATGTTAGAAAGATTGTCTAAGCATACACACTTATGTTTTCTAGATGGTTATTCTGGTTTTTCTCAAATACCTGTATCACAAGAAGATCAAGAGAAAACCACCTTTACTTGTCCTTTTGGAACTTATGCTTATAGACGTATGCCTTTTGGTTTATGTAATGCATCCGCTACTTTTCAAAGATGCATGACTGCTATATTCTTTGATTTTTGTGAAAAGATTGTTGAGGTTTTCATGGATGATTTCTTCGTTTATGGAACTTCTTTTGATAATTGCTTAAGCAACCTTGATCGAGTTTTGCAGAGATGTGAAGAAACTAATCTTGTCTTGAACTGGGAGAAGTGCCACTTTATGGTAAATGAAGGTATAGTCCTTGGTCATAAAATTTCTGAAAGAGGTATTGAGGTAGATAAAGCTAAGGTTGATGCAATTGAGAAAATGCCATGCCCTAAAGATATTAAAGGTATAAGAAGTTTCCTTGGTCATGTTGGTTTTTGTAGAAGGTTTACTAAAGATTTCTCTAAAATTTCTAGGCCTCTCACTAATCTCTACAAAAAAATGTTCCATTTGTTTTTGATGATGATTGTGTAGAAGCCTTTGAAATACTTAAGAAAGCCTTAATAACTGCACCTGTTGTCCAACCACCTGATTGGAACCTACCTTTTGAAATCATGTGCGATGCTAGTGACTATGCCATTGGTGCTGTGTTAGGTCAAAGACTTGATAAGAAACTAAATGTTATTCATTATGCTAGTAAGACCTTGGATATTGCTCAAAGAAATTATGCTACTACTGAAAAATAATTTTTAACACTTGTGTTTGCTTGTGATAAATTCAGACCTTACATTGTTGATTCTAAAGTTACTATTCACACTGATCATGCTGCTATTAAATATCTTATGAAAAAGAAAGATGATAAACCTAGACTGATAAGGTGGGTTATTCTATTACAAGAGTTTGATTTGCATATTATTGATAGAAAAGGAGCTGGAAATCCTGTAGCAGATAATTTGTCTAGAATGGAAAACGTTCTTGATGACCCACTGCCTATTGATGATAGTTTTCCTGATGAGGAATTAGTTGTCATGAATGCTTCTACTTCTCACAATAATCCTTGGTATGCAGACTATGCTAATTGCATTATTTCTAAATATATACCACCTAGTTACACATACCAACAAAAGAAAAAGTTCTTCTTTGATTTAAGACATTACTTTTGGGATGATCATCATTTATGTAAAGAAGGAGTAGATGGTGTTATTAGACGTTGTGTACCTGGGCATGAGCAGGAACAAATCCTAAGGAAGTGTCATTCCGAAGCATACGGAGGACACCATGCGGGAGACAGAACTGCACACAAGGTATTGCAATCTGGTTTTTATTGGCCTACTCTCTTCAAGGATGCACGTAAGTTTGTCCTTTCTTGTGATGAATGTCAAAGAATTGGTAATATTGGTAAATGTCAAGGAATGCCTATGAATTATTCACTTGTTATTGAACCATTTGATGTTTGGGGGTTTGATTATATGGGACCTTTTCCTTCCTCTAATGGATATACTCATATCCTTGTTGCTATTGATTATGTTACTAAGTGGGTAGAAGCTATTCCAACTAGTAGTGCTGATCATAACACCTCTATTAAAATGCTTAAAGAAGTTATCTTTCCGAGGTTTGGAGTCCCTAGATATTTAATGACTGATGGTGGTTCACATTTTATTCATGGTGCATTCCGCAAACTTCTAGCTAAATATGATGTCAACCATAGAATTGCATCACCCTATCACCCTCAGTCTAGTGGTCAAGTTGAATTGAGTAATAGAGAAATAAAGTTAATTTTGCAAAAGACCGTCAACCGGTCTCGTAAAAATTGGTCAAAGAAACTTGATGATGTATTGTGGGCATATAGGACTGCTTATAAAAATCCTATGGGTATGTCTCCATATAAAATGGTCTATGGAAAAGCATGTCACTTACCTCTTGAATTAGAACATAAAGCTTATTGGGCAATTAAAGAACTCAATTATGATTTTAAACTTGCCGGTGAAAAGAGGTTGTTTGATATTAGTTCTCTAGATGAGTGGAGAACGCAAGCTTATGACAATGCCAAGCTATTTAAGGAAAAATTTAAAAGATGGCGTGACAAGAAAATTCAAAAACGAGAATTTAACGTCGGTGATCAAGTTCTATTATACAACTCTTGTTTTAGATTCTTTGCAGGAAAACTTCTCTCCAAGTGGGAAGGACCATACATTATCGAGGAAGTTTATCGTTCTGGAGCTATCAAGATCAACAATGCCGACGGCACAAACCCAAGGGTGGTTAATGGGCAAAGAATTAAACATTATATTTTAGGTACACCCATTAACATAGAAACCAACATTATTCAAACAATTACACCGGAAGAATATATAGAAGGAACCTTCCGGAGCACTCCAGAATACTGAAAAAGGAATAGGTATGTGATACGGTAAGTAAACCGACTCCAAAAATTCCATAAAAGTACTTTCTGTCCGTTGTGGAATATTAGAAAAAAATACAAAAATAAGAAACAGCCAGGAAAGTGCACGTGTGAGCTCGTGACTCCCCCGTGGACTTTCCCGACTCCGTATTCCTCCCGTAGACTTGTCCTGCAAGGGGAAAATTCATTATATATATGTTTTGACCTCCGTATCGCAAGTTTCTCCTCTGTTCTTGTTTTGGGCTATTTTCTGACAGATCTAGATCACCATGTCGTCATCAAGCTCATCCAAGGACAAGTTCTTCGAGAAGGTCATCAACCCCTACCTTCCGGAGGTGATGAAGCACCCTCAAACCATGGAGTTTCGTGATGGGGTTCTTCATGTCCGGGATGTTCAGGGCCCAAAGAAGGAGGGGAGTGAGAAGGCCAGGCTTGAGGCGGTGGAACAGGAAATTTTCAAGTGTCACGGGATGGTGGAACGCGGACTCAGTGCCAACCACTCCATGATCACGGATTTTATTCGTGAACATAAGTGGGACAACAAGGATATTGGATAAGCCATCTTCAAGCTACAAGACCAGATTGATCATCTTCAGGCTCAAATATATGACCTGCAGAACCAAAACTATGAGTATGAATCTAGATTCAAAAGGATGAGCCTTGCTGCAAATTTCAGGATCCCAGAAAGACGTTCATTCTTTTATGATGGAGAGCCCATGCCTTGGAAGTTGGAAGACAAGCCTACTACTTCGTCACCACCATCGCCCAAGAAAGAAACCTGAGTACACGGGTATGGGCACCACCCTTGGCTTGTCCCAAGCTTGGGGAGGTGCCCCGGTATCGTATCACCATCACTTTTTATCATCATTATCTATCTTAGTTCGATCCTTAGTTATTTCGTGATTTAGAAGAATAAAGTTTTAGTATGATCTAGCTTCGAGTGCTTGTTTCGTTATCTATCTATGTAATCGTGTGTGAGAGTTATATAATAAAGAGTAGTTTGAGTTTTGTTTTCCTTATCCAAGTTTAGCAAGAAAAAGTATAATAATGCAAGGTCATATGCTAATCCCATGGGGAGTAATAACTTCACACATAAGGAGTATGATGAATAAAATTTATTGGGATCTAACAAACGTAGCATTGGTCATTGATGCAATTCATGAAAAAGTAATAAAGGAAGATAGGTCTCACATATAAATATACTATCTTGGACATCTTTTATGATTGTGAGCCCCCATCAAATATTCTTTGCTTGATCAAATAGTTGATGTTGGACAAGGAAGACAACGTAATGAGTTATGTTTGCTCATATTCACATAGAAGTTATATTGTCATGGATCCTCTAACATGTGGTGCTTGCTCATAATCTTTTGCTAGCTAAAATTTCGTACTAAGTAGGAATACTACTTGTGCATCCAAAAACCCTTGAGCCAAGTTTCTTGTCATGAGAGTCCACCATACCTACCTATGGATTGAGTAAGATCCTTCAAGTAAGTTGTCATCGGTGCAAAGCAATAAGAATTGCTCCTAAATATGTATGATCTTTTATTGTAAAGGAAAATAAGCTTTGTACGATCTTGTGATGGCAAAGAAATAAAAGCGATGGACTGCATAATAAAGGTTGCTATCACAAGGGGCAATATAAAGTGACATTTCTTTCCATTAAGAGTTTGCACATCCCAAATAAAAAGCGCATGACAACCTCTGCTTCCCTCTGCGAAGGGCCTGTTTTTTTACTTGTTACTTTTTACCTTTATGCAAGAGTCAATAATGCTCATCCTCGTTCCATTCTTATTTATTCTCCACTTGGCAAGCATCATATGGTAGGGAAAGATCTGGACACATATACCCAGTTGAATGTAGGTAATCATGAGTCATTATTGTTGACATTATCCTCGTGGTAAATAGGTTGGGAGGTGGAAATAATAAACCCCCATCATCTTATGTGTCTGATTGAAACTTTTGTTCCAAAAATATGCCGTGAGTGCTAGCAATTGTAGAAGATTATATGATGGTTGAGTATGTGGAACTTGCTAGACCAAAAGGCTCTTATATAGACTCTTCCTGAAAATATGATGAATTGTGATTGCTTTTATGACCGAGAACACAATTTGCTAGTTGTCAAGGAAGTTTATCTCTCATACTTTAAACATTGTGGATGAATCGTTACTTGTTCATGAGAAGTTTTATGATAATTCCTTGCTGTTATAATAATGATCATGATGCTACCATGTCCGTATTCTGTTTTTATCGACACCTCTCTCCATAAACATGTGGTCATGATTATCTAGTTCGGTATTCACTTGAGGACAAGCGAGGTCTAAGCTTGGGGGAGTTAATATGTCCATTTTGCATAATGTTTTCCTACTAATATTTATAATGTTTTTGGTCTTTATTTCACTTTATGAAGCAATCCTAATGCTTTTTCTCTCTTATTTTGCAAGTTTCACATGAAGAGGGGGATTGCTGGCAGCTGGAATTCTGGACCTGAAAAGGCTACAACAGAGGTAGATATTCTCTAGAGCTCCAAATGACCTGAAAACTTACAGAGAATTATTTTGGAATTAATAAAAATATTGGAAGAAGAATCTTCAGGAGGGGCCCCACCAGTGAGTCACGAGCTCAGGTGGCGCCCTCCCTGGGGCGCCAGGTGAGCTCGTGGCTCCACCAGCAGGCCACCGTGACCCATCTTCTCCTATATGAAGCCATTTACCCTAGAAAAAATCATAAGAAGACTTTCGGGACGAAGCGCCGCTGTCTCGAGGCGGAATCTGGGCAGGAGCACTTTTGCCCTTCGGCGGAGCGATTCCGCCGGGGATACTTTCCCCCGGGAGGGGGAAATCGAAGCCATCGACATCACCAATGTTCCTCTCATCGTGGGAGGACCAATCTTCATCAACATCTTCACCAACACCATCTCATCTCAAACCCTAGTTCATCTCTTGTATTCAATCTTTGTCTCAAAACCTCAGATTGGTACATGTGGGTTGCTAGTAGTGTTGATTACATCTTGTAGTTGATGCTAGTTGGTTTATTTGGCGGAAGATTATATGTTCAGATCCTTAAGCATATTCAATACCCCTCTAATCTTGAACATGAACATGATTTGTGAGTAGTTACTTTTGTTCTTGAGGACATGGGAGAAGTCTTGTTACAAGTAATCATGTGAAGTTGGCATTCGTTCAATATTTTGATGATGTGTATGTTGTTATTCCTCTAGTGGTGTCATGTGAACGTCGACTGCATGAAACTTCACCATACTTGGGCCTAGTGGAAGACATTGGGGAGTAATAGGTAGATGATGGGTTGTGAGAGTGACAGAAACTTAAACCCTAGTTTATGCGTTATTCCGTAAGGGGCTGATTTGGATCCATATGTTTCATGCTATGGTTAGATTTATCTTAATTCTTCTTTCGTAGTTGCGGATGCTTGCGAGAGGGGGTAATCATAAGAGGGTTGTCTATTCAAGTAAGAACAACAGCCTAGCACCGGTCCACCCACATATCAAATTATCAAAGTAGTGAACGTGAATCAACTGAACATGATGAACATGACTAGACGAGAATTCCCATGTGTCCTCGAGAACGCTTTGCTTACTATAAGAGAACTTTCTGGCTTGTCCTTTGCTATAAAAAGGACTAGGCCACCTTGCTGCACTTTGTTACTACTGTCACTTGTTACTTGTTACGAATCAACTTGCTACAAAACTATCGGTTACTACTGTTTACAGCACTTGCAGAGAATACCTTGCTAGAAACTACTTGTCATTTCCTTCTGCTCCTCGTTGGGTTCGACACTCTTACTTGTCGAAAGGACTACGATTGATCCCCTATACTTGTGGGTCATCAAAGCTCTCCTCGAGACATTTCCTCTCTAAGCCCCGAGCTTGGAAAGGAATTCACTTTTCCCAAGTTACCAAAGTAGATTGTCTCAAAGGAACCTAGGTTGCACATTTAGTGAGAGTAATTGGCTTCCAAAAGAGAGACATGTTACAAGTGATCCATGGTGCCCTTTATAGGCTCACTGCCTTGTACATAAGATCACCAATATCTTTTGTGGGGAGGGAAAGGCAAGGGCAAGAATGCCTAATCTAGAGAAGCCAAAATTGCCCCTAAGCATAAAGGAAAACAAGTCTATTATAGTCTTCTTCGGTCCATGAGGGAATCTCCTTATCTCAGCCTCTTACAATTAGTGAAAAGGCCTTGTTGCGTCATTCATTACAATCCAACCATGTCCATCTATCATTATTTGCATAATCCAACCCCCACTTATTGCGAAATCTACTTACCAGTAACATCTAGTAGACAAAGGGCCACTTAATTTTGTCATATGCCTTTCAAAATCAACTTTAAACATCAAAATCATGATGCTTTATATCATGCACATAATTTAAAGCCACATGTAAAACTAAAAGACAACTTGGACACGACAAATTACTTTTCGAACCACCACATCCAGTCTATTCACCAACATCTTAGTTATGATTTCAAAACTGACATTAAGAAGGAAAATTGACCTGAATGTTTCATTTACTTAACATCCTTACGAATAGGGTTACTAAGTCATAGTTCAATCTAGAAATTTTTGAAGTCCCATTATGGAAATCATCCAACAAGGACTTCAAACTCCATTTAACATGCTCCTTTTATTTAATGAAATCCATCATTAATCCCATCTCGGCCTGGTGGATTATTATACTCCATTTGAAACAGTATTTAATTCAGTTCCTATAGCGAAATGTTTCAGTAATTGAGCAACATCCTCCTTAGAAGGGTTCCTCACACACAAAGCAATATTACTATGCTCAGGACAACCAATTTTTGTGTGTGTAAAATCTAGTAATGTAATCGATGACCCCCCTAGTTGTCCCTTCTTCTTGCTCAAGGGAGGTAATATTTTTTTTCATTTTCTATAGCATGAATGCACGATAATACCTAGTGTTATTATCATCTTAAAAAATCTCGTTTTCTTTAGCTCTTTGGATCCATCTCTGTTATTCCCATCTAATTCTAAATCAATCAGAACAATCAAGGGATATTATTGTTTCCAGCAAGGAGAGAATAATACCCAATATAATTTGTCATAAGTAATGTTACCAATATTATCATCCCGCGTGAGCAATCTCTCGTTTAAATTCAACGCCCTTAGCTATGCATGTTCTAGAGTTTGCATTAAATAAAAAATACCAGTGTCCCTATGTAGGATCAATTAAGTATGTCTAGAGAAAGAGATGGAGAGAGAGGAGGGGGGATAGAGTACTAAGCAAAAAATGTACTCCTTTCATAAATTTGTGTTTCCTTGGCAATTTTATGCTTTTTTATGGTAGTCTATCAAGCACCCTACACATGCAAGTCTACAAGAGTATAGGCAGCGGAAGGTAAAAACCTATGAGGGTAAAGTAAGAGTAGAGTTAGAGAAATGCAAACACGGGGTGGATGGGTGAATATTTTTCCCGTGGTTCAGATAGATGGCGTATCCTACTCCAGGTTGGAGGCTTTGATCCACTAAGGATATAAGATCACAAAGATCAAGGTCGTGAGTTCCACGAAGGAGAAACCAACCTATGATCATGGTGTACACCCATTAAGGACTAGCCTCACTCGAGGTAGATCTTCACGAAGTAGGTTATCTCCGGGCCCTTACGAACTTTTTCGTTTGAGATAAATACACCACGGGTGTCTCAATTTGTCCAGCGCGGTCACTTTGGTGCCAAAACTTGCAAAATACATTAAACAGGTGCTATAACTTGTCCTGTCGTACAAATACGGTGCCTTCTTATGTATCTCGGCTTACGCCATGCTCGTATGGCGTGCCAGCTGGCTGGTGGCCCGCATGTTAGTGGCTATAAGTCGGCGAGGCACCGGTGAGCCCACACGATGGTTTTTTTCCTACAAAAAACCCCTCGCATTTTATTTAATTACACAAATGGCCCTTGCTTTAAAATAATCCAGGAAATCATTTTTTATAATATTATTCACTGCATGTCAGCATGTGAGACGATATAATATACGAAAGAAAAAGAGTGAGCCTAAGAGATTCGAAAACGGAACTGTAGGCGAAAAACAACCCCACGTTAGCTACTACATCAAGCACAGTTATATGTCCCTGCCGAGATACAAATCTATTTACACTAAGGGTACCCGATGAAAAAATAAAAAGAAATAATAAAGGAAAAGTTGAGTCGCGAGAATTCAAAACAAGAGCTCAGATGTGACCATTTTTTTTTCCCGATTGAATTTTTCGGTAACTGTCCGATAACCGGAAATTCTATTTTCGTTCGATTTTTTTTTTGAAAATTTTGAATTTAAACCTGAAGTGTATGTCAAATAGGTTGTGTATGCCAATTCAAACATCAAGTGTCTGCTGGCCTATTGGAGAGGCATCTGTCCTGTATTCATCATGTCGCCCGATCGACTCCCCCATTTGACTTTTTATATAAAAAAATAACTGGTATTCTCGTTTGGAGGAGAAACAAATCGCCATTGGGCTTTGGGATGGATCAAACCAGGTTTGCGTGCATTTTGTTTCTAAAATAATTTAAATTCAAAAATTAATTGAACAATATTGAATAAAAAAACTGAAACTTTCGAGATTTCGTGGTTACCGGTTTTACCGCCCCCATCCGGTACAAAAACGAGCTCTTGGGTTTGAATCCCTGTAACTCAATTTTTCTTTTGTAATTCTCTTTATTATTTTGCCCGGCAACTAATAAAGTATGGAGCGTTTCTTCCCGTCCGTCGTCATATGTTTTACAAAAAAACCCTGATTTTTTTAAGTAACCTGTGGTCCAACATTAAGTGCCTTTCTTGGTTGAGCTTCGGCCCAACTGCAACAACCACTATCTTGCGTGCCTGGGTGCTGGTTAGTATTCCGCGTTCAGTTGCAGTAGGCCCAGTTCGCTCTGTTTTCAGCCTGTTAGGTCCCTGACTTTTATTATTTACACAGAATATCTTAAACATGATTATGCTATAACTTTGCAACCGTAACTCGGATTAAAGTAATTTGTATATGTAATTTGATCAGAAAAATGCATAGTTTCCAACCGTGCTATTATTTGTTCCTGTTAACCACTTTAAAATTTTGTTCAGGGCATAAACTTAATTAACCTAATTAATTGCTATGGTGTATTTTGGGAAATGATAACACACAATATAACTTTTATATCATCTTTATATATATGAAATATGTTACGAGGGCCTATATGGATCGGAGGGAGTATGAATGATCGATTTCAATGGGCATATATGAGTAATAAAGAAAGGAGAGAATAAAGGGCGTGATCAGTAGGGATAAAAAAGAATGGAAGATTAAAAAAAATGAAGGAGAGAATAGTACAAAGTAATTGATACTAAACCAAGGGTGTGGCATGCATGCAATGCAATAATAAAAACGAATTAATACCGAGAGACGTGGGAGGGGCACACATATATGCGTTGCTGCGCAGTGTGCGGCCGTTATGTGCAATAGAAATAGGAGCTTCGAGTTGTATGCAACGAACTAGGGTCGTTTCGCTCAGACATAGACAATTTTTTTATTAATCTTCAAGCGTATGCAGAGATGGCCTAAAACACATTTAATAGAATCCTTTTATTGAGATCAGAATCGTCATACAAAAACCGTACCAAAAGTATTGTATGTGTACCATGCTTCTTAACGTACTACTGATATGAATTTTGGCTAGACCTCAGTGCGTGCCTTTCTGCCATGTCCGGGCACAATTCGAATGTTGTTGGACCGTGCTGACGGATATTTCAGTGGACACGTCAATTATCTCTCCCGTTGCAATGCACGGGCATATGTGCTAGTTACATATTGAACGTACGTGGTGTAGTGGCTAACATGTTGTACGTCGTGCACCTAAGTTCGAATCCTGCCACCTCACCTTGTTGTTTCTTATTACTATTTCGCCCTAAGTGCTAACATATGGGCCCATATCTGACAGGCTGGACCAATCAGCCTACACATCAGTATTTGAAAACAGTTATGCGTAATTAAATAGAATACATAGTGTTTTTTCAAAATTTAATGAAAACTTCAGGGAGTTTTCTGCAAAAATACTCATCTCGCCCAGCGCGGCCTCCGCTAACACTCACTGACATGTGGGCCACTAGCCAGCTGGCATGCCACGCGTGCAGCCCATACGCATGCATACAGATGGAGGCACCGTATTTGAACGCTCGGACAAATTGCAACACCTGTTTCATGTATTTTGCAAGTTTGGGCACCAAAGTAACCGCGCTGGACAAGTTGAGGCACCCGTGGTGTATTTAACTCTCTTCGTTTCTTCACAATCTTGAATACTCCCAAGCACCTAGCCAATCTAGGAGACGCACACCCTCCAAAAGTAATAAGATTGAGGTTGCTTGGTGATTAATCCCTTCCTCTTGCGCTTCAAAAGATAATCTCCTCCACACTCAGACTCTCTCAAGATTTGGATTTTGAATGGGAGAAGTAGAGTGGAAATCAAAAACCTGATTAGATCTCAAAGAGGTGATTCATGGTTGGAGTAGAAAGCCCTTTGAAATCAACACAAGGAGGTGGAGTTCTCTCCCGGAGCTTAGAATATTAGTGGGGTTTGCTTCAAGTGAATTTATGGGATAGGTGTGAGAATGTGAGTATATACAGACTAGAGCAAAAATATGACCGTTACACATGCTTTAAGTTGGGAAATGTAGTAGAAAACAAAAACAATTCGCCCTATGGATCATACTCCCGGATCAATATGAGGATTATTACAAGGTTAGATCGGATTGTTACCAACTTCAAGTTGCAGCGGAAGAAGAGTTGGTGTAGATCGTTGATGAAGTCCCTTGAACCGTTGACGAGTTAGTATGTGACTAATGAGTTTAGTCACGGGGATCTTGTATTATGGAACGAGTAAAGAGACTTGTCAGTAACGAGATTTAACTAGGTATGGTGATACCGACGATCGAATCTCGGGCAAGTAACATATCGCCGGACAAAGGGAATTGTATACGGGATTATCTGAATCCTTGACATCGTGGTTCAAACCGATAAAGATCTTCGTTGAATATGTGGGAGTCAGTATGGGCATCCAGGTCCCGCAATTGATTATTGATCGGAGAGGTGTCTCGGTCATGTCTACATGTTCTCGAACCCGTAGGGTCACACACTTAACATTCGGTAACGCTAGGGTAGTATTGGGATATTAATGTTGGTGAAACCGAATATTGTTCGGAGTCTCGGATGAGATCCAGGACATCACGGGGAGCTCCGAAATGGTCTGGAGGTGAAGATTTATATATGGGAAGTGTTTTTTCAGGGTACCGGAAAAGTTCAGGGGTTTGACGGCAGTGTACCGGGAGGTCCCGAAGGGTTCCGGGGGTCCATCGGAGGGGCCCACATGCCCTGGAGGCCTACATGTGATGAAGGGGGAGCACCCTGGCCTACTTGCTCCAGGCGCACCAGGCCCCCTAAAGCCCATGCGCATGGGGGGGGGACCCTAGGAGGTGGGGACGCCTCCACTTGCCTTGGGGGGCAAGATCCCCCCTTGGCCGCCGCTCCCTCCCTTGGAGGAGGGGCTAGGGCTGGCCGGCTCCCTCCCTCACCCCTATAAATAGAGGGGAGGCGCATGGGGGGAGGTTCACCCCATTGCTGGTCGCCGCCTCTCCCATCTCTCCCCATCTCCTCCGCGTAGCGCTTGGCGAAGCCCTGCTGCAGTCCCGCTGCCACCACCATCACCACGCCATCATGCTGGCCTAGATCCCATCTACCTCTCCACCCTTGCTTGTTGGATCAAGAAGGCAGAGACGTCACCGAGCCGTACGTGTGCATATCTCAGAGGTGCCATTCGTGCGGTGCTGGATCGGATTGGATCTAGAAGGGAGTACAACTACGCCAACCACGATCATTAGATCGTTAACGCTTTCAGTCTACACGGGTACGTAGACACCACTCCCCTCTCATTGCTAGCATCCCCTAGATCAGATCTTGGGTGTTTCGTAGGAATTTTTTTGTTTTCCATGCAACGTTCCCCATTAGTGGTATCAGAGCTAGGTCTATGCGTAGATGTTGTGCACGAGTAGAACACAAATTGGTTGTGGGCGTTGATGTCCTTGTTGTTTTGGATTTGGCGGTATTGTGGGATGAAGCGTTCTAGGCCAACTTTACTTGTCCTCGCACAAGAGACCGATTCCATGACTGACATGCGACTTGTATTGCATAAAGTGGCTGGCGGGTGTCTGTCTCTCCCACTTTAGTTGAATCTGATTTGACAACAGCGGTCCTTGTAGAAGGTTAAAAGGCAACTTGTATATCACTGTTGTGGCTTTGCGTAGGTAAGAACGGTTCTTATGCTTTGCCCCTAGAAGCCATGTAAAAAAATTGCAACAACAAAGTAGAGGACACCTAACTTGTTTTTGCAGGGCATGTGATGTGACGTGGTATGGCCATGACGTGATATGATATATGTGATGTATGAGATGATCATATTTTGTAGTAGTTCACTACTTGCATGTCGATGAGTACGGCAACCGGCAGGAGCCATAGGGTTGTCTTAATTTATGGTATGACCTGCGTGTCAATCATTAAACGCCATGTAATTGCTTTACTTTATCGCTATGAGTTAGCAATAGTTGTTGGAGATAACCACATGACGGCGCCTCGGAGATGATGGAGATCATGGTGTCATGCTGGAGATGATGGAGATCATGGCGGTGCTTTGGAGATGGAGATCAAAAGCATAAGAAGACAAAGGCCATATCATTTCACATATTAATTGCATGTGATGTTTGTATTTTATGCATCTTATTTTGCTTAGAACGACAGTAGCATTATAAGATGATCCCTCCACTTAATATCAAGATAAAAGTGTTCTCCCTTAGTATACACCGTTACGAAAGTTCGTCGTTTTGAAGCACCTCATGATGATCGGGTGTGATAGACTCTTCGTTCACATACAACGGGTGTAAGCCAATTTTACACATGCAAAAATACTTTGGTTAACTTGACGAGCCTAGCAAGTACAGGCAAGGCCTCGGAACATGGAGAACCGTAAGGTTAAACATGAGTCATATGGATGATATGATCAACATGTAGATGTTCACCATTGAAACTACCCCATCTCACATGATGATCGGACTTGGGTTAGTGAATTTGGATCATGTGTCACTTAACAACTTGATGGATGTTGATTTAAGTGGGAATTCATAAGTAATTTGATTAGTTGAACTAATTATCATGAACATAGTCTAAATGTCATTGCAAATATGTTGTAGATCAATGGCTCGCGCTGTAGCTCCGCTCAATTTCAATGCGTTCCTAGAGAAAGAAAAGCTGAAAGATGATGAAAGTAATTTTGCGGACTAGCTCCGTAATCTGAGGATTATCCTCACTGCTGCACAGAAGGCTTATGTCTTTGATGCACCGCTAGGTGTGCCACCCGCTCCCTCGACTGTGGATGCTACGAACGTCAAACATATGAGGTCTGATGACTACTCGATAGTTCAGTGCGCCATGCTTTATGGCTTAGAACCAGGGCTCCAAAAGCGTTTTGAGCACCACGGGGCATATGAGATGGTTGAGAAACTGAAAATGATATTTCAGGCTCACGCCCGTGTGGAGAGGTATGAAGCCTCAGACAGGTTCTTTAGCTATAAGATGGAGGAGAACAGCTCCATTAGCAAGCACATACTCAAAATGTCTGGGTACGCCAATCGCCTCAATCAGTTGGGGATTGCTATTCCTGACGAAGTAGCAATTGACAAGGTTTTTCAGTCACTGCCACCAAGCTACAAGGGCTTCGTGATGAACTATTATATGCAACGGATGGAGAAGACACTCCCTGAGCTTTTTGCGATGCTTAAAACTGCGGAAGTAGAAATCAAGAAAGAGCATCTAGTGTTGATGGTCAAAAAGACCACCAGTTTCAAGAAGGGTAAGGGAAAGAAAGGGAACTTCAAGAAGAATGGCAAGCCAGTTGCCGCTCCCGTGAAGAAACCCAAGGCTGGACCCAAACCTGAGACTGAGTGTTTCTATTGCTAGGGGAATGGCCACAGGAAGCGGAACTGCCCTAAGTACTTGGCAGATAAGAAGGCTGGCAACGTCAACAAAGGTATATTTGATATACATGTTAT
Organism: Elymus sibiricus; assembly: GCA_039707655.1. NCBI lineage: Eukaryota > Viridiplantae > Streptophyta > Magnoliopsida > Poales > Poaceae > Elymus > Elymus sibiricus. The sequence goes on from CM077668.1 coordinate 345,987,355, forward strand.
TGATGTGTACCTTACTAGTGCTCATAGTAGCGCCTAGGTATTTGATACTGGTTCGGTTGCCAATATTTGTAACTCAAAATAGGAGCTGCGGAATAAACGAAGGCTAGCTAAGGACGAGGTGACGATGCACGTTAAAAATGGCTCCAAGGTTGATGTGATCACCGTCGGCACGCTCCCTCTATGTCTACCTTCGGGATTAGTTTTAACCTAAATAATTTTTATTTGGTGCCTGCGTTAAGCATGAACATTATATCTGGATCTTGTTTATTGCGAAACGATTATTCATTTAAATCTGAGAATAATGGTTGTTCTATTTATATGAATAATATCTTTTATGGTCATTGATATCTCCTTTTTATTGATATGGTATTGGAACAAGAAAGGGTATCCCGCACCTATTTCCCCAGAGGTGACCCTGGGTATCGAACCCACGAGAGGAAGACTCCCTTGAAGCAATGGTCTCTAGCAAGCTTTTGCCAAAGTGTCAAATCCAGCCTTTGACTGGATCAGCAAGCAAATTGTGATTCAAACACTTAAAATAAAAAGAAGGTACGGGGATGATGTCTTAATGCTTACAACCATGTATTGGTGTTGGGATCAAAAATGATATTAGTTTGTGCTCGGGAAGTCACCCATCAAGAGGTGCTTGCTTCGTATCGGAGTGGGGGATGTGTCCAAATAACATCTTGACCGACATGAGTCCTGCATCAAGAATCAGTTGTCCTACCGAAGGCCCTATCCATCTCGTGGGGTTGCCCCAATAATTAAGATAATAATATCAGACAAAAGCATTGGGTGTTTAATGACTACACCTCATGAATCCCCAAGGTTATGATCCATGTTACCCTACTAAACCTTACTGTCACCGGTGTTCGGTATAACACTTCATGGTCCCCTTGCTCCTAGCCTCACCAGTGCTCAATTTCCATGATCCTGGGTACCTACATGGATGAAGATCGCGGACAAGACAAGAGACACTTCGCGAAACAATTTTATTTCACAGATACGAGGCATTATGTCAAAGACTTCCATTGATCCCTTCACCAAATACCTGGGGTTGCAAGGCTCATGCCTCACCCCATACCTTACCGAACTACTCACACATGGAGATCAGATCACGAGAAGAAAACATTGAAGAACACATCTTGGGATTGATTGATTGCAATATGTCTTACAATGGATGCCTTGTGCGATGCACGATTACAAGTATGAACTAGATGAGAGAGCACTATGGTGGTGGAGATGGCTATGGAGATGAAAATGGTGGCGGCTAGGGTTTGTGGATGAAGATGATGATGAAGAGGTTCTGGCCATGCTCGACACTGCCCTCGATGCTGTTTTGTTGACATTTCGATGGGGTCCCCTTTATAAAAGTTGTTCAGGTGGACGACCTGCCTCGGTTTCCACGCCAAACGACCGCTCATGCGAGCGCGTGCGGTCTCATGGAACACCGTCTTTGACCCTGGTTGCCTTTTGGTGCCTCCTGGTGACTTATTTCTTCTCCATTTTCCTTCCTTTCCTTTGTCCCACGTGATTTCTTTCCTTTTTAGCCCATTTCCTGTGGAAAAATATCAAAGAGAGGATTTGTGGAATCCTTTGCATTCATTAGTCATAAGTGGCAATATCGGAGTGAATATCTCTCTTTTAATGAAATATCTCGGTTTAAACAAGGTTGAAATGAGTGTAAAAATATCACTCATCAACTCCCCCAAGCTTAAACTCGATCGTCCTCGAGCAACATAGAGAGAAATCTAAAGCATAAGGAACTCAGTTGTTTAAACCGAAATAACGAGAAGGTTTTGGTTCACTTACGATCGGTATGCCTAGATAGCCCTCCGCTTCTTGACTTGAAAACTTATCATAGATATAACGGTGGCATGGTTATAGTGCAAGTGTTAGTGAAGCAAATATAATCAACACAAAGTTTCTGATCTACTAGATAAAACAACTTTGCAACACGTCATTTCATGTAGTAAAATATAAGTTAGGGAGTAGAAAGCATGTAGTAAAATATATATGATGCTCAAATGCTGATGAGCACACCCACAATTTTCTCCTCCTCTAGGCTCTTAAACACTTTGTTTCAAGCATTGTTTGCTGGAACTTTGATTGTCACGTGAAGGAGATTATGCCAAATAAGTGATCATGCATAGGTTTTCGCTGTGGCTTAATGTTTGGGAACTATGGACCTTTAGCAATAATGTCTCTTTCGAGCTCTTTTGATCAGTGCCCTTTATTTACCACATACACACCCACTCAAGAGAAAGTCTAATAATATTTGTTTGTTGTGTTGCCACTATGTATGGCAACAAACTCATAGCCGAAATCCGAGCTGTCGCTCTTGGTGGATCGTTCATTGGCCAGCGGAGTCCTCAACATAACATCAAGAAGGGTGATGAAGCCACATTTACACACGTAAACACGTATATAGTAGCAAAGTCCATGGCACCAGCCGAAGGCTGCAACACCATGTTAAGATATACAACACAAATTTTTGGCTTAATCTCACCCACCTTTCAACTAAGTTCCTCTAGACAATTTAATCCACAAGTGCTATCAGGTCTATTAAAATCAACAACATGGGGTTGAGCATGTTAAACATCACTTCCACTACAATTTCTCAACTCCCAAGTCTTGAGAGACTTTCTCTTGTGCAAAGTTATACTTGGTCAATAACATTTCATTCAAAAACTGTCCCACGGCAAGTCTTAGTTGTCTAAACTAAAGAAAACAAAGGCTACAAAATTATTTCAGCTACTAGAGCAAAACCTTTGTATCAACTATCAAGACTTACTCCCATCTACACATATCACACATACAACTACTACATCTACTCTAAGTATCCAAGTGCAAAAGACGGGGGTCGTAGGATATACCTTCACGGTTGTGAATTTACACACTTCTCTTCCTTACTCTTGCATTCCTCGTTGTCCTAGCATAGATCAACTCCTCTGAAAACAAAATGCAAACAAACTTCGAGGGGCTAAATAAAGAACAAGAGCAAAGCAAAGCTTATTCTATTTTTTTTTGTTTTTGGGTTTTTGAAAACTAACTTGCAACTGAAAAATCGCAAAGGCAAAAATAAAAAGCAAAAGTAAATAAAAAGCAAAGTGTTGGAACAAACCAACACGAGTGTTTTGAAACTCCTCGAGCTTAAGTACAACCTCATTACAACTTATTTAAATACCGCCACATCTTGATGTAGAAGTGGTGATAACCTCCCCCAAGCTTAGGCTCTTGCAAGCCCAAACCGGCGAGATCATTATGGCGGTTGGTCAGGAGCCCACTCCTGCCTCCAGTTGGAGAAGTCCATGTTCATGTTGGCGGCCGTGCCTCTCAGGAATGATGTGAGGTTTCTCATATCATGGATAGAGCCCTGAAGGTTGTTGAGGTCCGCGTAGGTGGTGTAATCTTGCTGGGGCTGCTCCTCCTCTTCATCGGTGGCGAGTTCTTCTTCATCTACTTGCTCAGGTTCTGGCCCTTCTTGGTCAAAAGCTGCATCTCCTTCCTGTGCAACATAATGCAATTGTCCATTCTCGATGGAGAAACGGTTAGGCATAGGTGTGGGTAACAAGTACGCCACTCCAGGAATTTTGATACAATGACGGCCATTATGAACTACTACCATACCAACGCTAGTAAGAACACGAATGTTAACAAGGGTGTTACCGACAATGGGACGGAGATGATTGTAGTTGAGGCCAAGGGAGTTGGCCAACATGGTGATCACTCCTCCACACATGATATCTCCCTATGCATGATTTGCTTGATGCGCGAGGTGTAGCAAAAGTATTGCCCCTAGGTTGGGCGAATAACCGATGTCCAGGTTTGCTGCTTTCCCGAGAACTAGCATGTTCTCATCATTCACCTTAGAAACTTCTCCTCGTGCCTGTAACGAGTTAGTGATAACATAGTAGAAATAACGTATAACAGGACTTTCAATGCAACCGACTCTTTTCTTAGAGCCATGGTGACTCATTCGGTGAAAGGATTGCCTTGGGTGCGGGTCAGTGAAATCATAAACTTATCTAATATCATCATCATTGTTGGGGAAGCCAAAGTAGTTACACCACTCAACAAAAGTGATGTTAAAGTCTTGATCAAGGAGACAGAAAGTGATCCTCTCCTCCTCATATGCATTTGGCATTAAACCAACATTGTGCGAGAGAGTACTAAGAAACGCAAGCGTCAATCGTTCATAAGTCTCACATCCCTGATAAACAAAATGATGCAACCCAGCATTATGACAAAGCAAATTAAAATCATGAGTGATCCCTAGCTTGGCGAGAGTATTCGCACAAGCCCATTTGGTTGCTTTGATCTTCCTTGTGGCGAGCTTCTGGAACTTCTTCCTTGCTCCACGGTCAGTGAAGACGATCCCCTGAGTGAAAACTTGTGTGGTTGTGCGGTGGATGAACTCGAACCACCGCATACGCGAGAAGACTTCCATGTAAACATCTATAAAACAATTTTTCTGTCCAATATAATGAAACAATAATGATCCTACGGTACTCACAACATCTTACTCCTCTAAAAACATCAACAAATCCATGCCAAACTCAAGTTTGAATCAAAAATATGCATATCCTAGACATGGCAATGCTAGGCATGTAGAACGTGAATTCGCGAAAAATAAATTGGGGAACGGAGGAGAAACGTACCGTAGATCGATCACACGGAATGATTCGAACTGAAAACAAATGAGTAGAGAGATCGGGCGAAGTTTTGCTAGGGTTTGGAGAGGTTTGGATGAAGAAGAAGAAGAAAAGAGAGAGATGGGGGCGAAATACCTCCTTCCTCGGGCTTATTGGAGCCGCCGGGGCGCGAAACGACTGCTCATATGGGCGCGAGCGCCCATATGGAACACCGTCTTCAACCCGGTTTAACTCACCTTTGCGTGCGTGCAGATGAAACGACCACTGAAACGGACGCCGGTGTCCGTTTTGAACGCCGTCGTTCATTCTGTTCTTTTTGTGCTTCTGGTCGAAGATGTCAAACGACCGCTCGAACGGGCGCATGCGCCCGTTTGGAACGTCGTCAAACGCTCTGGAATTTTCTTCGTTTTCTGCAAAAGAGTCAAACGACCGCTCGAATGACCTGTTGCCTCTGGTTGTTTTGCGGTGGAACCTCCGGTAGGTCATGCGATCGCTCATACGACCGCTGGCGGTCGTTTTGAACGCTGTCTTTTCATCTGTTTCTTTCAAAACTTTTCTTTTTCTTTACTCTCCTGCGGGGTTAGTTCCAAGACAATACATAGACATATTTACATGCATTCAATTATCAATCTAGCTTATAAATCATCTTGCACAAGGCTAGGCCTTCATTAGAACAACTCTTCCAAACTCACTTCTTCATATAGAACTTCAATCACTCTTTTATTAAAAACAAAAATAAAAACTTACTTGTCTACTTTATTCGCGTGGGTTGCCTCCCACGAAGCGCTTGTTTTTGGTCGGATAGCTCGACCATAGTGGTGATCAAGGTGGTGCTAGAACACCGAGACCATAGCTTCTGGCATTCAAAATGATGCCACCTCCTGTGTAGGTCTTCAATTTCTTTTTCCCGGGGAAATGCCTTATAAAGGGATCTTTAGATGGTAAATCAAAATGAACATTTCCCTCAAACACATTTATCACAGCTTTGATGGTCCTTAGAAAAGGTCTACCGAGAATTATAGGAGCAATTGGATCTTCAGGCATATCTACTATAACAAGATCAATCATGACAGGGCAATCATTAATTTGAACTATAACTCCATGCTTAATGCCTACTGCCTGAGTAAAAGTAGAGTTAGCCATATTCAATATAATCTCAGTATTAGCATAAGGACCAAGATTGAGACTATCATAAACAGATTTGGGGATAGTGGAAACACTTGCCCCTAGATCACATAAAGCACTGAACTTATTAAGTCCTATCTCAATCTCTATAGTAGGTTCAAAAGTATCTTCTTGCTTAGCTGGTAACTTACTGAATAAATTTTTCCTTTCATCATCACGTACCTTGGCTGCACCTTGTTCAACAAAGACATTATATGCCTCATCGTTAGTTACCTCTGGTACTGGATACTTCATGGATATCATCTTGAGAAAATCTGCAATGGTATAATTGTACTCTGGCACATGGCTTTAGTCAAGTACCTCAGCTTTCTCTTTGTTGCTTCTCACCATTTTAACTTCTTCAACCGGGTTAGGCTCCGGTTTACCTGCAAACTTGGCCAAAATCAAGGTTTGGCTCTTTGCTATCTTTGCCACTTGTGCCTCCATATTCTTGGATCTGGCTTCAAGTATATACACATCATTTGTTAGTCCAACAACCTTACCGGTCAATTGAAGTAAGTTATCATGATTCTTCAAGATATTCTTGAAGTTTTCATTCTGCTCAGTCTGGCTAGCAATAAAACTTTTAAGAGTTTCTTCAAGAATATTTCTATTGCTACCATTAGCTCCATTAAAATTATTGGATGCTCCTCCATTATTAGGATAAGGAAGTTTAGGAGCATAACCATTATTTTTCCAATTGGGATTATAGCTATTACGAGCAATAAAATTCACATCACTAGTATCTGCTACTTGTAGACTGCGTTGGTATTTCCCCGAAGAGGAGAGGATGATGCAGTATAGTAGAGATAAGTATTTCCCTCAGTTAAGAAGCAAGGTTATTAATCTAGTAGGAGAACCACACAAAACCCCTTTAGCAGCACCTACACACACAAAACCAAACACTTGCACCCAACGCAAATAAGAGGGTTGTCAATCCTCTTAGCGGTTATTTGCAAGGATTAATTCTGATACTGATAGATAAAAAGTAAATTACAAAATAAAATAAAAGTAAATAAATTGGAGCAAGGTATTTTTGGATTTTAGTATATGACAAAGATAGACCCGGGGGCCATAGTTTTCACTAGTGGCTTCTCTCTCGAGCGCAGAACATACGGTGGGTAAACAAATTACTGTTGGGCAATTGATAGAAAAGCAAATAATTATGACAGATTCATGGCAATGATCATGTATATAGACATCACATCTGAGACAAGTAGACCGACTCCTGCCTGCATCTACTACTATTACTCCACCCATCGACCGCTATCCAGCATGCATCTAGGGTATTAAGCATAAAACAGAGTAACGCCTTAAGCAAGATGACATGATGTAGACAAAGTAAACTCAAGCAATATGATTAAACCCCATATTTTTATCCTTAATGGCAACAATACAAATACGTGTCATGTCCCTTTCTATCACTGGGATTGAGCACCGCAAGATTGAACCCATCACAAAGCACCTCTCCCATTGCAAGATAAACCAATCTAGTTGGCCAAACCAAATCGATAGATCGGAGAGAAATACAAAGCTATAACAATCATGCATAAAAGAGTTCAGAGAAGACTCAAATATTTCTCATGAATAATCTGATCATAAACTCACAATTCATCGGATCCCAACAAACACACCGCAAAAGAAGATTACATCGGATAGAACTCCAAGAACATCGAGGAGAACATGGTATTGAAGATCAAAGAGAGAGAAGAAGCCATCTAGCTACTAGCTATGGACCCATAGGTCTGTGGTAAACTACTCACACATCATCGAAAGGGCAGCAAGGTTGATGAAGAGCCCTCCATGATCGATTCCCCCTCCGGCAGAGTACCGGAAAAGGCCTCCAGATGGGATCGCAGAAGAACAGAGGCTTGCGGCGGTGGTAGGGTTTTCTCGTCTGGCTCTCTGTTGGTTTCCAAATATTTGAGAATTTATAGAAGTGGAATTAGGTCAAAAGGAGCCACGAGGGGCCCACAAGGCATCAGGGCGCGCCCCCCTGGGGCCGCGCCCTGTTGCCTTGTGGCCTCCTCGTGAGGCTTCTGGCATCCTCCCGAAGCTTCTAGGGTCTCTTTTGTCCAGAAAAAAATCGTCAAAAAGTTTCGTGGCATTTGGACTTCGTTTGGTACTGATTTCCTGAAAAACCAAAAACAAGCAGAAAACAACAACTGGCATTGGGCACTAGGTTAATAGGTTAGTCCCAAAAAATGATATATAATTGCATATAAAAACATCCAAGATTGATATTATAATAGCATGGAACAATCAAAAATTATAGATACGTTGGAGACGTATCAAGCATCCCCAAGCTTAATTCCTGCTCGTCCTCGAGTAGGTAAATGATAAAAACAGAATTTTTGATGTGGAATGCTACCTAACATGTTTCATCATGTAATCTTTCTTACGGTATGAATAATAAGATCCGAGTGATTCAAAGCAATAGTCTATAATTTGATATAAAGACATCAATACTCAGGCATACTAATAAACAATCATGCCTTTCAAAATAAATATGCTAAAGAAAGTTATCCCTACAAAATCATATAATCCTGTCATGCTCCATCTTCTTAACACAAAGTATTTATCATGCACAACCCCGGTTTTAGCCAAGCAATTGGTTCATACGTTTTAACGCGCTTCAGCTTTTTCAACCCCCACGCAATACATGAGCGCAAGCCATGGATATAGCACTATGGGTGGAATAGAGTGTGGTGATAGAGATTAATAAGGGGAAGTCAAAAATAAGAAGATAGTCTCACATCGACGCGGCTAATCAACGGGCTATGGAGATGCCCATCAATTGATGTCAATGCGAGGAGTAGGGATGGCTATGCAACGGATGCACTACGAGCTATAAGTGTATGAAAGCTCAACATGAAAACTAAGTGGGTGTGCATCCAACTTGCTTGCTCATGAAGACCTCGGGCATTTGAGGAAGCCCATCATCGGAATATACAAGCCAAGTTCTATAATTAAAAATTCCCACTAGTATATGAAAGTGACAGAATAGGAGACTCTCTATATGAAAAACATGGTGCTACTTTGAAGCACAAGTATGGAAAAGGATAGTAACACTGCCCCTTCTCTCTTTTTCTCTCATTTATTTTTATTTTTATTTTTTTCTTTTCTTTTTTTTCTTTTCCTTTTTTTCATGGGCTCTTTTTGGCCTCTTTTTTTCTTTTTTTATTTCCTCACTGGGACAATGCTCTAATAATGATGATCATCATACTTCTATTTACTTACAACTCAAAAGAAAATTACAACTCAAAACTAGAACAAAAATATGACTCTATATGAATGCCTCTGGCGGTGTACCAGGATGTGCAATGATACTAGCGTAACATGTATAAAAAATGATGAATGGTGGCTGAGCCACAAATACTATGTCAGCTATATGATCATGCAAAGCAATATGACAATGATGATGTGTGTCATAAAAACGGAACGGTGGAAGTTGCATGGCAATATATCTCGGAATGGCTATGGAAATGCCATGATAGGTAGGTATGATGGTTGTTTTGAGGAAGATATAAGGAGGCTTATGTGTGACAGAGCGTATCATATCACGGGGTTTGGATGCACCGGCGAAGTTTGCACCGACTCTCGATGTGAGAAAGGGCAATGCACGGTACCGAAGAGGCTAGCAAATTGCGGAAAGGTGAGAGTGCGTATAATCCATGGACTCACATTAGTCATAAAGAACTCACATACTTATTGCGAAAGTTTATTAGCCCTCGAAGCAAAGTACTACTACGCATGCCCCTAGGGGGGAGGTTGGTAGGAGTTAACCATCGCGCGCCCCCGACCGCCACACAAAGGAAGACAATCAAGAATAAATCATGCTCCAACTTCTTAGCATAACGACAGACCATATGTGCATGCTTCTGGAATCACAAACCTTAACACCAATATTCTTACTAAACCACAATTATCTACTAGCACCTCCCACATATTACCATCTTAATATCGCAAAACTATTGCAAGGAATCAAACTTATCATATTCAATTATCTACATGAAAGTTTTTATTATATCCCTCTTGAATACCTATCATATTAGGACCAAATTCATAACCCGTGCATATTACTATTGCTATTCATTAAACTCTTAAAAAGATATAAGTGAAGCATGAGAGTGCAACTATTTCTTTAAAATATAACCACCGCCGTGCTCTAAAAGATATAAGTGAAGCACTAGAGCAACTGCCTAGCTCAAAAGATATAAGTGAAGCACATAGAGTATTCTAACAAATCACGAATAATGTGTGTCCCTCTCAAAAAGGTGTGTTCAACAAAGATGATTGTGACAAACTAAAAAGCAAACAAACTATAGCACAAGACGCTCCAAGTAAAACACATATCATGTGATGAATAAAAATATAGCTCCAAGTGAGTTACCGATAGATTGTAGACGAAAGAGGGGATGCCATCCGGGGCATCCCCAAGCTTAGATGCTTGAGTCTTCCTTGAATATTACCTTGGGGTGCCTTGGGCATCCCCAAGCTTAGGCTCTTGCCGCTCCTTATTCTTTTATCCATCATAGTCTCACCCAAAACTTGAAAACTTCAGCGCACAAAACTCAACAGAAACCTCGTGAGATCCGTTAGTATAACAAATAAATCTTAAACTTTAGGTACTGTTGTAAATTGATTCATATTTAATATTGGCATAATTCTACTGTACTCCAACTTCCCCATGGCTCATACCCCCCGATACGATCCATAGATTCATCAAAATAAGCAAACTATGCAACAAAAACAGAATCTGTCTAAAACAGAATAGTCTGTAAAGATCTGAATTAAAGTCATACTTATGTAACTCAATAAATTCTTAAAAATTATGGAAACGTGTGAAATTCATATATAAATATTGTGTAAAAAATTAAGAAGGTTCTGATGCTCCAGCAAAAAATCAAAATTCCAGCACTGGACGCAAAAATTTTGTTTTCAAACAGCATCAATTATACTATCTTCCAAATCATCCCAAAGGCATTATTTGGCACAAACACTAATTAAAAGATAAAAACACAATCATAACAGAGGTTACAATTGCGTAAACACACAAAACAGAAATAAAAAGTTTATTGGGTTGTCTCCCAACAAGCTCTTTCTTTATAGCCATTAAGATAGGCTTGAGATTTCAATGATGCTCTCATGAAAGATAATAATTGAAACACAAAGAGAACATCATGTAACATGTGAAAAACACATTTAAGTCTAACATACTTCCTATGCATAGGCATTTTATAAGAAAACACATTTTCAAGACAAGCAATATCTAGCATATGCAAGTAGGAAGAATGGAGCATTAATAATTTTAGCACAAAGAGAGGTAATTTAGTGACATGAAAGTTTCTACAACCATATTTTCCTCTCTCATAATAATTACATGTAGGATCATAATCAAACTCAACAATATAGCAATCATATAAAATTTTATCTTCATGATCCACATGCATAAAAGTTTTATAATCTTCCAAGATAGTGGGATTAACATCAACTAAAGTCATGACCTCTCCAAACCCACTTTGATAAAAAAATTCATAAGATTGAACACTCTCCGAATATGTGGGATTCTTTTTACTTAAAGTTGACACTCTTCCAAACCCACTTTCAATATTATTGCAAATATTATTATCGATATCATATTCATCATGAGGCTTAAATAAATTTTCAAGATCATAAGAAGCATTATCACCCCAATCATGATCATTGCAATAAGTAGTGGACATAACAAAATTATCACCCCTGAGCTTGTAACTTTGCATATCATTATCACAATTAACATTAATAGAATTTATAATAGCATCATTGCAATCATGCTTTTCATTCAAGGAGCTATCAAGTGTGGGTGCAATAGCAATAATTTCATTTTTAACATAAGGAACTATAGCAAGTTCATCTTCATAAGCATCATTAATATTGGCATCATGGCCATAAGAATAGCAAGCATCATGTTCATCAAGAGGGGATATTTCAATCGAATCAACGGAATCATAATTATCTATGGATTCATGCATATCATTAATTTCCTCCAAAGTAGCAGACATTCTCTCAATAAATTCATTAACATAGGCATTAGGAGCATAGTTTTCATAGCAATATTTAAGTATGTCAAAATTTTCAGATTTGTAGAGAGTAGCATCATACTTTTCAATCAAAGAAGCAACTTCATAAGCACACTTAAAAGCAACAAATTCTTCAATTTGTTTGATATCATAGTAACTATAAACACCCTTGGCATAAGAAGATAAGATTTCATTATCATTAAACTCACATAGGTAGGGGAGGTGTTTTTTAGGGTTCTTAGAGCAACAAGTAAGATCATAAATTTCACATAGATTCCAAGCATAACATAGCAAACAATTTATTTGATTCCATAAGAGTCTCCCTTTTGGAGACAAACGGTGACGCACAAAATGAGCATGCTCATCTAATGATTTTCCCTCAACTAAACTAGTTGGGGTTTCAGCACGAGCACAAATGGATCAAAGATGATCCAAGTAGAAAACTTTAAGTGGATCCATAGTGATCTTAAATTTTTGCTTTCATTTTCTGTTTTTGTGTGTTGACATGAAGGCAATAAAAGCAAGCAAGCAAACGGGCAAACAAGCAAATAAAATATTTTTGTGTTTTTGTAAAATTATTTTAGAAGTGGGGGAGATAAAAATGAGAGGCAAATGCAAATAAAAGGGCAAATAAAATAAATGCAAGTGGTTGATAGTTTATGCGAAGGTACTTGATAAATTTTGGTGATGTCTCCCCGGCAACGGCGCCAGAAATTCTTCCTGCTACTTGTAGACTGCATTGGTATTTCCCCGAAGAGGAGAGGATGATGCAGTATAGTAGAGATAAGTATTTCCCTCAGTTAAGAACCAAGGTTATCAATCCAGTAGGAGAACCACACAAAACCCCTTTAGCAGCACCTATACACACAAAAGCAAACACTTGCACCCAACGCAAATAAGAGGGTTGTCAATCCTCTTAGCGGTTATTTGCAAGGATTAATTCTGATAGTGATAGATAAAAAGTAAATTGCAAAATAAAATAAAAGTAAATAAATTGCAGCAAGGTATCTTTGGATTTTAATATATGATAAAGATAGACCCGGGGGCCATAGTTTTCACTAGAGGCTTCTCTCTCGAGCGCAGAACATACGGTGGGTAAACAAATTACTGTTGGGCGATTGATAGAAAAGCAAATAATTATGATGGATTCATGGCAATGATCATGTATATAGGCATCACATCCGAGACAAGTAGACCGACTCCTGCCTGCATCTACTACTATTACTCCACCCATCGACCGCTATCCATCATGCATCTAGGGTATTAAGTATAAAACGGAGTAACGCCTTAAGCAAGATGACATGATGTAGACAAAGTAAACTCAAGCAATATGATTAAACCCCATCTTTTTATCCTTAATGGCAACAATACAAATACGTGTCATGTCCCTTTTTGTCACTAGGATTGAGCACCGCAAGACTGAACCCATCACAAAGCACCTCTCCCATTGCAAGATAAACCAATCTAGTTGGCCAAACCAAATCGATAGATCGGAGAGAAATACAAAGCTATAACAATCATGCATAAAAGAGTTTAGAGAAGACTCAAATATTTCTCATGAATAATCTGATCATAAACTCACAATTCATCGGATCCCAACAAACACACCGCAAAAGAAGATTACATCGGATAGAACTCCAAGAACATCGAGGAGAACATGGTATTGAAGATCCAAGAGAGAGAAGAAGCCATCTAGCTACTAGCTATGGACCCGTAGGTCTGTGGTAAACTACTCACACATCATCGGAAGGGCAGCAAGGTTGATGAAGAAGCCCTCCGTGATCGATTCCCCCTCCGGCAGAGTACCGAAAAAGGCCTCCAGATGGGATCGCGGAAGAACAGAGGCTTGCGGCGGCGGTAGGGTTTTCTCGTCTGGCTCTCTGTTGGTTTCCGAATATTTGAGAATTTATAGAAGTGGAATTAGGTCAAAAGGAGCCACGAGGGGCCCACAAGGCATCAGGGCGCGCCCCCTGGGGCCGCGCCCTGTTGCCTTGTGGCCTCCTCGTGAGGCTTCTGGCATCCTCCCGAAGCTTCCAGGGTCTCTTTTGTCCAGAAAAAATCGTCAAAAAGTTTCGTAGCATTTGGACTTCGTTTGGTATTGAATGTTCTGAAAAACGAAAAACAAGCAGAAAACAGCAACTGGCATTGGGCACTAGGTTAATAGGTTAGTCCCAAAAATTGATATATAATTGCATATAATTTCATATAAAAACATCCAAGATTGATACTATAATAGCATGGAGCAATCAAAAATTATAGATACGTTGGAGACGTATCAGTATCTTCATTAGTGATGGCAATGACATTTACCTCTTCTTTACCTTTCATCAAAGAGATAAGTTCTTCTAGCTTGGTTGTCAACTCTGAGCTATTTTCTTCTATGACATTCACCTTCTTAGTGGTGGTTCTCTCAACATGCCATTGGGCATGGTTCTCTTGCATATCATCTAGTATCTTCTTGACATCTTCTATGGGCTTTCCCATGATTGTTCCTCCTGCAGCTGTATCAAGCATAATTTTTGACATGTGATTCAAGCCATTATAAAACATATGAAGGATTAACCACTCCTCCATTCCATGATTGGGGTAGTTTCTTATAGCTTCTTTCATTCTATCCCATGCAAGCGCTAGTGGCTCACGTTCCTCTTGCTTGAAACCTGTAATCTGAGAACATAATTGCATGACTTTTGCAGGTGGACCAAACTTAGATAAAAATTTACTGCAACAAGCAGCCCAAGAAGTAATACTGCCTTTAGGCAAAGCTAAAAGCCATTCCTTAGCTTTTCCTCTCAAAGAGAAAGGAAATAAGCGAAGTTTAAGAGCATCTGGGTCATAATCCTTTATGCGTGTCATGTTGCATAATTCAATAAAATTATGTAAATGCATACCTACATCTACAGAAGCAGAGCCTCCAAATTGGTCCCGTTGAACCATGGAAACTAGGTTCGGTTTGATCTCATATTCTGCAGCTGCAACATCAGGTTGTGCTATTGGTTCACGCATGAAATTGTTGCTAGGAGTAGCAAAACTCCCAAGATTACGAGCCATAGTAACTTTTTGGTATTTTCAACTAAAAGACTTGCAACAAAATAAAACTTAAACTAAAAACTAAAAAAGTAAAAACAAAAACTGAAAATTAACTTTAACAAAAACTCTAAACACAAAGACTAGGAATACTAAACTCCTCCCCGACAACGGCGCCAGAAAAAGGGCTTGATATCTCCTTTTTATTGATCTGGTGTTGGAACAAGAAAGGGTATCCCGCACCTATTTCCCCAGAGGTGACCCTGGGTATCGAACCCACGAGAGGAAGACTCCCTTGAAGCAATGGTCTCTAGCAAGCTTTTGCCAAAGTGTCAAATCCAGCTTTTGACCGGATCAACAAGCAAATTGTGATTCAAACACTTATAATAAAAAGAAGGTACGGGGATGAGGTCTTAATGCTTACAACCATGTATTGGTGTTGGGATCAAAAATGATATTCGTTTGTGCTCGGGAAGTCACCCATCAAGAGGTGCTTGCTTCGTATGTGAGTGGGGGATGCGTCCAATAACATCTTGACCGGCACGAGTCCTGCATCAAGAATCAGTTGTCCTACCGAAGGCCCTATCCGTCTCATGGGGTTGCCCCGATAATTAAGATAATAATATCAGACAAAAGCATTGGGTGTTTAATGACTACACCTCATGAATCCCCAAGGTTATGATCCATGTTACCCTACTAAACCTTACTGTCACCGGTGTTCGGTATAACACTTCACGGTCCCCTTGCTCCTAGCCTCACCGGTGCTCAACCTCCATGATCCTGGGTACCTGCAAGGATGAAGATCGTGGACAAGACAAGAGACACTTCACGAAACAATTTTATTTCACAGATACGAGGTGTTATGTCAAAGACTTCCATTGATCCCTTCACCAAATACCTGGGGTTGCAAGGCTCATGCCTCACCCCATACCTTACCGAACTACTCACACATGGAGATCAGATCGCGAGAAGAAAACATTGAAGAACACATCTTGGGATTGATTGATTGCAATATGTCTTACAATGGATGCCTTGTGCGATGCACGATTACAAGTATGAACTAGATGAGAGAGCACTATGGTGGTGGAGATGGCTATGGAGATGAAAATGGCGGCGGCTAGGGTTTGTGGATGAAGATGATGATGCAGAGGTTTTGGCTGTGCTCGACGCTGCCCTCGATGTTGTTCAGTTGACATTTCGACGGGGTCCCCTTTATAAAAGTTGTTCAGGTGGACGACCTGCCTCGGTTTTCACGCCAAACGACCGCTCATGCGAGCGCGTGCGGTCGCATGGAACGCCGTCTTTGACCCTGGTTGCCTTCTGGTGCCTCCCGGTGACTTATTTCTTCTCCGTTTTCCTTCCTTTCCTTTGTCCCACGTGATTTCTTCCCTTTTTAGCCCATTTCCTGTGGAAAAATATCAAAGAGAGGATTTTTGGAATCCTTTGCATTCATTAGTCATAAGTGGCAATATCGGAGCGAATATCTCTCTTTTAATGAAATATCTCGGTTTAAACAAGGTTGAAATGAGTGTAAAAATATCACTCATCAGTCATGCACCCAATGTGAATGGTTTATTCTTGTTGAATCTCGATACTAGTGATACACATGTTCATAATATTGATGCCAAAAGATGCAAAGTGAATGATGATAGTACCAAATACTTGTGGCACTACCGCTTAGGTCATATTGGTGTAAAGCGCATGAAGAAGCTCCATACTGATGGACTTTTGGAATCACTTGAATTTGAATCATTTGATACATGTGAACCATGCCTCATGGGCAAGATGACTAAAACCCCATTTTCTGGTTCAATGGAGCGGGCTAGTGACTTGTTGGAAATAATACTTACCGATGTATGCGGTCCAATGAGTGTTGAAGCACGCGGTGGATATCGTTATTTCCTGACCTTGACAGATGATTTGAGTAGATATGGGTATATTTACTTAATGAAACACAAGTCTGAAACATTTGAAAAGTTCAAGGAGTTATGGAGTGAAGTAGAGAATCATCGTAACAAGAAGATAATTTTTTTACGATCTGATCGTGGAGGTGAATATTTGAGTTACAAGTTTAGTATGAATTTAAGACAATGTGGAATTGTTTCACAGCTCACGCCACCTAGAACACCATAGTGTAATGGTGTGTTCGAACGTCGTAATCATACTCTATTAGATATGATGCGTTCTATGATGTCTCTTACCGATTTGCCACTATCGTTTTGGGATTATGCATTAGAGACAGCCGCATTCACTTTAAACAGGGCACCGTCTAAATCCGTTGAGACGACACCGTATGAATTATGGTTTGGCAAGAAACCTAAGCTGTCATTTCTTAAAGTTTGGGGATGCGACGCTTATGTCAAGAGGCTTCAGCCTGATAAGCTCTAACCCAAAGCAGAGAAATGTGTCTTCATAGGATACCCTAAAGAGACAATTGGGTATACCTTCTAGCACATATCCGAGGGCAAGGTTTTTGTTGCTAAGAATGGATCCTTTCTAGAGAAGGAGTTTCTCTCGAAAGAAGTGAGTGGGAGGAAGGTACAACTTGACGAGGTTATCGAACCTTCTCTCGAATTGGAGAGTAGCACAACACAAAAAGAAGTTCCTGTGATGCCTACACCAGCCGGAGAGGAAGCTAATGATGATGATCATGAAACTTCGAATCAAGCTACTACTGAACTTCATAGGTCAACCAGGACACGTACCGCTCCTGAATGATACGGTAATCATGTTTTGGACATCATGTTGTTGGAGAACAATGAACCTACAAACTATGAAGAAGCGATGATGAGCCCGGATTCCGATAAATGGCTAGAGGCCATGAAATCCGAGATAGGATCCATGTATGAAAACCAAGTATGGAATTTAGTAGAATTACCTGATGACTGAAAGGCCATTGAGAACAAAAGGATCTTTAAAAGGAAGACAAACGCTGATGGCAATGTGAACGTCTATAAAGCTTGACTTGTCGCAAAAGGTTTTTGGCAAGTTCAAGGGTTTGACTATGATGAGACTTTTGCACCTGTAGTGATGCTGAAGTGTGTTAGGATTATGTTAGCAATTACTGCATTTTTTGATTATTAAATCTGGGAGATGGACGTCAAAACTGCGTTCCTTAATGGTTTCCTTAAGGAAGAGTGTCGGTGTAGTGAGAACCAGGGCCTCACAAACCTTCTGGGCTTGGGATTATGCCAGTCTAGGGCTGTTGCAAGACAGACCCGACAAAGAAATGATTTTGTCGGCAAGCAATACATCCGGCAAGCAAGAATACGAGCGCGTTGGGAAGAAGCTTCTTCCCAGCGGCATGACTATACCCAGCAACACCGGCAAGCACTTTGCCGGCAAACGCACCGGCAAGCATTTGGCCGGCGAGCACTACTACCGCATGGGGGGCATCTCTTCCATAGCGATGACAGGACTCAAGACGCCGGCAAGTTACTTTCCCGGCAAGGCGATTCCCTGTTGCCGGCAAGCCAGATCCGGCAAGTGAAGACCCGGCAAGCTCCCTTCGCCCCTCCACCGCTCCACCTCAGCGACCGGTTAGTCGCCTATCAACAGGTGTCGAGCGGGCAGGCAATTAGGTGAAGCTTGTCTGGACGCGTGGCAGCTCGCCGCTTGGAGATCACCTTTATTGACACCCGTCCTAGTGCGTGTCTAGATTATATTCACCCTATGTATTTACTATTTTGCCATTGTGGTAGCCCCTTTCGCCTATAAAAGGAGGCCCACTGCTACACTTAGAATGGTCGACTCTTAGCTCAACTACACGCTGTAGCTGCACTTCCCGCGCACCTTGCCGGCAAGCTGCGCTCTTTGTAACCTTTGAGCTCTCATACAATCTAACTACACAAAGCAAGAGTAGGGTTTTACACCTCACGGTGGCCCGAACCTGGGTAAATCCTTTGCTTTGATTGTTGATTCTGCTCTTTGTGCTTGCGTATCTCCCTAGCCGAATCGCAAAGGGCCTATAAATCGTTGCATGTGCTCATATCTACTAGCCCTGCTCTTTGTAGTATATTGATCCCACTTCCGAACCGCAAAGGGATCCTCTCGATCCCATAGATCGTCGTTTTCCCACGACATCTTTGGCGCGCCAGGTAGGGGGCACGCGTATGCAAATCTGCTCCAGCAGTGTCGGTTTCATCTTCATCATCAACGGCATCCCAGAGGAGCAAGGGCGTCGCCGCCACGTCTACTACGGAGGCGCAGTTTTAACTGCTTGCGACGGTGAAGATGGCGGTGGCCAAACTTTTCGCCACATCGGCGACACCAGTGGCACAACGTTCTTCATGGGCACTTTGAGCACCTTGCACGACACCCTGATGAATCGCGGTGTACTCACCGTGCTACAGAAAGAGCTAAGTTCTAACGCTCTAGTTATTTTCTGTTTTTTGGTTTTATCCTTAAATGGCATATTCATGCATAACCTGTGCGCGGAGGAGCGCTCTTGAAACATTCTGCGCTCTGGGTCGTTCTGGGTCCGCCCAACAACGTCGCTGCAGCTGCGTTTGTTTCCTGAGTGTTAAGCTTCCGATAAGGCGGTGTTCTCGATAGGATGCTAAACAGGACCTGATCCTAAGCGTCGTCGACCAGATTGTGCGCAAGTGGAAAGCATTCCAGCAAGCGTAGGGAATAGTTGTGCGAAAATGCAATCATTTACGGAAAAGGCTTAACAAGTCTTTATTCTATTAAGATTTCTGTAACCCGTACGCTAAGGAGCCTTTTCGGGACTAGTTGCACTCCTAGTTGCCTCGAGTCCGCTCGGCAATGTGGGTAGCTGCATTAGGACCGATAAGGTAAACCTTTTCGGGAGGTGGCGTTCCCGGCAAGCTGCTAAGGGCCCGTTCCCTCAAGCGCTGCTGACTGGAGCGTGCGCACCGGGAAGCACTCCGGCAAGCGAGGGGAATATTCAGCAGAAGTCAAGTTTTCACATGAGTTAAGTGCGAATCATACGCTAATTAACTTGCTGTGTTAAAACACTGTTGCGGCATTTTTATGCTCGAATCAGTGTTGCAGGTAAATGGGTGGAAGATAGCTTCGCGGTAGCACCCGCCTTGGTATTTCCGGAAGCTGCCACTGAGCATTGAGAACCTCAGAGTTCTCTGCTGAGATCGAAGCCTTTACGACAACGATCTTGTCGGTGTCGAGAACCTTGGAGTTCTCCGCTGGAAAGAAAAAGCCTTGCCGGGGGCTGGCTCTCCCGGCAAGCCGGCATCGAGAACTTCTGAGTTCTCTGCTGAAAGCAAAAGCCTTGCTGGGGGCTGGCCCTCCCTGCAAGCCGGCATCGAGAACCTCCGAGTTCTCTGCTGAAAGCAAAAGCCTTGCCGGGGGCTGGCTCTCCCGGCAAGCCGGCGTCGAGAACCTCTGAGTTCTCTACTGAAAGCAAAAGCCTTGCTGGGGGCTGGCCCTCCCGGCAAGCCGGCGTCGAGAACCTCCGAGTTCTCTACTGAAAGCAAAAGCCTTGCCGAGGGCTGGCCCTCCCGGCAAGCCGGCATCGAGAACCTCTGAGTTCTCTGCTGAAAGCAAAAGCCTTGCCGGGGGCTGACCCTCCCGGCAAGCTGGCATCGAGAATCTAGAGTTCTCTGCCTAAAACATAAACTGGCATCGAGAACCCAGAGTTCTCTGCCGATAACAAAAGCTTTCCCGGAAATAAACTTTTCGAAAGCATGGCCAAAATTACAACAATTGAGCTTTACTTTCGCATCGAGATCTTTTGAGTTCTCTGCCAGAGGCAAGCCTACCTTTTGCATCGAGATCTTCAAAGTTCGCTGCTAACGAAGTATCAATGCTGAGGCCTCCCTGAGCTCCCTGAGGGTGAGATCAGGGGCTGGCGGCCTTTGGGAAACAACCTTTTCCCGGGGGCCGCTTGCCGGGTGCAGTTTTTCCCGGCAAAGAAAGATGCAACTGTCATAACCCAAGCCAAGTTTGGTCCCACCTCCAGCATCGAGATCTTTCGAGTTCTCTGCTGAAGGCGGTCCCGGGGGCTCCTGTTGGTGTAGTGAGAACCAGGGCCTCACAAACCTTCTGGGCTTGGGATTATGCCAGTCTAGGGCTGTTGCAAGACAGACCGGCAAAGAAATGATTTTGCCAGCAAGCAATACATCCGACAAGCAAGAATAAGAGCTTGTTGGGAAGAAGCTTCTTCCCAGTGGCATGACTATACCCAGTGTGACGCCCCCGACTCAATCGTGCACTAATCATACACGCAAATGCGCACGATCAAGCCCAGGGACTCACGGGAAGATATCACAACACAACTCTAGACACAAAATAAAATAATACAAGCTTTATATTACAAGCCAGGGGCCTCGAGGGCTCGAATGCATAAGCTCGAGTTACACAAGAGTCAGCGAAAGCATCAGTATCTGAGTACAGACATAACTAAACAAGTTTGCCTTAAGAAGGCTGAACAAAACAACGACATCTAGATCGAAAAGGCGCAGGCCTCCTGCCTGCGAGCCTCCGAAACTACTCCTGGTCATCTGTCTCCACGTAGTAGTAGGCTCCGTCGGGGTAGTAGTAGTCGTCGGTGGGATCAGCTGTCTCCGGGGCTCCGCCATCTGATCGCAGCAATCGGGTAGGGGGGAAAAAGGTAGCAAAGCAACCGTGAGTACTCATCCAAAGTACTCGCAAGACTTACATCAGATCTATGCTAAGTATGCATCGGTATCAAAGGGAAGGGGCTGTATCTGTGGACTATACTGCAGAAATGCCAGAATAGAGGGGAAGGCCTAGCCTATCGAAGACTAGCATCTTGCAGCATCTTGCAGCAACAGAAGAGAGTAGAATAACATAACATGTAGTAACAAATATATATCAGTAACGCCCAGAGATCCTTCCTCGTCTACCCCGCGAGGAAGCGATCCCGGAGCCATCATATCGGTTTTGTGTCACATGTATCCAGTTCTAGTTGTAGTAGATCGGGATACAACTCCGAGCATCCGTTACCGTGGACACGACTATTTGAATAGATAACTTCCCTGCAAGGGTGCACCAACTTACCCAACACGCTCGATTAACTTTGGCCGGACACACTTTTCCTGGTCATGCCCGGCCTCGGCTGATCGACATGCCGTAGTCCTACCTAGGCTCCGCAGAGAGGTCCCCGCCGGTCTACATCCTAAGTGCGAAGGGTTCATGGGCCAATCGTCCTAAGCACTCCGGGTCGTTGTGTCGCGGATCAGAGTCCAAGCCCACCACTGTCCTGGATGGCACTTGCTGCAACCGGCTCACAATGCTGAACTGGACGTCTGACGAAGCTTTCGGGAGGAACGTACGACGTCGAGTGCCCATAACTTATCCCGTGTGGTGGTTAGTGCGAAAAGGCCAGAGGCCTACTCAGATCACATATCCAAACCCATTAGTGTGTTGGGAGCTCGCGGTGACGATCAGTGATCCTGTCGCCCCGTCTCGCGAACTTACAACAAGGGCCAGGACCATCCCTCTCTAGGGCGGTCTCTGCCTGCCCGGCCGTGCCGCATAATTATCTCACGGGTACTCTCCTGGTTAACCCGACTTATCCAGAGACTGTCGGGAACTCAGGTCCACCTTTACCGGGGTGGTACCGCCTGTCCCTTCAGTCCCGCAGTAATAGTTAACAAGGGGCAACAGTTAAAGGTAACAATGTGTTTTTATCATCAAGGGGGAAGTCCGAGGAATCACCCTCGATGGACTCCCACTCGATGTATCCGTCAAGGTGAACTTGGAGGAATCACCCTCGATGGGTTCACACTTGAGGGGTTGCACGACAGAGTCATCATCGGAGGTGGTGAAAGAGGAATCACCCTCGATAATCCACAACCGATTAGCTACACTACAGAGGTAACATCAGAAGTGAGGTAAGAGGTATCACCCTCGGCACTCGATAGTAGCTCTGCAGAGTCGTACCACTAAAGGGGGGTGCGGTGATGTGCCGGTCTCTGCACGTCGATCACCTAGATCGAATCTTTCGGTAGTAAAGCCTGGCAACACGGACAAGGGTGTAGGGCCTCTGATGGATAACTAACCAGCCTATACTAAGCATATAGGACAACAGGTAAAGTATCAACAGCAGGTTACAAAATCAGGCTATGCATCAGAATAGGAGCTATCGAATAACAGTACATAGCAAAATCTAATGCAAGCACGGGAGAGAAAGAATGGGTGATATAGGAATGATCAAGGGGGTTTTGCTTACCTGGAAGCTCTGCTGAAAGAGGCTGAACGTCAGGGGCGTAGCCGTACTCGGGAGCAGCGTCAATCTCGGAGTCTACCGGAGAGAAGAGGGGGAAGAAACAGTAAATATAAAGCACACAGATGCATCACAAAGCATGACATGGCGATATGTTGTGCTAGGGATGACCTAATGCAGTGCTAAGTGTTATAGGCGGAGCGGGAAAATATCTGGAAATATTTTTCCGGCTTTAGGCAATTATCGGACAGACGATCCAGAGGGGAAGGTTCCATGTTTGCAGTGTTGAAGGCATGTGACAGGTATGTGGATGGCATATTCGGATTCGTCTTATTTTTTTGATCATTTTTCATATAGAAAATATTTTCATCCGAGCTACGGTTGAATTTATATGGATTTACAAGTTTTATTGATTTTCTGAATTTCTGGAATTCCGCCAAAGTCTGAGAGTTCCTCGAGTAAATTGCAGGAAACCACCACTTTGAAGGCTAGGTCAGCAGAAAACACTACGCTACACTTTTGTTGCAAAAAAACCACGTCTTGTGTAATCTATTTACAAAAACCACTGATCGGCGGATTTGGCTCGATTGAGCACGTTTATGACATATGGGCCCGCCCGTCAGGCTGACGTGGCACCGCTTAACATATCACATGTAACGGCGTTTTTTTTTTTGAGAATCATGTGTTTGATAACGTTATCATCATGTGTTGTCCTGTGGGGTCCACTTGTCATTGAAAGAAAAGAAAAAAAACCGGTTCGTCCTATCTTCACCACCCACCGCAAATCTCGTTCAGCAGTCGAGCCGCCGCCGGTCCTACCCATGGCCGAGGCAAACGCCGTTGTCGCCGTTGCCCAGGTAGACGCAGAGGCCATCGCCGCCTCGTCGCCCGCGCCAGCATCCCGCGTTGGGTCAACCGCCTCGTCTTCACCTGCGTCATCCCCAGCAGTGGCGCCGGCAGGCAGCAGGTGCGCCGCAAGGGGGAGCAGCAGCCCGCCCCCGTCAAGAGCCGCCGTGGCCCAGGGCCTTCTTCCGCTCCCTCTCCGTCTGTGGCGGCAAGCACGTGACGCCCCGCCCGCTCCATACCCCGCCTGCCGTCTGCCAGCGGCGCCGTCCCGCCCCGGCCTCCAGCCGAGGGGCGGCCTTCCGCCACGCGCCAGTGAGAGGGTTGAACGCCCCCTTGTGGGTCTTGACGGAGCCGGCGCTCGGCCCCTCGGACCAGCCTCCGACAGCGTAGAGCTCGTCCCCGACGCCGGTGCGTGGGTCGACCCCGAACAAGAACGGCCACGGCGAGCGCGAGGTCTTCCCGACGCAGGCGAAGCAGCTGCGGCGCGATGGTGAGGTCTCTCCAGCGCCTTTACATGCAGCGTGCGGCCAGGAGCTAGCTGGCTCAGCACCATCTGCCTCCGTGCATCTCGTTGCCGCCCGCCACTGTACAGCACGCGGACTGCTCGATAAAATGACGAGAAGAGGAAGTGGTTCCAGAGAGAGAGAGGAGTGTTACGCTGACAAGCGGGCCCTGCGCGCAGCAAAATGATTCAATGTAACGGTGTGAGAAATTGATGCCACGTCAACCTGACGGGCGGGCCTCATCTATCATAAACGTGCTCAATCGAGTCAAATCCACTGATCAGTGGTTTTTGCAAATCGATTACACAAGACGTAGTGTTTTTTTGCAACAAAAGTGTAGCGTAGTGTTTTCTGCTGACCTAGCCTTTAAAGTGGTGGTTTCCTGCAATTCACTCGAGTTCCTCAGTTTTAAACACCACTTATCTTTTTTTTTTCAAAAGGCTACAACTATTGTTCTGTCCATACTATGATTTTGTGCCTTATATCAAAATTGTGAGCATTTTTCTGTGATCTACATGATAGCATCACTTGTATCCATGCTAGAATTAATTTGCTTCATGAAAACTTTGTTTGCAAAGTGCCTCCTGATGTTAACTGCAGAAACAGTTAAAATTTGCCAACTTTGCTTGATGATTGCCATTGATCTGTAGCTCCTATGGAGATGTATCCTATATATGTTTTGCACTACACCATGTGTTCTTTCATGTCATGCCCTTTGATGCCATGACAAGTTCTTGTAGCATGTCCATTTCTTGCTCTAAAGTAGCTATGGTGATATATCTGTTTTCTGTTAACAGAAAGTAGCATTTTGTAAAATTCGTAGTATTTAATCCTTGCATCCTATGAATTTAGACCAATGGAATAAAATGAACCTTGTCATGTCTACTTTAAGCACATATAAATTTTTCCCATGTTAAAACTATTTTGGTTGCTGTTGTGTTGCTGTCAAAAGTGGTGGTCAACATAGCAGCAGCAGTAGAAGCTAGCGGCAGGGGCAGGCAGCAGCAGCAGCGCAGCAGCTGCACAACAGCGGCAGGAGCAGCAGCACAAGCAGCAGCTCAGCAGTGGCAGGGGCAAGCGGGCGAGGGCGCCGCGGGGCCACGCGCGGGCACGCGCGCTAGCAGCAGCAAGCAGTAACAGTACTAAGAGCAGCAATAGTATGCACGCACGTACGCGTACGCGTACGCGGGAGCTCGGGTGAGCTCGGGGACGGCGGCATGGCGACAGATCGAAGGGGAAAAAGTGGGGAATCGAAGGAGATACTCACTGCGATGCCGATGGCGAGGTCGGAGAGGCCGGGGGTGGACCGGAGTGGCGGCAAACGGCGACGAACGACGACAATGTACGCGACGGGAATGAGCTCAATGGCGACCGTACGGGGCGGCTCTTCTCGATTCGGTGCTTGGGGATGACGGAGTCAATGATGGCGGTCCTCCTGGACATCTTCTTACGGCGCGGGGAGCACCGTGGCCGCGACGACGATGATGTCCATGGCGAGCGCGAGCTCGGGTCCGTTCGGATCGATGAACACGAGCTAGAGAGAGGGGAAACATGGCTAGGGTTCGTCTATAGGGTAGGGGGGTTCTTATCCATCTCCAGGACGAGCGGATGGTCGACACGAACGCCATCAGACGCGTGGACGGGCGTGCCACGGCCACGCCATGGCCTCTGCTTCCTCTCTGTACTGAGGAAGCAGATGGCTTGTGGTGGGCTGGGTTGTGTACTGTAGCATTGGGCTACAAGTGCACAGTGTAGCTTTTCGTTTTTCTATTTTTTTTCTTTCTGTTTTCTATTTTAGCTACTGTTTTGCCTTTCTTTTTAGCATCAAACGACTTTTGTAAAATGTGAAACTAGTCTCAATAAATACTCCGCAATATACTGTACGGCCACAATAAGTTTGGGATTTAAATGAATCCATCTGAATTTGGTTTAAATATAAATGGGTTAAATGTTGCTGTTTTGGCACTGTTTTAAATAGATTAAGGGCAATTTAATATTTCAAAAAATATTGGTTTCTCCAAGACAATTACTTAGTGATTATTTGCAAAATTATGAACACTTTAGTTTTGCAGTTTGAAGAAATAATATTTTGGCTTGCATTTAAATTTGAATTTGACTTGCATTTTTATCAGGTGGCAATTTAGCTTCGAAAACATGGTGACATGGCATCATTAGGTTGGGATTACTATAGCTTAATTATAGGGGCGTTACACCCAGCAACACCGGCAAGCACTTTGCCGGCAAGCGCGGCGGCAAGCATTTCGCCGGCGAGCACTACTACCGCATAGGGGGCATCTCTTCGATAGCGATGATCAAGACTCAAGACGCCGGTAAGTTACTTTCCCGGCAAGGCGATTCCCTATTGCCGGCAAGCCAGAGCTGGCAAGTGAAGACCCGGCAAGCTCCGTGCCGGCAAGCTCCCTTCGCCCCTCCACTGCTCCACCTCACCGACCAGTTAGTCGCCTATCAACAGGTGTCGAGCGGGCAGGCGATTAGGTGAAGCTTGTCTCGACGGGTGGCAGCTCGCCGCTTGGAGATCACCTTTACTGACACCCGTCCTAGTGCGTGTCCAGATTATATTCACCATATGTATTTTCTATTTTGCCATTGTGGTAGCCCCTTTCGCCTATAAAAGGAGGCCCACAACTACACTTAGAACGGTCGACTCTTAGCTCAACTACACGCTGTAGCTGCACTTCCCGGCACCTTGCCGGCAAGCTGCGCTCTTTGTAACCTTTGAGCTCTCATACAATCTAACTACACAAAGCAGGAGTAGGGTTTTACACCTCACGGTGGCCCGAACCTGGGTAAATCCTTTGCGTTGATTGTTGATTCTGCTCTTTGTGCTTGCGTATCTCCCTAGCCGAATCACAAAGGGGCTAGATGGCCCCATAGATGGTCGTACGCACGACAAAGAGTTGTATATGATGCAACCCAAGGTTTTGTCGATCCTAAGGATGCTAAAAAGGTATGCTCCAGCATTTCAGGACATCACGAGGAGCTCCGGAATGGTCTGGAGATAAAGATTTATATATGGGAAGTGTTTTTCAGGGTACCGGAAAAGTTCAGGGGTTTGCCAGCTGTGTCCCGGGAGGTCTTGAAGGGTTCCGGGGGTCCACCTACCCCGGAGGCCTACATGGGCTGAGGGGGGGGGGGCTGGCCTACTTGGGCCAGGCGCACCAACCCCCCTAAAGCCCATGCACCTGGGAGGCCCTAGGAGATGGGGCGCCTCCACTTGCCTTGGGGGGCAAGATCCCCCCCTTGGCCGTCGCCCCCTCCCTTGGAGGAGGGGCTAGGGCTGGCCGGCCCCCTCCCGCACCCCTATAAATAAAGGGAAGGCGCGGGAGGGAGGTTCACCCCATTGCTGGCCGCCGCCTCTCCCATCTCTCCCCATCTCCTCCGCGTAGCGCTTGGCGAAGCCCTGCTGCAGTTTCGCTGCCACCACCACCACCACGCGGTCGTGCTGGCCTAGATCCCATCTACCTCTCCACCCTCGCTTGCTGGATCAAGAAGGCGGAGACGTCACCGAGCCGTACATGTGCACATCTAGGAGGTGCCGTTCGTGCGGTGCTGGATCGGATTGGATCTAGAAGGGAGTACGACTACACCAACCAGGATCATTAGATCGTTAACGCTTTCGGTCTACAAGGGTACATAGAAACCACTCCCCTCTCGTTGCTAGCATCTCCTAGATCAGATCTTGGGTGTTTCGTAGGATTTTTTTGTTTTCCATGCAACGTTCCCCATCACTGGTAACCCTGAAACGCTTCCGGTTTCTCTCAAAACTATTTCTTCTATTAACAAAACTTTTCCATTAATATTTTCTCATATTCCTATCTCCTATAGAACTCAACATATCGTAATCCCTTAAGCGTGTGACCCTGCATGTTCGGTGAAATATAAATGTGAACGAAAAGACTTTCGTTCAATGATCAATAGCGGAACCGTGGACATCCATATTGACCCCTATACTCACACAAATAATATTCGAGTGAACCTTTGGTTATCAAATGTTATTCCTTTTGATTTGTGATATGTTACAAAACTCGAGGTGAGATATATCGGTATCTCCTTATCGGTTTTGTTCTCTTTTCTTGTTCTCGTGTTCCGGCATCCCCGTGATCACTTAACGCTTTGTCTGGCCAGACGATGATAGATGTCGTCACACTGAGAAGGCCCTAAGAATATCTTTCCATCGTAGGAGGAGCAAATCCTAGTCTCGAGCTATCTAGTCCCTCGTCATACATTTCCAATGAACCTGTAAGTTTCCGTTATGATCACCTTATTACGGATGACGTTGGAACAACCCCAAAGTGATTCATCCGGTATGGATTGACTCAATACTCTCATGGTCTAAGGAATCATACATACGTTAACTCATGTGTTATGAACTATAGACTTCAGACGATATAACCTCCAAGTATAACATACAACTTGGGTCAATTCAACACGAGTGTTCTACCAACATCATGCTCCCAAATATTACTGGCATTAACTTCATGCCTATGATCAGGAAAATGGAATCATCGAATTAACACTTGAGCTAGTCCTAGAGGCAAGACTAGGAATCTGGTTTTACCGTTTTATATCTCTACACTTGCTTATGAGTTTCCCTATGAATCACATATTCAAGAACCATAGCAGTTATAGCATAGAATATAAACATCAATTATAAACCTGGAAATAAATAATACAAATATTATTAAGTCTAGGGCATATTTCCAACACTTTAACACAACTCGGAAGCTCTGAGGTGGTTAACTCAAAAACTCTGAAGAGAACTAAAGGTGGCAACTTTCAAATGGCTCAAATGATCTAGCCAGATAGTATTCGAAGGATCCCAGGTGACTACTTGGATGAACTGGTTCAAAAATTCCGAGTGGAGTACTTGGTAGCTTCAAAGTGCTAGGGTTTGCAACAACTATATCTGGATGAACTGCTTGGCGGTTCTAATAGGAAGAGCTTGGTAGCTCAGAGGTGTGAAAGTTAGGTAGATATAGTGGAGAAAATGGAAGCTTTTGAAGGCATTGGAGTTTGATCTTTAAGCACCAAGAGAAAGAAACTGAGCTTAGCAACCTCATTTCCCTTTGAATAGTATCAACATGCCTATGGACTCTAATGTGATGTTGGACCACTAAAATGAAAAGATATGTCCTTGGCTTGACCATACTTGTCATTATGAGAATTGTGGGGGTCACCTTTCATCTCCTATATTGCAACCTAAGGGAACTTTTCTGAGATAAGCTAGTAAAATCATTAATCCCTTGAGGGATTAGATGCACTTTCAATCTCCCACTTTTTTGGTAAATTATGACAACATAAATCAAAGCTTCGATGGAATATAATTTTGTGAAAAGTAATTATGCGTTGAGAAGCATGTGGTATACAAGAGCGCACCCCCCTAAATTTGTGCATTAATTAGAATTTGTGTTTGAATGCTTGTGCACAATCATTTGGGTACATGAGAAACTCTTCTATAGCACATGAATCTTAGTGGAGTGTATCAGAGCAAAGCAAAAAAATGTGCAACCTGCTTGAAAGAGATATATATACATCAATAAGTAGCGCAACATGATAATGGAGAATATGCACACACACACACACACACACACGGAATTATAGTTGTTACCTGCCATCTCTTTCAAAATAATTTCCTACAGAAAGTGTTAGATAACTGAAATATGTATGGCATAGAGCATGTCATGTATAAACTATAACAACATTAGTAGTATATATATTGAAAGCATAAACAACGATAAGCATACAAAGATAAGAGAGAAAGAAGTGTGCAAGACATAAGATGGACAACCTATTTCGCCCCCGTCCATCTTATGTCTTGTCACAAATGAGTTCAAATGTTTGAAAGAGTTAGCACGGGGGCGAGATAGAAGATAGATAGATAGACTAGACATCCTATTTAATCTAATTGGAAAAGAGTCAAATCAAGGAGAACAACAATATGGGTGATTTCGTATAGAATGCAAAGAGGCTAACTAAAACAAGCACAATCTATCTAAGCAATCTATCAAACAAAAAGGGTGGTGGTGATTTAATCACCATACATGAGTATGTTGACCTAGGACCACTTGGTCTAGTAAGGACATTGGATCCTATGAGCCAGATCATCATTTAAGTTCAATATACCACTTAGCTAGGAGAGTGAAATTTGAGTTAAAGCATCAATGTCTTCACATTTAGAGTTGATTTAGATCCTTGCTTTGAGTAAAGCCCCCCCTATGTGTGATATCCCTTCTTGAAAGGGATCAACTTACATTGGGACTATTGAGGACAAATCCACGT
This sequence comes from Elymus sibiricus, assembly GCA_039707655.1. NCBI lineage: Eukaryota > Viridiplantae > Streptophyta > Magnoliopsida > Poales > Poaceae > Elymus > Elymus sibiricus. The sequence continues at coordinate 346,018,079 of CM077668.1, forward strand.
AGTCGATCTTATTGTGGTTGTTCAATGTTGATGATAAATTGTGATTACCATCAAGGAGTTGGGAACAACCTTTTCTTCATGTGTTGCACTTTTATAGCTACACGGTTTAGTAGTACAAGGGACAACAAGGATAACAAAATACATGGAGTGAAATGCACATAAGGTGATGTCTTTGGATGCATTGTGTTACCCCTATGACTTACCAACAATCATATTGCAAGTGTCTTGCTAATAGTGGTCAGAACTTGAAGGTCGTCACACTAGCAGATGGAAAAAACTCTTATCATTATTGTTCTTACAAACCTAGAAGGGATTAGATGTACAATGAGGAAACCAACAAAATATCCAAGATATATAGTATACCATGATAAGAAAAGAATCATTAGATTAGTTGTTAACATATGGATTCCTAGTGCATGCATGAGAGTGAGATTTCACTTCACATTATAAACATCAAGGATATTTAGCTAACTTCCCAAACGATAAAATGTCTTCTCATCAAGAGGTATGGTGAAGATATCGGCTAGTTGTTTGTCGGTACGGGCATGACTAAGGTCAATGTCACCTTTATATACGCAGTCATGACTGAAATGGTGGCGAACATCAATATGTTTGGTATGGGAATGTTGGACATGATTATGGGCAATTTTTATGGCACTTTGATTGTCACAAAGAAGTGGAACATTTTTTAAGATTTATGCCATACTCTTTAAGTGTTTTTGTCATCCATAAGAACTGAGCGCAACAAGATCCAACTAAGATATATTCGGCTTTGACAGTGGATACAAAATTTTGTTTCTTGGAGGAACAAGACACAAGAGATCTACCAAGGAATTGTCATGTGCCCGGAGTGTACCGCCTATCAACTTTCTCACCCGCATAATCCAAGTCGGAATAGCCTACAATATCAAAGGACGACCCTTCCGGATACTAAAGACCAAAGTTTGGAGTTTGAACCAAATATCTCTAGATCCTTTTAACGACCATCAAGTGGAACACTTTTGGAGCCGCTTGAAATCTCACACACATGCACACACTAAGCATGATATCCGGTCTTGATGGACATAAGGAAAGTAAGTAGCCAATCATGGAACACTATACCTTTTGGTCAACGAGAGCATCATCTTTTTTGAAATTGAGATGCCCGTTGGTGGGCACTGGGGTTCCTATGCCTTTTGCATTCTCCATATGTAATTTCTTGAATAAGTCCTTTGTTTACTTTGTTTGTGTGATAGAAGTACCTTCCTTCATTTGCTTAATTTGGAGTCCCGGAAAGAATTTCAGCTCACCCATCATGGACATTTTGTACCTTTCAGTCATCAACTTCCCAAATTTCTCACTTAAATGAGGGTTAGTGGAACCAAATATGATACGATCAACATAAATTTGGCACACAAATAATTCACCATCAACTCGCTTAGTGAAGAGAGTGCAATTAGTTTTGCCAATTTCAAATCCATTCTTCAAAAGAAACTCCATGAAGCATTTGTACCAAAAAATCTTTATTAAGTTTATATACATGATTAGGTTTCTTAGGATTGATAAAATTGGGAGGTTTGACATAAATTTCTTCTTGAATTTCACCATTCCAAAATGCACTTTTAACATCCATTTGGTAAAGTGCGACGTGAGATTTGAACTCACGCCCTAATGGTTTAGCACCGCTGGCAGTAACCAACTGGCAAGTTAACCTGTTGTGCCTAATTTTTTTTACTTTTTTGTGCGTCCCATGTAAGGTAGGTAGCGGACAATTTTTTCTTTTTCTTTTTTATTCCTGGTTTTCTTGAACCGATTTTTGTTCTCTTTTATTTGGTTTTTTCTTTTCCTTTTTCTTCAAATGTGTGAACATTTTCAAATTCATGAGCTTTTTCCAAATTTCATAAACTTTTTCAAATCAATGAACTTTTTTCAAAATCGTGAACTTTCCTCAAATTAGTGAACTTTTTTAGTTTCATGAACTTGTCAAAACCTGTGAACCCATGAACTCGTGATCATTTTTCAAATTCGTGAACTTTTTTCTCAAATTAGTGAACATTTTTTCAATTTTCTTGAACTATTCTGTATTTCGTGAACTTTTTCCAAATTTTCATCAAAATTTTCAAATCCGTAATTTTTTTTCAAACCCGCGAACTTTTTTTAGTTTTCATGAAGTTTTTCAAATTCTGTGAACTTTTCAAATCCATGATTTTTTTTCAAATTTATGAACTTTTTCTCAAATTGGTGGACTTTTTCAATTTTCGTTTATTCTTTTGAATATGTGAACTTTTTCCTGTTGAAACAAATTTGTGAATTTTTTGAATGTTCGTAGGCCTTTTTTAATATCTATGAACTCCCAAACTTTGTTACAATGCGGCTACAGTTGTTCTTAAGTATTTCGCGCTACTATCGATCAACAGTAGCAGGTAGCTCTAGTGGTTAGCCAAACGTGTACATGCACGCAACGGCACGAGTTTGAATCCTCAAAATAACAAGTTTTTTTCCCGCTATTATACAATTCGCTGGCACTGCGCGTTCATCGGCCGGCCCACCAGGCTGCTGCAGTGAGCGCCAGTAGGCTTGGACGGCGCTAAACGCGCGAAATAGGAGGTCCCATAGTTGTTCTATCGGTTTTTATTTTGAGTTTTTCATTTTCCATTTATTTCCCTACTGGTTTTTGCCGCTTTTCTTTGGTTTAACCTTTTTTTTTCAGTTTTTAAATATTTTCTAAATTCATGAACACTTTTCTCCTTAATTCATGTGTATTTTCTAATTCGTGGTCATATATAAAAAAAGTGATTCTTTAGAATTCATGAATGTTTTCCTAAAGTGTCATTAACATTTAATAATTTGTGAACATATAATTAAATCTGACAAGTTTTTTAAAATTTTGAGAACATTTCCTCAACATTTTTTTCTAAAATTGTGAATGTTTTATAAAAAATTCATGAATGATTATTTAAATACTTGAACACATTTTTAAATTTATGACCATTTAAAAAATGCATGTCCATTTTTAAAATTCATATTTTTGTCCAATATCATTTTTTAATCTGTCAATACTATATTTTTCAGAGCTATTAGGTGCTTGTTTGTTCAACCAAATTTTTTATTCTTAGTAAACAACACCGATTTTTCGGATCCTCATTTGAGCATGCTAGTTGGGTCTGACCCATGTTAGAGATCCATGTGATCTATAGCGAGAATAGGAGTTTCTCACTTTTGAGGAGGCAAAATGGTATGAATCGCACACCCATCAATAGTAATGGGCCCAACACATCTTCAGCCGATTTCGACCATTGGATTTACTTTTAGATGTTCCTATTTTGTGACATTTTCCTTTTTTTTCCACCTCGTTTTCGTTTGGCTTGGTTTTATTTTGGTGTTTTCATCTTTTTATTCAGTTTTTTAAGAGGGTTTGTGTCTGTTTTTCTTTTTTTCTTCAATTCTTTCCTTTTTTGATTTTGAAATCCAATAATGTTTTTTTAATCCAGAGACAGTTTTAAATTCATTAAAATTTTAAATAGTTTTCTAATTTATGAACATTTTTAGAACTTATGAATATTTTTTTAATTCATGAGCATTGTTTTAGTACCAAGGACATTTTAAATAATTCATGAACATTTGTTAAAGCTATAATTTTTTTTGAAATCTGTGTACATTTTTAAACCCATGAACATTTTTTTTGGACGCCCAATTTTTTCAGATCTATCGAAAAACCTAAGCCAGCAGCTGCTGGTTTTTTAGAGGGAAGACCATCATGATGAAAAAAAAGGCGAAACAACCACTATTTGGGTCGACCGCATTAGAAAATTCCCTATCTAAAGTATGTTTGCCTCAAACTCGTGTTTCCTATACGGCGTTCTTGTGCCATTCTGTCGACCTTTCGCATAGAGCCGAAGCGAGCGAGCGCTGAACTGGGCCGGCCCATTTAACAAGGACCGAGCGAGCCATGGATCCATTTTTTCGAACCTTCTACAAGGTTCCTAAACAGTTTTTTAGTTTTTTCCTTTTCTATTTTTTCCAAGTTAATTTTTCTTTTTCCAAAAAAATGTTCTAGAATTTCAATAAACGTTCTCGTTATCAAATTTGCTCACAAATTCACGAAAATGTTCCTGTTGTATTAAAAAATAGAGTTTTTTCAAAACATGTTCGCGTTAAAGAATATTAGAATTTTAAAAATTGTTCCCATCTTCAAGTTTTTGTTCAGAAATTCAAAAAATAACCTCATTTTTTTATTTGTTCACAATTTCAGAAAGAATCATGAATTTAAAAAATAGCTCAGAGTTATAAAAAATGTTCCTTTTTTCAAAAATAAATCCACAAATTCCGTTGCTCATATTTTTCAAAAATTGTTTGTGTTTGTCACAAAATGTTCGAAAAACCCGGATATGTCGCTGCAGTTAGTTCTTAAATATTCTCGTTGTCTATTATTTACTAGCACACATCAGCTCTGGTGGCTAGCCACATGGGTCGCGAGTTCGATTCCTGGCCCACTCGAGCTGCCCCGCCTATTGGACGCAATGAACGTCCCATTTGAGGGGAGCCCCCCCCCCCCCCCTCTCAAATTGGCGACATCCCAAACAGAGTTTTGCGGCGCCAATGGCTGAATTGTGCCTACCCATTTTGCTATGTTATTATTCTTTGTTTTCTTTGTTACTTTTATCTTTGCCGACCCATTTAACTAGGCTTTGAATCTTGATTTTGTTTTTACTTTTATCTGTTTTTTTATATCTATTTTTTGATTTTGATTTTTTTCCTTTTTATGTTTCAGTAATTTCTTGTTTCCAGAAAATGTTCAGATTTATTTTAAATGTTCTCAAAAGTTTTAAGAACATTCATGTTTAAAAAAAATCTTCACAAATATTTTTCAATAATATTCTCATATTTTCAGAAATTTTTCACATTTTCCCCCTCTTTTTTTGAATTTTCTTTTATTTTATTTTTTAAAATGTTCACAAAATTTAAAAAATACATTTTTATTTTTTATAATTTTCTAAAAGTTTTCTACTGCAGCCGGCTTTGCTTTGTGTGGAAAACCATGTTAAAAATGGCTACCGCATGAAAAGAAAATCGCTCGGCTTGATAAGCGTCAACGCTCTCTGTTAAATGGGCCTGCACACCCAAGCGATGCTTGTGCATTTGGTGGACATTTTGATGCACAATGCGTCAAATAGGCAGACCTAAAATTTGAGGCACAAGGTGTAGAATAGGACTTCCTGAGCTTTTGTGCCGACCATCCTGGCAATGAATGATGATATGTATCGCTCGTAGTGAGTGATACGACCGCATCCCTCACGTTGCTCCTTTGGTGGGCCGGATAGCCTGAAAACAAATATTCACGGGTTTATTCTTTTTACAACTTTGAAAAGATGTGCACGATTTTTAAATATGTTCACAAATCTGGCAAAATGTTCAGAAATTTAAAAACATCCTCGAATTTTAAAAATATCAAGAGTTTGGAAAAATATCCATGAACTCAAAAAAAGTTTGCGAATTTGAAAAATGTTTGTGAAGTTGAAAATTGTTCAAGATTTTAAAAAATGTCGTGAATTTGAAAAAATATCATGAAGTCAAAAAATGAAGAAATTGTTCACGAACTTTTTTTTTTGGAGAATTTGAAAAGTTTTCACGAATTTTTAAAAATGTTCATTAGTTTGTAAAATGTTTGTGAAGTTTAAAAAATGTCGATGATTTTTTTTTGTGAATTTGAGAAAATTTTCATGAATCTTAAAAAGTTCACTAATATAAAATATGTTCACAAATTTGATAAAATATTTACAAGTTTGAAAGATGTTCACGAATTTTGAAAATGTTTATGAAGTTGAAAAATGATCGACTTATATTTGAAAGAATTGACCATGTATTGTAATATGCTCATTGTGCATTCAAAAATATACATCAAAGTAGATAGAAAATATTCACGTGTTCTAAAAAAGAAATCAGAAAATAAAAAAAAGAAAATAGTGAAATAAGAATATATAAAAAAGAAAGAAAAGTATATAAGGAAATAAACAAAAAACAAAAAGGCTAAGGAAAATAAAATTGAAAGGAAACAGAAAAGGGTATATAAAAGTATATTAGAAACAACGGTAAATCAAAAGAGAAAAAACGATCTAGACACTAGACCATTCTGGAACGACATTGTCAAAAAAACCAGCTTATGTTTGCTATGCCACAGGGCACGAATACAGAAAAAATGATTTACCCGGCGGCCCGCTTAGAAATCACCTGTAGACAAGCAATAGTTTTTGCTCAGTACGAGCGATACATAGGGTTGTAACAACGGGCCTGTAACAAATGGGTCTAAGATGTGAGCCCATTAGAGTAGCATTCGTAGCCTCTCTCTTTTCCCCTGAAAGAACAGTGCTACTGTACTCTCTCAACTCTGAAGGTAGACTGCATTATATTCACATTTGGATCAGGGCAGAACATAAGCTTATTCGATCGTGATATAACATTACGTCAAACCAGACTCGGTGAAAGGCAATACGGCATATACTACATCGAAGAGCATTACTCTAGGGGGCTGCTTATATATACTCATCTAGAGAGCCAGATGTTCCCTTCACGTTAGCTGAACTGAACAGCATAGCACTAGTAGGAAACATCGGCGGTAAAGAGTAAAGAGAAGATAAGGGGAATGAAAGGCAGGGGATCAATTAGAAGTAGCCACTGCTACGCCGGCTTAGGTTAGGTGTGGATGGACGGGAATAGATGCCGGTCGACGTCAGGACGCAGTGTCTGTCGCAAGTTCCAACGAGACCCACCACCGGCATCGGATTGGATCGCCACCATGATCACAGCTCAGATTCACTCACTCGATGCCCCCTCCTAGGAGTAGTAGTCGGGACGGATCGATCGACATGGTACGACGCCTTCAATTGGAAATGACGGCCACTGTTATCCTGATCATATTCCTTGGTAGTACCAGTGCTCCAGTAGCATACCTACCTTCCTTCTTCCACTAGTACCTGAATCTGGAACCCACTCCCAACTCCACAGCTGCAGATCAGAAAGCAAGAGGTGCAACTGCATAGAAATGCAGTGCGCCCACGGCGCTTTTCCAAAAGGACAAAGGTGTGCTTTCTAGCGCCCCCAACCTTTTCCTGGTTTCCAAATCCAAAACCTTAAAAAATGGAGCAAGGGGACCCCGTTCTACCCTCTTTTGCGTCCGAAAGCCCGGTGAAAACCCCCTCCGGAAACCCAAAGGTCAAAGTGCTGCATTTGTAATTTGTTTACTCATCACAGGCAGGCAGGCCGTGCACCACACCAGCCTGTTCCTTGGAGAGCCGCATCCGCATGCATCATCAGACAGTCAGTCTCTTCAGAGATGGGAGGAGTACAGCTTAGCAGAGAGAGTGGGATGGGGATGGTTCAGCGGCAGAATCCACCGATGCCCGTCCAAACCCTCGTTAATAATGAGCGCCAAGATTGCCTTGCCCCGATCGATCGATCGATCTCTGCTTCTTCTGCTGCTCGTGCGCCTTGCTTTCACAAGCCAACAGTGGGTCTCAGGTTCCCCATGCCCGGCTCGCACTGTACCGCTGCCGTCGTACTCTACTCGCTGCCTGGCGAGACAGCGTCTGTCTTGGCCGGGGATCCCGTCGCCCATGCGGCCAGCGCTCATTTGGGCCCGACGCGGCGAGGCTGGCAGTCCGGCTCGTTCGTTCCGGGAAGCCATCGCGGAACAGGGAGAGATGGACGCCGGGTCGCCGGTTCCACGATAACATCTCATTGTTGATCCGCAGCAGCAGCGCAACAGTGACATCGCCGGCGGGACGATGATGGGCACGAGGGAGGGAGCGAACCGGCGCCCACCACACGAATGTTCGTCCACACGCGCAATGCTCTGTCACGGTCCGACGGAGGGACCCCGCCCGGCATCTCGATCCCATCCCGTGCGTGCGCTCGCAGCGCACCGCACGAGTCGCGCATCCTGATCCTGGCCGTTTGATCCCAGACCGCGACGGTCGACAGAAACCGATCAGAGCATGTGCACGCTCGGGTCGTCTAGGCGCGGGGACTCCCATCACACGCTGCACGCCAAGGCCCCATCCGTCGTCTCTTTGCTTGGTGCTTTGCCCGTTGGAGCCGTGTGCTCGATCGACCCCCGGTTTCTCCTCTCCGCCGGCACCATCATCGTGCACCCGGAAAAAGGACGCCCAGACCATGGAGTCCAAGCACTCGAGACCACATCGATTTTTCGCTGCTTGCTTCTGTCACACTACAAGCGGTACAAGATTTCTATCACCTTCAAGTCTTCCGTAATTATGCCCACCCCGACAGAACACACATGGCAGTCGGACATCGCAGTCCACAGAAGCGTCTGAGATAGCGTTCAAAATTTTAGTTGAATATGCGGTGATTTGTGAATAGTTTGTCAAAAGATTCGCGGTGTGGTTGCCGGTCGCTCTTGAGAGGGCAGACAGTGACACGGACCGATTGTAATTAGAGGCCAAGCCGCCAAGGTGATAGGGATTTAATAGTGCCCGTAGGGCAATCTAGCCTACTAATTCTTTTTGGCTGAGAACATGCTCAACTTTGTTCTGTAGCTAGCTGTAAAATTAGTCGTCCTATCTTGATCGGTAAGACTATTAGCCATTGCGTCATAAGCAATTGAACAACTTAACAAGCGGTATGGACTCTACTCAATTCTAAGTCGGACGACCATGCGGCCATTCCACAAATCCTCCTCTCCTCTGCCCTTTCGTTCTTGGAGCAACTCTAGCAGAGTCGTGATCGCTATATAAGTTATGAAGAGCGCATCATAATAATATGAATGTTGCCAAGGCACTGCGCCAACTAAGAATTGCCATAAAGTAGTCTCCAAAATTTCTTGCAGGCCGGCCCTGCTTATCATTGACTACAATGTTTCTTCCCCAATTCCCCACCTAAAGTTGCAACTAATATCACGCACATAGAGCACAAACTCTAGCACAACACACGCAGGAATCACACACCCCAAGAAAACACACGCATTACACACCTTGCACGCGTGCACACATCTGCCTGGATGTCGAGGCATCCCGGACGTGCCCGCTACCACCCAAGCCGAAGAAGAGTAAGAACTATTTATTTCTCATCTTAATCAAACAAAAATTGAAGCTTCGAACTTGATTTCATATTTGTTTACAATTATATTAAGCATAGGGTGGAGCACCCAAGGATTTCATTGGATGCCCCACTAAATGCTTAGTATAATATTGAACAGTGCTTCACGGCGACCAAGCTCCTCCTATGAGAGCGGTGGTGGGCGGCGGGGTAACTGTAGGTTGTGGGCGATGGGAGAAGTAGGGTGGGGGCGATGGGTAGGTAAGTGAAGGTGGAGGCTGTGGGCGGCGGGGATATCAGCTATCGTACGTGACGATGACCTTTTAATAGCCACGGGCGATGGACGGCGAGAAAACTTGGCGGACGAAGGGAAAATGGGCGGGAAACATGGTGGGAACGGCCCCGGGCAGTTGACACGCAGCGGACACCATTAATTGGCATGAGGGAGAGGAGATGGGGTCACGCAGGAGGCTGAGGAGTGAGGTGGAACTTCCCTCTCGCGCGAGCGGTTTAGTGGATGGAGCGCCCTGCAAACCAGCGCCCCACGACCTCCAAACATAGAGGCTCACGGGCTAAAATTGAAGCACCCTCTATAAATTATGGTGATCCGGAGCCATACGGCGACTCAGGTAGAGCTGCCTTTTCGACCAAAATGACCATATCGACGATTATTATGTCAATTGAGGCTATTTGACAACTCTGCTATAGCTGCTCTTGGCAATGTGCACACACTTTCAGGCTGGAGAATTGGACTAGCTCTAATAGGAAAACTAGACACATCCCTTCTAGGGACAATAGAACCTTTACCCGCTGGACTATAGCCAAGCCTGTTTGCTTCTTCTTGGTAGAAGAACACTGGAGGTGATGGCTGACGTCAAAAGAATCAAAGGAAAAAACAAGCAATATGTAGCATGCTTGTGAATCAATTTACTGCATCCATCACTCGACATGATGACATGGCCGGACTGGTGCTTGTACTAACAATAATTCCACATACAAGAAATGGGCCACATTTTGAGTGAGATAGGACGGCCCAATAATCCAACTTGTCGTCACCAGCTAAGAGGATGGACTCTTCTCAAAAAGAAAAAGAAAAAGCTAAGAGGATGGACTATGAGAAAAAAACAAGTAAAAAACCACGATCGAAGGGCAAAAACAGCCGGGTCAATTTGATTCTTGCAGGAAAAGCTCAAGACATCCTCTAGTAGGCAGAGACTGAACTGACAGCGGCTGTTAAATGTCAAGTTTTCGATTGCTGTCAAACAAAATCCAAGTCCCAAAGCCTGATCATCTACATGACACCGGGCTCCAGTTACTGTCACTTTATTAGATAGAATCCACCATTAACTCTTGCTTCCCGGGGGTTAGTTTCCATGGTAGGATTGAGTTCTCACATCCCCTCAATCAAATCCTGCCGCTTGCTTGTATGGTACAGAGGAATGACGATGCAAGTCTGGTACATCTGCACTACGCGCGGGCTTTCTTGCTTCAGTGGGCATAAATGTTTTCACCATCACCCGCGGGCATCAGATACCTTGGGCTTGGAGGATGTTTGTGTCTGGTTTCAAGGAATTATGTGTGACAGCCACTGTATCTTTATCCTGGCGTGGAAGTAGGCAAACACACGGAGGCGGATTTGTAGCACCCGGTGCTCCACACCCCTATACGAACATTAAATTCAAAAAAATATCGAGAAATTTGAAAACAAATCAGAGATTTTGGGATATCAAACCTGGGTTTCCGATCAACTCCCCTGTCAAATTTCGTGGAAAAATACCAGGAAACGTATTCATGGCAAAAAAGACAAAATTCCTATGTATAGAAAAAAACTGTTTGGATGGATTTTTGTTCGGACAGTATTTCCTTCACCACGGATACGTTTCTTGGTATTTTTTTCACGAAATTTCACACGGGAGTAGATTGAGAACCTAGGTTTGATATCCCCAAATTTCAGATTTTTTTTTGAATTTTTTGGGTACTTTTTACATTTAATATTCGTATAGGGGTGTGGAGCACCCATGAGCTCCTGTGTATTTTCCGCAAACACACACCTTCTCGTACATAAATAGTAGAGCTTTTTACGCGGATGGTGAACTTCCACATCAAAAGCGGGATTATCTTCCGTCGGATTTGCATCGGAATATTTGGAGTTCCTCTCAAGGATGGCAGTACATATTCGGTAGGCATTTCCTCTCATTTTCCTTGTCCTTTTCCACAAATATATCCCCACGAAAACAAACGCCTTTTCGCGTTACCATGGGTCAGCTGAAGTAGAGTACGTCCTGAACTAGTGATGCATGCATGTAGTGCACGTGTGTCAATCTCGGCCGTCCACCAGATCGGCCCTGCGCGCGGTCAACGAAGGAAAGATGAGCCGGCACGCACCACACACCAGCACTATCATGACGGCCACCACCACCACCGTATATATCCTCGATCGCCGGCGCAGCGAGCGAGCAGCACGGGATCGTGGACCGGCCCATCGCCTCCCGTTTCGGTGCGCCGGTGCGCCCTAAAACACGTACATCCACCGGGCTAATGCAGCCTGATTGGCCGTTTATCCACCCAACCCCCGAGCCTGTGGAGCCACTGGGTAGGCCGGTGTGTTCGTAAGCTGCGCACGTATTGATCCATCTCACCGCGCGCTTGGCTGCTTTGGTGTAGCGTACCCTACCGGGCACTACGGACCAAAGACGATCCCAGATGGATACTAGACTCTGCTGGATGTAGGTAGAGTGCGGCAGTGGCCAGCCAGGCCAGTGGAGGTGACATGTTCTTGTCCAGTGAGTGCAAGCAATGATGATCCGTCGTCCAAACCATGGCGGCATCGGGATCCCCCAGGGGCAGACAGGAGGGAGACAGGCTACCGTAGTGGAGCTGGAGCGGATGGTGTGGTGTGCTGTGCGTGTAGTATTTGGGTTGTTTTGTTTGGATCGCCGTCGGCATTGGCACTGCCGCTGCATGCAACATGCAACTTGCAGGCGTGTGGTGTAGTGTAGATAGGTAGCTGCACGCATGGCCATCGTTCGCAGTTAATCTGGTGGTGTCTTCTTACCTCACCTCTCCACCCACACCCACACACTATCTCGCTGCTAGTGCATGTATGTGTGTGTGCGTGTGGTAGTACGAGCAGCGGCGATGTGCACCGGCGAGCTAGCTTTTGGCCAGGTGGGGAGGGAGGAAATCTAGGCAGCAGCTTGAGAGGCCTTTTGGAGAGTGCGTGGTCATGGTGGAACTGGGAGGAGAATCATGCGAATCTTCTCTCAAGGAAATAAACTGCACTGTGTCCCCCGGGCGGGAGCAAAGTGATCTTTGGATGGTTGCGGGCGCTGGTCCATGTAAAATGGTTGCTTCTCTGGAGTACACGGAATCATTGCGTTGCGTGGTTCAACTCCTCATGATTTCACAAGTCACCGTTCGTTCGCCTGTAATATCATGCGTCTGCGTGCGTGTCGGAGCCGCTGGTTCTGAGAGTGAGAGGCACCTGGAAATATTTTGATCTGATGTGGTAGTAGGAACGTGAAGCTCAGTCGATGGATCTCCAAATTAAGGTTGGTGGACGGTCGTCCCGTAGAAAAGGCACAAAACGGAGGGCACTCCTTTTTTTTTTTTTTTTGCTTTTCTTCAGGCAGGTCATGTGCTGAAAATCTCTCTGGAAAAGTCAAGTCCTGAAAACACATTCTCTTCTGATTCGTTGGAGATAGTACGGTTGGAGTATGGTCACTCTGACTGCGTGGTGAGCTACTACTTGTAGGAGTAGCTCCTGAGGTACTACTACCATCCTACGGCGCCCGTGGGCTTTTGTGTAGCTATGGTCTACAGAGAAAAACAAGGGCAACTGGCCAGCTGCATCCAGGCATGCACAGTGAGCATGCATGTAGCTCGAAAGTCATTCCACGTACGTAGCCCGGCCGTGCAACCGAGTCTAGTTAATTTAGACTCTTGACTTTTGGCCCTGTAATTTTTCTTTCGATACGTCAGACCAGACCTAGGTAGAGTAGGGTATATGCTTCGGTAGAAGTCCTAGCCCCTACAAGGTCCGGCAGTAGACTGTACTGCACACAAGAAGTACTACGTCCCAAAAGTCCACCGATGCGCGGCCCGATCGATTCGATACGCAACAAAGCAAGAAAAAACACCGAGATAGCGTCGACTGTGCGCGGGCCATGCATGCATGGCGCGCTCTGTCCGAACCGCACAGCGCGGGGCGAGCGCAGGGCGTGCTGGTTCGGCCGGATGCCGGATGCATGCACCAGCGCATGCATGCATGCATGCCAAGGCGAAGAGGCCTGGTCCAATGGCCCATGGCATGCCGCCCATATGGATGGATGCGCGGCCATGCCGATGGACCGTAGAGGCGGGCGACGACTTCCGCGCGCGCGCGGCGCCGGCTGCGCGCTGTTCAAGACAAGGGCGCGCGAGCGAGGTCGCCGCCTCCTCCTCCGCGTGCACGTGCCGTGGCTTCGGGAGCGCGCGCGCGCGGCTATCTCCGAGAAGATTGCGCGGCTCGCAAACGCACGCACGTACGGCGAGAAGCCCGGTCGGTTGCGGGGCGGCGTACTAGCTAGCAGACCGAAGCTTGATTTTGCGGTTTACCACGGCGAACCCCAGCCGGATGGTTGGCTTGTACCATGGGCGCCGCCTCCATGCCCAGCCTAGACCTGCTTGGCCTTCCTTGGCACGTCCGTCACATCCCATGCGCCAAGTCGCAGCGCAGGGCGTCGGTACGAGCCTTGTTTAAACTTTGAACAAGATTGTAGACAAAGCAAAGTGCCGATTCCTTCCCCTGGGAGAAAAAAACACGAGGTTACGGGCAAATCGAATCCATGCATTCCATGGGCGCAGCATGTGTGGCACGCAGTCTCAAAAATCAAGAAAAACCACGATGCCGGCCAATTAAAATGAATGTTCAGGGAAAAAAAGAGAAGTTGATTTAAAAGTACCAGTATTCCACAAAGTATCTGATTCCCTGAGACATCTTGGTCGCCAAATTTTCTATGAGCAATATCACAGGAACAGTAGACAAGTAGTCAACTTCTGCTACACAACGGCTAGATGCTAGTGCGAGGTCAACTCCAGCTCAAACTCCCCCGGGAAAAAGAATTTTTTTTAACTCCAGCACAAACTCATCTACATTCCGATTACAAGTTTACAACGGGCTACTAATCTGGTCAACAAGTAGAGTACGTACGACGGATGAATCAGGCATAGCATAGCTTTCTTTAGTCATGACCTAGCTATGGATCGCATATTGGTCTTCCAACTTTAATTCCCGTATGAAAAATGTCAGTGCTGATCTGGTCATTAATGCACTGGCGGGTTTTGTTGGTTATTTTTAAACTGGATGGCCCAAATGAACATATTCCGCGGCCATGGAGCCACCTACATATCCCCAAGGACCCGGCCGTCAACGCCATCTTCCGTGCGTCCACTACCTGGGCCCTTGGCGACGGACGCACCTGCAGGTTCTGGAGTGACCACTGGATCAATGGTCGATCCGTGGCTGAGATCGCCCCTCTCGTCCTCGCGCTTGTTAACCGGCGGCGGCGCAAGACCCGCACCGTGCTCGACGGTCTTCACCTACGCTCTTGGGTACAGGACATCCAGGGCGCCCTTGGCCCGGCCGCCCTGGTACAGTACGTGGAGCTCTGGCGCTGCGTGCGCCACGTTTCTCTCTCCGACTCGCCAGACTCTTTGCACTGGCGTTGGACCCCTTCGGCTACATACTCTGCGAGCTCATGCTATCAGGCTCTTTTCCTGGGCGCCTGCGAGGACCCACACTGGCGGCTCACCTGGAAGCCGTGGGCGCCCCTTCGCATAAAATTCTTCATCTGGCTTGCTCTGCAAGACCGTTGCTGGACGGCTGAGCGCCTCGCTCATCATGGCCTACCTCACGAGGACTCTTGCGCCTTCTGCGATCAAGAAGAGGAGACAATGCAGCATCTGCTGGCGGGTTGCCCTTTCTCCCGCCAAGTCTGGCATGAGATACTCGGCTGGGTTAGATCAACCGCCGAGTTACCGAGCGGCGACACCGACTTCTACACCTGGTGGGAGACATCCTGCGACCGTTCGCCGTCCCCGGCGCGTAAGGGACTGGCCTCCTTAATCATCCTTACCGCCTGGTGCCTCTGGAAGCATCGGAACGCTTGCATATTTGACGGCGAGCATCCCTCTATCTCCCGGCTATCCGACATCATTAGAGACGAAGCGCGCATGTGGGCTAAGGCTGGCGCTACCAGAATACAAAACATCATCCCCGAAAGCTAGTCTTGGAGGGTTTGTGGGGCTGAGCAACCCCATGTCTGTTATGCTCCTAGCTCACTTCCATGCCTTCCTGTGTACATGGCTTAGTGAACTATTGTAATCCTATGTTGTACTAATCCTCTCCTATCAATGAAAAGATACGCAATCTTTGCGTATTCGCGAAAAAAAAATCAGACATCAGTTGACTTCCGATTAAGATTAGATCCCAGTGGCTTACACTTCGTCCATTCCAACGTTCAAAACAATCAACGGAAAGTGACCCATCCCACGTGCAACTTGGCGAGCAAGCAAATTCAAACTAGTTGTACAAAAAAAGGAAAAAGAATCTCGATCATTTGCTGTATTTTATCACTTGGCTTGGTCGTTCATTACTTCGAATCCACTACAGAGCAGAGCCAATATGCATGGTCCAAACTCAAATATGATCAATTTATTTGTTGCTTCACTTGTTGTGCATGGAGTACTACGCTACACACTCCAAGTAGTTCAAACAATTCCCTTACGCTGATTGGTGGGACGGCTCTGAGCCAAATACAATATACACATATTTTCTTGCGGTCCTACGTATGTACGCAGATCCACCAAAACTGTGAAGCTACCGCACGTGTATACTAGTATATCGGAACATTTGGATAAGATATCATACGCCACGATGATCTCTCGCCACCTACTGCCGTGCAATGCCCTGAAACTAAGGAAGCAGGCCGCCCCAAATGATTCATCCAAGTATGATTATCTCATTTAAAACTTCCCCTTTTGCATTGCTTGCATCCGCAAATTCTCCGGTTAACATGTACGTAAGATGTTTTCAAATTGAAGACGGGTCGCTCTTTGAGTCTTTGCTTGCACAAGATAGCCGTAGGCAAGTGGAAATTTAAATGCCAAGTGGCCTCCGTTTATTCACCAGACATGTTCCTAACCCTCAGTTTTGGCAGTTTTCCACTAAAAATATATAGGTCTTCGTTATGTTTAAAAAATCCTAATACGCCTACGGGAATATTATGAATGCCCATGTGTTGATGATAAGATGGCTGTCAACTCATGGTGAGCTGCCAACTACTACTTCCACTTATTATTGTATACGGTGTACGTTGAATTTGAGCGACGCACTCTGTATTAGCAACGAACATTTGAAAATCTCAGGTGGACAAATTTTGGGGACTAGATCTACTCAGAGCAACTCTAGCAGAGCCATAAAAAGGCAGCCTCCATAATCATTATGAAATGCACTCCAAAATTTATGAAGGTTTAAGAGGCAACAAGCAAATTCAGAGTTTCCATATTTGTTCCCTCCATAATCATGGAACATACTCGTCAATGGGACATCCTTTTTTTCCCAACCTCCCTGCTATCCCACATGATCTGGAGGGTCATCTGAAGTTTTCTTCGCGCCACATGCAGTTTTACATCAACTGCCATATGGAGTGCGATCCAAAAGGCAGCCCTGAGACGCCAAATATGGCGATTCGGAAGCCAAATATGGAGGACCCTCCATAAATTATGACGACTTAGGACCGTATGGCGATTCTGCCAGAGTGGCTTTTTTTGGCCAAAATCGTGATAATAGCGGTTAGTATGACGATCAGACTGATATGACGACTCTGCTATAGTTGCTCTTACCAGGTATTGACTCCACAAAAACGAACTCGATACTAAAAAGCATAACCTCACCAAAAAGGGAAACACTCGCGCTCATCTAGCCGATAACATGGGCGCGTCCGCTGCCTCGGACGAGCGACGTGTGTTATGTGGGCCCACACACCGCTCACCTCCCCACAACCTTTTCCCCTTGATGAAGCCCTCATCCACTCATTTTTCTTCTCAATGAAACTCCCATCCCTTTTCCCCCTCACGCTGCCATGTCGCCGTGCGCTTGTTGTTGCGACCACCGATGCCTAAGACCGTCGCGTTTCACGGGAAGCAGCGAGTCAGGGTGTGCATTTGGTTTTTTCGGTTTGGTTTATACGGTTTTTATGCCTCGGTCTATACAGTTTTATACATAGATATGGTTCGGTTTCGGTAATGACCATTTAATTTCGGTTCGGTTTTGATAATAACCAAAATAAGCAAAGCTGACGCAACCAACTCAGAAGAGATTTCCTCTCAATGTCTTCGCTCTAATACATAGGTTTGGGTTGAGCATCACGTCGAAATACTGTCTTAGCATCGCCTCGACCCCACTTAACAGTACGGTGTTTCCTATGATTCAAATAAGTAGAAAAGAAAGTATCAAAAGACTAAGTCTTCGCGTTCCAAGTCATCAAGCTAAGTCTTCACGGAGACACCAAAGTCTTCAATGTCTTCACACATTCTTATGGTCGTCTTCGACGGTTAAACCAAATCTCCAGAGACTTTCTCCTATGTACACTCACAAACACATCAGTCCCTTAATCTAGTTCGTCTTCTGTCGTGGTGAAATCACGGCAGATGCCATGAGATGGCTAAAAGTGGGGGGCTGCGTGAGGACGCCGGTGGGTTCCGGAAGCGAGGTCGGTACGCGCGGGTGCGAAACACAAGACGTACCCAGGTTCGGGGCCCTCCGGAGAGGTAACACCCCTAGTCCTGCCGAATGTAGTATGGAGTGCACAAGGGCTACAAGGTTGCTCCTGGAGCTGTTTGGGCGGAGGAGGAAGAAGGGGTTTGGCCGCCGTTCTACCTCTCCTGTGAGTGTGAGTGTGTGGGTGTGTTGCTACTGGGAGTCGTCCCGTGCATGGAGGCCTCCCGGGGGGGGGTCTTATAGCCCGACCCCCAAGGTTACATGGGTAAATCTACATGCGGGTGGGACCCGGATGTCGGCGTCTGGAGCCGGCAGTGGGGCCCGCCGGCTGCTGGGACCCGCTGGCTGCCCGACACTGTGGCTCGTCGCCTCGTGCGTCACGAAGTGGTTGGCGCCGTGGGGCTACAGTGGCCCGCTGTGCTGACGTCGGTCGCCCGGGTCAACGGGGTTGGCGGCACTGTAGCCATGCTCTTCTGGGTTCGCGGCGCTGTAGCCACGCTCTCCCGCCGTGGAGAGCCGTCTTGTCGTACGGAGCGATGGGACGGCCGCTGACCCGTCGCTAGCCGGCTAGCGGCTAGCCGGACCCGGCACGGGGTCGGGCCCAGCCGGCCGGACGGCCAGCCGGATTGGAGGGGCACGGGCTGCCCCGAAGTTTCGAAAAGAGGCTCCGGGTTCGATCGCCTACCCGGGGGTTATCCCCCTGACAGTAGTCCCCGAAGCTGTAAAGGCTCGCCGGCTCCAAGCGGGGGAGGCTTTGCAGCTTATCCCCCCCGAAGGAGAGCGGTGGTTGATGAAGGAAACACCGGCTTGACGCCGCGAACGCCGGCCGCCGGGGGCCGGGTCGGGACGCTTGGCCGCAACGGAATTCGAACGGCCCGGCCGGCCAGGCCAGCCGGCTTGGGGGATCGTGCCAGCCGCCTGACGAAATCCCGCCACGTGCAGCCCAGCGGCGGACGAGGCCTGCCAGGCCACGCGCGCGACGGGACGTTGCAGTGGGCTGGGTCCCACCAGGCCGTGGCCTCGGCCCGCGCGCGGGATCTGCTGCGACCACACGCGACGGTTGGGTTTTCGGTGTAGTTATGGCATGAGAGTAATGCGCCCGCACATTGCGGGAGAGTGGGGAACGTGGGCGCAGACGATCCCACTCCCCCACGTCCGCCGTGGTCTTTAAATGGGAAGGGAGGGGGAGAGGCCGAGGCATTCGCACTCTCGCCCCCGCCCGTTGCTTCGTCTCCACCTCTTCTTCCTTCTCGCGTACACCCCCGCCGCACGCCGTCGCCTGCCCGAGCTGCAGCTGCGCCGCGCCGCGACCTGCGAGCGGGCTTTTCTCTCTCTGCTTCGCCACCATTTGTTCTTCTCGACCGCGCCCCTCCCGCTCTCGCTGATGGCGCAGCCGAAGGGCTCTTGGGAGGGGTCCGTGGTGACTGATGATGATATCGCGAACCTCCGCCGCACGCGACGGCTACTGCCAGCGGAGCTGGTGGAGGCGCGCGCGCTCGGTGCGGAGACGGAGCCGGCGCCGCGGGACGGCGAGGTGGTGGTCTTCTACACCCATTTCCTCTGCGGGCTCGGCCTCCCCGTGAGCGTCTTCTTCCGACACTTCCTCACCTTCTTCGGGCTCCAGCCACACCACTTGGGTCTGAACGCGGTTTTGCAGCTCGCGACCTTCGCGACGCTGTGTGAGGGTTACGTCGGCCTCCTCCCGTACGTGGAGCTGTGGTGCCGGCTGTTCTACCTGAAGCAGCCGGGGGCGTCGGCCGGCGTCATGTCCGAGTGCGGGGCGGCCGTGCCGGTTACCCGGACGGCCGGCCCCTTCCCGAAGCTGCCGCTCGAGGAGTTGAACAAGAAATGGCAGAAGTCCTTCTTTTACATGAGGAATGTCGACCCGACCGATGACCGCATCAACCTTCCCCCCTTCATCAACGCACCGCCGGCTGAGAAGCTGAATTGGGGGCATAACCCGAGGAACCCGTCCGCGGAGATCGTGGGGGTCTGGCGCCAAATCAAGGAGATGACGGACCGCGAGGGGCTCACCGCCGTGGACCTCATCGCGACCTTCGTTGGTCGACGGGTGTTGCCGCTGCAGCGACGGCCGCACCGGATCTGCGACATGAGCGGCCGGCGCGACCCCTGCCGGCTGTCGACGAAGGAGTTGACGCTGGCTGAGATTGCCCAGCGCGTCAACGACGTCTCCGCCGCCGGGCTCAAGGTGAAGGAGTGGCGATTCGGCAAGGAGCCGTATAGCCGGGATGCCCCGGCGCCAGCGGTGAGTCCTTGGTCCCTGTTTTTTGCAGCGTCCGCCCTCTTCATGCGCCCTGACGCCTTGGGCCGGCTGTAGCACTTCCCGAGTCAGCTGGTTTATGACGGCCCGAACCCCCTAGTCCTGCAGTCGGATCGGGCCGACTCGGACCCGGAGGAGGAGGGAGACGGCGACGCGGAAGCCAGAGGCAGCGAGGATTGCCTCGCGGACACGGAAGCCGACGGTTCCGGCCAAGCCGCTAAGTCCTTAGTCCCGGATCCTTTGCGCGAGTGGCCGGACAACGATGAAGATGATGAGAGTGGTGCGGGCGATGCAGCACCTTCGGATGTGGAGGCGGGTGACGGGGCCGCCCCCGGAGGGCGGCCGCGGAGGACGGCCGGGGAGCTGGCGGCCCCGAGCCGGCCGCACGGGAAGCAGCCGGTCGAGGCGCGGCTGGCCGCGAAGCGCCCGGCCACGGCGCAGCCGGGGGCCATGAAGAGGTCCGTCAAGAAGGCGCGCCGGGTGGCGCCGTCGGCGGGCCCGAAGCAGGCGGTTCCCACGGCCATAGGGTTAGTTTTCCTTATGGTTCGCTCTTGTCTTTTTTCGTTGCTGCGCTATTTTTCTTCTTCCTTATCTTCTTCGCGCGTCGACTAGGAACGCGCCCGAGCTGGCGGAGGCGGCCACGGCAGCGGCAGCCGTGGAGGAGGCCGATCGACGGGCCAGAGCGGCGTGGAGGAGCGCGAGGTGGTGGTGACCATCGAGGAGGCGCTCGCAGCCCGTCAGCCCGGCGTCGCCCTGGAGGACGCCGAGAGGGACGCCTAGAGGGCGAGGACGAGGCCGAGAAGGAGATGTCCGAGGCGTCGGCCAAGGCGTGGGACGGCGTCGTGGCTGAGCCGCGGCGAGACGGCGGAGGGCCGCGGAGGAGCCTGAGTGGCCGGCTTGGCCTGCGCCATCGCCACCGCCGTCGCCGGTCGCGGAGCACCGTTCCAAGCTGGTGCATGACCTGGCCTGCCGGGAGGAGGCAGACACTCGCGCCGCCGCCGAGGGAGCCGGCCGCGGCGAGACGGACAACCACGAGCTGGCGGCCGACCAGACGGCCGACCCGGCCGACGAAGCCGGTCGCGGAGACGAAGGAGGCCGCGCTAGGCGGAGGAGGAACACTGCCCCCGAGCGCGGGGGCCACGCCGGGGAGCTCCCGCGCCATGGTGACCATGGAGCCGCGGGCCACGGGGCGCAGCCTCGAGCCGAGGCCGGCGGCAGCGGGACCAGCGCCGGGTCCTCAGCCCACCTGCAGCGAAACTGGGCGGCGAGCTCCAGCGAGGTGACGAGCGGCGTCCCTCGGAGCGAGCTGGACGCGGCGGTGGACTCCCTGCGGCTGCAGCTCGCCAACCACCGCGGCCAGTGGCAAGGCTTCGCCCAGGCGGAGAACGGCCGGCTGCTGCAGCTGGAGCGGACCTTCGCGGTGAGTTTGCTTATTCTTCGTGTTTTCTTGCGACTGCGTTTTGTTTCTTCTTTCCCTTTCTTGACCGGCATGGTCACTCTTTAGTGGGGGCGCGTCAGCGCACCCACTAGGTGTAGCCCCCGAGGCCCGGGCCGGCTGCGCAGCAGGCGGGTCGGGCCTTCTCAGGCATTTTGTGCTAACTCTTTTCCTTGCAGTCCATCTACGACCAGCGGGTGGCGGTGTACAACAGCCTCCTGGGCCGGTTCCGCACGGCGAAGGCCTAGCTGGCGGCCAAGGAGGAGGAGCTCTGCCAGGCCAAAGGTACTTCCTGCATGCTTCTAGTGGGGGCACGCCAGCGCACCCACTGGGTGTAGCCCCCGAAATTCGGGCCGGTTGCGCAGCAGCCGGGTCAAATCTTCTTGCTTCGTTCTTTGCTTTCTTTTTTATTTCTTGTCCGGTCTCTGACCGGGACCCGGATCCGGCCATGCAGCCGCCGCCGTCAACTCGGCCGAGATGCAGGGGCTCCGGCGCCAGCTGGTTGAAGCCGGCCAGCTCCATGACCATGCGGTCGCAGAGCGCAACCGGCTGTAGGAGGAGGTGGCCCAGGCGGTCCAGTAGAGGGACGAGGCCGCAGCTGCCCACAAGGCCGAGCTGGACCGGCTCGCGGAGGAGCACCCCCAGGCGGTGGGGCGGAAGGAGGAGGAGGCGAAGAAGGCCGCCGAGGAGGTCGCCCAACTCAAGGCGGCCCGCGATCGCAGCGCCAGCGCGCTGGCGGCGAGGGAGCGGGAGACGCTACAGGAGGCGCTGTACATTGACGAGCTCCTCACGTGTAAGTGTTTTCACTTATTTTTGTCTTTGTTTCTTTCTGGTTCTGGCCCTTCGGCCTTTTGATCGATCTTCTTCCTTTCTTTTCTAGGGGTCTTCCCCGGGACCCAAGCGCCGGCCGAGGAGGCGGTGAGCACCCACCGGCAGGAGCATAGGGCGGCGGGAGCCGCCGTCGAGGAGTACACCACCTGGACGGTGGCGGAAATCACCGTGGCTGCCAAGGCCCGCCTGAAGACGGTGGAACGCGACATGAACCGGCTCTTCTAAGCCGGTTTGTCAATGGTGGGAGCTCTCTGGCCGGTTGTGGTGGTGCCGACCACCGTCAGCCGGCTGGCACGTTGGCTGGAAGCCGGCGCGGCGTGACTCGGCGCGTGGAGGGCCTCCGCGGCCCGGGCCAGCGTGGAGATGGCGCTTGGCTTTGTGCTGTCCTGGTACCCGAGCATCCGCTTGGACCAGCTGCGCGTACGGTGGGCCGGGGCGGAGGCGGACTTGGCGGAGCGGGTGACGGCAATCGCCGTGTGGGCTAGCGACATTGCGTCATTCACCCCGCACGAGGAGTTCGTGCCGGAGCGGGCGCCAGATGGCACGGAGCTCCCCGCCGATGACTTCGGCCTGGCGCTCGTGGACCCGGAGGGCAGCTCGGCCGAGACGGAAGCCGGGGCGGACGACGATGCCGCCTTGGACGACACCGCCGCCACGGAGAATCCGGCGCCGAGCGATGCCGACGAGGCCGCCGCTTAGGGCTTTTATTTTCTTTCCTGTCTTTTGTTTTGAACTTGAAACTTTTGTTAGCCGGCAAGTCCACCCACTGGGGGTGTATGTTATGTAATGAATTCCTGGGCGTGGGCCTTTTGCTATGTATATACGCATGCTTGTTCTTATGTATGCTTTGTCTTTGCCGTTTGGCGGTTTGCTCTTGCTTATTTCCTTAGGACGTTTTCTTGTTCTCTTCCCTTATCGACCTCCTCCCCGCCAGCCGGACAGCCGGGAGCCAGTCTGTAGCTGGGACGGGGAGCCGGACTCGAAAGAGAGCGAATCAATACTTAGGTTTTAGGATTTGAGCGCAAGCGAAACACCCACTGGGCCGGCTGGCTGCAGGGGGCGAAGCCGGCTGGAGCGCAGCCGGTCTGTGCGGCGATGACCGAAAGAGAGAGAGAAAGAGCCGGGTGGCCGAGCCGAACGTTCGTCCTTAGCCTCTTTTCGCGTGAGGATGCTTTCGGCCTTTGGCTCTTGCCAGCCGGACAGCCGGGAACCGGACTGTGGCTTATGGTAGAGAGAGGGCTCCAGCGGAGCGCACGCTACTGGCCGGGTTTAGGAGAGCGGGGCGTGGGCTAGCCGGTGAGCCCCCGAGCCCCCGAGCCGGACGTGCCGACCCGGCGGGTGGGAGGCGAATGCGGTAAAGTGCGCAAGAACTCGGTAGAGATGAAAAGTAGCCCCCGAGTGTCGTTCGGGGGACCTGCTGCTTTCATTAACTTCCAAAAGGGGTAGCGATACATACATACATGATTCAACTGTAAAACGGACGGAGGAGTTCCGCGTTCCCGGGGCACTCTGTCTCTTCGCCGGAGACGTCTCTCTTGTGCTTGTTTTTCTTCTGCGCGTCGATGAGGTAGTACGCATTGTTGCGCAGGGCCTTGCTGATGATGAAAGGGCCTTCCCATGGGGAGGATAGCTTGTGCTGGCCGGATGTTCGCTGGATCAGCCGGAGTACAAGGTCGCCCTCGTGGAAAGCGAGGGGCTTGATCTTCTTACTGTGGTAGTGACGTAGGTTTTGCTGGTAGATGGCCGACTGGCTGAGGGCCAGCAGGCGCGCTTCCTCCAGCAGGTCGACGCCGTCTTCGCGTGCTGCTTTGGCTTCCACCTCCGTGTACAGGGTGACCCAAAGCGAGTCGAACTCGAGGTCCATGGGGATGACCGCCTCGGCCCCGTAGACGAAGAAGAAGGGGGTGAAGCCGGTTGATCGGTTGGGCGTGGTCCGAAGACTCCAGAGGACGGCCGGCAGCTCGTCGATCCAGCTGCCGGGTGATCGCACAAGTGGCTCGACGAGTCGCGGCTTGATGCCGGCTAAGATGAGGCCGTTTGCTCGCTTCGCCTAGCCGTTCGACTAAGGGTGTGCGACGGAGGCCAGGTCAAGCCGGATGCCGGAGATGGAGCAGTAATGAGCCAGCGCGGCTTTGGCGAAGTTGGTGCCGTTATCGGTGATGATGCTGTTGGGGACGCCGTAGCGGACATCGATGTCTTTGATGAACTTGACGGCTGTGGGACCGTCGAGCTTCTTGATCGGCCTTGCCTCGATACACTTGGTGAACTTGTCAACGGCCACCAACAGGTGCGTCATGCCGCCTCGAGCGGTCTTGAAGGGTCCCACCATGTCGAGGCCCCAGACAGCAAAGGGCCATGCGATGGGGATGGTTTGGAGTGCCGCAGCCGGCTGGTGGCTCTGAGCCTTGAAGTGCTGGCAGCCCGTGCACTTGAGGACCAGCTCCTCTGTGTCCTTCAAAGCAGTCGGCCAGTAGAAGCCGTGGCGGAAGGCTTTGGCCACCAGGGACCGGGAGGCAGCGTGATGCCCGCACTCACCCTGGTGGATGTCACGCAAGATCTCGAGGCCCCTGTCCGTCTCGACACAACACTGGAAGACGCCGGTTGTGGCACCCCGACTCAGAGGAACCGGAACACCCCGTATTCTAGCCCAGAGATCAAGTCTTCTGGAATACGGCACTGCTTGGCATAGAACAAATCAGCTCTTTATTACGAATAGACGGGGTACAAGGGTCCGATATTACAAAGGTTACAGGGGCACGACGACACTTCGCCTGCTAAGGTAGTTCTATGCTAGCAGCGGAACATCTCGAAGCAGAATAAATTCTAGCAGCGGAACAACGACGACGGTGATGAACTCCACTCCGCAGGGACTCTGGCTGGGACGTATCCTAGAGCGCAACCTCGGGATCCTCGACAAACAAGCAATCACGGCATCACCTGCAATCTGGCATGACACGCCAGGTGAGTATTTTGAATGTAGTCGCAAGCTCACAGCAACCAAAGCAATCAAGACATACAATAGCATGGCATTTACAGGTTAATCATCAAAGATGAACACGATACTACTAGAACAACATGAGCATGGCAACAATATGAACATGGCAACAACATGAGCATGGCAACAACATGAGCATGGCACGTACATATAATCCATGATACGAACAGGATGGTACAAGCACTAGCATGCAAGGGGGTCGACGTTTAAGGT
Source organism: Elymus sibiricus (assembly GCA_039707655.1). NCBI lineage: Eukaryota > Viridiplantae > Streptophyta > Magnoliopsida > Poales > Poaceae > Elymus > Elymus sibiricus. The sequence continues at coordinate 346,043,625 of CM077668.1, forward strand.
CTCATGGACCAACTTACTCTGCTCGGAGGTTATCTCGTAACCACCATATGTATCAATCTTTCTTACCGGCGTGATCATCACAAGATCACCTCATGATCAACCACCATCATGAATACCATCGTGATCACCTCGTGACCACATAAAGATCAACCAACTTCTTTTCTCATCGAACCGGGGTTGTTATTATTCAGGTTATTATTTCTGTTGACCCATAGTGTGACCTACTACGAACTGTGTCCATGACCGAGGACGCGGCTATCGATAGATTATACACTCTACATAGGTTAGTACACTGTACCCACACTACGGAACTCATGGCCTCGTGCTCCCATTCGGGTGGACCAACGACATTCCGACAAAACCAATCTATTGCATGACACTCTCCCGACCACTCCCGACAAACTCCCCTTTGGGCTATGTCCTGGGTTGCCCCGATGCCAACTCGTGACATCCACCACCTTTGTGGCCGCCACCGTCGTGGCCAAAACATAACATCGTCCCAAACGGGGACCTCGGATATCCATACAACTCGGGCACTCAAGGCTTATGGTCGCCTACCTGATCAGGGTAGCGCGCACCCATAACCTTCCCTAGTTGGAGGTTTCGGCGAGAGGCACGACAATAGACCGCATTAGGGCCTCCCATAAGGCAAGTGTGGCTGCACTGGTTAGCTCGATTCGGTGGCACCATGACTCAGCCAACAAATATGTTCAAGTTCGATTAATGTCAGGTTCACTTGAATGGTGATGAGCTGAGTCACAGAAAAATGACAATGCATATGAGCAAGATATCAACATAAACATGGATGGGCAACATAACCATTTAACATCATTACATCAACAACGATAAATCTTTTATTCTACGAGATGCAAATGAGCATGGCATAATGACGATCATGAATATAACAAGTATTTTCATATCAAACCATAGCAATTCATATGAGCATGACATTATTACTAGCATCTGAAATGATTACAAGAATAATATGATAAGAATAACATTAGTAATTAATTATTTCATTTACTAGATGAGCATGGCATAAGCATAGACATGGACTCACAAGCATATTCGAAGTATTAACAAAATCATTTAAATGAACAAACACATATTAAATATTCAAGTGGAAACCATGGCTACTTCAATGCCATCATGCAAGTGGCTGTTGTGGCTTGCCTGGGGATGAAGGATTCACCGGGGAGAGGTGCGATGAACTCGCAGAAAGAATCGCCGGAAAAGTTTCCCCCTCGGCGGAGCTATTTTAAGGGCAAGGGCAAAATGGTCATTTTCACAGTGTGACAACCTCATGAAAATGATACCATCGGAACGAGCTTGACGAACTGAGATCGTGGGCTTTGGAATCACCTGAATCGGAGTCACGGTCGCGGAGATACGGCCGTTCGTTCGTTAGGCAGAAAATTAAATAAAAATATTCATTTCTGGCCTTAACGGACGAATGTCCGCTAAATAACTATTTCGGCCGGCGGCTGGAAAAGAGAAAGCGTATTTTCGAAAATATGTTTTCGCTTCTGGAAAACGTATTCCTGGCCGAAGGAGAACCAGAATACGCTTTCTGTTAACGAAGACCTACTCCTCTGAAATACGCCTCCACTTAAAATCCCGCGGGCACGGAGTCAACTCTTGGTGCGGCTGACCGGTGGGTCCGTGGGGAGGTGGGGCCCGCAGGCCAAGTCAGCGTCTTCAACCCCGCGCGCCCGTGCTCGGCCGAGGGAGAGGCGGCGCCCGACGGCGATAGCCGGCGACTCCGGCCATCCCTTGTGGCGTGCGACCTACCCACGAGCTCAGGAGGCCGGGCCGCATCCATCCCGAGGCTTCACTCTCTCCGGGGAGCGCCGTAACGAGCGGAACTTCGGCTGCGGCGGGCGACGAGGAACAGAGCACTATGGCCACGGGGAGGAGAGGGTGAGGCCATGGGGAGGTTTTCCGAGGCTAGGGAAGAGCTTTGGGGAAGGTTAGAGGGAGAATGGGGCCTCGCATTGCTCGAATTGGGGCAGAGCCGAGTGGCGGCCATGGCGGCCATTGGAGAGAAGGGGAGTGCCTCGGGCTCGGTGGAGTGGCTAGGCGGGGCTCTGGGAGGGAGGGAGAGAGGTTGGAGAGGAGAAGCAGCACCGGGGAGGGATTATATAGCCGCGGCGAAGATGCCCTCGCCGGATGCCGCCACGGGCGCTCGGGGGATGCACTGACGTAGCCGCGTACGCTTGCGCACGCGCGCGGGAGGGTTGATGGCGACTAGAGGGAGCTAGTGGAGGTGCAGACGTGGGATGGAGGACATCCGGTCGGCCACTCGGCCACTGTGCTCATGCGGTCGGGGCTGCCGTGGCGCGAGGAGAGCGAAGGAGGAGGGGGCGAGGGCTGGGGAGCGAACGCGTGGCCATTGCGGGGCTCGAGGACACGCTAGGACGCGCGGAATCGGCTGGGAGAAGAGTGCCCGAGGCAAGACGACGAACAGAGCGCGCCCAACGCTTGCCAACAGCGTGGTCACCGCATGGCATGGCGATGAGAGGGCACGATGGCCTGCCAAGAGATGTCTAGCGTGTTGTCCCTCCAACCTACAGCCTCACTGATGGGATGGCTCGACCAAAGTGACTGTGAGCTGATGGGAGTGATCAGAGAAAGTTTGCTGTTGCAAACTTAGGCATGAAATAGTGATCAAATTAGAGGGGATAAGAGCTGACCAGGATGTCACAGAGGTTTAGGGTAGGAAGGACTACAATCCTGTGGATTTTGAATTGATTTGGACCAATATTTAACATAGTTGCTTTACAACTGCCAAATCTGGTCCAGAAGCTAGATCAGAAAGTAGCACTCACATGGTTACTTGGGTTGAGCTGAAATTTGGTAGAGGGTGATGATTTGGGCATATTAAGGCACCATAAAAATTTCATCCCATTTGGATAAGTATAAATGGTACTTCCTTCACAATGCTCCTCACTGGGCAGAAACTTGGGGGAATTTTGTGGGGAAAATGACTTGGCAAAATGATGTGAATTTTGGCATGCTCAAATGATATAAATATACTTAGGTCCTGGAATAATTTCAGAATTTTTTAAGCAATATAAAATATAGTTGCTTCACAAACTGAAATTGTGACCAGAAACCAAGATTTGAAGGTGTGCTCATATAGTTTGTTGGATGGGGATGAACTTTTGTGGAGAGTCATAATTTGACCATATAAATGATATACCAAAATTTCAACTCATTTGTATTATCCTAGCTAGTACTTCTTTCACAAAGCTTCTCTCTGGACAGAAACTTTGGGAATTTGCTGAGGAAGTTTTACTAGGCAAATGAAGCTAAATTTTGGCATGTGGCAATTATTTGGATATGATAGAGTTCCCAAAAATTTTGAGGGCAATCAAGAAAATATAAATAGCACTTCCTTCACAAAGTGCCAATTTGGACAGAATGGAAAATGAATATTTCTGAATTATTTTTGAACTAGGAAATGATGGGTTTTGGCATATTTGTGGAAGATATGATCCAAATAATTTATGAGAAATTTGTGGGAATTTTTGGAATGGCATAAATATAGGTTGCTTCACAACCTAGGGCAAACAGGGTTATTCCTTTAATAGAAAAAGGAATATTCCCAAGGAATAAAAATTAGGGTTGGGCTAAGATGGAAATGACATGGCCTTGGGATAGGTTTGAGAATGACAAGCCACTAGGAAGTGGCAGGAGAAAAGATCTTCCCAGGTTTCAAGACCACATAGCCACGGAAAAAGAACTCCAAATAAAAAATTCGAAGAAATCCAAAAGAAAAAGAAAGGGCCAAAAATCGGGATGTTACACCGGTGGTGCTGCGCTTGACAAGCTCGTTGTTGATGATGTTGTAGGCGGAGGCCCGGCGCTACACTTGACGAGCCTCGACCTCGTTCGCCGGGAGTTCGCCGCTCACCAGGAAAGTGAGGATCGGTTGGACCCAAGACGGTGCCTCCACCACCGTGAAGATGGCCACTTGCGCAGGTTCGGCCGGGTAGGGAGGCGGCGGGCTGGAGCTGGCAGCCCCCGAGACCGGGACGGCAACCCCCGAGTCAGAGCCGGCAGCCCCCGGGACTGGGTCGGAGACTGCAGCCCCCGGGACTAGGTCAGAGACGGCAGCCCCCGGGACTGGGATGGCAGTCCCCGAGCCGGATCCGGCAGCCCCCGAGCCAGAAGCAGGGACTGTTGGGTCGGTCGGGACGAAGATGGACTCTGAATCCGGAGACGGCTTGATGGAGGGCTTGCGCAGGTGCTCGAGGGAGACGCCGGCTGGGATGGCCTGCCGGGAGGAGCCGATCTTGGCAAGTGTATCTGCCGCCTCGTTCTCGGCTCGAGGGACGTGGAGGAACTCGCAGCCATCGAATCCGTCGGTCAACTGCTAGACCAGGTTGCGGTAGCTGGCCATGTTGGCGTCCCTGGCGTCTCACTCGCTAGAGACCTGCTGGACCACCAGGTCGGAGTCGCCGTAGCAGAGGATGCGCCGGATGCCGATTTCTTTGGCCAGCCAGAGGCCGTGGACGAGGGCTTCATACTCGGCGACATTGTTGGAGGAGGCGAAGTGGATCTGGAGCGCGTAGCGCAACCGGATGTTCTTGGGGGATGAGAGCACGATGCCGGCTCCCAAGCCGGAGACCATCTTCGAGCCGTCGAAGAGCATGTGCCAGTGCATTGAGTCGGGAGCCGGTGGCAAGTACTGGGTCTCCGCCCACTCGAGGAGGAAGTCGGCCAGCGCCTGTGACTTGATGGCGGTGCGAGGCTCGTAGAGGATGGTGTGGCCGGCCAGCTCGATGGCCCATTTGGCGACCCGGCCAGAGGCGTCTCTGCTGCCCATGATCTCGCCGAGGGGAGCCGTGCTCACCACGGTGATGACGTGCTCTTGGAAGTACTGCTTCTGCTTCTTGGCGGCCAAGTTCACGCCATAACACATCTTCTGGTAGTGGGGGTAGTTCTGCTTGGAGGTGGAGAGGACCTCGCTCAGGTAGTACATAGGGCGTTGGATCGACTGCGCCTTGCCCTGCTCAGGGCGCTCGACCACCAGCACCACGCTGACCACGCGAGTGGTTGCCGCGATGTACATCAGGAGCGGCTCCTTCTCGGTCGGCACGTCCAGGACGAGTGCGGTGGAGAGCATGCGCTTGAGGTCGCGGAAAGCTTCGTCCGCCTGGTCGGACCACTCGAAGAGCGTCGTCTTCTTCATCAGCTGATACAGGGGTAGGGCCCTCTCCCCCAGCCGGCTAACGAACCGACTGAGAGAGGCCAAACAGTCGGTGAACTTCTGAACATCGCGTAGTCAAGCCGGCTTGCGCATGCGCTCGATCGCCTTGATCTTCTCCGGATTGGCCTCAATGCTGTGCTCCGACATGAGGAACCCTAGGAGCTGGCCAGCCGGAACGCCGAAGACGCATTTCTCCGGGTTGAGCTTGATCTGGAATTCACGCAGATTGGTGAATGTCTCCTTGAGGTCCTCCAGGAGGCTGAGGTGCTGCTTGGTCTTCACCACGATGTCGTCAACGTAGACGTGCACTTTCCTGCCAATCTGTGGCAGGAGGCACTTTTGCATGCAGCGCTGGAAGGTGGCGCCGACGTTCTTCAGGCCGAACGACATGGTAATGTAGCAATACGCCCCGAAGGGGGTGATGAAGGACATCTTGAGGGCATCCGTCAGGTCCAGCTTGATCTGGTGGTAGCCGGAGTAAGCGTCCAGGAAGGACAGAAGCTCGCAGCCGACGGTGGAGTCGATGACTTGGTCGATCCGGGGTAGGGCAAACGGGTCCTTGGGACAGGCCTTGTTCAGGTTGGTGTAGTCGATACACATGCGCCAAGTGCCATTCTTCTTCAGGACGATGACTGGGTTGGCCAGCCACTCGGGGTGGAACACTTCCATGATGAACCCGGCTGCGAGCAGCCGGGCGATCTCTTCGCCAATGGTTCTTTGCTTCTCCTCGGAGAAGCGGCATAGCGGCTGCCGGACCGGCTTGGCATTCGGCCGGACGTGGAGTTTGTGCTCGGCGAACTTCCTCGAAACACCCGGCATGTCTTTGGGGGACCATGCGAAGATGTCCCGATTCTCACGGAGGAAGTCGACGAGGGCGCCTTCCTATTTGCTGTCGAGGCCGGTGCCCATGACAACATACTCGCTGAAGTTGGGGTTGGACGGGTCGAGCGAAATCTTCTTCGTGCTCTTGGCCGGCTTGAAGGACCCCTCGTCGGCCGGCTGCTTGACCTGAGCCGGCATGACCGGCTGCTCGCCAGCCAGCGCGACAAGCCAGTCGAGCTGGCGCCTTTCCTCGATGATGACCAGTGACTCTGCCATCTTAGAGCTGGCTTGGGCACACTCCAGGGACTTCTTGTAGTTGCCAGTGATGGTGATGATGCCCTTGGGACCCAGCAGCTTCATCTTGAGGTAGGCATAGTGGGGGACCGCCATGAACTTGGCCAAGGCAGGCCGGCCCAGAAGCGCGTGATAGGGGCTGGCCAGGTCGACCACCTCAAACCAGATCAGCTCGCGGCAGAAGTGGGCGCTGGTGCCGAACAGCACGTCCAGCCGGACCTTGCCGATGGGTGAGCAAGAGGTGCCCGACACGATGTCGTGGAACACCGTCTGGGTAGGCTGTAGCTAGCTTTCCTCGATGCCGAGCTTGATCATGGTGTCACGGTTGAGGATGTTGATGCTGCTGCCGCCATCGATCAGCACCCGCGAAAAGTGGCAGGTGCGCTTCTCAACGACGAAGGTGGGGTCAAAGACGAGCGCATAGCCACCCGGCTTGGGCATCACGGCCGGGTGGTCCTCCCGGGTCCAGCTGATGGGACGGTCGGACCAGTGTATGTACTGGGGGACTGGGGGGACGACGGCGTTCACCTCGTGCTTATCGTCACCCTCGCTGGCCAAAACGATGTAGGTTGCATCCTGCTGAGGGTAGGCATTGTTGGCATGGGCGCCGGCTGCCGGAGGTGGCGGGGGAGGCGACGGAAGCTGTGGGCCGGGGCCAGGTGGTGGAGGCAGAAGGTCACCACGCATCAGGCGCTGGGTGATGCTGCAGTTCCAGAGCGTGTGCATGGATGGCTTCGCGTCGCTGTGATGCTTGCAGGGAGCGTCGAGCATCTGCTCGAAGGAGAGCTTGGGCTGCCAGGCCATCTTGCCGGTGCGCTGGCGCTTGGTGCCGCCTTGCTCGGCCGGCTGCTCCTCTGCCACGGCGGCCACTTGCTGGTTGTTGATCAGCCGGGGCGATGACGTTGGTGTTGATTGGCGGGGCAGTAGGATTAGTTGATGTATCTTGGCGCTGAGTTATTGGTGCAGGAGGTGATGTGATATCAACTTCATCGTCTTCCGAGTCAACATGAACGGTTGGAGCAGACGACGAGTACTACGATGGATCCGGTGAAGGCATTCGACAAAGATGAATGTTAGTTGGAGGAGGAGAAGGCCAATCATAATTTTCTTTGAATCCTAAGGCTTATAGCTCATCCACTGACCTTTGGAAAGTGAGACTCAGCCAGGAACGATGAAAAGCTTCATGGGAAACATAGGTTATCTTCATGGAAATGTTGCGACATCATGAAGAAGACTTTGCATTTGCCTCTTGGGCCAATCATGATGCATGTCATATTTCTGGTTAAGAGGAACAAGAAGTTCTCTGTTTGTCATTAGCTTTCATCCTTTGCGCGGAGACTGATAACCCACAAGTGTAGGGGATTCGTTGTAGACTTTTCGATAAGTAAGAGTGTCAAACCCAACGAGGAGCTAAAGGTAGAATTAACATTCTCTCAAGTTCTATCAATCACTGATACAACTCTACACACACTAAACGTTTGCTTTACCTAGAATAAGAAATAAAACTATTTTGCAGGAATAAAATGGATAACTTTGCAAGATAATAAAGAACGTGTAAATAAAAGTGAGGTGTTGTTTAAATACAATAACAATAAAGTAAATATAGCGAGTGTGGAAAAGTGGTGGTAGGATGTGTGAAATTGTCCCTAGGCAATTGATAACTAGAAAGATAATCCTCGTTGCAGTTTTATGTGTGGGAGAGGCCTCTGCTAGCATGTCATCCCTTACTCGGAATTTTATGCACTTATGATTGGAACTATTAGCAAGCATCCGCAACTACTAACAAGTTCATTAAGGTAAAACCTAACCATAGCATTAAGATAAATTGGTCCCCCTTCATCCCATATGTATTGATCCCTACACTCAGCCTCGGTAATTTCTGTCGCTCCGGCCTGCCTATGCATGGTTCTCTTCAACATACAACTAACCCTAAAGTGTGATCCATATACGTGCGTTGATATGATGGGTACCAAAGGACAACAACAAAATAAAACATGCAACTCAAACCAATCACGATCACCAATTAACCCATAGGACAAAAAGAAACTGCTCAGACATAATAGCGATGAGACAAATCATTGGATAATAATTTATAGCATCAAAATCCATATTCAAGTAGGGGATTACAACTGGTTGCGCGAGAGTCAGTGGGAGCCTTTCCCACTGTCATTAGCCCTAAAAAAAAGTGGACCGCTGAATAGAGAGGGAGGAAGGTGATGGAGATGTTGATCAAGACGACGAAGTTGATGGAGTTGATCGCCGTGATGATGGTTCCCCCGGCGGTGCTCCAGTGCCACCGGGAGAGAGGGGGAGAGAGGCCTCCCTCCTTCTTCTTCTTCTTCTTCTTCTTCTTCTTCGTAGGCCTCCGCCCCTAGATGGGAGAAGGTTTCCCCCTTTGGTCCTTAGCCTCCACTGCTCCCAGAGGGCGGGAGCCCCTCCGAGATTGGATCTCTCCTCCCATGTTTCTCTCCATTTTCTGTCCTATTTTCTGGCCGAGCACCGTTTCTTAAATATCCGGAGATCCATAAATCTGATCGGGCTGAAAGTTTGAGGGGATTTTTCCATAAAATTAGCTTTTTTGCAGCGAAAGAAGGGGTCCAACCGACTTAAGAAGTCGCCACATGGCCTCCCAGCGTGCCCTACCCCCAGGGAGGGCCACCTGGCCATATGGGGCCCTCAGGCATCATCTTGTGTTGATTCCTTCGGCCAAAAATCACATATATTACAGTAAAAGTCATATTAAATCACCGGGGTGTTTTAACCTTCCTAGATATTGACTTTCTACAAAACCAAAAAATAGAAAACAAGAACTGGCCTTGGGCACTAGATTAATAGGTTAGTCCAGAAGAATAATATAAATAATGTCAAAAATATGTAAAAGTGGTATGATAATAGCATGAAACAATCAAAAATTATAGATACATCAGAGACGTATCAGCATCCCCAACCTTAATTCCTATTCGTCCTCGAGTAGGTAAATGATAAACAAAGATAATTTTTTATGCTGAATGCCACCTAGCATAATCTTGATCAAATGATATAAATGTTATGAATTCAAGATAAAAGTAATTCAAAGCAATAGTCTATCAATTTGACATTAAAATAATAATACATGAGCATGCAAATAACAATCATTGCCTTTCCAGAATAAAGATGCTAAAGAAAGAGACTCCGGGCCCACTTAATCATGATAGCATAGCATGCTTAGTCTTCCCGGTATAAAGACATTGAATCATGAGCTGTCCCAAGCGCCAAACCAGACACTCAAGCTACATTTTTCTAGTTTCAGCTATTCAACTCCCACGAACTACTTGAGCGTGAGCAATGGTCTTGGCACTTTGGATGGCAAATAGAGTGATGAGGGAGGTTTTAAAAGAAGACAAAAATTAAGAAAGTCTCGCACCAATGCAACCGACTGTTACGCAATGGAGATGCCATACAATCGATATTGATGCAGGGGGTAGGGATTGCCATGCAATGGATGTACTAGAGCTATAAATATATGAAATCTCTCAAAATGAACTAAGTGTGGTGTGTATCCAAATTGCTTGCTCACGAAGACCTCAAGCATTTGAGGAAGCTTGTCATGGGAATATACAAGCCAAGTTCAATAATTTAAAGACTCCCACTAGTATTATCATGAAACATATGAAAACTCTCTATATAAAGTACATGTTGCTACTTTGAAGCACACGTATGTATAAAGGATAATAGTGTGCCCCCCTCTCTCTTTTTCTCTCATTTTTTTGGTGGGAACTTTTTGGCCTCTTTTTCCATTCCTCACAGGTCGGGTACACTCTAGATGACATCACACTTTTATTTACTCATAACTCAAAATATAAATGATGACTACAAATGAATCCCTCTGGCAGTGTACCAGGATGTGCAATGATCTAGCGTAGCATGTAAACAATGATGAACGGTGGCCTTGCCACAAATATCATGTCAGCTCTATATGATCATGCAAATCAAATGACAATGAAACTCAAGTCATCTAATGTAAAGTAACAATAGAAGTTGCATGGCAATCTATATTGGAATGGCTATGAAAATGCCATGATAGGTGGGTATGGTGACTGTTTTGAGGAAGATATATGATGTCTTATGTGTAGGAGAGCGAGTCATTCTATGGGTTTGGATGCACCGGCGAAGTATGCACCATGTCTCAAGGTGAGAGTGGGCAATGCACAGTACCGAAGAGGCCAGCAAAATATGGATAGGTGGATGTGTGCGATAGACCAAAAACTCACATTAGTCATAAAGAACTCAAGTATTTATTGCGGAAGCCTAGTAGCCCGTCTCGAAACAAATGCAACCCTCATGCCCCTAGGGAGGAGGTTGGTAGGAGTTAACCATCGCACACCCCTGATCCGTACGCATGTGAGTGTCACTTTAAGATGTCCCCACACTCAAACTTCTTCGCTAATACCAGCGGCTACCACTTTTATGAATACAACCTCACGAATCTTAACACCGATATTCCGTACTAAACATTAACCATTTATCCACACAATCATATATCACTACCTTAATATCGCAAAACTATTGCAAAGAATCAAACATATCAAATTCAATGATCTAAAAGTTTTATGCAAGTTTTTATATATACCACCAATACATACGTATGACTAACATATTAAACCATGCCAATAACCAATCACTATTCAACTCTCCAAAAAGATATAAGTGAAGCAAGAGAGTTCTAATCCTTTCTACAAAAGACTCAGCCAAGCTCTAACAAATATAAGTGTAGCAAAAGAGCATTATACAAATAACAGTACTTCAAGTGTAGAGAAACAAACATCCAAACTTCAAAAGATATAAGTGAAGCACACGAAGCATTCTATAAGACCATACTTAAAAGATATAAGTGAAGTGAAAAGAGTATTCTATAAATCAACCAAGGACTATCCCATCCCAGCATGGTGAATAACTAAAAGAAAAAGAAAAACAAACGATGCTCCAAAAATTTACGCATATTATGTGAACAAACAAAAATATAGGCCCAATCGAGACATACCAATAGTTGTTGAAGAAGAAATAGGGGATGCCTTTCGGGGAATCCCCGAGCTTAGACGCTTGAGTCTCCTTAGATATTTACTTGGGGTGCCTTGGGCATCCCTAAGCTTGAACTCTTGTCTCTCCTTATTCCTCTTATATCAATGTCTCCCCTCGGTCTTAAAAACTTCATCCACACAAAACTTAATAGAACTTTTATTAGAGGGGTTAGTACAAAAAACATCAAATCTCATCATGTCTTCTTATAACAATATTGTATAATTATAATCCCGCATTACCTACTATATGCTAACACAATTCTAACACTCCCACATCAATGGGGCTTTGATACGTCTCCAACATATCTATAATTTATGAAGTATTCATGCTATATTTACATAATTTATATATGATTTTGGTGCACTTTTATATTATTTTTATGGACTATATTACTAATCTAGTGCCCAGTGTCAGTTGCTGTTTTCTGCATGTTTTTTTTCTTCAAAAAATCAATATCTAGGAAGGTCAAAACACCCTGGTGATTTAATATGATTTTTTATGGAATATATGTGATCTGTGGGCGAAGAAATCAATGCAAAATAGAGCTCGAGGGTTCCACAAGTGCAGGTGGCGCGGCCACCCCCTGATCGCACCCTGGTCCCTTGTGGGCAGCCCTTAAGTCGGTTGGACCCCTTCTTTCGCCGCAAGAAAGCTAAATTCTAGAGGAAAATCCCCTCATAATTTCAGCCTGATCGGAGTTACGGATCTCCAGCTATAAAGGAAATAGTGAAAGGACAGAAAATAGTAGCGAAAAATAGAAGACAGAAGAGCGATCCAATCTAGTGGACATCTCCCTCTCTCCCCAGAGGGCCAAGGGAGAATAAGAAGGAGTGGGTGAAAGTGCAACTAATCCTCGGGTGGTTTTGGTAATTAATATAAACGTATATGTCATTGATCTAATGCTCATTGATAATAGATTTCAGAAAAGATCAATGATTGGCATGGCATGGACTAGTGAATGTGGACCCCTCAAAATGCTAAGGACAAAGATTGGCAAAGTTTCAAGACTCTGCATTTTTGGTTAAGTGATCCAATATCATATTGAGTCCATAGGAAAAGCCAATACTATTAAAAGGGGATGAGGTTTTGATCATGACTCAATTGCTTAGTGGTATTGCTCCAAAATACTCAAACACTTCTCCACTTTATTCCTATCCTAAACCCTAAAGTTGATCTCGGTCCCACCAAAACACTCTCATCCGGACCCACCGAGATTGCCATATACAATGCCACATGCCAAACCCTAACACTTCGGTGTAACCAAAATGGTTCTCGGTCTCACCAAGACGGCCTGACCAAGTTGCTGTAGCGATGTCACTTCACTTCGGAATTTCCGAGATGAAATTTTCGAAACTACCAAAACGTGGTCTTGCCCTAGCCATTGCACTTCGGTCTCACCGAGATGTTTTGTTCGGTCTCACCGAAAAGCCTAACGGTCAAGTCTTTTACACTAGTCGGTCTCACCGAGATTTTCATGTTGGTGTCACCGAGTTGGGTAAAGTGCAACAGTTGGATTTTTGGTGCTGCCTATTTATACCGCTCCACCACCACTTACTCTCTAAGAGAGCCATCCGAACGTGCCTACACTTCCACCATTCATTTTCCGAGAGAGAACCACCCACTCATGTGTTGAGATCAAGAGATTCCAATCCAACCATTTGAACCTTGAATTCTAGCCTTTCCCAAGTTGCTTTCCACTCAAATCCTTCTCCTACCAAAGCCAAATCTGTGAGGGAGTGTTTGAGTGGGGAGACTATCATTTGAAGCACAAGAGCAAGGAGTTCATCATCAACACACCATCTATTACCTTTTGGAGAGTGGTGTCTCCTAGATTGGTTAGGTGTCACTTAGGAGCCTCCAAGATCATGTGGAGTTGAACCAAGGAGTTTGTAAGGGCAAGGAGATCGCCTACTTCATGAAGATCTACCCCGAGTGAGGCTAGTCCTTCGTGGATGTAAGCCATGGTGGAATAGGCAAGGTTGCTTCTTCATGGACCCTTCGTGGGTGGAGCCCTCCGTGGACTCGCGCAACCGTTACCCTTCGTGGGTTGAAGTCTCCATCAACGTGGACATACGATAGCACCACCTATCAGAACCACGCCAAAAATCATCATGTCTTCATTATGTTTGAATTCTCCAACCCCTCCTTTACATTCATATGCAAAGTCGTTATTTTCCGCTGCACAACTCTTAGACTTGCATGTGTAGGGTGTTGCTTGACTTGGTACAATTGCTAAAACTTGCCTACAACTAAAATTGGGAAAAGGACAAGTTTTTATAGGTCAAGTAGTCTAATCACCCCCCTCTAGACATACTTTTGATCCTACAAGTGGTATCAGATCTTTGGTCTCCATTTCATTGCTTTCACAACCTAGGAGAGTATGGCGTCTAGTGAGGGAAATTACCACCGTAGAGGTCCATATTTTGATGGTACAAACTTTGCTAGTTGGAAGCAGAAGATGAAAATGCATATTCTTGGTCATAACCCCGCCGTTTGGGCTATTGTTCGTGTTGGCTTGCAAGGTGAATTCTTTGAGGATGGAAAGGAACCAGATCATGAAGCAACCGCGGAAGAATTGAAGATGTTGCAATACAATGCTCAAGCATGTGACATTCTCTTCAACGGTTTGTGTCCCGAGGAGTTCAACAAGATCAGTCGCCTCGAGAATGCCAAGGAAATTTGGGATACTTTGGTTGATATGCACGAGGGTACCGAGTCCGTCAAGGAATCCAAGTTGGACGTGCTTCAAAGTCAACTTGACAAGTTCAAGATGAAGGATGGTGAAGGAGTCGCCGAGATGTACTCTAGGTTTGCTCTCATCACAAATGAGATTGCTGGCTTAGGAAGTGAAGAGATGACCGACAAATTCATCATCAAGAAGATTCTTAGAGCCTTGGATGAAAAATATGATACCGTGTGCACATTGATCAAAATGATGCCCAACTACAAAGATCTCAAGCCCACGGAAGTCATTGGAAGGATTGTTGCTCATGAGATGTCACTCAAGGACAAAGAGGAGCTACACAACAAGTCAAGTGGTGCTTACAAAGCCTCAAGCGATGCTCCCACAACATCAAGTGATTAGCTAGTATCCAATGAAGAGATAAGCTTAATGGTGAAAAGGTTCAACAAGTTCTACAAGAGTAGAGGAAAAGAAAGGAGCTCAAACTCAAGAAACTATGAGCAAAGATCATCAAGTCGTGACCATAATTGCTACAATTGTGGAAGACCCAAACACTACTCCAATGAGTGTACGGCACCTCACAAGAAAAGAGATGAATCACCAAGAGTATAGAAGAGATGAATCACCTCATAAGGATTGAAGGAGTAGAGATCATAGTTATGAACGAAGACCTTCTCAGAGAAGCAAGGATTAGGAAAGGAAGGACAAGTCATCCAAGAGCTACACTAGAAGAAGACATCAAGCTCATATTGGTGAATGGATCTCCTGCTCCGACTCCGACAACCAATCCGAGAGAACTTATCACTCCAACTCCGACTATAGTCAAGATGAAGGTGTTGCCGGACTTGCTCTCGTATCCTCCAACTCCTATGACCTATTTGATTCACCGAATGAGGGAATTGGAAGATGCTTCATGGCAAAAGTCCGCAAGGTATCACACCCCGAATACCTTGACTTTGATAGTGATGAGGATTATTTACTTGGTGATGATGATTTGCTTGTTGATAAGACTAGTAATGTGAGCTATAATGAACTTGCTAGTAATCATGATAGTCAAGAGGAAACGAATTACAATGCTATGAAGGAGATTGAGCGTCTAACTAAAGAACTAAACACTCTTAAGTTAGCTCATGAAACAACTCAAGAAGATCATAGAGAGCTTCTAAGAACTCATGAGAAGCTACGCTTCGAGAAGCTAAATTTAGAGCAAGAGCATGAGTTTCTAAAAGCTATCAATGACGATCTTTGAAAGAAGAGTTCCTCTTACATTGCCAAACATTTACTCTTGTCTACTTTTGTGCCACAAGTTAAATCTAAGCAAACTAGTAACAAGGGTAAAAAGGGTTCTACCTCTAGTAGTTACAATAACAATGCCAAATCTAAAATTGTTGCTTCTAGTAGTTCTATTGATTCCACTATTGATTCTCTTAGCCAAATTACACTTGATCAAGAAAACAATTTATTGAAATGAATTATAGAAAAGGGTGTCTACAAGAGCCTCGCTGGGAGTAAGCAATGTGATAAAATTGTATGCAAGCAAGGAAGGCACCGGAAGAACCAAGGTGTTGGTTTTGAACGAAAGTTCAATGCCAATGGAGTTGAGTGGGAAGAAGATCAATAACCCAGGACGAAGTTTGTTCCTTAACAAGAGAAGTATGATCCTACTTCCTTCAAGGGAACAGAAGCTCAAGATGATCTTCCACCACAAGACCACAAGCTAAAAGGCAAGGACAAGCTTCAAGAGGAGATTGACTCATTTGAAAAACCACTTCAAGCCTTGGTCAAGTGGGTTCCCAAGACCTCATCAAGTTCTACTTCATCAAGTACAACTACAACTCCAAGGATTTCCATCAAGTTGATGTGGGTCCCAAAGAAGAAGAACTAGAGAGTTCTTGAGGGTGACTCCGCCAACAAACTTCACTCATATTCATTCATGGCAAGGACTTGTGCAACCAACCTCAACATCTTGCACTAGTTCATGGAGTCACAAACCCTCTTGTTGGTAAGTCAAGGGACAAGGTATTCAATGCATTCATGGACATCATATGTTGTGCATTTCACTCTATGTCTTTGGATATCTTTGTTTGTTCGTTGTGGGACTAAACCATGTAGGTATTGAAAGTGCATCATTCAAAGGATTTCTCCCAACTCTTGATGGTCTACATCAACATTGAGCATCCACATCTACAACATCTACATGAAGTCAACATCGACAAAACCCAAGGTTAGTTCATCCCTTTTTGGGGGTATATCACATCTAGGGGGAGCTTTACTCTAAGACTTGAGTCAAAGCAACTCTAATGGTGTGAGCACATTAAAGCTTTATGTAAAAGTTGCAACCCCATGATGTCTACTACACAACTTTATTCTTGTAGAATCATGTTAGGCCTCCAAGCGCAGAGTTTTGTAGTACAGTAGCAATTTTCCCTCAAGTGGATGACCTAAGGTTTATCAATCCGTGGGAGGTGTAGGATGAAGATGGTATCTCTCAAACAACCCTGCGATCAAATACAAGAAATCTCTTGTGTCCCCAACACACCAAATACAATGGTAAATTGTATAGGTGTACTAGTTCGGCGAAGAGATGGTGATACAAGTGTAGTATGGATAGTAGATATAGGTTTTTGTAATCTGAAAATATAAAAACAGCCAGGTAGCAAGTGATAAAACGGAGCACAAACGGTATTGCAATGCTTGAAAACAAGGCTTAGGGTTCATACTTTCGCTAGTGCAATCTCTCAACAGTGCTAACATAATTGAATCATATAACAATCCCTCAACATGCGACGAAGAATCACTCCAAAGTTCTTATCTAGCGGAGAACATAAGATGAAATTGTTGTAGGGTACGAAACCACCTCAAAGTTATCTTTTCTGATCAATCTATTGAGCCATCCCTATAAGTGTCACGAACAGCCCTAGAGTTCGTGGTAAAATAACACCATATGATACGCATCAACCAACTCTAATGTCACCTAGATACTCCAATGTCACCACAAGTATCCGTGAGTCAATTATACGATACGCATCAAACAACTTCAGATTCATAATATTCAATCCAACACAAAGAACTTCAAAGAGTGCCCCAAGATTTCTACCGGAGAAAGTAGGATGAAAACGTGCATCAACCCCAAGTGAATCAATATAATACCCCATTGTCACCACGGGTATTCATATGCAAGACATACATCAAGTGTTCTCAAATCCAACAAAGTATTCAATCCGATAATAGTGAAACCTCAAAGGTAAAAACTCAATTCATCACAACAAGATAGAGAGGGAGAAACATCATACGATCCAACTATATTAACAAAGCTCGCGGTACATGAAGATCGTGCCAAATCAAGAACACGAGAGAGAGAGAGAGAGAGATCAAACACATAGCTACTGGTACATACGCCTAGCCTTGAGGGTGAACTACTCCCTCCTCGTCATGGTGACCGCCGGGATGATGAAGATGGCCTCCGGTGATGATTTCCCCCTCTGGCAGGGTGCCAGATAAGAGCTGTAGATGAGATCAAGGAGGTACAGAGGCTTGCGGTGGCGGAGTCAAAGTTCTAGGGTTATTTCTGGAGGTTTCTGAATATATAGGAATTTTTGGCGTTGGAATGAAGCAAAGAGGGGCCACAGGGGGCCCACGAGGCACCAGGGCGCGGCAACCCCCCTGGGCGTGCCCTGGTGGCTTGTGGGTCCCCTGTGGGTCTTCTGGTACTCTCCCGAAGATTCCTGGGTCCCTTTCCTTCCAGAAAAAATCG
The DNA here is from genome assembly GCA_039707655.1 of Elymus sibiricus. Classification (NCBI taxonomy): domain Eukaryota; kingdom Viridiplantae; phylum Streptophyta; class Magnoliopsida; order Poales; family Poaceae; genus Elymus; species Elymus sibiricus. Next base: position 346,061,451 of record CM077668.1, read on the forward strand.
TCAAAAAGTTTCGCTGCGTCTGGACTTCATTTGATATGGATTTTCTGGAAAACCAAAAAACAAACAGAAAACAGCAACTGGCACTGGGCACTAGATCAATATGTTAGTCCATGAAAATCATATAAAATCCATATAAAAGTGCACCAAAATCATACAAAACTATAATAAACATGACATGAATACTTCATAAATTATAGATACGTTGGAGATGTATCAGCATCCCCAAGCTTAATTCCTGCTCGTCCTCGAGTAGGTAAATGATAAAAGAAATAATTTATGAAGTGTGAATGATAGCATAGTGCATAAGTTTGATCAATAATAATTGCAATCACTTTTCTAGCATCAATATATATCATAAACAGTAGCTCATCTCATAAAACTTCTCAAGATCAAGTAGCAAGCTATTCACATGTTTAAAGTATAGACCATAAACTTTCTTGAAAACCAACAAACTATGTTCTCAGTCATCAAACAATTACAATCCATCTTATTTTCAGGAAGGGTCTATGTAAGAGCTTTGTTTTCGCAAATTCCACATACTCAACTATCATTTAGTCTTCCATGATTGCTGACACTCAAAGCATATTTTTAGAACAAACCGTTTCAGTCAAACACATAGGAAGATAGGGGCTTAATGTTTCGCCTCAAAACTTATTTATGTCAGGGATAATGTCAACAATAATAACTCATGATCACCTATATTCAACTGGAAATATGTGCCTGGATCTGTCCCTACCACATGATGCTTGCCAGCTAGAGAATAAATAGAGCTGAATAGGGATGAACATTACTGACTCTTGCATAAAAGTAAATACAAAAAAGTAAAAGATAGGCCCTTCGCAGAGGGAAGCAGAGGTTGTCATGCGCTTTTTATTTTTGGATGTGCAAGCTCTTAATGGAAAGGAACGTCACTTTATATTGCCCCTTGTGATAGCAACCTTTATTATGCAGTCTGTCGCTTTTATTTCTTCACCATCACAAGTTCGTACAAAGCTTATTTTCCCTTCCAATAAAAGATCATACATATTTAGGAGCAATTTTTATTGCTTTTTGCACCGATGACAACTTACTTGAAGGATCTTATTCAATCCATAGGTAGATATGGTGGACTCTCATGGCAAGAAACTGGGTTAAGGGTTTTTGGATGCACAAGTAGTATTTCTACTTAGTACGAAGTTTTGGCTAGCAAAAGATCCTAAGCAAGCACCACATGTTAGAGGATCCATGGCAATATAACTTCTATGTGAATATAAACAAACATAACTCATTACGTTGTCTTCCTTGTCCAACATCAACTACTTGATCAAGCTTGAAACTAATTAATGGGGGCTCACAATCATAGAAGATGTCCAAGATAGTATATTTATATGTGAAATCTCTCTTCCCTCAAAATTCTTTCATGAATTGTTCAAGTGACCAATGCTGTGTTTGCTAACTTTCAATAAATTTACCACTTATACTTCTTATTTGTGAAGTCACTACTCCCCATGGGACAAGCAGATGAAGCACATCTAATTTCAACTTTATGATATTCAATTCATTCAACAATTTACTCTTGGGATATAAGTGAAGCACAAGAATAAATGACAAACTACTCCAAAAGATATAAGTGAAGATCAATGAGTAGTCAAACAATGAAGTAGCTATGTGAAGACTTTCTCCAAATAGGGTCCACGAAGAAGCAACCTTGCCTATTCCACCATGGCTTACATCCACGAAGGACTAGCCTCACTCGGGGTAGATCTTCACGAAGTAGGCGATCTCCTTGCACTTGCAAACTCCTTGGTTCAACTCCACATCATGTCGAAGGCTCCCAAGTGACACCTAACCAATCTAGGAGACACCACTCTCCAAAAGGTAATAGACGGTGTGTTGTTGATGAACTCCTTGCTCTTGTGCTTCAAATGATAGTCTCCCCAACACTCAAACAACTCCTCACAGATTTGGCTATGGTGGAAGAAGGATTTGAGTGGAAAGCAACTTGGGAAAGGCTAGAAATCAAGGTTCAAATGGTTGGATTGGAATGTCTTGATCTCAACACATGAGTAGGTGGTTCTCTCTCACAAAATGTATAGTGGAAGTGTAGGCACGTTCTGATGGCTCTCTTTACTTAGGAAGAAGGGGTGGAGGGGTATATATAGCCTCCACACAAAATCCAACCATTACACACTTTTGACCCAACTCGGTGGCACCGAAAGGAAATCTCGGTGGCACCGACCTATGTTAAAGATATGCACGTTAGGAATATCGGTGGGACCGATTGGAACAACTCGGATGGACCGATGTGCAATGGTTAGGGCAAACCTCGTCTCGGTGGCACCGATTGCATCAACTCGGTGGGACCGAAGTAAAGCAATAAGGCAACAGAGAGTTGGCAAGCCATCTCGGTGAGACCGATTTGCAAATCTCGGTGGGACCGAAGTAATTGCAAACGATTATAGAGAGTTGTCAAGGCCATCTCGATGGGACCGAGATCCATATCGGTGGATCCGATTTGTTAGGGTTTTGGCAGTGGCTAAGTCCAGATGAACTCGGTGGCTCCGGATAGGAATTTTCGGTGGGGCCAAGTTGGAATGTAGGTTTTGGACATATTTGGATGGAGAAAGTGATTGAGGGTTTTGGAGCACTGTCACTAAGCACTTGAGCAAAAAGACCATTAAGCAACACCTCATCCCCTTTTAATAGTATTGGCTTTCCTATGGACTCAATGTGATCTTGGATCACTTAACAAAAATGTAGAGTCTTGAGCTTTTGCCAATCCATGTCCTTAGCATTTTGAGGGGTCCACATCTCTAGTCCTTGCCATGCCAATCATTGAACATTCTGAAATCTTTACCTTGAATGGACATTAGTTCAATGAGATATATGTTGTTACAAATTACCAAAACCACCAAGGGAGCAAATGTGCTTTTAATCTTCCCCTTTTTGGTAATTGATGACAACATATAGATCAAAGCTTCGACAAATGATTAAATGAATGAAGTACATTGTCGCTTTGAGAAGTCTGTGATAAGCAATAGCTCCCCCTAAATTTGTGCATTATTAATAATTTGCGTTTGAATGCAAATGCACAATCAATTAGGATCATGGGTCACTCTTCCATGTCACATACAACTTGGTGGAGCGCACAAAATGATATGAATGGAATAGTAAGCATGCATCACCAAAAACACAAGTGAATGATCATACAAGATAATGATAAGGATAAGCATTAATCATCACATGGAGCATAGTATGATCAATCACACATATAGTATCTCACAAACATAACGATCAAAGAATCTCACACACATATCAAACCAAATAGAAATAGTAGCAGAAACTCAAGAAAAACAACGAGCAAAAGCAAGACACTCTCTCTCGAAGCCTAATGATCTATACAAATTCTCCCCCTTTGGCAAAAAGTACCAAAAAATTCGAATAGGTATAGGACTATGCGTCTCTCTAGGCATGATCCTCGGCAGCTCCTGAAGGTGATCTCTGGCTGGCAGCTCTGGTGTGTGTAGATGGCGTTGAGAGAAGTGCATCCGCGAAGGCTTCAGCTGACGTCTGCTGGGCTGGAGGAGTAGAGACTGGAGGTGGTATTATAGCAGCAGCAGTAGGTGCAGAGACTGTAGTCCTCGTATCTGCAACAGGCACTGCAGCAGACCTGGATGCCCTAGGCACTGTCTAGAATCTCTCATTCGTCGGTCTGTCATCTCCACTATCATCAGTAGCAGCCCTGGCTGCGTCAACATCATCTTTCAGCTTCTCCACGACAGTCTGAACCTCAGTGATCTTCACATCAAGATCATGAATCTTTGTCTCGACTATCCGCTCTAGGCTCACCTGGTTCTTGGTGAGGTTGGCCAGACTTCACTCAATCCTCAGGGTGGCTTCCAGCAAATAAGTCATCTGGTCATTCTTTGTCTTGAGGTTAGCAATAGGTGCATTGGGAGCAGATGCCTTCTCCTCTCTTGAGCTTGGGCAGATGTAGGGTGTGAAGTGTCCATCACCACTACATTGTCCTCGAACTCTGGACGCAATGGGAGATGCTCACGATCAAGTAGATAAGTGCTCATTCCAACCTTGGAGTTGATGAGCATCTGAATGTGTGGAGCATATCCACAAGATCTCTTCTGGTCAGCTGCAGTTCTCTTGATAGTTTCAACAATAAGGCTCATAACTTTGAACTTCTGCGGTGTGTCAAATAAGTGTAGCAGGTTGATGGAGTGGCCACGTATCATCTTGTCATCTCCAAACTTGGGCAAAAGAGTGTGCCTCAAGATTGTGTTAGTGGTGGCCAAACCAGGTAGCAAGTGCTTCACTGATCCTAGCTTGTGAGTCTCAATATCTTTCTCAGGAATTGATGTGTACATATTTGCCATGGAATTGTGGTTCATCTTGAGCTTGGCATATATATCAATGTCATCTTCTTGTTCCTTTGGAGCACCAAGAAGAGCAGCCCACTCAGAGATGGTTGACTGGTATTTGGATCCCTCAGTCATCCACACAATTCTACCATCTGGATAAAAGTGTGCTGTCGAATAAAATTGCATGATCATCTCATCATTCCATTTGGTAAGCTTCTGTCCAACGAAATCATCAACCCCAGCAATTTTGAAGCTTTCATGAACATGGGGGAAATAGTCTTCATTTGCATCAATATATTTCCAATCCACCCACTTCATATCACTGACAATAGGCTTCTTGTCAAGCAACACAGCCTCATAGAAATCTTGTTGGTCTCATGTGTGAAAGCGGTAATCACAAGCAGTCCTCCTCCTTGCAGCATATGGATCTGATAATATCCACTGACGCAATCCTTTGTCCTTCCTGAGCATCAAGTTCTCTGCAACTGGATGAGCATTGTCATGATCTGGAATCTTGGGTTTCAACTTTCTAAGCACTTGTGGCTCCTCATCGGCATCAACTTCAGGCACTGGGGCATTGTTCTTCTCATTAGCAGGGATGTTTCTTGTAGATCTCTTGGGTGCTGGAGCTTTGGGCTTGGATTTGGTGGGAGCAGCAGACCTCATAGCATGAGACATGAGCTTCTGAGTCTTGGCAGGAGGTGCATCAGCTGCTGGTTCCTCCTCTTCCTCTTCATCAGCCATGGAGGGTTTGCCTATAACACAAGCAACTGATTTCCTTGGCCTCTTCTTCTTTCTTGCAACACCTGCCTCTGTATCACTTGGTTCCTCAAGTGTAAATGTCATGGTTTTCTGTGGCACTTTCTTCACCGATGTCTTCTCTTTGGTGCTAGCAGCGGCCTTATAACTTGCTGCGGTTCCATACTCTTTAGCAAGAATGACTTTCTTCTTCTTTGAAGTGGCCTCACTAGCCACAAAATCCTCATCCTCATCATCTAAGGTTCTCTTCTTTCTTGCCCTAGTAGCTGCTTTGGGAAATTCTGGAGAACTCCTCTCTCGCTCATAGTAGCTGCCCTCAGGGCTAGAGCCTGAACTGAGATCAGTGTGTGCTTCTGAGACATTCTGACTATCACTGGCATTTGACATCTTGCAAAGCTGACCCTGTGAATAGATGGGTATGGGCAGAGTAGATGAGTCATCACAAAAAGCAGACATTTTCCATGAAAATTGAGTTCAAATCTTAGTTTCAAGTTTTCACAGAAGGCATTTCGGATCCACCGAGTTGATAATCTCGGTGATACCGAAGCACTCAACAGAAATAAAACACTCCATTTCGGTCAGACCGAGATGTGGTTTGGTGTCTCCGAGATGCTAGGGTTTCACTGAAATGTTACTTTCGGTCTCACCGATTCGTACTTCTCGGTGCACCGAGATGTACTAGTGCAATGGCCCGGGGCCAAATCGGTGACTCCGAAAATCTCAATTGGGTCGGTCCGAGATGCTTACGGCGGAAACTTAAACCTAATTTTTTTGCTCGAATCTAATCTACGGAATTTATTCGTGGAACATGCATTGCAGTATGTGGCAAGAATAATGGCAATCCATCCATGTATTGAATCGGAAATAGGAACACGGAGGGGGTCGAATCTCACCCTAACTTGGTGGAGATCTTCTACGGCGGCAACGGCGGGGAAGATTCCCGTTGACGGTGACGGATTCCGGCGGCGAGGGCGCGCTGGACGCAATGATGAAGTCTGGAGACGAGGGCGACGGCAGCAGAGGGGGTGTGGGAGTTGTGACGATTGAGAAATTTCAACCGTACGGGCCCGCTGAGTATATATACCCAACTGATGTCGGTGGCTCCGAGTGGAACAACTCGGTGGCACCGATATGTGTAACTGCAAGCAGTATAGCAAATCGGTGACTCCGAAACGTTCAACTCGGTGACACCGAGATTGAAACCTAGATCAATCTAAATGATTTCGGTTTGACCGAGTTTGAGTGGATTGTTCCAACCAAAATGCATAAAGAAGGTTTTGTAGGTTCAGCCCTTTCAGATCGGTGACTCCGAGTGCGCCTCACCCGGAGGGTCCGAAAATGACTTGTTCAATTTTTGTGATGTAGCAAGAATAGAGTTTGAGACAAGAAAGCATAGATAGCTAGAGAAGGTACTTAGGCATTCTTGTACATCCACTTGGCCAGAAAAACCAAGACAATCAAAACAACAAATGGATGTCCTCGAATGAAGAAAACATACAAATCAACATGCTCACACAATGAGATAGCAAATGAAATATGTGTCAAATATGCACAACCAATTCTAGCATCTATCAAGCAATGGCGATGACTAGGTCATCTATATATGAGTATATTGACTTAGGAGTCAAATGAGAACATTTGATCATAGGTCATACTCATCGTTTAAGCACAAGTGGGGTTGCCACTTTTACATAAAGCATTGATGTGTTCACACCATTAGAGTTGCTTTAGCTCAAGTCTTAGAGCAAAGCTCCCCCTAGATGTGATATCCCCCCAAAGAGGGATGAACTAACCTTGGGTTTTGTCGATGATGAATTCTTGTAGATGTTGAAGATGTGGATGCTCAATGTTGATGTAGACCATCAAGAGTTGGGAGCAACCCTTTGGAGTTTTGTGCTTTCAAAACCTACATGGGTTAGTCCCACACAAGGAACATACAAGAATATCCAGAGACATAGAGAGAAATGCACATATGATGATGTCCATGAATGCAATGACTACCTTGTCCCTTGCCTTACCAACAAGAGGGTTTGTGACTCCATGAACTAGTGCAAGATATGGAAGTTGATTGCACAAGTTCTTGCCATAAGTGAATGTGAGTGAAGTTTGTTGGCGGAGTCACCCTCAAGAACTCTCTAGTTCTTCTTCTTTTGGACCCATATCAACTTGATGGGAATCCTTGGAGTTGTTGTAGCACTTGATGAAGTAGACAGATCTTGGATCACTTAACAAAAATGTAGAGTCTTGAGCTTTTGCCAATCCATGTCCTTAGCATTTTGAGGGGTCCACATCTCTAGTCCTTGCCATGCCAATCATTGAACATCCTAAAATCTTTATCTTGAATGGACATTAGTTCAATGAGATATATGTTGTTACAAATTACCAAAACCACCAAGGGAGAAAATGTGCTTTCATCCTCTCATATCACGGTTACCACCAAGGGAGAAAATGTGCTTTCATCTTAAAAACTTCATCCACACAAAACTCAACAAGAACTCGTGAGATAAGTTAGTATAAATCAACTCAAAACCTTAACATTCTCTACTATAACAAATCACTAAAATTATAATTAAAACTTGCATACTAAATTCCTCTGCATATTCAATACTCCTATCCATAAATTGAAATATTAAACAAGCAACATATGCAAACAATGCAACTATAACCAAAATCTGTCTAAACAGAATAGTCTGTAAAGGGTGAATAAGAATTCATACTTAACTAACTCCAAAAATTCTGAAAAATTACCACGTGACAGAGAACTCATGTATGCTTACTGTTTAAAAATATCAGATTTTTATCATGTTCTGACAATTCACAAAAATTCAGGACATAACAGAAAACTTTCTGTTTTCAAACAGCAACACATAAACTTGCAAACTGAGCATGGTAAAGGTTATAATTGGCATTTTATTGAACTAAAAGATAAAAAACATGATTATTGATAACAGCAAGCAAATCTCAACAAAAGAAAATAACGCTTAAAGCAAAACACATATCATGTGACGAATAAAAATATAGCTCCAAGTAAGGTTACCGATAATGTTGAAGACGAAAGAGGGGATGCCTTTCGGGGCATCCCCAAGCTTAGTTGCTTGGGTATTCCTTGAATATTACCTTGGGGTGCCTTGGGAATCCTCAAGCTTAGTGTCTTGCCACTCCTTATTCTCCTCATATCGATATCTCACCCAAAACTTGAAAACTTCAATCACACAAAACTTAACGGAACATCGTGAGATAGGTTAGTATGATAAAGAGCAAATCATTCACTTTGGTACTGTCAAGACAAGATTCATAATTGTTCTCACACAATGCCTACTGTACCCTACAATTTCTACAATTTATATTGACCAATATAAGCCGTAGAAACTATAAAACAAGCAAACTATGCATTGAAAATGGAATCTGTCAAAAACAGAACAGTCTGTAATGATATGAACAATGACCAAACTTCTGTAACTCTAAAAATTCTGAAAAATTAGGAAAATGTAGGAAATTTGTATATAAATGATGTGTAAAAATATCAGAATTTTTCGATTCTCCAGTGATTTATGGTAATTCCAGAACTGGGCGCAAAAGTTTCTGTTTTTGCACAGAATCAAGTCAACTATCATCCACACTATCCCAAAGGCTTCACTTGGCACTTTATTGAAACAAAAGCTATAAAACATGATTACTACAGTATATTAATCATGTGACCATACAAAAACAGTAAGGGTAAATATTGGGTTGTCTCCCAACAAGCGCTTTTCTTTAATGCCTTTTTAGCTAGGCATGATGATTTTAAAGATGCTCACATAAAAGGTGAATTGTATAGGTGCACTAGTTCGGCGAAGAGATGGTGATACAAGTGTAGTATGGATAGTAGATATAGGTTTTTGTAATCTGAAAATATAAAAACAGCAAGGTAGCAAGTGATAAAACGGAGCACAAACAGTATTGCAATGCTTGAAAACAAGGCCTAGGGTTCATACTTTCGCTAGTACAATCTCTCAACAATGCTAAGATAATTGAATCATATGTACCGAAATTTTTTGTTTTCTGTCGTGTTCCCCTACACTCCCTCCTCGTCATGGAGACCGCCGGGATGATGAAGATGGCCTCCGGTGATGATTCCCCCCTCCGGCAGGGTGCCGAAACAGGGCTCCAGATTGTATTTCTTCGGTACAGAGGCGTGTGGCGGCGGCGGCGAAGTTCTAGGTTTATTTCTGGGGGTTTCTCTATTTATAGGATTTTTCAGCGTTGGAATCATGCGAAAAGGAGCTACGAGGGCCTCACAAGGCAGCACCACACGACCCCCCAGGCCGTGCCGTGGTGCCTTGTGAGCACCTCGTGAGGCTTCTGGTCCTTCCACGAAGCTTCGGGGGTCTCTTTTGGTCCAAAAAAATCATCAAAAAGTTTTGTCCAATTCCAAGAACTTTTATTTCTGCACAAAAAACAACACCACGGTAGTTCTGCTGAAAACAGCGTCAGTCCGGGTTAGTTCTAATCAAATCATACCAAAACCATATAAAATTGTTATAAACATGGCATGAATACTTCATAAATTATAGATACATTGGATACGTATCAGCATCCCCAAGCTTAATTCCTGCTCGTCCTCGAGTAGGTAAATGATAAAAGAAATAATTTATGAAGTGTGAATGCTAGCATAGTGCATAAGTTTGATCAATGATAACTCCAAACACTTTTTCTAGCATAATTATATATCATAAACAGTAGCTCATCTCATAAAACTTCTCATGATCAAGTAGCAAGCTATTCACATGTTAAAGTATAGACCATAAACTTTCTTGAAAACTAACAAACTTTGTTTTCAGTCATCAAACAATTGCAATTCATCTTATTTTTAGGAAGGGTCTATGTAAGAGCTTTGATTTGGCAAATTCCACATACTCAACTATCATATAGTCTTCCATGATTGCTGACACTCAAAGCATATTTTTAGAACAAATCGTTTCAGTCAAACACATAGGAAGATAGGGGCTTAATGTTTTGCCACCCAACTTATTTATCTCATGGATAATGTCAACAATAATAACTCGTGATCACCTATATTCAGTGGGATATATATGCTTGGATCAATCCCCACCACATGATGCTTGCCAAGAGAGAAAATAAAAATAGAATAGAGAAGAACACTATTGACTCTTGCATAAAAGTAAGTACATAAAGTAAAAGATAGGCCCTTCGTAGAGGGAAGCAGAGGTTGTCATGCGCTTTTTATTTTTGGATGTGCAAGTTCTTAATGCAAAGGAACATCACTTTATATTGCCCCTTGTGATAGCAACCTTTATTATGCAGTCCGTCGCTTTTATTTCTTTACCATCACAAGTTCGTACAAAGCTTATTTTCCCTTACAATAAAAGATCATACATATTTAGGAGCAATTTTTATTGCCTTTGCACCGATGACAACTTACTTGATGGATCTTATTCAATCCATTGGTAGATATAGTGGACTCTCATGGCAAGAAACTGGGTTTAAGGGTTTTTGGATGCACAAGTAGTATCTCTACTTAGTGTGGATTTTTGGCTAGCAAAGGATAGGGGGCAAGCACCACATGTTAGAGGATCCATGACAATATAACATCTATGTGAATATAAACAAACATATCCCATTACGTTATCTTCCTTGTCCAACATCAACTACTTGATCAAGTTTGAAAATAATTAATGGGGGCTCACAATCATAGAAGATGTACAAGATAGTATATTTATATGTGAAATCTCTCTTCCTTCAATATTCTTTCATGAATTGTTCAAGTGACCAATGCTATGTTTGCTAACTTTCAATAAATTTTACCACTTATACTTCTTATTTGTGAAGTCACTACTCCCCATGGGACAAGCATATGAAGCACATATAATTTCAACTTTATGATATTCAATTTATTCAACAATTTACTCTTAGGATATAAGTGAAGCACGAGAGTAAACGAGAAACTACTCCAAAAGGTATAAGTGAAGATCAATGAGTAGGCAAACAATTAAGTAGCTATGTGAAGACTCTCTCTCAATAAAGATTTCAGATCTTGAAAATTTTATTCAAACAGCAAACAAAATGAAAATAAAAGGACACTCCAAGAATAGCACATATCATGTGAACAAGTAAAAACTTAGGCTAACCGATAGGTGTTGATGAAGATAGGTCGGATGCCCACCGGGGCATCCCCAAGCTTAGTTGCTTGAGACTTCTTGGAATGTTAACTTGGGATGCCTTGGGCATCCCCAAGCTTGAGCTCTTGTGTCTCCTTAATTCCTCTCATTTCAATATCTCACCCAAAACTAGAAAACTTCAATCACACCAAACTTAACGGAACTTGTCAGATAGGTTAGTATGATAAAATAAATCATCCACTTAGGTACTGTCAAGACAAGATTCATAATTGTTCTCACATAATTCCTACTGTATTCTATCATTTCTACAATTTATATTGACCAATTTAAGCCATAGAAACTATAAAACAAGCAAACTATGCATTGAAAACAAAATCTATCAAAAACAGAACAGCATGTAGTGAGTGATTTAAAAACCATACTTCTGTACCTTACAAAATTCTGAAAAATTAGAACGACGTAAGCAATTTGTAACCTATTATTGTGTAAAAATTCCAGAATTTTCTCATGCTCCAGTACAGAATAGAAATTCCAGCACTGGACACAAAAGTTTCTGTTTTTGCACAGAATCAAATCAACAAGTATCCACACTATCCCAAAGGCTTTACTTGGCACATTATTGATAGAAAACATATAAAACAAGATTACCACAGTAGCTTAATCATGTGAACACAAAAAAACAGTAGGGGTAAATGTTGGGTTATCTCCCAACAAGCGCTTTTCTTTAATGCCTTTTTAGCTAGGCATGATGATTTCAATGATGCTCGCGTAAAAGTAAAGAATTGAAACACAAAGAGAGAATCATGAATCATATGACAAGCACATTTAAGCCTAACCCACTTCCTATGCATAGGGATTTTGTGAGCAAACAATGTATGGGAGCAAGAATCAACTAGCATAGGAAGGCAAAACAAGCATAACTTCAAAACTTTCAACACATAGAGAGGAAACTTGATATTATTGCAACAACTACAAGCATATGATCCTCTCTCATAATAATTTTCAGTAGCATCATGAATGAATTCAACAATATAACTATCACATAAAAGCATTCTTTTCATGACCTACAAGCATAGAAATTTTATTACTCTCCACATAAGCAAATTTGTTCTCATCAATAATAGTGGGAGAAAATTCAACAAAATAACTATCATGAGATACTTGATTGGCATAATCCAATTGAAAATTAAAATCATGATGACAAGTTTCATGGTTACCATTATTCTTTATAGCATACATGTCATCACAATAATCATCATAGATAGCAACTTTGTTGTCATAATCAATTGAAATCTCTTCCAAAATAGTGGATTCGTCACTAAATAAAGTCATGACCTCTCCAAATCCACATTCATAATTATTGGCATAAGATTCAACACCCTCCAAAATAGTGGGATCATTAGTACCTAGAGTTGACACTCTTCCAAACCCACTTTCATCAATATAATCATCATAAATAGGAGGCATACTATTATCATAATAAATTTTCTCATCAAAACTTGGGGGACTAAAAATATCATCTTCATCAAATATAGCATCCCCAAGCTTATGGCTTTGCATATCACTAGCATCATGGATATTCATAGAAAGCATACTAACAACATTGCAATCATGCTCGTCATTCAAAGTACTCACATTAAACATTTTATTAAATTCTTCCTCTTGCAATTGAGCACAATTTTCCAATCCATCATTTTCAAGAAAGATATTATATAGATGAAGTATGTGAGTCAACCTCAATTCCATTTTTTTTGTAGTTTTCTTTTATGAACCAAACTAGTGATAAAACAAGAAACTAAAAGATTCAATTGCAAGATCTAAAGATATACCTTCAAGCACTCACCTCCCCGGCAACGGCGCCAGAAAAGAGCTTGATGTCTACTACACAACTTATTCTTGTAGACTCGTGTTGGGCCTCCAAGAGCAGAGTTTTGTAGGACAGTAGCAATTTTCCCTCAAGTGGATGACCTAAGGTTTATCAATCCGTGGGAGGCGTAGGATGAAGATGGTCTCTCTCAAACAACTCTGCAACCAAATACAAGAAATCTCTTGCGTCCCCATGATAACCCACAAGTATAGGGGATCAATTGTAGCTTTTTCGATAAATAAGAGTGTCGAACCCAACGAGGAGCTAAAGGTAGAATTAATATTCCCTTCAAGTTCTATCGACCACCGATACAACTCTACGCTCACTTAACGTTCGCTTTACCTAGAACAAGTATGCAACTATTTTGTAGGTGATAGGATAGGTTTGCAAGAATAAAACTAGAAGTACTTTGCGAGAATAAAACTACGAGTAATTTGCAAGATAATAAAAGTTAGTTGTTTAGTAGAAAGCTTTTGTAACACAAGAGAATGATTTGTCCCTAGGCAATCGATAACTAGACCGGTAATCATTGTTGCAATTTTATATGAGGGAGAGGCATGAGCTAACATACTTTCCGTACTTGGATCATATGCACTTATGATTGGAACTCTAGCAAGCATCCGCAACTACCAAAGATCATTAAGGTAAAACCCAACCATAGCATTAAGTATCAAGTCCTCTTTACTCCCATACGCAACAACCCCCTTACTCGGGTGTAAGCTTCTGTCACTCTAGCCGCCCACCATAAGAGAATTATGAACGTATTGCAACACCCTACAGCGGGAATCCCTCACGCTTGCGCGACACGGAGGGCACCATAGGACAGCACCAAAATAAAACATACAACTCAAACCAATCACGATCATCAATCAACCCATAGGACAAAAAGAATCTACTCAAACATCATAGGATGGCCACAAATCATTGGATAACAATATGTAGCATTAAGCACCAAGTTTAAGTAGAGAATTATAGCGGAAAAAGAGAGGTTACACCACTGCATAGAGAGGGAAAGAGTTGGTGTTGACGGCGGCGAAGTTGTTGGTGTAGATCGCCGTCACGATGATTGCCCCGGCGGCGTTCCGGCGCCACCGGGAGAGAGGGGGAGAGAGCCCCCCTCCTTATTCTTCTTCCTTGGCCTCCCCCCTAGATGGGAGGAGAGTTTTCCCCCTGGTCCATGGCTGCCATGGCGGCGGAGGGGCAGGAGCCCCTCCTAGATTGGATCTCTCTCTCTGTTCTCTTCTGTTTCGCGTTCCTGTTTTCTGGCCCGTCACCGTTTCTTAAATTTCCGGAGATCTGTAACTCCGATTGGGCTGAAATTTTAACACGATTTTCTACCGGATATTATCTTTCTTGCGGCGAAAGAAGGGCGTCAACCGACTTACCAGGTGCTCACGAGCCACCAGGGCGCGTCCCCCCCCCCAGGCGTGCCCTGGTGCCTCGTGGCCACCTCGGACACCGTCTTGCGTTGATTCTTCTTCCCAAAAATCACATATATTCCAAAATAAATCTTCGTAAATTTTTATCGCGTTTGGACTTCGTTTGATATGGATATTCTACGAAACAAAAAACATGCAACAAACAGGAACTGGCACTGGGCACTGGATCAATATGTTAGTCCCAAAAATAATATAAAATATTGCCAAAAATATGTGAAAATTGTAGAATATTGGCATGAAACAATAAAAAATTATAGATACGATGGAGACGTATCACCCCAACACACCCAATACAATGGTGAATTGTATAGGTGCACTAGTTCGGCGAAGAGATGGTGATACAAGTGTAGTATGGATAGTAGAAATAGGTTTTTGTAATCTGAAAAATAAAAAACAGCAAGGTAGCAAGTAGCAAAAGTGAGCACAAACGGTATTGCAATGCTTAGAAACAAGGCCTAGGGTTCATACTTTCACTAGTGAAATCTCTCAACAATGCTAACATAATTGAATCATATAACAATCCCTCAACGTGCGACAAAGAATCACTCCAAAGTTCCTATTAGCGGAGAACATAAGATAGAAATTGTAGTAGGGTACGAAACCACCTCAAAGTTATTCTTTCCGATCAATCTATTGATCTATTCCTATAAGTGTCACAAACAGCCCTAGAGTTCATACTAAAACAACACCATATGATACGCATCAACCAACTCTAATGTCACCTAGATACTCCAATGTCACCACAAATATCCGTGACTTGATTATATGATATGCATCAAACAACTTCAGATTCATAATATTCAATCCAACACAAAGAACTTCAAAGAGTGCCCCAAGTTTCGACCAAAAAAAGTAGGACAAAAACGTGCATCAACCCCTATGCATAGATTACCCCAATGTCACCTCGGGAATCTGCGAGTTGAGTGCCAAAACATATATCAAGTGAATCAATATAATACCACATTGTCACCACGGGTATTCATATGCAAGACATACATCAAGTGTTCTCAAATCCATAAAAATATTCAATCCGATAATAGTGAAACCTCAAAGGTAAAAACTCAATTCATCACAACAAGATAGAGGGGGAGAAACACCATATGATCCAACTATATTAACAAAGCTCGCGGTACATCAAGATCGTGCCAAATCAAGAACATGAGAGAGAGAGAGATCAAACATATAGCTACTTGTACATACCCCTAGCCTCGAGGGTGAACTACTCCCTCCCCGTCATGGAGACCGCCGGGATGATGAAGATGGCCTCCGGTGATGATTTCCCCCTCCGGCAGGGTGTCGAAACAGGGCTCCAGATGGTATTTCTTTGGTACAAAGGCGTGCGGCGGCGGCATCGAAGTTCTAGGTTTATTTCTGGGGGTTTCTCTATTTATAGGATTTTTCAGCATTGGAATCACGTGAAAAGGAGCTACGAGGGCCCCACAAGGCAGCACCACACGACCCCCCCCCCCCCAGGCCGCGCCGTGGTGCCTTGTCAGTACCTCGTGAGTCTTCTGGTCCTTCCATGAAGCTTCGGGGGTCTCTTTTGGTCCAAAAAATCATCAAAAAGTTTCGTCCAATTCCGAGAACTTTTATTTCTGCACAAAAAACAACACCACGGTAGTTCTGCTGAAAACAGCGTCAGTCCAGGTTAGTTCTACTCAAATCATACCAAAACCATATAAAATTGGTATAAACATGGCATGAATACTTCATAAATTATAGATACGTTGGAGACGTACCAAGCCTACGTTTTTATTTGTTCACATGATATGTGTTATTCTTGGAGCATTCTTTTGTTTTGTTTTGTTCCTGTTTGTTGTTTGATACAATCCTTAGATCTGAACATTTTGAGAGAGTTTATCCATAGCTATCTATTTACTTAACTACTCTTTGTCTTCACTTATATCTTTTGGAGTAGTTTATTATTTATAAATATATTGAGTAAATTTATCCCCAGAGTAAATTTATAAATATATTGAGTATCATGTAATTGAAATTACATATGCGTTGAAAAGTAAATATGTATCTTATCATCACAATTCAATTTCATATGCTTATATCATGGGAAGTAGTGGCTTCACATTGGGTTTGGGAAGTAAAATCTATTGAAATTTAACAAACATAACATTGGTCATTTGAACAATTCATGAAAGATTAGTACAAAGAAGAGAGATTTCACATGCAAATATATTATCTTGCACATCTTTTGTGATTGTGAACCCTCATTAAATATTTTCACACTTGATCAAATGGTTGATGTTGGACAAGACAACATAATGAGTTATGTTTGTTTATATTTGCATGGAAGTTATATTGTCATGAATCCTCCAACATGTGGTGTTTGTTTATAATCTTTGCAAGCCAACTACTTCCGCACTAAGTAGAGATACTACTTGTGCATAAAAAAACCATAAACCCAGTTTCTTTCTTGAGAGTCCATATAACTACCTCTGGATTGAGTAAGATCCTTCAAGTAAGTTCTCATCTATGCATGCAATAAAAATTTGCCTTAAAAATGTACGATCTTTTATTGGAAGGGATTTAAGCTTTGTATGAACTTGTGGTGGTGCAGTAATAAAAGCGACAAACTGCTGAATAAAGGCCACTCTCACAAGGGGTGATATTAAAGTGTTATTCCTTTTCATTAAAAACTCACACATCCAAATTCAAAAAGCGCATGACAACCTTTGCTTCCCTCTGCGAAGGGCCTATCATTTACTTTTTCTGCATCTTTATTTTCATGTTGAGTCAATTTCTCCTTATTCCAACCTGTCGGGCCCATGGGATCCGGGGTATCCCGGCCCGTCTGCCTTTGGCCCAGGGCGCAACACCTGGCGGAGGCCCAGCATGCGGCCACCAGCAGGCACCTCTGACAAGACCCCTCATGAGGCCCCGGCCTCCTGAGGACCCCTCCTCAGGGAGCGGGCAAGCAAGACTCAGTCGCTTCACCGTGAGCCTCGCGAGGCCCTCTCGCAAGGCGGCCTCCTGAAGTCGCCTCCCGAGGCATCCTCCCGAAGGCGCGCAAGACGGGCGCTGTTCGGCTCGCGGGCCTGCTCCCATGCACGTCACCTCACCAAGGTCCTTGGTGCCTTATCTCCTCACGCAACGGCCACGAGTAGGCTAGCAAGCGCACGTCGCTCCCCCAGTGTGCGATTTGTCGACATGCAGTTGTTTCTGGATGCAAGCCGCTTGGGTGCCGCTCGGGCAGCACCTCGCGAGCCGGCTTGCGGCGGTCGCCTCGGCAGGGGACCTCGCGAGACGAAGACTTCGAGGGCCAAACCTTGAGAGGCTCGCCTCGTGAGCCGCACACTCCTCGTGAGCTGCAGTTCTCCCGATGCTACCCTTCGTGAAGAGCTAAGTCTAACCACCTCGCGAGACGCCCTCACTGTCACTCGAGTTCCCTCCCTTCGTGATCTCGCTAGGTGCTGGCATTTCTCTTTCACGCGAGCCGCTTGCACGCCAAAGGGGGGCTTCCTGAGCATCGCGCCTCAGGACCCCTCACTAGCTCCCGGTGCCTCTCACCTCCTGGCCTTGCCAGGCATCGCGACCTGACATACCAGCGACGGCTGCAGGCCCACTCGGGGGCTGGGTCCTGATGGCGTAGAGCACCGAGGCAAATAAGAAAGAGAAAAATAGGCCTTGAGAGAGGACCTTCGGAGGGAACACACACATTCCAAACCACAAAAGCATTAAGTGAAATATAGAAGCCACTGTTTTCACACCCCCACGGTCGTCCCCAAGACTCCAACACGGACGTCGCGCGTGCCTAGTCGGAGTCCTCGTCTTTGCTCTTGACGCGGGGGGAGTCGTCATCGCTCCCGCTTCCACCGGAGGAGGCGGCACCGTTGTCGCTGTCGTCCTTGCTGGAGGAGCCGCTGTAGCTATCGTCCTCGCTCTCCGCGCAGCACTCCAGGCGGCTACCGGAGATCCCGAAGATCTTCACGAAGAGCGTGGCAGCCCTGTCGTACTTGAACTGGAGGACGTGGCCTAGCTTCAGGCCACGGGCGAGCGCGAACGACTTCCACCCCTGCTTCAAGAACATGAAGCCTGAGGGGGTGAACTCCGTCACCACCCAGGAGGGGCCGTTGCAGCAGCCATCTGCCTGCACCCACAGGCCGAAGGGCGCGCGGTCCACCATCGCCTTCGTGAAGGAGTTGGGAAGCCGGAGCTAGGTGCAGGGCCGGCGATGCATGTTCACTATGAACTCGTGAGCCGCCTCCGCTGAGTGGCTCCCTGCCTGGGGAGGTAGGGCGGCTGCCCCGCCGCGGCCACCTCGGCCGCGAGCACTGCGCCCTTCGCGCCCGCGGGTGGCGCCCCTTCCATGGCCGCTTGGACCGGCGCCGGCGGCCACCGGAGAGCGCCCGCGCCCCCGGGGCGGAACCCTGGACGCGGCTGTTGAAGTGCGAGCTCGGCCTCTTCCCCTCGCCGTCGCCGCAGAGGCCCGCCTGGATTGTGGAGTAGGAGGGAGGAGCTGGTGGAGAAGATGAGCGGGGAGCCCTTCTCCTTCGCCTTTTATAGCGCTCAAGGAAGGCGCGGGGAGACGGAGCGCATGGAGGAAGGCAATGATGGTCTCGCGCCGTGCGCGCGCAGGCTTTATGTCAGCGCGGAAGGTTACCGAGGTGTCGTGGGAGAAGTGGGGGCGTCCCCCATCACATCATGCGCCACGCGTCGTGCCTGGCCCGCAGGCGGTTAGGGCCCGCGCCGTTTCGCTCCCGAATAGGCAGGAACGTGTGCACCGCGGGCCCAGGGGCTACTGTCAGGCCCGTGGGATCCGGGGTATCACAGCCCGTCTGCCTTTGGCCCAGGGCGCAACGCCTGGCGGAGGCCCAGCAGGCGGCCACCAGCAGGCACCTCTGACAAGACCCTTCATGATGCCCCGGCCTCCTGAGGACCCCTCCTCAGGGAGCGGGTAAGTAAGACTCAGCCGCTTCACCGAGAGCCTCGCGAGGCGGCCTCCTGAGGTCGCCTCCCGAGGCATCCTCCCGAAGGCGCGCAAGACGGGCGCTATTCGGCTCGGTCGCGCGGTCTCGTGCCCATCACGTGGGTGACGCGCGCGGCGACGAACGGCGACAGAGGCCGTACCAGCAGGCACGGATGGAGAGGATTTCCCCTTTTGTGCTAAGGGAGCAAGGCCAGCAATCCACTTCCCAAAGCAACCCCCAAAGGTTGCCCGATCGGTGAAAGAAGACCAAGACGACGGGCGTGCAGGGCGGAGGTCATCCCCGAGCCCACCGGCGCGTCATGGACGGCTGCTTTGCAGATGAAGACCACCTTCTGTCAGGATAGACTGCGCCCCTGTCCCCCTTCAAACTTGCCGTTGTGTGGCAACCCTTCCCGCCAATGTTTTCGGGGGAAGAGGACCAAGGCAGATATGAAAGGAGGGCAGGGTGCCGCTGTAGAGGGGGCTGATCCGATCGCCTCCCATCATCTCCTACCTTGTACGCAAGAACGTCTTCTTGCCCACACCAATCCAAACCAAGCAGGAGTAGGGTTTTACATCGCAAGGTGGCCCGAACCTGGGTAAACCGCTGAGTCCACGGTCCGCTCCTCGCTAGAACGCTCTCGCCATAGCTTAGCCATGGTAGGGGACGAAGAGGTAGGAGCGACTCACCCCAGTGTTCGAACCTTTGGGTCCCCGGAGCCCCAACTCCGACAAATGGCGTGCCCGGTAGGGGTGCGCTACTGTTCTTCCGCTCCGTCCTCCGCTCCACCAGCTTCATGACCGACGCCCGCCGCGAGCGCGCTAAACGCAGGGCTGGTCGCGTGGCTCAGACGGAGCCGGTGGCCCGCGGCAACCGCCGCCGCCCTGTTGAGGCTGCTGCCGCCCGGGAGCAGCAGGACTCCTCCCTGCACCCCTCCGTGCGGGCAAAGGGCCACACCGCCACGGCCTCTTCCTCCCTCGCCCACCGAGGGCCGCCGAACGTGCAAGCCGCGCTGCTCATGGGGCGCGAGCTGCTCCGCTACCGCCCAGCTGACACCGACTATGACGCCTGGCTTGGTCGCATCACCGAGCTCGTCAACGTCGCCGGGGACGCTCCGGCGCCTTCCCACTCGCTCCGACCCCCGCCACCTCCTCTGCGCGACGAGCTCGACGGGCCCCAGCGCAACGCGCGGGTGTGTGAGCCATCCCGCGGCACTTCCTCGCCGATACGCGACGAGGCCAGCTGCCAGATCATCCGCCGCGCGCCGCCTGATGCACGTGTGCTCCTTAAGAAGCAGCGCCGGCGCCAAGACCGACCCGTCCAGGAGGTCGCGGCGGCTGGCTGCCAGAACCGCGCCGCCCTCGCCGGAGGTGTACCCTCGAGCGGCGTGGGCTGCCCTGCCTTCACTCGCGAGCTGCGTCGGGTGGTGTGGCCTGCGAAGTTCAAGCCAGAGCTGCCTCCACGTTACGACGGCACCCCCAACCCTGCAGAGTTCCTTTAGCTCTATGCGCTGAGCATCGAAGCGGCGAACGGCGACGACAAGGTCATGGCAAACTGGTTCCCCATGGCCCTCAAGGACGGCCCGCGCTCCTGGCTCATGAATCTCCCTGAGGCGTCGATCTCGTCGTGGGCCGAGCTCTGCACCCAGTTCGTCGCCAACTTCAAGGGCACGCAAGACCGCTCCCTCACCATCAACGACCTGCGGCATATGCGGCAGCGCCCAGACGAGACCCTCCGCAAGTACATCCAGCGCTTCAGCCAGGTGCGCAACAAGATTCCGCGTGCCTCCGACGCGGCCGTCATCTCTGCGTGCTCCACCGGTGTCACGGACGTCAAGATGCGCGAGAAGCTCGCCATCAACGATGAGCTGGACTCGGTGCTTGAGCTATTCGATCTCGCCGACAAGTGCACCAAGGCTGAAGAAGGTCGCCTCTTCGTCCACAACGACCCCGATGCGGCACCCGACGCTGCCAAGGCCAAGAACAAGGACGTCAAGCACAAGGGCCCTGCCGTGCTTGCAGCGGAGCCCGAGCAGAAGCGCGGCCGCGACCGCGACGAGCCCAGGAAAGACGGCCGCCCGCTCTGCGCCTACCAAAACATGCGCTCCCACAGCACCGAGGACTGCCAGGAGCTCAAGCTGCTTCGCGACGAGCGCCAGGGCCGCCGAGGCGACCGCAACGACCGCGGCACCGGCCGCGGAGGTGGCCGCGGCGGCAACCACTGGGACGGCCGCAGCGGCATCGGCAACTTCTGCCAGGCCTGGCGTGACCAGCCTCGTGAGGCAAACCCTCAGGCCAACGCCGCTCTCCCGCCGCTGCCTCCGCCGCCCAGAGGAACGACGTCAACCAGCCTGACGAGGGCGCTGGGGGCTACCAAGAGCCTCGCGCGGTTGCTTGCATCCTCGGCGGGGCTTAAGCTCCCATGTCCAACCGCCACTTCAAGCAGCTCTCTCGCGAGGTGAACGTTGCCCTCCCGAGGCCTGAGGCAGCGCGGCCCCTCAAGTGGTCGCAGTACGCCATCACCTTCGACTCCAAAGACCACCCCAAGTCCACGGCCTCTGCAGGCGCACTCCCCATGCTGTGCACTCCCACCATCAGCAACGTCGCGGTCACCAAGACCCTCATCGACGGAGGCGCCGGCCTCAACGTGATCTTCATCGAGACCTTCGAGACGCTCCAAGTGCCCTACGACCAGCTGATGCCGACCAGGCACTTCTCCGGAGTGACTAATGGCTCCACCATCCCTCTGGGGCAAGTGCGCCTTCCCGTCACCTTCGGCACCTGCAAGAACTACCACACCGAGCTCATCGACTTCGACGTGGCACACATCGGCCTGCCATACAATGCCATCTTGGGCTACCCAGCTCTCGCCAAGTTCATAGCGGCGACCCACCACGCCCACAACGTCCTCAAGATGCCTGGCTGCAGCGGCATCATCACCGTCACCTGCGACGAAAAGGACGCGGTCTGCTCCCTCGAGCACGCCTACAAAGCCACCGCTGCCGCACATCCGGCTGACGAGGACGCGGTCGAGCCTCCTGAGGCCGCACCCGCGAAGAGGAAGCAACTATTCTCTCAGGACCGTGCCGAGACGAAGAAGGTGTCGGTTGACGGCAGCGGCTCAGGCCCTGCCTTCACCATCGGCACCTGCCTCCCTGCTGCATAGGAAAGCGTGCTCGTCACCTTCCTTCGGGAAAACTCGGATGTTTTTGCCTGGAAAGCATCTGACTTGTCCGGTGTACCGAGGGAGGTGATCGAGCACCACTTAGCGGTGTGCCCCAACGCACGCCCCATCAAGCAAAAAGTAGGGCGCCAGGCGCCCGAGAAGCAAGAGTTCATTGTCCAAGAAGTGCACAAGTTACAAGAAGTTGGAGTAGTCCGCGAGGAGCGCCATCCCGAATGGCTCGCCAACCCAGTCGTCGTCCCCAAGAAAGGCGGCAAGGAACGTATGTGCGTCGACTTCACGAGCCTCAACAAGGCCTACCCTCAAGACCCCTTTCTGCTGCCGCGCGTCGGCCAGGGCACGGACTCCGCCACCGGCTACGCCCGCTTGCCCTTCGGCCTGAGGAACACCGGTGCCACCTTCCAGCGGCTGATGTGCTTCGAGTCCCCTAGGCCTCAGGAGCCCCTCAGTCCCTGAGGAGCAAGCTTCCGCGGCAAACCTCACTGAGTGACCCGTGCACTTCTCCAGCACAGTACTACCAGGTGATTTTTGGGTTGTTTAATTGAGGGCGCCTCACGGGCCGCACCAACCTCAAGCTGATCCGTGCCGGACACGGCAGCCTTGCCCCTCTCCTCTTTTTGGTCGTGTAATGGATCCTACTGATTACGCCCTAATAAGTTTATGTTGCTTACATAATTGCGTATTTGGTATGATGCCGTCTCGAGAGCACCGCGCGCTCGCGACCCCTCTCCTGACCGTTCCATGAGCGGGGGCTAGGCACGGCGCCTGTGCTCGGGTCCGTCCCTGCAGCGCAGCTAAATCCAAGCGACTGAGCTCTGGCTCGCGGGCCTGCTCCCGTGCACGTCACCTCACCAACGTCCTTGGTGCCTTATCTCCTCATGCAACGGCCACGAGCAGGCTAGCAAGCGCACGTCGCTCCCCCAGTGTGCGATTTGTCGACATGCAGTTGTTTCTGGAGGCAAGCCGCTCAGGCAGCACCTCGCGAGCCGGCCTGCGGCGGTCGCCTCGGCAGGGGACCTCGCAAGACGAAGACTTCGAGGGCCAAACCTCGAGAGGCACGCCTCGTGAGCCGCGCACTCCTCGTGAGCTGCAGTTCGCCCGATGCTACCCTTCGTGAAGAGCTAAGTCTAACCACCTCGCGAGACGCCCTCACTGTCACTCGAGTTCCCTCCCTTCGTGATCTCGCTAGGCGCTGGCATTTCTCTTTCGCGCGAGCCGCTTGCACGCCAAAGGGGGGCTTCCTGAGCATCGCGCCTCAGGAGCCCTCACTAGCTCCCGGTGCCCCTCACCTCCTGGCCTTGTCCAGGCATCGCGACCTGACATACCAGCGACGGCTGCAGGCCCACTCGGGGGCTCGGTCCTGACGGCGTAGAGCATTGAGGCAAACAAGAAAGAGAAAAATAGGCCTCGCGAGAGGACCTCAGGAGGGAACACACACATTCCAAACCATAAAAGCATTAAGTGAAACATAGAAGCCACTGTTTTCACAACCCCACGGGGTTACATCGATCCAGTAAAGGAAAAGAAAAAAAAGGGAAAAGAGGCCTAGGCGGGGCGCCGTCGTCCCCAAGACTCCAACACGGACGCCGCGCGTGCCTAGTCGGAGTCCTCGTCTTCGCTCTTGACGCGGGGGGAGTCGTCGTCGCTCCCGCTTCCACCGGAGGAGGCGGCACCGTTGTCGCTGTCGTCCTTGCTGGAGGAGCCGCTGTAGCTGTCGTCCTCGCTCTCCGCGCAGCACTCCAGGCGGCTGCCGGAGATCCCGAAGATCTTCACGAAGAGCGTGGCAGCCCTGTCGTACTTGAACTGGAGGATGTGGCCCCGCTTCAGGCCACGGGCGAGAGCAAACGACTTCCACCCCTGCTTCAAGAACATGAAGCCTGAGGGGGTGAACTCCGTCGCCACCCAGGAGGGGCCGTTGCCGCAGCCATCTGCCTGCACCCACAGGCCGAAGGGCGCGCGGTCCGCCATCGCCTTCGTGAAGGAGTTGGGAAGCCGGAGCCAGGTGCAGGGCCGGCGATGCATGTTCACTATGAACTCGTGAGCCGCCTCCGCTGAGTGGCTCCCTGCCTGGGAAGGTAGGGCGGCTGCCCCGCCGCGGCCACCTCGGCCGCGAGCACTGTGCCCGCGGGTGGCGCCCCTTCCACGGCCGCTTGGACCGGCGCCGGCGGCCACCGGAGAGCGCCCGCGCCCCCGGGGCAGAACCCTGGACGCGGCTGCTGAAGCGCGAGCTCGGCCTCTTCCCCTCGCCGTCGCCGCAGAGGCCCGCCTGGATTGTGGAGTAGGAGGGAGGAGCTGGTGGAGAAGACGAGCGGGGAGCCCTTCTCCTTCACCTTTTATATCACTCAAGGAAGGCGCGGGGAGACGGAGCGCATGGAGGAAGGCAATGATGGTCTCGCGCCGCGCGCGGGCAGGCTTTATGTCAGCGCGGGAGGTTACCGAGGTGTCGTGGGAGAAGTGGGTGCGTCCCCCGTCACATCGTGCGCCACGCGTCGCGCCTGGCCCGCAGGCGGTTAGGGCCCGAGTAGGCAGGAACATGTGCACCGCGGGCCCGAGGGCTACTGTCGGGCCCGTGGGATCCGGGGTATCCCAGCCGTCTGCCTTTGGCCCAGGGCGCAACGCCTGGCGGAGGCCCAGCAGGCGGCCACCAGCAGGCACCTCTGACAAGACGCCTCATGATGGCCCGGCCTCCTGAGGACCCCTCCTCGGGGAGCGGGCAAGCAAGACTCAGCCGCTTCACCGAGAGCCTCGCGAGGCGGCCTCCTAAGGTCGCCTCCCGAGGCATCCTCCCGAAGGCGCGCAAGACGGGTGCTATTCGGCTCAGTCGCGCGGTCTCGTGCCCATCACGTGGGTGACGCGTGCGGCGACGAACGGCGATAGAGGCCGTACCAGCAGGCGCGGATGGAGAGGATTTCCCCTTTTGTGCTAAGGGAGCAAGGCCAGCAATCCACTTCCCAAAGCAACCCCCAAAGGTTGCCCGATCGGTGAAAGAAGACCAAGACGACGGGCGTGCAGGGCGAAGGTCATCCCCAAGCCCACCGGCGCGTCATGGACTGCTGTTTTGCAGATGAAGACCACCTTCTGTCAGGATAGACTGCGCCCCTGTCCCCCTTCAAACTTGCCGTTGTGTGGCAACCCTTCCCGCCAATGTTTTCGGGGGAAGAGGACCAAGGCAGATATAAAAGGAGGGCAGGGTGCTGCTGTAGAGGGGGCTGATCCGATCGCCTCCCATCATCTCCTACCTTGTACGCAAGAACGTCTTCTTGCCCACAGCAATCCAAACCAAGCAGGAGTAGGGTTTTACACCGCAAGGTGGCCCGAACCTGGGTAAACCGCTGAGTCCACGGTTTGCTCCTCGCTAGCGCACTCTCGCCGTAGCTTCGCCGTAGCTTAGCCGTGGTAGGGGACGAAGAGGTAGTAGCGAGCTCACCCCGGTGTTCGAACCTTTGGGTCCCCGGAGCCCCAACTCCGACACAACCTCAAATATTCTCCACTTGGCAAACGTCATATGGTGGGGAAAGATCCAGGCACATATATCCAATTGAATATATATGATCATGAGTTATTATTGTTGGCAATTATCCTAGTGATAAATAAGTTGGGTGGTGAAACATTAAACCCCCATCTTCCTTTGGGTCTGATTGAAACAATTTGTTCTAAAAATATGATCCTGAGTGTCAGCAATCATTAGAAGACTATATGATAGTTCACCATGTGAAGTTTACTAAATAAAAGCTCTTGCATAGACTCTTCTGGAAAATATGATGAATTGTAATTGTTTGATGACTGAAAACATAGTTTGTTGGGTTTCAGTAGAGTTTATTGTTTAAACCTTAACATGTGAATAGATTATTACTTGTTCGTGCGAAATTTATGAGAAATAGTTGCTATTTATGATATATAATGATGCTAGAAAAAGTGATTAGAATTATCATTCATCAAAGTTATGCACTACTCTAGCATTCACACTTCATAAATTATTTCTTTTATCATTTACCTACTCGAGAACGTGCAGGAATTAAGCTTGGGGATGCTAATACGTCTCCAACGTATCTATAATTTATGAAGTATTCATGCTATATTTACATCATTTATATATGGTTTTGGTGCACTTTTATATTATTTTTATGGACGATAACTTATTAATCTAGTGCCCAGTGCTAGTTGTTATTTTCTGCATATTTTTGTTTTACAGAAAATAAATATCTAGGAAGGTCAAAACACCCCGGTGATTTTAATATGATTTTTATGGAATATATGAGATTTTTTGGGCGAAGGAATCAACGCAAAATAGTGCCCAAGGGCCTCATACGTCTCCAACGTATCTACTTTTTCAAACACTTTTGCTCTTGTTTCGGACTCTAATTTGCATGATTTGAATGAAACTAACCCGGACTGACGTTGTTTTCAGCAGAACTACCATGGTGTTGTTTTTGTGCAGAAATAAAAGTTCTTGGTATTGCACGAAACTTGGCAGAGATTTTTTATTAAATAAAAAAAAAATACTGGAACGAAGATCTACCGGAGGGGGGCCACCTGCTATCCAAAAGACAACAGGGCGCGCCCCGATGTCTTGTGGGGCCCACAGGCGGCCGTCTGACCTAATTCCAAGCCTATATATTCTATCTTCCCGAGAAAAATAATAAGAGAACAAGTTTCATCGTGTTTTACGACACGGAGCTGTGCCACCTCCTGTTCTTCATCGGGAGGGCTAATCTGGAGTCCGTTCGGGGCTTCGGAGAGGGAGATTCGTCGCCGTCATCATCATCAACCCTTCTTCATCAACAATTCCATGATGCTCACCACCGAGAGTGAGTAATTCCTTCGTAGGCTTGCTGGACGGTGATGGAGATGGATGAGATTTGTCATGTAATCGAGTCAATTTGTTAGGGCTTGATCCCTAGTATCCACTATGTTCTGAGATTGATGTTGCTATGACTTTGCTATGCTTAATGCTTGTCACTAGGGTCCGAGTGCCATGATTTCAGATCTGAACCCTTTATGTTTTCATCAATATATTTCAGTTCTTGATCCTATCTGCTAGTTGTATGCACTTGTTATTGTTCTGAACTGTAGACCCCAAGGTGGCAATAATTGGGATACTCTCCGGGGATGACTGTAATTCGAAGAGTTCGTGTATTCACCATGTGTTAATGCTTTGATCCGGTTCTCTATTAAAAGGAGGCCTTAATTACCCTTAGATTTCCTTATAGACCCCGCTGCCACAGGAGGGTAGGACAAAAGATGCCATACAAGTTCTTATTATAAGCACGTATGACTATATACGGAATACATGCCTACATTGAATTGATGAATTTGAGCTATTGTGTATCGCTCTAGGTTGTGACTGTTGCATGATGAATGTCATCCATACAATTATCCATCATTGATCCAATGCCTGCGATTTGCTCATATTGTCTTTGCTAAGTTACTATTGTTGCTGCTACTGTTACAACTACTACAAAACTGCTACTGTCACCGTTACCGTTACTATTGCTACTGTTACTGTTACTGTCAAACTATCATACTACCATGCTACTAAACACTTTGTTGCAGAGAAATAACTTTCCACATGTGGTTGAATTGACAACTCAACTGCTAAGGCTCATAAATATTCTTTGGCTCCCCTTGTGTCAAATTAATAAATTTGGGTGAAATACTACCCTCGAAGACTGTTGCGATCCCCTATACTTGTGGGTCATCAGGGCCCCATAAGGGCAGGTGGCGCGACCACCCCACTGGTCGCGCCCTGCGCCCTTGTGGTCAGCCGTTAAGTTGGTTGGAGCTCGTCTTTCGCCGCAAGAAAGCTAATTTCCGGAAGAAAATCCCCTGATAATTTTAGGCCGATCGGATTTACATAATTTCGGCTATAAAAGAAATGGTGAAAGGCCAGAAAATAGTAGCGAAGAATAGAAGACTGAAGAGAGATCCAATCTAGGGCAGAGCTCCCTCTCTCCCCAGAAGGCCAAGGGAGAAGAAGAAGGAGGGTGCCCCTTCCCACTCTCCTCCGGTGGCACCGGGACGCCGTCGGGGACATCTCAGCACCAACTTATCCTCCGTTCTCATGGTGATGTGTGTGTAGTTCATTCTCGAGGTTGAGGGTATGTACTAGTAGTTATGTGTTCGATCTCTCTTTCTCTCTCATGTTCTTGATGGATTTGATCTTGATTGTATCATGAGCTTCACTAATAAATTTGGATCTTATGATGTTCATCTCCCTGTATCCTTTTTATGGTGAATTGAGTCTTGCTCTTTGAAGTTTCTTTATGTTGGATTGAATAGTTTGGATTTGAGATCACTTGATGCATGTCTAGTAATTAACTTGTGGATACCCGAGTTGACATTGGGGTAATCTTAGCATAAAGGTTGAAGGATACGAATCATATGGTGTTGTCGTAGTACGATCTCTAGGGCTATCTGTGACACTTTGTGGGTGGTTCAATAGATTGATTGGAAACATAACTTTGAGGTGGTTTGCTACATACGCGATTTCATCCTACTTTCTTCGATAAAAATAGAAACTTTGGAGTGATTCTTTGTTGCACTTTGAGGGATTATCATGTGGTTTAATTATGTTAATGATGTTGAGAGTTGGCACTAGCGAAAATATGAACCCTAGGCCTTGTTTCCAAGTATAGTGACACCATTTTGCTCACTTTTGTTACTTGCTAACTTGCTGTTTTTATTTGTTCGGAATATAAAAGGCTATTTTTAACATCCATATTACACATATATCATCATCTCTTCGCCGAACTAGTGCACCTATGTGTCGGTACCGTGAATGGTTGGTTCACGAGATCAACTACGCATGGACCACGAGTGGCCCACCCCTTGGCCAGAAGCATCAAGACTAGAAGACCCGGGAACTGAGCCTCCGGCAACGACTACGATTCCTTACCCTCGAAGGCATCCCGACCAGGCCGTTCTACACGTGGCGCGACGGTTTCTGCCTCATCAGAGCCAGTGTGACACGTTGCAAGCATGCGGCCTGGGCGGTGAAGATGCATCGGTAACCAAGGGTGAGTCACCAGCTCACCTGCCGCACGGGTGATACCTGCACCGGCGCATGGCGCCACTAGGCCAGATTGCCCCCCTGGGCGGCGGTGACAAGATGGACGTTCGTTCTCGGAAGACAGAAGACCATGACACATCATCGCGCATTTAATGCGTGTACCTACCCTGTCGGCTCTGGGTAGTTCCTTCGCAACTACGCCATTGTGGTACCCCTTGAACTATAAAGGGAGGATCGGGCTACCGAAAACAAGGTTGGACACTTAGTAGAACACCAGTAGGAGCACTCAACGCTTCATGTTCCCGGGAAGGACTTGTAGCTCGCCATCCAGCAATCTAAGACACACGCAAAGCAGGAGTATGGTATTACGCAACCATGCGGCCCGAACCTGGGTAAATCATCGTGTCCATTTCGTGCATTTCGGTAGTGTAGATCCTCACCTTCATGCTCCACTCAAGAACCAGCAAAAGGACATCCCCTGTCCATGGTATCACGCGCGTGTCCTGCACACGCCCGCCGACACTATGCAACTAACAATTGTATTGGTCGTGTTGGGGACACAAGAGACTCTTTTGATGGGGAACGTTGCATGGAAAACAAAAAAAAATCCTACGAAACACCTAAGATCTATTCTATGGAGATGGTAGCAATGAGAGGGGGAGTGTCTACATACCCTTGTAGACCGAAAGCATTAGCTATTTAATGATCGTGGTTGGTGTAGTCGTACTCCCTTCACGATCCAATTCGATCCAGCGCCGAACGGACGACACCTCGTATATTACCGAAAAATCCCGAACATTTTCCGAAACCCTGAATATGACTTCCCATATATAAATCTTTACCTCCGGTCCATTCCGGAGCTCCTCGTGATGTCCCTGATCCCATCCGGGACTCCGAACAATATTCAGTCTTGCCATTATTAATATCCCAATACTACCCTAGCGTTACCGAACGTTAAGTGTGTGACCCTACGGGTTCGAGAATCATGCAGACATGACCGAGACACCTCTCCGATCAATAATCAATAGCGGGACCTAGATGCCCATATTGATTCCCACATATTCAACGAAGATCTTTATCGGTTTGAACCATGAAGTCCAGGATTCAGTTAATCCCGTATACAATTCTCTTTGTCCGGCGATATGTTACTTGCCCGAGATTCGATCGTCGGTATCTCCATACCTAGTTCAATCTCATTACCGACAAGTCTCTTTACTTGTTCCGTAATACAAGATCCCCGTGACTAAACTCATTAATCAAATGCTTGCAAGCTATTCACGATGTTGTATTACCGAGAGGGCCCAGAGATATCTCTTCGTCACACAGAGTGACAAATTCCAGTCTCGATCCATGCAACCCAACAAACACTTTCTGAGATACATGTAGAGCACCTTTATGATCACCCAGTTACGAAGTGATGTTTGATAACCCATAAAGTATTCTTCCGGTATTCGGGAGAGGCATGATCTCATGGTCTAAGAAACAGATACTTGACATGAAGAAAGTTGTAGCAAATAAACTAAGTGATACGATCCGATGCTAAGCTTACGGTTGGGTCTGTCCATCACATCATTAGGAGAATGATGTGATCCCATTATTAAATGACAACTCATGTCTATGGTTAGGAAACCTTAACCATCTTGAATCAACGAGCTAGTCTAGTAGAGGCTTACCAGGGACACGGTGTCTGTTTATGTATCCACACATGTATTTAAATTTCTGGTCAATACAATTCTAGCATGGATAATAAATTTAGGCTAGGTTTAGGTTCGGTTGCTTTTGTTTAATGAAATATGTCAAAAATGTAATGAATGGGCTCTCGTTTAGATGAAAATCATCCGGTTTGCGTGTAATTCGTTCGATTTGTTCAAATCCGGTTTGAAATGTATGCGAACATGGTTGGATGGTCGGCTCCCATATCACTGTCCGCGAACCCGTCCGTACACGTTCGCGGATGTATATCGTGTTCGTTTTAGGGGGTCAACGTTGGAGATGCCCTTATGCCACATTCTAACACCTAAAATATTGACGAAGAGTAAATACATGAAATTAGAATTTTAGAAACTAGCAGGACCAAAGGGCCCATAACCAGGTCACACATGGCATTAAACGGGTCGGCTCGCTATGGACTGGACCCTGGAAGGAACCTGTTAAGAGAAGCAAGACCCGGCTCGGAGAGAAGACCCGGCCTGGGTAGATCAGTTCGGAAGAAAAGAACCAGACTAGGATCCGACTTGTAATAGAAGATAGAATAGTTGTAGTCCTACTAGGACTCTACATGTAAGCCGGCCCCTCCAACTTATATAAGGAGGGGCAAGGCACCCCAAGAGGGACATGTCGATTTGAGACAAGTTAGAGGCAGACAAACTAGTAGCTCTCGAGATAGAGGTAGCAAAACATCACCCTTGTAATCGAGATCATCATCATCATCATCAATAGCAATCAAGCAGGATGTAGACTTTTACCTCCACCGTGAGGGGCTGAACCTGGGTAAAACTCGCGTCTCTCGATTCCGACCAACCCCTTCAAGCTTCCACCTAGTTACGATGGCCTCACCACTAAGTCTGTTCACGAGTACACTTGCCGTGACAAAACCACGACACCATCTTTAACTTATTCGAACTTCAAAGTGATTGAATAATAAATTTATGATTTTGTATATGTTCACATTTTGGGTAGGAAAGAATACATATGTATAACCACAACTAATATTATGCTACTTTGTTAGAATAATGGTTATTAATGATGGCATTCCTATAAGTTTAGACCACAAGCTAGCTGATAGTTTTCATGTTCTGTTAAATCAATATGGATGTTAACATTCAAGTTGACGGTAGCTTTATTGTCCGGTCCACTTGACTAATGGAAAAATGTGTTAGGATTCTTCATGAATTAAAATAGAAATGAACACATCCTTGGTAAAACGTAAGAATGTCAACTTCACCGTGAGTTTAGGTACCAATGGACATCCAACCCGCTTAAGAAGGGTATGGGTAAGATTTTCTTGACCATGAGTTACTCCATTAATATTATGGCATGCGAGTCGTTGGAGGTATATGACCTTTAAAATCCCTAATTCCAATATGTTATAGTCATTGTACAAATAAATCACATACCTTATTTTTATGTCATATATGTGTTTAAGCATATTCAATTCCGTATCATGTATTATTTGAACAAGCGTAGATGACCTATAAACAAAATTGACGCAAACGGATAGATAGATTTCATAATTCCTAACGCTACAAAGAAGTACAGATTTATATCTAGGCTGGAAGATATATATCATACCAGAATGTTGTATAATGCAGTCCCATCTCTTACTTCAACCATGCACTCACATACAAATACTTAACACAGAATAAAAAAATTCATCATCTGCAACGTATTCAAACAAATGAAAGTATTGAGATGACAGACCACTTGTACCTTCTTCCTGACAATATGTTATTAGATGGATTTAAAGCTTGGAACCCAAATTGTTAATGCAACATGTTGGCATATAAATTTCCATTTTTACTTTATATATAATTTTCTTAATAAAGTTAGATATTATATAAATAAAATTTGATACGATGGTCTGTCGATTGGAAAATAAATATGGCTGTGTGAAAGTCATTCAATATATACTCTACAAACATATCCTAGTATTGAATGATTATAATATAATGGTCTGCCTACAGCTCAGCAGATACAAAAACCATTAATTTTCAATTGGATTTAAGATTTTGTTCATACCGATCTCAAATGTATTCATATAGTGCAAAAAAAGTAGAAGGATCTGACTATGGTTGGTCGGCTGAGGAAAAAAAAATCTTTCTCAGTTGACTTTACATATTTTTTCACACATATCTAAAAATATGCTCACATCCATGCATTAATTTATTCATCTAGCGCAAAAAAAGACAAATTTCTCATAGTTACAAAAGTGTAGAATCTTACATGAATCTAATGTTGGATGGACAACTCTCGAACTCTCGGGTGGCTCAGAATTAGAAAGTCTATACGTAGAAAGAGTTGTACAATTTTCCATTAGTGTGTAGGTATGTTGTTCACTTATTTGTTCGGTTCCACATACGGTGCAGACGCATATATAGAATACATATTTTCCATTAGTACATAGGAAATTACCATTCAAATATTTACCTCCTCGGTGGCTGTGAGCTGACTCATATATATGTTTACTCAATGATTGTAAAAAATAAAATAAGTCTCTATATTACTGTACATTGTACAGAGATCAGACTTGCATGCCCATGATAAATTGCCTATGGATGCGTGGATGCATGCACATGCTTCTCAGATGTTTGCATCATTCACAAGCCTATGTACTACGTGGAATCGTTGATAGTAGAGTTTTTGCTTCTTTGGATAGACATTTCACGATCCTTTCAGCAGTTATTTGCAAGGCAAACAGTAAATGCCTCCTCACCCTTCTTACGTACACATGTTCAAGCCAGCTACTGCTACTGGAAAATTCAAACATGCAAGGAGAAATTACCAGACGTATGTACCAGTTCATCTTAGCTATATACCAGTGGCAACCCACGCTCCAATCTTGCAACCTGCCGAGGTGTGCGCCTTCTAAGCCACTCAAGTGCGAGGTTTGCATCTTGGAGCTTGCAAACAATGATCGCCACGTCGTCCATGTACCTGTAGCTTCGCGAGGTCTGCATTGTCATGGCCTCGTCTGCCGACGCCGCCCAAGAGATCATATGAAGACACATGATGCCAGTTTCGTCACTTGAATGCCACCATGCAGCGGCTGATGGCAGATAGCTTTGTGTTTGAGCGCTAGGGCGTCCTGTGGCGGCAGCTCCGCAAGTTGTCCGTCATGGAGCTTCTCGGTCCTAACACATCCGCTAATTCTTCCACACGTGGCGTCATCGTCCTCCAGCGAAGCCGTGAACGTCAGCGAGTCGGCGAGGGAATCACCACGTTCCTTGGGAACTTGATGATGCCACCCTTGCTGGACCAAAAGATTGCAGATGTAATTATCTAGGTTTTTTTATGACGTGGTAGACCAAAAGATTGTGGATGTAATTCTCTAGTTTTTTTTTGACAGGAAGATGTAATTATCCATGCAATTCCCTAGTTTTTCACGACAGGGATGTAATTATCCAATTATTTGGGCTTTAGGGATAGTAACCCTTCCGTAAGAGGCCTTTGAAAAAGGGTTTGAGTTTTCATGAGAGAGACCAGGTATGGCACGTTAGCATGTTAAAAAAATAAAGGTATGGCACGTTAAGGACTCGTGGTTCGTTTCAACACTAGTATATATATGTTACGCATATCTAACGGTTACATGATAATAATTTTAAAGGACCCACCAGATTAAGGGCTAGTATTTTCTAATTAACGTGGAATTTTTAAACTAATTCTCTTGCTAATTAACGTGGAATTTTTAAACTAATTCTCCTGCTTCTGATTAACCCATCATTTACTTTTTATATATAATAGATAGATTAGAACTTTAAGAATCTAAGAGCATCTATAACCACATTTGCCTAATATGAGGCCTTATACGCCCGCGGACGCGTGAGCGGCCAGTCCCCATTTCCCCCTGTCCACAACCGCAGTCCCCATATCCGAATACCCAATTCCATACAATGCATGCAACAACATAAACAACGCAGATCAACATAACAATAGATCGAATGAGGAATATAGATAGATTTGGGCATAGTTCACCGGACACACAGGATCAAACACAAAAAACATAGTTCGCCGGATTCTACAAGATACAAAATATACATATAGTTAGCTAGACCATGAGGACAGGCGGAGATCACCATTTTGGGCCCTTGCCCTTGCGGTCACCGGCGCGGCGTTCCATTTCCGTGTACGTGTCCGCGGCGAGAGGATCGTCGTCGTCATCCATGCTGGTCGTGCCGCTCTCCGACGCTAACGAGATGTAGTCGGAGAGGCAGCGGATGGCGCGGGCATGCTCCTTCGCATGGCGGGCCGCCTTGGCCATAGCGGTCTCTTTCTTCCTCGTGAGGCGCTCCAAAGCTTCGAGCCTGAGCCCGAGTGCCTTCGCATTTTTGCGCCAGAGGCGCCTAGCGTCGGACTCCGTCGTGGTCAGCGAACGGTGCATGACCTCGCAGAGGAGTGCCTCCTCCGAGTTGACGAGGACGGAGTGGCTGCGTTGGTGGGAAGAGCCGGCTTCCGCCACGGCCGTGGCCCGCTGCCGCTCACGAGCCGCATTGCGGCGGTTGGACCCGGAGGAGCTGGTGGCGGACGCAACTGAGCTCGAGCTCCCGCCGGTGTCTAGCCGCGACCGCTGGATGGCGATGCAGAGCGCCAGCTCCTCCTCGTCCGGCGCGTCGCTGCCGGAGCTGAAGTCCTCCTCCTTCACGAGGTCGTCCCAGTCCATGGAATCGGTCTCATTGCCGGGGTCGTGGCCGGACCTGGCCATGAAGGAGGGGGTGGAGAGGGGCTGAGAGAGGAATGGGAGGAGACGGGAGGAGAGCGGAGAGGACGGGAGCACTGAAAGACTTAGGGTTTGTCGAACTGGGTTTTTGTGACGGCAGCTGTGGGGGCGGTGCGGGCCATAGCGAGCCGGTCCGACATGGCGGCAGTTCCCGGGCTCGTCCGGGCCTCCCCATATCCGCCCCACATATGGGCTGGATATGGGGGTTGCCGGACAGCCCGGGAGTTTGGGCTGGTTCTGGGGAGCCCCGCTGAGTGCTGTTTTTTTGGGAATGTGACCGGACAGCCCGTTTGGGGCGGCTTTGAGCGCTCCGGCTGTAGATCCTCTAACATGCTTCGATGTTTGACAGCTTAATCCCCTAACCCAATTCTTATACGCCGAATTAAGCCTTGTTTCTACTTGAAAAGGACTAAGCCGGTCATCAAAGTACTCTCTTTGTTAATTGAAGTTACCGAGTACTGCTAGTAACGAGCCTAACTAACACCACGGCTTCGAAACGCAGGGAAATCACGCAGCACGATGACGATTACGGGTTGCGTGGATCGAAGTCGGATCGGGCGCACCACATTTTATCGGATCTCGCGTTGGGTTCCCGTGTTCCAAAGGAAATCGCTTCCCCGTCCTCCGAAGCAGGCACGACGCACCACATCGCGTACACATGCAAGTTTTCGATCTTTTCTCTCGAGGGAAATGGCCAACGTTAGTTTAAGCAGGCAGTGGACTCCGGGACTGTATCGGGTGCTGGGAGCGAAAAAGTCTTCTGCTAGGGGTTGGCGCCGAATCTGTGAGATTGCTGCATGTCCATGACTAACAGACGTACGGCCACTCACAATTGTTGCGCCTAATAATTGTTCTACATGGCCTTCTTAATCATGGTTACTCCATGCTCCTGTATATTTTTAACGAAATTGCTGTGCATCCTGTCTTTTTTTCTGTTCCTGCAAGTACAAAGCACCCTAATCATAATAAAAATTACAACGGGATCCCTGGACCACCGAACGGCTATTGCCGTCGTTAGAACGAGCCGTCGACGCGCCACTCCCATACCGAGGCCGGCCTGACCATGTCAATGACAACCGAGAAGTCTCCGTGCATGTGCCCAAGGATCAGTGTCCTGGAGCCGTAGTCGTCGTCATTGAACCCTTGAATCAATCCGAAGTACTTGGCACCAAATCTCATCGTCGCGTATGCATGGCGAGAAACACTAACCTTGCTGCCCCAAGAAACCGGCGGGAATGTACGCCAGAGCTCCGTCTAATCCGTCCCGATGGACAAACTCAAGAAGGATCGAAGCCCGAAAGATCGACAAAGATGAAGCAATCCATGTAGGTTTTAAAAATTATACAAAAGATCGCATGGTAGAGGACGGATTAAAACCTTCCATCTTCTTCTTTTTTTGCGAATGAAAACCTTCCTTCTTCTACCGTGCGATTTTTTGTGCAATTTTTAAAACTTACTATACATATAGATTTCAACTAAATTACAAATGTGACTAGTATTTCTCTCGGGAAGGCCCAAATGTTTCTTTCAAGTATCTACTCTGTGATATTTTGGCAAGCTTGGTGTGCTTTTCAAACTCTGTAGGAGCTGCACAGTGCGGTGCATCTGGCCAAGTGCCAAGCAGAAAAGGACACGAGAGGCCACCCGTGTGCACATGGCATGATGATTAAATTTGCTCCTTAATTATGCCATTAGGGTCTTTGAGAGATCGATCGGATGGACTTGGCACTGCCAAAAGTCCATCGGTGTAATCATTAGGCGCCGGATTAGACTGCCGAAACCTGGCCGGTGTGTGGTGGTGGCTCTCACTTGCTAATCTACAACTATTACCAACACCGGATCCAATCGAATCCGATCAAGTCCACTAGCTAAAGCAAGGGAACGACTTCTTTTTCGCGTGGTTGCATCAATTAGCTCGTTATTTATCGCCTCCACTAGCGCTATATTTAGGCACTCAGTAGCTACCTAGGTCCATATATTTCCCTCCTAGCCACTAGCCTATGGTAGATGTTTTTTTACATCAATATGGTAGATGTTTGTTTAATTAGATTAGAAGGCAGTTAGTTGGCTAATTGCATGTGCTTATGCCAGTATGTTACATGTATGTACAGTTTAGTATTTAATGACTGGTAGAAGTTTGACTGTAATTTCTAATTCGTGGTGGGTGTGAGCACTTACAAAAATGAATTGCTACAATAGTAAAAAAAAATAACTTTCTCGAGAACAACAGAAATGAAAAAAAAAAAACTACTGCGCAATCTAGTCCTACTCCAGTTCGAATTCGAATAGGAAAGAAAACAATAATTCTAAACACACGGACGCTTACAGGGACATTACGGGGTCTCCCTTCTAACTAATCTCCCCCCCCCCCCCCCCCCCCCCCGATTTTCAGGCGGGGGTGGGTCCCTGTCCCTTCACCTGATTTGATCCAATCAAATGATCCCATGTAGGCCACTCCGTTGATCCCGTAATATCCCGCCCGTGTGTGTAGCATTGCTCGAAAGAAAACCATGCATCATCACACACTGTTTGTTCGTTTGTTGGTCTGACTATTGGATTTGGGGGAGGACCGGTGATCTTTACTTTGTACTCATTCGTTTATCATTTTCCCATTTCGAAACAAACCAGATCAAATAGAGGTACCGGCAAGCGCGCACGCGCACGGGGGGCTGAAAAGAAAGAAAAGACGACGCACCAAGGCGACAAAACCCGTATGGGCTGGACGAGGGGCCGACGCGCCCGCGTCGCCAGGCAAGGCATGGCTGGCAAGCTTCGCGTATCGGGGTCGGGGACCGGACGGCCACCGTCTCCTTTTTCTTATCCTCATCATAAGTTGTTTTTGGACTTGGTTCTGTCCTATAGATTCCTACCAATCGCCTCGCCCCTCAGGTTACTAGGCTTCAAGCTTCGTGCTTATCTGCCTCGTGTCAATTCATCGCCTAATTAAGTGTTTTTTTCTCGTTTTTTCAGGGGAATTAAGTGCTTCCTTTTGGTTATAACACCCAAAGGAACAATGTATTTTGTAGATTATCAAAAGAAAACAATATATATTTTGCAATATCTATGCCCATATTACGTCGACGGACCACGGCGGACCATTGGCCGCGGGCTAGCTACATGCACGCATGGCCGGCCACCGAGCACGGTGGCTAGCTACATGCATTATTAGCATGCTGCGCGCACGTACGCACGCATGGCGTACATGGTGATGCAAGTCTCTTTCGGTCGTGTGTCGAGGGCCCGGGGGGAGAATCCGATCGAGGAATTGAGCCGATTCCGTGGAAAAAGCTTCTCAAACTAGGGAGGATATGGACCCAACCCAAGCAGCATAATTTTGGTCTTATAATTTCCTCTCTTTTTTCCAAGCTAAGGGTTGATGCCTAGCTGCCGGTTTGGGTTCAC
Organism: Elymus sibiricus; assembly: GCA_039707655.1. Lineage (NCBI taxonomy): Eukaryota > Viridiplantae > Streptophyta > Magnoliopsida > Poales > Poaceae > Elymus > Elymus sibiricus. The sequence goes on from CM077668.1 coordinate 346,100,936, forward strand.
CACGATTGATCGACTTGTTCCACTCATATACGGATCTTACTAATTTGGGATACTAAATTTTGCTGGTGTGGGAAACGGGCGAGATTAATAATGTTAGATCATATATATGGAATTTTCCTGCAAAAAAATAAATAAAAGATGATATGGAGTCGCATGCGGACTCTCTAGATGGAGAATGTTGAGAATATTACTCCACTATGGGGAGATATGCTTGTACCAATGAAAATCCTTGATTTGATATAAAAGTTTGGTACCAATGAAAATCCTTGATTTGCTATAATGATGTAGGTATCAGCGGTCAACTTACAGTCTCCACTTGTTGGCCAAGCAAAAATTGATATTTTGTCAACAAAACGTTTATCGCCTCCTTGGTTCGTAAGATTTCAAGAGCGTAGAAATAGAAAAAACTTATGAGTTACTCCCTCTGTAACTTAATATAAGATGTTTTTGGACACTGTCATAGACTCTAAAAACGTCTGATATAAAGTTATAAAGGGAGATAATGTTTTGTTACAGAGTATATGACATGGCATGTTGAATCCCTCATGAAATGGAAACACATGAATGTATAATAGATGATCTTTGGTACGGTCATAGGAGAAACATGGGATTTTTATCTGAAGGATTGAGTGTATGGCATAGTTGCTATTGAAACAAAGTGAAAATCACCTTAGGTTAGACTCAATGGAAAAAAAATCTTTAGAATTGCATGCAAATTAGATCACAGGAATTCCTAATCCTACAAACCAAACAAGCTTCATAGATTTGTTCTTCTAAGAAACAGAATCCTCGATGATCATCTACAATGCAAAGTGCTAAGAGAGGTGCTTATATAGTCATGTTTTTCCTTAAGAACCTATACTTGTTTCTATAATAGATGTGCCTAATTAATCATCCATGCTCTATTAATAAGCATCGATGCCTAAACAAAATTGGTTATATTGTTCTAGCAATGCTCGGAGCACCTTGCGTTGTATATGGCCTAATATTCCTATAAAATTCCTTGAGCCAAATAGGCCCTTGGACTATATAGACACTAAATAAAATGTTTTAGACTATAGGGACACATAACTCGTGCGCACACAAACACATGTGTGTCCCTTGCACATACAAAAAAACATCAACATGTGTAGATCCTCGTGAGGTTCAAATCTAGGTATTATCGTGACAGCAACAAATAACTTTGCTCTGTGAGACCATGTCCCGATTCATTTAAGATTTGTTGAATGATCCTTGAATAAGAAGAACACCTGCATCTAACTTATTGAAGATGTGCAATGAGATTCCAGTTCTTTCATGTATTTAGTTTATGGACACTATGCAACCTATTAGTTTTAAAATGCAAAGTAAGGAACATGCATGATTGAAATATCATGGCTTGCTTGGTCCTACAAAAGGACAAACCCCATGAGTTGCACATAACAGGTATTTGGATAGTGGACAAGGGAATACACGAATTTAAAAATTATGCATTAAATGGTTAGGGTATGCACAACGGTGTTCCCACTTGCCGAGTTAGAAGAAAGAGGAACGAAAAAAGGTTTTTCTTCGCTTAGTAAAGGATATATGAAAATTCTCTCATTTGTAAAAGATCACATCTCTTGGTTACATATTTCTCTAGTTTACTTTTAGGAGAAAGCAAATAATAATCGTTATACATGACACTAATACATAGTCCACGATATATCATGTCTTTTATCTTCTCTAGATGACATGTATAATGTATTGCATAAAAAATATATTGTATTATCAACCACTATTCATTCCCATGGTGGAAGAAGGTGGAATGCTGAGTAAATCTTAGAGACATTATATTTCGAACCGTGTTTGGTGGTTTTATCCAAATTATTATAGGAATTATCTATCACAAAAAACTATCCAAACACTATGATTATGACCAGCTCTTTTGGGGTGTAATATCAGTTTTCCTTTCCTAAAATAATTTTGCGCTAAAGTAGTCCATTATAGTAATCATGCAAGGGAACAACATGTTGCAACAACTCCTCAAGAATTTTTACCATTCATGAAGAAAAGAAATCATGTGGTAGGTTAGGATATGTACAGTGATGCTACCTTAGTAGTACCACGTATGATGATTGCATGTTGGAGAGATGATAAAAAAAGGGTTTGCTTTATCTTTACTACAAATAATTCCTAGTAGGGGACATAAGACAATTCTCTCCATTGTACACTTGTCGTCTCTCATTACATAATTCTCTAGTTTAATTTCATTCACTGCATAATCTTAGGAGCTTGCAAACCTTCATTGTCACATAATAGTAGGACATAATCGAATGTATAGCAGATTTCGTAGTCTTCTCTGGATGATATGCATTGCATAAAAAATATTGACTTATCAATCAGTGCACATGCCCTTGAAAGGTGGGAAGGGAGAGGAAAGGCATGCATATCCTGCAGAGATAATATCAAAGAGAATACACTAGATTCTGAACCGTGTTCGGCGGTTTCATCCTAATTTCTATCACAAAAGAATTCTTGGTGCATTACCACTATACGAGCACTGCAAATATGACCTTCTTGTGGGTCGCAATATCCTTTATTTATTTTCTAAAATCATTTTTTGTACTAAAGAAGTTTTGTTTACCTACTAGTGTTTGTTACTTCGATTGGATGTAGGAACTTTTTCTGGAACTCAAGGCTTCGTGTGTAACACGATACCGTTCCCCAAATCACATAAGAAATATACCGTCTCATTTGGAATTCCATCGAGATTCACAAGTCTCGGTTAGTTCATCATTGTAATTTTGCAACGAAACAAGATATTGCAACAAAACCTTAAAAAACACCTTTCAGCCAGAAAAGAAATTCGACCTTCCAAATGAAGCTATATATCTATCCTATTTTATACCCATATGGACTAGCACCTAACACGGTTGTAGCAAACACCCACCTACCATAACCAAAGCTCCAAATACTCAAATGGCATGGGTCCATCCAGCTACTTAAGCTCCAAATACTCAAATGGCATGGCTTGCTTGGTCCTACAAAAGGACAAACCCCATGAGTTGCGCATAACAGGTATTTGGATAGTGGACAAGGGAATACACGAATTTAAACATTATGCATTAAATGGTTAGGGTATGCACAACCGTGCTGCCACCTGCCAAGTTAGAAGAAAGAGAAACGAAAAAAGGATTTCGTTCGCCTAGTAATGGATATATTAAAAATCTCTCAAGAAAAAATCTCAAACATAATACACTAGATTCCGAACCATATTCGGCGATTTCATCCAAATTTCTACCACAAAAAGAATTCTTGGTGCATTACCACTATACGAACACTGCAAATATGACCTTCTTGCGGGTCGCGATATCCTTTATTTATTTTCTAAAATCATTTTTGTACTAAAGGAGTTTTGTTTACCTACTAGTGTTTGTTACTTCCACTGGATGTGGGAACTTTTTCTGGAATTCAAGGCTTCGTGTGTAACACGACACCGTTCCTCAAATCACATAAGAAATAAACCGTCTCATTTGGAATTCCATCGAGATTCACACGTCTCTAGTCCATCTTTGTAATTTTGCAACGAAACAACATATTGCAACAAAACCTTAATAAAATACCTTTCACCAAGAAAAGAAATTCCACCTTCCAAATGAAGCTATATATCTATCCTAGTTTATACCCATATGGACATGCACCTAACACGGTTGTAGGAAACACCCACCTAACCATAACCAAAGCTCCAATACTCAAATGGCATGGGTCCATCCAGATCCTTAAGTACATTTACTCCCCCCCTAACTTTCTCACCAAAAGCAGGATTAGCTAGCCGGCCTAGCTAAACGATCCAAGCACTTCCTTTTTATTGGAAAAAAAGGGGTGGTACGAAAGAACAACTTCGATGAGGCACTCGATGATACCTAGCTAACCTAGATGATTAGCTTAGCGTGCTAACCAATCCCCGGCTCCCGCCTCCGCCGATCTTTTCCGCACGGCGGGCATTAAACAAGGACGGGTTTTCTCCGCCACCGATCGATCACATCATGATTATTTTGGTTTGCCGCTGGTATCGATCGGCACATCCGTCCCAGTCGATCAATCTATCGAGATCTTCTGGAAATTCGCCGGCGAGTGGGATCGAAGCGCTCGAGTGCGTCGCCAATGGCGACCTTTGCCGCGGCTCCGGCATGGATATGTTTACTCCCGATCGACGTCGCATCGCTTGGCGCTGCGTTAAGGCCGCGCCAGCCGACGCCACCAACCTCGCTGCCGGCTCCTTTACTGTGGACTCCACGCCTGCAGCGTTATTACAGCGACACTGGGGCGCTCTCTGCCTCTGTTTCAAGCAAACTTTTGAATAGCCGGCTATAGCAAATAGCCGCGGCATTTTTGGAGGCTACAAAAGGCTATAGCCGGGCTATAGCGCAGCTAAAGCCCTATAGCTGTTTTGCTAAATAATTTAATAAATTTAAATTTTGGGCAGCATATATTTGTGTATATATCAATAATTGACAGATATATAGCATATAAACAGCAATTTTGATAAACATAGATATAAATAACAGGAGTTCCAGGCATAGTTCTCCACATATTACAAGTTTACAACATTAAGTAGCATCAGAAGACAGTCTTGTCCAAATATTACAACAAAAGCTAGCATGTAGCAAGACGAAGGTAAGGACATAGTTCATCACAGATACAAAATCTTCACAGCAAGCAACAAGTTCACATTGCCCATAAATACATGCATGTGATCAATCTGAGTCTGAAGCATCAGAGAGCACATCATCATCTTGATGCTGATTACCTTCTGTTTCCGAAGATGAAGAATTGGAAGAATCAGAAAGTACAGTGTCTTCTTGAACACAATGAAGCAAAGAATGCATACTTTTCTTCCGCTTCTTCCTAATGTGTGCATGTCGCTTTCCTCGGGCCTATGATGTTGATGTTTCTGGTTCTTGAGTAGAAGTATCAGGTTGTTCTTGTTCACCTTGAACATTTTCTTCAGGAACAATCCCAATAATGAACTCGTTCTCAACATCTTCAAAAACATCATCCACTATCTTCTCTATTGGCTCTTTTCTCCTGTTCTCTTTCTTATCCATCATCTGTGAGTTGACTTTGACAAAGACAAGATCCCTAAGCCTATCACTAAGTAGCCTACTGCGCTTCTTTGCATGGACCTGTGTATTATATTCAAATTTTAGTAACCAACAACAGTTATATAAATGTAAATTCTGCAATAAACTAGAAGTTGATCTTTTTATTCACTGTATGTTGGTTTGCAGCTTTGCACAATATGTAACTAGTACATAGTAACCAAAAATCATGCATTACAGGCAAAGATGACAAAAGAGAGTTTGTTGTTGATTAAATCATAACCAGGAAGGAATAGTATAAGATGACTTACTTGTTCAAATGCTGAAAAATTTCTCTCACAACCTGAGGAGCTGCATGTCAAACTAAGAATAAATTAAGAATGCAAAAAATAAATTTTCTGTCCATAAATCAGTATAGAATTTAGGAAGAGACTCCACCATCAGCAACAATTCTATAGCAAATTCTACCGTTCATGTAGCATAAAATCCATTTTTTCTCTCCAACAGATGTACAGAACTAATTAGAACTTGGTGGCATCGAGTACTAGTAGTCTAGTACTAGATCTGACAACCAAAACGAGTAGGAATTAATTAATGAGTCCATACGTCTTCTAACTGGTAGCAGAATTCTCCATGTTAAATTGCTGTAAACCAAACACTAGCCATCCATCTGTCGTGCGGCCATACCAGATATGAGGACAGGGAGTCAGGAACATGCGTACCTTGATGAGACATCGCTGCTTGTAGTTGAGGTCGGGGCGAGGAAGAGCGGGCGTGCGGCGGTCGGGAACGGCGAGGGCGGCGGCCGGTTCAGCGCGAGGACGGCGGCCGGTTCAGCGCGAGGACGGCGGCCGGTTCAGCGCGAGGACGACGGCCGGTTCAGCGCGAGGACGACGGACGGGAAGCGCGAGGCGGCAGCCGGGAAGTGCGATGGCGGCAGCCGGTTCAGCAGCCAGGGCGGCGGCCGGAAAGAACTCGTGTGCGCAGCGCCGCCATGTCGCCTGCCATTTGGGGAGAGAGGAGGAAGTGAGGACTGAGGAAGCTTTTGGGCTAGGGTTACAACGAGGGCGGTCAGTTTTGGCCGCTGAATTGGGCCGCGCCCGCAAATTTTGGTCCAAAAATTTTTGGGCTCCAAGAGCGGGAGTATAGCGGCTATGAGGCTAAATTAAGGCTAAATTAGCTTAGCTGGGCTATTAGCGGCTAATGTCCATTTAGGCTATAAAGGCCTTAGCTGTAGCCGCAGACCTCCCCAAAGGCTATAGCCCGGCTATAGCCGGTCAATAGCCGGCTATTCAAAACTTTGGTTTCAAGGAGTGGCCTCTTTGCTCTGAGGCTGTGTTGTATAGTAGCAGCCGGGTTGCTGTTGCACCATGCATGCTGACATATGGTTTATTACTGTACAGTTCTTGGCGGACAAGAATGAAGCTGCAAGTGAAAAAATAAACAATAATTTGTTGGGGACGCTGCTGGCTGGGCTGGGGTGGTGGGCTTGATCTCTTAACTTGACGGGCACCTGAACAGGTGGCGACTAACGATTTAGGAATTAGGACTCAATAGACAAAGATGCCAAGTTCCAACAGTTGAACAAAATCAGGGTCCAGTTTAATATGCTTGATCAGGACGTGCTGCTAGACTGTACTATAAGGCAGGCCCATAAATTCATGATAATGTCATGACATCTATCAGCTTAATAACGAGAGAAAAAAAGAGTAAGGCTCTCCAACTACCTCTCACACAACCATTATAAGAGAACCATGGGTCACTAAATATAGTTGCTAACCTGGCAATTGACTATCATTTCTCCATTTGGCAACCGCTAGTGCATGGGGCGTCTCTTAAAAAAAGAATTGCTCATGACACACTCATTTTTTAACCAATTTGTTTTGCTCGCTCTTTCTTTCCTTTTTTTTTCTTTCTTTCTACATACACGCGCCGCCTGGAAGAACCCCACGGGATAGATGCAGGATTCCAGCTGGACTGGCTGTGCAAAAAAAATCAAATCAAATCAGAGCACTTCCTTGTAGGCAAAGAAGAATTTTTCGTTTGTGTGGAGAAGCTTTTGCATTTATGCTCCACTCAGGTGCATGGCATGATGATATCACTTGATGGTTGAACAGTGGCAGACATGCTTGATGTGCATCAGAGTAGTAGTAGACCTCCTAGTGAATCAATGCAGCCAACAATACACCAGTAGTGTTCTTGCAAGAAATGCAGTGGAGATGACATACGTATATGATGCCATCATCCGGCTGACTTCTCCTCTCCTAATCTTACTACTAGGGAGTGCCAGCTGGCCAGGCTCTGACTCTGCATCCATTTGCTCATGTTTTACTTTTACTAGTTTAACTTGAAAATCATTGCAAGTACAAATGGAAAGGACGGTACAGAGTACTAGCACAAATGTGTAAGCCAAGCAAACAACGTAAGCGTTCCAGTGACGAACTGCATGATCGCTTTTCCATGTGCTTTGGTACGTAGGAGATGATCACACACAACTCTGTTATGGAAACTCATTAGCACGAAAGGAAACCACTCAAGACTCGTGAGCCATGGCCGTTAGAGCATATACAGCCAGGCGTCTCAAACCGGCCTCAAACGCTCGGGCAGCCCGTCCGGTCACTGACCGGTCACGAAAATGTGACCCAGACGGGCGCCTCAAACGCCTGGGCTGACCGGCACCCCTCATATCCAGCCCAAATATGCGAATATGGGGGCGCCCGGGCGTGTCCGCCACGTCGGCCTAGCCCGCGCTGGCCCGCAACGACCCTCGTCCCCATCCGCTCGCCGGACCAAACCCTAGCCACTTCACACTCCACTCCCCTCCACTCCCTCCGCCACCCAAGCTCACCTCCGGCGATTTCCGGCCGTCTCCGGCATGGCGCGCAGCGGATCTGACTCCGACCAGTCCGGATCCGTCGACTGTGGTGTCATCCCGTGCGGGTTGGAGGAGGCAATGGCGGTCTGCATTGCACTCCGCCGCTCCCCGGGACGACAGCGCCCGGCCGACGGAAGGATCTGTCCGGTGCGACTCCATAGCGTCGGCTCAACGGGCGCTCGGGTCCTCTGGGGCTGGATCATCGCGGTCCCGGCAGCCGGAAAACCTCTCCTTCCCCATCACCGGTCGGGCAGACAATGAGTCCCACAGGGAACGGGCGGCCCGCCGTGGGAAGGAGAGGATAAGGGCCGCCGAGGCCCGTATCGCGGCGGAAATGGCGGCGGCGGCGGCTGATGCGGCGGTGCGGGCGGCCGCAGAGGAGGAAGCCATCCGCGCCCTCATTGTGAAGAAACGGCAGCGGAGGAACACGCGCGCCCTCGCCTGAGAGCAGAATCGGGCGGTCCATTCCATGCCCGGACTGCCACCGAAGTAGGAGAAGGAGGACAGCGGCGGCGAGGACAGCTTCGGTGACGAGCAGATCCGGCTCGATCCCTACTGCGTCTTCGACCGGTACTTCCGCGAGAAGGACGGCAAGGGCGCCGGGAAGGGCAAGGGCAGCCGTGGATGATCTCCACCATAGACAAACATGCCAAATTTTGGTAGTCCGATGGCATGTTAGTAGTGACGGAGTAGCCGGACAATGTGTGTAATGCATCAACGTAGTTGCATGAGTTTGTATGGATTTGAAATATGATAATTGAGGTGTCCGATTTTGAAAAGGCAAATTTGAGGCTTGACCGGTCAGTGTCCGCGAACGCGCCCGAACGCGTCTGCGGGCGTTTGAGGGTCCAGGCGCGTTCGCGGGCGTTTGAGGGTCCGGATTTATAAAGTCCGGCTGTAGATGGTCTTACGAGATTCTTTTTGCGAGGAGCGTTTCAGCGCAAGAGTAAAACAGGCATCACGTATTTGTCTTGTCTCAGTTGTGTGTTGCATTTTAAAACCCACAATCAGCTGTTTTTTCACTAGTAGTATACGTTTTTAAAGAGTGATTTTAAAACTCCCTACCTCTTTTGTTGAACAAGGGTAAATATACACGAGAGAAATTAATTGACCTTATCCATATGTAGATCAAGGGTATATTCGTGGTGTCTTTCCTTTCAAATGAAATTCTTGACAGGTCACCGCTCGTTGATCTGAAAAAGGAAGCGCTCAGCGTTTCGAAATTGTTGCCGAGGGTCAAGGTTAGTTAAGATCAATCGTCAGGCCAATGCGGTGGCGCACGAGATTGCTAAGTTTAGTTTTCTTAATAAGTCAGATGGTATTTTGTTTAATAGTTTTTCGCCAAATGTGGCGCATGCTGTAATGAATGATTGTAAGAACATTTTAATTAATTAATATATTGGAGTGTTTTTCAAAAATAAAAATCAAGGGTAAATATGTCCAGAGTAAACATTTCACACATAGCAAGTTAGGAAAGGATTTTCTTTGAAAAAAGCAAAACAAAATGATTTAAATGGTTGACCCCCTTCCCCGGCGTCGGCGCCCACCTTTCTTCTCTTTTGTTGCTCGGACCCGTGGAAGCATAAAAATGGAGTCGTCTTCAACGATCTTCCATAGTGCCATGTTTGCCACCGGAAGATGTTCTTCAATGACGCAGTCATGTGGCAGCCGTGCTCCCAACAAGCGTCGCCTCTCAAGCGTCCCATGATATCTTTGGACTTGCATTTCTTTTCATCTATGCATGTTTTTTTAACTCCATTGTAACGTCAAACATCCTAATTGAGCCCATTTCAATGGTCGATAATTTGGGCCGATTTTTTTTTTATGGAACCTCGTCAGATAGTAGGGTGCTCTTGCAATTTCATTAGAAGAAGAGAGTTGGCCGGGTTTATAAGGAAATTTAGGCCGAAAACCACACAATTACATGGTTGATTAGAGGAAAACCGTGCAAAAACCCCCAATGACAACACACAAGCACCCCCTAAACGAAGCTAGACTCTAGCAGCAAGCGCAAGCCACCAACCGAGGGCCAAAGAGACCTGGTATGGGGAGAAGAGGCTCTTCGACAACGCCTACAAGAAGTAAATGATGCCCGCGGGGGCCAACATCACCGGCACCGGCCCCCCGTCGGGACAAAGCTTTCGCCCAGAGCTCCACACTCCACCACCCCACCGAATCCCGTGGGAGGGGATCCGACCACACAAGAACAACCGAAACTTAGCTCCATCCAACAATGATCTAGTGTCAGGATGAACTCTTCGACGACGCCTTCAAGAAGGAAATGATGTATGTGAATGCCATCGCCGCTGGTACCGACCCCCGTCGGCCAAAGCTTTCGGACAGAGCAGCTCGCCCAAAGACAACCTACACCGCCATAGCCGGAACACACCTACGACAACACTGCCAAAGAGAGGCACACGCCACCACCGGAGCGCCCACCGTCGAGCCCACCTCAACGGGCCCATACACGCGTCGTGACATGGCCAGAGCACGCCAATGACGGATCTAGGCGAGACCCCAAGCCACGACACGGAACCATCCTCCAGCTACCACCAGGTGGCCGCCACACTGCCGGAGGAATGACGGCTGCTGCCATTGCCACAGAGCGGAAAAAGGCGTCCTGGCCACCGCACGTGAAGCCCCGCGGGACGCTGGACACCACTGCCACATCCACTGACGCCAAGTCGCAGCACGCGCCTTGAGCCTGCACCACCACCACCACCACACCCGCAGGACGCAACCGCACAAGTTGTCTTAGAGGCACATCCCCACGCCAGATCCAGGATCTCCGCGTTGCAACGCCACAAAAAGCACCCGGCCGCGCCGCCCGATCCAGGCCCCAAAGCCAACACTTTGGCCGCTGCTGCAACCCCCGAGCCACCACCGCACATCCCCGGTCACCCACCACCACAAATCGCCGCCAGCAGAGCGCCCCCCCCCCCCCCCCATCCACGAGCAGCTCGCCAACCACAATGGAAAAAAACAAGTCCCGGCTTCGCCCAATGGATAACGCCGCCGACGGCTACGGCGACGGGAGGGAAGGAGGGGTTGGAGGGCTGGCCCTTGACCATTCGGGGAAAACATGATCCAAATGGGTCTAATTCTTGTTGGAAATATGCCCTAGAGGCAATAATAAATTAGTTATTATCATATTTCCCCGTTCATGATAATAGTTTATTATTCATGCTAGAATTGTATTGACCGGAAACTAAATACATGTGTGGATAATAGACAAATACTATGTCCCTAGTATGCCTCTACTAGACTAGCTCGTTGATCAAAAGATGGTCAAGGTTTCCTGACCATGGACATGAGTTGTCATTTGATAACGGGATCACATCATTAGGAGAATGATGTGATGGACATGACCCAACCGTCAGCATAGCATATGATCGTTCAGTTTAATGCTATTGCTTTCACTATGTCAAATACACGTTCCTCTGACCATGAGATCATGCAACTCCCGGATACCGTAGGAATACTTTGGGTGTATCAAACGTCACAACGTAACTGGGTGATTATAAAGGTGCACTACAGGTATCTCCGAAAGTGTTTGTTGAGTTGGCATGGATCAAGATTGGGATTTGTCACTTCGACTATCGGAGAGGTATCTCTGGGCCCTCTCGGTAATACAGCATCACAGAAGCCTTGCAAGCACCGTGACTAAAGAGTTAGTTGCAAGATGATGTATTACGGAACGAGTAAAGAGACTTGCCGGTAACGAGATTGAACTAGGTATTGGATACCGACGATCGAATCTCGGGCAAGTAACATACCGCCGGACAAAGGGAACAACGTATGTTGTCATATGAGGTTCACCGATAAAGATCTTCGTGGAATATGTAGGAACCAATATGAGCATCCAGGTTCCGTTGTTGGTTATTGACCGGAGAGTCGTCTCGGTCATGTCTACATCATTCCCGAACCCGTAGGGTCCGCACACTTAAGGTTCGATGACGATATAGTATTATATGAGTTATGTGATTGGTGACCGAAGTTTGTTCGGAGTCCCGGATGAGATCACGGACATGACGAGGAGTCTCGAAATGGTCGAGAGGTAAAGATTCATATATTGGAAGGCTATATTCGGACGTCGGAAAGGTTCCGAGTGATTCGGGTATTTTTCGGAGTACCGGGGAGTTACGGGAATTCACCGGGAGAAGTAATGGGCCTTATTGGGCCATACGGGAAAAGGAGAGGCAGGCCACGTGAGAAGGCGCGTGCCCCCCCTTGCCCAAACCGAATTGGACTAGGGGAGGGGGCGCAGCCCCCTCTTTCCTTTCCCTCTCCCTTCCCCCTTTCCTACTCCGTATGGGAGGTGGAATCCTACTAGGACTAAGGAGTCCTAGTAGGACTCCACACACTTGGCGCACCCCTAGGGGGCCGGCCTCCTCCCTCCCTCCTTTATATACGGAGGAGGGGCACCCCTTGGAGACACATAATTGTCCCATAGCCGTGTACGGTGCCTCGATCTCCGTTTTCCACCTCGGTCATATTTTCGGAGAGCTTAGGCGAAGCCCTGCCGGAATCACTTCACCGTCACCGTCGCCACGTCGTCGTGCTGACGGAACTCATCTACTACCTCGACGTCTTGCTGGATCAAGAAGGCGAGGAACGTCACCGAGCTGCACGTGTGTAGAACTCGGAGGTGCCGTACGTTCGGTACTCGATCGGTGGAGCTCGAAGGATTGTTCGACTACATCAACCGCGTTGTGAGACGCTTCCGCTAAACGGTCTACGAGGGTACGTAGACACACTCTCCCCTCTCGTAGCGATGCATCTCCATGGATAGATCTTGCGTGAGCGTAGGAAATTTTTGAAATTCATGCTCCGTTCCCAACAATTCTGACTTTCCAATATATCAACTATCCACCAAGTACTTCCATGTATACCATGCATATAGTTTGTTGATCTCCATAGTTCAAATTAAATTGATATTTATTTTTTGAGAAACATTGATTTTATAGTGGAAGCAACCGCACACGCAAGCCGTGACAAGTATACCCTCACACAACACCCACCGGGAGTCGCGGAACTTTTAAGTCAACGAAGTTACCATAGGCGCCACATTAACGGTGTCTCCTACTAAAATAATATTCCATTTTGCTAAGAGAGACTAGGTCGGATACTCTTTTGCGTCGTCTTACAAATGATTATTTCCCGGACTTTTGAGATGTAGCAGAACCGGTTGTCGAGTTGGAAGATGAAATTTTTAATTAGCATCATTATAATTTTATTTTATTTTACTTCTCACATAGAAATACATCATCTCTTAGGGCATCTCCAACAGTTTGTTTGTTAGCTTGTTGGTAAAATATGCCATGTCATCAACCAACACCTTAACATACAACTACTCCAATAGGTTGTATTTAGCTTGCCCAATAGGGTGTGAGATAATAAATAAGATGCTCTCTCATTCTACATTGGAGCTTGTGTAAGGGTTGTTGGTTCATGTACATACAACCTTACTCTCTTTCCTCATTTATTGTATGACACATCATCAAAAATCTTATGTGGCAAAGTCTACCAACAATTATCTTACAACCATTGAAGATGCCCTTAGCGTGCTCTTTTAGAAGACAATAGATTTCAGAGACCCCTATCCCTATGGACTGTACCTTGGTACTCCAATAGACCCCACTAAACTAAGAGGATACAAGTACAATTAAATGATGAATACTAGTATACCCTCAAAGAAAACATGATGAATAGTATACTTAATGATTGTTTTTTCCAAAATTTAATGGTCATTTGATGGACCAAATCCAACACTCATACCCCGTATTATTACCCAAGAACTGGCTTTCCAGTGGGACGTACGGCCTGTGGTGGCCAAGCAAGGCTCGTACAGCAGCAGATGATCCCCTACCGGCGGCCGGGCCCCGGACTCACCCACCGGAGATGGCAATATTCAATCCAGCGTCAGTCCGGCATGAGTAGTTTCAGTACACACACACACAGATGTTCTTCCTCCTTGGCACCCTCAATCTCTGATGAAAATAAAAGAAAAGGATCCAGTAGCAGGCAGGGAGCGAAGACTTTTGACATGATGCCAGCAGTTAATACGGCGAGTCGGCCTCTGTTCCTGCCGTTGCTCTTTGCTTCCTTCTTCTTCTTCTTCCTCCCCTCTGTGGGCTGTGGTGACTGGTGAGGTGAATTTTTTAATCCGATCAAGTCACCGCCATAAAGAAGGCCCACGTCGGGCGAGATTTACCACTCCCACCCACTGTTCTTTCTTTCCACTGCACCCACGAAGCGTAGACGCATACTCCACGTAGGCACAGAGCCGCACAGAGAGAAGAGAGAGAGAGAGAGAGAGAGAAAAGATTAAGAAAGAATAGACAAAATGGAAGAGCAAAATGGAAAAGGGGAGGCGAGTGAGAAAATGAGGGGGAAAAGTGGGGTGTTGGAAACGAAGGCCAGGCCAGCCGAGCCGTTCGTTGTTGTTATAAAGCCGCAACTTGTTCCCTTCCCCCTCCCTCCCCATCTGCCTGCGCTCCCTCATCACTCTCTCCCCTCTCCGCCCGCCGGATCACCCGCCGGCCTCATCTCTCTCTCTACCATCACCTACGAGCTAGGAGTAGTAGGCTACGAGTGAGTGATAGCCCACAACTCTGTTGCGCGTAGCCCACCATTACTCCTCCCTCATAACAGAGGAAGCAGAGAGCAGAGGAGGGGGAGAAGAGCCGGGAAAGAGCACGCCGGCCGGCAGGCAGAGAGTAATTCTCCGGCTCTGCGGCCGTACCTTCACCCGGGCGGCGCGGCCACCACCACGCTCCTAGGCTCCTAGCTAGGTACTGTAGCTACGAGCGAGCAGAGAGCCCACTCCTGCATCAATCGCACAGTAAATTCCGGCGCACCCTGCATTCACTGCCCCGTCCGTCCGGCCGGCCGCGATCTCCAAATCTTTTCTTCTGCTCCTCCTCGCGAGAAAAGGTTCGTCTCTCTTCTCTTGGTGCTGGTGTCCGTGCTTCAGAGGCTGCTGCCCCCGTTTCGTTTTATATTCGCGTCTCGCTCTCGTATTGGGCGGAGAGTCTGTTTGTGCTGTCCTCCTGGATCTTGATCCAACCAGGCCTCTGCTCTGCTCCGTCCGTACACAGCACACAGCGTGGGAGCGTCCGGAGACGGGAGAGAGAAGAGGATGGTGCCGCGCGAGCATGGGGACGAGGCCATCGTGGCGGACGGGCACGGCAAGGAGGAGGAGGTCGGGGTGATGGGCGTGAGCAGCGGCGCGGACGGCGACGAGGAGCAGCACGGCGGCGGCGGCAAGTTCAGCGTCACCAGCTTCCTCTGGCACGGCGGCTCCGTGTGGGACGCATGGTTCAGCTGCGCCTCCAACCAGGTTCGTACGTGCCCAGGAGAAGAAGAGCATCGATCGACACAAGAAGAAGATGGTGATGATTCACTGATGATGAATGAAATGTAACGGGTTCTTGTTGCTTGTGGTTGCAGGTGGCTCAGGTGCTGCTGACCCTGCCCTACTCCTTCTCGCAGCTGGGGATGCTCTCGGGCATCCTGCTGCAGCTCTTCTACGGCTTCCTGGGCAGCTGGACCGCCTACCTCATCAGCGTCCTCTACGTCGAGTACCGCTCCCGCAAGGAGAAGGAGGGCGTCAGCTTCAAGAACCACGTCATCCAGGTACCCTCCCCTCCCCTGCCCCTGCCATGGCGTGCTCGCATCGCCTGCTTGCCTCCTCTGCTCCCCTCTTCATCGCTAACGGATTGCAGTTTCCGGCTTCACCAAACGGACACGCCTTTCTGTCGGCCGCTGCGGATCCGTCCTGCCCTGGCTGCAAAAATACGAAAATGCTCTCCTTTTTTGAGTGAAAAAAATAAAATAAAATATGAGCCCTGCTTCACGCGTTAGATATGCAGTCTCCTCAAGTTGCTTGCGAAACGAAAAGTGTGAACTGCAAATGCTCCTTCCTTAATCCTTCCCTTTTAGTCGCAAAACCAAAACCACATTTGCTCCCAAGTAATTACTACGCTTAATGATTAAACCAAGTAGCACTACTAGTACGCATGTACTAGAAACAGTATGGAGTGAGTAGCTGTGGTTGATTAATGGCGAAGAAAGAAAGGAAGGAAGAATTACGTCCTAATCAAGTTGTGATGTTGACCAGTGGTTCGAGGTGCTTGATGGGCTGCTGGGCCCGTACTGGAAGGCGGCCGGGCTGGCCTTCAACTGCACGTTCCTGCTCTTCGGCACCGTCATCCAGCTGATCGCCTGCGCCAGGTCAGTACTCAGCCGCTCCAACCATCGCTCTCGTCATCGTACTCCTACCAGTGTGTGTGGCGGCAGTGATCAAGCCTGGCTGCTGTGTGCACTGTACTACTTGCTTGAAGATGAGCCGGTAAATAAATAAACCTTTATTTACATATATATATATATATATACACAGTAACATCTACTACATCAACGACCGTCTGGACAAGCGGACGTGGACGTACATCTTCGGCGCCTGCTGCGCCACCACGGTGTTCATCCCGTCGTTCCACAACTACCGGATCTGGTCCTTCCTGGGGCTGGGCATGACCACCTACACCGCCTGGTACCTGGCCATCGCCGCGCTCATCAACGGGCAGGTGGAGGGCGTCACCCACACCGGCCCCAACAAGCTCGTCCTCTACTTCACCGGCGCCACCAACATCCTCTACACCTTCGGCGGCCACGCAGTCACTGTGTAAGCAACAGTAACCTTTCTTTTTTACAGCTTATTTATTTATTTATTTGTTCGATGAGTAAATTAGCACTCTGATGAAGAAGGGTGGTGAACTTTCCGCTGGACTGCTGCAGCTTTTGCCCGGCGATGGGGAGGACATGTCTGGATTGGAAACCCGGTTCTAGTTTCCATTCCCATGGTCCCCGACCCTCACCCCACCCCGGTCCATGGTACTTGCAGCAGTACCACGCTAGCATGACAGTACACTGCTGCTAAGTTAATCTTGATTAACTTACTAAACAAGATTGTAGCAGCATGTAGCTTTGCATCTAGCTAGCCCCATCCAACCCACTGGGCACAGATCCCAACGCACAGTTAGGGGCACTTAAAAACGTCCATATAGGCCCGTGGTGGTGGGAACCAGCCTTTGGTTTAGCCTAGCTAGCTTGCGGCCATGGAGCTTGGTGCGCTCCTGTGCGGTGATGCACCAAAAAGGTCCTCCCTACCAGTACTAGCACACACACACACACACATGATACCGTCTAGTCTAGAGGAGAAAAGAATTGGGGCGCAGTATATTTTAGATCTCCGGCCACTATGCATTAGAGTAGAGCCCTTTATTCCCATTGCTCCTCTGCCGCTGCGATTAATCTAATCAATCCATTGCTCGGATCATTGGTGTTTCCTGCTAGCTAGCCATGATTTGAGGCCATGCGGGGGAATAATTAGCGCCCCTCTTCAGTGAGTGCGGTGTTCAAACACCCTGGTCGTCGCTACTCGCTAGTGGCCGCCGTTGGGCCGGAGATTTGAACCATTTTTATTAATACTGATCTCCTAGCCCCGGCGACCAGGGCACTACTGTTATTATTAAGTGAGTGGTACTAGTGATACAGTAGTTGCTTATGCATCCAGTGGCGTAAAAACGAAAATGCTTGGTGTTGATGGAAGTGAAAGAAAAGGACGGGCCCTGGCTGGTTTCATTGAATTGAACTGAATGAATTCAGCTAGTACGGAGTTCACATCAAGATATGCAATTCCGTCCTGGCTGGACCGGGACGTGCATGAATGTTGTGACATATCGTCATCTGTTGGCGATGATTCCCTTCCGTTTATCTTGCCATCATCTTGATGTCTTAGCCTAGTGGAGTGAGGGGGACACTGACCTACTACTTACTTTAACAACAAGTTGCATCTAAAGAGAAACATCTCGTGGTGAATGTCCCTGTTCACCTTGGATGACATTTCTGATCTCCGACAAATTCGACGTCCAGTTAGGTAGTTACTGCAACTAGTTGGGAGTGGAGTCACATGATTAACTGATTGATTAGTAGAGTATAATTTGCAACGGACTTATTTGGCCGTATTTGTCGGGATCCTCTATTATTTGACCGGGGGTCAGGTCAGGATCGAGCTTGCTACCTCGTGCACGCATGTGTTGTTGAGTGAGTGAAAGCTCGTCCGGGAGATTCCCCCTGCCGCCACGATCTCTTCTTTGCAACCCAACTGCATGATTAGGAAGAAGCCTTTTTTCCGTATCATCTGACCAAACTCAAGTCTCTGCGTCCATCATTGACCCCGCATGCATGTGCAGAGGCCGTTTTGTCCGTTAATTTCCTACTTCTTCCATGATTATTGAAGCTCTACCATTTCATTTATAAACACTTCTTTGTCAACAATGGTGATACTAATGTTGGTTGCATGCATGCATGGGCAGGGAGATCATGCACGCGATGTGGAAGCCGGCCAAGTTCAAGTACATCTACCTGCTGGCGACGCTGTACGTGTTCACGCTGACGCTGCCGTCGGCGTCGGCCATGTACTGGGCGTACGGGGACGAGCTGCTGGCGCACGCCAACGCCTTCTCGCTGCTGCCCAAGACGGCGTGGCGGGACGCCGCCGTCATCCTCATGCTCATCCACCAGTTCATCACCTTCGGCTTCGCCTGCACGCCGCTCTACTTCGTGTGGGAGAAGGTGATCGGCATGCACGACACCAAGAGCGTCTGCCTCCGCGCCCTCGCCAGGCTCCCCATCGTCGTCCCCATCTGGTTCCTCGCCATCATCTTCCCCTTCTTCGGCCCCATCAACTCCGCCGTCGGCGCCCTCCTCGTCAGCTTCACCGTCTACATCATCCCCGCGCTCGCGCACATGCTCACCTACCGATCCGCATCCGCCCGCGCCGTAAGCCTCCTCTACTCGTTTACTCTTCTCTTCATGCATTGCATTTCTTTTTTTTTTGCATCTAGGAGGATCATACTGTACTAGTAGCTTTTAGAAGAAGCTTAGCATGTTCTTGTTAGTAAATGCATGATGCTGCCCTGCTCCTAATTTCTTTCTGAACACTGTAGGAAGAGTACTGGTACCACTGCTTTTTCTTTCTTTATTAGAGATCCGACCAATGATTGGCAATAGGATCATCGATGATTAAGGATGGGATGAGTGAGGCCGTGCATTGCCAGCCCAGCTGCATGCATGCATGCATGGCCCGATTCGCTTCATCCATCCATCCATCCCTTTGCTGCTCTTGGTAGCACCACTGCAGCACTAGTCCAGTACCACATCCATGGTCTGGTCCATCACGCATGAACAGTGGCCCGATTCATCCATGGTCCATGGCGCATGAACAGTGGCCGGATTGCAACGCAACGCGCAGCAGAGGCAGAGAAACGTGCAATAGAATAGACAGTGGAGATCCGTGCACGTACCACATGCACTGTTGACTGCACAGCACAGCCAGGTGGCCCCGCCTCCTTACTAGGAGGAGAGTGGTACTACATGGGCAATGCAATGGGGCGACGAATCCCCAATCATTGAATCCGGCCAACGACCACATTAATCCGCCCCGACAACGATATGGATCCTCGATCCCTCTCCTCCATCTGCAACCTCTTGGTCCGTCCGTCCGTTGGTTCGGCCGTCGCTGCTATAGATAGATAGCTGCTATGGCATGGCGAATAGCGCTTAGCCATCACCCATCGCTTGTGTCAGTTCCAAGGGTTGGTGTCCCGAATTAGGAGGTTTCTCCCATGCTTAGTACCATCCTACATATGGTCCATCCCTAGGTGAGCCTGAATGCAGCTATAGCTGGTCCCTCCCCGGCCGCACAGGAGCAGGAGGGAAGCATCCAAACCGTCCCTCCCTAGCAGAGACTTTTGCGCGACGGGGTCGATCGTGGACTCACCGCCGGCCGGGCCGGGATGGATAGCAACCGTTGACATGGAGGGATCGGATCTCCTGTTACTTTGGGCGTTGCCCCTGGATGGATGGATGACACGTCAGAACTGAGAATAGGCGCTGATGGTGCTGTCACGAGTCCCCGGAAGCTAGCCGAGCTACGGGGGCGCCGGTCGCCGTCGCGGCGTTGGCCCGGCGCGTCTGGACTCTCGCTGGCTTTCCGCACGGGTGATGGATAGATAGATAGCATGCGGCGCCGCTGGAGACGGACGTCGATCGATGGAGAGATTTCGTGGCGTGGGTTGCGGGGTCCCTTTCTTTCCCGCTCGATTCCTTCCTTTTCCTCCAGCTTTGCGAAAGAGAAATCGAATGTGGTTTGGTTTGCTGTACGGACGATGGATAGATAGAGTAGTATCGGAGTAGCAAACAACATTTATTTTGTGCAGCAGCGCGGTGGCTCCATTCCATGCATCTATCATCCATTTTGCTGTGCATGTTGGTAGTAAATAATGCTCTGTTTTTCTGACGAGTTTTTGATCGTTTGCAACAATGAAACAGAACGCGGCGGAGAAGCCGCCCTTCTTCCTGCCGAGCTGGACGGGGATGTTCGTGCTCAACGCCTTCATCGTGGTGTGGGTGTTGGTCGTCGGCTTCGGCCTCGGCGGCTGGGCCAGCATGGTCAACTTCATCCGCCAGATCAACACCTTCGGCCTCTTCGCCAAGTGCTACCAGTGCCCCAAGCCCGGCGCCGCCGTCGCCCCGGGCCCCTCCTCGTTGCACCACTAGCTCCCCCGCCCGCCGCCCGGACCGTGACGCTGCCATGCCACCGGCCGGCGGGAAGCAAGCAAGGAGCTCGAGAAGCTTCCCCTCCCCCTCCCGGCAGCCGGCACGGCGGATCCAGTACTGTTGCTTGCTAGGTTTTGGTCGCCTTGTAATATACAAGCCTCGCCTCTCCTAGGGTGTCCGTCAGTGTCACACCGCACCGTAGTAGAACAGGGTGACCGGGTCCCTAAGACCTCGCGCCCGATCCGATCCGTCGGTACGTACGTACGTGTCCTTGTGTTTGTGTTTGGCTTGCCCCCAC
Source organism: Elymus sibiricus (assembly GCA_039707655.1). Lineage (NCBI taxonomy): Eukaryota > Viridiplantae > Streptophyta > Magnoliopsida > Poales > Poaceae > Elymus > Elymus sibiricus. The sequence goes on from CM077668.1 coordinate 346,121,793, forward strand.
CAATATATATGTGATGGTCGTCATGGCTTATAAGCTTTGCAGCTCAATGGCACATTCCATATGATGATGAATTGAATTGATGATGGTATTAACATAGCACTACTATCCTGTAGCTGTAGTGCTCTCGACCTGTTTCTTCCTTCTTTTTTATTTACTCTCTCCCCCGCTGGATCCAAGTGTATTGTAAGCGCAAGTGAGCGAGTGATTGTGAACTGTAATGGAGACGATCGATCGATATTGATTCCTCTTGCTAGCTAAAGGCAGAACACGGGGGCCTTTGTTTAGGGGTCTTCTTGGGTGTAAATGTGGCGGCTCCTCGCTGTTGGCGGCTCGCCTTTTGGCCCGTGCTGCGTCGCTGCCTTTGGCCCCGGCCGAGCGATCATCAAATCTTCCCGGCGGAAATTCTGAAAGGGGCGCCAAGATACGGGGGTGGTGGAGTGCGGCGTGGGTCGGTGCGGGGCATGATGGCGCGCACAACCAAAACCAAACATACTTGCTTGTGAGGCTGAAACGCAGCGCTCGAGAGTTCTAAAGATGGTACTCTACTACTGCTGGCTTTGCATTGTGACACGGACGACGGCGGCCCTGATTAGCGGGCACGTCTGATCACACCACACCCTCGTACTACGCCGGTGGGTGAGGCTCGCTTTCGAGGATTGGACTCCACTCCACTACTGACCCCTCACCATGTACGTACAGCACGCAAGATCATTGTATAATTGGCTTGTGCGTCGCAGCATCAAGAGGGAGGGACTTTGATTGCAGAGGAGAGAAGATTGCGCTTTAATTGGGCCATGTGAGAGCGCTTGCGCTTGCAAATGGGGGACGGATTCTCTAATCACCTCGGGCATCAGGCTTCCTTCACATGGCTGGCGGTGGCATGTGCCATCTTGACTGGTACCCCGCTCCAGATTTCCTCTCCTTTTGCTTTTTTTTTGAACACAGTACAGACGCAAGCGTTCATATACACGCGTATACATTCACCCCTATGAACGCACACACGCACACCTTACCCCTATGAGCACCTCCGAGAGACTGAGCCGGCATATCATCTTGAAATTTACGAAGTCATCGTAGGCACCTCGTCGTCGACGGGAACGTCTCCTCCCACTGAATGCGCATCGTCGGAAATCCTGAAATAAATGCGAGCACCAGGATTTGAACTCTGGTGGGCTGAGGATACCACAGTCCCTCTAACCATCCAACCACAGGTTAGTTCGCTCCTCTCCTTTTGCTAGTGGTATCTTCCGACCGTCCTTGAGACCGGGGGTTCAGCATGTGCTTTCTATGAGTAGTTCACAGCGCGGATGTCTTAATCTAACGCCAAGTTGCCCAGGGTTCCTCTTAATCATATCATATGGTATGCTACAATTAATACTCGCTTCGCCCTATTGATAGCTGCCGCTATCCGTTGAATGGAATCCCAGGCGAGAAAAGAATACTCGTAGCAACTGTACCTGTCTACGGGACTGTGCTTAGTGCGGACTGCTGTTTGCGGCGAAGCTGTAGGTGATGCCAACATATGCCCATATACCGGTGTGGCTGACGCGCCTAGTTTCCCAATCGCGTGTGCTGTCTGACTAATTTTACCAAGCCTTTCGTTTCGGGTGAAGGTAGGCGATAGCTTTCTTTTTAGGTACAATCTAGATTCCAAAGCACAGGCCTAAAACACCATAGGCAAGCGTAACATGGATTATCCAAGCAAATAATTATGTCGCGGAGGAGAACCAGCTAAAACACATCCACATCTTTTGCTCACAACACAGGGAAAGCGTCCTAAGATAGCAACAATGCATCTTTCCAAAAGCTCGTATTCTTTTGAACAAGAAACAAAAGCATCGAGAGAAAGCTCAGAAGATATCTGATGGGCCTATAGTTGGCTACGTCCTACGTACGCCAGTGCACAGCCTCAATGGTCAATACTGCAGATACTTCTTTTCTGGATGTCAAATACTGCAGATACTAAGGACACCTGACTCGTCATAGAAAAGCTATATTTCGACTCGGCTGATCTAAACACACTTGGAACCAATCGTAGACAACCATTTAGAAAAGTCCCATGTTTGCTCATCTAGAGAGGAGGCACAATCACGGAATTGTTAACGACAGACCATTTTTTAAAATCTGTTATAATGAAGCAGGGCAGTTCATGTAACAAGCAGTTTGAATTCCAATGAACAGCATCAAAACGGTAAATCATGTTAAGAACCACATGTCGCATAAGTACTTGAATGAAGAGGAAAGCGGTGAAACTTTCACTTTGAAACAGCAGAACTACCAACATATATAGCATGTTTTAATACCCATGAGCAGACCACGAAATGTCCAACCAGGACTGAATCAGCTTAACCAAAACCTTGGGATTCCTGAGTCACGCTCAGCCGCAGTACTATTGTTGGGCAGTCTCTGTATTCTGTTTGAGAACTCGTTTGCCTGTGAACAATTGAAGAAAAGGAGAATCAATAATGATTTTGCATCAGCCCATCCGACCAACTAATCCCACCAAATAAGCACTGTTAAAAGAACATGTGCATATAACACCTAACATAACAACAAGTGAAGAAAAATAAATTATTGGGATCAAGTTTCTCTTATTCCATTCAAAGGCAGGATTTCACCAAAAAACATGAAAGGATGGTATTGAGGAAAAAGCAGGATTCCGCAGAACAGTACATAAAGATACAGGGATAAGCTTCCGGGATTTGCTCAGAGGCAACATTCCATCAAACAGTGTGTCAACACAGTGCAATCAAGTTCCTAAACTCAGCTCAACAGCAGGATTCTATTAGATCATAGCACACAATACGGGAACAACTATTCTGTGTCATATCAGCATTATTGGTAGCACCTGTATTCTCAAAATGTAGGACTGTAGGGATGCAGAAGGTATATATTGGAGAGCTAAATGAATTAACGAAAAATATTAGCTGACCACAATGCAAGGTAACACCTTCAGAACACATCAGAAAATACGGAACAAAAACAGGAAACATGGCACAATTTTTTTGTTACCCCCAAATGTAACCAGCATTTGCAAGCTTTGAGCGTGTGGATGTGATGAACAAAACATTTGAACTAGACAAAAATACAACAACAACAAAGCCTTTAGTCCCAAACAAGTTGAGGTAGGCTTGAAGTAGACAAAAATAAATTAAAGATAAACCCCAAAACCGCCTCGAGAGGTTAAACTATCGGTTTTGTATGTTCGGTAGGGTATCTGATTTCATAGTTTAAGAAGTTATGTAGGCCAGTCATCAAAGTTCAGGGGGTAATCTGGAACTTTTCCAAATATTAATGAACAAACAGTAAAAAAAAAAAAGGGAACCCTGACCTTCTCGTCAATCCACATTAGAGAGCGCAGTTGATTATCCAGTATCCGGACAGCAACATCAAACGGTGCCATGGTATCTGTAGCCTCAAGCTCACCACCCTGCATTGGATAAGGAGACTCAAGCAATGCTCATCACAAGACAAATGTTACAATCTGAATATTACCTGAGTAGAATTCATGGTCTGAATGATGGATTTTACTTGTTCTGTCATATGCTGCAACTCATTCTCCACAACTTCACCTTGCTCGTACCTTTGCATTGCCAAATAATTTGGTTGAGATTTTGTTTCCAAAATAAGTTATATTATGTGTTTACTGCACAGATTTAGAAGTCAAACTAAACTCAAGACTTCATAAGAAGCTAAAACAGCCAAAATACATGTAACTAACATTATGTCCCTTGCAGAAGCAGCCTCATCTTCACGAAGTAAGACCCGTTCATCCTGGAATATACGTTCGGCTTCCTCCTCCATGCTCTGCAGAGCCTTGTCCACCTGCAATTATAAAACATGTAGGTTGTCAGTACAAAGCTGACCGATTAATCTCCGCAGATTCACTATATATGGATAAATCGCTAAAAAAGACTAATCTGGAAGCCCAGTAGTAAACCTTTATATTGGTGATTATCCAAAAACTATTTAGCAATCAAGTTCTAATACCCAATGTGTGGGCTTAATTCTGGTGACCACAAAATACCAGCACAGATGCACACACATCAGTTCTATCAGATTATCAATATTGTGCCTATGGAGTGATTTGTTTCCCTCCAAAACAATGCCAACAGTTCGACATATTATTGTTCCTTGAGCAGTGCATTAAATAATTTGATAGACAACCTAACTATTGAGTCAATTTAACGTGTTAAGCAAATATCTGCAATGCATCTGAAGAAGTATGACAATCCTCACTCAACTAAACTTCCAATTGGTGAGAAATTGACCGACTTTACTACCGGACAATCAATTAAAGGAAACAAAACATGACTTTGTGATAGCTAAAAAACATACTCCCTCCGTCCGGAAATACTTGTAGGAGAAATGGATAAAAATGGATGTATCCATTTCTCCTACAAGTATTTCCGGACGGAGGGAGTAGTAACTAGTAAGTAAATAACACACCTAATCAACTATGCAATTAAATAGTATGATGCATGAATAAAAGCTGTCGGGAAAAAGGGAGCTGTGCTACACAAAATCACAAAAAAAGTGCATCTAACCCTCAACTCAGTGGCTCTGTCGACGACATGACTTAAAAACCTCAGAAAAAATATAGAAAGATGCCCGAAATTCTTGTAAAGATAAAATCTCAATCTGGCAAATTTGTATCGTCTTTATTATAGCTATAAACCACAAAACTTAGGTATAATCTACTCCCTCCGTTCACAAATATAAGATGTTTTTGATATTTCAATATGAACTACATACGGACTGAAATGAGTGAACAAACACACTAAAATGTGTCTATATACATCCGATTCAGAAAAAAGTTAGAACATCTTATATTTGTGAACGGAGGGAGTATTGAGATATCTAAACATACAAGATTAGAAAGAGACCTCTGGCTGTCAGGCATAAATAAATCTCTGATCGACACATATCTCAAACCAATTTTTTCCAACATAAAAAGTCCATAATTTACTAAAAAGATGGAATGATCTCTCCCAGGACAGCTTATAAATAGTGGTATATCATACTCCCTCTGTCCCAAATCTAAGACAAGTAATTCGGGACGGAGGTTGTATAAAGGAAACAACTCAAAGCCATTTGGAGATCAACTAGAATGGAACACAAATAGAAACAAGCAAAAACTAAGTTATAGCTATATGGGCAGACAAGAAAAGGTTCACACCCCCACTCACCTCTTTCTGATGAGTTTCTATCAACTCAAGTTGCCTCTCCAAGCTTGTCTGTGTTTCAACAACTTTGGCCACATCAGCCTGCGGAAGGTAAACATTCAGGATGAAACGTAACAATGAATATTTACTGTGAAGACAATGATTCATGAGAGAATCTGCTATGTACTGATCTGAAACGAATCAAATAGACTCTAGATAGGTGATTAGAGTTGATTAAGTACTTGTTTTTATTCCTTTTCATTTCAAATCAACTAATAATATTTTAAATTACTTATTTCGACTGATGGAATTAACCGACTTATTCTGTCGGTCCAAAATACTTGTTATGATAACTCATGTAACACATAATAGTGTAACTGCTGCTACTAATGTAGCAACATGCCATGTTTACCCTGGTTAATGATAAGGCCATCACTACTTGGCATTGGTCTAATTGGAACAAGACAACTGGTTGGAGATAGGATGCATATATCCGTCAATAATTTGAAATTTGGATAAGCCTGAATTGCATTACATGATACTCCCTACATCCTCAATGTAGATTGTTTTAGCCATCCTCAATGTAGTGCTTTTAATATAAAACAATGGAATGTGTTACATTTGTGTTAACCACTATCTTTGTACAGATACTTTAAAGAACTTCAGGTAGACCTAAAAGCAAAAGCTTGCATGAACTGAACTAGAACACAGAACTTGTAATGAAACATACTGTTTGTTCTCAGTTCATATTATAACTCGTAAGAGAGCTCGTGCTCCAACACATAACATTAATGGAAGTTTAGTACATATAAAATTGGCGACAAGACATACCTCGAGCCTTATAAGAACATTCCTGTTTTGCAAAATTCTCCTGTCCCACTCAGATATGGCAGTGGCATGCTTCCGGAACTTTGCAGTGCGGTCTTGAAGCCCATTGTTCCAGTCCCTAATAATCTATAATACATAATTACATGAGATTTCAATACTAGAACATCACTAGCTTACTGCGCAGCTAAGGTTAAGATGTTCAGAAAGCACAATAGAAGATCAATCCAGCCTGGAAGAAACGACGGTACTTGAAAAAGATAAGTGCAATACCTCCTCGACACATTTACCAACAATTTCTGACGGAAGCTTAGCTGCTTGAGGTGCTGCTGGAGTGATGGCATTCGTACTAGCTCTGCAGAAAGAATAGAAGAGAGACATTGTGGAAAATGTTAAAACCTTGCTACGCAAGTTCAGTAACAAGTCATAGTAGAAATAAATTGAGGGGGAATGTACAACCCAGTGCTACTGGCTTGAATAGCTGAAGAAGTCGCCTGACTTGTGGTGGTGATGGTGGCTAGTGTGCTTGCAGCTGTAGTAGAACCACCTGTGGAATACACACACTTAATACGCAAAAGATTGCCTATGTTGTCACTTATGAATTTAGTAAACAGACATAGTGGAAACAAAACTGGCAAGGAAAGAACTAAATGGGTACTGAATCGAAGTAGTAGTTCAGGATATGTATATTATGCACTATTGAAACCTAATTGTTCAGTATAGTGTATAGTATGCCTGAGCTAATCTAAAAACAAGACACCAAATTGCAAAAGGTACTGAGAATAAATTAATGTATCTCACCAAGCAGTGTAGACTGAGTTGCCGAAGTTGAGGCATGAGCTGGTGTGGATGCTTGCAAACTAAAACTAGGAAATGCAGTTGTTGTGGTAGAAGGAGTCGTGGCTGCAGAAGTAGTGATAGTGGTGGCAGTGGTTGTAACTGCTGCAGCTGATGAAGCCGGCGGTACTGTAAAGCTGAAACCGCTAGCGGAGAACAATGATGACCCCGATGTTGCAGGGGCAGCCGTAGCTGATGGCACAGTGGATGCACTCGTTGCGGAAGCAGAAGCAAATGTTGGCGTGGGAGTAGCAAAAGATGCACCAAACGGGGAGCTAGAGCTCGCTGACAAGCTTGCAGCTGCACCAGTATTAGAGAACAATGACGGAGCAGATGCAGCCTGCGAAGTGGCCAAGGAGAAACCACTGGCGGGCGCAGAAGCAGGCGTGCTAGGAGCAGCGGATGCACTGTTGGAGAACGAGAAGGCAGAGGCTGAGGGAGCACTCGAGAACAAGGAAGGGGTGGTGCTGGCCGCCGTCGTGCTTCCTGATGACGGCGTGAAACCAAACGACGGAGCAGGGGCAGTAGTTGCTGGCGCTAATGAAAAGCCAAGGGATGGAGCGGTCGTGGCAGTGGTTGCTGGAGACGATGCCGCGGCGTTGCCGAACAGCGGCGCGGTGGAGGTGGATCCAAACAAGGACGAACTAGTGGGGGCCCCAAACAGAGCAGGTGCGGAAGCCGAGGTAGTAGCGGTACTAGATGCGGCGGGCGCGCCGAAGCCGAATGATGGTGTCGAGGCGGCGGCAGAGCCTGATGCCGATGAGCCAAAGCCGAAGCCCGTGGCGGCGCCAGAGAAAAGGCCAGGCGCGGACGCAGCGGAAGAGACGGCGCCGAATATGCTGGGGGTGCTGGCGGCGGCGGTGGTCGCACCGAAGAGACCTGGTGTGGCCGCGGGTGAGGAGACGGCGCCGAAGAGGCTCGGGGTGGTGGCCGCAGACGAGGTGGCCGATGCACCGAAGGGGCTGGGGGTGGTCGTGGCGGCCCCGAATATGCTAGGCGTGGTTGCCGCGGCGGAGGTGGCGGGTGCGCCGAAGAGGGGTGAGGCGGACGAGGTGGCCGCGGGCTGAGAGAACCCGAAACCAGTGACCCCGAAGCCGAAAGGGGACGGGGAGGAAGCGGTGGCGGTGGCCGGAGCGGACGCGGAAGCGGGGGTGGATCCGAAGAGGGATGAACCAAAAGCGGGAGCGGAGGAAGCGGTGGTCGCGGAGGGGAAGGGGGACGAGCCGAATGCAGGGGCGGGGGACGAGCCGAAGGCGGGGGCCGGGGACGAGCCGAACGCGGGGGCCGGGGACGAGCCGAACGCGGGGGCGGGGGAGGAGGAGAAGGCGGATGGGGCGGTGGAGAAGGAGAAGGGGGAGGGCGAGGTGGATCCCGCCCCGCCGGAATTGCCGAACGCGAAGGAGGTCGCCATGGCTGCGACGGCGTGCGTGCGTGCGTTCGCCGATTTGGGGCGGATTGCTAGGTTTTAGCGTGGTTTTGCCGCTGACCCCTCCGCGATGCGGGCTTGAGGGATTTCCTTAGAGGTGCCTTTTGAAATATAGAGTTTACGAGGGGGAGAGGGGAAGTAGATTTAGATTTAGAGCCTCTTCCGACTCCCTCCGGTGTGCACCTCCGCTCCCCAGCGGAGCCGCATGCAGTTGTAATTTGTGGGTGCTCCACGTGCTCAACTTCGTAGTGACAAAGTGAAGGATTGCTGAACACAGTCTTAATTTGAGAAACACTATCATTCAGCTTATGGATCTTTGTGCGCGCGTCGACCTCCTCCATGGTCGTCGGATTCGATTTGGATCGAACGAAGCAATCTCTATCCTAGTACAGTTTTTGCAACTGGCCCCTTGTTTTAATTGGCTTGACCGAAACAAATGGTTTCTTGCAGACCGAACACGCGTGAGGGAGCCCGCCGATCGCCGAAGGATGCCTCTTCTCCTCTCCTCCTTTCCTCTACAACTACTCCTCTCCCCACATCCATGTGCCCGGACGCTCACAACCAGCGGCCAAGCCGAGCGCCGTCGCCTGTAGGTCGTCGTCGCCGAGCGCATCCATGCCAGATCTCCGCCGCCAAACGCCTCCCCGCCGACCGGTTCAATAGATCTGGCGAGATCCGCCACGCCGGCGTGGAGCGCCATCCACCTCGACGTTGTCCTGTCACCACCGACCCTGGCAGCAGCCACATCACTGCGCCGTACGTCCACGTCCACTCCGCGCTCGGCCCTGCATCGTTGTTCGCAGCATCACATCCGAGACAAGTTTTTGCAACAACGACGTTGTTGTGGAACGGTGGCAGCGAACGACGAGTGTGCAAGTGCGCGACACAGACGGAGATGTTGTTGCAATTTTTGTAACAAGGGTCTTGTTACAGAAAATTAGACGCGACGGGAGATGCTGTTGCAATTTTTGCAACAATGGTTTTGCTGCAGAAAATTAGAGAAGAAGAGGTTTTGCAACATAGGTCTTGTTGCAGGAAATTAGAGAAGAGGGGTTTTTGCAACAAGGGTCTTATTGCAGGCACAACTCTAAGTCTGGTTGGAGGGGCCGAGATTTAACTTAGAAGACAAAGTCTTCACCCTATTCTCCTTGAGCTAAAGTCTTGGAGACTTCGCCTAATCACTCGTGGTAGATTTTCAAGGTGATCTCCGGGACATTTACATACATGTTCTTCCATAGTGCACAATTACTCTTGGATGCTCTTGAAAAGACACCTAATCGTCTAGTGGATGTATAGTCCACAAAAGTAATAGGCCAAGTTAAGCTTTAACTAGTTCTTTAGTGATGCCCAATCACTTAACAAATTTTAAACTTTGGGGTTTTTCCTCTCTTAGAATTCTCACAATCTCTTCGGAAGGATGGGTTGCTCTAACAAACTCTTCTCTCACGGAGCAACCAACCATCTAAGGTTGAGTGTAGCCGGGAGCAATCCCAGGGACTGATATGACCGTTGGAGGCATTGGTCAGCCAACGTACCAATGACACATGATGAAACAGTCGGATTTCAAACGCAACCAATAGGCTGACTTGCAGAACAAGTCATCTGACTCAACTAACGAGAACTTTCTCTTCGGTGTCTCAATGAATATCATCTAGGACACTGAAGAAAACTTATCCGCTCACCACAGATTTCTAAGTTTTTATTCGAAGAAATAGGTTTGGATTGAGCACACACTGAAGACCTAAATCTCAACCTTCACGGCTTCATTTTCCTCGCCGTGAGCTGATTGTTCCTCGAACAAGCATTTCAGAGATATTCATTGTCACCACAATTTTTGGGGGTCATAACTCTCATATTAAACCAAATCCTTAGGGACTTTCATCTGTGTATACTCAAACACATTTTTTTTTGCGAAAATGATCCAGATCTATTATCAAAGTTCACCGGAAGTACAAAACACCTCAAAACATAATAAAAAATACATCGAGATTCCGAGACCACCGAACCACCACTACCGCCACCAGAACGAACTGCCGACGCGCCATTGTCGTCGCTCTCCTACTGGAGCCGGCTTGACCTTGTCGATGATAGCTGGGAACCATGCACGTGCCCCTAAGGACTAGCGCCCTGGAGCCGCAGTCATCGTCGTTGAACTCTTGAATAAATCTGAAGCACCTGACACCAAATCTCGCCACATGATGAGAAACCCTAACCTCATCGCCCCAAGGAGACGGCAGGAATTGATACGTCTTCAACGTATCTATAATTTATGAAGTATTCATGCCATGTTTATTATAGTTTTGTATGATTTTGGTGCACTTTTATATGGCTTTTATATGATTTTTATGGACTAACATATTGACCTAGTGCCCAGTGCCAGTTGCTGTTTTCTGCTTGTTTTTGGTTTTCCAGAAAATCCATATCAAACGAAGTCCAAATGCAGCGAAACTTTTTGACGATTTTTTCTGGAAGGAAACAGACCCAGGAAGCTTTGGCGGAGCAGCAGAAGAGCCACAGGGGCCCCACGAGCCACCTGGGCGCGCCTGCTCCTCCCAGGCGTGCCCTGGTGCCTCGTGGGCCCCCTGTGGCACCTCTTTGCGTGATTCCAACGCTGAAAAATCCTATATATTCAGAAACCCCCGAAAGTTAACTTAGATGAATTTTTACGCCGCCGCAAGCCTCTGTACCTCCACGATCTCATCTACAGCCATTTTCCGGCACCCTGCCGGAGGGGGGGAATCATCACCGGAGGCCATTTTCATCATCCCGGTGGTCTCCATGACGAGGAGGGAGTAGTTCACCCTCGGGGCTGAGGGTATGTACTAGTAGCTATGTGTTTGATCTCTCTCTCTCGTGTTCTTGATTTGGCACGATCTTGATGTACCGCGAGCTTTGTTAATATAGTTGGATCATATGGTGTTTTTCCCTTCTCTATCTTGTTGTGATGAATTGAGTTTTTACCTTTGAGGTTTCACTATTATCGGATTGAATACTTTTATGGATTTGAGAACACTTGATGTATGTCTTGCATATGAATACCCGTGTTGACAATGGGATATTATATTGATTCACTTGATGTATGTTTTGGCACTCAACTCGCGGATTCCCGAGGTGACATTGGGGTAATCTATGCATAGGGGTTGATGCACGTTTTCGTCCTACTTTCTCCGGTAGAAATCTTGGGGCACTCTTTGAAGTTCTTTGTATGGATTGAATATTATGAATCTAAAGTTGTTTTGATGCATATCGAATAATCAACTCACGGATACTCGTGGTGACATTGGAGTATCTAGGTGACATTAGAGTATCTAGGTGACATTAGAGTTGGTTGATGTGTATCATATGGTGTTATTTTAGTATGAACTCTAGGGCTGTTTGTGACACTTATAGGAATGGCTCAATAGATTGATCGAAAAGGATAATTTTGAGGTGGTTTCGTACCCTACAAACAATTTCTATCTTATGTTCTCCGCTAATAGGAACTTTGAAGTGATTCTTTATCGCACGTTGAGGGATTGTTATATGATCTAATTATGTTAGCATTGTTGAGAGATTGCACTAGTGAAAGTATGAACCCTAGGCCTTGTTTTTAAGCATTGCAATACCGTTTGTGCTCCGTTTTATTACTTGCTACCTTGCTGTTTTTTATTTTTCAGATTACAAAAACATATTTCTACTATCCATACTACACTTGTATCACCATCTCTTCACCGAACTAGTGCACCTATACAATTTACCATTTGTATAGGGTGTGTTGGGGACACAAGAGATTTCTTGTATTTGATTGCAGTGTTGTTTGAGAGAGACCATCTTCATCCTACGCCTCCCACGGATTGATAAACCTTAGGTCATCCACTTGAGGGAAATTTGCTATTGTCCTACAAAACTCTGCGCTTGGAGGCCCAACACGAGTCTATAAGAACAAGTTGTGTAGTAGACATCAGGAATCTACGCCGGAGCTCCATTGACTACGTCCAAATGGACGAGCTCGAGGAGGATCGAAGCCCGGAACACAAACTCAAAAAAGAAGCGTCATCGTTCGCCTGAGCGCCGCACATTTGAGGACTAAAAAACCCTAACCTAAAATACTAACCGGAGTGGAGGCACCGGGATTCCCCTCCCCGCCACCGGCCGCCAGAGCGGCAGGTAGAGGGGAGGCGAATCTACGGGCTCGCCAGTGAAGCCTAGAGGTAAAAGTTTACCCTAGCCACCAAGGGATAGGGGAGGAAAAGGAAACCCTAGATTGCTACTCACAAACACATTAGTTCTTTAACGTTTTGTCATTAATCATCCAAAACCTTGTAAGGGGCACTAGATGTACTTACAAATAGAAATAATTTTTTTTACATAACTGAACAAAATCAGGTAGTTAAGTTCACACAAAAATAAACATCAGAAGAATCAGCATCATAATTTATCAATATGTATGAGATAGTGTGCATAGTAGGAGCAATTACCTTTGCGCATGCAAAACCTGTTGTAAGAGTATAGTGTGTCATAGACTTGCCTCATAGGCTATTGATGTTTCATATGGATTGAGAGTCTCCTGCAGAAACACCAATATATTAGTAAAGAATTTTTCACAAAACAAACCTTGTACTAGTACAAAATGCGAACGTTGAAATTTTAAGGTTTAAACAACAACAACAACAAATCTAAAATTTGACTGCTAAATAACCGAAATGGTTATTATCAGAGGCAACATCAAAACCCAAAACTAATAGAAACGTTAATTTCCACAACATCACTACCACTCCTGGATGTTATAATGAACATAACTGTCTCAACTAAAAAAAGAACATAATATAACTATCTTAGGAGAGAGCCGGGCAACTTGCAAGTTGCAATGGGCAATGAAACATACTTAGTCCATTTATAACCGCCAAACTTGTAGCAATTTCTTGCTGTTTTTGCGGAGCCCCAGAACAACAACGCATCTCCACCACAGCTAAGCTTAGACTTACGTTGGCTGTTACACTGTAATTTACATAAGAGTCACACTGCTATCTTCAGCAACAAATTAAATCTTTGCACTGTCCGCAACAACAAATAAAATCTCTGCTCTCCTCAGCAAATGGAAATTTGCGTGATGATCTCTGCATCAAAAACCATAGAAATTCCTGACCATGAACACATTCGAGAGAGGAGGAAGCAACGAAGCACGCCGCCGCCATCTTCTCCGGACCGTTGCGCTGCCTCCACCCCCTCCCACCTGAGCCACCACTGCCTCATATTCATGAGCAAGAAGGTTAGGAGAAGTGCCTCAGTTTTTTCTTTTTGCGTAACACTCCCGTAACACTCCTGTTAGTCGTTCAGGTAGAATTCACAAGATGTGGGGGGAGAGGACTTTACCCGGGTAGAACCCGATGGTTTGGGAGGGGATATGCCTGGGTGTAAACCCAACCAGGTTTGTAATGCTGACAGGAATTGAAGGGGTTGTTCGACCAAGTTTCGGCCCCGATCCGAGTCGAGGCAGGGCTAACCAAACGAGGCAAAGGGAGGAATCCCATTGGGATCCCGCAGCATATGGGGAGAGAAAGGTGCACTGTGACGCCCCCGACTTAATCGTGCGCTAATCATACACGCAAATGCACACGATCAAGCCTAGGGACTCACTTGAAGATATCACAACGCAACTCTACACAAAATAAAATAACACAAGCTTTATATTACAAGCCAGGGGTCTCGAGGGCTCGAATACATAAGCTCGATGTCATACAAGCATCAGCAAAATCATTAGATATCTGAGTACAGACATAAAGTTAAACAGATAAGCCTTAAACAAGGCGGGGCAAAATAAAAACACTAGATCGAAAGGCGCAGGCCTCCTGCCTGGGAACCTCCTAACTACTTCTGGTCGTCGGCGGTCTCCACGTAGTAGTAGGCTCCACCAGAGGGGTAGTAGTAGTAGTCGCCAGTTGGCGCAGTTGGCTCCGGGGCTCCGTCACCTGGTCGCAGCAATCGGGCATGGGGGAAAAGGGGAGCAAAGCAACCGTGAGTACTCATCCAAAGTACTCGCAAGACTTACATCAGAACTAGTCTAGATATGCAACATTTTCAAGGAAGGCTGTATATGTGGACTTGACTGCAGAAAGCCAGAATAGAGGAAGAGGCCTAGCCTATCGAAGACTAGCATCTTCAGCGGTCTTGCAGCATAAGAAGAGTGCAGATTAGTACATAATTAAAGTAGCAAGCATGTTGTAGCAAAGCCTAGGGATCCTTCTTCGACTCCCAGCGAGAAAGCGATCCCGGAGCTTACAATTAATTAACAAGTATCCGGTTCAAGTTGTAGCAGATCGGGATACAACACTGAGCGTCCTGTTACCGTGGACACGACTATTCGAATAGATAATCTTCCCTGTAGGGGTGCACTACTGTTACCCAACACGCTCGATTAACTCTGGCCGGACACACTTTTCTGGGTCATGCCCGGCCTCGGCTGATCGACACACCGTAGCCCTGCCTAGAGCTCAGCAGAGAGGTCCCCGCCGGTCTACATCCTAAGTGCTCAGGGTTCTTGGGCCCATCGCCCTTTGCACTTCGGGTCGTTGTGAGCAGGGTGGATACTTATATAAAGCGCCAACTCTACCTAGATGGCACGATCCGACTGTGCCACAATGCTGAACTGGACATCTAACAAAGCTTTCGGCTGATACATACGGCGCCGAGGGGCCCATAAACCATTATCCCGCGTGGTGGTAGTGCGTATAGGCCAGTGGCCAACTCAGATCAATACCCAAATCCGTTAATGCATTATTAGGAGCTCGCGGTGACGATCAGTACTCCTGTCGCCCCGTCTCGAGGAAGTGCAACAAGGGCCAGGCCCATCCCTCTCTAGGGCGGTCTCTACCTGCCCGGCCGCGCCTCGTAATTATCTCGCGGGTACCCTTCAGGTCAACCCGTCTTCCCAGGAGACTGTCGGGAACTCAGGTCCACCTCTACCGGGGTGGTACCGCCTGTCCCTTCAGTCCCGCAATAACAGTACAAGGGGCAACAGTTAAATATAACCGTGTGTCCGTAACATCAAGAGGGTAATCCGAGGAATCACCCTCGATGGATTCCCACTCGATGCTACCGTCAAAGTGAACCCGGAGGAATAACCCTCGAAGGATTCACACTTGAGGGGTTGCACGACAGAAGCTTCATCGGAGGTGGTGGAAGAGGAATCACCCCCGTATCCCACAACCGACTAGCTGTACCACAGAGGCATATCAGGAGTGAGATAAGAGGTATCACCCTCGACACTCGAGGATAACTCTGTGGAGTCGAACAACTTAGGGGGTGTGCAGTGATGTGCTGGTCTCAGCCCGTCGATCACATCGACCGGGGCACAGGTAAATAAGCGGGGTAACTAGAACGAGAAGAGGGGCCACAGATGGTTTATCAATCAACCTATACTAAGCAGTTCGGATAGCAGGCAGGTTTCAATAACAGTTACAAAACAGGCTATGCATCAGAATTAGGATCAATCAGTAGCAGTAGCAAATTCTAATGCAAGCAGGAGGAAGAAAGAATAGGTGATATAGGCATGCGTCAAGGGGGTTTGCTTGCCTGGTTGCTCTGCGGCAAAAAAGGGATCGTCGGGGATGTAGTAGGTCTCCGGAGCTGCGTCGGTCTCGGGGGCTATCGGATAAGAAGAGGGGGAAGAAACAATAAATAAAGGCAAATAATGCAACACAGATGCATGGCACGACGGTATGCAGTGTTAATGGTGACCTGATGCATGGCTACATGTCGCAGACGAAACGGGAAAATATTCCCGGCGTTTAGGCAGATTTCGGTATACTGAACCGGAGGAAAAGTTACATGTTCAGCTAGATAGGAGTGATGGTCAAGCATTTTTACCACACATTCGGATTCGTCTCGTTTTTCTGATCAACTTTCATGTAGAAAGTTTTTCGATCCGAGCTACGGTTTATTTTCTATGATTTTTCAAAGATTTAAACTATTTTCTGAAATTCTGGAATTATTTAAATTATTTAGTTCGCATTATCCAGAACAGTAGTTTGATGGCGTCATCATGACGTCATAGTGACGTCAGCGGGTCAGCTGAGCTGACCAGGGTCAAACCTGACCAGTGGGTCCCACTGGTCAGTGACTCAGGGCTGATTAGAGGTTAATTTAAACTAACAGAAGTTAATTAGTGAGTGGGCCCGGCCTGTCAGTGACCTAACTAATCAGTGGGTTAATTAATTAAGTGTAATTAGCCACTAACTAAAATACTGACGTGGGGGACCCACCCGTCAGGGTCAACCGTGCACAGTCAGCACAGTTGACCCGGTCAACTGGGCCCGCGGGGCCCAGCTGCCAGCGACACAGGAGGCGCCATGCGGCGGCCAGGTCATCAGCCGGCGGCGGAGTTGCTCCGGCGAGCTCCAGACGCGGCGGCGAGCCACGGCGAGCGGTGGGATTCGGCTACGCTGGGCCAAAACGAGCGCCGTGACCACCAATCGGACGAGAGGCGTGCGCCGCGTCGATCTGCGCAAACGGCGCGAGCTCTGGTGGTCTGTAACGACGGCTACGGCGAGCGCGGTCGGCGGCCGGAATCGGGACTCGGCGCATATGGCGTTCCGGTCGGTTAGCGCGCGAACTAAAGCCACAAGGAGCACCAGACGATCACTCCGAGCACGTAGGCGTTCTTGCTTGGCCATGACAGAGGCTAACGCGACGGCGACGGGCTCGTCAACGGAGCGGAGCTCCGGCAATGGCGGCGCAACGCGCACGGCTGGCTACGGGCGAGGCAAATGCGCGCGGACGGAAAGAGAAGGGGCGGAGCTCACCTACTAGGCTCAAGGTGGCCCGGCGACCGATTAGTAGCTGCAGAGGAGCGGATCGACGCCGGCGAGCTGCGGTGATCCGAGGTGAACGCCGGCTCGATCCGGGCAATGCAGTGGCCTCCGTCTCGGGCGCGGGGTCGGGGAAGAAGAAGTAGACGTCGACGGTGCTGGTGGTCAGCTCGGAGAGGCGAGGGAGGCACGGAGGCCGCGGCGGAGCAACAGCGCGGCAACGGTGGCGCTCGGTTGCGCGGGCAGAGGAGAGGAAGGAGCGAGCGCGAGCGTGGGAGAGAGAGGGGGAAGTGATGGCGGCGTCCAGGGAGGGAGAGAGGAGCCCCGGGCTTATCCCCAGCCCACCTGCTCCGTCACGGTGGCGGGCTGCGGGCGACGGAGGCGCGCGCGGCCATGGCGGCAGCTACACGAGGGGCGGGCCAGGTAGGAGGCGACAGTAACGGGCTGGGCCGGTTCAGGCCAGGTAAGCAGGTAGGCCTCGCCCATTTTTCCTTTTCTTTTATTTCTTTTCTGTTTTCCCTTTTTCATTTCTGTCTTGGATTATTTAGAGCCACTAATTGAGTTTTGTGAAATATGTAACTGGTCACTTATTTAACCTTGCATTATTAGACAATGCCACAAAAAGTTTGGTGGGTGTTGGACTTTGTTTAAATTTTGGTCAAATGGAAATGCATTAAATGAATTGTTTTAGCTACTGTTTTTGGTTGTTATGGTCAATTTGGAAATTTAAATAATGTTGTTTTTATTTTTATAATTGCTCTGGAATTATATGCAATATTATGAACATTTTTATTCTACTGTTTGGATAACTTTTAATTTTGACTTTATTTTAAATTTTTGAATTTGAAGATGGATTACTCTCTAATGCAATTTACTTAGGATGATCATGATGACATGGCTAATTAATTAGCAAAATGGCAGGGTTAAGATCTGGGGATGTTACATGCACATGCTATGCACCTTAGATTCTCCAATCATACAATATATGGTATGTATTTGCAATCACCAACTCCTCTTCCTTGACATGTCAAATAGAATAACAGAATGTATATGCAAGCTAAGACTACCAGCTATTTCAACAAGAAAATTACACACTTTACAAAGGAGCGGCAGGCCACACTGGCATAGCACAAACCACGGGCATTGTGCCTACAACCTAAGGTATGCTATGGGTCCTCTTTGCAGAAATTTGGGAAGTTAAGCTACATTTCCGACTGAACCAGGCAAGCAGCACTTCAGTCACTTGTCCTAGATGACCCCACTACAGCATCATATATAAATCGGCTTCACATCATTGGCCCCAAAGCTTAATCCACATGAAGGACATCTTCGCTGACGGTTTCTAAGCAAATTCTGTATACAGTCATTGCAGAAAAGATGGTAGCACTTGGTGATCACAACCTAAACAACACCGAAGAACAAGTTGTCAATTTGATATGGTGACCAAGGTTATAGGAAATGAAGGCAGTGCTATTCACCTCTTTCTGTCGGTCGCGGCAGACGCCACACTTCAGTATTCCCCTGTACTCATTCACCTCCTGATGAACCTTCTCCAACACTGACGAAGCCTCTGTCTTTGCTCTAAGAGAACTAGCTTTCCTTGACATCGATTCCAAGTCATCCTCAATTCTCCTCTTACTAAACCTGGAAAAACATCGTTCAACTTGTGACACGAAGAAATGTGAAAGTCACACGGTGTGGAAAAAATAAACATCTGCAAGCAATTACCTATCCTTCTCTAATTCTACAAGCAGCCCAGCAACTTCTAGTCGACTCCTCCCGGCCTTGGCTTGTACTTCATCCATTGACTGTCTCAATTGTTGAGCCTCTCCCTGTACATCAACCAGCTTTCGTTGAGCATTGCCTGAAGAAACAGAATGTCGCCGTCCATCCTCTGAAAGTCTCCCTATCTGCTCTGACCAAACTTTTAACTGCAAATGGGCAAGGAAAAACATGTGTTCAGCACTCCCTAAAATATGATGTTCTCCCCTTTATGCGTTTATATTTACCTTGTCGTCTAACTGAGCAACTTTATCTTTGTAGAGATCCATCAAGCTCTTTGCCTGCCGTAAATTCCTGTTCAGGTTGCATACCTCTAAATGCAAAGTATCCTGTGCCTGTTTCACCTTAACGCCTTCCATAAAGATCTGTAGCAACATGTAAACATAAGACGGTGCAGTACAGGTCGCTGTTCAAAAAGATTCTTATACTTCTATCTCCAACAAATAAAGATAAATATGACTCTAGAATGACCATGGTTGATTTTTCTTGTGCAAGCTATGCTGATTAATCAGCCAAATATGCCCACACATTACTAATTTGAGGTTTTTTACACAACTTCAGTATGTAGCACCACACCTTCTCTCTGCTGTATAACTGTAGCTGTCATTTGTTGCTGAACAAAAGTTGGGAATGTAGGCAGACTGACCACAACAAAAGCATTACTTATTTTCAAGATATTGCTCCATCCAACTTGAGCATGTGTTCGCCGTTTAGACAGACCATCATGCCAGTAGGTGTTAAGAGCGATGTTTGGACCAGTCAGTAGAAATAAAATGATAAAAAATTATGTTGCAGAATAGCCCAACTGACTAGTTGGCAACAAAGTGACATGGAAGATGATGTTGCCAAAGAAAATGGAACAGATTCTTGTGCTTTTGCGCAAAGTATGCCAGTTTCTGCTCCCTGCACGACCAAATCAAGAGTCATCCTTGACCTTTGCTTGTGTCATCCATCTATTACTGTTGTATGTGAGGCCCATGAGGCCCAGGCCCATGTCAGCCAAGTGACCACTGACCTAGAAGGAGAGTGCTCCCGTTCTGTCCAGGAGAGCCGCCACACACGAGACCAACTCGCGCGAGCCACCAGACACCAGCTAGAGGGCTGTCTGAAGGTACTCCCCTCTCCCTGTTTCTACATGGTATCAGACCAGGCGGCGTAGTCGCTCGCCGGCGAGGCGGCGGGGCCAGGCGAGAAGAGGCCGCTGTGCGCGGGCTGCGTGCGTTGCGGAAGGGCGGCGCGGGAGCTGCGTTGGCGGCGCGGCGGGTGCTGCAGGAGGCGCGGGACTGCGCGCGCCAACGAGGAGGAGGCGCAGCGCGCGGGGACTCGGGTCCTGCTGGCTGCGGAGGAAGAAGGTGGCGGAGCTGGGCGCCGGCTGCGTGGAGGTGAGGTGAGGTGTGTGCGTGTGGAGGTGGTGCTGCTGATTCTGCTCCTCCTGCTGGTCTGTGTTTGCTGCTGCTGCGCGAGCGGGGAAAAGGCAGTGGAGAGATCGAGCGGAGAGGTGCTGCTGCTGACTCTGTTGCTGCTGGTGTTGGTGCTGCTGGAGCAGCTGCTAGACAGAGGAGAAGAAGAAGGTGCTGCTGTGTGGTGCTGTACTAGTTGCTGCTGCTGCTAGTGGTGGTGTGGCTGAGGAGAAGAAGAAGGTGCTGCTGTGTGGAGAGGAGAAGGTGGCAGTGAGCTGCTCGGGGCTCTTCAGGGTGTTGATTTGCTTCTGCTGCTGCTGATTGAAAGGGAAGAAGAGGCAGCACTGAGGCTGCTGCTGGAACTACTCCTGGAGGTGTGTTGCTGCTGCTGGGAGCTGTTGCTGCTGTGTGCAGCTGCTTGCCAGGGGGAGAAAGGAGGCTAGCTGCTGCGTGTGGCTGCCTAGGAGGAAGATGACTGGTGGTGAGGAGTCCAGGGTCATGGATTCGGTGCAGTCGGATGATGGATGTTCGTGTGGTGCAAAGGAAGGAGGAGGAAGGCACGTAGGAGATGAAGTGCTGAGAGGAGGCGGAGATGTAGTTGGGTGTGCCTCGGCAAGCAGAGACTTGGAGGATGCCCTGCTCGCCGCCATCCAGGAGGAAGCTGTGCTGCGTGCACGTCTGGCCTCCACCGAAGCGTCCTTACATGCTGCGCGGGCAAAGGTGGCTTGCATGATGTACACGACATCGGTCATCGAGGAGGAGAGGACAAGTTCGGCCCTCTTTATCTGTACCAATGAAGATGGCACTGAAAAGGCCACAATTGCTGCTCATAGGACTGATCCGGAGTGGATTCTAGACTCTGGTGCTTCTCAACATGTTGCAGGTGACTTCAGGGAGTTTGAGTCATATGATGAGCTCACTCCCTTTCAAAGTAAAACAATATGTACTGCTGACGGGACATCGCAGCCTATTAAGGGCATTGGGACAGTTCAATGTACACCTGATATTAAGTTATCTTCAGTCCTACATGTGCCATCTTTTCCGGTCAATCTGTTGTCTTTTAGTGCTCTAATTGACCAGGTGGACTGTAGGATAACAGTTGACAGAAAAATGTGCTTGATTGTGGACGGGCCGACTGGAATAAGGCATAGGGGGCTGTGGTACATGGACCGTGAGGGGCTTGGTCAGACGGGCAGCCCAATGTTTGCGGCAATTGTGGAAGAAAGAGAGTCTGTGGCGATGAAACATCACTGCAGAATGGGGCATGTATCCTTTGATAAAATGTTCAGGTTGTTTCCTGATGTAATGCATGGAGTCGATAAGAACAAGCTGAAATGTGATGCGTGTGAGTTTGCAAAACACACGAGGACGTCTTATGTGAGTAAGGGACTTAGGAGTATATCCCCATTCATGCTTGTTCACTCGGATGTGTGGACAAGTCCGATGGTGTCGGTTAGTGGTGCAAAGTATTTTGTGACCTTTATCGACTGCCACTCACGTATGACATGGATATATTTGATGCGTCACAAGGATGAAACTTTCCAATGCTTTAAGACTTTCTATGCCTATGTGAAAAATCACTTCAATGTTCAGGTACAAGTGATAAGAAGTGATAATGGCACTGAGTATGTGAACAAAGTGTTTGGGACTTTCTTATCAGAGCACGCGATTTTGCATCAAACCTCATGTCCGGATACTCCTCCTCAGAATGGGGTGGCAGAAAGGAAGAATCGCCATATTCTGGAGGTTGCTCGATCACTGATGTTTACTATGAATGTGCCGAAATTCTTGTGGAGTGAAGCTGTGATGGCTGCGACACACCTGATCAATCGCACATCATCGAGAGTACTGGGTATGAAGTCACCTTCTGAGTTACTTCTGGGAAAGAATGATTTTGTGGTTCCTCCCAAGCTGTTCGGTTGTGTCTGCTTTGTCAGGGATCACAGGCCATCTTTGGGCAAATTGGATCCACGGGCCGTCAAGTGTATCTTCACTGGGTACTCTTCTGGGCAGCGCGGCTACAAGTGTTGGAGTCCTTCTGAACGGAGGACCTTTGTGAGCATGGATGTCACCTTCAGGGAATCCGAACCATTTTATGGTGAGAAAACCGATCTTAGTGGATTATTTGAAAGTCTTGACCATACCCAGTCTACTGTGATAGGTCAAGAGGGGGAGAGTGGTGGTGGTGCCGATTCTGGTGCCGATTCAGTGCTGCAGCAACCAATTGAGGGTGATATTCCGGTAGTACAGCGAAGAGAGCAGCAGCCCCAGGAAATGATAACACCATAGAGTGAAGGACCGATTGTGACTGATGGGGTGCCGAGTCAGGCAGGCCGTGCTCCCACCCAGATCGGTTGTGTACCGAGGTGGACGACAGAGCAAGAGGAGCAGCTAAAGGTGTATTCACGGAAGCAAGGTGATGCTTCTCATAGGTGGCAGAAGGTGAATGAGGAGTGTAATCCTCAAGTATATTCAAGACGACAGCATCATGTTCAGGGGGAGCAGCCAGCATAGGTGCAGGGAGAGCATCAAGGCAGCAATGCAAGCTCATCTGACACAGAGGACTTGCCAATTGCGTTGAGAAAAGGTACTCGAGCAAAAGCAGGGATACCAGAGCCAAAGTATGGGTTCGATGCCAATGATATTGGAAATTATGTTTCGTATGAAGCATTATCTCCAGCCCACAAAGCATTTGTTGCTTCTCTTCAGCTGGTGTCTCTTCCAACTGACTGGAAGGCAGCAAAAGTGGATCCAAAGTGGCGAGCAGCTATGATAGAGGAGCTGGAGGCATTAACACCTCTTCCAAGAGGAAAGAAGGCAGTCAGCTGCAAGTGGGTATACACTGTGAAGCAGAATGCAGAAGGGAAGATTGAAAGATACAAAGCAAGGCTTGTGGCAAGGGGGTATAGCCAGACCTACGGCATTGACTATGATGAGACCTTTGCTCCAGTAGCAAAGATGAACACTGTGAGGATCCTGATCTCCTGTGCAGCGAATTTCGGGTGGTCCTTACATCAACTTGATGTGAAGAATGCTTTCTTGCATGGGGACTTGAAGGAGGAGGTCTACATGGAGATCCCACCGGGGTTCTCTACGTCTAAGACGGTTGGCAAGGTATGCAGGTTAAAGAAATCTCTTTATGGTCTGAAACAGTCTCCGAGAGCATGGTTCGACAAGTTCAGACGTGCTGTATGTAGTATGGGGTATGGGCAGTGTAACGATGATCATACACTGTTCTACAGACATAAAGAAGGGAAAATCACTATACTTGTAGTATATGTGGATGATATTATTATCACAGGGGATGACAAAGAAGAAATAGCAAGACTGAAAGAGTGTTTGGGTAAGGCCTTTGAAGTCAAAGATCTGGGCCAACTCAAATACTTCCTGGGCATAGAAGTGGCCAGGTCTGCCAATAGGATTGCGCTATCTTAGAGGAAGTATACTTTAGATCTCCTAAGCGATGTAGGAATGCTAGGATGTCTGCCCCAACCCCAATTGATCAAAACCACAAAGTGACTGCTCAATCAGGAGAGCCAGTGGATAAGGAGAGGTATTAGCGATTGGTGGGAAGATTGTTGTACTTGTGTCATACACGACCGGACATTGCATTTGCAGTAAGTGTTGTGAGCAGATACATGCATGAGCCTAGAAGTGGACATCTTGACGCAGTACATAGAATCTTGAGATACTTGAAAGGTTCTCCTAGGAAAGGACTGTTGTTCAAGAGTTATGGACACCTTGTTGTAGATGGTTATTGTGATGCTGATTGGGCTAGCTGTCTGGATGACAGAAGATCAACTTCAGGGTACTGTGTCTTTATAGGAGGAAATCTAGTTTCTTGGAGAAGCAAGAAACAACCTGTTGTTTCCAAATCAACTGCAGAGGCTGAATACAGAGCCATGTCTCAGGGACTGAGTGAGTTGTTATGGACAAGGAATCTATTAGCAGAATTGAAGATATTGAAGACTAGTTGCATGAATGTGTGGTGTGATAACAAATCAGCAATCAACATAGCACATAATCCGGTGCAGCATGATAGAACCAAACATGTGGAGATATACAGATTCTTTATCAAAGAAAAGCTGGATGCTGGGATCATCAAGATAGAGCATGTGAGTTCAGGGCAGCAAATTGCAGATTGCTTGACTAAAGGACTGGGAACCAGAGAATGCAGTTTAGCGTGTGACAAGATGGGAATGATAGATATCTATCACCCCTCTTGAGGGGAAGTGTTGTATGTGAGGCCCATGAGGCCCAGGCCCATGTCAGCCAAGTGACCACTGACCTAGAAGGAGAGTGCTCCCGTTCTAATAGTTTGACATTTACTGGAGTCGATCCTAATTTCTAATAAATACTCCCTCTGTTCCAAAATATAAGGCATATTTGGTTTTTCAGTCTCCAATGCACAGCTTTGATTACAAAATTTACTTATAAAAATAGTAAAAACATGACACAAAATTATTTTGCAAGACAAGTGGAACAATACCATTCTTGCATGCTAAATCATTATACTTCCATAAATATTAGAGGTCAAAGTTCTAAAACTTTGACTGCACATAAAATTAAGTGCCTTATACTACCTCCGTCCAGGTTTATTGGCCCCGAAAGCCAAAACTACAGGATCAAGGCGCAGCTCTAATTAAATGCATGCACGCGTTTAGGCTTAATTAATGGCAGCAATTTTATTGGCTGCATGGATGCACATAGCTGTAATTGGTTGCATGCTTCCTTGGGCGTAACGGCCGGAACGCTTTTAGTGGCTGCATGCAGTCAGCCGAGCAAACTGGAGCGCAAGAGGGGAATTAATCGCTGTGGCCTTGTAAATCTGAACGCGCTATACGTGGCTCTCGGGACCTTTAATCCCGGACGGAGGGGATAGCATATTTACCAAAACAATAAACCGTTTTTTACCAAAAAAAAAGTATTACCAAAATACTAAACTGTTTTTACCAAAAGAAGGATTTACCGGATACACACCCTAAGCTGGAATAAGGATGAAAAGACGGATTAGTAGTGAACCGTGCTTGGCTGAGCGGCCTGATGTTTGTGAGAGGATAGCAAGGGGATGTAACGAGGGAGGGGGGAGGGGGACAACAGCAACCAAATTAAGTTACAGAATTTATTTTTAGCCCACAGTAATGGAGCATGAAGGGGAGCCTTGGCGCAGCAGTAAAGCTGTTGCCTTGTGACCATGAGGTCACGGGCCATGGTCACGGGTTCGAGTCCTGGAAACAGCCTCTTGCAGAAATGTAGGGAAAGGCTGCGTACAATAGACCCAAAGTGGTCGGACCCTTCCCCGGACCCTGCGCAAGCAGGAGCTATGTGCACCGGGCTGCCCTGCCCACAGTAGTGCAGCACAATGTGGGTCACAAAAAGATCAATCGAGCATGGTGGCCGAGCCAAGGGCACTCCGTACACTGAACACACCATGATGCCGGTCAGTGTGGATGGCATGGAGCAGGTTAAGCCCATCAACAACGACTCTGCGTGCCCAGACAGTCTCATGGTAAAGAATGAAATTCAGCTTGTAAGTGGTCGTGTGTGCTCATGAAATCAAGCCTAAGTTGATACTGGTAGAAGGGAACTTGAAGCTGCTATTTGGTTGTGTGTCTTTGAAGTCTGCTAATTTGTGTTACAGATCACCTGGCATGTAGAGCACAATTCGATTTTGTGATGGTGCTTCTGTGTTGAACTTTTGTACATGTCTAATGTCTTTGGTTTCATCAAATGAACTGGGGAATTAATTATCCATGCTCAAAACAGAAATCTGTGGAAGTCTCGTACTAAAATGTCTTTGGTTTCAACAAATAAACCAGGGGATTAATCCGCCATGCTCAAAAGAAAAATATGATGCTCCAGCTCTACTTTTTTTGTTAATCTGATGTCAGGAGATTATAATGCTCTGATGGGTCTCACCACAAAATTACCATTGCCGACATGAAAACCTGGATAAAATCATGGTGGCAATCTAAACCTTCTAGTTGCATATTTAAGTCACTATTGGCATGTAGTTATGGGAATTAAAGTCAAGAACAAGCTTTAAGTGAAACCAGAGTCATCGTGTGTAACACCCCTGTGTAAATGAGCTACAGTGATCTTCATATTAATGCTAAGCTACTTTGGTTGCAAGGAATGATCACAGTGAAATCATATCTCATTTCAAACTCCTTCGCTGAATTCAAATTCCAATTTGCAAGTGAAATATGAAGTTGCACAAAAGTTGCTGCAAAATAGTTCATCATTTAGCAAAAATTCCATAACAAATGATTGTTAAGGAAAACAACATCACCTCTAAGCTAAGATGGACTATAGCAAATAAAAACAGTGCCATTTCAGCATTTAAAATGCCATTTCATTTGTGAAAAATTCAAATGGATTCAGTTGCTTCCCAAACTTTTTGTGGCAGAGCCAAATAATGCAAGGTAATTATGTGGCCTAGTCCCACATTTTACAAAAATGTTTTGGCAGCTCAAAATATTCCTACACAGTTTCTGTTTTAAATAAAAGGGAAAACAGAAGCTGGAAAAAGGGAAAGAGCTTACCTGTACACTAAGGCCCGAAGCTGCAGGCGCCGGCCCAGCCCAGCTACAGCGTCGTCTACCTGCTCCCGCCGCCATGTCAGCGCGTCCATGGCCGCTCGCGCGCGCTCCGGCCGAACCGCGACACCGCGACGCCACAGGACTCCGGGAGGATAAGGGCGACCCCAACCGCTCCCCCCTGGACGCCCTCCGCCACTCCTTCGTCCTCTCTCTCGCTCGTTCTCTCTCTCTCAACCTCGCCCGACGCTATCGTCGCCGCGCCCCCGCGGTCTCCGGCGTCCCCGCGCCCGCTGCTCGTGTCTGGAAGGTGCGCCGCCGACCGTCTCTTCTTCCACGCCCACGGACGCGAGCCAGGAAGCACTCTAGCGCGGGATCGGCATCGTCTTCCACCTCGGGAGCCGCCGCCGTTCGTCGTCGATTCCGGCCGCCTGCAGCTACTAACTCACCACCGAGCCTTTCGTGTGCTCCTAGGTGAGCTTCTGCTCGTCTCCCCTCTCCTCTCGCGGTCTCACTTGAGCTCTAGCATGCGTTACCATGTTGGCCGAACGCGCCGCCGCCTCGCTGGTCGCCGGAGATACTCCGGTGACCATTTGGTCACCTGCGGGTGCCCAACGACTTCACCGCGTCACGTAGAGCCTCCCTAGCTGCTTGGTTAGTCCAAAAACGTGCTGCTGCCGCTAGTTCGCTTCAACCCAAGCTCCGGCCGCCGCTCGCGAGCTCGCCGTCGTCACTCCGGTGCCTCTCCGGTGATGCCACCACCGCCAATCGACGCGGTGTCACTCCCCCGTTCGAACTCAAGTCGTAGCGCGCGATTTGGTTAACCGTGGCAGTTTTCCGACCGCGTCCGGCGAAGATCCGCCGCGGTAATGGCTCGCCGGAGCTACTCCGGCGCCGCCGCTGACCTGGCGCCATGTGGGGTCCACCCTAGGTCACTGCCAGTGGCCCCAGTGGGTCCCGTTGACCGCGTTGACCAGGGTCAACGGGCTAACTGTGCGCCCCTGCCACTGACATGTGGGTCCCGCGTGTCAGCTCGCTTAATTAGTGCTAATCTGTTGCTAATTGCACACTGACAGTGTGGCCCCACCGCTAGTTAATTAATGTAACCAGTTAGTTAGGAGTAGGGCATTTTGGAGGCCAAGCTTCATGGAGCCCTTTATTTTGAAATTTTTAAAAATCTCATTTTAAAGTTTTTAAAAAATCTAAAAAAATTCACATGTTCATACGGATGTATAGTACATATGTATAAAAATTGAAGATGATATGCATTATGGTGAGAGCTAAATAAAAAGGACAAATTCGTGCATTTTTTATAGTGAACAGTGCACATACTGTTCATCATTTCAAAATCACGATTCTCTTTT
The DNA here is from genome assembly GCA_039707655.1 of Elymus sibiricus. Classification (NCBI taxonomy): domain Eukaryota; kingdom Viridiplantae; phylum Streptophyta; class Magnoliopsida; order Poales; family Poaceae; genus Elymus; species Elymus sibiricus. Next base: position 346,149,917 of record CM077668.1, read on the forward strand.
TTGTGTAGCTCTCACCATAATGTATATTACCTTCAATTTTTACACATATGTACTGTACATCCGTATGAACACGTGTGATTTTTTTTAGATTTTTTTGAAACTTTAAAATGAGATTTTCAAAATAAAAGGCTCCATGGAGCTCGGCCTCCATTTAGCATTTTCAGTTAGTTAGTCTCTGTGTCACTGACACCCTGGCCCCACCTGCCAGTTTGACCAGTCAGTGGTCAGCCCAGTTGACTGCCGACTGGTTGTTGACTGGCCCCCCTGGCCCCACCTGTCATCCACTGTGGCTAGCCCACAGTGGGTGTAAAAAGGTCCCAGCACTGTTTAAAATTCGAATTTAATTTAATTCCAGGAATTTTCAGAATATTGTTTAAACTTCAAAAATTCATATAAAATAAATCGTAACTCCGATGAAAATGTTTTACATATGAAAAACGTTCAGAAAAATTAGACGAATCCGTTGGTGCCCTCCATGTAACTGTCACATGCCTCTAACACTGCAAACAAGGAACCTTCCCCTCCGGATCGCCTGTCTGATAACTGCCCAGAACCGGGAAAATATTCCCAGATATTTTCCCGCTTCGTCTGTAACGCTTAGCACCGCATTAGGTCACCCCCAGCACAGCATATTGCCATGTCATGCTTTGTTATGCATTTGTTTGCTTTATATTTACTGTTTCTTCCCCCTCTTCTCTCCGGTAGACCCCGAGACTGCTGTTGACCCCGAGTACGACTACGTCGTCGACGACCCGTCCTTCTCAGCAGAGCTTCCAGGCAAGCAAAACCCCCTTGATCAATACTATATCGCCCATTCTTTCTCTCTCGTGCTTGCATTAGATTTTGCTACTGTTGTTCGATAGCTCTTATTCTGATGCATAGCCTGATTTTGTAACCTGCCGTTGATACTTTACCTGTTGTCCTATATGCCTAGTATAGACTGGTTAGTGATCCATCAGTGGCCCTACACCCTTGTCCGTGTTGCCATGCTTTGCTTCCGGATGTTTCGATCAACGTGATCGATGTGCAGAGACCGACACAGCACCGCACACCCCCTTAGTTGTACGACTCTGCAGAGCTACTATCGAGTGCCGAGGGTGATACCTCTTACCTCACTCCTGATGATACCTTTGTAGTGTAGCTAATCGGTCGTGGAATACCGAGGGTGATTCCTCTTTCACCACCTCCGATGATGGCTCTGTCGTGCAACCCCTCAAGTGTGAACCCATCAAGGGTGATTCCTCCAAGTTCACCTTGACGGATTACATCGAGTAGGAATCCATTGAGGGTGATTCCTCGGATTTCCCCCTTGATGTTATGGACACACGGATACCCTGTATTTACCTCGGTCCCTTGTTGAAGTCGGGTCGACCCCGAGGGGTAACCCGCGAGAGGTGCGAAGTCGGGTTGACCGTGAGGGTACCCGCGAGATAATTACGTGGCACGGCCGGGCAGACAAACCGCCCCAGGAGAGGGATGGGCCTGACCCTTGCCGTAAGTCCGCGAGACGGGGCGACAGGATCACTGATCGTCACCGCGAGCTCCCAACACACTAATGGGTTTGGATATGTGATCTGAGTAGGCCTCTGGCCTTTTACGCACTGACCACCACGCGGGAATAAGGATGGGCACTCGGCGTCGTATGTTTCTTCCGAAGTTCTTCAGACGTCAGCAATTGTGCGGCGCGCGCCCGGGTGGACTGCGACAGCCTGCGTGTGTATACAGGGGCTAGGTCTGGTCCCGGCCGCGTACGCAACGCGCAGGAGTGCAAAGGGCGATGGGCCCAGACCCCTGAGTGCTTAGGGTTTAGACCGGCGTGCTGGCCTCTCTGTTGAGCCTAGGTAGGGCTACGGTGTGTCGATTAGCCGAGGCCGGGCATGACCCGATAAAAGTGTGTCCGGCCGGAGTTAATCGAGCGTGTTGGGTAAGTTGGTGCACCCCTGCAGGGAAGTTGATCTATTCGGATAGCCGTGTCCACGGTAACGGACGCTCAGAGAGTATCCCGATCTACTACAACTAGAACTGGATACTTGAGTTGCTTAATTAATATGTTAGCTCCGGGATCGCTTTCTCGCAGAGAGTCGAGGAAGGATCTCTGGGCATTGCTATATACATATCATTTTACTATATGTTATGCTAATCTGCACTCTTCTAATGCTGCAAGATCCTAGTCTTCGATAGGCTAGGCCTTTCCCTCTATTCTGGCATTCTGCAGTCCAGTCCACAGATACAGCCCCTCTTTTGATACCGATGCATATCTAGCATAGTTCTGATGTAAGTCTTGCGAGTACTTTGGATGAATACTCACGGTTGCTTTGCTACCTTCTTTTCCCCATACCCGATTGCTGCGATCAGATGACGGAGTCCCGGAGACAGCTGATCCCGCCGATGACTACTACTACCCCGACGGAGCCTACTACTACGTGGAGACCGACGACCAGGAGTAGTTCGGAGGCTCCCAGGCAGGAGGCCTGCGCCTCTTCGATCTAGTTGTCGTTGTTTTGCTCAGCCTTCTTAAGGCAACCTTGTCTAACTATATCTGTACTCAGATACTGATGCTTTCGCTGACTCTTGTGTAACTCGAGCTTATGTATTCGAGCCCTCGAGGCCCCTGGTTTGTAATATAAAGCTGTATTATTTTATTTTGTGTCTAGAGTTGTGTTGTGATATCTTCCCGTGAGTCCCTGGGCTTGATCGTGCGCATTTGCGTGTATGATTAGTGCACGATTGAGTCGGGGCGTCACATCGTGAACATAAGTGGGTGGCTTTAAGGTTACACTAATTAATGTTGAAGACAAGGATACATCAACATGAACATGGAACAGCAAATGAGTCCATAAAATTACCTTTGTATTGTGGTCATCTCTCTCGATAATTTGCGGTAGCAATTGTTGATTCTGTGTTTGTATATCTTCATATGCTTGCCCAATACTCTGAAATGTCAAAAATAAGCATTTCTAGAATGCTGATTTTCTGTATTTTTACGAAGATGTAGAGATGAAACATACCTCAATCTCTGACAGGTACGCTTCACCTTCTTCATGTTTTGATTTCAATAATTCAGATAAACTACCAATATCCCTGTAACGCACAGGAAAATTCACCAGTTAGCACCTTTTTCACCAGTAAAAATAGATGACGCATCCAGCTTCTGCCTTCTTCAACACATGCGATGGCATATCACAGCAGTGTAGAGATTCCAAATATCCAGTAGAGAAACTACATCGGAAAAGTATAAATAAAATGTACCTTCTGGCACTCTCCATCTTCCCCCTTAATTCAGCAATCTCAGCTTCACCACTTGCTAGTCTCTGCTGAGACATTGCTTCAGCTTCAATGGCTGCTTTAACACGCTGTTCTAGCCTACTCTCATCAAGAGAAGATTTGAGGCTATGGACATGAGCCCATTCACAATATTCTCTATCTTTGGACTCCAGCACATCTCTGTCACAGAACAGTAGAAGTTTGTTTTAGTAGGACTACTGAATTTGGTACTAAACAACGTTTAAAAGCTCAATAAATTATTTTTGGATGATCTGATCTCTAGAGTAAATAGGAGAACAAACATAGTGGAACACGGTAAATTTTCGAAGTAGTTTCATGAAAGATTTCTGCTGTAATAAAACCACCTTGAATCAGTAGAATCACGCTTATACATTTCCACAAAGAGCTTCAACTCGCAATCCGTTTGCCTTAGTTCACAAACCTACAAGCATGTGAATTCAATGGTTTAAGAATTCATAAAAACAACATGAATGGAAATCAAAGAAACTAGCTAAAACAAGCCATTTCCTGATGGCTGGTGAAGACAGTGGAATCCAAAACAATTCTAGTTAAATCAGCAATTTTTTAATATCAGTACCCTGGATCGTAGATCCCTCATCTCAGATCCAGCACGAGCAGATCTACATAATGATTCGTTGATAGTGTGCTCCTGTAAAGCACAAAACGAATAGCTTAAACTTAACTGAAACAGTCACAAAGCACTCATAAACTTCTTCATCAAGCTCGTATAAAGAAATTTACCTTTCTAGCCAGAATATCAGAAACAGAGTGAACTTCGGCTCGCAAAGAATGCAATTCTGAAGCATCATCCTTGTACTTGGATAATTCAGTTTGCATAGCACCCATTTCTCCTGGCAGCGATGACACCAGTGCTTTAAATTCTGATATGATTTGGTTCCGACCTGAACATTGAAAGTGTTTACTTATTTATATTTGGATATGGCCAGAAGAGAATAGCTCAACGTTGTTAGCAAAATCAAATAAGAATCATCATACCAGGTTCTCTCGAAGATTCTTCAAGTTTCAGCGCAAGCATATTCTTTTCATCAACTACTTTCCGCTGATTCTGTTCTAAAACTGCAATGCTTGACTCACAATTCAGAGATACCCTATGAGGAATTCCAGACAGATCAACTTTTACATTAACTTCCCTTTCTTGCCATATCAATTTATCCTTATTAACCTGAAAAGACAAGTAGAAGCTTAGCCAAACATAACATACATAGCTGAGGCTCTTTGCTACATGACATGTAAATTATACTGAGCAGTAACCACCTGTAATTTCTCTAATAGTGTTCGGCAGTGGTCCAACTCTGCTTGTGATTTTTGGAGTTGATCCTTCAGAACTTGGAAAGCTTTTGAAGAAGAAATGCTCTTAAAATCCGTCAAAGTGTTCTGGTCATAAATAATAAATTACAAAGGTGAGGCGTGCAAGAATATTTTATGAAACACATCTTCCTTTACTCTTAAGATTGACTCCAACGTGGAATCTCATTTAAGCCATGTCATCATTGAAATAGTGGCCAATAGATCAAACTCAAACAAAATATTAACCTCAGATTCTAAAATAATTAAAAGATGCTTGATTAGGCATCTTTTAGTTGAGAGGATGGAAAATCAAAAACATAGATTTCATGAAAAAACCTCTTTTCGAATGGTACGTCTGTATGTCACCCTCTGGAGACTACAGATAATCTAGGGTTACTTCCGTTAGTGTTGGTACTTGGTAGGAAAGCAAATCCAAAAAAGCTGCAGCAAAGCACGGGTGGAAAATACTAGTACTACATATCAACCCTGGAACAACACTCAAAAAATGTGGAACAGCGTTATTTCAATTGGTATTGGCACACCTAAACAAGCCGCATGCAAACCTGGAAGGTAGACAACTTGTTCAAAATTTCAATTCTATCTTCGTGAAGTCTCCTTATTTCTACCAAACGTTGTGAAATCAGATCCTGATTCAAATAACAGAGCAAGCAAATACATTAGGTTCAGAGCAAACATAGGCAACACTGTGGAAGTTTAGAACAGAAGTACTCAATATTTACCGTAAACTCCTTGTGGCATGCCTCTAGATCCTGCAATTCCTTTTGTTTGTCTCTGACATTATCCTCAGGCAAGCTTTTATTTCCTAAAGTTGGAAATAATATTGGAGTTCCATGTGGGTCTCCCTGTGCTTTGAGGACTGCCAATTTGTGGTTGCTTTCTTCCAACTCAGCAACAGCACTTGCCAACTCCTCTTGAAAATTTAAAAACATCTCAGTCAAGTCGATTTGACGATCCTTAACATTAGTTTCAAATAGCATCGGCACATATATACTGTGCAAACATTGCCTAAATAGTTCCTCACGTCTAATCAGTCTGAAGGGCCACTGTGTGACTAGGTTGGTCTAGTATGCAATACGATTTAAGTGACCCGGTAATCTATCCGGTAATCCTCAAAAACAAGGATCAGCGATATATTATTGTTGTGTAAGTACAGAAATCTTAGCAGCATAAAATAAACATTCCTACCTAGCCAGTATATCTCATCCTGGCTCAGTCCAGCATGCAGTGTGCTTCCAGTGAGGGAACCCCCGGCTCTGCCTCTCTCGCATATCCAGATCTCTTGTCCAGTAGTCTCTTTATCCCAATCCAGCTGAGATCTCTCTATTCCTTCCGATCTCTCTCCAACTCTCTCCTGTCTATTATATATCCTCTCTCGACCCCTCTCTTCCCTCTCATCTCTATTCAACATCCTCTCTAAACTTTCCTATTGTCAATGTCTGACCAGAGGTAGGAAGCGGTAGCAACTACGTGAGGCAAGAACAGCAGACGAGTGAAGAAGGTTGTGGTGGTAGAAACACGCCGAGGGATCGTCGGTGGGAAGGGATTTAGGGAGAGTAGGTGATTAGATATTGATAGATTTGGGGGAAAGCATGATGCGGCAGCATATCAGAAGGGTATTGGCAGGTATGAAAGATGTCAAAATAATATACTTTCCTCCGTCCAGAATTAGTTGACGCTCAAACGGATGTATCTACGTCTAGATACATCCGTTTGAGCGTCAACTAATTCCGGACGGAGGGAGTATATAATAAGACATTAAAATCTGTCGTATGTAGCCATATCTACGTATGTAAAGCATCTGGTGTTTAAGCAAAGATACCTTTAAGGCGTTTCTGTTCAGCTTTGCTTCGAGCATTTAAATATCTCTCTTCGTGGTGCTTCTCTGTTAACCACCTGTGCTTCAAGTGGAGATCACTAAGTTCTTGTATGGCATCATTAAGCTGTAGTGATAGCTCAGTACCAGTAGTTTGCAGTTCCCTACTACACTCTGCAGTGAAGAAACAAAATAAAGTAATGTTACCAAAGGGGTATGAAATTTGCAGTCCTTCAGCTGTAATTAATAAATAAATTATTACCAAGGAAATGTGAAGAACAAACCATTTTCAGGTAATGCAGCAAAGAGATCTAACAGTGACTTCTTATTTGCATGCCATGAACCATTTGATGAGAACAATATATTCTGCAGCACATCAGTAGTTGACGAGTGTACATGGTTTTCCAAATGGCAACCTGAACTTTCTGTGGCACCTGTCTCAACAAGTCTGCTAAGGAAGTCCTTTTCTTTTGGGATGCATGCGACATCTGAATAGGAAATTAGAAACTAAATCTTGTAATATTTGGCACAATATCTAAGTTTAGAATATTTCACAGCCACAAACATAAATCAAATACAATAAAGTGCAAGCTTCATAGGTTGCAAAAAAAAAAACTTCATGCAGATCCTACCAAGAGTGGAGAAGACACATATACTGCTTCCATTACAACTTTTTATACATGAAAAAATAATTATTAGCTGACAATCAAATCAATTCAGGTAAGAAGAAAGTCATACCTGTAGACACATTGCTAGGACCTGAACTGCATGAAGAATTTTGAAATCCACTTTTGCAAACAGAAATAGCCTTCAAATCTCTCACAAGCTGTTCAAGTATAGCATTTACCGTAAAAAAAGGAAGCCTTGTGGTATTTTGCAGTAACAACAAGATTGGTTTTAGCTTACATGCTCCCAAGACTTGTTAGCTAGATCTTGGGTCTCGTGGTGAGCCTTCTGTTTCTGCTTGAGATCGTCAAATTTACCCTCGAGGGCATGGTACTCAAACTTATGGACTGCTAGCTGTTCCGAAAGCTTTTGGTTTCTGTATTTAAGTACAGCGAAATCAAGCTGCCAACCAGGAACAAAGTTACAAGTTAACACCAAATATAGAAATATAGAAAAGAATACTGAAAATTGCAGTGTAGAAAAGGCACAAAAAGGAAATCCGGTTTATGAGCACAGCATGACAATACTGCTGTAATGAACGATGCAAGAACAAAATCTGCAGAAGAAAGCAGTATGGCAAATAATAGAAGTGCATTAATGATTGTATATCTGTTTTGTGCATCCATATGCACGGTGGTCTAAACATCGCAACATATACCAAATAGAGCTATATTTAAAATGCAAGCAGCAATTTATATCCAATTTTTTGCAAAGGTACATGTTATTGTATCCTCAATCATCTCTCGAAATGCATACTAGATTTGCTTCCATGGCGACACGGCTTTTACTATATATATTATATATAACACCAACCATGTCTTGAACAATTTCAGCAAGATTTTCTAGGTCTAACTAAGGGAGGCAACATGTAAAGTTGTACAGTACACTTTGCAGTGAGATAAAGTTATGATTGACAAATGCACATTTGACAATTGTTCATGCATATGTCAGTAGGCTGCCCATGCAACGCTCCAAGGTAAACCCTGAATGCAAGCAGGCTGCCTAATCCGGTAAAACCGGATATGCCCAAGGTAAAATAACTTATATTGCGATCTGAGAAGCTCCTGAACTAACCTGGCAATGTCGCTGACCCCAGCTACCTAATGTCCTGGCGACACGGCTTTTACTATATAACACCAATCATGTCCTGAACAATTTCAGCAAGACTTTTTAGGTCTAGCTAAGGGAGACAACATGTAAAGTTGTACAGTACACTTTGCAGTTAGATAAAGTTACGATTGGACAAATGGGGATTTGACAACCATTCATGCGTATGTCAGTACGCTGCACATGCAACGCTCCAAGGTAAATCCTGCATGCAAGCAGGCTGGCCAATCCGGTAAAACCGGATATGCCAAAGGTAAAATAACTTATATTGCGATCTGAGAAGCTCCTGAACTAACCTGGAAATGTCGCTGAACCCAGCTACCTAATAAAGGATACAAATAAAAGTAAAGTAGCAAGCCTTTACAAACCAGCCTACAGCAAGCAAGCGTGAAGTACGTGACAACTTGAAATGAGGCGTGTAACTTCTTGTCATGAACAATAGCGGACTGCCTAAAGACTCTAAATGAGGTGTATATCTAACAACCTACATGTTGTGAACATTTCAGCAAGACAATTAGGTCTAACTAAGGCAAGAAGAGAAGTTGTGCACCAAACTTTACAGTGAGGTAAAATTGCGGCTGAAAAAGTATGGACATGCAAACTGTTATAGTGGGACACGCATGCAAGGCGCAAATGGATTGCCAAAACCGGCTTAAACAGACATGTAGCCCTAGGTAAAATGACTATTTTTGTGAGGTAATGACTGTTATTGAGATTTCAGAAGCTCCTATCGATTCATGAACTGCCCTGGCAAGGTCGCTGACCTGGACCACCTGATGCACCATCGAAACAATTGAAGTAACAAGTCATCACACAGTTGCCTACCTTAACAATAGTGAACTACTTAGAGACTTCGAATGAGGCGTATACCTTCTTGTCGTCGGAGGAAGGTGGAAGCGCTGGGCGCTTGGCGGGAGGTACAAAGGAGTCAGAGAGCCGCCGCTTCCGATCGGGCTCACCGGTGCTGCCCATAGGTCCAAACCTGACCAGCCGTCCCGCCTCGTCCAATTCGCCGCATGTGGAGTACACCAAACTCAGAAAAAACCCGAACCAATCCTCGCGAGCACGCACAACACCGCCCAACCCGACGTCACAACCCAAACCCTACCCAACCACGGGATCAATCAGAAGCAGCAAATTTGTGAGGGTTTGCTCACAGAACGAGGCCGACGGGAATTCGTAACTGTACTGTGCAGCTTAATTTGGGATTACAGGGGGTCAGATCGAATCGAGGAGATGAGAGGGTGAGAATTAGCGGTAGTTTTGGTGTGCAGTGCGTATGCGTATACTGTGTGAAGAGTCTAGGCTCTAGAGACTGGAGAGGAAGAGACGGCGGAGGAGAGCAAAAAGAGTCATTTTACCCTAGGGCTATAAGTTTGTTTAAGTCGGTTTTCGCAATCCAGTTGCACCTTGCATGCGTGTCCCACTATAACGGTTGGCATGCCCATGCTTGTTCAGCTGCAACTTTACCTCACTGCAAAGTTTGGTGCACAACTTCTCTTCTTGCCTTAGTTAGACCTAAAGGGCGAAATTGCATACAACTCAGCAATGTGTGAAAGTGCATACAAGTCAGCAATGCTGGTCAATAGTACAAACACCACCAAGTTTCCAAATAGATTTAAATCCATTATGAACAGAAAGGGACATCTTCTAAAAGCAGTGCACTAGCCAGTGAGTTCTAATTGCAGATGACTCCTGACTACTAATTCCTGATTGCAATCATGTCATTTTCTACAGCATCTCTTTTTTCTTCATAGGAGCAAATACTCTAATTAAGAAAAGTGCAAAATAACAGGCAGTATTGAGCATGTAGTGGCATAAGCTTCGCCATGTACCTTTCACCATGAGAATCTATCTACCTAATTATATATGCTGCATATCATTTCCAGAGGAAAAAAAAGAGATGTTGCACATTATTTAGTTCGGGCATCAGTCGGAAATTCATACTCTAGGATAATTCAAGCAATCTTGTAAAAAACTTGTTTCGCTCACCATGGGAAAAGCAAACTTGAGGAGGGGATGCAGAGGTGAGGTCGCCTTAAGAGGGGGAGGGACGTCGATGGACCTTCAGGTGGACAGGGAGCACCGAGGCGGATGCAGGGCATCAGGGGAGCGGCGAGACGAAGAGTGCCGTGAGATGGACGGTGCGGAGAGATGCAGGGCGCGGCGAGGCGGCGCCGGGTGGCAGTGGCTGCAGCCTGCAGGGGGTGAGGAGAGGCGTGATGAGCTGGTGGAGGGGTTGCTGGAGAGGGGGGAGGCCGGCGATGGGCGGCGGCGCTGGGTGAGGAGAGGCGGGTCGCGGGAGGGGGAGGCCGGCGACGGGCGGCGGCGCTAGGCGAAGAGAGGCGGGTTGCTACAGGGGAGGGGGGAGGTCGATGGCGGGTGGCGCCGGCGGCGGAGCTGGGTGAGGAGAAGCAGGCCGCGCTCGGGGCGAGAAAAGTGGATTAGGTTTTTTTTAGTGTCTATACTCATCAGCTAGCTCATTTCATTCGGGCATCAGTCAGATTCTCATTTTACTACCCAGCAGCGTGGACCCACATATCATACCGCTGTGAATTCTCTGACTTGGAAGAGCCAGTAGGAGACGCTAGACATCCGGCAATATCTCCCTTTTTCTCTCAAAGCGACAGAACCTAAGTGGGTTTTTTTCCGTCCCTTGCGTGACGGTTGGTTCTGTGGCGATTTCTTGGGCGACTCCGTCCGCGTCCTAGGGTTTCTTCGTTGGAGATCCAACTGCCGCCGGAGATTGGTGTTCCTAGCCGCACCAACTACCGTCCTCGGGATCATGTGGGTTCTGAGGGTTGGCGATCCATTCGCTAGTTCCGCTGGTTTTAGACTCCACGTCCACAAACCCTAGCCACCATAAACCTTCTGTACGATCTAGGGCGTATAGTCGTGATACACTTGTTCTTCCCTAGGCAGGTGATCGGGGGTGAGAAGGAAGATGGCGGGCATGGACAAGGTGGAGGGGCTGATGAAGAAACTCAAGCTGTCAAAGACGGAGAAGAAAGGAGTCAAGATTGGATGGATAGGAGGAGGAAAGGGAGGAGCGGTGGAACCGCAAGCGCTCGGCAAACTACTCTCTGAGAAGCCAGCGTTTGCGGACGGAATTGTTGCAGCGTTGGGACAAGCTTGGTGCCCGATGCAAGGGGTGGACTATAAGGGCCTTGGTGATAACATATTTCTGTTCACATCCCATCAAAGTTCGGGGAAGAGGAAGGTCTTGGAGGAGGGACCATGGCTGTTCGATAATGATGCATTGGTGATGGAAGATTTTGACGCCCGCAAGCGGATCGAGGAATATGAATTCGGCACCATTCCTATATGGGTGAGGTTGTTCAATATACCCCTAGGACTAATGAGTAGACAGACCGGGGAGGCCATTGGGAAGGAGATTGGAGAGGTGGTGGAAGTGGACGTGGGAGAAGATGGGATGGCAGTTGGTCAGTTCATGAGAGTTAATGTGCGGATAAGAGTGGATGAGCCATTAATGAGAGGACTAACGCTGGATCTCGAGAAAGATGAGAAGTCGAAGAGGGAAAGGAAGGGAGGAAAGGAGGAGGAGGAAGAGGATTGGTGCCGCTTTGAGTACGAATTTTTGCCAACCTTTTGTTACACATGTGGTATAATTAGGCACACTGATAGAAGCTGTGGGTTAAAATTGAAGAAAGGGGAGGAGGCTCAATACGGCAGGTAGCTAAAATGCCCAATGGTGAGGAGAGGAAGTGGGGGTATGGAAAGGGATTCATGGAGCAGCAATAGGGGGCCATAGCAAGACGCTTTGGAAGTTACAGGAGGGAGCGGGAAAGAAGGGAGAGGAAAAGGAAGTGACGAGCCCCCTTAAGCTATCTGGAGGTGGAGGAGAAAATGTCTCGGAGAGTGCTAAGTAGAAAAAAATAGATTTTAACAAGGGAGCAGACGGGAACCCGTGTGTGGAAGGGAGACAAGAGGCAATAAATTTACAGAAGCAGAAGGGAGGCACAGGGAAGGAGGAGGGTAGTGGAAAAGATGTAGTGGGGCTGATAGATGGTGACCCAAATGCAGGACGCGGCCTGGCTCTCGAGGCCATGCGTTCTGAACCCGTTCACGTCGTAGGGGGGCAAGAAGGGAGGAGACAGTGGAGGGAAGAAGGGAGTAAAAATCCACAGGGGGGATAGAGTGAACCCGGGTGATCATACAAAATTGGGTGTGCAGGTGGGCGTGAAAAGAGGAGGAGACTAATACGTCTCCATCGTATCTACTTTTTCAAACACTTTTACTCTTGTTTTGACCCCCTAATTTACATGATTTGAGTGAAACTAATCCGAACTGACGTTGTTTTCAGCATAACTATCTTAATGTTGTTTTATGTGCAGAAATAAAAAGTTCTCGGAGTTGGACGAAAAATTACGGAGAATTATTTTGGAATAATTAGGCACACACAATTGTTTCTGGTAATTGTTCTACGCAAGGGATATATGATGTCGCCGAGGAGGAGATCCTTACCGCAATCCCATGCCTCGACGCCCAGTGTACGAATGTCCCCAAAGGTACAATTTGCGGCAAGTACTTCAGGTCAGCCTACTTATGTTGTTTTAAGCACACAATAATTTGAATCATCAGATAATGAATGAATTGATCTAACATGAATAGTGCATCTTTTGGTCCTATAATTTTGGATGCCAGGTAGCATAAGTAGTACCCTATTAGTTGTTCACTGAAAAACATCCAGGCAGGGATGATGTAGTCTTGAACTTAATTTAGGATTTCTGGACTCCAATAAAACAAACTGATCAAGTTCGTTGTGAATAGGAATGTGCCCACCATCGACGACGGTGTCGAAAGGGAGAAGTGGCAACACGGATGAGTTGTTAAGGAGCGTGCAAGGATTTGTTACTCCCGTTGCAACGCACAAACATGTTTACTAGTCTTATTTAATGGAGATATTCCCTTCGTCCCAAAATAAGTGCAGCTGATTTATTTAGTATTAGAATGAATTTTTTTTCTTGAAAGATTCAATACAAACTCACAGTAGACGAGTCAAATGCCTTCCAGAGGTAGGGCGAACTAGGAGAGAAAAAGAAAACCTGGACTCTCTCTCTCTCTTTTTGCGATGACTCAAATTGCTGCTATCCACTTTTTTTTTTTTAGGGATTGTTGCTAACCACGTTTTTCTCTTTGAGGGATTTTTTTTTTTTTTGAGGGAGGGATTGTTGCTATCCACGTGAGGCGTGAGCAACGCATCTATACCGATACCGATACCGATACAAACCAGTTCGGTAGTACAGCACACAGTCCGACTCCACCCCGGCCCGTTCCGTTAAAACCGGGGGGAAACCCAACCGAACGAACGAACTCTCCCCAGAAAATCTCCCGACCCGCTCGACCGGATCCCCAAATCCATCCACACCTCATGGCGGCGAGCCTGCGGCGAGCGGCGATGGGCACCGGCTCCCCGTCCGCGGACGCGGACGTCATGGACGGCATCGAGTTCTGGCACCAGCCCGAGCGCGCGGGGTGGCTGGACATGCAGGGGCACTACAACAAGACGTGGCGGCGGCGGTGGTTCGTGCTCAAGCAGGGGGAGCTCTTCTGGTTCAAGGACTCGACCGTCAACCCCGACTCGGTGCCCCGCGGCGTCATCACCGTCGCCTCCTGCCTCACCGTCAAGGGCGCCGAGGACGTGCTCAACCGCAAGTTCGCCTTCGAGCTCTCCACCCCGGGCGAGACCATGTACTTCGTCGCCGACTCCGAGAAGCAGAAGGAGGACTGGATCAACTCCATTGGCCTCCCACCTGCCATCTATCCTGCAGAGAGCACATGGGAAGAAATTTTTCACAAGGAATTTCACCATTTTTGTGATATGGTGAGACGTGAGAGTGGGATATTGGCTAAGGCCTATCTGTAGAGACGTGAAAAAGTAGGATGACTGTGACAAAGATGATGAGCAGATTTAAACGAACCCCTTTGATCTCCTTTTAATCCTTTTATTAATAGTATGGGATCCTATAGCTTAAGATTTAAATAAAAAAGGCTACGCTTTTTCTCTGGTCACCTCACGCTTGAGTCATATCTTGTTTGATGGGTCCATGATCACTACACAATGATGCCAATGGAATTAATATCATATGTATACACTTAGCAAACGTAATTAGTCCCTTATATATGTATATTGCCATTAACATCAAAATATGATTAAGGACATGATTGCACTTTCAGATGCATCTAGCGTCGTTGGAGTGCGTGTGGAGGTATGTTTCCAACTGATCTTGCGGGATTGGTGTGTGTCTTCGGTCGATCCACTTGATCTAGTTTTCGTTCGTTGACGTTTGTGTGTCTACAAGTTGGATCCTTCCGATCTATGCACCGGTCATGGGACCTTAGCATGATGACTTCTCGACTGTCTAGGTTTGCACGACTCCCATAAAGGGGGGTCAACGACGACGACGCGTCTTTGGCTCATTATTTCCTGTGTTCCTTATGTTGTCATGATGTTTGATAAATATCAGAAGTTCTTCTTGACTTTTTTTTCCCAATAAAAACCCCCAGTAGATCTAAAAAATACTCCTAGTAGACGAGTTAATGCCTTCGATAGATAGGGCGGATAAGGGCATCTCCAACGCTGACCCGCAAACCAGACACTGCATCTGTTCACGGACGCGCGGGAGGGGGGGGGGTAGTCCGTGGACATGGATGCGGGAAGCGGACATCCAATGCTATCCGCATATATTTCAAAACAAGTTTAAACAAACCGGATGAAATTTATCAAACAAGTCGGATTTCATTAAAGTTCAAACATAACTTACATAAAATGGTCGATATTTCGACCGTTTATAACTAAAAACTAGAAAAAAATCGTAAACCCTATACCGGACGACCACCTCGTACGCGTGGCCGCCCTGCCCTGCCACACCGCCGTCGATGTTCGTGCCGTCGTTGTCGTCCCTCCAGCGGTGGAAGGGTGCTAAAGGGCCGTGCTACTTGTGAGTTGCGTTGGGATTTTTCCGAAGAGGAGGGGATGATGCAATACAGTAGAGATAAGTATTTTCCTCAGTTATGAAACCAAGGTTATCAATCCAGTAGGTGAATCACGCAACAACTCGTTAGCAGTACCTGCACACAAAACAACAAATCCTCGCACCCAACGCGAACAAGAGGTTGTCAATCCCTTGGCGGTTAATTGCAAGATTAAATTATATGATGATAGATAAATAGATCGAACAAAAATATAAAATAAAATAAATAAAGTAAAAGTGCAGCAAGGTATTTTTAGGATTTTCAATATATAATTAAGATAGACCCGGGGGGCCATAGTTTTCACTAGCGGCTTCTCTCTTGAAAATAGCATACGGTGGGTAAACAAATTACTGTTGGGCAATTGATAGAAAAGCAAATAATCATGACGATATCCAAGGCAATGATCATGTATATAGGCATCACGTCCGAGACAAGTAGACCGACTCCTGCCTACATCTACTACTATTACTCCACACATCGACCGCTATCCAGCATGCATCTAGTGTATTAAGTCCATAAAGAACGGAGTAACGCCTTAAGCAAGCTGACATGATGTAGACAAAGTAAACTCACGCATGAATAAACCCCATCTTTTTACCCTTAATAGCAACGATACATACATGTCATGTCCCTTTCTGTCACTGGGATTGAGCACCGCAAGATCGAACCCATTACAAAGCACCTCTCCCATTGCAAGATAAATCAATCTAGTTGGCCAAACCAAATCAATAGATCGGAGAGAAATACGAAGCTATAATAATCATGCATAAAAAAATTCAGAGAAGACTCAAATAATATTCATGGATAATCTGATCATAAACTCATAATTCATCGGATCCCAACAAACACACCGCAAAAAGTGATTACATCGGATAGAACTCCAAGAACATCGAGGAGAACATTGTATTGAAGATCAAAAAGAGAGAACAAGCCATCTAGCTACTAACTATGGACCCGAAGGTCTGTGGTAAACTACTCACGCATCATCGGAAGGGCAGCAAGGATGATGTAGAGCCCCTCCGTGATCGATTCCCCCTCCGGCGGAGTATCGGAAAAGGCCTTCAGATGGGATCTCTCGATAACAGAAGCTTGCGGCGGCGGAAAAAGTATTTCATGGACTCCTCTGTTGATTTCCCGATTTTAGAGAATTTATAGAGGTGGAATTAGGTCAAACGGAGCAGAGATGGGCCCACGAGGCACCAGGGCGCGCCACTCATGGCCACCTCCTCTGTCTTCTGGCCCTCTCCCGAAGCTTCTAGTGTCTCTTATGTCCAGAAAAAAATCTCCAAAAAGTTTCGTGACATTTGGACTTCGTTTGATACTGATATTCTGGAAAACCAAAAACAGGCAAAAACAGCAACTGGCACTGGGCACTAAGTTAATAGGTTTGTCCCAAAAAATGATATATAATTGCTTGTAAGTGTATATAAAACATCCAAGATTAATACTATAATAGCATGGAACAATAAAAAATTATAGATACATTGCAGACATATCAGGCCGCGGCAGCCTTGTCTGGCGGCTGCCTGCCGGTCACGGAGGAGCCGTTGGGCCTCCTCCTGCGCGGTGCGGAGGGCCGTCGCGGCCAATTCAAATGGCGCCCACAGAGCTCTGACGGTTGATACGTCTCCAACGTATCTATAATTTTTGATTGTTCCATGCTGTTATAGTATCAATCTTGGATGTTTTATATACATTTACAAGAAATTATATATCATTTTTGGGACTAACCTATTAACATAGTGCCTAGTGCCAGTTGCTGTTTTCTGCTTGTTTTTGGCTTTTCAGAGAAACAGTACCAAATGAAGTCCAAATGCCACGAAACTTTTTGAAGATTTTTTTCTGGACAAAAGAAACCTGGGAAGCTTCAGGAGGAGGCCAGAAGCCCCATAGGGGCTTCACAAGGCACTAGGGCCCAGGGGGGCGCCGTACTGCCTTGTGGGGCCCACGCGACTCCTTTTGACCTAATTCCACTTCTATAAATTCACAAATATTCGAAAACCCCCAGAAAGCCAGAAGAGAAAACCTTTCCGCCGCCGCAAGCCTCTGTTCTTCCACGATCCCATCTGGAGGCCTTTTTCGGTACTCTGCCGGAGGGGGAATCGATCACGGAGGGCTTCTACATCAACCTTGCTGCCCTTCCGATGATGTGCGAGTAGTTTACCACAGACCTACGGGTCCATAGCTAGTAGCTAGATGGCTTCTTCTCTCTCTTTGATCTTCAATACAATGTTCTCCTCGATGTTGTTGGAGTTCTATCCGATGTAATCTTCTTTTGCGGTGTGTTTGTTGGGATCCGATGAATTGTGAGTTTATGATCAGATTATTCATGAGAAATATTTGAGTCTTCTCCGAACTCTTTTATGCATGATCATTATAGCTTTGTATTTCTCTCCGATCTATCGGTTTAGTTTGGCCCACTAGATTGATTTATCTTGCAATGGGACAGGTGTTTTATGATGGGTTCAATCTTGCGGTGTTCAATCCCAGTGACAGAAAGGGACATGACACGTATTTGTATTGTTGCCATTAAGGATAAAAAGATGGGGTTTATTCATATTGCTTGAATTTGCTTCTCTACATCATGTCATCTTGCTTAAGTCGTTACTCTGTTTCATACTTAATACCCTAGATGCATGCTGGATAGCGGTCGATGGGTGGAGTAATAGTAGTAGATGCAGGCAGGAGTTGGTCTACTTGTCTCGGACGTGATGCCTATATACATGATCATTGCCATGAATCTGTCATAATTATTTGTTTTTTTATCAATTGCCCAACAGTAATTTGTTTACCCACCGTATGCTATGTGCTCAAGAGAGAAGCCTCTAGTGAAAACTATGGTCCTCGGGTCTATCTTTATCATATAAAAAAGCTAAAAATACCTTGCTGCAATTTATTTACTTTTATTTTAATTAGTAGTTTAGTTTATCTATTTACCTCGATAAGATTTAATCCTTACAAATAACCGCTAAGAGGATTGACAACCCTCTTATTCGTGTTGGGTGCAAGTGTTTGCTCTTGTGTGTGCAGGTGCGCTTTAACGGTATTTTGCTTGGTTCTCCTACTGGATTAATAACCTTGGTTCTTAACTGAGGGAAATACTTATCTTTACTGTACTGCATCTCCCTTCCTCTTCCTCTTCAGGGAATTACCAACGCATCTCACAAGTAGCAGGAAGAATTTCTGGCGCCGTTGCCGGGGAGACATCATCAAAATTACCAAGTACCTTCACACAAACTATCATTCACTTGCATTTGCTTTATTTACCTTTTTATTTGCATTTGCCTCTCGTTTTCATCTCCCCTACTTCTAAAATATTTTACAAAAGTACAAAAATATCTTCCGTTTGCCCTTTTTGCTTGATTTGCTCACCTTGTCATCATGACTAGCGTAACTATCCCTCCTTTGTCGCCGGATTTTGAAGTGCTTTACTTCAAACAGAAACAAGGAGAAAATCTTAAGGATGCTTGGTATAGGTTAATGGAATCCTACCGGGTTTGCTCTATAAAAGGGGATTTAAAAATTTTGCTTCACAATTTCTATATAGGTTTAACCATGCATCATAGACAACTTTTTGACTTTGCCGCAAAAGGGAATTTTATTGAGAGTGAGGCCAATACTACCTATGAAATAATAGAGGGTATATTGGGGGTTCCACCACCACAAAAGGGTTTTGCTTTTACTCAAGAAGAGGCTCAAATATTAGACAAATTGGGTGACATGCAAAAAAATTTGGTTGAGTTGCAAAAGTCTAACGAACCTCTTAAAAATATTAGTGGGAACCTCAATCGCATGAACACTTTGATTACTCTATGCAATAAGCGATTGGATATTCTAGACCTTAAAATTGCCTCATTTCATGAGAATAATGGGAAGCGTAAGGAGCCTCCCGGGTTTGAGAAAACCCCTATAAAGATTACTAAAACCAAGGATGACAACACTTGAAACTATGCATTATGCCTAGCTAGGGGCATAAAACAATAGCGCTTGTTGGAGGCAACCCAATGAATAAAATAAATTTTTGCCTTTTGTTTCTGTTCTTATGTGTTTACACAATTTTAGCTTCTGTTATGAGTGAGTTTTTATGTTTTAATTAGTGTTTGTGCCAAGTAATGCCTTTGGGATGATTTGGAAGATAGTATAATTGATGCTGTTTGGAAAACAGAAAGTTTTGCGTCCTGTACCGGAATTTTAATTATGTACCGGAGCATCAGAAAAATCTGAAATTTTTACAAAGTATTGGTATATGAATTGCCCACGTTGTCCTAATTTTTCAGAATTTGTGGAGTTGCAGAAGTATGGATTTTAAATAAATCTTTACAGACTGTTCTGTTTTAGACAGATTCTGTTTTTGTTGCATAGTTTGCTTATTTTGATGAATCTATGGATCGTATCGGGGGGTATGAGTCATGGAGAAGTTGGAGTACAGTATCATTATGCCAATATTAAATATGAATCAATTTACAACAGTACCTAAAGTTTAAGATTTGTTTGTTATACTAACGGATCTCACGAAGGTTTTGTTGAGTTTTGTGTGATTGAAGTTTTCAAGTTTTGGATGAGAATTCGATGGACAAAGGAATAAGGAGTGGCAAGAGCCTAAGCTTGGGGATGCCCACGGCACCCCAAGGTAATATCCAAGGAAGACTCAAGCGTCTAAGCTTGGGGATGCCCCGGAAGGCATCCCCTCTTTCGTCTACAATCTATCGGTAACTCACTTGGAGCTATATTTTTATTCATCACATGATATGTGTTTTGCTTGGAGCGTCGTGTATTATATGAGTCTTTGCTTTATTTGCTTTTTAGTTTGTCACAATCATCTTTGCTGGACACACCTTTTTTGAGAGGGACACATTGTTCGTGATTTGTTAGAATACTTTATATGCTTCACTTATACCTTTTGAGCTAGGCAGTTGCTCTAGTGCTTCACTTAAATCTTTTTGAGCACGGCGGTGGCTATATTTTGAAGAAATACTTGAATTCTCATGCTTCACTTATATTATTTTGAGAGATGATAAGATTAAAATTTTGAAGAAATATTTGCACTCTGATGCTTCACTTATATCTTTTTGAGAGTTGATAATAGTAATGGTAATTTGCACACGAGCTCCTACTTGACGCAACATTTGATCTGGACACCGCGGTTGCGTGCGAGGGCGTGGGTGGGACGCGGGCTCCTCCTTGACCCGCCGGAGTGCCGATGCCGACTCCCGCTTCACGCGGACGCGCGACGGGGACGGTGGCTCCTCCTTAACGCGCACCAGCGATGGTGGCGCCGGGCCCATCTGACGGACAAATTCTTCGTTCGCCAGAGCGGCCTCCGTATATAGTGTTGTAGTTCCATATATAGTGATGTAGTGCATGTTCTTGTCAATATAAGCTCATGTTCTTGTGAATATATGTAGGTTTATTTATGTGCCAGCTCCTCACACCGGAGAAGTTATAGCTGAAGAACTTCATGAAACCTTGATATCCTGGAATCTTGATGAGAAGCTATCAGCTGTGACGGTTGACAATTGCACCACCAATGACAAGACGGTTGAGTTGTTGGTGACCAAGATAGGAAAAACCAAGCTCATGCTGAAAGGTACTTTGCTTCATATGCGTTGTTGTGCACATATTTTGAATCTGATTGTCAAAGATGGCTTAGATGCTATGAAACCAGCCATAGAAAAGATTAGAGATAGTGTGGCCTTTTGGACTGCTACACCAAAAAGAGTAGAGAAGTTTGAGGAAATTGCAAAATATCAAAAGGTCAAAATTACAAGAAGATTAACACTTGATTGCAAAACTAGGTGGAATTCAACTTTCACAATGCTTAGTGTGGCTCTGCCATATAGATATGTTTTTGCGAGATTAAAGAAGGTTGACAAACAATATGAGAGTCTCCCTAGTGAGGAAGAGTGGGATTTTTCCACTCATGTTGTCGAGAGGTTGCGGTTGTTCTTTGACATCACCGCACTATTTTCTGGAACAGATTATGTAACAGCCAACATATGTTTCCCCAAGATTTGTGAGATCAAAATGAACATGAGACAATGGTCAACATGTGGCAAAGCTATGATAGAAGCCATGTCTGCTAGCATGACAGAGAAGTTTAATAAATATTGGACTGATATTCAAAGTCTATTGGGCATGGCTACAATTCTTGATCCTCAGTACAAAAACGAGATGTTGCTTGTTTGCTTTGCAATGTTACATGATGTCAACATTTCATCTGCAGAATGTGAGGGGTATGTGGCAGAACTAGTTGCCAAGTTATGCAAATTTTTAGAGGAATACAGTCTTGAGAAGGATGATGATGAATGTGACACCCCTGCTTCACCGTGCACTAATCATACACGCAAATGCACACGATCGAGATCAGAGACTCACGGGAAGATATCACAACACAACTCTAAACACAAATAAAAGTCATACAAGCTTTATATTACAAGCCAGGGGCCTCGAGGGCTCGAATACATAAGCTCGAGTCATACAAGCATCAGCGGAAACAATAGTATCTGAGTACAGACACAAAGTTAAACAAGTTTGCCTTAAGAAGGCTAGCACAAACAGCGACATCTGATCGAAAAGGCGCAGGGAGCCTCCGAACTACTCTTGGTCGGCTGGCTCCATCCAGTAGTACGTGCCTCCGAGACTCTCCTGGTAGTAGTCTCCTGCGGTGGCATCTGGCTCCTGGACTCCATCGACTGATTTCATCAAGCGGGTATTGGGAAAAAGATAGCAAAGCAACCGTGAGTACTCATCCAAAGTACTCGCAAGACTGACATCAGAACTATACTAAATATGCATCGGTATCAAAGGAATGTGGCTAAATCTTTGGATTAAACTGCAGAATGCCAGAATAGAGGGGGAGAGGCCTAGCCTATCGAAGACTAGCATCTTGAAGCATTTCTTGCAGCATCAGAAGAAAGTAGAGTATAGTATCACATAATAACAGTTATATTTAGTAAGTCCCTGAGATCCTTCCTCGACTACCCTGCGAGAAAGTGATCCCGAGAGCAGTAGTAACAGTTTAATATTGTGGCAGTAACCATTTGTAGTTGTAGCAGATCAAGATACAACTCTGAGCGTCCTGTTACCGTGGACACGGCTATTCGAATAGATCACTTCCCTGCAGGAGTGCACTACTGTTACCCAACACGCTCGATCACATCTGGCCGGACACACTTGCTGGGTAATGTCCGGCCTCGGGAGATCGACACGACACAGTTCTACCTAGGCTCAACAGAGAGGTCAACACGCCGGTCTAAATCCTAAGTGCGAAGGGGTCTTGGGCCCATCGCCCTTTGCACTCCTGCACGTTGCGTGGCTGGTCGGGGCCCAGGCGCGACACTGTATACACCAGTGACGTAACCAGCCCACCCCAACAATCAGGCCGCATCTCTGAGCTGTGACATCTGAAGAGCTTTCGGCTGATACATACGACGTAGAGGGCCCCATTAAACCCTTATCCCACGTGGTGGTAGTGCGTATAAGGCCAGCGGCCTACTCAGATCAAATACCCAAATCCGTTAAGCATGTTTAGTAACTCGCAGAGACGAACAGGGTCCCTGTCGCTCCGACTTGGTATCACATGACGCACGGGTGCTCTTGGAGCCGACCCGTCTTTGCTATTATTCTCTCGCGGGCACCCTTGGGGCCAGCCCAACTTTAACAGTTTAAAGTATTGCATTATGTAAACATTTCCGTGATCATCACCCAGAGTGATCACGGCCCGATAACTAGCATGGCATACAGACAAGGGTGAAGGGCCACAGATGGAGTAACAGCATCGCTAACTAAGCATCATAGGACAGCAGGTAATGTATCAACAGCAGGCGACGAAATCAGGCTATGCATCAGAATAGGAGCTATCGGAATAACAACAGAAGCAATTCTAATGCAAGCATAAGAGAGAAGGAATGGGTGATATCTGGATGATCAAGGGGGTTTTGCTTGCCTGGAAGCTTTGTTGAAGGGGTCTGGTCGTGGGCGACGTCGTCGTACACTGCAGTGTCGTCGGCAGTCTCGGGGGCTATCGGGAGAGAAGAAGGGGGGAAGAAACAATAAATCCACGGCAATAACGCAACCGTGATGCATGACATGCCTAAATGATATGCAGAGGTGATATAATGCCTAACTAACTGCATTAGATAATTTAGGAATTTATTTGGATTTATTTTATTAAAGTTATGCACTATTCATTTATCGAATACAGGCAAAAAGTCCCATGTTCGGTATGTTAGAGGGGTGTGGCAGGTATGTGGGTGGGATATTCAGATTCTACATATTTTTCTGATCATTTTTCATATATAAATTATTTTCATCCGAGTTACGGTTTATTTTATATGATTTTCCAAAGTTTTAAACAATTTCTGGAATTAATTTAATTATATTTATCCGAAACAGTATTTGGTGACGTCAGCAGTCAACTGACCGGTTGACTGGTCAACCTGACAGGTGGGACCCACCTGTCATAGGCTAGACTAATTTAACAGAAGATTAAATTAACTAATTAACCTAATTATCTAGTGGGACCCAGAGTCAGTGTCTAACTAGTTAATTAATTAACTAACAGTTTAATTAACTTTTTAATTAACATTTTATTTATTTTTAAAATGTTTTAAACGGCGGGGCCCCACATGTCAGTGGCGGGGCCAGTCCAGTCAGCGGCTGACCGGGTCAACTGGGCCCGCGGGGCCCAGCAGTCAGCGGCACAGGGCGTGCCACGTCGGCGCCACGCTGGACGCCGGCCACCGGAGCACTCCGGCGAACCCGAGCGCGGCGGCAACTCCGGCGAGCTCGGATTCGTTCTGTGGGGCATCATTTCGCGCGTGCTATGGCTCTCTGGAACGAGCAGTTCATGCCGCGTCCGATGGTGGGGGTCACGGCAGCTGGGGTGGCCGGAATGGTCGCCGGCGACGACGTCGGGCGGCGGCGGTTTCGGGCGGTGGTCGTTCTCGTTGCTACGGTGTGCGCGCGAGCAAGCAAAGCAGCTAGGGGGAGCCTACGCGTGCGGGCGAAGCTAACGGGCACGAGCGCGGGGCCGTTTGGTCACCGGAACGGCGCCGGCGACGAGCTCCGCGGTGGCGCGTTCGGGCACGTTGGGGGCGGCGACTAGAGGTGGCAAACGGCGACGGGAGAGAGAGAGAGGAGGAAGCAGAGGCTCACGGTGAGCCCGCAGGCGTGCAACGTGGGCTCGGGGACGGTTTGTCGGCGACGAATCGACGGCGGCGACGCGGGCGTCTGTGCGGGGAAGACGAGCTCGAGGGCGACGCGGTGGCGGCTCCGAGCTCCAACCAGTCGGGGCGGTCGATGTAGTCGAGGATGGCGACGACGTAGGACACGGCGGCGAGGCAAGGCTGTGGCGGTGGCCGCGAGCTCTAGTGGAGGCCGATCATGGCGGCGTCGGGCGAGGAAGAAGAAGGCAAGGGGAGGGGAGATGTGACGCTAGGGCTCGCCAAGGGGGTCCGTGGGGATGCTCTTATCCTCCCTGGCGGGCGTGGCATCGCGCTGTCGAGCAAGCGAGCAGGGGGGACGGGGAGCGGCGTGCGGCAGAGGCGACAGCAGCGCGCGCGTGAGCAGTGCGAGGGAGAAGACAGTGGGGGTGGGCTGGGCCGAGTCGGCTGACTTAGGCCCAGCTAGCGCGGGCCTTTTTCTTTTCTTTCTTTTCTTCTCTGTTTTTTCTTTTCTTTTCTGTTTTGCAAAATGTGTGGCCCCCATTTGACTTTAGTAAAACATGTGAACTAGCCACATAATTTTAGTGCAATATTACCCACTGCCAGAAACTGGTTTGGAGCCAAAGTGATTTCATTTGAATTTTAATTAAATAAATTAGGATTAAATATTGCTGTTATGGTTCTGTTTTAGGATGTTAGAGTCCTTTAAGTAATTCAATTAATGTTGACTATATTTTTATAATTGCTTCTGGATTATTTGTAATATTATGAACATTTTAGTTTTCAATCTGAACAACTTTTATTTTCACTTTAAATTTAAATTTCAATCGGAATTGGAATTTGAAATGAGATATGATCCAAATGATGATTAAGCACTGTTAATCATGGTGACTTGGCATTATCAAAAGGGTGATCACTATAGCTATTACATGGGGATGTTACAATTCTCCTCCTCTAAAAGAAATTCTCGTCCCGAGAATTAAGAGGTAGGCTGAAAGAGAGCGGGGTATTCTTCACGAAGACGATCCTCGCGTTCCCAAGTGGCTTCATCTTCAGAATGATTTGACCACTGAACTTTAAGGAACTTGATTGCCTTCTGACGAGTTCAACGTTCAGCTTGATCAAGAATGCGGATCGGATACTCTTGATAAGAAAGATCTTCTCGCAATTCAAGTATTTCATGATCCACTGCTCGGATAGGATCCTTGAAGCAGCGTCGGAGTTGCGACACATAAAAGACATCATGCACTTGGGAAAGGTTTGGCGGCAATTCCAACTGATATGCCACTTCTCCACGTCGGGCGAGGATGCGGAACGGGCCAATGTAGCGAGGAGCTAACTTGCCCTTGATTCCAAATCGGTGAGTGCCCTTCATCGGAGTGACACGAAGGTAAGCTTGTTCGCCAGGTTGATAGACCATTACCTGGTGTTTATGATCATAGTTGCTCTTTTGACGAGACTGAGTAGCTTTCAAATGATCACGGACAATGCAGACTTGTTCTTCAGCTTGCTGAATAATGTCCGGTCCAACGAGTGATCGTTCCCCAGTTTCTGACCAATTCAGAGGGGTTCGACACTTACGTCCATAGAGAACTTCAAAGGGTGCCATCTTCAAACTAGCCTAATAGCTATTGTTGTATGAGAATTCAGCATACGGAAGAGATTCCTCCCATTTCTTACCGAATGAGATGACACAAGCTCGAAGCATATCTTCAAGCACTTGATTGACTCGTTCAACTTGTCCCTGGGACTGGGGGTGAAAAGCGGCGCTGAAGGACAGATGAGTTCCCATAGCTTCTTGGAAACTGTTCCAAAATCTTGAGGTAAAGAGGCTGCCACGGTCTGAGCTGATCTCCAGCGGAATACCGTGAAGTGACATGATTCTGGAAACATATAAGTCTGCTAACTGACTAGCAATGATTGTCTCCTTGACTGGCAAAAAGTGAGCAACCTTGGAGAATCGGTCAATGACGACAAAAATAGCATCATGACCCTTCTGTGATCTGGGAAATCCAGTAATGAAATCCATTTCAACTTTGTCCCATTTCCATTCAGGAATGTCAAGTGGTTGCAGAGTTCCAGCAGGCCTTTGATGTTCTGCCTTGATGCGACGGTAAACGTCACACTCAGCAACATAGCGAGCAATGTCATGCTTCATGTCGGGCCACCAGTATCTCTGTCGAATGTCTTGGTACATCTTGGTACTACCAAGGTGAATTGAGAGAGGTGTATCATGAGCTTCTTTCATGACATCCGAACGAGAATCCAGATTGTGCTTTCTGGGGACCACTAGGCGGCCTTTGAAGAACAAGGCACCATCATCATCAACATGGTAGAATGAAGAATTTCCCTTGGAGAGGAACTTCTTAATCTTCTCGACTTCAGAGTCATATCTCTGCCTTGTCTTGATGTTGTGTTCGAGGTCCGGTTCAACAACCAGGGTGTTGAGATAACCCTGAGGCACAATGTGAAGGTTCAACTTGCGAATTTCTTCATAAAGAAGGGGTTGTGCTTCCTGAACCATGAGATTGTTGCAATAAGACTTGCGACTCAAAGCATCGGCCATTACATTAGCCTTGCCAGGTGTATAAGAAATATACATGTCATAGTCGGCTATTGTCTCGAGCCATCTTTGTTGACGGAGGTTCAAATCTGGTTGAGTATACAGATACTTCAGACTTTGGTGGTCCGTGTATATCTCGCAACGATTACCGAGAAGGTAATGTCGCCATAGCTTCAGAGCATAAATAACTGCTGCTAGCTCAAGATCATGTGTTGGATACTTATCTTCGTGAGGGCGCAACTGACGAGAGCCATAAGCAATCACTCTGCGCTCTTGCATTAGGACACAGCCTAATCCTTGACGGGATGCGTCACAATATATCACAAAGTCCTTGCGAGTATCAGGGGGAGCTAGCACTGGGGCAGATGTCAACCTATCTTTGAGTGTTTGGAAACTTTCCTGACATTTGTCTGTCCACTCAAACTTAACGCCTTTGTGAAGCAGATCAGTCAGTGGCTTAGCAATCTTGGAGAAGTTCTCGACGAATTGGTGGCAATAGCTAGCGAGTCCGAGGAAACTTCTGACTTGCTTAACATTCTTCGGGGGAGTCCAGTCAAGAATAGCCTGAACTCGTTCTGGGTTAACAACAATGGTAACAGGGTTTTCTGACCGAGTTGTACACCGAGGTGTTTTCATAAGCAGGGAATTATCACTGCGTAGATCATATAGATCAGAAGAAATACACAAGGAACAATTTCACGAACGGCAAGTAACTCAAGGTATAACCAAAACATGACCAAGTCTGTGTTGGCAGGAAGTCAAGGATGTTGCCGATGATAACACAAATCAGCGAGGGGCAAGGATGGCATTGCTGTTATCAAAAGTGTCAAATGACAGTGTGAGAAGCATATAATAACTTGGAAAGGAAGGTTAAACCGACCAATGGAAAAGAAAATGTGATTATCAGACTAATCAGATCAATGGGAAGGAATAAGTGCAGATAATCCAGCTCTCCGGGTGGATGTGATCACGTGAACCTAATGTCGGAGTTAGTAAAATTTTAACCCGAAAGGATGAGAAGTTCAGAACCCAGAGTATAGAAGAAGAATAAAAGATCCTAATCCCATCCATGTGCAACGTGGGCCCGTAAGCCACACATCACAGTTAGTAAAATAGTTTTTCAACGACTAGACTCAACTTCGACCAAGGAATTGGAAGGGGGCTTCCTACAGGCAGTCGGCTCTGATACCAACTTGTGACGCCCCTGCTCGACTGTGCACTAATCATACACGCAAATGCACACGATCGAGATCAGAGACTCACGGGAAGATATCACAACACAACTCTAAACACAAATAAAAGTCATACAAGCTTTATATTACAAGCCAGGGGCCTCGAGGGCTCGAATACATAAGCTCGAGTCATACAAGCATCAGCGGAAACAATAGTATCTGAGTACAGACACAAAGTTAAACAAGTTTGCCTTAAGAATGCTAGCACAAACAACGACATCTGATCGAAAAGGCGCAGGCCTCCTGCCTGGGAGCCTCCGAACTACTCCTGGTCGGCTGGCTCCACCCAGTAGTACGTGCCTCCGGGACTCTCCTGGTAGTAGTCTCCTGCGGTGGCGTCTGGCTCCTGGACTCCATCGACTGATTTCATCAAGCGGGTATGGGGAAAAAGATAGCAAAGCAACCGTGAGTACTCATCCAAAGTACTCGCAAGACTGACATCAGAACTATACTAAATATGCATCGGTATTAAAGGAATGGGGCTAAATCTTTGGACTAAACTGCAGAATGCCAGAATAGAGGGGGAGAGGCCTAGCCTATCGAAGACTAGCATCTTGAAGCATTTCTTGCAGCATCAGAAGAGAGTAGAGTATAGTATCACATAATAACAGTTATATTTAGTAAGTCCCTGAGATCCTTCCTCGACTACCCTGCGAGAAAGTGATCCCGAGAGCAGTAGTAACAGTTTAATATTGTGGCAGTAACCATTTGTAGTTGTAGCAGATCAAGATACAACTCTGAGCGTCCTGTTACCGTGAACACGGCTATTCGAATAGATCACTTCCCTGCAGGAGTGCACTACTGTTACCCAACACGCTCGATCACATCTGGCCGGACACACTTGCTGGGTAATGCCCGGCCTCGGGAGATCGACACGACGCAGTTCTACTTAGGCTCAGCAGAGAGGTCAACACGCCGGTCTAAATCCTAAGTGCGAAGGGGTCTTGGGCCCATCGCCCTTTGCACTCCTGCACGTTGCGTGGCTGGTCGGGGCCCAGGCGCGACACTGTATACACCAGTGACGTAACCAGCCCACCCCAACAATCAGGCCGCATCTCTGAGCTGTGACATCTGAAGAGCTTTCGGCTGATACATACGACGTAGAGGGCCCCATTAAACCATTATCCCACGTGGTGGTAGTGCGTATAAGGCCAGCGGCCTACTCAGATCAAATACCCAAATCCGTTAAGCATGTTTAGTAACTCGCAGAGACGAATAGGGTTCATGTTGCTCTGACTTGGTATCACATGACGTGTGGGTGCTCTTGGAGCCGACCCGTCTTTGGTATTATTCTCTCGCGGGCACCCTTGGGGCCAGCCCGACTTTAACAGTTTAAAGTATTGCATTACGTAAACATTTCCGTGATCATCACCTAGAGTGATCACGACCCGATAACTAGCATGGCATACGGACAAGGGTGAAGGGCCACAGATGGAGTAACAACATCGCTAACTAAGCATCATAGGACAGCAGGTAATGTATCAACAGCAGGCGACGAAATCAGGCTATGCATCAGAATAGGAGCTATCGGAATAACAACAGAAGCAATTCTAATGCAAGCATAAGAGAGAAGGAATGGGTGATATCTGGATGATCAAGGGGGTTTTGCTTGCCTGGAAGCTCTACTGAAGGGGTCTGGTCGTCGGCGACGTCATCGTACACTGCAGTGTCGTCGGCAGTCTCGGGGGCTATCGGGAGAGAAGAAGGGGGGAAGAAACAATAAATCCACGGCAATAACGCAGCAGTGATGCATGACATGCCTAAATGATATGCAGAGGTGATATAATGCCTAACTAACTGCATTAGATAATTTAGGAATTTATTTGGATTTATTTTATTAAAGTTATGCACTATTCATTTATCGAATACAGGCAAAAAGTCTCATGTTCGGTATGTTAGATGGGTGTGGCAGGTATGTGGGTGGGATATTCGGATTCTACATATTTTTATGGTCATTTTTCATATATAAATTATTTTCATCCGAGTTACGATTTATTTTATATGATTTTCCAAAGTTTTAAACAATTTCTGGAAATTAATTTAATTAGAATTATCCGAAACAGTATTTGGTGACGTCAGCATGACGCCAGTGTGACGTCAGCAGTCAACTGACCTGTTGACTGGTCAACCTGACAGGTGGGACCCACCTGTCATAGGCTAGACTAATTTAACAGAAGATTAAATTAACTAATTAACCTAATTATCTAGTGGGACCCACAGTCAGTGTCTAACTAGTTAATTAATTAACTAACAATTTAATTAACTTTTTAATTAACATTTTATTTATTTTTAAAACGTTTTAAATGGCGGGGCCCCACATGTCAGTGGCGGGGCTAGTCCAGTCAGCGGCTGACCGGGTCAACTGGGCCCGCGGGGCCCAGCAGTCAGCGGCACAGGGCGTGCCACGTCGGCGCCACGCTGGACGCCGGCCACCGAAGCACTCCGACGAGCCCGAGCACGACGGCAACTCCGGCGAGCTCGGATTCGTTCTGTGGGGCATCATTTCGCGCGTGCTATGGCTCTCTGGAACGAGCAGTTCATGCCGCGTCCGATGGTGGGGGTCACGGCGGCTGGGGTGGCCGGAATGGTCGCTGGCGACGACGTCGTGCGGCGGCGGTTTCGGGCGGTGGTCGTTCTCGTTGCTACGGTGTGCGCGCGAGCAAGCAAAGCAGCTAGGGGGAGCCTACGCGTGCGGGCGAAGCTAACGGGCACGAGCGCGGGGCCGTTTGGTCACCGGAACGGCGCCGGCGACGAGCTCCGCGGTGGCGCGTTCGGGCACGTTGGGGGCGGCGACTAGAGGTGGCAAACGGCGACGGGAGAGAGAGAGAGAGGAGGAAGCAGAGGCTCACAGTGAGCCTGCAGGTGTGCAACGTGGGCTCGGGGACGGTTTGTCGGCGATGAATCGACGGCGGCGACGCGGGCGTCCGTGCGGGGATGACGAGCTCGAGGGCGACGCGGTGGCGGCTCCGAGCTCCAACCAGTCGGGGCGGTCGATGTAGTCGAGGATGGCGACGACGTAGGACACGGCGGCGAGGCAAGGCGGTGGCGGTGGCCGCGAGCTCTAGTGGAGGCCGATCATGGCGGCGTCGGGCGAGGAAGAAGAAGGCGAGGGGAGGGGAGATGTGACGCTAGGGCTCGCCAAGGGGGTGTTGGAAATATGCCCTAGAGGCAATAATAAAATGGTTATTATTATATTTCCTTGTTCATGATAATCGTTTGTTATCCATGCTATAATTGTATTGGTTGGAAACACAAATACATGTGTGGATACGTAGACAACAACATGTCCCTAGTGAGCCTCTACCGGACTAGCTCGTTAATCAAAGATGACCATGGCTTCCTGGTCATAGACATGAATTGTCATTTGATAACGGGATCACATCATTAGGAGAATGATGTGATGGACAAGATCCAAACTATAAACGTAGCATATGATCGTGTCAAGTTTATTGCTATCGTTTTCGCATGTCAAGTATCTGTTCCTATGACCATGAGCTCATGCAACTCACTAACACCGGAGGAGTACCTTGTGTGTATTAAACGTCGCAACGTAACTGGGTGACTATAAAGATGCTCTCCAGGTATCTCCGAGGGTGTCTGTTGAGTTGGCATGGATCAAGACTGGGAATTTGTTAGTCCGTATGACGGAAAGGTATCTCAGGGCCCACTCAGTAATACAGCATCACAATAAGCTTGCAAGCAATGTGACTAAAGAGTTAGCCACGGGATCTTGTATTACGGGACGAGTAAAGAGACTTGCCGGTAACGAGATTGAACTAGGTATGGAGATACCGACGATCGAATCTCGGACAAGTAACATACCGATGGACAAAGGGAACTACATACGGGATTGATTGAATCCTTGACATCGAGGTTCGACCGATAAAGATCTTCGTAGAATATGTAGGAACCAATATGGGCATCCAGGTCCCGCTATTGGTTATTGACCGTGGAGGTGTCTCGGTCATGTCTGCATAGTTCTCGAACCCGCAGGGTCTACGTTTGGTGACGATATAAGTATAGTCGAGTTATTATGTTGGTGACCAAAGGTTGTTCAGAGTCCCGGATGAGATCCCGGACATGACGAGGAACTCCGGAATGGTCCGGAGGTGAAGATCGATATATAGGACGAAGGGAATCGGAGTCCGGAAGTGTTCCGGGGGTACCGGGTTATGACCAGGAGAACCGAAAGGGGTTTCGGGGGGCCCTGGCAAGTGTTGGGGGGCCTCATGGGCCAAGGGGAGGAAGCACACCAGCACACTAAGGGGCTGCGCGCCCCCCTCACCCCATCCCACGATCACCAGAAGGGGTGGGGCGCCCCCCCTAGGCTGCCTCCACCTGGCTTGGGGGGCAAGTCACCCTAGGGTTTCCCTAGGGGTGCCCCCATCTGTTGTGGCCGCCGGCCCCCCTAGGGGAAACCCTAGGGCGCCTCCTCCTCCTCCCTTTCCCCTATATATAGAGGGGTAGAGAGAGGGCAGCCGCACCCCATCTATGCCACGGCGCTGCCCTCCCTCTCCCTCGTAGTTCCTCTCTCTCTCCGCGTAGCTTAGCGAAGCTCTGCTGAGATTGCTCCACCACCGCCGCCGCCACACCGTTGTGTTGCCGGAGGACTCGAGCTACTACTTCACCATCGCTCGCTGGATCGAGGAGGTGAAGGCGTCATCAAGCCGTACGTGTGTTGAACGCGGAGGTGCCGTCCGTTCGGCACTTGATCGGGAGTTCGCGGGACGGATCGTGATTGGATCGCGAAGACGTTCGACTACATCAACCGCGTTTCTTAACGCTTCCGCTTAGTGATCTACAAGGGTATGTAGATGCAATCTCTCCTCTCGTAGATGTTCATCTCCTAGATCGATCTTGGTGAGCGTAGGAAATTTTTTGTTTCCCATGCAACGTTCCCCAACAGTGGCATCATGAGCTAGGTCTTTGCGTAGATGACATCACGAGTAGAACACAAAGGAGTTTGTGGGCATTGATATTCAGATTGCTTCCTTCCTTGGTCTTTTCTTGATTCAGCGGTATTGTGGGATGAAGCGGCCCGGACCAACTTTACATGTCTACGTACATGAGACCGGCTCCATCGACTGACATGCGACTTTGTTGCATAAGATGGCTGGCGGGTGTCTGTCTCTCCCACCTTAGTTGAATCGGATTCGACGAAGGCGGTCCTTGTAGAAGGTTAAATAGCAACTTGCATATCACCGTTGTGATTTTGCGTAGGTAAGAATCGTTCTTGCTAGATACCCATAGCAGCCACGTAAAACATGCAACAACAAATTAGAGGACGTCTAACTTGTTTTTGCAGGGTATGTTGTGATATGATATGGCCAAAGACATGATGAAATATATTTGATGTATGAGATGATCATGTTTTGTAATATTTTATCTCAACTTGCATGTCGATGAATACGGCAACCGGCAGGAGCCATAGGGTTGTCTTTAATTATGGTATGACCTGCGTGTCAATCATTAAGCGCTATGTAATGCTTTACTTTATCGCTAAATGGTAGCAATAGTAGTAGAAGCATGGTTGGCGTGACAACCCCGATGGCGACGTGATGATGGAGATCATGGTGTCATGCCGGTGACGATGGAGATCATGCCGGTGCTTTGGAGATGGAGATCAAAAGCACAAGTTCATGGCCATATCATGTCACTTATGATTTGCATGTGATGTTAATCTTTTTATGCATCTTATTTTGCTTAGGACGATGGTAGCATTATAAGGTGATCCCTCTCTAAAATTTCAAGATAAAATTGTGTTCTCCCCGAGTGTGCACCGTTGCGAAAGTTCGTCGTTTCTAAGCACCACGTGATGATCGGGTGTGATAGACTCTACGTTCACATACAACGGGTGCAAGCCAGTTTTGCACATGCGGAACACTTGGGTTAAACTTGACGAGCCTAGCATGTACAGACATGGCCTCGGAACACAAGAGACCGAAAGGTCGAACATGAGTCATATAGTAGATATGATCAACATGGAGATGTTCACCATTGAAACCACCTCATCTCACATGATGATCGGACTTGGGTTGGTGAATTTGGATCATGTTACACTCGGACGACCGGAGGGATGTCGATTTGAGTGGGAGTTCTTAAGTAATATGATTAATTGAACTCTTTATCATGAACAATAGTCTAAACTATCTTTGCAAATTATGTTGTAGATCAATGGCTCGCGCAGTAGCTCCCCTGAATTTCAATGCGTTCCTAGAGAAAACTAAGCTGAAAGATGATGGAAGTAACTTTGTAGACTGGGCCTGTAATCTGAGGATTATCCTCACGGCTGCCCAAAAGGCTTATGTCCTTGATGCACCGCTTGGTGAGCAACCCCCTCCGGCGTCTGTGGACGTTATGAACGCCTGGCAGGCGCGTGTTGATGACTACTCAATAGTTCAGTGCGCCATGTTGTATGGCTTAGAACCGGGACTTCAAAGGCGTTTTGAACGTCATGGAGCATATGAGATGTTCCAGGAGTTGAAGTTTATTTTTGAGAAGAATGCCCGGATCGAGAGGTATGAGACCTCCGATAAGTTCTATGCTTGCAAGATGGAGGAGAACGGGTCTGTCAGTGAACACATACTCAAAATGTCTGGGTATTACAATCGTCTGGCTGAGTTGGGAGTTGTGCTCCCGCCAGAGGCGATCACTGACAGAGTTCTTCAATCGCTACCACCTAGCTACAAGAGCTTTGTGTTGAACTATAACATGCAAGGGATGAACAAGTCAGTCGCCGAGCTGTTTGCGATGCTGAAAGTCGCTGAGTCAGACATCCAGAAGGAGCATCAAGTGTTGATGGTCAATAAAACCACTAGTTTCAAGAAGAATGGCAAGGGCAAGAAGGGAAACTCCAAGAAGAGTGGCAAAGTAGTTGCCCCTCCCGTGAAGAAACCCAAGGCTGGGCCCAAGCCGGAAACTGAGTGCTTCTATTGCAAGGGAACTGGCCACTGGAAGCGGAATTGCCCCAAGTATCTGGCCGACAAGAAGGGGGCCAATGCCAAACAAGGTATATATGATATACATGTTATTGATGTGTACCTTACCAACTCTCGTTGTAGTGCCTGGGTATTTGATACCGGTGCGGTTGCTCACATTTGCAACTCAAAGCAGGAACTGCGGAATAGATGGAGGCTGGCGAAGGACGAAGTGACGATGCGCGTGGGAAATGGTTCCAAGGTTGATGTGATCGCCGTCGGCACACTCGCTCTTCGATTACCATCGGGATTAGTGATGAACCTGAATAATTGTTATTTAGTGCCTGCGTTGAGCATGAACATTATATCTGGATCTTGTTTAATGCGAGACGGTTACTCATTTAAATCAGAGAATAATGGTTGTTCTATTTATATGGGTAATATCTTTTATGGTCATGCACCCATTGTGAGGGGTTTATTCTTATTGAATCTCGATAGTGATGATACACATGTTCATAACATTGATGCCAAAAGATGTAGAGTTGATAATGATAGTACCACTTTCTTGTGGCACTGTCGCTTAGATCATATTGGTGTAAAACGCATGAAGAAACTCCATGCTGATGGACTTTTGGAGTCACTTGATTTTGAATCACTTGATACATGCGAACCATGCCTCATGGGCAAGATGACTAAGACCCCGTTCTCCGGAACAATGGAACGGGCAAGTGACTTGTTGGAAATCATACATACTGATGTGTGCGGTCCGATGAGCATTGAGGCGCGTGGTGGATATCGTTATTTTCTCACCTTCACCGACGATTTGAGTAGATATGGGTATATTTACTTAATGAAACACAAGTCTGAAACGTTTGAAAAGTTCAAGCAATTTCAGAGTGAAGTTGAGAATCATCGTAACAAGAAGATCAAATTCCTACGATCTGATTGAGGGGGAGAATATCTGAGTTATGAGTTTGGCAGTCACTTAAGACAATGTGGAATTGTTTCACAGTTGACGCCACCTGGAACACCACAGCGTAATGGTGTGTCCGAACGTCGTAATCGAAACTTATTGGATATGGTGCGTTCTATGATGTCTCTTGCCGATCTGCCACTATCATTTTGGGGTTATGCGTTAGAGACAGCTGCATTCACTTTAAATAGGGCATCATCTAAGTCCGTTGAGACGACACCGTATGAACTGTGGTTTGGCAAGAAACCAAAGTTGTCGTTTCTTAAAGTTTGGGGATGCGATGCTTATGTCAAAAGGCTTCAGCCAGAAAAGCTTGAACCCAAAGCGGACAAATGCGTCTTCATAGGATACCCAAAAGAGACGGTTGGGTATACGTTCTATCTCAGATCCGAAGGCAAAGTGTTTGTCGCTAAGAATGGGTCCTTTCTCGAGAAAGAGTTTCTCTCGAAAGAATTGAGTGGGAGGAAGATAGAACTTGATGAGGTTGTTGAACCTTTACTTCAACCAGAGAGTAGCACTGCGCAGAAAGATGTTTCTGTGGAACCTACGTCAGTTGAAGAGGAAGCTGATGATGGTGATCATGAAGCTTTGGATCAAGTTACTATCGAACCTCGTAGGTCGACAAGGATACGTACTGCTCCTGAGTGGTACGGTAACCCTGTCTTAAAGGTCATGTTGTTGGACAACGATGAACCTACGAGCTATGGAGAAGCAATGGTGGGCCCGGATTCCGACAAATGGTTAGAGGCCATGAAATCCGAGATGGGATCCATGTATGAAAACAAAGTATGGACTTTGGAAGTATTACCTGAAGGGCGAAAGGCCATTTAGAATAAATGGATCTTCAAGAAGAAGATGAACGCGGACGGTAATGTCACCGTCTATAAAGCTCGACTTGTGGCAAAGGGTTTTTCACAAGTTCAAGGAGTTGACTACGATGAGACTTTCTCACCCGTAGCGATGCTTAAGTCCGTCAAAATCATGTTAGCAATAGCTGCATTTTTCGATTATGAAATTTGGCAGATGGATGTCAAAACAGCGTTCCTTAACGGTTTTCTTAAGGAAGAGTTGTATATGATGCAACCAGAAGGTTTTGTCGATCCATAGAATGCTGACAAAGTTTGCAAACTCCAGCGATCCATTTATGGACTGGTGCAAGCGTCTCGGAGTTGGAATCTTCGCTTTGATGAGGTGATCAAAGCGTTTGGGTTTATACAAGTTTACAGAGAAGCTTGTATTTACAAGAAAGTGAGTGGGAGCTCTATAGCGTTTCTGGTATTATATGTGGATGACATATTGCTGATTGGAAACAATATAAAACTTTTGGAAAGCGTGAAGGAATATTTGAACAAGAGTTTTTCAATGAAGGACCTAGGAGAAGTTGCTTTCATATTAGGCATCAAAATCTATAGAGATAGATCAAGACGCTTAATAGGACTTTCACAGAGCACATACCTTGATAAAGTTTTGAAGAAGTTCAAAATGGATCAGTCCAAGAAGGGGTTCTTGCCTGTTTTGCAAGGTGTGAAGTTGAGTAAGACTCAATGCCCAGCGACTACAGAGGATAGAGAAAAGATGAGCGTCATCCCCTATGCTTCTGCCATAGGCTCTATCATGTATGCGATGCTGTGCACAAGACCAGATGTCAGCCTTGCCATAAGTATGGCCGGAAGGTTTCAAAGTGATCCAGGAGTGGAACACTGGACAGCGGTCAAGAATATCCTTAAGTACCTGAAAAGGACTAAGGAAATGTTTCTCGTTTATGGAGGTGATCAAGAGCTCGTCGTAAAGGGTTACGTCGATGCAAGCTTTGACACTGATCCGGATGACTCTAAGTCTCAAACCGGATACGTATATATTCTAAATGTGGGAGCGGTAAGCTGGTGCAGTTCCAAGCAAAGCGTGGTAGCTGATTCTACATGCGAAGCGGAGTACATAGCTGCCTCGGAGGCGGCGAAGGAAGGTGTCTGGATGAAGCAGTTCATGACAGATCTTGGAGTTGTGCCTAGTGCACTGGACCCGATGACTCTGTTCTGTGACAACACTGGTGCCATTGCTCTAGCCAAGGAACCAAGGTTTCACAAGAGGACCAGACACATAAAGCGACGCTTCAATTCCATCCGCGATGCGATCAAGGAGGATGACATAAACATTTGCAAAGTGCACACGGATCTGAATGTTGTAGATCCATTGACTAAACCTCTTCCACGGGCAAAACATGATCAACACCAGAACTCTATGGGTGTTAGATTCATAACCATGTAATGCTAGATTATTGACTCTAGTGCAAGTGGGAGACTGTTGGAAATATGCCCTAGAGGCAATAATAAAATGGTTATTATTATATTTACTTGTTCATGATAATCGTTTATTATCCATGCTATAATTGTATTGGTTGGAAACACAAATACATGTGTGGATACGTAGACAACAACATGTCCCTAGTGAGCCTCTACCGGACTAGCTCGTTAATCAAAGATGACCATGGCTTCTTGGTCATAGACATGAGTTGTCATTTGATAACGGGATCACATCATTAGGAGAATGATGTGATGGACAAGACCCAAACTATAAACGTAGCATATGATCGTGCCAAGTTTATTGCTATCGTTTTCGCATGTCAAGTATCTGTTCCTATGACCATGAGATCATGCAACTCACTAACACCGGAGGAGTACCTTGTGTGTATCAAACGTCGCAACGTAACTGGGTGACTATAAAGATGCTCTACAGGTATCTCCGAGGGTATCTGTTGAGTTGGCATGGATCAAGACTGGGAATTTGTCAGTCCGTATGACGGAAAGGTATCTCAGGGCCCACTCAGTAATACAACATCACAATAAGCTTGCAAGCAATGTGACTAAAGAGTTAGCGACGTGATCTTGTATTACGGGACGAGTAAAGAGACTTGCCGGTAACGAGATTGAACTAGGTATGGAGATACCGACGATCGAATCTCGGGCAAGTAACATACCGATGGACAAAGGGAACTACATACGGGATTGACTGAATCCTTGACATCGAGGTTCGACCGATAAAGATCTTCGTAGAATATGTAGGAACCAATATGGGCATCCAGGTCCCGCTATTGTCTATTGACCGTGGAGGTGTCTCGGTCATGTCTGCATAGTTCTCGAACCCGCAGGGTCTACACACTTAACGTTTGGTGACAATATAAGTATAGTCGAGTTATTATGTTGGTGACCGAAGGTTGTTCGGAGTCCCGGATGAGATCCCGGACATGACGAGGAACTCCGGAATGGTCCGGAGGTGAAGATCGATATATAGGACGAAGGGAATCGGAGTCCGGAAGTGTTCCGGGGGTACCGGGTTATGACTAGGAGAACCGAAAGGGGTTTCGGGGGGCCCCGGCAAGTGTTGGGGGGCCTCATGGGCCAAGGAGAGGAAGCACACCAGCCCACTAAGGGGTTGTGCGCCCCCCTCACCCCATCCCACGATCACCAGAAGGGGTGGGGCGCCCCCCTAGGGCTGCCTCCACCTGGCTTGGGGGGCAAGTCACCCTAGGGTTTCCCTAGGGGCGCCCCCATCTGTTGTGGCCGCCGGTCCCCCTAGGGGAAACCCTAGGGCGCCTCCTCCTCCTCCCTTTCCCCTATATATAGTGGGGTAGAGAGAGGGCAGCCGCACCCCATCTATGCCACGGCGCTGCCCTCCCTCTCCCTCGTAGTTCCTCTCTCTCTCCGCGTATCTTAGCGAAGCTTTGCTGAGATTGCTCCACCACCACCGCCACCACGCCGTCGTGCTGCCGGAGGACTCGAGCTACTACTTCACCATCGCTCGCTGGATCGAGGAGGTGAAGGCTTCATCAAGCCGTACGTGTGTTGAACGCGGAGGTGCCGTCCGTTCGGCACTTGATCGGGAGTTCGCGGGACGGATCGTGATTGGATCGCGAAGACGTTCGACTACATCAACCGCGTTTCTTAACGCTTCCTCTTAGCGATCTACAAGGGTATGTAGATGCAATCTCTCCTCTCGTAGATGTTCATCTCCTAGATCGATCTTGGTGAGCGTAGGAATTTTTTTGTTTCCCATGCAACGTTCCCCAACAGGGGGTCCGTGGGGATGCTCTTATCCTCCCTGGCGGGCGCGGCATCGCGCTGTCGAGCAAGCAAGCAGGGGGGACGGGGCGCAGAGTGTGGCAAAGGCGACAGCAGCGCGCGTGTGAGCAGTGCGAGGGAGAAGACAGTGGGGGTGGGCTGGGCCGAGTCGGCTGACTTAGGCCCAGCTAGCGCGGGCCTTTTTCTTTTCTTCTCTGTTTTCTCTTTTCTTTTCTGTTTTGCAAAATGTGTGGCCCCCATTTGACTTTAGTAAAACATGTGAACTAGCCACCTAATTTCAGTGCAATATTACCCACTTCCAGAAACTGGTTTGGAGCCAAAGTGATTTCATTTGAATTTTAATTAAATAAATTAGGATTAAATATTGCTGTTATGGTTCTGTTTTAGGATGTTAGAGTCCTTTAAGTAATTCAATTAATGTTGACTATATTTTTATAATTGCTTCTGGATTATTTGTAATATTATGAACATTTTATTCAATTTGAACAACTTTTATTTTCACTTTAAATTTGAATTTCAATCTGAATTGGAATTTGAAATGAGATATGATCCAAATGATGATTAAGCACTGTTAATCATGGTGACTTGGCATTATCAAAAGGGTGATCACTGTAGCTATTACATGGGGATGTTACAATGAATCAGCCCCTTCTTCCTCTTGTTCTTCTATGCAAGCCCCAACTCTTATGTCACTCTTCAATGAGCGTGTTGCTCAGAAAAGGCCAACAGCTTCTAGGATGAAATCTGAGTTAGACCGCTACTTAGAAGATGAGCTAGTTCCAGTTTCCCAAGAAAAAATTAATGTGTTAGATTGGTGGAAAGTGGCTGGAACATGCTATCCTACTTTGCGGATGCTAGCCCGTGACATCTTTGCTATTCCAGTCAGCACCGTTGCTTCAGAATCTGCATTCAGTACAAGCGGTAGAGTTCTATGTGACCATCGTTGTAGTCTTACTCCAGAAATGTTAGAGACTCTAATGTGCTCACAAGATTGGATACGGAACAAATATAAAGGTGTGTGTGCTGCTGTTTATATTCATGTTGATCTTGCTGCCATGTTTCTTTACATGTTCACATGTACTAACTTGTTTTCTCGTAGATGGCAACAATGCAAACTCACCAAGTTTCTGGACTTGTCTCCAAGACAATCAAGAGGTGAAGCACTTCCTCATTGCTACTAACTAATGTTCATAATTTCCAAGTTTTAAATTATGTGTGTGATCTCATTGTATGTTCTCATGTAGGTTCTGCCCCCACCTGATCTGGAAAGCTGCGCTTGACGCTTCATGAAGAATGGAGATTTGGAGGCTGCCATGTTGAACCATTGATGGCTTTCTACTGTTC
Source organism: Elymus sibiricus (assembly GCA_039707655.1). Lineage (NCBI taxonomy): Eukaryota > Viridiplantae > Streptophyta > Magnoliopsida > Poales > Poaceae > Elymus > Elymus sibiricus. Next base: position 346,191,382 of record CM077668.1, read on the forward strand.
TTTTGGTTGCAAAGACTTATTTGCTTAAATTTGTGTGTGAACCTATTAATTGTAATGCCCTTATCGTAAGATTGTGAACTACTATGTGTTGGTGTGTGAAAACTGAGATTTGGATACTGATTATGTGCTGAATTGCTGCTATTTAATATGAAACCTAGATATTTATTATGCTGAAGTACTACTGTTTATTGAGCTGAAATACTGCTGTTTTTATGTTCAAATGCTGCTGTTTATTGAGATGAAATGCTGCTTTTTTTTTGGTTGAAATGCTGCTGTTTTTTGGTTGAAATGTTGCTGTTTTTTGGGCTGAAATCTTGTTATTTTTATGTTGAAATACTCCTGTTTTTATGTTCAGATTGTGGGTGTGAGTGGGGATGGGGATGGGGATGATATGCCCATGGGGATGATATGCCCGATGGGGACGGGGATGGGAAATTTTCTTTCCCCGCGGGCGGGGATGGGGATGGGGATGGGGCTGAGATGGTCTCACGGGCACGGGGATGGGAGGGCAATACCCGACTGGGTATTCCCCATTGCCAGGCTGAGGGCCATTGCAGCTGTTGCTGGTCCTCCTCCCTGCCGGAGGAGCCGGCCGCCGTGGATGCCGAGAGGGGCGGAGAGCGAGGATGGCGGTGCCAAGAACCGCCTGATGAAGAGCTGCCACCGCCACCGCCACTGCCTGTCGGCGCAAAGAGCCAAGACTACGACATAGCCGCTGGAGTTGGAGGGGCTTGGAGAGGATGGAGAGGAGGAGGGGCTCGGAGAGGACGAAGTGCAGATGTTCATCGCCGACGCACGGTTTAAATAGTCGCGGCCAGGCCAGCCGAAGGGCCGGTCAGCCCGCTTCAATGCGGCGCAGCTGTCGGAGTTGGTTTCTTGAGACGCGGCGTCCACATTGAAGCGGCGATGCCCGAGAGGTCGCGCCTGTCAGTACTGCCCTCACGTCCGGTCACATCGCACGTCATCACTGCCGGCCGTTGCATGCTCTGGGCCGGCATGAATATGGCGCGACAAGCGGCGCAGGCTGAAAAGCGCGGAAGAGGCGGATGGGATTTTGGGGGGGGGGGGGGGGGGGGCACAATCATCAGAAGCGGGCGTGCAGCGGTCCGGACGCTCGTAAATGCCCCAGTTCGTCTCGGGTTTGCCGGAAAAATGCGTCCAGACCGATCGGCAGACCGATGTAGACCTGCGTTGAATGGTAAAACACGTCCGGACATTGCACGATCCGGACGGTTGCGGGTGTTCAAGGGTCCTCGTTGGAGATGCCGTTAGGCGAGAAAAAAAAACCTGGACTCTCCTCTCTCTGCGATGACTCTCTTTAAGTTTTTTTTTAGTTGCCTTTTAAGTTGTTGTTATCCACGTGAGCAACGCATCTACTGATATACACCAAATCAGTTTTTCTTTTTTTTGCATGGCGATACAAATCAGTTCGGTAACAGTCCGACCCCCAGCCCGTCCCGTTCCGTTAAAACCAGGGGGAAAAACCAACCGAACGAATTCTCCCGACTCGCACGACCCGATCCCCAAATCCCTCCACATCTCATGGCGGCGAGCCTGTGGCGAGCGGTGATGGGCACCGGCGCCCCGTCCGCGGACGCCACGGACGGCATCGAGTTCTGGCGCGAGCCCGAGGGCGGGGGCTGGCTGGACAAGCAGGGCGAGTACATCAAGACGTGGCGGCGGCGGTGGTTCGTGCTCAAGCAGGGGAAGCTCTTCTGGTTCAAGGACTCCACCGTCACGCGCGCGTCCGTGCCCCGCGGCGTCATCACCGTCGCCTCCTGCCTCACCGTCAAGGGCGCCGAGGACGTGCTCAACCGCAAGTTCGCCTTCGAGCTCTCCACCCCGGGCGAGACCATGTACTTCGTCGTCGACTCCGAGAAGGAGAAGGAGGACTGGATCAACTCCATCGGCCGCTCCATTGTCCAGCACTCCCGATCCATGACCGACGAAGAAATCGTCGACTACGACAGCGGCCACCCCGCGACCGGCGGCAAATCATAGATTCGTCGATTGATTGGTGAGCAAAAGGACTGGTGAGGCGGTGGCACCTGTAACTCTGTTCTACATCGTCTTTGTCATATTTATCTAGGTTTTTTGGTTCATATTTACCACAGATATGATGTGTGCACCTGTATATTATTAGTGATTTTTATTGGTGATTTTAGGTGTCTTTGATTGATACTATGGATCGATTTTGTTCTTATAACTTTCTTAAGTACTGTTCGATTTGTATTTGGTCCTTAAATGTTCTTATCCAAGTGTATATCTCAAGCCGTAGCAAATTGAACAAGGGGATGTTTCTCGGTGTTTTTGACTTCTGTGTATCTAATTGTCTGATAATATTTGGCCTGTTATGACTGGATATGTAGTGGTCTGCTAACCATAAAATCATGCAATGCATTGTATCTTGTTCGTTCAACATCTTGGTTTGCCTACTCCAGCGTTTAGTTGACCATGATGAACTCAAAGCAGTGCTTGTGTACAGAAAAAAATGGTAACCCTCCGTTGCCTTCAGTCAGTATCAACAGACAGAAGCGATTGCATGATTGCGTTCCATATTAACATGGATAGATATGTAGTGCTTGTGTTTTTATAAGCTTATCACTTAAAATAGCTTTGTGCTAATCGCTTAACCATGTTGAGAACATCTTCAAAGCTGCAAGTAGCAGTATTTAAGTACATCAATATGGTTATAAGCAAATCATGTGAAAACAGCTGTAAACAGTGATGTCACTGTTATGAGTAATGATACCTCCAATTATATTCCTCCACCTCATTACTGAAGATGTCAGGTCCCCATCTCATCATTGGAAACGGCTAAGCTCAAGAGCTGAATGCTAACATCATTCCTAACATTATTGTGCCGTCACGTGGTAGATACATGTGGTTAGTATTGTACTTATGTTCCTGCAAAAAAAAAAAACATTGCACTTATGGAGATAATAGTTTCACAGTACATCCTGATAAGATAACTCTGTCTTACGCAGGCTAGCTGCGTAGATGTGATTTTTCTGTTTCTCTGATTATTTCCCGACTTACGAATGTTATATGTGAGTATCTCTGATTCAAGGATACTTGCTTTGCATGCCCAGCAAGATAAATGTTCTGTAGACACATATATCTGTTATAAATGTACCAAAGTATTAAAGTGGGATAAAGTTCACATATTTTTATATGCCAACTTGGCAACTTATATGTTTGGAGCTTGGAGACGACACTCTGCGTCTATTTTGAAACAGGTATATGAATGTAAGTTCGGTTGGGAATGCAGACTCCTGGTTGAGATTGAGCAGCTAGGTTCTGGTGCATGACCTAGGAAATATGATGCTTATACCAGTTTAACTTGCTAAGGGTACATTTTTGTATTCCACAGGGATCTTTGCAGCTCTAATGGTAGTTTTCTGACGAAAATCAACACAGTTTGAATTTCCAGCATTACATTTCGTAGGCTTCTGTTTTACCAAGTCAGTGTCGTTGTACCTGTGACACGCTCTTCAATATTTTGACCACATGCCAGGTTTGTAAATGTGGTATAGCCTTTTGTGATGCAACTGCCGCTTTTGAGCTTGCTGCGCTTGACTGTCCACTATGTTCACATTACCATACGGTTGATTTGGCTTGCCAGGATTTTGTATGTCGCTTCTCCTAGACCAGACAATCCTATTTTAATCATGGTCAATAATTTGATCTGAGGATTCATTTGGAGAACAAGTTGGCAATAGAGCTGACTTACAATTTTTTCAACGTTTCATCAACATCTGTAAATCTAGTACTATATCCTTTTACTTCTCTCCAGAATTTTCCAAGTAAAGCTCCTGCTAGCTGTCACAACTTCATCCAGTTGAACGAAAAACTGGTCCTGACTTCTTATTTCGTTCAGATTCATATCCATCATGGTGTTGCCCTTAAGACGGTAGGCAATCGTGCTTAACAAGATGATGCAGACTTTTTTCATCGGAAAAAGATGATGCGAACTTTCTACTCCCTCCGATCCATATTAATTGACGCACACTTGGTACAACTTTGCTTTCCAGCTTTCAAATCCACAGCTTATTGAAACCCTCCCGGTCCGGAAGAAGACATGCCCAGTATTTCAAAGCGCACACAAAGCAAACTGACATGCTCGTCACATACCGAATCCTTTTACCTCTCGAAACAGGCGAAAAACCAGGCTTCGCCTTGCTTTATATATAATGCAAACCACCACATACAAACAAGTTCAAGTGCAGGAAGAAAAATAAGAAGTCTGTCGGAGCAACAACGCAAACATGCCAATAAAAGGAATGACACAGGCAAAAAGACTAAGCAAGGTGGCGTCCAGCCGCAATGAGTGCATCCATCATGCCCCCCTAGCCGCTCTCTGTCACGCTGCCCAGAGAGTGGGTGCAAATGCTGCAAAAAGACCAGAAATTTGAACGCAAAGCAACATAGCAACATTTCTCAACTTCCATAAAGGTCCAGTAACCTACAGGCAGCCCAAGAAACAACTGAAATATGAAAATAGCCACAAGCTTACATTTCCAAGTTAATGGGTTGCCCAGAGTTCTACCTCATGTTGTTATACTGCGATCTGGCAAATAATTTCTAATATTGCCGTGTTTTCGAAAAGCTTCATCAGCATCCTCACTTAAATCACAGCCAGTAATTATTTGCCTAATTGTATCTGTTTGTTAGCAGGGAAAGATCCTACACCCACATTAGTTGGCCTATAAACTCAAAAAGACTGAACTGCTGGCATTTCATTCCATGAATTTTTCTGGTAGAGAAAGATGAATATCTTATCTTGAAGTGGAGCTAAGCTCGACGAGGGAAGCATAGGCTCCATCCTTGATCCGCATCAATTCTTCATGCCTTCCCTTCTCTACTATCGTCCCGTTCTTCACCACGCTGATAATGTCGGCGCCTCTCACAGTTGACAGGCGATGCGCCACCACCACGGTCGTCCTCCCGACCATCACCCGGTCCAGCGCCTCCTGCACCACGCGCTCCGACTCCGCGTCCAGAGCGCTCGTTGCCTCGTCCAGCAGGAGCACCTTGGGGTCCTTGACGATGGCCCTCGCGATGGCGACCCGCTGCTTCTGCCTGCCAGACAGCTGGATCCCCCGCTCGCCGCCGACGGTATTGTAGCCGTCAGGCAGCCCGGAGATGAACAGGTGCGCGTTGGCAGCTTCGGCGGCAGCGATGATCTCTTCCTCGGAAGCCTCCCCTTGCTTCCCATAGGCTATGTTGGCGCGGATGGTGTCGTTGAACAGCACCGGTTCCTGCGCCACGAGCCCGATCTGCAGCCGAAGCCAGCTGACTTTGAAGGTCGGAAGCTCCACGCCGTCCAAAAGGATCCTGCCTGAACTCGGGTCATAGAACCTCTCGAGCAGCGCAATGGCAGTGGACTTGCCACTTCCACTCTCTCCAACAAGGGCAGCCGTCTGTAAAGATAGTGTCACCAGATTAACCTTCGTACTAGCTAGCATGCTTATATTAGTTTAACATAGAAAGAAGGTTGACAAAAAACAGGTTAACATAGAAAGAAAGTAACCTTTCCAGAAGGAATGCTCAAGGACAGATCAGTGAATATTTGAACATTTGGGCGTAAGGGGTAACTGAAGCACACATTCTGGAACTCAATGTCACCCCTAAGACTTGCAACCACCATGCCCTCCTCGCTGCTGGAATCTATCTTGGACTTACGGTCAAGAATTTCGAACACGGAGAAGGCCGATTCACTAGCCTTGGTGCTATCTGCACCTACTGCACTTGTTCGTGAGATCCCAGAAGTCGCCAAAACTAATACGAAGAAGACCCGAGAACCGATGGATTAGTTAAAAAAAATATGAGGTTAGAACGATCAACACTCAGGTAACGAATAAGAATAATGTGCTCGTACCCGAAACACTTCAGGAAATGTTGCCGTTCCTTCATGAACAAACTTTGCACCGACATAGAAGCAGAGAGCATAAGTAAGGTAGAACACAAGGAATGAGAACCCAAATCCCAAGCCACCAACAACACCTTCCCTCACTCCCTGCCTTGTTGGAGATTCACATTTCTTTTCATAGGCATCCATCACCTTCTGCTCTGCGCAAAACGACGCCACAGTTCTGATTCCTCCAACAGCATCAGTTGCTACTTGACTTGCTTCCTCATACTTTAACTGCAGCCGACCAAACTATTAGACAAAACTACTGTCCATCCGACAAATACGTGTATGAACATCGATCATTTTGTTGGTGTTGTTTTTAAGGAAAATGAACAAAAGTAATTGCTAATTCACAGCATGCATGCACCTTTGCATTCTTATTGAGACCTTTCAGAAACTTCATTTGAGCATACGCTTGGAAACCCACCAATGGAACTACCACTGTGATAATCAATGCAAGCTTCCAGTTTGCCACCATAGCTATTGTGAAACCTGCTATGACGGTCGATATAGTCTGGACATTAAGTGCTAAATTTTCTCCAACAAGCCGCTTCACGTTCAGAGCATCAGTTGATAGCCTTGCACCTATTGCTCCACTAGAACAAAAGTTGAAACTTGTCTAAGTAAATCTGTAGAATATGGCACTAGTTGACAAGTATGACTCTTCACATTTTTTTTCTTTAAAAATGCCAGATGGATTAATCTTAGTATTGATCAAAATTGTAAGAGCACTGCTGAAGCTAGCTAGCAGACATAAACATTCTTAAAAAACCTGTATACTAACTGTTAGGGCAAAAGGAAGATTTGTGACAACACACCATGATGAGAAAAAGACTAAACACAGACCTAGAGTGTTCAGGTTTATCAAACCAGTTGATGTCCTGGTGCATGACACTTCGGAATGTCAGCGACCGTATGCGCTCCACAAGCTTCCCACCTGCTACTCCAAACAAGAAGTACTCTATTGGAATCAGAACAAGTGCACAAGCACCCAGCATGACAAACATGCCTGCCCAGAACCTCGAGTCCTTGAGTAGTTCTGCTGGCGGCTCATAAAACGTCTTTATGGCACTTGAAATCAGTATGCCATATACAGGCAAAATGGTCCCGTGCATTGCAGCAGCAACCGAACCAAGAGCAAGAACAAGAGCCTCTGGTTTGTTCAGATAGAAGAGTCGGCCGATTGGAGCTTTCTTTCGATCACTAGATATTTTATCTGCAGTCTCCTCTAGGTCTTGATCATTGTTGAATTCCACGGGATCACATGGAGCAGGGAAAGGATGCGTACCACTGTGCCCAAAAGAGGAGCCTTTACTGGTTGATCTCCTAAAGGAGCTGCTTTGGCTTCTTGGTTTCCTAGTGAAAGACCTAGAGCCTAAACCGTTTTTCATTATCGCATCAGGGTCGACGTTAAGGGCTTCTGCTTCCTGCAGATTCTCTTGCAGATGAATCAGTTGAGAGTAGGCACCTTCAGGTTTGTTCACCAGTTGTACATGTGAACCTGCTCCAAATTCACAGATCAAGTAGCAAGTCAGGACATCTATTTTGAAACAGAGTATGTACTTCCTATACAGAGGTTGTCAATTCGCATATGACATACCTTGTTCCACAATCTTCCCGTGTTGTAGGACAGATATGACATCAGTGTTCTTTACTGTGCTTAGGCGATGCGCAACAATGATTGTAGTCCTTTCTAACATTACCCTATCCAAAGCTTCTTGAACTACCCTCTCAGATTCCATATCCAGCGCGCTAGTTGCTTCATCAAGTAGCAATATCCTAGGGTTTTTTATAATCGCTCTAGCAATTGCTATTCTTTGCTTCTGCCCTCCAGACAGCTGAATCCCACGTTCCCCAACCATTGTCTCAAGACCCTGCAATGTTTCACAAAATATACATACTTATAATTAACCATGAGCGAGTTAGCAACAGAATTAACATTATGCACATCTTAATTTCGCACTGTACATTTGGCAATTTATCAATGAAGTTTGCTGCATTTGCAAGCTCGATTGCTCTTCTGATCTCTTCGAGATTAAGATCGTCCTTCCCATAGGCAATATTTTCCCTGATCGTACTCGAGAACAACACTGGTTCTTGGCTGACAAGACCGATTTTTCCTCTTATCCACCCAAGAGTCATTCTTCTAATGTCAACTCCATCTATCAAGACTTCCCCAGACTGTGGATCGTAGAATCTCTCCACCAAACTGACCACAGTTGACTTTCCACTGCCGCTCACTCCAACCAGTGCCATTGTAGTTCCACTTGGTACTCGTAAGGAGAATCCATCAAATACCAAATGTTCAGGCCTGGTAGGATAGCTGAAGTAGACATCCTTCAGTTCAACATCACCCTTGATGTCTTCCAATATGATACCTGTGGTGTTATATACATCAATACATGGTTGTCTTTCAATTGTCTTGAACATTCTATATGCTGCTCCTTGACCTTGTGCAAAAGCTGTTATTGATGGTGCTGCCTGACCTAAGGACCTGCAGAAGAGACGTAACTCGAGTCAGAAACCAGAAGATCTCGAAAACAGACATGGAAGACCCTATTTGACATACTATGTTTGAAAGTCTGACTGCTGCTTTACGGATGCCACATCCTTATCAGAAACAAATAAGAAAGCACGATGGCACATCCTTTGGAGAACTGTGGGCTGGTCTGGTGCAGCAGCCATGACCTTCTAGCATCTATGTCATATGCCCACATGGCACACAGAGAGGTACGACCATGGAGAAACGTGGCACATTAATCATCCATTAATCAAGAAGGAAATGACCCACTACTCAAGAAAGTTCATATGAAATCTAAACCCCACCAATAATGCTCTCAACATCTTCATATGCACCACTAGATTCAAAGAGGAGCTCAAATGGATTATCTTCAGAGCTCACAGAAAGAAGTATATTAATTTTGGGGCCTGAGTCAACTCTTTTAGATAGTTTGCTCCCTAGGATAGTTGTTGTTGTATTGCATAGTTCTTTTCATTTATATTTTTGAACTCTTTTTCTGTACACATTATTTTGAAATCAATAAAATACACGCAGCAGAGTTCTGCTGTTTCCCTTAAAAAATTGCACCCCTAGCTATAATCTCCACCCTTCAACTACATTTGAAACAAGTTTTAAGTAGTACTCAGAATATTAAAGTGGTAAGGACTAATGTACGGAACTTACATTGCGCCAACCATGACAGACATTATAACGGTAATAACTATTCCACCATTGTATCCTCGATCGACTATCAATTTAGATCCATACCAAACTGCCAACCCATAGCTGGAAAACAAGATTGCCATTATTGAACCCACTCCAAGGCCACTGACAGCACCTTCTCGACGAGCAGACTCATATGCTTTTTTTATGAACTTGTTATATGTTGTTATAGCTTGCCTCTCACCATTGAATGAAACAACCTTCAAAGCATAAGCAGAGTAAGAAGAGAATAGTGACCGCAATAATCAATAAAAAAACATCATTTCTATTTGGTTTGGGCCACAAATCAAAGCACAAGAAAATAAAAGGCAAACAATGACATCCACAAAATATTAGCGTCCAAATTGGCCACATGAGTTGTTACTAACTTTGGCTCAAAAAATGGCTTAGAAAGCCCCCAAACGAAACCTTCTCAAAATTTTGGCATCACACCTTATAGGGGCCAAATGTGATAAAACTTTGACTCTCATGGTCATGGACATCGAACGAAGTAGACCATGTATCCACTAGCACTCACCGTTCGAATGGTCCCAATAGTTTGCTCCACAATGTCTCCAGCATCACCATATTTTGCTTGCATTTGAGTGGACAACGTTGTCATCATCCTTGACACAATAGCACCAGCCACGGCTACTGGAGGAATGCTTGAGAGCATAACAAGTGCCAAGAGCCATCCTCTCACAAATGCAACAATGAAGCCTCCAAAAAAGGTAGAAAGGAGCTGTATGATCTTGCCAACCTATGAGAAAATGTACGTATAGCAAAGTGTTAAAATAAAAATGGAATCCTAGTTATTATTAGATACTTATACAGAAGGTTAATGGACTAAGCTTTGCAATGTCTAGTAGCAAGTTCATGTTATATATCCAATTGACTGAGTGGGTCTTCATCTCTGCAAGTCTATCAAACTGGTATTTCGTTAATTATTATTAATATGGATCCATGTGAATGCAGTGTGCACCCATTATTTGTCGACTGAAGACAGGTGCAAAATTATGTGTTGTCAGTATAACAGAGCTGAGCCCAGACTTATACCGTAGGTTCATTTTGAGTAAAAGAATACGACAAGTTATTGTCTCTATGACTTTCAGCTACCAATCTTTTCTAAAGAGCTAGCTTCTAGTTCGTGAACATACTGTTAGTGTTAGGTTAGCACATAAAAGAATGTAAAATCATTGTACCACCTTCAGTGTCAAGAAATACACACTTTCCCATATTGGTCAAAGAGATCGGTCATCTACAGTGACAAAATGAATGACAAGAGCCTTTTTATATACAAGCTTATGCATATTGGCTGTAAGATTATAGCATCTAACAATGCTTTGAATGATGTGGCACAAGCTCACTCCTTGTGAGAACAGCCTACCTTTTCTCCAATGGCATCTTGAATGAGGAATGTGTCTCCAGACATCCTCTCAACAACTTGTCCTGTGCTCATTTCCTTGTCAAAAAAAGCAATGTCTTGTCTGAGAATTGCCTTGAGATACAGAGCTCTGATTCGTGCTGCCTGTCTTTCTCCAGTAATTGTCCAGCATGATACCTCTATCAAAACATCAAACTGATCAGTCAAATGAAGGATGCTTTGAGTAATACCCTTAAAGTTACTCCAGATGGCCTCAGTCTTAGGCTTGTATTCTGAACTATCTCATTCAGATCAATACATAGAGACACAAGGCATCTGCGCTTTCTCAAAAACAAAATTTACTCTGGACAACAGTATTGCAACATTTGTTTTTTCAGGAACAAGCAGCCAGGGAGTCAGAGCATCTCCAACCACAAACCTCAAATTTGGCCCCCATTTGTCTGCGTACATTGCCCGGACATGTCCGCCCCTCTCCCCCATTTCTCCGGGTAGACAACGGCACTCCCCATTTTTTCAGACATTTCACCGAACACGTTGCGTGCACATCCCCGGACGTAGCGGAGCGCCCCAGATACAGAACGCACGCACGCGACGGCAGGACGGCAACGCTCTCCGTCCAGCGACGAGCGCCACCACCCTCGCATGCAGCAGCAGCACACAGCTCATGCGCTCACGCAGCAGCACAAACGCATTAGCAGCAGCACACATCACCACCTCAAGCACGCACTGCACACACCCGCATGCACAGGAGCCCGCGCTAGCAGCCGCCCGGGCGCGGCGAGCTCCGGTTCATGGCGCGGCTGCTGGAGTGCTCGGGGCTGCACGTGCGTCCGCTCGCTGCGCCGAGCGTGCGGAGGGCGGGCGGCTGGCTTGGTGGACCGCGCGTGGAGATCGACGTGCGCGCGTGCTCGGGAGCTCGAACCGAGCCACCGGCCGCCGTGCTTCTGCCTCAGCACCGGAGCAGTGCCTCCCGGCCGTGGCGCCGCCGTCGTTGCGGGCGGCCTGGCCCTCCTTTTTGATTGGCTCGCGATTTGGTTAATTCGGTAAATACGATTTAATATATTGATAAATACGTTATAAATAATACTCACTTGGTCTTTTATACAAGGCCACTATCTCATTTTTCGTCAGATATTAAGAAAACAAAGCCATGTGTGGAACATCTATCGTGTTCCAGGCTAATTAAACACGTTGTATTAGTGCACCTTTCTCTATTTTCTGATAAAGGGCATTTTTATTAATTTAAAATATAGCATCAAGCGGATACAAAGCATGATGAGCAATACACAACCTCTACATAACTAAGATGCACAAAGCCAAACACTGACATACTGACAAAAGAAAAAAAAGCTAACATATCGGCAACAGTACACTCAAATAGGACTGACACTATGCCTACGTCGAATGAGGTGGTGGACTGATTCAGAGATTATGCTGCCATTCATGTTGGGTAAAAACCTCTCTAGCTACCCGCTCCAATCACATACATACCGCTTTGAACAGTGGTTGGTACTCCGTTCAGTGTAGCGTAGACCACGTATGAGGGAAGTGCGTACAGTGGATAATAACTTGTAAAGGAGATGAATTTTTGCCCTCAAAAACCAAATCATTTTTACATAGCCAAAGCGCCCATAATAAGGCATAATCTCCCACCCTTATTAGCGTTCTGAATCTATTTGGAATACCGTCCAACCAATGACCAAAAATATTAACAGCACTTGTGGACGGATACAAATTAGACGCTATTTGGATGACTGACCACGTAGAACGCGCAAATTTGTATTGGAAAAAGAGGTGTTTGTTTGTCTCATCATGAGTACAAAACCTATACTTCTTGCTTCCTTTCCAATTGCGACGGGCGACATTGTCTTTGATTAGCACAACTCCACTTTGAAGATACCACATGAAGATTTTAATTTTTAGTGGAATCTTCGACATCCAAATTTTCTTGTTATTATCCACTGGGACCTCTGAATACGTGAGCACACGGTACGTAGAGTCGACTGTGAAATACTCAGATGTAGTGAGGTTCCATCGAAACACATCCCGTCCTTGTGTCAGGTTAATCGATTCCAATCGGGATAACAGATTTTGCGATGACATAAGACGGGCCAATCAAATCCCGCCTGAAAGAAATATTCGGCGGGAATGAACTGAGCGCCTATGCAAGAATATCATTCTTAGCACGAATAATGCGGTACAAAGCTGCATATTGTTCTTGGAGGCTGGCATTGCCTAGCCAAATGTCCTCCCAGAAACGAATCTCGGACCCATCTTTTATCGTGAAGGATCCAAAGCGGAAAAGATGTTTTTTCGCGCCATTAGACCAGCCCAAAAGTGCGAGTCACCAGGTTTCCAATAGGCCTGTGACACAGCTTTTTGGCCTAGATACTTATTGCGCAGCAGAGTTTGTCAAACACTATCCTCAATTAGTTTGAACAACCATTTACTAAGTGCACCTTTCTCTATGGCTTCACCGCTTCATTGCAACGTTTATATTAATAAGCATCATCGTACGCGACAAAAATCTAATCAGTTTTTCTTGGAAGAGAACTTGCTCTTGGATAGATGCTTTCTGATAGTGGTTTCGTTTTAAAACTTGTGTCAGAAGTATAAGTTGCACTAGGCAGGGAATACAAGTTACCACGCTATGAGGGAGTACACCACCATAGGGAGTACATATATGTTACCGTGTGAAGTACTTGTTTGTTGCAGCAGGGAGTACAAGTTAGTTCTCGTTGAGGGTGCAAGTTACACCAGGCAAAAGTTTGCTGAAACCTACCGACATAGGATCTAGTTTCAAAGATCTCGACGCGATAACCACAATGGTAAAAACGGTACGTAATTTGGACATCCGATTTAGAAGATATTTCTCTCTCCAAACAAAGCACATAGTCCTCCCATCCCTCAGATGCATGGGATAAAAATCCACGAAAACTCGTTGGTGGTGACAAGTGACACACATACGTTGGGTACTTGTCGCTACCAGAAAAGTTTGAGGTAACCTTTAGCTAGTGATTTCGTTAAAACAAGTACATACAAAGAGTTAGAATTATCAGACAACATATTTAAGTTTAGCAAAAGCTAAAGTTATAAATAAATGATCCACTCCCAAAGTGCCCAGATTCAACTAAAACTACCGAACAAAACAACTCATATAGTCCCAAGAGGCCATGATAAGTGTAAGTTGGTCTGATCATGTATTCTTCGGCTACTCTGGTATATACCGAAGTACTTCGGTTTTGTACCGATACAACCAAGGCCTGGATGGTTTCAATTTGGAAACCATACAAATAACCAATAATTGTACTAACTGACCGTTCGGTTTTGGTTCAATTTTTTTGTTTGGTTGCTCGATTCGATAACCGAATGGCGAGGGTTAGCTAGATGGAAGGCGGCGGTGTGCAACTGAGCACCGCCTCGTCTAAGATTTCGAGGATGCCACACACATTGGGAACGAGGGGAGGGGACGAGGTGAGGGCGACATGCAACCTGGTGTCGTCTTCGACGAGGAGAGATAGGACAAAAAGAAAAGAGAGGTGATAGTGGATATAGGTGCGGTCGTAGGCGGGCTAGAGCTCACGCGGAGCACATGTCTGGACAACCCCGTATCCACTCCATATTTAGGCTGAGTTTAGGGCGGTCTGAATAGTGTGGACATTTAGGAACAATTTGGGGGCTTTCGTTGGGCAGGGATTTTTTTCCGGATAGCCTGTCCGAACATATTGGGGGTGGGGGCTGGACACATTTTCATTATTAGTAAATGCGTACATACAATGCACGTTAGTATCTGGTAGAATATTGATTGCACGCAGATATTAGGTAACATATTAATTATATGATTAGCGTTGATATTGATATTTGGCATGATATTAATTGCGCCCTAAACATGTTGTGCGCTCGCCATTGGCGCAATCTAGATCGTAGGATTGACATGGTTTGATGCTCGAGGTTGGTTGAATTTGCCCCTAGGGTCTTTTTATATTGGTATATAGATATAGATTTCTGAATAGAAAAGATAAATCAATTTTCTATCCTGAAATATATCTCAATTTTATTGCATACGAAAGGCACTCACGAAGTGTGGAAGCAAGTCCTGCTCCAATGCCAAGATATACAAAATTAATGATCACCTGAAAACAAATAAAGATTTGATTAGAAATTAGATAAATGACAAACACCACTATCCCAACTACAAGAGTTGATAGCCTGAATTCTTGCTTTATACTAACTAGCACAATGCCTATGCGTTGCTACGAAGCCAAAAAAAGTAGAGAGTTAGGCCACCGGCCTAGGAGATCGAAAGACGTTGGTGTCTTATAACCGTTGGGCGATTCACATTTGAAAATAGAGAGAAAACACAATGAGAGATTTGCATGCAGCAGGGTTGGAGAATCTTAAACGACCATAGTAGGCCCTTTGCTAGATTTATAGTGAGACACCATTTCGAATTTTGAAACACAAGAGGGTGTAAAAACTACACAAGGTTGTGAATCAACGTTTGAGTTGCAATTTGTTTGCTCTCTTATGCTATGATAAAGAAATGAAATAATTGGTTGGGAAGAGAAACTAAAACCAAGAACACGGTTTTAAGTCGGAGTCTTATTTATATATTTGTTATTTGTGTGTGTTACAAGTGTTGGCCTCACATGAAAGTATTATTGTATTTGTTATTTGTGTTATGTCCCACATATGAGTAAGTGATTGTTTATTTATGTCTCTTGAAAGATATATTGTTGGTCCTACATGTGAACTCACCACCAAATCTCAAACTTTATGAATAGGAAAGATATTGTGCATACACATACATTCTTATAAAAGAATGGGCATCCTCATTTATTATTTGAGTGATCGTCGTTGGTGAACATTTATCAAGAGCCTCCTCGATTTTACTGATGGGAGGAAAAAAAGGTTACAAGCGGAAGACCACGCACAAGTCTATCAATGTGTCAACTCAATCGTGCTTAAGCAAAAAGTCATATAAATGTCTTTAAAATGATTTTCAAACGCACAAGACCCTAAGGGCCAACTTCAGACCCTTCACTAAGGAAAGATCTTTTATTGTCATACAACGTGTACCGCCTTGCCAATGAACACGGGGATGAACTTCTTGAACCCTGAAATGGCATGTACTTGAAAAAGTACTACGCGGACGGCTTCTCGGTAAGGCTTGAAAAATATTTGGCCTATCTGTTATTTATACGCAACTCTCTCATAAGTTTAAACCTCTATATAACAACGTATGTGAGGACTCTCCTTGAAAATAAACAATATTGTCGCTTTAGAACATATTCACCAATTAGAAAAGCCTTATGAATTTCTAGAGTTATATTGTGAATCCTAGACGGTACAAATATTCGGGGATTTTTTTGCTACTAGAAATGGTTTTTATGATAGTAGTGTGTTCGAGACAGCTGTTGAGACAACAAAATTAAAGCAAACAAGCATATAGTTAAAATAACATCATACAGAGAATTAAGCAAGGTATTTTGAACAATCTTCCATATTTTGGCTTGATTCCAGTAAAAAAAAACTTGCATTATCTTAGAGATAGCTTGTGGGCTACCGATTTACAATCAAGCCCTGGATTGCTCATTAAGAACACATTACCGCAACCAGGCCGCCGATTGAACTTGAGGGGTAACATTTGAAATATTTTGAATATTAATACTGAGGCAATTTCAGACAAGTACTTGGGGTTGCTGACACTAGTTGGGGCCGACCAAAGTGATTGCTTTTTTGCATCTTCTTGAAATGATCTTCCAAAGACTTATGGGATGGAAGGATAAGCTCTTATCTATTTTGGGGGGGGGGGGGGTCTTGTTAAAGGTTGTAGCCCAATCTATTCTTGTTCTTACAATGTCTATGTTCAAATTTCCAAAAGGTGTGTGCAAGTCTATTAATGATGCAATGGCTAGGTTTTGGTGGGGAGATTATAGTAATGGAAGGAAAATTTACTCGTTTTCTTGGTGGAAGTTGTGATGCCAAAAAGATGTCGGGGGTATGTGGTTTAGGGACTTGCATTCTTTCAATTTAGCTATGCTTGCAAAACAATGTTGGTGGTTACTTGATAACCTAGATTCCTTTGTGCCCAAGTATTGAGATCAAAGTATATGGATGGTAATCTTTACAAGTTGGTCCAAAGAAAGGTTCTTCATTCACATGTCAAAGTCTATGGAAAGGTATTCAAACCTTTGAAAGGGATGCATTTGGAGAATTGATAATGGCTTGAGTGTTGATATATGGTATGACCCATGGGTTCCTAGCACCCCCTCACGGAAATTTCTCACCCCAAAGGGTCAAACCATTATAACTAAAGTTTCTGACCTCATCGATCTGAGTATCCGAATACTAGAAAATGGGACAAGCCTCTGATCTGATCTATATTTATGCAGCAGATGTTTTCGAATACTAAAAATTCCACTAAATGTTAATGGTATTGAGGCTTCGTTGCATAGCACTTCACCAAATCAAGGACATTCTCAATGCACTCAACTTATCATGTTGAATGGTCGCATCACTTTGGCCATGGGGGCAATCATGGTGTCCCAAGTACGTCCACAGTTAATCCAATTTGGAAGATCTTATGGAAGCTTACTATTCCAAGCAAGGTATAAATCTTTATGCGACATGCTCTTAGAGGGATCCTTCCTCTGAAATCTATTCTGGCTAACAGTCACATTGGAAATTCGGCGCAATGCCATATCTGTTATATTCTACATAGCCCATATGTTATTCCAATGTGAGTCAGCTATAGCACTATGGCAGCGCTTGGAATATATGATATCATTGTGTAGGCTACGCAAGTGGATCGAACTGGGTCGACAATTCTTTTTTCCGGCAAATGGTGGGTTTTATTGGCTCGAAATGGAGCATCAACAGGATACAAACACAATGAGAACACACCCGGCCTCTGCATAACTAGAATGCACACGACCGAAACCAACATACGCACACAAAAAACACGCTGGCAAAGAGCAAAGTCATATGAGACCAAAGCTATGTGTAGGTGGGAACACCCCCCCCCCCAAAGCGATAAGATCCGTGCGATCGAAAAACTACAAAATGACCATATCCGCACCAACCATCTCATGACACCACACATACGACAATGTGCTTCAACAACAATACCTTCAGGAAGGGAGCAACATTCAAGAGTCTTCGTCACCGGATCCAACCACCAAATGTTAGAATCTAGGTTTTCACCCCGAAGAATTAGTCTGAGCATATTCGAGCAATGTTTTCAACAAGGTAACGACATAGAAACATCACCATTTCCAGGTATAAATAACTCGGGTCAGACCTAGGCTTTCACCCGAGAGTTGCAGACCAGGTGCTCGAATAGCACCACCATCAACGTTACTTATGTTGCCGCCACCACTTTTCTGTGATCCGAATAGCTACATGCGATGTACGACCGCCGCCGCTGCACAACCATCCCTCGGCGTCAAGCCATCGTCCATAGATTGCGTCTTCCCACCAAAGTCAACCACTGGATCCGGAGAGAGCGGTGGCCACCATAATCCACAGCGAGTCCGCCGCCGTAGGCCAGAGTGGTCACCGCAAGGACCGACACCGATGGCGGAGCATACCACCGCCGACTACCACCTCGTCAGAGAGAGCCCTGCCCAGGCCAGGGGCCGACATTGTCGGAGCAGGAGCACAAAAGCAGATCACCATCGTCGTCGCGTGCTCACGCGGAGCGTAACTTCTGCCAGATTGGTGTCGCGCCTCTGGACCGAAGCATTGTGCCGGCCTTGAGCACGCCCGCCGCCGCGCCTCAACTATGCCGCTGATCTCGTAACCGTATCACCGCTGAAAGTCTATGGCTGTGTCACCGCGCGCCATGGTGAGACCCACACCCACGCAAAGCTGGGTGGTCCCAAGCCTCCAGCCAACCCCGCGAGAGGGGCGAGCAGCCTTGCCGTCGCGGACGCCACGCTGGCTTCTCCCAGCGGCGGCTTTCGACGATGGTGTGGGAGAGGAGGGGATGTGAGGCAGCCGAGTTTTGGCGGCGCTAGGGCTCGCCCGTGTCACTCGCGGGAGCGGCATGGGGGGGGTCCTTTTTTTATGCTCCTCGTGGGTTTGTGTGAGTTCCTCCTTTGCCACCAGGTGAGAACAATGCCAAGTTCCTCTAACTAAGTTTGCAGTAGATTATTTTCATGGCGAGCTGGTATCTTTGGTGGATGAGGTGCCAAACATCTCATGGTGAAGCTATACCCCCTATCTGTATACATAATCAAGTAGATGTAAAGTGCACTACCCCCTCAGCATGTTTCACCAAACTAAATGTTGATGCATCTTATCACGAAGAAGAACAAGCAGGATCAGTCGGGGCTATTCTGAGAGACATAGATGGAAACTACAAGCGGTCCCACACTTTGCCACACCGCTTGGGATGTATCGATTATTCTGCAATCATGAATTTATAGATTTTGTGTGTTCAACAAATCCATCGGTATAAGAAGCAGTCATGCCCACACACACAGATACGCAAACCGAGAAAGTATGAGCAGCGGTCGGCATGTTTCACCTGTGACTCGAAGACCATCCATCGAGCTATAGGTAGAACACACAATGTTTTAAAACACATCATGCCGACCCTGGATAGCCAAGCGGACGTGACATATGCGCAACAACGACCCATGATGGAAAGTAGTGGCTCATCAGCGCGCTGCTGCAAATGGTTCATGAGCATGGTGTTGATGATGATAGAGATGGAGCGGGGAGAAGTAGTATGGCGAGCAGGGGCACAACTGGGCATCGTTGAAGATAAGTAGCATGACGAGGAGCGGCAGGCACGGAGTGAGGCTGTGGAGGTGTGCGTACAATCATGGATCAACACGAGACGCAAATGCATGCTACTATTGTAAAAAAATTTGTCTGGTGTCGGTACTAAAACTGGCAGATCTCGGGTAGGGGGTCCGAACTGTGGATCTTGGAGTCAATGGATAACAGGGAACGTAGAGACAGCGTTTACCCAGGTTCGGGCCCTCTCAAAGAGGTAAAACCCTACGTCCTGCTTGGTTGTATTGATGTGTTGGTATGACAATTACAGAGTTGATCTACCTCGAGATCAGATGAGCTAAACCCTAGGTGGGTATATCGATAATGGTTGGCCCCTCCACGGACTAAAACCTCTGGTTTATATAGACACCAGGGGTACCTAGGGTTACATATGGTCGGTTGTCACCTGGGGATAAACATGCCGGCTATGCTAAACTTTACTTGGAGGAGACGCCAAGTCTTCGGAGGTTTCCTTCTGGAGCACGGGGTCGCCTGTAGTTCGGCTTTCCTTCGAAGAATTAGGAGAGGCCCATGGGTACGGCCCATGAGAGACAGGCCAGTGGCGTGAGGACCCCTTAGTCTGGGACACCCTCAGTAGCCCCCGAACTAGTCTTCGAAGCCGAGGTATACGCCGAACATTATCGGCTTTGCAGACCAGTTCCTTCCCTTCTGTGGTATTTGTGTCGGGCCGACAATCTCTCTAAATCAAGTCCTCGAAGACTGCTTGGCCATTTCCGACCATATGTTTCCCGGATTATGCTTCGGTTTCCGAAGTGTATAAATAACTTAGCCCCGAAGGCCAGTCGCACAAGTGTGAACAGTGACCTCATCTGACAACTTTTGCCAAAGGGTCAGGACCTGCTACGACCACGAGCCAGTTATGAAAACTCGATTCGCGGTTCGAGGCGGCTTCTCCATTGGCACGTCCCATCAATATGGAGATCGTGCCCTGTTTTTAAGGGATATGATCAATGATTTGTGATATCCCACACGCGCACGACAACACAATTATACGGGGAAATGGCGAGGTCTGCGGCGCAATAAAAGGGCTCTTGATCTTACAGTGACCCATAAAAGGGAGGCGACCACTATTTTCTCTGCACGCTCTCACTCACTCCCCCCCCCCCCGCGCCGTTGCTTTCCCAATCTTCTGAGCTCCAGCGCCCAGATCCATTTCCCCCCCTAAGAACTCCTCCGGCCATTCCCTCAATCCAGTCATGGCCGGCTCTGGGTCCAAGGGCAAGTGGGAGGCCTCCATCGTCACGGAGAGTGCTATCCAGGAGCTGAAGGATGCGGGTTACCTCCTCGCCAACGTCGCTCACCGCGCTCCAGAGGAGGGCCAGGTCATCCCCACGCCGAAGCCTGGCGAGAGGGTAGTGTTCATCCCCCACTTCATTCGGGGGCTAGGTTTTCCCCTTCGCCCCTTTGTTAGGGGTTTGATGTTTTTCTACGGGCTAGATTTTCACGATCTATCCCCGAACTCCTTCCTGCACATTTCGGCCTTCATCATCGTCTGTGAGGCTTTTCTTCGGATCCAGCCTCACTTCGGCTTGTGGCTGAAAGTGTTCAACGTCAAGCCGAAGATTATCGACGGCCAGCAGGCAAATTGCGGGGGGGGGGGGGGGGGCAATGGTAAGCAAGCTCCCCTGGGTCGAGTGGCCAGAGGGCACTTTTATTGAAACTGTCAAGATCTGGCAGAAAGAGTGGTTTTACATCACAGAGCTGCGAGACGCGGATTGGGCGGAGATGCCCGCCTTTAGATCCGGACCCTCCACGAGGCTCGTTTCATGGACCAAGAAGGGCCTAGACTGGGGGTCAGCCAAGGAGGTGGAGCTGCTGCAGAGCCGGATATCCCGGATGATCGAGTAGAGGGTGGAATTGCCCAATGTGATTCAGATCATGCTCCGCCGCCGCATCCTCCCCTTTCAAGACCGGGCCTCCCCCATGTGGGCCTACACACCCGAAGACCCCGCTACCATGCTCAGCTTCTTCCGCACTACCCATGCCCAGCTGTGGAAAGTGCTATTCAAGCCGCAGAAGGAGTGGCCGGCCGAGGAGGAAGACATTGGCCTCGACGCCGAAAACCCCCCTCGCGAGGTATGATGAGTTTCACTCTTATGTTCGGATGTTCCTTTTTGACAAAATACTCAACTCTCTTTTCTCCCATCCACAGAGCTGGCTGAAGAGGGCCGAGCGAATCAACTGCCCGGCCCCGCTGCCCGAGGGCCCCAGGGCGGCCTTGCTGACGGCCATGTTGGCCGAGGCGCCGTATGAGGCGCCGGAGAAGAAGGAGACCAGAGAAGGTCTCCGTTCTCGAGGAACTCTGGACACTAGATCCGGGGACACCCATGCCCCCTCCACACTTGAGGGGGTGAAGGGACAGGAAGAGGACGGGGAGGAAGGCGACTCTTCCGGAACAAGCAAGAGGGCTGCGTCCGAAGACGCTGAGGGGAACCAGCCTCCTGCCGCCCCAAAAAGACCACGCAGGGCCAAGGTGGCCTTGTCCGATGACAGCTCGGCTTCTGCCGAGCACTCCGAGGCCTCCGATGAGGTTCCCCGAAAGACCCACAGGGTGAAGCCGCGGGCTCAAAGGTATGTAACTTAAGATGCGCCTATCCGCTTTTGGCCGAACTAAGCCCGTTATTGATCGCGCGCTTGCCTTTAATACTGCAGCCCACCGCGCGACCTCCCTACCGATCAGGTCTCGAAAGGGGACTCTCCACCAGCCGCGCTGGCGGAGAGCGGGACCGAATCTCATGCATCGCTTCCCCCGGTCATTGAGGAGGCTGGGGAGGTTCTGTCAAAGAGGACCCCTCCTGTGTCGAACACAGAGGAAGGGGCCGACGTTATTATGCCGAGGTGCATACCTCGGCCGCCGAAGACCAGGAGGGACGAACCCTTCTGGCGAACCAAGATGGGGAGCCCGGGCAATCCGAGCTGCCCACAACAGCGGTTGCGGAGCCGTTAAGGCACCAGGAGCCGACCATCCCCGTCTCCACAGGGGGAGGGGCCGAAACGCCCCCGCCACCCCCGCCCGCTCCAGGGCGAGCCTCGACTGGGTGGCCGGATGAGATGGAGGAAGCTTTAACAAGCTCCTCTATCGTCGAAGAGCACCATGCCCTGATGGGCACGGTTTTGCAAAGTCTTCGGTCCGTGGACAACGGACTGAAGGAGGCCTTCAGCGGCCTTCTGACAGGCTTCAAGGTAGGCCACATAATGACTTTTCCTTAGAAGTTTTCTTTTATATGATCATGCAACCTCACACACAGTAGCCCCCGAGCCCTGTGTGAGTTTGAAAAACTCATGCGGGGGTCGAATAACTTGAAGATATAGATGATCGCAAGATGAGCCGTAGCCCCCGAGACTCTGGCCGGATTGAGAAAGCCGGTCAGGGGATCAAAAATCAATAACTCAGGAATCTAATGTGCTTGGTCTGATGTGCAGGCGTCATCCTTGGCGGCAGCTGCCAACGCCGAGGAGCTGGCCGAGCTGAACCGAAAGCTCAAGAGCTCCGAGGATGACCTCGATCTGCTAAAGAAGTGTTTTGACGAGACGCAAGGTAAGTCCAAGCTAAACTGGTTACTATCACAATTATTTATTAAAGGTAGGAAGTTAATCCAAACGGAATGCAACTGACATTGCTGCAGCTGCCACCGCCGAGGTCGAGAACCTCAAGGCCGAGCTTAAGAAAGCTCGGCAGGAAGCTGCGGAGCAGAGGGCTACGGCCGAAAAGGCAGCCACCAAGCTGGCCACGGTGAACATCGCGAGCCAGAAGCACGAGGCCAGGGTGTCTGAGGTGCAACAAGAGCTCAAGGATGCCATCACAAAATGTGAGGTCCTTGAGCAAAAGAATAAGGATCAGGCCACCGAACTAACCTCACTAAGGTCGGCGGCTAAGGAAGCGCGGACGGAGGCGCGTGGCTACCAGGAGGAACTCTGCCAAGTCAAACTTATTGCGGATGGTAAGCCATACTTCCTGCAAAGTGTCTTTGGTGGTAACAGGTTCGCTTTGCTCATGCGAGTGTGGCGTTCCCCAGGCGCTTTTGCGGACCTCCCAAGGAGTGCATCAGATGCAGCTAAGTACCTTGCGTCCCAGGAGGGTCGTACTGAGCAGAGGCTGTTTTGGACGCAATTTCAAGCACCCGAACACCCTCCCCTCCTCAACAACCAACTGAAGCAGCTGATGGAGTTGCATCGGATGGCGGAGCCGGCGATGAAGGACCTCTGCATCAAATTGTGGCCTTCAGAGCCGCTTCCGATCAGCTACTTTGGCTTGGTGCAGAAGTTGTGCGACGCCACGCCCCGGATCAATTTCTGGAAGCGCTCCGTATGCATTGAGGGAGCTCGGATGGCCTTCGGCAAGACCATGGTGCATTGGCCGAAGATCAAGCCGATCGAGGTGGCCACCGGACCACCTCCTCCTGGGAAGGAGCACAGGCGCCCCGAGCAGTACTTTCCCGTTGTGATGGATGGTGCTCGGGCGATAGAGGCCCAGTGCTCGAAGGATGTAATTTATGAATGATTTTTTCTTGTATCGAAGATGTTGAAACTTTTGTGCTTTACAATGCAACTGGTCGGCTTTATATATAATGCCTTGTGTGTTTATTTTGACTCATGTGCGGCCGTTTTAAACTGAAAGTTACCAGTCGTCGGCTTCAACCCCCTTGCAGATACTGCATGGGGTGTTTTTCCTTAACACCTTAACCCTTAGCCGACGTCTCGGTCCCCGGAGGCGGTTGTGTGTAAGGAAAACAAGGCAATCGGACTATGCGGCTTTAGTGCTTTCACTTAGCCATAGGAGCTTGACTGCGGGAGCTAGTGACTAGCCCCCAGTATGTGTGATATTCGGTCGTACCGAGGTTGATGCCATTATCACTTGGTTCCTGTGACAGCGAACCATTCGTTTGACACGGAATAACCTCCATCGATTTTTAGTTTAACACTTGTCATCGGATCGCCGACCAGTTCTCACTTATTATGACAGTCAGTTTTCGGCTTTCTCCACTGAGGTACTTAACCAGGCGAGCTAGAAGTACAATCGCAGTGGTTCTCCCTTTACCCTCCTAGCCGAACAATGCGGAACATAACAGGGCAAACACAGGAGCCGGGCAACCCAACTATTGACCAAAGACATAATTCGGAACTGATTCATATAATGCAATATCTAAGACGCCGAGCACATGTAATGAAATTAGTGCCGGAATGATGCTTGGGGCAGGATTTATGGTCGAGCCCCCGGTCTATTACCCGATCGCATCTAAAAAAGAACGTATCATAATAGTTTACTTCGGCCTATAAGCAGAAAGGAATACGCAACACAAATGACTGCAGTATGACCGGAGAAGAATGGTCTTTATTTCTTTTGAATTCGTGACGTCCAACCGTACAATCCGAACTGCCGAAGCAACTTTTATAGATACTTTTTTTTGAAAAATAAACTTATCTGAGGAAAGGTTTACACAGGGCCTCCATAAGTGGTTTGACGTCCCTACTGCGCCCTGCTGCACGTCTGCACCTTTGCTCTTTATGAAGCTTCCGTAGGTAACGTGCGATTGAAGTCGCCGCTTGTATGCACGATGGAAGTGATAGTGTTCGGCGGACGAGCCCTTGAGAGAGGGTTTTGAGAAGTCGCCGCAGGGTATCAGCTTGATGCTGATCATGCCCTAGATGGTGCCTATTGTTGATGTTAATCCGAGAACATCTTTGGCCATGGCTCGGTCGGACCGAGCGCTTGACCCTTGTAATGTTTGCCCCCATAGCTGCCCACGGAATTTTAAGCGCGGAATTATGTACCCGAGGTACGTATTTCACGGCTGGGGAGGCCATGCTGTGGGGCGCGTGTCCCTATTTAGGGTGAGCGCGGGAGTACTCCGGGACTGAGGCCGTAGCTCGGGCGCGTTTCCGTGCGTCCATCGCCTTGATGGTAGACTGGGCCTTCGACGCTTCTTCGGTGGCCTGGGCTTCGGCTGCCAGAGCCGCTGTGTGTTCCTCGGTTCGGAGCGAGCGCTCGGTGTTACCGTTAACGGTAATGACACCCCTAGGTCCTGGCATCTTAAGCTTTGGATATGCATAGTGCGGGACGACATTAAAGCGAGTGAACACTGTTCGGCCGAGGAGTGCGTGGTAACCGCTGCGGAAAGGAACAATGTCGAAGATTAAATCTTCACAGCGGAAGTTTTCGGGCGAGCCGAAGACCACTTCCAAGGTCACGGTTCCCGAGCAGCGTGCCTCAACGCCTGGGATTACACCTTTAAAGGTAGTGTTACTGGGTTTGATCCTTGACGGATCGATTCCCATCTTCCTCATTGTATTTGAATAAATCAGATTGAGGCTGCTGCCTCCGTCCATAAGGACTCTAGTGAGGTGGTATCCATCCACGATGGGGTCGTGTACCAGAGCCGCCGTTCCTCCATGACGGATACTGGTTGGATGGTCTCGCCGGTCGAAGGTGATCGGACAAGCCGACCATGGGTTGTATTTCGGGGCTACCGGCTCTAAGGCGTAGACATCCCGAAGTGCACGCTTCCACTCCTTCTTGGGTATATGCGTGACGTAAATCATGTTCACGATTTTTACCTCGGGAGGGAACTGCTTTTGGCCTCCATTGTTCGGCCCGCGAGGTTCGTCGTCGTCCTCGCTGCGGGGACTCTTGCCCAGTTCCTCGGCTGTAAGCTTGCCGACCTGCTTGATTACCCAACAGTTACGGTTGGTGTGGTTGGCGGGCTTGTCCGAGGTACCGTGGATCTGGCAGGGCCTATCCAGAATTTTGTCTAGCGCGGTCGGGCCGTCCCGGTTCCCTTTAGAGGGCTTCTTCCGCGGTCCTGATTTCGAGCTGCTGAACCCGGCGTTTACTGCCGCGTCATCGGCTTCACTGCCGTTGTTTGTGTTCAAGCGCTTGTTATTCTTGTTGCGCCGGGGTTTCCCGTTCCCGTCCCGGACCTCTGAGGTGCCGGGGTCGTCGGGGTGGCTGCTTCTACGAGCTAACCAACTGTCTTCACCCGCACAAAAGCGGGTCATTAAGGAGGTGAGGGCCGACATTGTTCTCAGCTTATCTTGGCCGAGCTCGCGAGCGAGCCATTCGTCCCAAGTACTGTGCTTGAATGCGGCGATTGCCTCAGCATCCGGGCAATCGACAATCTGGTTCTTCTTAGTCAAGAACCGATTCCAGAATTGCCGAGCTGACTCCCCGGGCTGTTGAACAACGTGACTCAAGTCGTCGGCATCCGGCGACCGAACATAGGTGCCTTGAAAGTTAGCTCGGAATGCGTCCTCGAGCTCTTCCCAGCTCCCAATGGAGTTTTCGGGTAGGCTGTTCAACCAGTGCCTTGCCGGTCCCTTAAGTTTTAATGGCAGATATTTAATGGCGTGGAGGTCATCTCCTCGGGCCATATGAATGTGGAGAAGGAAATCTTCGATCCAGACAGCTGGGTCAGTTGTCCCATCTTACTATTCTATATTTACGGGCTTAAACCCCTCGGGGAACTGATGCTGCATCACCTCATCTGTGAAACACATTGGGTGTGCGACGCCCCTGACCCGGGCCACGTCGTGCCGGGGATCGGTTATCATCCGAGCACGATGCTGCTCCCGGGCTCTATCATTCCTGTCGCGCCAAGCTTGGTATCCGTCCTGTCCAGCGGGCATGTGTCCTCTGGATCCGTAAATGGATCTTGTTTGTGCCGCTCTGGCGTTTAAGTTGTGCCACAGATCATATGGATCATCTGGTTGTACTGGCTCCTTGCCCGCCCGGCGAGGGGGCATAGGCGGGTTTTCGGCTTCTCCAGCCGTCCTGTCCCGTCCTCGAGGGGGGCGGTCGGGCTGGTTTGCCTGAGTTCGTCTAGGGGGTATGGGCTCAAGGGCCTCGTCGTCAAATGACGGAAGCAAACGCCGCCGTGGGTAGCTTTTGTTTTGATCCTGTCGCTGATTGTCGAAGACCTCTTCGGCTGCTAAGACCAACGTCCACCTGTCATTAAGGGTATCCTGTTCAGCTTTTAGCTGCTGCTGCTTCTTCTTCAGGCTTCGGGCGGTAGCTATGAGTTGCCGCTTGAACTTTTCCTGATCCAGAGGGTCCTCGGGGACGATGAAATCCTCGGGTCCGAGGCTGTCCTCCTCTTCGGAAGGAGGGAGGTAGTTGCTGTCCTCGGAATCATCGGGGTCCTCGGGGTTACCCTGGTCCTCATGCCCTTCAGAAGCGTCGCGGTGCTGTTGAGGGGTGGTGTTGTCGCCGAGCTCCTCCATGTTGTCCGGAGTATCATTATCTTCGGTGCCGTTTGTGTCTGTGTTCGTGTTGCTTTCCTTGCCCTTTCCCCGTCCCTTGGATTGTTTCCATTGGCGTCGGCGTTTGGGCAGCTCCTCGTCAGGGTCATCGCCATCCTTTCTGGGGGTGTCGACCATATAAACGTCGTAGGTGGAGGTGGCGGTCCACTTTCCAGTGTTGGGAGTGGCAAGGGAGGGAACAGTATAGGACATGACGTCGATATCCTCGTCCATGTCATCAGCCTCCTCGGAGGCGTAGTCCAGCATGTCGGTTAAGTCTTCGACAGTGGCTACTAAGTGGGTGGTGGGTGGGACGCAAAATTCCCCGTGGTTGGCCTCAAGTCCGATCTGATCATAGACCGAGGATGGGCCATCCGCGATACTCATCATCTGGATCCGATCTAGCGTCTCGCTTAACAGCGAGAGGTCTGCTGGATCCATCCTCTGACATCTTTCGGGGTTAACCTCCGATATGCCTGTGTCGGGGGCGCGTTCGGCCAAGGCTGACCCCTGGTTCTCGGACGCTGAGATCGGATCTGAACTCAAAGCCAGATCTGAACTAAAGGCCGACTCGGAGATGGGGTCGGGGAGAAGATCCGAAGTTAAGGCCTCGGGATCACTAGGCCCCTCAGGTAAAGCTGAGAACCCAGTAAAGATCAGATCGCCCGAGAGTCGGCGACGTACTCTAGGTTACCAAACCTGATTTCCCGCTCAGGAGCGAAACTGTCATTTTGGTCAAGGTGACCGGTCGGGTTGGCGTGTAGCACGACGCTGCCAAACGCGAAGAGCTAGCCGGGGACGAAGATGTCTTCACTGCGGATGCCGTCGCTGATGACTAGGCGAGCCATTGATCCTTGATGATCCTACATCGGAACTCTCAATGAAAACACCAATGTCGGTACTAAAACCGGCAGATCTCGGGTAGGGGGTCCGAACTGTGAATCTTGGAGTCAATGGATAACAGGGAACGTAGAGACAACGTTTACCCAGTTTCGGGCCCTCTCAAAGAGGTAAAACCCTACGCCCTGCTTGGTTGTATTGATGTGTTGGTATGACAATTACAGAGTTGATCTACCTCGAGATCAGATGAGCTAAACCCTAGGTGGGTATATCGATAATGGTTGGCCCCTCCACGGACTAAAACCTCTGGTTTATATAGACACCAGGGGTACCTAGGGTTACATATGGTCGGTTGTCACCTGGGGATAAACACGCCGGCTACGCTAAACTTTACTTGGAGGAGACGCCAAGTCTTCAGAGGTTTCCTTCTGGAGCACGGGGTCGCCTGTAGTTCGGCTTTCCTTCGATGAATTAGGAGCGGCCCATGGGTACGGCCCATGAGAGACAGGCCGGTGGCGTGAGGACCCCTTAGTCCGGGACACCCTCACCTGGTTGTCGCCGTGCCAGCCACTTGCAATCCGGCCAATATGAGCATGGTGTTTCAATTCTTGCCACCAAGTGGGGCCCAACGATACGCAAGATACATCCCAGACGCCCAAACAACCTCTCACACACTCCACTAAGGGGCATTCATCTTTGACTTCGACCATCACGCCGTTGCCTCAATCTGCGCCGTTGGTGAGTGCTAGCTTGATTTCTCCTAGGTTCATGTTCCTCTATGTCTCCTTTGTTAATTTTATGGTTAGGCCACCATGTCTCCACTTTCATGTCAACTTGCGTCGCTCCCATCGGATGACGGTGGTGGGTTGGAATGAGGCCGGGGGCGAGGCTTGACAACTTGTCCATTGAAGGGGAGAGCGCCGGTACCCGCTCGAGAAGGTGCGTAGTCATGGTGTGTGGTGGCGCACAGGACTGAGGCGTGGTGGCCAGAGGGGCCATGGAGCTGGACCTTCGCCAACATGATGGAAATTTCTTCAGTGCCTTGTTAGCACAATGGCACGAACACATCAAGTACATGGCACGAACACAAGCATGCAACACAACGCCAACAAAACCCCAATCAAACGACAACCCATGTCAAAGCAATGGTTCTCATCAGCTGAACTAAAAAAAAGTTTTTCACCGGCTGATGAATGGGTTCCACTAAGGATAAAAACTCAAAACACTCACACTTGTAAGATGAACTAAAAAAGATAAGGATATTACGTTTTTCACCTACTGACAAACGAGGTCCATCAGAGAAAAAAAACTCAAAACACTCACAGCTCTCCATTCTTTGTGAGCTTATTATCTATATCTATATCTATATCTATACCAATATAAAAAGACCCAAAGGTGCAGATCCAACAAATCCCGGCCATTAAAGCAGGTCAATCCAACGACTCAGACTACTCCAATGGTGAGCGTTCAACACGTTAGCGTACAGTTAATATCATACCAAATATCTGTTCCAATGCTAATCACATAATTAACATGCAAATAATATTCTACCTAATATTCACTACGTATTTATACTAGTTATTTGTAAGGAATTGAACATGGAGCAAAGGTGAAAAAGTCAATGGTCATAGAATAGACTAATCCACTGTTATGTTCGCAACTCCTAAGATCCAATTCATCAAAAAAGAAATAATAGCGCTCCTAATTGGAGAACAGCATTTTGGAGCTCGGCCTCCATGGAGGCCGATTGTTTTGTAAAATTCAAATTTCATATTTTTTTTATTTCAAAAAAATCTGAAATTTTTTGTACAACTACACAATGATGTGATGTGTAAGTGTAAATTTCAGAATGAAATACCTTGAGATGCGATCTGTGCAAAAAGAACAAATTCATGGACTTTTGGGATGAATAGTATCATGTGTTAAAAAGCCATAAATTTGTCTTTTTTGCACAGCCCTCATTTCAACGTATTTCGTCCTGAAAATTTACACACATGTGTGTTATGCCTCCATGTATGTCTGTGTTTTTTTTTCAGAATTTTTTGAAATGTAAAAATATGAATTTTGTTGAATTTTTAAAAAAACCGGCTCCAAAAGCAATTTTCATCCTAATTGATGCTATTGGTACCTGTTTCTCCCCTGAGGTCTCAACGTACACTAGCGCATCAAACTGAAACATTACTAGAACTGGGAATTGAAGCTGTTGAATGGAATCAAACCTTCTCAGGACTTTCAATTCTCCTACACCTTCGTCGCTCGCTCTAAGGTTCGCGTCGTACAAACAGGAAAAAATACGGTCGCGCATACGCACGCACGCACGCACCTTGGTGACCCTGTGCAGGACGTCCCGCGACGAGGCGGCGGAGCCGAAGGCGTCGATGACGTCGCCGAAGATGAAGGTCATGAGCGGCTGTGCCATCCCGTTGGCCACCGCCGTGGCCGCGCCCACCGCCATGAGCGCCGCATCCGTCCTGTCTGCGAAGGCGAACATTCGGTAGAGCGGCACACGCGGCGCCGCGGGCCTCTCATGATGGTCAGGCCCGTCCTCCCCTCCGTTGACGCCGTTCCTCTCCCCGCCTTGCTCCCTCTCCCTCCCTCCCATGGCTCCGATCGGCCTCTTAATTAAGTTCTTGGTATAGCTTTGAACTACCTTCTATCTATATGTTCCGTATGTATATATATATACTTGACATGTGCGGCCTCGCGAATAACACGATCGCGGCGAGTCACAAGCTTGGGCAGCAAGGAAATACACATAAAAAGTCGTACCAGTATGGAATTATATATGGATCCATCGGGATGTATAGTAGCAGTAATTTATTAGTCATTCAAACTGCCAGCCCCATCCGTAATCCCTAATTGTAATAGTGATCGATATTTAAAGGATGTCAGTACGCATGACAGTGATGCTTTAGTGCGGAAGTTAAGCTTCTTAAATATATTCCTTACAGTTGACCTCACCTCACAGCGTGTCCGCATATATACGGCAGGGGATCTTGGCGTGGCGATCGACCGCTGACCTTCTGGAAGCTATGTGAGCTGTCTGTTCAATACTGTATGTTTGGGATATCCATTATGGGTAGTGGCAAAGATATGTCTATCTTTCCCATAATGGTGGGCCCACATAATTAGAAGTGGAAATATTAGGGCATGTACAATAGTTGATAAGATAGTCTTATCTTAAGTCTTGCATGTAATTTAGAGATGACAAATTTTTTTGTCTACAATGGGTTATCCCTTAGCCTTATCTTTGATAACTAGCTATTCCTAAAAACGTGGTGAGACAAATTGTGCTAAGAGATCACCTCTTGTCTTCTCTTAAATAAGAGAAGGCAAAGCTTTTTTCTGAGTTCTCTCTCTTCCACCTCATCATTTATCCTACATGGCATTCTTAAGATAGCACCATTGTACATGCCCTTAGGGACTCCGATCCATTCGGGCGAATGTTAAGATTGGAAAACGTTTCTAGCCGGCCTGCTGGCCGAACCGTTGCGCCGGACGCGCGACGCGCGTTGGATCGCTTCTGATTTAACGCGGCTGATTTGCGCCACGTCACGCTACTGTGGGCTCCGCACGCACCGCTTCCGCGTAACTTATCTCCATCGCGTAGCCACTCGTTTCTTCTTCTTCCTTCTCGCCTGAGCTCGCTGATCCCCCCCCCCCTCTCTCTCTCTCTCTCTTCTTTTTCCTCAAATCCCACCGGGGGTGTTGCGCTCCTGCTCTTGCACAAGCACACCACAGGGCTGCAGCAGTACCGGCGCCACAACCACCGGCCACAACCGCTGCAAGGTTAGATCGGGAAGCTGCAATCGTTGCTCGGTCGAGCTGCAACCGGAACGCCGGCGACCTACAAACGGAACGAGGGCGGATGCTGCAACCGGTTGCCTAGGAGCTGCAACCGGCTCGCGGTGAGCTGCAACCGACACCTGAGAAGTCTGTCTCATGCACTGGTGTGCTACCGTTGCCGACAACGACATTCAACGGCGGGTGTTGGTTTTTGCTGGAACCATGGCCCCAAATGCTACGACCGGCTTTGATTTTTGCTGGAACCAGCACCGGCGTGGGTAGTTGCGTGTCACAATCACGACGAGGCAGCGCTGCGGTCGACGGTCGTGCACCGCTACGGCCACCATGTTGCGGTGCTACAACCGGCGACTGGCCGTGCTGGAACCGGCTGTGCGGGGTGCTGGAACCAGGGGGAAATGCAACATCACAGAGGCTACGTGTTGGGATCGGAACAAGCGTCGGCTACAACCGTTGGCACGGCGGAGCTGCAACCAGGCGAAAAAAATGCTACGACGGGTGCATCAATTTGCTACGACCCACATTTTTATTTGCTGGAACCAGTCGAGCGTCGATGTAAAGGAGCTGCATCGAACGACATAATTTGTTACATCTGGAATCGTTTTTGCTGGAACCAGCACGAGCGTCGAGCGGCCATACGACGCCATCAGAGTTGCTACCATGGGGCAGCTCGGAACGCTGCAACTGGCAGCCGATGTTGCGATGACCACGCCGGCGACGCTACGGCGACCATGCAATGCTCGGGACGGCGGCCTCTCCGTGCCGCATCGGGCGCAGCAACCTGCTGGCGACGACGGCGACTTGTTGAAGGACGCAGCAAGGCTGCTAGCGACGGCGACCACGCGATGCTCAGGACGGCGGCCACACGCGGGTGGCGTCGTTGGCCGGCAAGCACGGGCAGCTAAGGATGAGCGCCCGCGGCGCGAGCGCGGAATCCACCATGGACACAAGCTGCTGGTCAACGCGAGATGTGAAGGGGATGCGTGGGGAATCAACGGCCGGAGGTCGCCTAATCCTACGGCCTTCGGCCGGCGCCTAGCAGTCGCCTATCAAAATACAGTATATTTTTTGAGAATACATCATCGGTTACTGTGTCTGTTTGATTCCTGACTCGCCACGACGCCCCTTACACGATAAAAGTACCGGACAGGGGGGTCTCAAAAGAAAAAAAGTACCGCCCGGGCCGAAGCGAGCGACCAACGCCCAAATTCCGGTCACTCTTTCCTCTCTCCTTGGTCCTTCCATCGTCTTCCTTAGCCGGCGACTTGAGGAGTTCCCAGGTTTTTCTCCCTCCCTCGGCGAATCCCCCCTTCCCCTCTTTCTTCCTGGTGATTCGATTTCGTCGTGTCTTGCACGGCTCGCATCTGAATACCGGTAGGTCCGGAATTTTTGCAGTAAATCGATTGTTCCATGTCGTGGTGGAACGACCATCTATGGGGCCATCCAGCCCCTTGTGGTTCGGCAGAGGGGATCAACGTGCACAAAGAGCATGAACAATGGAAGACGCAAGGAATTTACCCAGGTTCGGGCCGCTGAGAAGCGTAAAACCCTACTCCTGCTTTTGGTGTATTGGTTGTATGAAAACACAAGTACAGGGAGCGCTTCTCCCGGCAAGGTGCGGAGAGTGCTGCTACGTGAGACGTGCTAATGTTTGAAAAGGGGTCCGAATCCCTCTAACTGTTGCCTTGGCCCTCCTTTTATAGCTCAAAGGGGTCACCACAGTGGCAAAACAGTAATTACATAGCGATTAGATAGCAAACAATGTTATCGTACCTAACTCTGCCAGTTTAGGATAAAAGCATTAAATGCACCGTTAGGTGTCATGTGGAGAGGTAGTCCCGGCAAGGTTTCTGCACCGCTTGCTCAGCTACCTCGTATTATGCTGACACGCCTCCTGGACGGGTGTCATTAGAGGCAAATCCTGTCCCAATGTGCTGACACGTGCCCGACAAGCCTTACCAACCAGCCTGCGCGGTCGACACCTCATCCATTAGCGAACATCTGTGCGGTGAGGTGGAGCGGTGGAGTGCTGGAGGGCTGGCAGAAGCTTGCCGGTACGGAGTTTGCCGGGTCTTCACCTTGCCGGTTGAGCCTTGCCGGCAAGGAATGTCTTCATCTTCGGTACTAGTCAGGTGCTTGTTGATGCCTTGTCTTGAGCTTCTCCCCAGTGGCTTCCGCAACTGGGTCTTGAGTCTTGGCCTTGGTGGTTTCCGGCAAGGCTTGGCCGGCAAGGAGGCTGCTACTGTCTGTGCATAAGTCAGGGTATAAAATACCCATGTTTTATACATCGACATGCCAAAATCGTATTGTCAGATAGTGTACTCAGAGCGACTGGTATTTTGGGAGCGGCAGCTCTCAGATTTGTTTTGCACCCAACGTTGAGTCCTAAAAAAAGTAGTTGTTTGAGATGGGCCTTTCCAACAATTACCATTGTATTCTTCATGGCCAGTAAAGAATATCCACTAGAGTGTTATTTATGTGCATTCTCCTGCTAGCATGCTCTGATACATTATGGGCATTTGACCCTGCGCAAAGAAAAGTTCATGCCAATGGATTGGATTGGATGTTAATCAAACTACCGGCAACAAATGTTCAGATGAACCAATTAGTTATGCAAAAAGTTGATTATTTAGAATAATATAATCCGTACCAAGCCAAGCCTCCTTCTGTGCTCATGTAAAAAAAGAAAGCCTCCTTCTATGCTCATGTAAAAAAAAAACCCTCCTTTTTTGCTGGGCTTTTCATGATAACATGATTTTGTAGATCTAGCAATTTTACTCCGGTGATGAAAACGAGTGCCCCCATGGTTTGTGGGCAGGGACCAAGGATTGATCGTCGTGCCATAAAACCTTTTAAGATGACAAGATCCAAGGATATTCAGCTTCACCATCTACCTACAGTAAGTTAATTTCTTGCATCTTTGTTAATGGGCCTTCTTTTTTCAGGTAAGGATGATAATACTTGTTCCTCACACATTAATTAAGGTAGAAAGAACTGAGACTTGAACCTGGGTGCATTACATGATTTATTTTTGGTGGCTCAAACACATTGATGAGAGCCGCTGATTTGTCTTTTGATTCCTTCCGCAGGATGTACTGCGTGGTATACTATCGCGATTGAGAATGAAAGAAGCCGTGCGAATGAGCATACTATCTAGGAAGTGGAGCAGGCTTTGGAAATGCTACCCAAAGTATTCACCAGAGCCACGATGCGTCGCAGTAACGCCACGACAGGCCCTGCAAAACCCTTGCGGACAAGGTTT
Source organism: Elymus sibiricus (assembly GCA_039707655.1). Classification (NCBI taxonomy): domain Eukaryota; kingdom Viridiplantae; phylum Streptophyta; class Magnoliopsida; order Poales; family Poaceae; genus Elymus; species Elymus sibiricus. Next base: position 346,226,831 of record CM077668.1, read on the forward strand.
ATCAGGGGGGTCAACAGCATCCAGTGACAGCTCAAGTCATCTAACCTGAATAAGTTTGTGGTCAAGTTTGCGCTTCGCAAAAGGCACACACCTCACATTGATAGATGGATCAATTTCTGTGCCTCGTCGATGGCGAAGCATGTTGTTCTTGATTTATGTCCAGGGCCGAAAGGCAGTACCGACACAGATGACAAGTACAGTTTCCCGCTGCATCTTCTCGGCGCCTCGGGTGGTTCTTGCGTGAAGTCTCTTAGTCTGGGGTTCGTCTATTTAACACTGCCTCCTGATCACCGTGGATTTGCAAACCTTAGGAAGCTCTCTCTGGAAATAGTTCATATCACAGGGGATCTCCGGTGCCTGCTCCAAAAATGCGCTGTTCTTGAGTGGCTAAGCCTCACCAGGTGTAGACTGGACGAGCTAAGCATAGGTGAGGAACTGAGCAGGCTCCATTGTTTGCAGGTCAAGTACTGTATGCTGCAGAAGCTGCATGTCCGAGCTCCAAACCTCACCATGTTTGTGTTCGCTGGTCGTGTGATACCTATATTGCTTGGTGAATCTGTGAAGATTTCGGAGGCGACGGTCGACTTGGTCACATCCTCGGACTGCTTCAGTTATGTCTTCACTGATCTTGTCGACGCTCTTTCGCATGTTCCGTCCCTCTCCATAGGCTTCCGAATTGAAACCAAGGTTTGTTCGTTAAACACTGGAAGGTGCCTGCCTTCGTGACCCAGCTTCCATTTCTTCGTGCTTTAATTGTGAGCAAGTCATTGGCTCATTCTTGTTTTCACTGCCGCCATGCTTGTCTTACAGGTGATAAATTTTGTGAAAAATCGGACCATGCTCACAAATCTGAGACGTCTGGTCCTGAAAATCAATATTGTTGGGTCGCCAGAAGTCACTGGTGGGATTCTTCGTTTGGCCTATCTGTTGGAGTTAGCCCCTGCTTTGGAAGAGTTAGTACTCCATGTAAGTGATCTCACATTATCATGGAAAATTCTAAAATGATCTTGGGTGCATTTGGTCAGAAAACATATGGAAGTTTGGATATTTTTGCATGTGCAATGTTTTGTGCAACTAATTGGCAGGGGCAATTTTGGTCCTAGGCGAATAACTTTATATACATATTTGTGTTGCACGCCAATGTGCTGCAAACTTGATGAGCTTTTCACCTTGGAAATGCATGGTATTCATAATTTCTTAGTAATAGATAGAAGTGGCTGGTTAGTCGATAATTCACCTCTGGGCCCGGGCTCATCTACTCCCTGTGAACAGTAAAATCATTAAAAATGGAAAAAAAAATCACGATTTTTTTTTGTGGTGCAAGATGATTGAGTGCGTGATACCCGTTCTAAATTTTGTGAAGTTCGGACATTCGAGGAGCCCGTGGCAAAAAAGACAAAATGACCTCTGAATGGTGCAGAATTTCAAACTTTCTCACAGGCCTGATTTTTTTTTCTAAGAGCTCTAAAAATCTCGAAACTATACCAATTTGGCACAGACATCACGTACTCAAGCATCTTTCACCAAAAAGAAAAGAAAAATAGAATTTCTTTGATATTTCTAACGAATTTACTGTCACTCCTGGGCTCATCTGAGCCCGGGAGCCAAAACGCCGCTTCCCTGGTTAGTATATTATATTATTTCCATGCTCGAATCTCAACAAGGTATCATATTATGAGATTCTTTTGTCTAGATGAACCTAGATTTACCGTCAGATTTCTCAAAAATATATCCATTACTATGCTCTAGGTTGTATATTGGAGACTGTTTATTTGTCTAAAACGACATACAAAAAGGGAACTATACATCTATGATTTTTTCCTGAATTTTTTACACCCTAAATGTGCTAGTATTGAATTGTCTAGAACTCTTGGGTGCATGGAATAGATTTTTTTTCCCATCATCCACCTCCCGCTATATAAATTTCTCAAACTTGTCTCCTTTTTGCCATTTTCTTCTTTGCGTTTTTCATGAACCATATATGGGATGCCAAACACTTAATCAGTTTTGTTGGCTCTAAATAGAATATTTTTCTGGTTAATTATTATGTCTAACACACCAATACAATCATGCAGATGCGTTGTTTTGACTCGGCAATCGATGGTGAACCAAGTGAAGATGCCTACCGGCCACATTCTCACCGTCATCTCAAGACTATCAAAATGACGGGGTTCTATGGTTTACTTGGTCAGGTTGAGCTAGCACTCCACCTTCTTCGGAATGCGACTTCTCTCGAGCGTATGATCATAGATCCGGTGGTGAGGAATAACTGGCCTATTCCACCCGTGGGTGGAGCAAAGCACAACATAGACCGGGGCACGTCGATTGCCCTCAATAAACTTTCGAGACAAGAGTTCAGGAAAGTCCTTGACATTCTGTATTAAGGGGATACGAAACTATGTTGCAGGTGTATTTTAAATTATTTGTTTATAAGGTAGGAGAAATGCCAATAGATGTTTGTTTGAAGGAAGGAGCTCAGGAAAGGCCGTCTTTACCATCTGTCAGAGAAATAGGAAACTGAATCACATGTATCTTTATTTATCTTGTGTTTATTAGACTAGCTGGTAGGACGGATGCTTGCTAATGCTAAGCCATGAACAACATGTGCATAATGTTATCATCCAAGTAAGATCAATAATGGTGTTTTAAAGGATTTTTTTTTTGTTGGTGTGCGGCTGTAATCTTTGTATTGATATGGTTATACATGAGCAGCGGCGGCGCCAGGAATTAGACAAGCCCCAGGCCGACCCAGGCAGTCTTCGTTCACTGTAGCTTACTGTAGCACTATACGTACAACAATCGCTACAGTCAACGAAGCAAACAACCATCACGCCCCAGGCAGCCGCCCGGGCTGCCTGGGGCCTGTCTCCGCCACTAACATGAGTAAACCACAAGATGCGAGTGTGTGTCTCTTTGATTTAGAGATTTTTTTTTTTTGAGTTTCAACCTTGCCATTTATTCAATAGCATCGGAAATCTCCGAGGCAACAACGTGCAAGATACAATCGCTTTTCTTTCCCCTCTCGCAAGGCGACTAGGGAAAGCCTTCCTCCCCCCGATCTCCACTGGCGAGTCCGTGGATTCACCTCCCGTCTGCCTGCCGCCGGAGCGGCAGGTGGCGAGGGGATTTCTGGTGCCTCGTCTCCGGCTAGTAGATAGGTAGGGTTTTAGTTCTCGCAGAGTCGCAGGGGCGGCGTTTGGACGGATGGCGGCGCTTCTTCTTCGAGTCAGTCTTCCGGGCTCCGATCCTCCTCAAGTTTGTCCGCTGGGACGGATTAGACGGAGCTCCGGCGTAGATTCCTGCCAGCTCCTCGGGGCGGCGAGGATAGGGTTTTTCGACGTGCGTACGCAACGGCCAACAGTGGTATTTGGTGTCATATTCTTTAGATCGATTCAAGGATTCAACGGCGACGACTGCTGCTCCGGGACGCTGGTCCTTAGGGGCACGTGCATGAAGTCGTCCCGGCTGTCATCGACAAGGTCAGGCCGGCTCCGGTATGGGACTATGGGAGCGGCGTCGGCGGCTCGTTCTGGCGGCGGCAATGGTCGTTCGGTGGTCCAAGGACCTCGATGTAATTTTTATTATATTTGAGGTATTTTGTACTTCTGGTGAATCTTTATAATAGATTTGATATTTTCGGAAAAAACAAAACAAAAACAAAAACAAAACGTGCAAGATACAATCAGGTGGGGCATCATCCCAAACCCGACACATTTCATAACTAACACCCTGTTTCGCTAACACATGGGCAGCATTATTTCCCGTTCGACGAGCCCAACTGACCGGACCGGAGCGTCCTCTTCATATCTTCAATCAACGGACCCATTGCCGAGAGATTATTCTCCATGTCACGTAGCATACCCACAACCAACTTACTATCCAGTTCCACATGGATACGCTGCATGTTTCTTTCCTCAGCTATCTGAAGCGCTCTTCTGCATGCTAGGGCCTCGACGAGCTCCGGGTTGGACACCCCTGGAAAAAAGTGGCAAGCTCCTCCACGGAATGCACCAGCGTGATTTAGAGATTTCTGAACATACGCAATTCATCCATTTGTTGTTGGCAGACAGGCAAGTTCAGAAGTCAAGAAGGTCATGCAACTCTGTTTGTCCCTCCTTACTTTTGTACTAACCTAATTTCTCCGGATCATCTTAGGAACAATTAGGAACAATCTGAGGAAGTCAGTACAATTTGAGAGAGACCATCAGCAGGCTGGTGACACTCTGACTTGTGGTTTTTTTCTCATAACAAGCTGATGACTAGAGACAGTTTGAGGAAAAGACACATTATTAAGCCATTGGATTGTGCTTTCTGTAATGAAGCTGAGTCCGTTCGTCAACTTTTTTTTTTTGGATGTGTAGTTGTTAGGGCATCTCCAAGACGGACCGTAAATCGCCCGCATTCATCCGGACCGTGGAAGCCATCCAACGCGGGCCTGTATCGGTCCGCGACGCAGTCCGGACGCATTTTCTCCCGCAAACATTACAAGAAATATGCTAACTTGCGACCATCAATATTGGTCACTGAATGGTCATTGTTTTTCATTTGCGACCTTTTTGTGACCAAAAACAGTTGGTCAAAAGCTGACCGTCTTTAATGAAACTTAACGACCTTCTTTGTGATATGGTCGTAGAAGGTTACGACCAAAATAAAAGGTCGTTGGTCCTACGACCAATTGTTTTGGTCGCTGGTTGTCTGCCCAGGCCACGTCAAATCCAACGTGGCAAGCTGACGTGGCAAAATTGCGACCAATTGAATTGGTCGTTGATAAGAATCAGCCCGGTCCAATTCGGTGTCTATATGGGCCGAGCCCATTAATTCAGCCCATTTATATATATTTTTTCCTGCCAATTTTGGTCAGCTACACAGGCCAAGCCCTACAATTCGGCCTTTTAATTTTTTGGGCCACGGCCCTTTTGCGGACCATTTCATTAAGCCTTTTTGTTAAGGTTTTCCAGAAATGCACAATGTTCCAGTCCACTATTGTTTGGGCCGTAGCCTTTTTAGAGCCCATATATTATTTGGTCCAATAGAACATTTGGTATTTTTATTCACTGATTTCCAGTTTACACATTTGAATAGCAAACACTCAATAATTCTCTCGATTAAATGATTAAATTCAGAAATCATTCAACCAAATACACACAACAGCACATTACAAGTCTGCACGTCCAACAAGTGTGCTTACAAGCAAAAACAGATACACAAGCACCAAAACATGGTGCAACATCAACTAAAACTGTGGTGCACATCTCCAGGCCTCTTCTGATCTTCCGTCATAGCAGCAGCAGCCTAAACAACATTAGATCCTGATCTAGATCACCAAAAAAAAACATTATTAAATATTTAGAGACAATGCCATCAACATGAGGCGGTAATCCAACTTACACTTTGTCAACATATTTTACATATGCAAATAACTAAGCTTACTGTATAAGTTTAAGATCCACATACAATGTGAAATTGAATTGCCAAATAGCAGCATGGTACATTGGTACAAGTGCAGGTCGTACAATGAACGTCACTGTAACAGATTCACCTGAAGAAAAATACTACTCTACTACCACTACCATCGATTCAACTGACAGGATCTAACAATACTAGTAAGTGCACACAGACTAACATCACAAGGAAGGAGAGAATAGAGGGAACAGGGACCTGATGATGATAGTGTCGACGATGATCGGATTGGGTTAGCATCGTTGAGGAGGTGGATGATCTACACACATTTGTCATCCAAAGTAAACACCTGCATGATTAAAAAAAGTACATCAAAACTTCTTCCAGTCAATAAAACAATAAAGATCAGTGTGGATTATATAGAAGAGTAGAGATCTGTGTCCCTAGGAAGCACAACAAATGCTAAAAATCATAACTGGACAATTAATAATTGTATCCTTCTGTACAAGCACATATGAATAGATAACATTTTTGGTACAACAGAGCAACTCCATATGAGGAGGAAAAGGGCTGTGTGATGAATAGCTTACAAACTTGACAATCTCTCGCCACATTGCAAACCAGATATTAGTATGAGATGCTAGGCATGGAATTTACTACATAACTTGCATTGCAAACAAGGAAAATCCAATCTGATTTTAGCCTCAACAGACATACAACAACAACAACTATTCTGCCACTTGTTTGGTAATAATATAAGTGAAATACTACATACATACTCTTTTCTTTCTCGAATCCTAGAGAGATATAATAAAGGAATGATATCAGATTCCTCTGAAAGTTGGTTCCCCTGCCCTGAGCGACATGTGTGTGAATTCAGAGGGAGTTGAAATGTTTGAGACGGTGGGCATGGAATTTACACAAGTGGCATTGCAAACAAGGAAAATTCAATCTGGTTTTAGCTCCTGACAGACAGATCAGATGAGATGGCAACAACTAATTTGCCACTTGATGATATATGTGATGGACTACATACATACATGGAACAGGTGAAGCACTGTGTGTTGATAATAATGTATGTAGCATGGAACATGAAGTAGATTACTACTCATATGAAGGGAGTGGGTGTGCGTCAGCAAGCATGAAGGGAGTGTTATCAATGCTGGAGCATTAAACTAGCAATGAATAGTTCTACTTTTATATCGAACCAAGGATCATGTTCAACCAGCAACAAATGTATGGAACATCACAATGTATAATTGCCAATATAAACAAGCCATATAGAAATGCCAAGTTACAGAAACTGCATCACAAATATGATTTGCCTCTGGTGTTTGCCATACAACAACAGCAGTAGTACAAAGATGTTCGACTGTACATGTGAACAGAGATATTCTACGAAACTAGTCAATTTGAGGGAACCACAACTAGTAGATATGACAATAGCAGTAGTATAGATTGTAGTAGTAAGTATGCAAGGAAACAAAACATGGGACAAATATTGATAGCAACAAATGATGTGGGCTTCACAAGATAAATCAGCATATATTAATCCAGAGACAAACGTGGGGAGGTTTGCGGGAGTCCGGACACCTGACACGTAGGGCTCTGACATCGCCGACCCACCGAAAACCCTTCCCGGACCCCGTGCCTCTATCCTCCCCATTTTCTCTCCTTCATTCTTTATCTCTTGCCTTCACCATCGCTCCACCACCCCGGCCGCCATGCCACACCCCTGCCGCAACTCTACGTCTCCGTCACCTCCAGCGTTCCAGCCGGGCTCCACCCCGCTTCTCCTCCGTCGCTGTTCAACCCCTGTCCTCTGATACGTCCAATTTGCATCATGATTTCCTACTATTATTTATTATGTTTTTGATCATTATTTCACTTTATGGTACAATTCTTATGCCTTTTCTCTCTTAATTTGCAAGATTTACATGAAGAGGGAGAATGCCGGCAGCTGGAATTCTGAACCTGAAATAGCCACATCAGAGATACCTAATCTACGGAGCTCCAATTGACCTGAAATTTCAGGGAGATTTTTTAGTGAATATATAAAAAATACTGAAGAAAAGAAATACCAGAGGGGACCCACCAGCTGCCCACAAGGCAGCAGAGCGCCCCGCTGGGCGTGCCCTAGTGCCTTGTGGGGCCCACAGCTGGCGTCTGGCCCCCTCCTTCTGGTATATGAAGCCATTTGCCCTAGAAAAAATCAGGAGAAAGCTTTCGGGACGAAGCGTCGTCGTCTCGAGGCGGAACCTGGGCAGGAGCTATTTTGCTCTCCGGCGGAGCGATTCCGCCGGGGATACTTCCCTCCGGGAGGGGGAAATCAAAGTCATCGACATCACCAACAATCCTCTCATCGTGGGAGGACCAATCTTCATCAACATCTTCACAAGCACCATCTCATCTCAAACCCTAATTCATCTCTTGTATTCAATCTTTGTCTCAAAACCTCAGATTGGTACCTGTGGGTTGCTAGTAGTGTTGATTACATCTTGTAGTTGATGCTAGTTGGTTTATTTGGTGGAAGATTATATGTTCAGATCCTTAATGCTATTCAATACCCCTCTGATCTTGAACATGAATATGATTTGTGAGTAGTTACTTTTATTCTTGAGGACATGGGAGAAGTCTTTTCATAAGTAATCATGTGAATTTGGTATTCGTTCGATATTTTGATGATATGTATGTTGTTGCTTCCTGGTGTCGTGTGAACGTCGACTACATGACACTTCACCATCTTTGGGCCTAAGGGAAGGCATTGTGGAGTAGTAATTAGATGATGGGTTGCTAGAGTGACAGAAGCTTAAACCCTAGTTTATGCGCTATTCCGTAAGGGGCTGATTTGGATCCATATGTTTCATGCTATGGTTAGAGTTATCTTAATTATTCTTTCGTAGTTGCGGACGCTTGCAAGAGGGGGTAATCATAAGTGGGAGGCTTGTTCAAGTAAGAACAGCACCCAAGCACCGGTCCACCCACATATCAAATTATCAAAGTAGCGAACGCGAATTAAACAAACATGATGAAAGTGACTAGATGAAATTCCCATGTGTCCTCGAGAACGCTTTGCTTATTATACGAGTTCGTTCCGGCTTGTCCTTTGCTATAAAAAGGATTGGGCCACCTTGCTGCACTTTTTGTTACCGTTACTATTTGTTACTTGTTGCGAATTATCTTGCTATCAAAACTATCTGTTACCGCTACTTTCAGTACTTGCAGAGAATACCTTGCTGAAAACCGCTTGTCATTTCCTTATGCTCCTCGTTGGGTTTGACACTCTTACTTATCGAAAGGACTACGATTGATCCCCTATACTTGTGGGTCATCAAGACGCTTTTCTGGCGCCGTTGCCGGGGAGTGAAGTGCCTTTGGTGAGTGGAATTTGGTAAGGAAACATTTATATTATGTGCTGAAATTTATTGTCACTTGTCACTATGGAAAGTAATCCTTTGAGGGGCTTGTTCGGGGTATCTTCACCTCAACCGAAAGCAATAAGAGTTGCTCCTCCACCTATTGAACCTACTGAAAATATTTACTATCAAATTCCTTCGGGTATGATAGAGAAATTGCTAGCTAATCCTTATGCAGGAGATGGAACGGTACATCCTGATATGCACTTGATCTATGTGGATGAAATTTGTGAATTGTTTAAGATTGCAGGTTTATCAGGAGATGGAGTTAAGAAGAATGTATTCCCTTTATCTTTGGAGGGAAAGGCATTGACATGGTATAGGCTACGTGATGATACTGACACATGGGACTGGAACCGGTTGAAGCTGGAATTCCACCAGAAATTTTATCCTATGCATTTAGTTCATCGTGATCGGAATTATATATATAATTTTTGGCCTCGTGAAGGAGAAAGTATTTCTCAAGCTTGGGGAGGATTAAGTATATGTTGCACACATGCCCCAATCATGAGCTCTCAAGAGAAATAATTTTTCAAAACTTTTATGCTCGGCTTTCTCATAATGATCAATCCATGCTCGATACTTCTTCTGCTGGTTCCTTTATGAAGATAATTATTGAATCCAGATGGGATCTTCTTGAAAGAATTAAATGCAATTATGAAGATTGTGAAATCAACAAAGGTAACGAGTCAGGTATAAATCTTGAGTTTGATTGTGTTAAATCTTTTATGGAAACTGATGCTTTTCGTAAGTTTAGTACTAAATATGGACTTGACTCTGAGATAGTAGCTACCTTTTGTGAATCTTTTGCTGCTCATGTTGATCTCCCTAAGGAGAAATGGTTTAAATATCATCCACCTATTGAATTGAAAGAAGAACCTGTTAGTGTTAAAGAAGAAATAATTGTTTACCATGCTGATCCAGTTGTGCCTACTGCTTATATTGAGAAACCTCCTTTCCCTGTTAGGATTAAGGAACATGCTAAAGCTTCAACTGTAGTCAATAAGAGTAATATTAGAGCACCTAGACCTTCTAAAAAAATTAAAGTTGAACCTAGTGTTGCAATGGTTAAAAATCGTTTGGTTGATAACATTGATGGACACGTTATATATTTCTGTGATGAAGCAACTAGAATTGCTATGCCAGACCCTAAAGATAAAAACAAACCTGTAGTTGGCATGCCTGTTATTTCTGTTAAAATTGGAGATCATTGCTATCATGGTTTATGTGATATTGGTGCTAGTATGAGTGCTATTCCGTTTACTCTCTATCAAGAAGTCATGAATGATATTGCACCTGTTGAGATTGAAGATATTGATGTTACTATTAAGCTTGCAAATAGAGACACTATTTCACCACTTGGGATTGTTAGAGATGTTGAAGTCTTGTGTGGTAAGATTAAATACCCTATTGATTTTCTTGTTCTTGGATCACCACAAGATGATTTTTGTCCCATTATATTTGGTAGACCCTTCTTGAATACTGTTAATGCTAAGATTGATTGCACTAAAGAAATTGTTAGTGTTAATTTTGGTGAGATGTCTCATGAGTTTAATTTCTCTAAGTTTTGTAGACAACCTCATGATAAATAATTGCCTAGTAAAGATGAAATTATTGGTCGTGCCTCTATTGCTGTGCCTCCTACTGATCCGCTAGAACAATATTTGCTTGAGCATGAGAATGACATGCATATGAATGAAAGAAATGAAATAGATGAATTATTCTTTAAACAAGCACCTATCCTTAAACATAATTTGCCTATTGAAACCTTGGGAGATCCACCTCCACCCAAGGGTGATCCTGTGTTTGAATTGAAGCAATTACCTAATACTCTTAAATATGCTTATCTTGATGAAAAGAAGATATATCCTGTTATTATTAGTGCTAACCTTTCAGAGCATGAAGAATAGAGATTACTTAAAACTCTGAGGAAGCATCGTGCTGCTATTGGATATACTCTTGATGATCTTAAGGGCATTAATCCCACTTTATGTCAGCATAAAATTCATATGGAGCCTGATGCTAAACCCGTTGTTGATCATCAAAGAAGGCTGAATCGTAGAATGAAGGATGTGGTAAGAACTGAAATATTAAAGCTTTTGGAAGCAGGTATAATTTATCCCATAGCTGATAGTTGATGGGTAAGTCCTGTTCATTGTGTTCCTAAGAAGGGAGGTATTACCGTTGTTCCTAATGATAAAAATGAACTTATCCCACAAAGAATTGTAACTGGTTATAGGATGGTAATTGATTTCAGGAAATTAAATAAAGCCACTAGAAAAGATCATTACCCCTTGACTTTTATTGATCAAATGTTAGAAAGATTGTCTAAGCATACACACTTTTGTTTCCTAGATGGTTATTCTGGATTCTCTCAAATACCTGTATCACCTGAAGATCAAGAGAAAACCACCTTTACTTGTCCTTTTGGAAGTTATACTTATCGTCGTATGCCTTTTGGTTTATGTAATACACCTGCTACCTTTCAAAGATGTATGACTGCTATATTCTCTGACTTTTGTGAAAAGATTATTGAGGTTTTCATGCATGATTTCTCCATGTACGGAACTTCCTTTGATGACTGCTTAAGCAACCTTGATCGAGTTTTGCAGAGATGTGAAGAAACTAATCTTGTCTTGAATTGGGAGAAGTGCCACTTTATAGTGAATGAAGGTATAGTCCTTGGGCATAAAATTTCTGAAAGAGGAATTGAAGTTGATAAAGCTAAGGTTGATGCTATTGAGAAAATGCCATGTTCTAAAGATATCAAAGGTATAAGAAGTTTCCTTGGTCATGCTGGTTTCTATAGAAGGTTTATAAAAGACTTCTCTAAAAATTCTAGACCTCTTACCAATCTCTTGCAAAAAGATGTTCCGTTTGTTTTTTATGATGATTGTGTAGAAGCCTTTGAAATACTTAAGAAAGCCTTAATTTCTGCACCTATTGTTCAACCACTTGATTGGAACCTACCCTTTGAAATTATGTGTGATGCTAGTGATTATGTTGTTGGTGCTGTTCTAGGACAAAGAGTTGATAAGAAATTAAATGTTATCCATTATGCTAGTAAAACTCTAGACAGCGCTCAAAGAAATTATGCTACTACTGAGAAAGAATTTTTAGCAGTTGTGTTTGCATGTGATAAATTTAGATCTTACATGGTTGATTCCAAGGTTACTGTTCACACTGATCATGCTGCTATTAAATACCTTATGGAAAAGAAAGATGGTAAGCCTAGACTTTTTAGATGGGTTCTTCTGCTACAAGAATTTGATTTGCATATTGTTGATAGAAAGGGAGCTGAGAATCCCGTAGCAGATAATTTGTCTAGAATGGAAAATGTTCTTGATGACCCACTTCCTATTAATGATGATTTTCCTGATGAACAATTAGCTGTGATAAATGCTTCTCGTAATACTCCTTGGTATGCAGACTATGCTAATTACATTGTTGCTAAATATATACCACCTAGCTTTACATACCAACAAAAGAAAAAGTTTTTCTTTGATTTAAGACATTACTTTTGGGATGACCCACATCTATATAAAGAAGGAGTAGATGGTATTATTAGACGTTGTGTGCCTGAGCATGAACAGGAACAAATCCTACGTAAGTGTCACTCCGAGGCATATGGAGGACACCATGCGGGAGACCGAACTGCACACAAGGTATTACAATCTGGTTTTTATTGGCCTACCCTTTTCAAGGGTGCACGTAAGTTTGTCCTTTCTTGTGATGAATGTCAAAGAATTGGTAATGTTGGTAGACGTAAGGAAATGTCTATGAATTATTCACTTGTTATTGAACCATTAGATGTTTAGGGTTTTGATTATATGGGACCTTTTCCTAAATCCAATGGGTATACTCATATTTTAGTTGTTGTCGATTACGTTACTAAGTGGGTAGAAGCTATTCCAACTAGTAGTGCTGATCATAACACTTCTATTAAAATGCTTAAAGAAGTCATTTTCCCGAGGTTTGGAGTCCCTAGATATTTAATGACTGATGGTGGTTCACATTTTATTCATGGTGCTTTCCGTAAGTTGCTTGCTAAATATGATGTTAACCATAGAATTGCATTTCCTTATCATCCTCAGTCTAGTGGTCAAGTTGAATTAACTAATAGGGAAATAAAATTGATTTTGCAAAAGACCGTTAATAGATCCATGTAACATCCCCAGATCTTAACCCTGTCATTAAGCTAATTAAGTTGCCATGTCATCATGATCATCCTATTTAGATTGCGTTTAGGAAATAATACAAATTCAAATTTCAAATTCAAATGCAAGTCAAATTATTACTTCTTCAATTAATTGAATAAAAATGTTCATAATGTTTCAAATAATCCCAAAGCAATGGTAAAAATAAAATCAACATTATTTGAATCTCCAAATTGACCCTAGCTACAATTAATGTGGACCAGCAGTAAATAATTTGAATATTTCAATTTCTAAAAATAATTACACATTTCAAAATACCCCCAAACATTGTGAACATCTCCAAAATACTGGGAAGTATTTATGAGCCAAGTTTCAAGTTCAACAAAATTCATTTGCTATTTTAAATAAATGGAAAACAATGGCTAAAACTGAAAACAGAAAAAGAAAAAGAGAAAAGGATGGGGAGCACTGTTTGGCTGGGCTTAAGTTCAACAGTGGCCGGCACAACCTACCCGGCCACCGTCTCCCACCTCCCGCGCGCTCTCTCTCCTCTCTGTCGACAGCAGGGCGCGCGCACGCCCGGGGCCCCTCCCTCGCGCGCGCGACTGCTGCCGCGGACGCCTGCAAGACCCCGGCGTCTGCCCTGCTAACCCTAGCCTGCCCCCCATTCGCCCCCACTCGCCTCGCCCCTCTCTGTCTCGCTCCTCCCCGAGCGCAACCGCCGCCGCGTCGTCGTCGTCCCCGTGGCCACCGGCTTCCCAGCACCGCGCGAGCCTGTCCAGGAGGAGCGCCGTCATCGTCCACGTCGCCTCCGCCTTTCGGTTCGAGCCGGGAAGCTCCCTGCCGTCGCCATCGAGCTGTTCCTCTCGCCGGGATCCGCCTCGGCCGCCGCCTCGTCTCGTTCGTCTCCGGCAACGTCCGGCTCCCCTGAGACCCCACTGCCCTCGCTGTGAGCCCACGCCTCCCCTAGACACCCCCTCTCTCCCTCCCGAACGCCGTAGCTAGCTTGGGCCGAGCGCCGCCCGTAGCCGCCGTCGGACGTCATCGTCGCCGTCGTTCCCGACCGTTTTAGCTCGCGCCCGTGCCACCATCGGGTGCGGCTCGTCGCGCACGTTCGGTAGAGCCTAGGCCCGGACCAAATGGTCGCCGGAACGCAACTCCGGCAAGCCTCCACCACGTACTGTGGCTGCCGGCGTCTAAACGCCGGCGTGCTGATGTGGCGCCGTCATTAGCGGCTAATCCCCCCCTAATCACTCTATGACAGGCGGGCCCCGCTGTTTAATTAAAACGTGATTAAGTTTCTGGTTATAATTAAACTAACCCTGTGGACCCCACGTGTCAGCTTTGACCCTGCCCAGTCAGCGTTGACCGGGTTCAGTCGTCAGTGACTGTGGCCAGCTGACACCTGGGCCCCACCTGCCAGTTTTGACCGATCAACGTTGACCCAGTCAACTGCTGACTGTGCAGTTGACTGGGCCCACTGTCAGCCTCTGGGTGCATTTCTGTGTGCACTCAACTGGGTACCCGTAGCAATTTATATTTAAATGATTTTTCGAATTAAATAAATTCCAAAAAATCCAAATAATGATTAAAACTTTGAAAAATCATAGAAAATAAACCGTAGCTCGGATGAAAATATTTTATATATGAAAAATGATCAGAAAATTCTAATGAATCCGAATATGTCATATGCATGCATGTTAGAATCCTCTAAGTAGGTGAACCTGTAACTTTAGGCCTGTTCCGGGTAGATGAATAGTGCCTGGCCTTCAGTAAATAATTCCAAATTAATTCCTAAATTAACTAAGATGGTTTAGGGATGTATTAGGTCACCCCTGCATTGCATATTGCCATGTCATGCTCTGTGAGTGCATTTGTTTGCTATGTATTTATATGTTTCCTCCCCCTCTTCTCTCCGGTAGACCCCGAGACCGACGCTGCCCGTGTGATCGACTACGTCACCGACGACCTTGCTTCCTTTTCAGCAGAGCTTCCAGGCAAGCAAACCCCCTTGATCATTCCTATATCGCCCATTCCTTCTTCCGCATGCTTGCATTAGATTTTGCTACTGTAATTGATTGCTCCTAATTCTGATGCATGGTCTGATGTTGTAACCTGCTGTTGATACTTTACCTGTTGTCCTATATGCTTAGTATAGGCTGGTTAGCGATCCATCAGTGGCCCTACACCCTTGTCCGTGTTGCCTTGCTTTACTACCGATGACTCGATCAATGTGATCGACGTGCCGAGACCGACACAGCACCGCACACCCCCTTAGTTGTATGACTCTGTAGAGCCACTATCGAGTGACGAGGGTGATACCTCGTACTTCACTTCTAATGATGGCTCTGTAGCATAGCTAATCGGTTGTGGCTATCGAGGGTGATTCCTCTTTCACCACCTCCGATGACGACTCTGTCGTACAACCTCTCAAGTGGGAATCCATCGAGGGTGATTCCTCGGATTTCCCCCTTGATGTTACCGGACACACTGTTACTTTTCACTGTCGCCCCCTGTTTACTGTTGATTGTGGGGCTGAAGGGACAGGCGGTACCACCCTGGTAGAGGTGGACCTGAGTTCCTGACAGTCTCTGGATAAGTCGGGTTGACCTGGAGGGTACCCGTGAGATAATTACGAGGCATGGCCGGGCAGGCAGAGACCGCCCTAGAGAGGGATGGGCCTGACCCTTGTTACACTTCCTCGAGACGGGGCGACAGGAGTACTGATCATCACCGTGAGCTCCCAACACACTTAACGGATTTGGGTATTTGATCTGAGTTGGCCATTGGCCTATACGCACTACCACCACGTGGGATAATGGTTATGGGACCCTCTACGTCGTATGTATCAGCCGAAAGCTCTGTCAGATGTCCAGTTCAGCATTGTGGGCCTGTCGGGCCAGTGCCATCCAGGATGAGGTGGTGCCCGTCCTGGCTCGTCGCATAACGACCCGGAGTGCAAAGGGCGATGGGCCCAAGACCCCGGAGCGCTTAGGATGTAGACCGGCGGGGGCCTCTCTGCGGAGACTAGGTAGGACTACGTCGTGTCGATTACCCGAGGCCGGGCATTACCCAGCAAGTGTGTCCGGCCAGATGTAATCGAGCGTGCTGGGTAACAATAGTGCACCCCTGCAGGGAAGTTATCTATTCGAATAGCCGTGTCCACGGTAACAGGACGCTCAGTGTTGTATCCCGATCTATTACAACTTGAACTGAAAACATGTTACTTTAATTATAAGCCCTGGGCGCGCCCTAGTGCCTTGTGGGGCCCACAGCTGGCGTCTGGCCCCCTCCTTCTGCTATATGAAGCTATTTGCCCTAGAAAAAATCAGGAGAAGGCTTTCGGGACGAAGCGCCGCCGTCTCGAGGCGGAACCTGGGCATGAGCTATTTTGCTCTTCGGCGGAGCGATTCCGCCGGGGATACTTCCCTCCGGGAGGGGGAAATCGAAGCCATCGACATCACCAACGATCCTCTCATCGTGGGAGGACCAATCTTCATCAACATCTTCACCAGCACCATCTCATCTCAAACCCTAGTTCATCTCTTGTATTCAATCTTTGTCTCAAAACCTCAGATTGGTACCTGTGGGTTGCTAGTAGTGTTGATTACATCTTGTAGTTGATGCTAGTTGGTTTATTTGGTGGAAGATTATATGTTCAGATCCTTAATGCTATTCAATACCCCTCTGATCTTGAACATGAATATGATTAGTTACTTTTGTTCTTGAGGACATGGGAGAAGTCTTGTCATAAGTAATCATGTGAATTTGGTATTCGTTCGATATTTTGATGATATGTATGTTGTTGCTTCCTGGTGTCGTGTGAACGTCGACTACATGACACTTCACCATCTTTGGGCCTAAGGGAAGGCATTATGGAGTAGTAATTAGATGATGGGTTGCTAGAGTGACAGAAGCTTAAACCCTAGTTTATGCGCAATTCCGTAAGGGGCTGATTTGGATCCATATGTTTCATGCTATGGTTAGAGTTATCTTAATTCTTCTTTCGTAGTTGTGGACGCTTGCGAGAGGGGGTAATCATAAGTGGGAGACTTGTTCAAGTAAGAACAACACCCAAGCACCGGTCCACCCACATATCAAATTATCAAAGTAGCGAACACGAATCAAACAAACATGATGAAAGTGACTAGATGAAATTCCCATGTGTCCTCGAGAACGCTTTGCTTATTATACGAGTTCGTTCCGGCTTTTCCTTTGCTATAAAAAGGATTGGGCTACCTTGCTGCACTTTTTGTTACCGTTACTATTTGTTACTTGTTGCGAATTATCTTGCTATCAAAACTATTTGTTACCGCTACTTTCAGTACTTGCAGAGAATACCTTGTTGAAAACCGCTTGTCATTTCCTTCTGCTCCTCGTTGGGTTCGACACTCTTACTTATCGAAAGGACTACGATTGATCCCCTATACTTGTGGGTAATCATCCTCCGACCGCCCAGCCAGGTACCTTTGAACTAGTGCTATACTCACCATGCCCGGCAACTGTTCGATGAATTGCCGGAGCTAAGCAGTTTTCTCTTCTTCTTTCTAGCTATGGATTCCGATTTGGAGTACATATACGAGCACTATGTTGAGTCATTCGACGGCTCGTCCGATGAGGAGGAGTACTCGGATGAGACGGCGATGATGCTGGCGGTCCTTGAAGACGCAGAGCGTGCGGAGGAGCATGTTCTCAATTTCAAGGGCTCGATCAAGGGTCATCGAGTGGTCAACCGCAACATGGCACGCGGCTATTTGACACCGATGGCCAACTACTTTGCCCCGGATGCACTCTTCGCTGACCATTTTCGCCGGCGTTTTTGGATGCGCAAGACTGTCTTCGATCGTTTGTACCATGGTGTCCGGTCCTATGATGAATACTTCGTCTTGAAGAAGGACGCCATGGGAACGATTGGCTTCTCTGGTTACCAGAAGTGCACGGCCGCACTACGGATGCTTGCATTTGGCACGGCCGCTGATTCGTGGGACGAGTAGCTATGGATGTCTGAGAGCACGTGCGGAGATGCCATGGTCAGGTTTGCAACTGCCGTGGTCGAGGTGCTCGGACCTCAGTACCTGAGAGAACAAACTGTGGCAGACACCGAGAGGCTCTTGGCAATCTCAGAAGGAAGAGGGTGGCCTGGTTTGCTTGGATCTCTTGACTGCATGCATTGGAAATGGAAGAACCGCCCGTAGGCTTTCGAGGGCAATATCAGGGTCATGTTAAGAATCCCACCATCATTCTTGAAGCAGTTGCATCACAGGATCTTTGGATTTGGCATGTTTTCTTTGGCATGCCCGGGTCTCACAATGACATCAATGTGCTGCAGTGATCACCGTTGTTTGCGAGGCTAACTGAAGGAAAAGCTCCTCCTTGTCACTATACTGTCAATGGACATGAGTACAACATGGGCTACTATCTGGTTGACGGTATCTATCCTCCGTGGGCTACCTTTGTCAGCACCATCTCTAACCCAGTTGGCCAGAAAAAGGCTCACTTTGCCTAAAGACAAGAAGCAGCTAGAAAGGATATCGAGAGGGCATTTGGAGTTCTGCAGGCCCATTTTGCAGTTGTTCGTGAACCTGCTAAACAGTGGGATCCGGAGACCTTGTGGGAGGTGATGACATGTTGTGTGATCATGCACTACATGATCGTCGAGGATGAGGGTGACGATGCTGCCGCAGCTCTAGAATTTGAGAACATGGGTGATCCTATCCAACTTCCAGACCAGAATCCGGCCACATTTGAAGAGTTTATTCAAATGCATCAACAAATTCGGCATCGACCAACTCACGAGCAGCTGAAGGAGGATCTGATTGAGCATCAGTGGGCGGTTAAAGGGGACAATAATGTTGGGATGTAATATTTGAACTTTTTAAAAATTGAACTAGTGCTGCATGCGGCTATTTGAACGTCTGCAATCTATGTATGCGGTTATTTTATCGTGCGGACTTAACAAAAAAGAGTGAGGCGTGAAATTTGCGGGTTGCCATTGGAGATGCCCTTAGGAACCTTTGGCCAGTCATTGGTAAGTTCTGTAATGTTTCTATTGGTCAAGATTATGAGTTTGTAGCTAGATACTGGATGTCCAACGAGAAGTGTTCTGTTTTTAATTCCATTAGCACGGGGGAGACTTGTATGAGATCTCATGTTTAGGTGAGATCGTGAGATCAATCCTAAAAAAATCATATTTAGACATTTTGAAAAAAAATCTAAAATTATTTGACAACATCCATGTGGGGCATGTCTACAACTCCGGAAAAAATCAGCTCAAAACTCGATGTACATTTAGAGATTCAAAAAAGACAAATTTGAATGTGAATAGTGACAGCTTTTGGTGAATAGTACTTTGACACTATTCACATTCGATTTTGTCTTTTTTTGTTTCTATTAATGTAAATTGAATTATGAGCTGAGACTTTTTGTGGTTGTACATCAAACATTGATGTGCGTCTACAAAAAAATTAAGAATATTTTAACATGTATTTTTTTTTTAAAATCGATCTCATAGATCTCACCTAACGTGAGATCTCACACAAGTCTCACCTACTGTTATGTGGAGTGTTTGGAAATTCATTTTTTTTAGGGATAGAAATTCATGAACTCTTTTTATCTTCAATAGCACTTCATGGATGTCCATCAAACAGATCAAGTGATGGTCATGAAAACCGTTCGAAGATGACCGATTCTTGTCAAGGAACAGGCGAAGGAGATGTTGGACTCTTTCTGCAGTTTCCTGACAAAATATCCATGTGCCTCCACTACTGGACTGTGGCTGAACCAAGAGTTGCCATTGCACTAGCAAGCAAGCAGTTGGCCAGTTGATCTTCTTAATGGTCTGAAGATCGCTGACCAGCACCTATGTCGTTCGACTCTTAGGAGTGTGGGACAAATGCAGGTGAAGCCTAGCCTCTACCTTGGATGCTCGTCCCCTCAGCGGGAACCAACCCCCTCCTAAAGATTGAAGCGTTTCACGCTGGATGGTGATGGTGGCTGCCTCAGGGCATGAATTATGGAGGCAACATGTTGGTGTTGCCTCATGCATTCCATGTAGATGAAGCAGCTAGTGAGATTCACATGTGCCAAGATAGACAATACTTTACTAGGTCCCACCTCTATCTCTTTGTAGTTTCTTTTTCTCACACATGGTCGGTCCTTCAGTCTTTTGTTCATGCATTTTTCATCATCATCTGCTGGTTCACTCTTCCTTTTCTTTATGTCTCTTCTCTTTTCCCCCTTCCTTCATCTTTTTATCAAGGAAGAAGTAGGTTCCATTGAAGTCTGCAGGAGACGGGTTCCTCTAAAAGCAGCTGATTAAGCTCATTTGGACCACTTTGGTTGATATGGGGCAAGCTGGGGCAGTTGTCCAGCTAGCATGGAGCATTGGCCATTCCCTCACTGTAGTGTAGTTTAGAGCATCTCTAGCAGATCCTGCAAACCGCGGTACCGCAAATATCGTTTACGGTGACGGTAAGAAAAAACAGATCCGGTAAACACATACGACATAATTTAAACTAGCAGTTTGCACCACATTACATCGCCGGAGTTCATAGTAGCTTAGAACATAATAAAAACCTACGGGAATCGGGGGCGGTTTACGGGCCGCCCGTAAATTTGCGCGTGCTGTAAATGTTGGGGAACGTTGCATGGGAAACAAAATTTTTCCTACGCACACACAAGATCTATCCATGGTGATGAGCATCTACGAGAGGGAGAGTGGATCTACATACCCTTGTAGATCGCTAAGCGGAAGCGTTTAAGAAACACGGTTGATGTAGTCGAACGTCTCCGCGATCCAAATCGCAAGTCGTCCCTCGATCCAAGCACGATCCAGCGCCGAACGGACGGCACCTCCGCGTTCAACACACGTACGGCTTGATGATGATCTCCGCCTTCTTGATCCAGCAAGAGGGAGCGGAGAAGAAGAAGAGTTCCAGCAGCACGACGGCGTGGTGGTGTTGATGAAGAACTATTTCAGCAGGGCTTCGCCTAAGCACTACTGAAATTATGACGTAGGAGGAACTAGAGGTTGCCGGCACACGGCTTGGGGCAATCTAATGTCTCTCGTGTGCTAGCCTTACCCCTCTATTTATATGTTGAGCCTTGGGGTCTAAACTTGGAGTAAAAGCCTCCTCCTGGTCGGTTTTGCCCGCACAAGGTCGGTTTGGCCCGCAGGGAAAGAGTCCAACTCGGATCCCTGCAGTACCGCGCACAAGCGGTAGTACCGCTTACGATAAGCGGTAGTACCGCTTGACCAGCTTAAGCGGTAGTACCGCTGACGATAAGCGGTAGTACCGCTTGACCAGTTTAAGCGGTAGTACCGCTGATACAGTAGCGGTAGTACCGCTTAACAAGCTTAAGCGGTAGTACCGCTGCTACAGTAGCGGTAGTACTGCCTTACCATCTTAAGGCAGTAGCAAAACTTCCTTTTGCACTTTCCAATACCTCGTGGGCTTTATCCCTTTGGCCCATATAAAGTGTTGCTGCACCCGAACACTTCGGTAAACATCCGGAACCCCTTTCCGGTGAATTCCGGAACCCTTCCGATAACCAAAAACACTATTATCACATATATCAATTTTTACCTCCGGACTATTCCGGAGATCCTCGTCATGTCCGGGATCTTATCCGGGACTCCGAACAACTTTCGGTCACCAACAAAATAACTCAACTATACTAATCGTCACCAAACGTTAAGTGTGTAGACCCTGCGGGTTCGAGAACTATGTAGACATGACCGAGACACCTCTACGGTCAATAACCAATAGCGGGACCTTGATGCCCATATTGGCTCCTACATATTCTACGAAGATCTTTATCGTTTGAACCTCTATGTCAAGGATTCAGTTAATCCCGTATGCTGTTCCTTTTGTTCTTCGGTATGTTACTTGCCCGAGATTTGATCGTCGGTATCTCTATACCTAGTTCAATCTCGTTACCGGCAAGTCTCTTTACTCGTTCTGTAATACAAGATCTCGTGGCTAACACTTTAGTCACATTGCTTGCAAGGCTCATTGTGATGTTGTATTACTGAGTGGGCCCTGAGATACCTCTCCGTCACACGGAGTAACAAATCCCAGTCTTGATCCATGCCAACCCAACAGACACCCTCGGAGATACCTGTAGAGCACCTTTATAGTCACCCAGTTACGTTGCGACGTTTGATACACACAAGGTATTCCTCTGGTGTTAGTGAGTTGCATGATCTCATGGTCATAGGAACAGATACTTGACATGCAGAAAACAATAGCAATAAACTGATACGATCATATGCTACGTTCGTAGTTTGGGTCTTGTCCATCACATCATTCTCCTAATGATGTGATCCCGTTATCAAATGACATCTCATGTCAATGGCTAGGAAACCTTAACCATCTTTGATCAACGAGCTAGTCAACTAGAGGCTTACTAGGGACACAGTGTTGTCTATGTACCCACACATGTATTTGAGTTTCCAATCAATACAATTATAGCATGGATAATAAACGATTATCATGAACAAGGAAATATAATAATAACTAATTTATTATTGCCTCTAGGGCATATTTCCAACGGTCTCCCACTTGCACTAGAGTCAATAATCTAGTTCACATCACTATGTGATTTACATTGTAATGAATCGAACACCCATGCAGTTCTGGTGTTGTTCATGTTTAGCCCTTGGAAGAGGTTTAGTCATCGGATCTGCAACATTCAGATCCGTGTGTACTTTGCAAATATTTATGTCGTCCTCCTTGATGTAATCGCGGATGGAATTGAAGCGTCGCTTTATGTGTCTGGTCCTCTTGTGAAATCTTGGTTCCTTGGCTAGAGCAATGGCACCAGTGTTATCACAAAACAGAGTCATTGGGTTAAGCGCACTAGGCACTACTCCAAGATCTGTCATGAACTCCTTCATCCAGACACCTTCCTTCGCCGCCTCCGAGGCTGCGATGTACTCCGCTTCGCATGTAGAATCAGCTACCACGCTTTGCTTGGAACTGCACCAGATAACCGCACCCCCATTAAGAATAAATACGTATCCGGTTTGAGACTTAGAGTCATCCGGATCAGTGTCAAAGCTTGCATCGACGTAACCCTTTACGACGAGCTCTTGATCACCTCCATAAACGAGAAACATGTCCTTAGTCCTTTTCAGGTACTTCAGGATATTCTTGACCGTCGTCCAGTGTTCCATTCCTGGATCACTTTGAAACCTTCCGACCATACTTATGGCAAGGCTGACATCGGGTCTTGTGCACAGCATTGCATACATAATAGAGCCTATGGCTGAAGCATAGGGGATGACACTCATCTTTTCTCTATCTTCTGCAGTCACCGGGCATTGAGTCTTACTCAACTTCACACCTTGCAAAACAGGCAAGAACCCCTTCTTGGACTGATCCATTTTGAACTTCTTCAAAATCTTATCAAGGTATGTGCTTTGTGAAAGTCCTATTAAGCGTCTTGATCTATCTCTATAGATCTTGATGCCTAATATGAAAGCAGCTTCTCCTAGGTCCTTCATTGAAAAACTCTTGTTCAAATATTCCTTCACGCTTTCCAACATTTCTATATTGTTTCCAATCAGCAATATGTCATCCACATATAATATTAGAAACGCTATAGAGCTCCCACTCACTTTCTTGTAAATACAAGCTTCTCCGTAAACTTGTATAAACTCGAACGCTTTGATCACTTCATCAAAGCGAAAATTCCAACTCCGAGATGCTTGCACCAGTCCATAAATGGATCGCTGGAGTTTGCAAACTTTGTCAGCATTCTCTGGATCGACAAAACCTTCTGGTTGCATCATATACAACTCTTCCTTAAGGA
This sequence comes from Elymus sibiricus, assembly GCA_039707655.1. Lineage (NCBI taxonomy): Eukaryota > Viridiplantae > Streptophyta > Magnoliopsida > Poales > Poaceae > Elymus > Elymus sibiricus. Next base: position 346,250,619 of record CM077668.1, read on the forward strand.
AACCGTTAAGGAATGCTGTTTTGACATCCATCTGCCAAATTTCATAATCGAAAAAGGCAGCTATTGCTAACATGATTCTGACGGACTTAAGCATCGCTACGGGTGAGAAGGTCTCATCGTAGTCAACTCCTTGAACTTGTGAAAAACCCTTTGCCACAAGTCGAGCTTTATAGACGGTGACATTACCGTCCGCGTCTGTCTTCCTCTTAAAGATCCATTTGTTCTGAATGGCCTTACGCCCTTCAGGTAATACTTCCAAAGTCCATACTTTGTTTTCATACATGGATCCCATCTCGGATTTCATGGCCTCTAACCACTTCTCGGAATCCGGGCCCATCATCGCTTCTCCATAGCTCGTAGGTTCATCGTTGTCTAACAACATGACCTCTAAGACAGGGTTGCCGTACCACTCGGGAGCAGTACGCGTCCTTGTAGACCTACGAGGTTCGATAGCAACTTGATCTAAAGCTTCATGATCATCATCATTAACTTCCTCTTCAGCTAATGTAGGCTCCACAGAAACAACTTTCTGCACTGCGCTACTCTCAGGTTGAAGTAAAGGTTCAACAACCTCATCAAGTTCTATCTTCCTCCCACTCAATTCTTTCGAGAGAAACTCTTTCTCAAGAAATGTTCCGTTTTTAGCGACAAACACTTTGCCTTCGGATCTGAGATAGAAGGTATACCCAACTGTCTCTTTTGGGTATCCTATGAAGACGCATTTCTCCGCTTTGGGTTCCAGCTTTTCAGGCTGAAGCTTTTTGACATAAGCATCACATCCCCAAATTTTAAGAAACGACAGCTTTGGCTTCTTGCCAAACCAAAGTTCATATGGCGTTGTCTCAACGGATTTCGATGGTGCCCTATTTAAAGTGAATGCAGCTGTCTCTAATGCATAACCCCAAAACGATAGTGGCAAATCGGCAAGAGACATCATAGATCGCACCATATCCAATAAAGTTCGATTACGACGTTCGGACACACCATTACGATGTGGTGTTCCAGGCGGTGTCAGTTGTGAAACAATTCCACATTGTCTTAAGTGACTGCCAAACTCATAACTCAGATATTCTCCTCCTCGATCAGATCGTAGGAATTTAATCTTCTTGTTACGATGATTCTCAACTTCACTCTGAAATTGTTTGAACTTTTCAAACGTTTCAGACTTGTGTTTCATTAAGTAAATATACCCATATCTACTTAAGTCATCAGTGAAGGTGAGAAAGTAACGATAACCACCGCGCACCTCAATGCTCATTGGACCGCACACATCAGTATGTATGATTTCCAATAAGTCACTTGCCCGTTCCATTGTTCCAGAGAACGGCGTTTTAGTCATCTTGCCCAAGAGGCATGGCTCACATGTGTCAAGTGATTCAAAATCAAGTGACTCCAAAAGTCCATCAGCATGGAGCTTCCTCATGCGTTTTACGCCAATATGACCTAAACGGCAGTGCCACAAGAAAGTGGTATTATCATTATCAATCCTACATCTTTTGGCATCAATGTTATGAACATGTGTATCATTACTATCGAGATTCAATAAGAATAAACCGCTTACATTGGGTGCATGACCATAAAAGATATTACCCATATAAATAGAACAACCATTATTCTCTGATTTAAATGAGTAACCGTCTCGCAATAAACAAGATCCAGATATAATGTTCATGCTTAAACGCAGGCACCAAATAACACTTATTTAGGTTCATCACTAATCCCGACGGTAATCGAAGAACGAGCGTGCCGACGGCGATCACATCAACCTTGGAACCATTTCCCACGCGCATCGTCACTTCGTCCTTCGCCAGCCTCCGTCTATTCCGCAGTTCCTGTTTAGAGTTGCAAATATGAGCAACCGCACCGGTATCAAATACCCAGGCACTACAACGAGGGTTGGTAAGGAACATATCAATAACATGTATATCATATATACCTTGTTTGTTTGTTGGCCACCTTCTTGTCAGCCAAATACTTGGGGCAGTTCCGCTTCCAGTGTCCAGTTCCCTTGCAATGAAAGCACTCAGTTTCTGGTTTGGGTCCAGCCTTGGGTTTCTTCACAGGAGCAGCAACTGCTTTGCCACCCTTCTTAGATTTACCCTTCTTACCCTTGCCATTTTTCTTGAAACTAGTGGTTTTATTGACCATCAACACTTGATGCTCCTTCTGAATTTCAGACTCAGCGGCTTTCAGCATCGCAAACAGCTCGGCGACTGACTTGTTCATCCCGTGCATGTTATAGTTCAACACGAAGCTCTTGTAGCTAGGTGGCAATGATTGAAGAACTCTGTCAGTGATAGCCTCTGGCGGAAGGGGCATCCCCAATTCAGCCAGACGGGTGGAGTACCCAGACATTCTGAGCACGTGATCACTGATAGACCCGTTCTCCTCCATCTTGCAAGTATAGAACTTATCGGAGATCTCATATCTCTCGATCCGGGCATTCTTCTGAAAGATAAACTTCAACTCCTGGAACATCTCATATGCTCCATGACGTTCAAAACATCTTTGAAGTCCCGGTTCTAAGCCATACAACATTGCACATTGAACTATTGAGTAATCATCAGAACGAGCCTGCCAGGCGTTCACAACGTCTAGAGACTCAACTGGAGCGGGTGGATCACCAAGCGGTGCATCAAGGACATAAGCCTTCTGGGAAGCCGTAAGGATAATCCTTAGATTACGGGCCCAGTCCACAAAGTTACTTCCATCATCTTTCAACTTAGCTTTCTCTAGGAACGCATTAAAATTCAGGGGTGCTACTGCGCGAGCCATGATCTACAACATAAATATAGCAAAGACAACTTAGACTATTGTTCAAGATAATGAGTTTAATTAATCATATTACTTAAAAACTCCCACTCAAATTGACATCCCTCCGGTCATTCGAGTGTAACATGATCCAAATCCTCCAACTCAAGTCCGATCATCACGTGAGTCGAGGTGGTTTCAATGGTGAACATCTTCATGTTGATCATATCTACTATATGACTCATGTTCGACCTTTCGGTCTCTTGTGTTCCGAGGCCATGTCTGTACATGCTAGGCTCGTCAAGTTTAACCCGAGTGTTCCGCGTGTGCAACATGGCTTGCACCCGTTGTATGTGAACGTGGAGTCTATCACACCCGATCATCACGGCCTGTCTCGAAACGACGAACTTTCGCAACGGTGCACACTCGGGGAGAACACAATTTATCTTGAAATTTAAGTGAGGGATCACCTTATAATGCTACCGCCGTCCTAAGCAAAATAAGATGCATAAAAGGATTAACATCACATGCAAATCATAAGTGACATGATATGGCCATGAACTTGTGCTTTTGATCTCCATCTCCAAAGCACCGGCATGATCTCCATCGTCACCGGCATGACACCATGATCTCCATCATCTTGATCTCTATCAACGTGTCGCCATGAGGTTGTCGTGCCGACTGTTACTCCCACGACTATTGCTAACGTTTAGCGATAAAGTAAAGCATTACATAGCGCTTAATGATTGACACGCAGGTCATACAATAATTAAAGACAACTCTATGGCTCCTGCCAGTTGCCGTACTCATCGACATGCAAGTCGTGATATTCTATACAACACATGATCATCTCATACATCACATATATCTCATCATGTAATTGGCCATATCACATCACAACATACCCTGCAAAAACAAGTTAGACGTCCTCTAATTGTTGTTGCAAATTTTACGTGGCTGCTACGGGTTTGCAAGAACCGTTCTTACCTACGCAAAACCACAACGTGGTGTAGTGATTGCTTTTTGATCTTCTAAAAGAACCCTCTTCATTGAAATCGATTCAACTAAAGTGAGAGAGACAGACACCCGCTAGCCATCTTTATGCAACGAAGTTACATGTTAGTTGAAGGAACCTGTCTCGCGTAAGCGTACGCGTAATGTCGGTCCGGGCCGCTTCATCTCACAGTACCGCCGAATCAAATATCAACTAGTAACGGCAAGCAATATGTATACACCCACGCCCACAACTCGTTTGTGTTCTACTCGAGATCTCATCTACGCATAGACCTAGCTCATGATGCCACTGTTGGGGAACGTTGCATGGGAAACAAAAATTTTCCTACGCACACACAAGATCTATCCATGGTGATGAGCATCTACGAGAGGGAGAGTGGATCTACATACCCTTGTAGATCGCTAAGCGGAAGCGTTTAAGAAACGCGGTTGATGTAGTCGAACGTCTCCGCGATCCAAATCGCAAGTCGTCCCTCGATCCAAGCACGATCCAGCGCCGAACGGACGGCACCTCCGCGTTCAACACACGTACGGCTTGATGACGATCTCCGCCTTCTTGATCCAGCAAGAGGGAGCGGAGAAGAAGAAGAGTTCCAGCAGCACGACGGCGTGGTGGTGTTGATGAAGAACTATTTCAGCAGGGCTTCGCCTAAGCACTACTGAAATTATGACGTAGGAGGAACTAGAGGTTGCCGGCACACGGCTTGGGGCAATCTAATGTCTCTCGTGTGCTAGCCTTACCCCTCTATTTATATGTTGAGCCTTGGGGTCTAAACTTGGAGTAAAAGCCTCCTCCAGGTCGGTTTTGCCCGCACAAGGTCGGTTTGGCCCGCAGGGAAAGAGTCCAACTCGGATCCCTGCAGTACCGCGCACAAGCGGTAGTACCGCTTACGATAAGCGGTAGTACCGCTTGACCAGCTTAAGCGGTAGTACCGCTGACGATAAGCGGTAGTACCGCTTGACCAGTTTAAGCGGTAGTACCGCTGATACAGTAGCGGTAGTACCGCTTAACCAGCTTAAGCGGTAGTACCGCTGCTACAGTAGCGGTAGTACTGCCTTACCATCTTAAGGCAGTAGCAAAACTTCCTTTTGCACTTTCCAATACCTCGTGGGCTTTATCCCTTTGGCCCATATAAAGTGTTGTTGCACCCGAACACTTCGGTAAACATCCGGAACCCCTTTCCGGTGAATTCCGGAACCCTTCCGGTAACCAAAAACACTATTATCACATATATCAATTTTTACCTCCGGACTATTCCGGAGATCCTCGTCATGTCCGGGATCTTATCCGGGACTCCGAACAACTTTCGGTCACCAACAAAATAACTCAACTATACTAATCGTCACCAAACGTTAAGTGTGTAGACCCTGCGGGTTCGAGAACTATGTAGACATGACCGAGACACCTCTATGGTCAATAACCAATAGCGGGACCTGGATGCCCATATTGGCTCCTACATATTCTACGAAGATCTTTATCGTTTGAACCTCTATGTCAAGGATTCAGTTAATCCCGTATGCTGTTCCTTTTGTTCTTCGGTATGTTACTTGCCCGAGATTCGATCGTCGGTATCTCTATACCTAGTTCAATCTCGTTACCGGCAAGTCTCTTTACTCGTTCTGTAATACAAGATCTCGTGGCTAACACTTTAGTCACATTGCTTGCAAGGCTCATTGTGATGTTGTATTACCGAGTGGGCCCTGAGATACCTCTCCGTCACACGGAGTAACAAATCCCAGTCTTGATCCATGCCAACCCAACAGACACCCTCGGGGATACCTGTAGAGCACCTTTATAGTCACCCAGTTACGTTGCGACGTTTGATACACACAAGGTATTCCTCTGGTGTTAGTGAGTTGCATGATCTCATGGTCATAGGAACAGATACTTGACATGCAGAAAACAATAGCAATAAACTGATACGATCATATGCTACGTTCGTAGTTTGGGTCTTGTCCATCACATCATTCTCCTAATGATGTGATCCCGTTATCAAATGACATCTCATGTCAATGGCTAGGAAACCTTAACCATCTTTGATCAACGAGCTAGTCAACTAGAGGCTTACTAGGGACACAGTGTTGTCTATGTACCCACACATGTATTTGAGTTTCCAATCAATACAATTATAGCATGGATAATAAACGATTATCATGAACAAGGAAATATAATAATAACTAATTTATTATTGCCTCTAGGGCATATTTCCAACAGTAAATCCGCCGAAAAATAACGGACCGACGAGTTTTTAAGGGATATGATGCTCTTAGGCCTTTGTTATTCCCAAATGATAAGTGACACACGTGTGGCACGAAGCAACATGGTCCAAACACCTCTATTATCATCCATTTTGCCACATCAAACAGATGACATCAACGGAATCTTTTTGGTTTTTCGGACTTAAAAATATTTTATCTCTTAAATAAAAAATCTGATTAAAAATCCGTTTTTGGCATTAAATCCATCTCGACAAGATCTTCAAAATTAGATCACATATTGATATGTTTCGACGACTTTTTTTTTGGCCAAAAGTTGCCATGATGTTACACTGAAGTTGCCATAGTGTTTACACTAAAGTTGCCATGATATATTTCATCTATTTTTTTCTTCTAGATTTAAAACTACCATTGTATTTCAACTACTTTTGACGGCAAATTTTATTAATTGATCATGTCAATTTTTAGTAATTAACTATGGCAAATTTCATTCATGAATCATGGCAATTTTTAGTAATTCATGATGGCAATTTTAGTTTATAGATCATGGCAATTTTAGTATTTTGATCATGGCAATTCTAGTATTTTGACCATGAAAATTATTTTTTGTATGAACCATGGCAAATTTTTGTGCATGTATCATGGCAAATTTAAGTAATTCACCATGGCAATTTTAGTTTCTGATTCATGGCAAATTTGAGTCATTGACCAAGCATTTTTAAAGTAACTGACGACGGATTTCTTTTTAATTACGAACCATGTCAAAATTATTTCATGGATCATGGAAAAATTTAGTAATTCACCATGGCAAGTTTAGTTTCTTAATATCTTTTTTTATAACATGTCAAAATTTACTTTAAACGTAGAAGAAAAAGTAGTTGAAACATATCATGGCAACTTCAGTGTAAACACCATGGCAATTTATGTGCAATAGACATGGCAACTTTTGACCGCCAAAAAATATCGTCGAAACATATCGATATGGGATCTAGTTTTGAAGTTCTCGTCGCGACGGATTTAATGGTGAAAACCGATTTTCAATCGGATTTGTTATTTAAGAGATAAAACATTTTAAAGTTTGAAAAACCCAAAAGATTCTCGCTGACATCATCAGTTTTCTTCCCTGTTTGCATGCATGTGTGGAAAAAATAAAAGACTGGCGTGTCACAATGGGTGGCTAGAAGGGCGTGTGGCCCGACCTCCTTCAGACCACACGTGTGGCACTTATCAGGGTCCTTGTTATTTTGTTGTAATAATGCTCCTTTTCCTTCTGGCTACGGCCTTTTGGCTCTGAATTTGAACGAGACTTGTGATGATTTCATTATGCAATGGAGCCGGGAGGCCGCTGAGAGCGGATGTCCTACACACAGCGACAGTTGGTCACTGAAGTCTAGCAAATGGATTTCATATTGGGATTTGCGTCGAAAATCATTTAAGCATAGGTTGAAACAAATAATACGCGTCGATGCGGTGACGCCGTAGGCTAGTAGGACCGTGGTGAACTAGTGATCAATAGTCGCATGTGCATATGCATAATAGTCGTAGGCTAGTAAACCTGATTAGAGGATTGCGAGATGTTATCATTGCGGGATCTAAAAGTCATCACGTCTTCTTTTTTTTGAGGGATTCTAAAAGTCATCACGTGGGCATGGTTGTGGGGTAGCGTGGTTAGAGCATCTCCAATAGAAGATGCAAATTTGGAGATGTAAAACAGGAGATGTAAAAAATTACATCTCCAAAAAGTGCTTTTTGCATCTCCGAAAAAGGGCCAACTCCAACAAATGATGCAAAACGGATATGTAAAAGAGCAACTCCAATAGAAGATGCAAACTAGAGATGCGAAACCGGCCGCCGGCCGCGCGACCGCTGTAGCTGCTGTACAGCCGCTGTTCAGTGATACGTCTCCAACGTATCTATAATTTTGATTGTTCCATGCTATTATAGTATCAATCTTGGATGTTTTATATGCAATTATATGCCATTATATATCATTTTTTGGGACTAACCTATTAACCTAGTGCCAGTGCCAGTTGCTGTTTTTTGCCTGTTTTTGCTTTTTCAGAAAATCATTATCAAACGGAGTCCAAACGAAGAAAAAACTTTGGATTAATTTTTTCTGCACCAGAAAGGACCCTAGATGCTTCGGGAGAAGACCATACGATTCACGAGGGAGCGACAAGCCCGGAGGGCGTGCCCAGGGGGGTAGGCGCACCCCCCAGGCTTGTGGGCCCCTCATGGCACATCTTGACCTAATTCCAGCGCTATAAATTCCCAAATATTCCCAATATACCAGTGAGACAGACGAGAAAACTTTTCCGCCGCCGCAAGCCTCTGTTCTTCCGTGACCCCAACTGGAGGCCTTTTCCGGTACTCTGCCGGAGGGGGAATCGATCACGGAGGGCTTCTACATCAACTTTGTTGTCCTTCCGATGATGTGTGAGTAGTTTACCACTGACCTACGGGTCCATAGCTAGTAGCTAGATGGCTTCTCTCTCTTTGATCTTCAATACAATGTTCTCCTCGATCTCCTTGGAGTTCTATTCGATGTAATCTTCTTTTGCGGTGTGTTTGTTGGGATCCGATGAATTGTGGATTTATGATCAGATTATTCATGAGAAATATTTGAGTCTTTTCTGAACTTATTTATGAATGATTGTTATAGCTTTGTATTTCTCTCTGATCTATCCGTTTGGTTTGGCCAACTAGATTGATTTATCTTGCAATGGGAGAGGTGCTTTGTGATGGGATCAATCTTGCGGTGTTCTATATCCCGGTGACAGAAAGGGACAAGACACGTATTTGTATTGTTGCCATTAAGGATAAAAAGATGGGGTTTAATCATATTGCTTGAGTTTACTTTGTCTACATCATGTCATCTTGCTTAAGGCGTTACTCTGGTTTCATTAACTTACTACCCTATATGCATGCTGGATAGCGGTCGATGGGTGGAGTAATAGTAGTAGATGCAGGCAGGAGTCGGTCCACTTGTCTCGGACGTGATGCCTATATACATGAGCATTGCCTTGAATATCGTCATAACTATGTGCTTTTCTATCAATTGCCCAACAGTAATTTGTTTACCCACCGTATGCTATGCGTTCGAGAGAGAAGCCTTTAGTGAAAACTATGGGCCCCGGGTCATTTATCCATCATATATTAAATCAAAAATACCTTGCTGCAATTTTATTTCCTTTCTTTTGTTTTGCAATGTACTTTATCTATCTATCACTATCAGAATTAATCCTTGCAAGTAACCGCCAAGGGGATTGACAACCCTCTTGTTTGCGTTGGGTGCAAGTATTTGCTTTTGCATGTGTAGGTGCTGCTAACGAGGTTCTGTGTGGTTCTCCTACTGGATTGATAACCTTGGTTCTTAACTGAGGGAAATACTTATCTCTACTGTACTCCATCATCCTCTCCTCTTCGGGGAAATCCCAACGCAGTTCATAAGTAGCATTCAGCCGCACAAATTGAAATAAAACATCCGAAAACCAACTTAAAAATTGCACATGTCCACAATATCAAATTATTACATAATTCATCAAATTCACAAGATCAAATGCAACACACATACAACATAGTTTTGCACAATACAACAAACAAATAATGAAACTAGGCGGCTCTGTCGCCATGCCATTTCCAATACTCCTCCATCAAATCCTTCTGACGATGATCGTGCGCATCAGAGTCTCTAATTTCATTATACACCTTCATGAAGCCTTTGATTCGCTCCTCTCTTCTCATCGGCATAATGCGTATGCCCATCAAGTGATAGAAGGTGTAATCTAAATCTTGTCCACGCTCATTCTCAATGATCATATTCTGCATGATCACGCAAGCAGTCATGATATACCAAAGGGTTTTTTTATCCCAGAATCTAGATGGTCCTCACACAATAGCAAATTGGGATTGCAAATTCTCAAAAGCCCTCTCAACATCTTTCCTAGCCGCCGCTTGTGCATTGTGAAAGATGAGTTATTTCTTACCTTGGGGTTTGGCAATTGGCTTGACAAAAGTACTCCACCTCAGGTAGATCCCATCCACAAGATAATACCCATAGTTGTATGTGCGGCCATTTGCTTCGAAGGTCACCGGTGGTGCTTCTCCATTTGCTAACTTGGCAAAAAGAGGTGACCGATCGAGCACGTTGATGTCATTGCAAGATCCAAGCATCCCAAAATATGAATGCCAAAACCATGTTTCTTGATCGACAACGGCCTCAAGAATGATAGTGGCATCCTTCCCACGACCCTTGAACTGTCCATGCCATGCTGTTGGGCAATTTTTCCATTTCCAATACATGCAATCGACGAACCCTAGCATACCTGGAAACCCATGAGCTTTGTTCAACTCCAGCAGGTGATGTCATTGCAAATATGGATGAACAAGTCTTTGGACATTCTGAACCGGCGTCGGAAGTACCTCTCCGGAAAAACAGGTGGTGAAGCAAAATAGTTGCGCATCAACCTCTTGTGCGCCTCAACCCGTGCTTCGGCTTCTTCCTCTTGTGCATCGCCACTAGCATAGCAATGTCCTCTTCTTCGTTCAAATCAAATTCCTCATCCGACGAGGAATCGTCCACGAAAGAGGAGTCACACGAGCTCATCTACAATGCGGAAAATCACCGTCAAACTAACTCCAACCCTAATAAAAAACCATCAAGTTTCATCATTTTTTACCTTGGGGAATTTCGTCGAACACCTTGCTTGTGGGGTGGACAAAATCGGACGGCTGCGGGATGGGCAGTTGTTCGGCGACGGCGGTTGCGGGCGGTGGTGACTGGTCGACAGAGGAGATGGCCGCAGCTCCGCAGCGAAGAAGGCGGGAGCTCGGCGCTGCGGGCGGCGGCGGAGTTGGGCGGAAGAACGGTCGAGGATCGCGGCCGTCATGCGGGCGGCGTGGCGTGCCTCCCCTAACTCCGGCGGGGGGTCTAGGCTAGGAAGAAGCCTAGCCCATCGTAGACCTCGCCGGGGAAGTCATTTAGGCCAGCCGGACCGCCGGAGATGCTTCGATTTGGTGGCGGCCAAAACTGAATCGGCGGCTGTGGGCGGCGGGCCGGCGAGGCAGGCGGTGGGGGACAGGGGGCGAAGTCGCGGCGGGCCCGGCGGCCGTCGGGCGGGCGGCGGCGGCGTCAACTTGGTGGGAATTTGGCCAGCGGCGGAGTCGGGCGGGCGGAGGCTGGTCGCCCGGAAGTGAAATGAACGACGGTTGGGCAGTTGGCGGGCGGTTGCGTTTTTACATCTCCATATGGTGGAGATGCAAATTTGCACCGCGAGGTGTTGTATTTTACATCTCTGGGAGGCGGAGATGTAATTTTTTTTGCATCTACATCATCTGTTGGAGAGGTATTTTTGAGCCTCGGAGATGCAAAAGGTAGTTATTTTTGCATCTACATCTTCTATTGGAGATGCTCTTAGGATGGGAATGGGCCGACCCGGACCTGGCCTTCGACCCGACCCATGTGGCCCCAAGACCAATTTGAGAGGCCACGGGTCGACCCATATAAAGAACGAAATCACACTAATTGAGGAGTACTCCTTCCAAAGATCACTCTCACCTCCTCGGGTTGCGACAGGTGGCGCACTGCATACGCGCCACTTATCGCAACCTGAAAGTTTCCCCTTTTTCGTAGATCCGTTTATTTAAAACGTTTTATCTCTTAAACCGTGCGTCCAAATCTTGAACAGTTTTCACCATTGGAAGCACTTTTTTCTCTCTCCGAAAGAGGCACGCCTCTCGCGGAAGCAAAACCGTGCCTCTCGCAGAAGGAAAGATAAATAAAAAACGCATTTTTTCCGTTTTATGAGAGGCACGGCCGTGCCTCTCGCGAAAGCAAAACCGTGCCTCTCGCGGAAGGAAAAAAACAGAAAACTCGTTATTTTTGTTTCCATGAGGCACGGCCGTGCCTCTCGCGAAAGCAAAACCGTGCCTCTCGTGGAAGGAAAAAAACAGAAAACGCGTTTTCTCGCGCAAAAAAAAATTGAATTTTTTTTTGTCCAAAAGCTAAGGAAGACCAATGGAAAACCAAAAAGCCAAAAAAACCGTTTAAAAGCCAAAAACGCATGCGAATAAATAAATAAATACAAAATCCGGAGGAAGCGTCCAGAGCGCGACACATGGCAGCGGCTGAGAGCATGCCAAGTGGCGCGCTCCCAGCCCACCCAAGTGATCGTTGGGAGGCTCCCGAAGGAGCGCTCGTCAACTAGTTGCTCCCTATAAAGAATAGTTTGTGGCCTCATTGGCCCGATGAGTATTTTGGGTCGACCCGACTTCTTGCTTTACATTGCCTTATGGACAAACAAGATGTTAAAATTAGGCATGGTTTAATGCAATCTGATTAGTGTAAGAATTAATTAAGATTTTTAATATGGTTTTTTTTAGAATCCAATTAAGATTTTTAATACGTGGTTAATAGAAGAAAAAAGATCAAGCCATCTGCTTGTGGTTTTGTACGTGAGCATCTTGTTGATATCAAGACAATTTTATTGTTCATATAGGCGAGTGTTCGCCAAAAATTATACGACAGACTACGTTGCAAAATCGAGTCCTACGACAGCGCGGCGCGACGGAGATTGCAGCTGCCGTGAGATGTATGACTATAAGGTGGGCTGACCCGGTTGACTCAGTGGGTCACCCGGTGCTGGCATGACGGAGATTGCAGCTGCTGCGAGATGTAAGACTATAAGGGCATCTCCAAAGCGGGCCCTCAAACATCCCGCAAGCGTCCGGACCGTGCTGTCCGGACGCAGTTTGCCATCCAACGCAGTCCCGCATCGGTCCGCTGACACGTCCCGACCTTCATTTTCCGCAAACCGGAGATAAACAAAGGGGGGCTTTGCGGGAGTCCGGACATAAAGCCACCATGTGCCCTACCGAAAGACCGCTCCTAATTTTTTTGCTTTGGCGAAAACTACTTTTAATCCATGCAAGTGTTTGGCGGAAACTACTTTTAATCCACACAATGTTTTGCGGAAGCTACTTAGTTTTAGCGGAAGTTAGAGATTAGTGGTGCTAAGCATACATGTGATTTGGCGGAAGGTGTGCATGTGATTTGGCGAAAGGTAATATTTAAACAAAGTTGATTTGGCGGAAGGTGTGCATGTGATTTGGCGGAAGGTAGTATTTAAGCAAATATGATTTGGCGGAAGGTGTGCATGTGTTTTATTTTATCAACACAAGCAACACGAAGAACATTTGGGATTTGGTGGAAGGTGTTTTATCTTACTAACACATAATTGTTTTCAAATGGATGCGGGCACGGTTGGATGACCGGCTTCCGTATCAGTGTCCGAACACCGGTCTGGACCGATTTTTGGACAAATACCGCGTCCGTTTGCAGGTCGGCGTTGGAGATGCCCTAAGGTGGGCTAACCCGGCTGACCCAGCGGGTCACCCGGTGCCGGCATGACAGAGATTGCAGCTGCTGTGAGATGTAAGACTATAGGGTGGGCTGACCCAGCGGGTCACCCGGTGCTGGCTCTGTTAACCCAAATCTAGTTTGAGACCGACCCACATGACCCATTGGCCTTGATGTTTTGGGTCGGGTCAGCGACCCCGCGGCCGAGTCGGCCCATTCCCATACTGATAGTGTGGGCTACTAAGTATGGGCTGGTCCACCTACTTATATGTGTGACAGACCTACGATATGTTCGAGAGAAATCGTTGCATTTCCATAATGGGTCCGACTATGTCACATCTAGATGTGAGATAATACCTCACATCTAACTATGACATCATCCCACATCAGTAGATAAATAAAGCCCCACCATTGTATTGTTTTTTTTCATTTTTTTTGTTGTTTTTTTGTTTGTCGCCCACGAAAAAGTCACGCGCCCACTATGTCGCAACTCGGACAAAAGAGGTCCGACCCAGTTGCGAGTCGAGGGTGGACTTGCAATTGGGACAAAAAAAAGTCGGGTCCCGGTTGCGAGTTGAGGATGACTTGCAACTGGGACAAAAAGAAGGTCAGACCCCACTTGCGAGTCGAGGGTGTGATTGCAACTGAGATAAAAAGGTCGGGACCCAGTTGCGAGTCGATTGTGGACTTGCAACTGGAAAAAAAAAGGTCAGGCCCCAGTTGTGAGTCGAGGGTGGACTTGCAACTGGGACAAAAAAAGGTCGGGAGTTAAGGGTGGACTTGCAACTGGGACAAAAAAAGGTCGCGCCCCAGTTGCGAGTCGAGGGTGGACTTGCAACTAGGACAACAAAAGTGTTAGGCCCAATTGCGAATCAAGGGTGGACTTGCAACTGAGATTAAAAAAAAGGTCGCGCTCCAGTTGTGAGTCAAAGGTGGACTTGCAACTAGGACAAAAAAGTTTGGTCCCAGTTGCGAGTCGACGGTAGACTTGCAACCGAGACAAAAAAGGTTGAGCCCAGTAGTGAGTCGAGGTTGGACTATCAACTGGGAAAAAAGGTTGGGTCCCAGTTGTGAGTCGATGGTGGACTTGCAACTGGGACAAAAAAAGTCGGGCCCTAGTTGCGAGTCGAGCGTGGACTTGCAATTGAGACTAAAAAAGATCGAGCTCCAGTTGCGAGTCAAGGGTGAACTTGCAATTGGGAAAAAAAGAGTTGCGCCTCAGTTGTGAGTCGGGAGTGGACTTGCAACTAAGACAAAAAAATGTCGAAGCCCAATTGCAAGTCGAGGATGAAATTGCAAACTGTGACAAAAGAAGGTCAGACCCCAGTTGCAAGTTGAGCGTAGACTTGCAACTGGCACAACAAAGGAGACAACCCCTATTTAATGGTGGACAGTAAACTAACGGTGATGGAAAAAATTCATTAATTTTAAAAAATGAAAAAGAAAAAAGATAAAAGATAAAAGAAAAATATAAAATATAAAAAATCATGAATTTAAAAATTTACGAATTTGAAACAAATAAATGGAAAAAGAAGAAAAAGTAAAAAAGAAAAAGAAACAAAAAAAGGAAATCGAAAAAAAAATCATGTGGCCGTAGCCCACGCTGTGGCAACGCATAAGGGGTGAGTACTGTGAGAAAAAAGAAACAGCGGCCATGTACAGAACAACACCAAGAGACAAAATGCTCAAAAAAACATCAAGGGACAAAAAAAACAAAGAATACTAATCTTAATGACTAAATCGTGTGGTTAGAAAGTTAGATGTGAGATAACTATTTCACATCTAGATGTGAAATAGCAAATCTGTTCCACAATACTCAAAGTAGCAACCACGATGCAGACTCCGGATCACGAATCTTGGTGGCCGCACCCTCGTGAGTCTTTATTATTTTTGTTGTGGCCTTTTGGCCTTGAATTGAACGAGACTTGTGATGGTTTTATTATGCGAGCCGGGAGGCCACCTCTCTGTTCATCTAAAGAAAATTGTATTCCTCTTTGTTAAGCTTCGATCAAAGTTACATATAGATAACAAAAAAGGAATTAAACCACTAGGGGCCGGGGTCCATCGATCCACTCATTGCTGCTACCAAATCTAGTCATCTTTGCCAGTTCATGAGAATGGAATTCGTCTCTCTCACACAAGGTCACAATGCACAAACGAAGCTTGTACGCAATCACACGCTAGATGATAGCAGCCGTACGATCCCCCCTTCATTCATCATCGAGATAACCTCAACATTATCAGAGTTAATAATCAGTCTGTTGCACCCAGCTGACTGTGCTAGAGATAATCCAAAAAGGAGAGCACTAGCTTCAGCTGATACGACATCAGGACACTCATGGATCTGCTTGTTACCGGCTATGATCATATCTCCATTACTATCTCTAAGGAAAGCACCCACCGAAACCTTCAGGAGATCAAGGTCGATTCCTAACGGGGGTTTGATCCATCCACATCTTTTCACCTTGGCCTTTGGGGAAGAAGCCATTATGAAATTTGTTAGTGCTCGAACAGAAGAAACAATATTCTCAGGATTCTGGACAGATTCACCATGAGTGAGCTTCCTCCTGGAAATTCAGAAGGTATTCAAGTATAGCTTCCCAGGGAATATCAACCTGACATGAACTATTAATAATCGGGATTACTAAATCTCAATTGACTGAGACTTAACGAAGTCTCAGTTGATGCTATATTTATGAGATCTTACGTGGAAATTCATGCAAAAAAAAATCTTTTTTCTTTCCTTTTTTTATATGTAGTGTCACTTGACTGAGACTTGGTTAAGTTTCAGTCCACGACGAGATCTAGTCATACCCACTAATAATGTCCTCCTGGCCGAGGATCTTCCAAGTTTCCTTTGATTATTTACACCTGAAAAGCAGGTGATTTGTACTGCCAGTTGGGACTTGGCGGCCTCTGCTTGCCACGCAAATAACGGCGGGAGCTGACCGGGCCTCTCGGCGCACGCGGATCCAGACGCGAAATCAGGAGGGCCCCACCCCCGCGGGCTAATTGCTTACCCAGCAGCAGCAGCCACCACGGCCACACACACACCCGCGCCCGCCGTTCCCCAGAAAGAAGCACAGCCGCAGCACAGCCAGCGTTCACTGTGCTGCTCAGCTGTCGCCCCGCGGGGCGGCGGAGCGTAGGCTTTCCGCTCCCGGCGAACGCGCCAGGCGCCGGCGCCGTGATGGAAGCCGCGGCGGCCGTGGCGTGCCGAGGAGGCGGGGTGCTCGCGCGGGCACGTCCCGGTCACAGGGTGCGGGGCCACGGCGTGGGCTCGGGACCCGTTGCTCGGCGGAGGTTCCTTGTCGTGGCGTCGCTCGGAGAAACCCCCTCCGCGCCCTCGCGCAACGCCGTGGCGGTCGCGCAGGAGGTAATTTGCTCTGAAATTCTGGTGCCTGTGACTCGCGCAGGAGGCGACGATGAGGACGTCGCCTCGACAGCAATCCTGCCGCCCCCCGATGGTGAGCTCCGCTTCCACCCGTGCGTACACGAACATGCTACAGATCTGGTGTGATATACTATAACGATCAGGAAACGGAAACCCATTTTGACTGCCTACTTTAGCTAATCCATCCTCGCCAGATCACGTGAGGACGGTGCGCGTCAAGTTCGTGCTGGAAAAGAAGTGCGCGTTCGGCCAGCGGTTCCTCGTCGTCGGCGACGACCCGGCGCTCGGCCTCTGGAACCCGGCCAAGGCGACCGCCCTGGACTGGTCGGAAGGCCACGTTTGGACGGCGAAGACGGTAAGCTAGCCCCAAGGCCCAACCAGTCACTCACATTCTTTCACCCTCACCATCTTTGGTCTGGCTCTGGGCTAGGATCTGCCAGCGAACAAGTTAGTCGAGTTCAAGTTCTTGCTGCAAGACCCCTCCGGCCATGTCGATTGGCAGCACGGCGGCAACAGGACTCTGCACATAACCGAGGCCTCGAACGCGTTGGTCGTGTACGAAGACTGGGATGACGCCGAGTGCCAGGAAGTGTCGGAGGAGGCATTACATCTGTGGATCGGAGCGGAAGGGACGGTCTTCGCAGGAGCTAACGGCGTCCTGCCGGCAGATGATAGCCGGATCGATGAGGATCAAGAGACCTACAAGGGCTTCATGCATGCTGAGGAGTCAGCTGCGGCTGCAGAAGCTTCTCTGCACGCGGAAGCGATGGGGGTAAATGGAGCGAGCCGGCCAGAGGTGAAATGATTCTCCAACTCGTTTGGTTCTTATATGATCATAAGACTGCTTCATCCTAGCTGCAGCCCAATCACCACTTGTTTTCTGATACAGTTTACCTTGCAGAAAGATGAGAAGAACCCAGAGGAGCTTCGCAGGAGAGCAAACATGGCAGCACAAAACGGCGGTCTTTCTTCTGCTGGAACAAATTGTGACGCTATCATCTTGTACAAGGAAGCTGCGCCAGTAGGGAATAGGCCGGCCAGTATGTTCGAAAATGACATGGTTTGGATCAGGGAAGCCCTCCAGGGGTTGCTCCAGAACCTTGGTTTCGACTTTCGACATTGGCACAACAAAGACATAAAGTACTAGCATCATGTGTATGGTACAGATCATGATGTTTCTTAGTTGAGAACCATTTTTCTTTTTCGCGATGATTGCCGGGAGTTGCAACACGATTGAAACAATCCTTTGAGTTGACCTAGCAACCCTCAAGGAATAACCTCCCACATATTTATGTATATCTATCTACTCCCTCTGTGTAAAGAAATATAAGAGTGTTTAGATCACTAAAGAGGGAGTAGTTACTAAATATAAGAGTGTTTAGATAAAAGTGATAAAACTAAGGGATAGCTTATAGTACAACATTTTCTGTTGCCATTACTAAAGTACGTGACGGGCATAAGATAAGACCATCTTATCATTCAATACATGCTCTTAAAGGATAGACTAGGGTACATGCTAGTATGCTACTAAGGGATAAATCTTATCTTTTTAGGTATATTGATTGAAACAATATGAAGTCTGGTTTCTTTTTTCCTACGTGCCGGCACTCATGAGATAGAACAAGCATTGTACACGCCCTAAAGTTTTGTGAGAATTATCATCTCAATGAGCATGCCTTGACTTACAAGGTTCGTGTGCGATTCAAAACCACCACATGCACGATCCACCAATTACTACATGCAATTAGCACCAACCTTGCCGCCATTTTGCACAACAGGTAATACGCTAAATCGACAGAAAACATCATCACCGCTTATGAACATATAAACTTTGAAATCAGCACGAGCATTCCAGTTTCAATGCTCCTGAACAATTTACAAGCAATTGCATCCGTCAGGGAAACAGTTACTATTCACGGCTACTCCTACATTCCTACCTGTTTACAGCCAACTACGCCACCATCCTACCGACCGAGATAACTACATCTGTAGTCGTCCGGAGGCAGATAGTCTACGAGAAGGTTTTCCGGCGAAGGTAGTCAAAAGATTCCACAGAGCACCAAGTCCCCGCTCTCTATAGTGTGCCCTTTCCAAAAAAGTTGCCTATCCAAAGGCTAATGGTTGAGGGATCCGCAAAGAGGCGCTTCACATTCCAACTTTCTTTCAACTCATTCGGTTGTGGGGCCAGAGGGGGAAGAAATCAACTGCTGCATCTGCACAAAATATAGAAACAAGAGAATTTGTAAGATGACACCGTTATTTCAATAACAATATCTTCTCAGAAAGGAAAACTAAAACTGGGTACTACTCGGGACCTTTTTACGAAGAGATACAACACACGGAAACAAATGCTAGGTCAACTCAAAAAGGAAATGCTCGGTATCCAGAGCATATTGTTCTACAAACAATAATTACCTTATTGGTCTCAAATGCTTCTTAATCTGTGGGTCAGTAGTTGTTTTCAAGAACCTCAGCGCCTCTTCTGCCGCCTGAAACAACAAAATGTCCCAAAAAACAGGGCATAACTTTTGTTAAAAGATGAGAAAGTAATCACACTTAACCTAGCATAGTGGAACACAACAAGAAAATACAATAGATGAGCCATCCATCCGTACAATATGCCATCATCTTAACATACTAGTGAGTAATGAGTGAACCATTTGTGGAGTAGGCCCCCAATAACTGTGCATACGCTAAAACTCTAGGTAGAAGGATGCCAATATTTCAATCTACCCCCAACTTATACCAGGTTTTCTGTCCAACAACAGAATGCCATGTAGACATATGCATACAATGCACAATCTTTGAAATATTGCAGATGTCATATTATTACATATCAGTGCATTCCTGATGCAAGAATAATTTAATATGGCAAGGGCACCAAGGCATAAAAAAGCCACGAACAAAAAGGGAAGTACTGTTACCTGAAGCTTTGCAAAATCTTTGTTCACACCAATACCATTCCCAAGAATCTGTCCTGCTAGTTCAACCTTCAAAAGGTTAACAAAAACTGCAATGTTAATTGTTGCATTAACAAGCTCACAGAAAGGTGCATTTATTGTACATGCTAAATTGCTGATTAGAGACTATCAAAATCAATTTGGTTTACTATAGACTTACTGGGAAGTATAATTTTCAAGGAAGGATTAAATTAAAATATTTAAAAATTGAATACATCAGTCAATCATGTGGAACCAGCAAATAAAAGCAGTATAAGTCAGGTTGAAAGAAAGTTGGAATCTGAAACCAGTTTGCTTCAACTTTGAAGACACCAGTTTGTTTCCGTAAAAAGGTCATCGGCCTTCTGGCTTATACTGCAACCCTTTAGCAGACCCAGCGGATCATTTACCAATAGTTGCAGCACCCAACAGCGTACAGCCAAAGACAGGTACTGGGTACGGCCACACAGATGAGAACTAGTCAGAACTGTGACACTGAGGTACATTGTAGTATAAGCCAGAAGCCGACAACTATTCTTGTAGAATTTTATAATAGCGAGAATATAAGCTATTAAAGTTAGTAACCTGGAAATGGTATTCTTCATTGGTTCCTGAGCCAGTATTCCGGACTTGATCTCGAAATACTACATGTTGGTCCTCCAAGCACTAGAGGCAGCAAAAGCACATTAGAATTCAATGAAGCAAAGAATAAGAGTACATCACATTTAGAAGGTACATCAGAAATTGAAATATCAGGTGTAGCATCATGTCTTACAAGTTCTCTAATAAGACTTATAACAGAGGGTAACCTATCCACATTTGAATGATCCTTCTGTACCGATGTACTTCCAGATGGTTCTTGCATAGCAGTATCACCATCTGAATCCAGATCGTCTTCCAGAAAGCCATTTCCATTCTTAGAAGACTTGCTTGTGTCATTGTTAAGAACTCCAGCGATAGGAGCAACAAATGACAAGTAATTGCCTACATGTCAGTCAGTTCAGAGAATTTAGGAGCAAATTTCTAGTCAATGAACTAGAGCAAGAAATATTCAGTGTATTGCACTATGGAACATTGAACTCGTCGTACTGGTTCAAGTAGGTTACCAAACTACAAAAATGTATGTTTGCGCCACCAAAAACGTTCAAGTGAATGATGAATCAATGACGGTCATTTAATAATGCCAGCCTGGTTATAACAATGGCATGAAGTGCAACCGAGGCAAAAGGCACACAGGACATTCCAACACATAAATAATACTAAAATAATCTACATAGTGGACGGGCCAGGCTGCAGATACCTCCCTCCCCACATGTCTGTCCATGGTTAAATTAAGAAGATTTGTGTCGCTTAGTACACCCAAAGTCGCCAACAGACACCACCAACTTTTTCCCACCCAAAGTGCAGGAGCTGTGCGTGAATATGAAACTTGTGATGGAACTCCAGGAACCCCCAGCCAAGTTGGGTGTTTTGCAACCACCTCCAACATAATACTCCCTCCATAAACTAATATAAGAGCGTTTAGATTACTAAAGTAGTAATCTAAACACTCTTATATTAGTTTACAGAGGGAGTACATCATAAGCAGGCCCGCCCTTCCATCTCCACCAGATGTGAGATGAGAGCGATGTGTCTGCTTTGTCGTGCCAGAGGTAGGTACGATGATGAGGCAAGGGACAGGGGAGTTCGTGCATGGGGCACGGGGTTTGCGGATACAGCGGAGTCGACACAACGATAGGGGGGAGGGGGGCTCGAGAAGAAATTGGATTGAGGTTAGGATAATCCACTGACAAATATAAAAGCATTGCCATATCATCATCCTAACCGGGTTGGCACACTAATGACCTTCAAATATTCACTTTAACACGTTTAGTGGCCTAAACATGCGCATCGTGGGAGCATGGTGACCTGGTTGGACCAATGTGACAAGTCCGCTGACAGGTCCTAGCGTGATTTACTCATATAATTTTTGTAAACAAAATGCTCAAAAGTAAGCAGTCATTGTTGTTACTGGAAATCCATACATGAAATTGTAATGTGAAGCTGAAAAGTGAACACGCTAGGACCTGTCTATACTAGTGAGTGATAACCCAATCTGCCCTCATTCACCAGAAGAGTGAATGATGCTGAAACAGCTCTAGCAGTTACTGACTAAAAAATTAGTTTGGCGCCCATGCTGATAGTGTTAAGATACAGGACGTTATTTTCTTATGGTGGTATTAAGATACATGGAGTTCATTTTCCATGTCCCTACGCATTATGTTAGCAAGACCAAGGTGGATGGCTCATTACAAAAACGAGACCAACCAGGACTAGCCCATGGTGGCATTTATTAATAGAAGAAAACACCGTGAGCACCAGCGCTAGAGCCGAGGCTCAAACACCGGCGGGCTAGCTGCGTACTCACGCGCCTAGCCAACAGAGCGACACCGGCGGGCTCATTAGAAATAGCCAAATGTGGTAATTGGTTTATTAGTGAAGGATTGCTTCGAAATTTACTGAGCTGTGTGTGTGTGTCCACAACTACCACTTTTGGTAATCTTGAAATATCCAAGGAACATGTACCCATTTACCAGTATTGAGCACAAACAATGAATATACAACTCCTGATTATTTTTCACCATAGTTGGTGAGGGTGAAACTCATCATCAGCTTTTATTATGTTGCATAGGAGTGCAATTTGTGCGCTTGATTCGCACTCTGGAAGACAGGCTAATGTGCATGTACACCAGATATCCTGAATGGTAAGTAAGTCAGGATCTAAATCCTGCATTATGTCATCAAACAGCATTCAAGATGTGATAGCAGATCATTGGCAAACCATATCCAAGCAAGAATATCAACCAAAGTTAAATAGATCTCCCTACAGGATGTTTTCCATAGAAGCAGTAGAGCAAAGGACATCATTTTAGTCATTTTATTTTCTCAAGTGCACCCTCCAACAATAGAAGTAGAATGAAGGCGACAATAGTAAATAGGGAAAATAAAATGATCCTTGCACTAACGAGCTTGCATAATTCATGACGTAAAGAATATACACTCACTTTGCAAATTTTGGAGAGCTTTTTCAGCAGCTTGTACTTGGGCTTCATCTCTTGTTTTTCCAATGCCATTTCCAATTTTTTCGTTACTAAATAGAACCTGGAGAAGCACATGTTTATGAAGGTGAAAAAATTAAGCAGAAATTTGGCAACATTGCAAGTCTAAAGACAGCAAGCAAACAAAGAAAGCTAATTGAGTTCCTGTCAAAATTAAAAAGCTAATTCAGAGCAGCTCCAATATAGGGTGGTATCTAGAACAGATAGTCCAAGTAGTTCATTCATTAGCATCTACTCCCTCCATTCATGTATGTAGGGCAGATTAGGTTCCACTAGGAAAAGGCTTTACAGACTCCATTAATACATGATTCATATGATACAAAATCACAATTATCTGTAAGTACTTCTGAAAACAAATCTGATGATACCAATTTCATGTCATAAAAGCCACATATTGACAAAGTAATTCTTGGTCAAAACTCAACTTAGTTAAACCTAATATGCCCTACATACGGGAATGGAGGAAGCATTATTGAACATCTGGATGGTCATCAAATCATCATGAACCAAACCACTAGAATAAAATTAAGGTTTGGGTATTAAGGTAATATAGCCCATTATCTTCTGAATGGATATTTGTCACGGCCTGGACTCTTGAGTACAGATTCAATCCAGGTTGTTGACAAAATAATTTGGTACTGTGATCAGATCAGTTACAAATGCAAAACACCAACCTCAACAGAAAATTGCGTAATTTTGCTGGTGCTTACAGTAGACCTAAACTCCACCTATATGAAGCAAGAGCAGGGGATTAATTCAAAAATTCAAGAACAGGAAAGTCAAATATACACCAAAACATTAAGTAAACAGCAAACCTTCGAGTTGCATAGTCGTCCAATTTCTTGCAATACCGTGACAAACAAAGAAGGGACAATTGCCATTGCGGCCCCATTGGGTTGCACATTTGAACTGCCTAGAGTTCCCCGGATTGCCACTCGTGCATCATCTACACCAAAGGTTGGCATAGGTTACTTAAAAAATCATGTTCCAATTCAGATACAATGTATGCAGTGAAATAAGGTACTAATTCCATTTCAGAATGTAGATTGTATTTTGACTATCCAAGTATGAGCTTTGACCATTAGTTTCTTGACAATATTTCTTAATGGTTGCAAAATCATAATCATAAGAAAATACCTTTCAAGATGAATCCAATAGTATCAACTTCTTGTAACATAGCCCACGTAATATTGGATTAGATAGTGGTCAAAGTTTGAATTTGGGTAATCAAAATACACCTTACCTATTAAAATCGAGTGAGTATAAAACTACTTGAAATGCATAATGATTGGTATGAAAGACAGATGAGCAGATTCCTTAATATGCTTAACAAGATGGCTCTGAACTTGTACGTGCACTTCTTTCGTTCTTTCTTTCTCATTCTTAATAAAATGTTGGTGTGGGTTCCCATTACTGGTTCCTAAAAAACTAAATCACTAACTTAAGTCACAACTGCGACATTTGAGTAAATATAAATACAAGACAATATTTAACTGACCATTTGACAATACAGTAATCTTTCCTTGGTGAAAAAATGTATATCCTCAAAATGAAAATACCAAACTAATACAAGACGAGGAAAGGCCAGCAGGAAAAAGTCCAAAGACAAGTGACCGAAATAAATAGAGTATGAGAAGTACCTCCTGATGGACGGGTTGATGATGATATCTGTTTTTGGTCCCCCTGATATGCCTGAAATAACATTTCACGTTCATCCTTAAAAGTTCATTCCAAATTAAGAGCTTAATGAGGTTTATTAGTCCAGTTTGGACTAATGTTCTTAAATAAATATGGTCCAAGCTCAAGCCAAAGTAGGGCTTACTTGATATATTTTCGAATGTCACAAAAGGTAGGTTGTTATTGATAACTAAGCAAGCAACATTGGAACAATCATATGATGCCACAGAACAGTGCTTACCCATAGCAAATATGGCATCATTAGCCCATTTGCTGTAAGTAAAAGAGCGGGAAAAGGTTTCCCATCAAATCAATTAAAGCAGAAACATCGTATCAAAGCTTACCCGCCCATTCAATCTCTTCTCTACTTCAGCTCCACTCATACCCTCAGGTATAGGGGCAGGATCTTTATTGCTTGGTGGAAAATTAGGGTCCTGGAAAGGAATTAGCAGACAACATAAAGCTTCAAGCGACAAACAGCTATACATATACAACATGCAAGTATCAAGAACATTACCTCGCAGACTAAGTAGTCACCGACATCTGGAGCGTAGGGAAGATCCAGTAACTCATTTTCATACAATAGTTCAAATACTTTCTTCAACAGATTTTCATCAAATTCCCTTTTTTTTTATCAAAACGAAATAATATTAAAGCAGGAAGTATGATATCATCAGAATAATAGACTGTATCTCGATAACTATTTCTACCAACCTGAAGAAGCCACCACGAACATTGCAAGCAACATTTCTCGCAACACAAAGCACTGGAACAGCGTTTGCCATCTAAGATATGCAAGGGAATACACACATCATTCCAGCACAGCAACAATGTTCAACAGAAAACATGGAAGCAACAGAAAAAATACCTCGGCTTGTGGGGCATAGTATGGAGCATAGGCAGGGACGACATGAACTCGATGCTGATCTTTCTCATCCCAAACTTGCAGCCTATCATCAATCACCATGGCCATCTTTGGATGGCATCCTCCTTCTCTAAAAACATGCTGCAGGGACTTCTTGGAACCTGTCAATGAGTAAGATAAATGGCTAAGCAGGAGAAATTATAACACACATGATCAAGAACTGAACATGAGGCGAAAGGAATTAAAGATTTTGCCGTTCCATCCACACAATGGTGGAAAGTAGCAGTTTCACTGGAAATAAAGAATAAAGACAATGTAGCACTTACAAATGGAACTACTCAAGTACCTTACTTGAGATCTATATCTATATCTATATCTATACCAATATAAAAAGACCCAAAGGGGCAGATCCAATCATTCTCGGCCATCAAACCATGTCAATCCAATGATCTAGATTGATCCAACGGTGAGCGCTCAACATGTTTAGCATGCAATTAATATCATACCAAATATCATTGTATGTGATACTCACATAATTAACACGTAATTGGCATACTACCTAATATAAACATGGAATTTACACGCAATTGATATCCTACCTAATATAAACGTGGAATTATTTTCCACCCTAATATTAACGTGCATTGCACGTACGCATTTACTACTCCCTCCGATCCATATTAATTGACGCACACTTGGTACGACTTCAGTACAAAGTTGTACTAAGCGTGCGTCAATTAATATGAATCAGAGGGAGTAGTAACTTATAACCATACAAATAGAATACTACTCCCTCCGATAAAAAAAAAAGTGTCATGGCTTTAGTTCAAATTTGAACTAAAGCTGAACTAAAGCCACGACACTTTTTTGGATCGGAGGGAGTACAATTGAAGCAAGCAAACTAAACATAACTGTATGTACAGACAACTTCGCCGTTTTCTGCAAATCAAGCAGTGCACTATCATTCTAACAATCAACATTTTGGAAATCATTATACAGGATTTCTTGGTACTTCTAAAACTGTAGATAAGGCATAACATTTGGATTGGGCATTTTACAATGGCTAGATTGTGTTACAATGATGTAAATAAAACAGAACAATGCTGAGACAGTAGAGCACTGCACAATAGCTGGAAAACTGAAATTTCAAACTCTTGAGAACTCACCTGCTTTCACACATACTACACGATCTGAAAGATTATTCAAGCTGATCAAATTGGCTTCTGGATCAAGAAGTCTCCATATCTCAAGAGCATAATCTCTTTCAGCCATTGTACACACATAAACCTCAAATCTTTTGCGTCCCTTGGCAGTTAGGTAACTTCTCAAATCCTCCCAGGCAGGCCTTAGCTTCACAAAAACACTGGTATCGCGAATCTACGTGCAATATAACATTGAAATGGGTATAGAGGATAAGGCAAAAGGAAAACTAATTGCAAAACACTAAGGCAACTAAAAGAATAAAATATAATCGATGTCTTCATTCTGATGCATCCAAATATATCTTAGTGATCTAAACGCTCTTATATTTCTTTACGGAGGGAGTATAAGATATTGGAGAAATTAATGTCGACCGCATATTTAATCAAGAGTCTGTATCACGTGAGCCAAGTAATATGCAGACTTCAATAATAGAACATAAAGTTTTTTTGCTGAAGGCTGCATATATATACGATGCTAAGTGCATAATGTGTTTCCTATCTCGGATCAAGGGCCTAACATTAGGTTGCCTAAAACTCGTGCTGCTTAGTACTTGTTACCATTCCTCAGGCTGTTATCTCATTGCTATATTTACAGAATATGCAACACATCCTGCATAGAAAGGGGGTGTTGCAATTTTTGCAACCAAACAGTTCGTAAATGCCTAAGCATATAAATACTGAACTTGAGCATGCACGCTTTTACTTGGAGGATCAAATATTGCTGCAATTTTACGATACATATACAAAAATAATATTGCTGGAAATCATCTATGCCCACACAACCCACATAACAAGTTAGGTTGTAGCAGACAAATGGGAACCCATCTATATATCATTTTCTCCAACCATGGCATAGGTTAAAATGTAAATATATTCTTCTGGATAAACTGTAAACCTCAATGGCCATCCCGCCCCACCCAGAAGAAAAAACAGCAGCAAAAATTTAGTGATATGAGAGCAGTAGAACAGATACTACCAAGGTTAACTAAGTCGTACCTCTGGATTGATGCGGGTCAGAATAGCATTCCTCTCCGGCAACCTGATTACAGGCCGAACAAGACGCTCCTGGACACCAGGCATAGGCTGCACCTCCTCCTTCTGGGTGCCAACAATTCTGCCATTGTCTGTAACAGTATCTGTGTCAATGAACTCCTTGAGAAGCTCCCTGTCCTCAATATACCGCTTGATTTCTGCAGACATCCCCGCTACCCTGACAGGGTCATCCTCGATATCCATCCTGCGGGAAAGCATCTCGATCCGGCTCTCAAAGGACCTCATCGTGTTAGCAACGATGAGGGTCTCATCAAGATCAAACACAATAGCAAGGCACCGGAGGTTGAGCATCCCGACGGACGCCCCATAGAGCCCTGCACGTACAGAGCAGCACCAGAAGCACGGCACCTTCTCCACCTTGCTTGGCATTGCCACCAGGTGCAGCTCCTCATCTCCGACCACCACCACCGCGCTCTGCACAACAAAAGGACGACAAAATTTTACAAACCCTCTCCCAAATCTACCTAAAGAAATTTTACACACTAAATACTGCGGGAAATGCTTCAATCCCTAGTAAACAACCCGCGATTCAGTAATAATGGGGTAAATAACATTCCGCGGATGGTCGCTGTTTTGCTTTGATTTGAAATGGGCGTGACGGAACAGGCATATACTCGTTGTTTGTACAGAAACGGAACAGCGGGGGCGAGGCAAACCTTGTACTCGTTGAAGCAAGTGAGGTAGAGGCGGTGGAGGCTGGGGTGGGGAGGCAGCGGCTTGGCCTGGAGCTTGCAGCGCACGGAGAAGGGCGCGATTGTCTGCAGGATGGCGAGGGGCGGGCAGCGCTCGCTGGCCTGGGAGAGGTGGCTGATGCGGATCTCGTTGCTGGGGAAGGGCAGGGCGCCCTCGGGCCCGGGCTTGATCGAGAACACCTCTGCCTCGCCGAGGAACACGTCGCCGTGGAACATCCGCATGCTGGTGGCCCTGCCGGGAGGGGCCGCCGCGGAGGCGCCGGGACCGGGTAGCAGCGGGGAGGGGCGGAGCATCGCCGTCGCGGCGCGGGGGAAGGGGAATCGGAGGAGCTGGGGAGTGGGGGAGGAGGAGGGGGGAGGGGGAACGAGGGAGGGAGAGTGTGAGAAGCCCACGCCCGCCGTGTGCGCGCCCCCGCTTCGGCGGACGCGGAGCCGCGGGTTTTGGTATTTGGGGGGAGGGGGCGGAGGGGAACTGGGCGAGGGGTGGCTCTGGGTGCGCTTATATAGAAGTTTCGGGGGCGGGGGAGGAGGAGGGTTCCGCCCGCTCGGTCCGGCCGCCGGGTCTGGGTCTGGTTCCGGTCGCTCGGACCAGGTCGGGTCGCGTGCCCAGCCGAGCCCGAGCCTGGGCAGGGACGTCACGGATTCTCTACCTTGCCCATGGCAAGGCCGAGAGCTACAGTACCTCTGTCTTTCCTCTTCTTTCGTCTGTTGGATCGAGAACGGACCGTCCAGATCTGATGCAACAGTACAGTCGCTACAGCACCCCGAAACAGTGATCTGAACAGGACCAGAAAAACAGTGTGTTCACTACAGTGCACTCGCTACAGTTTTGCCCCGATCGGGACCGCCAACTTTTGATCCAATGTCTCTCGGACAAAGGTAGAGCACTGTAGTTCCTCTCTTGCCCATGGCAAGGTAGAGAATCCACGCCGTCACTGTGTAGGCTTCGCTGTGCCGCGTGGGAGCCACTGGGACTGTCTCGCTTTCTTCTGACTTGATACACGTGGGCCATGGCCGCGCCCAACGGGATTCTTTTCTGTATGTTTTTTCTTCTTCGTTATCCTCTCTGTTTCTTTTTCTCGTTATTTTCTATATCCGTTGTTTTCGTACCAGGGCAGAGGAATCATGCGGCGATGGATAACGCGGCCGAGCCTTTTGGACCGGCCGGAGATCGGGTAGAAAGGCTCTATTATTATGCGGATAATAACCAGTTGATATGGATGAAACCCTCCACGAGTTGTCTCTTCTCGTCTCGTGAACATCCGGCTCGGTTTGTGCCAGCACTGTTGCTGTGAGGGAAGCAACGGTATGGTGTTACAGTGCTGCGCTTCGCTACAGTCCAATACACTGGCAGTCCCCTCAAAGAAAAAAATACAGTGGCAGTCCGTAATATCGGTGTGACTGCTCGTACCGCAAGTCGAGGGCGAAACTGCGCGGAAAGAGTCATGATGGGGCAACAACGAATGCGTGAGAGGAGGGAGAGGTGTTCTACTCCAGGCTGGGTCGCTTAGCTGATCGGTGACGAAATTCATTGGAGCCAGACAACCTGTTGTTTCATTTTTCTGCGTGTGAGTGTGACTGGACCCGGAGAGTGGTCAGTGATAAGTACTACTACCAAGTTCATGAATAGCAGCCGTGCAGTTCAGAATGGCACCATCATGTCGTTCGCTACCACCATGCCAGTGATGCAGGCATACATACAGGCTCGTCATGGAGGAATGCGCGGAGCTCACAAAGTAGCAACCATCAAATGCGAAGGACGCACACGAATTCAGTTCAGTTTCTACACGCCTTGGTGCTACACGGTACGAACTCACCAGAAATGATCAACCGAGGGTAAATAGGTGAGCTGCAAAAAAAAAAAAAAACAGAGCGAGAGGGGGAATATGAGCACAAGAACCGAGGCTGGGGTTACAAGTTATGAGGAGAGGTGAAATTCCACGTGTCATAAAAAAATTACAACAGTGAGACCGACAAGAAAAGAACAATTTTTACACCCGAGAACAATATGTTGCTCACAACTCAGGTCGTACCGAGTTGTTTTTGTTTTGGTGTGGAATATGTATATCCATATTTTTCACCTAATTTTGCAATCGAGTAAAAACATGATTTTGGAGCTGCTGCATACCTGAGAGGAGACGACATAAAGTGCGCACATGACTGTTTCATTTTGGAATTGCCGGTGGGAGCGACCCCGTTCTCGTTTTTATTAGGTTCAACGTCTTGGTTGGGGCTGTATGGCGGTGGCGATGTCCCTCATTAGGAATAATGTCTCCCACGTCCTATCACCGTCCCGATGGTGTGAATAGCGTCGTCGGAGGATGTGTGGAGGTGTGCCTCCGTCGGATCTCGCGGGATTCGGTCGTTGCTGGTCTTCGGTGGATCTATTTGGATCCACTTCGTCTTCGTTCGTGTGGTTACAAGTTTGATCTTTCCGATCTACAACTCTCTTCATCGGCGATGGTTGCTGCTCTGGTGCGCTGGTCCTTTGGGGCCTTAGCACGACGACTTCCCGACTATCTACTACAACAAGGTTTGCCCGACTCCGGTGAGGGAGGGGCGATGATGGTGGCGCACCTTCGGCTCGCTCCAGTGCTTGTAGTCGTCGCTAGGTGGTCCATGGACCTGATTGTAAATTTTTATTACCTCTAGTGTTCTCTATACTACCATGATTGATGAATAGATTGGAAATTTCTCTCGCAAAAAAAAATATGTCGTAAATTCTCTAGACAAAAAACACCTAACCTAATTTAGAATGCTAAGACTTGTAATTGCGCAAGGGTTCGAAGTAGGTAAATGTTTGGAATCTCTCAGGCGATGACGCACTCACGTCGGCCATCGCTCTTGCGCGCCATGTGCCTTCATGGGCCCCACACCTAGTCTTTCCTTATCTTCTCTAGAAGAATCTGCTACACTTTTTTTTTCTTTCACCATCGGATGCTTCACCGCTTCTTCCTCAACTCTTCTCTCTCGCCTCTCTTCTCACATCCACGCCCATGCGAGATCGAGGTAAACAAATGACGCTCCTCCAAGGTTACGCCACTGTCGCACCCACCCACAACCACCTCAGGGCCACCATTGCTGCAATCCGCTACCCGTTAGTTCAGTTTCTAGACATCTCGATACTACACGGTGTGAACTCGTCGAAACTTATCAGCCGAGGGTAAATAGATGAATTTCAAAAAACAAAACGAGAGGAGAATCTTTCCTACTTCTAAAGATTTGAGTTGGTGGTGAGTTTCTACATGCCTTGGTACTACACGGTATGAACTCACCAGAATTGATCAACTGTGGGTAAATATATGAATTGCAAAGAAAGTAGAGCGAGAGGGTGAATATGGGCACAAGAACCGAGGCTGGGGCTACAAGTTATGAGCACAAGTGAAATTCCGCGTGTTAGGAAAAAATTAGAAGAGTGAGACTGACAAGAAAAAAATAAATTTTACACACAAGAACAATATGTTGCTCAATGTGTTGGTGGAGAATATGTATATCCATATTTTTCACCTAATTTTCAATTGATTTTAAGTAATAACGTGATTTTGGAGAGATTACATACCACAAAGGAGAGACAACAAAAAGTGCACACATGACAGTTTCACTTTGGAATTACCCACAAATATGTCGTAAATTCTCGAGGCAAAAACATCTAACCTAATTTAGAATAGTAAGACTTATAGTTGTGCAAGGGTTTGAAATAGGTAAATTTTTGGAATCACTGGGCCATGACGCATCCGCGTCAGCCACTGCTCTTGCGCGCCATGTGTGTCGGGGGGATGACCCCCGGGTAGGCAATCAAACCCGGAGCCCTTTTCAAAACTTCAGGGCAGCCTGTGCCCCTCCGAACCGGCTGGCCGTCCGGCCGGCTTCCCAACGCTGGCCGGCGGGGCCCGGCCCCGGGCCAGGTCCGGCTGCCCGCTAGCCGGCCGACGACGGGTCAGCGGCCGTCCCATCGCTCCGAACGACAAGACGGCCCTCCACGGCGGGGGAGCGTGGCTACAGCGCAACCCGCCTCGGGAAGGCGCAGCAACAGTGCCGCCAACCCTGCTGACCGGGGTGACCGACGTCAGCACCAGCGCGCCGCTGTAGCCCCACGACGCCAACCACTCCATGACACACGAGGCGACAAACCACAGTGCCGAGCAGCCGGCGGGCCCCACAGCCGGCTCCAGACACCGACATCCGGGTCCCGCCCGCGTGTAGTTTTACCTATGTCACCCTGGGGGTTGGGCTATAAGACCCCCCAGGAGGCCTCCATGCAGAGGGGTTGAGCTCAGTAGCAACTCTCGTACCCACACACTCACTCACGGGATAGGCAGAGGGGAGAGCTAGCTCCTTCCTCCTCCGCCCCAAACAGCTCCAGGAGCACCATTTGTAGCCCTTGTGCACATCATCCCATTTCGGCAGGACTAGGGGTGTTACCTCCCCCGGAGGGCCCCGAACCTGGGTACGCCTCGTGTCCCGCACCCACGCGTATCGGCCTCGCTTCCGGAACCCACCGGCGTCCTCACGCGGCCCCCCACTTTTAGCCATCTCATGGCATCTGCCGTGATTTCACCACGACAGTTGGCGCCCACCGTGGGGCTGCTCGCGGCGTCGGCCGGAGTCAAGTTCTGGACGAGGCCCTTCACCAGCTTCGGCGAGCGCATTGCGCACGTTTTGGTATGCGCGCCTTGCGCGGCCAACCCGGCCGGCTGCGATGCTGCGTCAGGCGCGGATGCCGCCTGCCCCGCAGGCTGCTCCGTCGTCCCCTTCGGCGCGCTGCGCGTTTTCATCGCGCTCATCCCCGACGAGTACCCTAGCAAGGTACACAGCTTCGCCGACTCGCCCGTCCCCGTGGGCTGCGCCGTCCCCGACGACGCCGCGGACCTCTGCACCCGTGCGAAGGTGCTGACCATCGGCGCTAGCTCCGGCTCCTCGCGCAGCAAGTAGAAGGCCGCCGCGGCTGCGGCCCAATCCCGTCGTGTCGACCCGCTTCGCGAGACGATCCGGAGCCTGGAAGACCCCATCACGCCCGGCGCCGACCCGGCAACCGCGGCGGCTCAGCTCAACGAGGACCGTCAGCAACTATTGGACGAGGCCACGGCACTTGCGGCAACGCGGCGCCGGCTGGAGTCCTCCCAGCGGGAGTATGACAGCGTTCACGGCTTCATGTCGGCCGCCGCTGAGCCCAGCCGGGCTGCGGAGGTGCCATCGGTCGTGCGTTTGGCGCCAGCCGGCCCGTCTATGACACCCCCGTCAAGAACATGCACGCGGCGCAGGCGGCCATGGCGAATCTCGAGTTCCTGGAGGGCGAGGAGTTGCTGCTGCAGCAGCTGCAACTCCGCGATCTCATCACCGCGGCGAACGGGCAGCAAAAACGCTTTGATCCGGCCCAGCCCGCCGCCTCCGCCTCAGAAAACACCGCGGACCCGGGGAGAGCCCTTCGGGACACGCAGCAGGCGTCTTCCCCCGCCGGCAGCGCCAGCCGCTCTGGCCGGCGCCGGGCAAGCCGGAGCCGGCACAATCGTGCCGCGACGGCCGGTGACGGCGTTGCTGACGAGACTGCCGGTGACGACCGAGTCCGGCAGCCGGAGCTTCCTCCTCCGCCGCCTTGGCGGCCCCAGCCAGCTTCCGCTGGCGCGGTGCCGCACGGCCCCGTCGCAAGCCGGTTGGGTCCCCGCGAGTCCTACGACGAAAACGACGCCCGCCATCGCATCGACCGGATGACGCGGTCCACGGCCCTCGAGGAGGAAAGTTCAGCTGGTCCCGCCTGCTTCGGACCCCGCATCCGCGAGGACCACCAAGTACAGCGGCATCACCAAGCTGGAAGACTGGCTAACTGACTACACCACGGCTGTCGGCATAGCCGGCGGCAACAGGCGCGTGGCGGTCCGCTACGTCCCCCTCATGCTGCTCGGCTCAGCCCGAACATGGCTTAACAGCCTGAGGGCTGGCAGCGTCAACTCCTGGCTGGACTTCGAGGACACGTTCGTACGCAACTTCACCAGCACATACAAGCGCCCGGGTCGGCCTCGCCAGCTCTCCATGTGCGTTCAGGGCCCGGGCGAGCCTCTCCGCGACTTCCTCACGCGATGGATCGAGCTGCGTAACTCCTGCGAAGGGGTCCACGAAGTGCAGGCCATCCAGTACTTCGTCGACAGGTGTCGAGACGGCACCCTACTCAAGCACCGGCTGATGTGTGACCAGCCGGACACCTTGGCGGAGCTCATGGATGTGGTGGACAAGTACGCCACGGCCGACTCCGCGATGCGCGTAAAGAACATGGTCGACGCAGACGGCAAGTCGATTCCGGTCCAGCCGGCTACCCCGAAGCCGGCTGGAAAAGCCAACCAGCGCCGGCAAGACAACAACAACAACAACAACAAGCGGAAGGCCGAGCAGCCGGCTCCCCGCTACAACAACCAGCAAGTAGCCGCTGTGGCGGAGGAACAGCCGGCCGAGCAAGGCGGCGTCAAGCGCCAGCGCACCGGCAAGATGGCCTGGCAGCCCAAATTCTCCTTCGAGCAGATGCTCGACGCCCCCTGCAAGCACCACAGCTGCGTGAAGCCATCCACGCACACGCTCCGGAACTGCAGCATCACCCAGCGCCTGATGCGCGGCGACTTCCCACCGCCACCTCCCGGTCCCGACCCGCAGCTCCCGCCGCCTCCTCCGCCGCCTCCAGCAGCCGGCGCCCTCGCCAACAACGCCTACCCTCGGCAGGACGCGGCCTACATCGTCTTCACCAGCGAGGATGACGACAAGCACAGCAAACGCAAGTACCAGCACGAGGTGAACGCTGTCGTCCCCCCGGTCCCCCAGTAGATGCACTGGTCCGAGCGTCCCATCAGCTGGACCCGGGAGGACCACCCGGCCGTGATGCCCGCGCCGGGTGGCTACGCGCTCATCCTTGACCCCACCTTCGTCGCTGAGAAGCGCACCTGCCACTTTTTGCGGGTCCTGGTCGATGGCAGCAGCAGCATCAACATCCTCTACCGCGACACCATAGTCAAGCTCGGCATCGAGGAGAGCCAGCTGCAGCCTACCCAAACGGTATTCCACGGCATCGTGCCGGGCGCCTCTTGCTCCCCCATCGGCAAGGTTCGGCTAGACGTGCTGTTCGGCACCAGCGCCCACTTCCGCCACGAGCCGATCTGGTTTGAGGTGGTCGACCTGGCCAGCCCCTACCACGCGCTTTTGGGCCGGCCCGCCTTGGCCAAGTTCATGGCAGTCCCCCACTACGCCTACCTCAAGATGAAGCTGCCGGGTCCGAAGGGCATCATCACCGTCACCGGCGACTACAAGAAGTCCCTGGAGTGCGTCAAAGCCGGCTCTAAGCTGGCCGAGTCACTAGTCATTGCCGAGGAGAGGTGCCAGCTCGACCGTCTCGTCGCGCTGGCTGGCGAGCAGCCGGTCATGCCGGCTCAGCTCAAACAGCCGGCCGACGAGGGGTCCTTCAAGCCGGCCAATGGCACAAGGAAGGTTTCGCTCGACCCGTCCAACCCCAACTCCAGCGAGTACGTCGTTGTGGGCTTCGGCCTCGACAGCAAATAGGAAGGTGAGCTCGTCGACTTCCTCCGTGAGAATCGGGATATCTTCACATGGTACCCTAAAGACATGTCGGGTGTTCCGAGGAAGTTCGCCGAGCACAAGCTCCACGTCCGGCCGGATGCCAAGCCGGTCCGGCAGCCGCTACGCCGCTTCTCCGAGGAGAAGCGAAGAACCATCGGCGAAGAGATCGCCCGGCTGCTCGCGGCCGGGTTCATCATGGAAGTATTCCACCCCGAGTGGCTGGCCAACCCGGTCCTCGTCCTGAAGAAGAACGGCACTTGGCGCATGTGTATCGACTACACCAGCCTGAACAAGGCCTGTCCCAAAGACCCGTTTGCCCTCCCCAGGATCGACCAGGTCATCGACTCCACCGCCGGCTGCGAGCTCCTGTCCTTCCTGGACGCCTACTCCGGCTACCACCAGATCAAGCTGGACCCGGCGGATGCCCTCAAGACGTCCTTCATCACCCCCTTCGGGGCGTATTGCTACGTCACCATGTCGTTCGGCCTGAAGAACGCCGGCGCCACCTTCCAGCGCTGCATGCAAAAGTGCCTCCTGCCGCAGATCGGCAGGAACGTGCACATCTACGTCGACGACATCGTGGTGAAGACCAAGCAACACCTTACCCTCCTCGAGGACCTCCGGGAGATGTTCGCCAATCTGCGCCAGTTCCAGATCAAGCTCAACCCGGAGAAATGCGTTTTTGGCGTACCGGCTGGCCAACTCCTTGGGTTCCTCGTGTCGGAGCGCGGTATCGAGGCCAACCCGGAGAAGATCAAGGCGATCGAGCGCATGCGCAAGCCGGCTCGGCTGCGCGACGTCCAGAAGTTCACCGGCTGCTTGGCCTCTCTCAGCCGGTTCGTTAGCCGGCTGGGGAAGAGGGCGCTGCCCCTATATCAGCTGATGAAGAAGACGACGCCGTTCGAGTGGTCCAACCAGGTGGACGAAGCTTTCCGCGACCTCAAGCGCATGCTTTCCACCGCACCCGTCTTGGCCGCGCCGGCTGAGAAGGAGCCGCTCCTGATGTACATCGCGGCAAAGACCCGCGTGGTCAGCGTGGTGCTGGTGGTAGAGCGCCCCGAGGAAGGCAAGGCGCAGCCTGTCCAGCGCCCTGTGTACTACCTGAGCGAGGTCCTCTCCACCTCCAAGCAGAACTACCCCCACTACCAGAAGATGTGCTATGGCGTGTACTTGGCCGCCAAGAAGCTGAAGCAGTACTTCCA
Organism: Elymus sibiricus; assembly: GCA_039707655.1. Lineage (NCBI taxonomy): Eukaryota > Viridiplantae > Streptophyta > Magnoliopsida > Poales > Poaceae > Elymus > Elymus sibiricus. The sequence continues at coordinate 346,287,634 of CM077668.1, forward strand.
GGAGCACGTCATCACCGTGGTAAGCACGGCCCCCCTCGGCGAGATCATGGGATGCCGGGACGCCTCTGGCCGGATCACCAAATGGGCCATCGAGCTAGCCGGCCATACCATCCTCTACGAGCCCCGCACGACCATCAAGTCGCAGGCATTGGCCGACTTCCTCGTCGACTGGGCAGAGACCCAGTACTTACCGCCGGCCCCCGACGCGACGCACTGGCGCATGCACTGCGACGACTCGAAGATGGCCTCCGGATTGGGAGCCGGCATCGTGCTCTCCTCCCCCAAGGGCGACCGGCTGCGCTACGCGCTCCAGATCCACTTCGCCGCCTCCAACAACGTCGCCGAGTACGAAGCCCTCGTCCACGGCCTCTGGCTGGCCAAAGAAATCGGCATCCGGCGTATCCTCTACTACGGCGACTCCGACCTGGTGGTCCAGCAGGTCTCTGGCGAGTGGGACGCCAGGGACTCCAACAACGTCCCCCGAAACGAGAACGAGGCGGCGGACACTCTAGCCAAGCTTGGCTCCAGCTGGCAGGCAATCCCAACCGGCATCTCGCTCGAGCACCTACGCAAGCCCTCCATCAAGCCGTCTCCGGATTCGGAGTCCATCTTCATCCCGGCCGACCCCACAGTCCCCGCTCCTGGCTCGGGGGCTGCTGGCTCCAGCTCGGGGACCGCCGTCCCGGTCCCGGGGGCTGCCGTCTCTGACCCAGCCCCGGGGGCTGCCGGCTCCAGCCCGCCGCCTCCCGACCCGGCCGAAACTGCGCAAGTGGCCGTCTTCATGGTGGTGGAGGCACCGTCTTGGGCCCAACTGATCCTCGCCTTCCTGGTGAGCGGCGAGCTCCCGGCGAACGAGGTCGAGGCTCGGCAAGTGCAGCGCCGGGCCTCCGCCTACAACATCATCAACCGCGAGCTCGTCAAGCGCAGCACAACCGGCTTTTTCCAGTGCTGCGTCAAGACGACCAGGGGCCTCGAGATCTTGCGTGACATCCACCAGGGCGAGTGCGGGCATCACGCCGCCTCCTGGTCTCTGGTGGCCAAAGCATTCCGCCACGGTTTCTACTGGCCGACGGCTCTGAAGGACGCCGAGGAGCTGGTCCTCAAGTGCAAGGGCTGCCAACACTTCAAGGCTCAGAGCCACCAGCCGTCTGCGGCTCTCCAGACCATCCCCATCGCGTGGCCCTTTGCTGTCTGGGGCCACGACATGGTGGGACCCTTCAAAACCGCTCAAGGCGGCATGACGCACCTTTTGGTGGCCGTCGACAAGTTCACCAAGTGGATCGAGGCAAGGCCGATCAAGAAACTTGATGGTCCCACAGTTGTCAAGTTCATCAAAGACATCGCCGTCCGCAACGGCGTCCCCAACAGCATCATCACTGATAACGGCACCAACTTCGCCAAAGGCGCACTGGCACGCTACTGCTCCGTCTCCGGCATCCGGCTTGACCTGGCCTCTGTCGCACACCCTCAGTCCAACGGCCAGGCGGAGCGGGCAAACGGCCTCATCTTGGCCGGCATCAAGCCGCGACTCGTCGAGCCGCTTGTGCAGTCACCCGGCAGCTGGATCGATGAGCTGTTGGCCGTCCTCTGGAGTCTTCGGACCACGCCCAACCGATCAACCGGCTTCACCCCATTCTTCCTCGTCTACGGGGCCGAGGCAGTCATCCCCACGGACCTTGAGTTCGACTCACCTCGGGTCATCCTGTACACGGAAGTGGAAGCAGAAGCAGCATGCGAAGACGGCGTCGACCTGCTGGAGGAGGCGTGCCTGCTGGCCCTCAGCCGGTCGGCCATCTACCAGCAAAACCTACGCCACTACCACAGCAAGAAGATCAAGCCCCTCGCCTTCCGCGAGGGCGACCTCGTACTCCGGCTGATCCAGCGAACAGCCGGCTAGCACAAGCTATCCTCCCCATGGGAGGGCCCCTTCATCATCAGCAAAGCCCTGCGCAACAACGCGTACTACCTCATCGACGCGCAGAAGAAAAACAAGCGCAAGAGAGACGCCTCCGGCGAAGAGACAGAACGCCCCTGAAACGCGGAGCTCCTCCGTCCGTTTTACAGTTGAATCATGTATGTATGTATCGCTACCCCCTTTTGGAAATTAATGAAAGCAGCAGGTCCCCCGAACGACACTCGGGGGCTACCTTTTCATCTCTACCAAGTTCTTGCGCACTTTACCGCATTCGCCTCCCTCCTGCCGGGTCGGCACGACCGGCTCGGGGGCTCGGGGGCTCGCCGGCTAGCCCGCACCCCGCTCTTCTGAACCCGGCCAGTAACGTGCGCCCCGCTAAAGCCCCCTCTCTGCCATAGGCCACAGACCGGCTCCCGGCTGTCCAGGCTGGCAAGAGCCAAAGGTTGAAAGCATCCTCACGTGAAAAACGGCTAAGTACGAATGTTGGGGATATAACCCCGCGGTTAACCCTGTTGGCGACTCATAGTGCAAGAGCCTAAGCCGGCCCAGGAAGGCAAGGCGTGAAGACGGCGACTTACAGATGGGCCAGTCGAAGGCCTAAAGCCTGGTGGCGACTCAAGGCCCGAAAGGGTAAACCGCCATGTGAAGACTTATCTTGTAAGACTAGGAAAGTAGAACCTGGGTCGGTTACGTTGTGTAACCCGACCCGGACTCTTGTAAGCCCAGGGCCTATACCTATGTATATAAAGGTGAGCCCCTGCGGCGGGTGAAAGAGGGGTTAAGAAAGACAGACAAGCCTTACGGCGAGAGAGATCAAGCAATTGAGAGTTAGGGCAAGCAAGCCGCCCCTTGTATTCGATGTACCAGTTAATACAGCTTAAGCAGAACGTAGGCTTTCACCTCCACCGTGAGGGGCCGAACCTGGGTAAAACCGTGTCCCTTGTCCCGCTTAACCCCTTTGAGTCCACTTCCATGGCGTTGACTCCGAACCTAAGCCTTCGGGCATCTGCCGTGACAAAACCACGACAGTTGGCGCCCACCGTGGGGCTAGCGCTCGGTGGTGTTGAGTTCTCAAAGGGTGCTCTCCTCGGGGGCGAGGGGTACGTGGTCGGCGAGATGACTAAGAGCCGCCGCGAAAAGCTTTACATCGACGACGCCAGCTGGGGTCCTGAGGCTGACTCAATCGAGTACGGCTTCCGGGTCCCCTTCGGTGGAATCCATGTCTTCATCGGCAAGATTGGCGGATCTGAACCCGGGCCGGACATCTGCACCAACATCGTCGAGCCGGCCCGGCGCAAGCAACCCGCCCGGAGCATGCAACCCGCCCGTTCTGACCCGATCAGGAAGCATGTCTTCGTCGGCTTCACTCAGGGCGTAGAACTTGAGGGTTCTGTGTCCGAGGAAGAAACTCACGACTACTCCGGGGAGGAATCTTCATGTGGGAAGACGGAATCGATCTATCAGCTTCAGGATGGAGGGCTTGGGGGCTACGACGAGCCTTACCCCGAGTCAGAATACCATGAGCCGGAGGGTTATGAGCCGCCAAGTCATGCAGCCGTCTTCATGGCCGGTTCAGCGGCGGCTCAGGGTGGTACACCTGGTGCGGCCGTGTCCGGGTCAGGCGCGCCCCCGGCTCAAGTTCTCCTGGATCTGATGAACGAGCTTACAACCTTGATGGCAACTGAGGTCACTGTTGCGAACCAAGCGGCCCGCAATGCAGAAATCACTAGGTTGAAGGATCGGATGGCCGCGGTCCAGCAGGAAGTTAACGAGCTGAAGGCTCAGATGGATGCTGAGGCAGAGCGCCTTAAGGCAGACGCTCTTCGCCTCGAGATAGAGCAACAGTCGGCCGCGGCGGTTCAGCGGATGAGACATCAGTCCCGCTTGCCGGAGCATTATGAAGCTAGGAATCTCTTCAACACGCCAGGAACGGGACGAAGTGTGCCTTTGGCCATAACCCGGACGGCGGTTCAGCGTCAAGACCCGCCACGACGGGGCCAAAACCCGCCACCGCTTTATCCGACACCGCCGGGTCATTATTCTAACCCGGCGAAAAACATGGTGGCAGCAGCAACCAGGCTTGATACAATTCCGATCCCCGATGAGGCGCCTTATGCAGAAGAGGTGCAGAACGCCATCGGATACCTGCGCACGGCGATGGCCCAGCAAGAGAAGTATAATTACAGCCGGAGTCGCGTGCACTCAACGCCCATCCACAGCCGTAGCTACAGCCGGCGTTATGAGTCGCCGGCGGTTTCTAGCAGCGAACGACATCATAACCCGCCGCAAGCGGATCGGGCGGCTCTGGATGCTCAGACATTGGTGGATCAGGTGAGAGCACGGCGAGAAGAGGTGGCTCAGGCAGCGGCGGCGTCTCAGGAACACACAGTCGCCCCTTCCGTTTCAGGAGGAGCGGGGTTGACTTCCAGGGCTGTGGGGGTGCTGTGTCTGGTACCGGCTCTGCGGAATGAGCGTCTGCCGAAGGATTTCAAGGGTCCTCGTAAGGTGCCCAATTACACTACTGATTTACCTCCAGAGGCCTGGGTTGAAAGTTATGAGCTAGCCATGGAGATGTTGGACGTTAGCGATGCGGTCTGCGCCAAGTATTTCATCATGATGCTGGAAGGGCTGGCTCGCACATGGTTGAAGGGTTTGCCACCCAACACCATTAACTCCTGGGCCGAGTTAAGGGCGAAATTCATCAAAAAATTTAAAGGAACATGCAAGCAGCCCATGACGATTGTGGATTTGGACCATTGTGTACAGCGTGAGGACGAGTCGGCTCATCACTGGGTCCGGCGGGTCTCTACTATCATCCACTCTTCGGAGCAGATTACGGTGGCTCAGGCGGTTTTAATTCTTGAGAAGAACTATCACTTCACGCCTCTGAAGCAGAAGCTTGGCCGGCTCAAGCGGTCATGTCAAGACATGGGGGAGCTCATGGCGGCTCTCACCAAGTATGCAGATTCTGACAATACGAAGGACCCGGGCTCTGATGAGGAGAAATCAGGTCAGGGGAAGAAGGGTAACAATGGCAAGGGTCAACAGCCGGGTACGGCTGGAAGTAACAACGCTGGAAAGCGGAAACACCCGGAAGGCGGGTCAGAGCTAGTGGCTAATACCAACACTGGGAATAACCGTGCTAAGGGCAATGGGAATTATAGACGGCCTTTTAACAGGGGTAAGATTCCTCTAGAGGAGATGCTTAATAGACCTTGTCCAGAGCACAGCCGGAATGGCAAGCAAGCAGATCATACTTGGGGAAATTGCAGCGTTATGCGGGATTTCTGGAACTACAGCATTCAGCAGCATCGTAATAATGGTAATGGCCCGTCGGGCGGCTCAGGGCCGGGCGGCCAGGGTCAAGGCAACCAAGGAGGTCATAACCAACAGTCTGGTGGCGGAGGCCAGCAGCAGAATAACCAGTCAGGGTATCAGAGTAACCCGAAGCAGCTCAGCGGGGGTCAGTACCACATCTTCACAACCAGCCTTGACAAGCGGGAACGGAAGGTACGCAAACGGGTGGTTAACGCGGTCATGCCGGCTCTCCCACAGTATCTCAAGTGGTCTAAGTATGACATCACTTGGAGCAGGGCGGATCACCCGCCACGTGTTGATAACCCGGGGCAGCTAGCCTTAGTAGTTGCCCCCCAAGTGGGAGGATACAAGTTCACTAAAGTACTTATGGATGGCGGCAGCAGCATCAACATCTTGTACTATGACACCTTTCGCCGGATGAACTTACTTGACAAGGATCTTAAGCCTTCTTCAACAGTTTTTCACGGTGTGGTACCAGGAAAGTCGGCTTACCCAGTCGGGAAGATCTCTTTGGAAGTGGCTTTTGGTGATGAACACAACTATAGGGTGGAGTCTCTATGGTTTGAGGTGGTCAAGATCAAGAGCCCGTACCACGCTATTTTTGGACGGCCGGCTTACGCGAAGTTCATGGCCAGACCCTGTTATGTGTATTTGCAGCTCAAGATGCCCGGCTTGGAGGGAATGATTACTGTACATGGTGATCAGAAGACGGCTATGGAATGTGAGGAAGGTGATGCGGCTTACGCAGAGACAAGCTGTGCAGAGGCAGAACTTAATTTCTATAAGCAGAATGTTGACCCGACAGATATGACCTCTCTGAAGAAACCCAACACGGAATCTGAGCCGCCCCTCAAGTTTTTGGCAGAAGATACTAAGTTGGTGGACTTTAAACCGGGCGATTCATCACAGCAGTTCACTATTGGGGCCAATATGGACCCCCAATAGGAAAGCGCGCTCATCGAATTCATCCATGAGAATCGGGACATCTTTGCATGGAAGCCTTCTGACATGCCGGGTGTACCGAGAGAATTCGCTGAGCACCATCTTAATGTGGATCCTAAGTTTAAGCCGGTTAAACAGTTCCTCCGGCGGTTTAACGAAGAGAGACGTAAAGCCATTGGAGAAGAGGTGGCCCGGCTCTTGGCTGCAGGGTTCATCGTCGAAGTGTTTCACCCGGAGTGGCTTGCTAACCCGGTGTTGGTACTTAAGAAGAACGGCACGTGGCGCATGTGTGTGGATTACACGGATCCCAACAAGGCGTGCCCGATTGATCCTTTTGCCCTCCCCCGCATTGATCAAATCATTGATGCCACGGCGGGTTGCGAGAGCCTATGTTTCCTGGATGCTTACTCCGGGTATCATCAGATCAAGATGGCGGTTAAGGACCAAGAGAAGACGACTTTCATAACGCCTTTTGGTGCTTTCTGCTATGTGTCTATGCCTTTTGGGCTCAAGAGTGCCCAGGCGACTTATCAGCGCTGTGTGCAGAACTGTCTTCACAATCAAATTGGGCGCAATGTTCATGCTTATGTGGATGATATTGTGGTTAAGTCTCGGAAGAAGGAGACTCTGCTCGAAGACCTGAAGGAGACGTTTGATAATCTACGGGTTTACAAAATGATGCTTAACCCGGCCAAGTGTGTTTTTGGAGTTCCAGCAGGAAAACTCTTGGGGTTTCTAGTTTCAGAGCGAGGCATTGAAGCTAACCCGGACAAGATAAAAGCTATTACCTCCCTGTCAGAACCGAAGTGTGTTAACGATGTTCAGCGCCTGGCGGGTCGAATCGCTGCGTTAAGCCGGTTCATAAGCCGCCTGGGCGAGAAAGCTATCCCCCTGTATCAGATGATGAAGAAGACAGACAACTTCATCTGGAGTAAGGAGGCGGGTGAGGCGTTTGAAGCTCTTAAGAGGCAGCTGTCTGAGCCGCCCGTCTTGGCTGCTCCGATTGAGAAGGAACCTTTGCTCCTCTACGTGGCGGCTAATAACAGAGCAGTCAGCGCCGCAGTGGTTGTGGAGCGAAAGGATGCAGGGAAGGAATATCCGGTTCAGAGGCCGGTTTACTACATCAGTGAGGTGTTGAGTGAGTCTAAGCAGAGGTACCCCCATTGGCAGAAGCTGGTGTATGGGGTGTTCATGGCGAATCGCAAGCTGAAGCACTATTTCTTGGGCCACCCGATTACTGTGGTGAGCTCTGCCCCGTTGGGGGACATAATTCAGAACAGGGAGGCCACCGGTCGGATTGCAAAGTGGGCATTGGAACTTGGGCCTCTCAACCTTACGTACGTGCCTCGTACGGCTGTCAAGTCTCAAGCTTTGGTGGATTTCATTAACGACTAGACAGAGCTGCAGGCGCCCGAGGAAAAGCCGGATAACACTTATTGGACGATTCACTTTGACGGGTCTAGACAGCTAGAAGGCTCGGGGGCTGGGGTTGTCTTAACCTCCCCTAAAGGTGATAAGTTCTGTTATGTGCTCAGACTAATGTTTACCTGTACTAACAATGCAGCTCAGTACGAGGCCTTGCTTCATGGTCTTCGCGTGGCGAAAGAGATGAGCCTGAGCCGGGTTCGATGCCTTGGCGATTCAGACCTCGTGGCTCAGCAGGTTTCAGGCACTTGGGACTCCAAAGACCCAAGGATGGCGGCTTATCGTCAGGCGGTGGATGAAATTGCTGGTCACTTCAAAGGCTATCAGGTGGACCATATTGACCGTCGCAGGAATGAGGCGGCTGACGCGTTGGCAAGACTCGGCTCACAGCGTAAGCCGGTGCCGCCTAACATCTTCTTGGACGTGTTACACCACCCGTCTATCAAGCTGCCTTCAGAGGAAGACCTGGCTGTCCCTGACCCGGAGGGGCCATTGGTGGCGGCTCTACATGCTACTCCTGACTGGACGTTGCCTTACTTGGCATATCTGACGCGCGGCGAGTTACCAGAGGATGAGATCTTGGCCAGACAAATCATAAGGCGGTCTAAATCTATGACTATCCTCAATGGCGAGTTACATAGACGCAGCGTCACCGGCGTCTTTCAGCGGTGTGTTTCACCAGAAGAGGGTAAGGAGATTTTAAATGAAATTCACGCTGGCGACTGTGGTCATCATGCCGGCTCAAATTCTTCTGGCTTTCACCTCCACCGTGAGGGGCCGAACCTGGGTAAAACCGTGTCCCTTGTCCCGCTTAACCCCTTTGAGTCCACTTCCATGGCGTTGACTCCGAACCTAAGCCTTCGGGCATCTGCCGTGACAAAACCACGACAACGAACGTCCGGCTCGGCCAACCCGGCTCTCTCCCTTTCTCTTTCACTCTCCGTCGCACAGACCGGCTGCGCTCCAGCCGGCTTCGCCGCCTGCAGCCAGCCGGCCCAGTGGGTGTTTCGCTTGCGCTCAAATCCTAAGGCCTAAGTACGGCTCGCTCTCTTTCGAGTCCGGCTCCCCGTCCCAGCTACAGACCGGCTCCCGGCTGTCCGGCTGGCGGTGAGGAGGTCGAAAAGGAGAGGGAACAAGAAGACGGCTAAGGGAAAAGAGCAAGAGTGAACCGCCAGACGGCAAACACAAGCATAAAAGGAAATGAACATGCATATATACACAGCAAGGCCCATGGCCAACAGTTCATTACATAAACTTACACCCCCAGTGGGTGGACTTGCCAACTAACGAGCAACTTGAGTTCAAAAGAAACAAAAATACAGGAAAGGTAAAACGCCCTAGGCGGCGGCCTCGTCGGCGTCGCTCTGCGCCGGATCCTCCGTGGCGGTGGTGTCGTCCAAGTCGGCAGTGTCGTCATCCGCGCCGGCTCCCGTCTCGGCCGAGCTGCCCTCCGGGTCTTCGAGCGCCAAGCCGAAGTCGTCAGCGGGAAGCTCCGCGCCGTCCGGCTCCCGCTCCGGCACGAACTCGTCATGCGGGGTGAATGACGCGATGTCGCTGGCCCGCACGGCGATTGGCGTCGCTCGCTCCGCCAGGTCCGCTTCCGCCCCGGCCCTCCGCACGCGCAGCTGGTCCAAGCGGATGCTTGGATACCAGGATAGCACGAACCCGAGCACCATCTCCGCGCCGGCCTGGGCCGCGGAGGCCCTCCACGCGCTAAGTCGCGCCGCACCGGCTTCTAGCCAGCGCGCCAGCCGGCTGACAGTGGTCGGCACCACCGCACCCGGCCAGAGAGTGGCCACCATCGACAAACCGGCTTCGAAAAGCCGGTTCATGTCGTGCTCCACCGTCTCCAAGCGAGCCTTGGCAGCCACGGTGATCTCCGCCACCGACCAGGCGGCGTACTCCTCGACACCGGCTCCCGCTGCCCTCTGCTCCTGCCGGTGGGCGTTCACCACCTCCTCGGCCGACACTTGGGTCTCGAGGAAAACCCCTAGAAAAGAAAAATAAGATCGATCAAAAGGTTGAAGGGCCAGAACCAGGAAGAAACCAAGAGAAAAACAAGCAAGAATACTTACGTGTCAGGAGCTCGTCGATGTACAGAGCCTCCTGCAGCACCTCCCGCTCCCTCGCCGCCAACGCGCTGGCGCTGCGGTCACGGTCCGCCTTGAGCTGGGCGACCTCCTCGGCGGCCTTCTTCGCCTCCTCCTCCTGCCGCACCGCCGCCTGGCGGCGCTCCTCGGCGAGCCGGTCCAGCTCGGCCTTGTGGGCGGCTGCGGCCTCGTCCCTCTCCCGGACCGCCCGGGCCGCCTCCTCCTGCAGCCGGTTGCGCTCCGCGACCGCCTGGTCACGGAGCTGGCCAGCTTCAACCACCTGGCGTCGGAGCCCCTCCATCTTGGCCGGGTCGACGGCGGCGGCTGCGCATCCGGATCCAGACTCCGGTCTAAAGCCGGACAAAAAAGCAAAATATGAAGCAAGATCCGACCTGGCTGCTGCGCAACCGGCCTGGATCTCGGGGGCTACACCCAGTGGGTGCGCTGGCGCGCCTCCACTGGAAGAAACGCAAAAAGCTTGAAGACGTACCTTTGGCCTGGCGAAGCTCCTCCTCCTTGGCCGCCAGCTCGTCCCTAGCCGTGCGTTACCGACCCAGGAAACAGTTGTACACCGCCACCCGCTGGTCATAGATGGACTGCAAGAAGAGAAAGTTAGCACATAAACGCCTGAGAAGGCCCGACCCGCCTGCTGCGCAGCCAGCCCGGGCCTCGGGGGCTACACCCAGTGGGTGCGCTCACGCGCCCCCACTAGAAAGCGGCCAAGCCGGTCGAGAAAGGGAAGAAAGAAACAAAATGCAAGAAAACGCGAAGGATAAGCGAACTTACCGCGAAGGTCCGCTCCAGCTGCTGCAGCCGGCCGTTCTCCGCCTGGGCGAAGCTTTGCCACTGGCCACGATGGTTGGCGAGCTGCACCCGCAGGGAGTCCACCGCCGCATCCAGCTCGCTCCGGGGGGCGCCGCTCGTCGCCTCGCTGGAGCTCGCCGCCCAGGTCCGCTACGGCTGGGCCGAGGACCCGGCGCTGGTTCCGCTGCCGGACGGCCTCAGCTCGAGGCTGCGCCCCGCGGCCCGCGGCTCTGCGGTCACCAGGGCACGGGAGCTCCCAGGCGTGGCCTCCGAGCTCAGGGGCAGCGCTCCTCCTCCGCCTGGCGCGTCCTCCGGCTCGCGGCTTCCTCCGTCTCCGCGTTCGGCCCCGTCGGCCGGGTCGACAACCGATGGCACCTCCGGGTCGGTCGTCTGCTTGGCCTCCGGCTCATGATCGCCGGTTTCGCCGCGGCCGGCTGCTTCCTCGATGGCGGCACAGGCATCCGCCTCCGCCCGGCGGGCCGGGTCGTGCACCGATTTGGAGCGACGCTCCGCAACCGGCGACGGCTGTGGTGATGGCGCCGTCCATTCCGGCCACGCGGACTCCTCCGCCGCCTCGCCGTGACCTCAGCCACGACGTCGCCCCATGCCTTGGCCGACGCCTCGGCCATCTCCTTCTCGGCCTCGGCCCGCGCCCTCCAGGCGTCCCTCTCGGCGTCCTCCAGAGTGGTGCCAGACTGGCGGTCCGCGAGCGCCTCCTCGGTGGTCTCCACCGCCGCACTCCCCTCTCGCCGCCCTGGCCCCTCCGCCGATTGGCCTCCTCCGCGTCCGCCGCCGCCGTGGCTGCCTCCGCCATCTCGAGCGCATTCCTGGACGGCGCGTGAGGAAGATGAGGAAAAAGAACAACAACAACAGCAGCAAAGAGGCAAGCACCGAGCACGAAGAGACTCACCCTATGACCGTGCGAACCGCCCGCGTCGGGCCCGTCAGAAGCGCCGCCCGGCGCGCCTTCTTGACGGATCTCTTCATGGCGCCCGGCTGCGCCGCAGCTGGCCGCTTCGCGGCCGGCCGCGCCTCGACCGGCTGCTTCCCGTGCAGCCGGCTTGGGCCCGCCGGCTCCCCAGCCGTCCTCCGCTGCTGCCCCCTAGGGGCGGCCCCGTCGCCCGCCTCCACATCCGGCGGAGCTACATCGCCCGCCCCATCCTCGTCATCTTCGTCATCGTCCGGCCACTCGCGCAAAACATCCGGGATTAAAGACTTACCGACTTGATCGGAGCCGCCGGCTTCCGCATCCGCGAGGTGCTCCTCACCGCCTCTGACTCCCGCGTCGCCGTCTCCTTCCTCCTCCGGGTCCGAGTCGTCCCGATCCGGCTACAGGACCATGGAATTCGGGCCGTCATACACCAGCTGGCTCGGGAAGTGCTGCAGCCGGCCCAATGCATCAGGGTGCATGAAGAGGGCGGACACGGCGAAGAACAGCGACCAAGGACTCACCGCTGGCGCCGGGGCATCCCGGCCGTACGGCTCCTTGCCGAATCGCCACTCCTCCACCTTGAGCCCGGCGGCGGAGACGTCGTTGACGCACTGGGCGATCTCAGCCAGCGTCATCTCCTTCGTCGACAGCCGGCAGGGGTCGTGCCGGCCGCTCATATCGTAGATCCGGTGCGGCCGCCGCTGTTGCGGCAGCACCTGGCGACCGATGAAGGCGGCGATTGATACGTCTCCAACGTACCTATAATTTTTTATTGTGCCATGCTATTATATTATCAATCTTGGATGTTTTTATATACATTTACATCAATTATATATCATTTTTTGGGACTAACCTATTAACTTAGTGCCCAGTGCCAGTTGCTGTTTTCTGCCCTGTTTTTGTTTTACAGAAAATCAATACCAAACGAAGTCCAAATGCCACGAAACTTTTTGGAGATTTTTTTCTGGACAAGATAAACACTAGAAGCTTCGGGAGGAGGCCAGAAGCACCAGGGGGTGCCCACGAGGCACCAAGGCGCGCCTGGGGGGGCAGGCGCCCTGGTACCTCGTGGGGCCCACAGAGCTCCGTTTGACCTAATTCCACCACTATAAATTTCAGAAAAATCAGAAACCCTCAGGGGAGTCCACAAAATACTTTTTCCGCCGCCGCAAGTTTCTGTTCTCGAGAGATCCCATCTGGAGGCCTTCTCCGGTACTCCGCCGGAGGGGGAATCGATCACGGAGGGGCTCTACATCAACCTTGTTGCCCTTCCGATGATGCGTGAGTAGTTTACCACAAACCTTCGGGTCCATAGTTAGTAGCTAGATGGCTTCTTCTCTCTTTTTGATCTTCAATACAATGTTCTCCTCGATGTTCTTGGAGTTCTATCCGATGTAATCACTTTTTGCGGTGTGTTTGTTGGGATCCGATGAATTGTGAGTTTATGATCAGATTATCCATGAATATTATTTGAGTCTTCTCTGATCTCTTTTATGCATGATTATTATAGCTTCGTATTTCTTCTCCGATCTATTGATTTGGTTTGGCCAACTAGATTGATTTATCTTGCCATGGGAAGAGGTGCTTTGTAATGGGTTCGATCTTGCGGTGCTCAATCCCAGTGACAGAAAGGGACATGACACGTATGTATCATTGCTATTAAGGGTAAAAAATGGGGTTTATTCATGCGTGAGTTTATCTTGTCTACATCATGTCATCGTTCTTAAGGTGTTACTCCGTTCTTTATGGACTTAATACACTAGATGCATGCTGGATAGCGGTCGATGTGTGGAGTAATAGTAGTAGATGCAGGCAGGAGTCGGTCTACTTGTCTCGGACGTGATGCCTATATACATGATCATTGCCTTGGATATCGTCATGATTATTTGCTTTTATATCAATTTCCCAACAGTAATTTGTCTACCCACCGTATGCTATTTCTCGAGAGAAGCCTGTAGTGAAAACTATGGCCCCCGGGTCTATCTAAATCAAATTACTAAAACCCTAAAAATATTGCTGCACTTTTCTTTTATTTATTTTATTTTGTATTTTTGTTTCAATCTATCTATCTATCACATACAATTTAATCTTGCAATTAACCGCCGAGGGATTGACAACCCCTCGTTTGCGTTGGGTGCAAGGATTTGTTGTTTGTGTGCAGGTACTGCTAACGAGGTGTTGCGTGGTTCTCCTACTGGATTGATAACCTTGGTTTCATAACTGAGGGAAATACTTACCTCTGCTGTTCTGCATCATCCCTTCCTCTTCGGGGATAATACCAACGCAAGCTACAAGTAGCAGGAAGAATTTCTGGCGCCGTTGCCGGGGAGACATCATCAACATCTATCAAGTACCTTTGCATAAACTCTCATCTCCTTGCATTTATTTTATTTGCCTCTCGTTTTCATCTCCCCCACTTCTAAAAAGTTTTTACAAAAATATTTTCCATTTGCCTTTTTGCTTGTTTGCTATCTTTGCTTGTGTTGCCATGTGCCTTCTATTTGCTTGCATCTTCGCTTGCTAGAAATCTATTGATATGGATCCTCGTAGACTTGCTAATCTTTTCAAAAGATCCAATTATGATGAACCAATTGCTAGTGAGTTTAGTGCAATTGATTATCTCTATGAAGTTTTGCTTGAAAATCATGAACCGGGAAATTGTGATGAACTATTGAAAGAAGAAATTTATAAAGTGATTCATGACAGCTCCTTCAATGAAAAGCATGATTGCAATAATGTTATTATAAATTCTATTAATGTCAATTGTGCTAATAATATGCAAAACTACGAGCTTGGGGATGATAATTTTGTTATATCCACTACTTATTGCAATGATCATGATTGGGGTGATAATGCTTCTTATGATCTTGAAAATTTATTTAAACCTCATGATGAATATGCTATTGATAATAATGTTTGCAATAATATTGAAAGTGTGTTTGGAAGAGTGTCAACTCTAGGTAAAAATAATCCCACATATTTGGAGAGTGTTCAATCTTATGAAAATTTTGATAAAAGTGGGTTTGGAGAGGTCATGACTTTAGTTAATGCTAATCCCACTATTTCGGAAGACTATAAAAACTTTATGCATGTGGATCATAAAGAGAGTATTGTTTATGATAGCTATATTGTTGAATTTGAATATGATCCTACATGTAATTATTATGAGAGAGGAAAATATGGTTGTAGAAATTTTCATGTTACTAAATTACCTCTCTTCATGTTGAGATTGCTATTGTTTCTTTCTCCTTCCTTGCATATGCTAGGTTATTCTTGTCTTGATAATTTGTTCTCTTATAAAATGCCTATGCATAGGAAGTATGTTATACTTAAATGTGTTTATCACATGAATTATGACGCTCTCTTTGTGTTTCAACTTTTATCTTTCATGTGAGCATCATTGAAATCTCAAAGCCTATCTTAATGGCTATAAAGAAAGAGCTTGTTGGGAGGCAACCCAATGAATAAAATAATTTTTTACCTTTTATTTCTGTTATTGTGTGTTTTCACAATTATTCAACTGGTATTATTGTAATTTTGTGTGTTTAATTAGTGTTTGTGCCAAGTAAAGCCTTTGGGATGATTTGGAAGATAGTATAATTGATGCTATTTGGAAAACAGAAAGTTTTGCGTCCAGTGCCAGAATTTTGTATCTGTACTGGAGTGTAAAAAAAATCTGAACTTTTTACACAGTATTGGTATATGAATTTCCCACGTTGTCCTAATTTTTCAGAATTTTTTAAGTTACATAAGTATGGCTTTTAAATAGATTGCTACAGACTATTCTGTTTTTGACAGATTCTGTTTTTGATGCACTACTTACTTGTTTTGATGAATCTATGGATTGTATCGGGGGGTATAAGCCATGGTGAAGTTAGAGTACAGTATATATAATGCAAAAATAAAATATGAATGGGTTTGCAACAGTACTTAGAGTAGTGATTTATTTTCTTATGCTAACGGATCTCACGAAAGTTTTGTTGACTTTTGTGTGATTGAAATTTTCAAGTTTTGGGTGAGATCACGATGGATGAAGGAATAAGGAGTAGTAAGAGCCTAAGCTTGGGGATGCCCGAGGCACCCCAAGGTAATATTCAAGGAAGACTCAAGCGTCTAAGCTTGGGGATGCCCCGGAAGGCATCCCCTCTTTCTTCTACCAACCATCGGTAATTTTACTTGGAGCTATATTTTTATTCGTCACATGATATGTGTTTTGCTTGGAGCGTCTTGTATTATATGAGTCTTTGTTTTGTTTGCTTTTTAGTTTGTCACAATAATCTTTGCTGAACACACATATCTTGAGAGAGCCACACATTTATCATCATTTGTTAGAATACTCTATGTGCTTCACTTAATTTTTTTGAGCTAGGCAGTTGCTCTAGTGCTTCACTTAAATCTTTTTGAGCACGGTGGTGGCTATATTTTGAAGAAATGAACTCTCATGCTTCACTTATATTATTTTGAGAGTTGATTGAAATTTTGAAGAAATGAATTCTCATGCGTCACTTATACTATTTTGAGAATTGATAAGATTGAAATTTTGAAGAAATATTTGCACTCTCATGCTTCACTTAAATCTTTTTGAGAGTTGATGATAGTAACAGTAATTTGCACAAGATATGAATTTGGTCCCAAAGTGATGAATATTCAAGAGGGATATAATAAAAACTTTCATATAGATCATTGGATATGATAAGTGTGATTCCTTGCAATAGTTTTGCGATATGGAAATGATAATATGTGAGTCATGTTAGTGAGTAATTGTGATTTAGTAAGAATATTAGTGTTAAGGTTTGTGATTCCCTATGCGTGCACATCAAGTCAATAGTTATGCAAAGAAATTATATCCTACTTATGGTGCATTATTCGGTGTTAGTTATGTTCAATGCATGTTTATGACCGTTTTCGTTTTTTGGTTGGTTGTTTCTCAATCTATTTGCTAGCCTTCATTTATACTAAGCAGAAATACTGCTTGTGCATCCAAAATCCTTAAACCCAAGTTGTGCCAAATGAGTCCACTTTATCTACCCATATGCGGTATTTCAATGCCGTTCCAAGTAAATTTGCATGTGCCAATTCTAATTTTCAAAATAATTTTTCCGTTTTGTGTGCCCGTACCGCTCATGAAGCGGCAGGGGGTGGCCATTATTTTCCATGCTAGGTGTGTTATTCTCATGATGAGTGTTTATTCACTTGTCATTACATGAGAGAATGGTTGGTAATAGGGATGCCCAGTCCCACAATGAATCAAAATTAATAACAACAAAATTCCTTGGAAAGTGTTGGTCTGGAGGGCACCCGTGGATACGGCTAGCCATGGATTGTGAAAGAATGGTGGAAAGGAAATAAACTTTATTTTCTGTTTGGGAACCGTCTATGATGTGTCTAGCATGGAAAATAATGGGAATTCTCGGTCGTTTTCATTGATAGGAAAAGCATGCCTCTCAAAATATTTTATCTCTTTAATTTCAGCCTTGAGCTCTGGCACATTTGACAAATCTCTGCTTCCCTCTGCGAAGGGCCTATCTATTTACTTTTATGCAGTTTTTATTTTTACTTGAGTCTCCATCTTCTCTTATAAAGCACCAACTAGAGAGCACTATTGTCATACTTGTGCATTGGATGTAGCTAATATTTGAGTGTGTTTCATGAATGGATCAATGATTGAGCATAATGGGCTAGGGATAACTTTCTTTAGCGTTGATATTTTGAAAGACATGGTTGCTTGTTAGCATGCTTGAGTATTCATATCTTCATGTCAAATTATAGACTATTGTTTTGAATCATTCAAGTCCAATGTCCATGCTATAAAAGAAAAGAATATGTGATGAATATGATAGGCAGCATTCCACATCAAAAAATCTGTTTTTATCATTTACCTACTCGAGGACGAGCAGGAATTAAGCTTGGGGATGCTGATAGGTCTCCAACGTATCTATAATTTTTTATTCTTCCATGCTGTTATATTATCAATCTTGGATGTTTTTATATACATTTACAGCAATTATATATCATTTTTGGGACTAACCTATTAACTTAGTGCCCAGTGCCAGTTGCTGTTTTCTGCCCTGTTTTTGTTTTACAGAAAATCAATACCAAACGAAGTCCAAATGCCACGAAACTTTTTTGGAGATTTTTTTCTGGACAAGATAAACACTAGAAGCTTCGGGAGGAGGCCAGAAGCCCCAGGGGGTGCCCACAGAGCTCCGTTTGACCTAATTCCACCACTATAAATTTCAGAAAAATCAGAAACCCTCAGGGGAGTCCACGAAATACTTTTTTCGCCGCTGCAAGTTTCTGTTCTCGAGAGATCCCATCTGGAGGCCTTCTCCGGTACTCCGCCGGAGGGGGGATCGATCACGGAGGGGCTCTACATCAACCTTGCTACCCTTCCAATGATGCGTGAGTAGTTTACCACAGACCTTCGGGTCCATAGTTAGTAGCTAGATGGCTTCTTCTCTCTTTTTGATCTTCAATACAATGTTCTCCTCGATGTTCTTGGAGTTCTATCCGATGTAATCACTTTTTGCGGTGTGTTTGTTGGGATTCGATGAATTGTGAGTTTATGATCAGATTATCCATGAATATTATTTGAGTCTTCTCTGATCTCTTTTATGCATGATTATTATAGCTTCGTATTTCTTCTTCGATCTATTGATTTGGTTTGGCCAACTAGATTGATTTATCTTGCCATGGGAAGAGGTGCTTTGTAATGGGTTCGATCTTGCGGTGCTCAATCCCAGTGACAGAAAGGGACATGACACATATGTATCATTGCTATTAAGGGTAAAAAGATGGGGTTTATTCATGCGTGAGTTTATCTTGTCTACATCATGCCATCGTTCTTAAGGCGTTACTCCGTTCTTTATGGACTTAATACACTAGATGCATGCTGGATAGCGGTCGATGTGTGGAGTAATAGTAGTAGATGTAGGCAGGAGTCGGACTACTTGTCTCAGACGTGATGCCTATATACATGATCATTGCCTTGGATATCGTCGTGATTATTTGGTTTTCTATCAATTGCCCAACAGTAATTTGTCTACCCACCGTATGCTATTTTTTCGAGAGAAGCCTCTAGTGAAAACTATGGCCCCCGGGTCTATCTAAATCAAATTACTAAAACCCTAAAAATATTGCTGCACTTTTCTTTTATTTATTTTATTTTGTATTTTTGTTTCAATCTATCTATCTATCACATACAATTTAATCTTGCAATTAACCGCCGAGGGATTGACAACCCCTCGTTTGCGTTGGGTGCAAGTATTTGTTGTTTGTGTGCAGGCTGCTAACGAGGTGTTGCGTGGTTCTCCTACTGGATTGATAACCTTGGTTTCATAACTGAGGGAAATACTTACCTCTGCTGTGCTGCATCATCCCTTCCTCTTCGGGGATAACACCAACGCAAGCTACAAGTAGCAGCGATGAGATCCACGGCGGCGAGCCCCTCGCGGTCTGTCATCTCCTTGACCCGGCGGCAGACGCCCATGATCTCCGCGGACGGGTTCCTCGAGTTGTGCCCCCAGTTCAGCTTCTTAGCCGGCGGCACGTCGATGAAGGGGGGAAGGTTGATGCGGTCGTCGGCCGGGTCGACGTTCCACACATAGAAGAAAGATTTCTGCCACTTCTTGGCAGATTCCTCGAGCGGCAGCTTCGGGAAGGGGCCCGCCATTCGGGTAACCGGCACTGATGATCCACAAGTATAGGGGATCAATCGTAGTCTTTTCAATAAGTAAGAGTGTCGAACCCAACGAGGAGCAGAAGGAAATAACAAGCGGTTTTCAGCAAGGTATTTTCTGCAAGCACTGAAGTTATCGGTAACGAGTAGTTTGATAGCAAGATAATTTGTAACAAGTGACAAGTAGCAATAGTAACAAAGAGTGCAGCAAGGTGGCCCAATCCTTTTTGTAGCAAAGGACAAGCCGGAATGATCTCTTATAACAAGCAAAGTGTTCTCGAGGACACATGGGAATTTCATCTAGTCACTTTCATCATGTTGGTTTTATTCGCGTTCACTACTTTGATAATTTGATATGTGGGTGGACCGGTGCTTGGGTGCTGTTCTTACTTGAACAAGCTTCCCACTTATGATTACCCCCTCTCGCAAGCATCCGCAAATACGAAAGAAGAATTAAGATAACTCTAACCATAGCATTAAACATATGGATCCAAATCAGCCCCTTACGGAATAGCGCATAAACTAGGGTTTAAACTTCTGTCACTCTAGCAACCCATCATCTAATTAATACTCCACAATGCATTCCCTTAGGCCCAAAGATGGTGAAGTGTCATGTAGTCGACGTTCACATGACACCACTAAGAGAATCAACAACATACATATCATCAAAATATCGAACGAATACCAAATTCACATGATTACTTATGACAAGACTTCTCCCATGTCCTCAAGAACAAAAGTAACTACTCACAAATCATCTTCATGCCCAAGATCAGAGGGGTGTTAAATAGCATAATAGATCTGAACATATAATCTTCCACCAAATAAACCAACTAGCATCAACTACAAGATGTAATCAACACTACTAGCAACCCACATGTACCAATCTGAGGTTTGGAGACAAATATTGAATACAAGAGATGAACTAGGGTTTGAGATGAGATGGTTCTGTTGAAGATGTTGATGAAGATTGGTCCTCCCACGATGAGAGGATCGTTGGTGATGTCGATGGCTCCGATTTCCCCCTCCCGGAGGGAAGTATCCCCGGCGGAATCGCTCCGCCGGAGAGCAAAAGTGCTCCTGCCCAAGTTCCGCCTCGAGACGGTGGCGCACTATCCCAAAAGTCTTCTCCTTATTTTCTAGGGCAAATGGGCTTATATACCAGAAAATGGGCACTGGAGGCTGGCCAGGGGCCCCACGAGCCACCAGGGCACGCCTGGGGGGATGGCGCGCCCTAGTGCCTCGTGGGCACCTGGGTGGCCCCCTCTGGTACTTCTTGCTTCCAGTATTTTTTATTTATTCCAAAATAATTCTTCGTGAAATTTCAGCTCATTTGGAGATGTGTAGAATAGGTATCTCTGACATAGCTTTTTCATGTCCAGAATTCCAGCTGTCGGCAATCTCCCACCTTATGTAAATCTTGCATATTAAGAGAGAAAATGCATTAGAATTGCTCCACAAAGTGTTATATTGATTAAAAACACTATAAATAACAGTAGTAAAACATGATGCAAAATGGACGTATCAACTCCCCAAGCTTAGACCTCGCTTGTCCTCAAGCGAAAGCCGATATCGATAATCATGTCCACATGTTCAGAGAGAGATGTGTCGATAAAAACAAAATACGGACATAGTAGCATCATGATCATTATTATAACAACAATATTAATTATCATAAAACTTCTCATGAGCAAGTAACAATTCATCACAACAATGAAGTATAAGGCATAAACTTTCTTGAAAACTAACAAACTATGTTCTCAGTAAACAATGCAATTGCAATTCATCATATTTTCAGGAAGGGTCTCATGTAGGAGCTTTCTAGCAAGTACACATACTCAACCATCATATAGTCTTCTATGATTGCTAACACTCACAACATATATATGGAGCAAAAAGTTTCAGCCAGACACATAGAAAGATAGGGGCTTATAATTTCGCCTCCCAACTTATTCACCTCAAGGGTGATGTCAACAATAATAACTCATGATCACTCATATCCAACTGGATATATATGCCTAGATCTTTCCCCACCACATGATGCTTGCAAAACAGAAAAATAAAAAAGGAATAGAGGAGAACACTATTGACTCTTGCATAAAAAGTAAATACATAAAAGTAAAAGATAGGCCCTTCGCAGAGGGAAGCCGTCGCGGGTGACACGACCATCTATGGGGCCATCCAGCCCCTTGTGGTTCGACAGGGGGGTCAATATGCACAAAGAGCATGATCAATGGAAAATGCAAGGGATTTACCCAGGTTCGGGCCGCTGAGAAGCGTAAAACCCTACTCCGGCTTTTGGTGTATTGATTGTGTATGAACACGAGTACAAGGAGCGCTTCCCCGGCAAGGTGCGGAAGAGGCAGCTACACATGCGAGTTGTGTAAAGGGGTCCGAATCCCTCTAATTGTTGCCTTGGCCCTCCTTTTATAGCTCAAGGGGTTACCATAGTGGCAAAACAGTAATTACATAACGATTAGATAGCAAACAGTGCTATCATACCTAATTCTGCCAGTTTCGGACAAAGGCATTAAATGCATCATTAGGTGTCATGTGGAGAGGTAGTCCCGGCAAGGTTTCTGCACCGCTCGCCCAGCTACCTCGTATTATTCTGACACGCCTCCTGGACGGGTGTCATTAAAGGCAAATCCTGTCCCAGTGTGCTGACACGAGCCCGACAAGCCTTACCAACCCGCCTACGCGGTCGACACCTCATCCACTAGCGAACATCTGTGCGGTGAGGTGGAGTGCTGGAGGGCTAGCAGAAGCTTGCCGGTACGGAGCTTGCCGGGTCTTCACCTTGCCGGTTTAGCCTTGCCGGCAAGGAATGTCTTCATCTTCGGTACTGGTTGAGTGCTCGCTGGTGCTGTGCCTTGAGCTTCTCCCCAGTGGCTTCCGCAACTGGGTCCTGAATCTTGGTCTTGGCGGTTCCCGGCAAGGCTTGGCCGGCAAGGAGGCTGCTACTATCTGTGCATAAGTCAGGGTATAAAATACCCATGTTTTATACACCGATAGGAGCCCCCGGGCCTGGGCCATACGCGCGTCTGAAGCATCGTTGGGCTCGGCCCAAACAATGCGCAGACACGCGGCGGGAAACTGTCGTTGTAATTTTTGTCATGATGGTTATCCTGACGCACGTCCAATCCACGCATTAAATGCGGGTCGTGGGAACTTGAACTGTTGCGGTTATATCGTGGTAGTGCGTCTGTAAAAAGGGCGCCGCCCGGGGTAAAACAGTGAAGAGCCAGCCTCCTCGCGTCTTCCCCATAAAAAGGCAACCGCGAGGAGGCGTTGCTCATTCGCCTCTGTTTTCCCCCTGCGTCGTCTCCTTCCTCTCGCCAGAACCGCTTCCGCCGCCGCTGCCGCTGCCAGTGCTTCGCATCTCGACTCGACCACTTTCTTCTTCCCCAATTCCTGATGGCGCCCAAGAGAGCCGATGCGGCGGGGAAGAAGCCCGCCAAGCCGCTCGATCCCAAGGCGGAGGAGAAGAAGAAGGCGCTGGAAGAGCTGGAGAAGCGGCGGAGGGAGAATGTCATTTTCTCGCCATGCTCCTTGGATGCCAACGAGCTGATCAGAAGGTACGCATACATGTGGGGAAGAGATACCAAGGACCACAAGGCACCCGTAGTGCTTCCCGAAGGCAACAAGGATCCATCGGATTCATATCCGTTCTTCTGTGCCTATTTTTACTGCGGTCTGGTTCCCCCATTCTCGAATTTCTTCAGCGCCATGATGTTCAGTTACGGGTTCAGGCTGCTGGATTTCACTCCAAATGCAATGACTTGCATGGCAGTCTTTGCTCATCTGTGCGAGAACTTTGTCGTGGTTGCCCCCAATGTGGATCTATTCCGCCATTTCTTCATTCCTCGGATTGAGGACAAGTCGCTCTCCAGCAGTGTAACATGGATTCCCAGGGCCAAGACCAAGGGCCAGTACCTTGCCGGGCAACTCCATCTCAAGTGGGAAGAATGGAGAGCAGAGTGGTGTTGGATCCAGGAGAAGGATTTCCCCCAATTCTGCATACCGCGCACAGTGAAGGTCGAGCGCGGCAAGAACTGGAGCAGTTTTGGCGCCACTGAGGAGAAGCTTCGCCCGGCGTTGAACAGAATCGCCCGCCTCAATGCCGCCAAACTGACCATAGAGATGGTTGGCGCTGATTTCCTTCGGCGGCGCATTGCGCCGCTGCAGAAAAGAGAGAGGTTCGCTTGGGATTACCAGAATGCTGCTGATATCATGCGGCTGTATCCCGAGACCGGTAACAATCTGACGACTTTGGAGCATGCCGCGCTTTGTGAGCAGCTATTCAGGAAAACCGGCATGTTTCACTTACCGGGCCAGGTCGTCCCATTGCATATCAACTCCGCCAAGGATTCTATTCTGGCGATGATGCCGGACTGCAACGCTCATGGAGTCAATGCAGATTGGCAGATGCCCAGATTAGTGGATGAAATGGACTGCGCCTCCAACTTGATGGAAAAGGCCACCCGGAAAGAAAATGATCTTATCCAGGCCACCAAGGAAGAGGAACTGGCATATCTTGCCAGCATAGCCGCGGAAGCCTCCAGGCTTGACGCCGCAAGTGGTTTTGGTGCTGCGGCAACCGAGGACGACGACGAAGAACACCCTGATGAAGAGGTCGCCGAAGAGCACCTAGAAGAGCCTGTCGGGGATGAGATTGCCGAAGCTGAGGTTGCCGGGACCGAGGTTGCCCGGACCGAGGCTGCCGGGGAGCCCAAAGAAGAAGGTCCTCGAGCCCCAAAGAGGAGGCGCCATCTTCGGAGGGCGGTCAGTCAAGAGCCGGTGCGTGCTTCTTCGCCGAGAGCTGGCCCTACGGTGAAGAAGACGACCATGAAGACCGACCGCCAAGAAGAAGTACGCCGGCAATCGGCCCGGCGTCCCCGAACTCAGCCCTCGTCCCCTCAGCAGGAGGTGGCCGAGGACGTAGAATCCACTCAGCCGACGGGTTCACCTCCCCCGGTACTCAAGAGGGCCAGAGAATCGCCTCCGCCAGTGATGTACGACTTCGACGTCCTCGGCGAGTCCGAAGAGGAGGAGGAGTAAGTGACTTCGCTTATTTTCGTCAAGCCTTGATTCCATTTGATTGTCATTTTAACTTGATTCCTTTTGTCTTGACAGGGACCCAGAACCGCTCGTGCATCGGTCGAAGCGGCCCAGGTCTGCAGCAGCACAGGATCGTGCAGCAAGTGCTGGGCAGGGGGTTGCAATGGCTGAAGCCATTGTTATCAGCCCCCAGCTCAGCCCCCTACATGAGGATGTGGTGCAGGTGCCTCCCACTAGCACCAGTACTGGAGTTCCTACTGCTGAGCCTGTCATGGAGATGGAGGAGGCCCGCCAAGAGGAGGAGCGCCAAGAGGCAGATCCAACCGTGGCTCCCCCATCGATCAATGTTCCGGAGAGCGCTTCCCCGACAAGGGCCTCCACCGATGAGCCTGCCCACACGGAGGCCACCCCGACGAGCGGGGCCGCCAACGACCGCGCGCTGGCAACGCGAGTTGCGGGGAAGGAGGCGTCCCTCCTCAGCAAGCGCCAACGGGTAATCCTCTTGCCTTTGCATACCTCTCCCGGGAAAGATTATCTTTTTTTTGTCTTCTTGAACTTGACTTGTGATTTTGGAACCTTATTTTCACCCTTGTTCCTGCTTCGATCCACATCTCCGACCCCTCCTGAAGAAGGCGAAGTTCTTGTGGAGGTAGCCAATATCGCAAGGGACGCCGCTGATGAAGCCGCCAAGATTGCCACTGAGGAGGGCCTTGCACAAGTTGCCGAGGAGACCAGAATACTCCCCGAAGAGTCCGAGAGGTTCTCCGGCAACATGTCTGACCCCGCTAGGGTGGATGTGGAGAAGACGCCCGTCAGCACCGATGCGCCGAACCCCGACAACCAACTAGTGGCGCCAACCTTGCCGACCCCATCAAGCAGCTTGGTGTTGGTTACTTCCCAGCATGGGACCGGAGCCCCCAGTTCATCTGGCACTGCGGGGCTGAACTTTGATGAAGAAATAGCTCGGATCCTGCTCCCTTTGGTCCAAAGAACCTACGAGTCCACCGATGTGGCCGACAACGCCGAAGATCTTGGCTTCATGGAAATCATGGCTGTCGGTTTCAAAGGCGTCCAGGAACGGTACGGTCGGAGGTGGGACAAGGTGCAAGAGGAATGCAAAGCTGCGGACCTAGTTGACCAGAAGTTGAGAGAGAAGGCGGACGAGCTGCGCACATGGTACAGCCAGCAGGCCCGCAATCTCTATGCCGCCAAAGAAGAGGCAGCAATCCGCGACGACAAGCTGACAGAGCACGAAACGCTGCTCGACGCCAAAGAAAAAGATCTTGCCGCACGGGAAGGAGCCCTCGCCGCCATTCTCCGAGTCAAAGATGACGAGATTGAAGCGCTCCTTAAGTAGCGGACTCAAGAGCTGGAAGACGGGCACAAGAAATTCATTGAAGCCCAGGCCTTGGAGAACGCTGCCAAGCTTAAGGAGGCTGCTGATAAGGCTGCTGCCGCTGCCTCTGCCAAAGGAGAACTGGAATCCCAGGTGGCCAAATTGAAGGAGGATCTTGTCGGCAGCGGCAAAGAAATCGAGGCTCTCAAGGACGAAGCGCTGAAGGCAGCCCGCACTCTAGGGGACTTGCAAGCGCAGCTGTCGTCCAAGAACCAAGATCTTGATGCCGCCGCCAAGACAATTGGGGATCTAAAATCCCAACTGGCCACCGTGGTAGCAGCTCCAGAATCCGCCAAGGAGAGAGAGAGGGTCTTGACAGAGAAGCTAGAGGAGGAAGAGGCCTCGAAGAAGGAGGCTGAGAACAATTACGCCCAACTGCACGAGAACCTCTCCCTCTGGACCGGCAGGCTCATCAATGCTGCCGAGCGCATCAGCTCCCAAATCGCCGAGATGGATATGAGGAGCCGGGGTTTCACCGTCAACGACAAGGAGGCCACCAGTGTCAGACTGACCAAGTTCTTCGAGGGTCTTATCGACGCCTTGAAGACGTATCACGAGGACAGGTCTGCTTCATTAGCTGATGAATCCCGAAAGTTTGCGCGTGAAATCGTGTACAGGGTGCTGCTCAAGATTGCTCATCGCAATCCCGGCCTTGATCTCTCCGGGGTCTTCAGGAGGTTGCCGATGAGCGCCGACGCCACTGCTGCCGACAAGATCGCTGCCCCTCTCGCCGACAAGGTTCTCCAAATCCCCAGGGTCCAGGGCGATCGTCGGGATTGAGTTTGCCGTTCACATCCATCACTGCGCTGCACACGAAAGATACATTTGATCTTATGTTAGTCCCGCACCATTTCTGTGATGTAATATAACTTGTGTTGCTTGAATGCATGTGCGCCGTTCCCCTTGTTTATTTTGCCTTTGTATGATTGCGCTCCCTACGCTTGCTTGGAAACTTGCCGGTGCGCACACTTGCCGCGAGCACTTCGAGGAACGGGTCCTTAGCAGCCTGCTGGAAGTGCCCCTGCCGGCAAGGTTACTTGCTGGGACAGAACGCAGC
This sequence comes from Elymus sibiricus, assembly GCA_039707655.1. Classification (NCBI taxonomy): domain Eukaryota; kingdom Viridiplantae; phylum Streptophyta; class Magnoliopsida; order Poales; family Poaceae; genus Elymus; species Elymus sibiricus. The sequence continues at coordinate 346,314,251 of CM077668.1, forward strand.
TGCTAGGCTTGCCGAGCGGACTCGAGGCAAGCTAGAGCGCATACCGATCGCGACAAGGTTCCTTTCGCGTGCAGGTTTCTCATAGAAAGCACAAAATTGTTCAAGGGAAAACGCGAATGTAACAAGGAAAACTTTTCAAAGTTTTTCAACTTAGCTTTTCCTTGCGCTGTTTCTCTCGTTGCATAAAATGATCACTTGAACGTCATTAAAATGGTACCCCCATCTCCACTCCCCCCGGGAAACTTGCACGCGAGGGATCCTTCTGTCCTTTTAAGAAAAAGAAAGAAGAGAAAAGAGTGGGTTGGGAACCTTGACGGTTCATCAGTCATTTCATACAAATTAAAGTGTAAATCACAACATCATATGCATCCACATATAAATGAAATATGTACGAGGAGTTGCGAAAACACTTAGCTTTATTATGCACAGGATCTGCGCCTGGCTTTGTACAAAGGATTACATGTCTGGTCGACAAAGCTTGTACAAAAGGGGGTTGCCAGGAGGCCCGGCAACTACGCCTCACGGGTAGAACTTATGAAGATGCTCAATATTCCATGAGTTCTGCATTGGGGTGCCATCTTCGGTCTCCAGACGGACTGCGCCAGGTCTGGTGACTCGTACTACCCGATAAGGGCCTTCCCACTTCGGCGTCAACTTGTTTGATCCTTTGGCGGACTGAACACGCCGAAGAACAAGGTCGCCTTCGTCAAGGCTCCGGGCATGCACTTTGCGGCTATGATAGCAGCGCAAGGCTTGCTGGTAGCGTGCAGCTCGCACAGCCACCCGAAGATGATCTTCCTCAAGGAGTGTTGCGTTGTCTTGCCGCAGCTGCTCTTGCTCAGCTTCATCGTAAGCGAGCACTCGAGGTGACCTTCCGTGGGGAGCACCGCTTCTGCACCGTAGATTAGGGAGAAGGGCGTTTGGCCGGTAGCTCGATTTGGTGTCGTTTTGAGTGACCAAAGAACCGCTGGCAACTCATCAATCCAGTGTCTTCCACATTTGCGCAGTCTGTCAAAGGTTCTTGTCTTGAGGCCACGCAGCACTTCAGCGTTCATCCTTTCTGCTTGGCCGTTGCTTCTCAGGTGAGCGACGGATGCAAAACAGATTTTGCTGCCAAGGTCTTGGATATACTGCATGAAGGTGCGGCTCGTGAATTGTGTGCCGTTGTCGGTGATGATTCTGTTAGGAACCCCGAAACGGCAAACTAATCATTTGAAGAATTTGACGGCTGATTGCGCTGTCACCTTCCTCACTGGCTCCACTTCAGGCCACTTTGTGAACTTGTCGATGGCGACGTACAAGAACTCAAAGCCCCCGGTAGCACGGGGGAAGGGGCCCAAGATATCGAGCCCCCAGACCGAAAAGGGCCAGGTGAGAGGGATTGTTTGGAAAGCTTGAGCTGGCTGATGTATGTTCTTCGAATGGAACTGGCATGCTTCACACTTGGTTACTAGCTCAGTCGCATCCTGGAGGGCAATGGGCTAATAGAAGCCTTGCCGGAAAGCTTTGCTGGCAAGTGCCCTTGATCCTATGTGAGAGCCACATATGCCCCCGTGTATCTCTGCCAAAAGCTTTTGTCCTTCTTCCCGGCAAATACACTTCAATTTCACACCGTTTGATCGCTTTCTGTATAGAATGCTATCTACAAACTGATACATACTTGACTGACGGGCTACTTTCTCAGCTTCTTCTTGCTCATCGGGAAGTTCTCCTGTTTGAAGGAAATGAACTATCTGCTGTGCCCATGTCGGAGCCTGTGGCTCGACGACAAGGACTAAAGGCATTTCTTCGGCCGTGGGAGCGCTTGCCTCGGCGGCAAGAACCTGGGGTTCTGCGCGAAGCTGCTGCTCGCCGACAACCGTGTCGTTGTTCCCGGCAACATTTTTGCTGGCGGCTTCAGGAAGCCCTGCCAGAAAGTACTTGCCGGTATTCAACTTCCTTCTCTTACCAGCCCGCATTGATGGAGTGACTGTTGGTTGATTCAAATGGAGCACAAAAGTTCCCGGTTCCACAAAAAGCTTTTGAGCGGCACACTTTGACAAGCTATCAGCAATGTTGTTTTCCGCATGAGGGACGTGCTTTGTTCGCAACCCGTCAAAGTGTTCTTCCAATTTCCTCACTTCTTCCATGTACGCTTCCATCAACGGGCTCTGATAATCTTTGTTTACTTGCTTCACAACAAGCTGCGAGTCACCGCGGATGATCAATTTTTTGATCCCAAGGTCCACTACGATCCTAAGACCAGCAAGGAGTCCTTCGTACTTAGCAGTGTTGTTTGTAGCTTGCTCCCTGGGAAAGTGCATTTGAACCACGTACTTGAGGTGCTCTCTGGTGGGTGCGACAAGCAACACTCCGGCACCGGCGCCTTGCAGCGAGAAGGCACCGTCAAAGTACATGATCCATTCTTTGGCTGTCTCTTTGCCGGGGAGAGCTGTTTCTCGAATTTCTTCGTCTTGCGTTGGCGTCCATTCGGCGATGAACTCCGCCAAGGCTCTGCTCTGGATGGTTAAGTGCTTTCAAACTTACAAAGCTTGACAATTCCAACGCCCACTCCACTATCCTACCGGTTGCCTCTGGATTTCTCAAAATGTGTTGCAACGGGAAGCGAGTGACAACGGTGATTTCGTGTGCTTGGAAGTAGTGGCGCAGCTTTCTCGAGGCCATAAGGAGGCCGAAAAGCAGCTTCTGGACGCCGGAATATCTTGATCTAGCCCCCTGCAGAAGGGAACTAATAAAACACACGGGTCGCTGCACCACCTTCTTCTTCGGCACCACTTGCTGATCAGCTTCATTTGCTTGTGCTGTTTTTGATTTGTCGGCACCAGGCCTTGCCGGAGAAGATTTCGGTTTATCGCTGGACGCGCTTGCCATGGCTGCTTCTTCGTCATCGACTTCTCTCTGCGCCACTAATGCAACACTAGCCACTTGATTTGTTGCCACTATGTATAGCAGCAACGGCTCTTGTGGTCTAGGTGCAACTAGTGTTGGCGCGGAGGAGAGGTATCTTTTCAAGTCCTATAGCGCGGCCTCCGCTTCCGGAGTCCATTTCATCAGACCTGCCTTTTTCAAAATCTTGAAAAATGGCAGGGCGCACTTAGCGGATCTTGAAATGAACCTACTCAAGGCAGCAACGCAGCCGGCAAGACGCCGCACATCTTTGACGCTTTTTGGTGCTTGAATCTGCTCAATGGCTTTGATCTTGTCGGGATTTGCTTCAATTCCTCACTGAGATACAAAGAATCCGAGAAGTTTGCCGGATGGAAGGCCAAACACACACTTCTCGGGATTGAGCTTCAAGTTGATTTTGTGCAAGTTTGCAAACGTCTCTTCTAAATCTTGAATGAGGGTAGACTTGTCCTTGGTTTTGACCACTATATCATCCATGTATGCTTCCACATTCCTGTGCAGCTGGGGCTCAAAACCAATCTGAACCGCCCTTGCAAATTTTGAACCGGCACTCTTTAATCCGAAAGACATACGCACGAAGCAGTATGTGCCACATGGAGTAATGAATGCGGTTTTCTCCTCATCCTCCTTGGCCATGAATATTTGATGGTATCCAGAATATGCATCAAGGAAGGAGAGCAAATTACAGCCTGAGGTAGAGCCTACAATATGGTCAATGCGCGGCAAGGGGAAAGGATCCTTTGGACATGCTTTGTTAATATCAGTGTAGTCAATACAAAGTCTCCACTTTCCGTTTGCTTTGCGCACCACAACTGGATTTGCCAACCAAGTTGGATGTAGTACACCTCTAACCAATCCTGCTGCTTCAAGCTTCTTGATTTCTTCGGCAATGAACTGTTGCCGCTCCAACGCTTGCTTCCGAACTTTTTGCTTGACAGGCCGGGCATGGGGACAGACAGCAAGGTGGTGCTCAATTACCTCCCTGGGAACGCCGGGGATGTCAGATGGTCGCCATGCAAACACATCGACATTCGCCCGCAGGAAGGCAACGAGCGCGCTTTCCTATTTGCTGTCAAGGGTGGCACTGATGGTGAAGGTGCCATCAGTGCCGTCCTCCCTCGTCGGCACCTTTTTGGTTGCCGGTGAAGCAGCTTTGGATATCTTATCGGCAGAGTACTCCGGCAAGTCTTCAACAGGCGCGCAGCACTCCGAAGAGATACGCTTCCCGGAATCCTTGCTAGAGGTCTTGCCGGACTTCTTCTTTTCCTTCTTCTTGGTGGGAGCTGGTGTCTTGGCGGCCTCTGCTGCAACCGCATCACTGTACATCTTGTCGATGCAAATGACTGCATCTTTCTTGTCGGATTTGATGGAAATGACACCCATCGGCCCTGGCATCTTCAATGTGTTGTAAGCATAGTGAGATGCTACCATGAATTTCGCCAAGGCTGGGCGGCCAAGAATTCCATTGTGCGGCAAGGGGATCTTGACAATGTCAAACACAATCTTTTCTGTTCTATAGTTCAGTTCCCCGCCAAACGTCACCGGTAATGTGATCTTTCCCTTGGGCTGGCTTCTTCCCGGGTTCACTCCTTGAAACGTGCCCGTTTTCTTAATTTCCTCGTCGGGGATCTGCAGCCTTTTGATAACTTCTGGAGAGATCAGATTCAGACCGGCCCCACCGTCAACTAACATCTTTGTTACTTGGAGGTTGCGAATTGTTGGTGAAACCAACAACGGCAAACACCCGACCGCAGTTACGCAATCAAGGTGGTCCTCAGCATAAAAAATGATAGGCGTGTGTGACCATTTGAGTGGCTTCTGAGAGCCCATTGCCGGTTCCGCCGCATTAACCTCACGCGCCCATTGCTTAAGTTGGCAGTGAGAGGAGTGCAAAGATGCTCCTTCGTCGATGCACATGGCATCGGTTGCCTTCTGGAATTCTTGTTCGCTGGTCTCATCATCATCCTCTTCGTCGCTCCCATCATCTTCCTCTTTCTTGTCTTGGCCTCTTGCAGGTTTCTCTTTCTGCTGCTTGGCCTTGCCACGGCGGCCTCCTCGACCACCACGACCCTTTTTGCCGGATCCACCGGTACCATCTTGACCTTTCTCTTTGTCACGCTTTTCGTATTCAGCTTTCTGTTTCTCAACAAGGTGCTCGACTTGCCGGCACTCTTGGAGATCGTGGGCTTTAGTACGGTGAATTTTGCAGTATGGTCCATCAGACTTGCTGGCTTTCTCGTTTGCCGCCGCCTCCTGGCAAGCGGCGTATACAGCAGCCTCCTTGCCGGAGTTTTCAATCTTGGCTTTCTTGGCGGACTCGGAGTTGCCGGAGCCTTCGACAGCCATAACGGTTTTGCCCTTGCGCTTCCTGTTATGCTTTCGGCCTTTCTTCCTCGGGGTGGCAGCATCATCGTCCTCAGAATCTACCTCGGCACCAGCGTCCTCCCCGGGAAGCCTTCTTCCTTCCTCAGCACGTGCACACTTATCCACCAACGTGTAGAGCTCGTTGACGGTCTTGGGCAACTTGACGTTCATTTTCTCCCGCATCCTTCGATTGCGCACATTCGTGTGAAAGGCGGCAATGACGGCTATGGGGTGCACATCTGGAATGTTACGGTGCACACGGCTGAACCTCTGGATGAACTTGCTTAAAGTTTCACCATCTCTTTGCGGGATCACTTGTAGGTCGCTGGGCTGTCCAGGGGTCTTGTGGCCTCCGGTAAAGGTACCAACGAATTCGTTGCAGAGATTTGACCACGAAGAAATGGAGTTCTCCGGCAAGTTCATCAGCCAAGACCTCACATTGGGTTTCAGTACCAACGGGAAGTAGTTGTCGAGGATTTTCTCATCTCTTCCCCCGGCAGCTTGTACGACAATCGTGTAGATGCCCAGAAACTCTGCCGGGTTCAGCTTGCCGTCGTACTTTTCTGGTACTTCTGGCTTGAAGGCTCGGACGAACGGCCATCGGACTTGCCGCAGCTCACGGGTGAAGGCGGGACACCCAACCTCGTAAGGTAGATATTCGCCAACCCCTGGCACAGGCTCATCAATGATGGGGCCATTGCGCGCGTCGGATTGACGGCGCGCCTCCTGGCGCCGTTCGATGGTGGTGCGGGCGTCTTCTGCCCGCCTGTCTAGCAGCACTTGCCGCTGGTCTTGCCGCGCTCGCGGATCCGAAGAGGCCATCGACACTTCGTCGGGCTCGAAAGATTGTCAAGCCTGCCGCGGTTGTTGGCGTTGCTGCTGTTGAGACTGTTGCCGCTGAGGTGATTGCACTGTTAGCATAGTACCATCAACGCCGCGACCAGCTGGAACTGCCGGTGCTGTTTGCGGACGCCGTGAGGGCTCCGCTTGCTGTGATTTACTGGTCTCGGCAAACCCAATCAAGCTTTGGATGGTGGCTCTCCACTCATCCATCTTCTCTACCGCTGGAGGGAAGTTCAGCAGCATCTGGGCTCGCGCCATTGCTTCTGCCGCTATGGCTGGCATGGCCGGAAGCGAAGAGCGCGACGTCACTCTACTCCTGGCGGAGCCAGCAGGAGCGCCATCGCGGTCTTGCTGCCGCGACACATGATCAGTAGCGGGTCGCCGTGGCGGAGGTGGTGCCTGAGGATCTGGGATTTGATCAACAGGAGTCTTGCCGTGAGGTCGCCGCTGCCCGGAGTCGTTGGCGCCGCTCGGGGCTGTTCCACGCCCGTTGTGCGAGGGACGTGGTGTCTGTCCCGAAGCTGCATCCTTGGACATCGCCACGGCGGGATCTTGGCTCGCGCCGGCCCGGGCACTGCCGCTCCGGTGGCTGCATTCGTCGGCGCGGCGAGGAGGAGGAGGAGGACGTCCGTCCGCTCCGCCCGCGCCGTCGCGGCTCTGTTCGCCAGAGGATCGAGGAGGTCGACTGCCTCCAGCGCGCTTGTCTCCTGTGCCGACCGCGGTGGGCGTGGCGACCGCGCCGCCTGCGCTGGTAGTGCCAACCGCGGTATCCGCACTGCCCGCATTGGTCGCGCCGCCTGCGCCGCCTGTGGATGCGTGCGGGGTGGCCGTCATCGTGATGCCCTTCTTCTTGGGCGCGATCGACGACGAGGAGGACAACGAGGAAGTTGATGAAGATGATGAAGAAGACGCGCAATCCACTGATCAAGGTTCGCGCAAGCGATGCCCCCTACCTGGCGCGCCAAAGATGTCGCGGGTGACACGACCATCTATGGGGCCATCCAGCCCCTTGTGGTTCGGCAGGGGGGTCAACGTGCACAAAGAGCATGATCAATGGAAAACGCAAGGGATTTACCCAGGTTCGGGCCGCTGAGAAGCGTAAAACCCTACTCCTGCTTTTGGTGTATTGGTTGTGTATGAACACGAGTACAAGGAGCGCTTCCCCGGCAAGGTGCGGAAGAGGCAGCTACACATGCGAGTTGTGTAAAGGGGTCCGAATCCCTCTAACTATTGCCTTGGCCCTCCTTTTATAGCTCAAGGGGTTACCACAGTGGCAAAACAGTAATTACATAATGATTAGATAGCAAACAGTGCTATCATACCTAATTCTGCCAGTTTCGGACAAAGGCATTAAATGCATCATTAAGTGTCATGTGGAGAGGTAGTCCCGGCAAGGTTTCTGCACTGCTCGCCCAACTACCTCGTATTATTCTGACACGCCTCCTGGACGGGTATCATTAAAGGCAAATCCTGTCCCAGTGTGCTGACACGAGTCCGACAAGCCTTACCAACCAGCCTGCGCGGTCGACACCTCATCCACTAACGAACATCTGTGCGGTGAGGTGGAGCGCTGGAGGGCTAGCAGAAGCTTGCCGGTACGGAGCTTGCCGGGTCTTCACCTTGCCGGTTTAGCCTTGCTGGCAAGGAATGTCTTCATCTTTGGTACTGGTTGAGTGCTCGTTGGTGCTGTGCCTTGAGCTTCACCCCAGTGGCTTCCGCAACTGGGTCCTGAATCTTGGTCTTGGCGGTTCCCGGCAAGGCTTGGCCGGCAAGGAGGCTGCTACTGTCTGTGCATAAGTCAGGGTATAAAATACCCATGTTTTATACACCGACAGAAGCAGAGGTTGTCACGCGCTTTTTGTTGTTGGATGCACAAGCTCTTAATGCAAAGGAACGTCACTTTATCTTGCCCCTTGTGATAGCAACCTTTATTATGCAGTCCATCGCTTTTATTTCTTTGCCATTACAAGTTCGTACAAAGCTTATTTTCCCTTACAATAAAAGTTCATACACATTTAGAGGCATTTTTATTGCTTTTTTGCACCGATGACAACTTACTTGAAGGATCTTATTCAATCCATAGGTAGATATAGTGGACTCTCATGACATGAAACTAGGTTTAAGGGTTTTTGATGCACAAGTAGTATCTCTACTTGGTGCAGATTTTTGGCTAGCAAAGATATTGAGCAAGCACCACATGTTGCAGGATCTATGACAATATAACTTCTATGTGAATATAAGCAAGCATAATTCATTACGATGTCTTCCTTGTCCAACGTCAACAATTTGACATAAAATACTTAATGGGGGCTCACAATCATAAAAGATGTCCAAGATAGTGTATTTGCATGTGAATCTTCTCTTCCCTATTAATTTTTTCATGAATTGCATCATTGACCAATGCTATGTTTGTTAACTTTCAATAAATTTTACCACTTATACTTTTCTTTATGTAATGTCATTACTTTCCATAAGATTAGCATATGATCTTCTTCATTATTTTCATTGCTAGGATTGAAACATAAAAGTAAAGAAGCAAAAACTCAAACTACTCTTTATTATATAACTCTCAACTCAATTACATAGATAGATAGATCACGAAACTAGCACTTGAAAATAGATCATACTAAACTTTTATTCAACTAAATCACGAAATCACTAAGGATCGATATAGGTAAAGATAATAAAAGTGATGGTGATACGATACCGGGGCACCTCCCCCAAGCTTGGCACAAGCCAAGGGGAGTGCCCATACCCATGTACTCAAGTTTCCTTCTTCGGTGAAGGTGGTGGTGATGAAGTGGTGGGCTTGTCCTTCATGACATTAATTAGGATCTCCTTTAGGCTCTGGATTTCCCCGAGCACATGCTGTGTCATCTCTGTATTCTTTTGGACTTCAGCCATAATATGCTTATTCTCTGGCCCCCAAGCATTCTTTCATGCATCACTTTCACTTGGACGAGAGATGTCCCAATTGGAGGGTATGTGCATATGAGGAGTATTTTCAATCCCATAATTGTGAACCAAATAATGAAAATTGTTCCGATGTAACCTGCGTAAGGGCCTTCTAAGGGGAAGCCCTTCTTGTACCTCTGGATTTCCATGGCCTGTAGTGCTTCTCACGGCTTGATGAGGGTTCGGAATTGTGGAGATGCCGGCAAGGGTGCCCCTCTCGGAAGCCAGAGGGTGAACCTCAAGCAAATCTCCATCATCCTCTTCCATGGTGACCTCTCCTTCCTCCCCCCTCCTGAGTTCCATCTGCATCAACCAAGCGTTGTCTCCCACATTGTTGGAGGAAGAGGAAGACATGATGCCTGGCCTCGAAATTTGACAAAAAATAGCATGAAACAAGAACAGAGGATATTTCTGCGATACGGTGGTCAACACGTCCGGGAGTATATATAAAGAATTTTTATCTTGCAAAACAAGTATTCCAGAAGAAAACGGAGTCGGCAAGGCTCACGAGGGGCCCACGAGCCACCAGGGCGCGCCAGGGGGGGTGGCGCCCCCTGGTGCCTCGTGTGCACCTCGTGGGTCCCCTCGGCTGTTTCTTATTTTTGTATTTTTTCTAATATTCCAAAACTGACAGAAAGTATTTTTATGGAATTTTTGGAGTTGGTTTACTTACCGTATCACGTACCTCTTCCTTTTCAGGGTTCTGGAGTGTTCTGGAAGGTCTCTCTTATGTATTCCTCCGGTGTAATTGTTTCAATAATATTAGTTTCAACATTAATGGGAGTACCTGAAATATAATGCTTAATTCTTTGCCCATTCACCACTCTCGGATTAGTGCCTTCGAAGTTGTTTATTTTGATGGCTCCGGAGCGATAAACTTCTTCGATGATATACGGTCCTTCCCATTTAGAGAGAAGTTTTCCTGCAAAGAATCTCAAACGAGAATTGTACAATAGAACTTGCTCACCCACTTTGAATTCCCGTTTTTGAATTCTTTTATCATGCCATCTTTTAACTTTTTCTTTAAACAATTTGGCATTTTCATAAGCTTGGGTTCTCCATTCATCTAATGAGCTAATATCAAATAACCTCTTTTCACCGGCAAGTTTAAAATCATAATTGAGTTATTTAATTGCCCAATATGCTTTATGTTCTAACTCAAGAGGTAAATGACATGCTTTTCCATAAACCATTTTATAAGGAGACATACCCATAGGATTTTTATAAGCAGTTCTATAAGCCCATAATGCATCGTCAAGTTTCTTAGACCAATTCTTTCTAGATCTATTGACGGTTTTTTGCAAAATTAATTTTATTTCTATATTGCTCAATTCTACTTGAACACTAGATTGAGGGTGATAGGGAGATGCAATTCTATGGTTGACATCATATTTAGCAAGTAGTTTACGGAATGCACCATGAATAAAATGTGAACCACCATCAGTCATTAAATATCTAGGGACTCCGAATCTCGGGAAAATAACTTCTTTAAGCATTTTAATAGAAGTGTTATGATCAGCACTACTAGTTGGAATAGCTTCTACCCACTTAGTAACATAATCAACAACAACTAAAATATGAGTATACCCATTGGATTTAGGAAAAGGTCCCATATAATCAAATCCCCAAACATCAAATGGTTCAATAGCAAGTGAATAATTCATAGGCATTTCCTGACGTCTACCAACATTACCAATTCTTTGACATTCATCACAAGATAAGACAAACTTACGAGCATCCTTGAAAAGAGTAGGCCAATAAAAACCAGATTGTAATACCTTATGTGCAGTTCTGTCTCCCGCATGGTGTCCTCCGTAAGCCTCGGAATGACACTTCCGTAGGATTTGTTCCTGTTCATGCTCAGGTATACAACCTCTAATAATACCATCTACTCCTTCTTTATAAAGATGTGGGTCATCCCAAAAGTAATGTCTTAAATCATAGAAGAACTTTTTCTTTTGTTGGTATGTGAAACTAGGTGGTATAAATTTAGCAACAATATAATTAGCATAGTCTGCATACCAAGGAGTATTACGAGAAGCATTTATGACAGCTAACTGTTCATCAGGAAAATCATCATTAATAGGAAGTGGGTCATCAAGAATATTTTCCATTCTAGACAAATTATCTACTACGGATTCTCAGCTCCCTTTCTATCAATAATATTCAAGTCAAATTCTTGTAGCAATAGAACCCACCTAATGAGTCTAGGTTTAGCATCTTTCTTTACCATAAGATATTTAATAGCAGCATGATCGGTGTGAACAGTTACTTTAGAATCAACTATGTAAGATCTGAATTTATCACATGCAAACACAACTGCTAAAAATTCTTTCTCAGTAGTAGCATAATTTCTTTGGGCACTGTTTAGAGTTTTACTAGCATAATGGATAACATTTAATTTCTTATCAACTCTCTGTCCTAGAACAGCACCAACAGCATAATCACTAGCATCGCACATAATTTCAAAAGGCAAGTTCCAATCAGGTGGTTGAACAATAGGTGCAGTGGTTAAGGCTTTCTTAAGTGTTTCAAAGGCTTCTACACAATCATCATCAAAAAGAAACGGAACATCTTTTTGCAAGAGATTGGTAAGAGGTCTAGAAATTTTAGAGAAGTCTTTAATAAACCTCCTATAGAAACTAGCATGACCTAGGAAACTTCTTATACCTTTAATATCTTTAGGACATGGCATTTTCTCAATAGCATCAACCTTAGCTTTATCAACTTCAATACCTCTTTCAGAAATTTTATGCCCTAAGACAATACCTTCATTCACCATAAAGTGGCACTTCTCCCAATTCAATACAAGATTAGTTTCTTCACATCTTTGCAAAACTCGATCAAGGTTGCTTAAGCAATCATCAAAAGAAGTTCCGTAAACGGAAAAATCATCCATGAAAACCTCAACAATCTTTTCACAAAAGTCAGAGAATATAGCAGTCATACATCTTTGAAAGGTAGCAGGTGCATTGCATAATCCAAAAGGCATACGTCTATAAGCATAAGTTCCAAAAGGACAAGTAAAGGTGGTTTTCTCTTGGTCGGATTGTGATACAGGTATTTGAGAGAAACCAGAATATCCATCTAGGAAACAAAAGTGTGTATGCTTAGACAATATTTCTAACATTTGATCAATAAAAGGTAAGGGATAATGATCTTTTCTAGTGGCTTTGTTTAATTTTCTAAAATCAATTACCATCCTATAACCAGTTACAATTCTTTGTGGAATGAGTTCATTTTTATCATTAGGAACAACGGTAATACCTCCTTTTCTTAGGGACACAATGAATGGGACTTACCCATCTACTATCAGCTATGGGATAGATTATACCTGCTTCCAGAAGCTTTAATATTTCGGTTCATACCACCTCTTTGATCTTAGGATTTAATCGTCGTTGGTGGTCGACAACTGGTTTAACATCAGGCTCCATATTAATTTTGTGCTGACGTAGAGTGGGACTAATGCCCTTAAGATCATCAAGAGTATATCCAATAGCAGCGCGGTGCTTCCTCAGAGTTTTCAATAATCTCTTTTCTTCATGCTCTGAAAGGATAGCACTAATAATAACAGGATATATCTTCTTTTCATCAAGATAAGCATATTTCAATGTATCAGGCAATTGCTTCAATTCAAATACGGGATCACCCTTAGGTGGAGGAGGGCCTCCAAGAGTTTCAACAGGCAAATTGTGTTTAAGGATAGGTGGTTGATCAAAGAACATCCTGTCTATTTCATTTCTTTCATTCATATGCATATCGTTTTCATGGTCGAGCAAATATTGTTCTAACGGATCAGTAGGAGGTATGGCAATAGAAGCAAGACCAATAATTTCATCTTTACTAGGCAATTCTTTATCATGAGGTTGTCTACGAAACTTGGAGAAATTAAACTCATGAGACATACCACCAAAATTAACACTAACAGTTTCTTTAGCGCAATCAATCTTGGCATTAACAGTGTTCAAGAAAGGTCTACCAAATATAATGGGACAAAAATCATCTTGTGGAGAACCGAGGACTAGAAAATTAGTAGGGTATTTTATTTTTCCACACAAGACTTCAACATCTCTAATGATCCCAAGTGGTGTAATGGTATCTCTGTTTGCAAGCTTAATAGTAACATCAATGTCCTCTATTTCAATAGGTGCAATATCATTCATAATTTCTTGATATAAGGTAAACGGAATAGCACTCACACTAGCACCCAAATCACATAATCCATGATAACAATGATCTCCTATTTTAACAGAGACAACAGGCATGCCTACTACAGGTCTGTTTTTATCTTTAGGGTCTGGTTTAGCAATTCTAGCTGCTTCATCACAGAAGTAAATAACATGCCCATCTATATTATCGACCAAGAGATCCTTAACCATAGCAACATTAGGTTCAACTTTAATTTGTTCACAGGGTCTAGGTGCTCTAATATTACTTTTGTTAACCATAGTTGAAACTTTAGCATGTTCTTTAATCCCAACAGGAAAAGGTGGTTTCTCAATATAAGCAGTAGGGACAACTGGATCGACATGGTAAACAATTGTTTCTTCTTTAACACTAACAGGTTCCTCAATCTTTTCTTTAACAGGGGGATGATATTTAAACCACTTCTCCTTAGGGAGATCAACATGAGTAGCAAATGATTCACAAAAGGAAGCTACTATTTCAGAGTCAAGTCCATATTTAGTGCTAAACTTACGAAAAGCATCGGTATCCATAAAAGATTTAACACAATCGAACTCAAGTATTATACCTGACTCATTACCTTTGTCGAGTTCCCAATCTTCAGAGTTGCGTTTAATTCTTTCCAGAAGATCCCATCTGAATTCAATAGTTTTCTTCATAAAGGAGCCAGTCGAAGAAGAATCTAGCATGGTTTGATTATCATGAGAAAGCCGAGCATAAAAATTATGTAACATAATTTCTCTTGAGATCTCATGGTTGGGGCATGTGTACATCATGTACTTAAGCCTCCCCCAAGCTTGAGCGATGCTTTCTCCTTCATGAGGCCAAAAATTATATATATAATTCCGATCCCGATGAACCAAATGCATAGGATAAAATTTCTGGTGGAATTCCAGTCCCATGTATCAGTATCATCACATAGCCTATACCATGTCAATGCCTTTCCCTCCAAAGATAAAGGGAATACTTTCTTCTTAACTCCATCTCCGGATAAACCTGCAAGCTTAAACAATCCACAAATTTCATCCACATAGATCAAGTGCATATCATGATGTACCGTTCCATCTCCTGCATAAGGATTAGCTAGCAGTTTCTCTATCATACCCGAAGGAATCTCATAATAAATATTTTCAGTAGGTGCAGTAGGTTGAGGAGCAACTATTTGTGCTTCCGGTCGAGGTGAAGATACCCCGAACAAACCCCTCAAAGGATTACTTTCCATAGTGACAAGTAACAGTAAATTTCAGCACGTATTATAAATGTTTCCTTACCAAATTCCATTCACCAATGGCACTTCACTCCCCGGCAACGGCACCAGAAAAGAGTCTTGATGACCCACAAGTATAGGGGATCAATCGTAGTCCTTTCGATAAGTAAGAGTGTCAAACCCAACAAGGAGCAGAAGGAAATGACAAGCGGTTCTCAGCAAGGTATTTTCTGCAAGCACTGAAGTTATCGGTAACGAGTAGTTTGATAGCAAGATAATTTGTAACAAGTGACAAGTAGCAATAGTAACAAAGAGTGCAGCAAGGTGGCCCAATCCTTTTTGTAGCAAAGGACAAGCCGGAACGATCTCTTATAATAAGCAAAGCATTCTCGAGGACACATGGGAATTTCATCTAGTCACTTTCATCATGTTGGTTTGATTCGCGTTCGCTACTTTGATAATTTGATATGTGGGTGGACCGGTGCTTGGGTGCTGTTCTTACTTGAACAAGCCTCCCACTTATGATTACCACCTCTCGCAAGCATCCGCAACTACAAAAGAAGAATTAAGATAACTCTAACCATAGCATTAAACATATGGATCCAAATCAGCCCCTTACGGAATAGCGCATAAACTAGGGTTTAAGCTTCTGTCACTCTAGCAACCCATCATCTATACTACTTCACAATGCATTCCCTTAGGCCCAAAGATGGGGAAGTGTCATGTAGCCGACGTTCACATGACACCACCAAGAGAATCAACAACATACATATCATCAAAATATCGAACGAATACCAAATTCACATGATTACTTGTGACAAGACTTCTCCCATGTCCTCAAGAACAAAAGTAACTACTCACAAATCATCTTCATGTCCAAGATCAGAGGGGTATTAAATAGCATAATAGATCTGAACATATAATCTTCCACCCAATAAACCAACTAGCATCAACTACAAGATGTAATCAACACTACTAGCAACCCACATGTACCAATCTGAGGTTTTGAGACAAAGATTGAATACAAGAGATGAACTAGGGTTTGAGATGAGATGGTGCTATTGAAGATGTTGATGAAGATTGGTCCTCCCACGATGAGAGGATCGTTGGTGATGTCGATGGCTCCGATTTCCCCCTCCCGGAGGGAAATATCTCCAAATGGGCTTATATACCAGAAAATGGGCACTGGAGGCTGGCCAGGGGCCCCACGAGCCACCAGGGCGCGCCTGGGGGGGGGGGGGGGGTGGAGCGCCCTGGTGCCTCATGGGCACCTGGGTGTCCCCCTCTGGTACTTCTTGCTTCCAGTATCTTTTATTTATTCCAAAATAATTCTCCATGAAATTTCAGCTCATTTGGAGATGTGTAGAATAGGTATCTCTGACATAGCTTTTTCAGGTCCAGAATTCCAGCTGCCGGCAATCTCCCACCTTGTGTAAA
This sequence comes from Elymus sibiricus, assembly GCA_039707655.1. Taxonomy (NCBI): domain Eukaryota; kingdom Viridiplantae; phylum Streptophyta; class Magnoliopsida; order Poales; family Poaceae; genus Elymus; species Elymus sibiricus. The sequence goes on from CM077668.1 coordinate 346,330,149, forward strand.
TCTTGCATATTAAGAGAGAAAAGGCATTAGAATTGCTCCACAAAGTGTTATATTGATTAAAAACACTATAAATAACAGTAGTAAAACATGATGCAAAATGGACATATCAGGCACGGCCGCCCCGCACTCGGACATGACGCCGGCCGATGCTCCTTGCTGCTTCAGGTAGAACATCCGGCACCACAGCTCCACGTACGGGAGGAGGCCGACGTAGCCCTCGCACAGTGTCACGAAGGCCGCGAGATACAAGATTGCGTTCGGGCCCAAGTGATGCGGCTGGAGGCCGAAGAAGGTGAGGATGCGCCGGAAGAAGACGCTCGCGGGGGAAGTGGGTGTAGAACACCACCACCTCGCCAGCCCACGGCGCCGGCTCCGCGCCAGGCGCGCGCGCCTCCACCAACTCCGCCGGCGGCAGCCGTCGCGTGCGGCGGAGGTACCCCATGTCGTCATCAGTCACCACTGACCCCTCCCAAGAACCCCTCGGTGGCGCCATCGGCAAGAGCGGGAGGGGCATGGCCGAGAAGAGAGAACGGTGGCGGAGAAGCAGAGAGAGAAAGGCCGCCCGTGGCTCGCAGCGCGGCACAGCTGCAGCTCGAGCGGGCGACAGCATGTGACGGTGGGGTGCGCAAGGAGGAGGCAGAGGAGTTGGAGACGAAGCAACGGGCGGGGGCGAGGGAACGAATGCCTAGGCCTCTCCCCACCTTCTCATTTAAAGGCCACAACGAAACGTGGGGGAGTGGGATCGCCTGCGCCCACGATCCCCACTCCCCCGCAACGCGCGGGCATGATGTCTACTACAGAACTTATTCTTGTAGACTCGTGTTGGGCCTCCAAGCGCAGAGTTTTGTAGGACAGTAGCAATTTTCCCTCAAGTGGATGACCTAAGGTTTATCAATCCGTGGGAGGTGTAGGATGAAGATGGTCTCTCTCAAACAACCCTGCAACCAAATACAAGAAATCTCTTGTGTCCCCAACACACCCAATACAATGGCAAATTGTATAGGTGCACTAGTTCGGCGAAGAGATGGTGATACAAGTGTAGTATGGATAGGAGATATAGGTTTTTGTAATCTGAAAATAAAAAAACAGCAAGGTAGCAAGTAACAAAAGTGAGCACAAACGGTATTGCAATGCTTGAAAACAAGGCCTAGGGTTCATACTTTCGCTAGTGCAATCTCTCAACAATGCTAACATAATTGGATCATATAACAATCCCTCAACGTGCGACAAAGAATCACTCCAAAGTTCCTATTAGCGGAGAACATAAGATAGAAATTGTTGTAGGGTACGAAACCACCTTAAAGTTATTCTTTTCGATCAATCTATTGAGCTATTCCTAAAAGTGTCACAAACAGCCCTAGAGTTCATACTAAAATAACACCATATGATACGCATCAACCAACTCTAATGTCACCTAGATACTCCAATGTCACCACAAGTATCCGTGAGTTGATTATACAATATGCATAAAAAAACTTCAGATTCATAATATTCAATCCAACACAAAGAACTTCAAAGAGTGCCCCAAGATTTCTACCGGAGAAAGTAGGACGAAAACGTGCATCAACCCCTATGCATAGATTACGCCAATGTCATCTCGGGAATCCACGAGTTGAGTGCCAAAACATATATCAAGTGAATCAATATAATACCCCATTGTCACCACGGGTATTCATATGCAAGTCATACATCAAGTGTTCTCAAATCCATAAAAGTATTCAATCCGATTGTAGTGAAACCTCAAAGGTAAAAACTCAATTCATCACAACAAGATAGAGAGGGAGAAACACCATATGATCCAACTATATTAACAAAGCTCGCGGTACATCAAGATCGTGCCAAATCAAGAACGTGAGAGAGAGATAAAACACATAGCTACTAGTACAAACCCTCGGCCCCGAGGGTGAACTACTCCCTCCTCGTCATGGAGACGCCGGGATGATGAAGATGGCCTCCGATGATGATTTCCCCCTCCGGCAGGGTGCCGGAAAAGGGCTCCAGATGGGATCTCCTTGGTACGGAGGCTTGCGGCGGCGTAAAAACTCATCTAGGTTAACTTTCAGGGGTTTCTGAATATATATGATTTTTCAGCGTTGGAATCACGCAAAGAGGTGCCACAGGGGGGCCACGAGGCACCAGGGTGCGCCTGGGGGGGGTGTGTTGGAAATATGCCCTAGAGGCAATAATAAATTGGTTATTATTATATTTCCTTGTTCATGATAATCGTTTATTATCCATGCTATAATTGTATTGATTGGAAACTCAAATACATGTGTGGGTACATAGACAACACTGTGTCCCTAGTAAGCCTCTAGTTGACTAGCTCGTTGATCAAAGATGGTTAAGGTTTCCTAGCCATAGACATGAGATGTCATTTGATAACAGGATCACATCATTAGGAGAATGATGTGATGGACAAGACCCAAACTGTAAACGTAGCATTTGATCGTGTCAGTTTATTGCTATTGTTTTCTGCATGTCAAGTATCTGTTCCTTTGACCATGAGATCATGCAACTCACTGACACCGGAGGAATACCTTGTGTGTATCAAACGTCGCAACGTAACTGGGTGACTATAAAGGTGCTCTACAGGTATCTCCGAGGGTGTCTGTTGGGTTGGCATGGATCAAGACTGGGATTTGTTACTCCGTGTGACGGAGAGGTATCTCAGGGCCCACTCGGTAATACAACATCACATTGAGCCTTGCAAGCAAAGTGACTAAAGAGTTAGCCACAGGATCTTGTATTACGGAACGAGTAAAGAGACTTGCCGGTAACGAGATTGAACTAGGTATACTGATACCGACGATCGAATCTCGGGCAAGTAACATACCGAAGAACAAAGGGAACAGCATACGGGATTAACTGAATCCTTGACATAGAGGTTCGACCGATAAAGATCTTCGTAGAATATGTAGGAGCCAATATGGGCATCCAGGTCCCGCTATTGGTTATTGGCCGTAGAGGTGTCTCGGTCATGTCTACATAGTTCTCGAACCCGCAGGGTCTACACACTTAACGTTTGGTGACGATTAGTATAATTGAGTTATTATGTTGGTGACCGAAAGTTGTTCGGAGTCCCGGATAAGATCCCGGACGTGACGAGGATCTCCGGAATAGTCCGGAGGTAAAGATTGATATATGTGATAATAGTGTTTTGATCTCTGGAAGGGTTCCGGAGTTCACCGGAAGGGGTTCCGGATGTTTACCGAAGTGTTCGGGTGCAGCAACACTTTATATGAGCCAAAGGGATAAAGCCCACAAGGTATTGGAAAGTGCAAAAGTAGTTTTGCTGCCGCGTAAGCGGTACTACCGCTTGGTGAAGCGGTACTACCGCCGGAGCGGTACTACCGCTTGTGTGAAGCGGTACTACCGCCCAAGCGGTACTACCGCTTGTGTGAAGCGGTACTACCGCTTGTGCGCGGCTGTGCACGATTCGGCAGGGTCCGAATTGGACTCTTTTCCTGCGGGCCAAACCGACCTTGTGCGGGCAAAACCGACCCGGAGGAGGCTTTTACTCCAAGTTTAGACCCCAAGGCTCAACATATAAATAGAGGGGCAGGGCTAGCACACGGGATACATCAGGATTTCCCAAGCCGTGTGCCGGCAACCCTAGCCCTCTAGTTCCTCCGTCATAATCTCCGTAGTGCTTGGCGAAGCCCTGCAGAGATTGTTCCTCACCACCATCACCACGCCGTCGTGCTGCTGGAACTCAACCACTACTTCACCATCGCTCGCTGGATCGAGGAGGTGAAGGCGTCATCAAGCCGTACGTGTGTTGAACGCGGAGGTGCCGTCCGTTCGGCACTAGATCGGAAGGATCGTGATTGGATCGCGGGACGCTCGGCGATTTGGATCGCGAAGACGTTCGACTACATCAACCGCGTTTATTAACGCTTCCGCTTAGCGATCTACAAGGGTATGTAGATTCACTCTCCCTCTCGTAGATGCTCATCACCATGGATAGATCTTGCGTGTGCGTAGGAAAATTTTTGTTTCCCATGCAACGTTCCCCAACAGTGGCATCTGAGCTAGGTCTATGCGTAGATGAGATCTCGAGTAGAACACAAACGAGTTGTGGGCGTGGATGTATACATATTGCTTGCCGTTACTAGTTGATACTTGATTCCGCGGTATTGTGAGATGAAGCGGCCCGGACCGACATTACGCGTACGCTTACGCGAGACTGGTTTCACCGCTGCGTGCACTTGTTGCATAAAGGTGACTGGCGGGTGTCTGTCTCTCTCACTTTAGTTGAATCGGTTCAATGAAGAGGGTTCTTTTAGAAGATCAAAAAGCAATCACTACACCACGTTGTGGTTTTGCGTAGGTAAGAACGGTTCTTGCAAACCCGTAGCAGCCACGTAAAATTTGCAACAACAATTAGAGGACGTCTAACTTGTTTTTGCAGGGTATGTTGTGATGTGATATGGCCAATTACATGATGAGATATATGTGATGTATGAGATGATCATGTTTTGTATAGAATATCACGACTTGCATGTCGATGAATACGGCAACTGGCAGGAGCCATAGAGTTGTCTTTAATTATTGTATGACCTGCGTGTCAATCATTAAGCGCTATGTAATGCTTTACTTTATCGCTAAACGTTAGCAATAGTCGTGGAAGCAACAGTCGGCGCGACAACCTTATGGCGACACGTTGATGGAGATCAAGATGATGGAGATCATGGTGTCATGCCGGTGACGATGGAGATCATGCCGGTGCTTTGGAGATGGAGATCAAAAGCACAAGTTCATGGCCATATCATGTCACTTATGATTTGCATGTGATGTTAATCCTTTTATGCATCTTATTTTGCTTAGGACGACGGTAGCATTATAAGGTGATCCCTCACTTAAATTTCAAGATAAATTGTGTTCTCCCCAAGTGTGCACCGTTGCGAAAGTTCGTCGTTTCGAGACACGCCGTGATGATCGGGTGTGATAGACTCTACGTTCGCATACAACGGGTGCAAGCCATGTTGCACGTGCGGAACACTCGGGTTAAACTTGACGAGCCTAGCATGTACAGACATGGCCTCGGAACACAAGAGACCGAAAGGTCGAACATGCGTCATATAGTAGATATGATCAACATGAAGATGTTCACCATTGAAACCACCTCAACTCACGTGATGATCGGACTTGAGTTGGTGGATTTGGATCATGTTACACTCGAATGACCGGAGGGATGTCAATTTGAGTGGGAGTTTTTAAGTAATATGATTAACTAAACTCATTATCTAAGAACAATAGTCTAAGTTGTCTTTGCTATATTTATGTTGTAGATCATGGCTCGCGCAGTAGCACCCCTGAATTTTAATGCGTTCCTAGAGAAAGCTAAGTTGAAAGATGATGGAAGTAACTTTGTGGACTGGGCCCGTAATCTAAGGATTATCCTTACGGCTTCCCAGAAGGCTTATGTCCTTGATGCACCGCTTGGTGATCCACCCGCTCCAGTTGAGTCTCTAGACGTTGTGAACGCCTGGCAGGCTCGTTCTGATGATTACTCAATAGTTCAATGTGCAATGTTGTATGGCTTAGAACCGGGACTTCAAAGACGTTTTGAACGTCATGGAGCATATGAGATGTTCCAGGAGTTGAAGTTTATCTTTCAGAAGAATGCCCGGATCGAGAGATATGAGATCTCCGATAAGTTCTATGCTTGCAAGATGGAGGAGAACGGGTCTATCAGTGATCACGTGCTCAGAATGTCTGGGTACTCCACCCGTCTGGCTGAGTTAGGGATGCCCCTTCCGCCAGAGGCTATCACTGACAGAGTTCTTCAATCATTGCCACCTAGCTACAAGAACTTCGTGTTGAACTATAACATGCACGGGATGAACAAGTCAGTCGCCGAGCTGTTTGCGATGCTGAAAGCCGCTGAGTCTGAAATTCAGAAGGAGCATCAAGTGTTGATGGTCAATAAAACCACTAGTTTCAAGAAAGATGGCAAGGGTAAGAAGGGTAACTCCAAGCAGAGTGGCAAAGCAGTTGCTCCTCTCGTGAAGAAACCCAAGGCTGGACCCAAACCAGAAACTGTGTGTTTTCATTGCAAGGGAACTGGACACTGGAAGCGGAATTGCCCCAAGTATTTGGCTGACAAGAAGGCGGCCAACAACAAACAAGGTATATATGATATACATGTTATTGATGTGTACCTTACCAACTCTCGTTGTAGTGCCTGGGTATTTGATACCGGTGCGGTTGCTCATATTTGCAACTCAAAACAGGAACTGCGGAATAGACGGAGGCTGGCAAAGGACGAAGTGACGATGCGCGTGGGAAATGGTTCCAAGGTTGATGTGATCGCCGTCGGCACGCTCGCTCTTCGATTACCGTCGGGATTAGTGATGAACCTAAATAAGTGTTATTTGGTGCCTGCGTTAAGCATGAACATTATATCTGGATCTTGTTTATTGCGAGACGGTTACTCATTTAAATCAGAGAATAATGGTTGTTCTATTTATATGAGTAATATCTTTTATGGTCATGCACCCGATGTGAGGGGTTTATTCTTATTGAATCTCGATAGTAATGATACACATGTTCATAACATTGATGCCAAAAGATGTAGAATTGATAATGATAATACCACTTTCTTGTGGCACTGCCGTTTAGGTCATATTGGCGTAAAACGCATGAAGAAGCTCCATGCTGATGGACTTTTGGAGTCACTTGATTTTGAATCACTTGACACATGTGAGCCATGCCTCATGGGCAAGATGACTAAAACGCCGTTCTCTGGAACAATGGAACGGGCAAGTGACTTATTGGAAATCATACATACTGATGTGTGCGGTCCGATGAGTATTGAGGCGCGCGGTGGTTATCGTTACTTTCTCACCTTCACTGATGACTTAAGTAGATATGGGTATATTTACTTAATGAAACACAAGTCTGAAACATTTGAAAAGTTCAAACAATTTCAGAGTGAAGTTGAGAATCATCGTAACAAGAAGATTAAATTCCTACGATCTGATCGAGGAGGAGAATATCTGAGTTATGAGTTTGGCAGTCACTTAAGACAGTGTGGAATTGTTTCACAATTAACACCGCCTGGAACACCACAGCGTAATGGTGTGTCCGAACGTCGTAATCGAACCTTATTGGATATGGTGCGATCTATGATGTCTCTTGCCGATTTGCCACTATCGTTTTGGGGTTATGCATTAGAGACAGCTGCATTCACTTTAAATAGGGCACCATCGAAATCCGTTGAGACAACGCCATATGAACTTTGGTTTGACAAGAAGCCAAAGCTGTCGTTTCTTAAAGTTTGGGGATGTGATGCTTATGTCAAAAAGCTTCAGCCTGAAAAGCTGGAACCCAAAGCGGAGAAATGCGTCTTCATAGGATACCCAAAAGAGACAGTTGGGTATACCTTCTACCTCAGATCCGAAGGCAAAGTGTTTGTCACTAAAAACGGAACATTTCTTGAGAAAGAGTTTCTCTCGAAAGAATTGAGTGGGAGGAAGATAGAACTTGATGAGGTTGTTGAACCTTTACTTCAACCTGAGAGTAGCGCAGCGCAGAAAGTTGTTTCTGTGGAGCCTACATTAGCTGAAGAGGAAGTTAATGATGATGATCATGAAGCTTTGGATCAAGTTGCTATCGAACCTCGTAGGTCGACAAGGACGCGTACTGCTCCCGAGTGGTACGGCAACCCTGTCTTAGAGGTCATGTTGTTAGACAACGATGAACCTACGAGCTATGGAGAAGCGATGATGGGCCCGGATTCCGAGAAGTGGTTAGAGGCCATGAAATCCGAGATGGGATCCATGTATGAAAACAAAGTATGGACTTTGGAAGTATTACCTGAAGGGCGTAAGGCCATTCAGAACAAATGGATCTTTAAGAGGAAGACGGACGCGGACGGTAATGTCACCGTCTATAAAGCTCGACTTGTGGCAAAGGGTTTTTCACAAGTTCAAGGAGTTGACTACGATGAGACCTTCTCACCCGTAGCGATGCTTAAGTCCGTCAGAATCATGTTAGCAATAGCTGCCTTTTTCGATTATGAAATTTGGCAGATGGATGTCAAAACAGCGTTCCTTAACGGTTTCCTTAAGGAAGAGTTGTATATGATGCAACCAGAAGGTTTTGTCGATCCAGAGAATGCTGACAAAGTTTGCAAACTCCAGCGATCCATTTATGGACTGGTGCAAGCATCTCGGAGTTGGAATCTTCGTTTTGATGAGGTGATCAAAGCGTTCGAGTTTATACAAGTTTACGGAGAAGCTTGTATTTACAAGAAAGTGAGTGGGAGCTCTATAGCGTTTCTAATCTTATATGTGGATGACATATTGCTGATTGGAAACAATATAGAAATGCTGGAAAGCGTAAAGGAATATTTGAACAAGAGTTTTTCAATGAAGGACCTAGGAGAAGCTGCTTTCATATTAGGCATCAAGATCTATAGAGATAGATCGAGACGCTTAATAGGACTTTCACAAAGCACATACCTTGATAAGATTTTGAAGAAGTTCAAAATAGATCAGTCCAAGAAGGGGTTCTTGCCTGTTTTGCAAGGTGTGAAGTTGAGTAAGACTCAATGCCCAGTGACTGCAGAAGATAGAGAAAAGATGAGTGTCATCCCCTATGCTTCAGCCATAGGCTCTATCATGTATGCAATGCTGTGCACAAGACCCGATGTCAGCCTTGCCATAAGTATGGCCGGAAGGTTTCAAAGTGATCCAGGAATGGAACACTGGACGGCGGTCAAGAATATCCTGAAGTACCTGAAAAGGACTAAGGACATGTTTCTCGTTTATGGAGGTGATCAAGAGCTCGTCGTAAAGGGTTACGTCGATGCAAGCTTTGACACTGATCCGGATGACTCTAAGTCGCAAACCGGATACGTATTTATTCTTAATGGGGGTGCGGTTAGCTGGTGCAGTTCCAAGCAAAGCGTGGTAGCTGATTCTACATGCGAAGCGGAGTACATCGCAGCCTCGGAGGCGGCGAAGGAAGGTGTCTGGATGAAGGAGTTCATGACAGATCTTGGAGTAGTGCCTAGTGCGCTTAACCCAATGACTCTGTTTTGTGATAACACTGGTGCCATTGCTCTAGCCAAGGAACCAAGATTTCACAAGAGGACCAGACACATAAAACGACGTTTCAATTCCATCCGCGATTACATCAAGGAGGACGACATAAATATTTGCAAAGTACACACGGATCTGAATGTTGCAGATCCGATGACTAAACCTCTTCCAAGGGCTAAACATGAACAACACCAGAACTGCATGGGTGTTCGATTCATTACAATGTAAATCACATAGTGATGTGAACTAGATTATTGACTCTAGTGCAAGTGGGAGACTGTTGGAAATATGCCCTAGAGGCAATAATAAATTGGTTATTATTATATTTCCTTGTTCATGATAATCGTTTATTATCCATGCTATAATTGTATTGATTGGAAACTCAAATACATGTGTGGGTACATAGACAACACTGTGTCCCTAGTAAGCCTCTAGTTGACTAGCTCGTTGATCAAAGATGGTTAAGGTTTCCTAGCCATAGACATGAGATGTCATTTGATAACAGGATCACATCATTAGGAGAATGATGTGATGGACAAGACCCAAACTGTAAACGTAGCATTTGATCGTGTCAGTTTATTGCTATTGTTTTCTGCATGTCAAGTATCTGTTCCTTTGACCATGAGATCATGCAACTCACTGACACCGGAGGAATACCTTGTGTGTATCAAACGTCGCAACGTAACTGGGTGACTATAAAGGTGCTCTACATGTATCTCCGAGGGTGTCTGTTGGGTTGGCATGGATCAAGACTGGGATTTGTTACTCCGTGTGACGGAGAGGTATCTCAGGGCCCACTCGGTAATACAACATCACATTGAGCCTTGCAAGCAAAGTGACTAAAGAGTTAGCCACAGGATCTTGTATTACGGAACGAGTAAAGAGACTTGCCGGTAACGAGATTGAACTAGGTATACTGATACCGACGATCGAATCTCGGGCAAGTAACATACCGAAGAACAAAGGGAACAGCATACGGGATTAACTGAATCCTTGACATAGAGGTTCGACCGATAAAGATCTTCGTAGAATATGTAGGAGCCAATATGGGCATCCAGGTCCCGCTATTGGTTATTGGCCGTAGAGGTGTCTCGGTCATGTCTACATAGTTCTCGAACCCGCAGGGTCTACACACTTAACGTTTGGTGACGATTAGTATAATTGAGTTATTATGTTGGTGACCGAAAGTTGTTCGGAGTCCCGGATAAGATCCCGGACGTGACGAGGGTCTCCGGAATAGTCCGGAGGTAAAGATTGATATATGTGATAATAGTGTTTTGATCTCTGGAAGGGTTCCGGAGTTCACCGGAAGGGGTTCCGGATGTTTACCGAAGTGTTCGGGTGCAGCAACACTTTATATGAGCCAAAGGGATAAAGCCCACAAGGTATTGGAAAGTGCAAAAGTAGTTTTGCTGCCGCGTAAGCGGTACTACCGCTTGGTGAAGCGGTACTACCGCCGGAGCGGTACTACCGCTTGTGTGAAGCGGTACTACCGCCCAAGCGGTACTACCGCTTGTGTGAAGCGGTACTACCGCTTGTGCGCGGCTGTGCACGATTCGGCAGGGTCCGAATTGGACTCTTTTCCTGCGGGCCAAACCGACCTTGTGCGGGCAAAACCGACCCGGAGGAGGCTTTTACTCCAAGTTTAGACCCCAAGGCTCAACATATAAATAGAGGGGCAGGGCTAGCACACGGGATACATCAGGATTTCCCAAGCCGTGTGCCGGCAACCCTAGCCCTCTAGTTCCTCCGTCATAATCTCCGTAGTGCTTGGCGAAGCCCTGCAGAGATTGTTCCTCACCACCATCACCACGCCGTCGTGCTGCTGGAACTCAACCACTACTTCACCATCGCTCGCTGGATCGAGGAGGTGAAGGCGTCATCAAGCCGTACGTGTGTTGAACGCGGAGGTGCCGTCCGTTCGGCACTAGATCGAAAGGATCGTGATTGGATCGCGGGACGCTCGGCGATTTGGATCGCGAAGACGTTCGACTACATCAACCGCGTTTATTAACGCTTCCGCTTAGCGATCTACAAGGGTATGTAGATTCACTCTCCCTCTCGTAGATGCTCATCACCATGGATAGATCTTGCGTGTGCGTAGGAAAATTTTTGTTTCCCATGCAACGTTCCCCAACAGGGTGGCACACCCTGGTGGCTTTTCGGGCACCTGTGGGTCTTCTGCTGCTCCCCCGAAGCTTCCTGGGTCTGTTTCCTTCCAGAAAAAATCTTCAAAAAGTTTCGCTGCATTTGGACTTCATTTGATATGGATTTTCTGGAAAACTAAAAACAAGCAGAAAATAGCAACTGGCACTGGGCACTAGGTCAATATGTTAGTCCATAAAAATCATATAAAAGCCATATAAAAGTGCACCAAAATCATACAAAACTATAATAAACATGGCATGGATACTTCATAAATTATAGATACATTGGAGACGTATCAGCATCCCCAAGCTTAATTCCTGCTCGTCCTCGAGTAGGTAAATGATAAAAGAAATAATTTATGAAGTGTGAATGCTAGGATAGTGTATAAGTTTGATCAATGATAATTTCAATCACTTTTCGTAGCATCATAACAGCAACTCTTTCTCATAAAAATCATCATGATAAAATAGCAATCAATTCACATGTTATGGTTCAAACAATGCAATCTCTTGAAACTTAACAACCTATGTTCTTAGTCACCAAACAATTGCAATTCAACTTAATTTCAACAAAGTCTAAGTAAGAGCTCCACATGCTCAATTATCATATAGTCTTCTATGAATTCTAGTACTCAAAGCATATTTTTAGAACAAATGGCATCCATCGAACACAGAGAAAGATAGGGGCTTAGTGTTTCGCCTCCCAACTTATTTATCATAGAGATAATTGTCAACAATAATAATTCATGATCAAATATATTTGACTGGCCATATGTGCCTGGATCTTTCCCCACCACATGATGCTTGCCAACTAGAGAATAATTAAGGTTGAAATGAGAAGTAATACTATTAACTCTTGCATGAAAGTAAATACATAAAGTAAAAGATAGGCCCTTTGCACATGGAAGCAGAGGTTGTCATGCGCTTTTTATTTTTGGATGCTGTGACACCCTGATTTTCGCTCCTCGATTTTTCCTTCGCGGGATTTGACTCCCGTCTTTTTTTCGGTGTTATTGGATTTTCTCTCGCTCTTGGGTATATGAAGATGGTCATTTAGCCTTGTCTATCCTATCCAACCAGAGATTCTCTCCAGTCCAACCTGGCCACCCAATATATTTTCTCAGGATTTTGCCACCGAAACCCTACTCTCCGATCTACCGGAAGGGAAACCCGAATTCCCGCAGTTACAAAGGAACTCTAACCTCCTTTGATCTGTTGCCTCCCAAACTTTTCCCAGTGATCATCCCATATCTATAAACCCTGGATATGCAAAAATATTGCCAAGTTATTTGCAATATTTTTCATTTAAAATTAATTCCTTTTTCTGCCAGTTTAAGGAATTAAATCCAGGAAAATATCTATCCATCTCCAAAGTTCATGAAAACTTGTGGAGATATTCTCTGTGATCATATTGTGCTCCCATAAAAATATTGGCCATAATTAAATAAGGAAAATTGCATTTTCCTATTTAAAGCCAATATTGCACTTTGGGCACTTTCCAAAGAAGCTACCATTTTGGTAGCCAGGAAAAATCCCAAATAATTTGTGGAGCTTCTCTTATCCATATCTTCACCATTTACATCAAGAACCCAAGTTCCATAGTTCAAATTTTGAGCACATCATCCAATTCTTGTTTCTGGATTTATTTTGAGGTTGTGAAGCAACTATATTTTATATTGCTTCAAAAATTCTCAAATTAATCCAGGACCTCAAATTCCCTATATGATGTGATCATGCAAAAATTCACATCATTTTATATAGCCAATTTCTCCCAAAAATTCCATATGATTTCTGTCCAGATTCTAACTCTGTGAAGGAAGTACCTTCATAGGGTATCCAATTGAGCTGAAAATTTTCCAGTATCTCCATATGCCCAAATAACTTCCCTCCACCAAAATTCAGCTCATTTCATCAAGCCATGTGAGCACAGCTTCCAAGTCTAGTTTCTGGACCAATTTGACAGTTGTGAAGGAACTATGATCAAACTTAGTCCAAATGACTTGAAATTTTTCCAGCATATACTCCTTCCTACCCCATCTTATTTTGACAACATTTCAATCTCACTTGGTAAGTCATTTCACCTCAGCTTGGTCCTCAAGTTTCTGTCCATAAACTGTTTTGGATCAGCTCGACTTCTCTAGAGCCATCCTGGTCCATCCAATGTCATATCTCGTCTATATGATCAATGCCTACCGTGTTTGACAAGGTGTGACAGGCAGAAGCAGGCCAGAGCACGCGGTCTGCGTGGTGACCGCGTGAGTGACAGGCCAAATCAGTGCACCACGCGGTCATCGCGTCGGGCAGGACAACTCGAGCAGCCTCGGCTTGTCCGAGCGTGTCAAACGGCTCCGCGGCGTCCACCTGCCCCTCTCTAGGCCCTTCTCCCCTCCGGATTCTTCCTCCTCACGCCACGGCATCCGCCGCCATGGCACTGTCCTCCCCGTGAATCCCCTCTGTCGCTTCCCTCCGGTGGCTGTTTCTTCTCTGAGCCGTCGTTTCCCCCTGGTGCTTGTCAGGTCGGCCGCTCCCCGACGCCGGGAACCCGCCAACCACGTCGCCACGACACCAAGCATCGAGCAGCTTCGGTCGTCGTCGGCTAGCCCCTCCCCGGGCTATAAAAGCCCATCTCCGCGCCCTCCCCGAGCATCCACCGCACCCCAGCAGTCCTCCCCCCTCCTAGACCCCTCCCTGCTCGAAGGAGCGAGCTCCGGTGCCCCAACTCCTTCCACACGGCCGCCACTGTCACCTCGGGATCGCCTCAAATTCGAGCTGCTTGAGCCCTCTCCCTCCCTCCAAACCTCACCATGCTACTGCTCTAGCCACGGCGAGCCTCCCCACCACCTCACTTCGTCCCCGGAGCAACCGTAGCCTCACCCCCAATTCCGGCCAAAGGCCTCACCTCGGGAGCCCACGCCGCCACCGCTCGGGTCCTCGTCGCCGTCCGTGCTCAAGCAGGGTGGAGGCGGCGTCCTCGTCTGAGCATGTCGGTGGCCAGAGCGTCCCGGGAGATGGCCGGAGTCGGCCGGGCGAGCGCCGGCGCCGGCGAACCTCTCTGTGCGGTCGCGTTCGTCGGGGGAAGAAGAAGCACGGTGGGAGGAGAGAGGAAAGTCAACGCGGGACCCACCTGTAAGCCACTACCGCTCGGGCCCGCGGTGACTTAAATGGAGGCGCAATTGCAAGAATACATTTTCCTCTTTGGAAAGCGTACTCTGGTTTTACTCTGTCTGAAAATACGTTTTCGCTATCAGAAGGCGTATTTCAGCGGAAGGCGCTTTCTGTTTTACTCAGCCGGTCAAAATGGTTAGATTGCGGGCGTTCGCCCGTTAGCAGCAGAAAAGCTCAGTTTTTATTTGTTGTTCTGCCTAATGAACGAACGGCCCTAACTTTTTAACCGTGACTCCGAATCAGGTGATTCCAAAGCCCACTTCTTCAGTTCGTCGAGCCCGTTCCGATGATGTCATTTCCACCATGTTGACACTTTCTGCAAATGCCCATCTTGCCCCTGCCCTCTATTCAGCCCCTCCGAGAGGGAATCCTTTCCGACGAATTTTTTTCCACGAGATGATCGCACTTCTCCCGGAGTACTCCTTCACCCCCAGGCAAGCCGACCATCTGATATGTGCCCTAAAGCATTGCTCTGTGTTATTCTTGTGTGTTTAAATTAATATGCTTATGCTCGTATGCGTAGTGGTGAGCTGTATGTGACGCTAATGAACCCTTGCCTGCCTTTCTTTGGTGACGGCACCACACCTGTGTTCTGAGCTGCTTCTGGCCGTCCGGGGTGGATGCCGACTTTATGTTCTCTTTTCAACAACTGGCCGTGTTCTGAGCTGCTTTTCGGCCGTCGCGGGCAGGTGTTGAATTTCTTTCTGTAGGGGTGACCCTATGCTCTGAGCTGTTCCTCGGCCGTCTTAGGGGACCACTACACTCTTTTTATCAACGCCGTCTCATGCTCTGAGCTGCTTTTCAGCCGTCTTGAGCCGGGGTTGAGTTATTCCGGTAACGTCCCAGATCTGAGTTGTAAAGACCGTTCTGGTGGCTACTGGTTTATTTGTCGGTTTCATGCAAGGGTTCAGATGGTCGTCACTTACAGCTAGAACTTGTAAAGTGATAACTTGCCATTTAAATATTGTTTCACTAATGACTCGCTGTGATATTGTATGGAGATAGGTTGTTATGTTTTCATAATTGTTACATCATGCATGGTTACTGTTATTGCAATATTAAAGAATGTGACTTAATGATAACAACCTCCTCCATCGACTGGATCGAGTCATAGTGCCACCGAACCGAGCTCATCAAGTGCAACCACATTTGCCCGTATGGGACGGCCCTAGATTGGTCTATTGTCTTGCCTCTTGTCGGTACCACCAAATAGGGAAGGTTATGCGTGCGCGCTACCCTGGCCCGGTAGGCGGCGATAACCTTGTGAGCCCAGTTTATGGTTATGTGCCCACGTCCCCGTTTGGGACAATTTTGTTTGGCCACGACGGTGGCAGGTGTCACGGGGTGACACAGGGGCCACCCAGGACATGACCCTGGGAGGGTATGATTGTCGGTGGGACCGTAAGAGTGCTGGGCAATAGACAAGGTTTTGTTGGAGCAGCACCGGTCCACCCGAATGGGAACATGTACTAAAGTACGAGGCCAGGCGCTCCATGGTGTGGGTAAAGTGCGCAACCTCTGCAGAGTGTAAATCTATTCGAATAGCCGCGTCCTCGGTCATGGGACACAGTTCGTACTAGGTCACACTATTTGGTCTGTGTCGAGTCTGGAGGAACAAACTATATAATGTTATTGCTAAGACTGAACTAGAGAAAGGTATGATTTGTCAGACTTATAGTGTAGATGCAGGGACATTGGATGATGTCAGATATATGGGATGTTAGCCATGCGATGGCTATGAGATGAGTGGTCAAATGACCGCAGGACTTGGATTTGATTTGGATCGGGTTTGGATTGGATCCTAAGATTATTCGGAGTATGGATTAATTACTTGATATGCTTAATCTTCGTTATACTACAGTTACTTTGATAGTTAGCATGCTAGATAATCCTGTTATGATATTGCTAAATAATCCTGCTAAGATATGATAGCTAATATTGTTAAGCTAATGAATGCATGCTTGAATGCCATGGATTGCTTTGCTTGGTGTATATGTTGGTTTGGTTTGCTTGCGAGTACATTCAAAAGTACTCAGCGGCCTTCAATGTGGCCAAGTTCACATAAGGATCCGACATTCGCTAGCGAGGAGTCGGAGTGTTCGCGGGCTAGAAGAGTAACCCAGTCAGATCCCTGTGGATTGGAGCCGCACCAGGACCATGCTGCCTTAGATAGAACTTTCCCGCTGCCATTCTCCTTGTATTATATCATGTAAGACTTATATATCCATTAATAGAAATGTCTGTGTTCATGATACTTGTTGTAAAAGCGCATGCCAGAGTGATTTCCTGGGCTGGCATGTGCGGTGACCGTCTGACTACAGTGGTATTCAGGCGGGGCGCCACAGATGCACAAGCCCTTAATGCAAAGGAACGTCACGTTATATTGCCCCTTGTGATAGCAACCTTTATTATGCAGTCCGTCACTTTTATTTCTTTACCATCACAAGTTCGTACAACGCTTATTTTCCGTTGCAATAAAAGTTCATACATATTTTAGGAACATTTTTTATTGCTTTTTGCACCGATGACAACTTACTTGAAGGATCTTATTCAATCCATAGGTAGATATGGTGGACACTCATGGGAAGAAACTGGGTTTAAGGGTTTTTGGATGCACAAGTAGTATCTCTACTTAGTACGAATTTTTGGCTAGCAAAAGATCCTAAGCAAGCACCACATGTTGGAGGATCCATAACAATATAACTTCTATGCAAATATACTCAAACATAACTCATTACGTTGTCTTCCTTGTCCAACTTCAACTAATTTGCTCAAGTTTGAAAATAATTAATGGGTATTCACAATCATAAAAGATGTCCAAGATAATATATTTATATGTGAAAGTTCTCTTCCTTATACTAATCATTCATGAATTGCTTATATGACCAATATTGTGATTGTCAAGCTTCAATAGATTTCACTTTCTAAACAAAATGTGAAATTACTACTAGGCATGATACAAGCATATGAATCACATATAATTTCAAATTTATGATATTCAATTCATTCAACAATTTACTCATAGGATATAAGTGAAGCACAAGAGTAAATGACAAACTACTCCAAAAAGATATAAGTGACGATCAAATGAGTAGTTAAGCAAATAGGTAGCTATGTGAGGACTCTCTCTCTCATTTGAAAAATTCAGATCTTATTATTTTAGTCAAACAGCAAGAAAAACAAAATAAAATGACATTCCAAGAATAGCACATATCATGTGAAGAAGCAAAAACTTAGGCTCAACCAAAACTGACCGATAATTGTTGATGAAGAAAGGTGGGATGCCTACCGGGGCATCCCCAAGCTTAGATGCTTGAGACTTCTTGAAATATTAATTTGGGATGCCTTGGGAATCCCCAATCTTGAGCTCTTCTATCTCCTTAATTCCTCTCATATCATGGCTTCTCCTAAATCTAAAAAACTTCATCCACACAAAACTCAACAAGAACTCGTGAGATAAGTTAGTATAAATCAACTCAAAACCTTAACATTCTCTACTGTAACAAATCACTAAAATTATAATTAAACATTGCATGCTAAATGCCTCTGCATATTTAATACTCCTATCCACAAATAGAAACATTAAACAAGCAACATATGCAAACAATGCAACTATAACCGAAATCTGTCTAAAACAGAATAGTCTAAAAAGGGGGATTTAAAATTCATACTTCCCTAATTCCAAAAATTCTGAAAAATTACCACGTGACAGAGAACTCATGCACGCTTACTTTGTAAAAATTTCAGATTTTTATCATGTTCTGACTATTCAGGAATATTCTGGACATAACAGAAAACTTTCTGTTTTCAAACAGCAACACATGAACTTGCAAACTGAGCATGGTAAAGGCTATAATTGGCATTTTATTGAACTAAAAGATACAAAACATGATTATTGATAACAGCAAGAAAATATCAACAGAATAAAATGACGCTCCAAGCAAAACTCATATTATGTGACGAATAAAAATATAGCTCCAAGTGAGGTTACCGATAGCGTTGAAGACGAAAGAGGGGATGCCTTCCGGGGCATCCCCAAGCTTAGACGCTTGAGTCTTCCTTGAATATTACCTTGGGGTGCCTTGGGCATCCCCAAGCTTAGGGTCTTGCCACTCCTTATTCTCCTCATATCGATATCTCACCCAAAACTTGAAAACTTCAATCACACAAAACTTAACGGAACTTGTGAGATAGGTTAGTATGATAAAAATAAATCATTCACTTAGGTACTATCAAGACAAGATTCATAATTGTTCTCACATAATTACTACTGTATTCTATCATTTCCACAATTTATATTACTCAATATAAGCTATGGAAACACTAAAACAAGCAAACTATGCAATAAAAATAGAATCTGTCAAAAACAGAACAGCATGTAGTGAGCGATTTAAAAACCATACTTCTGTACCTCAAAAAATTCTGAAAAATTAGGAAAACGTAACAAATTTGTAACCCAATACTGTGTAAAAATTGCAGAATTTTCTCACGCTCCAGTAGATAATAGAAATTCCAGCACTGGACGCAAAAGTTTCTGTTTTTGCACAGAATCAAATCAACAAGCATCCACACTATCCCAAAGGCTTTACTTGGCACATTATTGAAAGAAAACATATAAAACATGATTACTACAGTAGCTTAATCATGTGGACACACAAAAACAGTAGGTACAAATATTGGGTTGTCTCCCAACAAGCGCTTTTCTTTAATGCCTTTTTAGCTAGGCATGATGATTTCAATGATGCTCGCATAAAAGTAAAGAATTTGAAACTCAAAGAGAGCATCATGAAGCATATGACTAGCATATTTATTTAAGCCTAACCCACTTCCTATTCATAATTTATGGGAGCAAGAATCAACTAGCATAGGAAGACAAAACAAGTATAACTTCAAAACTTTCAACACATAGAGAGGAAACTTGATATTTTTGAGATATGTAAAAGCATATGCTCCTCTCTCATAATAATTTTCAGTAGCATCATGAATGAATTCAACAATATAACTGTCACACAAATCATTCTTTTCATGATCCACAAGCATAGAAATTTTATTACTCTCCACATGAGCAAATTTATTCTCCTTCATAATAGTGGGATCAAACTCAACAAAATAACTATCATGTGATACTTGATTGACATAATCCAATTGAAAATTAAAATGATGACAAGTTTCATGGTTATCATTATTCTTTATAGCATACATGCCATCGCCATAATCATCATAGATAGCAACTTTGTTGTCATAATCAATTGAAACTTCTTCCAAAATAGTGGAATCATCACTAAATAAATTCATGACCTCTCCAAATCCACTTTCATCAATATAATCATCATAAATAGGAGGCATGCAATCATCATAATAAATTTGCACCTCAAAACTTGGGGGACTAAAAATATCATCTTCATCGAACATAGCATCCCCAAGCTTATGTCTTTGCATATCATTAGCATCATGGATATTCATAGAATTCGTACTAGCAACATTGCAATCATGCTTATCATTCAAAGATATTATGCCAAACATTTTATTGAATTCTTCTTCTATCAATTGAGCACAATTTTCTGATCCATCATTTTCAAGAAAGACATTATAAAGATGAATAATATGAGGCAACCTCAATTCCATATTTTTTGTAGTTTTCTTTTATAAACCAAACTAGCGATAAAACAAGAAACTAAAAGATTCGATTGCAAGATCTAAAGATATACCTTCAAGCACTCACCTCCCCGGCAACGGCGCCAAAAAAGAGCTTGATGTCTACTACACAACTTATTTTTGTAGACTCGTGTTGGGCCTCCAAGCGTAGAGTTTTGTAGGACAGTAGTAATTTTCCCTCAAGTGGATGACCTAAGGTTTATCAATCCGTGGGAGGTGTAGGATGAAGATGGTCTCTCTCAAACAACCCTGCAACCAAATACAAGAAATCTCTTGTGTCCCCAACACACCCAATACAATGGCAAATTGTATAGGTGCACTAGTTCGGTGAAGAGATGGTGATACAAGTGTAGTATGGATAGTAGATATAGGTTTTCGTAATCTGAAAATTAAAAAACAACAAGGTAGCAAGTAACAAAAGTGAGCACAAACGATATTGCAATGCTTGAAAACAAGGCCTAGGGTTCATACTTTCGCTAGTGCAATCTCTCAACAATGCTAACATAATTGGATCATATAACAATCCCTCAACGTGCAACAAAGAATCACTCCAAAGTTCCTATTAGCGGAGAACATAAGATAGAAATTGTTGTAGGGTATGAAACCACCTTAAAGTTATTCTTTCCGATCAATCTATTGAGCTATTCCTATAAGTGTCACAAACAGCCCTAGAGTTCGTACTAAAATAACACCATATGATACGCATCAACCAACTCTAATGTCACCTAGATACTCCAATGTCACCACAAGTATCCGTAAGTTGATTATACGATATGCATCAAATAACTTCAGATTCATAATATTCAATCCAACACAAAGAATTTCAAAGAGTGCCCCAAGATTTCTACCGGAGAAAGTAGGACGAAAACATGCATCAACCCTATGCATAGATTACCCCAATGTCATCTCGGGAATCTGCGAGTTGAGTGCCAAAACATATATCAAGTGAATCAATATAATACCCCATTATCACCACGGGTATTCATATGCAAGACATACATCAAGTGTTCTCAAATCCATAAAAGTATTCAATCCGATAGTAGTGAAACCTCAAAGGTAAAAACTCAATTCATCACAACAAGATAGAGATGGAGAAACACCATATGATCCAACTATATTAACAAAGCTCGGGGTACATCAAGATCGTGCCAAATCAAGAATGCGAGAGAGAGAGAGAGATAAAACACATAGCTACTGGTACAAACCCTCAGCCCCGAGGGTGAACTACTCCCTCCTCGTCATGGATACCGTCGGGATGATGAAGATGGCCTCCGGTGATGATATCCCCCTCCGGCAGGGTGCCGAAAAATGGCTCCAGATGGGATCTCCTTGGTATAGAGGCTTGCGGTGGCGTAAAAACTCATCTAGGTTAACTTTTGGGGGTTTCTGAATATATATGATTTTTCAGCGTTGGAATCACGCAAAGAGGTGCCACAGGGGGCCCACGAGGCACCAGGGTGCGCCTGGGAGGGGGGGGAGCGCCCTGGTGGCTTGTGGGGCCCCAGTGGGTCTTCTGCTGCTCCCCCGAAGCTTCCAGGGTCTGTTTCCTTCCAGAAAAAATCTTCAAAAAGTTTCGCTGCATTTGGACTTCATTTGATATGGATTTTCTGGAAAACCAAAACAAGTAGAAAACAGCAACTGGCACTGAGCACTAGGTCAATATGTTAGTCCATAAATATCATATAAAAGCCATATAAAAGTGCACCAAAATCATACAAAACTATAATAAACATGGCATGAATACTTCATAAATTATAGATACGTTGGAGACGTATCAGGGCACATTAAGACGTGCAATAACTGCCCCGAGAACTCCAACAGGCGCGCGCGGCCGCAGTAAATCCCGCGTGCGGGCCGAGGCCGCGGCTGATACGTCTCCGTCGTATCTATAATTTTTGATTGTTTCATGCCAATATTATACAGCTTTCATATATTTTTGGCAACATTTTATATTATTTTTGGGAGTAACATATTGATCCAGTGCCCAGTTCTAGTTCCTGTTTGTTGCATGTTTTTTGTTTCGCAAAATATCCGTATCAAACGAAGTCCAAACGCGATAAAAATTTACAGAGATTTATTTTGGAATATATGTGAATTTTTGGAAGAAGAATCAACGCAAGACGGTACTCGTGGGCCCCACGAGGCACCAGGGCGCGCCCCAGGGGGGTGGCGCGCCGTGGTGCCTCGTGCGCCCCTCATAAGTCGGTTGACCCCCATCTTTCGCCGCAAGAAAGATAATATCCGGAAAAAAAATCATGTTAAAATTTCAGCCCGATCGGAGTTACGGATATCCGGGAATTTAAGAAACGGTGAAAGGCCAGAAAACAGGAGCGCGAAATAGAAGAGAACAGAGAGAGAGATCCAATCTCGGAGGGGCTCCTCCCCTCCGGGAGCCATGGCGGCCATGGACCAGAGAGGGGACTCTTCTCCCATCTAGGGGGGAGGCCAAGGAAGAAGAAGAAGGAGGGGGGCTCTCTCCCCCTCTCTCCCGGTGGCGTCGGAACACCGCCGGGGCAATCATCGTGACGGCGATCTACACCAACAACTTCGCCGGCGTCAACACCAACTCTCTCCCCCTCTATGCAGTGGTGTAACACCTTTTCTCCCCACTGTAATCTGTACTTAAACATGGTGCTTAATGCTACATATTATTATCCAATGATTTGTGGCCATCCTATGATGTTTGAGTAGATTCGTTTTGTCCTATGGGTTGATTGATGATCGTGATTGGTATGAGTTGTATGTTTTATTTTGGTGTTGTCCTATGGTGCTCTCCGTGTCGCGCAAGCGTGAGGGATCCCCGCTGTAGGGTTTGCAATACGTTCATAATTCTCTTATAGTGGGCGGCTAGAGTGATAGAAGCTTACACCCGAGTAAGGGGGTTGTTGCGTATGGGAGTAAAGGGGACTTGATACTTAATGCTATGGTTGGGTTTTACCTTAATGATCTTTGGTAGTTGCGGATGCTTGCTAGAGTTCCAATCATAAGTGCATATGATCCAAGTACGGAAAGTATGTTAGCTCATGCCTCTCCCTCATATAAAATTGCAATAATGATTACCGGTCTAGTTATCGATTGCCTATGGACAAATCTTTCTCTTGTGTTACAAAAAGCTTTCTACTAAACAACTAACTTTTATTATCTCACAAATTAATCCTAGTTTTATTCTCGTTAAGTACTTCTAGTCTTATCCTTACACCCGCAAAATAGTTTCATATTTGTTCTAGGTAAAGCAAACGTTAAGTGCGCGTAGAGTTGTATCGGTGGTCGATAGAACTTGAAGGGAATATTAATTCTACCTTTAGCTCCTCGTTGGGTTCGACACTCTTATTTATCGAAAAAGCTACAATTGATCCCCTATACTTGTGGGTTATCAGCGGCCTGGTAGGACCCATCCCACCGCGATGTCCCGTCACGCGCGTGGCCTGGCAGGCCTCATCCGCCGCTGGGCTGCACGTGGCGGGGTTTCGTCAGGTGGCTGGCGCGATCCCCCATACCAACTGGTCTGGCCGGCCGGACCGCTCGAACTCCGTTGTGGCTAAGCATCCGGACCCGGCTCCCGGCAGCCGGCGTCCGCGGCATCGAGCCGGCACTTCTTCATCGACGACCGCTCTCCTTCAGGGAGGGGGGGGGGATAAGCTGCAAAGCCTCCCCCGCTTGGAGACGGCGAGCCTTTACAGCTTCGGGGACTACTGTCGGGGGGATGACCCCTGGGTAGGCAATCAAACCCGGAGCCCTTTTCAAAACTTTGGGGCAGCCCGTGCCCCTCCGAACCGGCTGGCCATTCGGCCGGCTTCCCAACGCTGGCCGGCGGGGCCCGGCCCCGGGCCGGGTCCGGCTGCCCGCTAGCCGGCCAACGACGGGTCAGCGGCCGTCCCATCGCTCCGAACGACAAGACGACCCTCCACGGCGGGGGAGCGTGGCTACAGCGCAACCCGCCTCGGGAAGGCGCGGCAACAGTGCCGCCAACCCCGCTGACCGGGGTGACCGACGTCAGCACCAGCATGCCGCTGTAGCCCCACGACGCCAACCACTCTGTGACGCATGAGGTGACAGACCACAGTGCCGAGCAGCCGGCGGGCCCAGCCGGCTCCAGACGCTGACATCCGGGTCCCGCACGCATGTAGTTTTACCTATGTAACCCTGGGGGGTTGGGCTATAAGACCCCCAGGAGGCCTCCATGCAGAGGGGTTGAGCTCAGTAGCAACTCTCGCACCCACACACTCACTCACAGGAGAGGCAGAGGGGAGAGTTAGCTCCTTCTTCCTCCTCCGCCCCAAACAGCTCCAGGAGCACCATTTGTAGCCCTTGTGCACATCATCCCATTTCGGCAGGACTAGGGGTGTTACCTCCCCCGGAGGGCCCCGAACCTGGGTACGCCTCGTGTCCCGCACCCGCGCGTATCGAACTCGCTTCCGGAACCCACCGGCGTCCTCACGCGGCCCCCCACTTTTAGCCATCTCATGGCATCTGCTGTGATTTCACCACGACAATGTGCTTCCATGGACCTACACATAGTCTTTCCTCATCCTCTCTAGAAGAATCTTTCCACACATCTTTTTCTTTCCCCATCGGTCGCTTGGCCGCTTCTTCCTCAATTGTTCTTCTCTCTCGCCTCTCTTCTCACATCCACGTCCATGCAATATCGAGGTAAACAAGTGACGCTGCAAGGCTACGCCGCTCCCCCCCCCCCACACACACCACCTCAGGGCCATCATTTGCTGCAACCCGCTACCTGTTAGTTCAGTTTCCATACGTCTCAATATTGCACAGTGTGAACTCACCGAAACATACCAGCCGAGGGTAAATAGATGAATTTCAAAAAAACAAAACAAGAGGGGAATAAGGACAAAAGAACCGAGGTTAAAGCCATGAGTTGTGATGAAAGTTGAGTTTTCGCATGTGTCATGAAGAAAAACTAGAACTATGGGACTGGGAAGAAACGACTGAACTTTACACCTCTGAATAACATGCTACTCACAACTCGGGCCGTACCAGCTTGGTTTTGTTCTTGTACAGAACATGTGTATCCATATTTTTCATCAAATATTGCAATATGTACATGTCATGTTAGAACAATTGTGGCTGGGGGGGGGGGGCACCCCATTCCCATCTTTCCTTTCTCTCTCCTCCGCCCTCTCTGTTCTCAACTCCATCCTACCTCCCCCACCAGCCCCAACCCCGGCGCAACGTCCTCTCCTCTTCTCCTCCGCCGACTTGTCCGACTTGAGAGGAAGGGGAGAGGGGCTCGACCTCGTTCGTTCCCTTATATATCCACTTTGCTTTTCGTCCTACATGGCTTTGTTGTGGGTCCAATTCATTGATTTGGAGGCTTTGACGAGCATTGTTCGTGGTCATTCTTCTCTCACCTTCAGCTCCGCCATAGATCGGTGTGGTACCACCCTCCCCAATAACCTCCCTAGTCCTCTACTTCCTGGATCCAGTCTTTCCTCTTCCCCATTGGCCATCAGATGGGGATTGAAGGTTGGACCTATGATGGAAGTTTGTGGTTGCCCTTCTTTGAGTCCAATAAACCCCTGCTTCCCCCTTTTGAGCTCGCTAGATTATGTCCACAAAATCCTTTATTTTCGGCAAGCCTACATTTTTATTGCTTATCTCTCATCTTCTCTCGGACCTGAACGGGTCGGTCCGGAGACACTGCATGCTGTTATTTCCTTCTCATGGCAGCGGTTCCCTTCTCCTCTAGTGATGTTTTTCTTTCTAGACTTATGCATCAAAGGGAAACCTTCCTTTGTAAGTTTAAGATCGATTGGATTATGTCATCCCTCCCTAACCTCCATTGCAGAGGCCCGCTAAGCGATTCTGGGAAGCAGCATCTGTTTGATATCATGGGTGATGGTGCTTTGTCCGGTTTTGCAGATGCTTGCCCACTTCAGGGCTCTCTCCTACTGCTGGTAAAGCAAGAGCATATTCAAGATTATTGGCTTCTCCGGCTGCTCCAACCTCCAGGTCTCATCTAGGAAGATCAACTGGAGGCCCCAATCCTGGTACTCCCCTTTGCTCGCTGGTGGCCACCGAAGATGTTGTCCGTTCGCAATAGTCTGTTTGGTCTGGTGTAGTTCAGAATGGCACCATCACGTTGTTGAATGCTCCCCCTGCTCCAGTGATAAAGCCATACAAGCTCATCATGGAGAAATGTGCGGAGCTCACAAGTAGCAAGCATCAAATGCCAAGGACACACGCAAATTTGGTTCGGTTTTCCAGACGCGTTGATACTACAAGGTACGAACTCACCACAATTGATCAACTGAGGGTAAACAGATGAATTGCAAAAAAAAATAGGGCGAGAGGGGAATATGGGCACAAGAACCGAGAATGTGGCTACAAGTTATTAGGAGAGGTGAATTTCTACGTGTCAGGAAAAAAAATAGAAGAGTGGACTGACAAGAAAAGAACAAACTTTACACCCGAGAACAATATGCTGCTCAAAACTCAAGCTGTACTAAGTTGTTTTTGTTTTGGTGCATAATATGTATATCCATATTTTTTCACCTAATTTTCAATTGATTTTAAGTAATAACATGATTTTGGAGAGATTACATACCACAAAGGAGAGATAACATAAAGTGCACACATGACCGTTTCGCTTTGCAATTGCCCATAAATAAATATGTCGTAAATTCTCCAGACAAAAAAGATCTAACAAAATTTAGAATGGTAAGACTTACAATTGCGCAGGGGTTTGAAATAGGAAAATGTTCAGAATCGCTGGGGCGATGACGCACTCGCGTCGGCCACTTCTCTTGCGCACCATGTGCCTCCATGGGCCCCCACACCTAGTCATTCCTTATCCTCTTTGGAAGAATCTGGTCCATATCATTTTCTTTCCCCCTCGGGCCCTTTCCCGCTTCTTCCTCAACTCTTCTTTTTCTTCTCACTCACCTCTCTTCTCATATCCACGTTAAATGCGAGATCAAGGTAAACCAGTGACATTGCAAGGCTATGCCGCTGTCACCCCCCCCCCCCCCCACACACACAACCACCTCGCGGCCATCATTGTTACAACCCGCTACCCGTTAGTTCAGTTTCTAGACGCTGATCGGCTGGGGGTAAATAGATGAATCGCAACAACAAAAAACAGAGCAAGAGGGGGGATATGGGCACAAGAACCGAGGCTGGGGCTACAAGTTATGAGGAGAGGTGAAATTCCGCATGTCTGGAAAAAATTAAAACAGTGAGATTGACAATAAAAGAACAAATTTTACACCCACGAACAATATGCAACTCACAACTCTGGCCGTACTAAGTTGTTTTTGTTTTGGTGTAGAATATGTATATCCATATTTTCCACCTATTTTTCCAATTAATTTTAAATAATGACATGAGTTTGGCGCGACTACATACCGCAGAGGAGACAACATAAAGTGCGCACATGACCGTTTCACTTCGGAATTGCCCATAAATAAATATGTCGTAAATTCTCCAAAAAAAACATCTAACATTAGAATGGTAAGACTTACAATTGCGCAAGGGTTTGAAATAGGTAAATGTTTTTCCAAAAAAAATAGGTAAATGTTTTTCCCCAAAAAAATAAATAGGTAAATGTTCGGAATCGCTGAGGCGATGATGCACTCGTGCCGGCCACTGCTCTTGCACGCCATGTGCCTCCATGGGGCCCACACCTTCTCTGTCCTTATCCTCTCCAGAAGAATCTGGTCCACATCTTTTTCTTTCCCGTCGGCGCTTGTCCGCCTCTTCCTCAACTTGTCTTCTTTTTCTCACTCGTCTCTCTTCTTACATCCACGTTAATGCAACATCGAGGTAAACAAGTCACGTTGCAAGGCTATGTCGTTGTCACCCCCCCCCCCCCATAGATAACCACCTTGGGGCCACATGTTGGGAAATGTAGTAGAAAAAAAATCGCCCTACGATCACGTTCACAGGAACACTATGAAGATGCATACAAGATTAGATCGGATCGTTGCCAAATTCGAGTTGCAGCAGAAGAAGAGTTGGTGTAGATTGAACTTGAATTCCCTTGAACCGTCCACGATGATCCCTCGAACAAAAGACCGAAAGCACGACCTCTCTACAGATTGGAGGCGTACAGTCTTCACGATTCGGCAGCGCTTTGCCGTCCAGAGCTAATCGTCGCCGGAGAATTAGAGGAGGGAGAAAATAACCACACGGGGCTTCTCTATTATGAGGACAAGAGAAAACTAGAACTAGATCTAGTCTAGAACAAATCTAGACAAGAACTAGAGGGAGAGGGGGGGGGCGCCCGAGATCAAGGGAGAACTTGTGTATCTCAAAGGGGGCACCCCCTCACATATATATAGGTGGAGGGAGGGGCTAGGCCGACTTGGAGGAGGAAAAACCTTCCCTTGGGTCGTGGCCAAGGAGGAGCAGTCCTCCTCCAACTCCCCTGCGCCCCCTTAGCTTGTCCAATAAGCTAAAAGGGGGCACCATCCCTACATGGGCCTTCAAGGCCCATTAGCTCTCCACTAATAGGCCAATTGATATTGCCCGTTGACTCTAAATAAATTCTAGGGACTCCTAGATCATTATCTAAGTCCTCTATTATTTATATTAGGTCCACGGAAACAATTTCTGCCTATATATCATTTTTCGGTATTGCTCGGTACTCCCTGAAACTCTTCCGGTAACCCCGAAACACTTCCGGTTTCTCTCAAAACTATTTCTTGTATTCCCAAAACTATTACGGGAACATTTTCTCATAACTCTCACTCCACTAACACTCAACAGATCATGATTCCCTTAACCGTGTGACCCTGTAGGTTCGGTAAAACATAGACATGAACGAAACTCCCTTTCCTTCAAGGATCAATAGCGGAACCGTGGACATCCATATTGATCCCTATGAATACACGAATGATATTCGAGTGAACCTTTGGTTATCATATGCTATTCTATTTACTTACGATATGTTACAAAACTCGAGGTGAGATATATTGGTATCCTCTTGAGTCATTCTCATGCTCATTATACCGGTCTCCTCGTTACCGGTTTGTTCTTCTTTCTCATTGACATGTTCCGGCATCCCTGTGACCTAGTCACCTGTGTCTGGCCAGATGATGATGGATGTTGTCACACCGAGAGGGCCCTAAGAATATCTCTCCATCATCGGAGGAGCAAATCCCACTCATGAGCTATCTAGCCCCTTGTCACACTTTTCGATATACCTGAAAGTTGTCGTTATGATCATCGTGTTACAGATGACATTTGAGCAACCCCAAAGTCTATCATCTGGTATGAATTGACTATGATACTCTCATGGTCTAAGGAACTAAAACATACATTAACTCTCCGTGTTATATCTATTAGACTTGTGACGATAGCATCTCAAAGTATAACAAACAAGTTGGGTCAATTCAAATAATCGGTTGTTCTAACATCATACTCTCAATGTTGTTTTGGGATTATCATTACACTTAACAAAATCCCAAGATCCGGAAAACATGATCAACATACAACACTTGAGCTAGTCCTAGAGGCAAGACTAGGAATCATATTTTACCGTTTATCATTCCACACGTGGGTATGAGTTTTCCTTTGAATCACATATTCCAGAATCATAGCAGTTATAGCATAGAATATAAACTCTTAATTATATACATGAAAATAAATACCACAATATTATTGCCTCTAGGATATATTTCCAACACCACCATTGTTGCACCCGCTACCCGTTAGTTTAGTTTCTAGACGCCTTGATACTACACGGCGTGAACTCACCAAACCTTATCGACTGAGGGTAAATAGATGAATTGCAAAAAAATAAAATGAGAGGGGAATTAGGGCAAAAGAACCGAGGTTGATGCCATGGGTTTTGATAAAAGGTGAATTTTCGCATGTGTCGGGAAGAAAACTTAGAACTATGAGACTGAGAAGAAAAGACCAAATATAACACATGAGAACAACATGCTACTCACAACTCAGGCCGTACCAACCTGGTTTTGTTCTTGTACAGAACATGTGTATCCATACTTCTCATCAAGTATTGCAATATGTACATGTCATATGTTAGAACAATTGTTGGGTGTGGGGGGGGGCATTCCCATCTTTCCTTTCTCTTTCTCTCTCCTCCACCCCTCTCTGTTCTCAACTCCCGTCCTCGCCCCTCCCCGGCAACGCCCTCTCCACTTCACCTCCATCGGCTTGTCTGGTTGGAAAGGAAGGCAAGAGTGGCTCAGCCTCGCTCGTTCACTTGTATATCCACTTTGGTTTTCATCCTACATGGCTTGTTTTGGGTGTAGATCGTCGATTTGGAGGCTCCAACGAGCGTTGTTCATGGTCGTTCTTGGTGCTGCTACAACCCTGGCCTCTCTTGGCTTCAGATCTGCCAAAGATCTATCTAGTAACACACTCCAAATAACCTCCCTAGTTCTATGCTTCCTGGATCTGGTCTTTTCTCTTCCCTTTTGGCCATCGGATGGGGATTGAACGTTGCACCGATGCCAAAAGTTCGTGGTCATCCTTCTTCGAGTCCAATAAACCCCTTCCTCCCCTTCTGATCTCGCTAGATTATGTCCACAAAATCCTTTATTTACGACAAGCCTATTTTGTTAGTGCTTATCTCTCATCTTCTCTCGGATTTGAGCGGGTCGGTCTGGAGATGTTGCAGGCTATTATTTCCTTCTCATGGCAGTGGTTCCCTTGACCTCTGGTGATGTTTTTCTCTCTAGGCTCATGCATCATAGGGAAACATTCCTTTGTCAAGATCGAGATCAATTGGATTTTGCCGTCCCATGGACCATGGACGAGAGACGACATAGACTGCGCATACAACCCATCGCAAATTATGCAGTCAAAAACATATAACCCTAATTTTGAAGGATAAGACTTATACTTGGGCAAGGGTAGTTGGGCAAGCGTTTGAAATAGGTAAATGTTTGGAATCACTAGGGCAATGACGTTATCGCGTCGACCACCGCCCGTGCACATCATGTGCCTCGGTGGACCCCACGCATAGTCTTTCCTTATCCCTCCTGAAGACTCTGGCCCACATTTTTTTCTTTTCCCCTCAGGCGCTTGATCGACTCTTCCCCAACTCTACTTCTTCCATCTCGGCTCTCTTCTCCCATCTACATCCACGTGAGATCGGGGCACACCAGTGACGTTGCAAGGCTATGTCATTGTTGCAACCCCCTACCCCGAGCCACAGTTGTTGTAACCCTTGGCCAATAATGTTGCAACCCGCTACCTACAGCGCACGCACACATACCACCGTTGCTACAAACCACCACTCGTCGCTGTAACCGCACTACACGGTTGCAAGTTGCAGCCTTTTATTTCAAACTCGTCGTTGCAACCGCACTACATCTTTCATTAAGTTCATACAAAATACACTCTCACCATCATCAAGTTCATACAAAACACACTCTCAACGCTGCAGATAGCAGGTTCAAAAGATCCTGCTCTTCATTGCCGTGCGACGAGCTGATCTTCACAACGTGGTTGGAGCAGACGTGATCGGAGCATACAGGATCAAAGCTTCCAACGGCAACGGGAACGGAGGAACCGGGCATTCCTCTTGAGTACATGGTTCGGGCTGCTCAGTGACCGACGAATCATTTGCAACTCTTTTTTTGTGTGAGGGCTATTGCACTGATGATGTTCCTGGTTTAGGTGAGGATGAGTAGAGTTATCTAGTATATATGATGTTATGTATGTATGGTATTTATGTCTAAAAGTTATCGAATTATGCTATTATTAGTTTAAAAATGTGTTTGAAATGAATTTATGTTAAAAAATGTGTTTGAAATTTTGTAGAGACTAAAATTATAGGGGATCTGCTAGCTTCGAAACAGTGATTTCCCTAAAAGAAATGCTCCTAGTAAAGTGGAATAAGGAACACTTTTGAGAGTTTACGTAAAAGAGATATGCTAGAAATGCCCTTATCTGCCAAATCTACCAACTGTTTGATCAAGTGTGGCTACAAACCAGTCATGCACTAAACCTTCTAAAAACACCTACTTTTGGTGGCCTTGCGCTACGAATTCCTTCGGCCAAACCGCCTCTCTCTGCTCTGGAAGGAGCACAGCGCTTCCAGATAGTCAGCCTCCCCGAAGTCCGGCCACAGGGTGTCGGTGAAGAAGAGCTCCGAGTAGGCCGACTGCCACAGCAAGAAGTTGCTCAGCCGCAGCTCGCCGCTGGTCCGGATGAGCAGGTCAGGGCACGGGAGCTCGCTGCCGCGGCTCGTCTCGAGCTCGCCGGCGAACAGCGACTCGTCGATGTCCTCCGGGCTGAGCAGCTCGCCGCGCACCTTCTGGGCGAGGCTCCGGCAGGCTTGCACTATGTCCCTTCGCCCGCTGTAGCTGATCGCCAGCGTCAGGTCGAGCTGCGAGTTGTTCCTCGTTGCCTCCTCGGCGTCTCTTGCCGTCCTCCGCAGAGACGCCGGCAGCCTCGAGCAGTCGCCGATCACACGTAGGCGAATCCCGTCCCTGCGCAAAACAGCAATCCACGTGTTATTTAGTAGTAAAAATCGAGCTGTTCATCCGTAATCTTAGTGTTTATCACTCGGATTTGGGGAGATCAGTGCGTTAATTCATCCACCCGAGCCGGCTGTCCACACGGAGTGGAGTGCTCGGGGTGCATCTTATCAGAATGGAGACGGCCAAAATGTGAGGCCATTAATTTACGGTGGACTGGCTGACGTGTATACCTCAAGAACTCCGCGATGCTGTCGTGGATCACCCGCTCGAACAGCCCCATCAAGAAGTCAACCTCCGCCTGCAAATCCCAAGAACAGTCAAGCTCGGAGCAGAGGCCGGAGGGAGCTGGCAAAAACGCGCGCGCGCGGTCAGGCGTGCTGTGCTACCTTGGGTCGGCTCCAGTTCTCGTGGGAGAAGGCGAAGGCGGTGAGGGCGCGGATGCCCCAGGCGCGGGAGAGCCGCACCGTCTCCACCAGCGCGCGCCGCCCGGCCTCGTGCCCGAACGCCGGCGGCATGCCCCGCGCGCGCGCCCACCGCGAGTTCCCGTCCATCACCACCGCCACGTGGCGCGGCAGCGACTTCGGCCGCAGCCCGCGGAGGAGGAGCGACTCGGCCGCCTCGGCGGCCGCGCCGCGCGGGCATGGCTGTGCCTGTGCCGAGCGGCGCGTGCGGCGGGAGGAGGTGGGAAGCTGCGGATGGGTAGCGGCTGGAGACTGGGAGAGCAGCATGGGATTGGGGTCTCTCGGTGCTGTGTCCCGTTGCCGTTGGCCGTTGCTTCGAAACCCGAAGGGTCAAGCCACATGTTTAACGTGTCGTTTTGATGAACATACCCTGGAGCACGTTCGGCTAAGTATTTTCCAAGTGGAATTGCTAGTCTACAATCGCATGATTCTCATCAAGGATTAGTTTATGCTTGCTGAACCGGTGGGCTTATTTTGTACTACCTTCGTCCCAAAATATAAGACATTTTACAGTTTAATTGTAATAGTTTTTTTTGGACACAAACGTAAGCAAAAATGGGTCAAACAAACACTAAAATACTAGGAAGAAACAGGTGGGCAAACGGGATTAAGTGAATTCACCGCAATGCCAAACATAGCCTAAATCAAAATCAATGGCGTGGAATCCACAAACAAACACATGACGGGAGGAGGATTCGAACATGATCAGATCCTGTGACAAGATTGATCAACCGTGAACTCCTCAAGTCTTGGTCCATTGAGGCCTATTTTAAAAAATGCTCATGAGACAGTCTCTATTTCTAAGTTGGCGATCACACTTGTTGATTCTTTATCCAACGTGGATTGAGTAAAAATGCAAATTTTAGAAATCGCGTGTAGCTTGATTGACTTAGAAATACCTATTTCTCGGTTCACTTAGATCCATATTTGAGACTCCAACTCGTATTCTTCCACTCCTTCAACTTGAGCCGACGATGCTCGGATGCATGATTAATCTAGAGTCGATGTGGAGTGAAGGCAAAATAAAGCCGAGGACAAGTGACTACGTAAAAGATTAGGGTTTAGGGTTTCGAGCGAGGGTATCACCACTATCACATAACTAATGCTCTCCAAGCCTAATGGGAACCAATTAGCAAAAATGGACTCGTAGTGGAGATAGTGGTGAAGGGTGTGTGTTTTTCGCGGGAGGAGGGTGGGTTAACGGGATTAGTCGTAGGAGCATCTCTAGCAGATCCCCTGTACTAAAACTACAAAAGGTGCTCCCTATCCACTTTACTATTTTTTTAGGGAAATCACTATTCCGCAGCTAGCAGATCCCTTATCCTATAATTTTTTGTTTCACAAATCCTCAAATCTATTGCTCAAACTATTCTAACAAATTGATCACATTTGAACACAAACTAGAGAATTTGAATGCATCACATCAGAATTCAACTACGAGCATAAATATAGTTCAATAAATCAATCGGACATAACCACATTTTGCGCCAAAAGTCACCGAATGAGCAAGTTCATTCCAAAAAACCACCAACACACGGTTGATCAAATGTCGTCATAGTTCAAATAGTCTCACAGACCACCGTTGTCGTCTAAACCATCGCCACCAAACGCCTTAGCCATGATGTCGCCACGAGTAAGCTCCCAAAATCTTCTCTCCGTCTCGTCCATCTTGCTAGGATCCATGAACATGACCGCATGGTACCCGGCCACCCTCTTCTCCTTTCGCTCCTCGGTCGCCATTGCTAGCTTTTGCACCTCAATGTCAAGCAATTTCTTCTTCTCCATCTCCTCCATTTCAAGCCTTTCCATCTCAGTCTCAAGCCTTTTCTCCCCTGCAAGCACCTTTCTATCCACGGTCGCGGCCTTTGCCTTCCTTCTCCTCCTCCATGGCCTTCATCTAATAGAAACAATTCATCTTCTCATCTTTGTGTTCAGCCGCCAAAGCCCTTTTCACATCCACCATTGCAATCAACTCTTCCTTGTAAGCTCCAACACCACTGCTCCTCTTAACTTGCTTTGCATGCTTTCCTCCATCCGGACGCACATGAGTAGTTGGGCTCTCTGCAAAGTCCTCTTCTTCACCATTGTTGAGCCTTTGCCTCTTTAGTGTGGTTTTAAAGTTTCTTCTTATCCACTTTTCATGACCATCAAGCTTGTTGTAGCAATGATGCAAACTAACGGTTTGCCGTCGTTTTTGTTGTTCCTTTCTTTGAAAAGAGTTTGCATTGCTTCCTCAAATTGGTGGATGAGCACTCCACTTGGCGGCTGCAAGTTTACCTGCCCCACACAACCGCCACCGGTTGCATTGCTCTTGGATGTTACCCCAACGATGACTAAGAGAACAGATTGTGCGGCTAGAGGGGATGGGCACAATGCTGTTGTAGTACTCCTCGATGTGAGTCCAAAATCTGTCCTTTGTTTGGTTGGTATCGAACGTGGCATCGAGAGAGGCGTTGATCCACGCTTCACACAAAGCTTTGTCTTCATCGATCTTGTAGTTACCCGTTCTCGGCTTCCTCTTCACTTGACTCTCATCGATCTCCTCGACCTCATCCTCCTCGTCCATCATCTCGGTATCTCATATGGCATAGTCATCGCAATTTCATCGAGCCCAAGTATGTGGCTTGAACTCAATTCATTTATGAAATTTTGGGCATCATTTTTCATTTGCTCACTACAAAAGTAAAGGAAGAACCTAGCAATCAATATCGAACGATGCATCACTATACTAAGCAAATGCAAACAATAAAACGAAAAGAGGGATTTTTTTAACCTTTTGGGCATTTCCTCGAGCATGTCGTCATCGTAGGTTGTAGCATTCGAATCCATCCCGTCCTCGGTCGCCGGCGGTGGAGGGGTTGCTTGCATGGCAGCCAGAGGCGGGGTAGCAGTCGTTGGAGCCGCGACAGGTCAAGGGGGAAGCGAACAGGCGGCCACATTCTTCTTTTTCTTCGCCAGTGTCGCTGTGTTGACCGTCGTCTTTTCCGTCGGCTGTCGGTTCCTTTTGACGGTCTGCTTCACCACGGTTAGATCGATGGTCGCACCAAGGGACTGCCAACGACTGTCGTCTGCCAATGATATTCCGACGCCGGCGCTGGTGTCCAGGGGTGCGGCGGGGGAAGGGCTACCCATTCCACAGGGTCATCGGGGAAAGGGACAGCCGGCAGCGGCGCCGGGGTGGGCGGGAGGGGGTGCGGGAGTTTTAGTCAGCCGAACGGACGCAAACTAAATTTGAGAGGGGAGGGGAGGGGGGGGGGGCAAGTTTTGGGTTTAGGGGATCTACTAGTACGAACAATGACATTGAATCCAACAACTCCCTCAAAAAAAGAAAAGAAGAATCCAACAACAGCAACAAACGAACAAGCAAAACCAAAAGGTGACGATAGTAGTGGCATCAAATGGTTGGTGTTGGGGTGGTTGGATTGTAATGAAACACCGGGATGGGTGACTGGATTAAATCGATCGAACTGGAACATCTTGGCCTTGCTCTTTTCCATGCGGACAGGCAGTTAAAGCACGCACTGCGCGTTGCACAATGAAATGGAGACAGCCAACTCGTGCTAATCTGCAGACTGGTCATACGTTTGCCATTTCCGTTCCTTTCTGAAACTGCACGATAGTACGATGCCACCAATGAAGTATTTTTATTACAAGCTTAAAAAGGACAAAGGTCATGCTCATGCACATGGCAGAAGATCAATCATGTGCAGTTAACTGCCAATCTGCCACCTTCCTGAACCAAATTTGGCCCTCATTTTGAAATCTATGCGACGACTTAAGAGCCGATCAATCAACCGACACAGGTCTGCGGCATACGAGAATCGCAACCACGAGTCATGGGATAAGAATAACAGGAGGACCAGAAGAATTTTCCAGAAACATACTACTAGATCGCTGAGATAGGAGTAAATCGAACAGAATAGCAAAACTAGAATGGGGATACTGGTCCAGCGTTCCTTCAAGCGACTGTAGGGACTAGTTGGGTTGCCTATAATTTGAGATCTGTATCCTTTGTCACCACTCACTAGACATGTGGTGTTCGGTACTACTCCCCCCGTCCCATAATAAAAGATCTTATTACATCCAATATGCGGGAGTATATATCATATGAAAGCTGCAAAACAGGTTCTACGAAGAAATTCTTGAGACCTCCAGGAGAGAGAGGGTCACCATGCGTTCTGAAGCAGTCCCTGAAGAAATCCACTGGCAGACACAAATGTGTTAAATGTTGGTATCATCAGTAGAAAAGCATGTTACATGCACACACTGGGGAGACTTACGGAGACTTAATCAGCTATTCCACATTTCTGTTGGGCGTCGATGGCGAACCTGGAGACCAGATTCCATACATGGTTCACAACTCCATGCGACATTATGGAAAATGCATCTTTTGCAGCTCCTTGACGTGCTTCTAGAGCTTTGGAATCACCAAGCAGTTCTTTTAGCACCTCCAGCAGTTCAGTTTCTCCTGTCAACTGACAAGAACATTGGCGTCAGTATTCTAGCTAGAATGGGAGGAGTAAAAGACCAGCCTTCACTGATAGGCCCGATCGTAAGATCTTGTGTCTAAAGAGCAGCCTATGGCTTTCACCCCGTTAAGCATTAATATTACTCCCTCTGTAAAGAAATATAAGAGCGTTTAGATCACTAGATCACTACTTTAGTGATCTAAACGCTCTTATATTTCTTTACGGAGGGAGTAATTCCTAACAAATTTCCGAAATAGAAAGAGAGCCAACCAAGAGAGTACCGCCATGCATGATCCAACCACCCTTGGCATTGGTCAAGTCACGCAATAAACAATGCAAATTATGCACCATAGTTATGTTTAAATAAAGGGATCCCTTGAGTAAATGGGAAGTTACAGAACAACTTGTCACCTGCTTGACAGCTAGAGGATTTATTTGCCACATTTCAACCAGCATATGATAGAAATGTCCAACATGGGGACCTGAAAGCCAGGACAAATCATGAAACTCTACATACTCTGATTTGACCAAAGAAACGATGCAAACTCAAATAGGTAGATACCTTTGCCTTACCAGTCAGAACAGCACAACCAGCTGCAGCAGCCTCGGAAAAATTATGGCCACATAAACTAGGTAAAAATGAGCCTCCCACAACTGCTATTGGAGTGACCCTGTAGAGCATTCTTAATTCCCCTGCTTTTCATGATATTTTCTGCCATTAACTAATAGTTCAAACGGATATACATTATCTGTGCAGAAAAAATGCACAAACTTTCCGATGGAGAGATTACACAAACCTAACGTATCAACCACATATACCGTAGTGTTAAAAGACACCACTTCCAATGTTGATCTCAGCACAAAATTGACCTTTTGTTTTTTCAGTGCCTGCAAAAAATTGTATACAAAGATATTGTTCAGGCCTCTTGTACTACCAAGTTCACCTTAAAATGTATCATATGCTCTTCATGCTTAAAAAACAATAGAAGAAAAACACTAGAACTACAGGGAGTAGCCTCTATAGTTTTTTTTACGTAAAGGACGAGACACAACCCTGAGCTCCCTGTGGAGTTCACGACACGAAAGCAAGTGGGCTGGGATGCACTCACACACCTAACTAACTTGGCAACGCCGGGTTGTCTGCTCTTCATGCTTTAGAAAACTGTCAAACTTCAAGTTGTGTACAGTTCTGTTATTCACGGTACTCGAGCCTTACGCAGTAAACACAGTAACTCATATAACACTTGCTCCTCATCTTAAGTATTTACAATCATTTGATTTTTCAAGTAAACAGCAGGATATGATACTTCCTTCGCTCCCAAATGTAAGCAGTTTTAGCCTTTGTCCAAGTCAAACTTTTTAAAGTTCAACCATATTTATAGAAAAGAAGTGGTAACATTTACAAAACCTAATTAGTATGATTAGATCCATTGTGAAATATATTTCCATATTGTATATGAATTTTTACTTTACACAACATACTTATTGTAAAAAAAAATTTGTTCAAAGTATCAACTTGGAGAGTCAATGTCTAAAACTACTTACATTTTGGAACGGAGTAAGTATTAGAAAACTGGTAAGTAGCCAAATAACTAACAGTGTACTCAGGAACTGACTCATACACCAAACAGGGTAAAATAAAACGGGTAAGAAAAGGCACCATTAACATACTAAAGAAACATTCTTGATGTCCTGAGGATGTCTTGGCACGAGAATTAGTAGTAGCGAAGGATACACCTTGATTAACTCGTCATGAACAAGGAGAATGACTGAAAAACAAAAGTGAAGTTAAGGTAGTCTCTGGGACTCGTTTTATGTTGAGAACACTGCCATAATGACCTAGGAAATGAATTCTTTGAAGTTGCTTCACAAAAACCACTGTGCAAGGTCCTTAACCATAATTGGTGTACTAGTAGGAAAATTGAAGGATATGGCAGAAGATCAATCAGAAGGATGTGAAATGATAGGCGACTCCTAGAACAGAGACAGCTATAATTATAAATTCTGGCAACCTGGAGAGTACAGAAGCATCTGTTGACTAAGCAATCTTAAGTATATTGAAGACATAAGAGCTCACAAAGGCAAACTCCTTATCTACTCCCATTCCTAATCCAAGTCCCCATAAAAAACAGCTGTCAAATATTTAAAACTTGCAATTCTGACCCCTTGATTGGCCATGTGAAGATTGCATGAATATATTCATCATGTGAGGTATTTTACTAATGTTGATGTCATGACTTGAACATCACTTCAGCAATGAATAAACTTGTACTTCGGGACTGTAAAGAAGTCAACAAAGAGGTTAGGCTAGCAGGGGGCAACCACATAGTTCGTTGTGCGTACAGTTCACTGGAAGGGCAGATGTACAACAAATTATATTGGTTCACTTAATAGCAAAAGTGTGTTTCCAGTGTTCTTACCTTCTTCTTCACCGCTGTGAATCGAAGCTGCCATCCAGATGGGCCTATCGTTGAACTGCCGCTGCAGATCTTTGATTGTATTCAGCTCTTTCTCCCCAACCTCAACATCACCAACAGCTAGGTAAATCACATGAGTCACAATAAATCATTTCACTTGTGAAGGTTATCTTTTCAAGCTTCTGAGATTACCCTTTGGAATTGTGCTACTCAGAGGTTTGCTACCAAATGTATTCTGAAAACAATAAATGACTGAAAAAAAGGTAAATAGGGCATACCATATTTTAAATCGCCAGCGAAATGGATTTTGTGTGGTGGTGTATGGAGTAGCTGAAAACGAACAGCCTGGACAGTACTCTGCACCAGATAAAATGAACGATGATGGGTAGCAGTTGTACAATATAAAAATAGGACTTAAACCTCTACTGTTACTTACCATTGGAATAACAAGTGATAGTTTAGAGAGCATCAGAGAGATTAATGGCAACCCTAGAGGCACAGACCAACGGTTGAACGACTTCAGTGACATGCGGGCATTTATAAGAGCCACTGCAATCTGAAAATATGCAGGCCAGTCATGTTCATGACAAACAATTAGCAAGGGAATGATGCGGACACTAGTGAACAACAGAGGCAATAAAATCTGCTCATGTATACAGCATGTAGGAAGTTTTGAAAAGGCTGCCCAGACGCTAGAAATTAGAATATGGGGAAGATCATTAACAGAGAGCTGGTGATGCACAAGATCATGAAAGAATTCCTCACCCCTTTCTCTGCTGCAGACATGATGAGGTTTGGCCACAATTCACTTTCCATGAGAAGTATCAAACTTGGTTTCCAGTATCCAATGAAACTTTCTGTTGCGTCAGGACAGTCAAGAGGTGCAAACTACAGACACTCAACAAATGCATCATTAGAATTTAGAAGGACAAATAGGTATAATCACACAATTCGCTATCAGATATTACAACCTAACAATCAAAAGTAAGTGGCCATAACAGAATCTTATGAAGTTTAAGTGGTACAGCTGAACAAAGTAGTATCATTACCAAACAAATTCCATTAGCCATATGTTGAGGCAGAAACAGTTTTCTTGAGAGAGGTGAACAAAGCGATTACAATTACCTCTTCTAGGTGTCAAGATGGCTGTATTATCTCTTTATTA
Organism: Elymus sibiricus; assembly: GCA_039707655.1. NCBI lineage: Eukaryota > Viridiplantae > Streptophyta > Magnoliopsida > Poales > Poaceae > Elymus > Elymus sibiricus. Next base: position 346,371,094 of record CM077668.1, read on the forward strand.
CTACAGATAGTTATATGCATAAGTACCAGATAAGGTTAAGCACTGGTGCCTAATCAAGCACCAACGCTACAAAATTAACACCTTAATGATATGACCTATGCGATTGTTAAGCACCTGCATTTTACATAGATGGTTGCATTTTCTCTTAGTTATAAATTTATTCTACAGCTTGTTGAATTAGTTTGATGGATTCCCTCATTTGACCAACTCGTATTAAATAGCGAGCTAACGAATCCCATTCTTTTAGCCATTGGACAGGTATAGTTGCATGCATAAGCACTTGGAGTGCGCCTAGGCTACAAGACGAGCGCATTATCTATCATATGTGGCAAGATCAAATGATTTCCTGTTACCAAACGCCTCTCCAATCATCTAAATTAGATATGGCATCACTAAATTAACTCTAGCATACGTTTCGAAATAAATAAATTAACTCTAGCATAACACGAGAGCTCTGAAGGTGGGGAGCAATCTCCAAACTCACCTGATAAATGACAACATCCGGTAGCAAATCCTTTATCACTTCGCTACATCAAAACAAAGAAGGGAGTTAAAGTTTGACCACATTATATATGTAAATAAAACAGCACGCTCAAATGCTCAGTGGTGATTGTGGGACTCACAAGGCGGAGAGAGTGGTGGTGGTGAGGAGGATAGGGAGGCCGGGGTGGAGGCGCGCGCAGTGACGGACGACTGGAAGCGCGGCCATGCCCTCGCCGAGGGAGACGGCGTGGAACCACACGAGCGGCGAGCCTGGCCGAGGCCGCGAGACCGACGGCCGGCCCAGCCGCTCTGGCCAGCGCGACCGGTGCTCCAGCCCTCGCATACGCCGCCAGAGGAGCACCGCCGGCGCCGCCGCGCGGCTCGCCGCCCTGTACAGCTCGTACAGCGCCCGGTCTCCGCGCGCCGCCGACGCCGGCGCATGGGCCGGCCGCATGGCTGGAAGTCTGGAACCTCGCCGATCCGACGAAAGAGGCAAGCAGCAGTAGTAGTGAGCGGGGGCGCGGCTATGTGCCGCTTAGGGCATCTACAATACTAGACGCTAATATAGGCGCTTACCAGAAAAAATTAAGATTATAAAATAAATAAGAAACACCTAAGCGCCTAGACTTGCAACGGCAGCCGCTAATTGTGTGGCCTAAATTAAACTACCGGGGCGCTTCGAACGGGCAGCAGAACACGCAAGCGCTCGACGCATCCTCTTGCATCGATGCCTAACTTAACACCGGGATTCTACAAATTAACTGCTAATTCGCCGGGAATCTGATCCTGGCGCTCGTCCGAAGCGTCCCCGTTGGACGTGCCCTTACTGCGACGCCTAGGCACGGCTCGCCTCCAGGGAGCCAGAACTGGTCCGCCCAGGTAACCACAAGCCTTGTCACGCTGACGTCATGCGTGATTTTTTGTTTTTTCGTTTTTCCTACACATTTTTATTTTCGTATTTATTCATTTTGTGTATATTTAGAAATATTATATATATATATATATTACAAAACACTTTACAGAAAAATTTGAAAATATTTATATTGTATTTGAAAAATGTTAAACATTTATAGAAAAATATTTCTAGTGTATATGAAAACATGTATAACGTGAATGAAAAATTATAAATGTTAATCATGTGTACCAAAAATGTTAATAATGTGTACGAAAAATGACAATCATGTGTATGAAAATGTTTGTGACAATTAATAAATGTCACACATTTCAAAACAAATGTATTACATGTATATGAAATGTTAATAAAGTATAAAAATGTTTTACATATATACGAAAAATGTACAACATGTATGACAAAGTAGACATGTGTTGGAAAAACAAAAACAAAAACCCCGATAATGAAACAAAAAAAAACAAAGAAAAAAACCCAAAGAAAGAAACAAAGAAAAACAAAGCATAAAGAAGAAAAAATAAAAACCAAAGAAAACCATTTCAAAAACAAATAAAACTGGAAACATAATGAAGAAAAAAAGAAAACTGGCGAAAACCAGCAAAAAACAAAAAAAAGAAGAAGAAGGAAACCGGACTGAATCGATCGAGCGCAGTGACCGAACGCGGTGCGTAAGCCGTCGACCGACGCTGCTAATGGGCCGGCCCGCTACTGTGTCCCCGTATTCTTATTAGGAATCCGTACGGGCGACACATAGCTGTTGCGGGCCGTGACACGTCTAGTGGTTCAATATACAATCCCAACTTACACAAAAATGGCACCTTCCTGGGCCTCAGTAAACTTGTGCTCAGGAACAGGGGGTTTACGCTTTCAAAGTTCAGAAGTTTGACAGATATGTAGTCGAATCAATTTCGGCGATTTCGGTGAACGGGGTTTTACAGCATCAACAGATACATAAGGAAAGCTATATATGAGAGCACACTTCAACTCTTCCCCTCGTGTATAAGAGTACAGAATTGACGGGCTGAACACTTGTCCGGTCACATTCATCTGCCTACATAACTTATCCAGAACCAAAACTCGATATGTACTCAGCCGACCAACAATTTCCGACGGTTCGTCGGCAAAGTCGAAGCTCAATGCCAAGCCACAAACGGCGACCTCAACATTTCCTCGCGTACGTACCACGTCAAGCCTCACACGTTGGCGAAGAGCTTGTACGTGCCAGCGTCCAGCACGATCTGCCTGACGGCGGCCACGGACGCGACGACGGCGACCGCGGAGAACACGACGGCGATGACCGTGTTGAGCCAGAAGACGAACCCCTTCTTGGAGGGCTTGAACGTGAGGTTGTAGAAGAGCGCCGGCACGGCGAAGTCGAGCGGCATGAAGCCGAAGGCCCCGATGAGCGCGTTCATGTCGCCGAAGAAGGGTATCATGGCGGCGATGGTGGTGCCGAAGGCGACGGCGGCGGTGCGGGACACGAGCCGCGGCACCACGTTGCGCGCCGCGTACTGCCCGGCCTTGGGGTCCGACAGGAGGCCCTCCAGGACCTCGTTGGTCGGCTGCAGGTACACCGTGGCCGTGGCCGAGAGCTGCACCAGCGTGAAGAGCTCCGCCATGAGCAGCAGCCACACCGGGATGACGGGCTTGCCGTCCACCATGAAGTTGTTGAGCAGCAGGCCCTGCGCCGCGTTGCCGAACGCCCAGTACCCGGCCGTGGCCACGCTGAAGAAGGTGGTCACCACCACCGCGTAGCACAGGCACAGGCCCTTGAACATCTTGCCCGTCACCGGCGCTGCCACCGTCGCCTGGAATCAACACGCACAGCAGGTATACATATGTAAGTACTCCACTTGTGAATCGTAAGAAGCCAAGGATCAACAAAGCTCTCTTTGAGATTCATCAGAGGGTTCATTCAGTTACCTGTATCTCGGGGATGATGCCATTGCCGTACGTGGTGGCGATGACGGCGAGGGCGTTGAACACGCCGTACACGCGGGTATGTGTTTCGCCGACGATGGAGTAGTCCTTGGGGGGCGCCCGGTCGGAGGTGCCGAGGTAGATGCAGCCGGCGACGGCGCAGAGGCTGTAGGAGAGGCAGAGCAGCAGGGAGACGAGGTTGACGTGGCGGAGGGAGTGGAAGGACGGCAGCTGCGCCAGGATGACCAGGAAGACGCCGAAGATGGCCACGAACACGTAGAGCTTGATGGTGCCGCCGGGGTTGGCGATCAGGTAGATGGCCTTCATGCTCTGGCCGGCGAGCAGGGTGGACGCGACCACGGCGCCGAAGCACACCATGAACTGGATCGGCCCGATGTAGTAGCGCGCCCATCCGGGTCCTGCATCACAGAAGGAGTGTTAACATGCTCGCTAGAATGCTATTCAATCATAGTGTGTAAAATTAGGATCTGAAGGTCTTTTCTGCACGAGGGAGGTTGGGAATTTTGGCAAAGAAATGCGCTCCGGTCAGTGCTCGTTTTTCACCTTCGGAAACTGCTTTGCTGCCATGCCATGTCGGCCACGACCCCATTTCACGTACGTACCCCTACCCAGTACCCACACCGTCAAAACCAGATCTGTCGCCTATGTGCGACGCAGGAGGAGGCAATTATTGAACGATGCTCACGTGATGGCATCTCATCCTTGAGTCCGGAGGAAGGCTGGAGCTAACTGCTGGCTGTCGGCCAGTGCTAGTAGTCCTTGACCACGTGCTTTGACCTCACATGCATCGGTCATGCATGCATGACCAAAGCCAAGATATATAAGGACACTGCCGTGGACTAGTCCAACACGCCCATCATTTGCCCATCCAACGGTGCTATGCACGTACGTACAGATGCCCGGCATGCTCGTTTTACGCTCGAATCATATGACGGCAGGATAACGCCACGTACAGGAAGATGGTGCCTGGGTTTTGGACATCGGCTGTCTGCCTGTGTCATGCATGCTTGACGCGGACTTGTGCGGCCGTGCACGGCGCACGGCGGTGCATGTAGTTGAACGGTGGCATCTCGACAAGGACCTAAATCGCTTGATCAGAGAAAGCGATGGTCCTGCACGCAGACCATGTTGGGGTCTGCACAAACTTGCTCGGGTGCGTACTGCACGCAGCAGTGTAGCATTTGGGCGTGTCCATCAAACATACCACAAGGTATCGGGCGGGCGGCCGACGGCGACGTACATACTGAAGTGGAAGAGTCACAAAAGGAAGTCCAGACAACGTAACATCGTCATGCATGACGTGTCGATTATGTTGTTATTGGTGTACTGACCTAGTATGTCGGTGGCCATGTCCCTGAAGCGGAGCTGGCGGCGGCCCTGCTGCGCGTGGTGCTCCAGGACGCGGGAGAGGAGGTTGTAGGAGTAGAAGGTGACGGCGGCGCCGACGACGAGGCACACCATCCCCGCCGACCACCCCAGCGACGCGAACGCGAACGGCAGGCTCAGCAGCGGCGGCGCCACGATCGACGTAGTCAGGTGGTACCCGCAGTGCAGCCATGACCCTGCAAATATGGACACATAAACATGTCAGTCCCGCTCCACAAAACACTGTCATGTCACTAATAATGGCATAATGTCACGTTCATGCTGTCAGAAATGGGGCCCGGCGTTGTGTCCACTCCAATACGATCGCTGCTCGGTCAAAAGTTGCTGGATATCAGAAGCCCCACGAATCCACCGTGCACCTCATCGTAGAAATCATGTGCCGATGATTAACTTGTTTATTCTTGCGTGTGCTAAATTTCCTGAGGTGTACGTCAGCGCACTCAACGCTTCTCCACAGAATCGGAACTCGTCAGAATCGGAACACCGAGTGTGTGGTTCAGGGGTCAACGGCTCAATATACAAGACGTGCTGGGAGACTTGGCATTGATACTGACAGAAACCTACAGCCGCACTTGTTATATTATTCGTCTTCTCTAGCTCGAGTGGATCATCATGTAGTAGTACGATTATTAGCGTTGAATATCAAGCCGTGCCGGCCGACCGTTCTGTAGTCTATTTCTGCAAGCCAATACTACTTAATGTTGTCCAGCGTATGCAATATGGATGCGTGATGTGTATCCGCGAGATGGTGATTGTGTACCAATCCGGCCACGGTGCACACACCACTACACCTTGTTTAGCACAAGGAAATGACTGGGGGTGCAAAATGCAAATGAAAAATCCGACGTTCCCATCCTAACATTAACTTAAAACAAGAAAACATGAGTAATAATTAGTACTACTTAGAGGAAGTTCGAAAAATATTACTTACTGGAGCATCATAGTTGGACCATTTGACTGGCTGCTAAGCAGACTAATAATATGAGATGTGGTGATCTGGCTGCTAAAGAGACACTAAATAATATTTAGTCCACATGTTTTGGAGGAATAAAATTGCAGTGCTTTGTGCACATTTCGCGGGAATGCACATGGAGGAGTACTGTGGGTTATGGCTATGGATAGCCAGGAATCCCAGCGTGCCGCGAGTACTATTGTGTTTTGTCTCTTCTTTCTTTGCCGCTAAAGAACATTTGGGCACGCAAGGTGAAGAGGGCAGAGAAAGTAAAAAAGTTGATATTTGCAGGGGAAAAGATGGTACGGAGCACGTAGAAAGCGCGACCCTCGCCCATAATAAAGTAATAAACAATGAAAAAGGGATGAAAGAAGAGACGCTTGAAAGGATGGGTAGATATGGGCAAGGGGCCAATTCAACACATGCATCCACTACCCAGCAAGAACTTATGATCAGGAGATCACCATAGGTGGAACTTCAATGTCATGACCAAATAAAATCATTGCCTCGTAAACCAAATCTTGTTAGCAGCTGGCCAGCGGTTACTACTAGGACATCAAACATTTTCTGGCGGAGTAATCGGCAAAATGGCATATATAATCAATCCCACCTAGCCATTACTCCAAGCCATCACATCGATTTTACCTTGCTAGCATGTACAGTTGGTAATCAGAGCTACTGTTATAGGAGTAGCTGGGCCAACCAATCAACAGTTTCATGCAGAGCATGATCCTGAGTTCCTGACGCTCTCTCAACGAGCACAGGTCATGTGCTGCTCTGACATGCTACGGGAGAGAAAGAGAGGATGGCTTTAGGCACCTTTGGACTGGAGGACGAAGAGCGCGCCGGCGTCGAGCTTCTGGCCGACGGTGTCGCCGCCGGCCTCCATCTTCTTCGCCTCCTCCTCCTCCTTGCTCGGAGCCCCCATGCCGTGTCTAGCTAGCTCGCTAGCTCCTGACAGGCGGGGGGAAGACTGTTCCGGAAAGAAAGGTGGCTAGCCAAGCTACCACCAGTGCCAGGCTCACACCACACCTCGTGGAAATAATCTCACCGGTCGAGAAGGTTCTCTTCTCTCCCCCTTGACCCCTTTCCTCGATCGATATATGCACGGAGCGGAGAGCTGAGCCAGTACCACCTATATAGGCGCCGCGCGCCCGGTGCCCGGCCGCGCCTACCGGGCTGAAAGGCCTTGTGCAATGTGAGGTGCTTAGGGAGGTGCTTAGAAAAATAAACCGGGTTTTTCTAAGGCACCAGTGACTATTTCTACAGGAGAGACGTCTAATTAAACGTCTATCCTGTACAAATAAACATCGGTGCTTAAGGAAAGTCTGATTTATTTCTTCAAGCACCTTCCCTAAGCACCTTGCATTGTATAAGGCCTTAATGTGAGCGCACGCTAAGAGCGCGCGCACGTATCAGGCTCCTGAATCCCGATTCTCTTTGGCCGCTCCACCGGCAAATCAACTGAACCCACAGCGAAATAATTAACACGTTCAGGCATGTGAATAAGCATGCGATTTTTTTCTTAGAAAAAAAAGGCATGTGATTACTGATTATTACAACCAGGTTTCGTTGTCTCGACAGATGGAACGACCGGGACGTATAAATGGAGTGCATCTAGTTGATGGGACAGTGGAGAGGCGTACATCGTTGGTACGTACTCCCTCCGTAAACTAATATAAAAGCGTTTAGATCACTACTTTAGTAATCTAAACGTTCTTATATTAGTTTACAGAGGGAGTACATCGTTAGATGCGTGTGACAACTTTTTTTTCCCACCGATCGATGGACAGAACGTAAGTGTAGGTGTAGGAGTAGGAGTTTTCGTTGCCGCTCGGATTTGAGAGAGGAGATGAGAGTGTGAAGAGTGGTAGGTGTGTTAGCAGTAAGTATGATATCGTCTACATAGAGTAGGAGATAGGCGATGGAGGAGCCATGGCGATATATGAATATAGAGGAATCACACTTGGAAGCTACAAATCCGAGAGATAGAATGAAGGTTTGGAAGCGAAAGAACCACGTGCGTGGAGCCTGCCTGCTTCAAACCATATAAGGACTTACGAAGGAGACACACACGATCCGGATAGGTTGGATCAACAAACCCCGCCGGTTGCTGACAATAGACCGTCTCGTGGAGATGACCATGCAAGAATGCATTTTTGACATCCATTTGATGGATGGGCCATGAGTTGGCGGCGGCGATGCTGAGAATGATGCGGATTGTGGCAGGCTTGACCACCAGACTGAATGTCTCCTCGAAGTCGACGCCCTCCCGTTGCGAGAAACCACGAACGACCCATCTGGCCTTGTAGCGCGCCAAGGTACCATCATTGTTGAATTTGTGGCGGAAGATCCACTTGCCCGTCACCACGTTGACACCTGCAGGCTGAGGAACCAAAGACCAAGTTGCATTGTTCATTAAAGCATTATACTCCACTAACATTGCGTTGTGCCAATGTAGGTCTTTTAAAGCCGACTTGTATGAGATGGGGAATGGGTGAAATGGTGGTGTCAGTATGGTTGGCGAGAAACAAACGACGAGGCATGCAATATCCTGATTTGGCTCGGGTGTGCATCTTGTGTGAGCTTTGGGGTGGCTGTACCGGTTGGGCTCGTGGGGGGAGACGTGGCGTGCTGGGAGAGGAGGGCGCGGAATCGGAGGAGGAGTCAATGGGTACAGGGGAGGCAGTGGGGACGTGATCCGAGGCGGATCCGGTGCGCGTGGAGGAGGGATCAGGTGGGGTCCTGGGCGAGGTGGGGCTCGAGGCGAAACGAGTGGTGGAGAGGGAGTCGGGGGGAGTAGTGGCGGGCCCAGGTGGAGTGGGCGGGATGGGACCGGGTGATGCGTGACGACCGGTGGGTGGGTTGGGTGGTGGACAAGATGGATCGTCCGAGGTTGGTGGGACGCGCGATCCCAGGCGGATCTGGTCAGCAGGCGCAGGATCTGGTGTGGAGAGCTGATCTGGAGCCGGGGTTGTGGGCGGCGTGTACGGAAAGGTATTTTCATCGAAAATCACGTGCCTGGAAACGATGACGCGGCGGGTGGTCAGGTCGAAGCACCGATAGCCCTTGTGCTCGAGGGGATAACCGAGGAAAACGCATCGAGTGGATCGTGGTGAGAGTTTGTGAGAAATGGAGGCATACAAATTGGGATAACACAAACAACCAAACACACGGAGATGGTCATAGGATGGATGGGAATGAAATAGAAGGAAGTATGGAGTGATGTGGTTGATGGAACTAGATGGGCGCCTGTTCAGTAGATGCGTTGCCGTGTGTAGTGCCTCGACCCAAAAGGGTGGTGGAAGGTGGGCTTGAAGAAGAAGAGTACGAACAATGTCGTTGGTCGTGCGAATCATGTGTTCGGCCTTGCCATTTTGGGGGGAAGTATGTGGGCACGAAAAACGATAAGAGACACCATGGGAAGAGAAGAAGGAGCAGAGAGCGGTGTTGATGAATTCCCCCCCCCCATTGTCACATTGCATGCTACGAATCATCACATTAAATTGAGTGTGAATATATGTAAAGAAACGTTGTAGGGTGTCAGAGGTATCGGACTTGTGGCGTAAAGGAAAAGACCAGGAAAAGTGCGAGTAATCATCGAGAATAATTAAATAAGAATGATATCCCGAGAAGCTTACAACTAGTGAAGTCCATAGGTCACAATGGATGAGTTGAAACGGTGCGGTTGTAAAGCTACGATAAGAAGGAAATGCAAGACGGGGTTGGCGACCTTGTTGACACGCCTCACAAACCGAGGGGTGTGTTTTATTACAATCTGGTAAAAAATCACGAGCGAGCCGTGCTAAAGAGGATCCACCGGGATGGCCTAAGCGGCGATGCCACAACTCGGATGAAGATGTAGTCGCCGAGAGGACGGCGCGCCGAGGAAAATTATTGCCGAGGAAGGGGTACAGGTCACCGGTGCTACTGGAGGTCATGATGATTTTCCTGGTTCGAAGATCCTTCACAACAAAGCCACAAGGAAAGAATTCAACTGAGACAAGGTTATCAATGGTAAACTTACGAACAGAGATGAGATTGGTTACTACAGAAGGGGAAACTAAAACATTGCGAAGGGAAAAATTGTGAGGTGGAAGGGAGACAGAGCCGGCGGCGGTGATCGGCATGTGGTGACCATTGCCAACAAGAATGCTACGAGGAGTATGCTGTAATGAAGAATGCAACGAGGTGAGGTTACCAGGGTTGCCGGTGACGTGCGATGCGGCGCCCGTGTCCATGTACCACTCAGCTCCAGGGTTGGGGAAGCCGGCGTTGCTGTAGGCGTGGTTGATCATGGCGAGCTGGTCCCACGATGGAGGTGTTGGGGAACGTCGCATGGGAAACAAAATTTTTCCTACGCACACGCAAGATCTATCCATGGTGATGAGCATCTACGAGAGGGAGAGTGAATCTACATACCCTTGTAGATCACTAAGCGAAAGCGTTAAGAAACGCGGTTGATGTAGTCGAACGTCTTCGCGATCCAAATCGCAAGTCGTCCCTCGATCCAAACACGATTTAGCGCCGAACGGACGGCACCTCCGCGTTCAACACACGTACGGCTTGATGACGCCTTCACCTCCTCGATCCAGCGAGCGATGGTGAAGTAGTGGATGAGTTCCGGCAGCACGACGGCGTGGTGATGGTGGTGAGGAACAATCTCTGCAGGGCTTCGCCAAGCACTACGGAGATTGTGACGGGAGGAACTAGAGGGTTAGGGTTGCCGGCACACGGCTTGGGAAATCTTGATGTATCCCGTGTGCAAGCCCTGCCCCTCTATTTATATGTTGAGCCCTGGGGTCTAAACTTGGAGAGAAAGCCTCCACAAGGTCGGTTTTGCCCGCACAAGGTCGGTTTGGCCCGCACGGAAAGAGTCCCACTCGGATTCCAGCAGTACCGCGTACAAGCGGTAGTACCGCTTCACACAAGCGGTAGTACCTCTTACGCGGTAGTACTGCCTTACCAGCGGTAGTACCGCTTAAGGCAGCAGCAAAACTTCCTTTTGCACTTTCCAATACCTCGTGGGCTTTACCCCTTTGGTCCATATAAAGTGTTGCTGCACCCGAACACTTCGGTAAACATCCGGAACCCCTTCCGGTGAATTCCGGAATCCTTCCAGAGATCAAAACACTATTATCACATATATCAATCTTTACCTCCGGACTCTTCCGGAGATCCTCGTTATGTCCGGGATTTTATCCGGGACTCCGAACAACCTTCGGTCACCAACACAATAACTCAACTATACTAATCGTCACCAAACGTTAAATGTGTAGACCCTGCGGGTTCGAGAACTATGTAGACATGACCGAGACACCTCTACGATCAATAACCAATAGCGAGACCTGGATGCCCATATTGGTTCCTACATATTCTACGAAGATCTATATCGGTCGAACCTCTATGTCAAGGATTCAGTTAATCCCGTATGCTGTTCCCTTTATTCTTCGGTATGTTACTTGCCCGAGATTCGATCGTCGGTATCTCTATACCTAGTTCAATCTCGTTATCGGCAAGTCTCTTTACTCGGTCCGTAATACAAGATCTCGTGGCTAACACTTTAGTCACATTGCTTACAAGGCTCATTGTGATGTTGTATTACCGAGTGGGCCCTGAGATACCTCTCCGTCACACGGAGTAACAAATCCCAGTCTTGATCCATGCCAACCCAACAAACACCCTCGGAGATACCTGTAGAGCATCTTTATAGTCACCCAGTAACGTTGCGACGTTTGATACACACAAGGTATTCCTCCGGTGTCAGTGAGTTGCATGATCTCATGGTCATAGGAACAGATACTTGACATGCAGAAAACAATAGCAATAAATTGACACGATCATAGGCTACGTTTATAGTTTGGGTCTTGTCCATCACATCATTCTCCTAATGATGTGATCCTGTTATCAAATGACATCTCATGTCCATGGCTAGGAAACCTTCACCATCTTTTGATCAACGAGCTAGTTAACTAGAGGCTTACTAGGGACACAGTGTTGTCTATGTACCCACACATGTATTTGAGTTTCCAATCAATACAATTATAGCATGGATAATAAACGATTATCATGAACAAGGAAATATAATAATAACCAATTTATTATTGCCTCTAGGGCATATTTCCAACAGTCTCCCACTTGCACTAGAGTCAATAATCTAGTTCACATCACTATGTGATTTACATTGTAATGAATCGAACACCCATGCAGTTCTGGTGTTGTTCATTTTTAGCCCTTGGAAGAGGTTTAGTCATCGGATCTGCAACATTCAGATCCGTGTGTACTTTGCAAATATTTATGTCGTCCTCCTTGATGTAATCGCGGATGGAATTGAAATGTCGCTTTATGTGTCTGGTCCTCTTGTGAAATCTTCGTTCCTTGGCTAGAGCAATGGCACCAGTATTATCACAAAACAAAGTCATTGGGTTAAGCGCACTAGGCACTACTCCAAGATCTGTCATGAACTCCTTCATCCAGACACCTTCCTTCGCCGCCTCCGAGGCAGCGATGTACTCCGCTTCGCATGTAGAATCAGCTACCACACTTTGCTTGGAACTGCACCAGCTAACCGCACCCGCATTAAAAATAAATATGTATCCGGTTTGCGACTTAGAGTCATCCGGATCAGTGTCAAAGCTTGCATCGACGTAACCTTTTAGGACGAGCTCTTGATCACCTCTATAAACGAGAAACATGTCCTTAGTCCTTTTCAGGTACTTCAGGATATTCTTGACCGCCGTCCAGTGTTCCATTCCTGGATCACTTTGAAACCTTCCGACCATACTTATGGCAAGGCTGACATCAGGTCTTGTGCACAGCATTGCATACATGATAGAGCCTATGGCTGAAGCATAGGGGATGACACTCATCTTTTCTCTATCTTCTGCAGTCATTGGGCATTGAGTCTTACTCAACTTCACACCTTGCAATACAGACAAGAACCCCTTCTTGGACTGATCCATTTTGAACTTCTTCAAAACTTTGTCAAGGTATGTGCTTTGTGAAAGTCCTATTAAGCGTCTCGATCTATCTCTATAGATCTTGATGCCTAATATGAAAGCAGCTTCTCCTAGGTCCTTCATTGAAATACTCTTGTTCAAATATTCCTTCACGCTTTCCAACATTTCTATATTGTTTCCAATCAGTAATATGTCATCCACATATAATATTAGAAACGCTATAGAGCTCCCACTCACTTTCTTGTAAATACAAGCTTCTCCGTAAACTTGTATAAACTCGAACGCTTTGATCACCTCATCAAAGCGAAGATTCCAACTCCGAGATGCTTGCACCAGTCCATAAATGGATCGCTGGAGTTTGCAAACTTTGTCAGCATTCTCTGGATCGACAAAACCTTCTGGTTGCATCATATACAACTCTTCCTTAAGGAAACCGTTAAGGAACGCTGTTTTGACATCTATCTGCCAAATTTCATAATCGAAAAAGGCAGCTATTGCTAACATGATTCTGACGGACTTAAGCATCGCTACTGGTGAGAAGGTCTCATCGTAGTCAACTCCTTGAACTTGTGAAAAACCCTTTGCCACAAGTCGAGCTTTATAGACGGTGACATTACCGTCCGCGTCCGTCTTCCTCTTAAAGATCCATTTGTTCTGAATGGCCTTACGCCCTTCAGGTAATACTTCCAAAGTCCACACTTTGTTTTCATACATGGATCCCATCTCGGATTTCATGGCCTCTAACCACTTCTTGGAATCCGGGCCCATCATCGCTTCTCCATAGCTCGTAGGTTCATCGTTTTCCAACAACATGACCTCTAAGACAGGGTTGCCGTACCACTCAGGAGCAGTACGCGTCCTTGTCGACCTACGAGGTTCGATAGCAACTTGATCCGAAGCTTTATGATCATCATCAACTTCCTCTTCAGCTGATGTAGGCTCTACAGAAACATCTTTCTGCGCTGCGCTACTCTCAGGTTGAAGTAAAGGTTCAACAACCTCATCAAGTTCTATCTTCCTCCCACTCAATTCTTTCGAGAAAAACTCTTTCTCAAGAAATGTTCCGTTTTTAGCGACAAACACTTTGCCTTCGGATCTGAGGTAGAAGGTATACCCAACTGTCTCTTTTGGGTATCCTATGAAGACGCATTTCTCCGCTTTGGGTTCCAGCTTTTCAGGCTGAAGCTTTTTGACATAAGCATCACATCCCCAAACTTTAAGAAACGACAGCTTTGGCTTCTTGCCAAACCAAAGTTCATATGGCGTTTTCTCAACAGATTTCGATGGTGCCCTATTTAAAGTGAATGCAGCTATCTCTAATGCATAACCCCAAAACGATAGTGGCAAATCGGCAAGAGACATCATAGATCGCACCATATCCAATAAGGTTCGATTACGACGTTCGGACACACCATTACGCTGTGGTGTTCCAGGCGGTGTCAGTTGTGAAACAATTCCACATTGTCTTAAGTGACTGCCAAACTCATAACTCAGATATTCTCCTCCTCGATCAGATCGTAGGAATTTAATCTTCTTGTTACGATGATTCTCAACTTCACTCTGAAATTGTTTGAACTTTTCAAACGTTTCAGACTTGTGTTTCATTAAGTAAATATACCCATATCTACTTAAGTCATCAGTGAAGGTGAGAAAGTAACGATAACCACCGCGTGCCTCAATACTCATCGGACCGCACACATCAGTATGTATGATTTCCAACAAGTCACTTGCCCGTTCCATTGTTCCAGAGAACGGCGTTTTAGTCATCTTGCCCATGAGGCATGGCTCGCATGTGTTAAGTGATTCAAAATCAAGTGACTCCAAAAGTCCATCAGCATGGAGCTTCCTCATGCGTTTTATGCCAATATGACCTAAACGGCAGTGCCACAAGAAAGTGGTATTATCATTATCAATTCTACATCTTTTGGCATCAATGTTATGAACATGTGTATCATTACTATCGAGATTCAATAAGAATAAACCCCTCACTTCGGGTGCATGACCATAAAAGATATTACTCATATAAATAGAACAACCATTATTCTCTGATTTAAATGAGTAACCGTCTCGCAATAAACAAGATCCAGATATAATGTTCATGCTTAACGCAGGCACTAAATAACAATTATTCAGGTTCATCACTAATCCCGATGGTAATTGAAGAGCGAGCGTGCCGACGACGATCACATCAACCATGGAACCATTTCCCACGCGCATCGTCACTTCACCCTTTGCCAGCCTCCGTCTATTCCGCAGTTCCTGTTTAGAGTTGCAAATGTGAGCAACCGCACCGGTATCAAATACCCAGGCACTACAACGAGAGTTGGTAAGGTACACATCAATAACATGTATATCATATATACCTTGTTTGTTGTTGGCCGCCTTCTTGTCAGCCAAATACTTGGGGCAGTTCCGCTTCCAGTGTCCAGTTCCCTTGCAATGAAAGCACACAGTTTCTGCTTTGGGTCCAGCCTTGGGTTTCTTCACGGGAGGAGCAACTGCTTTGCCACTCTTCTTGGAGTTACCCTTCTTACCCTTGCCATTTTTCTTGAAACTAGTGGTTTTATTGACCATCAACACTTGATGCTCCTTCTGAATTTCAGACTGAGCGACTTTCAGCATCGCAAACAGCTCGGCGACTGACTTGTTCATCCCGTGCATGTTATAGTTCAACACGAAGCTCTTGTAGCTAGGTGGCAATGATTGAAGAACTCTGTCAGTGATAGCCTCTGGCGGAAGGGGCATCCCTAATTCAGCCAGACGGGTGGAGTACCCAGACATTCTGAGTATGTGATCACTAACAGACCCGTTCTCCTCCATCTTGCAAGTATAGAACTTATCGGAGGTCTCATACCTCTCGATCCGGGCATTCTTCTGAAAGATAAACCTCAACTCCTGGAACATCTCATATGCTCCATGACGTTTCAAAACGTCTTTGAAGTCCCGGTTCTAAGCCATACAAAATTGCACATTGAACTATTGAGTAATCATCAGAGCGAGCCTGCCAGGCGTTCACAACGTCTAGAGACTCAACTGGAGCGGGTGGATCACCAAGCGGTGCATCAAGGACATAAGCCTTCTGGGAAGCCGTAAGGATAATCCTTAGATTACGGGCCCAGTTCACAAAGTTACTTCCATCATCTTTCAACTTAGCTTTCTCTAGGAACGCATTAAAATTCAGGGGTGCTACTGCGCGAGCCATGATCTACAACATAAATATAGCAAAGACAACTTAGACTATTGTTAAAGATAATGAGTTTAGTTAATCATATTACTTAAAAAACTCCCACTCAAATTGATATCCCTCCGGTCATTCGAGTGTCACATGATCCAAATCCACCAACTCAAGTCCGATCATCACGTGAGTTGAGGTGGTTTCAATGGTGAACATCTTCATGTTGATCATATCTACTATATGACTCATGTTCGACCTTTCGGTCTCTTGTGTTCCGAGGCCATGTCTGTACATGCTAGGCTCATCAAGTTTAACCCGAGTGTTCCGCACGTGCAACACTGGCTTGCACCCGTTGTATGCGAACGTAGAGTCTATCACACCCGATCATCACGTGGTGTCTCGAAACGACGAACTTTCGCAACGGTGCACACTCGGGGAGAACACAATTTTATCTTGAAATTTAAGTGAGGGATCACCTTATAATGCTATCGTCGTCCTAAGCAAAATAAGATGCATAAAAGGATTAACATCACATGCAAATCATAAGTGACATGATATGGCCATGAACTTGTGCTTTTGATCTCCATCTCCAAAGCACCGGCATGATCTCCATCATCACCGGCATGACACCATGATCTCCATCATCTTGATCTCCATCAACGTGTCGCCATGAGGTTGTCGCGCCGACTGTTGCTTCCACGACTATTGCTAAAGTAAAGCAAAACGGCGAAAATAATTAAAGACAACTCTATGGCTCCTGCCAGTTGCCGTACTCATCGACATGCAAGTCGTGATATTCTATACAACACATGATCATCTCATACATCACACATATCTCATCATGTAATTGGCCATATCACATCACAACATACCCTGCAAAAACAAGTTAGACGTCCTCTAATTGTTGTTGCAAGTTTTACGTGGCTGCTACGGGTATCTAGCAAGAACAATTCTTACCTACGCAAAAACCACAACGGTGATACAAAAAATGTTTTTCAACCTTCTCAAGGACTGCCTTTGTCAAATCCGATCCGACTAAAGTAGGAGAGACAGACACCCGCCAGCCATCTTTATGCAACGAAGTTACATGTCAGTTGATGGAACCGGTCTCTCGTAAGCGTACGAGTAATGTTGGTCCGAGCCGCTTCATCCCACAATACCGCCGAAACAAGAAAAGACCAAGGGAGGAAGCAATCTGAATATCAACGCCCACAAACTCCTTTGTGTTCTACTCGAGATCTCATCTACACATAGACCTAGCTCAGATGCCACTGTTGGGGAACGTCGCATGGGAAACAAAATTTTTCCTACGCACACGCAAGATCTATCCATGGTGATGAGCATCTACGAGAGGGAGAGTGAATCTACATACCCTTGTAGATCGCTAAGCGGAAGCGTTAAGAAACGCGGTTGATGTAGTCGAACGTCTTCGCGATCCAAATCGCAAGTCGTCCCTCGATCCAAACACGATTTAGCGCCGAACGGACGGCACCTCCGCGTTCAACACACGTACGGCTTGATGACGCCTTCACCTCCTCGATCCAGCGAGCGATGGTGAAGTAGTGGATGAGTTCCGGCAGCACGACGGCGTGGTGATGGTGGTGAGGAACAATCTTTGCAGGGCTTCGCCAAGCACTACGGAGATTGTGACGGGAGGAACTAGAGGGTTAGGGTTGCCGATACACGGCTTGGGAAATCTTGATGTATCCCGTGTGCTAGCCCTGCCCCTCTATTTATATGTTGAGCCCTGGGGTCTAAACTTGGAGAGAAAGCCTCCACAAGGTTGGTTTTTCCCGCACAAGGTCGGTTTGGCCCGCATGGAAAGAGTCCCACTCGGATTCCAGCAGTACCGCGTACAAGCGGTAGTACCGCTCATGAGCGGTAGTACCGCTTCACACAAGCGGTAGTACCTCTTACGCGGTAGTACTGCCTTACCAGCAGTAGTACCGCTTAAGGCAACAGCAAAACTTCCTTTTGCACTTTCCAATACCTCGTGGGCTTTACCCCTTTGGTCCATATAAAGTGTTGCTGCACCCGAACACTTCGGTAAACATCCGGAACCCCTTCCGGTGAATTCCGGAACCCTTCCAGAGATCAAAACACTATTATCACATATATCAATCTTTACCTCCGGACTCTTCCGGAGATCCTCGTTATGTCCGGGATTTTATCCGGGACTCCGAACAACCTTCGGTCACCAACACAATAACTCAACTATACTAATCGTCACCAAACGTTAAATGTGTAGACCCTGCGGGTTCGAGAACTATGTAGACATGACCGAGACACCTCTACGATCAATAACCAATAGCGAGACCTGGATGCCCATATTGGTTCCTACATATTCTACGAAGATCTATATCGATCGAACCTCTATGTCAAGGATTCAGTTAATCCCGTATGCTGTTCCCTTTGTTCTTCGGTATGTTACTTGCCCGAGATTCGATCGTCGGTATCTCTATACCTAGTTCAATCTCGTTATCGGCAAGTCTCTTTACTCGGTCCGTAATACAAGATCTCGTGGCTAACACTTTAGTCACATTGCTTACAAGGCTCATTGTGATGTTGTATTACCGAGTGGGCCCTGAGATACCTCTCCGTCACACGGAGTAACAAATCCCAGTCTTGATCCATGCCAACCCAACAAACACCCTCGGAGATACCTGTAGAGCATCTTTATAGTCACCCAGTAACGTTGCGACGTTTGATACACACAAGGTATTCCTCCGGTGTCAGTGAGTTGCATGATCTCATGGTCATAGGAACAGATACTTGACATGCAGAAAACAATAGCAATAAATTGACACGATCATAGGCTACGTTTATAGTTTGGGTCTTGTCCATCACATCATTCTCCTAATGATGTGATCCTGTTATCAAATGACATCTCATGTCCATGGCTAGGAAACCTTCACCATCTTTTGATCAACGAGCTAGTTAACTAGAGGCTTACTAGGGACACAGTGTTGTCTATGTACCCACACATGTATTTGAGTTTCCAATCAATACAATTATAGCATGGATAATAAACGATTATCATGAACAAGGAAATATAATAATAACCAATTTATTATTGCCTCTAGGGCATATTTCCAACAGGAGGAGCCGGCGCTGGAGGGGTGTACTGTGCAGGTGGCAGCATCGGGGTAGGCCTGTGCATGGCTGCCGGGGCGGGGGCCGAGGACGCCGGCCTCGTTGGGAGGCACCCAGCCAGGCCGAGGAGGAGGCAACGCCATGCCATACGGGGCAAAGTAGCCCATGAACGGCGGCTGCTGGTTGGCGGGACCGCGGGAAGAAGAGTCGCCGCGACCACCGCGACCGCGTCCGCGGCCACGGCCACGACCCCGATCGCCGGTGCCACCGTTGCGCTGATTGGCGCCGTAGGAACCGGCGCTGTTGCCGGAACCGGACGAGCCGAAGCCACCATGAGAGCCACGACCAGGCGGGCCATGGTGAGCACCGCGATCACCGGAGCGGTCGCCGCGATCGTTGCCGCGGTCGCTGCCCGTGCCCGAGCCGCCCGCACCCGAGCCGCCGGTGGTGATGGAGAGGGCGGCGGCGCTCTCGTCCAGGGTGCGCTGGGCGAGGGAGTCCTCTGCGAGCAGCAGCCGGGAGAGGATGACGTCGAGTGGCGGCAGCGGCACGGTGTCGCCGAGGACGATGCAGATCGTCTCGAAGCGCTTGTCGAGGCCGTGGAGCAGCTGCATGGCGAGGTCGGCGTCCGTCACGGACTGCTCGACGTCGGCGAGGCCGTCGGCGAGGACCTTTGAGACGCCGGGCGTACTCGGCAACGGGGAGATCGCCCTGTTTGACATTCCTGTACTGCCGATTGAGCTGCATGTAGTTGGCAGCATGGTTAGCGAGGAAATAATCATGGAGGCGGCGCCATAGCTGGTAGGCGGTGGTGGACTCATCCATGGGGAGGAGATCGAGCAGAGAATCAGCCACAACGGAGTAGATCCAGAGGGCGATGTGCACGTCGGCGGCGCGCCAGAGAGCATCGGGATCGGCAGGCGGCGCCTACTGAACATGGCTGGTGGCGTTGTACTGAAGAAGGACGAAGAGGAAGAAGGTACGCCACTTGCGGTAGTTGTGTTGGGCAGGGTCCAGCTTGAATTTGATGTGATTGGTGATGTGGTCGTTGAGGAGGTTGTCGTAGCGGGAAGGAGCTGGAGCTGGAGCAGCGGCGGTGGCCGGCAAGGTGGATGAGGAAAAGAGAGGAGCGGTGAGTGTGGTAAGGGGCGCCGAGAGAGGAGGAATGGGCAGCGGGAGAGACGGCAGGCTGGAGGGAAGGCTCGGGACCGGTGGCTCAGAGACGGCGGGCGAGGATGCCAAGGACGCGGCCGGAGTGGTGGGAGAGGCCGCGGCGGAGGAGGAGGATGCGCCGTCGGTGGCCATGAGAGCGTCTGATACCAAGTTAAACCGTGGAATCACTTCTGTCATTGATCTCACAGTGGTACAGAGAATATATAGCAGGCTATCTAACCGAATGCCCTACACTGGCGGCACGCAGGCCATGGCAACGGTTCAGATCCTGAAGACTAGGCACGATTACAACAAGGTGTGACTCAGTACACTACGTACAATAATACAACATTGTTACAGCTTTAACAGGCGCCAGGCTTGGCCGCTAGCTGGGTTTGTTGGTAGTGCGTATCAACGGGACGTTGGGGGCACGACGGGGACGCGCCGGAGGAGGACGATCTCAGTATTAGTGGGTAAGTAGCGTTCGCTGTCATGGCAACTGCAACAGTCAGATCCACAGCCACAGGTAGCGCCTTCTGACATAAATAAACCGGTGATCTTCGAATCTTTGTGTCGATGCAATCAGTTAACTCTGCCAGGTTATCAGCGCCGTCTGGCCTGTCAACCTGATTGTTCTTTAGGCCAGGGTTATCGATCGAGTTCAGAGCTAATAAAAATTTCTTTTTGAAGCAAGTATGTTGTCACAGCTGAGAGCCTCCTACTGACAAGCTCTCTCGGTCTCGGGCTCAACAACTCTCATGGACTGAATTCTGTAAGATTCGCAATCACCACTTGCTGTTTCCTGAGGAAAAGAATATTGATGATCAAATCTCGTGGGAGACCTTGTGTGGTGGCATGATGAACTCCCATACGATTACGTTGCAGGTGTTGACTTCACAAGCTGAATGCGCTCGCTCATCTTCAACGGTTGGTTAACTGATGTAATGTTTTTTTTGGGGAAAGGCCATCATGGCTAGCTTTATTGATAATCAAACAATAATTACATCGTTCACTAGTTGGCTAATTAGGAAGCCCGGAGGTTCATTCGACTAACTACCATTGCTCTTATTACAGAAACTAAATTTAGCTAGCTCATGTGCTACAGAATTTGCCTCACGAGGGCAATGCTTGAAGATGACCTTCCCAATTAATGTCGCCGTATCTATGCAGTCCGCAAAAAAAGCCACTGCTACATCCCACCATTGACTTTCGCATTGACAGTAATTCACCACATTTATCGAATCTGATTCTGCTTCTATTCTGTTGAAACCCAGGGAGTTTGCAAATGATAAACCATCTCGCATAGCCATCGCTTCAACCGTCATCGCATCCGCTGCATGCTGAATATATTTGCATTGCGCAGCAATGAAGCGTCCCTTCTCATCGCGCAGGACAGCACCTGTTGCGCCTGTACCAGCATCCGCATGGAAAGAGCCATCTACATTTAATTTGATAAAGTTAAGATCTGGTCTCTTCCATTTGATCTCGCCCATCTCTTTCTTCATAGTTGACTTCATATGATTTCCAACAATTGCCAGGACCGAGGTAATCCATCGAAATGGGGGTGGACAGGAATCATGGTGAGTATGCTGACGCCGGAGCCACCATAGGTACCAAACCCCCGCTGCAATGATATCCTTACAGTTTAGACTTGGCATAATATCCAAAGGTACGTTTGATTCCAGCAGCAAGAACTCCAGGATTGCCGATCCCGACCTGTCCACCACTAGGGCAGTGTTTATACGATCAAGCAGCCCCAGCCCCGTCCAAAGACTCTGTGCTAGCTCACACTGAAACAGTAAATGCTGAATGTCTTCCGGGCCTTTATGGCAAATTGGGCATTCACCACTAACAGGAATATGTTTGTTAGCTAGTATTGCTTTCAAGGGGATGATGTAATGTTCTTTGACTGCTTCGCACAACTAGGCGCACGTGCTCTGTATAATAAGCAAACACTTTTTTTTTTTTTGGCCTCATAATAAGCAAACACTTTGCATACACCCAAGGAGTAAAAACTTTTCCTTAATTACATCCTGTATTTTTTTTCTTCGACAATATACTGTCCGGATTCTTGGTGCCTGCGCGGACACGCTGCTCTCCTCTCCGTTATAACTAAAGCACTCTGTCATCCCCTTCATCAGAATAAAATAAAATTAAGTACTCTGTCAGTGCGTATTTATCGATCAACTGACGCGACACCGCACCAGAAAATGAGAAGAAAAAACGTTACTTTCACATAACCATCTTAAGGCGAGTTCAAAGTGATATTGAACCCTTCTCATTGATCTGCCATCTTGACAAGTCGATGTGGTAGGCGACGTGTTCTTCTCGGCGTGGGCATGGTCGTGTTTTTGTACCCAAAAAGAGGAGGCAGGGAAAGAGGTTATCTAAAAGCTGGCGACCCGGACGCACAAAGGGTTCAGAAAAGATTGGATTTGCCGTGGAAGGGCCTCCACTGGTGACCGATCACCGTGAGTGGGTTGTTATGGTAAAACAGTGCCGAAGCCAGGAGCAGGCAGCCCGGCTAATTGCCGCGTCAACCTGTGATCATGCCGGAGAACCGTTCGACAGAGACGAACGGTGATTAAGAGCATGATTTGTTTGCTGCCAATATTTGTCTTGCAATGCCAAGACTTGCCAACTATTGACAGCTTTATGTGAGATAGGCAAGACAACTCGGTAACCAAGCAAGTAGCAGCCAATATTTGGCACAATGCCAAACATTGGCATGCCAATTTTTGGCATCAAACCAATTATGCTCTAAGAACGGAGAGGGAAACTTCTGCTTCTCATCAGTGGGTAGCGTCCGTGTGAATGACGAGTGCACACGTCGATGATACGGGAGCCTGCACGTTTCATGGTCTCTAACGAGCTTTTTCGAATTAGCCTTGGTTATACGAAATCACTAATTGAGGAATACTCCATTCAAAGATCACTTCCACCTCCTCAGGTCGCAACAAGTGACGCACTGCATGCGCGTCACTTGTCGCAACCTGAGAGTTTTCCTTTTTCTCGTAGAACCGTTTATTCAAAACGTTTTATCTTTTAAATTGTGCGTCCAAATCTCGAACCGTTTTTACCATTGGTTCCTCGCGTCGAGATCTTTAAAATTAGATCCCATGTTGATAGGTTTTGACAAAAAAAATCACGAAAAAACCGAACCGGGAGCACTTTTTTTCCCTTTCCGAAAGAGGCACGGGCGTGCCTCTCGCGGAAGGAAAAAAAACAGAAAACGCATTTTTTCCCGTTTTCTGAGAGGCACGGCCGTGCCTCTCGCGAAAGCAAAACCGTACATCTCACGGAAGGAAAAAATAAACAGAAAATGTGTTTTTTTTTTCGTTTTCGAGAGGCACGGCCGTGCCTCTCGCGAAAGCAAAACCGTGCCTCTCGCGGAAGGAAAAAAACAGAAAACGCGTTTTTTTTCCGTTTCCGAAAGGCACGGCTGTGCCTCTCGCGGAAGCAAAATGAAAACGCGTTTTTTCATGCAATTTTTTTTCTAATTTTTTTGTTTAAAAGGTAAGGAAGACCGGTGGAAAACCAAAAAGCCGAAAAATGGGAAAAAACCGTTTAAAAGGCCAAAAGTGCGTGCGGAAAAATAAAATAAAAACAAAATCCAGAGGGAGCGCCCAGAGCGCGACACATGGCGGCGGCTGAGAGCACGCCACGGCGCGCTCTCAGCCCACCCCCAAGTGAGCGCTCGTCAACTAGTTGCTCTCCTGGTTATATGGCGGTTCCTATCTAACGCGTAGGCCGACGGTTGTCAACCAAACGCGCACCCCTCGTCGGTGGCTACGTGAATTTGGGCAGGCTAAAATAGCGCAAACTCCTTCCTTCGGTTTTGGGAAGGTTTTCGTTTTTTTTTTGTTTTCCTTTTGGAATATTGTTTTTTCTTTTCTTTTTCCTTTTTTTACAACTTCGTTTTTTCTTTTCCTTTTGTCATTTTGCGAACATCTTTAAAATTCGTGAACATTTTTAGAAATCATGAACACTTTATGAAATTGAGAATATTGTTTGAAATCGCAAACATTTTTCCAATCCGTGAATATTTTTACAAATCTGCGTCAATTTTTTGAGATCATGAACTTATTTTACAAATTCATGAACATTTTTTGAAATCGTGAACATATTTTGAAATTGTGACCATTTTTTCAAAATTTGCAAACATTTTTTTGAATTCTGCAACAATTTCTGAAATTCACGAACATTTTCTGAAATGCATGACCTTTTTTTGAATTCATGAACATTTTTTTCATTTGGGAACAATTTTTGAAATTCGCTAACATATTTGTGAACATTTTAAAAAAATTGTGAACATTTTCAAATCGGTGAAAAGTTTTTGTAATTAAAAACTTTTTAAGAAATCCCGATCATTTTTTTAATTTGAGATTCGTGAAGAGTTCTGAAAGTAAAAAAACAAAAATAAAAAAATGAAAGATGAAAAACAAAAAGAAGGAGCACCTAGTCCCCACATGGGTCGGCCCAAAATGTGCGGGGGTTGGGAGGTCGATGGGGGTGCACGTTTGGTGGCTATTCGCCAAGCTACCCGCGAAATAGGGCCTGCGTGGTTATATATCATCATGACGAGTGCCCCACGCACTGCTTTTTTGTTGTTGAACGAACTAAGGGCCTAGAAGGACCTCGAAGCTGCATTAACTAGAAAGAAGTACTCCCTCCGTATCCAAATATAAGACATTTTTCGACACTGCCATAGTGTTAAAAAGGTCTTATATTTTGAGGCTTTTACTGTTACCTCTAATTAATCAACATAACAGATATATGTTCAACGTCCATTGCATAGCCGATTGGCGTAAAAAATTAGCACCGTGCATATAGCATGATTGATATGTAAGTGTACCAATACAAGTAGCAAAGCAAGCATATTTGACATCTAAAGCCATCATCATCATAGATGTATTAACATTCCAGGTGAAAGATAATCGGGTTGTTGACGTTCGTGAAGAAGAGGAATGCCCATATTGTGCATGTCTCCATGCGTATGTCACGAACAACTTTAGTCCAGTTCTTATGGATCGTCAAAGAGTCGAATGTCGGGTTAACACCTCATTACATGGACCTACATACATGAAGTTAAAGGTATTGGAAAGTTTTATGCAATTGCACAGTATGTACTATATAAAGGACGAAGCAAACCTTGCTCATAAATCACAAATGTTCCTTGTGAACTTGTAATTACATAAAGTAGATATAATTAGTTGAAATAAAAATTAAGACATGTACTGAATGTTCGACCGGAGTTCCCGGTCGTGTGCAAACAACAATGGGTCTAAATTGGTTAGCAAATAGTACAATTTAATGTGTTTTATAAGTTATTAATGACTGACATCTTCATGCATGCACATGTCCTACAAAAAAACTTGTCTCTTAATTAAAAAAATCCATCATACAAAAAGTTGTATGCAATTGCACAATGATGTACTACAAGGCAAATGAGACTCTTCATGCTTTCACCATCAGTTCATAGGCAAGTCCAATACTAGTCCATAAAAGCCCAAACTTAAAAAATCCATAAAACAACGACCTCAAGAAATATAATGGTCCTATGTGGCACCCAGAACCTCCACCCAACTTTCGACACAAAGTGAAGGATTTGAACTTATTCCTCAAAACACTTGCATCGAAAGATATGACACGTTTAGTTTGTCGAACATGTCTACAATTGTGATATACATTGCCCTTCTTCATGTGCACAACATAGATGAGCAACTCTAACTCCAGTTACTAAACTTTCGGTTACACTTTAATCTCAGTGCCTATGTTCGACATACTCCGCATGCAAGGATTAAGATAAACTAAGAAAATCCCTCAGAGTCATGAGAGACTTATGTTTATTCTAAACATAAATAATTAAATAGAACAAGCCCATGTTCTTCATATTTTAAAGAACGAGGAGCCACTGATGATTCATGTGAAACCTTTGAAAACCTCTTCAAGTGAACTAGGAGAACAAATCGAATGTGGGCACTTGAGATAAAAGTCTTACTTAAAACCTGAGTCAGGACGGCTCATCTACGTTTTACAGTTGAAAACTACTTGTTATCAAGTTTTCATGATCGGCCCATAGGCAAGTCCAACATCAATCCATAAACATCTGTTAGAAATCCATAAAAAAAGTTGACTTTAGAAAATATAATGGACCTTATGCCGTACCCAAAATGTGTGTCGACCTTTCGACACAGAGTTAAGGATTCGAGTTTATTCCTCGACACACTTAGTCGAAAGATAGACACACGCTTAATAGGCCAGAAAGATCAAATTTAGTGCTGCACATTGCTCTTCTTATATGTGCAACATAGGTAGGCAATTATCACGCTCTTCTTATCTGGGATACGCAGCGGGACTGCGACCGGTTGGGGCAGATGTTGGATGCGCTGCATGATACTGCACGTCGCCTCTCTTCGCCACAGCCCCCATGATGATGTGGTCACTTGGTGGTCTTTTTTTCCATCTTTCTTTTTCATTTTATTTGGGCGTGTTTGTGTTGTTGCCCCGACAGACTTTTTTTTTGCGGTACTTTGCTACTTATTGTATGTTCGTGCTGGATGTTTTATCTATACTAGTAAGATGCCCGTGCTATGCTACGGAACCACATGAAAGTAGAGCCAAAAGTATTTTATCCTCGTTTACTTGTTCAAAAAATCAAATCAAGATATTCCAAAGTTACACAAGAAACAACTGGTTATTTGTTTCCTTATCGCATGTATTAGACATTTCTTCTAATGCTACTATACATAGTGTTGTTCTAGTTTGCAAGGTAAGACAAAACACTAACAATATGTTTGCTTGTTGCATATTAGATCATCATTTTATCTTTGTCCTATGTTCTAATGCTGGAGTGTAGAACTATAGTATGTTTAGGTGACGAGAATCAATATTTAAGATCTCTCCATATTTAACTGTATCCCAGTTTAAATGGTATGCCCAATTAACAACATTCTTAAAAAAGCCACACTTATAGATTTGAGCGGATTTGAAATCAACATAAACCACAACCTGCCAAAATGATGTCGAAATGTAGTTAAAAGAACTTGAGGATGGGTAGCATGAGATAATACACGGAGTTTTGTAAACATGTGAAAGATTCGATGCCCGGCATAATATTTCACGTCATTGTCACCCCTAGGCCGCACAGAAGATTGATAAAATATGCAAGGAAAAAAGAAGAGAAATAAAGCATGTTAATGCAAGACATGGGATGATAAGCAAAGATTTGCATCGCTCGCGCCGACGTCAGTGGCAAGGCCGATATGCAGGATGCCATGAACCGGGTGCTCATGCTCGATGCACCCTGCCCACTGCCCACTGCCTCTGCTCCCCGATGTTGTTGAGCCTTTGCATTGGTGGCACTGCTCCTCAATCTCGCCGATCTCACATCCAGATGGGACTGCTTGGCGAAGTATTCCTCGCCAGGGCCGCATTGGTCGTTGTCGCCCAGGATGACATCGCCCCTCCTAGCTTCTTATTGGTATTGCATGTGGATTAGGTTGGACGGGCTGGGCGGGCTTTTGGGCTCACTCGGAGCTCGCTCCAACTCGGCCCTAAGGGGATAAAAAGGCTGAGCCAAGCTGGCAAAGTAGTCCCGAAGCGCAACCAGGCCGAGCCGCTTTTTGTCCGGTTTAGCTCAGAGGCCCGTCGGAGCCCAACCCATCTACACGAGAGGAGCGAATTAATAAGAGCAACACAATTACGTTGCTTGAAAAAAAACAGCCGAATTATGTACTTTCTCCGTTCCTAAATATAAGTCTTTTTAAAGATTATATTAGAATCTCTAAAAAGACTTGTATATTTAGGAGGGAGTACAAAGCTTGAATGAAAGAAAAAGCAATAATGTTCGCTCGCACGTCTGTCTAAAAGAAAAGAAAAACATATGCTCGCAGGCTCCATCCACCATGCCGGCTGCCGCCGCTGCCCACTAGCCTACGCACGGTGCGCGCACACATCCATCTACCACGCCACTGGACGCTGCCACCCTGCCACACTGTCGTCATCCTCTTCCAGACAACGCCATCTCCCCTCGCCATGCGCCACCGCGCACACCCCAGCCTCCCTCCCACCGCGCTGAGCCCGGCCACGCCGAGCACACGCACACGCACGCCGCTGCGCCCACTCTCTGAGACCAGCTACGTCGAGCTCCCATGCTGCTCGTGCTCGGGGTGTGTGTCCACGCTAGCGAGTGCTTTTCCTCCTCCACCATCTCGACCACGTCCAAGAGCATGCCTCCCTAACGTCCCCGCGCTACTGATACGACGCTACTGCTATTCAAAGATAGCAGTAGCGCAGGGCCGAACCCACGCTACTGCTAATAGCTGCAGCGCGTCTACTTATCACGCGCTACTGCTAATGCCGCGCTGCTGCTATGAACATACCCCGCGCTACTGTTATTATTTTCTGTATTTTTTTCTACGTATTATTTTCTGTATTTTTTTTCCTATGTGTTTTCTTCGTATTTGTACAGGTTTTATACAATAGTCTCTATCATATGATAGTATGATACACACAATAGTCTCATCATATTATACACATACAAATCTCATCATATCATACACATACAAATCTCATCATATCATACACATACAATAGTCTGATCATCATATATATCATGTCATCATCAACATCATGATCCAACACAAATGATGTCTCTCGTCATCATCTCGAAATAGCGATAGAAGTTGTCACATGTCTTGAATACATGCAACTACATGGTCATCACATGCACATGTTTCATCGTCCATCTAAACTATGATATAGAAGAGAAGAGCGATCACTATGAGGAAGAGCGGAATTATGTAGTAGCTCATGAGGCGCCGGTTCTGATCCCTCTCTTGCGCTAACGTGAACCTCAAGTAACTAGCTTCCGCTTCCCCTCTGCTATCGAACCTT
This sequence comes from Elymus sibiricus, assembly GCA_039707655.1. Classification (NCBI taxonomy): domain Eukaryota; kingdom Viridiplantae; phylum Streptophyta; class Magnoliopsida; order Poales; family Poaceae; genus Elymus; species Elymus sibiricus. The sequence goes on from CM077668.1 coordinate 346,400,043, forward strand.
CTCTGGCTGCCGCCCGGAACCGGTACACTTGGGCCTGACACTCTGGCCACTCGTCGTACACTCCTGGAACCTTCCCTATGTACACGACATAGCACTTCTTCGCCATCGATGATCTATGTACCTGTTAGAGATGAATTCAACGATATATAATATGCAACATAATATATATACTTGAGCAACATGAAGAGAAAGAGTAAGCAAATAGAAGCAACATATAGTAAACATAATTAATGAAGTTCATCGTAACTAATTAACTAGCGCTACGCAAGTTCATCAGGACCGTTTACATCACAAAGTTTCAAAGTTGCGTCGAATACATAAAGTTCAAATTCAACGGACACGCCATCATCGTGATCGTCAATCACGGGAACTTCCATTCGTCCATGTCCGGAAGGGTGCACCCTAGCTTCGTGAAAGGCGTCATGTCCATACGCTGTAGGCCTATGCGAGCTCGGACGTCAGCCCGCGATATAGGGCCGCCATGGAACATCCCCTTCTCTTCGACGACGTCTTTCACGATGATCGTCGCAATGTCCTGCTGGATGCGATAGAAGTCATTCCTCAGTTTATGATCTGGTTCGGCTCCTATGGCTTCGGCCCATTTGCGGATATGGGCATCGGATGAAGATGTCATGCCAAGTTGTTGACGATCCCTTCTGAATTCCATCATGTGATGGATGACGTAGAATCCATCGTTCGTACTTGCTGCCGGTTGCTGGACGCAGCATAACTCAGTTTTATGTAAGAAAGCCGGCGCGTTCATCCTGCGTTTCTTGATTTGAATGTGGCCACCCCTCATGATGAAGCCAAGGAGAGCACGATCCAGAACACTCTTAATGTGTGTGTAGTCTTTCTTCACCGTGTTTTTGGGCGAGTCCAAATATAGAGCGTAGGAGACTCGCGGGTAAAGAATGATAAGGATGGCGCGCCCCTCGTTGCGCAAAATAAATACACCACAAATTAACCTCCCTACGTGCGAAGGAATGATTTAAATGTACCAAAGGATGTGTTATAGCAGCTATCCGGGAATGACTTACATGGGATGATAAGGCGGCATAATCTTTTCCTTGTCCTTATTCATTACCATGAAGTCTTCGATGTACTTAGTCGCAGCTAGACGTTCCACATAGCTGATTCCTAGGAAGCCCTCATGCATGTAGTAGGGGTCCTCTACGGCGATTAGCGAGATTTGCTCTTTCCTGATGATGTAGCTCATATGTAGCGCAAAAAGGCGGACGAGCGTAAAATCGAGCCGCCTCTAGAGATACATATCGAATATGTGATCAAACCGCAGGAAGAACATATCCGCGGGGCATGTAGCGACGTAGCCCTTGCCCATTGGCACACGAACCGTGTATAGCGGGTATCCTGGATCCGCTGAGGCGAGAAGGCTCTTCTCTGTCGACATCACATGGTCATGGAGTCTCCTGAGATCCCCATGTATGGCCTGGAGACCGTCCGGCGGTAGCATCGGCTTGCCCGCGACATGGAGTAACGGCGAATCTCTTATCGATACACTGTCCGCAACCCTGTTCACCGGAGGCGGCTGGCTGCTAGAAGCAGCTTTGGCGGCATCAGAGCCTTTCTTCGCATGTCTCTTCCTTTGCTTCTTCTTGGGTTGAGCTACTGAGTCTTCCAGACCCTTCCTGACCCCGCCACCAGTGTTGTCGGGCTAAGCACTGCACGACCCTCGGGTAGTTGACCCTGGGTTGAGGCGGCATCCGGAGGCGTGTCCTGCGAGGATTGCATGAACAGGGGCTTCTTGCACTCAACCCGAGGACGTTCCGGCTCTTGTGCATCATGCATCTCATCTTCACGCTCATAGCCCGAGTCATATGGCGGCTGGCTCATATTTTCTGCGTTGTCATAGCCGGTATTAATGTACCGGAGAGGGTCATCCTCATCCATGTCATCATCCATATCTTCTTCCATGGGGGCGACGGTTGGACCCCCTTGCTCGCATCGTGCGCTCTCACCCAACACGACAGACGGTGGTGGTAATTGCGTGGGTGGGGTGGTGGTCATACCTTGAATCGGTATTGTTGTCGTTGGTGTGCTCCCGGCCGCCTCCACACGAAGAAGATTCTTCGGCCACAGCAACGGCCAATTCTTGCATTGGCCCAGCTGCGCCGGGCTCTTGTCGTCCTCTCCCCCGGTTCATAGCGGGGGAGCCAAACCCTCGTAGGCAGTTTTCACACTCGCCACGGAAACCCTGAAGACGTTATCGGGCATCCGCCGGCCGTGGAACAAGCGCTCCTTGGGCTTCGTTATCGTACCCTTTCCCACATCCACTAACTGGCCGTTGATGTGGTAGAGTAGGGTGCACGGATTTTCGTCGGCCTACGAAGACATGTGTGCGGTGTGTCAGACATCTAAAAGGCAACGGGAACGGAAGATTATAGATATAATGATGAGGGTGCGACGCATAATTACCGTGAGGGCGTCGAGCTCAGCCAATGTGGAAGCCCCGCCGGGCATGCCAGAGACGGAGGACGGGCTGCTATGAGCGGTTGCGGGAGCAGGTGCGGTTGCGAGAGCAGGCGCTGGTGCGATGTTCACCGAGTTGCTCTCGACGAAGCTGGGACGGGGATAATCCGCTGCCGTTTTGCCTGGATTTTGCCTCGTCCAGTCGATAACAGACGGAATCAAGGTATTAACCGAAGCTACGAAATCACTTCTGCAGGCAGCTAAAGCTGCACTGGCTGCTTGCTGGATCATCTCATCTTTGGTCGCTTCTGCGGTCTCAGCTGCATTTTTCTCGACCACAAGCTTCACCTTCTCGTCGATGTTCACTCGACTAAACTTCCTTCTCTGCCTTTTGGCCTCCGGGTCCTCGTGGTAGTAGAACTTCCACGTGGCACCGTCTCCGGCGCCGTGCACACGTCCATACTGTGGCCGATTGCCCAAAGGGAGTCCCTTCAGTATGTTCAAGGCCCGGTTAAGAGGGGTGTCCCACTTGGGCCTCGCCGATGACTGAGACGACGAGTCGCTTTCGGCCGCAAGCTTGTGTTGCTCTTTCTGCAAAAGAAACGTGAACCGTTCACAAATGTTACTACAACGTGTAGTCGACTTGATCAAAAGCTAATATAAGGTGGAAAAATAATTATTACCGGTAATCTAATCAATTTCCTCGTGGGCGTGTCCGTGTACCAAACCTTTTTCTCCTTGTCCCACTTGTACCGGGCCCTGATGAAATCACGCTCCTGCTGGTCAGTGAACTCTGCAAAGGGGTCTGGGATCCCCGCGGCTTCACATTCCACATCCTCCTTATCCCATATGGGCCTCTTGCCAATGTAACCACGACTTCCGAGGTGGTGGTTCCCCGTGTTCTTTTCTTGCATCCCCTTGAATTTCTCGGACTTACGCTTGGCTTCTTCAGCAGCGCAAGTCTCCTTGAATTTTTCAAACTCCTCTTCCGAAAGTGTCGGATTGTCCTCCCAAATCTTGGAGTAGGGTTCTTTTTTATCAATCGCTCGTTTCACCCTGGCTTTCCAGGCGGCCAACGCGTTGCTGAACTTGCCCATGGCGGCGTTGTTTATCTTGACCATGGCAGGATCTTGCCACGGAAGTTTTGTGTCATCCCGGCCGGGGAACTGGAATCTGTTGTGGAGCTTCGTTAGGAGCAAGTGCTCCATATTTGGTATACTCCTTATGTCCGAGTCGTTGATGCTCGCGGTTTCCCGTAGGATGCATCCGACTTGGTTGCCGTAGCACTTGCGAGGTTCCTCTGGCTCTTATGGCTCGAATTTGCCGGGGTGCACCTCTGTGACCAGCAGTCTTCTGGTGCCGAGCTTGTTTGGGCGTCGTGTCCTCGACTTCTTCTTCTTCGCTTCGTTAGTGGCTTCGGCGCCGGTACCATCCGCGCCGGTCTCGGCGCCGCCGGTGTCGGTCTCGGTGTCGGCGTCCGCGGCAGAACCACGGTCCGCTATAACAAGGGGGCCCTGCAAACCTCGACTTTGCTGACTTGACAAAAAGTCAAGGTAATCGTGCTCATGCTGTAAGGGGACCCTGCAAACCTCGTCAGCGTGGGCAGAAGCCCCGGCTTCGTCGTTGCTCGACATGTTTCCTACGATTAAGTCTGCTCGTTTAATTCTCAAACTATAATAAAATGAATAATACAACAACAACAACAACAAAGCCTTTAGTCCCAAACAAGTTGGGGTAGGCTAGAGGTGAAACCCATAAGATCTCGCGACCAACTCATGGTTCTGGCACATGGATAGCAAGCTTCCACGCACCTCTGTCCATGGCTAGTTCTTTGGTGATACTCCAATCCTTCAGATCTCTCTTTACGGACTCCTCCCATGTCAAATTCGGTTTACCCCGCCCTCTCTTGACATTATCCGCACGCTTTAGCCGTCTGCTATGCACTGGAGCTTCTGGAGGCCTGCGCTGAATATGCCCAAACCATCTCAGACGATGTTGGACCAGCTTCTCTTCAATTGGTGCTACCCCAACCCTATCTCGTATATCATCATTCCGGACTCGATCCTTCCTCGTGTAGCCACACATCCATCTCAACATGCGCATCTCCGCCACACCTAACTGTTGAACATGTCGCCTTTTAGTCAGCCAACACTCAACGCCATACAACATTGCGGGTCGAACCGCCGTCCTATAGAACTTGCCTTTTAGCTTTTGTGGCACTCTCTTGTCACAGAGAATGCCAGAAGCTTGGCGCCACTTCATCCATCCGGCTTTGATTCGATGGTTCACATCTTCATCAATACCCCCATCCTTCTGCAGCATTGACCCCAAATATCGAAAGGTGTCCTTCTAAGGCACCGCCTACCCATCAAGTCTAACCTCCTCCTCCCCGCGCCTAGCAGTACTGAAACCACACCTCATGTACTCGGTTTTAGTTCTACTAAGCCTAAACCCTTTTGATTCCAAGGTTTGTCTCCATAACTCTAAACTTCCTATTGACCCCCGTCCGACTATCGTCAACTAGCACCACATCATCTGCAAAGAGCATACACCATGGGATATCTCCTTGTATATCCCTTGTGACCTCATCCATTACCAAAGCAAAAAGATAAGGGGTCAAAGCAGAACCCTGATGCAGTCCTATCTTAATCGGGAAGTCATCAGTGTCGATATCACTTGTTCGAACATGTGTCACAGCATTATCGTACATGTCCTTGATGAGGGTATTGTACTTCACTGGGACTTTGTGTTTTTCCAAGGCCCACCACATGACATTCCCCGGTATCTTATCATAGGCCTTCTCCAAGTCAATGAACACCATATGCAGGTCCTTCTTTTGATCCCTGTATCTCTCCATAAGTTGTCGTGCCAAGAAAATGGCTTCCATGGTCGACCTCCCAGGCATGAAACCAAATTGATTTTTGGTCACGCTTGTCATTCTTCTTAAGCGGTGCTCAATGACTCTCTCCCATAGCTTCATTGTATGGCTCATCAGCTTAATTCCACGGTAATTAGTACAACTCTGAACATCCCCCTTGTTCTTGAAGATTGGTACTAATATACTCCGTCTCCATTCTTCTAGCATCTTGTTTGCCCGAAAGATGAGGTTGAAAAGCTTGGTTAGCCATACTATCAATATGTCCCCGAGGCCTTTCCACACCTCAATGGGGATACAATCAGGGCCCATCACTTTGCCTCCTTTCATCCTTTTCAAAGCCTCCTTGACCTCAGACTCCTAGATTCGCCGCACAAAATGCCTGCTGGTATCATCAAAGGAGTCGTCCAGTTCAATGGTAGAACTCTCATTCTCCCCATTGAACAACTTGTCAAAGTACTCCCGCCATCTATGCTTAATCTCCTCGTCCTTCACCAGGAGTTGGTCTGCTCCGTCCTTGATGCATTTGACTTGGCCAACATCCCTCGTCTTCCTCTCTCGGATCTTGGCCATCTTATAGATGTCCCTTTCGCCTTCCTTCGTGCCTAACCACTGGTAGAGGTCCTCATACGTCCGACCCCTTGCTTCACTGACAGCTCGCTTTGCGGCCTTCTTCGCCATCTTGTACTTCTCCATGTTGTCTGCACTCCTATCCAGGTATAGGCGTCTGAAACAATCTTTCTTCTCCTTAATAGCCTTCTGGACATCATCATTCCACCACCAGGTATCCTTAACTGCACTTCTCCTTCCCCTAGACACTCCAAACTCCTCCGAGGCCACCTTACGAATGCAAGTCGCCATCCTCATCCACACACTGTCTGCATCCCCTCCTTCCTCCCAAGGGCCCTCCTTAATGACCCTCTCCTTGAACGCCTGAGCTACCTCCCCCTTGAGCTTCCACCACTTCGTTCTAGCGACTTTGGCACGCTTATCCCGCTGGACACGAATCCGGAAGCGGAAGTCAGCAACCACCAGTTTATGCTGAGGGATAACACTCTCTCCAGGTATCACCTTACAATCTAGGCACACACGCCTATCTTCTCTTCTCGAGAGGATGAAATCGATCTGGCTAGAGTGTTGACCACTTCTAAAAGTCACTAGATGTGATTCTCTCTTTTTACAGAGGGTGTTAGCTACGATCATGTCGTAGGCTAGAGCAAAGCTTAAGACATCTCCTCCTTCTTGATTCCCGATGCCATAGCCAAAGCCCCCATGCACCCCTTCAAAACCTGTGTTAGATGTACCCACGTGGCCATTGAGGTCTCCTCCTATGAAGAGCTTCTTGCCAATCGGTATGCACCTAACCATGTCCTCCAGGCCTTCCCAGAACTCCCTCTTGGTGTTCTCATTGTGGCCTACTTGCGGGGCATACGCGCTGATAACATTGAGAACTAAATCCCCAACTACCAGCTTGACCAGGATAATCCGGTCCCCACGTCTCTTGACGTCTACCACTCCATACTTAAGGCTCTTGTTGATCAAGATGCCTACACCATTTCTGTTTGCAGCCGTCCCCGTGTACCACAACTTGAAGCCGGTATCCTCCACCTCCTTCGCCTTCTGTCCCCTCCTTTGGTTTCTTGGACGCAAAGGATATCAACACCTCTCCTCACCGCTGCATCAACTAGCTCCCGAAGCTTCCTTGTCAGAGACCCTACGTTCTGGCTACTTAAGCGAATCCTCCTAGGCTCGGCTAGCTTCCTTACCCTTCGCACTCGTCGAGTCAAATGCGAAGACCCTTGCTCATTTTCCACTACATCCGGGCGCCGATGTAGCACGCCACTAAGGATGCGACGACTTGATCCTCGTTCACTTGCCACCGTATCCAGATCAAGATACGGCGCGCCACCTGGGGGGTGACGGCCCGGCCCTTGCCCATTTGACACCACACCCGGGTTCCGATGTGGCGCGTCGCTGAGAGGGTTACACCCCAACGAAAATATTTTGGGTTTCATCTCCATAAGAGTGGCTGAGTTTTTACGTTAGCTCGCCAAGCCTATCACAACCCTCCTCCTTTACCCGGGCTTGGGACCGGCTATGTTGAGACAACATAGGCGGAGTTAAACTATAATAAAATGAATAATGACATAAAAAAAGGCCTATGGTCTGCCAGAATGCTGTTTCATTCCCGTCCCGGCAAATCCCGGGCACTCAATATGTCATACTTTTTAGCACAAGTCATGTCGAAATTCACGGGAAATTTTGGCATGACCTTTGCTAAAAAGTGGACATATTGAGCGGCTGAAATTTGCCGGAACGGAAATGAATCAACATTGTAGCAAAACATAGGCCCCTCGGATCCCTGCAAACAATATAAGCCAAGATATAGCTTTCACAAATTCCAGAAAATGATCAAGCTCTCACTGGCCTCCATCTTCTTTGAATTTCAACAAATATATAAGCCAAGATAAGCAAAGTAGGGCAGCATCACTACCATTCCACAAATTCCACAATTCCACAAATTTAACTGAATTTCAATAAATATATAGCACACAAATTAAAAAACTAATGGCAGCAACACTAGAATTTGAGAACTAGTTGAATTTATATTCAACAGAAACAAAAATTCTTTAAATAGCAACAATTCCGTTTTTTCTTTAAATAGCAACAATTGCTTACTAAGTTTTTTTAAATAGCAACAATTTTGTTCTTTCTTTAAATGGCAACAATTGCTTTAACTAAGTTTTTTTAAATAGCAACAATTCTGTTCTTTGTTTAAATAGCAACAATTGCTTACTAAGTTTTTTTAAATAGCAACAATTGCTTACTAAGTTTTTTTAAATAGCAACAATTGCTTACTAAGTTTTTTTAAATTGCAACAATTCTGTTTTTTCTTTAAATTCCTAGCTACTAGGGTTCAAATATAAAACAACTACTGTCCTAATAAAAAAACCTAGCTAAATTCCTAGCTACTGTCCAACATAAAACTTCTATGAATTTTCTGAATTTTGAAGCACTTCAATTTTTTTGAATTTTCTGTCCTACTTCTAATTTTGCATCCTTTTCCCCAATCTTTAAAAAGCCCTGGGGTTCAAATTTTAATCTAGCACTAGGGTTCTAGGGTTCAAATTTCTACCTAGGGTTCATACTTCTGCCTCCTAGGGTTCATATGAGAGAGAGAGAGCAGAGAGAGAGAGGGAAGAGGGGAGGAGAGAGGAGGGAAGAGGGGAGGGGAGAGGCTTATGGGGCAGCGGCAATGACGGCGGAGTTGGGGCTCGGGCGGTGGCGGTGAGGTCGAGGGCGGGCTCGATGACGATGGCCCGGGCGGCAGTGAAGCAGGGGCTCGGGCGACGGCGAGGTAGGGGCTCGGGCGACAGCGAGGCAGGGGCTCGGGCGACGGCGAGGCAGTGGCTCGGGCGACGGCGAGGCAGTGGCTCGGGCGACGGCGAGGAGAGAAAGGGAATGGGGAATTGGGGGAGAAAGGAGGGAGGCGCCCCGCGCGGTGGTTAAGTCAAACTTAGTTGTAGCGCGGGGCATGTACCCCGCGCTACAGCTAAGTTAGCTATTGCGTGGGGTACATGCCCCGCGCTACAGCTAAGTTAGCTGTAGCGCGGTCCAGGGTATCCCGCGCTACAGCTAACAATTGCTATTTCATTTCTTTTTATTATTTATTCTTATTCTTTCCCTTTTTCTTTTTCTTTTTCTTTTTGCTTTTCTTTTCATTTTCCTTTTCCTTTTCTCTTTCTTTTCCTTTTTCTTTTCTTTTCCTTTTCCTTTTCTCTTTCTTTTCCTTTTTCACCTGCGAATGACTGAGCCGGTAGGGGATTATAATGTATATAACTCAGATCGATGCATCATATTAATTAGTGTTATATTAGTGCATAATATATATATTACATCATTTGACCATTAACGGTTAAGTGCGTACACAAAATAGACACACACACACACACACACACACACACACACACACACACATATATATATATATATATAAATGATGGTTTCTCAGCGTCGACGACATTTCTGAGTGAGCATCTGTCCTCTCATGTTCGTTGTCAAATAATTGAGCCCCTCGTTGTGACTTTTCCTTTTCCATGGAGTACGATCTTTCTTAGGTAATGTAGTCTTGATTCTTATTTTGACGTATGCTTCATCGTCATCGTCATCTTCCCTCATCGGGTTGCTGTACTGGTCGTAGTCTTCCTCCTCATGACAACACGGCTGGAATTGCTCGGGTCGGTTATGAAGAAGCATTGTGTCACATGCTTAGCGTGTACCCATGGCTCATTTTTGGCGATGACGTTCACGGTAGCGCTTTTGGTGTCGGGTATAGACATGGTAGTGAAATACCGGTTTTCTCTTTCGACGTTCTTAGCCCATCTGACATGAAGCATCGTCGCATTGTGCAGTCCAGAGTAGTCAAGCTCCCAGATCTCTTCGACCCTTCCGTAGAATCTTTCAGTTGTGTCGTTGTCGTCGGTCATGCATTCCATCGTCACCCCTGAGTTCTGGAAATCACTATTTATATCTTTGGCCTCCGTGTAGAACGTGTATCCGTTGATATCGTATGCCTGATAGGTCGCAAGGTTGGCTGCGGGGCCATGTGCTAAGGCGTATATGAGCAATCCGTCTGTAGAGCCCTCTTCCGGGGGATTAGCAAGAACATGCTCTTTGAACCAAGGCAAGAAAGTGGAGTTGTGCTCGCTAATAACTTCGGCATCCATCTTGCGTAGCCCCCGGTCACGGTACTTCTTTGCGATGGTTTCTTTGTGCAGTGTCGCGAAAGGATCTACCACGTCTAGGTGCTGTAGCACTACTAAATTTGCTCTGTCAAAGTCATTGCGTCGATCCGAGTGGTCCACATGTAGTTCCCTCCGCCCGGTGGTGTGACCTTCTCCTCCGAGCCTCCCAAGGTGCTTGTTAACGGGCAAACCAACAACCAGTTCTCCGCCGTATAGATAATTCTCGCAGAAGGAGATGCACTCTTTGGTCAGATAGTGATACGTCTCTGTCATATCTACTTTTCCAAACACTTTTGCTCTTGTTTTGGCCCCTAATTTGCATGATTTGAATGGAACTAACCCGGACTGACGCTGTTTTTAGCAGAATTACCATGGTGTTGTTTTTTGTGCAGAAATAAAAGTTCTTGGAATTGGATGAAACTTTTTGGAGATTTTTATGGAATAAATAAAAAATACTGGAACCAAGACCCACTGGAGGGGGGCCACCCAGTGCCCACGAGGCACCAGGGCGTGCCACCCCCCCAGGCGCGCCCTGGTACCTCGTGGGGCCCACGTGGCTCCGTCTGACCTAATTCCAACGCTATAAATTCACAATTCCAGAGAAAAAAATAGGAGAGGAAGTTTTATTGCGTTTCACGATACGGAGCCGCCGCCACCTCCTGTTCGGCTGTTCTTCATCCGGAGGCCATATCTGGAATCCGTTTGGGGCTCCGGAGAGGGGGATCTTCCGGCATCGTCATCATCAACCATCCTTCATCACCAATTTCATGATGCTCACCACCGAGAGTGAGTAATTCCTTCATAGGCTTGCTGGACGGTGATGAGTTGGATGAGATTTATCATGTAATCGAGTTAGTTTTGTTAGGGCTTGATCCCTAGTATCCACTATGTTCTGAGATTGATGTTGCTATGACTTTGCTATGCTTAATGCTTGTCACTATGGCCCGAGTGCCATGATTCCATATCTGAACCCTTTATGTTTTCATGAATATATTTGTGTTCTTGATCCGATCTTGCAAGTTATACGCACCTGCTATGTGTTATGATCCGCATACCCCAAGGTGACAATAATTGGGATTCTTTCCGGTGATTGCCATAGTTTGAGGAGTTCATGTATTCACTAAGTGTTAATGCTTTGTTCCGGTTCTCTATTAAAAGGAGGCCTTAATATCCCTTAGTTTCCTTATGGACCCCACTGCCACGGGAGGGTAGGACAAAAGATGTCATGCAAGTTCTTATCGCACGTATGACTATATACGGAATACATGCCTACATTACATTGATGAATTGGAGCTAGTTCTGTGTCGCCCTAGGTTATGACTGTTACATGATGAATGTTATCCAACATAATCACCGATCCAATGCCCACGAGTTTTTCACATATTGTTCTTTGCTAAGTTAGTACTGTTGCTACTACTGTCACAATTGCTACAATACTATTGCTGCTACCGTTACTGCTACTGTTACTATTATTACTACTGCTATCAAACTATCATACTACTGTGCTACTGATCACTCTGCTGCAGATATTTAGTCTCCAGGTGTGGTTGAATTAACAACTCAACTGCTAATACTTGCAAATATTCTTTGGCTCCCCTTGTGTCGAATCAATAAATTTGGGTTGAATACTCTACCCTCGAAAACTGTTGCGATCCCCTATACTTGTGGGCTATCAAGACCTTTTTCTGGCGCCGTTGGCGGGGAGCATAGCTTTATTTGCTAAGTCACTTGGGATTTATATCTGTTGATCACTATGAAGAATCTGAAAGACGCTAAGACCAAGATCGTTCCCTCTAAGACGAGGGGAGGTAAGGAATTGCCATCTAGCTCTGCACTTGATTCGCCTTCTATTTTGAGTAAACTTGCAACACCACCACATGCTATTAATTCTAATATGTTGCAAGTTATTGATGATACCACTTCTGCTATGAATGATACTCATGATGATGCTAGTACTATGCTTGATAATGTTGTGCCACTGGGTGAATTTCTTACTGAACAAATTGCTAAAGCTAAAGAAATTGAAAATGTTGAAACTCTTGAGAATTATGATTCACCTATTATGCCTAGCTCCCCTACTAGAGTTGAAACACCTGATGAACATTGCTTTGATAGGGAGACGGCTAGAGCCATTTTTGCTTGTAATGACAGACATGAAGTTATAAAATTGCTTGCTGAAATGAAAGAAAAATCTATGAGGGAGAGAATGAAATATGATCCTAAGTTTGCTACCTCCCCCATATTTGTTACTGATAAGGATTATGAATTCTCTGTCGATCCTGTGTTAATTACTTTGGTTGAATCTGATCCTTTCCATGGTTATGAAACTGAATCCGTTGTGGCACATCTTACTAAATTAAATGATATAGCCACCCTATTTGCTCATGAGGAAAAAATTCGCTATTACTATATTCTTAAGTTGTTTTCTTTCTCATTAAAGGGTGATGCTAAGGAATGGTATAATACTCTTGCTCCCGGATGTGTGCGTAGTCCCCAGGATATGATTTATTACTTCTCTGAAAAATATTTTTCTTCTCATAAAAACAAGCTGCCTTACAGGAAATATTTAACTTTGTGCAAATTGAAGAAGAGAATCTCCCTCAAGCTTGGGGGAGGCTTCTCCAATTACTTAATGCTTTACCTGATCATCCTCTTAAGAAAAATGAAATACTTGATATCTTTTATAATGGACTAACCGATGCTTCTAGGGACTACCTAGATAGTTGTGCGAGTTGTGTTTTCAGGGAACAGACTATTGAACAAGCTGAGGAATTATTGAATAATATATTGAAGAATGATAATGATTGGACACTTCCTGAACCACCGCCTAAACCCACTCCGATGAAGAGGGGTATTTTATATCTCAGCCCTGAAGATATGCAAGAAGCAAAGAAATGTATGAAGGAAAAATGTATTAAAGCTGAAGATGTTAAGAATCTACCACCTATTGAAGAAATACATGGTCTTGACACACCGTCACAGGTAGTAGAGGTAAATTCTCTTATAAAATTCGATGAAGGTGAAATTCCTTATAACAAACCTCCTAGTCAATGCTTGTATGAATTTGACAATTATATTATTAAGCAAGATCACTTCAATGCAAATGTCATGAAACAATTGAAATGAAATGCCTACATGATCGATCGCTTGAGTGACTTGTTATTTAGAATTGCTAATGATGTTAAAGGTGTGAGTAAGCATGCATCTATGGTTCAAACTTAATTAGAACAAGTTGCTAAATCTCAAAGTGAATTGCTCAATGAAATGAATAACAATATGAATGATCATGCTGTTAGAGTAATGACTAGAGGAGGTAGAATGACTCAGGAGCCACTTTATCCCGAAGGTTGCACCTAGTCCATCTAAAAAGAAAAAGAAAAAGAAAAATGATAGGACTTTGCATACTTCTAGTGAACCCGAGGTAGAAAAACCCTTGGAGGATAGTGATGATGTTTCTATTTCTGATGCTGAAACACAATCTGGTAATGAACAACCACCCGATGATAATAATAATGATGATACTCATGTGGATACCCAACCAGATAATGATAAAGAACCTGATAATGATGTTGAAATAGAACCTGCTGTTGATCTTGATAACCCATCTACTAAAAATAAACGTTATGATAAAAAAGACTTCGTTGCTAGAAAACATGGTAAAGAAAGAGAACCGTGGGTTCAAAAACCCATGCCCTTTCCTCCTAAACCATCTAAGAAAAAGATGAGGAAGAATTTGAACGCTTTGCTGAAATGCTTAGGCCAGTCTTTTTGCGTACTCGCTTGACTGATATTATAAAGATGCCTCCCTATGCTAAATACATGAAAGACATTGTCACAAATAAAAGAAAGATACCTGAAGCTGAAATTTCTACCATGCTTGCAAATTATTCTTTTAAGGATGGAGTACCTAAGAAACTAGGAGATCCAGGAATACCAACTATACCATGCTCCATTAAAAGAAACTATGTCAAAACTGCTTTGTGTGATTTAGGAGCCGGTGTTAGTGTTATGCCTTTCTATTTATATAAAAGACTTGATTTGAATAAACTCACTCCCACTGAAATATCATTACAAATGGCTAACAAATCAACTGCCATACCTATCGGTGTTTGTGAGGATCTGCCCGTTGTAGTTGCAAACGTTACTATTCTAACAGACTTTGTTATACTCGATATGCCCGAGGATGACAACTTGTCGATTATCCTTGGTAGACCCTTCTTGAATACTGCAGGGGCTGTTATTGATTGCAACAAAAGCAAGGTCACTTTTCATATCAATGGTAATGAGCATACGGTGCACTTTCCGAAGAAACAATTTCAAGTAAATGGTATTCATATTATTGAAAAGACTCCGACAATTACTATTGGAAGTTTTCAAATCCCTCTTCCTACTGTTAAAAAGAAATATGAAACTCTTATTATCAGGGAGATGCATATCCCCGTTGAGGCAACTTAGTGTTATATGAAAGTTCTTCGGCTTCATGTTACTCGGAAATGGTTTGTTAATAAGACCTGATCAACCTTATTAATGGATTCTTTTTGAGGGGCATGTGGTCAATGAATTTAGTAAGCACAACCTTCTATCCCCACTTTTTATTCTCTGTTATTTTTAGTTAAATGCAATAAAATGCCATGATTATACTGTTTTCTGATTTATCCGTGCAATAAAAAAGTGCCCAGAAATAAAAGTGCTCAGAATGCAATAAAATTTTGATATGAATTTTTATGTAATATTTAAGAATTTTTGGCACTGGACACATACCAGGGGGGGTGCCCTAGGTGCCCACGAGGCACCAGGGCGCGCCACCCCCCTGGCATGCCCATGTACCTCGTGGGTCCCACAGGGACCCCCTCACTTATTCCTTTAGCCTACTTCGTCTCTTACCTCTAGCAAAAATTCCTGGTAGCTCTCTCTCTCTCATGTTGAAAGCACATTTGCTCCCTTGGTGGTTTTGGTAATTTATGCCAACATACATGTTGTTGGACTAATGCTTTTATCTAGTGAATTTCAGACAAGTTCAACAATGGCATGGCAGGGACAAGAGGACGTGGAACCCCTTCAAAATGCTAAGGACAAGGATTGGCAAAAGATCAAGACTCTACATTTTTGGTTTAGTGATCCAAGATCACATTGAGTCCATAGGAAAGCCAATACTATTAAAAGGGGATGAGGTGTTGCTTAATGGTCTTTTTGCTCAAGTGCTTAGTGACAGTATTCCCAAACCCTCAACCACTCTCTCTAACCAAATATGTCCTAAACCTACATTCCAACTCGGCCCCACCGATATTTCCAATCCGGCCCCACCAAGTTCATCCAAGACTTAGCCACTGCCAAACCCTAACAAATCGGATCCACCGAAATGGATCTCGGTCCCACCGAGATGGCCTTGCCAACTCTCTGTAATCGGTTGCATTCACTTCGGTCTCACCAAGTTATGCAAATCGGTCTCACCGAGATGGCTTGCCAAGTCCCTGTTGCCTTATTGCTTCACTTCGGTCCAACCGAGTTGATGCAATCGGTGCCACCGAGATGAGGTTTGCCCTAAGCCATTGCAGTTCGGTCCATCCGAGTTGTTCGTATCGGTCCCACCGAGATTCCTAATGTTCATATCTTTTACACAGTTCGGTGCTACCGAGATGATTATTTCGGTGCCACCGAGTTGGGTCAAAAGTGTGTAACGGTTGGATTTTGTGTGGAGGCTATATATACCCCTCCACCACATCCTTCTCAGTAAGGAGAGCCATCAGAACGTGCCTACACTTCCACCATACATTTTCTGAGAGAGAACCACCTACTCATGTGTTGAGATCAAGATATTCCACTCCTACCATTTGAACCTTGATCTCTAGCCTTTCCCAAGTTGCTTTCCACTCAAATCCTTCTTCCACCATAGCCAAATCTGTGAGGAGTTGTTTGAGTGCTGGGAAGACTATCATTTGAAGCACAAGAGCAAGGAGTTCATCAATAATACACCATCTATTACCTTTTGGAGAGTGGTGTCTCCTAGATTGGTTAGGTGTCACTTGGGAGCCTCCAACATGATGTGGAGTTGAACCAAGAGTTTGTAAGGGCAAGGAGATTGCCTACTTCGTGAAGATCTACCCCGAGTGAGGCTAGTCCTTCGTGGACGTAAGCCATGGTGGAATAGACAAGGTTGCTTCTTCGTGGACCCTTCGTGGGTGGAGCCCTCCGTGGACTCGCGCAGCCGTTACCCTTCGTGGGTTGAAGTCTCAATCAACGTGGACGTACGATAGCACCACCTATCGGAACCATGCCAAAAACCACCGTTTCTTCATTGCGTTTGATCTTCCATACTCTACCCCTTTACTTTCCGTACTCTTGCATGCTTTACTATTTCCGCTGCTTAATCTCTAGATATGCATGTGTAGAAAGTATTGGAGTGGTCTTAACTTGTGCCAAAATCTGCCTAAGTTCCAAGAGAAATTAAAAACTGCACCTTTGGCTGGTTAGGAGTCTATTCACCCCCCCTCTAGACCTATCTCCTCGATCCCACAATTGGTATCAGAGCATTGGTCTCCATTGCCTTGGTTTCATCACCATTGGAGGGAGATGGATGTGTCTACTTTGGGGAGTCTTAGACGTAGAGTGCCTATTCTCGATGGGGAGTATTACAATTTTTGGAAGGATGAAATGCTTGATATCTTTGATGAATTTAACTTGAGCAAGTATATTCATAATCCTTATGTGCCCCCTATTGATCCCTTGCATCCTACTCATGAAGAGGAAATTGACATGCTTCGTAATCTTAGAACCGTCAATCTTATCATTAGAGGATTACCTAAGATTGTGCTTGGTTGTATGCGAAACTTTGCATGTGCTTATACTCTATGGCATGATTTAGAAAAGCGATATCCCGATTACTCTCTAAAGAATCTTGATAAGATTCTTCATAAGGCTGTTGTTTTTCACAAGATGAGTCCTAGTGATCCTAAGTTTGATGATTGCTTGTTTGAGCTTCGTGATCTCATGCATGCCAAAGGAGATGTTAGAACTATTAGCAATATTATCATGGAAACTATTAGAATCCATAAACTTGAACATTGTCATGATCATGAAACTAATGAATCTATTGCCCTAGGTAATGATCACATGCATGATGATGATGATGTTGAGCACGGCTATTATGATGAGGATGAAGAATTTGATATTGAATTTGAGAAGACCATGAGGAATCTCAGTCTTATGGCAAATCTTCGAGATTACATGGCCGGAGGAAAAGAGTGGATTCTTGATAGTGGATGTACCGATCACATGACTGGAGATAGAGACATGTTTCGTGAGCTTACTAAAAATGATGGTCCACGCAAGTATGTGACTTTTGGAGACAACTCCAAGGGTAAGGTACTTGGCCTTAGTAAGGTGGCCATATCCAATGATAGCTCCATACAAAATGTTATGCTTGTTGAATCTCTTGGTTACAATCTTCTTTCCGTATCTAGACTAGCTGATTTTGGCTTTAATGTTCTATTTACCAAAGTAGATTGCCAAGTGTTTCGCCAAGATAATCATAATATGGTCTTTACCGGCATTCGTAGAGGTGATCTATACATTGTTGATTTCACTAAGAGAGCTCAACCTCGTACATGCTTAATTGCTAAATCTTCTAAAGGTTGGTTATGGCATAGAAGACTTGGACATGTTGGTATGCGTAACCTTGATAAACTTGTTAAAGGAGATCACATTCTTGGAGTGAAAGATGTTATATTTGACAAAGATCGACTTTGTAGTGCTTGCCAAGCAGGAAAACAAGTTGGAGGAAGCCATCCCGTGAAGAACATTATGACCACAAGGAGACCACTCGAGCTAGTTCATATGGATCTTTTTGGTCCCAACGCCTATAAGAGTCTTGGTGGTAACTCTTTCGGTTTGGTCATTGTTGATGATTTTTCCAGATTTATGTGGGTGTTCTTTCTTGATGACAAATCGCAGGTACAAAAGATCTTCAAGAACTTCGCAAGAAAGGCTCAAAATCAATTTGAAGTGAAGATCAAGAAGGTTCGAAGTGACAACGGAACGGAGTTCAAGAACGCAAATGTGGACACCTTTCTTGATGAGGAGGGTATTTCACATGATTTCTCGGCTACGTACACACCTCAACAAAATGGAGTTCTTGAGAGGAAGAACCGGACACTTATTGAGATGGCAAGAACAATGCTTGATGAATATAAGACGCCAAGACATTTTTGGGCGGAAGCAGTTGTAACAGCTTGTCATGCAACAAATCGACTTTATCTTCACAAGCTTCTTGGTAAAACGGCGTATGAACTGCTCACCGGTAACAAACCACAAGTTGGATACTTTCGAGTATTTGGCTCAAAATGTTACATTCTTGATAAGCATCGTCGTTCAAAATTTGCTCCTAAATCTCATGAAGGTTTCCTACTTGGTTATGGATCGAACTCTCACACTTACCATGTCTATAACAACTTCACTCGAAAAGTTGAAGAGACGGTAGATGTGAAGTTTGATGAGACTAACGGCTCGCAAGTCGAGCAATTGCCACTTGATGTAGGAGATCAAGAACCATCGGAAGCAATCCAAGACTTGCCCATTGGCAAGATTCGACCCGTGGAAGTAAAGGAGAGTACCTCGTCTATTCAAGTGGAAGCCCCAACTTCACATCAAGGTGAACGACAAGTTGATATGGAGGCATCCACAAGTGGAACACGTCAAGACGATGGGAATGAGGAAGTGCAACAAGATGATCCACCCCAACCTCCTTCTCCACCTCCACAAGCAAACAACGACAACATCAACGAAGAAGATGATGATGAGGAGGAGGAGGAGGAAGCCTCACCACAACCCAAGAAAAAGCTACCTCGAGTTAGAGCAAGAATCGACATGGATCATCCCGTCGAACAAATACTTGAGATATCCAAACTGGGAGAATCACTCGCTCTAAATCTCGTTTAGCTAATTTTTGTGAGCATTACTCATTCATCTCTAGTGTTGAACCTTTGAAGGTGGAAGATGCTCTCAAGGACCCCGATTGGGTGAATGCAATGCACGAAGAGCTACACAACTTTGAGAGGAACCAAGTTTGGACATTGGTCGAGAAGCCCAAGGAAGAGCAAAACATCATTGGAACCAAATGGGTGTTTCGGAATAAGCAAGATGAAGATGGACAAGTTGTACGCAACAAGGCTCGTCTCGTAGCACAAGGGTA
This sequence comes from Elymus sibiricus, assembly GCA_039707655.1. NCBI lineage: Eukaryota > Viridiplantae > Streptophyta > Magnoliopsida > Poales > Poaceae > Elymus > Elymus sibiricus. Next base: position 346,419,277 of record CM077668.1, read on the forward strand.
CACACAAGTCGAAGGTATGGACTATGGTGAGACCTATGCCCCCGTTGCAAGACTTGAATCCATTCGCATTTTACTTGCTTATGCCAATCACCATGATATCACTCTTTACCAAATGGATATTAAAAGTGCTTTCTTAAATGGTGAAATTGAGGAGGAAGTGTATGTTAAACAACCTCCCGGCTTTGAGAATCCCAAGAAACCTAATCATGTGTACAAACTTCGTAAAGCTCTTTATGGTCTTAAACAAGCCCCTAGAGCTTGGTACAAATGCTTGACAAAGTTTCTTCTTGAAAAAGGTTTTGAAATTGGGAAGATTGATTCAACTTTTTTCACTAAGAGGGTTAATGGAGAATTATTTGTATGCCAAATTTATGTTGATGATATTATCTTTGGATCTACTAACCCCTCTTTTAGTGAAAAGTTTGGAAGGTTGATGTCGGAAAAGTTCGAGATGTCTATGATGTGTGAACTCAAATTCTTTCTTGATTTACAAATCAAGCAAACTGGGGAAGGTACCTTTGTCTCTCAAACAAAGTATACCAAGGACTTATTCAAGAAGTTCAACATGCAAGAGAGTAAAGGTATGAAAACTCCTATGCACATGAGTGGACATCTTGACTTGGCCAAGGATGGCAAACCTGTTGATCAAAAGGTTTATCGATCTATGATTGGTTCATTACTATATCTATGTGCCTCCCGACCCGACATTATGCTAAATGTGTGCATGTGTGCACGATACCAAGCGGCACCAAAAGAGTGTCATCTTAAGGCGGTGAAAAGAATTGTGAGATACTTGATACATACACCAAACTTTGGCATATGGTACCCCAAAGGATCTTCTTTCAATCTTGTTGGCTACTCCGATTCGGACTATGCCAGAGATAAGGTTGACAGAAAATCCACCTCGGGTACATGTCAATTTCTTGGTAGATCTCTTGTGTCTTGGTCCTCCAAGAAACAAAATTCCGTATCTCTATCTACTGCCGAAGCGGAATACATTGCCGCGGGATCATGTTGTGCTCAATTACTATGGATGACACAAACTCTTAAAGACTATGGTGTGCATGTGAGACATGTACCATTACTATGTGACAATGAGAGTGCTATTAAGATAGCACACAATCCCGTGCAACATTCTCGAACTAAGCATATTGAGGTTCGTCACCATTTTATTCGAGATCATGTTGAGAAAGGTGACATTGACCTTAAACATGTTCGTACCGACAAACAATTGGCGGACATCTTTACCAAACCCCTTGATGAGAAAGTGTTTTGTCACTTGAGAAGTGAGTTGAACATCATTGATGCTTCAAACGTGAACTAGAGGTTCATGTGGATGCATACAAGGGCATGAGCATTATTGACTAATCCATGTTACTTCATGATCATCTTATATCTTGGACATTTTGCTTCCTTGTATTGTATCCAACCTTTTGTAGGTACTTGGACAAGCTTCATGTCACAAGATTGCATCTCACTCTTATCTTGAGGAATCTTGTATAACCCAAGTATCAACAATGGATGGTGGGACAAGGAACAAGACAACCTAAACATATCCTTTGACAAACTTTTGAGTTATGCTTCATTCTTGTCATTTTGGATATACAAGTTGTTCCTTGCAAAGCTAACCCATGTAGGAAGATGAACTACAAAAGATAGGATCGCTCCCAACTTCAACTCATGAGCATCTACATCAAGTTCAACTACATGATGGACATCACTACAAAATCCCAATGTAAGTCCTCACATCTTAGAGAGGATTTACTCAAAGACATGAGCCAAAGCAACTCAACAAGATGTGAATACATTGAAATGCTTAAAGGAAAAATGGCAACCCCATTTCGAGCTTAAACGATGAGTATGACCTATGATCAAGTGTTCTCACTTGACTCCTAAGTCAATATACTCTAACATAGGTGACCTAGTCGCCGACCCATCTAGATGAAGTTCTCGAGTGTTTCTTCTGTTTGTTCTCTTCTTGCTAGAGTGTTTCTTTTCAAAAAAAAAAACTTCATCTAGACGTTTCTTTGCTTCCTTTCTGTGTTTATTTTCTTTTTGCCTGATTCGCAGTTAATTCATTGAAAATTCTTGTGAGATTTCCTTTGCCTAGTGAGCTGAGTTGACAAAAAGTTCCATTGCATCAAACTCGGTTCCACCGATTTGTCTCAACTCGGTGTCACCGATTTTGGCTGCCCTAAGGAATTTTCTGTAATTTTTTTTGAGTTTTTCTGCTCTAGCTCCACTCAATGATACTTATCCTCTACTTGCATCTAGATGTGTTTCTCAAGGACCAAATCCACTTATTCAATAACCTTGAAGTCCCTTCTTGGAAATTGATGTCAAAGGGGGAGAGAGGAATACATCAAAGCTTATCACTACAAAAGAGATGCACCTTACAAGAGGAGACAATGTTACATGTTTCTAAGAGGGGAGAAACATGATTAGTTTGTTCTTTGGTTGTTTTAGTTTTCTCACCTTACCTACTCCCAATATCCAATGTTAGATTCAGGGGGAGAGGAAGTTCTTTAAGGGGAGACAACTATTTCTTTTGGGGACATGTCTGCTTCAAAGAAAGTATTCACCTAGTGATACTATCTTCTACATGTCATCCCAATCTTGGTTTCTTGTTGATCTTGTGTCTTTTCTTGAAGAAATTATCTTGTGTTATCTAACCCTGTTTTCTCAAGTGTATTTCTTCAGGTACTTGATCAAGAACTTCAAGGTAAGTATATGCATCACACTCATGTGCATGATTGACCTCTTGCTAGTATATATTGTTTGCAAGAACACAATCATGGACACGTGGATACCTAAATGCTATATATATATTGTTCTGATGCATATAGCCAATATACATGTTGCATGTATATCTCCCATGTGATATCATCATTTTATATGCACATCTTCAGGGGGAGTTCCAGGAAGTTCATACATGTTACATGTTTCCTTCAAAGCTTTCATACATACCTCTGCTATATCTATATTTGAAGCTTTGATGTATGTTGTCATCAATTACCAAAAAGGGGGAGATTGAAAGAACATTTGCTCCCTTGGTGGTTTTGGTAATTTATGCCAACATACATGTTGTTGGACTAATGCTTTTATCTAGTGAATTTCAGACAAGTTCAACAATGGCATGGCAGGGACAAGAGGACGTGGAACCCCTTCAAAATGCTAAGAACAAGGATTGGCAAAAGATCAAGACTCTACATTTTTGGTTTAGTGATCCAAGATCACATTGAGTCCATAGGAAAGCCAATACTATTAAAAGGGGATGAGGTGTTGCTTAATGGTCTTTTTGCTCAAGTGCTTAGTGACAGTATTCCCAAACCCTCAACCACTCTCTCTAACCAAATATGTCCTAAACCTACATTCCAACTCGGCCCCACCGATATTTCCAATCCGGCCCCACCGAGTTCATCCAAGACTTAGCCACTGCCAAACCCTAACAAATCGGATCCACCGAAATGGATCTCGGTCCCACCGAGATGGCCTTGCCAACTCTCTGTAATCGGTTGCATTCACTTCGGTCTCACCGAGTTATGCAAATCGGTCTCACCGAGATGGCTTGCCAAGTCTCTGTTTGCCCTAAGCCATTGCACTTCGGTCCATCCGAGTTGTTCGTATCGGTCCCACCGAGATTCCTAATGTTCATATCTTTTACATAGTTCGGTGCTACCGAGATGATTATTTCGGTGCCACCGAGTTGGGTCAAAAGTGTGTAACGGTTGGATTTTGTGTGGAGGCTATATATACCCCTCCACCACATCATTCTCAGTAAGGAGAGCCATCAGAACGTGCCTACACTTCCACCATACATTTTCTGAGAGAGAACCACCTACTCATGTGTTGAGATCAAGATATTCCACTCCTACCATTTGAACCTTGATCTCTAGCCTTTCCCAAGTTGCTTTCCACTCAAATCCTTCTTCCACCATAGCCAAATCTGTGAGGAGTTGTTTGAGTGCTGGGAAGACTATCATTTGAAGCACAAGAGCAAGGAGTTCATCAACAACACACCGTCTATTACTTTTGGAGAGTGGTGTCTCCTAGATTGGTTAGGTGTCACTTGGGAGCCTCCAACATGATGTGGAGTTGAACCAAGAGTTTGTAAGGGCAAGGAGATCGCCTACTTCATGAAGATCTACCCCGAGTGAGGCTAGTCCTTCGTGGACATAAGCCATGGTGGAATAGACAAGGTTGCTTCTTCGTGGACCCTTCGTGGGTGGAGCCCTCCTTGGACTCGCGCAGCCGTTATCCTTCGTGGGTTGAAGTCTCCATCAACGTGGACGTACGATAGCACCACCTATCGGAACCACGCCAAAAACCACCGTTTCTTCATTGCGTTTGATCTTCCATACTCTACCCCTTTACTTTCCGTACTCTTGCATGCTTTACTATTTCCGCTGCTTAATCTCTAGATATGCATGTGTAGAAAGTATTGGAGTGATCTTAACTTGTGCCAAAATCTGCCTAAGTTCCAAGAGAAATTAAAAACTGCACCTTTGGCTGGTTAGGAGTCTATTCACCCCCCCTCTAGACCTATCTCCTCGATCCCACAATTGGTATCAGAGCATTGGTCTCCATTGCCTTGGTTTCATCACCATTGGAGAGAGATGGATGTGTCTACTTTGGGGAGTCTTAGACGTAAAGTGCCTATTCTCGGTGGGGAGTATTACAATTTTCGGAAGGATGAAATGCTTGATATCTTTGATGAATTTAACTTGAGCAAGTATATTCATAATCCTTACGTGCCCCCTATTGATCCCTTGCATCCTACTCATGAAGAGGAAATTGACATGCTTCGTAATCTTAGAACCGTCAATCTTATCATTAGAGGATTACCTAAGATTGTGCTTGGTTGTATGCGAAACTTTGCATGTGCTTATACTCTATGGCATGATTTAGAAGAGAGATATCCCGATTACTCTCTAAAGAGTCTTGATAAGATTCTTCATAAGGCTGTTGTTTTTCGCAAGATGAGTCCTAGTGATCCTAAGTTTGATGATTGCTTGTTTGAGCTTCGTGATCTCATGCGTGCCAAAGGAGATGTTAGAACTATTAGCAATATTATCATGGAAACTATTAGAATCCATAAACTTGAACATTGTCATGATCATGAAACTAATGAATCTATTGCCCTAGGTAATGATCACATGCATGATGATGATGATGTTGAGCACGGCTATTATGATGAGGACGAAGAATTTGATATTGAATTTGAGAAGACCATGAGGAATCTCAGTCTTATGGCAAATCTTCGAGATTACATGGCCGGAGGAAAAGAGTGGATTCTTGATAGTGGATGTACCGATCACATGACCGGAGATAGAGACATGTTTCGTGAGCTTACTAAAAATGATGGTCCACGCAAGTATGTGACTTTTGGAGACAACTCCAAGGGTAAGGTACTTGGCCTTAGTAAGGTGGCCATATCCAATGATAGCTCCATACAAAATGTTATGCTTGTTGAATCTCTTGGTTACAATCTTCTTTCCGTATCTAGACTAGCTGATTTTGGCTTTAATGTTCTATTTACCAAAGTAGATTGCTAAGTGTTTCGCCATGATAATCATAATATGGTCTTTACCGGCATTCGTAGAGGTGATCTATACATTGTTGATTTCACTAAGAGAGCTCAACCTCGTACATGCTTAAATGCTAAATCTTCTAAAGGTTGGTTATGGCATAGAAGACTTGGACATGTTGGTATGCGTAACCTTGATAAACTTGTTAAAGGAGATCACATTCTTGGAGTGAAAGATGTTATATTTGACAAAGATCGACTTTGTAGTGCTTGCCAAGCAGGAAAACAAGTTGGAGGAAGCCATCCCGTGAAGAACATTATGACCACGAGGAGACCACTCGAGCTACTTCATATGGATCTTTTTGGTCCCAACGCCTATAAGAGTCTTGGTGGTAACTCTTTCGGTTTGGTCATTGTTGTTGATTTTTCCAGATTTACGTGGGTGTTCTTTCTTGATGACAAATCGCAGGTACAAAAGATCTTCAAGAACTTCGCAAGAAAGGCTCAAAATCAATTTGAAGTGAAGATCAAGAAGGTTCGAAGTGACAACGGAACGGAGTTCAAGAACGCAAATGTGGACACCTTTCTTGATGAGGAGGGTATTTCACATGAGTTCTCGGCTACGTACACACCTCAACAAAATGGAGTTCTTGAGAGGAAGAACCGGACACTTATTGAGATGGCAAGAACAATGCTTGATGAATATAAGACGCCAAGACATTTTTGGGCGGAAGCAGTTGAAACAGCTTGTCATGCAACAAATCGACTATATCTTCACAAGCTTCTTGGTAAAACGGCGTATGAACTGCTCACCGGTAACAATCCACAAGTTGGATACTTTCGAGTATTTGGCTCAAAATGTTACATTCTTGATAAGCATCGTCATTCAAAATTTGCTCCTAAATCTCATGAAGGTTTCCTACTTGGTTATGGATCGAACTCTCACACTTACCATGTCTATAACAACTTCACTCGAAAAGTTGAAGAGACGGTAGATGTGAAGTTTGATGAGACTAACGGCTCGCAAGTCGAGCAATTGCCACTTGATGTAGGAGATCAAGAACCATCGGAAGCCCTCGGAAGTTCTTCGAGGAGGAGGCCCTCGGAAGCGTCATCAAGTGAAAGCTCGGCACGCCAATCATATGAGGAACCAAGGGCAAGTTCAATGCGAGGTGCCGAAGCAAAATCGTGTCGATGGCCCTGCAACGAGTTCATGCTAGGTGCAGGCATCATGGAAGAATTTGACCAATATATTCACAATGCCGAGCTCTCCGCCTTTATCGCAAATAAGCCACCACAGCATTACAACCTCACTCATTCCTTCACTCAAAACTATGATTATCACCCGCGCACTTCTAGAGTTTTATTTCACCTCTATGACAAATCCTATAATATGTCTCTAGAAGAATTCTGTGATGCATGCAAAATTCCATATTGGGGTTCGTTAGATGAACCACCAAGATCTGATTATGAGTTGTTTCTTAACAAACTTTGCAATGGTGAGGATAGGGGAATCACGCAGGCTAGAATAATTAGCATTCACTTTCCCGCTATTCGGTACTTTGCGCTTTTTAATGGTAAATGCGTTGTTGGTAAGCAAGACTATAGTGCACTTTGTGCCCCTGATCTGAGTCTTATTCATATAGCTTTGACTGGTAGCAAGCTTTATAATCTTGGGGCTATTGTTGCACGTAGGCTGCAGCGTAACGCGGGTAATGGTGATTTGTATGGAGGAATTTATGCCTCTCGTTTAGCTGCAAAGTTAAGGGTGTCTCCCAAGTTCAATGATCCCCTCTTGCCTTATAAATATTTGAATTTCGAAGCAATGCGAGAACATAGGTTCTTAAAACGCAACGCACATGGTTATGAATATAACTTAGTTTTTAATAAATATCACTCTGTGTATGTTGCTTTGCCTGCTCCTGCCCTCTTTGATTTTCAGAACAAACAGAGATATTTTCTTCATGAGAGTGAGGTGCATGAGTACAATGCGGCTGTCGAGGCTGCTCGTCTGGCTGAGGAGGCGGCTGAGAACGCCTCTATGAGCTACCATTTCGATTATTATCCAGGACAGCCATGGCAGTAGACCAAGCTAGGCAAAAGCCTAAGCTTGGGGGAGTATGTATTTCTCACCGACATTACATTCATGCTCACACATTTCATTCCAGCTGTCGGTGTTCATACTTTTTCATTGTATAATCCATGCTAGTTTTATTTTCTCGCTTTCGTCTAGTGTGCTCGAAAAACTTGAGAAAATCCAAAAACATTTCTCGCTTCTTTTCGGTTTTTCTTTCTAGTTTAATTAGTTGTAGTTTCGTAGTAGTAAAAGAAAACCCAAAAAGATTTCCTGTTTCTTCTTTTACTTGTTGGGAGCTTTCTCGTGTAAATAGTTTTTCTCATTTTTCATTTTTCTTCTTTATTTTCTTTATTTCAGTGTTTTTTCTGAAATTCTTTTCTTTTGTTGAGTCATTGTAAGGAGAAGACCACGATGAAAATGTTGAGTGGCTCTCATATGCATTGTTGTTGATCTAGCAAAGAGCCCATTTTACCTTGTCTTCTCCTTTGAATAAAATGCTTGCAGATTCCAGCTTAGTCCACGGCATGCTTGCACTATTATTATTTTCATATCATTCGGTCATGCAAGTGAAAGGCAATAATGACGATGATTTGATGAAGTGACTGTGGCAAGGAAAATCGGGTATGAACTCAACTTGTTCTTTGTTTTTGTAAATATGTTTAACTCAGTATCCATGATTCAGCAAGTTATGATTAAACATGTTTATGATGACAATTAGAGATTATAGTTGCTCATGCCATGCTTAAGTAGCTAGGAGTGGATAATGATTTATCTTGAGTGTCAACATGCATTAAAATGATTGTGATGTACTCCCTCCGTCCGGAAATACTTGTCGGAGAGATGGATGTACCTAGACGTATTTTAGTTCTACATACATCCATTTTTATCCATTTCTGCGACAAGTAATTTGGGACGGAGGGAGTAGTATGATGATATGGTATCCTCCTCTGAATGTTTCAAGTGGCTTGACTTGGCACATGTTCACGCATGTAGTTGATTCAAAACCAACATAGCCTTCACGATATTTATGTTCATGGTGTTTATATCCTACTAATGCTAGTATTCAATGTTGATTATTCATAATGCATGATTATGACCGTTTTCGCTCTCTAGTTGGCTGCTTCTCAATCTATTTGCTAGCCTTCGCCTGTACTAAGCGGGAAAGCTGCTTGTGCATCAAAACCCTTAAACCTAAAGTTATTCCAGATGAGTCCACTATATCTACCTATATGCAGTATTACTCTGCCGTTCTAAGTAAATTTGTATGTGCCACCTCTAAATATTCAAATGAACATCTGTTTTGTGTGCCCGTATCGCTCATGGAGCGATAGGGGGCGGTCAGTATCTTCCATGCTAAGCGGGTTATTCTCATGATGAGTGTTGATTCACTTGTCCTTGCATGAGAGGGGCTGGTAATCGGGATGCCCAGTCCCATTATTAAAATTCTAAAATAATAAAACAAACTCCACCGGAAAGTTGTTGGTATGGAGGGCACCCGAGGATTCGGCTAGCCATGGCTTGTGATTCTTGGTGGAGGGGGAGTAAACCTTACTTTACCGCTTGGGAACCGCCGCTAATGTGTTTAGCATGGAAGATATTGAAAACTCTCGGTCGTGACGTTGACAGGAAAGGCATACCTCCCAAAATTTTATTTATCTCTGATTTAAGCTTCGAGCTCTGGCATCTCTGCAAATCCATGCTTCCCTCTACGAAGGGCCTATCTATTTACTTTTATGTTATTTTACTTTTGTTGTTGAGTCATCACCTTCTCAAATAAGCACCAGTCCTGAGAGCACTATTGTCATTCTCATGCATTGTGAATAGTTAATGTTGTGTGCATCATGACTGGATCTCTTCTACCATGAATTACGATGTTTAGTCACTGCTTGAACTTTGGAGGTGCTCTGCATTTTTGTTTTGCGGTCTCAGAAAGGGCTAGCGAGATACCATGTTGTAATATTATATCATGATCATTTTGACAAAGTGTTGGCATTTGATATATCTTATTATTGCTCGCTAGTTGATTATGCCATTGATATGAGTGAATATAATTTCTAAGAGTTATCATTTGCATAGTTAGTTATTGTTGGAAGTCGGGCTCCGGGGACCCAAAGGTTCGAACACTGGGGTGAACTCGTTCTACCGCTTCGTCTCCTACCATGGCTAAGCTACAGCGAGGCTACAGCGAGAGCGCGCTAGCGAGGGACGGGGCGAGGACTCAGCGGTTTACCCAGGTTCGGGCCACCTTGCGGTGTAAGACCCTACTCCTGCTAGTGGTTGGGATTGCCAGGGGCAAGAGAGTTCTTGCGTACAAGGTAGGAGATGAAGGAATCAATCTCGGGGGGCCTAGCTGGAGAGCCTCTCCCTCTACAATGGCAGCACTGCCCTTTTATATCGGCCTTGGTCCTCTTCCCCCTCAAAACTTAGGCGGGAAGGGTTGCCACACTTGGCGATTTTAAAAGGGGACATGCGCTCAGGCTATCCTGACTAAAGGTGGTCTTCGACTGCCAAAGCATGATCCATGACGCGCCGGTGGGCTCGGTGATGACCTCCGCCTTGCGCGCCCGTCGTCTTGGTCTTCCTTCGCCGATCGGGCAACCTTTGGGGTTGTTTGGAGAGTAGGTAGCGGGCCCTGCTCCCTTAACACGAAAGAGGAAACCATCTTCATCCGCGCCTGCTGGCGCGGCCTCTGCTGCTGCTCGTCGCCGCGCGCGTCACCCACGTGATGGGCCCCAGACCGCGCGGCACGCCGAACGGCCTTCGTCTCGAGCGCCAGCGGGAGGGGGCCTCGGGAGACCACCTCGGGAAGCCGCCTCGTGAGGTCACTCCAGGAAGCCGCCTCGTGAGGCCGTTGATGGTGGTGCTGGGGATTACTCGCCACTTCCTAGGGAGGGGGCCTCGGGAGGCCAGGGCCTCATGAGGGGTCTTGGTGAGATGCTCGGTGGTGATGGCCCGCTGGGCCCATGCCAGGCGTTGCGCCCTGGGCCGAAGGCAGACAGGCCTGGATACCCCGGGTTCCATGGGCCCGACAGTAGCCCCCGGGCCCGCGGCGCGCACGTTCCCGCCTACCAAGGGGCGAAACGGCGCGGGCCCTAACTGCCTGCGGCCAGGCGCGACGCGTGGCGCACGATGTGACGGGCAACGCCCCCACTTCCCCACGACGCCTCGGAAACTGCCGCGCTGACATAAATCCTGCGCGGGCGGCGCGAGGCCATCATTGCCTTCCTTCATACCTGTCGTCTCTCAGCGCCCTTCCTTCCCACGCACGGTTCCTTTTACCTGTCCCTCGACTCCGCCGCCCCAAACCCTCGCTGTGCCGCCATGTCGCCCCCCCGAAAGGAGGAAGAGGCAGCGGACACGGAGGTTGAAGGGGCGGTGGCTGAGCCTGCCCTGAGTAGGCCCACAATCGTCAACGCCGAGGGGCTCAGCATGGTGCTCCCAATGACCGCGGCCGCTTCCAACGAATGGGGGGCCACTCGCATCTGGCCGGCTTCTCGCCCGGCCTCCGACCTCGACGCCACCTCTGCCGTCCTCTTCCTTCCGGCGCTCTTCGCGGGCTTGGTACCCCCATTCTCTGATTTCTTTAACGCCACCCTTTCCCACTATCAAGTCCATGTGCTGCATCTCGAGCCGAGCTCCATCCTTCTCCTTTCCGCCTTTGCCTTTTTATGCGAGGCCTTCCTGGGCGTGACACCCTCGGTGGCGCTCTTCTGCCACTTCTTCAGCCTGCAGCTGACCGCGGCAATCCAATGTTCCGGATGCGTCTCGTTCCGCATCGCAGACGAGACGGCGGGCGACGGTATTGACATGATGCTTGCCAAAAAGGTCGAGGGCTTCAGGCGGCAATGGGTGTACGTGGACGTGGCCCAATCTATCCCCCTGCTACAGCTGCCATCGCCCCCGGCGGTGAGGAGCTCCGGGTGGGGGCACGAAAGGCTCGCCGACCCAAGGCTGGCGCGGGTATGGAAGAGGTTGGCCGAGCTGAGGACCGCGAAAGTGACGGTGGTCATGGTCGTGAGGGAGTTCCTCTGGCGCCGCATTGCTCCCCTCCAGCGGCACTCCCGCCTGATGTGGGCCTTCACTGGCCCGGAGGACCCGATGCGGCTAAGCACGGACAGCTTGCTGCCGGAGGTGCTGAACGGGATGCTCCAAGCCCTGACCGGCGAAGAGACGAGTGAGCCACCCATGGATGGGCTTCCCTTGTATCGCTACACGAACAAGGAGGTGCTAGCCGGCTCGATGCCACGTTTCGACCAGTGGGGGCCGCTTCCAGAGGGCCTCGAAGGGCCCCGGGACAACCCCTTTCTGGTGGTCCCTGGCTCTGGCGAGTACGGTAGCACCGGGGCCTCGGCGGGCGCTGCAGGGGGCTGAGGCAGCCCGGTTTGGCTGGCCCGCCGCCAACTCATCAGCGAGCTTGAAAGCGACGATGGCACCACCCCGCCTAAGGCCATGCCTGCCGCGTCCGTCCGGGCGGAGGGCGCGGGAAGCCCCCGCGCGGCAGTTGCGAAGCTACGGGGCTCCGGAGGCAGTGGCGAGGGCGGATCCCGTGGCCCTCCCGAGAGGGGGGTCGATCGCGAGAGATGGTCTCGTGAAGGCGGCGGCAGCAATGTTCCTCCGTGGCCGCTGAAGAAGAGGAGGTGGTTTGCCAGGGACCAGTAAGCGCTCGCCTTCCTTCCTCCCGCACCCGGTGTGTCGCGTGCGCCTGAGTCCTTGTTTCTCTTTCCTTCTCCAGGACCTCTTCGAGCAAGAAGAAGAAGAAGAAGGAGGGGAGGCCTCCTGGCCTGGCGGGGGCTACACCGCCGATTGCCAGGACCGGGGGGCGTGAGCAGAGCACCAGCAGCCTCGCCGTTGAGGCTGGCCTCATGAGGGCTGAGGGGGAGGCAGTCCCTTCTGACCCGCAGGAGGACACCACTCGGGGGACCCGAGCAGGCGAGCCTCTGGAGGCGTCGCCGAGGGATGGCTCCGCAACTCCTGGGGCGCCCACTGCCGGGGCGGAAATCGCGGCGACGGTGGCGGAGACGCCGGCTTCCACCCACCGGAACACGGGCGACAGCGATATCGCGGGGGGCCAGCCGGACTCGACCGCGCGCGGGGCCCCGCAAGCCGGGGGGTCGCCAAGCCCACGGGGTGCGTCGCCCCATCGGAACGAATAGGGGACCCCCGCAAGCTCTTCGCTCCCGACCGGCAGCGCCGGGCCCTCGCGGGAGGGCAGCGCTCGGGCATACACCGGTTGGGCCCTGCAGCTCGTGAGCGGCAGCGCCGTGCTCAAGCGCGGGGCCCTGCAAGGCGCCAGGGCTGCCCTTGACCAGCTGGAAGCAGACCTTCGGGTGGAAGAAGCACGCATCATCGAGGAGCACCAGCGCCTCGCGGAGAGGTGGCGCCAGCTTGATGTGGCCATCAAACTGAGCCGCCGTCAAGACGACACCGCGCAGGAGAACGCGAGAAGGCCGCCCAGGACGCGAAGGAGATCTTCGAGAACGCCGTCAGGGAGGCCGACAGGCGGCAGGAGGCGGCGGAGGCCCGCGTGAAGGAGTTCCAGGACCAGAACGCCTTGCGGGAGCGACAACTCCAGGCACGAAGAAACGCCATCTCCGCCCTCAAAGAGGGGCTGGCGGCCCGCGAGGCGGACCTTGATATCCGTGAGCGGGAGCTCACGCGGTCGGCATCCGCGCAGGACTTGGAGCGCAAGCGGCTACAGACGTTGGAGCAAGAGGTGTCCGCTGCCCAAAATTCCTACGCCGAGCGCCTGGACAAGGCCAACGCCAATTTGGCGGCCAAGGCGGAGAAGATCTAGGAGTACACCAACAAGAGGGTTGCGCAGAGCCGCGAAGTGTTTGCTAACGAGAACATCAAGAAGCTGAAGCAGCAGGAGGACCGCTTTAAGGCCAAGCGCGAGGAATTCCAGCACGAGATCGCGGGCCTCAAGGACATGCTAGCCAAAGCTGAAAGGTGGCGGGAGACCGCGCTGAAGGCCCAGGCGACACCGAGGCCGAGCTGTCCTCCCTCCGGCAGCAGGTGGGGGGTGTCACTGCGGTCGTGGAGCAGGCACGGGACGAGGCGGCCCGAGCGTGGGGGTGGCAACTCCAGCGCTCTAAGATGTTCCGCGCCCTCGAGCTCCGGGCCCGCCGCGCCTTGGGCTCCATTTGCAAGGAGGACGTCAGCAGCCCCCTCGAGACCCACGACGGCAGCTACCTCGGCTTCTTCACCAAGCTCGTGGAGCGGCTCGAGGTGGGCACCAAGAAGGTAGGCGGAATCATCGAGGAGGAGAGCCGCGACCTCCTCACCCAGGCCGCGACGCGCATCTTCAGCCATCTTCTGGACGCCGACCCCAACTTTGACTTCGGCAAGGTGATAGCTCCCGTCCCCAAGGAGGTCCGCGACACCCTTGGGAAGGCGGTGGAGGACCACGTGGACGCCCTGCACGAGCACTTCGCTCCTGGCGAGAGCTCGAGCGGAGTCGAGGGGGTTGACGATGACGGTGGCAGCGGCGGTGATGGCGACATGTCTTCTTAGGTCCTTCCCCATATCCTGCGCATAGCTGATTGTGACCCCGTGGGGGCGTGAGGACAATGCTTTAGCATTTTAGGTACTTTGCTCCTGACTGTATCGAATGACCGTGCCCTCGCAGCTCGTTTTGCTCTTTCTGCTTGTCATGGCACTCTCCGTCGTTAGGACCTAGCCCCCGAGCGGGCCATAACCGCTGCCGGTATGACGAGTCGTGAGGGTTCCGCTCGCGCGATCTCCCGAGGCAAGGCCTGCTGGCTTCCTGAGGTCCTGAGGGGGCTACCTCGCGAGATCTTTCAGGGGACCTGCTCCTGAGATAACTGCACGCAGAGTACTTAACGACAGCGCGCGCTCGTCGATTCGCTCATGGGTATTACGCGAGGAGACAGGACACCAAGGACCTTGGTGGGGTGGCGTGCACGGGGGCAGGCCCACGAGCCAGAGCCCGGTTGCTTGGGTTCTCCAGTGCTGCTGGGACTGACCCGAGCGCAGGCACCGTGTGCAGCCCCCACTCGCGTGAGGCTCATGGGGGAAGTCGTGAGCGCACGAGGCTCGTGAGGTAAGGGGAAAACGAAACGCCATATAAGGAAATGGAAGCTTTACTGAAGCAGATAGCAACCCATTTCATAACCAAATAAAGATGCGGCTGCCGTGTCCGGCACGGGTCAGCTTGAGGTTGGTGCAACCCGTGGGGCGCCCTCAATTACACACCAAAATGAGAAAAAGAGTGCTGCCGTGTCCGGCATGGGTCAGCTTGAGGTTGGTGCAGCCCGTGGGGCGCCCTCAGTTGATTGTTCCGCCAGCGCGGAGCATGGGGCTTCCACTTGGGCGTGGGCGGGAGCTCTCGCGGGCCCATCAGGCAAACGCAATGAGAGGCTCCGGGGCATGTACAGCCCCGTTTCGTTCGTACGCGTGAGGGTCACGGGTAGAACTTGCGGAGGTGTTGGATGTTCCAGGCGTTAGGCGCAGGAACTCCGTCCTCCATCTCCAGCCGGGCTGAGCTGGACCTGGAGACATGAGTAACCCGGAAAGGTCCTTCCCACATGGGTGAGAGTTTGTGAAGTCCCTCTCGGGAGAGGGTCCTGCGCGGGACGAGGTCACCGACCTCGAGAGTACGAGGGCGGATGTTGCGGCTGTGGTAGTGACGCGAGGCCTGCTGGTACATCGCGGCGCGAAGGGTGGCCTGACAGCGGCCCTCCTCGAGGAGCAGAAGATCGGTCTCCCGCGAGCCATCCTGACGCGCCTCGTTGAAGGCGAGGACTCGCGGGGATCCGTGCTTAAGCTCCAATGGGAGGATCGCTTCAGCACCGTAGATGAGGAAGAAGGGCGTCTCGCCAGTAGGCTTGCTTGCCGTTGTGCGGACGGACCACAGCACAAACCGCCACTCTTCGAGCCAGCCCTTGCCGCTCCCGAGCCGCGCCCACGGGGCGCGCTTGCGAGACGTGCGCACGAGGTTCGGCGTCCGAAGTGTCTTCTCCTCGCGAGGCCGGCTCGCGAGAGGCCACCCGCGAGGTCCCTGCGCAGCTCGCCTCCTGAGGGGCTGCATGTCGACAGATTTCACGATAGGAGGAGCGGCACGCGCTCGCTAACTCACCCGCGGCCGTTGCGTGAGGAGATAAGGCACCAAGGACCTTGGTGAGGTGACGTGCACGGGAGCAGGCCCGCGAGCCAGAGCTCAGTCGCTTGGATTTGGCGGCACTGCAGGGACGGACCCGAGCACAGGCACTGTGCCTAGCCCCCGCTCACGGAGTCGGCCAGGGGAGGGGTCGCGCGCGTGTGGTGCTCTCCGGCGTCATCGAATTTAACGTAGAAATTAGCAGGTAACATAGCTCATCAAGGTAGAATCAGCAAAATTCGTTACACAACCAAAAGGATAGGGTTCCGGGAGCGAAGCTCGAGAGGCGCGGCGAGAAGGAGTGAGGGCCGCACGAGGCGACGCGCCGGGCGCACCTGGCAGAACCGCGCTGTAGTGACATCAGACCGTTTGGCGAAGCATGCCAAGGGAGTCCGCTCCTACGGAGCCAGGGGCTCGCGAGGTCCCGGCACGAAGGGTGCCAGCCTTTGGAAAGAGGCGCCGGCGTTCCCCAGCCCGAAGGGCATGCGCGTGCTGCCGAAGGCGGGGCCAACGCCCTGGCCATCTCGCGGCTGCTGGAAGGGGTCACACGGGCAGAACTGGTTGAGGCTGGTGAAGTCGACGCACATGCGCTCCTTGCCGCCCTTCTTGGGGACGACGACTGGGTTGGCGAGCCACTCGGGATGGCGCACCTCACGAACGACTCCGGCTTCCTGGAGCTTCTGAACTTCCTTGACGATGAACTCTTGCTTCTCTGGCGCCTGGCGCCATGCTTTCTGCTTGACCGGGTGTGCATTGGGGCACACCGCTAAGTGGTGCTCGATCACCTCCCTCGGCACACCGGACAAGTCGGATGCTTTCCAGGCGAAAACATCCGAGTTTGCCTGAAGGAAGGCGATGAGCGCGCTTCCCTATGCAGGAGGGAGGCCTGTGCCGATGGTGAAGGCAGGGCCGGAGCCGCTGCCGTCCACCGACACCTTCTTCGTCTCGGCGCGGACCTGAGAGAACAACTGCTTCTTCTTCGCTGGCGCGGCCTCGGAAGGCTCGGCCGCGTCCTCGTCGGCCGGGTGCACGACAGCGGCAGCCTTGTAGGCACGCTCGAGGGTGCTGGCCGCGTCCTTTTCGTCGTAGGCGATGGTGATGATGCCGCTGCAGCCGGGCATCTTGAGGACGTTGTAGGCGTGATGGGTGGCCGCCATGAACTTGGTGAGAGCCGGGTAGCCCAAGATGACGTTATAAGGCAGGCCGATGTGTGCCACGTCGATGTCGATGAGCTCGGTGTGGTAATTCTTGCGGGTGCCGTAGGTGACGGGGAGGCGCACTTGCCCCAGCGGGATGGTGGAGCCATCGGTCACTCCGGAGAAGGGCCTGGTCGGCATCAGCTGGTCGTAGGGCACCTGGAGCGCCTCGAAGGTCTCGATGGAGAGTACGTTGAGGCCGGCACCCCTGTCGATGAGGGTCTCGGTGACCGCGACGTTGCTGATGGTGGGAGTGCACAACATGGGGAGCGCGCCTGCACAGGCCGTGGACTTGGGGTGGTCCTTGGAGTCGAAGGTGATGGTGTACTGCGACCACTTGAGGGGCCGCGCGACCTCAGGCCTCGGGAGGGCGACGTACACCTCGCGAGAGAGTTGCTTGAAGTGGCAGATGGACGCGGGGGCTTGGGACCCGCCAAGGATGCAGGCGACCGTGCGAGGCTCCTGGTAGCCCCCAGCGCCCTCGTCAGGCCGGTTGGCGTCGTTCCTCTGGGGTGGCGGCGGCAATGGCGGGAGATCGGTATTGGCCTGAGGAGTCTCCTCACGAGGCTGGTCGCGATAGATGGCCTCACGAGGCTGGTCGCGCCAGCCCTGGCGGTAGCTGCCATTACTGTTGCGGCTGTCCCAGCGGTTGCCGCTGCGGCCACCTCCGCGGCCGGCACCGCGGTCGTTGCGGTAGTCCCGGCGGCTCTGGCGCTCATCGCGGAGCAGCTTGAGCTCCTGCCAGTCTTCGGTGCTGTGGGAGCAGACGTTGTGAAAAGCGCAGAGTGGCCGGTTGTCCTTTCTGGGCTCGTCGAGGTCGCGGCCGCGCTTCTGCTCGGGCTCCGCCGCAAGCACGGCAGGGCCCTTGCGCTTGACGTCCTTGCTCTTGGCCTTGGCGGCGTCGAGCGCCGCGTCGGGGTCGTTGTGGACGAAGAGGCGGCCTTCTTCAGCCTTGGCGCACTTGTCGGCGAGGTCGAGCAGCTCGAGCACGGAGTCGAGCTCACCGTTGATGGAGAGCTTCTCGCGCATCTTGACGTCTCTGACGCCGGTGGAGAACGCAGAGATGACGGCCGCGTCGGAGGCGCGCGGGATCTTGTTGCGCACCTGACTGAAGCGCTGGATGTACTTGCGGAGGGTCTCGTCTGGGCGCTGCCGAACACGCCGCAGGTCGTTGATGGTGAGGGAGCGGTCCTGTGTGCCCTTGAAGTTGGCGATGAACTGGCTGCAGAGCTCGCCCCACGACGAGATGGAAGCCTCGGGGAGGTTCATGAGCCAGGAGCGCGGGCCGTCCTAGAGGGCCATGGGGAACCAGTTTGCCATGACCTTGTTGTCGCCATTCGCCGCCTCGACGCTCAGCGTGTAGAGCTAGAGGAACTCCATGGGGTTGGGGGTGACGTCGTAGCGTGGAGGCAGCTCAGGCTTGAACTTCGCGGGCCAGACCACGCGACGCAGCTCACGGGTGAAGGCACGGCAACCCACGCCGCTCGAGGGGACGCCGCCAGCGAGGGCAGCATGGTTTTGACGCCCGGCCGCTGCAACGTCCTGAACGGCCTGGTCCTGGCCCTAGCGCTGCCGCTCGAGGAGCACTCGCGCGTCAGGGGGCGCGTGGCGGATGATCTGGCAGCTGGCTTCGTCTCGGTCTGGTGAGGACGCGCCATGGGACGGCTCACGAGCCCGCGCGCTGCGCTGGGGCCTGGCGCGCTCGTCGCGCAGAGGAGGCGGTGGGGGAGCACCGTGCGCCAGGTCCCCAGCACGAGACGGCGGAGGGCGGAGCGAGTGAGAAGGCGCTGGAGCGTCCCCGGCGACGTTGACGAGCTCGGTGATGCGGCCAAGCCAGGCGTCGTAGCCGGCGTCATCCGGACGGTAGCGGAGCAGCTCACGCGCCATGAGCAGCGCGGCCTGCGGGTTCGGCGGCCCACGGTGGGCGAGGGAGGAGGCCGTGGCGGTGCGGCCGTCCACCCGCACGGAGGGGTGCAGGGAGGAGTCCCGCTGCTCGCGGGCTGCGGGGTCGGTGGCGGCAGCAGCCTCGGCTTCGGGGCGGCGGCGATTGCCGCGGACCACTGGCTCTGTTTGAGCCACGCGGCCAGCCCTGCGCTCGGCGCGCTCGCGACGTGCGTCGGCCATGGGGTTGGTGGAGCTGAGGGCGGAGTAGAAGAACGGTAGCACACCCCTACCTGGCGCGCCAAATGTCGGAAGTCGGGCTCCGAGGACCCAAAGGTTCGAACACTGGGGTGAGCTCGTTCTACCGCTTCGTCTCCTACCACGGCTAAGCTACGGCGAGGCTACGGCGAGAGCGCGCTAGCGAGGGACGGGGCGAGGACTCAGCGGTTTACCCAGGTTCGGGCAACCTTGCGGTGTAAGACCCTACTCCTACTTTGGGTTGGGATTGCCAGGGGCAAGAGAGTTCTGGCATACAAGGTAGGAGATGAAGGAATCAATCTCGGGGGGCCTAGCCGGAGAGCCTCTCCCTCTACAATGGCAGCACTGCCCTTTTATATCGGCCTTGGTCCTCTTCCCCTTCAAAACTAAGGCGGGAAGGGTTGCCACACTTGGCGATTTTGAAAGGGGACATGCGCTCAGGCTATCCTGACTAAAGGTGGTCTTCGCCTGCCAAAGCATGATCCATGATGCGCCGGTGGGCTCGGTGATGACCTCCGCCTTGCGCGCCCGTCGTCTTGGTCTTCCTTCGCCGATCGGGCAACCTTTGGGGTTGCTTTGGAGAGTAGGTAGCTGGCCCTGCTCCCTTAACACGAAAGAGGAAACCATCTTCATCCGCGCCTGCTGGCGCAACCTCTGCTGCTGCTCGTCGCCGCGCGCGTCACCCACGTGAACGGCCTTCGTCTCGAGCGCCTGCGGGAGGGGGCCTCGGGAGGCCACCTCGGGAAGCCGCCTCGTGAGGTCACTCCAGGAAGCCGCCTCCGTCGTATCAACTTTTCCAAACACTTTTGCTCTTGTTTTCCCCCTAATTTGCATGATTTGAATGGAACTAACCTGGACTGACGCTGTTTTCAGCAGAATTTCCATGGTGTTGTTTTTTGTGCACAAATAAAAGTTCTTGGAATTGGATGAAACTTTTTGGAGATTTTTTATGGAATAAATAAAAAATACTAGAACCAAGACCCACTGGAGGGGGGCCACCCAGTGCCCACGAGGCACCAGGGCGCGCCACCCCCCAGACGCGCCCTGGTACCTCGTGGGCCCCACGAGGCTCCGTCTGACCTAATTCCAACGCTATAAATTCACAATTCTAGAGAAAAAAATATGAGAGGAAGTTTTATTGCGTTTCACAATACGGAGCCGCCGCCACCTCCTGTTCTTCATCAGGAGGCCAGATCTGGAATCCGTTTGGGGCTCTGGAGAGGGGGAACTTCCGGCATCGTCATCATCAACCATCCTTCATCACCAATTTCATGATGCTCACCGCCGGGAGTGAGTAATTCCTTCATAGGCTTGCTGGATGGTGATGAGTTGGATGAGATTTATCATGTAATCGAGTTAGATTTGTTAGGGCTTGATCCCTAGTATCCACTATGTTCTGAGATTGATGTTGCTATGACTTTGCTATGCTTAATGCTTGTCACTAGGGCCCGAGTGCCATGATTCCAGATCTGAACCCTTTATGTTTTCATGAATATATTTGTGTTCTTGATCCGATCTTGCAAGTTATACGCACCTGCTATGTGTTATGATCCGCATACCCCAAGGTGACAATAATTGGGATTCTTTCCGGTGATTGCCATAGTTTGAGGAGTTCATCTATTCACTAAGTGTTAATGATTTGTTCCGGTTCTCTATTAAAAGGAGGCCTTAATATCCCTTAGTTTCCTTATGGACCCCGCTGCCACGGGAGTGTAGGACAAAATATGTCATGCAAGTTCTTATCGCAAGCACGTATGACTATATACGGAATACATGCCTACATTACATTGATGAATTGGAGCTAGTTCTGTGTCGCCCTACGTTATGACTGTTACATGATGAATGTTATCCAACATAATCACCGATCCAATGCCTACAAGTTTTTCACATATTGTTTTTTGCTAAGTTACTACTGTTGCTACTACTATCACAATTGCTACAATACTATTGCTGCTACCGTTACTGCTACTGTTACTATTATTACTACTGCTATCAAACTATCATACTACTGTGCTACTGATCACTCTGCTGCAAATATTTAGTCTCCAGGTGTGGTTGAATTGACAACTCAACTGCTAATACTTGCAAATATTCTTTGGCTCCCCTTGTGTCGAATCAATAAATTTGGGTTGAATACAATACCCTCGAAAACTGTTGCGACCCCCTATACTTGTGGGTTATCAGATAGCCCTGGACGATGCTTCCATCTAGATGGGATATGTTACGAATGAATCCTTTGATGACCCCATTCATCCTCTTGAACGGCATCATGTTGTGCAGGAATGTCGGCCCGAGGTCGATGATGTCGTCCACAATGTGGACACACAGATGCACCATGACGTCAAAGAACGCGGGCGTGAACTACATCTCAAGCTCATTTAGTATGACAACGATATCTTCCTGTAGCCTTCGGAGCTGCTTCACACTGATCGACTTTCAAGAGATAACGTCGAAAAAGTTGCAGAGACCAGTAAGCGTGTCATGGACGTGCTTGTCCATTATCCCTCTAAGGGCAACCGAGAGTATCTGCGTCATCATCACGTGACAGTCATGAGACTTCATCCCGCTGAACCTTTTCTTCTTGGTGTCTAGAAATCTGCTTATCTTCCCACAGTAACTGGAACTAACTTTGATTCCGGTAAGGCACTTGAAGAATTGATCGATCAGCTTCGGACTTAAGGTGAAGCAAGAAGGGGGGCAATATTTATCTTCCTTCTTGTTGACTTTTTTGCCCCTTTCCCCCGCCTCCGTCTCCGTCTCCGTTTCCTCCGACGACTTTTTATGGGGCATGTGGAGATCTGCCCTGATTTCCAAATCTTCCAAGTATCTTATTGCCTTTGGCCCATCCTTGGCCTTCTCCGGCATCTTCATCAGTGTGGAAAGCAAGCCCTCGAGGAGATTCTTCGTGATATGCATTTGATCAAGGCAATGAGGCGTCTCGAGTTTGGGCCAGTACTCCAAGTCCCAGAAAACAGACTTCGTTTTCCATACCTTCAGCAGCGGCTCTGGCGCTTTTTTCATCTTTCCAGGCGCGGGGCACTCTTCCCAGTTTTTCAACAACTCATAGATTTCGGCGCCGCTCCTCTTACGTGGAGGTCCTCGATGCTCAGCCTCACCATTGAATAGATCTCCATGGTTTCTCCACAGGTCATCCTTCTCGAGCAATCTTCGATGCCCCATGTACACAATTTTCCTAGACCCGCCATCTTTCGTTAGCTGCTGAGACATTGTATCATCCATGCACCTGGTGCATCCGCAATATCCGTGGGACACCTGGCTTGATACATATCCATAACCGAGATAGTCATGCACCGTCGTCATCAGCGCGGCTCTCATATCGAAATACTGTCCTTTGCTGGCGTCCCATGTCTTGACCGGTGCTGTCCATAACATGTCTAGCTCCTCTTTCAGTAGCCCAAGATATAGATTAATATTATTTCCTGGTTGTTTCGGCCCTTGAATCAGCATGCTCATGTGTTTGTACTTTGTCTTCATGCACTTCTAGGGGGGAAGGTTGTACATCCATACAAACATGGGCCATGGGCTATGGTTGGTGTTCTGGTTGCCAAAAAGATTCATGCCATCGGTACTCGCGCCAAGCACTATGTTCCTTGGATCACCTGCGAAAAATCGATATTCGGCGTTGAACGCTCTCCAGTGGCTTGCATCCGCGAGGTGTCTCAGCTTCGGATCATCTCCATCGTCGGGCTTCACCCTCTCCGCATGCCAGCACATGAGCTTTGCTTCCTTAGGATCTACGAAATAACGCTGTAGACGGGGAGTGATCGATAAGTACCATACAACTTTCTGGGGAGATTTCTTTCCGGCCTTTTTGTATCGAGAAGCATTGCACACCGGACAGCTGGTTTTTTCCTCGTGCTCATTCCGATAAATGATGCAATTGTTGATGCATGCATGGTATATAATGTGCGGCAGATCAAGAGGGCACACGATTTTCTTGGCCTCATCGACACTAGTAGGACACAGGTTCCCCGCGGGAAGAACTTTTTGTATGTACTTCAAATGCTCATCGAGGCTTCTGTCGGTCCATTTGTTTTTAGCCTTTTTTTTAGAAGTTCGAGCGTGAAACTCAAGCGGGTCACCTCGGGATCGCAACCATCATACAATGGAGTATTCGAGTCTACCTCCAGTTGCTCTAGCTTGGCCTCCTCTCTACAAGCAGCTCTGTCGTTAGTCGTCTTCTTGCGAAGCAGGTCTCGAACATGAGGGTCCCGCACGACTGAACTTAGTAGCGACGAAGGCTCCGGCGTGTCCACGTCTTCTCCGTCATGTCCGGCCTCTTCTCCGCCCCCATGTCTGGCCTCTTCTCCGCCGCCATTATCGGTCATCTCTTCGTCTGGCCCCATGTCGTCATTGGCTGCCCCGTCGACGTCATCATCTTCACTTATCCACCGAGTATAGCCATCCATGAAACCAGTCATGAGCAGGTGCGCCTTCAAACGGCCTTCCTTAAATGGGTCGAGCCAGACTCCTTTGCATCTTCGACACGGACATAAAATCTCCTTCAGGTTATTTTCATGCATGTCGTGCACCGCGGATCGCAACCATCTTTCCACTGACCTTCATGATCGCCTGCGCGGTATAATAAGCAAAAGGATTATAAACGCATGCATGCATGCATCAAAGTCATACAAAAATTCGGCATGACCTTCCCCAAAAATAGGGACAAATAGAGTTTGCCCGAAATTCGCCGAAATGGAAATAAATCGACATTTCGGCAAAACATTTAACGGAAATAAATTCGGCAAAACGAAAATTTGTCTTTTTCACGGGAGGTGGATCAAAAGCTATTGACAACCAACCATTAGGTCAATTTTACATTAAATATGGTCTAATATTTTAGAAAATTGATGTGGTCCAATTTTGCAACAAATATTTGCTAGGTCCTTCACAAAAAAACTCATTTTGGGCACTCAAAAAATGGAAAATGGATTTTTCATGCAAAGAAAATGAAAACTCCCTTTGGCAACATTGTTTGCCAATCCAAGATGCAAACTTGTGCAAAATATGGTATCATTTGAACAAAACTATGCCATGAATGTTGCCATAACATTGGTCATTTGCGTTGAAAGCCATGGATCTTCATACATCATAGCTCATTTTTTAGAACACTTTTTAAGACATTTGCCGTAGTCCAAATTTGTTATTTTTCCTGAAAACTAGGTCACATATAATGACACAATGCGAAGGTTTTTATTTTTTTTTATTTTTTTTTGAATTTCCTATGCCCGTCTCAAAATACGGTCAAAACGGCGGGCATGACCGTTCGTAGATAGGGGTCGAATCTTGCAAAACTTTTGGAGTATCTTTGATGAAATAGATACTTTAGTACCTATAAATGATTTTTGGAAAAAATAAAGAGCAAACTATGAGGCAGCTGTAGTTCAAATTTGACCCGCTTCCTGCTAAATCGACGGGAATATGTCTTTTTCACGAGAGGTGGATCGAAAGCTTTTGACACCCAACCATTTGGTCAACTGTACATTAAATATGATCTAATATTTTAGAAAATTGATGTGTTCCAATTTTGCCACAAATATTTGGTAGTTCCTTCACAAAAAAACTCATTTTGGGCACTCGAAAAATGGAAAATGGATTTTTCGTGCAAAGAAAATGAAAACTCCCTTTGGCAACATTGTTTGCCAATCCAAGATGCAAACTTGTGAAAAATATGGTATCATTTGAACAAAACTATGCCATGAATGTTGCCATAACATTGGTCATTTGCCTTGAAAGTCATGGATCTTCATACATGATAGCTCATTTTTTAGAACACTTTTTAAGACATTTGCCGCAGTGCAAGTTTGTTATTTTTCCTGAAAACTAGGTCACATATAATGACACAATGCGAAGGTTTTTATTTTTTTTTTGATTTTTTTTGAATTTCCTATGCCCGTCTCAAAATACGGTCAAAACGGCGGGCATGACCGTTCGTAGATAGGGGTTGAATCTTGCAAAACTTTTGGAGTATCTTTGATGAAATAGATACTTTAGTACCTATAAATGATTTTTGGAAAAAATAAAGAGCAAACTATGAGGCAGTTGTAGTTCAAATTTGACCTGCTTCCTGCTAAATCGACGGGAATTTGTCTTTTTCACGAGAGGTGGATCGAAAGCTTTTGACACCCTACCATTTGGTCAACTGTACATTAAATATGATCTAATATTTTAGAAAATTGATGTGGTCCAATTTTGCCACAAATATTTGGTAGGTCCTTCACAAAAAAACTCATTTGGGGCACTCGAAAAATAGAAAATGAATTTTTCGTGCAAAGAAAATGAAAACTCCCTTTGATAACATTGTTTGCCAATCCAAGATGCAAACTTGTGCAAAATATGGTATCATTTGAACAAAACTATGCCATGAATGTTGCCATAACATTGGTCATTTGCCTTGAAAGCCATGGATCGTCATACATGATAGCTCATTTTTTAGAACACTTTTTAAAGACATTTGCCGTAGTCCAAGTTTGTTATTTTTCCTCGAAACTAGGTCACATATAATGACACAATGCGAACGTTTTCATTTTTTTGTTTTTTTTTGAATTTCCTATGCCCGTTTCAAAATGCGGTCAAAACGGCGGGCATTACCGTTCGTAGCTAGGGGTTGAATCTTGCAAAACTTTTGGAGTATCTGTGATGAAATAGATACTTTAGTACCTATAAATGATTTTTGGATAAAATAAAGAGCAAACTATGAGGCAACTGTAGTTCAAATTTGACCCGCTTCCTGCTAAATCGACGGGAATTTGTCTTTTTCACGAGAGGTGGATCGAAAACTTTTGACACCCAACCATTTGGTCAACTGTACATTAAATATGATCTAATATTTTAGAAAATTGACGTGGTCCAATTTTGCCACAAATATTTGGTAGGTCCTTCACAAAAAAACTCATTTTGGGCACTCGAAAAATGAAAAATGAATTTTTTGTGCAAAGAAAATGAAAACTCCCTTTGATATCCTTGTTTGCCAGTCCAAGATGCAAACTTGTGCAAAATATGGTATCATTTGAACAAAACTATGCCATGAATGTTGCCATAACATTGGTCATTTGCCTTGAAAGCCATGGATCTTCGTACATGATAGCTCATTTTTAGAACACTTTTTAAAGACATTTGCCGTAGTCCAAGTTTGTTATTTTTCCTGAAAACTAGGTCACATATAATGAGACAATGTGAAGGTTTTCATTTTTTTTTTGAATTTTCTATGCCCGTTTCAAAATGCGGTCAAATCGGCGGGCATTACCGTTCGTAGCTAGGGGTTGAATCTTGCAAAACTTTTGGAGTATCTCTTATGAAATAGATACTTTAGTACCTATAAATGATTTTTGGAAAAAATAAAAAGCAAACTATGAGGCAACTGTAGTTCAAATTTGACCCGCTTCCTGCTAAATCGACGGGAATTTGTCTTTTCACGAGAGGTGGATCGAAAGCTTTTGACACCCAACCATTTGGTCAACTGTACATTAAATATGATCTAATATTTTAGAAAATTGATGTGGTCCTATTTTTCCACAAATATTTGGTAGGTCCTTCACAAAATAACTCATTTTGGGCACTCGAAAAATGAAAAATGAATTTTTCGTGAAAAAAACTTATCTTTAATCGATTACGACCAATTTAGATGGTCATAAGGTCTTCAAAGTGTTTGTTGCATTCTGATTGGTCCATGGGCATCTCACGCGGATCATGCATCAAACACCGTCGGATGCTCCCGGATCCAATGGCAGCCCTCACCCCCTCACCCCCTCACCCACGTAGCCCTAACACAGCCCCCACGCACCCACAGCCGCCACCCCCAACCCTCTTCCTCCCTCTCTGATCTCAATCCGCCCTGCTCTCCTCCGCCTGCCTCGGCCTCGCCGGAGAGAGAGGCATGGCCGCCCAGCGACCACGGCTGGCTTGCTCGCCGGCGCGCGGGTGCGTGCTTCGACGCGCGGCGCTCCATCGAGCTGGCCGGACCGCGGCGCGCGCGTGGCCTGCCTAGGGTTTGCGGTGCTAGCGCTACACGCCGGCCACGGGTCTCCGGCCACCAGGCCATCGTCCACCTCACGCTGCAGGTCGGGGTCATCGTCTTCCCGAGGGCGCCCTACGTCTGGCATGCCATGGATGCGCCGGATCTGAAGGCCTTCACCGGAGCTTGGGAAGA
The DNA here is from genome assembly GCA_039707655.1 of Elymus sibiricus. NCBI lineage: Eukaryota > Viridiplantae > Streptophyta > Magnoliopsida > Poales > Poaceae > Elymus > Elymus sibiricus. Next base: position 346,446,505 of record CM077668.1, read on the forward strand.
AAGGATGGCGACGAGAGAGGACAAATAAAAGGAGGAGTGCCACCTCCATCCGCCCATCGCTCGCTACCCCGCATCCATCCCTCGCCACCATCCGCCGCCGGCCGCCTTCGACGCATCTCCTCTCGCCCACGACGATTTGGCCTCCCTCCTCCCTCTCCATCGCACTCACCAGTAAGGAGCCCCCTGCTTGGCCACTTTAGTCAGTCACGCGGATGCTTCCGGGCACCGCCGGAATTTGGGATCTGAGAGGTGGTTTTTTGTTCGTGGCTTGCAGGTAACGGGGAGGTGTACTCATGGGGGCGTGGGACGTTCGGCCGCCTTGGCACCGGTCGCGAGGCAGACGTGCACGTGCCCACCGCTGTCGTGCCCGCCGTCGCTGCTCCTGCTGTAGGGAGGCAGCGGCCCAGGTTCACCGCCGTCGCTGCCGGCGCGTACCACAGCCTCGCGCTAGACAGTTCATGCTCTATGCCTCTATCTCGTCCACTTCTTCTGCTACCTGTCTTCGTGCTAGTAAAAGCGAAACTAGACATTGTTGTACAACAATTTGGGTTGGGAAAATACTGTCTGAAGTACTTGCAGCATTCTGAATTTCTGATGTCCGTGCGGCTTGTGGAGGGTGGTAGATGCACTAGCCTGAAAAGAAAACTAGAATTGATCTTACAAGTGGCTCAAAATGTGAGACTTCCTGATTCCATTTTAAGGTTGTCACTAACCTGGCAGTTTTATTTGGTGATGGAGTTTGTAAGTTGAAATGATGCCCAGGGTTCAGGCCATGTGTGATTTCTCTTGACATAGGTCCTCCTCCCATGCTATCTCCCTCTGCTGCATAGATAGGTTCAGTTTTCTTTTGTTCTATTTCTAGTTTAAGTATAAGCAGATTCCAGTAAGTGTCTATGCATGTGGCTCATGAGTCGGAATATCTAATCTAATTAGGGACTGCAGACCTGCTGTGTTATGTGCAAACTTGCTTGCATTCAGTTCAGAAAATTTCTGAATTCTCTGATGTTTGCTTTCACTCAATGATTGTGGTAGTCAAATTAGATGCCTCCTCTGCTGCAATTCACTCGTTTCCCTGTCATGGTTTATCTTGAATTTTGGTAGTGTGACAAACACATTAGTAAATCAAAATAACTTTGACATATTTGCTCTATTATCTTGCACTGTATTGGTACCTGTGATTACCATGTACAAATATATCTCAATTCTACTAACACTGATCCTTGTATATGGTCTTAACCCTTTTGGTTGCATGATACTTCTACATGGATGAGTACCTGCAACGAATCTATGCGGACCGGATCTTCTTCAACTACAGCCCATCCACCATATCGACACAAAGTCAGGTATCTACTCCTTGTCTTCTCGAACAGATATGGATCTATGCATTTGTTAAGTTTTTTTGGCACACGCTATGGCCTCAAAGTTTTGGTTCTTTTTATTTTCGTTCATGCATGAATACAGTTTCTTATTGCCTTATGTCAAGGGATCCACTGATCTGAAGTCGGTCCTTAATGTGTGGATGGTTGTGCTGTTTTGCAGGTTGTTGGCACCAAGGTGTTTGAGATGGTCTTCCTGATGGTGCATGAGGAAGAGGAAGTGAAGTCTTTGATTTGTCCACCGAGGAAGAGAAAGCGTGAAGTCTTTGATCAGTCCAGAGCGTAAGTCCTCGGTCTGTCCCACTCTTCCTTTGCTATGTGATGGTGACCTCCATGTGTTATCTCTACACTTTGGTTAATATACTCTTCTTGTGATTTTCCAATGCTATGTCAAGAAATGAATCCGTAACCTTTAATGAATTCAATGTATGATCGTGATGAGAATGAATGAATGATATCATACCAACCTGTTTTTATCCTTGATCAGTATCGTTTGTGGTAGCTCCAAAGCAACATGTACTTTTTCTCGCTCCGAGTTCCTAAGTATGGTGTTGTACTTTTGTTAACTGGACAGACAAATTTTTAAATTTGGTGAACATTAGTAGCTAACTAAGTTGTGCTCGATTGATGTCCTGCTAGCTGCTACTGTTAATTGTTACTGCCATGATGTTGATACTGCTTAGAATATGTTCTGTGCCTTAATTCTAGTAGTATTTGTTGTCAAAAACATGATTGCAGTGTGAGCCATCAAGTTCTTGGAGTCTTCTTAGAGCTTGCTGGTATTTACTTTTTTCCACCAATATAATATTTGCTAATATTTACTCCTCATGGTTGCTACTGTTATCCATGCCCTCATGCTTCAGGATCGACTCCTAGCTGCTTGTGTATCTGTTTATTATTCTGTTCATTATTCTTTGCCTAGATGTTGCATGTTGGAAGATATTGCTTTCATTCTGAATTGACAGCCATGATAACGATCATTTCCTCTCTTTTACAGGAGCTCTAGGCTGAAGAAGTTGGAAGAAGGGAACACTTCATATTTGTAACTAATTATATGTTCCTGGGTGATTACAAATATGGAATGGTTGTTATATACTTCATAGCAGCACTTTTGTAGTTATTCTAAATTCCTGGATGATGTGAACTATGGCATGATTGTAATATATATAATATACTCATTTTGGTCGTCATTTGTGAAAATTTGTGTGATTAGGGCTCTGCTGACCGAAATATTGGTTATTTATTGCCGATACATCGGAAATGAAACAAATACTATTTGGGCCCTAAAAAGGCCACAAATCAAACAAATTCAGGAAAAATTGAATACAATCGCTAAAAAAATCAATTGTGAAAAGGCGAAGGCCAAGAAAATGAAAAGGCCTAGGCCCAAAAAGAAATAGATTGTAAAATGACCATGGCCCAAAAATAATGAGGCTGAAATGTTGGGCTTGGCCCATGTAGCTGACCAAAATCGACATGATTTTTTTTATAAATAAGCTGAATTTGTTGGGCTTGGCCCATGTAGAACACCGAATTGGACCGGGCTGATTCTAATCTACGACCAATTCATTTGGTCGTAATTTTGCCACGTCAGCTTGCCACGTTGGATCTGACGTGGCGTGGGCTGGTTCCCAGTGACCAAAACAATTGGTCGTAAAATCTACGACCTTTTATTTTGGTCGTAACTGTCTACGACCATTTCACAAAGAAGATTGTTAAGTTTCATTAAAGACGACCAGCTTTTGATCAACTGTTTTTGGTCACAAAAAGGTCACAAATAAAAAACAATGATCATTCAGTGACCAATATTGATGGTCGCAAGTTGACATATTTCTTGTAGTGGGCCCACTTAGCAGCAGCGCCGTTTTGTACAACCGCGCTACTGCTAAATAGATACAAGTAGCGCGTATAAGTTGACCGCGCTACTATAAAGTAGCAGTAGCGGGCATCTCTGACCCGCGCTACTGTTAAGCCCCTACGACCACGTTTCCGGTGCCGCCGCCGCCGCTACCTGGGTCCACCCGGCAGTAACCAGTGCCGTCGGGGCCGGCGAGCCAGCCGACTGGCCCGTGCCAAAGGGCTGTTCGGTCTGAGCCTCGTATTGGGTCTCACCGGAGCACCAAGCTGAGCCCGACCTGGCTCGTCGCCGGCGAGCTTTTGGTTGGCTCAGTCCGGTTCGTGTCCAGCCTAACCTGTGAAGTTTTGGGTGAACAGTTGTTGCCGCTGTCGTGGCCTGGTAGAAACTGAAGGGACATGGAAGGTTCAAAATTTGAAACGCAGAGCATGGCAATTGGGCAGCAGGCTGGAGGATGGCCATTGGGAAAGAGTAGCGGTCGACTCCACTACCGAGTTTGAGTCCCAACGTTTGCTTCTTATTTTAATTGGATGGATCCCACATGTAGGTGGAGGTTGCATGGGTGAGTGAACTCACCCCCAACTCGAATATTTAGAAGTAGTAAAGAAAACTTATTTCGAGAGATTATCACTCCCTGCAAATAAAAAGCAGTCACTGTGTGCTACCGCATAGCAATGTCCGGTTGTTCCGAAGACAACAACAATGGAATCATCCGGTGAACTTGGACCCGGATACCTTCCAGCAAAATTCAAACAAGCTAGGACAATACATAAAGCACGGTGACGTTTCCACATGTGTATTTTACATCTTCGGGTGCTGATCCTCGGCTCATTTAGGATTAGTTTTGTCTAGTCACCCACATTACTCGAGCACAAAATTACACTCACCATGAACAGGTTGTGAGGTCCAACATCCCTTGTACCTCCGGTCTCACCATGGAGTTCTTCCTCTACTCAACGTACGTCCTCCTCCTCGTCTCCTCCCTGTACGTCCTCCGCCACTTCGCCGCCGCCCGCCGCAACCTGCCGCCGGGTCCCCCCTCGTGGCCTCTCATTGGAAACCTCCTCGACCTCGGCGCCCTGCCGCACCGCTCCCTCGCGCGCCTCGCCGAGCGCCACGACCCGCTCATGACGCTCCGCCTTGGCGCCCTCACCACCGTCATCGCCTCCTCTGCTGACACCGCCCGCGACGTCCTCCAGCGCCACGACGCCGCCTTCTCCGCGCGCTCCGTGCCCGACGCCGTCTGCGCGTGTGCCTACGACAGCCTCTCCATGGGCTGGCTCCCGCCCAGCAGCCCCCACTGGCGCGCCCTCGGCAAGCTGTGCTCGGGGGAGCTCTTCACGCCGCACCGCCTCGACGCGCACCAGTCCATCCGCCGCGAGAAGGTGCAGCAGCTCGTGTCCCATGTCGACCGGCTGTTGCGAGAGGGCGCGGCCGTGGACGTCAGCCTCGTCGTGTTCACCACTGCGCTCAACCTGCTCTCCTGCACCATATTCTCAGCCGATATCGCCAACCTCGACGACAGAGGAGGATCGGGGCAGTTCATGGCCGTGATCTCAGAGTCCCTGCAAGTCGCTGGCCAGCCCAACTTGTCGGACTTCTTCCCTGCGGTCGCGCCTCTCGACCCGCAACGGCTGAGGAAGCGCCTCGCCATGGGGTTCAAGAGGCTGCATGCCATATTAGACGAGCAGATCGAGCGGCGCATGCGGGAGCGCATCGCCGGGGAGCCGCCCAAGAATGACTTCATGGACGTGCTGCTCGACTACCGTGGCCTGAAGGATGGCCGCGGACTCGATCGGGAAATGCTGCGCGCATTACTTATGGTATTTACACTATTTTCTCTTTACCTAAAAAATACACTATTTTCTCTTACGTAAAATTAATTCCCACGTTCTCTTATGGGAATCTCCTCGTTTTTATGACGCAGGATTTGTTTATCGCCGGAAGTGATACAAGTGCAGCAACCTTTGAGTGGGCAATGGCTGAGCTGCTACAAAATCCGTCGTCCATGGCGAAAGCTCGTGAAGAACTCGCACAGGTGATAGGCTCCAGATCAGAAATCGAGGAATCGGACATTGGCCAACTCAAGTACCTCCAGGCCATCGTGAAAGAGGTGTTTCGCCTCCATCCTCGTGCTCCACTCTTGTTACCTCGCCAAGCCGAAGCGACGACGGAGTTACGGGGCTACACTGTGCCCAAGGGCGCACGTGTGATGGTGAATGTCTGGGCGATCGGCAGGGACCGTGAGCTGTGGCCTGAACCAGAGAGGTTCATGCCGGAGAGGTTCTTGGGGAAAGACATGGATTACCGAGGTCGGGACTTTGAGCTCCTTCCGTTTGGTTCTGGCCGACGGATCTGCCCCGGCCGTGCGCATGGTGCATTTGATGCTTGCGACACTGTTAAACCGATTTGAATGGAAACTTCCGAAAGAAGTGGAGGAAAATGGGGTGGACATGGGGGAGAAGTTTGGGATAGTGCTAGCATTGGCCACCCCTCTCCAGGCCTTAGCTGAACCAGTTTAACTCAAAAATTGCTATTGCTATTGCTATTTCGAGTACTTTGTCTTCCATGAAGCGTGGCGTAGAGAACCGAGGACCAACACCTTCAGCCAGTCTGCTAGTTCCTTTCTTCTTGTTTGCACACCAGAATAAGTATGATGTCCCAACCAGTGCAAGCTGCTAGACAATAATTTCAGTCTTAAATATTGATTGCTCTTCGACTCTGGTGCATTACCGCCATCTTTAGAAGGTCCAGACCGACGATATTCACACATTTTAGTGGGTAGTAAGTATCATAGACCGGTATTATAGTATGATACCACTTTAATTACCATTGTTTTTTTTTTGAATGAGAGAGGGGTCTAGCAGGACCCGAAGTTCCGTTAATATTGAAACAGTGTTACACGGCAATTTACAAAAGGACTCGAAATTGAACCAAAATAACAAACTGGTCCCTAACTTTTACATAGAGGACCCAAGAACTAGGTGGAAAACGTTGTATGGTCCCTAGCATATTCCTCACGGATGTAACCTCGTCCGCTCATCGTCGTCGGGGACGGGACCACTTAGGACGACGAAGTCTCCATGACACCTCATGGCAGACTCCATAGTGAAGAGGCACTGCCTCCCTTTTGGTTCCTTGATCGGGACTATGGGAGTAAGAAGAATGGTGGCCCTTCGACCAGCAGAACCGTTGGTGTGGTGGAGCAGACGATAGCCAAGCGATGTGGTTGGCGTTGTAGACACTCCCAAGCAGCCACTAGGGTTGAGCACACACATGACTTGGACCTCCAGCTCTCCCCTACTTCAACTCCACCACCACCGTGACCATAGAAGCGAGATAGGGAGCAAAGCACCTCCATGAAAGGATCGAAGAGGTCGACTAGAGGGGGTGAATAGAAGACTACCAAAATTTATCATCTCTTAACAAATTTGGGGTAAAGCGGATAAAGTAAGTTCTCTAGTTGTGCAATGTATAGTGTGAACAACCTATATGATGCAACAAGCTAGCTCGCAACAAGTAAAGCTAAAACAACAAGCTAACTAGCAAGCAGCACAAGTAAGGTACGAAAAGGATAAAACTGAAGCTCGGAGACGAAGATGTATCCCGAAGTTCACACTCTTTGGGAGTGCTAATCTCCGTTGGAGAGGTGCGGGAGCCAAGGCTTCCTGAACGCCACCAAGTGGCTTACCCTAATCTCATTCTGAGTTACGCTCAATGGATGAGCCTCAGATCACTCGTGGATGGACTTGTAGGCGCCCGACCAACCTTTACAAACTTCTTCGAAGCACACCATAACAAGTGTTGTGGTATTTTCCAAACAATATCCATCTGAGGGTAGCGTAGACTTCAGAAATTCGGGTGGTGCACATGAGAAGATTTAACCAGGTACAAGCCCTTGGATTGAGGTAATATAATACCCTACTTCTTGCTTGTCTGTATTGATGATCTAGCCTTGTATGAGACTCGGGTTTGGGTCTACAAGGGTTCATCGTAAGATCGTATAGGGGTTTTGCCTTAGATAACTGATGATTCCAATTTCTTACCACCTTTTGTCTTTTTTTCTATCGTAGTCGTAGGTTTTGTCAGAATTTTATCGCGCGTGCACGCCTTTTTCTGTTTTCACCAGAATCCCAATGGCAAGGAGTTTGAGGCATTAGGAGGAAAGGCCAAGAACATGGGATAAAAATCATGTTAATTTACATGATAGGAACCTACCATATGAAGCCACGATCCAATAGGAGGAAAACCAACCGCAAAGGAGGATACAGAGAGAAGACGACGTTTGGTACAAGCATGAGCGCTCGTACCATCTACCGCAGCCTCCTCCTGATGAACTATATTACCCTCACGCCTTCGGATCAGGGGTACGGCATATAGAGGGACCAAAAACTCCACCAGAACAAAGAACCCTAGTCCCGGGAAGGGATCCCGAGTGGGAATCGACAAGAAGGGTTGCGCCACTCCGTCACCTCATTCAAGGAGACTCTGGCATCAACCATCATCATCACCATCCCCATCTCCACCTGTTTGTAATACCGAACCCTATTGGACTCTTGCGCGTATTACTTTGATGTATTCATGATTACCACAATTAGCTATATGATGTTAGTTGTTGAACCCTATAATGTTTAGGTGTTGAACGCCGACAGGATATGAAATCCCCATTTGCAAGTTTGAGTTAATAACCTTCATGAATGTTGTGTAAGGGGCCCCACTCATCTTTTTTGCCTTGAAGGGCCATGGAGTGTATTATTGTTGTTGTAAAGGTAGAGATGTGAAGGTAAAGAGATGGCAGTAATAACCTCTTATCATTCCCTTCGCAATTGACAGGGGATCAATGAAACTGACCATTGCCTGCATCCACAGGGTGACCCTTAATTATCGTTGTCGTAACCTAAATGTGTGGAGGAACAGTAGTGGCGTATGTGATACAGAGACTATGCATGTATCACATATGGTGTACCAAGCTCCGCCCACTATAAACACCAAAAGAGGCTTGATTTTCTGAACCTAGAACTATGCAATAGCAAATGTTATGTTAGGTACATACTAGCAGAGAATCCTGACTCGCTGAGAACGCCTTAGCCCAACTATTGATTTCATCTTTCATACTCTCTGTTGCTTATTTATTTTACTTGCGCATGTTTACCTTCAGTCACCTTTCACTTGTTGTTGGTACTAAAACCGGCAGACCTCGGGTAGGGGGCCCCGAGCTGTAGACCTCGGATCGAGAGGTAACAGGAGACGAAGGGGACAGTATTTACCCAGGTTTGGGCCCTCTCTAAGAGGTAAAACCCTACGTCCTGCTTTGATTGTATTGATGATGAATTATCGAGTACAAGCCTGATCTACGATGAGATCGTATGTTGTGTTCTACCCTGAGGTGAGTAATGATCAATCTAGGCCTACGACCTAAACCCCTCAGCTTATATAGGCACTGGTGGTATCTAGGGTTACATATGGTTGGTGGCTATCTGGAGAAATGCATGTCGATAGCCGCAGCAATCCTTAGAGTACACACCAAGTCTTCGGTAGAGTCCATCTTCACCGCGCCTAAGCTCGAGGCTTCCGGAGTCCTTCCTTATGAGATCGGTGGGCCATAAGCTCGGCCCATGGATGATGGGCCAACTAGGTTGGTACCCCTTAGTCCAGGACACCGTTAGTAGCCCCTGAACTTGTCTTCGGAGCCGAGGACAACAATTTTCCTCGGACAGTTGACTTCGGCTTTGGTGTCTTCGGCTTGACAGGTGAGTTGCTCCCTCCCGATGTTTGTTTATATGAACCTTAATCTTCTTCAAGCAGAGAACTCCCCGGGGGCTGCCCCCCCGACCACACGCTTACAGAGCCCGCCTCGTTAACCGAGGTCTTTGAGATAGCTTAGCCTCGAAGGCCTGACACTTGAGTGTGAACAGTGTTTATGACCAGACAACTTTTTTGAAGCGTCGCCCCTTATACCAAAGCAGATCAGTTACTGTTACTCGAATCGCAGCCCGAGGCGGTTCTCCCATTGGCACATCCTATCAATGCAGGGATCGTGCTCCGTATTTTGGGGGATATCATCAAGATTTACTTCTCCCACGCATGCATAACTACGTTAGGGGTTGGAACGTGGCCATTAACTCGGTGGGGTAAAAGGGACGCTTGGTCTTTCACAGCCCTATAAAAGCAAAAGGTGGTTTGACTGCTTTCCCCACGCCCCATTCCATCACCGCCGCACACAGCCTCCAGAGCTCGAGTGCCCAGGCCGGTTCCCTAAGCTCTTGCCAATCCTTTCTAGCATTTCGCAACTTCACCTCCAGCAATGGCCGACGCCACCCTGAAGGGCCAGTGGGCGCCCTCCACCATCACGGAGAACATCATCCAGGAGCTCCGGACCGCGGGCTACATCCCCGCGAACGCTGCCTGCCGGGCCCCGGAGCCTAATCAGCGGATTCCTACTCCCAAGCCAGGGGAGAGGGTCGTCTTCCTCCCCCACCTCGTCTGAGGTCTGGGGTTTCCCCTGCACCCCTTCATGCGAGGGGTTCTCTTCTACTACAGGCTAGATTTCCACCACCTAGCCCCGAACTCTATCTTGCATCTTGCGGTGTTTATCACCATTTGCGAGGCCTTCCTCCGCGTCGAGCCACACTTCGGCCTATGGCTGAAGATGTTTGGAATCAAGCCGAAGAGCTGCGGCGCTGACCTGGCCGAGTGCGGAGGAGCGATGATTAGAAGGATCCAGAATGTCACCTGGTTCGAAGGCGTCTTCGTGAAGACGATCAAGGGGTGGCAACGGGAGTGGTTCTACATCACCGAACTACTCGCCGGCGGCCAGACCGAGGTCCTAGCATTCTCGGCATCTCCTCCAAGGATGCTCACCTCATGGGTGAGGAAAGGCCTGGACTGGGGCAACTCCCAAGAAGTGCTCTTGCTGCAAAAGAGGATCCAGGCTCCGGCAGACAAGAAGAAGATCAAGCTGGTGGACGTGGTGGATGTCATGCTCCATCGCTGCATCCTCCCACTCCAGCTTAGGGCAAGCCTGATGTGGGCCTACAAGCCCGAGGATGTACCAGCAGTGAGACACTTCTTCCGCACCAACCTGGCCAGAATGTGGACATCGCTCTTCAAGCCGTCCAAGAATGAATTCCCCGCGGAAGGGGTGGACTGCGGCCTCGACGTCGAGCACGACGCCCATGAGGTAACCGCAGCCTTTAGCTTTATTGTTATCTTATCCTTTCTTTAATTCTTCCATGTGATCGCTCAAAACGACCCTTTCTTCTCTAGAAATGGATCCCCCAGGCGCAGCAGATGCAGTGCCCGGCGCCGCTGCCCGAGGAGGAGAAATCTCCTCAACTCGAGGCACTCTTAGCCAAGGACCAATACGTCATCCTGGCCAAGGAGCAGAGGCAACCGAAGGGAAGGGGCGGCCTGCGCATCCGAGGCCCTTCGGAGGCCAGGTCCGAAGAGACCCACGCCTCCTTTACCCACGAGGAGAGAGAGGAGAAGGAGGAGGAGGAGGATTCAGGGGAAGGAGCGCTTTTCCCGAAGAGGAAGAGGGCGGCGTCCGAAGACGCTGAGGAGGAGGAGGAGGAGCACCCTCGAGCCCGCCGCAAGCTGCGCAAGACCTCGGTTAGCCGAGCCAATCAACGGGCCGCGCCCGCCAAGGTCACCCTATCCGACTCCTCGGAGGATGACCTCTGATAGCCTACAAGTGCACATGGTTTAGTTGTAGCCTTTTCGAAGTAAGAGTATCGATCCCACAGGGAGCATAGGAATCATGCTTTTGCCCCTTGCAGAGAATTATGCAACCTTGTGCCTGCAGATAACTGTAGACTTGAAGCAGAGTGAGGGCGGATTTAAGTAAGGATTGAGTGAAATGGTGACTTGTAACTGAATAATATAAAAGTAAATGAAAGATAAAGATGGTAAATAATCGGTGAAACATGATACGTCCAATTTGCATCATGATTTCCTACTGTTATTTATAATGTTTTTTTATCATTATTTCACTTTATGATGCAACTCTTATGCCTTTTCTCTCTTAATTTGCAAGATTTATATGAAGAGGGAGAATACCGGCAGCTGGAATTCTGGACCTGAAATAGCTACATCAGAGATACCTATCCTACAGAGCTCCAATTGATTTGAAATTTCACAGAGATTTTTTATTGAATATATAAAAAATACTGGAGAAAAGAGATATTGGAGGGGACCCACCGGTTGTTCATAAGGCAACAGGGCGCGGCCCCCTTGGGCGCGCCTGATGCCTTGTGGGGCCCCTGGCTGGCCTCTGGCCCCCTCCTTCTGCTATATAAGGTCTTTTGCCCTAAAAAAATTAGAGAGAAGACTTTCGGGACAAAGCGCCGCCGTCTCGAGGCGGAACCTGGGCATGAGCTATTTTACTCTCCGGCGGAGCGATTCCACCGGGGATACTTCCCTCTCATCGTGGGAGGACCAATCTTCATCAACATCTTCACCAGCACCATCTCATCTCAAACCCTAGTTCATCTGTTGTATTCAATCTTTGTCTCAAAACCTCAGATTGGTACTTGTGGGTTGCTAATAGTGTTGATTACATCTTGTAGTTGATGCTAGTTGGTTTATTTGGTGGAAGATTATATGTTCAGATCCTTAATGATATTCAATAACCCTCTAATCTTGAACATGAATATGATTTGTGAGTATTTAATTTTGTTCTTGAGGACATGGGAGAAGTCTTGTCATAAGTAATCATGTGAATTTGGTATTCGTTCGATATTTTGATGATATGTATGTTGTTGCTTCCTTTAGTGGTGTCGTGTGAACGTCGACTACATGACACTTCACCATCTTTGGGCCTAAGGGAAGTCATTGTGGAGTAGTAATTAGATGATGGGTTGCTAGAGTGACAGAAGCTTAAACCCTAGTTTATGCGCTATTCCGTAAGGGGCTGATTTGGATCCATATGTTTCATGCTATGGTTAGAGTTATCTTAATTCTTCTTTTGTAATTGCGGATGCTTGCGAGAGGGGGTAATCATAAGTGGGAGACTTGTTCAAGTAAGAACAGCACCCAAGCACCGGTCCACCCACATATCAAATTATCAAAGTAGCGAACGCGAATCAAACAAACATGATGAAAGTGACTAGATGAAATTCCCATGTGTCCTCGAGAACGCTTTGCCTATTATACGAGTTCGTTCCGGCTTGTCCTTTTCTATAAAAAGGATTGAGCCACCTTGCTGCACTTTGTTACATTTGTTACTTGTTACGAATTATTTTACTATCAAACTATCTGTTACCGATAATTTCAGTGCTTGCAGAGAATACCTTGCTGAAAACCGCTTGTCATTTCCTTCTGCTCCTCGTTGGGTTCGACACTCTTACTTATCGAAAGAACTACGATTGATCCCCTATACTTGTGGGTCATCAAGACTCTTTTCTGGCGCCATTGCCGGGGAGTGAAGCATCTTTGGTGAGTGGAATTTGGTAAGGAAACATTTATATTACGTGCTGAAATTTACTGTTACTTGTAACTATGGAAAGTAATCCTTTGAGGGGCTGCTTCGGGGTATCGTCACCTCGACCGAAAGCATTGAAAGTTGCTCCTCAACCTACTGAACCTACTGAAAATATTTATTATGAAATTCCTTCGGGTATGATAGAGAAACTGCTAGCTAATCCTTTTGCAGGAGATGGAATGGTGCATCCTGACATGCACTTGATATATGTGGATGAAATTTGTGGATTGTTTAAGCTTGCAGGTTTATCCGGAGATGGAGTTAAGAACAAAGTATTCCCTTTATCTTTGGGGGGAAAGGCATTGACATGGTATAGGCTATGTGATGATACTGAAACGTGGGATTGGAACCGGCTGAAGCTGGAATTTCACCAGAAATTTTATCCTATGCATTTGGTTCATCGTGATCGGGATTATATATATAATTTTTGGCCTCGTGAAGGAGAAAGTATCGCTCAAGCTTGGGGGAGGCTGAAGTATATGTTGCATACATGCCCCAATCATGAGCTCTCAAGAGAAATAATTATTCAAAACTTTTATGCTCGGCTTTCTCATAATGATCAATCCATGCTCGATACTTCTTCTGTCGGTTCCTTTATGAAGAGAACTATTGAATTTAGATGGGATCTTCTGGAAAGAATTAAATGTAACTCTGAAGATTGGGAAATTGACAAAGGTAAAGTGTCAGGTATAAATCTTGAGTTTGATTGTGTTAAATCTTTTATGGAAATTGATGCTTTTCATAAGTTCAGCACTAAGTATGGACTTGACTCTGAGATAGTAGCTACTTTTTGTGAATCTTTTGCTGCTCATGTCGATCTCCCTAAAGAGAAATGGTTTAAGTATCATCCCCCTATTGAATTAAATGAAGAACCTGTTAGTGTTAAAGAAGAAACAATTGTTTACAATGTTGATCCAGTTGTGCCTACTGCTTATATTGAGAAACCTCCATTCCCTGTTAGGATTAAGGAACACGCTAAAGCTTCGACTGTGGTTAACAAAAGTAATATAAGAACACCTAGACCACCAGAAAAAATTAAAGTTGAACCTAATACTGCAATGGTTAAAGATCTTTTGGTTGATGATATTGATGGGCATGTTATTTATTTTTGTGATGAGGCTGCTAGAATTGCTAAACCTGTTAGAAATGAACGAGATATGTTAGATAAGAACAAGCCCGTAGTTGGCATGCCTGTTGTTTCTGTTAAGATTGGAGATCATTGCTATCATGGTTTGTGTGATATGGGTGCTAGTGTGAGTGCTATTCCGTTTCTTTATATCAAGAAATAATGCATGATATTGCACCTGTTGAGACTGAAGATATTGATGTTACTATTAAGCTTGCAAATAGAGATACTATTACACCACTTGGGATTGTTAGAGATGTTGAAGTCTTGTGTGGTAAAATCAAATACCCTACTGATTTCCTTGTACTTGGTTCACAACAAGATAATTTTTGTCCCATTATATTTAGTAGACCTTTCTTGAATACCGTTAATGCTGAAATTGATTGTGTTAAAGAGAAGGTTAGAGTTAAGTTTGGTGATATATCTCATGAATTTAATTTCTCTAAGTTTAGTAGACAACATCATGATAAAGAATTACCCAATAAAGATGAAATTATAAGTCTTGCTTCTATTGATTTGCCTCCTACTGATCCTTTAGAACAATATTTGCTAGACCATGAGAATGATATGCATATGAATGAAAGAAATGAAATAGATGAGCTGTTCTTTAAACAAGCACCTATCCTTAAACATAATTTGCATGTTGAAACTTTGGGAGATCCTCTTCCACCAAAGAGTGATCCTGTGTTTGAATTAAAGCAATTACCTAAAACACTTAAGTATGCTTACCTTGATGAAAAGAAGATATATCCTGTTATTATTAGTGCTAACCTTTCAGAGCATGAAGAACAGAGATTACTTAAAACTCTGAAGAAGCACTGTGCCGCTATTTGATATACTCTCGATGATCTTAAGGCCATTAGTCCCACCTTGTGTCAGCATAAAATTTATATGGAGCCAGATGCTAAACCCGTTGTTGATCATGAAAGAAGGTTGAATCCTAAAATGAAGGGTGTGGTAAGAACTGAAATATTAAAGATTTTTGAGGCAGGTATAATTTACCCATAGCTGATAGTAGATTGGTAAGTCCTGTTCATTGTGTTCCTAAGAAAGGAGGTATTACCGTTGTTCCTAATGATAAAAATGAACTTATTCCACAAAGAATTGTAACTAGTTATAGGATGGTAATTGATTTTAGAAAATTAAACAAAGCTACTAGGAAAGATCATTACCCCTTGCCTTTTATTGATCAAATGTTAGAAAGATTATCTGAGCATACAAACTTTTGCTTCCTAGATGGTTATTCTGGTTTTTCTCAAATACCTGTTTCACCTGAAGATCAGGAGAAAACCACCTTTACTTGTCCTTTTGGAACTTATGCTTATCGGCGTATGCCTTTTGGTTTATGTAATGCAACTGCTACCTTTCAAAGATGTATGACTGCTATATTCTCTGACTTTTGTGAAAAGATTATTGAGGTTTTTATGGATGATTTCTCCATTTACGGAACTTCTTTTGATGATTGCTTGAGCAACCTTGATCGAGTTTTACAGAGATGTGAAGAAACTAATCTTGTCTTGAACTGGGAGAAGTGCCACATTATGGTGAATGAAGGTATAGTCCTTGGGCATAAAATTTCTAAAAGAGATATTGAAGTTGATAAAGCTAAAGTTGATGCAATTGAGAAAATGCCATATCCTAAAGATATCAAAGGTATAAGGAGTTTCCTCGGTCATGCTGGTTTCTATAGAAAGTTTATAAAAGACTTCTCAAAAATTTCTAGGCCTCTTACTAATCTCTTGCAAAAAGTTGTTCCATTTGTTTTTGATGATGATTGTATAGAAGCCTTTGAAATTCTTAAGAAAGCCTTAATTTCTGCACCTATTGTTCAACCACCTGATTGGAACCTACCCTTTGAAATTATGTGTGATGCTAGTGATTATGCTATTGGTGTTGTTCTAGGACAAAGAGTTGATAAGAAATTGAATATTATTAATTATGCTAGTAAAACTCTAGACAGTGCTCAAAGAAATTATGCTACTACTAAGAAAGAATTTTTAGCAGTTGTGTTTGCATGTGATGAATTCAGATCTTACATTGTTGATTCCAAAATTACTATTCACACTGATCATGCTGCTATTAAATACCTTATGGAAAAGAGAGATGCTAAACCTAGACTTATTAGGTGGGTTCTTTCGCTACAAGAATTTGATTTGCATATTATTGATAGAAATGGAGCTGAGAATCCCGTAGCAGATAATTTGTGTAGAATGGAAAATTTCCTTGATGACCCACTCCCTATTAATGATGATTTCCCTGACGAACAATTAGTTGTGATAAATGCTTCTCGTAACACTCCATGGTATGTAGACTATGCTAATTACATTGTTGCTAAATATATACCACCTAGTTTCACATACCAACAAAAGAAAATGTTTTTCTTTGATTTAAGACATTACTTTTGGGATGACCGACATTTATATAAAGAAGGAGTAGATGGTATTATTAGACGTTGTGTACCTGAGCATGAATAGGAACAAATCCTACGGAAGTGTCACTCCGAGGCATACGGAGGACACCATGCGTGAGACAAAACTGCACACAAGGTATTACAATCTGGTTTTTATTGGCCTACTCTCTTCAAAGATGCACGTAAGTTTGTCCTTTCTTGTGATGAATGTCAAAGAATTGGTAACGTTGGTAGACGTCAGGAAATGCCTATGAATTATTCACTTGTTATTGAACCATTTGACGTTTGGGGTTTTGATTATATGGGACCTTTTCGTAAATCCAATGGGTATACTCATATTTTAGTTGTTGTTGATTACGTTACTAAGTGGGTAGAAGCTATTCCAACTAGTAGTGCTGATCATAACACTTCTATTAAAATGCTTAAAGAAGCTATATTTCCGAGGTTTGGAGTCCCTAGATACTTGATGACTGAGTGTGGCTCACATTTTATTCATGGTGCTTTATGTAAATTGCTTGCTAAATATGATGTTAATCACAAAATTGCATCTCCTTATCATCCTCAGTCTAGTGGTCAAGTTGAATTGAGTAATAGAGAAATAAAATTAATCTTGCAAAAGACCATTAATAGATCTAGAAAGAATTGGTCTAAGAAACTTGATGATGCATTATGGCCTTATAGAACTGCTTATAAAAATCCTATGGGTATGTCTCCCTATAAAATGGTCTATGAAAAAGCATGTCATTTACCTCTTGAGTTAGAACATAAGGCTTATTGGGCAATCAAATAACTTAACTATGATTTTAAACTTGCTGGTGAAAAGAGGTTACTTGATATTAGCTCTCTAGATGAATGGAGAACACAAGCTTATGAAAATGCCAAGTTGTTTAAAGAAAAAGTTAAAAGATGGCACGATAAAAGAATCCAAAAACGAGAATTCAAAGTGGGTGAGCAATTTCTATTATACAACTCTCGTTTTAGATTTTTTGCAGGAAAACTTCTCTCCAAATGGGAAGAACCATATATCATCGAAAAAGTTTACCGTTCCGAAGCTATCAAAATCAACAACTCCGAAGGCAATAATCCGAGAGTGGTGAATGGACAAAGAATTAAGCACTATATTTCAGGTACTCCCATTAATGTTGAAACTAATATTATTCAGACAATCACACCGGAGGAACACATCAAAGAGTCCTTCCGGAACGCTCTAGAACCCTAAAAAGGGGTAGGTATGTGATACGGTACGTAAACCGACTCCAAAAATTCCATTAAAAATATTTTTGTCTGTTTTGGAATACTAGAAAAATTACAAAAATAAGAAACAGCCGAGGGTACCTACGAGTCGCCCACAAGGCAACAGGGCGCGCCCCCCCTGGGACGCGCCGTGATGCCTTGTGGGCCCCTCGTGTGCCCTCCCGACTCCGTTTTCCTCTCGTATGCTTGTTTTACAAGATAAAAATTCTTTATATATACTCACGGGTGTTTTGACTACCGTATCGCAAGTTTTCCCTCTGTTTCTGTTTTGGGCGATTTTTCTGATAGATCTAGATCACCATGGCGTCTCCAAGCTCGTCCAAGGACAAGTTCTACTAGAAGGTCATCAACCCATACCTACCGGAGGAGATGAACCACCCTCAGGCCATCGAGATGCGTGAGGAGGTGCTCCACATCCGGGACGTGCAAGGACCTAAGAAGACCGGGAGCAAGAAGGTCAGGCTGGAAGCGGTGGAACAGGAGATCTTCAAGTGCCAGGGGATGGTGGAGCGCGGACTTAGTGCTAACTACTCCATGATCACGGAGTTCATTCGTGAACACAAGGTGGGTGGCAAGAATATTGGGGACGTGATCTTCAAGCTCAAATCTTCTAAATCACGAAATAACAAAGGCCCAAATCTATGATCTACAAAACCAAAATTTTGAGTATGAGGCCAAGTTCAAAGGTATGAGTTTAGCTGCAAATTTCAGGACTCCGAAAACGCGCTCGTCCTTTTATGATGGAGAACCTATGCCTTGGAAGACGGAGGACAAGCCTATCACTTCATCACCACCATCACCGAAGAAGGAGACTTGAGTACACGGGTATGGGCACCACCCTTGGCTTGTGCCAAGCTTGGGGGAGGTGCCCCGGTATCGTATCACCATCACTTTTTATCATCATTATCTATCTTAGTTTGATCCTTAGTTATTTCGTGATTTAGAAGCATAAAGTTTTAGTATGATCTAGTTTCGAGTGCTTTCTTTGTGGTATATCTATCTATGTAATCGTGTGTGGAAGTTATATAATAAAGAGTAGTTTGAGTTGAGTATTTTGCTTTTGTTGATCCAATCGTGGAAATAAAATAAAAAGAATAAAAAGTAAGATCATATGCTAATCCCATGGGGAGTGATGACTTCACATAAAAGAAGTATAATTGATAAAACTTGTTGGAAGTTGACAAACATACTATCTTGGACATCTTTTATGATTGTGAGCCCCCATTAAATATTCTATGTCAATTAGTCGAAGTTGGACAAGGAAGACAACGTAATGAGTTATGTTTGCTTATATTCACATAGAAGTTATATTGTTTTGGATCCTCTAACATATGGTGCTTGCCCCCCTATCTTTTGCTAGCCAAAAATTTTGTACTAAGTAGAGATACTACTTGTGCATGAAAAAAAAAACCTTAAACCCAGTTTCATGTCATGAGAGTCCACTATATCTAGCTATGGATCGAATAAGATCCTTCAAGTAAGTTGTCATCGGAGCAAAGCAATAAAAATTGCTCCTAAATATGTATGATCTTTTATTGTAAGGGAAAATAATCTTTGTATGATCTTGTGATGGTGAAGAAATAAAAGCGACACACTGCATAATAAAGGTCGCTATCACAAGGGGCAATATAAAGTGACGTTCCTTTACATTAAGAGCTTGCACATCCAAAAACAAAAAAGCGATGACAACCTCTGTTTCCCTCTGCGAAGGGCCTATCTTTTACTTTATGTATTTACTTTCAAGCAAGAGTCAATAGTATTCTCCTCTATTCTATTTTTATTTGCTCTATTGGCAAGCATCATGTGGTGGGGATTGATCCAGGCATATATATCCCGTTGGATGTAGGTGATCATGAGTTATTATTGTTGACATTACCCCTTGAGGTAAATACGTTAGGAGGCAAAATTATAAGCCCCTATCTTTCTATGTGTCTGACTGAAACTTTTGCTCCATAAGTATGCCGTGAGTGTCAGCAATCATAGAAGACTAAATGATAGTTGAGTATGTGAACTTGCTAAACAAAGCTCTTACATAGACTCTTCCTGATAATATGATGAATTGCAATTGCTTCAGTGACTGAGATCATAGTTTGTTAGTTTTCAATTTGGTTTATGGTTCATACTTTAACTTGTGATTGAATTGTTACTTTTTCATGAGAAGTTTTATGATGATATATTGTTGTTATAATAAAGATCATGATGCCTTCATATCCGTATTTTTATTTTTATCGACACCTCTCTCTCTAAACATGTGGTCATGATTATCGATTTCGGCTTTCGCTTGAGGACAAGCGAGGTCTAAGCTTGGGGAGTTGATACATCCAATTTGCATCATGATTTCCTACTGTTATTTATAATGTTTTTGACCATTATTTCACTTTATGATGCAACTCTTATGCCTTTTCTCTCTTAATTTGCAAGATTTATATGAAGAGGGAGAATACCGGCAGCTGGAATTCTGGACCTGAAATAGCTACATGAGAGATACCTATCCTACAGAGCTCCAATTGACTTGAAATTTCACGGAGATTTTTTATTGAATATATAAAAAATACTGGAGAAAAGAGATACTGGAGGGGACCCACCAGTTGCCCACAAGGCAACAGGGCGCCCCCCCTGGGCGCGCCTTGATGCCTTGTGGGGCCCGTGGCTGGCCTCTGGCCCCCTCCTTCTACTATATAAGGTTTTTTGCCCTAAAAAATTAGAGAGAAGACTTTCGGGATGAAGCGCCGCTGTCCCGAGGCGGAACCTGGGTAGGAGCTATTTTGCTCTACGGCGGAGTGATTCTGCCGGGGATACTTCCCTCCGGGAGGGGGAAATCGAAGCCATCGACATCACCAACGATCCTCTCATCGTGGGAGGACCAATCTTCATCAACATCTTCACCAGCCCATCTCATCTCAAACCCTAGTTCATTCCTTGTATTCAATCTTTGTCTCAAAACCTCAGATTGGTACCTGTGGGTTGCTAGTAGTGTTGATTACATCTTGTAGTTGATGCTAGTTGGTTTATTTGGTGGAAGATTATATGTTCAGATCCTTAATGATATTCAATACCCCTCTGATCTTGAACATGAATATGATTTGTGAGTAGTTACTTTTGTTCTTGAGTACATGGGAGAAGTCTTGTCATAAGTAATCATGTGAATTTGGTATTCGTTCGATATTTTGATGATATGTATGTTGTTGCTTCCTTTAGTGGTGTCGTGTGAACGTCGACTACATGACACTTCACCATCTTTGGGCCTAAGGGAAGGCATTGTGGAGTAGTAATTAGATGATGGGTTGCTAGAGTGACAGAAGCTTAAACCCTAGTTTATGCGCTATTCCGTTAGGGGCTGATTTGGATCCATATGTTTCATGCTATGGTTAGAGTTATCTTAATTCTTCTTTCGTAGTTGCGGATGCTTGCGAGAGGGGGTAATCATAAGTGGGAGGCTTGTTCAAGTAAGAACAACACCCAAGCACCGGTCCACCCACATATCAAATTATCAAAGTAGCGAACGCGAATCAAACAAACATGATGAAAGTGACTAGATGAAATTCCAATGTGTCCCCGAGAATGCTTTGCTTATTATATGAGTTCGTTCTGGCTTGTCCTTTGCTATAAAAAGGATTGGGCCACCTTGCTACACTTTTGTTACATTTGTTACTTGTTACTTGTTATGAATTTTCTTACTATCAAACTATCTCTTACCTATAATTTCGGCGCTTGCAGAGAATACCTTGCTGAAAACCGCTTGTCATTTCCTTGTGCACCTTGTTGGGTTCGACACTCTTACTTATCGAAAGGACTACGATTGATCCCCTATACTTGTGGGTCATCAAAACAACATAATTAAAAAGGCGTTCTCAGGGAGTCCGGAATCCCCATTGGTATGTTTCTAGTACAACTACGCATGAGCATAGCATGGAAAGGATACTTGAGCCACTGTTGACGTTTATGCTGGGCGGAGCCGGGTACAGAACACGTTCTACTCTAGGTAGACGTCGTGCCATGCACGCCACCATCATAGTCTCCCCCAGTGGATTACGACTCATGATAATTAAGGGTCTCCCCGTGGACGCAGCCTCTCTAAGGGTTGTCTGTGATCCCCGGTCACTTGTAAAGGCTAGGAGCTGTAGGTTTTTACTGTCACCTCGAATTACCTCCACATCCTAAACCTATGCAAAGACAATGATATACTTCGTGGCCAATATAGGCACAAATGCTGAGTGGGGCCCCTTCACAACATTCACGAAGTTATTAAACTAAGCATTCAACAGAGGATCTCATATCCATGATAAATGTTTCAGATCCTACACAAACCAAGGTTCATCCATATCCTCAAGAACTAGGGGTCTACTCACACATAAGAACAACAATCATCATGGCAATGGTAATGGGATACATGGGCGAATGATTCAACCGATACACCGAAGGATCCACTAGGGTTCTTGATGTTGCAGATGATAAGGATGTGGATGACGATGGTGATGATGTAGATGTGGATCATGATGCCGTTCCTCGCGCGGTGAGAAGAATCCCCTTCTTCTCCCGGTTGATCCTCCCTCCAGATGGGCTCCGACGGCTAGGGTTCTGTCTTTTAGATGCGTTTCTGGAGTCTCTGTTCATCCTCTCCCCGATCCGCTTTGACAGGGTGAAAGTAGTCGATCCCCCAGAGGTGGCGGCGCGCCAAACGACCGCTCATGCAAGCATGTGCAGTCACATGGAATGCTGTTGTTTGCTCTGACAGTGCGACGGCGGCTGTTTCTCTGGCCTTCTTGCTTGATCTTTTTATGGAAAGTGTTTATCACCTTTAATGCGTGATTCTACTGCCATTTCCGAGGATTTCCTCTATTAAGTGGATAACTGGATATTGCTCCAAAATATGTTACCTGAGAGATTATCAACAAAAAGAAGTGCGCAAACGCGGTAAAATTCCACAAAGCCCACCTTGTAGGCACAAAATATATAGGAAAAATGTTACGTAAATTGGACTCATCAACTCCCCCATGCTTAAGTCTTGCTCGTCCTCGAGTAAGTACCGTGGCTTGTAAAGAACGAGGTCACCCTTGTGTTTATAAGATACGGATATCAAAAGGTATGAGTCCATTACTCCGGAGAGGAACATTTGTTGACGCGTATATGTGGCAAACAATAGCCCATACTTACTCTGGTAATGATCATGCAGGCATCCACATCTTGTCATTTAATTTTACTAAGGACAAGTAACAACTACATATCCTAGTTCATTGTTGTTTCAACCGGTCAAGTTGTTTCTTCTTCATTTTTCTTGTAAAAAGTTTTTATCAAAGGGTTCAGTCTCTCCTCATTGAATCATATATACTAAAGGCTCAATGAAATTTTAAGTGTAAGCCAGCCTTATTCTCAGAGAGACTTCATTTCCCAAGGCATTTTAGTAGAGGATTAATTTAGTAGAGAACCTTTCAATGAGCTAGCATATATAGTTGTTTTATCTCCCTTCAAAAGTTCACATAACTAAGATGTGGGGGACTTATAATCATCATGTAAGTAAATATGCACTACTACTTAGATTACAATAACCATCAAGCACGTTCTTCAAACAAAAGTAGCGATCTCACACATCAAGATATCCTTAAATTCATTGGAAGGGATCATTCCTTATTCAAGAGGAAAATCGATAGTTCAACCTTATTGAAAATAAAGCTTATTATCTAATCTCGCGGAAAGGTAAATGCAGAAAGGGTAAAGATACAAAGTGCACATGAATCTCCCCCAAGCTTACAATCAAGCCAGGGAGATCCAGGCACAAAGTGTTTCATGCTCACTCCTGGAATTCCTGCAGATGTTCTTAAGCTTGTTCTTCAGTTCCTCGATCACGGCTTGCTGATCATCTACAACCTGGGTCAAAAACTCAAGTTGTGCAGTGTTGTTGTTAAGAGTATCAATCATAAGCCTGATCTTATGAAAAAGACCATCTACTCTTGCTTCCAAATCCTTGCTCATCAACCAGTAAGAATCAATCCCATCCCCGATCACATTAACACAAGCCTTGGAAACTTTCTCCAACTCCTGAATCTTTTCCTTCATCTCCTCTGGGGTTGGTGGTTCCTTTCCCCACTCAGATTGAGGAGGCCCTAGAGGAAATAATGGAATAGATCCGTAGATATTGAATTGATAGGCATTAGGGGGATACCCATCTGGAATAGTGTCATCATCTCCTTCTTTTGCTGGTTCTTCCTCCTTGATCTCCACCACCTCGACCTTCTCCTCCATATCCTTCTTCTCCTCACGAGGTTCTTCCTTGATGCTAAGCTTCCTCAGGTCCTCCCAACCCATGGGCTCAACATCATCCAAGTTGGGGAAGGGGATGATGCGAGCACAAGTGGATGACATCATGGCGGCGATCGTGCTTGTTGCCTGCAACTAAAAGCTTTTTGGAGGAGATGGGAGGCAAAGAAGATGAGAGATTAGATGGTTTTAGGTTCATGGGCGTCCCTTTCTCCCTTTTATGAAGGCTAAGCCTATAGGTAATCACGAGATATGAGATAATAAGTTAGTTAAAAAGAAATCAAAACAAAATCGGGAAAGAATCGCACCAACCGGGTCAACGACGGCCTTCCATATGAGCGCTTGTGCTCGCATGGCCAGTCGTTTGACCTGCTGCTGGATCTCTTCTTTCTCTCTTTTTTACCTGCTGCAGGGAATGGACCGAACGACCGCTCGTATAGGCGCGTCCGGTCGTCGGGAACACCATCTTTGATTCTGTTTTCACAGCGTTCGCCGAGTGTCCCCCAAACAATCGCTCAAACGAGCGCCTACGCCCGTATGGTACGCCATCTTTGATTCTGACTCCCACGGCTCCTCCATCTCTTTTTCGTGCGACCGCCCAAACGGGCGCTCGCGGTCGTTTGGAACACCGTCTTTGATTCTGTTGGCGGCTGTGCAAATTTCTTCCTTAGAAAAGTTTTCATCCCTGAAAGATTAGTGGCAAAGCTCCCAACTATAGACGGAAATTCCAAGCTTTGAGACATAAGATTAAACAAGTCTATAAGAACAATATTTTTTTATCTAGATAATCACATCTATCTTACTGGAGTGCTGACCTATACTCGTTGTTCCTTACGGAGAGCTTCGGCTTGCTCGATCGTGAGGAAACTTACTTCTTCTATATTCTGCTCTTCTTGCTCATCCGCAAGGTATATCTTTAAGCGTTGTCCATTCACGATCCAGGGACCATTCTTCCCTCCTTTAAGGCGAACAGCTCCGGAATTGTACACCTCTTCTATCTCATAGGGCCCTTCCCAGCGAGACCTAAGCTTCCATGTAAACAACTTGAGACGAGAGTTAAATAGGAGGACCTTGTCCCCCGCAGTGAAAGTTTGTTTCAGTATCTTACGATCATGCCACATTTTAACCTTTTCTTTGAACAACCTGGCACTCTCGTAAGCACTCTTGCGAAGTTCATCAAGAGCATGCATATCCAACAACCTTTTTCTCCAGCTTCTTTAAGATTAAGATTTATATTTTTGATTGCCCAGAAAGCTTTATGCTCTAATTCTATGGGTAGATGACAAGCCTTACCGTACACCATTTTGTATGGTGACATCCCCATGGGATTCTTGTAAGCGGTGCGATAAGCCCAGAGTCTTTCATTCAGCTTTGATGCCCAATCCTTTCTGGACTTCTGCACCGTCTTTTGCAGTATCGTCTTTATTTCCCTGTTAGAGAGTTCCACCTGCCCACTAGTTTGTGGATGATATGGTGAAGCTATTCGGTGAGTCACCCCATACTTACGAAGTACTCTTCCGAATATTCCCTGTATGAAATGAGATCCACCATCAGTGATAAGAATTTTAGGAACTCCAAACCTGGGCAGTATGATGTCCTTTATCATCTTCAACGAAGTAGCCGCATCTGCATGCTTGGTTGGCAGAGCTTCAACCCACTTTGTAACTTAATCTACAGCCACAGGAATATGAGTGTACCCATCTGAGACAGGAAAAGTTCCTAAATTGTCCAATCCCCAAACAACAAAAGGTTCACAAACTAGACTATAGTTCATAGGCATTTCTTGTCTTTCTCCAGCATGGTGTCCTGCATAAGGGCTACTATGGCACCCTTCCAGTATAGCATTCATTTCATGTTCTGGGACACATCGCCTTATCATGTCATCTGGTCCATGCCGATAGAGAAATGGGTCATCCTAGAAATAATACTTCAGATCACTGAAGAACTTTTTTCTTTGATGGTAACTCATGTCGGGCGGCATGTACTTTCCTACAAGAAAGTTAGCGTAATCTGCAAACCAAGGTTCTATCTTTTTAACCATAGCCAAACTCTCACCTGGAAAGGATTCATTTATAGGCACTGGATCATAAGGTATTCTTTCCATGCATGATAGGTAGTCTGCTACTGGGTTGTCCTCCCCTTTGTGGTCTACTATCTGCAAATCAAATTCCTGAAGTAGTAATATCCACCTAATCAACCAGGGTTTAGCGTCCTTCTTTGCAAGAAGGTAACGTAAAGCACGGTGATCGGTGTGGACTATCACTTTTGAGTTAATAATATAAGAACGAAATTTGTCACAAGCAAAAAACAATAGCTAGCAATTCTTTTTCAGTGGTTGCCAAGTGTACTTGGTCTTCATCCAAACTCCTGCTAGCATAAAAGATCACGTTAAGTTTTTTATCAGCCCGTTGTCCTAGAATAGCACCAACAGCATAATTGCTAGCATCACACATGATCTCAAAGGGCTCATCCCACTTTGGAGGTTGGATGATAGGGGCTGTTATCAAGGCATCTCTTAATTTCTCATAAGCATGCACACAGATCTTATCAAAAGAGTAAGGCACATCTTTGTGCAATAGGCCAGTCAGAGGTTCAGATATTTTGGAGAAATCTTTGATAAATCTTTTATAGAAACTAGCATGTCCCATAAAGGTTTGCATACCTTTCGCATTTTGAGGGTAAGGTAAAATTTCTATTACCTTAATTCTATTTTGGTCAATCTCAATACTCTTTCCTGAGAATCTATGTCCCAGCACCACACCTTCCGTGACCATAAAATGACTTCTCCTAATTCAGCACAAAACTTGTTTCCTCACAGCGCCAAGAAGGTACTTCTAAAAGAACCCCTCCCCCCTTAATCCATTTTATAAATGCATTTCTTAATATGCGACCCTTTGTTTTTCAGCCCGCAACGCACCTTCATAGGTGAACAGGCTTCGGACGACGGGCTCCCCCACCCTTTATGGCGGAGAGCGGGTCCGCCGAACACGTCGTGCCTCTCTCCACGCATGACGAGCTGGGGGAGACGACATCATGTTCGGCCCCCCACATTGACAATATGGGGGCCGGCGCCAGGATTTCTCCGGCCGAGGTTCAAACCTCGTCCGCCGAAGACCAAGGGGATGTAGTCCCTTTGGTCGAAGAGGGCAGGTCAGGCCGACCAGAGTCCTCGGCTCCGGGGACCCCAGCGCCATCACAGCAGCCGGGGGTCCTCATCCCCGCCTCCGCGGTGGGTGGACCCAAGGTGACTCCGCCCACCCCTCCTGCCCCAGAGGAGGTCCATAAGGGGTGGCCCGAGGAGATGGAGGTGGCCGTAAAAGGTGCCTCCATCCCAGACGAGCACCGTGTCCTGATTGGCACGGCGCTGTTTCCGGTCTGTAGAGACCGAAATGCACGAGGCCTTCAAAGGCTTGCTTCGAGGTTTTGAGGTATGTTACGTCTCTCCTTGTTTTGACACTTCTTTACGAATTGTAGGCTCTTAGTTGTATACTTGGCCACCCAGTCGCCCTTGTCAGACAAGATTTAAAAAGAGTTGTGCGGAGACCTTATCAAAATGGTGTACTTGTAAACGCACATAGGAGCGTAATAACCAGTAGCCCCCGAGCCCTTACGTAGTTTTTGAGAAAACTGGCTTAGGGGTCAATTTTTCTACATAAATATCGAAGAGCAAATATGCAGTAACCCCCGAGACTATGGTCAGCTAAACAAAGCCGACCAGAGGATCGAAAACCGATATCGGAGCTGTCTAATTTTGTTGTTTGCAGGCCTCGAGTCCATCTCCGAGTTCTATCTCCGAGGAGTTAGCGGAGATGGGCCGTAAACTAGTGCGTTTCGAGGAGGACCTTGATCTCATGAAGAAGGAGATCGATCGGGCCCAAGGTAGGCAAGGGATAGCCTGTGTATTTTTTGAAAAAATACTTAGTACTGGCAATATTCTATGTGTTAACACTGACTTATGTTATTGCAACTGCTATGACAGAGCTTGAGGCCCTTAAGGCTGAACTGAGGAAAGCTCAACAGGAAGCCAAGCTGCAGAGGGCTATGGCAGCAAAGGCCAGCAAGGAGCTACCCGAGGAAGAGGCGGCTTAGGACAAGGACCAGGCCCGGGTCATCGAAGTCGAGGAAGACCTAAAAGGGTTGTACGCCATGCACGATGAACTCCAGGCCGACAAGGAGAAGAAGGCCACCGAGCTAAAAAAACTGAGCTCGGCGTGCGCTGAGGCCCAGTCCTCAACACGGGTCGATCGCGCGAAGCTGCACCAAGTGAGGCAGATAGCCGCTGGTAAGCCCTATTTGCTTCAATGCATTTTTGGTTGTAACAGGTACGCCCAGCTTAATCAAATCTGGCGTGCCTCAGATGCCTTCACGAACCTGCCGAGGAGTGCCTCGGACACCAGTCGCTTCTTCGATGCCCTAGAAGGTCATGCTACACGGAAGGCATTCTGGGGGTAATTCCAGGCGCCGTCGTATCCACCGCAGCTCAACGATTAGATGAAGCATCTGATGGAGCTCTATCGCGAAGCGAAGCTGGTGATGGAAGACTTTTGTGTCAACCTCGGGCCTGCCGAGCCCCTCCCGAGCAGCTTCTTCGGATTAGTTGCTAGGCTCCGTGGTGCCAGCCCCCAAGTGCTTCGCTGGAAGTGGTCGGCCTGTATGGAGGGAGCACAGCGTGCGTACGCTTGCGTGAAGACACACTACCCACGCATCGATGCGACGGAAGTGGCTTCGGGATCTCCAGCGGGCAAGGACCGCAAGCCTGAGAAGTATATGGCGGAGGTGATGGAGGGTGCGCGGATCACCGAGGCCCAGTGTGGCAAAGATAGTATGCTGTTCTAAGTTCTTACTTCGGAATGCCGAAGTTTGAAATGATGTAAAGAAGTACAAGTGTTTGACTTTTGTTATAATAGGCTTTAATTTCCACTTACGTTTACTTATTTTGACTCCTGTATGACCATTGAATGCTGAAAGTGGCTGGTCGTCGGCTTCCGCCCCCTTGTACAGGATGCAAGGGGTGTTTTTTGCACAGTTAATCCCGGCCCTTAGCCGACATCTCAGTACTCGGTGGCGGAACTGTTAGTAAAAATTAGGCAATCGGACCATTTTGTCTTTGAAACTTTCACTTAGTCATAGAAGCTTGACTGTGGGAGCTGATAACCAGCCCCCGGGTTTTTTGAAGTGTTCGGCATAGCCGAGGTTAATCCAGTCAATCACTTCGGCTCATTTTACAGTAGCCCATCGTTTAACATGGATGACCTCTATCAATCCTTAGTTTGACACAGTCATCGAACAGCCGACTAGTTTGCGCCTATCATGACAGTCATTTTTCGGCTTTATCCACTGAGGCACTTAACCATTCGAGCTGGAAGTGCAATCGTAGTGGTTCTCCCTTTACACCCTTAGCCGAACAGTGCGGAAACGTAAGGGGTAAGCACAGGAGCCGGGCAACCCAACTATTGACCAAAGACATGATTTCGAAACCGATGCATATGATGCGATGTCTGAGACGCCGAATACTTTTATATGAGTACCGGTTTAAATTGGCGAGGAATAAATCCGAGCCCCCGGTCTAGGACGGGTAGAATCAAAATGAAAATGTAGCGCTATGGTTATCTTTGGCTCAAAAGCAAGAAAAGAAAGAAAAGAACACATATTTATGCATAAGGACCGTAAGAGGTTTGTTTTCTTTGATCTTATATGGTCGAACCGTACATGCCGAGATTTAACAAAGAAACTCTAAAAGATACATAAAATGAGGAAGCTCAATACAGGGCGGCTTCCGCTTGGATGTTAGCATCCGAGGTCGGCCCTGTCGCACGTCTGCGCCTCCGTGCTTTTTAACAGCTTTGCCTTGTCCAATTCAAGGTTTTGATGGAGCGACGTATCATGTCGTCATTTCCTTGCATAACGCCTTCAACTGGCGTATCCTGCGAAGTAGCAGTGTTCGGACAGCTTAATGCTGCTGCAAAACTCAGTCCTGGTGGGCCTGCAATGGTGCCTTGATAATAACCAGGGTGAGGACGGTCCACTGTCCGGTTTAGGCCGAGCAGTGTCCTTTTATGATGCTCCGCAGCTCCCATGGAATTTTAAGTGCAAAGTTATGAACCCGAGGTACATAGTCCTCGGTCAGTAGGGGAGGTCTGCGGAGCGCGTGCCCCTATTTGGGGGTACATCTTGGAAACCGGGGGGGAGAGACACCTCGGAGGCGCTTCGAAGAGCACTTCTGCTGTAATTTCGTGAGGGCCATGGATGCCTCCTCGGCTACTTGCACCTCGGTTACGAAAGTCGCGGTTTGCTCCTCCGTATGGAGGGATCGTTCGGTGTTACCATCAACTGTGATAACACCGTTGGGTCATGGCATCTTGAGCTTTAGATATGCGTAGTGCGGGACAGTGTTGAAGTGGGTGAAAGCAGTTCGTTCGAGCAGTGCGTGGTAACCACTGCGGAAGGGTACTATATCAAAGATCAAATTCTCGCTCCAAAAGTTCTCGGGTGAGCCGAAGACCACTTCCAAAGTTATGGTCCCTGTGCACTTCGCTTCCACACCTAGTATTACACCCTTAAAAGTGGTGTTACTGTGCTTGATCCTTGATGGGTCGATGCCCATCTTACTGATCGTGTCAGCATAGATAAGGTTTAAGCTGCTGCCGCCGTCCATTAGGACTCGGGTTAAGTGAAACCCATCGATAATTGGGTCAAGGACCAAAGCCGCCAGTCCTCCATGACGGATACTGGTCGGGTGGTCGCGTGGTTGATCGGGCAAGCCGACCACTGATTATACTTCGGTGCTACAGGCTCTAGGGCATAGACATCCCGAAGTGCTCGCTTCCGTTCCTTCTTTGGGATATGGGTGACGTAGATCATATTCACATCCTTTACTTCAAAAGGGAATTGTTTCTGGCCTTTGTTATTCGGCCTCCGAGGTTCATCCTCGTCTTCACTACGGGACTTGCCCTTGCCCTGGCGTTCGACAACCACCTTTCCGGCCTGCTTAATAACCTAGTAGTTCCTGTTAGTATGGTTGGCTGGCTTGTCCGAGGTGCCATGAATTTGGCATGGCCTATCCAGAATTTTGTCGAGCGCGCTAGGGCCATCTTTGTTCCCTTTAAAGGGCTTCCTTTTCTCGCCGGCCTTGGCATTGCTGAACCCAGCGTTTACCGCTGCGTCCTCGGCGTCACTGCTGCTGTTTTTGTGTCGGTGCTTATTTTTATTGCGCTGGGTTTTGCCGTTGCCATCGTGGGCCTCCGAGATGCCGGCTTCGCTGCCGTGAGAGCTGTGAGCCAGCCAGCTATCCTCGCCCGCGCAAAAGCGGGTCATGAAAGACGTAAGTGCTGCCATGGTTCTCGGCTTATCCTGTCCGAGCTGTCTCGCCAGCCATTGATACGTCTCCAACGTATCTATAATTTTTTATTGTTCCATGCTATTATAGTATCAATCTTGGATGTTTTATATGCAATTATATGCCATTATATATCATTTTTTGGGACTAACCTATTAACCCAATGCCCAGTGCCAGTTGCTGTTTTTTGCTTTTTTTGTCTTTTCAGAAAATCATTATCAAAAAGAGTCCAAACGAGAAAAAAACTTTGGATTAATTTTTTCTGGACCAAAAGAGACCCACGAAGCTTCGGGAGAAGACCCGAAGAGACACGAGGAGGCGGCAAGCCTGGAGGGCCCGCCTAGGGGGGTAGGCGCGCCCCCCAGGCTTGTGGACCCCTCGTAGCCCCTCTTGACTTAATTCTAGCGCTATAAATTCCCAAATATTCCCAATCTACCAGAGAGACAGAATAGAAAACCTTTCCGCCGCTGCAAGCCTCTGTTCTTCCGCGATCCCATCTGGAGGCCTTTTCCGGTACTCTGACGGAGGGGGAATCGATCACGGAGGGCTTCTTCATCAACCTTGCTGCCATATCGATGATGTGTGAGTAGTTTACCACAGACCTACGGGGCCATAGCTAGTAGCTAGATGGCTTCTTCTCTCTCTTTGATCTTCAATACCATGTTCTCCTCGATGTTCTTGGAGTTCTATCCGATGTAATCTTCTTTTGCGGTGTGTTTGTTGGGATCCGATGAATTGTGAGTTTATGATCGGATTATTCATGAAAAATATTTGAGTCTTCTCTGAACTCTTTTATGCATGATTATTATAGCTTTGTATTTCTCTCTGATCTATCGATTTGGTTTGGCCAACTAGATTGGTTTATCTTGCAATGGGAGAGGTGCTTTGTGATGGGTTCAATCTTGCCGTGCTCAATCCCAGTGACAGAAAGGGACATGACACGTATTTGTATTTTTGCCATTAAGGATAAAAAGATGGGGTTTAATCATATCGCTTGAGTTTACTTTGTCTACATCATGTCATCTTGCTTAAGGCGTTACTCTGTTTCATACTTAATACCCTAGATGCATGCTGGATAGCGGTCGATGGGTGGAGTAATAGTAGTAGATGCAGGCAGGAGTCGGTGTACTTGTCTCGGATGTGATGCCTATATACATGATCATTGCTATGAATCCGTCATAATTATTTGCTTTTCTATCAATTGCCCAACAGTAATTTGTTTACCCACCGTATGCTATGTGTTCGAGAGAGAAGCCTCTAGTGAAAACTATGGCCCCCGGTTCTACTTTTATCATATATTAAAATCAAAAATACTTTGCTACAATTTATTTACTTTTATTTTATTTAGTATTTTAGTTTATCTATCTATCACTATCATAATTCATCCTTGCAAATAACCGCTAAGAGGATTGACAACCGTCTTATTTGCGTTGGGTGCAAGTGTTTGCTTTTGTGTGCAGGTGCGCTTCCAGGATTTTGCTTGGTTCTCCTACTGGATTGATAACCTTGGTTCTTAACTGAGGGAAATACTTATCTCTACTATACTGCATCATCCTCTCCTCTTCGGGGAAATACGAACGCAGTCTACAAGTAGCAGGAAGAATTTTTGGCGCCGTTGTCGGGGAGACATCATCAAAATTACCAAGTACCTTCGCACAAACTACCATCCACTTGCATTTATTTTATTTTCCTTTTTATTGGCATTTGCCTCTCGTTTTCATCTCCCGCACTTCTAAAAGAAAATTTTACAAAAACACAAAAATATTATTATTTGCTTGTTTACTAGTTTGCTTGTTTGCTTCACCACTATGGCTAGTTCTTCGCTTGTTACTATCACCCCCAAAAATGAAGTGCTTAATTTTAAACAAAGGGGAGGAGAAAATTTAAAAGATGCTTGGTATAGGATTTGCGATGCTCAAAATAGATCAACTCGTAAGCAATCCACTACCGTTCTTCTTCGAAATTTTTATGTGGGAGTTACTACTTGGTATAGATTTGTGCTTGACACTATTACCAGAGGGAATTTCTTGATGTGTCCCACTTTGGAAGCTTTCAATGCTATGGGAAATTTAGTGGGTTCACCCCCTATCATTATCAATGAAACGGCATTGACTTTGGAGCATGTTATGCAAAGGTTAGAAGCTATTGAAAATAAAATGTCTACTATTGAACATCTTGAGAATTTAGATAAAATGATTCATAATCATATTACTCAATTTGGTTCTAAGGTGGGAATTGCTTTGAAAACCTTAAAGGAAAAGGAACCGGTAATTAATGAAAGAATATAGCAAAGTCCCGCTAGAATCGATAAATTAGAGGGAATTATTAATAATTTGGGGTCCACTTTTTCTTCTGTTAAAAATATGGATATGACTTCTCCATTAAAAATTGCAAGTTTATGTATGTTCCTAAGACTAAGGGTGCCACTTCTAGCAAGGGAAATGAGGATCTTAAAATGATTAGCGTGCACCCCAATTTCATTGATATAATAAAGGAACCTATCCATGAAAGCAAAATTCTTGATTTTGTGCCTAGAAGTGTGATGATGAGAAACCCCTATGCTAAATCTCCTAGAAAGAATGGGTGTGTAACTGAGGAGTTGGAAACCAAGGATGACAACACTTGAAACTATGCATTATGCCTAGCTAGGGGCATAAAACAATAGTGCTTGGTGGGAGGCAACCCAATGAATAAAATAAATTTTTGTTTTTACTTTCCGTTTTTGTGTGTTTACAAAATTATAGACTCTATTGTGATTGTGTTTTTATCTTTTAGTTAGTATTTGTGCCAAGTAATGCCTTTGGGATTATTTGGATGATAGTATAATTGATGTTGTTTGAAAATAGAAACTTTTGCGTCCAGTGCTCGAATTTTGATTTTTCGCTGGAGCGTCAGAAACTTCTGAATTTTTTTACAAAATATTGATATATGAATTTACCACGTTGTCCGTATTTTTAAGAATTTTTGGAGTTACAGAAGTATGACGTTAATTCAGGTCTTTACAGACTGTTCTGTTTTAGACAGATTCTATTTCTGTTACATAGTTTGCTTATTTTGATGAATCTATGGATTGTATCGGGGGGTATGAGTCATGGAGAAGTTGGAGTACAGTAGCATTATGCCAATATTAAATATGAATCAATTTACAACAGTACCTAAAGTTTAAGATTTGTTTGTTATACAAACATATCTCACGAGGTTTCCGTTGAGTTTTGTGTGCTGAAGTTTTCAAGTTTTGGGTGAGACTACGATGGATAAAGGAATAAGGGGCGGCAAGAGCCTAAGCTTGGGGATGCCCAAGGCACCCCAAGGTAATATTCAAGGAATACTCAAGTGTCTAAGCTTGGGGATGCCCCGGAAGGCATCCCCTCTTTCGTCTACAATATATCGGTACCTCACTTGGAGCTATATTTTTATTCATCACATGATATATTTTTACTTGGAGCATCTTGTGATATAGTTTGTTTGCTTTTGTTTGCTTTTTAGTTTGTCACAATCATCTTTGCTGAACATACCTTTTTGAGAGGGACACACATTATTAATGATTTGTTAGAATACTCTATGTGCTTCACTTATATCTTTTGAGCTAGGCAGTTGCTCTAGTGCTTCACTTATATCTTTTAGAGCACGGCGGTGGTTATATTTTAAAGAAATAGTTGCACTCTAATGCTTCACTTATATCTTTTTGAGAGTCTAATGATTAGCAATGGTAATATGCACGGGTTATGAATTTGGTCCTAATATGATAGGTATTCAAGAGGGATATAATAAAAACTTTCATGTAGATCGCTGAATATGATAAGTTTGCTTCCTTGCAATAGTTTTGCGATATTAAGATGGTAATATGTGGGAGGTTCTAGTAGATAATTGTGGTTTATTAAGAATATTGGTGTTAAGGTTTGTGATTCCCGAAGCATGCACGTATGATCTATCGTTATGCTAGGAAGTTGGAGCATGATTTATTCTTGATTATCTACCTTATGAGTGGTGGTCGGGGACGAGCGATGGTCTTTTCCTACCAATCTATCCCCCTAGGGGCATGCGTAGTAGTACTTTGCTTTGAGGGCTAATAAACTTTCGCAATAAGTATGTGAGTTCTTTATGACTAATGTGAGTCCATGGATTATACACACTCTCACCTTTCCGCAATTTGCTAGCCTCTTCGGTACATTGCATTGCCCTTGCTCACATCGAGAGTTGGTGCAAACTTCGC
Organism: Elymus sibiricus; assembly: GCA_039707655.1. Taxonomy (NCBI): domain Eukaryota; kingdom Viridiplantae; phylum Streptophyta; class Magnoliopsida; order Poales; family Poaceae; genus Elymus; species Elymus sibiricus. The sequence goes on from CM077668.1 coordinate 346,481,811, forward strand.
CGGTGCATCCAAACCCCGTGATATGATACGCTCTATCACACATAAGCCTCCTTATATCTTCCTCAAAACAGCCACCATACCTACCTATCATGGCATTTCCATAGCCATTCCAAGATATATTGCCATGCAACTTCCATCGTTCCGTTTTTATGACACACATCATCATTGTCATATTGCTTTGCATGATCATATTGCTGACATAGTATTTGTGGCTCAGCCACCGTTCATCATTTTTTATTCATGTTACGCTAGTATCATTGCACATCCTGGTACACCGCCAGAGGCATTCATATAGAGTCATATTTTTGTTCTAGTTTCGAGTTGTAATTTTTTTTGTTGTAAGTAAATAGAAGTATGATGATCATCATTATTAGAGCACTATCCCAGTGCGGAATTAAAAAAAAGAGGCCAAAAAGAGCCCACAAAAAAAAGAGAAAAAGAGAGAAGGGGCAATGTTACTGTCGGGGCCGGATTTCCGGGACACAATATTCCAGAAATTAACTCCTCGTGCCGTCACCAGCCCCAAGATCATTGTTACTGGTGGACACGTCCTTGTTACCAATTACGAAGCAATTACAAGAATTGGAGACAATACCATAAAGGTCTCATGATACAACCATGATTTCTAACAGCGCATGGCGGAAGCGGGTAGTGGATTTCCATCTCTGGTGGGACTCCATTCCCACAGGAACAACTGACCTGGATAACTCCTATTCGCGTGGCTTCTATCTCCGATTCCTAGGTTGCGGGGTGTGCCTTCATAGTGCTCTTCTCCTAATCATGATCTGGCCAAGACAATAGCCAAGCCAGTGAGTACGTTTGAATGTACTCGCAAACATTATGAACAAAAGATATACCAAATGCAAAGAGAGCATATGATCATGATGAACTAAATTATATGCATATGATGACTGATATTAAAGCATGGCATGATAAATATCAATACGGTGTGGATGGCTAAATGTAACTTTCTAGTAAATAAACCAAGAAATATAATATGGAATATCAGGCATTAGACCGCCCGGGGATTCCAAGAAAATAAAATGGAACATCGGGCGTTGGACCGCCCGAGGAATTCCAATATAAATGCCAAACAGGTGTCTGAATGCGACGCCTCGAGAGGTCTTGAAAAGAAAATGCCAAACGGGTGTCTGAATGCGACGCCTCGAGAGGTCTTGAAAAGAAATGAGTATCCATGTGGCACAACCATCCCAAGAGATACTGAAAATAAATGAGTATCCAGGTGGCATAACCATCCCAAGAGATACTAAAAATAAATGAGTATCCAGGTGGCATAACCATCCCAAGAGATACTAAAAAGAATGAGTATCCAGGTGGCATAACCATCCCAAGAGATACTAAAAAGAAATGAGTATCCAGGTGGCATAACCATCCCAAGAGATACTGAAAAGAAATGAGTATCCAGGTGGCATAACCATCCCAACAGATACTGAAAAGAATGAGTATCCAGGTGGCATAACCATCCCAAGAGATACTCAAAGTTACACATAAGAGAAAAAGGTTTGTCCACAGTAATATTCATGTTAACAATAATATTCATGATAGCATCCATAGCGATAATAATCATCCTGCAAAAGTGAATCATGATCAATTTTAATTATTTCCTCCAAAGACCGACACCAAGACCGACACTTGACCAACCCAGACTGTAGTCCTTAACCGCGGACACGGCTATTCGAATAGGTTTTATAACCATGTAGAGGGTGTACTCTTTACCCGCAAGTAAAGGATTTCTTTAGCCAACATCGAGACGCTAACTAATTCCAATTACGGCCTTTGGGTTGAAAACACACCTAACCAGCACACACCAGATTAACTTTCCTGATGCCAGGAATCACCCAAAGCATCATTCAAGAAAACCTCTAAGACGAGGAGACCACCGTCTCGAATAGCATGGGATTACAATTTATAACGCGCGGAATACAAGGGGTGCCCCCCTCTCGGCCCAGCCGGATACACCCATGCCCCCTGACCCGATGACTGGCATTATACCTGGATCCTGGAAACCTTCATCACGGCCCCTCTGTACGGGGTGTGCAGGAAAGGGGTTAACAACTTACTGAACCGTACCCTAGCTGTGGCAGGGACAAGCGGCAGCACGAAACAACTATGGGGGTTACCGGAACAAGACTCGATCTATGGTCAATTCAGGAGGTTTAAGTTTTCTTGCAGTGGTTAGTACAATATATTTTCTTGGTAATACCCAACAGGGTCACCACCTGGCATGTCCCAACATGCCCTCACTGATCATTCTCGTCACCACGAGATTTCTGTTTCACGGTCACTTTTCTCTCATGACTAATTCTTTCCTGTAAATTAGTTTGGACCAACATGGACCTCTGTGGCAGGTGAGAACAGCCACCCTCACTCATATTTCATGTTTAAGTGAAAACAACAAAATATCAATGGATCATGCATGCAACAATAGTAGTATGCAAATTTCATTCAAAATTAGCATGATTCAAATATTCTAGCTAGCAAACTACCAAACATTCATCATATCAAGTGTCCAAGATGCTTGCCTTGAGCATGCAGAAGGATTGGGTGCACTCCAAAACTTTTGAAAATTTTCTTCCCTCCATTTTTCCTATTTTCAAAATATTGCAAATATCACATAATTTGAAAACAGTACAAAAAAAGTTGTTTGGAAATTTTTGAAATAAATACTAAAATAAACTAGAGGAAAAATGAAGAATAACAGCAAAAAAAATCAATTCATTTGGACTTATGGTTTAAAAGTTAGAGGCAGTCAAAGTTTAGTCAAAATTCTATTTTTAAATTAAAATTAAAAAGAAAACGGTTCAGTTGAAAAATGTGCTTTAAAAAGGGAAAGACGTACTCTCGGGAATACGCCTCCACTTACAGGCGGCTCAGCACGGTCTAGGGTCACTAACAGTGGGCCCCGCGGCCCCACTGTCAGCTTTGACCGGGTCGCCGTGCCCTTTTCTTTCTCTGGCCAAACGGAGATGGAACTCCGGCGGCCCTCGTCGGCGAACGGCGGCGCCTCTCGGGAAGCTGAGGCCACCTGCGTGTCCAGTAGAGCCTGGCGATCCCGACGAGGTACGGCACCTTCGACCTCGAGCTCCGCATCGCCGTCGGCGAGGTCCCAACAGACGACGGCGTCGGATGGAAAAGTGCTTTCGTCCACGATGCTTCTCAGGGGAAATTGAGGGGTGGAATCGACGTGCGGTGGTTCTGTGGATGAAGTGGTGCAGGAAAATTGGGAAGGGAGGCGTCGGTTGGCTCGGAATCATCCGAGGAGCGACGGCGGTTGCCTCGCCCGGAGGCGAGGGAGACGACCTCATACGGCTCATTTAGCTGCTCGGGGAGGTGCCTAGGGGAGGGAGAGATGATCTGGTGCAGCGAGGCGAGCTTGGGGAGGCTTTATATAGCCGGGGGAGGTCGTTTCATCTCGGGGCTTATGCGACCGAAGGCGGTGGCGGCCATTAATGAAGGATAGGGTGGTTGGGGGCGGTGAGCGTGGTCGGCGGGGTCGGTGAGATGGTCGGCGCGCTGCGGATGAGCTCCGTTTGTTGGAAATTAAGGCGGAATGTCCCGGCGGAGACATGGCCGAGCGGGACTCGTCGGGCGGCGATTTTGGTCTTTGTGGTGGTGGTGGCCGGCACTAGGAGACGAGGGGGATGTGTCGGCGAGCTTCTGGGTGGTCGAGGTGATCTAGCGGAAGACTAGGACAAGAGGGGGAGGCAACAGAGTGGCCATGCGGGGGCGGTGTCGACGACTGCCATACTGGCGCTCCGGCCGCGCTCTGACCAGTGCCCGCACGGTGCTCGACCAAATGCCAGGGTAGTCTAGAGGGTTCTGATGAAAGTAAAACTTTACAGGGTTATGCACCTGGTTATGGGGGAGCTAATGGACATGTTGGTTTGGCCAGAAGAGCTAGTGCAACATAGGGTTTAGAGAGTTGCAAGATTTCAGCCATGTCCACAAGGTGCTTGATGAAATGCTAGGGCTAGTAGGGAACATTTTTGGATGTGATACTTGGCAGGTTGGTGTCTCCTTAGATGGTAGATATGATGGTGTGGTTGGTTCTGTAAAAAGAAAAACTTGCTAGTGCAAATTTTGGAGAAATTTAGTTCTGGACAGAAACTACAGGGAATTATTTGGTGAACTAAAAAGAGGCAATTGGAGCTGATTTTCTTGACTTAAGGGTTTCTTAGGAAGTACTATAACTTGGAAAAATTTGGGAATTGTTTGAGCAACAGAACATTGGGTTGTAGTTCAAAGCTGAATCTGGACCAGAAATGAAAAGAGGATGCTTCGCTCAAAATTTTCAAAATACCATGTTGGGTTTTTGCATAAAAGTGATCTATAGGCATCTCTTGACCCCTCATAATTTTTGTGGAATTTAAAATAATTATTTGAAATAGTTGTAGTGCAACAGAAGCATTTCAAAGATTGAAAATGCTATTAAAAGAATTATTTTGGGCACATTTTTAATATGAAAATATTTCCCACTGTTATTAAAATGTAAATTAAATGATTTAAGAAAAATACCAAAGCCCATTATATTTTTTCCAAAAAAATTCTATATGGAGGGAAGAGTTTTGGAAAATAGAAAACAGAAGAGACTCTGAATTTATTAAAAGACCTAATATAAATCAAAATTTTATTTCTGGCCAAATTTTCCTTAATAGAAAAAAAATATGGTTAAATTTTTTGGGTGTTACAGTTACAATCCTTTTCCATACTTGTGCTTCAAAGTAGCACCATGTTTTTCATATAGAGAGTCTCCTATTTTGTCACTTTCATATACTAGTGGCAATTTTTCATTATAGAACTTGGCTTGTATATTCCGATGATGGGCCTCCTCAAATGCCTAAGGTCTTCATGAGCAAGCAAGTTGGATGCACACCCACTTAGTTTTCATGTTGAGCTTTCATGCACTTATAGCTCTTAGTGCATCTGTTGCATGGCAATCCCTACTCCTCGCATTGACATCAATTGATGGGCATCTCCATAGCCCGTTGATTAGCCTTGTTGATGTGAGACTATCTTCTTATTTTTGACTTCCCCTTCTTAATCTCTACCACCACACTCTATTCCACTCATAGTGCTATATCCATGGCTTGTGCTCATGTATTGCGTGGGGGTTGAAAAAGCTGAAGCGCGTTAAAAAGTATGAACCAATTGCTCGGCTTGTCATCGGGGTAGTGCATGATAAATATTTTGTGTTAAGAACATGGAGCATGGCAGAATTATATGATTTTGTAGGGATAACGTTCTTTAGCATTTTTATTTTGAAAGACATGATTGTTTGTTAGTATGACTGAGTATTGATGTCTTTATACCAAACTATAGAATATTGCTTTGAATCATTCGGATCTTATTATTCATATCGTAAGAGAAAGATTGCATGATTAAACATGATAGGTGGCATTCCACATCAAAAATTCTATTTTTATCATTTACCTACTCGAGGACGAGCAGGAATTAAGCTTAGGGATGCTTGATACGTCTCCAACGTATCTATAATTTTTTATTGTTCCATGCTATTATAGTATCAATCTTGGATGTTTTATATGCAATTATATGCCATTATATATCATTTTTTGGGACTAACCTATTAACCCAGTGCCCAGTGCCAGTTGCTGTTTTTTGCTTGTTTTTGTCTTTTCAGAAAATCATTATCAAAAAGAGTCCAAACGAGAAAAAAACTTTGGATTAATTTTTTCTGGACCACAAGAGACCCACGAAGCTTCGGGAGAAGACCGGAAGAGACACGAGGAGGCGGCAAGCCTGGAGGGCGCGCCCAGGGGGGTAGGCGCGCCCCCCAGGCTTGTGGGCCCCTTGTAGCCCCTCCTGGCCTAATTCTAGCACTATAAATTCCCAAATATTCCCAATATACCAGAGAGACAGAAGAGAAAACCTTTCCGCCGCCGCAAGCCTCTGTTCTTCCGCGATCCCATCTGGAGGCCATTTCTGGTACTCTGTCGAAGGAGGAATCGATCACGGAGGGCTTCTTCATCAACCTTGCTGCCCTTCCGATGATGTGTGAGTAGGTTACCACAGACCTACGGTTCGAAAGCTAGTAGCTAGATGGCTTCTTCTCTCTCTTTGATCTTCAATACCATGTTCTCCTCGATGTTCTTGGAGTTCTATCCGATGTAATCTTCTTTTGCGATGTGTTTGTTGGGATCCGATGAATTGTAAGTTTATGATCGGATTATTCATGAGAAATATTTGACTCTTCTCTGAACTCTTTTATGCATGATTATTATAGCTTTGTATTTCTCTCTGATTTATCGATTTGGTTTGGCCAACTAGATTGGTTTATCTTGCAATGGGAGAGGTGCTTTGTGATGGGTTCAATCTTGCGGTGCTCAATCCCAGTGACAGAAAGGGACATGACATGTATTTGTATTGTTGCCATTAAGGATAAAAAGATGGGGTTTAATCATATTGCTTGAGTTTACTTTGTCTACATCATGTCATCTTGCTTAAGGCATTACTCTGTTTCATACTTAATACCCTAGATGCATGCTGGATAGCGGTCGATGGGTGGAGTAATAGTAGTAGATGCAGGCAGGAGTCGGTCTACTTGTCTCGGACGTGATGCCTATATACATGATCATTGCCATGAATCCGTCATAATTATTTGCTTTTCTATCAATTGCCCAACAGTAATTTGTTTACCCACCGTATGCTATGTGTTCGAGAGAAAAGCCTCTAGTGAAAACTATGGCCCCTGGGTCTACTTTTATCATATATTAATATCAAAAATACTTTTCTGCAATTTATTTACTTTTATTTTATTTAGTGTTTTAGTTTATCTATCTATCTCTATCAGAATTAATCCTTGCAAATAACCGCTAAGAGGATTGACAACCCTCTTATTTGCGTTAGGTGCAAGTGTTTGCTTTTGTGTGTGCATGTGCGCTTAATGGGATTTTGCTTGGTTCTCCTACTGGATTGATAACCTTGGTTCTTAACTGAGGGAAATACTTATCTCTACTATACTGCATCATTCTCTCCTCTTCGGGGAAATACCAACACAGTCTACAAGTAGCAGCCATTCATCCCGGATACTATGCCGGAAGGTGATACGTCCATTTTGCATCATGTTTTACTACTGTTATTTATGGTGTTTTTAATCACTATAACACTTTGTGGAGCAATTCTAATGCCTTTTCTCTCTAAATATGCAAGATTCACACAAAGAGGGAGATTGCCGGCAGTTGGAATTCTGGACCTGAAAAAGCTACGTCAGAGATACCTATTCTGCACATCTCCAAATGAACTGAAATTTCACGAAGAATTATTTTGGAATAAATAAAAAATACTAGAATCAAGAAGTACCAGAGGGGGCCACCCAGGTGCCCACGAGGCACCAGGGCGCGCCACCCCCCCCCCCAGGCACGCCCTGGTACCTCGTGGGGCCCCTAGCCAGCCTCTGGCCCCCATTTTCTGGTATATAAGTGCATTTGCCCTAGAAAAAATATAGAGAAGACTTTCGTGATGGTGCGCCGCCGTCTCGAGGCGGAACTTGGGCAGGAGCACTTTTGCTCGCCAGCGGAGAGATTCTGCCAGGAATACTTCCCTCCGGGAGGAGGAAATCGTCGCCATCGACATCACCAGTGATCCTCTCATCGTGGGACGACTAATCTTCATCAACATCTTCACCAGCACCATCTCATCTCAAACCCTAGTTCATCTCTTGTATTCAATCTTTGTCTCAAAACCTCAGATTGGTACCCGTGGGTTGCTAGTAGTGTTGATTACATCTTGTAGTTGATGCTAGTTGGTTTATTTGGTGGAAGATTATATGTTCAGATCTATTATGCTATTCAACACCTCTCTGATCTTGAACATGAACATGATTTGTGAGTAGTTACTTTTGTTCTTGAGGACATGGGAGAAGTCTTGTCATAAGTAATCATGTGAATTTGGTATTCGTTCGATATTTTGATGATATGTATGTTGTTGATTCCCTTAGTGGTGTCGTGTGTACGTCGACTACATGACACTTCACCATCTTTGGGCCTAAGGGAAGTCATTGTGGAGTAGTAATTAGATGATGGGTTGCTAGAGTGACAGTAGCTTAAACCCTAGTTTATGCGCTATTCCGTAAGGGGCTGATTTGGATCCATATGTTTCATGCTATGGTTAGAGTTATCTTAATTCTTCTTTTGTAATTGCGGATGCTTGCGAGAGGGGGTAATCATAAGTGGGAGGCTTGTTCAAGTAAGAACAGCACCCAAGCACCGGTCCACCCACATATCAAATTATCATAGTAGGGAACGCGAATCAAACAAACATGATGAAAGTGACTAGATGAAATTCCCATGTGTCCTCGAGAACGCTTTACTTGCTATAAGAGATCGTTTCGGCTTGTCCTTTGCTATAAAAAGGATTGGGCCACCTTGCTGCACTCTTTGTTACTATTGCTACTTGTCACTTGTTACAAATTATATTGCTATCAAACTACTCGTTACCGATAATTTCAGTGCTTGCAGAAAATACCTTGCTGTAAACCACTTGTCATTTCCTTCTGCTCCTCATTGGGTTCGACACTCTTACTTATCGAAAGGACTACGATTGATCCCCTATACTTTTGGGTCATCAGAAGGCGGCGATCGCTTCTGCGTCGGGACAATCTACGATCTGGTTCTTCTTAGTTAAAAACTGATTCCTAATTTCCTGGCTGACTCGCCAGGTTGCTGAACAATGTGGCTGAGGCCATCGGCGTCCGGAGGTCGGACGTACGTGCCCTGGAAGTTTGCTCGGAAGGCATCTTTGAGCTCTTCCCAGCTCCCGATAGAGTTTTCGGGCAGGCTGTTTAGCCAGTGTCTTGCTGGGCCTTTGCGCTTCAGCGGTAGGTATTTGATGGCGTGGAGGTCATCTCCTCAGGCCATGTGTATATGGAGAAGGAAATACTCAATCCATACCACGGGGTCAGTTGTTTCATCGTATTGTTCAATATTTACGGGTTTGAATCCCTCCGGAAATTGGTGCTGCATCACCTCATCTGTGAAACACAGTCGGTGTGCCGCTCCCCTAACACACGCAACATTGTGCCGAAGATCGGCTGACATCCGAGCATGGGTCTACTCGCGAGTCCGGTCATGCCTGTCCAACCAGGCTTGGTATCCGTCCTGTCCAGCAGGCAGTTGTCCTCTAGATCCATAGATGGACCTTGTTTGGGCTGCGTTTGTGTTTAACTTTCTCCGCGGATCGTACGGGTCCTCAGGCTGGATGGAGTGCTTGCCTGTTCGGCGAGGGACCGGAGGTGGCTTGTTATCCCTTCAAGCCACCCTATCCCATCCTCGAGGGGGGCGGTCGGGCTGGTTGCCTTGATCTTGTATTGGAGGTATGTGCTCAGCCGCTTCGTCATCGAATGTCGGAAGAAGGCGTCGTCGCGGGTAGCTCTTCTTTGGCTCCGTGCGCCGTAGCTCGAAGTCCTGCTCGGCAGCTCGGACCGCCACCCATTTGTCATTGAGGGTGTTCTGGTCCGCTTGAAGCTGTTGCTGCTTTTTCTTCATACTCCGGGCGATGGCAACGAACCGTCGCCGGAACCTTTCTTGCTTGTTGGGGTCTTCGGGGACGATCCAGTCTTCCGTTCCAAGGCTAACATCATCCTCAGATTCGGGGAGATAGTTACTATCTGCCAGGTCCTCGGAGCCATCTGGGTCATCATTGTCTATAGCCCCCGTGGGTCTATCCCTTTGCTCGGGTGTGGCATTATTGCCGTCGCCGAGATCGCCAGTGTGCGCTGGATCGGCGTCGTCAGTAGCGGAGTCGGTATTGTTGTTGCTTCCCCTGCCTCTAACCTTTCCTCTGGCCCGCTTTCGGGGGCGCCGGCGCTTGGTCGGGTCCTCGTCGGGCTCCTCATTATCACCTTTAGGGGTGTTGACCATATATACGTCGTAGGTGGAGGTAGCGGTCCACTTTCCCGTGTTGGAAGTGGCCGGTGGGGAAACAGTGTATAACATGCCGTCGATGTCTTCGTCCATGTCGTCCGCCTCCTTGGAGGTGTAGTCCACCATGTTGGTTAAATCCTCGACGGTGGCAGCTAGGTGGGTGGTGGCTGGAACGTAAATTTTCCTGTCATCGGCTTTAAGTCTGATCTGATCCTAAACTGAGGGCAAGATCACTAGGTTCTGGATTCGGTCTAGCATCTCGTTTATCTGTGAAAGATCCTCTGTGCTCAAAGCTTGGCTATATGCCGGGTCGATGTGAAATATGCCCTGTAGTTTGTTTGACGCGACCCCAGGGTTTTGGTCGGCCAAGGTTGACTCTTGGTCGGCTGGTAAAGGGATCGGATTCGAACATGACGTCGGCTCCGAGTTCGGATTTGACTCGAGGCCATGATCCGGCGAGGTCGTGATTGGTTCTGCACTTAAAATCGCGTCCGTCGCGACGATGGTTGGACCCATGCTCGAAGCTGGTTCCAGATGGAGATCTGTTTCATGAATTGGGTTTGGGTTTGGCTCCGAGGTTAAGGCCACGGTGCCCAAGGAGTTTTTAAGCCGATCTGGCGCCCAACTGGAAAGGGCGAGATCACCGCGAGAATCGGCGGTATACTCCAAGCTTCCGTACCTGATCATTTGGTTCGGGAGGAAGCTTTCGACATGGCCAAGGAGGCCAGCTGAGTTAGCATGCAAGACCGTACTGCTGAATGCAAAGAGCTGGCCGGGGACGAAGATGTCACCGCAGCCAATGTCGCAGCTGATCTGCAGGTGAGCCATCAATCCTTTTCGGTCAAACAACAGGTCTCTCAATGAAAGCACCAGTGTCGGTACTAAAACCGGCAGACCTCGGGTAGGGGGCCCCAAGCTGTAGACCTCGGATCAAGGGGTAATAGGAGACGAAGGGGACAGTATTTACCTAGGTTCGGGCTCTCTCTAAGAGGTAAAACCCTGCGTCCTGCTTTGATTGTATTGATGATGAAGTATCGAGTACAAGCTTGATCTATGATGAGATCGTATGTTGTGTTCTACCCTGAGGTGAGTAATGATCAATCTAGGCCTACGACCTAAACCCCTCAGCTTATATAGGCACTGGGGTATCTAGGGTTACATATGGTCGATGGCTATCTAGAGAAACGCATGTCGATAGCTGCAGCAATCCTTGGAGTACACGCCAAGTCTTCAATAGAGTCCATCTTCACCACGCCTAAGCTCGAGGCTTCCAGAGCCCTTCCTTATGAGATCGGTGGGCCATAAGCTCGGCCCATGGACGATGGGCCAACTAGGTTGGTACCCCTAAGTCCAGGACACCGTCACTTGTATTACTACAAGCTTCCGCATCCGCTTTGCTTCAGGCCTCAACTAACTTGTAGGCACATTTTATAATTCTCTACGAGAGACGGAGTTCAATTTTTGTGCTCCATGTGGGATCAATAATCTTACTTTCAAAAACCACATTTAAACCCTCTGCGCTTGTAGGCTATTGATAACCCACAAGTATAGGGGATCGCGATAGTCTTCGAGGGTAGTATTCCACCCAAATTTGTTGATTCGACACAAGGGGAGCCAAAGAATATTTATGAGCCTTAGCAGTTGAGTTGTCAATTCAACCACACCTGGGATATAATATTTCTGCAGCAAAGTGTTTAGTAGCACCGTAGCTTGATAGTTTCAGTAGCAGTAGCAATAGTAACAGGAACAGTAACAGAAGCAGTTTGTGATGATTGTAACAGCAGCAGCAGTAGTAACTTAGCAAAGATCAATATGAGAAAAGCGTAGGCATTGGATCAGCAATGGATATTTGTGTTGGATGACATGCATCATATAATAGTCACAACCTAGAGCGATACACAATAGCTCCAATTCATCAAAATAATGTAGGCATGTATTCTGTATATAGTCATACGTGCTTATAATAAGAACTTGCATGACATCTTTTGTCCTACCCTCCCGTGGCAGCAGGGTCCATAAGGAAACTAAAGGATATTAAGGCCTCCTTTTAATAGAGAACCGGAACAAAGCATTAACACATGGTGAATACATGAACTCCTTGAATTACAGTCATCCCCGGAGAGTATCCCAACTATTGTCACTTTGGGGTCTACGGATCAGAACAACAACAAGTGCATATAACTAGTAGATAGGATCAAGAACTCAAATATATTCATGAAAACATAGAGGATTCAGATCTGAAATCATGGCACTCGGGCCTTAGTGACAAGCATTAAGCATAGCAAAGTCATACCAACATCAATCTCAGAACATAGTGGATACTAGGGATCAAGCCCTAACAAATTGACTCGATTACATGACAAATCTCATCCAACTCCATCACCGTTCAGCAAGCCTACGGAGGAATTACTCACACCTGGTGGTGAGCATCATGAAATTGTTGATGGAGAAGGGTTGAGGATGACGTCGACGACGAATCTCCCTCTCCGGAGCCCCGAACAGACTCCAGATCAGCCCTCCAGATGAAGAATAGGAGGTGGCGGCGGCTCCGTATCGTAAAACATGATGAAACTTTCTCTCTGATTTTTTTCTCCGCGAGACGGTACTTATAGAGTTGGAGTTAGGGCAAACGGAGGCCTGTCGGGCCCACAAGCTCACAGGGCATGCCCTGGGGGTGGGCGCGCCCCCTGAGCTTGTGGCTCCTAGATGGCCCCCCTCCAGTAGTTCTCTTCGCCAATATTTTTTATATATTCTGAAAATAATCTCTGTAAATTTTCAGGTCAATCGGAGAACTTTTATTTCTGCACAAAAACAACACCATGGTAGTTCTGCTGAAAACAGCGTTAGTCCGGGTTAGTTTCATTCAAATTAGAGTCCAAAACAAGTGCAAAAGTGTTTGGAAAAGTAGATACGTTTGGGACGTATCAACTCCCCCAAGCTTAACTCGTTGCTTGTCCTCAATCAATTCAGTTGACAAACTGAAAGTGATAAAGAAAAACTTTTACAAACTCTTTTGTTCTCGTTGTTGTATATATGCTTAACTAGTGTTCAAGTTTTCAGCAAAGATTATGAACTAACCATATGAATGATAACACTTAGGTGTCACATTTACTCATGACAATAACATAACCAACTAGCGAGCAATAATAAGATATCTTGGATGCCAACAATTTGTCAAAACAATCATGATATAATATAATAACATGGTATCTCGCTAGCCCTTTTTGAGAACGCAAAGCAGCGACTAAACGTTGTAATTCAGGGTAGAAGAGATCCAGTCATGGTCACATCCAACATTAACTAGACTCAATGCATAAAAACAACAATAACGCTCTCAGGGTTGGTGCTTTAAATGAGAATGTGATGACTCAACAATAAAAGTAAATAACATGAAAGTAAAAGATAGGCCCTTCACAGAGGGAAGCAGAGATTTGCAAAGGTGTCAGAGCTCGAAGCATAAAACGGAGATGAATACATTTTGAGATGTGTGATTTTCCTGTCAACGTCACGACAAAGGATTTCGATATCTTCCATGCTAAATACATTATAGGCGGTCCCCGAGCGGAAAGGTAAAGTTTACTCCCCCTCAACCATACAAACAAAAGCCATGGCTAGCCGAATTCATGGGTGCCCTCCAAACAATCAACTTTCCGGGGGAGTTTGTTTTATTATATTTTTCTTTATTTTCAAATTACAGGATTGGGCATCCCAATTACCAGCCTCTCTCGTGCAATGACAAGTGAATAAACACCAACATGAGAGTAACCCACTTAGCATGGAAGATATCGACTGCCCCGTCGCTCCATGAGCGGTCCGGGCACACAAAACAGATGTTTATTTGAATGATTAGAGGTGGCACATGCAAATTTACTTGGAACAGCAGAGCAATACCCCATAAAGGTAGATATGGTGGACTCATCTGGAACAACTTTGGGTTTAAGGATTTGGATGCACAAGCAGTATTCCCGCTTAGTACAGGTGAAGGCTAGCAAATAGATTGAGAAGCGACCAACTAGAGAGCGACAATGGTCATAGTCATGCATTGCGAATAATTAACATTGGATACGAGCACGAGTAGGATATAAACACCCTGAACATAAATATCATGAAGGCCGTGTTGGTTTTGATTCAACTACATGTGTGAACATGTGCCAAGTCAAGCCACTTGAATCATTCAGAGGAGAATACCATACTAACATACTACATCACAATCATTTTAATGCATGTTGACACACCAGATAAATCATTATCCACTCCTAGCTATTTAAGCATGGCATGAGCAACTATAATCTCTAATTGTCATCACAAACATGTTTACTCATAATATGCTGAATCGAGATCAACTGAGTTGAACATATTTACAAAAACAAAAACAAGAAGAGTTCATACCAGCTTTCCTTCACCGCAATCACTTCATCAAATCATCGTTATTGCCTTTCACTTGCATGACCGAATGATGTGAAAATAATAATAGTGCAAGTGTGTTGTGGACTAAGATGGAATCTGCAAACATTTTATTCAAAGGAGAAGACAAGGTAATAGTGGCTCTTCGGTAAATCAACAGTAAAGCATAAATGAGCCACTCAACAATTCTGGCAAAGTCTTCTCCATACGACGACTCAACTAAAAGAAAAGAATTTCAGAGGAACACACTGAAATGTTTTTGGAGTTTTTAGTTTTTCTGAAGAAAGCAAACTAACGAAGGAAAAACGAAAAGCGAGAAAAACTATTTACACGGGAGAACTCCCAACAAACAAAAGAAGAAACGAGAAATGTTTTTGGGTTTTCTTTTAATACTATGAACTAATTAAACAACAAAGAAAAACCGAAAAGAAGCGAGAAATATTTTTGGGTTTTCAAAGTTTTTCAAACACACAAGAAGAAAGCGAAAATAAAACTAACATTGATATACAATGAAAAAGGATGAACACCAACAACTAGAATGAAATTGTGGTACATGAATGTAATGTCGGTGAGAAATACGTACTCCCCCAAGCTTAGGCTTTTGGCCTAACTTGGTCTAGGGCCACGGATCGAAATAATCAGCTCCAGGGTAATACTGAGGCTCCCACTGATAAACCGGCCCCGGAGCCGGTGCGGGCTCGGGTCCTGGCTCAGGTACTGAGGGCGGTGTCAAGCCCCAATAAGCATAGATGTCCTTAGGCAAAATAGTGTACCTGCCCCTGGAAAGATCGAACAAAGACGGTGCAGGCAAAGTAATAATCTCATGAGTACCCTGACTAAACACCAAGTTATATCGAAATCGAATCTCATCGGAGTTAATAAAATTATGCTCAACCATGCTGCCATAATCAAGATATTTGGTGGGTAAAAGCTCCTCCTCCTCATATCTAATAGGAATCTCAAAGTGTCTAGCGAGGCGAGAAGCATAAATACCACCATAAATAACGCCCTTTGAACGGTTAGTGTGTAACCGTCGAGCAACCATAGCTCCCAAACTAAAAGTTCTATAACATTAAAGAGCATGGCGTAAAATAGCAAGATCAGGTGAACTAAGCGTCCCACTCTCCTATCGACCAGTTAAACACCTCCCAGCAAATAATGAGTAGCAAAGCAGGAAAATGTAAACTAGCCACTCTGGCTTCAGAAACTCCTCTCGTCTCCCCCACGGTCACGTCAGATATAAAATTTCTAACATCTCTAGGATGTGGCTCAAGAGTGCTGCCCTCATTAGGAATTTTGCATACTTGGCAAAATGTATCGAATGTCATTTCTAGAGGGGTATCATAGAGGTGAAACGATACATGGGTGTCTCCCTCCTAGCATCAAAGTAGAAATTTTGTACAAGGGTATTGGTGAGAAGGAGGTATTGGTCACACTTATCTTCGAGGAACGGGATGAGGTTGACATTGTTCGCCAAATAATAGAAATCATCATGAATGCCCGCATCCCTCAAGAATGTGTTGCTTGGCCATTCGCACGGCCGCACCTCGGCCGCATGAGGAAGGTTGTACTTGGGCTTCTCCTTCGCAGTTTCATCGGACTTCCGGCTTGAAGAGCCCCTCAACATCCTCCTAAACATTTTCTTTTCTCTGAAAAATTTCTGAAATTTTTAGTCCCCAAGATAAAAGTGAACAAAACTTAATAAAATTGATAGCAACTACTTCTACACGTGTCTAGAGACTATATTATGCATCAAAACTACTTTGGACCATAAAAATTCGACATGCAAGCTCATATACATGGTCACCAACAATAGCAAAGTTTGCAAAACATAAAGCACTAGAACAAAAACTAATTGGACCATCGGAGGAGTCACATACCAAGTAGCGATTCCTCAAAACAGTTTCGGAAACGGAGCTCCGAGCTAGGAGATCGAAAATCGCACGAAAATGAGCAAGAACACGGGCTAGGAGGCAAGTTTGATTTTTTCTAGAGGTGGAAGAAGGTAGTGGGCTGGTGCAATAAGTGAGGGGGCCCCTGTGGAACCCACAAGCTCACTAGGCGCGCCCACGGGGGTGGGCGCGCCCTGTGAGCTTGTGGCTCACAGGTGCACCCCCTGGTGTGTGTTCAGTGCCAAAAATTCTTAAATATTATAGAAAAAATCATACTAAATTTTCAGGTCATTCCGAGAACTTTATTTTTAGGACATTTTTTATTGCACGAATAATTCAAAAAACAGGATAATCATGGCATTCTACTTTATTAAACTTTGAATAACATATAGTAAATAAAAGGTACACCTAAATTCATCGACCACATGCCCCTTAATACTTGTAAACTGTGTTGGTATTTCCCCGAAGAGGAGAGGATGATGCAGGTTAGTAGAGATAAGTATTTTCTTCTATTAAGAACCAAGGTTATCAATCCAGTAGGAGAACCACACAAAACCTCGTTAGCAGCACCCACACACACAAAAGCAAACACTTCCACCCAACGCAAATAAGAGGGTTGTCAATCCCCTTAGCGGTTATTTGCAAGGATTAATTCTGATAGTGATAGATAAAAATTAAATTGCAAAATAAAATAAAATAAAATTAAATAAATTGCAGCAAGGTATTTTTGGATTTTAATATATGATAAAAGTAGACCCGGGGGCCATAGTTTTCACTAGAGGCTTCTTTCTCGAACAGATAGCATACGGTGGGTAAACAAATTACTGTTGGGCAATTGATAGAAAAGCAAATAATTATGACGGATTCATGGCAATGATCATGTATATAGGCATCACGTCCGAGACAAGTAGACCGACTCCTGCCTACATCTACTACTATTACTCCACCCAACGACCGCTATCCAGCATGCATCTAGGGTATTAAGTATAAAACAGAGTAACGCCTTAAGCAAGATGACATGAAATAGACAAAGTAAAATCAAGCAATATAATTAAACCCCATCTTTTTATCCTTAATGTCAACAATACAAATACGTGGCATGTCCCTTTCTGTCACTGGGATTGAGCACAGCAAGATTGAACCCATCACAAAGCACCTCTCCCATTGCAAGATAAATCAATCTAGTTGGCCAAACCAAACGGATAGATCGGAGAGAAATACAAAGCTATAATAATCATGCATAAAAGAGTTCAGATAAGACTCAAATATTTCTCATGAATAATCCGATCATAAACTCACAATTCATCGGATCCCAACAAACACACCGCAAAAGAAGATTACATCGGATAGAACTCCAAGAACATTGAGGAGAACATGGTATTGAAGATCAAAGACAGAGAAGAAGCCATCTAGCTACTAGCTATGGACCCGTAGGTCTATGGTAAAGTACTCACACATCGTCGGAAGGGCAGCAAGGTTGATGAAGAAGCCCTCCGTGATCGATTCCCCCTCCGGCAGGGTACCGGAAATGGCCTCCAGATGGGATCGCGGAAGAACAGAGGCTTGCGGCGGCGGTAGGGTTTTCTCGTCTGGCTCTCTATTGGTTTCCCAATATTTGAGAATTTATAGAAGTGGAATTAGGTCAAAAGGAGCCACGAGGGGCCCACAAGGCATCAGGGCGTGCCCCCTGGATCGCGCCCTGTTGCCTTGTGGCCTCCTCGTGAGGCTTCTCGAATCCTCCCGAAGCTTCCAGGGTCTCTTTTGTCCGGAAAAAAATTGTCAATAAGTTTCGTGGCATTTGGACTTTGTTTGGTACTGATTTCCTGAAAAACCAAAAACAAGCAAAAAACGGCAACTGGCACTGGGCACTAGGTTAATAGGTTAGTCCCAAAAAATGATATATAATTGCATATAAAACATCCAGGATTGATACTAGAATAGCATGGAACAATCAAAAATTATAGATACATTGGGGATGTATCAAGCATCCCCAAGCTTAATTCCTGCTCATCCTCGAGTAGGTAAATGATAAAAACAGAATTTTTGATGTGGAATGCTACCTAACATGTTTCATCATGTAATTCTCTTTTACAGTATGAATATTAAGATCCGAATGATTCAAAGCAATAGTCTATTATTTGATATAAAGACATCAATACTCAGGCATACTAATAAACAATCATGTCTTTCAAAATAAAAATGCTAAAGAAAGTTATCCCTACAAAATCATATAATCATGTCATGCTCCATCTTCTTAACACAAAGTATTTATCACACACTACCCCGATGACAAGCCGAGTAATTGGTTCATACTTTTTAACGCGCTTTAGCTTTTTCAACCCCCACGCAATACATGAGCGCAAGCCATGGATATAGCACTATGGGTGGAATAGAATGTGGTGGTAGAGATTAATAAGGGGAAGTCAAAAAGAAGAAGATAGTCTCACATCGACACGGCTACTCAACGGGCTATGGAGATGCCCATCAATTGATGTCAATGCGAGGAGTAGGGATTGCCATGCAACGGATGCACTACGAGCTATAAGTGTATGAAAGCTCAACATGACAAACTAAGTGGGTGTGCATCCAACTTGCTTGCTCATGAAGACCTCGGGCATTTGAGGAAGCCCATCATCGGAATATACAAGCCAAGTTCTATAATGAAAAATCCCCACTAGTATATATGAAAGTGACAAAATAGGAGACTATATATGAAAAACATGGTGCTACTTTGAAGAACAAGTATGGAAAAGGATAGTAACACTGCTCCTTCTCTCTTTTTCTCTCATTTCTTGTTCTTTTTCTTTTTTCTTTTTTTCTTTTTTTCCTTTTTTGTGGGCTCTTTTTTTTTCTTTTTTTTATTTCCTCACTGGGACAATGTTCTAATAATGATGATCATCATACTTCTATTTACTTACAACTCAAAATTACAACTCGAAACTAGAACAAATATGACTCTATATGAATGCCTCTAGCAGTGTACCAGGATGTGCAATGATACTAGCGTAACATGTATAAAAAATGATGAACGGTGGCTGTGCCACAAATACTATGTCAGCTATATGATCATGCAAAACAATATGACAATGATGGTGTGTGTCATAAAAATGAAGCGGTGGAAGTTGCATGGCAATATATCTTGGAATGGCTATGGAAATGCCATGATATGTAGGTATGGTGGCTATTTTGAGGAAGATATAAGGAGGCTTATGTGTGATAGAGCGTATCATATCACGGGGTTTGGATGCACCGGCGAAGTTTGCACCGACTCTCGATGTGAGAAAGGGCAATGCACCGTACCGAAGAGGCTATGAAATTGTGGAAAGGTGAGAGTGCGTATAATCCATGGACTCACATTAGTCATAAAGAACTCACATACTTATTGCGAGAGTTTATTAGCCCTTGAAGCAAAGTACTACTACGCATGCCCCTAGGGGGATAGATTGGTAGGAAAAGACCATCGCTCGTCCCCAACCGCCACTCATAAGGTAGACAATCAAGAATAAATCATGCTCCAACTTCTTAGCATAACGACAGATCATACGTGCATGCTTCGAGAATCACAAACCTTAACACCAATATTCTTACTAAACCACAATTATATACTAGTACCTATCACATATTACCATCTTAATATCGCAAAACTATTGCAAGGAAGCAAACTTATCATATTCAGCGATCTACATGAAAGTTTTTATTATATCCCTCTTGAATACCTATCATATTAGGACCAAATTCATAACCCGTGCATATTACCATTGCTATTCATTAGACTCTCAAAAAGATATAAGTGAAGCATGAGAGTGCAACTATTTCTTTAAAATATAACCACCGCCGTGCTCTAAAAGATATAAGTGAAGCACTAGAGCAGCTGCCTAACTCAAAAGATATAAGTGAAGCACATAGAGTATTCAAACAAATCACGAATAATGTGTGTCCCTCTCAAAAAGGTGTGTTCAGCAAAGATGATTGTGACAAACTAAAAACAAAACAAAATCAAACAAACAATAGCACAAGACGCTCCAAGTAAAACACATATCATGTGATGAATAAAAATATAGCTCCAAGGGAGTTACTGATAGATTGTAGACGAAAGAGGGGATGCCATCCGGGGCATCCCCAAGATTAGATATTACCTTGGGGTGCCTTGGGCATCCCCAATCTTAGGCTCTTGCCGCTCTTTATTCCTTTATCCATCGTAGTCTCACCCAAAACTTGAAAACTTCAGCACACAAAACTCAACAGAAACCTCGTGAGATCCGTTAGTATAACAAACAAATCTTAAACTTTAGGTACTATTGTAAATTGATTCATATTTAATATTGGCATAATGCTACTGTACTACAACTTCTCCATGACTCATACCCCCCGATACGATCCATAGATTCATCAAAATAAGCAAACTATGCAACAAAAACAGAATCTGTCTAAAACAGAACAGTCTGTAAAGATCTGAATTAAAGTCATAATTCTGTAACTCACAAAATTCTGAAAAATTAGAAAAACGTGGGAAATTCATATATCAATAATGTGTAAAAAAAATCAGAAGGTTCTGATGCTCCAGAAAAAAAATCAAAATTCTAGCATTGGACGCAAAAGTTTCTGTTTTCAAACAGCATCAATTATACTATCATCCAAATCATCCCAAAGGCATTACTTGGCACAAACACTAATTAAAAGATAAAAACACGATCATAACAGAGGCTACAATTGTGTAAACACACAAAACAGAAATAAAATGTATTGGGTTGTCTCCCGACAAGCTCTTTCTTTATAGCCATTAAGATAGGCTTGAGATTTCAATGATGCTCACATGAAAGATAATATTGAAACACAAAGGGAGCATCATAAAACATGTGACAAACACATTTAAGTCTAACATAATTCCTATGCATAGGCATTTTATAGGAAAACAAATTATCAAGACAAGAAATATCTAGCATATGCAAATAGGAAGAATGAAACATTAAATTTTCAACACAAAGAGAGGTAATTTAATAACATGAAGACTTCTATGACCATATTTTCCTCTCTCATAATAATTGCATGTAGGATCATAATCAAATTCAACAATATAGCTATCATATAAAATATTCTCTACATGACTCATATGTGTAAAAGTTTTATAATCTTCCAAGATAGTGGGATTACCATCAACTAAAGTCATGACCTCTCCAAACCCACTTTTATCATAAAGTTCATAAGATTGATAATTCTCCAAAGTAGTGGGATCATTATTACCTAAAGTTGAAACTCTTCCAAACACACTTTTAATATTATTGCAAACATTATTATCAATAACATATTCATCATGAGACTTAAATAAATTTTCAAGATCATAAGAAGCATTATCACCCCAATCATGATCATTGCAATAAGTAGTGGACATAACAAAATTGTCATCGCCAAGCTTGTAGTTTTGCATATAATGAGCACAATTGACATTAATAAAACTTATCATAACATCATTGCAATCATGCTTTTCATTCAAGGAGCAACCATGAATCACTTTATAAACTTCTTCTTTTAGCACTTCATCACAATTTTCAGATTCATGATTTTCAAGCAAAACTTCATAAAGATAATCAAGTACACTCAACTCACTAGCAATTGGTTCATCATAATTGGATTGTTTGAAAATATTAGCAAGTGGATGAGGATCCATAAGTCTATATTTTTATTTTCATTGAATCACACAATTTTAGCAAGCAAACGAGCAAACAAGCAAATAAAATATTTTTGTGTTTTTGTAAAATTGTTTTAGAAGTGGGGGAGATGAAAATGAGAGGCAAATGCAAATAAAAGGCAAATAAAATAAATGCGAGTGGATGATAGTTTATGTGAAGGTACTTGATAAGTTTTGGTGATGTCTCCCCGACAACGGCACCAGAAATTCTTCCTGCTACTTGTAAACTGTGTTGGTATTTCCCCGAAGAGGAGAGGATGATGCAGTATCGTAGAGATAAGTATTTCCCTCAGTTAAGAACCAAGGTTATCAATCCAGTAGAAGAACCACACAAAACCTCGTTAGCAGCACCTACACACAAAAAAGCAAACACTTGCACCCAACACAAATAAGAGGGTTGTCAATCCCCTTAGCGGTTATTTGCAAGGATTAATTTTGATAGTGATAGATAAAAAGTAAATTGCAAAATAAAATAAAAGTATATAAATTGCAGCAAGGTATTTTTCGATTTTAATATATGATAAAAGTAGACCCAGGGGCCATAGTTTTCACTAGAGGCTTCTCTCTCGAGCACATAGCATACGGTGGGTAAACAAATTACTGTTGGGCAATTGATAAAAAAGCAAATAATTATGACGGATTCATGGCAATGATCATGTATATAGGCATCACGTCTGAGACAAGTAGACCAACTCCTGCCTGCATCTACTACTATTACTCCACCCATCGACCGCTATCCAGCATGCATCTACGGTATTAAGTATAAAACAGAGTAACGTCTTAAGCAAGATGACATGATGTAGACAAAGTAAACTCAAGCAATATGATTAAACCCCATCCTTTTATCCTTAATGGCAACAATACAAATACGTGGCATGTCCCTTTCTGTCACTAGGATTGAGCACCGCAAGATTGAACCCATCACAAAGCACCTCTCCCATTGCAAGATAAATCAATCTAGTTGGCCAAACCAAACGGATAGATCAGAGAGAAATACAAATCTATAACAATCATGCATAAAAGAGTTCAGAGAAGACTCAAATATTTCTCATGAATAATCTAATCATAAACTCACAATTCATCGGATCCCAACAAACACAACGCAAAAGAAGATTACATCGGATAGAACTCCAAGAACATCGAGGAGAACATGGTATTGAAGATCAAAGAGAGAGAAGAAACCATCTAGCTACTAGCTATGGACCCGTAGGTCTATGGTAAACTACTCACACGTCATCAAAAGGGCAGCAAGGTTGATGAAGAAGCCCTCCGTGATCGATTCCCCCTCTGGCAGAGTACCGGAAAAGGCCTCCAGATGGGATCACGTAAGAACAGAGGCTTGCGGCGGTGGTAGGGTTTTCTCGTCTGGCTCTCGGTTGGTTTCCGAATATTTGAGAATATATAGAAGTGGAATTAGGTCAAAAGGAGCCACGAGGGGCCCACAAGGCATTAGGGCGCGCCCCCCTGGGGCCGTGCCCTGTTGCCTTGTGGCCTCCTCGTGAGGCTTCTGGCATCCTCCCGAAGCTTCCAGGGTCTCTTTTGTCCAGAAAAAAATCATTAAAAAGTTTTGTGGCATTTGGACTTCGTTTGGTACTGATTTCCTGAAAAACCAAAAACAAGCAGAAAACAACAACTGGCACTGGGCACTAGGTTAATAGGTTAGTCCCAAAAATGATATATAATTGCATATAAAACATCCAAGATTGATACTATAATAGCATGGAACAATCAAAAATTATAGATACGTTGGAGACGTATCACCCCTCAAAAAGAATCCATTAATAAGGTTGATCAAGTCTTATTAACAAACTATTTCTGAGTAACATGAAACCGAAGAATTGTTGTATAGCACTAGGTTACCTCAACGGGGATATGCATTTCCCCAACAATAAGAATTTCATATCTTCTTTTGACGGTCGGAAGAGGAAATTCAAAACCTCCAATAGTGATTATCGTAATTTTTTCAATGGAGTTGATACTATTCACTGAACTTTGCTTCTTCGGGAGGTATACCGTATGTTCATTATCATTACATGAAAAGTAACATTGCTTTTGTTGCAATCAATAACAGCCCTTGCAGTGTTAAAAAAAGGTCTACCAAGGATAATCGACATATTGTCGTCCTCGGGCATATCAAGAATAACAAAGTCTGTCAAGATAGTAACATTTGCAAGTACAATGGGAATGTCCTCACAAATGCCAATAGGTATAGCAGTTGATTTATCAGCCATTTGCAAAGATAGTTCAGTAGGTGTCAACTTATTCAAATCAAGTCTTCTATATAAAGAGAAAGGTATAAAGCAGTTTTGACATAACTTCTTTTAATGGAGCATGTATAGTAGGTATTCCTGGATCTCCTAACTTCTTAGGTACTCCACCCTTAAAAGAATAATTTGCAAGCATAGTGGAAATTTCAGCTTCAGGTATCTTCCTTTTATTAGTGACAATATCTTTCATGTATTTAGCATATGGAGGCATTTTCATAATATCCGTCAAACGTGTTCGCAAGAAGGCGGGTCTAAGCATTTCAACAAAGCGTTCAAAATCCTCCTCATCCTTATTTTTCGGAGGTTTACTAGAAAAAGGCATGGGTTTTTGAACCCATGGTTCTCTTTCTTTACCATGTTTTCTAGCAACGAAATCTCTTTTATCATATCTTTTATTCTTAGGAGGTGGGTTATCAAGATCAACAGCAGGTTCTATTTCTACATCATTATCAGGTTCTTTATCATTGTTTGGTTGAGCATCATCATGAACATCCTCATTATCATTATCATTAGGTGGATGTTCATTACCAGATTGTGTCTTAGCAACAGAAATAGAAACATCATTATGATTCTCAGAAGGTTTTTCTATCATAGGTTCACTAGAAGCATGCGAAGTGTAATCATTTTTCTTTTTCATTTTCTTCTTAGATAAACTAGGTGCATCAACATTAATTCTTTGAGAATCTTGCTCAATTCTTTTAGGATGAACTTCAGGATAAAGAGACTCCTGAGTCATTCTACCACCCCTAGTCACAACTCTAACAGCACGATCATTCATTCTATTATTCATTTCATTAAGCAAATCATTTTTGCGACTTAGAAATTTGTTCTAACTGAGTATGAACCATGGATGAATGTTTGCTTAAACCTTTAACATCATTAGCAATCCTAAATATCAAGTCACTCAAGCAATCAATCATAATAGCATTTCCTTTCAATTGATTGCTAACATACATATTGAAATTCTCTTGCTTAACAATGTAATTATCAAATTCATCCAGGCATTGACTAGCAGATTTACTATAAGGAATATCACCTTCATCGAATCTATAAAGAGAATTTACCTTTACTACCTGTGTCGGGATATCAAGTCCATGTATTTCTTCAATAGGCGGTAAATTCTTAACGTCTTCAGATTTAATACCCTTTTCTTTCATAGATTTCTTAGCTTCCTGCATATCTTCTGGACTGAGGAATAGAATACCTCTCTTCTCCAGAGTTGGTTTAGGTGGTGGTTCAGGAAGTGTCCAATCATTGACATTCTTTAGCATATTATTCAATAGTTCTTCAGCCTGTCCAACAGTTCGTTCCCTGAAAACACAACCAGCACAACTATCTAGGTAGTCCCTAGAAGCATCAGTTAGTCCATTATAAAAGATATCAAGTATTCCATTTTTCTTTAGAGAATGATCAGGCAAAGCATTAAGTAGTTGGAGAAGCCTTCCCCAAGCTTGAGGGAGATTCTCTTCTTCAAATTGCACGAAGTTAAATATTTCCTATAAAGCAGCTAGTTTTTTATGAGCAGGAAAATATTTTTCAGAGAAGTAATATACCATATCCTGGGGGCAACGCACACAACCAGGAGCAAGAATATTAAACCATTTCTTAGCATCACCCTTTAATGAGAAAGGAAACAACTTAAGAATATAGTAGTAGCAAATTTTTTCCTCATGAGCAAATAGGGTGGCTATATCACTCAATTTGGTAAGGTGTGCCACAACAGTTTCAGTTTCATAACCATGAAAAGGATCAGATTCTACCAAAGTAATTAACTCAGGATCAACAGAGAATTCATAATCCTTGTCAGTAACAAAGATAGGAGAAGTAGCAAACATAGGATTATATTTCATTCTCTCTATCATAGCTTTTTCTTTCAGCTTACTTAGTAATTTCTTAACATCATCTCTATCATTACAAGCAAGAAACTCTCTACCTATCTGCCCATCCATAACATAACCACCAGGTATCTTAGGCATTTCAACTCTAGTAGGAGAGCTAGGCATAGTAGGTGAATCATAATTTTCAGCAGTCTCAACATTCTCTATTTCTTTAGCTTTAGCAATTTGTTCATCAAGAAATTCACCTAGTGGCACAGTATTGATATGTCCAATTTGCATCATGATTTCCTACTATTATTTATAATGTATTTGATCATTATTTCACTTTATGATGCAATTCTTATGCCTTTTCTCTCTTAATTTGCAAGAATTATATGAAGAGGGAAAATACCAGCAGCTGGAATTCTGGACCTGAAATAGCTACAGCAGAGATACCTATTCTACAGAGCTCCAATTGACCTGAAATTTCACAGAGATTTTTTATTGAATATATAAAAAATACTGGAGAAAAGAAATACCAGATGGGACCCACCAGTTGCCCACAAAGCAACAGGGCGCGGCCCCCTGGGCGTGCCCTGATGCCTTGTGGGGCCCGCAGCTGGCCTCCGGCCCCCTCCTTCTGCTATATAGGCTCATTTGCCCTAAAAAAATTATAGAGAAGACTTTCAGGACGAAGCACCGCCGTCTCGAGGCAGAACCTGGGCAGGAGCAATTTTGCTCTCCGGTTGAGCGATTCCGTCGGGGATACTTCCCTCCGGGAGGGGGAAATCGAAGCCATCGACATCACCAACGATCCTCTCATCGTGGGAGGACCGATCTTCATCAACATCTTCACCAGCACCATCTCATCTCAAACCCTAGTTCATCTCTTGTATTCAATCTTTGTCTCAAAACCTCAGATTGGTACCTTTGGGTTGCTAGTAGTGTTGATTACATCTTGTAGTTGATGCTAGTTGGTTTATTTGGTGGAAGATTATATGTGCAGATCCTTAATGATATTGAATACCCCTCTGATCTTGCACATGAATATGATTTGTGAGTAGTTACTTTTGTTCTTGAGGACATGGGAGAAGTCTTGTCATAAGTAATCATGTGAATTTGGTATTCGTTCGATATTTTGATGATATGTATGTTGTTGCTTCCTTTAGTGGTGTCATGTGAACATCGACTACATGACACATCACCATATTTGGGCCTAAGGGAAGGCATTGTGGAGTAGTAATTAGATGATGGGTTGCTAGAGTGACAGAAGCTTAAACCCACATATCCATAAGGGTCTGATTTGGATCCATGTGTTTCATGCTATGGTTACATTTATCTTAATTCTTCTTTCATAGTTGCGGATGCTTGCGAGAGGGGGTAATCATAAGTGGGAGGCTTGTTCAAGTAAGAACATCACCCAAGCACCAGTCCACCCACATATCAAATTATCGAAGTGGCGAATGCGAATCAAACAAACATGATGAAAGTGACTAGATGAAATTCCCATGTGTCCTCGAGAACGCTTTGCTTATTATATGAGTTCGTTCTGGCTTGTCCTTTGCTATAAAAAGGATTGGGCCACCTTGCTGCACCTTTGTTACCATTACTATTTGTTACTTGTTACAAATTACCTTGCTATCAAACTATCTCTTACCTATAATTTCGGCGCTTGCAGAGAATACCTTGCTGAAAACCGCTTGTCATTTTCTTCTGCTCCTCGTTGGGTTCGACACTCTTACTTATGGAAAGGACTATGATTGATCCCCTATACTTGTGGGTCATCAAGACTCTTTTCTGGCGCCGTTGCCGGGGAGTGAAGCGGCTTTGGTAAGTGGAATTTGGTAAGGAAACATTTATATTGTGTGCTGAAATTTAGTGTTACTTGTCACTATGGAAAGTAATCCTTTGAGGGGCTTGTTTGGGGTATCTTCACCTCGACCGGAAGCAATAAGAGTTGCTCCTCAACCTACTGAACCTACTAAAAATATTTATTCTGAAATTCTTTCGGGTATGATAGAGAAACTGCTAGCTAATCCTTATGCAGGAGATGGAACGGTGCATCCTGATATGCACTTGATATATATAGATGAAATTTGTGGATTATTTAAGCTTGCGGGTTTATCCGGAGATGGAGTTAAGAAGAAGGTATTCCCTTTATCTTTGGAGGGAAAGGCATTGACATGGTATAGGCTATTGGATGATACTGAAACATGGGATTGGAACCGGTTGAAGCTGAAATTTCACCCAAAATTTTATCCTATGCATTTGGTTCAGCGTGATCGGAATTATATATATATTTTTTGGCCTCGTGAAGGAGAAAGTATCGCTCAAGCTTGGGGAAGGCTTAAGTATATGTTGCACACATGCCCCAATCATGAGCTCTCAAGAGAAATAATTATTCAGAACTTTTATGCTCGGCTTTCTCATAATGATCGGTCCATGCTCGATACTTCTTCTACTAGTTCCTTTATGAAGAAAACTATTGAATTCAGATGGGAGCTTATGGAAAGAATTAAACGCAACTCTGAAGCTTGGGAAATCGACAAAGGTAAAGTGTCAGGTATAAATCTTGAGTTCGATTGTGTTAAATCTTTTATGGAAACTGATGCTTTTCATAAGTTTAGTACTAAATATGGACTTGACTCTGAGATAGTAGCTACCTTTTATGAATCCTTTGCTGCTCATGTTGATCTCCCTAAGGAGAAATGGTTTAAATATCATCCACCTATTGAATTAAAAGAAGAACCCATAATTGTTAAAGAAGAAACAATTGTTTACAATGTTGATCCAGTTATACCTACTGCTTATATTGAGAAACCTCCTTTCCCTGTTAGGATTAAGGAACATGCTAAAGCTTCAACCGTGGTTAATAAAAGTAATATTAGAGCACCTTCACCTTCTGAACAAATTAAAGTTGAATCTAGTATTGCAATGGTTAAATAATCGAGATATGTTGGATAAGAATAAACCCGTAGTTGGCATGCCTGTCATTTCTGTTAAGATTGGAGCTCATTGCTATCATGGTTTATGTGATATGGGTGCTAGTGTGAGTGCTATTCCTTTCTCTTTATATCAAGAAGTAATGAATGATATTGCACCTATTGAGATTGAAGATAATGATGTTACTATTAAGCTTGCAAACAGAGATACTATTACACCACTCGGGATTGTTAGAGATGTTGAAGTCTTGTGTGGAAAAATCAAATATCCTACTGATTTCCTTGTTCTTAGTTCAAAATAAGATAATTTTTTCCCATTATTTTTGGTAGACCTTTCTTGAATACCGTTAATGCTGAAATTGATTGTGTTAAAGAAAAGGTTAGAGTTAAGTTTGGTGATATATCTCATGAATTTGATTTCTCTAAGTTTAGTAGATAACCTCATGATGAAGAATTACCTACTAAAGATGAAATTGGTGTTCTTGCTTCTATTGTTGTGCCTCTTACTGATCCTTTAGAACAATACTTGCTAGACCACGAAAATGATATGCATATGAATGAAAGAAATGAAATAGATGAATTGTTCTTTAAGCAAGCACTATTCTTAAACATAACTTGCCTGTTGAAACTTTGGGAGATCCTCTTCCACCGAAGAGTGATCCTGTGTTTGATTTGAAGCAATTACCTGATACACTTAAATATGCTTATCTTGATGAAAAGAAGATATATCCTGTTATTATCAGTGCTAACCTTTCAGAGCATGAAGAAAAGCGATTACTTAAAACTTTGAAGAAGCACCGTGCTACTATTGGATATACTCTTGATGATCTTAAGGGCATCAGTCCCACTTTATGTCAGCATAAAATTCATATGGAGCCAGATGCTAAACCAGTTGTTGATCACCAAAGAAGATTAAATCCTAAAATGAAGGATGTGATAAGAACTGAAATATTAAAGCTTCTGGAGGCAGGTAAAATTTATCCCATAGCTGATAGTAGGTGGGTAACTCATGTTCATTGTGTTCCTAAGAAAGGAGATATTACTATTGTTCCTAATGATAAAAACGAACTTATCCCACAAAGAATTGTAACCGGTTATAGAATGGTAATTGATTTTAGAAAATTAAATAAAGCTACTAGGAAAGATCATTACCCCTTGCCTTTTATTGATCAAATGCCAGAAAGATTATCTAAGCATACACACTTTTTTTCCTATATGGTTATTCTGGTTTTTCTCAAATACCTGTATCACCAGAAGATCAAGAGAAAACCACATTTACTTGTCCTTTTGGAACTTATGCTTATCGTCGTATGCCTTTTGGCTTATGTAATGCACCTGCTACCTTTCAAAGATGTATGACTGCTATAATCTCTGACTTTTGTGAAAAGATTATTGAGGTTTTCATGGATGATTTTTCCGTTTACGGAACTTCTTTTGATGATTGCTTAAGCAACCTTGATTGAGTTTTACAGAGATGTGAAGAAACTAATCTTGTCTTGAATTGGGAGAAGTGTCACTTTATGGTAAATGAAGGTATAGTCCTTGGGCATAAAATTTCTGAAAGAGGTATTGAAGTTGATAAAGCTAAAGTTGATGCAATTGAGAAAAAGCCATGTCCTGAAGATATCAAACGTATAAGAAGTTTCCTTGGTCATGTTGGTTTCTATAGAAGGTTTATAAAAGACTTCTCTAAAATTTATAGGCCTCTTACTAATCTCTTGCAAAAAGATGTTCCATTTGTTTTTGATGACGATTGCGTAGAAGCCTTTGAAATTCTTAAGAAAGCCTTAATATCTGCACCTATTGTTCAACCACCTGATTGGAACCTACCCTTTGAAATTATGTGTGATGCTAGTGATTATGATGTTGGTGCTGTTCTAGGACAAAGAGTTGATAAGAAATTAAATGTTATTCATGTAACACCCCGATTTTTGGCCCTTTCTTTTTCTTTTGGATTTCTTCGAATTTTTATTTGGAGTTTTTTTTCGGTGGCTCTGTGGTCTTGAAACCTAGGGAGACCATCTCTTCTGCCTCTCCCAAGTAGCTTGTCATTCTCAAATCTATACCAAGGCCATGTCATTTCCATCTTAGCCCAACCCCAATATTTATTTCTTGGGAATATTCCTTTTTCTATTAAAGGAATAACCCTGTTTGCCCTAGGTTGTGAAGCAACCTATATTTCTGTCTTTCAAACAATTCCCACAAAATTCTCATAAATTATTTGGATCATATCTTCCACAAATATGCCAAAATCCATCCTTGCCTAGTTCAAAAATAATTCAGGAATACTCATTTCCTATTCTGCCCAGTATGGCACTTTGTGAAGGAAGCGCTATTTATATTTTCTTGATTGCCTTCAAAAAATTTTGGGCACTCTTTCCTATCCAAATAATTGCTACATGACAAAATTCAGCTTCATTTGCCTAGTAAATCTTCTTCAGCAAATTTCCAAAGTTTCTGTCCAGAGAGAAGCTTTGTGAAGGAAGTACTAGCTAGGCTAATCAAAATGAGTTGCAATTTTGGTAGATAATTCATATGATCAAATGATTACTCTCCACCAAATTTGAGCTCCATCCCACAAACTAGGTGAGCACACCTTCTAATCTTGGTTTCTGATCACAATTTCAGTTTGTGAAGCAACTATATTTTATATTGCTTAAAAAATTATGAAATTAATCAAGGAACTAAATATCCCTAAATCATTTGAGCATGCCAAAATTCACATCATTTTGCCAAGTCATTTCCTCCACAAAATTCCCCCAAGTTTCTGTCCAGTGTGGAGCATTGTGAAGGAAGTACCATTTTTATTCATCCAATTGGTATGAAATTTTTATGGTGCCTTCATATGCCCACATCATCATCCTCCATGAATTTTCAGATCAATATAATCATCCATGTGAGTGCTACTTCCTGATCTAGTTTCTGGACCAGATTTGGCAGTTGTAAAGCAACTATGTTAAATACTGGTCCAAATCCCTTCACAATCCACAGGATTGTAGTCCTTCCTAACCTAAACCCCTGAGACATCCTGGTTAATTCTTATCCCCTCTAATTTGATCACTATTTCATGCCTAAGTTTGCAACAGAAAACTTCAGTCGATCTCTCACATCAGCTCACAGTGCTTTTCTTCAATCCATCACCTCAGGGAGATCCCACCTTCGATGGACTACACTCTAGACATAGCGTGTGCGTCCCTAAAGTCCCACGTGCACCAGTGCACGCGGTGACTACACAGTCTGGCGCGCCGAAAGCGCGCTCTGGGCATCGGGTCCCTCGGCCGCCGCCCAAACGTCGAGCTCCCGCCACCACACCATGTTCACAGAGTTTTTCAACCTCTCCTGCATCCACGCGTCCCCTCTGGACCCCTCCCCCTCTCCTCTTTCCTCTCCGGCGAGCCATGCCGCCCCGGGATGCCCGTGGCCGCCGTCGCTTTCCCTCTGTCTTCTTCCTCCCCCGTGGCATCTCCACGCCGAATGCACTCCCCCTGGCCTCTCTCTTTCCCCCGCGCGTGCGCGCGCGCAAGCGGCCGCGCCAGAGAATCGTCTTCGCGTCCGTGGCGGCACCCGACAAAGGGCATCATTGCCACGGCCATATAAGCCCACCCCAAGTTCCCTCGACCTCGCCAACCTCCTCTCCTCCCTCCTAGAAGCCTCCCCAGCCTCTCCTCCGAGCTCGAAGAGCTCTCGTTGCTCGCCATTGCCGCCATGGCCGCCGGTGGCCTTCGCCTAAATTGGAGCGCCACGGCCCCTCCCTCTCCCCGATTCCACCACCAGAGGCCTTACCGAGCTCCCTGGAGCTCCCCCACCTCTTCCCCTCCCCCCCAGTACCCCGTAGCGCCGTGCCCGAACTCCGGCCGTAGCCGCCGTCCGCCGTGGCCGAGGGAGCATGCGCTCCCACCCTCCCCGAGCTTCGTCTCATACCAGGGAGGATGCGCCGCGGCGTGCCGAGCTCGCCGGTGGCCGGAGCATCGCCGGAGACGCCCGGTAGGGCCGGGGCTCATCACCGGAGCGCGCGGCCTCCTCTGGTCGTCAGCCGCGCGCGAGGAGGAAGGAGAAGACAAGCCGGCGGGCCCCACCACCCCACGGTCCCACTCGTCGGTCTAACCAGGCTTTAACCCCGGGCCCGCGCCGATTTAAGTGAAAGCGTATTTTCAGAAATACGTTTTCGCCTATAGGAAGCGTACTCTATTCCCGCTTTGGGGTGGAATGCGTTTTCGTTTTCTAAAAGCGTATTTCAGAAAATGCGCTTTCTGTTTAAACCCCGCCGGCTGAAACCTCTAATTTGCGGACGTTCGTCCGTTAAGGGCAGAAGTGGACAGATTTTTATTCTTTTTCTGCATAACGAACGAACGGCCGTAACTCGGCAACCGTAACTCCGATTCAGGTGATTCCAAAGCCCACGATCTCAGTTCGTCGAGCCCGTTCCGATGGGATCATTTTCATAAGGTTGTCACACTATGAAAATGACCATTTTGCCCTTGCCCTTAAAATAGCTCCGCCGAGAGGGAAACTTTTCCGGCGATTCTTTCCGCGAGTTCATCGCACCTCTCCCAGTGAATCCATCAACCCCAGGCAAGCCACAACAGCCACTTGCATGATGGCATTGTAGTAGCCATGGTTTCCACTTGAATATTTAATATTTGTTTGATCATTTAAATGATTTTGTTAATACTTCGTATATGCTTGTGAGTCCATGTCTATGCTTATGCCATGCTCATCTAGTAAGTGAAATAATTAATTACTAATGCTATTCTTATCATATTATTCTTGTAATCATTTTAGATGCTAGTAATAATGTCATGCTCATATGAATTGCTATGGTTTGATATGAAAATACTTGTTATATTCATGATCGTCATTATGCCATGCTCATTTGCATCTCGTAGAATAAAAGATTTATCATCGTTGATGTTATGTTGTTAAATGGTTATGTTGCCCATCCATGGTTACACTGATATCATGCTCGCATGCATTGTCATGTTTTTTTATTGTGACTCAGCTCATCACCATTCAAGTTGAACCTGACATTAATCAAACTTGAACAAATCTGTTGGCTGAGTCATGGTGCCACCGAATCGAGCTAACCAGTGCAGCCACACTTGCCTTATGGGGGGGCCCTAATGCAGTCTATTGTCATGCCTCTCACCGGTGCCTCCTACGAGGGAAGGTTGTGCACTGGCGCTACCCTGGCCCGGTAGGCAGTCATAACCTTGAAGGCCCGAGTTGTATGGATATCCGAGGTCCCCGTTTGGGACGATGTTTATGTTTGGCCACGACGGTGGCGGCCACAGAGGTGGCGGATGTCACAAGTTGGCATCGGGGTGACCCAGGACATAGCCCAAAGGGGAGTTTGTCGATGTGGCCGGGAGAGTGTCATGCAATAGACTGGTTTTGTTGGAATGTCGTTGGTCCACCGGAATGGGAGCACGAGGCCATGAGTTCCGTAGTGTGGGTACAGTGTACTAACCTCTGCAGAGTGTATAATCTATCGATAGCCGCGTCCTTGGTCATGGATACAGTTCGTAGTAGGTCACACTATGGGTCAACAGAAATAATAACCTGAATAATAACAACCCCGGTTCGATGAGAAAGAAGTTGGTTGATCTTTATGTGGTCACGAGTTGATCACGATGGTATTCTTGATGATGGTTGATCGTGTGATGATCACGACGGTAAGAAAGATTGATATATATGGTGGTTACGAGATAACCTCCGAGCAGAGTAAGTTGGTCCATGAGACCTTAAACGTCGACCCCCTTGCATGCTAGTGCTAGTATCATCATGTTCATATCATGAAATATATGTACATGCCATGCTCATGTTGTTCTAGTAGTATCATGTTCATCATTGATAATTAACCTATAAATGCCATGCTGTTGTTTGTCTTGATTGCTTTGGTTGGTGTGAGCTTGCGAGTACATTCAAAGTACTCACCTGGCGTGTGATGCCAGATTGCAGGTGATGCCGTGATTGCTTGCTTGTCGAGGATCCCGAGGTTGCGCTCTAGGATACGTCCCAACCAGAGTCCCTGCGGAGTGGAGTCCATCACCGTTATCGCTGTTCCGCTGCTAGAATTTATTCCGCTTCGAGATGTTCCGCTGCTAGCATAGAACTACCTTAGCAGGCGAAGTGTCGCCGTGCCCCTGTAACACTTGTAATATCGGACCCTTGTACCCGTATTACTTGTAATAAAGAGCTGATTTGTTCTATGCCAAGCAGTGCCGTATTCCAGAAGACTTGATCTCTGGGCTGGAATACGGGGTGTTTCGGTCTCTCTGAGCCGGGGTGCCACAGAGCTTGGTATCGGAGCAGGTCTGGCTGTAGGACGCCCTAGTCCGCGCGAGCGTTAGAAACCGTTAGTATAGAGTCTAGTCGGTTTGCTGCATTTGGTTGCTGCATAGCATGCATATAGACTTATTATATTGCCATTAACGGTTGATCTTGTGAGTGTAGGTGGCATTGGTTTCGATCCACTACCTGCACCCTCCAGTTTTGCATACTTGCTCGTTGGTGTTTGGTGTCATCTCTGTCCCAACGGAGTGATGCCGAGGTACCTAGTGGTGTCGATCACTTGCAGGATTGATGCACAGGTATTGCACCAATATATTCTCTTCAGCCACACCTATTGTTTCGGTGGTAGACATGTTTCTACCCCCGATCTTGCCATCCAACCCGTCGCTTTGGCAACCCTTACCGGTCTTCGTTACCAGAAAAGGGCAATGCCAATAGACCCTGTTTTCCACCACTATCCGACCCTATCACCCATTCACCGGACGAGTACGGTTCCCTTCCGTACGCTTGATGATGATGTGGTCGTGACATCCGTGTTCCGCTACATGATCACCGAGTACGTCCTCATCCCTAAGCCCGTCCAGATGCAACCGGTGCTGAGCCAGCGTTTGGTGTAGCTCTGTTTACACCAACCTCTCCACGCGTTGATTCACTTTCGTGCACACCGCCACAGCATAGTAGCTCGTAGTACCAGAGTTCCCTCGAGAATTGTGTGCTTAAGTAGGCATGCATAGTGAGGTGAATAGCTGTAAAATGTGATGTTGAATGTATGTAATCTTGATGCCTTGTGTGCTTTTGTTCAGTCATTTCTTTTGCTTCTTTCTTTGGGCCTTCGGTGTTACCTTATTTCCCCTTATGAAAGTTGCTCATCAACTGACACCGGACTCGAAGAAATAGTGAGGAATACAAATATTCGGAAGCTCAGCTACCCATTATGGAATTCTTAACCGACTGCATTGTATTGGGAATATCTTATCTGAATGCAAATGATATCCTAGATTGATTATCAGCATCAAGTTTACATCAGTGTGCAACCATCACAATCAGCTGGAAGACAATTTGTGTGCAATACAACAGTACATTTCCAGTCAAAGGGATATCAAGAGTATGTATATATATGGCGTTCAGTTCGCATATCACGGCGAGAAGCTTCTGGAGTAAGCAACCCAGTCTTTCTCCGCACGCTATTAGGGAAGCTTACAAAGCAAGGTTCCGCAATCTTCCTCGGTACGATATGTGGATAGCTTACAGTGTAAGATACTCAGTCTTCTTCGGTAAGCCACCGCAGAAAGCTTCCGGCATAAGGCACCGAATCTTCCTCAGTAAGCAACCAAGGGAAAAGCTTCTGAAGCGCGATACCCAGTCTTCTTCAGCAAGCTATCCCGGCACCAGCTTCGAGCATAAGCTATTCAGTCTTCCTCAGCACACTACTCTCGATGGCTTCCAACACAAGCTATCTAGTCTTCGTCCGTACGGCACTACCAATCAGTCATCGCCATTAGTACAAGATACTACACAGTGAGTTGGCAGCATATGGCAGTGCATCTCTAGAATCAGAACCGTAACAGTTTGGTCAGAAACGCGAGCTACTCAAGACCCAAGTGTCTGCCCCGGGAATCAAATGTTCAGCTACATATACTCCCATATTTATTGTGAACATGCTGCCAAGGTCATCCAAGTCCCTCGTACGAGGATGCAAGCATGGTGAGAATCCGACAACCACATGAGTTATGTAAGAGAAATAAAGCAAGTCATACACCTCAGTGTGATGCAAGGACCGACAAGCTATACCATAAGCCAATTTGGAACAACAATCTTAACAGTGAATATCAAGGCCAGCTTCCTCCCACCCGACAAAGTGATATCATTAACCTCTGTCACAGTCATGTATGATTGACCACAACAGTGAGCTCTATACAAGTAACGGTGAACCTGGTATATGATCATGATGAACCCTTGCTTACCTTTCCCTGGCAACGGCACCAAGCCTGTGTTCTGAGCTGCTTTCGGCCGTTCAGGGTGGATGCCGCCTTTATATTTCTCTTTTCAACAACTGACCTGTGTTCTGAGCTGCTTGTCGTCCGTCTCGGGCAGCTGTTGAGTTTCTTTTGTAGCAGTGACCCTATGCTCTGAGCTGTTCTTCGGCCGTTTTAGGGAACTGCTACATTCTTCTTATCAACACTGCCTCATGCTCTGAGCTGCTTTTCAGCCGACATGAGCCATGGTTGAGTTATTTCAGTAATGTCCCAGATCTGAGTGGTAAAGACCGTTCTGGTGGCTACTGACTTATTTGCCGAGTTCATGCAAAGGTTCGGATGATCATTGCCCCACAGTTAGAGCTTGAGACATGATAAACTTGCCAGTTAAATGTTGCTGCACTGCCTGAGGGTAAGGATAAGGTATGTCGGCCGTAATATTGCACCTGATAGCACCTATGGTCACACGAAGAATTAAGGATATATATGGCCAAGCTCTTTCAGCAAAAGATTCAGAAAAAGAGAACAATAATGAAGGAGCAAGGCCGGCAATACAGGTGTGATAATCGTTGCCCAAACAACACGGTATGGAATCGAGACAAAGAAATCAGCCAAGATGATTCCGAAATCCCTGCAAGCAGTCAGATTCCGCAAGAGAAGCATTGTGATCCTAAGTATTGTTTTGAACCCGGAGGGCATGCACCTAGTAACCCGATGTAAGGATTAAATGTTTCATGTCCACCGACGAAGTTTGTTCACAACTCTATGGATACTATCAGTGCTGGATAAAAGACTGTCACGTCAATTGGAGATCACTCCCGGACTTATGGACATCCCAGGCATGATAATATCAGACAAGCCAGCAAACATAAAAGAATTGAAGTCAGAACAAGGATGAACTTATGAAGGAAGACCTGTCAGAATGTGGGATGTGGCGAAGCAAACCACCCCAGAGCAAGGTAATCAGGTCATATAAAATTCAGTGGGAACATCATATAAAGGAAAAAGGGTACCCGAGTTGGAAACGGTTTCCTCAAGACAGAATATTCATACTTGTTCCATGAACAACCAAATCTCGAGGACGAGATTTATCGTAAGGGGGGTAGGTTTGTAACACCCCGATTTTTGGCCCTTTCTTTTTCTTTTGGATTTCTTCGAATTTTTATTTGGAGTTCTTTTTCGGTGGCTCTGTGGTCTTGAAACCTGGGGAGACCATCTCTTCTACCTCTCCCAAGTGGCTTGTCATTCTCAAATCTATCCCAAGGCCATGTCATTTCCATCTTAGCCCAACCCCAATATTTATTTCTTGGAAATATTCCTTTTTCTATTAAAGGAATAACCCTGTTTGCCCTAGGTTGTGAAGCAACCTATATTTCTGTCTTTCCAAATATTCCCACAAAATTCTCATAAATTATTTGGATCATATCTTCCACAAATATGCCAAAATCCATCCTTGCCTAGTTCAAAAATAATTCAGGAATATTCATTTCCTATTCTGCTCAGTATGGCACTTTGTGAAGGAAGTGCTATTTATATTTTCTTAATTGCCCTCAAAAAATTTGGGCACTCTTTCCTATCCAAATAATTGCCACATGCCAAAATTCAGCTTCAGTTGCCTAGTAAATCTTCTTCAGCAAATTTCCAAAGTTTCTGTCCAGAGAGAAGCTTTGTGAAGGAAGTACTAGCGAGGCTAATCCAACTGAGTTGAAATTTTGGTAGATCATTCATATGATCAAATCATTACTCTCCACCAAATTTGAGCTCCATCCAATAAACTAGGTGAGCACACCTTCAAATCTTGGTTTCTGGTCACAATTTCAGTTTGTGAAGCAACTATATTTTATATTGCTTAAAAAATTATGAAATTAATCCAGGACCTAAATATCCCTATATAATTTGAGCATGCCAAAATTCACATCATTTTGACAAGTAATTTGCTCCACAAAATTCCCCCAAGTTTCTGTCCAGTGTGGAGCATTGTGAAGGAAGTGCCATTTTTATTCATCCAATTGGTATGAAATTTTTATGGTGACTTCATATGCCCAAATAACTATCCTCCACCAATTTTCATCTCAATATAATCATCCAGGTGAGTGCTACTTCCTGATCTAGTTTCTGGACCAGATTTGGCAGTTGTAAAGCAACTATGTTAAATACTGGTCCAAATCCCTTCAAAATCCACAGGATTGTAGTCCTTCCTACCCTAAACCCCTGAGACAACCTGGTTAATTCTTATCCCCTCTAATTGGATCACTATTTCATGCCTAAGTTTGCAACAGCAAACTCCAGTCGATCTCTCACATCAGCTCACAATGATTTTCTTCGATCCATCACCTCAGGGAGGTCCCACCTTCGATGGACTACACTATAGACATAGTGTGTGCGTCCCTAAAGTCCCGCGTGCACCAGTGCACGAGGTGACCACGCAGTCTGGCGCACCGAAAGCGCGCTCTGGGCATCGGGTCCCTCGGCCGCCGCCCAAACATCGAGCTCCCGCCACCACACCATGTCCACAGAGCTGCTCGACCTCTCCTGCATCCATGCGTCCCCTCTGGACCCCTCCCCCTCTCCTCTTTCCTCTCCGGCGAGCCATGCCGCCCCGGGATGCCCGTGGCCGCCGTCGCTTTCCCTCTGTCTTCTTCCTCCCCCGTGGCATCTCTGCACCGAATACACTCCCCCTGGCCTTTCTCTTTCCCCCGCGCGTGCGCGCGCGCACGCGGCCGCGCAAGAGAATTGTCTTCGCGTCCGTGGCAGCACCCGAGAGAGGGCATCGTTGCCATGGCCATATAAGCCCACCCCGAGCTCCCTCGACCTCGCCAACCTCCTCTCCTCCCTCCTAGAAGCCTCCCAGCCTCTCCTCCAAGCTCGAAGAGCTCTCGTTGCTCGCCATTGCCGCCATGGCTGCCGGTGGCCTTCGCCTAAATTGGAGTGCCACAGCCCCTCCCTCTCTCCGATTCCACCACCAGAGGTCTTCTTGAGCTCCCTGGAGCTCCCCCACCTCTTCCCCTCCCCCCTAGTACCCCGTAGCGTCGTGCCCGAACTCCGGCCGTAGCCGCCGTCCGCCGTGGCCGAGGGAGCACGCGCTCCCGCCCTCCTCAAGTTCCGTCTCCTACCTGGGTGGATGCGCCGCGGCGTGCCGAGCTCGCCGGTGGCCGGAGCGTTGCCGGAGACGCCCGGTAGCGCCGGGGCTCGTCGCCGGAGCGCACGGCCTCCTCTGGTCGTCGGGCGCGCGCGAGGAGGAAGGAAAAGACTCAGCCGGCGGGCCCCACCACCCCGCGGTCCCACTCGTCGGTCTAACCAGGCGTTGACCCCGGGCCCGCGCCGATTTAAGTGAAAGCGTATTTTCAAAAATACGTTTTCGCCTATAGGAAGCGTACTCTGTCCCCGCTTTGGGGTGGAATGCGTTTTCGTTTTCTGAAAGTGTATTTCAGAAAGTGCGCTTTCTGTTTAAATCCCACCGGCTGAAACCTCTAATTTGCGGACGTTCGTCCGTTAAGGGCAGAAGTGAACAGATTTTTATTCTTTTTCTGCCTAACGAACGAACGGCCGTAACTCGGCAACCGTAACTCCGATTCAGGTGATTCCAAAGCGCACGATCTTAGTTCGTCGAGCCCGTTCTGATGGGGTCATTTTCATAAGGTTGTCACACTAAGAAAATGACCATTTTGCCCTTGCCCTTAAAACAGCTCCGCCGAGAGGGAAACTTTTCCGGCGATTCTTTCCGCGAGTTCATCGCACCTCTCCCCAGTGAATCCATCAACCCCAGGCAAGCCACAAAAGCCACTTGCATGATGGCATTGCAGTAGCCATGGTTTCCACTTGAATATTTAATATTTGTTTGATCATTTAAATGATTTTGTTAATACTTCGTATATGCTTGTGAGTCCATGTCTATGCTTATGACATGCTCATCTAGTAAGTGAAATAATTAATTACTAATGTTATTCTTATCATATTATTCTTGTAGTCATTTTATATGCTAGTAATAATGTCATGCTCATATGAATTGCTATGGTTTGATATGAAAATACTTGTATATTCATGATCGTCATTATGCCATGCTCATTTGCATCTCGTAGAATAAAAGATTTATCATCGTTGATGTTATGTTGTTAAATGGTTATGTTGCCCATCCATGGTTACACTGATATCATGCTCGCATGCATTGTCATGTTATTTTATTGTGACTCTGCTCATCACCATTCAAATTGAACCTGACATTAATCAAACTTGAACAAATTTGTTGGCTGAGTCATGGTGCCACCAAATTGAGCTAACCAGTGCAGCCACACTTGCCTTATGGAGGGCCCTAATGCGGTCTATTGTCATGCCTCTCGCTGGTGCCTCCTACGAGGGAAGGTTGTGCACTGGCGCTACCCTGGCCCGGTAGGCAGTCATAACCTTGAAGGCCCGAGTTGTATGGATATCCGAGGTCCCCGTTTGGGACGATGTTTATGTTTGGCCACGACGGTGGCGGCCACAGAGGTGGCGGATGTCGCAAGTTGGCATCGGGGTCACCCAGGACATAGCCCAAAGGGGAGTTTGTCGGAGTGGCCGGGAGAGTGTCATGCAATAGACTGGTTTTGTCGGAATGTCGTTGGTCCACCCGAATGGGAGCACGAGGCCATGAGTTCCGTAGTGTGGGTACAGTGTACTAACCTCTGCAGAGTGTATAATCTATCGATAGCCGCGTCCTCGGTCATGGACGCAGTTCGTAGTAGGTCACACTATGGGTCAACAGAAATAATAACCTGAATAATAACAACCCCGGTTCGATGAGAAAGAAGTTGGTTGATCTTTATGTGGTCACGAGTTGATCACGATGGTATTCTTGATGATGGTTGATCATGAGGTGATCGTGTGATGATCACGACAGTAAGAAAGATTGATATCTATGGTGGTTACGAGATAACCTCCGAGCAGAGTAAGTTGGTCCATGAGACCTTAAACGTCGACCCCCTTGCATGCTAGTGCTAGTATCATCATGTTCATATCATGAAATATATGTACATGCTATGCTCATGTTGTTCTAGTAGTATCATGTTCATCATTGATAATTAACCTGTAAATGCCATGCTGTTGTTTGTCTTGATTGCTTTGGTTGGTGTGAGCTTGCGAGTACATTCAAAGTACTCACCTGGCGTGTCATGCCAGATTGCAGGTGATGCCGTGATTGCTTGCTTGTCGAGGATCCTGAGGTTGCGCTCTAGGATACGTCCCAGCCAGAGTCCCTGCGGAGTGGAGTCCATCACCGTTATCGCTGTTCCGCTGCTAGAACTTATTCCGCTTCGAGATGTTCCGCCGCTAGCATAGAACTACCTTAGCAGGCGAAGTGTCGCCGTGCCCCTGTAACCCTTGTAATAATATTGTTAGAAAGGGAGCTGAGAATCCCGTAGCAGATAATTTGTGTAGAATGGAAAATGTCCTTGATGACCCACTCCCTATTAATGATGATTTCCCTGACGAACAATTAGCTGTGATAAATGCTTCTCGTAACACTCCTTGGTATGTAGACTATGCTAATTACATTGTTGCTAAATATATACCACCTAGTTTCACATACCAACAAAAGAAAAGGTTTTTCTTTGATTTAAGACATTACTTTTGGGATGACTGACATTTATATAAAGAAGGAGTAGATGGTATTATTAGACGTTGTGTACCTGAGCATGAATAGGAACAAATCCTATGGAAGTGTCACTCCGAGGCATACGGAGGACACCATGCGTGAGACAAAACTGCACACAAGGTATTACAATCTGGTTTTTATTGGCCTACTCTCTTCAAAGATGCACGTAAGTTTGTCCTTTCTTGTGATGAATGTCAAAGAATTGGTAATGTTGGTAGAAGTCAGGAAATGCCTATGAATTATTCACTTGTTATTGAACCATTTGATGCTTGGGGTTTTGACTATATGGGACCTTTTCC
The DNA here is from genome assembly GCA_039707655.1 of Elymus sibiricus. Lineage (NCBI taxonomy): Eukaryota > Viridiplantae > Streptophyta > Magnoliopsida > Poales > Poaceae > Elymus > Elymus sibiricus. The sequence continues at coordinate 346,524,913 of CM077668.1, forward strand.
TTCCTCTAATGGGTATACTCGTATTTTAGTTGCTATTGATTATGTTACTAAGTGGGTAGAAGCTATTCCAACTAGTAGTGCTGGTCATAACACTTCTATTAAAATGCTTAAAGAAGTTATATTTCCGAGGTTTGGAGTCCCTAGATATTTGATGACTGATGGTGGTTCACATTTTATTCATGGTGCTTTCCGTAAATTGCTCGCAAAATATGATGTTAATCATAGAATTGCATCTCCTTATCACCCTCAGTCTAGTGGTCAATTTGAATTGAGTAATAGAGAAATCAAATTAATTTTGCAAAAGACCATTAATAGATCCAGGAAGAATTGGTCTAAGAAACTCGATGATGCATTATGGGCTTACAGAACTGCTTATAAGAATCCTATGGGTAGGTCCCCTTATAAAATGGTCTATGGAAAATCATGTCATTTACCTCTTGAGTTAGAACATAAAGCTTATTGGGTAATTAAAGAACTTAATTATCATTTTAAACTTGTCGGTGAAAAGAGGTTATTTGATATTAGCTCTTTAGATGAATGGAGAACCCAAGCCTATGAAAATGCCAAGTTATTTAAAGAAAAGGTTAAAAGATGGCATGATAAAAGAATTCAAAAAACGGGAATTTAAAGTGGGTGAGCAAGTTCTATTCTACAATTCTCATTTCAGATTTTTTGCAGGAAAACTTCTCTCTAAATGGGAAGGGTCATATATCATCGAAGAAGTTTATCGCTCCAGAGCTATCAAAAGCAAAAATTCCGAAGGCACCAACCCGAGAGTGGTGAATGGGCAAAGAATTAAGCATTATATCTCAGGTATTCCCATTAATGTTGAAACTAATATTATTCAGACGATGACACTGGAGGAACACATCAAAGAGTCCTTTCGGAATGCTCCATAACCCTGAAAAGGGGTAGGTATGTGATACGATAAGTAAACCGACTCCAAAAATTCCATAAAAAAATATTTCTGTCAGTTTTGGAATATTAGAAAAAATACAAAAATAAGAAACAGCAGAGAGGACCCACGAGGAGGTCACAAGGCAACAGGGCGCGACCGCCCCTGGGGCGCGCCTTGTTGCCTTGTGGGCCCCTCGTGTGCCTTCCCGACTCCGTTTTCCTCTCGTATGCTTGTTCTGCAAGATAAAAATTATTTATATATACTCACGGGTGTTTTGACCACCGCATCATAAGTTTCTTCTCTGTTCTTGTTTCGGGCTGTTTTTCTGATAGATCTAGATCACCATGGCGCCTCCAAGCTCATCCAAGGACAAGTTCTACGAGAAGGTCATCAACCCGTACCTACCGGAGGTGATGAAGCACCCTCAAGCCATTGAGATGCGTGAGGGGGTGCTCCACATCCGGGACGTTCAAGGGCCTAAGAAGACCGGGAGCGAGAAGGCCAGGCTGGAAGCGGTGGAGTAGGAGATCTTCAAGTGTCAAGGGATGGTTGAACGCGGACTCGGTGCTAACCACTCCATGATCACAGAATTCATCCGTGATCATAAGGTGGACAACAAGGATATTGGGGACGTTATCTTCAAGCTCAATGACTAGATTGATCATCTTCAGGCCCAAATCTATGATCTACAAAACCAAAATTTTGAGTATGAGGCCAAGTTCAAAGGTATGAGTTTAGCTGCAAATTTCAGGACTCCGGAAACACGTTCATCCTTTTATGATGGAGAGCCTATGCCTTGGAAGCCTGAGGACAAGCCTATCACTTCATCACCACCATCACCGAAGAAGGAGACTTGAGTACACGGGTATGGGCACCACCCTAGGCTTGTGCCAAGCTTGGGGGAGGTGCCCCGGTATCGTATCACCGTCACTTTTATCATCATTATCCATCTTAGTTCGATCCTTAGTTATTTCGTGATTTAGAGGAATAAAGTTTAAGTATGATTTAGTTTCGAGTGCTTGCTTTGTGATTTATCTATCTATGTAATTGTGTGTGAAAGTTATATAATAAAGATTAGTTTAAGTTGAGTGTTTTGCTTTTGTTGATCCAATCTTAGAAATAAAATAAAGAGAATGAAAAGATCATATGCTAATCCCATGGGGAGTGATGACTTCACATAAAAGAAGTATAATTGATAAAACTTGTTGGAGGTTAACAAACATAGCATCGGTCATTGTTGCAATTCATGAAAAAGTAATAAAGGAAGAGAGGTCTCACATATAGATATACTATCTTGGACATCTTTTATGATAGTGAGCCCCCATTAAATATTCTATGTCAAATAGTCGACGTTGGACAAGGAAGACAACGTAATGAGTTATGTTTGCTTATAATCACATAGAAGTTATATTGTTTTGGATCCTCTAACATGTGGTGCTTGCCCCCTATCTTTTGCTAGCCAAAAATTTCGTACTAAGTAGAGATACTACTTGTGCATCTAAAAAGCCCTTAAACCCAGTTTCATGTCATGAGAGCCCACCATATCTACCTATGGATTGAATAAGATCCTTCAAGTAAGTTGTCATCGGTGCAAAAGCAATAAAAATTGCTCCTAAATATGTATGATCTTTTATTGTAAGGGAAAATAAGCTTTGCACGATCTTGTGATGGTGAAGAAATAAAAATGATAGCCTGCATAATAAAGGTCGCTATCACAAGGGGCAATATAAAGTGACATTCCTTTACATTAAGAGTTTGCACATCCAAAAATAAAAAGTGCATGACAACCTCTGCTTCCCTCTACGAAGGGCCTATCTTTTACTTCATGTATTTACTTTTATGCAAGAGTCAATAGTATTCTCCTCTATTCCGTTTTTATTTTCTCTCTTGGCAAGCATCATGTGGTGGGGATAGATCCAGGCATATATATCTGGTTGAATGTAGGTGATCATGAATTATTATTGTTGACATTACCCTTGAGGTAAATAAGTTGGGAGGCGAGATTATAAGCCCCTATCTTTCTATGTGTCTGACTGAAACTTTTGCTCCATAAGTATGCCGTGAGTGTCAGCAATCATAGAAGACTAAATGATAGTTGAGTATGTGAACTTGCTAAACAAATCTCTTACATAGACTCTTTATGATAATATGATGAATTGCAATTGCTTCAGTGACTGAGATCATAGTTTGTTAGTTTTCAATACGGTTTATGGTTCATACTTTAACTTGTGAATGAATTGTCACTTTTTCATGAGAAGTTTTATGATGATATATTGCTGTTAAAATAAAGATCATGATGCCTTCATCTCCATATTTTATTTTTATCGACGCCTCTCTCTCTCTAAACATGTGGTCATGATTATTTGTTTCGGCTTTCACTTGAGGACAAGCGAGGTCTAAGCTTGGGGGAGTTGATACGTCCAATTTGCATCATGATTTCCTACTGTTATTTATAATGTATTTGATCATTATTTCACTTTATGATGCAATTCTTATGCCTTTTCTCTCTTAATTTGCAAGATTTATATGAAGAGGGAGAATACCGGCTACTGGAATTCTGGACCTGAAATAGCTACAGCAGAGATACCTATTCTACAGAGCTCCAATTGACCTAAAATTTCACGGAGATTTTTTATTGAATATATAAAAAAAATACTGGAGAAAAGACATACCAGAGGGGACCCACCAGTTGCCCACAAGGCAACAGGGCGCGGCCCCCCCTGGGTGTGCCCTGATGCCTTATGGGGCCCACAGCTGGCCTCCGGCCCCTTCCTTCTGCTATATAGGCTCATTTGCCCTAAAAAAATTATAGAGAAGACTTTTGGGATGAAGCGCCGCCATCTCGAGGCGGAACCTGGGCAGGAGCAATTTTGCTCTCCGGTGGAGCGATTCCGCTGGGGATACTTCCCTCCGGGTGGGGGAAATCGAAGCCATCGACATCACCAACGATCCTCTCATCGTGGGAGGATAAATCTTCATCAACATCTTCACTAGCACCATCTCATCTCGAACCCTAGTTCATCTCTTGTATTCAATCTTTGTCTCAAATCCTCATATTGGTACATGTGGGTTGCTAGTAGTGTTGATTACATCTTGTAGTTGATGCTAGTTGGTTTATTTGGTGGAAGATTATATGTTCAGATCTTTAATGATATTCAATACCCCTCTGATCTTGAACATGAATATGATTTGTGAGTAGTTACTTTTGTTCTTGAGGACATGGGAGAAGTCTTGTCATAAGTAATCATGTGAATTTGGTATTCGTTCGATATTTTGATGATATGTATGTTGTTGCTTCCTTTAGTGGTGTCGTGTGAATGTCGACTACATGACACTTCACCATCTTTGGGCCTAAGGGAAGGCATTGTGGAGTAGTAATTAGATGATGGGTTGCTAGAGTGACAGAAGCTTAAACCCTAGTTTATGTGCTATTCTGTAAGGGGTTGATTTGGATCCATATGTTTCATACTATGGTTAGATTTATCTTAATTCTTCTTTCATAGTTGTGGATGCTTGCGAGAGGGGGTAATCATAAGTGGGAGGCTTGTTCAAGTAAGAACAGCACCCAAGCAACGGTCCACCCACATATCAAATTATCGAAGTAGCGAACGCGAATCAAACAAACATGATGAAAGTGACTAGATGAAATTCCCATGTGTCCTCGAGAACGCTTTGCTTATTATACGAATTTGTTCCGGCTTGTCCTTTGCTATAAAAAGGATTGGGCCACCTTGCTACACCTTTGTTACCGTTACTATTTGTTACTTGTTACAAATTACCTTGCTATCAAACTATCTATTACCTATAATTTCAGCGCTTGCAGAGAATACCTTGCTGAAAACCGCTTGTCATTTTCTTCTGCTCCTCGTTGGGTTCGACACTCTTACTTATCGAAAGGACTGTGATTGATCCCCGATACTTGTGGGTCATCAAGTATTCAAGCAGAGTACTAGCATCATCACAAGTTTCATTTATAGCAGAAGTAGTATCATCAATTACTTGCGACATATCAGAATGAATAGTAGGTGGTGGTGTCGCAAGTCTACTTAAAACAGATGGTGAATCAAGTGCGGAGCTAGATGGCAATTCCTTACCTCCCCTCGTCTTAGAGGGTACGATCTTAGTCTTAGCGTCTTTCAGATTCTTCATAGTGTAAAATCCCAAGTGAACTCAATAAATAGAGCTATGCTCCCTGGCAACGATGTCAGAAAAAAAGGTCTTGATAACCCACAAGTATAGGGGATCGTGACAGTCTTCGAGGGTAGTATTTCACCCAAATTTGTTGATTCGACACAAGGGGAGCCAAAGAATATTTATGAGCCTTAGCAGTTGAATTGTCAATTCAACCACACCTGGGATATAATATTTCTGCAGCAAAGTGTTTAGTAGCACGGTAGTTTGATAGTTTTGATAGTTTCAGTAACAGTAGCAATAGTAACAGGAACAGTAACAGAAGCATTTTTTGATGATTGTAACAGCAGCAGCAGTAGTAACTTAGCAAAGATCAATATGAGAAAAGCTTAGGCATTGGATCAGCGATGGATATTTGTGTTGGATGACATTCATCATATAACAGTCACAACCTAGAGCGATACACAACAGCTCCAATTCATCAATATAATGTAGGCATGTATTCTGTATATAGTCATACGTGCTTATAATAAGAACTTGCATGACATCTTTTGTCCTACCCTCCCGTGGCAGCGGGGTCCATAAGGAAACTAAGAGATATTAAGGCATCCTTTTAATAGAGAACCGGAACAAAGCATTAACACATGGTGAATACATGAACTCCTCGAATTACAGTCATCCCCGGAGAGTATCCCAACTATTGTCACTTTGGGGTCTACGGATCAGAACAATAACAAGTGCATATAACTAGCAGATAGGATCAAGAACTCAAATATATTCATGAAAACATAGAGGGTTCAGATCTGAAATCATGGCACTCGGGCCCTAGTGACAAGCATTAAGCATAGCAAAGTCATAGCAACATCAATCTCAGAACATAGTGGATACTAAGGATCAAGCTCTAACAAATTGACTCGATTACATGACAAATCTCATCCAACTTCATCACCGTCCAGCAAGCCTACGGAGGAATTACTCACACCCGGTGGTGAGCATCATGAAATTGTTGATGGAGAAGGGTTGATGATGACGACGGCGATGAATCCCCCTCTCCGGAGCCCCGAACGGACTCCAGATCAGCCCTCCCGATGAAGAACAGGAGGTGGCGGCGGCTCCGTATCGTAAAACGTGATGAAACTTTCTCTTTGATTTTTTCTCCGCGAGACGGTACTTATAGAGTTGGAGTTAGGGCAAACGGAGGCATGTGGAGCCCCGGGGGGTGGGCGCGCCCCTGAGCTTGTGGCTCCTGGGTGGCCCCCCTCCAGTAGTTCTCTTCGCCAATATTTTTTATATATTCTGAAAATAATCTTCGTAAATTTTTAGCTCAATCCGAGAACTTTTATTTCTGCACAAAAACAACACATGGTAGTTTCGCTGAAAACATCGTCAGTCCGGGTTAGTTTCATTCAAATCATGCAAATTAGAGTCCAAAACAAGAGCAAAAGTGTTTGGAAAAGTAGATACGTTTGGGACGTATCAGCTATCAACCTTTTTCTTGTGCTGTTACCGGGGAGTTGAGCACGTTTGGTCTTTGTTTTAAGTTTTATTATTTACTATGTACTAAGTTATTTTGTAGGTCTAAGCAACCATGACTGAGTTTGCACATTTGTACCAACTCACCGCAATTAAATTCTCGGGACCGCCTATCAAAGACACCTTCACATCTATAGGGCCGAGACCCAATGGTGAAACTTATGAAATCAACCCAAGTTTACTCAATTTGCTATAGAGTAAACAATTTACAGGGGCCGGTACAGAGGACCAATACCAATATATGCAGCTTTCTGATGAGATATGCGGGGAATTTAAACTTAATGCTTTCACCTGTGATAAAATGAAACTGAAATTATTTGGCCATATTCTAACCGCCAAGGCGAAAGCATGGCTACTTATTCATCCTGCGGGTACCTTTGACACTTGAGAGAAATTATCTAGTGCGTTCTTTGCTCACTTTTATCCAGAAAAGAAGACATATGAAGAAGACACGTGATTGGAAGCTTCCTACAAAAACTAGATGAAAGTTTGGTTAAAGCTTATCTAAGGTAATAATCTCTTCTCGGCCAATGCATGCCCTCATCATACGGTATTGCATTTTTTTATGGAGGGATGGATAGCTAGTATAAGGGAATGGTGGACCTTGCATTTGGAGGGGTATTTATGGACCTTAGCATTACTCAAGCATAGGGGTTGCTAGACAAAATTTGATTTAATCAAGAATCTTGAGATATGGATAAAGGGGGTAAAGCAGGAGTAGAGCTTGATTACGGTCGTGTTAAAACCTTCTCCGAATCAGGTGAAATAAATGATATGAGCAGAGATTTGCATGTGGACCCTAACTTTGTTTTGTAGATCATAAAGGATTTTCCGAGCATTTACAAGTACCCAAAGAAAACTGGGAGCACTACACCAAGAAAGCCAAGGAGGCGAGGTTGGTGTCCGTCATATTTTTTTCTGCAATATTTCAGTTGGACCCAAAATACAACATTCTCAGAAAAAGGCACAATGGGGAGGAGAAAATATCAAAAAGCACAAGAAAAAGGTGGAGGTTAGTCAGTGCGGAATTAAACCTCGTATAGATATCATCAAGGAGCCTGTTGTACACAAAGTAGTGATTGATAATGACATATTATTAGATAAAGACACAACCTCTTATATTAATGGATGCACGGAAGGTAAAACTCAGGTAAACCCATTTTGTCGTGTTCTTTCGGAAGCACATATTATTTTGGCATGTGCGGATTGGCTTCTCCTATTAATATTATCATTTATAGCCTTTATGCTAAGATTTACAATGATATATCTCCTTCAGTTTTCGAACGGACTGATATGATTATTAAGCTTGCTGATAAAATTGATAGGAACGTTTTGGTATCCTTGGGATGTCAATATTGGAACCGACTGATATGATTATTAAGCTTGCTGACAAAACTGATAGGAACTTTTTGGTATCCTTTGGAATGTCAATGTCATTTTTCGGTTCGTTTATTTACCCTATTGATCTTTTTGTTTTTAGAATCTCGGAAGATGCTCATTGCCCCATAGTATTTGGGAGAGCTTTCTTGAATGTTGCACGTGCGGATATGGATCATTTTCTTTCTTCCAGGGGAAGAAAGAAAGGCGATCTCACCTGCCCTTGCGACAAGAATTCCGGCACTGTCCTTCGCCGGCTCCCCTTCGCTGACGGCTTCTTGGTCATCGATGGTGAGGGGGGTTGCCAGATCTCGCGTGTGCGGACCTGTGTAGCAATAGGTTAGTGCCCTGGTAGATTATATTTTGGGTCATTTGACGTCTTGGCTTCGGCGATGGCGACAGCGGAGCTGAATAAAGAAGCTCCAAATCCTTCTTCGACGACGCGTTATGTTTCATGGTCGGTGATGGATTTGGAAACTAGTCTGTTCAAGCAGGGATGGAGTGGCGGCGACGCCATTTTTGTGGTGGACTTGTATCCTCGGGTTCCGTCGTTGTGATGTCGTTTGCTCCAGTGTCGGCGTGGAGCTTGGGAGGTAATCTAGGAGCGGACGCGGATTGTGGTCTGCGTTGACGAATCTGGAAGACGGTGGATCGTGTGCTGGGTTCGTGGTTTGCGGCATGCAAGTGTGGTTTCCTTTTCCGATGTGTTAGTCAAACGGGGGCGCAGATCTGGAGTTCGATGGCTTGTCCAGGGTGCTGCCCCGGCCAGATTCTTTCAAGTCAATGGCTTCGCCTTTGGTAAGCTACTTTAGAGGTCTGAAAAGCTACACATCAGTGATTGAGCCGCGTCGAGCTCGGACGAAGAGGTGATCCGTCACAATTAACTTTGGTGGCTGTTGCGGTGGTGCCCAAGGAAGGTGGTGGGTGTTGGCCTCAAGCTCAAGGGATTCTTTGGTCTCGATTGTTTTCCTTCTTGGCTGGTGGTCCTTTGTGCAAAAGCTAGTGTTTTACTGCCTTTTTAGTTTTGTCACGTCGGTGTATACGTGGTTTGTAATTTGACATTTATTATATGAATGAAACGCGTATTACCACGCAAAAAAAAAAAAGACAAAGCAAAATCAATAAGCAGAAGAAGCTTCCCTGTAAATAAGAAACAGAGTCCATGTGTGCTAGCGCATAGCAATGTCCGGTTGCTCCGAAGATAACAACAAAGGAATCATCCCTTGAATCCTCAGTTAATTTAGGATTAGTTTGATATAGGCACTTGTGTTGTCTGTCCTACTTAAAAGACATTTGAAGACTTCCGTTTTCGGTTTTGCCGGCACTTTTTCATCGATTGTTCTTGGAAATTGCCACAGCGAAGCTAATGTTCATTTTTGATACATAATCACATTAGTATTAGTAATAAAGTGTCAGGTAAATTACGGTACTTACTTATAAAATATTTATGTCCCGTTGCAGCTCACAAACAAATATCTAGTGTAGTGTTAAAAACGCTATTATATTGTGAGACGAAGGAAATAATTTATGAACAAAATTGTACTAGAGTGTGCATCATGTTTCCTTCTCATTTTTCCTTGTTAAATAAAGAAACGGACTCATCACCACATAAATATACCGTATCATCAGTAGTAATGAGCAACGGTCCAACATTCCTTGTACCTCCCGCCACATCCGAGGAGGAGCTCACCATGGAGCTCGTCCTCTACACAACGTACATCCTCCTCCTCGTCTCCTCTCTGTACGTCCTCCGCCACTACGCCGACGCCCGCCGCAACCTGCCGCCGGGTCCCCCGTCGTGGCCTCTCATCCGAAACCTCCTCGACCTCGGCACCCTGCCGCACCGCTCCCTCGCGCGCCTCGCGGAGCGCCACGGCCCGCTCATGACGCTCCGCCTCGGCGCCCTCACCACCGTCATCGCCTCCTCTGCGGACACCGCCCGCGACGTCCTCCAGCGCCACGACGCCGCCTTCTCCGCGCGCTCCGTGTCCGACGCCGCCCGCGCGTGCGCCTACGACAGCCTCTCCATGGGCTGGCTCCCGCCCAGCAGCCCCCACTGGCGCGCCCTCCGCAAGCTGTGCTCGGGGGAGCTCTTCGCGCCGCACCGCCTCGACGCGCACCAGTCCATCCGCCGCGAGAAGGTGCAGCAGCTCGTGTCCCACGTCGCTCGGCTGTCACGGGAGGGCGCGGCCGTGGACGTCAGCCGCGTCGTGTTCACCACCGCGCTGAACCTGCTCTCCTGCACCATATTCTCAGCCGACATCGCCGACCTCGACGACAGAGAAGGAACGGGGCAGTTCAGGGCCGTGATCGCAAGCTTCACGGAAGTCGTCGGGCTGCCCAACCTGTCGGACTTCTTCCCTGCGGTCGCGCCGCTCGACCCGCAACGGCTGAGGAAGCGCCTCGCCGCGGTGTTCAAGCGGCTGCATGCCATATTCGACGAGCAGATAGAGCGGCGCATGCGGGAGCGCACCGCCGGCGAGCCGCCCAAGGATGACTTCCTGGACGTGTTGCTGGACTACCGCGGCCTGGAGGATGGCCGGGGACTCGATCGGGAGATGCTGCGCGCATTACTTGCGGTATCTTCTATCGCCTTTAGTAATTCTCGATGGACTAATAAGTCACTTAACATTGACACTGTCATGCCTAAAGTTGCACCGCTTGAAGTTTGCAATTACAGTCAAATGCTAGTGCAATTCTTGATTTATAGTTTAGAACTTTAGATATAGTGTAACTTTGATACGATCATGGTTATAGATGTTGATCTGAAGACTTAGAAAGTGGCTATGATTTTTTTTTTTAAATGGGACAACTTATAGATTGAAGGTTCCTCGCTCTGGCTAATTCTCAGTGAGGACCAAGAACTTTTCCTGAAATTGCACGCAGTTAAGCTAAAGTTTCACTATCTGAGGTTGTGTAGTTTGTGTAATTTAACTTTAATTCATGGTTTATACATCAAGTGACATGGAATGACTAGATGAGGATTGTGAATTGGTGATTTAAGAATTCAGACATGTGATGTGACTGCATTAAGAAAAAATTCAGTCAATTTGCAATTAGATGATCTCTTCCTAAGTGACATGGGATGACTGGATGAGGATTGTGAATGTTGAATTAAAAGTTTAGACATGTGATGTGACCGCATTAAGAAAAAAAAAAACAGGCAATCTGCAAATAGATGATCTCATCTTTTATACCCAGTGTGCTCATTAACGATTTAAGGGCTCTGTCAGTCTTCCAAAGCATGTGCATGTTCGGGTATGAATACTCAGGTTTCGAGTATTTTCCCCCATTTTACTTTGGCGTTCGTTGATTTGTCCTGGGTTATCTTATACTCGTTTTGTCACGCAGGATTTGTTTATAGCTGGAAGTGATACAAGTGCAACAACCTTCGAGTGGGCAATGGCTGAGCTGCTACAAAACCCATCAGCCATGGCGAAAGCTCGTGAAGAACTCGCAGAGGTGATTGGCTCAAAATCAGAAATCGAGGAATCGGACATTGGCCAACTCGAGTACCTCCAGGCTGTCATGAAAGAGGTGTTCCGCCTTCACCCTCCCGCTCCATTCCTAATACCCCGCCAAGCCGAAGCGACCACAGAGCTAAGGGGTTACACTGTGCCCAAGGGCACGCGCATGATGGTGAACGTTTGGGCGATTGGCCGAGACAACGAGCTGTGGTCTGAACCAGAGAGGTTCATGCCGGAGAGGTTCTTGGGGAAAGAAATGGATTACCGAGGTCGGGACTTTGAGCTCCTTCCGTTTGGTTCTGGCAGAAGGATCTGTCCAGGGATGCCGCTGGCTGTGCGCATGGTGCATCTGATGCTTGCGACGTTGTTGTACCGGTTTGAGTGGAGACTTCCAAGAGAAGCGGAGGAGAATGGGGTGGACATGGGGGAGAAGTTTGGGATAGTGCTAGCATTGGCCACCCCTCTCCAGGCCATAGCTGAACCAATTTAACTCAAGAGTGAACCGATGACAAATACTTGCAGCCAATCCGCTAGTTCCTTTCTTCTCGTTCGCACACCAAAATAAATATGATGTCCCAATTAGTGCAGGCTGCTAGACAATAATTTAAGTCTTAAATACTTGCTCTTTTGACTCGAGTGCATTATCATCTTTAGAAGGTCCAGATGGACGATATTCAGACATTTCATAGTGGATAGTATCATAGACCAGTATTGTAATGTATGATAATAGTTTAATTACTACCTTTTTAGGACCGAAAGAGCGGTTTAGCAGGACCCGAAGCTGCGTTGATATTAAAACAGTGGTACGCGAGAGTCTACAAAAGAACTCGGAATTCAAACCTAAACGACAAACCGGTCGGCGATCAAAAATGTTTCAATACTCCAAGCCATATCCCAGCTAAGTTCATTTCATTTCATTTAATTCCGTGGCAACGCACGAGATCCATGCTCATTCCGTACCACGACATCACTTCCACGGCCTCACGTAACCTCAACCCAAATGCGCTAGTGACAAAAGGAACAAACAACGTCCGAGTACAATCACACACATAGTCATGCGATGTAACACCCCCAGTATCATACTACAGTGATCTCTCCCTAATGGTGGTCATGTCATCATGATCACTAAGCCAATCTACCACTTGTCCAAAATCAAAGCCAAATTCCAATTTGAATTGCATGTCAAATATTCACTTCTTCTGTCATGCAATCAAAATAGTTCATTATTTGGCAAATATTCTCTAAGTATTTTTCATGATGAGACCAACCTCATTTGGATTCCCAAATTGCCCCTGGGAATTAATTTAGTGGTCCAGCAGCATTTAATTTGGCCTTTTCCATTTCTAAAATCGGTTAAGCAATTTAAATTGCTCTGAAACTTTTTGTGCAGCACCACAATATTGTGCTTGGTTTATGTGCAAAGTTTCTCAGCTAACAAAAATCATTTGATAGCTCAACTAATTGCAAACAGTAGCTAATTCCTTTTGACAGAAAAAGAAAAAGGCAGAAACTGCCCTGTGCACTTTAGCCCATGAAGCAACAGTAGCAGGAGCCAGCCCAGCCCACTAACACCGTCCCCTACCTACTCCTCCCCCTCGTGTCGACGCCAGGAGCCATCGCCGGCGCCATTTCCGCGTGATGGGCGACACCGAGGCCACATGAGCTCGCCTGGGAGGAGATATGGGTGTCCCCGACCCCCTGCTAACCCTAGGCCACACCTCTCCTCCCCCTCGCCTCGCTCTCGCCCGATCTGGGGCTCTCCCGAACGTAGTCGCCGCCGTGCCGTCGTCGTTCCCGTGGCCATCGGCCTCCTCGCGCTGCGCCACCTCGTCCAGCGGACTCGCCGTTGTCGTCTTCTTCGTCCTCGCCTTCGGATCGGAGCAGCAGGGCTGCGTAGCCGCCGCCTTCGTCCTCGTCTCCGCCCACGGCCGCCGCCGCCGTCACCGTTGATCTGCACCACCCCAAGCCACCCCGGCTTCCCCGAGCTCTCTCCTACCCTCGATGTGAGCCTCGGCCCCTCGTGACCTCTCCCCTCTCTTCCCCGTGCCCTCCGGCACCTTTTGCCGCTAGCGCCGCCGCTCGGCCGTCATCGTAGCGGTCGACTCCGACCACCCCCGTGCCATCCACGGCCACCATCGGACGCGGCGCGTCGAGCCCGTTCCGTAGGGCCAAGCCCCGGGCCAAATGGTGGCCGGGAGAGCCGTCGGTATGGACGCCGCCGGCGAAGCTCCGGCGACGCTGACGTGTCCGGCGTCTTTTAACGCTAATGACGCCTATTAGATTAGCCCAGAGAGACTGACAGGCGGGCCCCACCGTTAGTTAAATCAGTTTAATTTTTCTGGTTAGTATTAGATTAATTACCGTGGCCCACGCGTCAGCTTTGACTACGCTGACGTGGCGTTGACTGGGCCCAGTCGTCAGTGACTACGGCCAGATGACATGTGGGCCCCCTTTGACTTCGTTGACCAGTCAACTGGTCAACAGTTGACTGGGCTGACTGGGTGTTGACTGGGCCCTGGCCCCACCTGTCATCCACTGTGGCTAGCCCACAGTGGGTGTAAAAAGTATCTGCACTGTTCATTTTCAAATTAAATAATTCCAGGAATTTCAGAAAAATTTTAAAACTTTAGAAATTCATAGAAATTCAACCGTAGCTCAGATGAAAATAATTTATATATGAAAAACGATCAGAAAAATATTGTAACACCCCAAAAATTTAACCATATTTTTATTAAGAAAAATTTGGCCAGAAATAAAATTTTGAATTATATTGGGTCTTTTATTATTTTCGGAGTCTTTTCTGTTTTCTGTTTTCCAAAATTCTTCCCTCCATTTAGAAATTTTTGTAAAATATAGTGGGAATTGGTAGTTGTCTTAAATCAATTCAATTATATTTTAAATAACAAAAGGAAATATTTTCATAATAAAATTTTGCCCAAGATAATTCTTTTAATAGCATTTTCAATTCTTTAAATGCCTCTGTTGCACTACAACTATTTTAAATAATTCTCCTAAAATTCCAAAAAAATTATGAGGGGTCATGTGAGGCCTATAAATCACTTTTATGCAAAAACCCAACTTGGTATTTTGGAAATTTTGAGTAAAACATCCTCTTTTCAATTATGTCCCATTCTTGAGTTTTAACTACAACCTCAATTTTTCTTGCTCCAAAAATTCTGCAATTATTCCAACTTACAGTCCTTCCAACCAAACCCTTAAGTCCAGAAGATCATCTCCAATTACCTCTTTTTAGTTCACCAAATAAATACTCCAAGTTTCTGTCCAGAACTGAAATTCACCAAAACTTGCACTTGCAAGTTTTTAATTTTGTCCAACCAACCCTGCCATCCTCTTTATCATCTAAAGAGGCACCATCCTGCCAAATTTCACTTCCAACAGAGTCTTCTAGATAGCCCTAGCATTTTGTCAAGCAGCTTATGTGCATGACAGAAATTTCGCACTTTTATAAACTACAAATACCACTTGCTCTCCTGTCCAAAACAGCATGTCCAGTAGTATTGCCATCATTGTCAGCACAGCCCTACCAAAAATCAGCTCGAGTAGATCCACTTAGTGTGCTCTGGCATTTGATCGAACAGTTTGCCCGCGTGCAGAGAGCGCGGCCAGTGTGCACGAATTGCAGCCATGGCATCGAGCTACAGCCGCCCCTCTGCTGCCTCTCCTGCTCGCCCTAGTCCTCTCCTGGATCGTCTGATCCTCCCCAACGCTCGCCGACACCCTTCCCTGGCCTCTAGCACCGCCTTCCGCCGACCACAGCCCCCACCGCCGCAGCCTTCTCGGGCACGGCACCGCCCAGGAGCCCCTGGCCAAACCCCGAACGCCAGCTTGCCCTCGCCTTAACCCTCACCTACCTGAGCATATCCGCAGCTCACCGACCACCCACCAACCCCAACGGCCTCGCCACCGCCCACAACTACTTCGACGGCGCCATGAATGGCCGCCGCCATGAACCTTCCTCGGTAAGCCACGGAACCGCCTCACCCGCACTATAAAACCCCTCCTCGAGCTTCCTCTCGTCGTCAATGCAACTCCCTCCACCCCTCTGCACTTCCCCGAACAGCCCGGCAACTGGAAACGGTCGCCTTCTTCCTCTCCGGTAGCTACGGCCACCGTCACATCTTCATCGATTCCGACGCCACCCGAGACTCCCCCTCTCCACTCTCTGCACCAGAAGCCCCCACGCGGTCCCGCAAACCCATTCCCCCACCCAATTTTGCTCGGGAGCCACCGTGGGCGAAGACCCCGATTCGCCGTCGCCGGAGTTCCGCGGGAGATCTCGCCGCCGACGACTAGGTGGACCCCAGAGACCGTGCCGTACCTCTACAGGATCGCCAGGCCCTACCGGTCACGCAGGTGGCCTCGGCTCCCCGAACGGCGCCGCCGTTCGCCGACGAGCTTCGCCGGAACGCCGCCTCTGTTCGGCCAGAAGAGAGGGCGCGCGCGGGCGACTGGTCAAACCTGACCAGTGGGCCCGCGGGCCCCACTATCAGTGGCCCAGTCCCACCGACTCGGTTGTAAGTGGAGACGGAATCCACTGAAACCGCCTTCGCGCGAGGAAGACGTATTCCATGAATACGTTTTCGGCGTCATCACCTCTTCCGCGCGGCTGAGCGGCTGGGCCGGGCCCAGTGGCACCGCGCGGTTAAACAACACTCAGGGCGCAGCTCTATTCCATTCCTTTTTCTTTTCCAGTAAACCTCAAACAATTCCACAGTAGCCATTTCAAATCCAAATATGATGATTCAAATTTCTAAATACTTCTAAAATTATGCTCTATTAATCTAGCTAGGGTGAACATTTTTGCTAAGCTCTGTTTCTGTAGGATTTATTAAATAGTCCATTTTAGTCATTTATTTCAGCGTAGGAAATTCCTAGGAAAATCATATGAACTCCAAATAATTTGATTCTTTTTCTGTAATTCCTAATATTTCATCTAGTTTATTTTAGTATTTATTCCAAAAATTTCCAAGCAACTTTTTAGCACTGCTTTTGCTTTATGTGGTAATTTCAATATTTTTGAAAATAGGAAATGGAGGGAAGATAAAATTTTCAAAACTTTTGGTGTGCACCCAATATTTCTGCATGCTCAAGGCAAGCATCTTGAACACTTGATATGGTGATTGCATGGTAGTTTGTTTGCAAGAATAATTGATTCATCCATATGTTAAATTCAAATGAAAATTTGCATGCATGTAGTGTTGGCATGTTTCCTCGTACCGTGCAACGTGTGCTTGTCATGACTAACTTGCAGGAGCAGGTATATGAGAAATACTGTTACCGGCAAAAGGGTGATCACGTTGGAGCGTGATCATGCCTTGTTGGGACATGCAAGGGCTGTGGCCCTGTTTTGGTATTGCTATTGAAAGAACACTTTATTGTGCTAACCACTGCAGGAAATACATAAGCCTCCTGAGTCGACCGTAGATCGAGTCTTGTTCCGGTAACCCCCAAACTTGAACCGTGCGACCACATGTCCCTGCCGCAGGTAGGGTATGGTTCAGTAAGTTGCTAACCCCTTTCTTACACACACCGTACAGAGAGGCCATAGTGAAAGATACCATTGGCCCATGGTAGGCATGTTACTTGGTCCGGGGGCATGGGTGTCTCCGGTTGTAGCCGGAGAGGGGTCGCACCCCTGTTTGCGCGCCGATATAAATATTGTGATCCCATGCTATTGGAGGCCGTTGAATGAGGCATTCCCACTTAGAGTTTTACTTTATCATTGCCTTGGGTGATTCCTGGCTTTGGTAAGTTAAGCTGGTGTGTGCGGGTTAGGTGTGTTTTCAACCCAAAGACCGTAATGGGAATTAGCCAGCGTCACGGTGCTGACTAAAGAAATCTCATACACGTGGGTAAAGAGTACACCCTCTGCAGAGTTATACCTATTCGAATAGCCGTGTCCGCGGTTAAGGACTACAGTCTGGGTTAGTCAAGTGTCGGTCTTAGTGTCGGTCTCCGGAGGAAAATAATTAAAATTGAGCATTATTTATTTTGCAGGATAATTATTGTCACCACTGACGCTATCAGGAATATTATTGTTGTCATGAATATTATTGTTATTATTATGGACTAACCGTTTCTCTTATTTTTATTTTCAGAGTATCTCATGGGCTGGCTAGACTACCCGGGTACTCATTTATTTTCAAGACCTCTCATGGCGTCGCTTGAGATTTCGGATGGTCCTGTCTCGTCCGATTCTCTTTTAGACACCCGTTTGGCATTTCTTTTCAAGACCTCTCATGGCGTCGCTTGAGATTTCGGATGGTCCTGTCTCGTCCGATTCTCTTTTAGACACCCGATTGGCATTTCTTTTCAAGACCTACCGTGGCGTCACTTTTAGACACCCGACTGGCATTTCTTTTCAAGACCTCTCGTGGCGTCACTTGAGTTCTCGGATGGTCCTGTCTCGTCCGATTCTCTTTTAGACACCCATTTGGCATTTCTTTTATATTTTCTTTTGGATTCTCGGGCGGTCCTGTCTCGCCCGATTCTCCATTAACTTTCTTTGTTTGTCACTAACATTTCGTATTTATTCTTCAGCACCGTATTAATATCCGTCATGCCATGCTTTAATTTCATTCAGCATATGCATATAAATTAATCCATCATGATCATATGCATTCGGTATATCTTTTGTTCATTATGTTTGCGAGTACATTCAAAAGTACTCACTGGCTTGTCCCTGGCTATTTACTTGGCCAGGTCAGGATTTCAACGAGGAGTACTACAACGACGTCCATGCGGAGCCTAGGATAGCAGCCACGCGGGATAGGAATTATCTGGGTCAGCTGTTCCTGTGGGATAGGAGTCCCTTCGGCATTGGAGAACCACGAGCCTCTTCCGTCATCCTCACTAGAAATCATTGTTGTATCATTAGACCTTTATGGTCTTATATCCAATTCTTGTAATTGCTTGGTAATCTGTAACAAGGACGTGTCCACCAGTAACAGTAATCCTGGGCTGGTGACGACACGAGGGGTTAATTTCTGGGACATCATGTCCCGGAAAACCGGCCCCGACAAATATGATGAATCCGAATATGCCATCCACATGCCTGCCACACACTTCTAACATAACAAACATTGAACTTTTGCTACCGGTACCGCTATATGAATAGTGCTTAGAGTCGGGAAAATATTCCCGAATATTTTTCCGCTTCTTTTAAAATGCCAAGTAATGCATTAGAGCATATCACCAACACTTCTTGCCGTGCCATGCATTTGTGTTGCATTTGTTTGCTTAGTTGTTTATTGTTTCACCCTCCGTTACTTCCTTTCCGGTAGACTTCGAGACCGCTGTTGATCCGGTGACCGACTACTTCACCGTCGAGGATCCGTTTCTGTCTGCAGAGCAACCATGCAAGCAAAAACCCCTTGATCATTCCTATATCGCCCATTCTTTCTCTCCCATGCTTGCATTAGATTTGCTACTGTGATTGATTGCTCCTATTTCGATGCATAGCCTTTTTTTGGTAACTGTTGTTGATACCTTACCTGCTATCCTAAATGCTTAGTATAGGTTGGTTAGTGATCCATCAGTGGCCCCGCACCCTTGTCCGTGTTGCCATGCTTTGTTTCCGAATGTTTCGATCAACGCGATCGACGTGCAGAGACCAACACAGCACCGCACCCCCCTTAGTTGTACGACTCTGCAGAGCTACTATCGAGTGCCGAGGGTGATACCTCCTACCTCACTCCTGATGATATCTCTGTAGCGTAGCTAGTCGGTTATGGGTTAACAAGGGTGATTCCCCTTTCACCACCTCCGATGATGCATCTGTCGTGCAACTCCTCAAGTGTGAATCCATCGAGGGTGATTCCTCCGGGTTCACCTTGACGATTACATCGAGTGGGAATCCATCGAGGGTGATTCCTCGGATTACCCTCTTGATGTTACGGCCACACGGTTACCTTTAACTGTTGCCCCCCCCCCCCCATGTACTGTTAATGCGGGACTGAAGGGACAGGAGGTACCACCCCGGTAGAGGTGGACCTGAGTTCCCGACAGTCTCTTGGGAAGTCGGGTTGACCTGGAGGGTACCCGCGAGATAATTATGTGGCACGGCCAGGCATTCCTGGCCCTTGCAGTAAGTCCACGAGACGGGGCGACGGGACCACAGCTCGTGGATCACTGATTGTCACCGCGAGCTCCCAACACACTAATGGGTTAGTGTCGGTACCAAAACCGGCAGATCTCGGGTAGGGGATCCGAACTATGGGTCTAGGAATCGATGGGTAACAGAGAACGTAGAGACGGCGATTTACCCAGGTTCGGGCCCTCTCGAAGAGGTAATACCCTACGTCCTGCTAGATTGTATTGATGTGATTGTATGAAGGTTACAGAGTTGATCTACCTCGAGATCGGATGGGCTAAACCCTAGGCAATGGATATGATGATCCTCTACGGACTAAGCCTTCTGGTTTGTATAGACACCAGAAGGTCCTAGGGTTACATATGGTCGGTTACCATCAGGGGATAAACATGCCGGTCACACCAATTGTTCCTTGGAGGGGACGCCAAGTCTTCGGAGGTTTTCTTCTGACACACGGGGTAGCCCACAATCCGGCCTTCCATTGACGAGTAGAGAGCGGCCCACCAGCCCGGCCCACGAGAGATAGGCCGGCAGCCCGAGTACCCCCTAGTCCGGGACACCCACAGTAGCCCCCGAACTAGCCTCCAATGCCGAGGTTGACAACCTTCGGCAGCTTCATGCTCCAAAGGTCTTCGGCTTGGGTGGCGAGTTCCCTCCATTACCTGTGTTTGATTTAGCACTAGTTTGGCCACCAATAGCTCGGTTGCCGAAGTATCCTCCGATTGGCGAGGCCCCGTGGGGCCTGTCATACCGCTTTTCTTCGCCTAGAATTAAATGGTGACCCTCGATTTCTACGCATCCACAGAATGCGAGTGACCCGATGGGTTTTTACAAAAATGCCCCTCTTTTGGGGGGAGTCAATGCCTATTTAATAGGCCAAGGGCGCGGAGGCTAACGCACCCCACCCCCTGCCATTCTTCCTCACGTCCTCTCGAGGTCGCGACCAGCAAACAATGGCGAGCGTCCCAGGCTCTTCCTCACGCCCTCACGGCCCCCGTCAAGGTGATTGGGCGAGCTGCTCCGTATCCCTCATGCGTTTACGCAGGCTCGAGACGAAGGGATATCTCCATGCTTCAGATCTCGCATCCACCCGCCCTGGATTAACTTCCGCAGACGGGGAGGCCCTCACAGAGAACTTTCCTTCCCCTCACGGGGAGGAAAGGGTGTGCTTCGTGCCCTTCCTCTTGCGAGGCCTGGGTTTCCCCATTCATCCTTTCTTGAGGGGTCTACTAGAGTTTTACGGGATCCAACTCCACCACCTTACCCCAGGGTCGATTCTTCATATATCGGGCTTCGTCGCTCTTTGCGAGATGTTCTTGGGCTGCGAGGCCCATTTCGAGTTGTGGAGGAAGTTCTTCTGGCTCGTCCCCCGTACCCGAGGAGGGACAATCTACGAGGTTGGCGGGGCCGAAATATGGCGCATCGCCGGAACCAGATACCCCGTAGGGACTCCGAAGAAAGACGCCGAAGAGTGGACTTCGGAATGGTTTTATATCAAAGACGTCCCCCTATTTGATCCAGCTCGGAGGGGGTTGCCCGAATTCTCATTGGTCTCTCTGAAGAAGCGGTTCAATTGGCGCCCGAAGGGTTCTTCCCAAGAGGAAAACGCCGAAGTAACTTGGCTGGCCACTCAAGTGAGGTGGCTAGCCCACAACGGGCTAACCGTCATTGACGTGATGGCCGCAGTCATTGCTCGGTGCGTCCAACCTCTTCAACAAAGAATACACCCGCTTTGGTGCTACAACGGGGAAGATGATGCAACCCGGTACACATGGATGGGACCTGCCGATCAGGCAGGGATGGCAGCTATACTGGCCGATCTCTTCAAGGGAGAAGAGCAAGAATTTGCTCGGTTAAGGCCCAAGGAAGGCTTCTCGAGCTATAAACCCATTGAAATGGTGAGTCCGACCACGTTTTATAGTTCGGAAGGCACCCCAAATTTTTCTTAACCAGATTTCTATCTTGACCGAACAGAACTGGAGGCGCTGGATCGAGACAGTGAGCTGCCCTGCTCCTCAACCGGAGGATCACTCTCGTGACGATGATCCTGGGTTCCATGATGACCCTGAAACATCAATTGATTTCGAGGAGGGGGTCTTCTACCAGGACAGCCTTGATGGTTCTAAGGTGGCCCTTTTGGCCAATCATCCCGGGGCGCTTCCCTCCTCCGCTGTAAGTGGCCAACGGGCTTCTTCTCGAAAGAAACACTCAGCCGCGTCTGCTCCGAATACACTGACACCTACTCCCAAGGGCCACCGTACGACGCGCCGGATAGCCGCAAGAGCGGCACCAGCGGCCCCAGCGACGAAAGGTCGTGGGGTGACCAGACGCGCGGCCCCAACGGGAGCTACATCGTCCGCGCCCCGCCCGAAGAGGTAACGCAGCCGCCGTACTGTCATAGCCTCTATCTTCGACATCCACCGAGTATGCCAATAATTCTCTCCATGGTGTCCTATAGACGATATGTAGAACTGCCCTCGGCTGAGGATGTTGGAGAGGCGCCGAGGGGTGACTCAAACCAGAGGTCGCCAGCTATAACCGAAGTTACTCCTGCGGTCCCTACCGAGGACCAACATCCCGAGGACTCAGGAGGCGTCTCGGTCACTAACTCCGAGGTTGAAAGTGTGATGAATCATCGGCGGCGTAAGGCGTCACTTCGGCACTCCGCGTTTTCCGATCAGGAGTTTAATGCCCTTAGTTCGGTAGACGCGTACCTCGGCGTTGCCCGAACGGGACTTGAAGGGGCAGTGAAGCTCATGTCTACTAATGTGCAGGTATGGTATTTGTTTTGACAACTAGTATCTAACCTAGTAGCCCCCGAGACTTAATTTGGGCGGAACAGCTGAGTTAAGGGTCTGATATGTATGATACCATGCTATTGTGCCGACTATTTGGGAGCAAAACAAAAAGCTATCCGAGGACCTCAAGCTGGCGCGAACAGAATTAGAGTCTGTGAAAGCCGAGCTAGAGGGTGTGAAGAAATTCACCAGAGAGGCACATGGTAAGTGCCGAACTTAAAGTCGTTTTAAGAAAAATTGGATGGAACATCTCTGCTAATGAAAGATGATTCCATAGCAGCCGAGTCAATAAATCAGCTGCACAAGGATCTGGATATTGCCAGGGAAGCTCAAAGGTATGCGGAGTCACAGCAAGAGGCTGGCTACCGGGTGCTTTCCCGAAGTCATGAGGAGAGGGATAAGCTGAAGGCGGAAGGCGAACAACAGGTTCAAGAAATTAAAAGCTTCAAAGCTCAACTGACCCTATCCCAAGAGGAGAACCAGAGACTGAAAGCAGGCATGTTCGGTAAGTGCAATCTAATTTGTCAGTTCATAAACTGCACGTATTAGGCAGCAATATGAACAACGCCACGCCTCGTTGTAGTTCTTCTGACCGGGCGTCCCGAAGAGGAGGCCGGCTCATTCGGGCGGGACCTTCTGAAGGAGCTATCCACCGTACATGAGCGGGCCCGGAAAGCCATGAAGAGCATGTTCAAAGCACTGTGGCCTGGCGAAGTGGCTCCGGAAGGGATGGACGAACTCACGAATCGTTTCAAAGGAGCTCGGCGCCGCTTTGAGTTATGGAAGATGTCATCTTGTCGTGAGGGAGCACGGGAAGCTTGGGCGATGATCAAGACCCGTTTCACCAAGCTGGAACCAGAGCATTTAGCTAGGGTTGGGCCGGTAGGGCCAGATGGGCAGGAAGTGCCCGTGCATCTGGTATATGACCAGGCTATGCCCGCTGCTCGGTTGTCCCAAGCAGATTGTGCTCTGGAGACCATAATAGATGGTCTTGATCAAGATTAACAGTTTGATTCTATGTATCTATGTACTTTACATCAAATAGTCTCCAAACCGTGCGTAAAACATTGTCTTAACCAGCCATCGGCTTCCGCCTCCTCGGCCAGGAGCCGAGGAGTGTTTCCTACTATGTGATCCAAAAACATCGGAAAACACTTCGGAGAACTAGGCAATCCGGCCACTTGGTGCGAACAGACAAAAACGTGCTCGGGGAGTTATGTTATATTACTGTTTAACGTAAGAAACATCTTCTGACGAAAATAGTTCCTCTATGGGTCCCTTTCTTCGGGTTACCACGTTAGCCGTGGAAAAATAACCAAATACCCGAAGTAGACGGGGATGGTTACTTCGGGAAAATAACCCCGAAATCTTGGCTACTGTGGCCAATTATTTTCACTTCCCTCATGGCCAACCAATTGTGTTCTTAAGAACGCTAGCTTTTGGCTTCACCCGTCTGAGGTACGTACCCAGGATATCCGGATGTAACAATCACAGAGGTGCTCCCTTTACTCCCTAGCCGAACAATCGGGAACGTAGGGGGTAAACACAGGAGCGAGGCAACCCAGCTTGGCCAAATCTTAAGTCAAATTGATGCATATAGTGGCTTTAGAACGATACAGGAAGGCTGCAAGAACGCAAAAACGAATGGTTGCATAAATAAAATATGATTGGCTCCATAAAAGAAGCCCCCAGGTAACAGCGTGTGGTACATTCAAAGATGTTTGCCGAAGAAAAACTTAACGTAGTTCGGCGTAGCCGAACACAACCCGGGAAAGACTATTTACTAGAAAAAATATAAATCCGAGAGGGATAAACCGAACAAGGTAAGGTCGCGGAGTTAGCCGTAGAAGCGTCGTAGCCGAGCTGCGTTCCATGGGTTTGGTTCGAGGCGGTCGTCCTTTGGGTCGCGGAGACAATATGCTCCGCCCGCGAGTACTTGATCGATTATGAAGGGCCCCTCCCATTTAGGCGACAGCTTATGCTTATGCTTCTGCTTCTCCGGGAGGCGCAGGACTAGATCGCCGATGGTGTAGGCCTTTGCCCGTACTTCCCAGCTCTGATAACGTCTGGCCTACTGCTGATAAAAAGCAGAACGAGCCCAAGCTATGTCGCGCTCGCCCTCCAGGGCGTCCAGGTCATCTTGTCGATCTAACTCAGCCTCCTTTTCTTCATACATACGCACCCGAGGGGCGTCGTGAATAAGGTCGCTGGGGAGGACGGCTTCTGCCCCATACACCATGAAGAATGGTGTGTAGCCCGTGGATCGATTAGGAGTGGTGCGTAGGCCCCACAATACGGAGTCAAGCTCCTCAACCCAATGGCAGCCGGATTCTTTTAAAGATCGGACCAAACGGGGCTTGTTGCCGCTCAAGATCAGTCCATTAGCTCTCTCGACCTGTCCATTAGACTGTGGGTGATATACCGAGGCATAGTCGAGCTTAATGCCTAAATTAGCACACCAGTCCTTGACTTCCTGGGCGGTAAAATTGGATCCATTATCCGTTATTATGCTATGGGGGACACCGTAACGGTGTACGACACCGGATATAAAATCGATGACCGGTTTAGACTTGGCTGAAGTTACCGGCTTTGCCTCAATCCATTTAGTGAATTTGTCTACCATGACGAGTACATATTTCTTTTTCTTGGTCCCCCCTTTAAGTGGTCCGACCATGTCTAGCCCCCAGACCGCGAAAGACCAAGTAATCGGTATCGTCCGAAGGGCCGTGGGGGGCATATGGCTCTGATTTGTAAAGAGTTGGCATCCAATGCAATGTTGGACCAATGTTTGGGCGTCTGTGCGGGCAGAGGGCCAGAAGAACCCTGCTCGAAAAGCCTTGCTGACCAGGGCCCGAGCTGCCGCGTGGTGACCGCCCATGCCAGCGTGAATCTCGGCCAGGAGCTGCCTTCCGTCCTCTTCGGATATACATCTTTGGAGGACGCCAGTAGTGCTTTTCTTATATAGTTCTCCCTCATGGACTTTATAGGCTTTGGATCGTCGAATGATACGCCTTGCTTCAGTCTGGTCAGCCGGCAGTTCTTGGCGGAGGAGGTACGTGAGGAAGGGCTCGGTCCATGGCGCAATTACCGCCATGACTTCGTGAGCCGAAGATGTCATTTCGATGGCCGAGCCCCCGATAATTCCTTCGTCTGGTTTGATAGGCGGAGGGACGAGCTCTCCTGAGGTATGGATGTCCGAGCCCTGGGCATCCTCCTGCCACACCACGGACGGCTTGAAGAGTCGTTCTAAAAAGGTGTTCTCAGGGACGCGGTCGCGCTTGGCGCCCATTCGAGCAAGGATATCGGCAGCTTGATTGCTGTCTCTAGGTATATGGTGAAACTCCAACCCTTCAAAATGGGCGGAGATTTTTAGGACGGCGTTGCGGTATGCTGTCATTTTTGGGTCTTTTGCGTTGAATTCGCCGTTGACTTGAGAGATGGCGAGATTAGAATCTCCCCGTACCTCGAGCCGCTGTATGCCCATTGACACCGCAATCCGAAGTCCATGCAACAGAGCTTCGTATTCGGCTGCGTTGTTGGAGTCGGTGTACATGATCTAGAGTATGTACCGAATATTATCGCCAGTGGGGGATGTGAGGACCACTCCAGACCCCAGCCCGGCGAGCATTTTGGAGCCGTCAAAGTACATCGTCCAATGCGAGTATGTACTGTATTCCCTAGGGAGTTCGGCTTCCGTCCATTCCGCAATGAAATCAGCCAAAACCTGAGATTTAATAGCTCGGCGTGGTCGATATATGATTTCGAAGGGGAGGAGTTCTATAGCCCATTTGGCTATACGGCCGGTGGCATCTCGATTGTTTATTATATCATTTAGTGGTACTTCGGATGCCACCGTAACCGAGCACTCTTGAAAATAGTGGTGGAGCTTTCGGGATGCCATGAAAACTGCGTAGGCGATCTTCTGATAATGCGGGTACCTCGTCTTACACGAGGTGAGCACTTCGAATACGTGGTACACATGTTTTTGCACCTGGAGCTTGTGACCTTCTGTCTCTCGTTCGACGACGAGAACCGCGCTGACCACCTGATTCGTGGCCGAGATGTATAGCAGCATTGGTTCACCCGGACTGGGTGCTGTCAATATCGGGTTGCTAGCCAGTAGAGTTTTTATTTCTTCAAGTGTCGCCGCCGCCTCGCTGGTCCACTCAAAGTTCTTCGTCCGTTTGAGCAATTTATAGAGCGGTAAGGCTTTTTCTCTGAAGCGTGATATGAAGCGACGTAACGCGGTAACGCAGCCGGCCAGTTTTTGGACGTGCTTTAGCTTGGTGGGGATCGCCAGCTCGGACAGTGCCCGTATTTTCGCTGATGTGTTTAGTTTTGACAAGGTTCGAAGACTGTCGAAGGTTTGCCGGAGATCGTCCACCAACTGGCTGATGCGTTTAGTTTTGACAACCACGTCATCCACATATGCCTCGGCCGTTTTGCCGATTTGTTTTTCCAAACATGTTTGAATCATGTGCTGGTATGTAGCCCCTGCGTTCTTTAATCCGAAGGGCATTGTGTTGAAGCAGAATGGTCCATAAGGAGTGATGAATGTTGTGGCCGCTTGGTCGGACTCCTTCATTTTAATTTGATGGTATCCGGAGTAAGCGTCGAGGAAACACAGTGAGTCATGCCCGGCAGTGGCATCTATGATCTGGTCTATGCGGGGCAAGGGGAAGGGATCCTTGGGGCAGGCCTTGTTTAAATCCTTGAAATCGACACACAACCGCCAGGATTTATCCTTCTTGGGTACCATGACCAGATTGGCCAACCATTCGGGATGTTTGATGTCTCGGATGAATCCGGCTTCGAGAAACTTTGCCAGTTCCTCGCCCATAGCTTGACGCTTGGGTTCGGAAAACCGACGTAGAGTCTGTTTGACTAACTTGAAACCCTTAATTATGTTCAGGCTGTGCTCGGCTAATCTACGCGGGATCCCTGGCATGTCTGATGGGTGCCAGGCGAAGATATCCCAGTTCGCACGCAAAAATTTGCGCAACTCTTCATCGCTCGCGGGGTCCAGCTGAGCTCCAATGGACGCCGTCTTGTTGGGATCTGTTGGGTGTACTTGGAATTTGACGATTTCATCCGCTGGTTTAAAGGACATGGATTTGGGCCTTTTTTCGAGGATTACGTCGTCCTTATCCACCGTTGAGCGGAGCGTGGTCAGTTCTTCGGCTGCGAGGGCTTCGGGCAACGCTTCGAGGGCGAGCGATGTTGTTTTATTCTCAGCTCGAAGGGCTCTGTCCGGATCACTTATTACTGTGATTACGCTGTTTAGCCCTGGCATTTTGAGCTTCATGTGCCCATAGTGTGGGATGGTATAACACCCCAAAATATTTTCCTTGGGATTTTCAAAATCTTTTCTTTAAAAAGAAAATACTTTGAATTATTTTGGCCCTATTTTTTCTTTTTCTCTTTCTTCTGTTCTGAAAATCATTTTAATTTTTAATTGGGTTTCAGAATTTTAAATGGTTCTGATTTGGATGGTTTATTAATTGGGTAATTATTTTTGAAAGATCAAAAATATTTTTTTTAGAAAAGTTTCTGGAATAAATGAAATTATTCCAAGGAAATGGCCTTTTCACTTCTTCAAGCCCTTCTAAATTCTCCCAATAATTTTTCTGTCACTTCTAAATTATCCCTCAAGTCATTCTCACATTCTATGACAGTGTCCAATATTTTTCCTCTCCACAAAAATATTTCTCTTATTTTTTTTTAATTCCAAAGTTGGAATTTATATTTATCCTAGTTTCTTTGGTTTACAAAGGAACCATATTTTCTATGATTCTTCTACACCCACAAAAATTACCCTAGCAACTAGACAGTACCCACAACCCATTTCACCAAAAACTTTGGGTTCCACAGTTCAAAAATTTTAAAATCCAGTCAATTCAAATTTGGACCAGATTCAAATTCCATGGCCAAAACCTATTTTTAATTGCTCCAAAAATTCTGAAACTCTGCCAGACTCTCTTTTATGCATCAACACATCACCACAAAAATTCTCCTAAATTCCTAAAATCCCTAGCACCCTCTGTCATTTCATCAAACATGTGATGGGCACACTGTTCATCGCCGTCAGAAAATTCAGTTAACTGAATTAGGTTCAGAGAGAGAGGGAGACGTCGCCGTGCACTCCACTCCATCGTCTTCCCTTCTCCTCCACGCCTCCCTAGGCCATCAATGAGCCTCCCCGGCCCCTCCTCGTCAGCGCCTCACCACCGACGGCACAGGAGGTGACCAGTGCACCTGCCACCGTCCTCGGCTGCGGCGAGCCGAGCGGATCAGCATGGCACCCGCCATCTTCACTCCTCCTGCTGCCCTCCCCCACCTACCTCCTCCACGCGTCAATCTTCTCCGCGGCTCCGCGCGCTGACCTCACTGCCCTGGCCCCGCCTGACAGTCACCGGAGCGGCTCGCTGTCTGTCGCACCCATACGGGACTCTAGCCGCGGTGAGATGGATAGAGCTCGAGCTCGTCCACGCCGACTCTTCCGGAGCACTCCACAATCCTCATAAATCCCACGCCGCCCATGACCACCGCCCTAACCTACCTCGCCTGCCGGATTAACTCCGCCGCGATCCACTCCGCCTCTGGCCTCCTCGGCCGCCTATAAATAGGAGCTCCCAAGCTCCGTTCGCTTCACACATCACCTCCACACCATCTCAATCGATCTCCCACACACTTCCCCAACCTCGAGGAGGTCATCTTCCTACTCTCCGGTCACCGATCCGCCGCCACCTTTCCTGATCCGCATGACATCGTTAGGCCACCTCCACTTGCAAAACTCCACCAGTAGCCTCTCACCACCCCTTCTCGTCGATCCCGCGCTTCAATTTGGCATCCCGAGCCCTCTCCGGCGAGATCCCACCTCACCCGAACCACCGTCCGCCGGCGTCGACCTCGCCGTCGTTCTGGTGCTCGCCGGCGACCATCACCGCCACCCACCAACGCGGACGGACTCCCTAAACACGCTTCGATCATCGCCGCTCGCTGAAACCCCGGCGATCGTCGCCGGTGATCACCGTCGTTCCTCTGTTCTCGCGCGCGAGCGCGTTCAAAATTTAAACCTGACGGGTGGACCCCACCCGTCAGCGTTTTCTTTTTTTCTACCTTTAAACTGAAGGCGTATTCTGCTCTTTACGCCTTCTCCGCTCAAAGGCGTATACCGCCCGAGGCGTTTTCTTTTTAAACGCACAGGGACCTGGATTTTTTGCAGAAAGGCCCCCGGTTTTAAAAGTTTAATAACTTTTAAACCACAACTCTGTTTGAGTTGATTCTTTTTTTGAGATTCTTATTTTTCACTCTAGTTTTTTTTAATATTTATTGAAAAATATTTTGAGATAACTTTTGGTACTGTTGCAAAAAAATTAATTTGAATTTTCCAGAAAACGAAGAGGGAAACTTTACCGGGAATTTTGAGGGATCACTTTCTGACTACCTTGATCAAGGCAAGCATTTTGAACCTGGGATATGGTGAATTGCATGCATGGTTGCATTGGTTTGATATTGCACCGCATATGTAGTAATAGTGTATGCATGCATGGTCATGTCACCTTGTGGATTTCTTGCATGCATCTTGGTATCTTGCTAACGTGTGGATATGGTGAGAACCAGGAGTGTACTCCTGCCTTGGACGTGCCGGTGGGCACGGGTCACGTTTTGACACGGTGGTGTCACGGTGACATATGTGGAGTATACCGGTCATAATAACAACACCTCCTGAGTCGACCTAGATCGAGTCTTGTTCCGTCACACCTAGCTAAACACCGTGCTGCCACGGGTCTTTCCGCGAGGGAAGTACGGTTTAGTAAGTTGGTAACCCCTGTCCGTGTACACACCACATAGAGGGCCATGATGAGGATTTCCACGGCCATGGACTAATGCCCGTCATCAGGTCAGGGGGCATGGGTGTATCTGGCTGGGCCGAGAGGGGGGCACCCCTTGTAATCCGCGCGTATGAATAGTGATCCCATGCTATTCGAGATTGTAGTCTCCCCGACTTAGAGTTTTTCTTGAATGATGCTTTGGGTGATTCCTGACATCCGGAAAGTTAATCTGGTGTGTGCTGGTCAGGTATGTTTTCAACCCAAAGACCGTAATGGGAATTAGTCAACGTCTCGGTGTTGGCTAAAGAAATCCTATACACATGGGTAAAGAGTAGACCCTCTGCAGAGTTATATCTATTCGAATAGCCGTGTCCGCGGTCAAGGACGTTAGCTGGGAAGGGTCAAGTGTCGGTCCCTGGTGTCGGTCTTCGGAGGAAATAATTAAATTGAGCATGAATTAATTTGCAGGAAAATTATTGTCACCCTAATGCCATCATGTATAATTTTTGTTATCATAAATGCTATTGTTATAAGTATTATTATTACTATGCATATTATTATGGACTAACCCGTTTCTCCTATTTTATTTCCTGAGTGTCTCAGGGGCTGGCTGGACTACCCCGGACACTCGATTTTATTTTTAAGACCTCTCGTGGCGTCGCTTAAGTTCTCGGGCGGTCATGTCTCGCCCGATTCTCTTTTAGACACCCGTTTGGCATTTCTTTTCAAGACCTCTCGTGGCGTCGCTTGAGTTCTTGGGCGGTCCTGTCTCGCCCGATTCTCTTTTAGACACACGTTTGGCATTTCTTTTCAAGACCTCTCGTGGCGTCGCTTGAGTTCTCGGGCGGTCCTGTCTCGCCCGATTCTCTTTTAGACACCCGTTTGACATTTCTTTTCAAGACCTTTCGTGGTGTCGCTTGAGTTCTCGGGCGGTCCTATGTCGCCCGATTCTCTTTTAAACACCCGTTTGGCATTTCTCTTGGATACTCGGACGGTCTTGTCTCGCCCGATTCTCCACTTTAAATTTTTTTGGATTCTCGGGCGGTCCTGTCTCGCCCGATTATCCACTTTTAAATTTCTTGGTTTGTCACTAACATTTTATATACTCATTTTCCTGCACATGCTAATATTTACCATGCCATGTTTTAAATTTCAGTCAGCATATGCATATCTTTTAATCCAGCATATGCATTCGGTATATCTTTCGTTCATAATGTTTGCGAGTACATTCCAACGTACTCACTGGCTTGTCCCTGTCTATTTTATTGGCCAGACCTGGAGGAGGACGAGCTTGTGGAAGAAGATTGCGCTAGCGAGCCCGGCACTTAGAGGTGTCCCAGTCAGTCAACCTGTGATCTTGGAGTCTACCACATGTATCATCCGTTGTGTTTCCGCTACACCAATAAAATAGCCAAGCCTCACACTGACGCTTGACTTTATTTTATTGTACCAGTGTTGTACCACCACCACACCACTGTTTTATTCCACCATCGTAGTATATTGGCAAGTTTGTAATAATTTGTTGAGCACTATGAATCAACCCTGTGTAATATTATGTATGTACTAGATATCTGTATCAAGGAAGTCCACCAGTTGTTCTGATCTTGGGGCTGGTGTGACTTGAGGCTATTCTGTGATTTATCTCAGAAATGGGCCTGACAAACCTTGGTACCAGAGCCAGGCTGACTGTAGGAAGCCCTAGGCGCGAACGCTAGTAATAGAGTCAGTACTAACATTTTTAGCATGCATCTCATGCATTGTAGCAATTTTCCTTGGTCATCATATACTTATGACATGACTATTTGGATTTTTATCTACTGCTGTAGATGTCTGGCGGCAGCTGTCCGTCCCAGATTTTCGCCAACGAGCCTGCGGGATTTTCCCGTCTTCTCGCCGTCATCGCTAGAGATGCGATGAAATCTCCGAGCCGTCCGGAGTACACCGTTTTTCCCGACAGGATCACGAACACTCTGACTATGTACCAGGCATCGGTATATATTCGGGGTGGAAGTGCCTTGTCATATCGCAACTATCGCTTTGTGAGGAGAGTCATGCCCTCTGAGAGGCATGCTGTCCAGATGGCTGCCCGTGAGGCCATCGCTCGTCTTAGGGACATTCTTCCAGTCATGCAGACACGTCCCTATCACTACCTCCCATGCCATGTTCCATACACTAGTCACTATGCTTTCTCCTGCACCGCGGGAGAAAGGGACGAGGCGATCGAGCCCCTTGTTCAGTACATCATGGCTCTGGAGGCAGTCTTCACCTCACTGGTGGACGACCATCTCGCTGCACGAATGGACTTGGCTCGTACGAGGATTCCTCGCAGGAGTGAGTTCCGTTCCCCATCACCACGCGCTCCTCGCATTCCGACTCCACCATATGATCCCCCTACTCCACCCGTGATTCGACGCTCATCCTCGAGTGATGAGGCTAGTCGCTTGGCTGCACCCACTCCAGTTAGAGCATCACCGCCTACGAGCACGGTGCCACCACGAGCAGGCGTGGCATCGACAGCTGCCCGACTGGAGACCATCCCCGAGGAGGAGGAGGAGGTCGAGTCCTCAGCACCTCGTCTAGGACTCACCCTCAGCAGGGCCTACGACGTTCCAGACACCCCGTGAGAGCAGACTGGACGTCAGCACCGCCGTTGACCTTTATGAGAGCGTAGTTGTAAAATATTTATTTTCTGTTTCTTTTCTTTTTTGTAAGATGGCGAGTAGTAGACTTGGACCACAACGAGCTACGTGGGCGGAGTAGTATTTTAGTCTAAATAAGTGGTCATGTAGTATACAGCTATGGCAAGCATGTTGTATAATTAAACCATGCGTGTATAATTAGGCCTTGCATCTATAATTAATCATGCCTGTATAATTAAAGCTGCATGTGTAATATAATCTGTTATTTTTATGCACTTACATTTTTGGGGGGATATTATTTTCAGTCTCTTAAAAATTTATTTCCTTCCTTTATAATTTCTTTTCTCATCGGTGTTACACAAATACCCCAGAAAGAAAATGCATCGTCCCTGGACTCGTTCCATGCCCAGTCCGCCAGAGGACAACTTTGCACAGATGGGAAATAATTTCTCACAAGGACAGACAAGTCAGCAGAGCAACGATTCAGCATTTTCACAAGTGTGACGTCTATATGAGCAAAGCCAGCAACAGCACCAGGAAATGATGCAACACTTAATAAATATGGGAAATCACCAAGGACAGCATCAGCACAGATCAAAATTATCTGAGCTCCAGAGGACCAATCCAACTGTATTTTCTCACACAGACAAACCTCTGGAGGCAGACGATTGGCTGGGTGATATGGAAAGGAAATTGGTTATAGCTCGGTGTATGGACGAGGAAAAAGTGCTATATGCTCCGCACTATTTTTCTGGGACAGCGGCATCATGGTGGGAAAATATATGCCACACTCATCCCAATGGAGCAGATATGACATGGGAACAGTTCAAGGAAAACTTCCGGGGCGCACACATCCCCAACAATATTATGAAATTGAAGAAAAGGGAATTTGAGGATCTCAAGCAGCGAGGTACCACGGTGACTCAGTACCTGGACCAGTTTACTCAGTTATCCCGGTACGCAAACGATGAATACATGACGGAAAGCAAAAAGATGGAAAAATTTCTCGACGGACTTGTTCCATCCCTGAAGTGCCAACTGGTGGTCCACACCTTTCCAGATTTCAAGACACTGGTAGACAAGGCAATTATACTGGAGAATGAGCACTGCAACATTAATGAAATTCGCAAACGCCGTATGACCCAGTCAGTACAAGTGCGCAACAACAGGCCCCGAAATGAATTTCAGAGGCCTGTGGCACCACAACCAGCAATTCCAACACCACGACCACAGCAGAGTCGCAGCACCTTCAACAACAGGACCAAGGACACAACGTTCCGTCCTGGCGTTACCTGTTTTGCCTGTGGAGAAGAAGGGCATTATGCCAGGCAATGCCCAAAGCAGGGGAATAATGTTCAGAAGCCCAACAACAATGGCCGCAGTGTTAATGCAGCCCCACGACACAACAACCCCAACAACAATCAAAGAAAGGGACGGGTGAATCACGTGACATTTGAGGAAGCGCAGAATGCACCAGACATCGTGTTTGGTACGTTCCCTGTCAACACAATTAATGGTACAGTTTTGTTTGATTCTAGAGCTTCCCATTCGTGCATCTCTAAAAGATTTGCTTCGGAGAATCGGTTTTCTTTTTCGCCTTTGCAAAATTCAATGGTTATTCAGTCCCCGGGATCAAAGCAAAGCACACAATGGTACTGCAAAGAAGTGAACATTGAAATAAAAGGGATGAAGTTTCTAGCCAATCTTATTGTACTGGAAGCAGTCGACCTGGATGTTATTTTGGGAATGGACTGATTGACCACAAATAAAGGTTTCATAGACTGCTACAACCGCACAGTGACTCTAACTAATTATCAAGGGAAGACAATAAAATTTGGTACAAGGAGGATTTCTACTTAACAGGGAGAATTAAATCAAGTGGATATGACAGAGTTAAGCAAGGTTCCGGTGGTATGCGAATACCCCGATGTATTTCCAGAGGAGCTACCAGGCATGCCACCCGATCGTGAAATTGAGTTCGTTATTGAACTAGCACCTGGAACGGCACCCATTTACAAGAAGCCTTATCGAATGGCTCCGACAGAATTGGTTGAGCTGAAGAAACAAATTAAGGAATTAATGGAAAAAGGTTATGTTCGACCCAGCTCATCACCATGGGGATCACCGGTTTTATTTGCCAAGAAAAAGGATGGTACCCTGAGGTTATGTATTCACTACAAGGCACTCAATATGGCTACCATCAAAAATAAATATCCACTACCAAGAATCAACGACCTGTTCGAGCAACTGGCAGAAGCCAAGGTATTCTCAAAAATAGACTTGAGGTCAGCCTACCATCAATTAAGAATTCGATCGTCAAACATACCCAAGACTGCCTTTACCACCAGATATGGATTATATGAGTTCACAGTGATGCCCTTCGGTTTGACCAACGCTCCTGCTTATTTTGTACATCTCATGAACAAGGTTTTCATGAAATACTTGGACAAGTTCGTGGTCGTGTTCATCGATGATATACTTATTTATTCCAAGACGCCAGAAGAACATGAGCAACATCTTCGGATAGTCCTGGAAGAATTACGGAAAAATCAACTATATGCCAAATTCAGCAAGTGTGAATTTTGGTTACGAGAAGTTGGTTTTCTGGGACACGTACTGACACAGGATGGGATAGCAGTGGACCCAAGTAAAGTGAAAGATGTCTTAGGGTGGAAGCAACCCACCAACATGACTGAGGTCAGGAGTTTTCTCGGTTTGGCTGGCTACTACCGACGATTTATCGAAGGATTTTCCACCATAGCCAAACCCATGACCTAGCTTCTCAAGAAAGATAAAAAAGTTTGAATGGACCGAAGCTTGCGAGAAAAGTTTCCAAGAATTAAAGAAAAGGTTGACCACGGCACCTGTTATGATTGTGCCAGATGTGCACAAGAATTTTGAAATATATTGTGACGCTTCTAGGAAGGGACTTGGATGTGTATTAATGCAGGAAGGAAAGGTCGTAGCATATGCTTCAAGACAGCTACGACGACACGAAGAAAATTACCCTACCCATGATTTGGAGTTAGCAGCAGTAATACACGCACTCAAGGAATGGCGACATTACCTTCTTGGTAATCGATGCGAGATATACACGGACCATAAAAGTCTCAAGTATATCTTCACCCAGCCAGAATTAACTTGCGACAACGTCGCTGGCTTGAATTAATTAAGGATTTTGATGTGGGAATTCATTACCATCCGGGTAAAGCAAATGTTGTGGCAGACGCCCTCAGCCGAAATCCAGGCACTGACAGTGACAGTGTGCAATTCTCATAGCACGAGTTCAACCAGGAATTTGCCAAACTTAATATGGTTCTAGTCACGGAAGGAACCATTGCCCGTTTAGAAGTAAAATCGACACTGGAGGATCAGATCAAAGAAGCTCAGAAAGGACACCCCAGTATTGAAGGAATTAAAAGGAAAGTAAATTTAGGCAAGGCATCTGAATTTACCATTGACACCCAAGGAATCTTATGGTACAGAAAAAGGCTGAGCGTGCCCAATAAGGAAGAGCTAAAGCAACAAATTTTGACAGAAGCTCATACCATCCCATACTCCATTCACCCAGGAGGAACAAAAATGTACAAGGATCTACAGGAAATTTTTTGGTGGCACGGGATGAAAAGGGATATAGCCGTATATGTCGCACGATGTGACTCCTGTCAGTGTATAAAGGCAGAGCACCAGA
This sequence comes from Elymus sibiricus, assembly GCA_039707655.1. Classification (NCBI taxonomy): domain Eukaryota; kingdom Viridiplantae; phylum Streptophyta; class Magnoliopsida; order Poales; family Poaceae; genus Elymus; species Elymus sibiricus. The sequence goes on from CM077668.1 coordinate 346,561,395, forward strand.
GGCCAGCAGGATTATTACAACCACTCAGAGTGCCTGAATGGAAATGGGATGAAATAGGGATGGATTTTATTGTGGGATTACCAAGGTCACGACACGGGAATGATGCTATCTGGGTTATAACAGATTTATTAACCAAGGTGGCACATTTTATTCCGGTAAAAACAACATATTCGACACAGAGGCTTGCTAGGTTATACCTCTCCCAAATTGTTTGCTTACACGGAGTACCCAAGACCATAGTCTCTGACAGAGGCACTCAGTTTGTCTCTAGGTTTTGGGATCACCTGCAGCAAGCCTTAGGGACTCAACTGGTATTCAGCACAGCATATCACCCACAGACAGGGGGACAGACTGAACGGGTAAATCAAATATTGGAGGACATGCTGAGAGCATGTGTGCTTACTTATGGAGCCAGCTAGGAAGATAGTTTGCCGTATGCGGAATTTTCATACAACAACAGCTATCAAGCCAGTCTGAAGATGTCACCTTTCGAAGCCCTGTACGGACGGAGATGCCATACCCCACTCAATTGGTCTGAGACCGGAGGTAGCCGAATCTTCGGCCCAGAAGTTCTCAAGGAAGCGGAAATGAAAGTAAAACTTATCCGAGACAGACTGAAAGCAGCTCAGAGCCGTCAGAAAAGCTATTATGACCAGAAACACCGTCAGATCAGTTTTGAACCCGATGAATACGTGTATCTCAGAGTATCTCCAATGAGGGGGCTACAGAGATTTAAAGTCAAAGGAAAATTGGCACCGAGATTTATCGGACCATTCAGAATAATTGCAAGGAGAGGCAAGGTTGCCTACCAACTGGAGCTACCCGCAGAATTATCAAATTTTAATGATGTATTCCACGTGTCACAACTAAGGAGATGTGTCAGTAACCCGGAAAAGCAAGTCCCGCATCAAGACCTGGACATCCAACCAGATCTTACATATAGGGAACGTCCTATAAAGATTTTGGAGGAGTCCGAACGGAGAACCCGACAAAGCATGATAAAATTTTACAAAGTTCAGTGGAGTAATCACACCGAGGAAGAAGCAACATGGGAAAGAGAGGATCACTTGAGGACTGAATATCCATACCTTGTTTGAGGGACAGCTGAAATCTCGGGGACGAGATTTTTCTTAAGGGGGGTAGGTGTTGTAACACCCCAAAAAAAATTCCTTGGGATTTTCAAAATCTTTTCTTTAAAAAGAAAATACTTTGAATTATTTTGGCCCTATTTTTTCTTTTTCTCTTTCTTCTGTTCTGAAAATCATTTTAATTTTTAATTGGGTTTCAGAATTTTAAATGGTTCTGATTTGGATGGTTTATTAATTGGGTAATTATTTTTGAAAGATCAAAAATATTTTTTTTAGAAAAGTTTCTGGAATAAATGAAATTATTCCAAGGAAATGGCCTTTTCACTTCTTCAAGCCCTTCTAAATTCTCCCAATAATTTTTTTGTCACTTCTAAATTATCCCTCAAGTCATTCTCACATTCTATGACAGCGTCCAATATTTTTCCTCTCCACAAAAATATTTCTCTTATTTTTTTTTAATTCCAAAGTTGGAATTTATATTTATCCTAGTTTCTTTGGTTTACAAAGGAACCATATTTTCTATGATTCTTCTGCACCCACAAAAATTACCCTAGCAACTAGACAGTACCCACAACCCATTTCACCAAAAAATTTGGGTTCCACAGTTCAAAAAATTTAAAATCCAGTCAATTCAAATTTGAACCAGATTCAAATTCCATGGCCAAAACCTATTTTTAATTGCTCCAAAAATTCTGAAACTCTGCCAGACTCTCTTTTATGCATCAACACATCACCACAAAAATTCTCCTAAATTCCTAAAATCCCTAGCACCCTCTGTCATTTCAGCAAACATGTGGTGGGCACACTGTTCATCGCCGTCAGAAAATTCAGTTAACTGAATTAGGTTCATAGAGAGAGGGAGACGTCGCTGTGCACTCCACTCCATCGTCTTCCCTTCTCCTCCACGCCTCCCTAGACCATCAATGAGCCTCCCCGGCCCCTCCTCGTCAGCGCCTCACCACCGACGGCACAGGAGGTGACCGGTGCACCTGCCACCGTCCTCGGCTGCGGCGAGCCGAGCGGATCGGCATGGCGCCCGCCGTCTTCACTCCTCCTGCTGCCCTCCCCCACCTACCTCCTCCACGCGTCAATCTTCTCCGCGGCTCCGCGCGCTGACCTCGCCGCCCTGGCCCCGCCAGACAGTCACCGGAGCGGTTGGCCGTCCGCCGCACCCGTACGGGACTCCAGCCGCGGGGAAATGGATAGAGCTCGAGCTCGTCCACGCCGACTCTTCCGGAGCACTCCACCATCCTCATAAATCCCACATTGCCCATGACCACCGCCCTAACCTACCTCGCCGGCCGGATTAACTCCGCCGTGATCCACTCCGCCTCTGGCCTCCTCGGCCGCCTATAAATAGGAGCTCCCAAGCTCCGTTCGCTTCACACATCACCTCCACACCATCTCAGTTGAGCTCCCACACACTTCCCCGACCTCGAGAAGGTCATCTTCCTCCTCTCCGGTCACCGATCTGCCGCCACCTTCCCCGATCCGCACGACGTCGTTAGGCCACCTCCAGTTGCAAAACTCCACCAGTAGCCTCTCACCACCCCCTCTCGTCGATCCTGCGATTCAATTTGGCATCCCGAGCCCTCTCTGGCGAGATCCCACCTCACCCGAACCACCGTCCGCCGGCGTCGACCTCGTCGTCGTTCTGGTGCTCGCCGGCGACCATCACCGCCACCCACCGACGCGGACGGACTCCCTGAACACGCTCCGGTCATCGCCGCTCGCTGAAACCCTGGCGATCGTCGCCGGTGATCACCGCCGTTCCTCTGTTCTCGCGCGCGAGCGCGTTCAAAATTTAAACCTGACGGGTGGACCCCACCCGTCAGCTTTTCTTTTTTCTACCTTTAAACTGAAGGCGTATTCTGCTCTTTACGCCTTCTCCGCTCAAAGGCGTATACCGCCCGAGGCGTTTTCTTTTTAAACGCACAGGGACCTGGATTTTTTGCAGAAAGGCCCCCGGTTTTAAAAGTTTAATAACTTTTAAACCACAACTCTGTTTGAGTTGATTCTTTTTTTGAGATTCTTATTTTTCACTCTAGTTTTTTTAATATTTATTTAAAAATATTTCGAGACAACTTTTGGTACTGTTGCAAAAATTTTAATTTTAATTTTCTAGAAAACGAAGAGGGAAACTTTGCCGGGAATTTCGAGGGATCACTTTCTGACTACCTTGATCAAGGCAAGCATTTTGAACCTGGGATATGGTGAATTGCATGCATGGTTGCATTGGTTTGATATTGCACCGCATATGTAGTAATAGTGTATGCATGCATGGTCATGTCACCTTGTGGATTTCTTGCATGCATCTTGGTATCTTGCTAACGTGTGGATATGGTGAGAACCAGGAGTGTACTCCTGCCTTGGACGTGCCGGTGGGCACGGGTCACGTTTTGACACGGTGGTGTCACGGTGACATATGTGGAGTATACCGGTCATAATAACAACACCTCCTGAGTCGACCTAGATCGAGTCTTGTTCCGTCACACCTAGCTAAACACCGTGCTGCCACGGGTCTTTCCGCGAGGAAAGTACGGTTTAGTAAGTTGCTAACCCCTGTCCGTGTACACACCACATAGAGGGCCATGATGAGGGTTTCCATGGCCATGGACTAATGCCCGTCATCAGGTCAGGGGGCATGGGTGTATCCGGCTGGGCCGAGAGGGGGGCACCCCTTGTAATCCGCGCGTATGAATAGTGATCCCATGCTATTCGAGATTGTAGTCTCCCGGACTTAGAGTTTTTCTTGAACGATTGTTTGGGTGATTCCTGGCATCCGGAAAGTTAATCTGGTGTGTGCTGGCCAGGTGTGTTTTCAACCCAAAGACCGTAATGGGAATTAGTCAACGTCTCGGTGTTGGCTAAATAAATCCTATACACGTGGGTAAAGAGTACACCCTCTGCAGAGTTATATCTATTCGAATAGCCGTGTCCGCGGTCAAGGACGTTAGCTGGGAAGGGTCAAGTGTCGGTCCCGGTGTCGGTCTTCGGAGGAAATAATTAAATTGAGCATGAATTAATTTGCAGGAAAATTATTGTCACCCTAATGCCATCATGTATAATTTTTGTTATCATAAATGTTATTGTTATAAGTATTATTATTACTATGCATATTATTATATACTAACCCGTTTCTCCTATTTTATTTCCTGAGTGTCTCAGGGGCTGGCTGGACTACCCCGGACACTCGATTTTATTTTTAAGACCTCTCGTGGCATCGCTTGAGTTCTCGGGCGGTCATGTCTCGCCCGATTCTCTTTTAGACACCCGTTTGGTATTTCTTTTCAAGACCTCTCGTGGCGTCGCTTGAGTTCTCGGGCGGTCCTGTCTCGCCCGATTCTCTTTTAGACACTCGTTTGGCATTTCTTTTCAAGACCTCTCGTGGCGTCGCTTGAGTTCTCGGGCGGTCCTGTCTCGCCCGATTCTCTTTTTGACACCCGTTTGGCATTTCTTTTCAAGACCTCTCGTGGCGTCGCTTGAGTTCTCGGGCGGTCCTATCTCGCCCGATTCTCTTTTAGACACCCGTTTGGCATTTCTCTTGGATACTCGGGCGGACTTGTCTCGCCCGATTCTCCACTTTATATTTCTTTTGGATTCTCGGGCGGTCCTGTCTCGCCCGATTATCCACTTTTAACTTTCTTCGTTTGTCACTAACATTTTATATACTCATTTTCTTGCACATGCTAATATTTATCATGCCATGTTTTAAATTTCAGTCAGCATATGCATATCTTTTAATCCAGCATGAGCATATGCATTCGGTATATCTTTCGTTCATAATGTTTGCGAGTACATTCCAACGTACTCACTGGCTTGTCCCTGGCTATTTTATTGGCCAGACCTGGAGGAGGACAAGCTTGTGGAAGAAGATTGCGCTAGCGAGCCCGATGCTTAGAGGTGTCCCAGTCAGTCAACCTGTGATCTTGGAGTCTACCACATGTATCATCCGCTGTGTTTCCGCTACACCAATAAAATAGCCAAGCCTCACACTGACGCTTGACTTTATTTTATTGTACCAGTGTTGTACCACCACCACACCACTGTTTATTCCACCACCGTAGTATATTGGCAAGTTTGTAATAATTTGTTGAGCACTTAACTCAACCATGTGTAATATTATGTATGTACTGGATATCTGTATCAAGGAAGTCCACCAGTTGTTCTGATCTTGGGGCTGGTGTGACTTGAGGCTATTCTGTGATTTATCTCAGAAATGGGCCTGATAGATGGCGTGGAATCGTGCGAAAGCGTCGCGCCCTAATAAGGCATGGTAGCCACTGCGAAAGGGTACGATGTGGAAAAGCAGTTCTTCGGATCGGTAGTTCTCAGGGGTTCCAAAGACCACATCAAGAGCAACTCGACCACTACAACGTGCCTCCTTTCCGGGGATGATCCCTCGAAAGGTGGTGTGACTTTGCTCGATGCGGGATCTGTCAAACTGCATTTTGTCCAAGGTGTCCTCGTAAATGAGGTTTAGCCCGCTACCGCCGTCCATTAGTACCTTTTGGAGTCGAAATCCATCCACTATGGGATCAAGGACAAGGGCGACAGCAGCTCGGGTAGGGCAGGACCTCGGCTGATCTTGTTCACTGAAAGTGATGGGTGTGTCTGCCCATGAGTTTGTCGCTGCCACATGGTGAATTTGAGCGAGCTCTCGAAGGGCCCTCTTCCTCTGATTCTTCGAGGAATACGTCTCATAGATTGTTAGGATCTCGGCGTCGTCATTAGAGGGCGTTGCTGGACATTTATTTGAATATGGGCCTCCGAGGATGACTTCGCCGCTCTTGGCGACTTGCCTGACCACCCAGCAAGCTCGAAGGCTGTGGGTTGGGTTTGTATTGAGGAGGATGGAGTGTATGGGGCATGGTTTGTCCAGTAGTTCGTCAAGGACCGTTCTGGATCTTGGCAGGGGTTTCATCCTTTTCTCGGATGGCTCGTATTGAGTTGTCCGGCGAAGGTGTGCGCATTTTGCCCGAGCTCGGTTTGGTCCCTCTGTACGGATTGACTCCGTTTGCTCGAGCTGAGCCTGCCAAGCATACTCCATGGCGCAGTATTTGGACACTAGGTCCGATAAATCAGAGAAGTTTTGGATGTGGCGGCGGGCGAGGGCGTTTAAGACTCCTTCGTCTCGGCAGCTCTGTCGGAAAACCTCCAAAATTTCCTTGCTACCACCGTCCGTCATCTTGTTTTTGACGATAAGGAATCTAGCCCAGAAGTGCCGAACTGTCTATCCGGGCTGTTGTTTTACGTACATTAGGTCCCATATGTCGGGCCGTCCTGAGTTATCTGGACAGTACTCGATGTGGGGGGTGGGCGGGATAAAAATTTTGATCCCAGCAGGGTGTGAGTCAGGGTTTTGGCGGCCGCGTCCTGGATTGGCATGGAATCTAACGCGCCGAGCTCTAGGTCCGGATAGTTGGCCGAGCTCGAGTGCGCGGACTCAAGGTTACGTGCTGAACCAGACTTCGGCTCTAAACCCTCTCCGGAGCGGAGTTCGGCTGCCGAGCTGGAGGATGAGGCTTGTTGATCGGGAACTTGTACTCCATGCGCTTCCGGTTCCAGGGGGAGGGGCGAGCCCTTGGTCGGGCCTTCGATAGTGGCGACCAAGTGGGCGGCCGGAGGGGCGTGAATTTCCCTGTCATCGGTCTTAAGCCCGATCTGATCGTAGACCGAGGACTGTCCATCAGTGATTCCCAAGGCTTGGATTCGATCTAGTATCCCGTTTAATAATGAGAGATCCGTCGGCTCCAAGTTCTGGCGGTTTACGGGGTCAACCCGCAGTATGGCCGTGACGGGGGCGTCCGAATCTGACCGACAGTCATGTTCGGCCAAGGCGGATTTTCGGCAGCCGAGCGCGGAGATTAGATCCGGGCTCGAGGCTGGATCCGCAGTGGCGGCCGTCCCGGTAGTGGGATCGGCCGTGCTCGAAGTCGATGCTTCGGGGTTTGCGGGTCCTTCAGGCGAAGCTGAGGACCCAGTGAGGATAAGATTTCCCCGGGAGTCGGCGACGAAATCTAAGTTTCCGAACCTGATCTCCTGGTCGGGGGTGAAGCTGTCGACCCGGCCGAGGCGGCCGGCCGGATCGGCGTGTAGCATGACGCTGCCGAACGCGAAGAGCTGGCCAGGAACGAAATTGTCCCTGCGACTAGCGCTGTTGCTGATGATTAGGCGAGCCATTGATCCTTGATGACCCATGACAGAACTCTCAATGAAAGCACCAATGTCGGTACCAAAACCGGCAGATCTCGGGTAGGGGATCCGAACTATGGGTCTAGGAATCGATGGGTAACAGAGAACGTAGAGACGGCGATTTACCCAGGTTCGGGCCCTCTCGAAGAGGTAATACCCTACGTCCTGCTAGATTGTATTAATGTGATTGTATGAAGGTTACAGAGTTGATCTACCTCGAGATCGAATGGGCTAAACCCTAGGCAATGGATATGATGATCCTCTACGGACTAAGCCTTCTGGTTTATATAGACACCAGAAGGTCCTAGGGTTACATATGGTCGGTTACCATCAGGGGATAAACATGCCGGTCACACCAATTGTTCCTTGGAGGGGACGCCAAGTCTTCGGAGGTTTCCTTCTGACACACGGGGTAGCCCACAATCCGGCCTTCCATTGACGAGTAGAGACCGGCCCACCAGCCCGGCCCACGAGAGATAGGCCGGCAGCCCGAGTACCCCCTAGTCCGGGACACCCTCAGTTAGGATATGTGATCTGAGTAGGCCTCTGGTCTTTTTGCACTAACCAAAACGCGGGAAAAGTATGGGCACTCGGTGTCGTATGTTTCAGCCGAAGTTCTTCAGACGTCAGCAACTGAGCGGCGCGCTAGGTCTGGTCCCGGCCGCCCACGCAATGCGCATGAGTGCAAAGGGCGATGGGCCCAAGACCCCTGAGCGCTTAGGATGTAGACCGGCGTGCTGGCCTCTCTGTTGGACCTAGGTAGGGCTACGGCGTGTCGATCAGCCGAGGCCGGGCATGACCCGATAAAAGTGTGTCCGGCCAGAGTTAATCGAGCGTGTTGGGTAAGTTGGTGCACCCCTGCAGGGAAGTATATCTATTCGAATAGCCGTGTCCACGGTAACGGACGCTCAGAGAGTATCCCGATCTTCTACAAGTAGAACTGGATACTTGTGAAACTAAATTGATATTATGGCTCCGGGATCGCTTTCTCGCAAGGAGTCGAGGAAGGATCTCTGGGCATTGCTATTACATACTTACTACTTTATTATATGCTAATATGCACTCTTCTAATGCTGCAAGATGCTAGTCTTCGATAGGCTAGGCCTTCCTCTCTATTCTGGCATTTCTGCAGTCTAGTCCACAGATACAACCCCTTCTTTTGATACCGATGCATAAATAGAATAGATCTGATGTAAGTCTTGCGAGTACTTTGGATGAGTACTCACGGTTGCTTTGCTACCTCTTTTTCCCCATTCCCGATTGCTGCGATCAGATGACGGAGCCCCGGAGCCAGCTGACCCCTTCGACGACTACTACTACCACACCGACGGAGCTTACTACTACGTGGGGACCGACGACCAGGAGTAGTTCGGAGGCTCCCAGGCAGGAGGCCTGCACCTTTTCGATCTAGTGTCGTTGTTTTGCTCAGCCTTCTTAAGGCAAACTTGTTTAGTTATGTCTGTACTCAGATATTGTTGCTTCCGCTGACTCTTGTGTAACCTGAGCTTATGTATTCGAGCCCTCGAGGCCCCTGGCTTGTAATATAAAGCTTGTATTATTTTATTTTTGTGTCTAGAGTTGTGTTGTGATATCTTCCCGTGAGTCTCTGGGCTTGATCGTGCACATTTGCGTGTATGATTAGTGCACGGTCGAGTCGGGGGCGTCACACGCGATGTGCCACTCAACCCGAACCTGGGTAAAACCTTGTGTCCCTGTTACCCTCGTTCCAAGACATCTAGCTTAGTATCCCCTATCTCGAGATCTGTTGAATTTAGCTCCGTCACATGACGGTTTACAAAAGGACTCAGAATTAAACCTAAATAACAAACCGGTCCTTAACTTTTACGTAAAGGACCAAACAACTAGATGGAAAACGTGATCGGGTCCCTAGCATCTTCCTCACGGACGTAACCTCGTCAGCTCGTCGTCGCCGAGGATGGCACCACCTAAGACCATGAAGCCCCCATGACACCTCACTAGACTCCATAGCGAAGATGCACCGCCTCCTTTTTTGAGGAAAAGAGTGATACAAACCACTTGTAACAAAGATGCACTGCCACCCTTTTGGTTCCTTGGCCGGGTCTCAGGAGCAGGAAGATGGCCACCCTTCGACAATCAAAATCGATGGTGTGGTGGGAGATAATATCACATGAAAGCCAGGTTTCAAAGAAAACTCCATGAAAACTATACATTTGAAAGTTTCAAAGAAAAATGCAGGATGTTAAGAGGGTAATGTTCTATTGCCATGTGAAATTTCAAGTTCAAACATATTACCATTCATGAGCTATGAAAAGAACAAATTCAACAATAAATAGTGATGTTTACTGTTCGACACTATTTAATGCTGATTTTATTTATTTATGTTCCTCGTAAATGTAATGTGTTTGAACTTGGAAATTTTACATGCTAATAGAACATCACACTTGTAACATCCCTTTCAATTTTTTTTTAAAAAAACTTAAAAACATCTTTTTCATATGGTTTTCATCGAATTTTGGTTTTCACGTGATATTCTCTCGTTGTGGTGGAGCCGTGGCAGCCAAGCGTCGTGGTTGGCGTCGTAGCCGCTCCCAAGCAGACAATGTGGTTGAGCACAAACCCGACTCCGGCTCTCCCCTGCTTCAACAACAAAAATGTTTCAATACTCCAAGCCATATCCCGGCTAAATTCATTTCATTTGGTTATTCTGTAGCACACGAGATCCCAGCTTAATCCGTACCACGGCATAACTTCCACCGTTCCACCGCCTCGCGTGAGCGCAACCCGAACGCGCTAGTGACAAAAGGAACAAACAGCGTCTGAGTACGATCACACACACAGTCACGCGACGCGCCACTCCACTCGACCGGGACCGGGCGGGCTGACCGAAACCCTCGCCGTCACGCCCCATCTCCCGAAATTTCAAACGCACCCCACGCCCACACGCCCCCCGCGACGCCATAGCGTGCACTGACGCCGCGGGCCCCGCGGCCAGTCACCCCACCGCAAAATCTCCGCCACCGTCCCCGCACCGCACGCACGCACGGGCTAGTACGCGTCTCCAGCTCACTGCCTCCGCCACCCCCACCACCCCTCGCCTAAAACCCTCGCTCCTCCCCTTCCCCCAGCCCCGCCGCTCGCCGGCGGTGAGGCCCGGGCCCCCGCCATGGCCTCCTCGTCCGGCGCGCTGCCGCCGACTCGACGCTCGCGCCCCGGCCCCTGGCCCCCGGCGCCGCCGCCGCAGGCGCAGGCGCAGCCCCTCTCCTGGGCCAAGCGCACCGGCTTCCAGGCCCGCGTCTCCGGCGAGTCCAGCGCCACCGCCTCCGCCCCCAACTCCGGGCAGGCCCCGCTCCCCCGCCCGGCCGGCGCCCCTGCCGATCTGGAGTCCGGCCCGCCGGTCCGGCCCAACCCCGCCCTGCCGCCCCCTCCCGCCGCCGCGGCGACCAATGCCAAGCAACAGCAGCAGCAGCAGCTGCCGCCACAGCAGCGACAGCAACCACAACAGCAACAGCCCGCAGCGCCTCCCGCGAGGACGCGCAGGAGGGATTCGGATGGAGGAAGGTCGAATGGGCAGTCGGCCGCGGCGCCGCTGCCGCAGCTGCAGGAGGAAGAGGATGTGCCGGAGCGGCCGGCGCACGTGAAGTACGAGCTTCGTGACTCTCCCGGAATATGTAAGCACCCGAAGGAGGAAAGCTGAGACATCCACGTTCCGATGAGGGTTATATGGCTTTGCTAATGTATGGATTTTTAAGCTGTGCTGCAGTTCCAGTAGTGATATACGGGTTCCAGCATTACATCTCCATGCTCGGGTCGATCATCCTGGTCCCGCTGGTGATGGTGCCTGCAATGGGTGGCTCAGCCGTGAGTTCATCATTGAATTTTTACTAGTATTTCATTTTCATATAGCATGGCTGTTCAGTCGGGGTGTTGCTTAATAGGTGCTGTTTGGATGCATATCTTTTAGGATGACACGGCGGCAGTGGTATCGACGGTGTTGCTAGTCTCGGGATTAACCACATTGCTGCACACATTGTTCGGAACGAGGCTACCACTTGTGCAGGGGCCATCCTTTGTGTACCTTGCCCCTGCCCTTGCAATTATCAACTCCCCTGAATTCTTTGGGCTCAATGACAATGTATGCATTCCCCCCCTGTTTGTGTTATGCTGACACAGCCTCTATAACTTGCTACTTTGCTAGTGGAACATGTTGTAATGCAGGGCCTGTGAAATAAGTTATCCGAGATTAACACAAATTATGTCATTGCAGAATTTCAAACACATAATGAAGCATCTGCAGGGAGCTATCATAATAGGAGGTGTATTCCAAGTGCTGTTGGGATATACAGGCCTCATGTCACTATTTCTAAGGTTCGGTTCCCTTGCTGCTAAATAGATACATGTCATTTTCATCTTAGCTGTCTGCTGCCGCTCTGACAGGTCCATATGCTAATAGGATTTTGCCATGGACCTGATTTACCTAGGTAGTGAATAAATCAAGATTTGGACGATGCATGCTCATAGCTAGTGAAATTTACTCTGGAAGTTTTGTGTTACCGCCACAAAGTAATTTATGTTTCGAATATAACACAACTTTTACATAGCTCTACTGTGTAATGAGTAATTATTAGCGTTGTGTAATATCAACATAAATAAACATCTTAATGATCATTTCCCGCTTTTGAGTGCCATAGTTATGGATTTGTGTCTATGAGTTAACTTTGTTTACAACTGCTGAAGCATGACTGCATGAGTATAGGATCGGCCTTTCCTTATCAACTTAGGCTTTGGGGCGAACTGGTTGGTGCATGTAAGTATGCAACTCAATATGGTATCAGATCCAAGTTGTCATAACTTCAAGGCTGTCTTTCAAAAATTTAAGAAAATATCTGTAACCCACTATAGTCCATGTCATAGACCCGAGGGGGAGCCTAGATATATCCCAGTATCATAAACATCTTTCTGTGTGATGAATTCATTGGCTGGTGAAACAGATTGGCTTGGCATTGTGACCATCGACCAGGCTAATATTATCCTTTTGTTCTACAATTCAATATCTGCTTATTTCAGGTTGATAAATCCAGTTGTCGTCTCACCAACGGTTGCAGCTGTTGGACTTTCGTTTTTCAGTTATGGGTTCACTAAATTAGGGTCATGTATAGAGATGGGCCTCTTGCAATTAATGATGGTCATTATCTTTGCACTAGTGAGTATACTATAAATCTTGTTAAATGCTATTATGTTTTCTGCACTACAAATAGTTTTATGCTGATATCTTTTTGTATTTTGCTTGGCGCAGTACCTTCGGAAAATAAAGTTATTTGGCTACCGGGTTTTTCTAATTTATGCGGTAAGATGGGCTTAAAGTATTGATTTGTTGTCTTCATTTATGCTGCATGGCAGTTAGTGTGACTGCATGAGATACTAATCTTTGAACTACTGATGCTGCCCCCTTAGGTCCCTCTTGGTCTAGGAATCACATGGGCTATTGCTTTCGTTCTGACAGCAAGTGGAGTTTACAGCTACAAAGGTTGTGATGCAAATATTCCTGCTTCAAACAATATATCAGCCTTTTGCCGGAAGCATGTATTGAGGATGAAATCTTGCCGTGTAGACACTTCACATGCCTTGAGAGTTTCTCCTTGGTTCAGATTTCCGTATCCGTTGCAATGGGGCACTCCAGTTTTCAATTGGAAAATGGGCCTTGTGATGTGTCTTGTATCAGTCATTGCATCAGTTGATTCTGTAAGTTGGGAAATGTTTCAAACCTTCATCATATTGGCTTTACTTATCTTTATTTTATATGTTCTTCAAATAACCTTGCAATGTATTACGTTATGTTCTGTAGATATAGTTAACTTGTTTGGAAATGATCTACACTATAAAGAGTCTTTGTTAACCATCAACCCGAAATAAGCTTCCTTCCCAGACACCTGTCTTACTATTATTCTGATTACCTGAAATTGGTTCTTTCTGTAGATAGTATACTGATGGGACCATTGAAAGCTCATGATAATCAAAACTCGTATCTTCTAACAATTCTGCTGTGTTCACTTGACTTAAGGTTGGTTCCTACCATGCGTCATCTTTGTTTGTGGCCACAAGACCACCAACAGCTGGAATTGTTAGCAGGGGTATAGGCGTTGAGGGTATCTCCACAGTCTTGGCTGGCTTGTGGGGAACAGGAGTTGGGTCAGCAACAATAACAGAAAATGTACATACGATCGCTGTGACTAAAATGGGTAGCCGCAAGGCAGTTGGATTTGGTGCTATTGTACTTATACTTCTCTCTCTTGTTGGTAAGTAACTACGTGCATTTGTCTTGATGTAAAAAGCTCTCACACAATATTGGAAGAGCAAACATCACTTAGTCAGGTGATAGCATGCATGGTTCTTGCTGACAACTATTTCTCTATCTCATTTGTAGGAAAAGTTGGTGGTTTTATTGCTTCCATCCCTGATGTTATGGTTGCTGCTCTCCTTTGTTTCATGTGGGCCATGCTCTGTGCTCTTGGCTTGTCAAATCTTCGTTATGGTGCCACAGGAAGCTCGAGAAACAGTATTGTAGTTGGGCTAGCGTTGTTTTTATCCCTATCAGTTCCTTCATACTTCCAACAGTACGGATTGCATCCTAACACAAACTCATCAGTTCCAACCTACTTTCAGCCATACAATGTTGCATCTCATGGGCCTGTAGACACTGGATTTGGTGGGGTATGCACTGAACTTTCCATCTTTTGTATCAGTATGTTTACTCAAATGACAACTGCATGGTTATATCTTCACACTATAGTTTAAATGATGGTTGCATGATTATATCATGTTGATAGAAATGCACAAATTCTATTGTCAATTAGAACTCTACATGCTGTCTGACTATTAGAAAAACAGATATTTGGTTTTGACCAGTAGCATATGCTAGGGGTATTGGGATTGTCCTATGGATCAATTGGTATATTTGGAAGTTTTACTAAACTAGCACAATGCCCGTGCGTTGCTACGAAACTATAAAATACAAAGAGTTATTTCACTGCTTAAGAGCATAATTTTCAGTTGGAGTCACATTTTTGCATTTGTTATTTGTGCATCCTGCAAGTGTTGGTCTCACATGAAATTAGTATTGTACTTGTTTATTTATTTTAGGTCCCACGTGTAAATAAAAGCTCATTTGTTAAGTATCTTGGAAGTTCCACATGTGGTTAAGGGTGTAATTTTTATTGATGAAGGTTGTTGGTCCCACATGTGAACTCACCACCAACTCCAACCTTTATAAGTAGGAAAGAAAACTATGTTATACTATTGGAGTCATAAGGATGATAATAATACAAAAGGAAAAAAGATATATCAAGGAAGACATAAATCAAGGGAAACTAACCAGAAAAAGAAAAATATAAATTGCACACAAAGCGCCTTTTACTGTTTTGGTATATGATATGACAATTTTTACCTTTTTGACAAACAATCTCATATACGCCTTTTTTTGGTAATGCCACTCGAAGTCACGCTTCAGCTGAAAATTAATCTGGTCAGTCTTTTTTATTTGTAGCGCACTTAAATACTTGTAAGGTAAATGTTCACTACTGTGGACTGTAGAGTGACATTTAGAGAAGTGTAGTTTTTTGTAGGGTAAGAGAAGTGTAGTTTATGACCAGTATGCTTGGGTTGAGGCCCAAAATGCTAATTTAGGGCTGGTTTCGTGCGAAAAAGACATTTGATGAACGGGCTCCAGGTAGCCCTCTATTTCTTTTCTCGAAAACTTTATTTCTACAGCGCAATTTTTTTTCAAAAGAAATGTGCATAAGCATATTACATGTATAGTATTTACGTAGGAAGTTTCATCAAAATATATTTTCGTATGTGGTGTACACGAAAAAAGACAAATACATATATCAAGATGGGCTTACGTTTTATTGTATTTGGACCGGAATTTTTGTTGTGTGGCCTACAAATCATTTTATTATTTAATAAGACTTTACAGATACATAGAGACCATGCATATGCTTTCACAGATTTGTTTTTCAACATTAAAATAGCCTTTTCAATTTTACTAAAATACCGGGTTTCAAAGAGCCCAGGTGCTGAAACTTCCCACTCTGGTTCCGTGCAGTTTCTTCCAGCAAAGAACACACTAGCCTCAAATCATATTTATAGATACATGGGCATGATATATTCAATCCCGTTCCCATGAACTATACGTTTTCCTGCGCAGCTGCGCAGATATATTTACCGTACTCATTTTCGATTTTGGACTCTAAAAATCCATGGCAATCTCAAAAGGAAAATCTAGCACTAGCTATATTCATGTTGTGTGTTAACTATTTTATTTAATCGTGATTCTCTATATACTCGCATCTCAGGTAAACTACGTCCTCAACATGGTACTGTCGCTCAATATGGTGATTGCATTTCTGGTTGCTGTCATACTCGACAATACTGTCCCTGGTGGCCGCCAAGAGCGGGGTTTGTATGTATGGTCAGAAGCAGAGGAGGCGACAAGAGAACCATCCTTCTTGAAAGACTATGAACTTCCTTTTAAGATAGGATGGGTGTTCAGGT
This sequence comes from Elymus sibiricus, assembly GCA_039707655.1. Taxonomy (NCBI): domain Eukaryota; kingdom Viridiplantae; phylum Streptophyta; class Magnoliopsida; order Poales; family Poaceae; genus Elymus; species Elymus sibiricus. Next base: position 346,577,210 of record CM077668.1, read on the forward strand.
GGTTCAAGTGCGTTGGCCTATAGCATGTCTTTGACCATCCAGAGTTTGAATGGATCTACTTGCGAAATCACACGTGAAAGAAATGGAGCCTGTCATGTTTAATGACGGACTGTTTCCCCAGCAGAGGTACTGTCATTCTGAGTGTATATTCCGAAGAATTGCTCCTTAGGTTAGTTCTCTTGTCCTGATGCTTGACGCATGGACGAATTTTCCTACTCGTATTATTATCTATAGACTAGCGTGTATTATAATTGAGGGATTTTGCTCTTCCTATATTTGTAGCTTTAGGGGTATGATATGTATATGTGGATGCGGTAAGTTATCTGAAGTAAACCTGGACCCTGACTTGTTAGGCTTAGATTTACAGGAATCAGATATCTGACTTCCCACTTGGTCACCTTTTGCTTATCTCCATACGATATTCTGTGTTGAATTTGGAGTGTAGGCACATGTGAATCAACTCTTGAGTACCTTTTCCAATCTCAGCTAGGGATGCAAGCAAATTTGTGACCCTCTGTTGAAGTAAAATTTCAAAAGCGATGTGACTTTTTTATATAATAATTGAACTAAGGAGGTTCAGGCTGACGGAAGGGTAGCTGCAGGCAGCGCACAGCTCGAGCGTAGCACTTGCAACAAGACGCCATGATGACTGTTGCAACTCGAGGCAACACACGTGACATGCACCTTTACATGGTGCTGCGCGGGACAAAAGGCGCAGCGAGATTGCTCCGGAAGCAAAGGCCACACTTGTCTATGATCATGAGTGTCGTGGTCCTCGTTGATGCCTTTACAAACAGAGAGAGAGAGAGAGGATCGACCAAGGGCCAGAGATGGAGCAGGCACGCCAGGACGAGTGCGTCGCCGCAGACACCGTCCAAGCAGCACAGACCGGCCAGACGACAGCACTCAAACTGACTGTTTCAGCTTCAGTCACCTGCCTGCAGGGTCGCACTAACGCATGCAATCGGCGAAAAGCCATGCAACTTTTCCTGTCTCGGTCCAGGTAGAACAAGCAAAGGCATCTTATCTCCATTTGCCGGTGATTCCGGTGAACAAACTGGTTGTGCTTGACAACGCTGCAGAGCATAGCATAGCATGCACGCCACTGTCATCGGACCACAGGAAAAAGCCGACCAACACACGCTCTAGACAATCAACGACAAACACACGCTACATCATCCACTTGTTAGAAATGGTGTACTCACAGCCGCGCTGCACGAACAGGTCCGCGTCTCCTCCAGAAATGAAGCCCGGGCCTGGTGGAACATTGCACCTACCAGAAGTAGGAGGATGATAGAACTGCTTCGCTAAAACCCCAGCGTCATCATCTCTGCAGGAGTCGTGTCGACCGGCCTCTCCCAGTCGAAGCTCGATAATCTTGCCCGTTAATTCCTGACAGGGCCTCGTCCTTTGGGAATGAGTCTGTCGGCAGCCGGAACAGGCCCGGACTGCTGACAGGGATCTTCACGTCGTCCCGAATGTCGTCGGGGACGCGATCGTCGCCCGGGGCCGGGAGAGCCAGGATCTCCGGCCGCGGTGGGCATGAACTGCTCGGCTGCTCCGTTAGCGACGTGTCGGCGCCGTCGACCGAAAGGCTTTCTTCTCTTCCATGGTCATGGTAACCATGGTAGTCCTCCGGCGCTGGGAGGGCCAGTATTTCCTGCCGAGACGGACTTGAGCCGCTGTGTTCATCCCTGTACGAACTGCTGCCGTCGTCGTAGAGGTCTGTACGGTACTCATCGCCCGGTGCCGGGAGCGCCAGCGTCACCTGGCTCGGCGGGAGTGGCCTGTCCAGCTTCTGCCTCAGGGAGATCCTGGCGCGCTGCAGGGCCTGAAGAACACTCTCCACATCTATTTCGTTGGTGCTGCTCGACTGTTGACATGGTGACCGTGTGTCATTCTTGTCGTCGGCATGGTCGTGGAAGCGTGACGAGCTCCAGTCCGACACCTTGCTGATCGACGGGCTCGACTCCGATGGCGCCTTGATGGCACAGAGCCCGGACGACGCCGAGTTGGTGTAGTGACTCGAGCAGCCGTCTGAATTTGCGTCTCCTTGCTGGTCTTGGCTTCGTCTTGTGGCCGTGCTGTAGCTGGAGCTTCCTTGTGCTGAGATGGCAGCAGTCCTCGCTATTTCTTGTGATGCATTCTTGGGTGGTCTGGAAACGAGGAGTTTTTCACCACCTGATTTCGCCTGTACCTTGCAATCTGCCTCGACATCACCCTGCAGTTTGGAAGAAGCAAAAATATGGTTCAAATCGATGTAAGAACTGTCGCCTCCGGCAATATTCATGGTGTCAAATCTCAAAATCTTGAAGGAAAAAAAACATCCTGGACACATCATTCATGATCATGATGCTAACTCTGCCGTGTTTTGACAGAACAAATGAATTTGTTGCCAGTCTCATTCTCATTGTTCATGCACGGTGTGATGCAACTCATACATGAGTACATGTGCAGTACTAGTAGCTCGATAGTAGTAGGGGTACCTTGTTCAGTGAACTCCGGGTGTCGTTGAAATTCTTCTCCCAGTCCGTCTGAGCCTTCTCCTCGGCCTCATACTGTCCAATCAGCTCGGCTTGCTTCTCCAGCACCCTCTCCATCTCCCCATCATTGTCGCGCCTGATCACGTACTGACCACCATCCCCCGAGCTCCGCTGGCCGTCTCCACCCACCTCGCCGTCAAATTTGGTCCGGCCATCATCGGTGCAATGCGGTCCATCTCGTTGTTCCTTCCGACTCTCCGCTAGCACCGCAGCAACGCTGCTGTCATTGTTGAGCAGAACAGAAGTGCAGAGTGTCAAAAAAATTGACAAGAATGGCATTTTGGAGTTCAACCTTGAAGATAACCAATGGCGGGACCTGAGCTCCTTGCGCTTGTTCTTCCGGCAAGACTGGCCCATCCGGTACTTGGGCGAGGGGTCCGATTGCGAGGCCAGGAAGTAGACGTAGCTCCGGCGATGCCGCTGCTTGAGCTGCCTGGCCCTCCGCGGGCTCGCGCAGCGGCCTTTCCACGACAGCCCGCCGGGCTGCAGGGCCGTCCCGGACATTGCGTCCTCCTCCTCCGCTTCGCCCTTCGTCACCGGCTGCTCCTGCTCCTGTCCCTCCTCACCGTAGGAGTGGGGCGCAGGGTCGCCGCCGTTGACCGTGGCGTCGCATGGGCGCGGCTCATCCTGCTCCTCGTCGGCGTCGGAGCCCGAGTCGAGCACGTCGGAGAGGCTGCCGCAGAAACCCTGGGACTCCAGTACGGCCAGCACCTCCGCGGCCTCTCGCTCCGCTTGCCGCCGCTGCGCCGTGACCGCTCGGACCTGCTCCTCCAGCTCCGCGACCTGAACGAGACGCACGAATCAATGACGCCGACATTGACATCCACAAGAATGCGCGCACAGCATGCGTAGTGCGTAGTAACGTACGTACCCTGGCGGCGAGCTGGTCGGCGCGCTCCTTGGAGGCGCGGGAGACGGAGCGCTCGGAGAGCAGCCGCGCCCGGAGGAAGTCGATGGTCATGGGCGCCGCCGCAGGGTCCGCCATCCGCACGCTCAAAGCCTCGGCATGCACACGCACCAGTGTGAGTGTCCCCCTTCCGCTCCAGAACGGCAGCACAGCTAGCCGGCCCGGTGGTCGTCTGCCGCACGAGCTGAGCAGAGCTGCACGTACGCGCTACTGAAGTGGACTTCCGAACTCACTCCCGGGGCGCGGGGCTAGAATACGATACAATTGACAACAACTCCACGCTCCCGCTCCTGCTCTACGGCCTACACCAACACCACACCCACCGGCCACCGTCACACCACGCCTTGGTTTTCTCGTGCTCGTACGTATTAAAAAAAGCAGCTTGTCTTTCTGCGAGGAGGCGCACGCGACGCAGTACGCGGTCGCACGTACCGCTCGCGCCCACGCGCGCACCGACAGCGAGCAGCGGTCGTTGCACGAGGGCCATGGGATAGATCCATGGGCTGACGGCGAGCCCCGCGCAACGGTATCGCTAGCTGTTCCGTCCATTCACAGTGGCGAATGGCGATGCCTCACCTGTCGCCCGCCCCGGTCCTGTGCTGTGCTGTGGGCAAACAATCTTCTGGCTGGACGGAGGTCCTTGCATTGGGGTCCGTTGTTTATGATGTTGTGGGGGTAAATTTTCTGTCGAGCGCGGTACAGCCGAACTGCTGTGCTGTCCAATTGGCTGCAAAATCCAAAATGTCACTGGGATCACGCATGAGTGTCGTGCCCCGCTTGGAATCTTTTTGGTCTGGATTGGATCCAGCGCCTCACCAACTAACCTCACGGAAAACCTCCAACGACTTGCTATAACCTCATTTAAATCAATCATCAAGCTCACTGCTTCCTCCAACAAGAAGAAAATCAATGTCAGCTCCACGTACTGCACCAACCAAAGAGGCCATGACGAAATTGCAGTGCACCAAGTAAATATAATATCGAGCACACACGCTTCTATCAAGCCATTTAATGCACACCCGCAGTTCTTCTCTCATGCTAGATCTGTGCACAACTTCAGGCCTTAGCAGGATGACGATAATGATAAAAGCAATGGCGTACGGCAATGACGCTTATGTTAGGAAAACTGGATAACCGGTTGTACAGACACAGCAGATATCTGCCAAGTGCTTACATTACAGGACAATTGTTCTTACCAGAGACCACACTTGAGAAATATCCAGAGTGCTTGGTTTAGAACCATGGATTCGACGACACATAATGATTACACATAACTAGTCAGTTAGTCGCCGCTGGCACATCCCTTGCAGCCACAGTGGACACATTCGATCACCTGCTCCTCCCTCAGGTGCTTGGGGACCCGGCAGACGCACGTAGTCGCAAAGTTGTGGTCTCGGGTCTGGATGCAGCGAAGGCAGCACAGGCGCTCGTAACCCGGCTGCACGTACACAAAAAGGAAGCAACGAGTAAGTAGTAATATCAGACGGATCATACATATAGTAACTAAACACAGAACTGAGTAATAAGTGATTGGAACTAACAGAAGGAAGACCACCAAGCATGAAGTACAAAGGGGGGTTCTGTGCTCGGAGGTTCTGAAGCATTTTCTATCTACGTTTCGACTACCACAATTAGGAAAAAGTCTGCCGTGGCAGGAAGAGCATGGGGCTAGAAAATATCATGGTTAATTGGCAGGATATATGTTAACCAACCAAGGGGCCGAGGGTTGTATATTTCACTGTCATGTCATGATCACCTAATCATTAAATGGCTATGAAAGATTGAGAATGACGGTGTCTGTTAGGAGCTGGTTAGGAGAAGGTACCTACGTAACTGCACTTTAGCACAATGTAGTACTAGGCCTACGCGGTCGCATTTTCTGCATGGTTTTAATAAAGGTGAAAGATCTCTTTCTTCAGTTCTGTACCGAAGAGGTGGGTGATCATACCAGGACAAGTTCCGGGAGGATTTGTGGCTGTGTAATGTTGTCAGTTTCTTTTTTTCTCAACTTACGTTGTTTTAAGATTTAAGTTTGCTAGGATATACTTCCTCCTTTCCGGTTTATAGGTCCTGCGCGTATATTTAGGTCGGCTATTTTACCAATGTAATACATATACCATTAGAAAATAGAACATTTGAAGTTTTTAATGATATAAAAATCATGTTAGGTTGGTTAAATCGTGAAACCTAGGGATACGCGTGGGCCTTCTACCGGGAAGGAGGTACGGCCCTGTTTGTTTGAGCTTCAGGAACCAGATTCAGCTTTGTCAGTGAAGCTGAATCTGGAATCTGAAACAAACAGTTATTTCGAATCAGCTTTACCAGTGAAGCCAGCTTTGCCAGTGAAACTGAATCTGGAATCTGAAACAAACAGCTATTTCAAATCAGCTTTGCCAATGAAGCTGAATCTGGATTTGGGGCATTTTTAGTGCAATTTGTTGAAGCACCTCAAAGTGTACTTCGGTGGCGAAGCTGATTCTACGAATCAGCTTTACCACTAAAGCGAATCTACAGGTGATTCGAATCCAACCAAAGCTGAAACAAACATGATCTTATATAACCGTGAATCAGCTTTGCCACTAAAGTGAATCCCTAGGTGATTCGAATCATATCAAAGCAGAAACAAACAAGGCCGTATCAGTGCTGCTACAGTTTTGGTGCAAGGGTAGGGATATATTAGTTTTAGGAAAGACTTCATGTGTGTGTGTGGGAGGGGAAGAAAACTGGTATGTGGTTGGAACTTGAGCAGATGTAGCGATGCCAATGTTGTCTGATGAGCCAAACAGATAAAGTGTAATGGTTAGTTGGTTACTGCAAACCATCGTTGTTTCTCTGTTTAGTCTGTATTTAGACAGGCTGTTTGGCCTTACAAAAGAATTTGGTTAGTTATGGTATTTTGTAGTTAGCATTTAGGAATAACATTTTAACTAAGGATAATTTGCTCAGAAGAGGTTAGTGGGAGTGCAATAGATCATCCTTCTATCCATTGTGTAGTAGAGCCCATTATGTATGGGAGGTAGCGAAATTCACCTTTGGTATCAGACCACACCTGCATTGTTTAGTGAAGTACGTGAATGGATTAAAAGATGCTCTGTAAAAGCATACACAGTTAGTAACGGCAGCGGTTTTACGTCTGGTTTGCTTTGCTCATTGCTCCATATGTAAAACCAGGGACCGCAGACTGTTTAAATATGTTCTTCAGGACCCTGCTAATGTATGGTTCAGATTTCACATTGGTTATCCTACCAGGCTGGCTTACAAAAGCTAAACTTGCGAAGCCACCAAGCACAACTGCTGTTACAAGTGACATCTGAAGTTTTCAGTCACCGCTAGGGGATAGAGGCCTCTGGTGCACAGGATTGAAGATTGCTGACAACAGAGATCAGAACAGGAAACTGGAGTTTTGTTGCCAGTCTCTGTTTCTGTATCTGTCCTTGTTATGGTCGGAGTGCTAGAGTGTGGCTTGGCAAAGTTATCGTAAGTACCCTGGAGTCTGGGATGCTGATAATGTAAGACTTTGTAGGATATTGGTAGGCAGGGTGGATGCACAAGCATGCCATGTGTGGATGCATCAATCAGGTGTATTGTCGGTTTTATGAAATGGAATGGGAGCACTGAGCTAAATTATAAAGTCTGACCATTAGATGTATAAGTTCCAGCATTTGTTCTTTAACTTTAAATCAGTATCACATTAAACAGGGGAAGAATAGAACATGTAGCAGGAGAAATTGAGAAGCATGCTCAGGAACTCAATTTTATCGCACTACAGCATGGTCAGATGAAATAAATAACATGTGCACCATGCAACCATCAAATTACTAAGATGTTATAAATAATACTCCCTCCGTACCAAAATATAAGATGTTTTTGCACTTCAATTTGAACTGCAAAAACGTCTTATATTTTGATACAGAGGTGCTAATAACTATTTTAAGATCATTATCCACCGCTCATAGAGGTAAAAGGCTGACGAAACACTATAGAAGCAAATTCATGCCATGAATGAAGTTACCCACATGTCACAGTTTTAACCACAAAAAATCGTATAAGTTCAACATAAATATGCAATGAGCGCAGCATACTTTACTAATCAATTCTATTTCTTTACTTAAGATGTCCAACACAAACATTAAACTAAAGAATATCATGGGGTAATAAAAGCATACCCATGACGCATCAGCTGCTAGCTTGACATCACAATAACAAAATGCAAAGACAGGGTAATTTATTCAAGGTACCTTTTGAGAACTACTCCCTCCGTCCCAAAATATAAGATGTTATTACAACCAATATGTCAGTATATCAGTTGTAATAACATCTTATATTATGGGACAGAGGGAGTACTATTGAAGCAGTTACTGTTAAGTGTGAATGAAAAAGATTAAGAGAGTGAAAACTTGATGGTGTGTTTATTCATTCATTTGAACTAACTTTGTACGTGCATTAGTTAATTAAAGATCATCTAAGGTGAGAAGAATATAACTCTAAGGTAAGATTTATGTGCACATACAAATGATATGAAGCCAAGGCTACTAACCTTTTTCCACTTTGCAATCAGATTACGGTCTGCATAACCCTGGTCCAGGCAGAACTCATACAGCTCCTTTGATATTTCCTTCCTTCTATAGAAAAGATCATATATGTAACGACTTCTTTGATGAGAAATGCGGAAAATTGGCCAGAGTGCTTCACACTTCCTCTTCCCGTCATGTGTATCGTTTTCAGCTGCGCGTGCAGATCATATTAGCACCCATCCTAGAGTACGAAATATCATTGCACATCTGAAAAGGGTACACGGATAGATATGCATACCTTCTCTCATTTTGGCATCCAGCTCACGGACTGTGGGTTCGATAAGCACCCATCCTTCGGGGTATTCGACACGGCTTGTCTTTATCTTAGGCATACTGTCACAAGGGGTGTCCTAGGGCTGGCTTGGAATGCCCAGACCTGAGAAAACATGGATAAAGAGGGTAAGATTCAAATAGCGTATACTTATGCCACCAAACTGATTCAGATATCTATGCATTTTTTTAAAATAAAAGCAGGAACTGACAAACTGAATAAAGGTTCCTTCTGATTCTAGCGCTAACACCCAAGTATTTCAAGCGATACTAGTAAACAAATTAATCTCTCTCAAGAACAGGGGCGGATCTAGAGATGGTGTGCACCGGCACAGTGCACACCCAAAATTCATCCACATCAGGTGGGGTTAAACTAAATCGTGGATGATAGAATGTTCATACCTCAGAACCCAATGGCCAGAATCGCGGGACGGGGCTGGGACGGCAGGGGAACGGCGGTGGCGGCGACTCGCGTGAAAGGCGGAGGGGTGTGGGGCGGCGACGGATTGGGAGCCGCGGAGGAGAGGTTAGGGCACGGCGGCAGCACTAGAGCCGCGTTGGGCCGGATCTCGGATTAGGGTAGGGCGATGGGGCGGGATGTCGGAGAGTGAGAGCAAAAGACGGTGCCGCACGGTCCGCACCGGCATGGGACAGCGAAGATAAATTTTGACCGTGGACATAGTCAGATTTGATCAAAAAGAAAAGAAACACTAAATTCACCAACCTCTCCTTTTCCTTTTTTTATTATATTACTAGCAAAAGGGCCCGTGCGTTGCAACGGGAGAAAAATATCGCACTCCCCTAACACAATAAGTATGACGCAAATACTCTTTCAAAAAAAAAATCACACGACACTAACAATCCCTCCTCTACCCCCGGCGCACACACACAAGCACATACCCTCTATTTCAACACATCACCCCCCGTGGTACTGCTTGTCCTCCTTCCCATCGTAAAAAAGATACAGTTAACACTGGTGTTGTGACCTATCCAAGCAATAAATACATAAGCATTAAGATACTCTAAAAATAAAATAAAAATTGTATGGATAAGACATGGATTGCTACATTTATTCGCTGAAAAATTATGTATTTTGTGGAGAACGGGAGGAGAAACTCAAAAACCTAAAAACGTAGGGAGAGGCAAATCAGATACATGACTGCAAGTGTCAAGACTCAAGTTGAATCTACAATAGCAGATCCAATTTCACTTTAATTAATAATGCGACCATACCAATATTGGCAGTAACTAAAATCATTTATATTTTTGAGTTAAAGATTCAGAATCCTATTTGCGATCCGCATACCCATATTACAATATAGTATTATTTTTCTCATATGTTTTTTTATTGTGAATTGGTTTTTTTTATCGTTTATTACATTCCATGTAAAGAAAAACATTCACACACGATCAGTCCCTTCTAGCATTTCTTGATAGATGCCATGTTGTTAAATCCACGTGTCAATTCACAAAAAGTTTAAGATGCTATCATGTAGAGCCGCAGCCCGCAAGTCACACACTGTTGGTGAAATGCAGATGGCATTGACTTAAGGTAAAAATATCAATCAATTTTAATAGGTTTCATACCTTGTACGCATTTTGCACAAACATCATCTAAATCTCTTCGAGCATCATACTTCAAGTCAGAACCAATCGATACCCACCTGGAAATTGCAGTTGGAAATTCAGCTAAAGGTAAGTAGTGAAGAAGACGTGATGGCAGAAAATCTTAAAAGTTCAGCAGATTAATCCAACAATTGTTCAGCCCTTACCAAAACCAGCATCATCACCAATAAAAATATATATTCTATCACCAGTAGGGAGATGATGAAGGTGCCGCTGACATACAACAAGAACAAGGATCTACATGAGGTGTGATAGTAACAAAAAAGTAATAGGCAATCATACTACAATGTAAACTAACCTGGCATCCTCGCGTCATGCACCGGTCTTGCGTCATCTCCTACGCTGCTTGGTCGCCTCCGCCGCTCGTTGGGAAGGTGGTGTAGCGCCGAGCGCACCTGGCGACGCTAGTCACTCCTGAGGGCGTTGCTAGACGGAACCTCCGTGGGCCATGAACGGCCACGCCGGGAGGAACGACGACAGTGCCGATGCCATTGTGCGCTCTGCATCGGGCTGAGTTGGATGATCCTGACGCCGGGGCTGCATCGGGCTGGAGTGCGTGGAGGGTCGTCGTCTCTCGCGTACCGCGCTCAGCCGGTTTCATGTTCGACGGCTGACGGCCTAGGCCCAGCACGCCGGACACACGCACGCGGCACGCCACATCGAACACGCACGCCATTTACACGATGCCGGAGACGCACGCAGCCGGCGAACATGCTTTGCCGCCCCACGTGGTGCACACACGCGTCGCACATCACGCTGGCCAGACATAGCCGCGCGCCGCACACACGCACGACCGCCGCCATCCCTACAGAGCCGGGGCCAAATCCACGCCAACGCCCATGACATGAAGGCTCGTACGGTGCCGCTGCAGCCCGCCACACACGTCTCCCGTTTTCTCGTCCTGGTTTTCCTTCCTTCGCCTCCCTAATCGACAACCAAGCTCATACGGTGAGCAGGAATCTGGCGGCAGCGGACACGGCGACTACAACGGCCATCATTGGAGCATGTCGCTCACGCTCGTGGATTACCCAATTGGCGACAAGAAAGATGGGTCGGGGCTGCCTTGGCGTGCCGCTTGCTCCGGGCATGGCCTGGTGAAGGGGACGGGCAGATGTTGAGGAGGAGGCGGCCGAGGATGCAAAGGAGGACCATGCCGTCAGAATCACGACAATCGCTGGAGTGCAACAACCCATACGTACACGATCTACATCAGGCCGGCGACGGTGGCTGCGAGCAGCCCTGTGCCTCAACTTGTGGCCAACTCATGTCCTGCAAGGTCAGGATGGCGTCACGCCAAACCATGTTGCCGCTGCATCCGTCCAAAAACGTTTGCGTGAAAACCGGCAGCGACTCGTAGACCCTGACGTGCCTGGCCGTATATTTATACATGAGAATAGAAAATTTAGGAATCCTGAGTCGTGACCTTTTGAGTTACGGCGTAGTCCGGCTGGTTTCCGAGTAAGCAAGTTCTGGTTCTGTGAGACGGACGGACGAATAGTTTCAGCTACGTACGAAACCACATACAACAACGGAAGTGGTGGACGGACCAAAAACGACGTGGTTCCCCGAATTAGTACCACCTCACGTATATGTTTTAAATTCAAACTGAAGGCGTAAACTCACGGGAAGAAGCGTATTGTGACGGTGAACCCACGGAGTCAATTCGTGCTTTATTATTATTAGGGAAAGATTAGACCTTTTTCACTTATTATTTATTTTATTTTTTTGCAAGAAAACTTCCGATCTATTCATCTTCAATCATGGCAGTACAACGAACACCAGAAATAATAAAAATTACATCCAGATTCATAGACCACCTAGCGACGACTACAAGTACTGAAGCGCGCCGCCGTCATCGCCCCTCCATCGCCGGAGTCGGGCACAACTTGTTGTAGTAAACAGTCGGGAAGTCGTCGTGCTAAGGCCCCATAGGACCAGCGCACCAGAACAGCAACCGCCGCCGATGAAGAATAACGTAGATCGGAAGGATCCAATCCAAAGACACACGAACGTAGAAGAACAACGACGAAATCCGAGCAAATCCACCAAAGATAGATCCGCCGGAGACACACCTCAACACGCCCACCAACGATGCTAGACGCACCGCCGGAACGGGGGCTAGGCGGGGAGACCTTTATTCTATCTTCAGGGAGCCGCCGCCGTCTCGTCTTCCTGAGCAGGACACAAACCCTAACAAAACGGAAAGGAACGACTAAAATCGGAGCCCTCCCGCCGGCCCTTGCCAGGATCCACCGCGCCCCCATGGCCCTAGGGCCACCGGAGACGAGGCGGACCTGCGGCAGCGCCGGCGAGAGGCAGGAACCCTAGCTTTTTTTTGGAGGAGGAGAAGGTAGGAGAGTTGTATTCTTTTAGCACAGAACAGACGTAGACTCTCATGCATATGCACATACACTCACTTCTAGGAACGCACGCACGCACATCCTACCCCTATGGGCATCTCCGAAAGACTGAGCCGACACATGACGAAGTCGCCACAGACACCTTCGTAGTCGACGGGAATGGCTCCTCCCACCGAACGCCCATCGTCGAAAGGCCTGAAATAAATTCAGAAAAATGCGGACACCATGGTCAAGTCTAAGACTTGAAACCTAATGGGATGAGGTTACCACTTTCCTCCTAACCATCTAACCACAAGTTTCATAATTGCCTATATGTTTCAGCATTTCAACAGAAATATAATTGCCTGTGCGTTTCAGTATTAAGTTAGCCCGTGATTTTATTTCTCCATATGAATTTAAAAACAAGATTTATCTCCACTACTATTAAACAATCAAACAAGAACTTTCTTACGTGCACCCCACAATTAGCCCCACAACACCGCACGAACCAATCAGCACCACACGATTAGGCCCACAAATTTCAATCGAACAGCTATCATTAGTCTAATAACTCTATGGTGTGGACTTAACAATTTACAATGACTGACCGTACTCCACCAGTCCGCGTCCCCTACAATCACGTAATTCTAATCGCAAAGTAAGGAAATTCAACGGAATCAGCACGCAAAAAGGAAAAAACTGCTGGCCCTCCTCGCCGCCCCACGTCGCCCTCATCGGTGTGCTCCTGCCGCTCCCAACGCGCGCCCCTCCGCGCTAGGCCGCCGCCGCCGCGCCTAGCCGCTGCCGCCGCCACGTGCCTGGTAAACCCGCACGCCCAAACGCCCAGCGGCTACCGAGGTCGAGGCCGAGGGCCGGACCATCCCCAAGATCTTGCGGTGGGAGTGGAAGAGGCAGCGCAAGGGAGTCTCCAGAGAAGAAGCCATCGTCGTTGACCTTGGCGTAGAGGGCTGCCTCCGTGAGATCGAGGAGGCCAAGGCTGACGCAGCAATGAGATAGTGCTACTGCCCCACGCGATCCGACGTCGAGGCAAGGCGCCGACGCATCGACAACAACGTGGGATCCGTCCGACCTCTTCGCTCGCCTTTGAAGCTGCCATAGGCGGAGGTGTTGTTGCCCCATGCAATCCGACGGGAGAATTGCTGCTGCTGATCCCCACCTCAACCCCAACCCACACCCGTCACATGGTCGCCGAGGCTAGCGGCATCACGGGTACGTTTGCCACAACTTAGTAATTAGCAATCGGTCCCGTTCATGTTGGTGTTGCTTCGAGTGTCTTCTTTCAATGAAATTTATTTGGTGGATCTGGCTATATCCTCACAGAATATAAAAATTTGATGAATCAATCTGGCCACATCCTTTTACGCTTATGGATTTATCTGAGTAATCTTTTTCCAATTTGTTGTACAAATCAATCTAGCTGATTTTTATAGTTGATCCCAATAAGTGGAATATTAATCTCACAAAGTCTTTGACTAATTTTAGAGTTGATTTTTAGATCCCTAAAAGGTTTTCAACATTAAACGGATTTAGGTCCTGCAGTGATTTCTCAATGGCGTACGTCTGAAGTGTTTTCGGCCATAGCAACATGCACGTACAAGTGCTTGCAAGCAGGCATATTGATTGATTTTGGGAGACTAGCATGCATGAAGAAGCTAGCTAGATAAGCTTTCGACCATAGAGAACCCACCCTTTCTTACTTGCAGGATTGAGAAGATTGAGAACTTCGATACTTTTAGATGTACAGAAAGAAAGCAGATTGTGCTTGTAGATAATGATGGTGAGAAGATCAAATCTGTTTTATGAGGAGACAAGGTTTCGCTTGCAAATCTTTTCAGGTTCATTTCACTCCATACAATTTCTAACTGTTTCAGTCATAGCAATCTAAATATTCTCTTTCAGAGTACAGTATAGGGAGCAGTCCTTATATTGCCAATTTGCGCACAATAATCATGAAGAGCCTCAGGAATTCTGCCTTCAGTATGGTAGTGCAATGCAGGTTTACTTGGTGCCAATTGCTCAACACGAGGAACGGGTTGGTTGGAATATATTGGTGCTACTTTTTTTCTGTAGTACTGTTGACCAAGACATAAAGACTGTGTGCTAGGTATTCCTCACACATACTCAAGTAAAGAGCCAAGGACCTCGGCTATGTGTTCCAGTCTATAATATGGCTTCGCAAGTAACATTACCACTGACTTGCATGGTGCAGTTCACTTCACCAAATATCCGTTTCGAGTATGTATCCTAATCTTCATTCATTTGTATTTCTTTTCAGAAGATAACTTCTGCCAGCCATTGTGTTGCTTGCACCCCGAATATTTATTGATTTAGTTTTCTCACCACCTTGTGAATGCATTTGTATGGCGCTTTTCAATCATTGCACTCCTTCATTAGAGATGACATTTTTTTCCCCCATACCTAGGTACATCGGCATATTATGTTAGTCCATATTTAATTCAAAGGTAGGACTTCCTTGTAGTTATATTTGCAGATAGCCTTGTATTTGCTACCAAGGTTCAGTTTGCAGTAGCTCAACTGTGATGTGGGAAATACCTTGTTTTATATATTCTATATATATGTTACTTTGATGATTTCATCTGTTGTGGTGAATGGTTAGTTAGTCAGTCCATTTGCATGAACTTTAGAACAAAAATGCAGTTTCCATCTCTTAGAACATTTGGCTTGGCTGTTGTGTAGAGTGTATGGTTAATGTTTCTCCCATGATTATTCTGGTGTGGAACGGTGAGCCCTTCAGAAGTTGACCTCTAACTTGCTTTATAACTATATAGATTATTAGTTGTAGCTCATTGTGCATCTGTTTCCCCCTCACTATTGCACTAGAGGCCCTTCTGAAGCTAACTGAGATATTGTCAGTTTACAATCCTTCCGAGGAGACTTTGTGATATGCATAAGAGTGACAAAGATCTTTTCATATCCCCTAAAGAATTGATTGCACTTACATGCATTCTACCCTATTACATGTAGAGTGGAAGACTTCTCTTTTTGATGGACTATGGATCTAAAGAAGCATAAGCATGCAGAGGAACAGGTCGTCCACCTTGCTGGTACAAATGTACTACCTGATTTTATACATGTGTTGGATTACATGATATTTGATGATTTGAGCCTTGTACTGGTGGGATTTCCACAACACTATGTATGATCTAAACATTGACTGAAAATATTTATCAGAGTATTTGTTTCAAACAAATAATTTTGCAAAATATTACACTTATCATCCCAGATGATGGTTATTAATTGCAAATCTCATTTTTATTTTTATTTTCGAGAATAGCACATATGACATTTTCATTTTTTTTCTTTACCTATTTGAAATAAGAAAAGGTTTAGACGAACAAACAACTACAAAAAGAAAACTAATTAAACAATGGTGAAATTCGGAAAATGAATTGCATTGTCGAACGTGCATTGCACGTGCACGCTTACTAGTTTGGCAAATAAGTAAAAGGTGGGGTGGTTGGTTTTTTAGGGAAAACCGATGAAAGAAACATATATGGACGGAGAAAGTTAAAACTGGGAGAGAGAAAGGAGGAGAATGTACGTCGGCTTAAACGGACGGCAAAACCTTCCATTTTTAATTAGGAGAGAGAAAATAAATAAGATTGTACTAACTTATCAAAGAAATGTAAAATATCTAGGAATGTATGGTTCTGCTTTTGGTGCGCCAAGGCATCTTGCAATGGGTACTTGGCTGTTAAGCTTGTACCGTGACCGCTTTGATCGAAAAGAAAAGATATGGCGATAAATGGTGTTATCTTCAAGGAGATTAAATATTTTGCTCGGTTAAACTTTAATTTTTTTTCGTATTTTTTTCTGTCCAAGGGTATGTAATAAAGTAGCAGACGCTCTAGCGAAGTATGGTGCAGGGGCAAGGCTATCATTCCCAGCTGTATGGCCAAATGGTGCCCCTGATTTTGGGCAAAACTTGGTAGCCAGCGATGTTGCTGCCCTCTTTGGTTAATGGAATAAATATGATTCCAGTTCAAAAAAAATATATTTTGTAAACAAATAGAAGGTGGGAGGTTGGGTTTTAGGAAATCCGGTGAAAAAAAATAGGTATAGAAGAAGAAAAAATCGAAACAAAGAGTAGCGGACAACAAAACCTTACTCAAAACAACTTGTTATACACAAAAGGTTAATCAAGAAAAAAAAAGACAAAAAAGGAGGGTGATGACAACAAATTTTAATTTTTGACGTGGTGGCCACAAAGCCCACACGACATGTGGAGAGAGAGAAGAGAAGAAGAAGAAGAACAACAACAAGGACGATGGTAGTTGATTTTGATTATTTCGGTTGGCTATTCCCTAGGCAAAGCCCTAGTACTATAAGATTGGCTTCGGGGAATATCTTTGGTTAATTATTTGCCCTCTTCTATTAATGAAAATGACAAAGCTCGGGTCAATTATCTGAAGAAGAAAAAGATATGTTTGAAAAGAAGTAACTGTTGGTTCATTTTGATATGTTTGGTTCTTTCATGAAAGTACCAATTAGTGGATAAGTAAATAGCACTGAGATTTAGATGACATTTGAAAATAAAATGACAGATTGATTCTTCATTAGTACTACAAAAGCTACACTTGGAGCTCTCTTGTCAAATCCACCTGTATGAGATGTGTGAAAAAAAATTGTTTTGAACACGGATTCAATGGTATTCCCTTCGTCCCATAATATAAGGCTGGCCATAGTGGTGGTATCTTAGCCGGTATCATGCACTCGGGACTAGCAAACACGCTGATGTGGCAGACAATTAAAGAAGATAGAGTGGGTTAGAGTAACATAGGTAAATACCATATAAAATAGTAAATGTTATGCTACTATGTGTCATGCATGTCAATAAGTAAGATCATCTATCATACCATGTACTATGAAGGTATTATCATGTGCATGATACTAGTATATGATACTTCCCGCTATGAGTAGCCTAAGAGTGACACTAGTGTAGTGTCAAAAACGCTTTTTGTTGTAATCTCTAGGATACATCACTCATACTGTCGATTTTTTGTTGTGATTTAAAACGTGTGGTGATAGATAAATACTCCCTCCGTCCGGAAATACTTGTCCTAGAAATGAATAAAATGGATGTATCTATAAGTAAAATAAGTCTAGATACATCCATTTGAGGGACAAGCTTTTTCGGACGGAGTGATACGTCCCAAATCCAACGCTTGAAACTGCTTCGGGAGAAGCAGCCTCCGCCCGGCCGGAAGAGGCCAGTCATTAGTCCATGGTATGCGGCGGAAGCTCGCGCTCCTCGCGGCCGCCGCCGGTGGCGCCGCGCTCCCTCTCTCGTCCACGAAGCAGTTTCACGCGCGCCTTATCGTCGCCTCCCCCTGCATCCCCGACGACCTCCGTCTCCGTCTCCTCCGATCCTACGCTGCGCACGGCGAGTTCTCGTCGGCGCACCGCCTGCTCGACGAAGCACCCCGCCCGGCCTCGCCGCTCCTCTACAACGCTGTCATACGTGCCCACTCCCGCCGCCTAGACATTCCCACTGCTCTCGCGTTCTTCGCCAGCATGCGACGCTCCGCCACCCCGCCCGACGCCCACACCTTCGCCTGCGTCCTCCGCGCATGCGCCGACTGTTATCGGCCGGGCGCCGCCAAGATCCTCCATGGTATTGCGTCATCTTCCGGCTGGTCCTCCCATCCAATCGTCGGCAGTGCGCTCGTTAGCGCATATTCAAAGTTCTTGCTTGTGGACAGTGCTCGCCACGTGTTTGATGGTTTGCGTGAACCGGACCTGGTTCTCTGGAACTCAATGATGTCCGGGTATGGGTATAGGGAACTGTGGTTTGAGGGGCTTCAACTGTTTTCTGCAATGCGTAGGGCTGGGGAGGAACCAGATGGCTACTCGATGGTCAGCTTGCTCTCGTGCTTCTGGGATCCAGAAGCGCTTTCTTTTGGTCAAGCAGTTCATGGAGTGTGTATCAAGGGCGGTTATGATTCTGGTCACCATGTGAGAAGCACACTTGTTAGCATGTACTTCAGGTGCGGCTGCATGGAATCGGGTCAAACCTTGTTTGGTAGTTTGCTGGATGCGGACTTGGTTACATGTTCTTCACTAATTACAGGGCAATTGCAGACTGGCAAGTATGAGGAGTCATTTAATTTGTTCAGAGAAATGTGCTACTTTGGCAGGAGGCCTGACAGCATCTTGATTGCTAGTCTTCTTTCGGCGTGTGCTTCTACAGCCACTATCAGCTACAGCAAGGAGATCCACTGTTATGCAGTCAGGGTTGGAGCTGATACAGACATCAAAGTCTCATCTTCACTAATGGATGCTTATGCAAAATGTGGTTTTTCTGAGCTGGGATATTTGGTATTCCGCCAAATTCCTAACAAGAACTCAGTCATGTACAATATGGTCATATCAAACCTTGGTTCTCACGGATTTGCAATGAAGGCCATTGAAGTCCATGATGAGATGGTCCGTGATAAGCTCAGGCCTGATGGTGCTACCTTCTCAGCTTTACTTGCTGCTTGTTGTCATGCAGGACTCCTAGACGAGGGATGGAAGTTGTTTAGGAGAATGAGGGATGAGTTCCACATAGTGGTTGAAATGCAGCATTATGTCTACATGGTGAGGCTTCTTGCAACATTTAACCAGCTGAAGGAGGCCTATGATCTTATACAGACAATGCCAATGCCACCAGATTGTGGTGTGTGGGGTGCATTACTTTGGGGGTGTTGTGTCCACCGTGATTCCAGCCTTGGTAGGGCAGTTGCTGAAAAGCTCTGTGAGTTGTATCCAGACAAGGCTTCTTACAAGATTATGCTTTCAAACTTGTATGCATCAGAGGAGATGTGGTGGGATGCTGAGGTGGTCAGGGCCGAGATGTTGAAAGAAGATATGCACAAGAACACAGGGATAAGTTGGGTTGGGGATATAAGGAAATGATGGTTGGGTTTGCATCATTGAGATATATGCCGAGTGTCAAGTACATTTGAACTCTGTATTGTTATGGTTTTAGAGAAATGAAATATCTGAAATTGCTTGAAACTTCCTTTTTTTTACCTTACCATTTGACAAAAAATATTTTCTTGCTTTTTATTATTTTTGTAGAATTATTTCTGCTGCTGCTGAGTACAAAAATAAATTTTAGTATATATCCATGGAACTTTGTGTTGCTAATTTCTTAGTTGTTGATGTTGTGGAGTAACATAAGGTCGGAACGTAATATCTGAAGCACTCTTTAGTGGAGTCCTGCATCTTTCTTGCCTGTATCCCCTTGTTAGCAATTCTGTAGTGTTATATAAAGATCACTGCTCTGCAAAAAGTATTGTATGGTGCTTAATCTTATATCACCTTCAGTTTATTTCTTCTATAAAACTCTGTGAAAGACATATTAACCCTTTGTTTCAGTCTAGCAATTTGCTACAAAGTTTTATTAAGTATTTCAAGATTGGCAACAAATTACTGTGACATATCATTTTAGTAGCTAAGTAGGCTGCCCTCACACAGAATTGGTAATCTGATCTCTTAAAAATATTTTTTGAAAGAAAGTAGATCTTAATATGTCGAAATGATATAACCAGCACAGCTTTATCATTTTATGGTTCTGTGACGATATTTAACGTATATATGCTCACTTCTTAGTGCTTGGATGATGAAGTTGAGGCTTAGTCAAGTAGTCAACTGTAGTTGTGCTGGTGCAATGAGATTTTTTATAGAAAGCTAAAGAGAGAAAAAAAATTTGGATTTTCTTTAATTGGTCAACTTATCCTAGAGGCTGCAGCAAGCAGTGGTAGAAGCAAAGTTGGAATTTACCTTAGGTGTCAGAACTGTACTATTGTTTTGGTAGAAGATACTTGTCATGTGCTAGCTTTATAAGAGTAGTACTCTTAGCTAGGTCGGTTTGAGCAAGTCCTATATAAGGGCGTGCACCTCATGGATGTAAGCAAGCATTGGTAGAAGATACTTGTCATGTGCTAGCTTTATAAGATTAGTACTCTTAGCTAGGTCGGTTTGAGCAAGTCCTATATAAGGGCGTGCACCTCATGGATGTAAGCAAGCATTGGTTGCCAAGGAAAAGACAGGGCATCTGTGGCCCAGAACAAGAACTCCCTTATGAGTGTGGTGTGTATGTGTGCCTCCAGCAAGATGGAACAGAGGTTCAGGCCAACACATTATCTATTAGAATTAGATCAGGTCTTACAATTAGTAGTTTCCTTTTTTCTACAGTTGTAAAGTTTTTATAGTTTTCTTTGGTGAGGGGAATACCTTCTTGACATAGCTTTATATATTATCTTTCTTTATAGTATATTTTTTATACTTTTACTCTCTGCAGCTTCATTGACAATTCTGATAGAAAAATTTAATATTTATTTGTGTCTGACAGCCTCAAATTAAAATATCAATAGCCAAAATGCTGTCTCGGAGCGAGCAGTCCATGTCAAGCTGTCCTTTTTGGTGCTATATATTTTTAGGTTTGGACACTTGCAATCCAGCTCCGACCCAGCAAAATAGGCCAAATGTTGGAAGACAAAGGCAAGCTTGACTCCTGAGTCCATAAGGGTTTTCCAGCTAGCTGGACTACTTTTTAAATATTGGGCTGGAGTTGGTGGACACTGTGAGAAGCACCCCGGCCTGAATCTCTCATACTCTGATGAAATTTTCCTATATTCCAGACCATGTAGAGCTTTCAGGGAAGCGGAGTAAACTAGGAACAACCGAACAAGCTTTATCACGGCCGGCCTTGGCTGGCAATTGGCATCTAAGCCTTCTTGGAAGTACCGCACCGTACAAATATACCTCGAGTGCCAGAAGCCAAATTCTGGAGTGCCAGATAAATTACCCTCTGCAACCGAATCCCAGTTGCTAGTTCCCCATGGCCAGACATTCCTCCTTCTTCTTCCTCGCCTTGTTTCTGCAGCACCTCCACATTAGTGTCGGTTTAGCCAGAAGGAGTTTAGCAGCAGCGACAGAGCAATGGCAGCCCATGCAATGCGACCCTGCGTCGCTCAACCCATCGTGCAGCTCGTACCTTTATGTGACTCCTCAAGGGCGCAGCCTGTCCGAGACAGCCTCCCTCTTCAATGGCAGCGCATCTCTCACCCAGCCCATCAAGCGGCTCTCTGGTTCAGAGGACTTGCTGGTCCCTGTGCCATGCGTGTGTGATACAATCAATGACACCATGAGCGGTCTCTTCCATGATACTGCATATAAGGTGAATCTAAACGACACGGCTGACAACATCAACAGTATCTTCAGTGGGCTTGCGTGGAACATTGTTGCTACAGAAAACAAGACGATCACGGTTCACCTTCTATGCGGTTGTTCCTCCACAGCACCGGAGGGGGTGATTTCTTACACAGTCCAGCCTGGGGATACACTGAGCAACATTGCAACCTTGTTCAGATCAGGTTCGAGCGAGATCTTAAGCTTGAATGCGGGGGTCACAAATCCTGATTTTCTTAAGCCAGGTTGGATCTTGTTCATCCCGATGGGAGTTGCTGAAACTTCTAAAAGAAGTGAGTATTTTCAACTATGTATGTTGCATCATTGGAAATTTGTAAACTAGTACTAAACTGACTGCAAATTCTAAAGTTTATTGATACCATTGGCATAGTATTAATTTGTTAAAACGCAATAAGCAGTATTTTTTTTTCTGCAATACAAGTCTATGTTTTTCCATCTAATGTTGTTTCTCTCTTCCTCTTTTTTCCGTTTACTTTTTTCGCATCATAGGATTCCTGATAATCACAAAATGGTGTTTTTTTGTGTGGGGAATCTCAAAATGGTGTTGTGTTCCTTATGTTCTTTTAGCCTTTGGTAACTGACTGCTCAACTTTTCGTGTTTCCTCCCTGCTTGATTCAAACACTTTTAGAGTTTGGCGGTTTACCCATCATAATTGCGGTATCAATATCAGCTGCAATTATGCTCCTTTTCACGCTCACCATTGTACTTCGCCTGAGAAGGAGATCTCTGGTGCCCAATGTTGAAGTACCAAAGAAAGAGATGGAGAGAGTTCCCAGCAACACAAGCATAGCTATCCTGGAGAGCCGTTACTTTCCATCCAAGAGGATTGATGGTCTCATTATGCTCCCTATGCTACATGTAAACATTTTGGATACACATACATCTTATAACTCTCAGTCAATTGGTTGCAGACATTGATCCATTCCAAACAGAGAGGCCTGTGATTTTCAGCCTGAAAGCGGTTGGAGAAGCCACAGCTAATTTTGATGAGAAGAGGAAGATTGGTGAGGGTGGATATGGCATGGTCTACCTAGGTTTCATAGGAACACATGTAAGAAGTTTATGCAGTATCTTTCTCAGGTAACTATAATCTCGAAGCAACATCAGATCCTTATATTTGACCTTGGTCTCAGGAGATTGCAGTTAAGATGATGAAAGACAGCAAATCAAAGGAGTTCTTTGCTGAGCTGAAAGTGCTGTGCAAAGTACATCACATAAATGTGGTACGTACTTAGATTGTAGAAGGAAATGAACATCCATGCTACAATCACTGGGTACGAAAAGATGTTGTCATAAACTTGTGCAATTCTATACAGGTTGAGTTGATTGGCTATGCTTCTGGGGAGGATCACCTGTACCTTGTTTACGAGTATGTTCAGAATGGATCACTGAGTGAGCATCTCCATGATCCTTTGCTGAAAGGTAAGTGAAAGAAAGATAATTATGCATGCTGATATTAGTTTGCTTCTGTCAACGAAACTAGGTTTATCCTTTACCGAAATCTCTGAAAGTTTGAATGAGGTATTTCTTAATTCTTAGGTCATCAACCTCTCTCATGGACCGCAAGAACACAGATAGCAACGGATGCTGCACGCGGTATTGAGTACATCCATGACCATACAAAGGCCTGCTATGTGCACCGTGACATTAAAACCAGCAATATTCTGCTAGATGAGGGACTAAGAGCTAAAGTGAGCCATTTAAAGCCACAAAATTTCAAGTGTTATCCGCTCAGGTATTGATTGCAATCTGATTATTTTCTGGATAACAGGTTGCGGATTTCGGGCTGGTAAAGCTAGTTGAGCGGAGTAACGAAGAAGATTGCCTGGCAACTCGTTTGGTTGGAACGCCAGGCTACCTTCCACCGGAGTTAGTTTTTAACTTGGACATGATTTACATTTTTTTCAGCTGATGAAGCTTCAGATGTAATAGTAACACCAAGCATCAACCCTGCAGGTCAGTTCGTGAGCTTCACATGACGACGAAGTCTGACGTCTATGCGTTTGGAGTAGTTCTTGCAGAACTGATTACTGGTCTCCGCGCACTTGTGCGGGACAACAAGGAAGCTAATAAAACAAAGTCACTCATCTCAACTGTAAGAGCAATGAGAAACGCCTGTGAACGTCTGAGCTGTTTCGATTTTTATAGTTTGCCAATTCCGTTTTCGACAATGTTTGCATCATGATTCAACCAAATAAAGAACATTTGTCATGCTCTGAACAGATGAGGAAAGCTTTCAAATCAGAAGATGTGGAGAGCTCACTGGAGAAAATCATAGATCCCTCCTTGAAGGACAACTACCCCATAGAAGAAGTGTGTAAGGTTAGTAACTGTTCATCACCACTGACACACTGAAACATCTCGGTTGGCCTAATCCTACATTTCTACCGTGTATAGCTGGCAAACATTTCGATGTGGTGCTTGAGTGAGGATCCATTGGACAGGCCTGAGATGAGGGAGATCATGCCAATGCTGTCTCGAATTCATTTGACCTCCATAGAGTGGGAGGCATCCCTCGGAGGCGACGAGGTCTTTAGTGGTGTTTTCAATGGTAAATGATCAAACGGCATGTATGCTATATGTACAGTAGATACGACAAGTGTGCCCCTGCTGATTTTTGTTGGACGAGAATGGTTCTTGGTTTGCAGTTTCTGATATATTTTTTACTTGCGACCATGTCTTTGCAAGATTTTGACTGAGTGAAGTCAGTCATATCCATCTTGCTGGCAGAATTGTATGTACATACATGATAAATACGACTTCTCCTGATTTATCTGCAACAATATCTTAAACAAAGCGAGAACCGGCCGTAGCCCAGGCATCCTCCGACCCTACCAACATCGCCCATGTCAGACACCACGTCCGACAAGTGTTCGTTGTTTACTTTGAAGCAAACATGATGGATTCAGACGAGGAGTACTTCTATGTCGAGTTCATGAATTCATCTTCGTCGGACGAGGATGAAGATGATGTTGAAGGTGATTTTTGAAGATGCGGAGCGTGCAGAAGAGCATGGTATCAACTACAAGGGTTCAACAAAGGGACATCGAGTGTTGAATCGACGGAGGACATGTGGCCATATGATGTTGTACGACGGCTACTTTGCCCCTGATCCGCTATTCGAACCCTATTTCCGCCGCCAATTTCAGATGCGGTGACATGTGTTCGAACGCATCTACCAAGGTGTCAGAGCCTATGATGATTACTTCAAGCTGAAGAGGGATGCCGTTGGAAACATTGAGTTCTGTGGTTATGAAAAGTGCACGGCTACTATGAGGGTGCTTGCCTATGACATGGCCATAGATTCGTGGGATGAGTACCTCTGGATGGCTAAAAGCACATGTCTGGAAGCCATGGTCAGATTTGCTACTACAGTGGTCAAGGTGTTTAGACCGAAGTACTTGAGAGAACCAAATGTTGCAGACACAACAAAGCTCATGGCACTTGAAGAATCAAGAGGGTTTTCAGGTATGCTCGGATCCTTGGATTGCATGCACTCGAAATGGAAGAACTGCCCATATGCTCAACAGGAGCAATACCAGGGCCATTGCAAAAAGCCCACCATTATTCTTAAAGCAGTTGCATCTCAAGACCTCTGGATTTAACAAACCCACACAAAAATATCCATCATTTGGGGTTATAATTATATTTTTCATGGTATTAAATCCATTTAAACTAATATTTAGGGTTGAAGTGTAAGTGTGTGATAAATTATTACAGAAATTATAAAATAATTGTCGGAGCTACCCAATATTAGTGGAGGTTGTATCTCGGGTTTCAAGAGATTTCATCATGTTAAAGTCCCTCAATTTAAAATATAACAAAATATATTCATATATTATTAAATTGCATTTTAATTAGGTTTTGCATTTAAATAGCACCGATGGTTTAATTTGACCTCATTTCAAGTTTAAGGCATGATGACATGATGTCATGATATCATGATGATGAAAAAGTAAATAGCAATCAAATCTAACTCTGCCATTACTATGGGTTGTTACAATCGACCCCACTCAAATTAAATCTTGCCCCAAGATTCAGGCGGTAAGGTAAGAGGGAAAGGATTGGGCTACAAATCCAATAAATCTTCTTGTTTCATGTTGCTCTCCTCGAATAGGTCGATCCATTGCATCATGGTAAACTTGATATCCTTCCTCGTGATCGTTGTCGCGGGCCCTTTGCTGAACTTGCTATACTTTCTTAGCGGGGGGAGGGGGGAGGGGGGGGGGGTGCGATTCTAGAGAATGAAGTTCTAGGCTCGTGGGATTGTTATGGGGCGACTTTGAGATTTTACAAAATCATTGGGAGCCTCTTGTTGAGTATTAACTCGTTCAATCATCATCTTAATCTCAAGGTTCACATAAAAATGTTTTTTTTGCGGGTCTCATAAAAATGTTTTTGATTAGATAATATCTACACTAAAATACTATAAGATCATTTGTCACCCCTCCTATTTTTCACATGTCTTTTTAAAGAAGTGTAAAGACAGCTACCAATTAAAGCACATGTGATCATCAGTAAAGAACACACTCTTTTTCGAGGGAGTAGTATTTTACTGTTTACAATCGATTATCACATCATTTTTTTTTGAACATAGAAAGGCGCACAAAGTGCCAAATAATTCATTCAGCTCAGTAACATCTTACAGCGTGAATTACATAGCCCTGGAAATTGAAATTAGACAGAAGAGAAACAACAGGGCATATCATGTTTCTATGAGCTGAAGCAAAACAACTAATGTCAGGTTCTGGTAAACTTCTAAGAACCTGATGAGCCACATTATGAGAAATACCATTGATCTCTCTTGATATGTGATACACCTGTGCTTGGAGATCATTTGTAAAGGAGAAAAATTCAGCTAGAGAAGTTCTGATGGTCCAAGGGGTGGAATCTGCCAATACACTTCTTGCCGCCGCTGCTTTTGCCAAAGAGAGGCAATCAGTAAGAAAAGTAGGCCTAGAGATCTGAAGTCTACGGGTGACTTGAGCTGCAAAAAGCAAAGCAAGAGCTTCCGCTTGAAGTGGCGAGCTGGTGTTCTGGGTAGAAGCTTGAATTTGCACATTCACTTCTGCTTGGTTCTGCAAAAAACTGAGAAACACTCCCACTCCTGTAGCTGTTGTGCCATGTGGTAATCCTGGAACCTTTGCACATTTAAAAGCAGCATCAGAATAAATTTTTGCTCCAGATATAAGGAGATCAGATTTGAGAATGTGCCCTTAAAGTAGCAGTCCAAATGGAAGAGTTCGAAAAGTATTTGGATTTGAGCACAAAGTACAAATGAGAGTTAAGAGCATCCGCCAGCCTTCAAGTTGAAGCAAGAATAAGGCCTTCATTAATGGCCTGGAGGTTTATGATACCCAACACTCCTTTATAAAAAAGGAGCACACGTGTACAGCACTGACATGTGGATATAACCGCTGAATTTAATGGAAGCTTGGAAGGGCAACAATCGAGTCCCCCTACCTCACCGGTCAGCTCGGCAGTCGCCTGATTCGCGCCGCCCTCCCCTTCGCGCCCCGACTTCCGTCGCCGTTCGCCGCCGCAGAGCGCATACACCGCGGTGTGCCCTGAGTGGATGTGGTGGGAGGAGGTGAGGAGGAGGGAACGCGGGGAGCTGCGCGCGCGGCGCTTCGAGGGCCTCGCCCGGTCGCGCCGCGCGGCCTCGCTCGCGCTCTCCAATCGCAAGGAAATCGCGACCCCGCACCTCGGCGCCGTCAACTCCCTCCAGGTCCCCTTCTCCCCCATCGCTCCCCGAGTCGCCCCCTATCACTCCCTCCCCGGCCGCCGCTCCCGCATCAGCTGCGCGTAGCGCACAGATCAGCAGTATTAATTTTGCGTGTCAATCCGTCGAGAACATGCGTCCAACGAGATCGAACTTCTGTGCGGTGCGTGCGTCGACGTTGCTTGTGTTCGTAATTTGACAATATGGCCAGGTTGATTTGACAGAGGGGAGGTACCTGCTCTCGGCGGCGTCGGATGGGTCGGCCGCTGTCTTCGATTTGAAGGATGCGACGGAATACGAGGCCGGCTTCATAGCCAAGCACAGGAGCATTCTGCTTGTGGACAGGCAGCATGAGCATGGCCACAAGTTCACCGTCTCCAAGGCCATTTGGTATCCTGTTGACACCGGTCTGTTCGTCACAGCGTCCTTTGATAACTATGTCAAAGTGTGGGATACCAATTCGACCCAAGTATGTGCTTTGCTTTGTCTGACGCTGACCTTAATATTTTGCCCCGTTGAGGTGTTGATTTCAATGTTCTCTGGTCATTCTGACATGGTTTTCTTTTCCTAGGTAGTCATGGATTTTAAGATGCCCGGAAAAGTGTACAGTGCCGCAATGTCTCCAATTGCAACAACGCATATGCTCATCGCTACCGGAAGTGCAGATGTTCAGGTTCGTTTGTGTGATATTGCTTCTGGAGCCTTTACTCACACGTTGTCCGGCCATCATGGTTAGTTTCTCCCTGCTAGTGTAATGATGAAACGCCATTCTTGTTGTGTTTTTATGCTTATCCTCATCAATCATCTCAGATGGTATCATGTCTTTGGAGTGGTCTACCTCAAGCGAGTGGATCCTAATGAGTGGTGGCTTCGATGGGGCGATACGTTTTTGGGACATAAGACGAGCTGGATGCTTCCTTGTCCTTGACCAGTTACGGTCTCAGCTAGGAAGACGGCCTCCCCTTCTTGATAGCACCATGGGCAATGTATGCTTGACATCACCCTTTACTTTTTATCTGCTTTTGGGTTTGGTTATTTCTTCAGGATATATTTGCTCGCAGGGCTAAAACAGAATTGCCTGCTATTTTAATGGCTACTATTCCAAAACTGTTAGTCTCCAAGTAGGAGTGGATTTTCCCCGCAAGAAAAGGGTACAAGCGGATATCTGGTATATTCATGTCCTAGGCCTGTTTTAGTCGCATCATGTCGTATGGATCAGTAGAGTGCTATAGTTCTTAAAAGATGGGATCTGCATTTCGGGAGATAATCAATGCTGCTCTACAGAAGGTTCCTTCCTGATGTTTATTCTTGTGTCCTAAAAAAATGGTTGATGTCATGCAAGTACAATGGGAGATAATCAATATTATTAGGTTCCTTTGTGTTGTTGATTGTTGTGTCCCAAAGATGGTTGATGCCGTGCAAGTACATCTGCTAGTTGACATCTTCAATGTGTATATATTTTTCATCTTAAGCAGGATCAGAAGAACTTAGGACGTTCATCTTCATCAAAGAGTTACTCAGATCAGCAGAGGACAGGCAATCGTAAGAAGCAGTCCAAAGCACTACACAAAAGTCTAACCATGGTACGTGGACATACGCAACAGAAAGTGCATCCCGGTATGTCATCCAGTCAAAATCATAAAACAGCTCATTATGGTGCTGTTACAGGATTAAGAACAACAACAGATGGGATGCACCTTCTTAGCTCAGGTTGAGTTAATTTCTTCTCTATCGGCTATCTGCTGCTATGCCTGAAATTAGCATGCAGTGCACTGATGATAATTTAAGCTTAAGCCTGTTATTAAGAAGAGGTTATCGTTTCTCTTCAGGATCTGATTCTCGTTTAAGACTCTGGGATATCGAATCAGGCTGCAATACTTTGGTCAATTTTGAAGCCATGCGATTGCAAACTAGCAAGCCACTACAATTAGCTGTCACTGATGATCCATCACTTGTTTTCATTCCATGCATGTCAAGCATCAAGGTATGTTGTTGCTTTTCCAGCTTTATGGCTTCATTCTGCATTTTGAAGTTCACGTCTAATTACTATACTTGCTTAGGCATACAATACATGGTCTGGTACGACATTTCAAACATTCCGTGGGCATTATGACCATGTAAATTGCTGCTATTATAACTCACAGGACCAAGTAAGGTTTTCCTTTTATGTCCTCTGTTAAGGTTTATTGTTTTAATGTGTATTTCATTCCTAAATATTCAAAAATGCAGGAACTCTATACTGGTAGCAATGATCGACAAATTCTTGTGTGGTCTCCATCGACTCCTGCTTTGACTGAAATGGTATAAAATCTGTCTATTGACATCATGCAGTTTTGTTGCATTTTTATAGCGAGTTAATATTCTCCCAGTGGGAGTTTGAGAAGGAATTCAGTACAAAATTTTCATGTGAATTCGATGATTTGACGCTGCTAAATATCTGCAGGAAGACGATGACAAGCAGCAAGAGGGTTTTGCAGCTGATGAGGATAACTGGAGTGACTGAGAACTTTTGAGTTTTTTGAGGGAGAGAACTTATGAGTTGATCATGTGTATATACGAGATTACTAACAATATTGACACGAGTGATGCCAAGTGTTAATAAAGTCAGGGTTCTTGTTAGGTATTACACGAACCAGTAATTGCCTGTGTTCGGCTACTACCCTAAGATGATGTTGTACATTAGCATTTGAAATTTTTGTAGTTCATTTGAACTTACATATTCAGACATCATCACGAAAAGAGGAGTGTTATGTATGGTTCACCCAACTGTTATTTCTGTACCCTTGTTCTTGCTGAAGCATTATACTAAACTTAATTATACTATTATTCTGTCATCAAACAGATGCCGAACAGTATCTAGCTGAAACAGGGTTCCCCAGCAGAAGGGACATGATCACATGAGTGCTGCCGTTTTGTTTCTACTATCATACCTCCTCAGTTAGAATTTCAAGATTATGAGGCAAACATGAAGAAACCTATCATGCAGCTTTAAGAGCAATGGCTCATGATTTCCATTATTCGTCTATAACATATTTGGCGCGACATTGTTCAGTTTGTCAATGTTACAACTGGCGCGACATTGCTCAATTTGTGCGACTGTGTAAACAATAGATGTACATATGTTACAGCCTTACAGGACAAAGCAAAATAAAAGAAAAAGTCAGTTTCAACTTGCACCAGGTTCAGAAAGTTGCGGCGCCCGCGCTTATTCCAGACCGATGCCCCTTATTGTGTTGCTGAGCTGCTAATATTCTCATAACTATGATTTGCTGTCCAAGATATGCAGGACCTGGTAGCTCATATTGCCTGAGCTTGAGTTCCTCAACTACAAGGATCTGTTGGAGTTCCTAATACACAGTTCTGTTATGTATAACTGTGCATAACTGTAGAAAGGACATCCGCAATGGCAGCCAGTTGAGGAAAGAACTGGATGAACATACCACCTATTGCTGCAACAGCTTATTGTGTAGGTGCATGCACATGGATGACCCTAGTTTGCAGCGAACATTCCCCAATTATGCTCGTCTTTTAGATCCTCTGACAACGGATGATGCCTGCAGCGCCTCCGTAGCATAACCATTTCTCGCTACCTTTGTTCATGTTCCATCTCAGTCGATGCAGTGCTACAGCTTTGGGAGGGAAGACATCAAAGTCTTTAGTGTCTTCATCAACTGGGACGTTGCATGTGCCACCATTCTCTAGCATTAGAGAACCAGCTAAAACCAGAGCATTAGTCTCTTGGCCTTCACCAGGTCCATCTAGTCGACCCTCTCTGGGTTCTGGATCTACATGTTCTGCAGGGTATTTCAGCAGGCATGTCAGGCAGCAAGGCAATGATACAAGTTGCAGCAAAATGGAGAGAGTTTTTACCTGAGTTGGTGAGAGTTAGTACTTTCTCTTTTTGTGTATCGTGCGCTTTAGGTACTTTTAGACATGGTTTTGGACCCTTTTTTGCAACCAGAGGAACATTTGACAAAGGAGAGCTTTGCAATGTCCCACCAATCTTGATGGCTGTCCCTTCCTCTGCTAGCGAACCACAAAGGAAATAGGGCAGCCGGTTCCTCCCGGGTTCCTTCTCCCAGAATCTCGAAGTAAGCTACACGTGCAATATTTGTTTAGTACACATGAGATTCAGTGTGACAAGCAGGAGTAGAAAATGACCATGGTTATTGAGTACAGGCTACTAGGCTAGCAAGTTTACCTGGAAGCGCACAGCAGTACCATCTGCCACACAATAAGCTGCATGACCTGTATGTAGGCAAAGAAATATTACAAATTTAAGGATAATAGAAATCATAAGATTCCGCCAATATGTGCTTAAGTTTGATATTTTATGAGAAGCTACTCATTCTCCCTTGCTTCTATAGGGATTCATTTATATATCTTTAATATCAAGTGTCCAAAATGTAGGGAAAATATATTAAAATAATAATCACAAAAAAGATGATCCAGTGTCCAAAATAGAATATTATCCAAGGTATTAATATTACTACACTAATAAACTATTCAAGTATCACTATATGCCACAATAACATAATTATAAGCTTTATATTCATTTACTTAACACAACAGTGTATGAGGACCCCCCATAATGTGTTTGCAGATTCCAGATAGTTTTCTAAATAAGTTACAAGCCAAGAATTCTTATTAACTTGTAACTGCATACTACTTAGGCCGGATATTGACTATGGTTAGACACGGTTCTGGAAATGTACCGGTAATTTCTGAGACATGGACATTCCATATCAAATATTCTGACAATTGATAAGTAGAAACGCCCTGAGTTTTAGTCCCAGCAAATGGCCTTCCGGTGACTGGAACATCGTTGGCAATTCTAGGTAAGCTGAGGAACTTCAGTGTGCCATCTTCCAGTGAGATGACAATACCTCTGAACATGAAAGATAGTAAAAGTTAATGTTATTAACCAAGTAGACAAAAAATATCTATAACCTGCATATACACAGTAAGGCCCCATTTGGGAGCTCAATAAAACTTTCCACCCATAAGAGATTTTACCAGTGTATTTTTACTAGGCACAAACAATACCACTGTAAACAAGGGAATCCTAAGCGTAATCATGGACGAACGCAAAAAAAAAAGTGAGGTGAGCAAGTTTAAATTAGCCATTTTTCAGTGTTAATAAATTCTAACCAAACATTACAAGCCACATGAGTCCTATATGTTCACTGTGTTTAGGGCAACAATCACCGTTTCTTGGGTCAATGATCAAGTAATACATTAGATCCTCCCAATAAAGGGGCAATTCTTGCACAAAAATATAGAATACACATGAGTAGATAAAATCATTTACGTTTTTTATAAGCTATACAAACTAAATACAAATTGAAATATAGAGGACACAGAAGCATTAAAAGAACTAATTAGTTTTTCTAAGCTACACATCTACCTTAGCAAGTTAGCATGCTGACATATCAAACAGATCAGATGAGCCATGGATTGTACAAGACAATATAATAAATCTTTTTTCCAATTTTCTTGCAACTGTGATTTGTGTTTCAACTTTAATGAATATAGCAATATGTATGCATCAGATATTACCTAGTTTCTCACTGACAGGGGAAAATGAAAAACAAGGTAAAACCGAGTCCCTATCCTCATCAGGGTAGTGATGAAAGGTAAGTAAATGTCATGTAATGAAGGAAGCTGAGTAACATTAGTGTCTGCAAGATTTATTTACTC
The DNA here is from genome assembly GCA_039707655.1 of Elymus sibiricus. Taxonomy (NCBI): domain Eukaryota; kingdom Viridiplantae; phylum Streptophyta; class Magnoliopsida; order Poales; family Poaceae; genus Elymus; species Elymus sibiricus. The sequence goes on from CM077668.1 coordinate 346,610,132, forward strand.
CAGAAGGAACGGTGCTCATTACTACGAACAGAATGAGATTTATTTGCTACAAATGGCACAAAACATTACCTTGCCTCCTTTAACCAATGAAGACTTAAAACAGCCCTTGGGGCAGTAGTTAGTTCCCACAGAGGACGGTATGGATCTCTGCAACAAACGAGTTATATGAGATGCATTTCAGTATTCAAACATTGCAGCTCATTCAAAAAAAAAATCATAGCGAAGAAGGTTGTGAATTCAACAATCATATTACTGTTTGCAGACAATATTTACTCAATTAAGATTATGCTGGTGCAAACCAAATTGTGCCCTTCAATAGTAGCTGCTATGCCTATGGTTACTTACTTCCGCTTCAAATTTTCATAAAACTTGACAACGGCCATGGGCTGTGGCAACTAAATGGTGATGTTTTTCGTTGAAAGGTGTGCTATATTTGTTCATGTGAGGGTAACAGATTCTGCAGATTAAACACACCTTTGTTTATTGACCCAAATGTTATCATGATGCATGGTTCTCAAATTGCAAAGTGCAGTTAATTCGTTTGGAAAAATCTTCCTGAGTGAAATATTAACCAAAAAGAGAAATAAATTATATTGACTATTGACTATTGAGATAAGCCTCAGTACAACTCCATATATGCAATATCTGAAATGGGTTAGCAGATAGTAGTAGTGTGCTAGGACGTGTTTGGTTGCCTGCATTTCCCTCAACCAGGCCCGCGCGGGAAGTTTGTAGCCCGTTTGGTTGCTCGCATACACTATTGGGCCTGCATCGCATGAAGTTTAAAGCGCCTCTGGGCCTGGCTCGCTGGGAACGCTCAGATCGGCAGTTTCCAGCGAGCCAGGCCGAGCTGAGCCACAGCGAGCGCACATGGGTGGGGCCCTTGCACGAGAGGAGGCTGGAGGGATGCGAGCTGTGTACGTGCTTCTTCTTCTACCTCCACTAACCTCCTTCCTAATCTCCTTTCTTCCTTCTCCCCCCTAATCTACACAACGGTGCTTTGATTCGAGATAAGCTCTACACGAAAAAGATGCACATCGATGTTACGGTTCCATTCAGGTGATCGGTTTGTACTTTCGTCGACCGTAAATGCTCAATTTTGTGTTCACGTTTGGAACTATTTTGGACGAATTTTGTCAAACTCGTTGCGCACGATCGACCGTTTGAAATTTCCTTTGACCAGTAGCCTAATCTCGCAGTTCCTCACGACATTGTGTTACAAGTTTTCTGTTTCGACAATTGTTCATCTCGGCCTTCTCTCCTCGATCCGCCATGACGCGCACACTGTATTTCTTCTACTCGGTCCTCTGCTTCAGAGCCCTCCTATTCGTCCCTCTCGACGGCGGCGCCGTTCCTCTTGACCTCCTGCCCGCGTCCTACTACACTGGAGTCGTTTCCGGCATCATTCATCTCGGCCACCTCTCTCTCGTCCTAGTGCACTGACGCTGCCATGGCGCGCGCACTGCATTTCTCCTCCTCTGTCCTCTGTCTCCGTGCGGACTTTCTCTGCGGCGACGAGGCTAGCAACTAGTTCGCCGCGCCGCCGACGGGGTCGCTCGTGCACGACTCCGTGCACGTCGTGTCGGACGCGGAGCCACGGCCACCGTCCACCGCAGTCGCCATGGTCCGACACGCACTGCATTTCTCCTCCCCGTTCATCTGCCTCAGCGCTCCTCCGCACGGACTTTCTCTGCGGCGGCGACGCTAGCAACTAGTTCGCCACGGCGCCGGCAAGAACGCTCGCCCGAGACTCCGTGCTCATCGTGTCGGACGCGGCGCCGCGGTCACCGTCCACCACAGTCGCGAGGCACAGTGTGTGTGTTAAGTGTAAGTGTTAGCTCTTAATCATATCCCGCGTATACAACCAAACACCGTGTAGTTGCGTGAGCCGAGCCAATGCAGGCAACCAAACGACATGCCAAAATTGCTCCCCTAATGCGAGAGGCCTAAATGCGGGCAACCAAACAATGTGTGCAGATGTCGACTTTTTGCCTGTTTTCCTTCACCCAGGCTCGGTTGAGCCAGGTTGAGCTAGCCAGGCCCGGCTCCTACGGCAACCAAACACGCCCCTAGTGTCCACAACCAAGATTTGAGTTACTGATTCCAGTTCCTAGTAGAGTTTATGCTACCTTAAATCCCAGAATTTTAGGCCATCCTCTCCAGCGGTGACAAAGATATTTGTGTTTTCCTCACTGTCAAAATGATATGGAGTCAGAACTTAGTGTTTATCTTTTGGAATGGAACAGAAGTATAACACAGCTTAGTACCTTACATATGGTGCCCACGAGAGGGCTCTGATGGGAACAGATTCAGCAGTAACACACATAAAAGGTTTTGAATCTATACGTTAACGATAACAACTAGTTAATACAACACACAAACGAAATAAAATAAGGGATATGCAGTTCGGGCATTCCAATAGCTTGCTCTTTAAACATGTGAAGTAAGCAGTTCCTGAATCAGACATGTCATCTGAATGCATAAGTGACAGAAATCCTATGAAATAAAGCAACCTGGAACCTGGAACATAGACCAATAAAATACCTTGAGATGGCAAGTCTGTAGAGAACTTCCATAAAGCAACCTGGAACATCAAAATCCAACCACAAAACTTTCAGCACAGCACCTACTAACCAAACAGTGCAGTTATCAGATTTAAACTAAGAAAATAATTTACTACAGGCAGAAAAGATACCGTTCCATCGTGACATCCTGCCAGTATCATATCATGAGGAGAAGGCGACCAATCAACTGTCAAGGGAATGCTGTTTACCATTATAAAGAGGCAATGACTTTAAAATGAAAATTCATGCTGACGAATTTAACAGAAGTTTTAAATCTGCCATCTAATTTTAATAGAAAAATTATGAAAGTAAAAGTTGGAATACCTCTGTATGTTTCCGCACTTCACTTTAGCACATCTAAATACAGGTTGCAGCTTTAGAAAGCGAGGATCGGTGCCCTTCACTGACGAAGAGGAATATATTTTCTGGATCATGCTTGGAGATGGAACTTCCCATCTGTGCACAATAATGAATAAGTGCATAATAAGTGGTGATATTCAAAAGGTGATGGCCAAACAATTCAAAATAGTGGTCTAGGATAGGATGTACTCACACTTCAAGTGAGCCATTTCCCAACAGTACTGCAAGAAAACCCAAACGTGATTTCTGTTCTGACTGATTTGGTAAAGGAGGCTTCCATTTGATGTCCCAAGCAACTTTGCCGTTATGGGCTAAACACAACACGACCCTTGGTAGATGAATGCCTTTGGGGATTGCAGAAAAGTTCGAGTTTTCTGCACAAGTAATAATATTATCATTTTTGCTTGATTCTTTGGATGGAACTACTTCTGCCTCTTCCACAACAATGATCTGGGCACTGTTTTCAGAAGGAACCGGCACAACTTGATTGGCAGCTTCACTATCATTCATTTCCATGACTTCATGGTTAACAAGTGCACTCTTACATCCAACCAAACCAGCCTCATTAGTCATGTCTTCACTTATAGATGAACCCGGTAGCTTGGGATTCTCAACAGAAGACAAATCATTATTGGGCATGATAGATGGGGAGGATCTCTCCATCTTCTGCACGTCACCACTAAGAGCCAGTGAGCAGGTCTCATTTGAAGCAGGTTTCTTTGTAGGTCCTCGTACACGCCTTCTGGTGTAGACAAGTAATTCTTTCTTGCAATTTTGAGCTGAGGCAACATTATCATTTGGCTGGGGAGTTGTCTGATTGTTTTGTTCTTTGATGCTGAATGCAGTTGAAGAACTACACTCTACTGAAACAGGCTCCTTTCTATGCTGGGCACTTGATTTTTCCTTGTAATTTGCATTACACAAGCCATGTGCTGATGATATGGCATCAGATGATGCAGCACTGATATTGGCATTGCACTTTCCCATATGAAACCTCAATGAACCAATTGAAGCAAGATCGCTTGCTATAGCTCCACCATCGCTCCTGGTCAAAGCCATGGGATTGTCCGAATTGGTAACTGTAGTAGCCGCCTTTGAGGACTCAGTACCAGAAGCAAATAAACAACCGTTTGTACTTGAAAGTGTCTTCCTTCTAGGCCGTCCCCGTTTCATACTACCACTTGACTCCTCGCCATTTGGTTTAGCCGCAATATGCATAGGCAACAAGGAATCTTCTAAAGTGGGGCCTGTCTGCACATTGCCGTCACATCTTAGCACGCTAATCGAACAAAGCTCACTTGTCAAGTTAGAGTGTCCATATGGCAACTGATTCTCAACAGAGCATGCTGGATCATTTGAAATGGTCTCCCTACTCTGCGATTGGACACCAGAAACCACTGACGAAGAAAGTGCACAAGGATTTGTTTCCTTTTTAGGTCGTCCTCTACCATTCCGACCTCTTGATCTTTTCCCACAATTTTTAAGAGATGAAGATGGAACCGGTAGCGCTGCATCAACTGTAACAAGACTTAAATTAGAATTAGACTCTGCGTATCCAGTTTCTCTTTCAAATTCAGTATCAGTGCCAGAAACATGCTTGCTGCTGCTTGGGAGTGGATATTTCCGGGGCCTCCCTCTTTTTTTCTTTGGTTTCGTGCAGCATATTAGAGCTCTAGAGATATCTTCTGTCCATTCAGTGTCAGGCGAACACTTTATTTTGTCAATTGGGATTTTCCTAGGTCGACCCCTACCTCTTTTTGGAGCTGATTCCACAGACTTCACAGATGGTATAGCACAAGATAATGCAAGATCGCCTGGAATAACTCCTGAAGTGACAAGAGGGTCAACAAAACTAGAACCTTGACTTCCGCTATTTTTTGTTGAATCTACCGCTTTGGCAACTGACAGTGGATATTTTCTTGGTCTGCCCCTTGGTTTTTTCAGACTAGGTTCTGCGTGATCATCCCCAGTCATCAGTTTTATCTTTCTTGGTCTCCCTATTGGTTTTCGAGGAACTGATGAACTCTCAATTGAATTGTTCTCGTTTGGTATTTTTCTAGGCCTTCCTCTACGATTGCTATTACTGTATGCAAGCATTGACTGATTAGTATGTGCCTCTTCAAAGGGTGCTACTATGCACCAAACTTGAATGATGCCTCTGCCAATCAGTGGCATACCAATTTTATGGTACGAAGAACCAGGAGGATGAGCAGCAACAGCAAGATACTGCAATAGATAAAAGAACATGATCAGGAATTCTAAGTAACTCCTATGTTCTACTTATCTTTTTGTAAATCCAGTAAATTCTTGCGATTAAAAAAAGGTACTCCCTCCGCCCTATAATAAAAGACGTTTTTGCAAGCTAACGTAGCTTGCAAAAACGTTTTATATTATGGGACGGAGGTGGTACTATTCATAGACACTGAAAAACAAGTGCAACCCAGCAATGAGCCTGCATGCAAAGATGCACTTGAGAAAAGTACTGCAACGTCTGGAGGGTTTTTTAGAAGTAAAACGAATCAATATGCCATTGAAATGTGGGCTTGTGACCCACATGCCAAGCAAACAGATAATGGCATTTTTCTCATTGCTAAATTTGGCGGTGAACAACATAAACTTTTTTTAAGCCACGACTCGCAACAAAAGAGCTACTAGTTCATGCTCAGGGTCAGTTGATCACAACCTCACAATTTACAGGAGAAGAAGGCTTGTCGCACAACTTCGGGCACCAGTCCAACGACCAAACATTCCCCCCAGCGAATAAAATGAAATCAGAGCTGCAACAATTAAGAGATTTAATCACAGTTCAATCAGCATGGTTCTCTACAGTCATATGGATAATGTAACAGAGAAAACTGAAAGAGTGTAAAAATAAAAAGGTCAAAATTAGCAGTGTATCCACATATCATTAGTTTATGACAATGCTGAAGTATAATTAATGAAAGAAACAAAGCAATGGTGTTTCATCAAGTAACTTCACTGTTAACCTACTACAAATCCCAAATCCCAAATCCCCCCCCCCCCCCCCCCCCCCCCCCCCAAAAAAAAGGACGTACCCAGTGCTGAAAGCTCCCACACAAGGTGGGGGTCTGGGGAAGGGAATTTCTAGATTTCTAGACAGCCTTACTCTTGCATAATAATTCTGCAAGGAGGCTGGTTCGAACTCAGGACCTCCAGGCCACAAGTGGCAGGACTCTGCCACTGCGCCAGGCCCATCCTCCTACTAACAGATCCCCCAAAAGCAGCAAAACCTTGCATGGGTTGGCAACACTTGATGACCCACCTCACTCTGCAGGATTACTCCTGGACCAAGAGAATATTGTTTTCATTCTCAAATAGTTGTTCTTTTACTGTGGGTGCAGTCCAAAATTTAGAACTTTGATCACTGATTACACCAAAGAACAAAATGGTATTCATATATTGGTCAATGGAAGTACTTCCATAGCACTAATCATTTTAATTATTTTCCTGGTATATAATTATTAAGGGTACTTATCAAAGGTGTATTTGAGATCATGTTACGTGTGAAACAGCAAGAAAATTATTATACTTCCGTAGAAAATTCTTCACCAACAAGATGAGAATAGGGACTGGCCTGCTTACCAGTCCATGTGCAGCAACCTTCGAATTGTGAGCAGTCAAACAAAAATATTACATAAACAGGGCTATAGGAAAATCTTGGGTCATAACTTCAATACTCCAAATAACCAAAACTGAGGAACTTAAATCGTAATGTATCTCTCCACAACAAACTTAGGGAGAATCATGTAACAAAATAAGAAGATTTTAGTAAGTTGAAGAAGTCTAGCTTCTAGAAATAATACCTGTATGCATTATTATCCCTCCCATCTTCCAAGTGTGTGACCTGCATTGATTTGCACTTATGTGATCCAAGAAATCAGCAGAAAGCTTCCCTCCAAATGTTATAACAGGAACTTTAGACTCAGAAATTAGCGCCGACGCTCAATGTTTACTTTTACTAACCTGAGGAACAGATGCAGACGAGAATTGTGGTAAGGTAATCTCATGTGTGTCATCTCTGGATGAAGTTGATCCAGTGCCGTAAGTAAAACTTACACCTTTCGGCTCATAAGAAAAATGCTTCCATTCTCTGGGAAGATAGCAATTGATTAAATGTCCAGCAGAATGGATTCTGAGTAATCCAAAAAAACACTAAAATACGAAAACAGGGAAGGACAGAGTAAGCTAGTAAAAACGAAACGAGAAGACGTCTTGTGCTCTCCAATTAGGTATACTGCCAATGTAACAACTGCAACTTTTCACAATGTGCTAATCTTATGGACAAACAGAGCCATCTCCAATGAGCATGTGCTACTACTAAGCAGAAAAGGCGCAAATTAATTCCATACCAAGTCAATAAAAGTGGCCTTACTTGTCAATAAATCTGTTTTTTTAATCCAAAATGAAAGCAACTAGAACTGTAGATCAAGAAAAGGCCAAAAACTCCCAGTATCCAGTCGTCCAGCTATTGAATTTAAAAGATCTTATAATCATCAATCAGTAAAACAATAAATTTAAACTTACAAAATTTTAACTATCACGCCCACTAAATTTTCACAACAGGTCTCAGGTACTATTCTAATCAGATAAAAAAAACAGCTGATAACAACACAATCACATTCGGTGACTGTATCAAATGATTCCCCGTGAACACTAACCGCAAGAAATAAATGCTACCATAACAAGAACATGACGACTAGAATTTTTCGTTTGTGCGGGAGTAACAAAATTCTCCCGCACACACGACACATCAATCAACAAAACTAAAGAGGGTCCACGTTCCAAGCTCCAGCATACCACAACCACATCTCCGGCACGCGCCACGTGTAAAGTTCAACCGATGAAGCAGCCATTAATTGTTGTCGCCGCTGTACGGCTTGTAAGCCCACAACTGAAAGTACGGTGATTGGGGAGCAAGGAGAGCGCGTCTTCACCTGAGGAACGTTATCGAGGAGGCGAGCCGCTCCGCCTCGGCGTCGGGGAACCCCGGCTCGGGGTCGCCGGCGGCGAGCTCCGAGATGGCGCGTACCGCTCTGGAGAAATCCTCTGCAGATTGCTCGAAGTGGCAGACCTCGACGCCCTCGTTGCCCTTGACCTCCCCTTCCGGCGGGGACGGCGCGCCCGTCGTCTCCGGCGGCGCGGCCATCGCCGGCGGGGGGAGCAGCGGCCAAAAGCAAGGGGTGTTCTAGGGCTTAGAGCCGCGGGAACAGAGGACATGTCTGGCGGAAGATGGGCCAAATTATACACCTTGGGGCGCACCCGCGTGGGCTGGGTTTCCTAGTATGTGTTTTCAGGCCCTAGAAAGGCTCCGAGTCCGGCCCTGCTACGTACTGCGGGCGTGTCCCTTTTTTTCCTTTTCAAAACACAAGTACAAACATAGACTGTTCAGAATGATCTCAAAAAAAAAAAAAAAAAAAAAAAAAAAAACATAGACTGTTCAGAAATTATGATTGATCTGAAAGAATATCACCAGTTAACCTGAATTGATTCAGAAAATATGCGAGGTTTAGGATTAGAACCCTGGTGGGATGGTTCCATCACAAAGAACATATAACCATCTAAACTATGCTTAGTTCGAAGTGTGTGTTGATCATGTGCGTGATAAACTTGCTCGTTGGCAGATGCTAATGGTATGCGTGCATTGTTTCTTCAAGTAAGAAATGGTTGTATGCTCCGTCGGGATTTCTTAGCGTTGGACGAAACAGGAACATGCGCTGCTGTAGAGACCAGCTCTTGGTGTTCAATCTTTCGTAGTAATTTTTTTTTGCGAGAATCACCCCATGGTTTAAAATGCTGCATCAAATTTCGTATGAATCCATCTTGACGAGTGACGGGTCCTGTACCCAGGGTGCCTGACATAAGGGAGTCCGACCACGGTCCACAGGCGGGGCCCACCAGGCCCAAGAGCAGAGGGAAGCCCTAAAGAGGCGAAGACGATGTGCGTGCTCTCCAAGTTTGAGGGCGGCGGCGGAACCGACCTCATCTATCCCCCGTGTAAACCCTAGACCTCTCATGTTTATATAAAAGGAGGTCTAGGTCCTCATTCATCCATCGAATCTCAGATCTAACTCTCGGTAGACACCCCGTACATCATTGTAATCCTCTGCACGAGGTATCCCCTCACCATGAATGACAAGAAGAAGCGGGATGTAGGGTATTACTCTTCTGAGACCCGAACCTGGGTAAATTGTGTGTGCAGACTCCGTCCCGATACTTTCGATCTCGTCATGAACCCTACCGAGGGATCTGACGGTATTTCGCTCCATTAGTTGGCGCGCCAGGCATGAGCGACGTTGATCGAAGACCAAGCCCGGCGCGGAGAAATGGAAAAGGACGGCAATCTCCCGCCAGGCCATTGCCTCACGTTCAGCTCTTTTGAGCTAGTCGCTGACGGATCAAGGCAATTTCTCGACATCTCGCCCTCACACCTCATCAAACGCATGTACGATGAGCACGGGCAAGCCCTAGGGGTCTACGATCGCCCCAACCACCTCGCGTGGAGACGCATCGTACGACCTCCGCGGAGCCGCAAGCCCGCCCGCAAGGCCTTCGTGAACATGATATTCACGGCGGCGGATACGCGCCGAAACCAGAAACTCGCACGACGCGCGATCTACACGACGAAAGACGCAACCAGCAAACAGCTTGTGTGGTCCCAGGAAACAATGACCTTCGGCGTCGGGGATCACCCCAAAGACGTCGCACAACCGGGCAAGCACGCCCTGGTACTAGATCCAATCATGGGGGGCTGCCGCCTCTCACGCGTCCTGATGAATGGAGGCAGCGGCCTCAACATTATTTTCACCAACACGCTGGAAAAGATGAAGATCTCGCTGTCCGGCCTGCGGAGGTCGGACGTGGGCTTTCATGGGGTGGTACCGGGCCACCCAGTTCGCCCCTTGGGGAAAATCGAGCTCGAGGTCGTCTTCGGAGACGGACATAACTACCGAAGCGAGGCCATCCAGTTCGAGGTCACTCCCTTTCAAAGCGGTTACCATGTGATATTGGGCAGGCCTGCATATGTGAAACTCATGGCGGTCCCATCCTACGCCTACCTACAGCTGAAGATGCCAGGCCCGAACGGCACAATCACCGTACGGGGGAGCTCGGAAAAGGCCTACAAGCCGAAGTGGCCAACATAGAGCTCATTGAGGCCGCCTTGGCCTCTGCCGAGCTCGCCAAGATAAGGAAACGAATAGGGCCGTCGGAGGCCGAGCTCCCACAGAAGCCGAGGCCAGTGCCCGTGTTCCAGCCGGCCAAACAAACAAAGAAGTTCCAGGTGCACCCGGAAGATCCCAGCAAGATGGCAACCATTGGCGGAGATCTCCCGGACAGCCAGGAGGCAGAGCTCCTCGCCTTCCTCCAAGTCAACTGGAACATATTCGCCTGGAAGCCCGCGGACATGCCAGGGGTGCCAGCCAGCAAAGCTGAACATTGCCTGAATGTCCGCAAGGACGCGAGGCCGGTAAAACAAGCCCTACGCCACTTCGCTACAGAAAAACGAATGGCAATATGGGAGGAAATAGCGCGCCTACTCGCAGCCAAGTTCATAAGGGAGGTCGCGCACCCAGAATGGCTGGCAAACCCAGTGATGGTATTGAAGAAGAACAACACGTGGCGAATGTGTGTGGACTACACCGACCTCAACAAATCATGCCCCAAAGACCTGTTCCCGCTACCCAGGATCGATCAGATCATCGATTCCACGGTAGGATGCGAGCGTCTGTGTTTTCTGGATGCGTACTCTGGATACCACCAGATACAGATGAAAGAATCTGACCAAGAGACGACCTCCTTCATCATGCCATACGGGCCTTTTTGCTACATCACTATTTGACGGGGTCCTGTACAGGGGGTGCCTAATACCAAGGAGCCCGACCTCGTCAATTGCAAGGGGGCCCAATAGGCCAACGGCGTAATGCTAACCCTAAGGAACCCAAAGACCTTCTTGACGCCCAAGACTAGAGGACGGCGGCGTCCCCAGATCTCATCTAGCATGTAAACCCTAGACCTCTCCTGTCTATATAAAGGGAGGTCTAGGGTTCCTCTTGATCCATCTATCCACAGATAGGAGAAACTCTCGGTAGCAACACCATACACCATTGTAACCCCTCGCACGAGGTATCCCTCCATTATGAATAACCAAAACCAGCAAGACGTAGGGTATTACTCTTCGGAGGCCGTAACCTGGATAAACCCCTCGTGTGACCTCCGATCCATGACTTCCAGCTGCGCTTGGGCCCCTACCAAGGGATCTGACGGAAATCTACTCCGTCAGTTGGCGCGCCAGGCACGGGCGGCGCTGGCTGGAGACCGATCATGGATCGGATCTTTTTCTGTTTCCGGCGGCCTATCACCGGGGGAGAGCTTAACCTTTGGCTCCCTCACCTTCGTCGCAGACGAGGCAGCCGGGTCGACATCAACCCACCCGCCGGCCTCGCCGCCGAAGGACCTCCTCGCGATCTCGTCTAGATTAAGGGGCAGACCGTGCCCTCAACCCAGATGCGCCCCGTAGGGCACCTCCGCGCCATCCAGGGAACAGAGACCGCGCCCGCGATCCAACTAGTCGCGATGGTCTGCGGGGCCTGCCGCATCAACAAAGAGTCAGAAGAGTGTCTCGCCGCCGACCCAGATGCACACGAAGATGCCGTCACGGCAAGCACGGCTTCGACTTCAAGCGATGAAGGAAACCACGCACCGATCTCCCTCACCGACGAGGACCAGAACGTGGGCCTCCAACCTTTCCGAGAGGTCACATACTCCGACCTCTGGGGGAAGGAGGGATCGCACACGGAATTAGGAACCGGTGCCTCCTCCGATCAGGAGACGTCATTATCCGAGGCCCCACAGGCGATATCCTTCCACCAGGTCATGATGACGGAACCAACAACAAACGTGTTACGCACGACAGAATTAATGGAGCCCGTGGCCTCGGGACCTCTGGCGGCAGGACTGATACCGCCCACGACCCAGCTACAGGTAGACCCCGTGTTTACGCCTCAACCACAGGTCAGCACGAGCCTCCCTGTGAGCTCACCAGTAGGCCTCACCACGACGACCGCGCCCCTGCGGGGCACCACGTCGGCGCTACCCCCGATAACGGGGTATGCCCTGAACTATCTTACAACTCCCATCGGCGGCACCGACCCCGCGTCAAGAACACTAGAAGCCATACGCGTCTCCCAGCTTAACGCGCAACTCGCGCTTCAGCAGAAGGCTTTGGAGGTCTCCGCTCGCGAGGCCCGATGGAACGAAACAATGACGCAGGAACGACTGCGTCGCCCACGCCGCCAACCGCGGAACCTCCTCAACGACCTCGCAAACCGAGGTCGGGAGCAAGGAGTCGGCTTCAACGAGCCAGCAGCAGAGCCCGCTACGCTTCCACCACCGACCCCGGCCCGCGGCCTCCAGGCAGCAGCCGCACTGGCAGACCGACTGCAAACCATGCTAGGGGACCCCAAACTCCTGGCCGACCTCACCCACGTACTTCACAGGACGGTGGAACTTCAGGACAACATCTCGCGCTCCAGGGAAAGACTGGCGGGCACCGAGAGCGTCCTATCCGCTGCCAACCACCCAGCCCGAGAACAAGGGCAGGGATCCATCCAGCGGCCGGAGGCCGCACCGACAGCCATGACGACGCACCTACGACATCTGATATTGGCCGTCGCCCTGCAACAGCGCGTGGCCCTACCGACGGTAAACCCCACGCCGGCCGGACAGCCTTACCACCAGAATGGTGGGTGGGGAGGAACAGAAGCAAATGGATTACTCCCGGGGGCTCCCGCCCCAAGGTTCACCTCGCTCACTTCGAGCATTGCACTTGCGTGCTTTGGGCAAGAGGTCATAACCCACGCTTTTCCCCAACCCTTCGTCGTCCGGGGCATCGAGAAATATTCAGGAGACACAAAGCCAGAGCACTGGCTGAACGACTACCTCACAGCAGTAGAGATGGCCAACGGCGACATCGGCAACGCCCTCCGGCACGTACCTTTGTGCCTGACCGGCCACGCACGGTCTTGGCTCAGTGGGCTCCCCCCAAACTCCAACCACAATTGGGCGGATTTCGAGCACGTCTTCCTCAATAACTTTGAAGGAACCTACCACCGGCCAGGAAGCGGCGCCGACCTCCATAACATCATCCAAGAAGACAAGGAGTCCGTCCGCGACTACGTCACGCACTGGCTCAAGAAGAAAAACACGTTGTCGAGCATCTCGGACGAAACAACCATAGAAGCGTTCATCAGCGGCGCCCAGGACCCTCTGTTCCGGCACAAGCTCGGAAAGAAGAGAGGAGAAGGAAAACTGACATCACTGGCTGCCCTAATGAAGGTCGCCAAGCTCGGGCTGGCCGCCGACCTCTCTCGGGATCCAAAACGAACGAGCCAACAGGGGCCGAGGACCCGAAAAGCAGAAGCTCGAAGAACAAGGAGGACCGCAAGCGCAAGGAAGAACAAGATTTCGAGCTCGTCGCAGCGGCCAACGAAACAGATGAGGCCGGTGGCAAGAGGCACCGCTGGAACAGCAAGCCAAAGCGCACCCCCTGATCATACGATGAGATAATGAGCGGGCCCTGCGTATATCACAGCTACGGCAACCACAAGGCCCAGCACTCGACAAGAGATTGCGGCCTCAATGAGCAGCTCCTCCGTGAAAAGAATAACCCCGCCGCGACGCACAATGAGAGCGGGAACAATGCGGCTCCACAGGTACCAGCGACACACCCCGAGCAGCAGGCCAACGGGCAGAGCCAGAGGGCCTTCCCCAAGGACGTCCGGAGAGTCAACATGGTCACCGAGGCGCGACATCCTCTAAGGAGGACATGTCGGCATCACCACACAAGAAACAGGAGGGACTCCAAGTACCTCGCCTGGTCCGAACAGACAATCTCCTTCGGTCAGCTCGATCACCCTTTCTTCTTCCACAGGCCGGGAAGCCTACCACTCGTCCTCGGCGCGGTCATTAGAGGCCGCTGTGTCCCCGCAGTACTGATGGACGGGGGCTCCGGTATAAATATATTATACACCAGGGTGCTGGAACGACTGGACATACCGATGGAGGCTGTTGGGGATGTTTCCCAGCATGGAGACCCGCCAGGAGGATGACCCGGCCATAGAGCCATGAGCCTCAGCGGGCCACCACACTGCCGGGCCTTGAAGATCTATTATGGGCCGACTTAAGGGAGACCTGGTGCGGAGGCCGGCTTAACATGTGGACCGGCTCATGAAGAAAAGACCAGACAAGGTGGTTTGCCTTGGAGAACAAGATGATTAGAGTAAGAGTAGGATACGGGTTGATGCTACGACCCGGACTCTCATGTAAACCTAGGGCTCAACCTGTTATATAAAGGGGAGCGCCTAGGGTAGAAAGACTAAGTTCCAATCTCTCAAAAGCTAGGTTAGCGAATCCGCATCCTTGTAATCGAGATCCAAAGTAATAACAATCAAGCAGGACATAGGCTTTTACCTCCACCGTGAGGGGCTGAACCTGGGTAAACTCGTGTCTCTCGCTTCCCGATCAACCCCGTCAAGCTTCCACCTTCATGCGATGGCCCCATCACTAAGTCCTTTCACAAGGGCATCTGTCGTGACAAAACCACGATAGTTGGCGCCCACCGTGGGGCCTACACATGGTGGAGTTGAGTTCTTGGCGGGAGCTCCGGCAGGGATCGAAGGGTACGCGATCGGTCAGATGACCAAGAGTCACTGTGGCAAGCTCTACATCGACGATTCAGGCTGGGGCCCCGAGGCTGACTCGATTGAGTACGGGTACCGGGTCCCCTTCGGCAAGATCCATGTCTTCATCGGCGTCGTCGGCGAGTCAGCCACCGGGTTGGACACCGTCCCCAACACTGAGTCGGCCTGCCGTGTCAGTCCCCGCTAGGCAAGACCCGGCCCGCCGAGAGCCAGCCGGACGCATGCCTTTGTGGGCTTCACCCAGGGGGTGGTCTCGTTAGAAAATTCACTATCTGGAGATGAGACACTCGTTCAATCTGATGGTGAGTCGTCGATGGGAGAAACCGAGTCAATCCGTCCACTGTATGATGGAAGGCTTGGAGGATACACTGACAAAGTTTTTCCTGAGGCCCACAAGCCATCCCGATTTGTTGCGGTCTACATGGCAGGGAGACAGGATCCCCTCCGCGACCCGGCAGATCTAGCGGCAGGGCAGAACCTCACTATTGCCGGCTCAGGAGGAGCCGACACAGCCGCCGCCGGCTCTCAGAGAACCGGGGCGCAGGCGCTCGCCGAGATGATGGCTAATCTGGGGGCTCTGTTGGCTGAGCCAGTGACGGCGGAGAACGCCGCGAAACGTAACACGGAAATTACAAAGTGTCGCGAACTGCTGGCCAAGATCCAGGAGGATATCAACGCAGAGAACACCCGTATGGCGGAAAAACAGGCTCGGCTCGTTGAGGAGACAAAGCGTTTGGAAGAGGAGGCTCTTTATTTAAGCCGCCCTCAGAGCGAGTCAGAGGTTGTTCACCGGAGAAGGCACCAATGCTGGCTTTCGGCCCCGATCGAGCCAACTCAGCTGTTTTCCACGCCACGTGATCCGCTCGCCCCGGTAAACCCGGGGGCTGGTGTGGTGACCCCAAACAGGCCTACGTTACAGCAGCCGGCTCAGCAGCAGCCACCGGTTCAGTCCCCGCCACGAGTCCAGCAGCAGTAGCAGTTGCCGCCTCGCCGATTCCAGACCCCAATTGGACATTACTCCAACCCAGTGGATAATGTGTAGGCAGCGACTCATAACCTAGCGGCGATACCGATTGAAGGAAACAACCCTATTGAGGTTGAGGCTAGGAATGCCATCAAGATGCTAAAGACGGCAGTAACTCAGCAGACAAACTACTCCCATAGTCAACATCGGCTGCACTCTACCCCCCATCAGAGCCGCAGCAGGAGCCGACGTCCTGAGTCGCCGACAGTTTCTAGTAGTGCGCAGCGCAGGAGGGCTGCGCAACCACTCTTAAATCAGCAACAGCCGGAAATCCCAAATGCACAGGCGATTGTGGATGTCGCTCGGGCTTTGTGAGCGTTAGAAGAGGGGAACGCAGGCGCGGCGTACAATCAGCCCATTGTGCAAACCCCACCAGCCGCAACCCGGATAGCTGCTCGCACAGGCGGTCTATCAAGTCGGATAATTGGAACTCCCTGTTTAGTCCCGGCATTACGAGATGCGCGGATGCCGCCGGATTTCAAGGGTCCCCGCAAGGTTCCTAATTATACAGCTGATCTGGAGCCGGCTGAATGGATAGAGAGTTATGAGTTAGCTATGGATCTGATGGAGGCTAGTGAGGTGGTCGGCGCGCGTTATCTGCCTCTCATGTTGGAAGGTCCAGCACGTACTTGGTTGAAAAACTTGCCTGTAAATTCCATTAACACATGGCGGGAGTTGAAGGAGCGCTTCATCAAAAACTTCCAAGGGACTTGCAAGCGTCCGACTACAATTGTTGATCTCAAGCACTGTGTTCAGCGCGAAGATGAGTCAGCACATCATTGGTCTTGCCGGGTTGCCGAGGTCATACACTCTTCTGATAGCATCACAACCCAGCAAGTAGTGCCTGTCCTGGAACGGAATTGCAAATTCCAGCCTTTAGTGCAGAAGCTGGGGCGACTCAAATGGAAGGTTCAGGACATGGGCGATCTCATGGATGTTCTAACTAGGTATGCCGAGTCAGATAGCACAAAGGATCCAACTCCTGATGACGAGAAGTCAGGCAAGGGCAAGAAAAACGGTGGCAAGGGTCAACAGCAGAATAACGATAATGGGCAGGCCAATAACAGTAACAAGCGCAAGAATTATGAGGGAGGTTCTGATCTGGTAGCAAATACCAATACCGGTGGTAAAAATCAGTGCCAGAACAACGGCTCCAGGAAGCCTTTCTCTGGTAATCGCCCTCGTAGCTTTGAGGAGGCTCTTAAGGGCCCGTGTTCGAAGCACAGTTTTGATGGCAAGCCGTCTACCCATTCATGGGAAAACTGTTACATTATGCAAGAGTTCTCCAAGCGGATATTTTAGAATCATCACAATGGAGGCGACAACGATGGACACCCTGGTAATTCTGGACCCGGCAACCAGGGAGCCGTCTTTCAGGGAGCCGGCTCACAGGGGCACTTCGCAGGCCCCGGGTTCCAAGTGAATAATGGTCAGAATCTCGGGTTTCAGGGGACTGGCCATGGTGGAAGCAACAACCAGCGGAATAACCAAGGAAACCAGAATCAGGGTGGTCAATCTGGATTTCAGAGCAATCCTAAGCAGCTAAATAGTGGTCAGTACCACGTCTTCACCACCAGTACTTGCAAACGTGATCGGAAGGTTCAGCGGAGAGCTGTTAATACAGTTGAGCCGGAAGTCCCCTATTATCTGAATTGGTCTGAGCAGCCAGTTACATGGAGCAGGGTAGATCATCCTGAGTATATTGATCACCCAGGCGGCATTGCTCTGGTCGTTGCTCCACAAGTCGGCGGCTACACACTAACCAAAGTGCTCATGGATGGCGGAAGCAACATCAATATCCTTTACTACGATACTTTCAGACGGATGAATTTGTCCGAGAAGCAGCTCACCCCTTCCACTACAGTTTTTCATGGCATTGCCCCGGGCAAGTCGGCTTATCCCATCGGTAGGATTTCTCTGGAGGTCGTTGTCGGGCCTGTTTCCGGAATAAATTTCGGAATAGCCTCAGGTCACACCAGCCCCAAGATCAGAACAACTGGTGGACTCCCTTGATACAGATATCCAGTACATACATAATATTACACAAGGTTGAGCCACAGTGCTCAACATTTATTACAGATTTGTCATTATATGACGGTGGCGGTACAAGACAGTGGTGTGGTGATATTACAACACTGATACAATAAAGTAAAGTCAAGCATCAGTGTGAGGCTTGACTATTTTATTAGTGGGCGGAAGCACTGCGGATGATACACGTGGTAGACTCCAAGACCAGAAGGTGACTGACTGGGAACACCTCTAAGTGTCGGGCTCGCTAGCGCACTCTTCCTCCATAAGATCGTCTTCGTCCAGGTCTGGCCAAATTAACAAGCCAGGGACAAGCCAGTGAGTATGTTTGAATGTACTCGCAAACATTATGAACAAAGGATATACAGAATGCAATAGAGTGCATATGATCATGATGGACTAGTTTATATGCATATGCTGACCGAAATTAAAGCATGGCATGATAAGTATTAATACGGTGTGGATGGATAAATATATCATTTTAATAATAAACCAAGAAATATAATATAGGACATCGGGCGTTAGACCGCCCGAGGTTTCCAAGAAAATAAAATGGAACATCGGGCGTTGGACCGCCCGAGGATTTCCAAGAAAAATGCCAAATGGGTGTCTGAATGTGACACCTCGAGAGGTCTTGAAAAGAAATGCCAAATGGGTGTCTGAATGTGATGCCTCGAGAGGTCTTGAAAAGAAATGCCAAACGGGTGTTTGAATGCGACGCCTCGAGAGGTCTTGAAAAGAAATGAGTATCCAGGTGGCACAACCATCCCAAGAGATACTAAAAATAAATAGAAAATGAATATTCAGGTGGCACAACCATCCCAAGAGATATTCAATAAAAATAGAAATGAGTATCCAGGTGGCACAACCATCCCAAGAGATACTCAATAAAAATAGAAATGAGTATCCAGGTGGCACAACCATCCCAAGAGATACTCAATAAAAATAAAAATGAGTATCCAGGTGGCACAACCATCCCAAGAGATACTCAAGGTTACACAGAAGAGAAAATTGTTAGTCCACAGTAATATTCATGTTAACAATAATATTCATGATAGCATCAGTAGTGACAATAATCATACATTAAAAGCAGATCATGATCAGTTATATTATTTCCTCCGAAGACCGACACCGGGACCGACACTTGACCCTTCCCAGCTAAGGTCCTTGACCATGGACGGCTATTTGAATAGGTCTAACTCTGCAGAGGTTGTACTCTTTACCCACATGTATAGGATTTCTCTAGCCAATCTCGAAACGTTGACTAATTTCGATCACGATTATTGGGTTGAAAACACACCTAACCAGCACACACCAGATTAACTTTCCTGATGCCAGGAATCACCCAAAGCATCGTTCAAGAAAAACTCTAAGACGGGGAGACCGCCGTCTCGAATAGCATGGGATCACAATTTATAACGCGCGGAATACAAGGGGTGCCCCCCTCTCGGCCCAGCCAGATACACCCATGCCCTGACCCGATGACTGGCATTAGTCCATGGCCATGGAACCCTCATCATGGCCCCTCTATGTGGTGTGTACTTGGAAAGGGGTTAGCAACTTACTAAGCCGTACTCCTCTCGCGGGAAGACAAGTGGCAGCACTATTTTTAGCTAGGCATGACCGAACAAGACTCGATCTATGTCGACTCGGTAGGTTTATTATCATGAATTGTACGCTTCACATGCCACAATGACACCATCGTGTCACGATGTGATCCGAGCCCACCAGCACGACACAGACAGGGGTATACCCCTGATTTCTCACAATTTCATCCAAGTTAGAATGGTCCTTAAATGTATGCAAGAAATGCACAAAAGAGATATGACCATGCAGGCACTTGCTATCCACTCCATATTCGGTGATCATTTCGAACTAATGCAAACATGCATGCAAACACCATATCCCAAGTTCAAAAATGCTTGCCTTGATCAAAGTAGGCAGAAGGTGATCCCTCGAAATATTCGACAAAGTTTCCCTCCTCGTTTTCAGCGGCGATCGCCGGGGTTTCAGGAGGCGGCGATGGTAGGGGTGTGCTCGGGGAAGTGTTCCGCGTCGGTGGGTGGTGGAGTTGGTCGCCGGCGAGCACCACAACGACGGCAGCGTCAACTCCGGCGGACGGTGGCTTCGGGTGGCAATGGATCTCACCGGAGGGACCTAGAACCGTCAAATTGACGTGCAGTTCTGATGAGATGGAGTGATAGGAGGTGACTGGCGGGTTTTTAGGGGCGGAGGTGGACGAGCGGCGTCGTGGTGTTCGTGGTGACAGAGGCGGATCGAGCATCCGAAGTCGGGGAAGAAGACCTCCCCGTGGTCGTCTGATTCCTCTGGGTGGCGATTGGGGATGGGTGGAGGCGATCTGGGTGCAGAACGGGGCTCGGGGTGCCCTTTTATAGGTCGTGCGGAGATGACCAAGGTGAGGTGGATCACGGCGGAGTAATTCCGTCCGGCGAGGTAGGTTTGGGGTGGTTAGCATGGACGGTGCATGTCGGTGTGGACGGTGGAAGCTCCTCGAAATGCCAGCGCGATCAATTCCTCGTTCCACCGCCTTATCCACGACGGGCACCCGTACGGCCATGGCGGACGGCGCCAGCTCCGGCGACTGACAGCACGGCCCTGGGCGGTGCTGACGGTGTTCTGGTGGGATGAGGAGGGACGCGTGGAGGCAGAGGAGGCCAGGGGCGGCGTTGGACGGTGCGGGGCTAGGTTATTGTCGTCGGTGGCCGAAGTGACCGCACGGCCAGCCGCTGCTGTGGTCGGAGGCCGTTGCACCGGTCTGCCACTGGCCTTTCGGCGGCGAGAGGCTGACGAGGGGGTCCTCAACGCAGGGCATTGAAGAGCAGCAGCAACGCCGTGAAGGAGAGGAGAAGAAGTGGAGTGCACGGCATCGATCTCCCCTCCGAACCTCTCTCTGAATTTTTCTGAATTTTTCGACAGTGAGCAACACTGCACATAAGGTGTTTGATGAAATGCTAGATGGCCCTATGCATTTTTGGAATTTCTGAAATTTTTTGTGGTGAGGTACTGATGCATAACAAAGGTGCTGGCAAGGTTTCAGAATTTTTGGAGTAGTTTAAATTAGGTTTTGAGCAGAGAGATTAAATCTAAATTTGAAAATTTTGAACTGTGGAACAAAATATTTTTGGTGAAATGGAGTGTGGGCACTGTCATGTAGTTGGGATAATTTTTATGGGTGCAGAAGAGCTAGGAAAAATATAGTTCCTTTGTAAATCAAAGGAACTAGGAATAAATGAATTTCTAGTTTTGGAATTAGCTAAATATGATAAAAATATTTTTGTGTAGAAGAGAGGTATTGGTTACTGTCCTAGGGTGAGAGGATAGCTTGGATGATAATTTGAGAATGACAGATGATTTTTTTTTGAGAATTTTCTAAGTGTATGAAAGGGATGAAATGGACCATTTGCTTTTGAAATAATTAAATATTCAAAAAGTTTTCTAAAAGAAAAGATTTTTGATCCTACAAAATATTTACTCAAGTAAGAAACCATTAAATCAGGAACCATTTAAAATTTTTGGAACCCAATTGAAAACTTAAAAATGGCTTTCACAACAAAAGAAAAATAGAAATAGAGCCATAGTAATCCAAAGTATTTTATTTTAAGGAAAAGATTTTGAAAATCAAAAGAAGATATTTTTGGGGTGTTACAACACCTACCCCCCTTAAGAAAAATCTTGACCCCGAGATTTCGACTGTCCCTCAAATAGGTACGGGTACTCAGTCCTTAGGTGATCCTCTCTTTCCCATGTTGCTTCTTCTTCGGTGTGATTACTCCACTAGACCTTGTAAAACTTTATCACACTCCGACGGGTTCTCCGTTCTGACTCTTCCAAAAAATTTATAGGATGTTCCTTATATGTAAGGTCTGGTTGGATATCCAGGTTCTGATGTTGGACTTGTTTGTCTGGATTACTGACACATCTTCTCAGTTGTGATACGTGAAACACATCATGAACATCTGACAATTCTGCTGGTAGCTCCAGTTGGTAGGCAACCTTGCCTCTTCTTGCAATTATTCTAAATGGTCCAATAAACCGCGGTGCCAGTTTCCCTTTGACTTTGAATCTTTGTAGTCCCCTCATAGGGGATACCGTGAGATACACATATTCGTCGGGTTCAAAGCTGATCTGATGGTGTTTCTGGTCATAATAGCTCTTCTGACGGCTCTGAGCTGCTTTCAGTCTGTCTCGGATAAGTTTTACTTTTGTTTCTGCTTCTTTGAGAACTTTCGGGCCAAAGATTCGGCTATCTCCGGTTTCAGACCAATTGAGTGGGGTACGACACCTCCGTCCTTATAGGGCTTCGAAAGGTGACATCTTTAGAGTGGCTTGATAACTGTTGTTATATGAAAATTCCGCATATGGCAAACTGTCCTCCCAGCTGACTCCATAGGTAAGGACACAAGCTCTTAGCATGTCCTCCAATATCTGATTTATCCGTTCAGTCTGCCCTCCTGTTTGTGGGTGGTACACTGTACTGAATACCAGTTGAGTTCCTAAGGCTTGCTGCAAGTGGTCCCAAAACCTAGAGACAAACTGAGTGCCTCTATCAGAGACTATGGTCTTGGGTACCCCGTGTAAACAAACAATTTGGGAGAGGTATAACTTGGCAAGCTTCTATGCCGAATATGTTGTTTTTACCGGAATGAAGTGTGCCACCTTGGTTAATAAATCTGTGATAACCCAGATAACATCATTCCCGTGTCGTGACCTTGGTAATCCGACAATAAAATCCATCCCTATCTCATCCCATTTCCATTCAGGCACTCTGAGTGGCTGTAACAATCCTGATGGCCTCTGGTGTTCTGCCTTTATGCACTGACAAGAGTCGCAACGTGCGACATATACGGCTATATCCCTTTTCATCCCATGCCACCAAAATTTGTCCTGCAGATCTTTGTACATCTTGGTTCCCCTTGGGTGAATGGAGTATGGGGTGGTATGGGCTTCTGCCAAAATCTGTTGCTTTAGCTCTTCCTTATTGGGTACGCATAATCTCTTCCCGTACCATACGATTTCTTGGGTGTCAATGGTAAATTCGGATGCCTTGCCTGAATTTACTTTCCTTTTAATTCCTTCGATACTGAGGTGTCCTTTCTGGGTTTCTTTGATCTGATCCTCCAGTGTTGGTTTTACTTCTAGACGAGCAATGGTTCCTTCCGTGACTAGAACCATGTTAAGTTTGGGAAATTCCCGGTTGAACTCATGTTGTGAGAATTGCACACTGTCATTGTCGATGCATGGATTTCGGCTGAGGGCATCTGCCACGACATTTGCTTTACCCGGATGGTAATGAATTCCCACATCATAATCCTTAATTAATTCAAGCCAGCGATGTTGTCGTAGGTTTAGTTCTGGCTGGGTGAAGATATACTTAAGACTTTTATGATCCGTGTATATCTCACATCGATTACCAAGAAGGTAATGTTGCCATTCCTTGAGTGCATGTACTATAGCTGCTAGTTCCAAGTCATGGGTAGGATAATTTTCTTCGTGTCGTCGTAGCTGTCGTGAAGCATAAGCTACGACCTTTCCTTCCTGCATTAACACGCATCCAAGGCCTTTTCTGGAAGCGTCACAGTATATTTCAAAGTTCTTGTGCACATCTGGCACGGTCAGAACAGGTGTCGTTGTTAACCTCTTTTTTAATTCTTGGAAACTTTTCTCACATGCTTTAGTCCATTCAAACTTTCTATCCTTCTTGAGTAACTGAGTCATGGGTTTGGCTATGGTGGAGAACCCTTCAATAAATCGTCGATAGTAGCCAGCCAAACCGAGAAAACTCCTGATCTCAGTCATGTTGGTGGGTTGCTTCCATCCTAAGACATCCTTTACTTTACTTGGGTCCACTGCTATTCCATCCTTTGTCAGTACATGTCCCAGAAAACCAACTTCTCGTAACCAAAATTCACACTTACTGAATTTGGCATATAGTTGATTTTTCCATAATTCTTCCAGGACTATCCGAAGATGTTGCTCATGTTCTTCTGGCGTCTTGGAATAAATAAGTATGTCATCAATGAACACAACCACGAACTTGTCCAAGTATTTCATGAAAACCTTGTTCATGAGATGTACAAAATAAGCAGGTGCGTTGGTCAATCCGAAAGGCGTCACAGTGAACTCATATAATCTGTATCTGGTGCTAAAAGCGGTCTTGGGTATGTCTGATGATCGGATTCTTAACTGATGGTAGCCTGATCTCAAGTCTATTTTTGAGAAAACCCTGGCTTCTGCCAGTTGGTCGAACAAGTCGTTGATCCTTGGTGGTGGGTATTTATTTTTGATAGTAACCATATTGAGTGCCCTGTAATCAATACATAACCTTAGGGTTCCATCCTTTTTCTTGGCAAATAAAACCGGTGATCCCCATGGTGATGAGCTGGGTTGAACATATCCCTTTTCTAATAATTCCTTAATTTGCTTCTTCAGCTCAACCAATTCTGTCGGAGCCATTCGATAAGGGTTCTTGTAGATGGGTGTCGTTTCAGGTGCTAGTTCGATAAGAAATTCAATTTCACGATCTGGTGGCATGCCTGGTAGCTCCTCAGGGAATACATCGGGGTATTCGCATACCACAGGAACTTTGCTTAATTCTGTCATGTCCACTTGATTTAGCTTCCCTTGCGAGGTGGAAATCCCCCTTGTTGCAAACTTTAATGTCTTCCCTTGACAATTGGTGAGAGTCACTGTATGATTGTAGCAGTCTATAAAGCCTTTATTTGTGGTCAACCAGTCCATTCCCAAAATAACATCCAAATCGACTGCTTCCAATACAATAAGATTTGCTAAAAACTTCATTCCTTTTATTTCAATGTTCACATCCTGGCAGTACCATTGTGTGCTTTGCTTCGATCCCGGGGACTGAATAACCATCGAATTTTTCAAAGGCGAAAAAGAAAATTGATTCTTCGAGGCAAATCTTTTAGAGATGCACGAATGGGAAGCTCTAGAATCAAATAAAACTGTGGCATTAATAGTGTTGATAGGAAACGTACCAAACACGATGTCCGGTGCATTCTGTGCTTCCTCAAATGTCACATGGTTAACCTGCCCCTTTCTTTGATTGTTGTTGGTGTTGGGGTTGTTGTGTCGCGGAGCTGCACTAGTACTGCGGCCATTGTTGTTGGGTTTGGGGGCATTATTCCCCTGTTTTGGGCATTGCCTAGCATAATGCCCCTCTGCTCCACAGGCATAACAGGTGATGCCAGGACATATATTGCTTCATTGGCTCTGTTGTTACAGGAACTGCGGTTCTGTTGCGGTCGTGGTGTTGGAATTGCTGGTCGGGGTGCCACCGGCCTCTGGGGTTCATTTCGGGGCCTGTTGTTCCAAACCGGTACTGACTGGTTCATGCGGCGCTTGCGAATCTTGTTCAGGTTGCAGTGCTCATTTTCCAGGATGATAGCCTTGTCTATCAGTGTCTTGAAATCCAGAAAAGTATGGACTACCAGTTGGCACTTTAAAGATGGAACAAGCCTGTCAAGGAATTTCTCCATTTTTTTGCTTTCTGTCATATATTCATCATTGGCATACCGGGCTAGCTGAGTAAACTGGTCGAGGTACTGAGTTACCGTTGTGCCCCGTTGCTTGAGATCCTCAAATTCTCTTTTCTTCAATTTCATGATGCTGTTTGGAATATGTGCTCCACGGAAACTTTCCTTGAATTGCTCCCAGGTAATGTTTTCTCCATTGGGATGCGTGTGGCATAGATTTTCCCACCATGATGCTGCTGTTCCAGAAAAATAATGCGGAGCATATAGTACTTTTTCCTGGTCCGTACACTGAGCTATGACCAATTTTCTTTCAATATCACGCAGCCAGTCGTCTGCCTCCAAAGGTTTGTCTGTGTGAGAAAAGACAGTCGGATTGGTTCTCTGAAGTTCAGATAGCTTTGATCTGGGTTGATGCTATCCTTGGTGATTTCCCATATTTATCAAATGCTGCATCATTTCCTGGTGCTGCTGCTGACTTTGTTCATAAAGACGGCATACTTGTGAGAATGTTGAATCATTGCTTTGCTGACTTGTCTGTCCTGGTGTGAAGTTATTTCCCATTTGTGCAAAGTTGTCCTCTTGTGGACTGGGCATAGAACGAGTCCAAGGGCGATGCATTTTCTTTCTGGGGTATTGGTGTAACACCGATGAGGAAAGAAATTATAAAGGAAAAATTTTAAGAGACTGAAAATAAATTCCCCCCAAAGACGTAGGTACATATAAGTAGCGAGTTATATTATACATGCAATATTTAATTATACATTACTCTCGTCGTAGTCGTGATGCTTACATGACAGCTTATTTAGACTAGTGCACTTCTCCATCCTCTTAGCATGCTGCGATTCAAGGTCTACTACTCCCCATCTTACAAAGAAGAAAAGAAATAGAAAATAAATATTTTACAGCTACACTCTCATAAAAGGCGACTGCGGTGCTGATGCCTAGTCTGCTATCACGGAGTGTCTAGAACGTCATAGGCCCTGCTGAGGGTAAGTCCCAGACGAGGTGCTGAAGACTCGACCTCCTCCTCCTCGGGTATGGTCTCCAGTCGGGAAGCTGTTGATGCCATGACTGCCCGTGGTGGTACTGTGCTCGTAGGCGGTGAAGCTCTAACCGGAGTGGGGGCAGCCAAGTGACTAGACTCATCGCTCGGGGATGTGTGTCGAATCGCGGAACGGGCAGGAGGATCGTATGGTGGAGTCGGAATGCGAGGAGCGCGTGGTGAAGGAGAACGGAACTCACTCCTGCGAGGAACCCTCGCATGAGCCAAGTCCATCCGTGCGGCGAGATAGTCGTCCACCAGTGAGGTGAAGACCGACTCTAGAGCCATGATGTACTGGACAAGGGGCTCAATCGCCTCGTCCCTTTCTCCCGCGGTGCAAGAGAAAGCATAGTGACTGGTGTATGGGACATGGCATGGGAGATAATGATAGGGACATGTCTGCATGACTGGAAGAATGTCCCTAAGATGAGCGATGGCCTCTCGGGCAGCCATCTGGATAGCATGCCTCTCAGTAGGCATGACTCTCCCCACAAAACGATAGTTGCGATGAGGCGCGGCATCTCCACCCCGAATATATACCAAGGCCCGGTACATAGTCAGGGTGTCCGAGATCCTGTCGGGATAGACTGTGTACTCCGGACGGCTCGGAGATCCCATCGCGACCCTGGCGATGTAGACGCGAAGGCGGGAAAACCCCGCAGGCTCGTTGGTGAAAATCTGGGTCGGGCAGTTTCCACCAGACATCTACAATAGTAGACAAAAAATCCAAATAGTCATATCATAAATATATGATGACCAAGGAAAATTTGTTACAATGCATGAGATGCTGCTAAAAATTTCTTAGAACTGACTCTACCACTAGCGATCGCACCTAGGGCTTCCTACAGTCAGCCTGGCTCTGGTACCAAGGTTTGTCGGGCTTGTTTTCGGAATAAATTTCGGAATAGCCTCAAGTCACACCAGCCCCAAGATCAGAACAACTGGTGGAATCCATTGATACAGATATCCAGTACATACATAATATTACACAAGGTTGAGCCAGAGTGCTCAACATTTATTACAGATTTGTCATTATATGACGGTGGCGGTACAAGAGAGTGGTGTGGTGATATTACAACACTGATACAATAAAGTAAAGTCAAGCGTCAGTGTGAGGCTTGACTATTTTATTAGTGGGCGGAAGCACTGCGGATGATACACGTGGTAGACTCCAAGACCACAAGGTGACTGACTGGGAACACCTCTAAGCGTCGGGCTCGCTAGCGCACTCTTCCTCCATAAGATCGTCTTCATCCAGGTCTGGCCAAATTAACAAGCCAAGGACAAGCGAGTGAGTACGTTTGAATGTACTCGCAAACATTATGAACAAAGGATATACCGAATGCAATAGAGTGCATATGATCATGATGGACTAGTTTATATGCATATGCTGACTGAAATTAAAGCATGGCATGATAAGTATTAATACGGTGTGGATGGCTAAATATATCATTTTAATAATAAACCAAGAAATATAATATAGGACATCGGGCGTTAGACCGCCCGAGGTTTCCAAGAAAATAAAATGGAATATCGGGCGTTGGACCGCCCGAGGATTTCCAAGAAAAATGCCAAACGGGTGTCTGAATGTGACGCCTCGAGAGGTCTTGAAAAGAAATGCCAAACGGGTGTCTGAATGCGACGCCTCGAGAGGTCTTGAAAAGAAATGCCAAACGCATGTCTGAATGCGACGCCTCGAGAGGTCTTGAAAAGAAACGAGTATCCAGGTGGCACAACCATCCCAAGAGATACTAAAAAAATAGAAAATGAATATCCAGGTGGCACAACCATCCCAAGAGATATTCAATAAAAATAGAAATGAGTATCCAGGTGGCACAACCATCCCAAGAGATACTCAATAAAAATAGAAATGAGTATCCAGGTGGCACAACCATCCCAAGAGATACTCAATAAAAATAGAAATGAGTATCCAGGTGGCACAACCATCCCAAGAGATACTCAAGGTTACACAGAAGAGAAAATGGTTAGTCCACAGTAATATTCATGTTAACAATAATATTCATGATAGCATCCGTAGTGATAATAATCATACATTAAAAGCGGATCATGATCAGTTATATTATTTCCTCCGAAGACCGACACCGGGACCGACACTTGACCCTTCCCAGCTAACGTCCTTGACCGTGGACACGGCTATTCGAAAAGGTCTAACTCTGCAGAGGTTGTACTCTTTACCCACATGTATAGGATTTCTCTAGCCAACCTCGAAACATTGACTAATTCCGATCATGGTTTTTGGGTTGAAAACACACCTAACCAGCACACACCAGATTAACTTTCCTGATGCCAGGAATCACTCAAAGCATCGTTCAAGAAAAACTCTAAGACGGGGAGACCGCCATCTCGAATAGCATGGGATCACAATTTATAACGCGCGGAATACAAGGGGTGCCCCCCTCTCGGCCCAGCCGGATACACCCATGCCCCCTGACCCGATGACTGGCATTAGTCCATGGCCATGGAACCCTCATCATGGCCCCTCTATGTGGTGTGTACTTGGAAAGGGGTTAGCAACTTACTAAGCCGTACTCCCCTCGCGGGAAGACAAGTGGCAGCACTATTTTTAGCTAGGCATGACCGAACAAGACTCGATCTAGGTCGACTCAGGAGTTTTATTATCATGACTGGCACGCTTCACGTGCCACAGTGACACCATCGTGTCACGATGTGATCCGTGCCCACCGGCACGACACAGACAGGGGTATACCCCTGATTTATCACAATTTCATCCTAGTTAGAATGGTCCTTAAATGTATGCAAGAAATGCACAAAAGAGATATGACCATGCAGGCACTTGCTATCCACTCCATATTCGGTGATCATTTCGAACTAATGCAAACATGCATGCAAACACCATATCCCAAGTTCAAAAATGCTTGCCTTGATCAAAGTAGGCAGAAGGTGATCCCTCAAAATATTCGGCAAAGTTTCCCTCCTCGTTTTCAGCGGCGATCGCCGGGGTTTCAGGAGGCGGCGATGGTAGGGTTGTGCTCGGGGAAGTGTTCCGCGTCGGTGGGTGGTGGAGTTGGTCGCCGACGAGCACCACAGCGACGGCAGCGTCAACTCCGGCAGACGGCGGATTCGGGTGGCGATGGATCTCACCGAAGGGACCTGCAACCGTCAAATTGACGTGGGGTTCCGATGAGATGGAGTGATAGGAGGTGACTGACGGGTTTTTAGGGGCGGAGGTGGACGAGCGGCGTCGTGGTGTTCGTGGTGACAGAGGCGGATCGAGCGGCCGGAGTCGGGGAAGAAGACCTCCCCGAGGTCGTTCGACTCCTCTGGGTGGCGATTGGGGATGGGTGGAGGCGATCTGGGTGTAGAGCGGGGCTCGGGGTGCCCTTTTATAGGCCGTGCGGAGATGACCGAGGCGAGGTGGATCACAGCGGAGTAATTCCGGCCGGCGAGGTAGGTTTGGGGTGGTTAGCGTGGACGGTGCGCATCGGTGTGGACGGTGGAAGCTCCTCGAAACGCCAGCGCGATCAATTCCTCGTTCCACCGCCTTATCCACGACGGGCACCCGTACGGCCATGGCGGACGGCGCCAGCTCCGGCGACTGACAGCAGGGCCCTGGGCGGTGCTTACGGCGTTCTGGTGGGATGAGGAGGGACGCGTGGAGGCAGAGGAGGCCAGGGGCGGCGTTGGACGGTGCGGAGCTGGGTTATTGCCGTCGGTGGTCGAAGTGACCGCACGGCCAGCCGCTGCTGTGGTCGGCGGCCGTTGCACCGGTCTGCCACTGGCCTGTCGGGGGCGAGAGGCTGACGAGGGGGTCCTCAACGCAGGGCATTGAAGAGTAGCAGCAACGCCGTGAAGGAGAGGAGAAGAAGTGGAGTGCACGGCATCGATCTCCCCTCTGAACCTCTCTCTGAATTTTTCGACAGTGAGCAACAGTGCATATAAGGTGTTTGATGAAATGCTAGATGGCCTAGGAATTTTTGGAATTTTTGAATTTTTTTGTGGTGAGGTACTGATGCATAACAAAGGTGCTGGCAAGGTTTCAGAATTTTTGGAGTAGTTTAAATTAGGTTTTAAGCAGAGAGATTAAATCTAAATTTGAAAATTTTGAACTGTGGAACAGAATATTTTTGGTGAAATGGAGTGTGGGCACTGTCATGTAGTTGGGATAATTTTTGTGGGTGCAGAAGAGCTAGGAAAAATATAGTTCCTTTGTAAATCAAAGGAACTAGGAATAAATGAATTTCTAGTTTTGGAATTAGCTAAATATGATAAAAATATTTTTGTGGAGAAGAGAGGTATTGGTTACTGTCCTAGGGTGAGAGGATAGCTTGGATGATAATTTGAGAATGACAGAAGAATTTTTTTTTGAGAATTTTCTAAGTGTATGAAAGGGATGAAATGGACCATTTGCTTTTGAAATAATTAAATATTCAAAAAGTTTTCTAAAAGAAAAGATTTTTAATCCTACAAAATATTTACTCAAGTAAGAAACCATTAAATCAGGAACCATTTAAAATTTTTGGAACCCAATTGAAAACTTAAAAATGGTTTTCACAACAAAAGAAAAAGAGAAATAGAGCCATAGTAATCCAAAGTATTTTATTTTAAGGAAAAGATTTTGAAAATTAAAAGAAGATATTTTTGGGGTGTTACAGTCACCTTTGGCTCGGAATTTAACTATCGCTCAGAGTTCTTTTCCTTTGAAGTGGTCAAGCTTAAAAGTCCTTATCATGCCCTCTTTGGGAGGCCGGCTTATGCGCGGTTCATGGCACGTCCGTGTTATGTGTATCTAAAGTTAAAGATTCTTGGACCAGAGGGTACTATCACTATCAATGGCAACAGAAAAATCGCCCTGGAGTGCGAGAAGGGAGACGCAGCTTATGCTGAGACGGCTTGTGCAACCGAAGAGCTAAAGTACTACAAGGATAATGTAGACCCGGCTGACAGGACCTCTCTGAAGAAACCGACGACTGAGTCTGATCCCCTGCTCAAGTTCAAGTCTGCCAAAGACACAAAGCAAGTTGATTTCACCCCTGGTAATTCTTCTGAGCAGTTTACCATTGGGGCGAATATGGATCCGAAATAGGAAAGCGCGCTCATTGAGTTCATCCGTGAGAACCGGGACATTTTTGCATGGAAACCTTCTGACATGCCAGGTGTACCAAGAGATCTTGCTGAGCAGTCCCTTAATGTGGATCCTAAGTTTAAACCGGTTCGCCAGTATCTCCGTCGCTTTAATGAGGAACGGCGGAAAGCTATTGGCAAAGAAGTAGCCCGGCGCCTAGCTGTCAGGTTCATTGTAGAGGTTTTTCATCCAGAGTGGCTGGCTAACTCGATGCATGTTCTGAAGAAAAACAGGACTTGGTGGATGTGCGTTGATTACACGGACCTGAACAAAACTTGTCCCAGTGATCCTTTTGCTCCGCCCCATATTGACCAGATCATTGATGCCATAGCGGGTTATGAATGTTTATGCTTTCGGGATGCCTACTTTGGTTATCATCAGATCAAAATGAAGCAAGAGGACCAGGAAAAGACAGCTTTCATCACGCCCTTTGGAGCTTTCTGTTATACGTCCATGCCGTTTGGTCTGAAGTGTGCACAGGCGACTTATCAGCGTTGTGTCCAAAATTATTTCCACAAGCAGATTGGGCGTAATGTTCATGCATATGTTGATGACATAGTGGTCAAGTCTCGGAAGAAGGAAACCTTGTTGGCTGATCTCAAGGAGACGTTTGGCAACCTCCGAGTTTACTAGATGAAGCTCAACCCGGAGAAGTGTGTCTTTGGTGTTCCTGCAGGGAAGTTACTGGGCTTTCTAGTTTCTGAGCGTGGCATTGAGGCCAACCCAGAAAAAATCAAAGCTATCACGACCTTGGCCAAGCCGGCCAACCTCAACGCTGTCCAAAATCTTGCGGGGCGGGTCGCGGTGTTGAGCCAGTTCATCAGCCGGCTTGGGGAGAAGGCGATTCCACTTTACCAGTTGCTCCGGAAGTCAGACAATTTTGTTTGGAGTGATGCTATAGATCAAGCTTTTGAGTCCCTCAAGAAACAGTTGTCTGAGCCGCCTATCCTTGCTGCCCCTCAGGAGAAGGAGCCAATGCTGTTATATATTGCAGCCAATAGCAAGGCCGTCAGTGTTGCGGTTGTGGTGGAGCGCAAGGAAGAAGGCAAAGAGTACCCAGTTCAGCGCCCTGTGTATTATATCAGTGAAGTCTTAACAGAGTCCAAGCAGCGGTATCCACATTGGCAAAAGCTAGTCTACGGTGTGTTCATGGCAAGCCGCAAGTTGAAACATTACTTCCACGAGCATCCAATTACCGTGGTCAGTTCAGCACCTCTTGGAGACATAATTCAGAACAGGGAGGCTACTGGCCGGGTTGCCAAGTGGGCCATTGAGCTTGGCCCACATCATCTCAAATATATGCCACGAACTGCAATCAAATCTCAAGCTTTGGTGGACTTCATCAATGACTGGACGGAGCTGCAGGCTCTGGAGGAGAAGCCGGATACCACATATTGGTCAATTCACTTCGACGGATCCAGGCAGTTGGAGGGCTTGGGGGCTGGAGTTGTGATAACTTCCCCACGAGGTGATAAGTTTTGCTATGTTTTGAGGCTTATGTTTCCCAGTACTAACAATGCAGCTGAATATGAAGCTTTGCTTCATGGACTCCATATGGCTAAGGAGATGAACTTAAGCCGAGTCAGGTGCCTGGGCTACTCAGATTTGGTTGCTCAGCGGGTTTCTAGAACTTGGGATTCCAAGGATCCCCTAATGGCGGCTTATAGACACGAAGTAACGAACATTGCTGGGCACTTCAAGGGATATCAGGTTGATCATATTGATCGCCGGCTTAACGAGGCAGCAGATGCATTGTCTCGTTTGGGGTCTCAGCGAAAGCTTGTTCCACCCAATGTTTTCCTTGATGTTTTGCACAACCCGTCAGTCAAGTTACCGACGGAGGAGGACCTTGCTATTCCTGATCCAAAGGCGGCATTGGTGGCCGATGTTCATGCTATAACAGATTGGACGGTACCTTACCTGGCTTATTTAAGTCGTGGCGAGCTCCCAGGAGAGGAAATCATTGCTCGGCAGATTATCAGGCGGTCCAAGTCCATGACTATAGTCAATGGCAAGTTGCACAAACGAAGCGTCACCGGTGTTTTTCAGCATTGTGTTTCTCCTGAGGAGGGTCGTGCAATTCTCAATGAAATCCATTCTGGTGATTGTGGACATCATGCTGGCTCAAGATAATTGTTCGCGAAGGCTTTTTGGCATGGTTTTTACTGGCTCACAGCTCATGCACCTGCAGAGGATATTGTCCGCAAGTGTGATGGCTGTCAGAAATTTGCGCATCAAGATCATGTGCCAGCTCAAGAGTTGAGTATGATTCCGATAACCTAGCCCTTTGCAGTCTGGGGGCTCGATATGGTTGGGCCTTTCAAGAGATCCAAGAATAAGCATACTCACTTATTGGTGGCAGTTGACAAATTCACCAAGTGGGTTGAAGCAGAGCCAGTCAGCCGTTGTGATGCTGCTACAGCTGTCAAATTTCTCAAAAAATTGATCTATCATTTTGGCTATCCACATAGCATCATTACAAATAACGGTACCAATCTCTCCAAAGGGGTCATGAAGCAGTTCTGTCAGCAGGAGCACATCAGACTTGACCTGGCATCTGTTGCACATCCTCAATCCAATGGACAGGCGGAACGAGCTAGTCAGGAGCTGTTGCGGGGCATAAAGCCCAGGCTCATGGTGCCTTTACAACGCACGCCTGGTTGCTGGGAAGAGGAGTTACCTGCAATACTTTGGAGCATACGAACTACTCCCAACAGGTCAACAGGCTATACGCCGTTTTTCCTGGTCTATGGTACACAGACTGTCCTTCCAAGTGATATTCGTCATGACTCCCCCCGAGTTACAACTTATGTGGAGGTTGATAATGAACAAGCTCGCCAAGATGCCCTTGATGCTCTGGAAGAAGAACGCGAACTTGCCGCGTCCAGATCTGCAATCTATCAACAAGACCTACGTCGCTATCACAGCCGTAGAGTTCAAAGCCGTACCTTTCAGGAAGGTGACTTAGTGCTCCGTCTGATACAAGACCAGACAGGCATGCATAAGCTTTCGCCTCCTTGGGAAGGACCCTTTGTCATCAGCAAGAATC
The DNA here is from genome assembly GCA_039707655.1 of Elymus sibiricus. NCBI lineage: Eukaryota > Viridiplantae > Streptophyta > Magnoliopsida > Poales > Poaceae > Elymus > Elymus sibiricus. The sequence continues at coordinate 346,644,534 of CM077668.1, forward strand.
TCAACAACGGGTCATATTACCTTGTTGACATACGTGAAGCAAACAAATCACGTAGCTCTGAGGAGGAGGGCAGCCGACCCTGGAACATTGCACATCTCCGGCCATACTATACCTAAGTCACAGACTGGGCAGTATCTTTTGTACATACCTTCATCATGTATATACATATTATGATCAATGAAATAAAGCCGGCATCTCTGTATAAGAGAGTTTGTCGTTTCGCCTCAAATTGTGTGTTGAGTCTTTATTTTTTTTATCATTGGTTACCTGGGGGCTTCCAACTCATCGAGTTTAGCTTTTAACATCCCTTTTAACCCGGCAAAATGCCAAACTTTTCCTTGGTTAAACCTGCCTGTTAGCAAGATGCTACTCCGAAAAGGTGACCCAGTGTACGCCTGCTGAGTCAATCACAGAGGTGACCCTGAACTCATCAAAGTTAAAACACTGGTTGAGTCATGTGAGAGCCGGCTTTTAGAGAGCTAGGATAAACCAAAAGAGGCCAACAAGCCTGCTTCATGAAAGCGAATCAGACTCGAGCCTTGAAAGCCGGTCTTTTAGTCGTGCCTCGAAAGCCGGCTTTTACTTTTCATATCTGCATTGTTTTTCTCTTTTGCATGCATGCATACATCCTTATGATACTAAAATATTGTGTTAAGTTCTCATTTATCAAGCCGGTAGCATGATTTGTCGTGTTACCCTATTGCTAAATTTTTTATCTTAACACCGTTGGTGTTTGGGTTACATTGGCCGTGTCACCGGGTCTCAGATTTTGTCTCGGGTTTTATTAATGACATGTCACATGGTGATCAATTTTGGCGGCTTAGCTCAAGAAGCCGGGTTACCTGTCATGCCTTTCAACCATAAGATTGATGTTTGCTCTCAAAGCAACACAAGATTGTCATTCAGGACAACCAACAAAATTTACATAAGGCAAAGTAATCAAGCGCACGATGGCACTTGTATCAGCAGAAGTTTTATGCCTACATCTATTACAAGCCGCGTCAGGACTATGATCAAGTCAAAGTGTTTTTCTAGCCCTTTCAAATCAAAAGCTTTATGAGCTAGCAAAGCAATATGGTGGGTTGCTGCTTCTGGTATGGGATGCCGGGTCAAGCCTGCACCGGTGCTTCTTGGTCTTCAGGCGCCGTCTCTTCTGCTTCTGCGGTCTGGGGGGTCGTCCTCCAGCCACTGGATGGATCGCAAAGCTTTAAACACTGAGTTGGCCGTTATCACAGATGAAGGGTCGATGTTAGGAGCGAAAGTTTGCTTACGAGGACCAGTCAGCGCAACAGGCTGCGGGTTCGGCGGCTCAATGCGTTCATTGGCTTCAGAGTAGCCGGCTTGATACTTGGTGAGATCAATCTCCTCCGTCAGTGCTGTGGCAGCGACCCGGGTTTCTTTTACACACCGCAGAAAATCCTTCTTGGTAAAGGTGTGTCATTAGAATTGAACTCCGGATATCCTCCAACTATTTGAGCCGGATCCAACCCAGGTGCATAGGCCTTGGCTCGTGCAAGGGCAGTAAGAGCTCCGTGGCGACAAGACGCCTTCTTCCATTCTTGAAACCATTGCAGCACAATAGACAGCTCTTTAAGCATGTCGGCGATCAGTTGGGGCGGTGCTTTGGTGTTTTTAGCTGCCATGATGCAGCGTGAGCCGCCCATGTATAGTTGCTCCAGAAAGGTATACACGGCTTTCAGCTTTACCAAAGGACGTTCCACAAGGTTATCACTCCTTTGGCCTGCAAATACAGCTGAGTAAGTATCAGAAAACCCAGCTCAATATATTAAGTCGGTACATTTATGAGTCTTGTGAATCTTCCGGTTTACCAAAGATGACGTTGCACATAGTGGTGATATGGCCCTTTAACGTGGCTAGTTCTTGAGTCACCGGCTCAAGATTTGCTCCGGCCTCTTCTGCATGTTTGATCAGGATGGCCTTCTCATCTTCAAAGGCCGCCTCGGCCTTCTTCAGGGTCTTTGTCACAATGAGCAGTGACTTGTGGAAATTAGAATATAAGCGTTCGGCCTTTTCCCGCAGTTTCTTCTCCTTTTTCACTTCCTTTTGGAAGCCGACCGCTTGTGACTCGGCTTCATTCAGCATGTCCTGCATGATAATTTCACAAAGCTACAGGACATATATAATAGTCCCGAGCCGCTGTGGCGGTCGACCCGGCACTTGGGGGCTACGTATATCAAAGCTCTCTCTTAAATGTCACAAGTCCCATGAAGATGCAGGCATTCAACATGGCACTTGAGGGCTAATGTGTAGTCTTTTCATCAATACATATAGAGACCCGGCCCACCATATGCTGTTGAGCCGGCTCTTGGGGGCTACCAACCGTTCATCTACGTGCATGTAAATTTACAGAAGTCCCGGGTCATCATTCCATAATGACCCAGTCCTTGGGGGCTATATATATATACCACATAGATGAATCTTCTATACCTCTTTATTATTTTTAATATACTTCATTATTAATTATTACATACCCCAAAATGAGTTTCATGAAAAAATTCATGTAAGTCTATATATTTTTAAAGGTTTACGTATATACTGATTTGTTTGTACATGAAAAAGTTATATTACAAAAAGTACGTCGCAAATGATATTTTTTCAACAAAACTCGTATTGGGGTATCTTAGAATATTTAATGAAGTATATTGAGAATGATAAAGAGGTATAATCAATGCGTATATGAGGTATATTGAGGATAGGAGTACATACTCTCAGGAGTACAGAAAACTAGTCCTATATCTTTACCTAATACTAAAGCACGGAGTGCTTCTGCCCGTATACCCGTCGCCGGCGATTTTGCAGAAAAGCCCCTCTGTTTCTGAGAAATCAACCCGCAGTCCCTGTTTAAGTCAGGACGAATCGTTTTTTTCCATTTTACATAAAACCCCCTGACGTTTATAAACTTTTATACATCGGCAGCGAACGTAAAGAGTAGTCCCTGTCGTTGTCGCTCCCGCTGGCGCGAGGACCTGCTTGCCCGCGCGGCGGCCCACGCGAGCGAGTCCGAGGGACAGTCCGGACGGTCGATGGCGGCGCTGACGTTGTTGTCCTCACGAATGTAGGCGAGGCGCAGAGGGTGGCGCCGCCGGTCGCAGGGGAGGCGGAACGGCGTGGAGAAACCAGATCCGGGGCGGAGGACGGGACGCCGGCGGCTTGGGGACACGGATCCCGCGGATCTGAGCGGCGGCTTGGCGACGCCCGTGGTGGTGGTGGCAGCTGTTAGAACATGTGCTGCCCCCATGTTTGGTTTTGGTAATTGATGACAATCTCTATGGACTAATGGTTGCCTTGAGTTATATTTGAAGGGTTTGTCCATAGGCTTTGCTTGTAGACCATTTGTTGGTCTCAAGGTGATTTGAAGAAGAATATGTGTTGACCAAGGTGCTATTCAAGGATTTATCCAAAGATTGGTCATGTTGATCAAGACTAAATACGAAGAGTGATTCAAGTTGATCAACACACAAAGCGTAGAAGATGTACCAAGCGAGATCAAGTGATCTCATGGTATGGTAAGCATTGTCCATTACGCTTTGTGTACTAACCCATGTTCTATGTGAGAGTTCTTTGTGGGGTTAGGTTTGTTTCCATGGGCGTGCATCAAAAGGAAGATATCACACAACCCATGGAGGATGACATCAAGTGGTGATCGTCATCAAGATTGCGGTGTGCAAGTTCAAGTGGAGCATCACGAAGAGATCACATGCTTGAAGCTTGCTGTCCATTGTGGTGACAATGGACTTGTGAAGATGTGCCGAAGAGTGGCTCACCCATAGTGGAGTATGGGGGAGCAATCAGCTAGTCTTCATCGAGCCGGCGCAATCAAGAAAGGTGGTCCAACTTGAGGAGGTCAAGATCGTCATCATCTAGCTCAAGTGGACTTTGCGCAAGGCAAAGGTTTGCCCTTGATAGGTTTTCTATTTTACCGGTCTCATGGTAGTAGTTGGGAGACCGGGTTATAGGATCGATAGCCGTACTATCAAGGGGGGCTCTCAAGTGAGTAGCTTTATCATATCTTCGTAGAGAGCTCAAACCATTGCATCCTTGCATCATCTTTCTTGGTTCGTGTTTGGTGTTTCTCTTTGTGAGTCTTTGAGCTTATGGTCATCTTCATGACAAGCTCGAGTTCATCGAAAACGGAGTTCATATATGCATCTTCTATGATGTTTTCGATGTTGGAGTTTATGCCGGTTCTTCATTCATAGAGGTTTCTCATCTCTATATCATTGGTATTTTCTCTACTGCCACTTCTTAATATAACCAGTCGCTGTTGGATAGTATTTGTCGTCCTCTATCCAACAAGCTTGAGTTTGCTCAATTCGGAGCTCATTTGCAGAAGTTATGGCAGTTCAGGGTTTATTGTTTGTCTGGGCAGTTTACCTGTCACCAAAGCGGTAGTACCGCTCGGGACCACGGTAGTACCGCTTGACACGGTACTACCGCCCCTACTACCGTTGCACTACCGTGATTTCTACTGGCATTCTTTTTCGTTTAGCGGTAGTAAAGCGGTAGTGGAGCGGTAGTACCGCTTGACACGGTACTACCGCCCCTACTACCGCTGCACTACCGTGTTTTCTTCTGGTGTTATTTTTCCCTAAGCGGTAGTGGGGCGGTAGTGGAGCGGTAGTACCGCTTGTTGCGGTACTGCCGTTCCAGTGCTACCCCACTTCCTCTGTTTCCTCTGTCCTGCGAAAGCTTAAGCGGTAGTACCGCTTAAGTTGAGCGGTAGTACCGCTTGGTGCGGCACTACCGCTCCAGTTTCTTGTTGATTGCCTGCTGTTTTTGAATTACTACCGCACGAGCGGTAGTACCGCTCGCAAGAGCGGTAGTACCGCTTGTGCGCGTCCTGCACGGGTAACGGTTGGATTTGGGGTGGCCCTATAAAAGGGGTCTTCTTCCCCAACGGTTTTCTTATCCATTGCAGCTCTCTCTCCTCCCATTGTTGACCTTCTAGAGCTTTGCTAACTCTCAATCCCTCCATGGTTTCTTGCTAGTTTTTGGGGGAAAAGAGAGAGGAGATCTAGATCCACATTTCCACCAATCACTTTCTCCTCTAAGTGAGGGGAACCCCTTGGATCTAGTTCTTGGAGTTCTTCGTGTTCTTCTTCGTTCTTCCTCTCATTTTCCTCCATAGCTTTTGTTGCTTTGGTGGGATTTGAGAGAGGAGGACTTGGGCACTCCGTGTGCCCTTGCCATTGCATTAGTTGCATCGGTTTGAGTTCTCCACGGTGATACGTGGAAGTTAGTAGTTGAGAAGCTTATTACTCTTGGGTGTTTGGGCACCCTAGAGCTTGTTCCTCTTGGGTGCCTTGGCGCCCTAGACGGCTTGGTGGCTTGGTGGTGCCTCGGAGCTCAATCATTGTGGTGTAAAGCTCCGGGCAAGCGTCGGGGTCTCCAATTAGGTTGTGGAGATCGCCCCGAGCAATTTGACGGGTACCGGTGACCGCCCCCAAGGGTTGCCAAAGTGTACGGGTTCGGTGACCGCCCTCAAGGGTTGCCATTTGTACGGGTTCGGTGACCGCCCTCAAGGGTCCCTTAGTGGAATCACGGCACCTTGCATTGTGCGAGGGCGTGAGGAGAATACGGTGGCCCTAGTGGCATTGTTGGGGAGCATTGTGCCTCCACACCGCTCCAAACGGAGATTAGCATCCGCAAGGGTGTGAACTTCGGGATACATCGTCGTCTCCGCGTGCCTCGGTTATCTCTTACCCGAGCCCTTTACTTATGCACTTTACTTTGTGATAGCCATATTGTTTCTAGTTATATATCTTGCTATCACTTAGTTGTTTATCTTGCTTAGCATAAGTTGTTGGTGCACATAGGTGAGCCTAGTCGTTTTAGGTTTTGTGCTTGACAAATTAACCGCTAGGTTTATTCCGCATTTGTTCAAGCCTAAACCGTAATTATTTTAAAGCGCCTATTCACCCCCCCCCCCTCTAGGCGACATCCACGATCTTTCAGCAGCAGCAGTGAGGCTCCTGCTCATGGCCAGGGGAAAAGGAAAAAAATTGAGAGGCAGGGGAGAAAGAGAAAGGAGGGAGGAGGAGAGGTGCGCTGCGGGGAGGCGCTGGTGCTCCGGTGGGGCGGCGCGCGCGGGAGGGGTGGATCGGGCGCTGAGCGCGTGGACGAAGGATGAGGCGCTGAACGGAGAGAGAAGAAGAGAGGAAGGAAATCGGGGATGGGGAAAAAGTGTGGGGGAGAGACGAGCATGAGGACGGGCTGAGAAGATAAGGTTGGAGGGAACAGCGGTGCGAGGGGCCAGACGACGCGCGTCGCCCACGCGCGAGACGGCTGGCGCCCAAGCAGGCTGGACACTCACTGAATCGATTATTCTCGACGTGCAAACAACCAGATTAAAGAAACAGGAGGGATTAGCTAGAATAGGAATAAATTGCTTGATTCTCTCCATGCATGCACACGATTGACGGGTTTGGTCCTACTTTTTTTTTGAAGTTGGATTTTGCATCTGTTTGTGTTTTTGACATACTCATCCTGACTACATAGGTGAGGACACACACGGCGGAAACATATATGCCTGGACGCCAAAGAAAATAAATACATAAATTATCTCCGAGCACTGCTAATTTGTAAATAAATTCAAAATTGGAGAACATGTTTTGCATTTGTGAACATAATGCTCTTAGGAATGTCTCAGTGAGAACAAGGACGAGTTAATTAACCAACCGCACGAGAGAGGCGAACGAGGAGGAGAAACCGCTGCCCCTCCCTCCACCGGTGAAGCCGTTGGTCCCTGCCTCCATCTGCCGCTCCGACGGCGGCTGGGGGTGGGGACCTCGGTGCTTTGGCTCCGGCAGGTAGTTAGGGTTGGCATTGTTTTCTGGTGTTAGGGTCTAGGTTTGTTGGGGTGGCACTCAGATGGTGGCAGCAATGCCTCGGTCAATAAAGTCTCCCCGGCTTCAGTCCCATCTCGGCGGCGACGTCGAGAAGCTTGTGGGAGTGGTGTGGTTCTCGAGGATTTCTTCTGGCTGTGGGGATCTCGGATCGTCAAGGAGCTTCATCGACGGTTATTCCTTCTTCTTCGTCTCCGGGATGGATGTGGTCTTCTAGACCCGTTCGGCGACTTCCCGTCCGCAACCAATAACGTCAGGACGGCTCAGGGTGGCGCGGCAGCGGTGGCGCGCCATGGACACGGTTTGGAGGTTGAAGACGAAGGGCATCTCAAGGATTTCGTTGTAATTTTCGTTTTTGTTGAGGTGCTTTGTATTGTTCGATGTTTCTTTTAATGCCAGGGTCTTTTTCACAAAAAGAGAGAGATAGAGATAGGGTATCTCGGATGGACAAAAATATGGTCTTAGTCATTGGCGATTATGATTTCTTTTTCTCCCGTTGCAACGCACGGGCCCTTTTGCTAGTATATATATACCGGGTGGGTCTATTCTACCAACCCCCTTAAGACCTTATTCTACCCACAATCTCCTTATTCTGCCAACACTTCGGCACTTCAGAAAAATACCGAACCGAACCTCCCACGCGACCGGTCAACCCCCACCCCCAGGGCAACTCCCGCACCACCCCGCAGTGCCTGCCCCCGTCCACTCCCTCTCCTACCCACCTTCTTCCCACGAAGCCCACCCTCTCCACCTTCCTCTCGCCGGATCTCGCCGCCACGTCCTGGCCGGCGACGGATCTGACCCTTCCTTGGGCGCGCGCCGCCAGGCCCTGCCTTCCTCCACTCCGGCCTCACGCCGCCGCGCCCGTCCCCGCCTTTCACCACTCCAGCCTCGCGCCACCACGGTCGATCACCATCCACCACTACGGGCTCGCGCCGCTACGTCCGTCCCCGCCTTCCACCACTAACCTCCCAATCCGCAGCCCCGTTCTCCCACCTACCTCCTTCCTCCCCCGTTCCCCTTCTAGCCCCGCACCGCCGGAGCTCCCACCACACGTCGCCGGAGCTCTGCCCCACCACGTGCCGTGCCTCCCCACCCCACCACGCGCCGCGCCTCACCACCCCCTTATCACCTTCTTCCTTCCCCTCTCCATCCCATGCTCTCTAGATCCCCATCACCTTGCCCTCCCTCCTCCCCATCACGCCACCGGAGGACGCGGCCACCACACCCTGATCTGGTCGGCGTAGGTCCCAGCGCGGTTGCTAGTGTTGGGGAACGTTGCATGGGAAACAAAAATTTTCCTACGCACACACAAGATCTATCCATGGTGATGAGCATCTACGAGAGGGAGATTGAATCTACATACCCTTGTAGATCGCTAAGCGGAAGCGTTAAGAAACGCGGTTGATGTAGTCGAACGTCTCCGCGATCCAAATCGCAAGTCGTCCCTCGATCCGATCACGAACTAGTGCCGAACGGACGACACCTCCGCGTTCAACACACGTACGGCTTGATGACGCCTTCACCTCCTCGATCCAGCGAGCGATGGTGAAGTAGTAGATGAGTTCCGGCAGCACGACGGCGTGGTGATGGTGGTGAGGAAAAATCTCTGCAGGGCTTCGCCAAGCACTACGGAGATTATGACGGGAGAACTAGAGGGTTAGGGTTGCCGACACACGGCTTGGGAAATCTTAATGTGTCCCGTGTGCTAGCCCTGCCCCTCTATTTATATGTTGAGCCTTGGGGTCTAAACTTGGAGTAAAAGCCTCCTCCAGGTCGGTTTTGCCCGCACAAGGTCGGTTTGGCCCGCAGGGAAAGAGTCCAACTCGGATCCCTGCAGTACCGCGCACAAGCGGTAGTACCGCTTACGATAAGCGGTAGTACCGCCCCAGACGCCAGCAAAACTTCCTTTTGCACCTTGCCTAAGCCTCGTGGGCTTTACCCCTTGGCCCAAATAAAGTGTTCTCGTATCCGAACATTTCGGGAAACATCCGGAACCTCTTCCGGTGAATTCCGGAACCCTTCCGGAAACCAAAACACTATTATCACATATATCAATATTTACCTCCAGACTGTTCCGGAGATCCTCATCATGTCCGGGATCTTATCCGGGACTCCGAACAACCTTCGGTCACCAATACAATAACTCAACTATACTAATCGTCACCAAACGTTAAGTGTGTAGACCCTGCGGGTTCGAGAACTATGTAGACATGACCGAGACACCTCTACGATCAATAACCAATAGCGGGACCTGGATGCCCATATTGGCTCCTACATATTCTATGAAGATCTTTATCGGTCGAACCTCTATGTCAAGGATTCAGTTAATCCCGTATACTGTTCCCTTTGTTCTTCAGTATGTTACTTGCCCGAGATTCGATCGTCGGTATCTCTATACCTAGTTCAATCTCGTTACTGGCAAGTCTCTTTACTCGTTCCGTAATACAAGATCTCGTGGCTAACATTTTAGTCACATTGCTTGCAAGGCTCATTGTGATGTTGTATTACCGAGTGGGCCCTGAGATACCTCTCCGTCACACGGAGTAACAAATCCCAGTCTTGATCCATGCCAACCCAACAGACACCCTCGGAGATACCTGTAGAGCACCTTTATAGTCACCCAGTTACGTTGCGACGTTTGATACACACAAGGTACTCCTCCGATGTCAGGGAGTTGCATGATCTCATGGTCATAGGAACAGATACTTGACATGCAGAAAACAATAGCAATAAACTGACACGATCATATGCTACGTTCGTAGTTTGGGTCTTGTCCATCACATCATTCTCCTAATGATGTGATCCCGTTATCAAATGACATCTCATGTCAATGGCTAGGAAACCTTAACCATCTTTGATCAACGAGCTAGTCAACTAGAGGCTTACTAGGGACACAGTGTTGTCTATGTACCCACACATGTATTTGAGTTTCCAATCAATACAATTATATCATGGATAATAAACGATTATCATGAACAAGGAAATATAATAATAACCAATTTATTATTGCCTCTAGGGCATATTTCCAACAGTCTCCCACTTGCACTAGAGTCAATAATCTAGTTCACATCACTATGTGATTTACATTGTAATGAATCGAACACCCATGCAGTTCTGGTGTTGTTCATGTTTAGCCCTTGGAAGAGGTTTAGTCATCGGATCTGCAACATTCAGATCCGTGTGTACTTTGCAAATATTTATGTCGTCCTCCTTGATGTAATCGCGGATGGAATTGAAACGTCGCTTTATGTGTCTGGTCCTCTTGTGAAATCTTGGTTCCTTGGCTAGAGCAATGGCGCCAGTATTATCACAAAACAGAGTCATTGGGTTAAGCGCACTAGGCACTACTCCAAGATCTGTCATGAACTCCTTCATCCAGACACCTTCCTTCGCCGCCTCCGAGGCAGCGATGTACTCTGCTTCGGATGTAGAATCAGCTACCACGCTTTGCTTGGAACTGCACCAGCTAACCGCACCCCCATTAAGAATAAATACGTATCCGGTTTGCGACTTAGAGTCATCCGGATCAGTGTCAAAGCTTGCATCGACGTAACCCTTTACGACGAGCTCTTGATCACCTCCATAAACGAGAAACATGTCCTTGGTCCTTTTCAGGTACTTCAGAATATTCTTGACCGCCGTCTAGTGTTCCATTCCTGGATCACTTTGAAACCTTCCGACCATACTTATGGCAAGGCTGACATCGGGTCTTGTGCACAGCATGGCATACATGATAGAGCCTATGGCTGAAGCATAGGGGATGACACTCATCTTTCCTCTATCTTCTGCAGTCACTGGGCATTGAGTCTTACTCAACTTCAGACCTTGCAATACAGGCAAGAACCCCTTCTTGGACTGATCCATTTTGAACTTCTTCAAAACTTTGTCAAGGTATGTGCTTTGTGAAAGTCCTATTAAGCGTCTCGATCTATCTCTATAGATCTTGATGCCTAATATGAAAGCAGCTTCTCCTAGGTCCTTCATTGAAAAACTCTTGTTCAAATATTCCTTCACGCTTTCCAACATTTCTATATTGTTTCCAATCAGTAATATGTCATCCACATATAATATTAGAAACGCTATAGAGCTCCCACTCACTTTCTTGTAAATACAAGCTTCTCCGTAAACTTGTATAAACTCGAACGCTTTGATCACCTCATCAAAGCGAAGATTCCAACTCCGAGATGCTTGCACCAGTCCATAAATGGATCGCTCGAGTTTGCAAACTTTGTCAGCATTCTCTGAATCGACAAAACCTTCTGGTTGCATCATATACAACTCTTCCTTAAGGAACCCGTTAAGGAACGCTGTTTTGACATCCATCTGCCAAATTTCATAATCGAAAAAGGCAGCTATTGCTAACATGATTCTGACGGACTTAAGCATCGCTACGGGTGAGAAGGTCTCATCGTAGTCAACTCCTTGAACTTGTGAAAAACCCTTTGCCACAAGTCGAGCTTTATAGATGGTGACATTACCGTCCGCGTCCGTCTTCCTCTTAAAGATCCATTTGTTCTGAATGGCCTTACGCCCTTCAGGTAATACTTCCAAAGTCCACACTTTGTTTTCATACATGGATCCCATCTCGGATTTCATGGCCTCTAACCACTTCTCGGAATTCGGGCCCATCATCGCTTCTCCATAGCTCGTAGGTTCATCGTTGTCTAACAACATGACCTCTAAGACAGGGTTGCCGTACCACTCAGGAGCAGTACGCGTCCTTGTCGACCTACGAGGTTCGATAGCAACTTGATCCAAAGCTTTATGATCATCATCATTAACTTCCTCTTCAGCTGATGTAGGCTCTACAGAAACATCTTTCTGCGCTGCGCTACTTTCAGGTTGAAGTAAAGGTTCAACACGAGTATATATACTACTTTATTATTTTTAATATGTTCATGTACTATATCTAAGATACTCCAAAACGAGTTATGTGAAAAAATTGCATGTAAGCCCATGTTTTTATCATATTTGTGAAATACGTACATATTTGTACGTAAAAAGGAGTATGCTCAAAATATGGTACATACTACCTAAAAAATAGTATATATACTACCCAAACATTCTTACATACTACATACTACACGTACGTACTCTCCAATATAATAGATACTACCTACAACGTACGAAACCAAAGTGGGAGTAACTACACCCGGTAGTAGGAAAAATTTGTCCTATATATATATATATATATATATATATATATATATATATATATATATATATATATATATATATATATATATATATATAGCCGGTCTATTCTCCTAATATTAGGAGAATAGTTATTCTGCTAACACTTCCGAACTGCACGCTCAACGCAAGTGCACGTCATTGTTGAAGCAAGAGCACTGCAGTACTGTGACGAGTGAAATTCTCGTCGCAAAAAACTGAACGCGACTTTTTTGGTACTGTTTTTGCTACATTTTTTAAATCGTTTGTCGGAACGAGGCGTGTAATATACCGTTGGAAAGCTATGGATTAGGCACAACTTCGGCATGTTGAATTTTTTTTCGAGATTCGTCACGGTTTAAGAGCAGTTTCGAAAACGGTACGGCGCACGACGAGTGGCAGCGAGAGTATTTTCGTGATTTTTTCTAAACCGCTCGTCGGAATGAAGCAAATGATACGACGTTGGAAAGATATCGTCGATGCGCAACTTTTTCATATATATTACTTTCTCTAATTCGTTACGGTTTAAGAGCAGTTTCAAATTTACTAAATCACGGAATTCTGTTTTTTGATTTTTTTTGCAATTTTTGGTACTGTTTTCACTCCAGTTTTTTAACCGTTTGTCGAAACGAGGCGTGTGATACGCCGTTCGAAAGCTACGGACGAGGCACAACTTTCATATGTAGAAATGTTTTTGAGATTTCTTACGGTTTTAAGTTAATTTTGAAAATCGTGCGGCGGACGACGAGTGGCAGCGGCCGTTTTTCGTGAATTTTTACAAACCGCTGGTCGGAATGATTCAAATGATACGCCGTTGGAAAGATATCAATGAGACGTAACTTTTTCATGTAGAACATTGTCTCTAATTCCTTACGGTTTAAGAGCAGTTTCAAAATTACTGAAATGCGGACACTTTGTTTTTCGCGACACCAAAATCGACGAGTGAGCTGCATCAGACAGAAAACCGCACTGCCCCAGACTAAAAACCACAATGCATCAGATGGGCAATCGAACTGCATGATTTTTTTTATTGAGATGTAAATTTTTCAGACGAGGGAGTGGGTTGTGCTACACATTTGGGACTGAGCGAGCTGTCGAGTGAACTGCGTGAGTTTTTGTTGTCTTTTTTCAAAAAAAAAATACGCGCGTAGACCTGTCGAGTGGACCGCATGGACTGAGCGAGTGAACCGCACTACATCGAGAAGTGAACCACATTATTTTTTTGTCGTTTTCGTAACATTTTTTCTGCACTTCACATTGAGAGTAAGTATACCTCGACACTACCGAAAGAAAACCACGACACTACAGAAAGTGAACCACATAAGTTTTTATCGTCTTTTTTCATACTCATTATTTTCTACACGCGTAGACCGGTCGAGTGGACCGCATAGACTAAGCGAGTGGACTGCATAATTTTTTGTACATCATTTCTTTGAGAAAACAACCCTAGAAAAATATAAAATACAAAAAAGAACTTCACACACGAGCCGTGCAAACCACAAGCAGCGCCTAAACGGACTACATCTATTTTTACAAAAAATAAATACATTTGACTGAAGTGGACCACAGTACTCCTCGAAGTGGGCTGCATCAACCTATTTTTCATGAAAAATGAACCTTTCCAACATACCAAACGAACTACACTGGACTGGATTTAAACAAAAATAAATAAGTGTTGTAACAGTTCACTCATGAAAGAAGCAAACTACCTTAAAAAAAATGACCCGCACGGAGGAGCGAACCTCTCCAACATACACAGTGAACGCCGAGGGTGTGCTGCAGGCAACCCAACTGCATCGCCCACAAACTGGAATCTTCAAGTCAGTCTGTCAGTGGTACCCATTGATGCATAAATCTATGAACTGAAAAACAAAACTAGACACGAGGAAAGCTACTAAAAACAGTACCTACAATTGACATAGTAGAGAGTGGCGGCATTTGTTTCAATATAAATAGTTAAGCTGGCATGAGCTTGACCAATCAGAATTTACACGAAATAATTCGACAAAATAGAGCCAAATTACATTGAGTAACTAAATCAAACAACAGCAAGGAAAGTCTTATCCAACAGATGATGAAATTGGATTTTAGAAATCATGTGCAACTTGATCAACTTGAAAATTTCTATTTTGTTGTCAGGTAAACTACAAATACGAAATTTATAAGAACAAAGAACCAACTGAACATGCAAAAACTCTGTACATTTGATAGCCTGAATGTGCCAAAACTCTACACTAATCACTTTGTACTGAACTGAACACTAGCTAGCCTGAATGTGTATCGGCTTAGTACTGAACTGAAAATGCATAGAAGGCAGCGGAGGTGGATGTCCAGAAGGGAATCGGAGGCCATCTACTTACTGAACTGAATGCATGTGCTACAAATCAGAAGGAGCTGCTCGTCGTCCTCGGCCACGCGTCACGGAGAGCAAGCCTCTTGCTGCTGGATCTGGCAGCATACAACCATGGCAGGGGTCGGTAGCAGGTGCCAGTGAGGATGCCGCCCCCATCCCGGAGCACAGCAGCAGCAGCAACTCGTGGGAGGGCTCCCGCCCGCAGCAGCTGCAGCAGCCCGGCCGCCTCCATCCCAGCGGCGGCGCTTGTAAATCAAGGAATTGGTGGCCCTCGACCGGCGGCGGATGCCCTGGAGCCATGCGGAGAACAGCAGCGAGTAGCAGAGTGTGGGCGAAATTGATCCCAAGACTTTTGGTGTAGTGCGCTTTTGGAGGGGAGCTTCAATCCGGTGCCCAGCGGGGGACTTGGACGAGCCGTGCCATGGGCGGATCCGTCTACAGGACCCGCGCTCGAGGTAGGCTGCAACGCGGTCTTGGCTGGGGCGTGGCACTAGCGAGATGAGAGGGAGAGGTGAGGAGGGAGAAGAAGGAAAGGAGAGAAAGCAGGGCGGCTCGACGCCGGTGCTGCTGTGACCGTCCGGCGCGGTGGCGGGGCAGATCGGCAGAGAGGGTGGGAAGGGGGCAGCTCTGCTCTGCTCGCTGCAGCCAACCCTGGTAGCTGCGGCCACAGATCTGGAATGTTGAGCGCCGCCGTCGAACCAGTTGCCCTTGTCGGCCGGGATGCGTGCAGATCCATGGGAGGAGGTGGCAGGTGCGCGCCGGCTCGGGGGTGGTGATATGGGGAAGAACCCACGCCGGCCGCTGCCGCGGTAGAAGGTGTGGAGGGGAGGGGAGGGGCTCCGGCCGCTGTCGCGGTAGAAGGTGTGGAGGGGGAGGGGAGGGTCTCCGCCCTACTGTTTCTGTGTTACGATGGGTGTTAGTAGAATAAGCGCTTTTGTTACGAGAACGAGACTCTTAAGGGTGTTATGAGAATAGACCCACCCTATATATAGGAAAATTGTTATGTACTCTTGAGAGTACGTACTCCCGCTCTTCATATACCACATTTATGAATCTTTTATACCTCATTATTATTTTTAATATACTTCAGTAATAATTAATAGATACCCCAAAATGAGTTTCATGAAAAAACCATGTGAGTCTACATATTTTTAAAGGTTTACGTATATACTGATTTGTTTGTATGTGAAAAAGGTACATTATAAAAAGTACGTCGCAAATGATATTTTTTCCACAAAACTCGTATTGGGGTATTTTTTCCACAAAACTCGTATTGGAGTATTTTGGTAAAATACCCCAATACGAGTTTTGTGGAAAAAATATCATTTGCGACGTACTTTTTGTAATATACCTTTTTGATGTATGAACAAATCAGTATATACGTAAACCTTTAAAAATATATAGACTCACATGATTTTTTTTCGTGAAACTCACTTTGGGGTATCTAGTAATTATTAATGAAGTATATTAAAAATAATAAAGAGGTATAAAATATTCATCTATGTGGTATATGAGCAGTGAGAGTACGTACTCAGCAGAATAGTTATTCTGTCCACACTTCTGAACTGCACACTCAACGCGAGGGCACTGCACTTTCTGAAGCAAATGTACTGCAATACAGAGACTAGTGAACTTCGCGTCGTAAAAAACTGCACGCGGTATTTTTCGGTACTGTTTTCGAGCCAGTTTTTAAACCATTTGTCGGAACGAGGCATGTAATATACTATTGGAAAGCTATGGATTAGGCGCAACTTCGCCATGTTGAACACTTTCCGAGATTCCTCGCGGTTTAAGAGCAGTTTCGAAAACGGTGTGCGCCCGACGAGTGGCAGCGAGTGTATTTTCGCGTATTTTCGCAAACCGCTTGTCGGAATGAAGCAAATGATACGCCGTTGGAAAGATATCGTCGAGGCGCAACTTTTTCATATATATTACTTTCTCTAATTCATTACAGTTTAAGAGCAGTTTCAAATTTACTAAATCGCGGAATTATGTTTTTCAAATTTTTGCAATTTTTCGGTACTGTTTTTGCTTCAGTTTTTTAAACGTTTGTTGAAACGAGGCATGTGATACGCCGTTGGAAAGCTACAGACAAGGCACAACTTTCATATGTAGAAATTGTTTTGAGATTCCTTACGGTTTTAAATTAATTTTGAAAATGGTGCGGCGGATGACGAGTGGCAGCGGCCGTTTTTTCGCGAATTTTTACAAACCGCTGGTCGGAATGATTCAAATGATACGCCGTTGGAAAGATATCGATGAGGCGCAACTTTTTCATGTAGAACACACTCTCAAATTCCTTACGGTTTAAGAGCATTTTTGATTTTACCGAAATGCGGACACTCTGTTTTTCGCGACACCAAAATCGACGAGTGAACCGCATCGAAGAGAAAACCGCACTGCTTCAGACTAAAAACCGCACTGCATCTGACGGGCAAGTGCACTACATGGTTTCTTTTTGTCGGACGTAAATTTTCTCAGACGAGGAAGTGGACCGCACTTCACATCGGGTGTAAGTGAACCGCATTACTCTTTTTTTGTCGTTTCCGTAACATCTTCTTTGCACTTCACGTCGAGACTAAGTGAATCGCGAGACTACCAAAAGTGAACCGCAACACTATCAAAAGTGAAGCACGTTACTTTTTTCTTGTTATTTTCCTATCATTTTTTTTTGCATTTCACATTAGGTGTAAGTGAACCGCAACACTATCGAAATTGAACCGTAACACTCTCGGAAGTGAACCGCATTATTTTTTGCTTGTGAGCTTCAAAACTTTTTTTTTCAATCGTCCGACAAACGAAACAAAGTGCATTAGAAAAAGAAGTGAACCTCACGTGGGAATTTAGTTTTCTCTTTTTTTACGAAGTGAACCACTAACCACCACAAAATGGACCACATCATTTTTTTTCTTGAAGTACATAGCATGAAAAATCCAGTCGGACAACAAAAGAACTGCTCAGTACAGTCAAGCGAACATCTTCAGTCCAAAGTGACTTTACTTTTTGTGATATGGGCTTCAACTTCTCTCAAAGAGCACTGCATTTTGTATGAATAGTTTACACAAATAGCAAAGGCAAAATTAATGAACTGCTCAGTACTGTCAAACGAACATCTTCAGTACAAGTGACTTTACTTTCTGTGATATGGGCTTCAACTTCTCTCAAAGAGCACTGCATTTTTGTTTGAATAATTTACACAAAAAGCAAAGGCAAAATTAAAAACAATTACAACAATGAGGGCTGCATTTGTTTGAGTAATGTAACAAAAAAGCATCCTTCAATGATAGTTTTTTCTATTTTGATTTCAGACGCTTCCTGTGCACCCGTGCACTGCACGGGATCATGCAGCGGACTGCGGTGACTCACAGCGGGACATGGTACACTGCCCTGAACTCCATGAGCACATCCCAAACCTGAAAATGCAACCGAATATGAACTGCACTGGAGCAGTCCCACACGAAATTATACTGAACTGGGCTACGATTGGTATATCTCTGGACTACGAGACGGGCGAACGAACTGCAATGCTCCTTTTTTTAATCCACACAAACACATAAAAATAAAACCACATTCTTTCCATGAAATGCAAGCCGATCGCCGGCGCACTTCATGTCCAACCCCCACAGCACTGCACCTGTGAGCCCATGGGACTGCAAACCAAAATCTGAAAAACGAAAAAATATCAACCATGAGCAAAATGAAGATCTAGTGAACTACAAAAAAAAGACAGTGAACTACACAACCGCTAGCGGTTTTTTTATGTTAGTGTGACCCATGAACAAAACGCACGACGCACAACACACCATCGTGCTGGCGAACTGCAACGGGGGGACTAGGGAACTGCGGCTGCTTTGTTGTAGCTCTGGATCCAGCGACCGAAGGGGGACGGGGTAGGAAGTGCACGAAATCGATGGGAGGGGTACCGGGGAGGACCAGAGCCGTCGGCGAGCTGCACAATCACATCGCGTGGACTGCACGGCGGCGGCGACGACAAAGCATGATGCCGCCCCACAAAGCAGCGACGAACGTGATAGACATCGAGGGGTGGTGCAGCACGGACAGGAGCATGGACGGCCGCTGTGGATCGGGTGGCGCGGGAAGGCGGCGGTTGCGCGGGCCGGTAGCGGAGGGAGGTAGCGGGGCGACGCGTCGCTGGGCCTCTGGAAGATGGCCGGTAAGGGGAGCGGCGTGGGACCGGTGCTTCTGTGCCCATCCGACACGACGGCGGGGCAGATCGGCTGCCGGTGCGCTGCATGGTCATGGCCGCGCGGTGGCTGGCGCTGTGGGAGGTGGTGGCCGGACGGTAGGCGGCGCGGTGTCAGGCGGCGGTCGGGCGGTGGGAGGCGGCGGCCTGGGGAGAAGGTGGTGGGCGATTGGGAAGGAGATGGTGAGCGATTGGCCGGTGGCGGTGGTGCGTCCAGGGAGTAGAAATTAGACGGGGGCGGGGGAGAGGAAGGTGGAGATGCCGCTCGGATCTGGCGCCGAGGGGTGTGGCTGCCGGGGAGTCATGGTATGGCGCTGGGCGGTGGGAGGTGGGGGCGACCGGGGAGGTGGGAGGCCGGGGTGTCAAGGGGCGGCGGGAGGTCGGAGCGATGGAAGGCGGGGATGGCCGCGGCGGCCCGGCGGCGAGGAAGAAGGTGGGAAGGAGAGGGAGTTGGCGGGCGGCGCGGGGGTGGTGGGTTGATCCGGGGAAGAAGAAAGTGGGATAAGGTGCGGGACGTGGTGGTGGGCGTGGGGAGTTTCTGCTGCGGTTCGCTTGAGGTGTGCGAGACAGTGCGTAAGTGTTGGCAGAATAAGCGTTTTTGTGGGTATGAATAAGGTCTTAAGGGGGTTGGTAGAATAGACCCACCCTATATATATATATATAAGGGGGTTGGTAGAATAGACCCACCCTATATATATATATAGGGTGGGTCTATTCTACCAACCCCCTTAAGACCTTATTCTACCAACATTTTGGCTTATTCTGCCAACACCCCGAAACAAAAAAATCCCCCCTCCTCCAGCGAAGCCACGACCCACCACTCTCCCCCTAGCTACACAACCTCCCTCCCCTGCCGCATCGGCACCCCACACCTACCCCAAGCCCCGCCGCCCACCACCACTCCAGGCAGCCGGCGACCGCGGGGCGGCCCCGACCACCGCGGCGCCCCACCCCACCACCACTAGCCCCCCGCCCCACTAGCCTCCCCTGCCCCGCCTTCCTATTACGCCTACCACCGCCGCCGCACAGGGTCATGGCCCCCGCCCAGCCAACTACCTCCGGCGGTCATGCCCCACCCGGCAACCACCGGATCCGGCGGGCACGGCCCCAGCCAGCCAGGTCTCTCCTCTCTCTCCTGGATCTGGTGAGCGCCTCCCCAATTTCTCCTCTTTGCCTTGGATCCGCGGGAGCACTAGCCACCTCCTTGCCCGCCGTACAACTCCAACCGTGACCTCCATGGCTCGCAAGACAAAGGAAATGAGCTGCGGTGCCGTGTGGGGCGCCGGATTCTGCTCGCCGCGTGGAGAACTCGTGGTTTGAGCGGTGGGAAGGAGGGTGCCACTCACGACGGGCATGGCGCCAGGGGAGGAGAAAGCTGGGCGCGGCCCCTGTCTAGACCGCGACCGGCGTCATCACGTCCTGAACCAGCGGCGCCCTCCCTCATCATCGGCCACGGCGCCAGAGCCACCGTCCTTGAGCGTCTGCTCCTCCCCCTCAATCAGCTTGCCGGTGTCGCCCGCTTGATCCTGGCATATGGGTGGGGGTTGGGGTGTCCCTGGCGTCTGACCGACGAGTTCCCGCCGGTGAGCTGGATCTCTGCCCCCGTTTTCAACCTCCCCTCCTCGCGGGAGCAGCGCGGTGTGTGGCTATGCAGTACAGTGACCCCCGAGGTGCAGTCCCGCGTGCGTGTTGGAGAGGTTCACTTGCTGCATTGTTGTATGTTCACTTGCGGCCACACCTTGATTTTTTTTGTGTTGAACAAAAGTTAGCTTGGTCTTGCAGTTCACTTGGCAAATAACCCACCTTTTCCCGCACAGGTGCCTTTCGACCAGAAATGCTATGTAGACCGGCGGTTTAGCTCGCGGATGCTTGCAGTCCTGTCTTGCAGTTTGCGAGCGCGGCCACGACATGGAGTTCGGTTAGAGCGGGCGTGCGGTTCGGCCAGACCATGCATGCAGTTCGCCTGTCATTTGTGAATGCATTTTTTAATGTATACCTGTGATGTTAATTATATATGTTTGCAATGCAAACAGAAAAAAATGCAGTTCGCTTGCCTTGCCTCGATTTCCCAGAGCCGCAGTTCACTGCATCAGACAAAGTTTAAAATGCAATTCATTGTAGAAAAAATAGAAAAACACAAGTCACATACTGTTCACTATACAAAATCATTGCAAGAAATTATCTTCTTTTTAGATGTAGTTCACTAGTTTTTTCTAGCGGTTCACTTTAGCTGACCGAGAAAAAAATGCAGTTCTCTAGTCTCGACTATGCAATCCTGATGCATTAGAAAAATGATACAATACACTAACATTGACCACGTGGTCCACTTAAGCCTATGAAAAAGTTAGAAAAAAGACAAAAAAAGTTCATACGGTTCACTTAGACTCGTGTCGCGGTTCACTTTCCCCCTTGTCGAGGTTCACTTGCCCTTGTCTCTGCGACCCACTCTCGTTCATAAAAATAAATAGAAAAAAGAAAATAAAAACTCATGCAGTTCACTTTCGGTAGTGTCGCGGTTCAATTCCCATACTGTTGCGGTTCACTTACTCTCAAAATGTGAAGTGAAGATTTTTTTTTACGAAAACGACCAAAAAAAGTAATGTGGTTCACTTCTCGATACTGGTGCGGTTCACTTACGCCCGATGTGAATCGTAGTCCATTTCCTCGCGTGAGAAAATTTACGTCTGAATAAAAGAAATCATGCAGTTTGCTTGCATGTCTGATGCAGTGCGGTTTTCAGTCTGGAGCAGTGCATTCTTCTATCTGATGAAGTTCACGCGTCGATTTTGGAGTCGCAAAAAACAGAGTGTCCGCATTTCGGTAATTTCAAAACTGCTCTTAAACCGTAAGGAATTAGAGAGAGTGTTCTACATGAAAAAGTTGCGCCTCGTCGATATCTTTCCAACGGCATGTTATTTGCTTAATTCCAATGAGCGGTTTAAAAAAAATCGCGAAAAATGGCCGCTGCCACTCGTCGTCCGCCGCACCATTTTCAAAATTAATTTAAGACCGTAAGGAATCTCAAAATAATTTCTACATATGAAAGTTGCGCCTCGTCCGTAGCTTTCCAACGGCGTATCACACGCCTCGTTTCAACAAACGGTTAAAAAACTTGAGTGAAAACAGTACCGAAAAACTGAAAAAAATTGAAAAACAGAATTCCGCGATTTAGTAAATTTGAAACTGCTCTTAAACCGTAAGGAATTAGAGAGGGTGTTATATATGAAAAAGTTGTGCCTCGACAATATCTTTCCAATGGCGTATCATTTGCTTCATTCCAACAAGTGGTTTGCGAAAAACGTGAAAATACGCTCGCTGCTACTCGTCGGGCGCCCACCGTTTTCGAAACTGCTCTCAAACCGTGAGGAATCTCGAAAAGTGTTCAGCATGGCGAAGTTGCGCCTCTTCCATAGCTTTCCAACGACGTATCACAAGCCTCGTTTCGACAAACGTTAAAAAACTAGAGCAAAAACAGTACCAAAAAATTCGCGTGTAGTTTTTTGCGACGGGAAGTTCACTTGCCTCGGTACTGCAGTACTCTTGCTTCAAATAATGCCGTGCACTTGCGTTGAGCGTGCAGTTCGGAAGTGTGGGCAGAATAACTATTCTGCCAATATTGGCAGAATAGATCGGTTGTATATATATATATATATATATATATATATATATATATATATATATATATATATATATACATAAACACTATTCTGATCACGGGATGAGAATAATATTCTGAAAACTAGTCGACCTGTCGCAACAGTAGTAGTTGAACTTCACCTAGGGAGAGGTTGAACTTCCGCAAACATTGTCCAAATGGGTCTTGCGATATACCGTTGGAAAGCTATGGACACATGGATCACAACCTAAGTTAAATTTTTGTCAAAATCTACACGGTTTAAGAACAGTTTTACAAACCGTTTTTCTTCATACAAAAAAACATGAATCGTATTTTCAAGCCCATTTCTAAAAAGTTTATCGGAATGAGGCAAATAATACGACATTGGAAAGCTGCTGCAAATCCGCTCATTCCACATATATAAATTTTTTCCTAATTCCATACGGTTAAAGAGTAATTTGAAAAATGGCGGATTTTCTCAAACCGAACAGCCGAGCTCGTTTTTTTGGCGTAATTTGAAAACGACAAGTCGGATTGATGCAAATGATATGTCGTTGGAAAGCTTATGAAAATGTGCTTCTTTTTCATATATAAAGTTTTTTCTAATTTTGTACGGTTTAAAAGTAATTTAGAAAACGGTTGAAGTTCCCCCGAGTTCGTATTTTCACGTTTTTTTCTAAATGGTTTGTCGGAATAGAGCAAATGATATGGCGTTGGAAAGCTTGTGCAAATGCGAAACTTTTATATATATATTGTTTCTCCCAATTCTTTACGGTTTTATGACAATTTTGAAAATGGCAAAAAGCATTTTTTGGCTGTAATTTTCACAAACTTTGTCGGAATGAGGCAAATAATATACCGTTGGATAACTATAAAAAATGCAAAACTTTTTCATATAGGAAGTTTTCTCTGATTCCCAGCCGTTTTTATGTAATTTTGGAAATGACGAGATCATGCGTTCCGCCTTCATTGCGAAAACAGAGTCTCCGGAAATGCACTGCATGAAGAGGTTGAACTACTGGGGCAGTTCTGTTTGAACTTCACTCTGTTTTTCATGTGTAGTTTTTTTCCTGTAACTCCCCAAACACTTAGCGGAATTGAGCAAATGATATATCGATGGAAAGCTGTTGAAAACACGCAACTTTCCCGTGTTGATCATTTTCCATACTCGCGACGGTTCAAAAGATTTTTTTTTGAATACGTAAAAA
Organism: Elymus sibiricus; assembly: GCA_039707655.1. Lineage (NCBI taxonomy): Eukaryota > Viridiplantae > Streptophyta > Magnoliopsida > Poales > Poaceae > Elymus > Elymus sibiricus. Next base: position 346,667,956 of record CM077668.1, read on the forward strand.
CGTGTTTTTAACGGTATATATGAAACTTTTAAACCGTTCATCGGAATGTAGCATATAATACACCGTTGGAAAGCTTATGAATAGGAGCAACTTTTTCATCTAGACAGTTGTTACAAATTCGTTGCCGTTTGAGAGCGGTTTTAAAAATGGCAAAAAAACTTCATTTATTTTCCTTGTTCTTAACATGTAATTGAAGGTCGAACGTCTCGCAATATAAATTTTGAACCGTGCTGGGAGGAGCACATGAACTTCTTGCAACAAAACTTTTAGGAATTTAATTTTGCATTCTTTTATTCTACTTTGAAACGCATTCCGTGTAGCAGTTGAACTGCTCGCGGTTTTCACCTAGAACTTCAGTCACTTATATTTTGTTCGTAATTCCTCACCCGTTACGCCGGAGTTCCACAAATGATATACCATTAGAAACCTGTTAAAAAGATCCAACTTTTTCTAATATGGTAAAACTTTTGTTTCGAACAACATACACCAATTTGTGTTTAACCGTTTATTTTGGAATAAGAGTACGATATACCCTTGGAGAGTTTTTGAATAGGAGGAACTTTTTTCATGTAGAGCATTTTGTTTCAAATTTGTAATGGATTAATAGAATTATTTTAAAACACAAAAAAACAACATTTTTGTGTGTGTTTTGCACATGTAAATACACGGTGAACCTTCTTTACCAGAATTTTTGAACTTTCCTGAGCCGACCACGTGAAGTTCTAGCAAAAGTCTTTTAGACTTTGCTTTTTTATTCTTTTTCTATATGAAACACACTCCATGTAGTAGTTGAACCGCTGGTTGTTTTAACTTTGAACTTCTCTCTGCTTTTATACCCCGTAACTCCTAAAACACTCATTGAAATTAAGCAAAAGATATACAGTTAGAAAGCCATTGAAAAGGCACAACTTTACGTGCTGAGCAGTTTTTCTAATTCGCCAAGGTTTTTAAAAGTATTTTTTAATATGTCAAAACTTATTTTTTCAAACGATATGGACCGAAATTTTAAACCGTTTAACGGAATACATCTTATGATATCCTGTTGGAGAGAGTTCGAATAAGAGAAACTTTGGCATGTAGAAAGTTTTTCCAAAATTCATCGTCGTTTATTAGTTGACATTAAAAATGACCAAAATGACGTTGGTTTTTTTTGTTTTTTAAACTTGTAAATCCTAGGTTTTAATATACCTTGAACTTCGTGGTTATTTTCATTTGAACTTCACATTTTTTATTTTAGAGTAAAGAATTGTGTTTGATTTTTAGATAAACATTGAATTTGACTGTTTCTTGCAATTTGAATTTCATGGTTGATTCTTTAATAACAACGGATATCTGAGTTTTTATAAACGGTAAAATCCTAGATTTTCAAATAAACATCGAACCACTTCGTTGTTTTAGTTTGAACTTCTAGTTTTTTTTAAACAGGGAAAATCTTTTTAAACTTTTTTTAGTTGTTTCTTTATTTTAAATGGAACTTCATCATTTTATTCTTTAGTAACGAGAAAAAATTGGAGTTTTTTTATATACTTCAAGCTTCTGTGTTATTTTAATTTGAACTTCTTTAGTCTTATTGATAGAAAAAAGATATTTTTAAATAAGCATCAAACATTTTTTTTAAATTGAACTTCATACTTTATTTTTCCTAGAATCGGAAAAAATCGAGTTTTTTGTATACATCGAACTACTCCTTTATTTTAATTTGAACTTCTTCATTTTATTCTTTAGTAACAAGGAAAATCTGAGTTTTTTATAAATATCGAAGTTCTCCTTTTTTGTACTTTGGACTTCTTGGTTTATTTCTTTTAGTAACGGAAATACCCTAGTTTTGTAATAGGGTATTGAACCGTCCATTATTTAAATTTGAACTTCTAGAGTTTTAAAAAAATTAGAAACGATGAATGTCCTTTTTTATGATTTTTGAACTTTTCAATTTTTAAAATTCGACCTTCTTGTTTTTTTTTATTTTAGAAATAGTGAAATATCCGCTTTCTAAGTGCTCTTTTATTTCTGAACTGCTCTGTTATTTTTGTTTGAACTTCCTATGATCTTCTTGCCAACGGATTTGGATTTTCTGACTTTTTATACATCAAACTACTGCGTTATTTTATTTTAAACTTCTTGTTTCCATTCTTTAATAACGAGGAAATCTGAATTTTGTATAATCATCTAACTGATCCTCTTTTTTAATTTGGACTTCTTGGTTTTATTTCTTTTAGTAACGGAAAAATCCTAGTTTTTTTAGTAAACATCGAGCCACTCCGTTTTTTAAATTTGAACTTTAGGTTTTTTTAAACCTTTTTAGGTACATTTTTCACCTTTTTAGGAACATTTTTCATTGACAAGTTTCATATTTTTGGACCTCCCGAATTCACTTTATTATATGCATGAACTTTTCTGAAGGACAATACTTGAACAAATTTTTAATTATCATTATGTTACGTGTGAGCTGTGCATTTCTACTCCTCGGGGACGACCATATAAGCATCAGGAATTAGAGAACATGTACTTTTCAGTACATCTTTTTCAGAAATGCACCTTCTTTTCTCTATGCGAACTTCAACTTTTTTTATATATGGACTTCATTTGTGAATTTACATTTTATTTCTGCACACGAATTTCGTACATGAACTTTTTATCGTGTTACATATTTTGAACTTTTTCATTTCTTATATTTGAACTTCTTTCTCTTTCTCTTATATACACAAAAAGAAAATAAAACCACCCATTTTTTTGCACGAACACACACAAAACGCACGTGCGCACACACACAGTTCTTGTAAGTATAACGTCAAACAGGTAGATGGCATCAACTCATACACAAGAACAAATAAAATTGGAGATCTCTACAATGGTCACACGTAAAGAGAGAGGAGGACATCTGGCGCAAGCATTTTTGAGGAGGAGATCTGCCGCAAGCATTTTTTTCATACTTGCCGCAAGAATTTTGTTCGATCCGCCACAAGACAAAAAAACCGACACACTTCGTTTTGCATGAGGACATGCAATGCAAGGACTCACACAGTCACACTTGGAATTGTACTGTTGCAAACCTCGGCCAGCAACGCGAGTACATCTGAACCCGTGGCTGAGGTCTTAACTGAAATTTTTAGACAGTAAGACTTGGACGTTTCAGAGAAACTACTAGATGAACTTCGATCAGCGTCAATTAGCATTCACACATCTCGCCAGCACAACGGCCCCGATCCAGGGAGTGGTGGCCCGACGGCGGCGAACAGCCAGCGTCGTGCTTCGCAGACCGGGTCCCGATGGCGGCGCACTGTGGGGTTCATGCGGCGGCGGAGTCCAGGTAGGAGGCCGGCGTCCTCGTCACAAGGCAAGGATGAGCAAGATGTTGGGATCCAGCTTACCTCGCGCGGCAGTGGCGAACGGCTGCAACTGGAGTCTTTGGACTGCAACGGCGGGGTTGAGTTGGAGGATGCAACGGCGGCGGCGCATGCACAGCAGTGCCAAGCAAAATAATGCGCCCATTTTTGTTTGCCTGCATTAGAAAATGTTTTGCAAGAGATTCCAGATGTTTCTGCTAGTTCTCATTAAATTGGAGGGATACAAAATCAAATTCCCAATACAAATACATTTTTAATCTTGAACTGATGGAAGTTACAACAGAGAACAATCCCTGGTTTCTCAAAGTCGAATTCATGCCCCTTTTTATGTTTAGCATAGTGAACTTTCTCTTTTGGATTTTAACACGAACTTCGTAAGTTTTGCATACTGAACTTCCTGTCTTTTTTTCTTTTTTAGCACAAATGACCTTGCCTTTCAGCAGCAACAAACAACACTGTAGGACCGAGGAGATATGTCTAGAGGGGGGGTGAATAGACTCCTAACCAGCCAAAGGACAGTTTTTTAATTTCTCTTGGAATTTAGGCAGATTTTGGCACAAGTTAAGATCACTCCAATACTTTCTACACATGCATATCTAGAGATTGAGCAGCGGAAATAGTAAAGCATGCAATAGTACGAAAAGTAAAGGGGTAGAGTATGGAAGATCAAACGCAATGAAGACACGGTGGTTTTTGGCGTGGTTCTGATAGGTGATGCTATCGTACGTCCACGTTGATGGAGACTTCAACCCACGAAGGGTAACGGCTGCGCGAGTCCACGGAGGGCTCCACCCACGAAGGGTCCACGAAGAAGCAACCTTGTCTATTCCACCATGGCTTACGTCCACGAAGGACTAGCCTCACTCGGGGTAGATCTTCACGAAGTAGGCGATCTCCTTGCCCTTACAAACTTCTTGGTTCAACTCCACATCTGGTTGGAGGCTCCCAAGTGACACCTAACCAATCTAGGAGACACCACTCTCCAAAAGGTAATAGACGGTGTGTTGTTGATGAACTCCTTGCTCTTGTGCTTCAAATGATAGTCTTCCCAGCACTCAAACACTCCTCACAGATTTGGCTATGGTGGAAGAAGAATCTGAGTGGAAAGTAACTTGGGAAAGGCTAGAGATCAAGATTCAAATGGTAGGAATGGAATGGCTTGATCTCAACACACGAGCAGGTGGTTCTCTCTCAGAAAATGGATGGTGGAAGTGTAGGCATGTTCTGATGGCTCTCCTTACTGAGAAGGATGGGGTGGAGGGGTATATATAGCCTCCACACAAAATCCAACCGTTACACACTTTTGACCCAACTCGGTGGCACCAAAACAATCATCTCGGTAGCACCGAACTGTGTAAAAGATATGAACGTTAGGAATCTCGGTGGGACCGATACGGACAACTCGGATGGACCGAAGTGCAATGGCTTAGGGCAATCCTCATCTCGGTGGCACCGATTGCATCAACTCAGCAGGACCGAAGTGAAGCAATAAGGCAACAGAGAGTTGGCAAGCCATCTCGGTGAGACCGATATGCATAACTCGGTGAGACCGAAGTGAATGCAGCCGATTACAGAGAGTTGGCAAGGCCATCTCAGTGGGACCGAGATCCATTTTGGTGGATCCGATTTGTTAGGGTTTTGGCAGTGGCTAAGTCTTGGATGAACTCGGTGGGGCCGAATTGGAAATTTCGGTGGGGCCGAGTTGGACTTTAGGTTTAGGAGATATTTGGGTAGAAAGAGTGGTTGAGGGTTTAGGAATACTGTCACTAAGCACTTGAGCAAAAAGACCATTGAGCAACACCTCATCCCCTTTTAATAGTATTGGCTTTCCTATGGACTCAATGTGATGTTGGATCACTAAACCAAAAATGTAGAGTCTTGATCTTTTGCCAATCCTTGTCCTTAGCATTTTGAGGGGATTCCACGTCCTCTTGTCCACGCCACGCCATTGTTGAACTTGTCTGAAATTCACTAGTTAAAAGCATTAGTCCAACAACATGTATGTTGGCATAAATTACCAAAACCACCAAGGGAGCAAATGTGCTTTCAATCTCCCCCTTTTTGGTAATTGATGACAACATACATCAAAGCTTTAAATAAAGATTTAGCAGAGGTATGTATGAAAGCTTTGAAGGAAACATGTAACATGTATGAGCTCCCTTGAACTCCCCCTGAAGATGTGCATAACATGATGATATCTTATGGGAAATATACATGCAACATGTATCTTGGCTATATGCATCAGAGCAATATATATATGTGACATTAGGGTATCCACATGTACAAGATTTTCTCCTTGCAAACAATATATACTTAGCAAGAGGTCAACCATGTACATGAGTGTGATGCATATACTTACCTTGAAGTTCTTGATCAAGTACCTGAAGAAATACACTTGAGAAAACAGGGTTAGATAACACAAGATAATTTCTTCAAGAAAAAGACACAAGATCAACAAGAAACCAAGATTGGGATGACATGTAGAAGAGAGTATCACTAGGTGAATACTTCTTTGAAGCAGACATGCCCCCAAAAGAAATAGCTGTCTCCCCTTAAAGAACTTCCTCTCCCCCTGAATCTGACATGGATATTGGGAGTAGGTAGGGTGAGAAAACTCAAACAACAGCCAAAGAACAGACTAATCATGTTTCTCCCCTCTTAGAAACATGTAAAATTCTCTCCTCTTGTAAGGTGCATCTTTGTTTTGAATAGATAAGCTTAAGCTTTGATGTATTCCTCTCTCCCCCTTTGACATAAATTTCCAAGAAGGGACTTCAAGGTTATTGATTAAGTGAGTTTAGTCCTTGAGAAATATAGCTAGATGCATGTAGAGGATAAGAATCATCGAGTGGAGCTGGAGCAGAAAAACTCAGGGAAAATTTGACAGAAAATTCCTTAGAGCAGTCAAAATCGGTGACACCGAGTTGAGACAATTCGGTGGAACCAAGTTTGATGCAATGGAATATTTTGTCAATTCAGCTCACTAGGCAAGGAAATCTCACAAGGATTTGCAAAGAATTAACTGCGAATCAAGCTAAAAGAGAAGAAACAGAAAAGAAGCAAAGAAACGTCTAGATGAAGTTTTTTTTTGAAAAGAAACACTCTAGCAAGAAGAGAACAAGCAGAAGAAACACTAGAGAACTTCATCTAGATGGGTCGGCGACTAGGTCACCTATGTTAGAGTATTTTGACTTAGGAGTCAAGTGAAAACACTTGATCATAGGTCATACTCGTCGTTAAGCTCAAAATGGGGTTGCCATTTTTCTTTTAAGCATTTCAATGTATTCACATCTTGTTGAGTTGCTTTAGCTCATGTCTTTGAGTGAAGCTTCTCTAAGATGTGAGAACTTACATTGGTATTTGGTGGTGAAGTCCATCATGTAGTTGAACTTGAAGTGGATGCTCATGAATTGAAGTTTGGAGCTATCCTATCATTTGTAGTTCATCTTCCTACATGGGTTAGATTTGCAAGGAACAACATATGTGTATCCAAAATGACAAGAATGAAGCATAACTCAAATGTTGTCAAAGGATATGTTTAGGTTGTCTTGTTCCTTGTTACTCCATCAATTGTTGATACTTGGGTTATACAAGATTGCTCAAGATAAGAGTGTGATGCAATCTTATGACATGAAGCTTGTCCAAGTACCTACAAAAGGTTAGATACCATACAAGGGAGCAAAATGTCCAAGATATAAAATGATCATGAAGGATATCATGGATTAGTCAAGAATCCTCATGCCCTTGTATGCATCCACATGAACCTCTAGTTTACGTTTGAAGCATCAATGATGTTCAATTCACTTCTCAAGTGACAAAACACTTTCTCATCAAGGGGTTTGGTAAAGATGTCCGCCAATTGTTTATCAGTACGAACATGTTTAAGGTCAATATCACCTTTCTCAACATGATCTCGAATAAAATGGTGACGAACCTCAATATGCTTAGTTCGAGAATGTTGCACGGGATTGTGTGCTATCTTAATAGCACTCTCATTGTCACAAAGTAATGGTACATGTCTCACATGCACACCATAATCTTTAAGAGTTTGTGTCATCCATAGTAATTGAGCACAACATGATCCCGCGGCAATGTATTCCGCTTCGGCAGTAGATAGAGATACGGAATTTTGTTTCTTGGAGGACCAAGACACAAGAGATCTACCAAGAAATTGACATGTACCCGAAGTGGATTTTCTGTCAACCTTGTCTCCGGCATAGTCCGAATCGGAGTAGCCAACAAGATTGAAAGAAGATCCTTTGGGATACCATATGCCAAAGTTTGGTGTATGTATCAAGTATCTTACAATTCTTTTCACCGCCTTAAGGTGACACTCTTTTGGTGACGCTTGGTATCGTGCACACATGCACACACTTAGCATAATGTCGGGTCGGGAGGCACATAGATATAATAATGAACCAATCATCGATCGATAAACCTTTTGATCAACCGGTTTGCCATCCTTGGTCAAGTCAAGATGTCCGCTCGTTGGCATGGGAGTTTTCATACCTTTACTCTCTTGCATGTTGAACTTTTTGAATAAGTCCTTGGTATACTTTGTTTGAGAGACAAAGGTACCTTCCCTAGTTTGCTTGATTTGCAAACCAAGAAAGAATTTGAGTTCACTCATCATAGACATCTCAAACTTCTCCGACATCAACCTTCCAAACTTTTCACTAAAAGAGGGGTTAGTAGATCCAAAGATAATATCATCAACATAAATTTGGCATACAAATAATTCTCCATTAACCCTCTTAGTGAACAAAGTTGAATCAATCTTCCCAATTTCAAAACCTGTTTCAAGAAGAAACTTTGTCAAGCATTTGTACCAAGCTCTAGGGGCTTGCTTGAGACCATAAAGAGCTTTACGAAGTTTGTACACATGATTAGGTTTCTTGGGATTCTCAAAGCCGGGAGGTTATTTAACATATACTTCCTCCTCAATTTCACCATTTAAGAAGTCACTTTTAATATCCATTTGGTAAAGAGTGATATCATGGTGATTGGCATAAGCAAGTAAAATGCGAATGGATTCAAGTCTTGCAACGGAGCCACCGGCCCTCCCCCGCGACCTGCCATGGCCGCTGATGCTACTATTCCATCGTCTGACTCACTGCTGCAGCTTTATTTTGCCCCCTTTGCAGCTCAGTTGCCGCCTCAATGCAGTTTGGCTGACTCACTTCTGCAGTACGTTGCCGGTGGTGCTCAAGTTTTTGTTGTTTTTGTGCAGTGCAGTTTTATTTGTGCTATTCTACTGCTGGCGCAACTCGCTGGTTCATGGTACGTGGTTCCGGCGGTGCGGGCAAGCAGTACATGGCCACGACTGCGTCCAAGTGGTGCAGTCCGGCATCCAAGGAAGGAGCAGCTCGCTATCTCATCTCACGCGGTTCAGGCGACACGGGCAAAGCAGTACACTGTCACGCCCGTGTCAAGTGGTGCAGCTCGGTGCTTGTGTCTGTGCAACTCGTAGGTGTATTTGGTGACGACAACATCAAAAGCTTGGTATCCCGGTGAGCTCCGTAGACATCAAAAGACCAGATGCAGTTCATTGTACCAGGCTTTGTGATTCGCTTTGTAAGAAAAAAACAATGAGGCAGCGAATGGAGGCTAATTACATTCGTGGCTATTGTAAAACAAGAAAAAAAATCAAATGTTTTGTAAAAAAATAGCGCAGTTCACTTGGCTCGACCATGCCGTCCAGATGTGTATATAAAGAAAGTTGGAAAAAATTATAGTTCGCTTTGACTCGCGGAAGACGCATTTTGTATGCTTTCCCTCCGTTGACACGTTAGACAATAAAATAAAATGTTGCAGTCCACTCATCTCATCCTCTGCGGTTCACTTCCTCATCTGGGAAAATTTATGTGCACAAAAAGAAATCATGCAGTTCTCTTGCCCGTCCCATGCAGTGCAGTTTTCTGTCTGAAGCAGTGTGTTTTTTTGTCTGATGCGGTTCACCCGTCGATTTTGGTATCACGAAAAACAGAGTGTCCGCATTTCGGTAATTCCAAAACTGCTCTTAAACCGTAAGGAATTAGAAAGAGTGTTCTACATGAAAAAGTTGCATCTCGTCGATATCTTTCCAACGGCGTATCATTTGAATCATTCTGACCATCGGTTTGTAAAAATTTCGTGAAAAAACAGTCGCTGCCACTCGTCGTCCGCCGCACCATTTTCAAAATTAATTTAAAACCGTAAGGAATCTCAGAAACAATTCTACATATGAAAGTTGCGCCTTATCCATAGCTTTCCAACGGCATATCACACACCTCATTTTGACAAATGATTAAAAAATTGAGCGAAAACAGTACCAAAAAGTTGCAAAAAATTTGAAAAACAGAATTCCGCGATTTAGTAAATTTGAAACTGCTCTTAAACCGTAACGAATTAGAGAAAGTAATATATATGAAAAAGTTGCGCCTCGACGATATCTTTCTAATGGCGTATCATTTGTTTCATTCCGACAAGCGGTTTAGAAAAAAGGGGAAAATACGCTCGCTACCACTCGTCGGGCGCCGCATCATTTTCAAAACTGCTCTTAAACCATGATGAATCTCCAAAAAAAATTAACATAGCGAAGTTGCGCCTAATCCATAGCTTTCCAATGATATATTACATGCCTCGTTCTAACAAACGGTTTAAAAACTGGAGCAAAAACAGTACCGAAAAAGGCACGTGCAGTTTTTTGCGAAGAGAAGTTCACTAGTCTCAGTACTGCAGCACTCTTGCTTCAACAATGCCGAGCACTTGCGTTGAGCGTGTAGTTCGGAAGTGTTAGGAGAATAACTATTCTCATAATATTAGGAGAATAGACCGGCTGTGTGTGTATATATATATATATATATAGGGTGGGTCTATTCTCATAACACCCTTAAGAGTCTTATTCTCCTAACACCCAGCTTATTCTCCTAACAGTTTCGCACTTCAAAAACCCACGTACCAAACTCCTCTCGCAAAACAAACCGAGCAACCTCCCCCACTTAACCCACCTTCTTCCCGGTCAATCCCCACCTCTCTCCCACGTTGCTCCCGCTCCACCCCAACCTCCACCTCCCCCCGCAGCCCCTTCAACCTACCGCCCCCGCCACCCCACCCTATCCAACTACCTTCATCGCCGCTGCCGGACTGGACGCGCGCCGCCACACCACCGCCGGATTCTACCCCGCGCCGCCGCATCACCTTCCTCCGCCGCCGCACCACCTCCCGCCCCGCGCCGCCGCACCACCTCCCGCCCCTGCCGCCGCACCACCTCCGACTCCTCTTCCTCCCGGCCGGGGCCGCCACGCCTCCTCTTCGTCCCGGCCGGGGCCACCGCACCTCCTCTTCCTCCCGGAATCACCGCCAACCCTGGATCCGCTTCCTTCTTCCCAGCCCACGGCCGGCCCACCGCGCCTCTCCTAGTCACCGCATCCCTCACCGATCCTCGTCGGCGTCGCCTCAGTTCGTGTGCTACCCAGATCTGGCAGAGCACGTGCCCGATCCGCCGCCGAGGAGGGCCGCATGACCTTGTCTCCCCTCCAAATGGCCTCCTGCAACGACCAACTGTCGGGGGTTTGGGCAGGGCAACGGCCATGGGTTTGCTCTGCCCCCCTTCTCCACCTGCGTTTCAGCACCCGCCCCCCCTGGCAGTCCAGCGGCGGCACGACTCACAGCTCGTGCTCCCATCACCAGCACCCCCATCGGATCCAACGAGTTCCGGCAGACCCCGCCTCCACCACCAACGGCGGCGCCGACCTTCTACCTTCATCCCCCTCTTACTTGGGATTCTACGACCGTGCGGCATCGTGGACCTGCACCTCACCGGCCTGATGCGATTCGGTGCTCGTGGGCGAGCAGTCCAGCGAGCTCTTGGTTGTTTTTAGGTTTTACAAGTTGTTTGCAGGTCAGTTCGTCCGTGACAGAGCTCGCCGTCCACCTCACACCCAGCGGCGTGATCTTCCTTCCTCCTCTCCGTGACCCACTATGCTGTCCACATGGCCACGCTCTTGCGGTTTCACGGCCACACCGACGCCATAACGGCGAGCGGGAGAGAAGGAGCATGGGCATGCGCAGTGCGGTTCGCCTCGTCCGTTCGGTTCCCCAATACAAGGCTACAGTTTTCCTTTTCCCTGATGATGAAGATACCCGGTTTTGTTGCGTCTTGTGCAGATCGTAGGATTTTGAAAAAAAGCAATGGGAAGGTTCATCCAGATCTCATGCAGTCCACCTCACAGCCTAGCTGACGGCCGCTAAATGTTTAACTGCAGTTCATTTAGCTGTGTAGAGAAGAAAAAATGTTTAACTGTGTAGAGAATTAAACTGTGTTTGCACTACAATACAGTTAACTGCAGTTCAATACTTATAAAATAATTCGGTCGTTTGCTCATTAAAAATACCAAAGGAGGAGTTCACCTTTTTTGCTCATTAAAAATCACGCAGTCCACTTCGATTCGTATCATGGTTCACTTTCCCATGACATGCAGTGCACTCGCCTCGTAGCAAAAGGCAGTAACGAAAAAACGAGTGCAGTCCCCTATAACAATATTGCAGTGTGTTGTCCGTCGGATGCAGTGCGGTTTTTTGGGATAGTGTCGCGGTTCACTTACTCCCCATTGTGAAGTGCAGAAAAAATAATACAAAAACAACAACAAAAGGTAATGCGGTTCACTTCTTAATTGTGTTGCGGTTCACTTCCGCCCGTTGTGAAGTGCGGTCCAATTCCTCGCCTGGGATATTTTACGTCTGACAAAAGAAATCATGAAGTTCACTTGGCTGTCTGATGCAGTGCGGTTTTCAGTCTGAAGCAGTGCGTTCTTCTGTCTAATGCAGTACACACGACGATTTGGGTGTCGCGAAAAATAGAGTGTCCACGTTTCGGTAATTTTAAAACTGCTCTTAAACCGTAAGGAATTAGAAAGTGTGTTCTACATGAAAAAGTTGCACCTCGCGTATCATTTGCATCATTCTGACAAACGGTCTGTAAAAAATCATGAAAAAACGGCCGCTACCACTCGTCGTCCGCCGCACCATTTTCAAAATTAATTTAAAGCCGTAAGGAATCTCAAAAAAAATTCTACATATGAAAGTTGCGCCTCGCCCGTAGCTTTCCAACGGCGTATCATACGCCTCGTTTTGACAAACGGTTAACAAACTGGAGCGAAAACAGTACCTAAAAATTGCAAAAAATTGAAAAATAGAATTCCGCGATTTAGTAAATTTGAAACTACTCTTAAACCATAATGAATTAGAAAAAGTAATATATATGAAAAAGTTGCGCCTCGACGATATCTTTCCAACGGCGTATAATTTGCTTAATTCCGATGAGCTGTTTAGAAGAAATCGCGAAAATACGCTTGCTGCCACTCGTCGTGCGCCGCACCGTTTTCGAAACCGCTCTTAAACCGTGACGAATCTCGAAAAAAATTCTACATGACGAAGTTGCGCCTAATCCATAACTTTCCAACGGTATATTACACACCTCGTTTCGACAAACGGTTTAAAAACTGAAGCGAAAACAGTACCGAAAAAACTGCATGCAATTTTTTGCGATGGAAAGTTCACACGCCTCAATACTGCAGCACTCTTGCTTTAACAATGACGTGCACTTGCGTTGAGCGTGCAGTTCGAAAGTGTTTGGAGAATAACTATTCTCCTAATATTAGGAGAATAGACCGGCTGTATATATTTATATATATATATATATATACACACACACACACACACACACACACACACACACACACATATACATATATATAAAGTCAGGTGACAGGAATTACCTCATACTTCCGCTTGAGGGAAGTCACCATTGCAATTTCATTGTCTCGGCTTTCAGATAACCGGGTCAAGACGATTTGATGCAGCGAGGAGACGTCTTTATCTTCAAAGGAGTGAAAATTAAGAGCTGCCTTCCCTTTATTTTTAATTGGCGACTCAGCCTTGGCAGGGATTTTTGCCAAGGCAGTGAAAGTTTCTGGTGGGGGGTTCTGGTTCTCGCCAGTCACCACAACCTCATCCTGAGCCGTCTCAACTGGCTGCTCTTCTGCTATATCCGTTGTTTCTTGTTCAACAAGAGGAGAAGAAGCGCGAGTAGGGCTCATTGCAGTATCTGGGTGTGGCGGCTCGTCTTGGAGGACCGGCTCATCCGGAATATCCGGGTTGTCTGCTGCTACTTCCTGAGACGGGTTTTCTTTCTCAACGACAGGGTCGGAAGACCCGGCAGCAGTTTTCTTCTTGATCGCTTTCGCGCTGCACAAAGAGAAGAATTATTTAGTCCATGGATAAAAGCAAAAGTGTAAAACTTGAAAGACAAGTGATCAATTTTACCCGCGATTGATGTTGATAGCCGGTGCTTGGGTGGTGCTGGATTCATCTGAAGAAGGGGAGGTCAGATAGGCCGAGTCATTCATCGGAAGTGGCTCTTTGAAGCGACCGGCTTGAGGGAGAGAAGGAGTGGGGCTGTGAGGGACTTCGGTCCGAGCCCTTCGTGTAGGTGGCTCGTTTGTTAACCCACCGCTTAGTTCTCCCTCGCAGCTCTGGGTCTTCCATTTTGAAGTGCCAGTATGCTGAGATTTTTTCAAAAAGAAAGCATGGATCTAAGTGAGCGTCTGGATGCGAGAATGGGACTTTGTGGACTGCAACCCGGAATTTCTTTTGGACAGGTATTGTTGAGTCAGAATCTGAGGAGATCAAGGTTACCTCTGGCTCGCCGGCTAGACTGGTTTCAGCTTGTTACTGAGTAGAGTCGACATCAGCAAGTTGGTTAAAAAGATGACCAAGGGAGTCAAGTTCTACCTCATGCTCTTCTTCATCCTCCGGCTCTTTCCCATCATCGTCCTTGGGAGGAGTAGGAACTTGAGGCTCAATCTTCCACCAATCAGCATTTTCCTGCACAATGACGAAATAGAAAATTTACAACAAAAACAAGGCAATGTAGGCAAGGTGAGGGGAAACATGAAAGGCGGTTTACATCGGGAGCTGGGTTGCCCGTGAAAAAGGGAGCTAGCCCCATGAGCTCAATAGAATCCTTCGTCTCGCCAAGAAGCTTCTTGGCAAATTTTATGACATCTTTTTGTTGGAGGTTGACCCGGCTAAACCATAAGGAGTCGTCGGTCTCTCCTGAATATGTATGCATGAGCCGGTTTCGAAAGCTGAGAGGCTGGATTCGCCGGCTCACCCAGGTCTGGGTTAAGTCAACACTAGTGAGGCCGTGGGCGGTCAAAGCATTGATTTTGGAGTACAAGGGCTGCAGAGCTTCCCTTTCAGCTTTGGAGGCGAAACCCAGAAATGTAATGGAGGCATCGAGCCGGTCTGCCCTGTAACCCGGCAGTGGATGCTGTTATTTTGGGGAGGTGTCTTTACAGTAAAACCAAGTCATGTACCATCCTTTAGGATGGCTTGCCGGCTTAGCTTCCAGAAAAGCTGAGTTTTTCCTTCTCTGAATAGTGACCCCGCCAAGTTCTATGCTGGGTCCGCTTTTATTCTCTGTCTGATGATTCAGGTAGAAGAATTCCTGAAATAAGCTGATGGACGGCTCAATTTGCAGATAAACCTCGCAGAACACTTGAAACTGGCTCAAGTTGTGGATGGAGTTGGGGCCTAAGTCTTGAGGCCTGATAGCGAAGAAGTGAAGTACATCCCGGAAAAATTTGGAACCCGGGGGACGGAAACCTCTGTCCAAGTGATCACCGAAGATGACTGTCTCATTTTGAGCTAGCTGAGGATGTATCTCTTCCTCAGGGGCTCGCCACTCAATCTCCTCTTGGGTTGGAAGTAACCCAGAGTCGACCAAGGCCTGCAGTCTGAGTTCTGACATGTTGGATTTGGCCCAGTTGACGATCTTGTTAGTCTTTGGAGACATGGTTCAGCTACAAGAAAGTGGGAAGCTAGTATGAGCCGGTAAAATTCAGAAGTTTGCTGGGTTACCATAAAACAGATGGCAGAACCGGTGTTGTGCCGGGTTATGATTACCAATATAATGGAGCCGGTTTAAACCCCGGGTCAAGGTAACTAAGGTAATTAGAAGATTCAATCATGCATACATCATAAGGCTAAAAACAGTTGTTGCACGGATTGAGAAATCATTCGGATCTAAAAAATGGCTATAAAGAAAAATAAATAAAAGACCTAGCTATGGCGGTATGGGTGAAGGTCTAGTTTGAATGGGATTTGTTCCAAATACAAAGAAGATTTGGAAGGTACTAAATTACACTGCAGTGGAAACGTCGCATCTACAGATGACGGATTACAAAGAAAATTGGATCTACGAGCTACTGCATATGAAGAACACTGAAGAACTTCGACGAGCTCTAATGAAGTAGTAACAATGGGGAATAAGGTGCTTACAGATCTGAAAGAAGAGGCTTGGGATCTTCGGGAGTCGCGCGTGCGGCCGCGCAGTGCTCGATGAATCCTGGCGGCGAAGTGAGGCAGCAGATGGCACTGTTCCTAGCGGCGGCGGCGAGCTCGAGAAGGCGCAGAGGCATCGGGAAGAAGGAAGAAGATGAGAAGAGGGGCAGTAGCAATGAAAGTGAGCTTCGGGGGCCTTATTGGTGTATTTATATGCGAGGTGGAACCCGAACAGACAGGAGCGAAACCCTAGGCGGCGCAATAATTTTTGGCTAGAAGGATGATACGTCTCCATCTGACGCTGTTTTAAATGATTTGAATGGAACTAACCCGAACTGACGTTGTTTTCAGCAGAATTGCCATGGTGTTGTTTTTTGTGCAGAAATAAAAGTTCTTGGAATTAGATGAAACTTTTTGGAGATTTTTTATGGAATAAATAAAAAATACTGGAACCAAGACCCACTGGAGGGGGGCCACCCAGTGCCCACGAGGCACCAGGGCGCGCCACCCCCCCAGGCGCGCCCTGGTACCTCGTGGGGCCCACGTGGCTCCGTCTGACCTAATTCCAACGCTATAAATTCACAATTCCAGAGAAAAAATAGGAGAGGAAGTTTTATTGCATTTCACGATACGGAGCCGCCGCCACCTCCTGTTCTTCATCGGGAGGCCAGATCTGGAGTCCGTTTGGGGCTCCGGAGAGGGGGATCTTCTGGCATCGTCATCATCAACCATCCTTAATCACCAATTTCATGATGCTCACCGCCGGGAGTGAGTAATTCCTTTGTAGGCTTGCTGGACGGTGATGAGTTGGATGAGATTTATCGTGTAATCGAGTTAGTTTTGTTAGGGCTTGATCCCTAGTATCCACTATGTTCTGAGATTGATGTTGCTATGCTTAATGCTTGTCACTAGGGCCCGAGTGCCATGATTCCATATCTGAACCCTTTATGTTTTCATGAATATATTTGTGTTCTTGATCCGATCTTGCAAGTTATATGCACCTGCTATGTGTTATGATCCGCATACCCCAAGGTGACAATAATTGGGATTCTTTCCGGTGATTGCCATAGTTTGAGGAGTTCATGTATTCACTATGTGTTAATGCTTTGTTCCGGTTCTCTATTAAAAGGAGGCCTTAATATCCCTTAGTTTCCTTATGGACCCCGCTGCCACGGGAGGGTAGGACAAAAGATGTCATGCAAGTTCTTATCACAAGCACGTATGACTATATACGGAATACATGCCTACATTATATTGATGAATTGGAGCTAGTTCTGTGTCGCCCTAGGTTATGACTGTTACATGATGAATGTTATCCAACATAATCACCGATCCAATGCCTACGAGTTTTGCACATATTGTTCTTTACTAAGTTACTACTGTTGCTACTACTATCACAACTGCTACAAAACTACTGCTACTATCGTTACTGCTACTGTTACTATTATTGCTACTGCTATCAAACTATCATACTACCGTGCTACTGATCACTCTGCTGCAGATATTTAGTCTCCAGGTGTGGTTGAATTGACAACTCAACTGCTAATACTTGCAAATATTCTTTGGCTCCCCTTGTGTCGAATCAATAAATTTGGGTTGAATACTCTACCCTCGAAAACTGTTGCGATCCCCTATACTTGTGGGTTATCAAGAACTTTTTCTGGCGCCGTTGCCGGGGAGCATAGCTCTATTTGCTGAGTCACTTGGGATTTATATTTGTTGATCACTATGGAGAATCTGAAGGATGCTAAGACCAAGATCGTTCCCTCTAAGACGAGGGGAGGTAAGGAACTGCCATCTAGCTCTGCACTTGATTCACCTTCTATTTTGAGTAAGCTTGCAACACCACCACATGCTATTAATTCTAATATGTCGCAAGTTATTGATGATACCACTTCTGCTATGAATGATGCTAGTACTATGCTTGATAATGTTGTGCCACTTGGTGAATTTCTTACTGAACAAATTGCTAAAGCTAAAGAAATTGAAAATGTTGAAACTCTTGATAATTATGATTCACCTACTATGCCTAGCTCTCCTACTAGAGTTGAAACACCTGATGAACATTGCTTTGATAGGGAGACGGCTAGAGCCATCCTTGCTTGTAATGATAGACATGAAGTTATAAAATTGCTTGCTAAAATGAAAGAAAAATCTATGAGGGAAAGAATGAAATATGATCCTAAGTTTGATACCTCTCCCATATTTGTTAATGATAAGGATTATGAATTCTCTGTCGATCCTGAGTTAATTACTTTGGTTGAATCTGATCCTTTCCATGGTTATGAAACTGAAACCGTTGTGGCACATCTTACTAAATTAAATGATATAGCCACCCTATTTGCTCATGAGGAAAAAATCGCTATTACTATATTCTTAAGTTGTTTCCTTTCTCATTAAAGGGTGATGCTAAGGAATGGTATAATACTCTTGCTCCTGGATGTGTGCGTAGTCCCCAGGATATGATTTATTACTTTTCTGAAAAATATTTTCCTGCTCATAAGAAACAAGCTGCTTTACAGGAAATATTTAACTTTGTGCAAATTGAAGAAGAGAATCTCCCTCAAGCTTGGGGGAGGCTTCTCCAATTACTTAATGCTTTGCCTGATCATCCTCTTAAGAAAAATGAAATACTTGATATCTTCTATAATGGACTAACCGATGCTTTTAGGGACTACCTAGATAGTTGTGTGAGTTGTGTTTTCAGGGAAAGGACTATTGAACAAGCTGAGGAATTATTGAATAATATATTGAAGAATGATAATGATTGGACACTTCCTGAACCACCGCCCAAACCCACTTTGAAGAAAATGGGTATTCTATATCTCAGTCCTGAAGATATGCAAGAAGCAAAGAAATGTATGAAGAAAAAAGGTATTAAAGCTGAAGATGTTAAGAATCTACCACCTATTGAAGAAATACATGGTCTTGACACATCGCCATAGGTAGTAGAGGTAAATTCTCTTATAAAATTTGATGAAGGTGATATTCCTTATAACAAACCTCCTAGTCAATGCTTGTATGAATTTGACAATTATATTATTAAGCAAGATCACTTCAATGCAAATGTTATGAAACAATTGAAACGAAATGCCTACATGATTGATCGCTTGAGTGACTTGTTGTTTAGAATTGCTAATGATGTCAAAGGTGTAGGTAAACATGCATCTATGGTTCAAACCCAGTTAGAACAAGTTGCTAAATCTCAAAGTGAATTGCTCAATGAAATGAACAACAATATGAATGATCATGCTGTTAGAGTAATGACTAGAGGAGGTAGAATGACTCAGGAGCCACTTTATCCTGAAGGTCACCCAAAAAGAATTGAACAAGACTCTCAAAGAATTAATGTCGATGCACCTAGTCCATCTAAAAAGAAAAAGAAAAAGAAAAATGATAGGACTTTGCATACTTCTAGTGAACCCGAGGTAGAAAAACCCTTGGAGGATAGTAATGATGCTTCTATTTCTGATGCTGAAACACAATCTGCTAATGAACAACCACTCGATGATAATAATAATGATGATGCTCATGTGGATACCCAACCAGATAATGATAAAGAACCTGATAACGATGTTGAAATAGAACCTGCTATTGATCTTGATAACCCACCGTCTAAAAATAAACGTTATGATAAAAAAGACTTCGTTGCTAGAAAACATGGTAAAGAGAGAGAGAACCATGGGTTCAGAAACCCATGCCCTTTCCTCCTAAACCATCTAAGAAAAAGGATGAGGAAGAATTTGAACGCTTTGCTGAAATGCTTAGGCCAGTCTTTTTGCGCACTCCTTTGACTGATATTATAAAGATGCCTCCTTATGCTAAATACATGAAAGACATTGTCACAAATAAAAGAAAGATACCTGAAGTGAAATTTCTACCATGCTTGCAAATTATTCTTTTAAGGATGGAGTACCTAAGAAACTAGGAGATCCAGGAATACCAACTATACCATGCTCCATTAAAAGAAATTATGTCAAAACTGCTTTGTGTGATTTAGGAGTCGGTGTTAGTGTTATGCCTTTCTCTTTATATAAAAGACTTGATTTGAATAAACCCACTCCCACTGAAATATCATTGCAAATGGCTGACAAATCAACTGCCATACCTATCGGTGTTTGTGAGGATGTGCCCGTTGTAGTTGCAAACGTTACTGTTCTAACAGACTTTGTTATACTTGATATGCCCGAGGATGACAACATGTCGATTATCCTTGGTAGACCCTTCTTGGATACTGCAGGGGCTGTTATTGATTGCAACAAAAGCAAGGTCACTTTTCATATCAATGGTAATGAACATACGGTGCACTTTCCGAAGAAACAATTTCAAGTGAATGGTATTCATATTATTGAAAAGACTCCGACAATTACTATTGGAAGTTTTCAACTCCCTCTTCCTACTGTTAAAAAGAAATATGAAACTCTTATTATCGGGGAGATGCATATCCCCGTTGAGGTAACCTAGTGTTTTACGAAAGTTCTTCGGTTTCATGTTACTCGGAAATGGTTTGTTAATAAGACTTGATCAACCTTATTAATGGATTCTTTTTGAGGGGCATGGGGTCGATGAATTCAGTAAGCACAACCTACTGTACCCACTTTTTGTTCTCTGTTATTCCTAGTTAAATAAAATAAAATGCCATGATTATACTGTTTTCTGATTTATCCGTGCAATAAAAAAGTGCCCAGAAATAAAAGTGCTCAGAATGCAATAAATTTTTTATATGAATTTTTATTTAATATTTAAGAATTTTTGGCACTGAACACATACCAGGGGGTGCCCCAGGTGCCCACGAGGCACCAGGGCGCGCCACCCCCCTGGCGCGCCCAGGTACCTCGTGGGCCCCACAGGGACCCCCTCACTTATCCCTTTAGCTCACTTCGTCTCTTACCTCTAGCAAAAATTCCTGGTAGCTCTCTCTCTCTCTCTCTCTCGTGTTCTTGCTCACAAACTTGAAATTTTCGATCTCTTTGCTCGGAGCTCCGTTTTCGAAACTGTTTTGGGAGATTGCTCCTTAGTATGTAACTCCTCCATTGCTCCAATTAGTTTTTGCTCTAGTGGATTATATTTTGCATAATTAGCTGCTCTTGGTGCTACAGAAAATGAGCTTGCATGTTAAATTCTTTGAGTTCCAAGTAGTTTTATTGCTTGATATAGCCTCTAGACATCCATATGAGTATTTGCTATCAATCTTGTGAAGTTTTATTGATATCATTTTGTGGCCCAAATTTTTTCAGAAAATTGTTCTTAGGAAAATGAATATCTTCTGGAGGAGTTCCTCGAAGTGGAACGCCAAGGGAGTCCTCGGACAGTGACCTCAACATTCCGCGTAGGACGGAGGTCCGGTCGTGCGAATGGCCGCACAATGCCTTCATGAACGAAGCTGGATTGTACCAAGAGTTCGCGCAATTCGTTGCAAATGCCGGACTGACCGACTTCCTCGCATATGAGTGTGACCAGCACCACATCCTTACAAATTCCTTTGTGCAAATCTTTCATTTCCTGAGTAGGCTCGAACCCCCTGAGGTGCGCTTTGATTTATATGCTGAACATTATCAGATACCTCTGGCTGAATTTTGTGAGATATGTTTGATTCCCTTTGATGGGGGAAATTAGAGAGCCTCACCCGGAGGAGTTTGAGGGTTTCCTCTACACTTTAACTGTGGGAGAGACAAGGGGCGTGTCGAAAGCTCGAGCCACTAGCTTGCAATTTCCCTCTGTTCATTACTTTGCTTTATTCTTAGGGAAATGCCTGATTGCTAGGGAGCAAGGTAGTGCGCTAGCTGCACCTGACTTTGCCATTTTATGCCGTGCACTACATAATGACAACACTTATAACCTGGGAGCTATCATTGCACGCCGCCTGCACACTAATAGAACTAGGGGTAAAATTCATGGTGGTATTTATGCTACTCGCTTAGCGAGACATTTTAATGTTAACATACGCCCTCATGATTGTTTGTTGCCCAGAGTTTACTTAGATCACCAGTCCATGAGGGACCACCACTTTCTTCATGCTCCTGAGCCTCCTCACAACATTCGTTATAACTTGGTTTTTAGTGAGGATACTCGTGATATTATTCTGTTGCCTGCACCTGCTTTGTTTGATTCTCATGCCAGGAACGGATATACCGTGATGCCACCGGACATCATTGCCTACCGGAACGCATTGGCAGCGGCAGAGGAGGAGCCCTAGGATTGGGACGCTCGGGTGCCGCCGCCTCAGGACTTTCACATGGGACCGGATGGCTACTACGGATGGCCGTAGACCAAGCTAGGCAAAAGCCTAAGCTTGGGGGAGTACGTATCTCTCACCGACATTACATTCATGCTCACACATTTAATTCCAGTTGTCGGTGTTCATACTTTTTCATTGTATAATCCATGTTAATTTTATTTTCTCACTTTCTTCTTGTGTGTTTGAAAAACTTGAGAAAATCCAAAAACATTTCTCGCTTCTTTTCGGTTTTTCTTTCTAGTTTAATTAGTTGTAGTTTCGTAGTAGTAAAAGAAAACCCAAAAAGATTTCCCGTTTCTTATTTTTTATTTGTTGGGAGCTTTCCCATGTAAATAGTTTTCTCGTTTTTCATTTTCCTTTTTCTTTCGTTTTCTTTAGAAAAACTAAAAACTCCAAAAATATTTCAGTGTGTTTCTCTGAAATTCTTTTCTTTTGTTGAGTCATTGTAAGGAGAAGACCACGATGAAAATGTTGAGTGGCTCTCATATGCATTATCATTGATCTAACAAAGAGCCCATTTTACCTTGTCTTCTCCTTTGAATAAAATGCTCGTAGATTCCAGCTTAGTCCACGGCACTCTTGCACCATTATTATTTTCATATCATTCGGCCGTGCAAGTGAAAGGCAATAATGACGATGATTTGATGAAGTGACTGTGGCAAGGAAAAGCGGGTATGAACTCAATTTGTTCTTTGTTTTTGTAAATATGTTTAACTCAGTATTCATGATTCATCATGTTATGATTAAACATGTTTATGATGACAATTAGAGATTATAGTTGCTCATGCCATGCTTAAGTAGCTAGGAGTGGATAATGATTTATCTTGAGTGTCAACATGCATTAAAATTATTGTGATGTAGTATGATGATATGGTATCCTCCTCTAAATGTTTCAAGTGGCTTGACTTGGCACATGTTCACGCATGTAGTTGATTCAAAACCAACATAGCCTTCACGATATTTATGTTCATGGTGTTTATATCCTACTCATGCTAGTATTCAATATTGATTATTCATAATGCATGATTATGACCGTTTTCGCTCTCTAGCTGGTCGCTTCTCAACCTATTTGCTATCCTTCACCTGTACTAAGCGGGAATGCTGCTTGTGCATCAAAACCCTTAAACCAAAGTTATTCCAGATGAGTCCACTATATCTACCTATATGCGGTATTACTCTGCCGTTCTAAGTAAATTTGCATGTGCCACCTCTAAATATTCAAATGAACATCTGTTTTGTGTGCCCGTACCGCTCATGGAGCGACAGGGGGCGGTCAGTATCTTCCATGCTAAGCGGGTTATTCTCATGATGAGTGTTTATTCACTTGTCCTTGCACGAGAGGGGCTGGTAATCGGGATGCCCAGTCCCATTATTAAAATTGCAAAATAATAAAACAAACTCCCCCGGAAAGTTGTTGGTATGGAGGGCACCCGAGGATTCGGCTAGCCATGGCTTGTGATTGTTGGTGGAGGGGGAGTAAACTTTACTTTATCGCTTGGGAACCGCCGCTAATGTGTTTAGCATGGAAGATATTGAAAACTCTCGGTCGTGATGTTGACACGAAAGGCATACCTCCCAAAATTTTATTTATCTCTGATTTAAGCTTCGAGCTCTGGTACCTCTGCAAATCCATGCTTCCCTCTGCGAAGGGCCTATCTATTTACTTTTATGTTATTTTACTTTTATTATTGAGTCATCACCTTCTCAAATAAGCACCAGTCCTGAGAGCACTATTGTCATTCTCATGCATTGTGAATAGTTAATGTTGTGTGCATCATGACTGGATCTCTTCTACCATGAATTACAATGTTTAGTCGCTGCTTGAACTTTGGAGGTGCTCTGCATTTATGTTTTGCGGTCTCAGAAAGGGCTAGCGAGATACCATGTTGTCATATTATATCATGATCGTTTTGACAAAGTGTTGGCATTTGAGATACCTTATTATTGCTCGCTAGTTGATTATGCCATCGATATGAGTGAATATAATTTCTAAGAGTTATCATTTGCATGGTTAGTTATAATCTTTGCTGAAAACTTGGGTACTATTTAAGCATATATATAGATACAAGAACAAAAGAGTTTGTAAAAGTTTTTCTTTATCACTTTCAGTTTGTCAACTGAATTGCTTGAGGACAAGCAATGAGTTAAGCTTGGGGGAGTTGATACGTCTCCGTCGTATCTACTTTTCCAAACACTTTTACTCTTGTTTTGGCCCCTAATTTGCATGATTTGAATGGAACTAACCCGGACTGACGCTGTTTTCAGCAGAATTGCCATAGTGTTGTTTTTTGTGTAGAAATAAAAGTTCTTGGAATTGGATGAAACTTTTTGGAGATTTTTTATGGAATAAATAAAAAATACTGGAACCAAGACCCACTGGAGGGGGGCCACCCAGTGCCCACGAGGCACCAGGGCGCGCTACCCCCCCAAGCGTGCCCTGGTACCTCGTGGGGCCCACGTGGCTCCGTCTGACCTAATTCCAACGCTATAAATTCACAATCCCAGAGAAAAAAATAGGAGAGGAAGTTTTATTGCGTTTCACGATACGGAGCCGCCGCCACCTCCTGTTCTTCATCGGGAGGCCAGATCTGGAGTCCGTTTGGGGCTCCGGAGAGGGGGATCTTCCGGCATCGTCATCATCAACCATCCTTCATCACCAATTTCATGATGCTCACCGCCGGAATTGAGTAATTCCTTCGTAGGCTTGCTGGACGGTGATGAGTTGGATGAGATTTATCATGTAATCGAGTTAGTTTTGTTAGGGCTTGATCCCTAGTATCCACTATGTTCTGAGATTGATGTTGCTATGCTTAATGCTTGTCACTAGGGCCCGAGTGCCATGATTCCATATCTGAACCCTTTATGTTTTCATGAATATATTTGTGTTCTTGATCCGATCTTGCAAGTTATATGCACCTGCTATGTGTTATGATCCGCATACCCCAAGGTGACAATAATTGGGATTCTTTCCGGTGATTGCCATAGTTTGAGGAGTTCATGTATTCACTATGTGTTAATGCTTTGTTCCGGTTCTTTATTAAAAGGAGGCCTTAATATCCCTTAGTTTCCTTATGGACCCCGCTGCCATGGGAGGGTAGGACAAAAGATGTCATGCAAGTTCTTATCGCAAGCACGTATGACTATATACGGAATACATGCCTACATTATATTGATGAATTGGAGCTAGTTCTGTGTCGCCCTAGGTTATGACTGTTACATGATGAATGTTATCCAACATAATCACCGATCCAATGCCTACGAGTTTTTCACATATTGTTCTTTACGAAGTTACTACTGTTGCTACTACTGTCACAACTGCTACAAAACTACTGCTGCTATCGTTACTGCTACTGTTACTATTATTGCTACTGCTATCAAACTATCATACTACTGTGCTACTGATCACTCTGCTGCAGATATTTAGTCACCAGGTGTGGTTGAATTGACAACTCAATTGCTAATACTTGCAAATATTCTTTGGCTCCCCTTGTGTCGAATCAATAAATTTGGGTTGAATACTCTACCCTCAAAAACTGTTGCGATCCCCTATACTTGTGGGTTATCAAAGGGCTCCTCGATTTTCGCGCCTGACGAGATACCACAACCTAATTCAAAGATGCATTATGATGTCATGCCCAGATTTTGTGGAAGTGGATTGTGATGTCATATAGAGAGGCAGTGTGAAAGTGCTAAGTCTGAAGAAAAGGAATGACCCGACAACAATGGTTGACCCAGGAAGTATATGTTAAGACAAAGGATGGAAACTGGAAGGGAGTAGAAAATCCCGGCTCAGGAAACAAGAGTCAGAGATAAAACTCTTTGCAGTTAGTCCTTTACTTTTATTTTGCAGGATGGAGTTTAACATGGATAAATCCAAGTCAAACTGGGGGCTTATGTTGGGGATGTTTCCCAGCGTCGAGACCCGCCAGGAGGATGACCTGGCCATAGAGCCATGAGCCTCAGCGGGCCACCACACTGCCGGGCCTTGAAGATCTATTATGGGCCGGCTTAAGGGAGACCTGGTGCAGAGGCCGGCTTAACATGTGGGCCGGCTCATGAAGAAAAGACCAGACAAGGTGGTTT
Source organism: Elymus sibiricus (assembly GCA_039707655.1). Taxonomy (NCBI): domain Eukaryota; kingdom Viridiplantae; phylum Streptophyta; class Magnoliopsida; order Poales; family Poaceae; genus Elymus; species Elymus sibiricus. Next base: position 346,693,948 of record CM077668.1, read on the forward strand.
GCCTTGGAGAACAAGATGATTAGAGTAAGAGTAGGATACGGGTTGATGCTACGACCCGGACTCTCATGTAAACCTAGGGCTCAACCTGTTATATAAAGGGGAGTGCCTAGGGTAGAAAGACTAAGTTCCAATCTCTCGAAAGCTAGGTTAGCAAATCTGCATCCTTGTAATCAAGATCCAAAGTAATAACAATCAAGCAGGACGTAGGCTTTTACCTCCACCGTGAGGGGCTAAACCTGGGTAAACTCGTGTCTCTCGCTTCCTGATCAACCCCGTCAAGCTTCCACCTTCGTGCGATGGCCCCATCACTAAGTCCTTTCACAAGGGCATCTGCCGTGACAAAACCACGACAGAGGCCCTCCGACCTTCCAATACGAAATTTAGAGGCATAATCCCAGGACAAAAAGCAGAGCCAGTGGGAGAGATAACTCTGGAGATCACCTTCAACGAAGGCGCCAATTATAGATGCGAACTAATAAGCTTCGAAGTAGTCCCCTTCTCCGGGGGCTACGATGCCGTCTTAGGGAGAACGGCTTTCTCGCAGTTCATGGCCGTCCCACACTACACATACATGCAGCTGAAGATGCCAGGCCCACGCGACACCATCACCATCCATAGTTGCCCATGCAAGCAATCAGGTCAGAACAGACAAGCCTCGGCGAGCTCGCGGAATGGGGGGCGAAGCACAAGGAGGTCCGACGAGTGCCAAAAGCAAGAAAATTCCCGAAGTTCAATTGGGAACGACGAAACCCTTTTGAGCCTGGCAGATGAGATCTACCTGAGCCAGGAAAGCCCGCAGGAAGCACTCTGCAGGAGAGTGGATACCTATTGGTAGACCTCCCAGCAGCCATCATCAGGAGGTCGGGAAAACATGGCAACTCAGAGAGGCCTCCACAGCACAACCATAAACAGTAAATTTCATACATGTCATTTACATTTTTAGCACCAATTCCCTTTCCTAGGAGAAGTATCGTGGAAAAATCATACTTAGTTCGATCATGTACTATAAAAGGCAATAAAGTGATTTGTTACGCAACCACTTCTGTTTTGTTACACCATATGATCACTAAATGAAGTACACAAAATATAAAAGTACTGAAACGCCCTTGGAACTCTTTGTGGATGGTACAAGAGATCTGTTTACTTGCGACTCGGGGTCTGCATCGTTTTTTGGACCTCCCCATAGCTCAGCAGTAAAGTCTGCATCCAGTGACCCTTCAAAGTACAAGTATGGGGGGCTGCATTCAAGGTACATAGGCCTCCTGCCTCAAGAGGCAGGAAGCCAACAAGGCTTACAGCCTAACCTAGTCGCTAGAGTTCAGACAAATCTTAACGTATGCAGAGAACTGGCCCGGAGTTCGCTGCCAATGTCGGCGCATAGCGCCACCGACCAGCAAGCTGAGCTCGCGAAGGGGCGTCCGTTCATATGACTAGTGCTAGCACGCGCATATGTGGTCGGACGTAGGCGTTCTCACAGCGAATTTTAAGAAGTCATACAACACAGGCAAATGACAGGTTCCATAAAATAAAGCATAAGTACCACACAATATACTTCGTAGTTTATTACAAACTATCAATTCAAGAGTTGCCCGCACGAGGACGCTCACTGCTCACGATACCCTGCAGAGAACAAACACCGGCAGGATATTCGGCCTCCTCAATCACTTCTTGTAGGAAAGCCTGGGGATTGGGACTTCAGCAGGAGGCCTCATGATGGTCCAGAGGTTGGCATTCGGGAAATGCGCCCGGACACCGGCCAAGACCTGCCGAGCTCCATAGAAAGACGCAGAATACATCCACTCGTCCAGACGATTGGACGAGTCCACCAGCAACTCCAGGACAACCTCCAGATCGGAGGTCAGACGAGGATGTCCAGTGAACAGGGTGCCAGCGGCAACCCCCAACGCAGTGGTCATCCGCTCCGCAACCGAGGCCACCTCGCAAAGCCGCTCTTCGACGTCCTCATGGCTGGCAAAGGACCTGCAAAACAGATGGAAGAAAGGCATAGGTTAATACGAGGACATGCAAAGCACAAACGCGCAAAGAAGGCCTTTTCACACAGACCCCGAGCCGCGGCTTCCAGGTCCCGACAACATTGTTGAGCCTCTACAAGCTGTACGGCAATCTCCTTGCCGTCCTTCTCCAAGAGGGTGACCTTGCGCTCGGCGTCCCGCGCGGACTGCTCATGTGCAGTAGCCTCCTTTTCAGCGGTTTCTACTTGCCACTGCAACAGAGCCCACTGGTTTTTGCTCTCATCGAGGTCAGCACGGAGACGTCAACAAGCCTCCTACTCACGATGGAGAGCGGCCTCAAGCTCCCGTTTCGCGGCAAGAGACGTCTCCAGCTCGGCTGAGGCCGTCCGCTCAGCCTCCTCCGTAAGGCGACGAGCCTGCGTTGCCTCCTCCACCTCCCTCCGTAAGGCCGCGGCAGTTTCCACCGCTGCGAGAGAAGCCACAATTAACCCGGCAAAGCAAATATATCCAAATCTGCAGGGGCTAAAGAAGCAGAGGAATAGCAACTTACACGACATAGCATCCAGCTCACACTGCAGTCCATCACCCTGCTGCCGTAGAGCCCCGATCAGTGACTCCAGATCGGCGACCTTCGCCTCACGGCCGCGGGTGGCCTCAGCAACCGCCTGATATCACAAAGATGAAACATACGGATTTAGACCTCATAAGGAACCAAGCCTGCCTAACACAAATCGCCGCACTCGGTCCCGGGGGCTACTACTACCATATGAACTCCAATTACTTACCTGGAAACCAGGCTATAGCTCCTGGCCGACCTCCCTAAGGGCCTCACATAATCGCCTCAGTGCCACGTTAGCGGCCTTCAAAGGCGCGACGATCTCCTGAGGGACCTCCGGCCCATACCCACCGGGCAGAAAGGAAGCCGCCTTTGGCGGTGCTCCCGAAGACGAGGCCGCCGCGCAAGTCGAGGCCCCCATCAAGGTCCCCATATTCGCCGCCACACTGGGCTGGGGAAATGTCAGCACGCCTGAACCAGACAAGGAGGTTGGGGCGCGGGTGGCCGATGAACTCACGTCACCCCCAAGGGCGTCCTCCGCCTCGGAGCCAGCCATAGCTCTGGCGATAGGGGCCCCTGTCCAAAACAAACAAGAGATGGCCGATGTCTACTACGCAAATTTATTCTTGTAGACTCTATTGGGCCTCCAAGTGCAGAGTTTTTTAGGACCGTAGCAAATTTCCCTCAAGTGGATGACCTAAGGTTTATCAATCCGTGGGAGGCATAGGATGAAGATGGTCTTTCTCAAACAAACCTGCAATCAAATACAACAAATCTCTTGTGTCCCCAACACACCCAATACAATGGTAAATTGTATAGGTGCACTAGGTCGGTGAAGATATGGTGATACAAGTGTAGTATGGATAGTAGATATAGGTTTTTGTAATCTGAAATAATAAAAACAACAAGGTAGCAAGTAACAAAAGTGAGCACAAACGGTATTGCAAAGCTTGAAAACAAGGCCTAGGGTTCATACTTTCACTAGTGCAATCTCTCAACAGTGCTAACATAATTGAATCATATAACAATCCCTCAATGTGTGACAAAGAACCACTCCAAAGTTCTTATCTAGTGGAGAACATACGAAGAAATTGTTGTAGGGTACGAAACCACCTCAAAGTTATCCTTTCCGATCAATCTATTGAGCCATCCCTATAAGTGTCACAAACAGCCCTAGAGTTCGTACTAAAATAACACCATATGATACGCATCAATTAACTCTAATGTCACCTAGATACTCCAATGTCACCACAAGTATCCGTGAGTTAATTATTCGATATGCATCAAACAACTTCAGATTCATAATATTCAATCCACACAAAGAACTTCAAAGAGTACCCCAAAGTTTCTATCGGAGAAAGTAGGACGAAAACGTGCAATCAATCCCTATGCCTAGATTACCCCAAGGTCATAGGAATCTGTGAGCTTATCACCAAAACATACATCAAGTGACTCAATAGAATACCCCATTGTCACCACGGGTATCCACATGCAAGACATACATCAAGTGTTCTCAAATCCGAAGTATTCAATCCAACAATAACGAAACCTCAAAGGGAAAGACTCAATTCATCACAAGAAGATAGAGAGGGAAGAAACACCATATGATCCAACTATATTAACAAAGCTCACGGTACATCAAGATCGTGCCAAATCAAGAACGAGAGAGAGAGAGAGAGAGAGAGAGAGAGAGAGAGAGAGAGAGAGAGAGAGATCAAACGCATAGCTACTGGTACATACCCTCAGCCCCGGGGGTGAACTACTCCCTCCTCATCATGGAGACTGCCGGGATGATGAAGATGGCCTCCGGTGATGATTTCCCCCTCCGGTAGGGTGCCGGAAAAGGCCTCCAGATGGGATCTCTTCGGAATAGAGGGTTGCGACGGTGGACTCAAAGTTCTAGGTTTATTTCTGGGGATTTCTCTATTTATAAGAATTTTCAGCGTTGGAATCACGCGAAAAGGAGTTACGAGGGGCCCGCAAGGCATCCCGGCGCCACCCCCCCGGGTCGCGTCGGGTTGCCTTGTCACCGCCTCGTGGGTCTTCTGGTCCTCCCACGAAGCTTCAGGGGTCTCTTTTTGTCCATAAAAAATCACCGTAAATTTTGGGGTCAATCCGAGAACTTTTATTTCTGCACAAAAAACAACACCACGGTAGTTCTGCTGAAAACAGCGTCAGCCCGGGTTAGTTCTGTTCAAATCATACCAAAACTATATAAAATTGTTGTAAACATGGCATGAATACTTCATAAATTATAGATACGTTGGAGATGTATCAGCATCCCCAAGCTTAATTCCTGCTCGTCCTCGAGTAGGTAAATGAAAAAAGAAATAATTTATGAAGTGTGAATGCTAGCATAGTGCATAAGTTTGATCAATGATAATTTCAATCACTTTTCCTAGCATCATAACAACAACTCTTTCTCATAAAACTTCTCATGATCAAGTAGCAAGCTATTCACATGTTAAAGTATAAACCATAAACTTTCTTGAAAACTAACAAACTATGTTTTCAGTCATCAAACAATTACAATTCATCTTATTTTCAGGAAGGATCTATGTAAGAGCTTTGTTTTAGCAAATTCCACACACTCAACTATCATTTAGTCTTCCATGATTGCTGACACTCAAAGCATATTTTTAGAACAAACCGTTTCAATCAAACACATAGGAAGATAGGGGTTTAATGTTTCGCCTCCCAACTTATTTATCTCAGGGATAATGTCAACAATAATAACTCATGATCACCCATATTCAACTGGATATATGTTCCTGGATCATTCCCTACCAGATGATGCTTGCCCAGTAGAGAATAAATAGAGCGGAACAAGGATGAACATTACCGACTCTTGCATAAAAGTAAATACAGAAAAGTAAAAGATAGGCCTTCGCAGAGGGAAGCAGAGGTTGTCATGCGCTTTTTATTTTTGGATGTGCAAACTCTTAATGGAAAGTAATGTCACTTTATATTGCCCCTTGTGATAGCAACCTTTATTATGCAGTCTGTCGCTTTTATTTCTTCACCGTCACAAGTTCGTACAAAGCTTATTTTCCCTTCCAATAAAACATCATACATATTTAGGAGCAATTTTTATTGCTTTTTGCACCGATGACAACTTACTTGAAGGATCTTATTCAATCCATAGGTAGATATGGTAGACTCTCATGACAAGAAACTGGGTTTAAGGGTTTTTGGATGCACAAGTAGTATCTCTACTTAGTACGAATTTTTGGCTAGCAAAAGATCCTAAGCAAGCACCACATGTTAGAGGATCCATGACAATATAACTTCTATGTGAATATTGATGACCCACAAGTATAGGGGATCAATCGTAGTCCTTTCGATAAGTAAGAGTGTTGAACCCAACGAGGAGCAGAAGGAAATGACAAGCGGTTTTCAGCAAGGTGTTTTCTGCAAGCACTGAAATTATCGGTAACGAGTAGTTTCATAGCAAGATAATTTGTAACAAGTGATAAGTAGCAATAGTAACAAAGAGTGCAGCAAGGTGGCCCAATCTTTTTTGTAGCAAAGGACAAGCCAGAACAATCTCTTATAGTAAGTAAAGCGTTCTCGAGGACACATGGAAATTTCATCTTGTGACACCCTGGTTTTCGCTCCTTGTTTTTTTTCCTTCGCGGGATTTGACTCCCGTCTTTTTTCGGTGTTATTGGTTTTTCTCTCGCTCTTGGGTATATGAAGATGGTCATTGAGTCTTGCCTTCCCTATCCAACCAGAGATTCTCCCTAGTCCAACCTTGCCACTCAAGATATATTCTCAGGATTCTGCCGCCAAAACTCTACATTCCGAGTTGCCGGAAGGGAAACCCAAATTCCTTCCGTTACAAAGGAACCCCAATTTCCTTTGATCTGTGGCCTCCCAAAATTTTCCGAGTGATCATCCTATATCTATAAACCCTGGATATGCAAAAATATTGCCAAGTCATTTGCAATATTTTTCATTTAAAATTAATTCCTTTTTCTGCCAGTTAAGGGAATTAAATCCAGGAAAATATCTATCCATCTCCAAAGTTTATGAAAACTTGTGGAGATATTCTCTGTGATCATATTGAGCTCTCATAAAAATATTGGCCATAATTAAATAAGGGAAATTGCATTTTCCTATTTAAAGCCAATATTGCAATTTGGGCACTTTCCAAAAATTCCATCAAGTTTCTGTCCAGATTCTAGCTCTGTGAAGGAAGTACCATTTTGGTATATCCAAATGAGCTGAAATTTTCCCAGTACCTCCATATTTCCAAATAACCTCTCTCCACAAAAATTCAGCTCACTTCACCAAGCCAGTTGAGCACAACATCAAAATCCATTTTCTGGACCAGAATTTGCATTGCAAAGGAAGTGTATGCAAAACTTGTCCAAATGGCCTCAAATTCTACCAGCACCTACTCCTTCCTACCATATCTCATTGTGACAAGGATACAGCTCCTCTTCCTCCTCCATTTCTCCAGAAAAGTCCACCCAAGTTTGCTGTTAGAATCTTTTTCTGCAAGTATCTCTTCCCCCAGGACCTTCCAGTTGATTCCAGCCACTCCTAGGATCTACTTGACCCCTGAGCTACGCACCAGACATGGTTTCGTGTCCAAGACATGGCCAGAGCAAGATATGCACGTGGTGACCGCGTGGGCAGTAGGCAGAAACGGTGCTCTGCGACACTGTCCTCGTTGGGTAGCTCCCTCCGGCCAGCTCCGGCGTGTCCCGGCGTGTCTAGTAGCTTCGCGGAGTCCACGTATCCCTGCTGGACCCTTCTCCCCCTCCTCATTCTTCCTCCCCACGCCACGGCGAGCGCCGCCGAGACACTATCCCGCCCGTGACGCCGTCGTCTTCTTCTTTCCCGTTGGCTTCTTCCTCCCGAGCCGTCGCGTCCTCCTGCTCCTCGTCAGGTCGGCAGCGCCGCGACGCCGAGCTAGCCGCCATCCATTCGAGTTCGAGCACTGGAGCTCCGGCCAGCGCATCATACGGCCGAGCTTATCCCTCTCCTCGCCGGGCTATAAATAGCCGTTCCCCAGACCTCTCGAGCTCACCATCGGCCCTCTCCCTCTCCTAGCAACCCGCCTCACCTCTCAGCCGAGCCCGAGGGGCTCCCGTACCTGCCCATCGCCGCCCTGGCCGCCGATGGCCTCTGCTCGAATTCGAGCAAGCCAGGGCCCCTCTCTAACCCATCTCCCCACTAGAGCATCCCCTCGGCCACGGCGGAGCCCTGCCCAACCTCCTCCTTGTTTCTCCACCGCCGTAGCACCGAGTCCATCTTCGGCCGAAGCCGTCGTCCGCCACCACCCGCCGCAGTTCGTGCCCTGCTCGGTTGCGAGCTCGTCGGCAAGAGCGAATGCCCCAGGTAGATGCGCGCCGTCCAGCCGAGCTCGCCGGTAGCCGAGGCGTCGCCGGAGACGGCCTACCGCGGCGGCAATCGCCGTCGGGGCCGGCCCTGTCCTCAGCCAGGTGCGGGTACGGAGGGAAGATGACGACGACCTCCAGCCGGCCAGTGGGTCCCGCTTGGCGGCCTCACTCGTTGACTCAGCTGACCAGTGACGTGGATAAGCGAAAGCGTACTTCCGTGTTTACGTTTTCTGTAGTTGATAACGCATTTCCCTGCGGCTTAGAGCTGAAATGCGTTTTCTGTGCAGGAAAGCGTATTTCCAGAAATACGTTTTCTTTATTCAGCCGCCGGCCGAAACCCTTATATTGTGAACGTTTGTCAGTTAAGCGCAGAAAAGCACAGGTTTTAGTTGTTTTTCTGCCTAACGAACGAACGGCCACAACTTCGCAACCGTAACTCCAATTGAGGTGAATCCAAAGCCCACTTCTTCAGTTTGTCGAGCCCATTCTGATGATATCTCTTTCACCATGTTGACACTTTCTGAAAATGCCCATTTTGCCCCTGCCCTCTATTCAGCCCCCTTCGAGAGAGAACCATTTCTGGCAAAGTTTTTCCGCGAGCTTCCCGCACTTCTCCCGGAGTATATCTTCACCCCCAGGCAAGCCGACCATCTGATATATGCCCTAAAGCATTGTTCTGTGTTAATCTTGTGTGTTTAATTAATGAATATGCCTGTGTTAGAAATAATTAAACTCCTGATAGTTGGCACTACTATTTGCAGCTTTTGCTAATGCTCATCACATTATTGCACTAGAGACTCGTATGTGACAATATGGAAATATATTGTTATATTTTCATCATGCCTTACTGTTGTATTGTAATAAAAGAATGTGACTTAATAATAACAACCTCCTCCGTCGGCTGGATCGAGTCATGGTGTCACCTATTCGAGCTCATCAGTGCAGCCACATTTGCCGGTATGGGACGGCCCTAACTTGGTCTATTGTCTTGCCTCTTGTCGGTACCTCCAAATTAGGGAGGGTTATGCGTGCGTGCTGCCCTGATCAGGTAGACGGCGATAATCCTGTGAGCCCAGTTTAGTTATATGGTACCAGGCCCCCGTTTGGGACAGTTTGTTTGGCCACGACGGTGGCAGGTGTCACGGGGTGACACATGGGCCACCCAGGACATGACCCTGGGAGGGTATGATTGTCGGTGGGACCATAAGAGTGCCAGGCAATAGACAAGTTTTGTTGGAGAAGCACCGGTCCACCCAAATGGGAACATGCACTAAGTACGAGGTCGGGAGATCCATGGTGTGGGTAAAGTGCGCAACCTCTGCAGAGTGTAAATCTATTCGAATAGCAGCGTCCTCGGTCATGGACAGTTCGTACTAGGCCACTATTTGGTCTGTGTCGAGTCTGGAGGAAGAAACCATATGACGTTAATACTGAACCAGAGAATGGTAAGGTTTGTCAGACTTGTAGTACGGATGCTTGGACATCAGATGATGTGAGGGGTATGAATGTTAGCCATGCGATGGCTATGAGCTAAACGGTCATAGGCTGTATCTTCGTCATACTACAGTTACATTGATAGTTAACATGCTAGATAATTCCTGTTATGATATGATATTGCTAAATAATCCTGTTATGACATGATTAATCTTGCTAGGTAAGTATATTATGCTATGATAGTTAATGTTGTTCTAATAACAAATGCATGCTTGAATGCCATGGATTGCATTGCTTGGTGTATATGTTGGTTTGGTTTGCTTGCGAGTACATTCAAAAGTACTCAGCGGCCTTCAATGTGGCCAGGTTCACCTAAGGATCTGATGTCCACTAGCGAGGAGCCGTAGTGTTCGCGGGCTAGAAGAGTAACCCAGTCAGATCCCTGTGGATTGGAGCCGCACCCAGACCATGCTGCCTTAGATAGAGCTTTTCCGCTGCCATCACCCATGTAAGATATCATGTAAGACTTATATATCCATTAATAGAAATGTCTATGTTCATGATACTTGTTGTAAAAGCGCATGCCAGAGTGATTCCCTGGGCTGGTATGTGCGGTGACCGTCTGACTACAGTGGTATTTAGGCGGGGCGCCACACATCTAGTCACTTTCATCATATTTGTTTGATTCGCGTTCGCTACTTTGATAATTTGATATATGGGTTGACCGGTGCTTGGGTGCTGCCCTTACTTGGACAAGCCTCCCACTTATGATTACCCCCTCTCGCAAGCATCCGCAACTACAAAAGAAGAATTAAGATAACTCTAACCATAGCATTAAACATATGGATCCAAATCAGCCCCTTACGGAATAGCGCATAAACTAGGGTTTAAGCTTCTGTCACTCTAGCAACCCATCATCTAATTACTACTCCACAATGCATTCCCTTAGGCCCAAAGATGGTGAAGTGTCATGTAGTCGACGTTCACACGACACCACTAAGGGAATCAACAACATACATATCATCAAAATATCGAATGAATACCAAATTCACATGATTACTTATGACAAGACTTCTCCCATGTCCTCAAGAACAAAAGTAACTACTCACAAATCATAATCATGTCCAAAATCAGAGGGGTATTGAATAGCATAATAGATCTGCACATGTAATCTTCCACCAAATAAACCAACTAGCATCAACTACAAGATGTAATCAACACTACTAGCAACCCACATGTACCAATCTGAGGTTTTCAGACAAAGATTGAATACAAGAGATGAACTAGGGTTTGAGATGAGATGGTGCTGGTGAAGATGTTGATGAAGATTGGTCCTCCCACGATGAGAGGATCGCTGGTGGTGTCGATGGCGACGATTTCCCCCTCCCGGAGGGAAGTTTCCCCGGCAGAATCTCTCCGCCGAAGAGCAAAAGTGCTCCTGCCCAAGTTCCGCCTCGAGACGGCGGCGCACCGTCCCGAAAGTCTTCTCTATATTTTTTCTAGGGCAAAATGACTTATATACTAGAAAATGGGGGCTAGAGGCTGGCCAGGGGTCCCACGAGCCACAAGGGCGCGCCTGGGGGGGGGGGGGTGGCGCGCCCTGGTGCCTCGTGGGCACCTGGGTGGCCCCCTCTGGTACTTTTTGCTTCCAGTATTTTTTATTTATTCCAAAATAATTCTCCTTGAAATTTCAGCTCATTTGGAGATGTGCAGAATAGGTATCTTGACATAGCTTTTTCTGGTCCAGAAATCCAGCTGCCGGCATTCTCCCTCCTTGTGTGAATCTTGCATATTAAGAGAGAAAAGGCATTAGAATTGCTCCACAAAGTGTTATATTGATCAAAGACACTATAAATAACAGTAGCAAAACATGATGCAAAATGGACGTATCAACTCCCCCAAGCTTAGACCTTGCTTGTCCTCAAGCGAAAGCCGATATCAATAATCATGTCCACATGTTTAGAGAGAGAGAGGTGTCGATAAAAACAAAATACGGACATAGTAGCATCATGATCATTATTATAACAACAATATTTATTATCATAAACTTCTCATGAGCAAGTAACAATTCATTACAACAATGGAGTATAAGGCATAAACTTTCTTGAAAACTAACAAACTATGTTCTCAGTCAACAATGCAATTGCAATTCATCATATTTTCAGGAAGGGTCTCATGTAGGAGCTATTTAGCAAGTCCACATACTCAACCATTATTTAGTCATCTATGATTGCTAACACTCACGACATATATATGGAGCAAAAAGTTTCAGCCAGACACGTAGAAAGATAGGGGCTCTTGATTTCGCCTCCCAACTTATTCACCTCAAGGGTGATGTCAACAATAATAACTCATGATCACTCATATCCAACTGGATATATATGCTTAGATCTTTCCTCACCACATGATGCTTGCAAAAGAGAAAAATAAAAAGGAAATAGAGGAGAACACTATTGACTCTTGCATAAAAAGTAAATACATAAAAGTAAAGGATAGGCCCTTCGCAGAGGGAAGCAGAGGTTGTCATGCGCGTTTTGTTGTTGGATGCTAGAGCTCTTAATGCAAAGGAACATCGCTTTATATTGCCCCTTGTGATAGCAACCTTTATTATGCAGTCTGTCGCTTTTATTTCTTTACCATCACAAGTTCGTACAAAGCTTATTTCCCTTACAATAAAAGTTCAGACATATTTAGAGGCAATTTTTATTGCTTTTTTGCACCGATGACAACTTACTTGAAGGATCTTATTCAATCCATAGGTAGATATAGTGGACACTCATGACATGAAACTGGGTTTAAGGGTTTTGGACGCACAAGTTGTATCTCTACTTGGTGCAGATTTTTGGCTAGCAAAGATATTGGGCAAGCAGCACATGTTGGAGGATCTATAACAATATAACTTCTATGTGAATATGAACAAACATAATTCATTACGTTGTCTTCCTTGTCCAACATCAACAATTTGTCATAAAATACTTAATGGGGGCTCACAATCATGAAAGATGTCCAAGATAGTATATTTGCATGTGAATCTTCTCTTCCCTATTTATTCTTTCATGAATTGCATCATTGACTAATGCTATGTTTGTTAACTTTCAATAAATTTTACCACTTATACTTTTCTTTATGTAATGTCATTACTTTCCATAAGATTAGCATATGATCTTTTTCATTATTTTCATTGCTAGAATTGAAACATGAAAGTAAAGAAGCAAAAACTCAAACTACTCTTTATTATATAGCTCTCAACTCGATTACATAGATAGATAGATCACGAAGCTAACACTCGAAAATAGATCATACTAAACTTTTATTCAACTAGATCACGAAATAACTAAGGATCGAACTAGAAATAGGTAAAGATAATAAAAGTGATGGTGATACGATACCGGGGCACCTCCCCCAAGCTTGGCACAAGCCAAGGGGAGTGCCCATACCCATGTGATCAAGTTTCTTTCTGTGGTGATGGTGGTGATGAAGTGGTGGGCTTGTCCTTCATGACATTAATTAGGATCTCCTTTAGGCTCTGGATTTCCCGGAGCACATGCTGTATCATCTCTATATTCCTTTGGACTTCGGCCATAATATGCTTATTCTCCGGGGCCCAAGCATTCTTTCTTGCATCACTTTCACTAGGACGAGAGATGTCCCAATTGGAGGGTATGTGCAAACGAGGAGTATTTTCGACCCCATAATTGTGAACCAAGTTATGAAAATTGTTCCGATGTAACCTGTGTAAGGGCCTTCTAGGGGGAAGCCCTTCCTGTACCTCTGGATTCCCATGGCCTGTAGTGCTTCTTACGGCTTGATGCGGGTTCGGAGTTGTGGAGATGCCGGCAAGGGTTCCCCTCTCGGAAGCTGTAACACCCCAAAAATTTAACCATGTTTTTATTAAGTAAAATTTGGCCAGAAATAAAATTTTGATTTATATTGGGTCTTTTATTATTTTCGGAGTCTTTTCTGTTTTCTGTTTTCCAAAATTCTTCCCTCCATTTAGAAATTTTTGTAAAATATTGTGGGAATTGGTAGTTGTCTTAAATCAATTCAATTATATTTTAAATAACAAAAGGAAATATTTACATAATAAAATTTTGCCCAAGATAACCATTTTATATAGCATTTTCAATTCTTTAAATGCCTCTGTTGCACTACAACTATTTTAAAAAATTCTTTTAAAATTCCACAAAAATTATGAGGGCTCATGTGATGCCTATAGATCACTTTTATGCAAAAACCCAATTTTTGAAAATTTTGAGTGAAACATCCTCATTTCATTTCTGTCCCATTCCTAGGTTATAACTACAACCTCAATTTTTCTTGATCCAAAAATTCTGAAATTATTTCCACCTTATAGTCCTCCCTAAGAAACCCTTAAGTCTAGAAGAACATCTCCATTTGCCTTTTGGAAGATCACCAAATAAACCCTCCAAGTTTCTGTCCAGAACTGAATTCTGGTAAAACTTGCACTAGCAAGTTCTTTTTGCCAAGACAACTCCACCATCATCTCTATCACCCAAGGAGGCATCACCCTGCTAATTTTCATACTCATCAGAAACACCTAGACCACCTTAGCATTTTGTCAAACACCTTGTGGGCATGACAGAAATTTGGTCTCTTTCTAAACTACATTGGACACTTGATCATATGGTCAAACCATCATGTCCATAATCTCTAGAAATCCCAGGAGCATTACCCTATCAAAATTTAGCTCAATTAGATCAACCTGGTGTGCTCTGGCATTTGATCGAACAGTATGCCCGCGTGCAGAGAGCGCGGCCAGTGTGCATGAATTGCAGCCGTGGCATCAAGCTACAGCCGCACCTCTGCTGCCTCTCCTGCTCGCCCTAGTCCTCTACTGGATCACCTGGTCATCCCTCCACCCCGCCGACACTTCTCCTCGGCCTCTAGCGCCGCCTCTCACCGACCACCACCACCGCCCGTGGTCGTCCACACGGGCACGGCACCGCCACTGCACCTGGACCTATCCGACGCCGCCAGCTCATCCCGTGCCTTAACCACCACCTACCTGAGCTCATCCATTGCACCGGCCTCCCCACCGACCTCGACCACCGCCCGCAACCACCTCTTCGGCGCAGTAATGGCGATCGCCGCCATGGTTATCCTCGGGAGCCCACGGAACCGACGTCGCACGGCTGTATAAGGGCCTCCCGAGCTCGCTGCACCCTGGAACAGGCCTCCTATCCTCTCTGTGAATCACCCCGAGCAGCCAATCAAGCCGAGAAGGCCGTCTCCCTCATCTCCGGCAACCACTGCCGCCACCACTTCCTCGATGGTTTCCACCTCTCCAGTGCCTCCCCTCCCCATTTTCTTTCACCAATAGACTTCTGGAGCACCCACTAATCCATCCCCGCCTTCGAATTGACCGGAGCAAGCCTATGGGCGAAAGCCCTCTCCCACCCGAAGCTCCCTTCCGCCATAGTTGAAGCTCTGCTCAACTTCGAGCTCTCCGGCGACTCCTTTCCCCTCCAACGGATGCGGTCCGTCCTCCTGAGCACGTAGATGTGTCGAACACCGGAAACGGCACCTCCAAGCACCGGCAATCGCCGCCGGAGCTCGCCTCTGTTCCTATCCAGGCGCGCGCGAGGGGGGGAAGACAAACCCGACAGGTGGGTCCCACCTGTCGGTGAGTTACCCCTCCTCTTCAGAAGCACATCTCTACGGGTGCGTTTTCCCTGCGGGGGAAACGTACTCCAGGGAGTACGCCTTCGACGTCAGCAGCCTCCCGCGTGGCCAGACGGCTGGGCCTGGCCCAGTGGCACCGCACGGCTATACAGCGCCCAGGGCGCGCTTCTACTCTTCCCTCTTTTCCTTTTCCAGCAAGTTTCAAATATTTCCACAGCAACCATTTCAAATCCAAATGGGATGATTCAAATTTTTAAATACTTATAAATTCATGCTCTATTATTACAGCTATGGTGAACATTTTTACTAAGCTTTATACCCTCTGGATCTTTTAAATAGTCCATTTCCTTAATTATTCCAGCTTAGAAATCCCCTAGGAAAATCATCTGAACTCCAAATAAATTGATTCTTTTTCTGAAATTCTTTATATTTCATCTAGTTTATTTTAGTATTTATTCCAAAATTTTCCAAGCAACTTTTTAGTACTATTTTTGCTTTATGTGGTAATTTCAATATTTCTGAAAATAGGAAAATGGAGGGAAGATAAAAATTTCAAAGTTTTGGGAGTGCACCCAATATTTCTGCATGATCAAGGCAAGCATCTTGAACACTT
This sequence comes from Elymus sibiricus, assembly GCA_039707655.1. NCBI lineage: Eukaryota > Viridiplantae > Streptophyta > Magnoliopsida > Poales > Poaceae > Elymus > Elymus sibiricus. The sequence continues at coordinate 346,709,518 of CM077668.1, forward strand.
GATATGGTGATTGCATGGTTAAATGTTTGCAAGGATAAATCATGCATATGTTGAATTCTAATAAAATTTGCATGCATGTAGTGTTGTCATGTTTCCTCGTACCGTGCAACGTGTGCTTGTCATGACTAACTTGCAGGAGCAGGTATAAGGGAAATACCGTTACCGGCAGAAGGGTGATCATGTCAGAGCGTGATCATGCCTTGTTGGTTATGCATGTTGGGACATGCAAGGGCTGTGGCCCTGTTTTGGTGTTACTGTTGAAAGAACACTTTGTTGTGCTAACCACTGCAGGAAAACTTAAACCTCCTGAGTCGACCGTAGATCGAGTCTTGTTCCGGTAACCCCCATACTTGTTTCGTGCTACCACTGGTCCCTACCACAGGTAGGGTATGGTTTAGTAAGTTGATAACCCCTTTCCATGCACACACCGTACAGAGAGACCATGGTGAAAGATACCAGAGGCCTCTGGTAGGCATGTCACCTGGTCAGGGGGCATGGGTGTATCCGGCTGGGCCGAGAGGGGGGCACCCCTTGTAATCCGCGCGTATGAATAGTGATCCCATGCTATTCGAGATTGTAGTCTCCCCGACTTAAAGTTTTTCTTGAACGATGCTTTGGGTGATTCCTGGCATCCTGAAAGATAATCTGGTGTGTGCTGGTCAGGTGTGTTTTCAACCCAAAGACCGTAATGGGAATTAGTCAGTGTCTCGGTGTTGACTAAAGAAATCCTTTACTTGTGGGTAAAGAGTACACCCTCTGCAGAGTTATACCTATTCGAATAGTCGTGTCCGCGGTTAAGGACTACGGTCTGGGTTGGTCAAGTGTCGGTCTTAGTGTCGGTCTCCGGAGGAAATAATTAAATTGAGCATGAATTATTTTGTAGAATGATTATTGCCACTACTGATATTATCATGAATTTTTGATGATATGAATATTATTATTTCATCACTAACGCTGTCATGGATATTTTGTTACCATGAATATTATGGTTGTGAATATTATTGTTACTATGCTTATGATTGTGGACTAACCCGTTTCTCTTATTTTATTTTCTGAGTATCTCATGGGCTGGCTAGACTACCCGGGATACTTATTTATTTTCAAGACCTCTCGTGGCGTCGCTTGAGTTCTCGGGCGGTCCTGTCTCGCCCGATTTTCTTTTAGACACCCGATTGGCATTTCTTTTCAAGGCCTCTCGTGGCGTTGCTTGAGTTCTCGGGCGGTCCTGTCTCGCCCGATTCTCTTTTAGACACCCGTTTGGCATTTCTTTTCAAGACCTCTCGTGGTGTCGCTTGAGTTCTCGGGCGGTCCAGTCTCACCCGATTCTCTTTTAGACACCCGTTTGGCATTTCTTTTGGATTCTCGGGCGGTCCTATCTCGCCCGATTATCCACTTTTAAATTTCTTGGTTTGTCACTAACATTTTGTTTACTCATACTTCTGCACATGCTAATATTCATCATGCCATGCTTTAATTTCGTTCAGCATATGCATATAATTTAACCCATCATGATCATATGCATTCAGTATATCTTTTGTTCATTATGTTTGCGAGTACATTCAAACGTACTCACAGGCTTGTCCCTGGCTATTTAATTGGCCAGGTCAGGATTTCGACAAGGAGTATTACCACGATGTCCATGCGGAGCCTAGGATAGCAGCCACGCGGGATAGGAATTATCCTGGTCAGCCGTTCCTGTGGGAATGGAGCCCCATCGACGTTGGAGAACCACGAGTCGCTTCCGTCATCCTCACTAGAAATCATTGTTGTATTATTAGGCCTTTATGGTCTTGTATCCAATTCTTGTAATCGCTTGATAATCTGTAACAAGGACGTGTCCACCAGTAACAGTAATCCTGGGCTGGTGATGACACGAGGGGTTAATTTCTGGGATATCATGTTTCGGAAATCTGGCCCCGACAAAAGCCGGAGGGTGGACCTCAAGCGAATCTCCATCATCCTCTTCCATGGTAATTTCTCCTTCCTCCCCCCTCCTGAGCTCCATCTGCATCAACCAAGCATCGTCTCCCACATTGTTGGAGGAAGAGGAAGACATGGTGCCTGGCCTCAAAATCTGGCAAAAAATAGCACGAAACAAGAACAGAGGAGATTTCTGCGATACGGTGGCCAAAACATCTTGAAATATATATAAAGATTTTTTTTATCTTGCAAAACAAGTAATCCAGGAGAAAACGGAGTCGGGAGGGCTCACGTGGGGCCCACGAGCCACCAGGGCGCGCCAGGGGGGGTGGCGCGCCCTGGTTCCTCGTGGGCACCAGGTGGGTCCCCTCGACTGTTTCTAATTTTTTTTATTTTTTCTAATATTCCAAAACTGACAGAAAATATTTTTATGGAATTTTTGGAGTCGGTTTACTTACCGTATCACATACCTCTTCCTTTTCAGGGTTCTGGAGTGTTCTGGAAGGTCTCTCTTATGTATTCCTCCGGTGTAATTGTTTCAATAATATTAGTTTCAACATTAATGGGGGTACCTGAAATATAGTGCTTGATTCTTTACCCATTCACCACTCTCGGATTAGTGCCTTCGGAGTTGTTTATTTTGATGGCTCCAGAGCGATAAACTTCTTCGATGATATACGGTCCTTCCCATTTAGAGAGAAGTTTTCCTGCAAAGAATCTCAAACGAGAATTGTACAATAGAACTTGCTCACCTACTTTAAATTCCCGTTTTTGAATTCTTCTATCATGCCATCTTTTAACTTTTTCTTTAAATAATTTGGCATTTTCATAAGCCTGGGTTCTCCATTCATCTAATGAGCTAATATCAAATAACCTCTTTTCACCGGCAAGTTTAAAATCATAATTTAGTTCTTTAATTGCCCAATGTGCCTTATGCTCTAACTCAAGAGGTAAATGACATGCTTTTCCATAAACCATTTTATAAGGAGACATACCCATATGATTTTTATAAGCAGTTCTATAAGCCCATAATGCATCGTCAAGTTTCTTAGACCAATTCTTTCTAGATCTATTGACGGTTTTCTGCAAAATTAATTTTATTTCTCTATTGCTCAATTCAACTTGACCACTAGTTTGAGGGTGATAGGGAGATGCAATTCTATGGTTGACATCATATTTAGCAAGCAGTTTTCGGAATGCACCATGAATAAAATGTGAACCACCATCAGTCATTAAATATCTAGGGACTCCGAACCTTGGGAAAATAACTTCTTTAAGCATTTTAATAGAAGTGTTATGATCAGCACTACTAGTTGGAATAGCTTCTACCCACTTAGTAACGTAATCAACAGCAACTAAAATATGAGTATACCCATTGGATTTAGGAAAAGGCCCCATATAATCAAATCCCCAAACATCAAATGGTTCAACAGCAAGTGAATAATTCATAGGCATTTCCTGACGTCTACCAACATTACCAATTCTTTGACATTCATCACAAGATAGGACAAACTTACGAGCATCCTTGAAAAGAGTAGGCCAATAAAAACCAGATTGTAAAACCTTGTGTGCAGTTCTGTCTCCCGCATGGTGTCCTCCGTAAGCCTCGGAATGACACTTCCGTAGGATTTGTTCCTGTTCATGCTCAGGTATACAACGCCTAATAATACCATCAACTCCTTCTTTATAAAGATGTGGGTCATCCCAGAAGTAATGTCTTAAATCAAAGAAGAACTTTTTCTTTTGTTGGTATGTGAAACTAGGTGGTATGTATTTAGCAACAATGTAATTAGCATAGTCTGCATACCATGGAGTATTACGAGAAGCATTTATGACAGCTAATTGTTCATCAGGAAAATCATCATTAATAGGTAGTGGGTCATCAAGAACATTTTCCATTCTAGAAAAATTATCTACTACGGGATTCTCAGCTCCCTTTCTATCAGTAATATGCAAGTCAAATTCTTGTAGCAATAAAACCCACCTAATGAGTCTAGGTTTAGCATCTTTCTTTTCCATAAGATATTTAATAGCAGCATGATCGGTGTGAACAGTTACTTTAGAATCAACTATATAAGATCTGAATTTATCACATGCAAACACAACTGCTAGAAATTCTTTCTCAGTAGTAGCATAATTTCTTTGGGCACTGTCTAGAGTTTTACTAGCATAATGGATAACATTTAATTTCTTATCTACTCTCTGTCCTAGAACAGCACCAACAACATAATCACTAGCATCACACATAATTTCAAAAGGCAAGTTCCAATCAGGTGGTTGAACAATAGGTTAGTGGTTAAGGCTTTCTTAAGTGTTTCAAAGGCTTCTAGACAATCATCATCGAAAACAAATGGAACATCTTTTTGCAAAAGATTGGTAAGAGGCCTAGAAATTTTAGAGAAGTGTTTAACAAATCTCCTATAGAAACCAGCATGACCAAGGAAACTTCTTATACCTTTAATATCTTTAGGACATGGCATTTTCTCAATAGCATCAACCTTAGCTTTATCAACTTCAATACCTCTTTCAGAAATTTTATGCCCCAGGACAATGCCTTCATTCACCATAAAGTGGCACTTCTCCCAATTCAAGACAAGATTAGTTTTTTCACATCTCTGCAAAACTCGATCAAGGTTGCTTAAGCAATCATCAAAGGAAGTTCCGTAAACGGAGAAATCATCCATGAAAACCTCAACAATCTTTTCACAAAAGCCAGAGAATATAGCAGTCATACATCTTTGAAAGGTAGCAGGTGCATTGCATAAACCAAAAGGCATACGTCTATAAGCATAAGTTCCAAAAGGACAAGTGAAGGTGGTTTTCTCTTGATCGGGTTGTGATACAGGTATTTGAGAAAAACAAGAATCACCATCTAGGAAACAAAAGTGTGTATGCTTAGACAATCTTTCTAACATTTGATCAATAAAAGGTAAGGGGTAATGATCTTTTCTAGTAGCTTTGTATAATTTTCTAAAATCAATTACCATCCTATAACCAGTTACAATTCTTTGTGGAATGAGTTCATTTTTATCATTAGGAACAACGGTAATACCATTCTTTCTTAGGGACACAGTGAACATGACTTACCCATCTACTATCAGCTATAGGATAGATTATACCTGCTTCCAAAAGTTTTAATATTTCGGTTCTTACCACCTCTTTCATCTTAGGATTTAATCATCGTTGGTGGTCGACAACTGGTTTAGCATCAGGCTCCATATTAATTTTGTGCTAACATAGAGTGGGACTAATGCCCTTAAGATCATCAAGAGTATATCCAATAGCAGCACGGTGCTTCCTCAGAGTTTTTAGTAATCTCTTTTCTTCATGAGCTGAAAGGTTAGCACTAATAATAACAGGATATATCTTCTTTTCATCAAGATAAGCATATTTCAATGTATCAGGCAATTGCTTCAATTCAAACACAGGATCACCTTTAGGTGGAGGAGGGCCTCCAAGAGTTTCAACAGGAAAATTGTGTTTAAGGATAGGTGGTTGGTCAAAGAACATCTTATCTATTTCATTTCTTTCATTCATATGCATATCATTTTCATGGTCTAGCAAATATTGTTCTAACGGATTAGTAGGAGGTACGGCAATAGAAGCAAGACCAATTATTTCATCTTTACTAGGCAATTCCTTATCATGAGGTTGTCTACGAAACTTAGAGAAATTAAACTCATGAGACATACCACCAAAATTAACACTAACAGTTTCTTTAGCGCAATCAATCTTAGCATTAACATTGTTCAAGAAAGGTCTACCAAATATAATGGGACAAAAATCATCTTGTGGAGAACCGAGGACTAGAAAATCAGAAGGGTATTTTATCTTTCCACACAAGACTTCAACATCTCTAACGATCCCAAGTGGTGTAATGGTATCTCTGTTTATAAGCTTAATAGTAACATCAATATCTTCAATCTCAACAGGTGCAATATCATTCATTACTTCTTGGTATAAAGAAAATGGAATAGCACTCACACTAGCACTCATATCACACAAACCATGATAGCAATGATCTCCAATCTTGACAGAAATAACAGGCATGCCAACTACGGGCTTGTTCTTGTCTAACTTATCTCGTTCATTTCTAACAGGTTTAGCAATTCTAGAAGCCTGCTCACAAAAGTAAATAACATGCCCATCTATATTATCGACTAAGAGGTCTTTAACCATAGCAACATCAGGTTCAACTTTAATTTGATCCGAAGGTCTAGGTGCTCTAATATTAGTTTTGTTAACCACAGTTGAAGCTTTAGCATGTTCCTTAATCCTAACAGGAAAAGGTGGTTTCTCAATATAAGCAGTAGGCACAACTGGATCAGCATGGCAAACAATTGTTTCTTCTTTAACACTAATGGGTTCCTCAATCTTTTCTTTAATAGGGGGGGTGATATTTAAACCACTTCTCCTTAGGGAGATCAACATGAGTAGCAAATGATTCACAAAAGGAAGCTACTATCTTAGAGTCAAGTCCATATTTAGTGCTAAACTTATGAAAAACATCGGTAGCCATAAAAGATTTAACACAATCGAACTCAAGTATTATACCTGACTCATTACCTTTGTCGAGTTCCCAATCTTCAGAATTGCGTTTAATTATTTCCAGAAGATCCCATCTGAATTCAATAGTTTTCTTCATAAAGGAGCCAGTCGCAGAAGAATCGAGCATAGTTTGATTATCATGATAAAGCCGAGCATAAAAATTCTGTAAGATAATTTCTTTCGAGAGCTCATGATTGGGGCATGTGTACATCATGTACTTAAGCCTCCCCAAGCTTGAGCGATGCTTTCTCCTTCACGGGGCCAAAAATTATATATATAATTCCGATCACGATGAACCAAATGCATAGGATAAAATTTCTGATGGAATTCTAGTTTCAATCGGTTCCAGTCCCATGTATCAGTATCAACACATAGCCTATACCACATTAATGCCTTTCCCTCCAAAGATAAAGGGAATACTTTCTTCTTAACTCCATCTCCGGATAAACCTGCAAGCTTAAACAATCCATAAATTTCTTCCACATAGATTAAGTGCATATCAGGATGTACGGTTCCATCTCCTGCATAAGGATTAGCTAGCAGTTTCTCTATCATACCCGGAGGAATTTCATATGAAATATTTTCAGTAGGTGTAGTAGGTTGAGGAGCAACTATTTGTGTTTCCGGTCGAGGTGAAGATATACCCCGAACAAACCCCTCAAAGGATTACTTTCCATAGTGACAAGTGACAGTAAATTTCAGCACGTAATATAAATGTTTCCTTACCAAATTCCACTCACCAAAGGCGCTTCACTCCCCGGCAACGGCGCCAGAAAAGAGTCTTGATGACCCACAAGTGTAGGGGATCAATCGTAGTCCTTTCGATAAGTAAGAGTGTCGAACCCAACGAGGAGCAGAAGGAAATGACAAGCGGTTTTCAGCAAGGTGTTTTCTGCAAGCACTGAAATTATCGGTAACGAGTAGTTTGATAGCAAGATAATTTGTAACAAGTGATAAGTAGCAATAGTAACAAAGAGTGCAGCAAGGTGGCCCAATCCTTTTTGTAGCAAAGGACAAGCCGGAACGATCTCTTATAGTAAGTAAAGCGTTCTCGAGGACACATGGAAATTTCATCTAGTCACTTTCATCATGTTTGTTTGATTCGCGTTCGCTACTTTGATAATTTGATATGAGGGTGGACCGGTGCTTGGGTGCTACCCTTACGTGGACAAGCCTCCCACTTATGATTACCCCCTCTCGCAAGCATCCGCAACTACGAAAGAAGAATTAAGATTACTCTAACCATAGCAGTAAACATATGGATCCAAATCAGCCCCTTATGGAATAGCGCATAAACTAGGGTTTAAGCTTCTGTCACTCTAGCAACCCATCATCTAATTACTACTCCACAATGCATTCCCTTAGGCCCAAAGATGGTGAAGTGTCATGTAGTTGACGTTCACACGACACCACTAAGGGAATCAACAACATACATATCTTCAAAATATCGAACGAATACCAAATTCACATGATTACTTATGACAAGACTTCTCCCATGTCCTCAAGAACAAAAGTAACTACTCACAAATCATAATCATGTCCAAGATCAGAGGGGTATTGAATAGCATAATAGATCTGAACATGTAATCTTCCACCAAATAAACCAACTAGCATCAACTACAAGATGTAATCAACACTACTAGCAACCCACATGTACCAATCTGAGGTTTTGAGACAAAGATTGAATACAAGAGACGAACTAGGGTTTGAGATGAGATGGTGCTGGTGAAGATGTTGATGAAGATTGGTCCTCCCACGATGAGAGGATCGCTGGTGGTGTCGATGGCAACGATTTCCCCCTCCCGGAGGGAAGTTTCCCCGGCAGAATCTCTCCGCCGGAGAGCAAAAGTCCTTCTGCCCAAGTTCCGCCTAGAGACGGTGGCGCACCGTCCCGAAAGTCTTCTCTATATTTTTTCTAGGGAAAAATGACTTATATACCAGAAAATGGGGGCCAAAGGCTGGCCAGGGGCCCCACGAGCCACCAGGGCGCGCCCTGGTGCCTTGTGGGCACCTGGGTGGCCCCCTCTGGTACTTTTTGCTTTCAGTATTTTTTATTTATTCCAAAATAATTCTCCGTGAAATTTCAGCTCATTTGGAGATGTGCAAAATAGGTATCTTGACATAGCTTTTTCAGGTCCAGAATTCCAGCTGCCGGCATTCTCCCTCCTTGTGTGAATCTTGCATATTAAGTGAGAAAATGCATTAGAATTGCTCCACAAAGTGTTATATTGATCAAAAACACTATAAATAACAGTAGCAAAACATGATGCAAAATGGACATATCAAATATAAACAAACATAACTCATTACGTTGTCTTCCTTGTCCAACGTCAACTACTTGATCAAACTTGAAAATAATTAACGGGGGCTCACAATCATAGAAGATGTCAAAGATAGTATATTTATATGTGAAATCTCTCTTCCTTCAATATTCTTTCATGAATTGTTCAAGTGACCAATGTTGTGTTTGCTAACTTTCAATAAATTTTATCAATTATACTTCTTGTATGTGAAGTCATTACTCCCCATGGGATAAGCATATGAAGGATATATAATTTCATATTTATGACATTCAACTCATTCAACAATTCACTCTTAGGATATAAGTGAAGCACGAGAGTGAATGACAAACTACTCCAAAAGATATAAGCGAAGATCAATGAGCAGTCGAGTAAATAAGTAGCTATGTGAAGACTCTCTCCAAATAAAGATTTCAGATATGATAATTTTATTAAAACAACAAAAATAAAATAAAAAGGCACTCCAAAAATATCACATATCATGTGAACAAGTAAAAACTTAGGCCAACCGATATGTGTTGATGAAGAAAGGTGGGATATCTACCGGGGCATCCCCAAGCTTAGTTGCTCGAGACTTCTTGGAATATTATCTTGGGGAGCCTTGGGCATCCCCAAGCTTGAGCTCTTGTGTCTCCTTAATTCCTCTCATATCATGGCTTCTCCTAAATCTTAAAAACTTCATCCACACAAAACTCAACAAGAACTCATGAGATAAGTTAGTATAAATCAACTCAAAACCTTAACATTCTCTACTTTAGTAAATCACTAAAATTATAATTAAACATTGCATACTAAATGCCTCTACATATTTAATACTCCTATCCATAAATAGAAACATTAAACAAGCAAACATATGCAAACAATGCAACTATAACAGCAATCTACCAAAACAGAACAGTCTGTAAAAGTGGAATAGAAATTCATACTTCCCTAACACAAAAATTATGAAAAATTACCACGTGACAGAGAACTCATGCATACTTACTGTGTACAAATTTCAGATTTTTATCATGTTCTGAAAATTCACATAAATTCAGGACATAACAGAAAACTTTCTGTTTTCAAACAGCAACACATAAAATTGCAAACTGAGCATGGTAAAGGCTATACTTGGCATTTTATTGAAATAAAAGATACAAAACTATTATTCATAACAGCAAGAAAATATCAACAAAATAAAATGATGCTCCAAGCAAAACTCATATTATGTGATGAATAAAAATATAGCTCCAAGTAAGATATACCGATAGTATTGAAGATGAAAGAGGGGATGCCTTCCGGGGCATCCCCAAGCTTTGACGCTTGAGTCTTCCTTGAATATTACCTTGGGGTGCCTTGGGCATCCCCAAGCTTAGGGTCTTGCCACTTCTTATTCTCCTCATATCGATATCTCATCCAAAACTTGAAAACTTCAATCACACAAAACTTAACGGAACTTGTGAGATAGGTTAGTATGATAAAAATAAATCATCCACTTAGGTACTGTCAAGACAAGATTCATAATTGTTCTCACATAATGCCTAATGTATTATATCATTTCCACAATTTATATTACTCAATATAAGATATGGAAACACTAAAACAAGCAAACTATGCAATAAAAATAGAATCTGTCAAAAACAGGACAACATGTAGTGAGCGAAATAAAAAGCATACTTATGTAACTCCAAAAATTATGAAAAATTAGGACAGAGTAAAAAAATTGCAACTAAATATTGTGTAAAAATTTCAGAATTTTCTCACGCTCCAGTACAGAATAGAAATTCCAGCACTGGACGCAAAAGTTTCTGTTTTTGCACAGAATCAAATCAACAAGTATCCACACTATCCCAAAGGCTTTACTTGGCGCAGTATTGAAAGAAAACATATAAAACATGATTACTACAGTAGCTTAATCATGTGGACACAGAAAAATAGTAGGTATAAATATTGGGTTGTCTCCCAACAAGCGTTTTTCTTTAATCTTTTAGCTAGGCATGATGATTTTAATGATGCCCACATAAGACTAAATAATTGAAACATAATGGGAGCATCATGAAGCATATGACTAGCACATTTAAGACTAACCCACTTCCTATGCATAGGGATTTTTTGAGCAAACAATTTATGTGAGCAAGAATCAACTAGCATAGGAAGGCAAAACAAGCATGACATCAAAACTTTCAACACATAGAGAAGAAACTTGATATTATTGAGATATGTAAAAGCACATGTCCCTCTCTCATAATAATTTTCAGTAGTATCATGAATGAATTCAACAATATAACTATCACATAAATCATTCTTTTCATGATACATAAGCATACAATTTTTATTACTCTCCACATAAGCAAAGTTATTCTCATCTATAGTGGTGGGAGCAAATTCAATGAAATAACTATCATTAAAATCATGATGACAAGTTTCATGGTTATCATTATTTTTTATAACATACATGTCATCACCATAATCATCATAGATAGCAACTTTGTTGTCATAATCAATTGAAACCTCTTCCAAAATAGTGGAATCATTACTAAATAAAGTCATGACCTCTCCAAATCCACTTTCATAATTATTACAATAAGATTAAATACCCTCCAAAATAGTGGGATCATTAGTACCTAGAGTTGACACTCTTCCAAACCCACTTTCATCATTGTAATCATCATAAATAGGAGGCATGCAACCATCATAATAAATTTGCTCATCAAAACTAGGGGGACTAAAAAGATCATCTTCGTCAAACATAGCATCCCCAAGCTTATGGCTTTGCATATCATTAGCATCATGGATATTCAAAGAATTCATACTAACAACATTGCAATCATGCTTATCATTCAAAGATTTTATGCCAAACATTTTATTGAATTCTTCTTCTAACACTTTGGCACAATTTTCCGATCCATCATTTTCAAGAAAGACATCATAAAGATGAAGAAATTGAGGCAACCTTAATTCTATTTTTTTGTAATTTTCTTTTATAAGCCAAACTAGTGAATAAACAAGAAACTAAAAGATTCAACTGCAAGATCTAAAGATATACCTTCAAGCACTCACCTCCCCGGCAACGGCGCCAGAAAAGAGCTTGATGTCTACTACGCAACTTTATTCTTGTAGACTCTGTTGGGCCTCCAAGCGCAGAGTTTTGTAGGACAGTAGCAAATTTCCCTCAAGTGGATGACCTAAGGTTTATCAATCCGTGGGAGGCGTAGGATGAAGATGATCTCTCTCAAACAATCCTGCAATCAAATACAAGAAATATTTTGTGTCCCCAACACACCCAATACAATGGTAAATTGTATAGGTGCACTAGTTCGGCGAACAGATGGTGATACAAGTGTAGTATGGATAGTAGATATAGGTTTTTGTAATCTGAAATAATAAAAACAGCAAGGTAGCAAGTAACAAAAGTGAGCACAAACGGTATTGCAATGCTTGAAAACAAGGCCTAGGGTTCATACTTTCACTAGTGCAATCTCTCAACAGTGCTAACATAATTGAATCATATAACAATCCCTCAATGTGCGACAAAGAATCACTCCAAAGTTCTTATCTAGCGGAGAACATACGAAGAAATTGTTGTAGGGTACGAAACCACCTCAAAGTTATCCTTTCCAATCAATCTGTTGAGCCATCCCTATAAGTGTCACAAACAGCCCTAGAGTTCATACTAAAATAACACCATATGATACGCATCAATTAACTCTAGTCACCTAGATACTCCAATGTCACCACAAGTATCCGTGAGTTAATTATTCGATATGCATCAAACAACTTCAGATTCATAATATTCAATCCACACAAAGAACTTCAAAGAGTACCCCAAAGTTTCTATCGGAGAAAGTAGGACGAAAACGTGCAATCAACCCCTATGCCTAGATTACCCCAAGGTCACGGGAATCCGTGAGTTGATCACCAAAACATACATCAAGTGACTTAATAGAATACCCCATTGTCACCACGGGTATCTACATGCAAGACATACATCAAGTGTTCTCAAATCCAAAGTATTCAATCCGACAATAACGAAACCTCAAAGGGAAAGACTCAATTCATCGCAAGAAGATAGAGAGGGAAGAAACACCATATGATCCAACTATATTAACAAAGCTCGCGGTACATCAAGATCGTGCCAAATCAAGAACATGAGAGAGAGAGAGATCAAACACATAGCTATTGGTACTTACCCTCAACCCCGATGGTGAACTACTCCTTCCTCGTCATGGAGACTGCCGGGATGATGAAGATGGCCTCCGGCGATGATTTCCCCCTCCGGCAGGGTGCCGAAAAAGGCCTCCAGATGGGATCTCTTCGGAATAGAGGGTTGCGGCAATAGAGTCGAAGTTCTAGGTTTATTTCTGGGGTTTCCTCTATTTATAAGAATTTTCAGCGTTGGAATCACGCGAAAAGGAGTTACGAAGGGCCCGCAAGGCATCCCGGCGCCACCCTCTCGGGTCGCGCCGGGTTGCCTTGTCACCGCCTCGTGAGTCTTCTGGTCCTCCCACGAAGCTTCGGGGGTCTCTTTTTGTCCATAAAAAATCACCGTAAATTTTGGGGTCAATCCGAGAACTTTTATTTCTGCATAAAAAACAACACCACGGTAGTTCTGCTGAAAACAGCGTCAGTCCGGGTTAGTTCCATTCAAATCATACCAAAACCATATAAAATTGTTATAAACATGGCATGAATACTTCATAAATTATTGATACGTTGGAGACGTATCAATGGCCTGCGTCAAGACTCGATCACGAAAACGGTCGACAAGTCTCGCAGCTAAAAACGTCATGCTCACCCTGAGGCCGGATCCCCTCCGCTGGCAAAGAGACCTCCGCAGACGGCGGCGTTCCCAGATGCGCCGACAAGGGAATGGCTGCAATCACACCTACGGCAGATAGCCCCGCCGGGACTCGGGGAGCGACCCTGAAAACAAACCCAGGAGATCAGAAAGGGAGCTAGCAGACGTCCAAGCAGAGGCTCAAGGACAGCAGAAGCGGCTTACGGCGTGACCGGCGGCACATGCCTTCTCCGAACTGGCATCGGGGCGATCAGAGGGATCTGTAGTCCCGGAGACCTCACGACACTTTCAAGGGGCTCACTGTTGGACGGGGTCTCCTCCCGACTGCCGTGGCGTAACCTTTTCAAAGGCTGACGCGACGTGTTGACGGCCGCCTCTTCGCCATCGTTACCGCCCCCGTCTTCTTCGATGTCCTCAGCCTCCTCGTTGCCCTCGACGTCCTAGGCGGCATCAGCATCACCGTCACCGTCCTCTTCGTCACCGTCGTCGTCACCGCTCCTGCCGCCACCACCGCTGGACGGGGAGGCGCCGTCCTTGTCGTTCTCCAGGTCCCCGGAGGCCTCTGTCTGCGCTTATGGAGCCCGCTTCCTCCCCCGATAGGAGTCGGCCTCCTCGCGAGAAGGCCCGGAGGGGGCGACAACCATGAGGGCAGCCAGGGCAGGGCTGACCTACTGGCCCAACATCGGAGGCTCGGAGAAAAAGGCCTGGAAGGTGGCGAAGTCCTGAAACAAGGGAAAGAGCGAGGTTTAAACATCTAAAACTCCGAAGACAAGCAAGAAAGCTGCCGACACGGTGCTTACACTGCCAGGAAGGAGGTCGGCCAAGAAAGGCCGCACGGTCTCTTTGTTAGACCTCGCAATAGCGTCAGGCCCGACCAAGCCACTGAGAAGCGCGTCAATCGCCCCGGCACCCAGCTCCTCCTGGGAGACCCGCGCGGGGTCCATGGGCCCTGCGTATTGGGACATCAAAGAACTCCGAGCCCGCAACGGAAAGACGCGACGCGCCACCCACGTCCGCACGATGTGGCCCCTGGTCAACCTGCCTTTCTTGAAGCGGGCGGTGGCCTCCGCGAGAACTTTGACCTCCGGGGTCGGCTTGGAGAGCAGGGCCCATGAGAGCAACTTCGGGGGGGGGGGGGGGCTCGATCGCGAAGGCCGGCAGGTCGCCGCTGAGACCCTCCATGTAGAACCACGACTTGTGCCACTCCTGAATGGATTTTGTGAGGTCAAAGGAAAAGAAGGTAGAGTTGGGGCGGACCTGCAGGATGGCTCCCCTGAGGTCGCAAACGGCTTCCTCGTTCGATTGAACATAGACCCGAAAGAAATAGTGGAACAAGTCAAAGGGCGGTGCTATCCCAGGATAGCACTCGCAGAAGGTGATAAAGTTCGCGATATGCAGAACTCCATTGGGCGGGATGTAGTGAAGCTGACACCCAAGAAAGTAAAGCAGGCCGCGCATGAAAGGATGAAGCAGGAAGCCAAGCCCCCTCTCGAAGTACCCTTAGCACAGGATGTGCTCGCCGGCACGGGGCTCCGGTGGAACTTCCCCGCTCGGGATGCGCACCTTCAGACCCACGGGCATGGACAAGACGTCCTTGTAGCCCTTGATCTCACCCTCCATCACCACGGACGGGAACTATTTCCCGGTAGATTTGGGCGTAACGCGCCTTGATCTCGCCCCCTTGTTGGGAGCAGCCCTTTTTCCCTTCCCGCCGGTAGGTCTGGAAGGCGGCTCTGAGCCAGAGACCTCTCTCTCTCCCTCTCACTCCTCGTCTTGGCCATCGGCGGCGAGGGAACAGGAGTAACGGGAACGAGGCGGCGGCGCGTTGAAGCTTTCGAGACGAACAAGGGGCGAAATAGAATTAGGTAGGGTTGTGGAACCCCCTGTTTCCCTCTCCTTTAAGGCTTCAGGACTCGAGGTGCCGTCCACAGCGGAACGGACCACTTTTCCCGTCTTCTTGGGAAAGCTTTCCTTTTCCCCCTTTTCTTTTGCAGAAGATGGAGGCGATAATTACGGTTGGGTCCTTTCTTAAGGGCTTAAGACGAATTACCTACTACATCGAATCGACGTCTAGACCGAAGGGACAACCGATTCCTTGGGCACACAGAACTCAAAGGCTATCCGGGCTCTTAAGGGACAAGGTGAAGAAGGAGCCCGCCGGAGATCTTGCGACCCTCTCTACGACCCCCGCCACGCTCGGGGGCTACTGACGGGGTCCTGTACAAGGGGTGGCTAATACCAAGGAGCCCGGCCTCGTCAACTGCAAGGGGGGCCAACAGGCCCATGGCGTGATGCTAACCCTAAGGAACCCAAAGACCTTCTTGACGCCCAAGACTAGAGGACGGCAGCGTCCCCAGATCTCATCTAGCTTGTAAACCCTAGACCTCTCCTGTCTATATAAAGGGGAGGTCTAGGGTTTCTCTTGATCCATCTATCCACAGATAGGAGAAACTCTCGGTAGCAACACCATACACCATTGTAACCCCTCGCACGAGGTATCCCTCCATTATGAATAACCAAAACCAGCAGGACGTAGGGTATTACTCTCCGGAGACCTGAACCTGGATAAACCCCTCGTGTGACCTCCGATCCATGACTTCCAACTATGCTTGGACCCCAACCGAGGGATCTGACGAAAATCTGCTCCGTTAACTATGTCGTTCGGCCTCAAGAACGTGGGGGCTACGTATCAGCGAACGATGCAAAAATGCTTCAACAAGCAGATTGGAGTAAACGCAGAGGTCTACATCGATGACATCATGGTCAAGTCCAAACAAGGCTCCAGCCTTCTCGACGACCTCCAGCAGACCTTCGACAACCTCTGTAACTTCAGCATGAAGCTAAACCCCGAAAAGTACATCTTCAGGGTCCCTGCCGGACAACTACCAGGATTTATCATATCCCGGTGGGGGATAGAGGCGAACCCCGAAAAAATTCAAGCCATAGTGGACCTCGAGCCCCCAGAAACGATGTGTGAAGTGCAGAAGCTCGCAGGATGTGTAGCAGCCCTGAGCAGATTCATCTCACAACTGGGCGAGAAGGCCCTGCCCCTGTATCGCCTCCTCAAAAAGGGTGACAAGTTTTACCAGAGCGACAAATCCAAGCAAGCATTCACCGACCTCAAGAGACTACTACAATCAAACCCATTCCTCGTTTCCCCAGCCCAATCAAAACCCATGCTGCTATACATAGCGGCGACCACCCAGGTGGTCAGTGTGGTCATCGTCGTGGAACGGGAGGAGGCCAGAAAGGTGCAACACCCGGTGTACTACATCAGTGAAGTGCTCACACCTTGCAAGACCAGATATCCACACTACCAAAAGATCACCTATGGTGCATTTATGGCCGCAAGGAAGCCGCGGCACTACTTTCAGGCAAACCCAATAATGGTGGTTAGCCACACACCGCTCTCTGACATCATCAACAACAAGGACGCCACAGGCCGGGTAGCAAAGTGGGCAATCGAGCTCTCGTACAAACCACACACGGCAGTCAAGTCACAAGCTATCGCCGATTTCCTGGTGGAATGGACAGAAGCCCAGCAGGTCCCCAAGAACATTGACCTCGAGTACTGGACAATGTACTTCGACAGGTCGATGATGGTGCAAGGACTAGGGGTTGGAGTGGTCCTCGTCTCCCCAAGAGGTAAAAAATGAACTACGTCCTACAACTCCACTTTCGGGACTCCTACAACTCCACTTTCGGGACTCCAACAACGTGGCAGAATATGAAGCTCTCCTTCACGGGCTCAGAATAGCGGCCTCCATGGGCATTCGACGCCTCACCTGTCGAGGCGACTCCGACCTCGTGGTTCAACAGGTCATGAAGATGTTCGACACAAAAGATCCCAAGATGGCACCGTACTGTGCTGCCGTCCGGGCACTCAAAGGAAAGTTTGACGGACTAGAACTGCATCACGTAAAAAGAGGAGATAACATTGCAGCCGGTAACTTGGCACGCGTCAGGGATGGTGTCCTGGACTAGGGGGTACTCACCACGTCGTCTCCCGACCAGGTGGATTGGGCCGAGGACCCCCATGGCGGTTCAGGATTGGACTACTTCGGGCAGTCCATGACATATACGAGGAAGATTCCACAAGACTTGGTGATCAAGACAAGGACTCCTCTCCACCAACGTAGCCGACTAGGACTCCTGTTATCGTAGGCCTCTGGTACATTATATAAGCCGAGGCTAGGCTAGTCGATAGGTCATGGAATCACATAGATACACACATCATCCCCTAGGTTTAGAGCACATCTTACGATCTCGAGGTAGATCAACTCTGTACCTTGATACATCCATAATACAAACAAGAGCAGGACGTAGGGTATTACCTCCTTAGAGAGGGTCCGAACCAGGGTAAATCTTTGTGTCCCTTGTCTCCTGTTAACTATCGATCCGATCTCACAGATCGGACCCCCCTACCCGAGATCTGCCGGTTTTGACACCGACATTGGTGCTTTCATTGAGAGCTCGCTGTGTGATCGCAAAGGATCGATGGCTCGTCTGCAGATTGACAGCAGTTTTTTCTGCACAGCGGATTCGTGTTCGCCGTCCCCATCTCCTTGAGCGTCGCTTTGATGATTGCTTCGGTGGAATTGTGTAGAATTGAGTCTACAACAACCATGTAAAATTTTGTCGCGTTTCGATGGAGGAATCTCCGGCAATCTCCAATATACCGGAGCCCTTTTGAGTCTGGACGGGAATCTGAATGAGTTTGGGGCCAGGAGTATAGCGTACAACTCGGACATCCTTTGGAAGATCCAACCGTTCATCGGCTGAGGAATTCCTATATCGACCACCCCTCAAACTTTCAGCTCGATCCGACTGTTCAAACTCCGAGACGAGTCCGAGGAGTGCATCAATTTTCGGATCTATTTTCTGCGCGAAAACGAATCCGACCCGAGTTCATCTTTCTTCGTGAACGGGATATTGGACATCCTTTTTGGAGCAATTTTTTTCTTAGGGTATTGTGTGTTGTTCTCAAACACGTGCCCACAAATTTTAAAGCCTTTTCCAAGCTAATCTTCCCCATCGCGTTGGTGTCAAACCGGCCCGACAACGTCGCTCCACGGCTGCCGACCTGCGCTAGATAGATCATCGCTTCGTCGAGCCGAGGTCAACCTCATCGGATCATCACCTCGGCAAGCCGACCAAGAGTTCAGCATCGTGAAGGCTAAATCATCACCAGAATCGTCGCCCCATGGATTACACGGGGCGGGCAGACTGTCATCGCCGCGCGGTTACTTCATCAAGCTGGCATCAACCGTGTCACAAGTTTTGACCTGTGTCGGCATCGCCGTGCTGCCTCTTCTTCAAGCCAACATCCAACACGCTGACCTGCTTCGACTCGTCGGCTGACATGGAGGCTTCGACACCTCGGCTGGACCGGGGGCTTTGCCATCTCTTTATCAACCTACTCCGGGAACTTCGGCGTCACCAGCCGACCAGCTTTGTCACGTTAGCTGGACCGGGGGCTTCGCCTCGCCACATTGACCGTGCTGCGTCGTCACTTCATCAAGCCGAGCTCTTCGCTCGGGCACCTCGGTACCGGCTTGGGGGCTGGGACCTCGACCCGCCGCAAGCTCGGCCCACATCATCAACACCGAGCACATTAACCAGCTAAGTTGCTTTCATGCTCAACCTTTTCAATTTTTAAATTTCTGTGCGGTTCAACCAAGCATTATATTTGTGTTAGACAAACAAGCTATTTGTTAAAAACTTAGTTTGTTAAAAACGTTGTTTGTTAAAAACACTTCTTTTTTCCATGTTAACCGGGGGCTCTTAAATTTATATGAGCCATTTTATAATAAATGTGTTTTCTTCTTGGTCGTTGCAAAGTATTTTTCTACTACTCCTTTCTCTGACGCGAGTGCTTGGTCAATAGCCGGATAGCCTGGTTTCTCTTTAAAGCCGCTCGAGTTTACTTTGATAAAATGGCCTGAGAAGCACTCCGCCTTCGGGATAGGAGGTTTAAGCGGAAGGCTGGCCCACTTGAAGTCTGAAGATCAGATGTATCATGTTAAAGCACGACAGAAGCACAACTTAATTTTAAGACCAATTTCGGATTGGCACCAAAAGACTTGATTCAATGTAGACGTAAAGTTTTCACATAAGTTTTTTTTGGTTTTTTCGAGCTTATGACACCTTTAACCTGTTTTATGTTTTTCTTTCAGGAGGCGGGGTGTCGGTGTATAAAACATGGGTATTTTATACCCTGACTTATGCACAGGCAGTGGTAACAACCTCGATGGCTAGGGCTTGCCGGGAGGAACCAATGCCAAGATCAAGATTCGAAGCCTAGTTATAAAGACACTAGGAAGAAGATCAAGACAAGACATCAAGAAACCCCTGGCTGATGCTCGGGATGAAGATGGTACTTGACAGCAAGGCTCGAGCCGGCAAGGTGAAGACACGACAAGCTCCGTGCCGGCAAGCCCATGCTGGCCCGTCTGTGCTCCATCTCATCGAGCAGCTAGTCGCTAATCGGTGAGGTGTCGAGCGCACAGGCGGTTTGGTGAGGCTTGTCGGGGCACATGTCAGCCTGCTAGAAGGAGAATTAGCTTTAATGACACCCGTCCAGGAAGCGTGTCAAGATAATAAGAGGTAGCTGGGCGAGCGGTGCAGAAACCTTGCCGAGGCTCCTCCTCCACATGACACCTAACGGCGCAATAAATGCCTTTGTCCTAATCCGGCAGATTTAGGTATAATAGCACTGTTTGCTATCTAATCAACTTGTAAAGACTGTTTTGCCACTGTGGTTACCCCTTGAGCTATAAAAGGAAGGCTAGGGCAACCTTTACAAGGGTCGACACTTTGCTCATTTTGCATGCGTAGCTGCTCTTCCTGCACCTTGCCGGCAAGAAGCGCTCCTTGTACTTGAACTCAAACACATCCAATATACAAAGCAGGAGTGGGGTTTTACACCTCACGGTGGTCCGAACCTGGGTAAAATCCTTTGTGTTCTCTGTTGATTCTGCTCTTTGTGCTTGCGCATTCCCCTAGCCGAACCGCAAAGGGGCTAGATGGCCCCATAGATGGTCGTACACTCGACATCTTTGGCGCGCCAGGTAGATAATAAAGATACTGGATCGCTCGCCTTCAGTCTGCCGAGCTGATGATTGAAATGGTAGGAGCTGACTTCCTCCAGTGATGCATCGCGCCACTGCAGAGAAGGCAAAGGTGCACCTGGGAGTACCAGAATGCTGGCGATATCATGCGGTTGTACCCAGGACTCGGCAACAACTTGACGGTCATGCAGCACATCAGCCTGTGTCATCAATTATTCAGAGTCTCCGGCAAGTTCCACTTGTCAGCCTAGGTCGTGCCGCTGCATATCAACTCCGCCAAAGATTCCATTGTGGCCATGATGCCGGCGTGTAACGCCCAAGGAGTTGAAGCTAGCTGGGAGCTGCCCTCACTCGAGGACGAGATGACTTGGGCTTCAAACAAATAAAGAAGAAGCATTAGTGGTGGAGAGAGAAGCAGATAATGAAGAAGCAGATGTGGCAAGCCCGTCAAGCGACAAACCGGAATCTTCTCCGGCAGAGTCTGGTGCCGACAAGTCAAGATCAGCGCAAGCAGATGCAACAAATCAGCTAGTAATGCCGAAGAAGAAGATGGTGCAGCGGCCAGTTTACTTTGTTAGTTCCCTTTTACAGGGGGCTAGATCAAGGTACTCCGGTGTGCAGAAGCTGCTTTTCGGCCTTCTCATGGCCTCGAGAAAGCTGCGCCATTACTTCCGAGCACATGAGATTACCATCGTCACTCGCTTCCCATTGCAACGTATTTTGAGGAATCCAGATGAAACTGGCAGGATAGTGGAGTGGGCGCTGGAACTGTCAAGTTTTGCACTTAAGTTTGAGAGCCCTTCAACTATTCAGAGCAGAGCTTTGGCGGAGTTCATTGCCAACTGGACGCCAACGCAAGACGAATAAATTCAAGAAACAGCTCTCCCCGGCAAAGAAACACCTAAGGAGTGGATCATGTACTTTGACGGTGCCTTCTCGCTGCACGGCGCCGGTGCCGGAGTGCTGCTTGTCGCACCCACCGGAGAGCATCTCAAGTATGTGGTACAAATGCATTTTCCTATGGAGATGTGACGCTCCCGACTCGATCGTGCACTAATCATACACGCAAATGCACACGATTAAGCCCAGGGACTCACGGGAAGATATCACAACACAACTCTAGACACAAAATAAAATAATACAAGCTTTATATTACAAGCCAGGGGCCTCGAGGGCTCGAATACATAAGGTTGAGCACAAGCGTTAGCGGAAGCAACATCATCTAAGTATAGACATAAAGAGTAAACAAGTTAGCCTTAAGAAGGCTGAGCAAAACAACGACATCTAGATCGAAAAGGCGCAGGCCTCCTGCCTGGGAGCCTCCTGTCTACTCCTGGTAGTCGATCTCCATGTAGTAGTAGGCTCCACCGTGGTAGTATTAGTCATCGGTGGGATCAGCTGGCTCCGGGGCAACGTCATCTGATCGCAACAATCGGGTATGGGGAAAAGAGGTAGCAAAGCAACCGTGAGTACTCATCCAAAGTACTCACAAGACTTACATCAGAACTATTCTATTTATGCATCAGTATCAAATGAAGGGGCTATATCTGTGGACTTTACTGCAGAAATGCCAGAAAAGAGGGGAAGGCCTAGCCTATCGAAGACTAGCATTCTTCGGCGCCTTGCAGGATTAGAAGAGTGCAGATTAGTATCATAACATATAATAGTAAGTAATAGTAGCAATGCCCAGAGATCCTTCCTCGACTCCCTGCGAGAAAGCAATCTCGGAGCTAACAAATTATTAAGTAACTCAAGTATCCAGTTCAAGTTGTAGTAGATAAGGATACAACACTGAGCGTCCTGTTACCGTGGACACGGCTATTCGAATAGATAACTTCCCTGCAGGGGTGCACTACTGTTACCCAACACGCTCGATTACCTCTGGCCAGACACACTTTTCCGGGTAATGCCCAACCTCGGATAACCGACATGACGTAGTCCTACCTAGGCTCTGCAGAGAGGTCCCCGCCGGTCTACAACCTAAGCGCTCAGGGGTCTTGGGCCCATCGCCCTTTGCACTCCGGGTCGTTGTGAGGACGGTGGATACCAGCGCCACCCCTCTCCTGGATGGCACGATCCGACTGTGCCACAATGCTGAACTGGACGTCTGACAGAGCTTTCGGCTGATACATACGGCGCCGAGGGCCTCATTAAACCATTATCCCGCGTGGTGGTAGCGCGTATAGGCCAGTGGCCAACTCAGATCAAATACCCAAATCCGTTAAGCGTGTTATTAGTATCTCGCGGACACGAACAGGGCTCAAGGCTCACCTCTGACCCCCTGCCGCACCGACTAGGTAATCCTTGGTCCAATGACCAGGGACCAGGCCCACCTCTCTCCTAGGTGGTCTCCACCTACCCTGTCGTTCTGCCACAATAATCTCTCGCGGGTGCCCTCCTAGCCAACCCGACTTCCAAAGAACTGATGTAAAGATCAAAGTACCCATGTGTCCGTAACATCAAGGGGGAATCCGAGGAATCACGCTCGTTGGATTCCCACTTGATGTAACCATCAAGGTGAACTTGGAGGAATCACCCGCGATAAGTTCACACTTGATGAGCTGTACGACAGAGGCGTCATCGGAGGTGGTGAAAGAGGAATCACCCTCGATAACCCACAACCAACTAGCTTGGCTACAGAGATACCATCTGTAGTCATGTAAGAGGTATCACCCTCGGCACTCGATATTAGCTCCGTAGAGTCGTACAACTTAGGGGGTGGTGCAGTGCTGTGTCGGTCTCTATACATCGATCACATTGATCGGGGCACCAGTAACAAAGCGGGGCAACAGGGACAAGGGTGAGGGGTCACTGATGGATCACTAAGCAACCTATACTAAGCATTTAGGTCAACAGGTAAAGTATCAACAACAGGTTACAAAATCAGGCTATGCATCAGAATAGGAGCAATCAATTACAGTAGCAAAATCTAATGCAAGCATGGGGGAGAAAGAATAGGCGATATAGGGATGATCAAGGGGGTTTGCTTGCCTGGAAGCTTTACTGAAAAGGAAGAAGGGTCGTCGGTGACGTACAGTCCTCGGGGGCAACGTCGGTCTCGGGGTCTACCGGAGAGAAGAGGGGGAGGAAACAGATAAATACATAGCAAACAAAAGCACTCACAGAGCACGACATGGCAATATGCAATGCAGGGGTGACCTAATACATCTCGAAGCAATTTTAGTTAACCTAGGAATTACACTAGAATTATTATACGGTATTCAGGCACTATTCATTTGCCAGAAATAGGCCTAAAGTTACAGGTTCACCTACTTAGAGGATTCTAACATGAATGCAGATGACATATTCGGATTCGTCATATTTTATTGATCATTTTTCATATATAAATTATTTTCATCTGAGTTACGGTTTATTTTATATGATTTTTCAAAGTTTTAATTATTTTCTGGATTTTTGGACTTATTTTAATTTCGAAATAAACTAAATGTTAAATGCTATGGGTACACAGAAAGTGTACCCACAGATGTGCTAGTGTGGCTGACAGTGGGCCCAGTCAACTACCCAGTCAGAAGTTGACTGGGTCAACGTTGACTGGGTCAATGTTGACTGGTCAAGGGTTCAGTCAGCAGAGGCTGACTGATGGGCCCTCTGCTGAGTCAGACTCAGCTGAGCTTATCTGAATGAATAGTAACATGGGCCCCACATGTCATACACAGTGGAGCTAACAGTAATTAACTTAATTAAACGGGGATTAATTAGGGGGTGGGGCCCAGTGTCAGTGGCTATTTAGGGTAGTTTAATTAGTGCACTAATTAACGCGGTCAGATTAGCGAGTTGGGGCCCACCGGTCATACACACAGGGGCGAGGTTAGTGGCTAATGACGATGGAGACGTCAGCCGGCCGGCGTTCAGCCGCCGGCGACCATCCAGCGTGGCGGCGAGGCTCGGAAACGCCCGTCCGGCCACAGATCGAAGCGCGAGACGGCGCGTTCGAACGCCCACACCATTCCGCGCGCAGTGGTGGTGGTGGTTCGACCGGGAATGGCCGGAAACGACGTCGGCGACTAGCGAGGCGGACGCCGGAGCTCGGCCAAATGCGGATCTAGGCATAGGGGGCACCAGGCGATGCGTGCGTGCACGCGTTAGCCTCTTGGGAGCACCAGGAGCTCGATGCGAGGCTCAGGCACGCGTTACAGCGGCCCTAGCTACAACGGCGACTAAATGCGGCGGCGGAAGCTTCGGCAATGGCAGCGGCAAGGCGGGGCTCGAGCGCGAGGAAGAAAGAGAGGGGATCTAACGGGGAGCTCACCGAGGAGCGCACGAGTGGCTCGATGAAGGGTTAGGAGCAGCAGGCGTAGTGGATCGACGCGACGGACGGCGGTGACCGAGGTTGGGGAAAAGCTCGGTCTGCTCGTGTAGTGGCGCAGAGCTCGGGCGGTGGCGCGCAGGCAACGTAGGGGAGGCAGGCGGAGCTCCTGGACACCACGGCAGGTCATGTGGTGGTCGGTGGCCGCGACGGCGAGGCAGCGCGATGACTGCAGCATTTGGGAAGGAGCTCCAGATCGAGAAGAAGAGGGGGGAGAGGCAAATGGGGGCTAGGGTTCGCTCCAGGGGGGCGAGGGAGGCCTTATCCACGCGGGGAGACGGCGGGATGGCCGGCGCGTGGCCATCGGTGGCTCGGGCGCGCGCGGCGTCGACACGCCAGGAGGGAGACGACCAGCGCTGGGCTGGGCCGTGGGCGCTGTAGCACTTAGGCGCAGCCGCACAGTAGTGTTAGGCCTTTTTCTAATCTCCTCTTTTTGTTTTATTTTCCAGTAGCTACTCTGCCTTTTATTTTTGCCCTAAATGACTTTGGTAAAATGTGAATCCAGTCTCAATAAATGATATACAATATTTCTCACTGCCACAAAAAGTTTGGAGGCCAGATGATTTTATTTGAATTTTTAATAAATGAAAATGGATTAATGGGGCTGATTTGGTCACTGTTTTTGGATGTTAGTGTAAATTTTGAAATCCAAATAATGTTGATTTTATTTTTATAATTGCTTTGGGATTATTTGCAATATTATGAACTATTTTGTTTACAAGTTTGGAGTTTTTCTAATTTCACTTGTTATTTGAATTTTGAATTTGAGTTGAATTATTTTCTAAATGCAATTTATTTAGGATGATCATGATGACATGGCTAATTAATTAGCTTAATGACAGGGTTGAGATCTGGGGATGTTACAGGAGAAGGCTGCAAACAACACTGCTGAGTACGAAGGACTCCTTGCCGGTCTCAGGATCGCAATTGACCTTGGAATCAGAAAGTTGATCATCCGTGGAGACTCGCAGCTCATTGTGAAGCAAGTGAACAAAGATTATCAGAGCCCATTGATGGAAGCATATGTGGAAGAAGTGAGGAAATTAGAAGAACACTTTGACGGATTGCAAACAGAGCACATTCCTCGTGCGAAAAACAACATTGCTGATCATTTGTCAAAGTGTGCTGCCCAGAAGCTTCCTGTGGAACCGGGAACTTTTGTGCTCCATTTAACTCAACCATCAGTCACCCCATCAGTGCAGACAAACAAGAGAAGAAAATTGAACACTGGTAAGTACTTCCCGGCAGAGCTCCTAGAAGCCGCCGGCAAGGAAGTTGCCGGTAGCAACACGTCTGCCGGTGAGCAGCGGTCTTGCGCAGAACCTCAGATTCTTGCCGTCGAGGCAAGCGCTCCCGCAGTCGAAGAGATGCCTTTAGTCCTTGTCGTCGAGCCACAGGCTCCGGCATGGGCACAACAAATCTTCCTCTTCCTTCAAACAGGAGAACTTCCCGATGATCAAGAAGAAGCCGAAAAAGTAGCCCGACAGTCAAGTATGTATCAGTTTGTTGACAACATTCTGCACAAAAAAGGCCAAATGAAGATGGACTGAAGCTGTTGGCGGAGATACATGGAGGCATATGTGGCTCTAACATAGGATCAAGGGCCCTTGTCGGCAAAGCTTTCCGGCAAGGCTTCTATTGGCCCACTGCTCTCCAAGATGCAACTGAGCTAGTAACCAAGTGTGAAGCATGCCAGTTCCATTCAAAGAATATCCATCAGCCAGCACAAGCCCTTCAAACAATTCCACTCTCCTGGCCCTTCTCTGTCTGGGGGCTTGATATCTTGGGCCCTTTCCCCCGTGCTACCGGGGGCTTTGAGTTCTTGTACGTTGCAATCGATAAGTTCACAAAGTGGCCAGAAGTAGAACCAGTGAGGAAGGTGACAGCACAGTCAGCCGTCAAGTTCTTTAAAGGATTAGTTTGCCGTTTTGGTGTTCCTAACAGAATCATCGTGGACAATTGCACACAATTCACGAGCCGCGCCTTCATGCAATACATCCAAGACCTTGGAAGCAAGATTTGCTTTGCATTCATTGCTCACCCGAGAAGCAATGGCCAAGCGGAAAGGGCAAATGCTGAAGTGCTACGAGGCCTCAAGACGAGAACTTTTGACAAGCTACACAAGTGCGGAAGGCGCTGGATTGATGAGTTGCCGGCGGTTCTTTGGTCACTCAGGACGACACCAAATCGAGCTACCGGCCAAACACCCTTCTCCCTAGTCTATGGTGCAGAGGCGGTGCTCCCCACGGAACTCACATACGGGTCACCTCGAGTGCTTGCTTACGATGAATCACAGCAAGAGTAGCTATGACAAGATGATGCCACACTCCTTGAGGAGGACCGTCTTCGAGCTGCTATGCGAGCTGCACGCTACCAGCAAGCTTTGCACCACTATCATAGCCGTAAAGTACGTGCTCAAAGCCTTGAGGAAGGCGACCTTGTTCTTCAGCGCGTTCAATCCGCCAAGGGATCCAACAAGTTGACGCCAAAGTGGGAAGGCCCTTATCGGGTAGTACGAGTCACCAGACTTGGCGCAGTCTGTCTGGAGACCGAAGATGGCATCCCAGTGCAAAACTCATGGAACATTGAGCATCTTCGAAAGTTCTATCCATAAGGCGCAGTTGCCGGGACCACCGGCAATACCTTTTGGCAAAGCCTTGTCGGCAGACATGTAGCCCTATGTACAAAGCCAGGAGCAGATCCTGTGCATAAGTGAAATAAAGCTAAGTGTTTCACAACTCTTTGTTAAGTACATTTTCGCTTATGTATGATTACATGTGATGTTGTGTTATACTTTGCCTTGTTTGAAATGAGTAATAAGCCGTCATGGCATTCATCCACTCCTTTCTCTTCTTTCTTTTTCTCAAAAGGACAGAAGGTTCCCTCACGTGAAAGTTTCGGGGGGGGGGGATGATGGTGTAGATGCCACCAAATGATGTTCAAGTGATCCTTTTGTAACAAGAAACGTGACAAAGAAAAGAAAGCTAAGCTGAAAAACTTTGAAATAATTTCTTTGTTGTATTTGCAATCTTTGTTGAACGATTTGTGTCTTCGTATGAGAAACCTGCACGCTAAGGGACCTTGCCGTAACCAATCACGCTCTTACTTTGTTTCGAGTCCGCTCAACAACTTAAGCAGCTGCGTTGGAACTGACAAAGGTAAAACTTGCCAGCAGCGGCACTCCTGGCAGGCTGCTAAGGATCCGTCCTCAAGCGCTCGCGGCAAAAGTGTGCGCACCGACAAGTGTCCGGCAAGCGTAGGGTATATAGCTCATACAAAGGCAGAATAAGACAAGGAAAATAGCATACATTCATTTCAAAATAACTTAAGGTAAATTACATCTCAAGCAGAGTGCAGAATCTAACTTAAGAATAGATGCATCTTTCGCATGATGACACTGGAGGCAAATGCAGCGACAAGGTTAATTCTGAAGGTCGCCTTCGTGCCGGGGAACAAGAAGGACCTTGTCGGCTAGTGGAGCAACAACCTTGTCGATGGTTGTGACATCGGTGTTCTCCGGAAGGCGCCTGAATATCCCGGAGAGATCAACGTCAGGGTTCCGGTAGGCGATCTTGACGAGCACTTTGTAAAGGATGTCGCGGCCGAACTTGCGGGACTCATTAGCAAATGAAGCGGACCTGTCCTCATGATAATTCTTCAAAGCATCAATGAGGCCTTCGAAGAATTTGGTCAATCTGGCGCTGGCGGTCTCCTTGTCATTTACAATGAAGCTCCAGCTCCTCATGTCCATGACGGCAAGTTGGGAAGTTTTGCGCTCGCCTATGTTAACAAGCTTGTTTGTCCAAAGGGAGAGCACCTCTCGCAGCTCAGTGAATTTATTCTCGGTGTCTTCCCGGGAGGTCTCTTCTGCATCAAGCTTCTCCGTCAAGATTACCTCCCTTTCTTTGGCGGACTCAAGATCTTTTTCTAGGGTGATAAGCTTGGACCTCAGATCCTCCACCGCCTTGCCGGTCGTGTCGAGATCTTGGTTCTTGGATGCAAGCTACGTCTGCAGCTCCCCTAGGGTATGAGCTGCCTTCTGCGCTTCACCTTTGAGGACCTCGATCTCCTTGCTATTGGCGGCAAGGTCTTCCCTCAGTTTGTTCACATGAGATTCTAAATCTGCCTTGGTAGTGGCAGCAGCAGCAGCAGCATTATCTGTAGCTTCCTTGAGCTTGGCGGCACTTTCTCGAGCTTGGGTTTCGATAGATTCCTTGTGATTCTTCTCCAGCTCTTGGGTCCTTTGCTCAAGGAGCTTTTCAATCTCTTCATCCTTGCCGCAAAGTTTGACGGCAAGGGCCTCTTCTTACGCAGCAAGATTCTTTTCACGGGCATTAAGCCGTGCTTTGCGCTCTGCCAGCTTGTCGTCCAAAGCTGTCGCCTTCTCCTGGGCGGCAGCAAGCTTCTCCTCTTGCCTCCTTAGATTGTGGGATTGACTGTTGTACCAAGTGCGGATATCCTCCGCCTTCTTCTTTAGCTTCTCTTCGACCACCTCCAGAGCTATGTGTTCTGCTTGAAGCTTGTCCCATCGCTTACCATAGCGTTCTTGCACATCCCTAAGACCAGTAGCCATGGTCTCTAGGAAGGTGAGATCTGCTGTGCTATCGGTAGCATTATCGGTTTTGAGAGTACTTTGGGGGATCGAGGCGAGGATACGGGCAATCTCCTCGTCAAAGTTTAGCTCTCCTGTGCCTGATGAACTGGGGGCTTCAGATTCTTGCTGGGGAGCAGTGAGCATCAAGACATCCATCGAGGCTTGGGTGGTTGGCACGGTTTTGTGAGCAGTAGGGTCTGGCTTGTCAGCGACAACCACCACCATTTCTGTGCTTGCTTGGGGGGGACGGATGTGTTGTCGGGAGACCTTCTCTGCTCCCCGACAACTTCCTTTGCCTCCTCAGCAGCAGATTTGGCGGCCTCTTCAGCAGAGATCTTGGCAGCTTCATCGGCAGCGCTCTTAGCAATTTCTGCCACGTCTGCAAGGATTTCTCCCTCTTCGGGAGAAGTTGGATCTGCAAGATGGAGCAGAAGCGAAAGCAAAAAGTGATTTAGTTTACAAGTTAATTTCAAGAAAACAAAATTTTTGGGCAAGTGCTTAAAGGACAAGTGGATTACCTGTTGGTGTTCGTTGAGGAAGGGTGTTTCCTTCCCGGAAACTTCAGTTGCCGCTGCACGATCACCGACAGCCTCACTTGCCGGGACAATTTCGGTGCGGACGGGCTCATCAGCGGAGGCCCTTGTCGGAGAAGCGCTCTCCAGGACGATGGTTGATGGAGGAACCACATCAGGATCCGCCTCTTGGCGCTCTTCCTCTTGGCAGCTTCCTCCCATCTCTTTGTTGGGCTCAGGAAGAGAAACTTCAGTGCCAACGCCTGCGAGCGGGAACTGCACAACGACTTCACGCATGGGGCTGGGCAGGGGGCTGGCGACAATGGTATCGGTAGATGTGGCCCCCTGCCCAGCGCTTGCCATGGGTTCGTGCTCTGTTGCACCTCTCGTTTGCTTCGCCCTGTGTACGAGTGGTTCTGTATCCCTGTGAAGACAAAAGAAGTCAAGTCAAAAGACAGTCAAGACAAAGATCAAGATTTGATGAAGATAAATAATTATGCTTACTCTTCATCTTCGGATTCGCTGAGAATGGAGAGGTCATATCTCACTGGCGGAGGCGACTCCCTGGCTCTCTTGATTGCCGGTGGAGGCGAAGATGGCTGGTGAGAAGACTCAACTTCACCGGCAACTCTTTGCTGGAGTGGTGGACGTTGAGCTCGAGGACACCGAGTCGATTGCCGGCGCACTTCTTGTTGCTGGCCAGTTCTGGTGGTCGTCTTCTTCACAGTAGGGCCAGCCCCTAACGAAGAAGGTCACACTGCCTCTTGGTTAGACGCCTTTTGAAGAATGTGTGCTTTCTTCTTCGGGCCTTGAAGATCTCCTTCTTCTTCGGCTTCATCGGCAACCTCTTCCCCGGCAGGCTCCTCCTGATGCTCTTCGGCAACTTCTTCTTCAGGGGTCTCTTCCTCTTCCTCAGTTGCCATAGCCCGGGAACCGTTGGCCTTGCCGGCCTTCAAGGCTTCTTCGGCCCTGTAGGTAATGAACACCAGTTCTTCGGCCCTGGTGGCTTGGACGAGGTCTTTCTCTTCGCGGGTGGCCTTCTCCGTCAAGTTTGAAGCCCAAGTCATCTCGTCCTCGAGTGAGGGCAGCTCCCAGTCAGCTTCAACTCCTTGGGCATTACACGCCGGCATCATGGACACAATGGAATCTTTGGTGGAGTTGATATGCAGCGGCACGACCTTGGCCGACAAGTGGAACTTGCTGGAGACTCTAAATAATCGATGACACAGGCTGATGTGCTGCATGACCGTCAAGTTGTTGCCGACTCCTGGGTACAACCGCATGATATCGCCAGCATTCTGGTACTCCCAGGTGAACCTTTGCCTTCTCTGCAGCGGCGTGATGCATCACCGGAGGAAGCCCGGGAGACTGAAGGCGAGCGATCCGGTTTAGTGTCGGGCCAAGCTTCTTGTCGGTGGCGCCAAGATCACTCCAATTCTTGCCGCGGTCAATCTTCTCTGTGCGCGGCAAGCAGAAGTTGGGGAAGTCCTTTTCTTGAATCCAGCACCATTCAACCCGCCATTCTTCCCACTTCAGGTGCAGCTGCCCGGTAAGATACTAGCCCTTGGTTTTGGCCCGGGGAATCCATGTTACGCTGCCGAAGAGCGCTTAACCCTCGATGCGGGGAACGGAGAAATGGCGGAACTAATCGACATTGGGGGCAACTCCAATGAAATTTTCACACAAATGGGCGAAGACTGACATGCACGTCATGGCATTTGGAGTAAAGTCCAGCAGTCGGAAAACAAAGCTATACATCATTGCATTGAAGAAATCCGAAAATGGAGGAACTAGACCGCAATAAAAGTATGCGCAGAAAAACGGGTATGCGTCTGACGGGATTTTGCCACCGGCGGGGAGCACCACTGGAGCCTTGTGGTCCTTGGTATCCTTTCCCCACATATACGCATACCTCGCTATCAAGGTGTTGTTGTCCAGAGCCGGTGGCGAGAAAACCGCGTTTTCCCTCCGCCGCTGTTCCAATTCCTCCAGATCCCTCTTCTTCTTCTCTGCCTTGGGATCAACGGGTTTGGCGGGTTCTTCCCCCCAGTGTCGGCCTTTTTGGGCACCATGAGGGCTCAGGAAGGAAGGAAGAGGTTGAGATGAGATGCAAATTGGTGGCGGCAGCGGCGGAAGCTACTCTGGCTAGAGGAAGAAGACGAAGCAGAGAAGGGCGAGGGCGGATGAGCAACGCCTCCTCGTGGTTGCCTTTTTATGGGGAAGGCGCGAGGGGGCTGGCTCTTTGCTGTTCAATGTGGCAGTGCTTTTGCAGACGCACTACCACAAACCGTCGCTCTAGTCCACCACTCTTGCGACATGCATTTAATGCGCGACGTGGGCGTGCGATAGAAAATCATCATCACATGATTTTACGGCGGTAATTTCCTACCACGTGTCTGTGCATTGTTTGGGCCTAGCCCAACGACGCTTCGGACACACGTGTGGCCTAGGCCCGGGGGCTCCTGTCGGTGTATAAAACATGGGTATTTTATACCCTGACTTATGCACAAGCAGTGGTAACAGTGTCGATGGTCAGGGCTTGCCGGGAGGAACCAACACCAAGATCAAGATTCGAAGCCTAGTTATAAAGACACTAGGAAGAAGATCAAGACTAGACATCAAGAAACCCCTGGCTGATGCTAGGGATGAAGATGGTACTTGCTGGCAAGGCTCGAGCTGGCAAGGTGAAGGTCCGGCAAGCTCCGTGCCTGCAAGCCCTCGCTGGCCCATCTGCGCTCCATCTCATCGAGTAGCTAGTCACTAATCGGTGAGGTGTCGAGCGCACAGGCGGTTTGGTGAGGCTTGTCGGGGCACGTGTCAGCCTGCTGGAAGGAGAATTAGCTTTAATGACACCTGTCCAGGAAGCGTGTCAAGATAATAAGAGGTAGCTGGGCGAGCGGTGCAGAAACCTTGCCGGGGCTCCTCCTCCACATGACACCTATCGGCACAATAAATGCCTTTGTCCTAATCCGGCAGAGTTAGGTATAATAGCATTGTTTGCTATCTAATCAACTTGTAAAGACTGTTTTGCCACTGTGGTTACCCCTTGAGCTATAAAAGGAGGGCCAGGGCAACCTTTACAAGGGTCGACACTTTGCTCATTTTGCATGCGTAGCTGCTCTTCCTGCACCTTGCCGGCAAGAAGTGCTCGTTGTACTTGAGCTCAAACACATCCAATATACAAAGTAGGAGTAGGGTTTTACACCTCACGGTGGCCCGAACCTGGGTAAAATCCTTTGCGTTCTCTGTTGATTCTACTCTTTGTGCTTGCGCATTCCCCTAGCCGAACCGCAAAGGGGCTAGATGGCCCCATAGATGGTCGTACGCACGACAGAGGGCATCCTCTTGATCGAGGTGTTCTGCGTGATGGTTTTGCTCGGGATATATTTTCTGACCCGCAGTTCAGCATCTTTCCTGCCGAGCTACACCTCGGCGTTGTCGAAACGTACATGACAGATTGAAATAGTTCCCAAGGAGATACGATCCTAGGGTCGGTCATGTTGCCCAACCCAAGTCTCGGGGGCTACTGCATTGAGGATTCAATGCAGTCAATTTAAAAGTGCAACACAGTTTCCGGGAAGATTATGATCCTCAGGTTGGTCGGCCACACCCAATCTGAGTCTCGGGAACTATGCACACCGTTTTTCTATTCCTAAGTATGCTGCCGAGCAAGGAGTTGATACTCAGGCCGATTTCGCGAATCGACCTGAGTCTCAGGGGTTACTGGGATCAGCGGTTTTATGTCATCCTTCATGTGGTGCATCTCGGATTTTAGGCCGACACACACCTTGAGGGCTACTGGCTATACATCTCGGCAGAGAATAAAATGCGCAAATCAGAATTAAATCCGCAAAAAATCAGCCCAAGGCCGAGGTGGTGCAACACCTCGGAAGCATTTCGGTATAAAGCTCGGATGCAAATGGTTGGCTCCATAGAGAGTGTTACCGGTGTTAGAGCTCGGCTTCAAAAAGATATCTCAGATGCATTCCGGCGTTGGAGCTCAGCCGTAGAAAGTCACCGTCGCACGGGAAAAACTGTGAACCCGAGGTGTGACGTGAAAATAACAAGGCATTGATAAAGGCCGAGAACTTAAAGGGGCTCCTCGGATGCCCGACGTGTGAACTCTTTGGATACACCTCGGTGATCCTCAAGATCAGAGATGGGAAGATTTCTTGAAGCAGTTTTCAAGACCGACGACCGAAGACGAAGAACCGAAGAGCGTCCCCAACTTGACGATCGGTTCAGGGGGCTACTGACGGTGTCCTGGACTAGGGGGTACTCACCACGTCGTCTCCCAACCAGGTGGATTGGGCCGAGGACCCCCATGGCGGTTCACTATTGGACTACTCCGGGCAGCCCATGACATATACGAGGAAGATTTCACAAGACTTGGTGATCAAGACAAGGACTCCTCTCCACCAACGTAACCGACTAGGACTCCTGTTATCCTAGGCCTCTGGTACATTATATAAGCCGAGGCTAGGCTAGTCGATAGATCATGGAATCACATAGATACACACATCATCCCCTAGGTTTAGGCCACATCTTGTGATCTCGAGGTAGATCAACTATGTACCTTGATACATCCATAATACAAATAAGAGCAGGACGTAGGGTATTACCTCCTTAGAGAGGGCCCGAACCTGGGTAAATCTTCGTGTCCCTCGTCTCCTGTTAACTATCGATCCGATCTCACAGCTCGGGCCCCCCTACCAGAGATCTGCCGGTTTTGACACCGACAGTCGGGTCATCAAGGGAGCCCATGCCGGATGAAACCTTCATGGAGATACTGCACAAGCCATCCATTAATATTCAAGACCGCGAGGAGGTTGCATCTAGCTCTAGCACAACCGACGTCGCAGCCCCAAACGACAGCCCCCCACAGCCATGCAGGAGGAGGCCGTAATGGTAGTCCTAACCCAAGATTGGACTCAACCACTACACACTTACATGACTAAAGGCGAGCTCCCGTAAGACAAAACGGAGGCCCGCCGTATTGTCTGCCGCTAGAAATCCTACACAATCATCAATGGCGAGCACTACAAGTGCAACCAAGTGGGTGTTTTCCAATGGTGTGTCACAGAGGAGGAGGGCAAGAAGCTCTTGAAGGAAATACACGCGGGGGCTTGTGGCCATCACGCAGCCCCCAGAACAATTGCGGCAAAGGCCTTCCGCCATGGTTTCTTCTGGCCTCACGCAGTACGCGATGCCAAGGAGATAGTTCGGAGCTGCGATGGTTGCCAACACTTCGCCAACAAGACCCACATGCCGACAACAACATTGAAAACAATCTCGCTGACGTGGCCGTTTGTGGTATGGGGGCTGGACATGGTCGGCAAGCTGTCACCTTCACCAGGAGGACACAAGTTCTTGCTAGTGGCGATTGAAAAATTCACCAAATGGATAGAGGCCTAACCGGTGACAAACGTGGAGTCCGACACGGTAGTCAAATTCGTCTCCGGCCTCATCCACCGCTTCGGCGTCCCACACAGCATCGTCATGGACAACGGGTCCAACTTCACCGCTTTGGTGTTCAAAGATTTCTGTCAAAAATGATGGATCCACTTAGACTATGCATTAGTGGCCCACCCCCAGTCCAACGGATAGGTCAAGCGGGCCAACGGACTGATCATGCAAGGTCTCAAACCACGGCTCATCACACCGCTCGTTCAGGCAAAAGGCAGCTGGGTGGAGGATCTCCCCTCCATCCTCTGGAGCCTACGAACGACGCCAAACAAATCCATCGGCTACACGCCCTTCTTCATGGTATACGGGGCGGAGGCGTTCCTCCCATAAGACATCGAGTACGACTCACCACGAGTCCGAGCATACGATGAGGAGGCCGCCGAAGAAGGCAGGAAATACGACGTCACCGCAAAGGAAGAGGCACACCTCCTCGCTATCGAACACACCAGCATTGCTACGTCTCCAACGTATCTATAATTTATTAAGTATTCATGCCATGTTTATAACAATTTTATATGGTTTTGGTATGATTTGATTATACCTAAACCGGACTGACGCTATTTTCAGCAGAACTACCGTGGTGTTGTTTTTTGTGCAAAAATAAAAGTTCTCGAAATTGGACGAAACTTTTTGACGATTTTTTGGATCAAATGAGACCCCCGAAGCTTCGTGAAAGGACTAGAAGCCTCACAAGGAGGTCACAAGGAATCACGGCGCGGCCTGGGGGGCGTGTGCTGTTGCCTTGTGGGCCCCTCGTAACTCCTTTTTGCGTGATTCCAACGCTGAAAAATCCTATAAATAGAGAAACCCCCAGAAATAAACCTAGAACTTCGCCGCCGCCGCCGCAAGCCTCTGTACCGAAGAAAACCCATCTGGAGCTCCATTTCGGCACCCTGCCAGAGGGGGAAATCATCATCGGAGGCCATCTTCATCATCCCGGCGGTCTCCATGACGAGGAGAGAGTAGTTCACCCTCGGGGCTGAGGGTATGTACTAGTAGCTATGTGCTTGATCTCTCTCTCGTTTTCTTGATTTGGCATGATCTTGATGTATCATGAGCTTTGTTAATATAGTTGGGTCATATGGTGTTTCTTCCCTCTCTATCTTCTTGTGATGAATTGAGTCTTTCCCTTTAAGGTTTCGTTATTGTCGGATTGAATATTTCAGATTTGTGAACACTTGATGTATGTCTTGCATGTGGATACCCGTGGTGACAATGGGGTATTCTATTGAGTCACTTGATGTATGTTTTGGTAATCAACTTGCGGATTCCCGTGACCTTGGTGTAATCTAGGCATAGGGGTTGATTGCACGTTTTCATCTTCTTTTCTCCGATAGAAACTTTGGGGTACTCTTTGAAGTTCTTTGTGTGGATTGAATATTATGAATCTGAAGTTGTTTGATGCATATCGAATAATCAACTCACGGATACTTGTGGTGACATTGGAGTATCTAGGTGACATTAGAGTTGGTTGATGCGTATCATATGGTGTTATTTTAGTACGAACTCTAGGGCTGTTTGTGACACTTATAGGGATGGCTCAATAGATTGATCGGAAAGGATAACTTTGAGGTGGTTTCATACCCTACAACAATTTCTTCTTATGTTCTCTGCTAATAGGAACTTTGGAGTGATTATTTATCACATGTTGAGGGATTGTTATATGATTCAATTATGTTAGCATTATTGAGAGATTGCACTAGTGAAAGTATGAACCCTAGGCCTTGTTTCTAAGCATTGCAATACCGTTTGTGCTCACTTTTGCTACTAGTTACCTACCTGTTTTTTTTTCAGATTACAAAAACCTATATCTACTATCCATACTACACTTGTATCACCATCTCTTCGCCGAACTAGTGCACCTATACAATTTACCATTGTATTGGGTGTGTTGGGGACACAAGAGATTTCTTGTATTTGATAGCTGGGTTGTTTGAGAGAGACCATCTTCATCCTACGCCTCCCACGGATTGATAAACCTTAGGTCATCCACTTGAGGGAAATTTGCTACTGTCCTACAAAACTCTGCATTTAGAGGCCCAACAACGTCTACAAGAATAAAAGTTGCGTAGTAGACATCAAGCTCTTTTCTGGCGCCGTTGCCGGGGAGGTGAGTGCTTGAAGGTATATCTTTAGATCTTGCAATTGAATCTTTTAGTTTCTCGTTTTACACTAGTTTGGCTTATAAAAGAAATTACAAAAAAAATGGAATTGAGGTTGCCTCAAATGCTTCATCTCTATAATGTGTTTCTTGAAAATGATGGATCGGAAAATTGTGCCAAAATGTTAGAAGAAGAATTCAATAAAATGTTTGGCATAAAATCTTTAAATGATGAGCATGACTGCAATGTTGTTAGTATGAATTCTTTGAATATCCATCATGCTAATGATATGCAAAGCTACAAGCTTGGGGATGCTATGTTTGATGAAGATGATATTTTTAGCCCCCTAGGTTTTGATGAGCAAATTTATTATGATGATAACATGCCTCCTATTTATGATGATTATATTGATGAAAGTAGGTTTAGAAGAGTGTCAACTCTAGGTAATGATACCACTATTTTGGAGGGTGTTGAATCTTTTTACAATATTGATAAAAGTGGATTTGGAGAGGTCATGACTTTATTTAATGATGATTCCAATATTTGGAGAGGTCATGACTTTATTTAATGATGATCCCAATATTTATACCTACTGTTTTTGTGTTACCACATGATTAAGCTACTATACTAATCATGTTTTATATGTTTTCTTTCAATAATGTGCCAAGTAAAGCCTTTGGGATAGTGTGGATGCTTATTGATTTGATTCTGTGCAAAAACAAAAACTTTTGCGTTCAGTGCTGGAATTTCTATTCTGTAGTGGAGCGTGAGAAAATTATAATTTTTTTACACAGTAATGGTTTACAAATTTTTTACGTTTCCCTAATTTTTCATAGTTTTGGGAGGTACAGAAGTATGCTTTTTAATTCTCTCACTACATGTTGTTCTGTTTTTGACAAATTATGTTTTCAATGCATAGTTTGCTTGTTTTATAGTTTCTATGGCTTATATTGGTCAATATAAATTGTGGAAATGATGGAATACAGTAGGCATTATGTGAAAACAATTATGAATCTTGTCTTGACAGTACCTAAGTGGATGATTTATTTTTATCATACTAACCTATCTCACGAAGTTCCGTTAAGTTTTGTGTGATTGAAGTTTTCAAGTTTTGGGTGAGACAACGATATGAGAAGAATAAGGAGCGGCAAGACCCTGAGCTTGGGGATGCCCAAGGCACACCAAGGTAATATTCAAGGAAGACTCAAGTGTCTAAGCTTGGGGATGCCCCGGAAGGCATCCCCTCTTTCGTCTTCAACACTATCTGTAACCTCACTTGGAGCTATATTTTTATTCATCACATAATATGAGTTTTTCTTGGAGCATCATTTTATTTTGTTGAGATTTTCTTTATGTTATCAATAATCATGTTTTGTATCTTTTAGTTCAAAAAAATGCCAATTATAGCCTTTACCATGCTCAGTTTGCAAGTTTATATGTTGCTGTTTGAAAACAGAAAGTTTTCTGTTATGTCCTGAATATTTGTGAATTGTCAGAACATGATAAACATCTGAAATTTTTACATGGTAAGAATGCATGAGTTCTCTGTCACGTGGTAATTTTTCAGAATTTTTGGAGTTAGGGAAGTATGAATTTTTATTCCCCCTTTACAGACTGTTCTGTTTTGGCAGATTGTTGTTATAGTTGCATTGTTTGCATATGTTTGCTTGTTTAATGTTTCTATTTGTGGATAGGAGTATTAAATATGCATGGGCATTTAGTATGCAATGTTTAATTATAATTTTAGTGATTTGTTACAGTAGAGAATGTTAAGGTTTTGAGTTGATTTATACTAACTTATCTCACGAGTTCTTGTTGAGTTTTGTGTGGATGAAGTTTTTAAGATTTAGAGAAGCCATGATATGAGAGGAATTAAGGAGACACAAGAGCTCAAGCTTGGGAATTCCCAAGGCACCCAAGATAAAATTCCAAGAAGTCTCAAGCAACTAAGCTTGGGGATGCCCCGGTGGGCATCCCACCTTTCTTCATCAACACCTATCGGTTAGCCTAAGTTTTTACTTGTTCACATGATATGTGCTATTCTTGGAGTGTCCTTTTATTTTCATTTTGTTTACTGTTTGAATAAAATACTTGGATCTAAAATCTTTATTTGGAGAGAGTCTTCACATAGCTACTTAATTGTTTGACTACTCATTGATCTTCACTTATATCTTTTGGAGTAGTTTGTCATTCATTCTTGTGCTTCACTCATATCCTTTGAGTAAATTGTTGAATGAATTGAATATCACAAATCTAAAATTATGTATGTTCCATATGCTTAGTAATATTTCACATTGGGTTCAGAAAGTAAAAACTATTGAAATTTGACAATCACAATATTGGTCATACAAGCAATTCATGAAAGATAGTATATGGAAGAGAAATTTCACATACAAATATATTATTTTGGACATCTTTTATGATTGTGAATACCCATTAATTATTTTCAACCTTGATCAAGTAGTTGAAGTTGGACAAGGAAGAGAACATAATGAGTTATGTTTGGGTATAATTGCGTAGAAGTTATATTGTTATGGATCCTTCAACATGTGGTGCTTGTTTAGAATCTTTTGCTAGCCAAAATTTCTGTACTAAGCGGGAATACTGCTTGTGCATCCAAAATCCTTGAGCCAAGTTTCTTCCATGAGTGTCCACCATACCTACCTATTTACGGTATTACCCTGCCGTTCCAAGTAAATTTGCATGTGCCATCTCTAAAACCTTCAAATAAACATCTGTTTTGTGTGCCCGTACCGCTCATGGAGCGACGGGGCAGTCAGTATCTTCCATGCTAAGCAGGTTATTCTCATGATGGGTGTTTATTCACTTGTCATTGCATGAGAGAGGCTGGTTATTGGGATGCCCAGCCCCTTAAATAAAAAGAAAAAAATATATAATAAAACAAAAGCTCCCCCCTGGAAAGTTGAAAGTTTGGAGGGCACCCATGAATTCGGCTAGCCATGGCTTGTGTTTGAATGGTTGAGGGGGAGTTAAACTTTTCATTTCTGCATGGGAACCGCCAATAATGTGTTTAGCATGGAAGATATTGAATACCTTAGTTGTGACGTTGACAAGAAAAGCACACCACTCAAAATGTATTCATCTCTGTTTTAAGCTATGAGCTCTGGCACCTCTGCAAATCCCTGCTTCCCTCTACGAAGGGACATTCCATTTACTTTTATGCTATTTACTTTAATGTTATTTATTTTTGTTGAGTCAACTTCTTATTCTAACCTATTCTCTAGTTGGCAAGCATCATGTGGTGGGGATAGACTCAGGCACATATATCCATTCAAATATATTTGATCATGATTTATTATTGTTGACAATTATCTCTATGATAAGTAAGTTGGGAGGCGAAAGATCAAGCCCCTATCTTTCTCTGTGTTTGATGGATGCTATTTGTTCTAAAAATATGCTTTGAGTATTAGCAATCATAGAAGACTATATGATAATTGAGTATGTGGAGCTCTTACTTAGACTTTGATGAAAATGAGATGCATTGAAATTGTTTGGTGACTAAGAACATAGCTTGTTAAGTTTCAAGAGAATGTATTGTTTAAACCATAACATGTGAATTGATTGCTACTTTATCATGATGAGTTTTATGAGAAAGAGTTGCTATTATGATGCTAGGAAAAGTGATTGAAATTATCATCGATCAAACTTATGCACTATGCTAGCATTCACACTTCATAAATTATTTCTTTTATCATTTACCTACTCGAGGACGAGCAGGAATTAAGTTTGGGGATGCTGATACATCTTCAACATATCTATAATTTATGAAGTATTCATGCCATGTTTATAACAATTTTATATGGTTTTGGTATGATTTGATTAGAACTAACCCGGACTGACGCTATTTTCAGCAGAACTACCGTGGTGTTGTTTTTTGTGCAGAAATAAAAGTTCTCGGAATTGGACGAAACTTTTTGACAAATTTTTTTGGACCAAAAGAGGCCCCTGAAGCTTCGTGGAAGGACCAGAAGCCTCATGAGGAGATCACAAGGTATCACGGCGCGGACTGGAGGGCGTGTGCTGTTGCCTTGTGGGCCCCTCGTAACTCCTTTTTGCGTGATTCCAACGCTGAAAATCCTATAAATAGAGAAACCCCCAGAAATAAACATAGAACTTCGCCGCCGCTGCCGCAAGCCTCTGTACCAAAGAAATCCCATTTGGAGCTCCATTCCGACACCCTGCCGGAGGGGGAAATCATCACCGGAGGCCATCTTCATCATCCCGACGGTCTCCATG
Organism: Elymus sibiricus; assembly: GCA_039707655.1. Taxonomy (NCBI): domain Eukaryota; kingdom Viridiplantae; phylum Streptophyta; class Magnoliopsida; order Poales; family Poaceae; genus Elymus; species Elymus sibiricus. Next base: position 346,751,391 of record CM077668.1, read on the forward strand.
ACGAGGAGGGAGTAGTTCACCCTTGGGGCTAAGGGTATGTACTAGTAGCTATGTGTTTGATCTGTCTCTCTCTCTCTCTCTCTCGTGTTCTTGATTTGGCACGATCTCGATGTATCACAAGCTTTGTTAATATAGTTGGATCATATGGTGTTTCTTCCCTCTCTATCTTCTTGTGATGAATTGAGTCTTTCCCTTTGAGGTTTCGTTATTGTCGAATTGAATATTTCGGATTTGAGAACACTTGATGTACATCTTGCATGTGGATACCCGTGGTGACAATGGGGTATTCTATTGATTCACTTGATGTATGTTTTGGTAATCAACTTGCGGATTCCCGTGACCTTGGGGTAATCTAGGCATAGGGGTTGATTGCACGTTTTCATCTTCTTTTCTCCGATAGAAACTTTGGGGTACTCTTTGAAGTTCTTTGTGTGGATTGAATATTATGAATCTGAAGTTGTTTGATGCATATCGAATAATCAACTCACAGATACTTGTGGTGGCATTGGAGTATCTAGGTGACATTAGAGTTGGTTGATGCGTATCATATGGTGTTATTTTAGTATGAACTCTAGGGCTGTTTGTGACACTTATAGGGATGGCTCAATAGATTGATCAGAAAGGATAACTTTGAGGTGGTTTCATACCCTACAACAATTTCTTCTTATGTTCTCCGCTAATAGGAGCTTTGGAATGATTCTTTATCGCACGTTGAGGGATTGTTATATGATTCAATTATGTTAGCATTGTTGAGAGATTGCACTAGTGAAAGTATGAACCCTAGGCCTTGTTTTCAAGCATTGCAATACCGTTTGTGCTCCATTTTATCACTTGCTACCTTGCTATTTTTTTATTTTCAGATTACAAAAACCTATATCTATTATCCATACTACACTTGTATCACCATCTCTTCGCCGAACTAGTGCACCTATACAATTTACCATTGTATTGGGTGTGTTGGGGACACAAGAGATTTCTTGTATTTGATTGCAGGGTTGTTTGAGAGAGACCATCTTCATCCTACGCCTCTCACGGATTGATAAACCTTAGGTCATCCACTTGAGGGAAATTTTCTACTGTCCTACAGAACTCTGCACTTGGAGGCCCAACAACGTCTACAAGAATAAAAGTTGCGTAGTAGACATCAGCATATACCAGCAAAAATTATGCCAGTACCAAGGTCGGTGCGTCTGAGCACGTGAGTTCAATGTCGGTGACCTCGTCCTGTGCCTCAAGCAGAAACCACGCAAGAACAAGATGTCCTCTCCATGGGAGGGCCCCTTCATCGTCCACGAGGTCCTCAACAACGGGGCATACTACCTTCGCAAAAAGAAAACAGGTCGGATCACATCGCGACCTTGGAGTGCCGAGCATCTTCGCTTATTTTATGCATACATATCTAAGTATTACGTACTTTCTGCATAAATAAATTAGAAAATCTGCATTTCATGTACATTTAGCTCAAACAGAATTAGGTTGAAAAATAAGGAGGTCGCAAAGACCTTCCACACTTTTTCATTTCCCTTCTATAGTTTGCTAAATGAAACATGACACACCGCTATTCAGCAAAAACACTTTACTGAACCCCTTGGGATAGACAAATCATGGAAGAACAAACGAATCTCTTTGTTGATGGACTCGGGGGCTGCATCGCTATTCAGTGGACCTCCCACAGCTCCACCCGAAGGCTGCATCGTACATTCCCACTTTTTGATCCGAACCATTGTGGATGCTTCTTCTGTCGACCTCCCATAGCTTCGTGCTCCGGGGCTGCATTGACGCAATTTTGTTGGTAGTCCTTCCTTTGAGGAGAGCAACCATCGAGGATGTCGGACGACTGAATCAGGCATTCTGGTCACGCCGAGCCCCACTAAATATGCCTACGACATCAACCAGCACAAAAGGGGATCTCTACTCCTGACACGGGCAGAGGCACTTCACCGCCTCTATGGCATAAACAAAAAATACACCTGATTTTTCAAAGCAACAAAAGCACATACATGAGGTTATATTAATAAGTTCCGCAAAGAAATTTGCGAACTACTTTGTTTTCAAGCTAACAATTCAGGCCTCGCGGCGACTCTCCTCGGCAGCAAACGTCGCAACCGACTCCACGTCTCCGTAGAAGATCTACGCCGGACGGGCTTGCGGCTCCGTGGTAACTACACCATGGGCAGACCATTCTGGACGGCACGCCCGCAGCCTCGCCAGCACATACTGTGCACCCGCCGTGGTCGCGGCCTCCTGAAGATCCATCAGGCGCTGAGCCGCCTGCGGCATGCACGCGATGCGCTGGTTGAGATCAGCACTCCCAGCTTCACCAGCCCACAAGGCTCCCTCAGCTTGAGTTTACGCCTTGGCCATCCGCCCAAGGGTAGACGCGACGACGCCAAGCCGTGACGAGCCCGGTGGACAAAGCAAATCTGGCAACACAGCTGCACAGAGGAATAGTGCCACAATGTGCGTTCAACATATGAATGGAGAAGAACAATCGTAAAAAAGCAAGTATTCACCGTTCGCGGCGGCCTCCACGGCTCCACCCGTCCTTAGCACACACGCTGCGCTTGGAGATCTCGCGACGCACGCTGTCCTGCCTCTGTCAAGGAGGTCTCTTGTGTCTCGCAACCCTCCAAGTGGGCCTGAGCATCCGCAGTGCGACCAAGAGCGATCTCCAGCCGTCGTTGGAGGTCGGCCTCCATTTCCTGACTTTCCCTCAACTGAGAGCGGAGGTCCTCGGTAATACCACGGTTGTTGTCCAGCACACCGCCATCCGACCTCAACAGCTCCTGGAAGGAGCGTGCCTCCGCACCCTTGACGTCGGCCATATCCTGCGCATGACTCGCAACCTTGCGGTTGGCGTCAAGCTGAACCTGCAGCTCCTGAAGTTGCTCCAAGGCTGGATTAAACACAAAGTAGCAGAGGTCAGAATGGAACTATCCTACGGACCACTACATACAAACGAAGGACTCATAGCAGACGTCCGCAAGCGGGCCACCCACTCCTCCTCCACCGCAACTTGGAGTTTCAGCTCCCGAGCTCAGTTATTCAGCTCCGTCGCACGGGTAACAAGGGTCTACATCCACGAAAACAGAACCTCAAGCACATTATGATATAATCTACTTAAGGCTCGGGGGCTACTGGGCAAGGAGCGAGGTCCGTTTACCTTGGTCTCGATCTCCGCCGCCGTGCTAAAATCATCAAGGGCGGCCCTCAGAGCCTGGCCTAAGACCCCGCTCTGATGAACAAGTGTATTCAGCACAAGGGAGCCCTCTGAACCCCCTCCAGACAGTAAAGGAGGGGGAGGCGCAACGCCACCTGTGGCTTCAGAAAGCCCGGGGCGGACGGGAGGCCTCAGGCCCCGAACCATCGCGCGGCCACTCACCCGAGGGGAGGGGGATCGCAGGCGATGCGGGTAGACGACAACTGGTGATTTTCTTTTTCCCCGCCGCTTTCGGCCTCTGGGAAGGGACAGGCAGCGATGGAGATGCCGGGGCCACGGGTGACCGGCCAGGATGATCCGTCAACGGCAAGAGCTCTCCCTCGCAAGAACCGGGTGATCCGGGCACCGGCCCCGTGGATCCAGGCCGTGCGCCGGCAGAGCCGGAAGTTTCTTCACGCAATGACGGGCTGGTAACGTGCTCCATCTGCAGTGGAGCACCCTTCGTTGGGGGCACACCCTCCAACGTCGACCCCTGCCTCTTAACAGCACCCTCACGACTAGCTGCGGTCCTCACCACAGAGTTGTTGTAATCACCCTCGGTGATGGGCTTAGACCCGAGGCAGTATGAGGCCGCGGCACCCGCATGAGGTCGCACAGGCCGGGGGTCGCACGTCAGGTGCCTAAAAGACTGACGAAAAGACAGGGAAGCATTAGAGGGATGTCGACGAGCCCCGTCTTGAGAGTATAGCGGAACAATGAATATTGATGACTTACTGCAGGCCACGGATTGGCCTGCTATAGGGCTCCACATCCACCTGTAGGCAGAGCTCCTCGAAGGGGAGGTCGGTCAGCAGGTGCAGGCGGTCCTCAACCTCGCTGTCAGAGAGCTCATGCCGGAGCAGGCGGTTGGGATCACATCTCCCGCGGTACTCATACATTGGAGGGTCGATGTGCCCCAAAGGCTGGATGTTCCTCTGCACCCAAGTCTTCAGAATCTTTAGACCAGTAAGCCCTTTCCCCTGTAGATGGGTGACCGCATCCACAAGATAGCCGGTCCCTAAATCAAGATCAATCTTCGACCGCCACTCTGGTCTCTGCCAACATGGCGTGTCGGCAAACTCTGCTAACCCGGGGTTGCCAGGATCATGGAAATTGTACGGAGCGTAGAACCACCCCCGTTTCCACGATTCTGGCTCCAGGGCTAACGCCAAGTCAAAATAATTGGAGCCCGGACGAGGGCGGATGATGGCCCCGCCGCAGGAAGGGATCTTGCCATCCTTAAGGCAGGGGACCGCTTCAAAGAAATACCAAAAAAGGCCGAAGTGAGGCTGGATTCCCAAGAAGCACTCACAGAGAGCAACGAAGCAGGACAGATGCAGAACGCTGCCCGGGGTTAGGTGATGCAGCTGCAGCCCGTAGAGGGCCAACACGTCCCTGGTGAAGGAACTTAAGGGAAGCCGCAGCCCTCAGTGGATAAACGCTACATGCACCACCTGATTGGAATGTAACGGCCGCGGGACCTCACTACTGCAGGATGGTCCTAACGCGACACATGTATAGGAAACCAATCGACCAAACTGTGTGCGATGCATTAATCGCAAACGGTATCGTAATAAAACCGTCACCAATAAAACAAACTGTGTGCGATGGTAGAGACATCAAATATGATTTAGAAAAGAGTTGCATATGCGATCCGTGGAATATACTTGATCCATATGAACTGTTTGGGACGAGCGAAACAACAGAAACAGTTAGCCAGATCAAGGTGTGTGTGCGATAGACGACATACAGGTCACTCGGATGAACTGTTTGCGATGAGCCAAAACAATAGAAACGGTTAGACAGATCAAGGTGTGTGCGATAGACGGCATACAGGTGACTCGGATGAACTATTTGTGATGAGCCAAAACAACAAAAACGATTTGGATTAACAAGATGTGTGTGATACCCGGCAAACAGGCAGTAATCAGAATTGTGTGGGAAGATCGATAATAACACAAACGATTCCTCCTAATAAGCAGCGTTTGTTGTGGGCAAACCGTTAGTGGTAAACAATTGTCAACGATTGATGAATTCATCACCGACAGGTTCCGTAGTTTAATCGGTATGTGGTGTGTTTTGCTCAGTTTGCACAACATCTATGCTTTGTCTGGTCTACAGAACAACAACATATATACTTATAAGAACATGATTGCATAACCAAATTAAACATCTAATTACATAAGTGACTACACACATAACATTTGCACACACCAAAGTAAACAATTACATGCATAATAAACTAGGATAAACGATCATCTAATCATCATCTACTTCTTCTTGTGACACTTGCCGCCACTGCTCTGCTTGTGGCTCGATCCCTCGTAGTCTACAGAAAGGAGGCACTTCCTCATGTCAATGATCCGCCTATACATCTCGTAGCATGTGTATGCGTTCTTGGCCGCGAACTTGAGGTGATCTTCATCCAGTCTCCGCACCCAGGCCCTGTGCCAGACTGCAGGGTTGATCTTTCTGGTATCCTTCATGTTACTGTAGTAGGGGTCGATGATGGCCCCAGCAAGGTCAACCAGGGGTGCCTTCTGCTTAATGCTGCCCCAGACCCTATAGTGGCCATGGATGTCGACAAGCTTCTGGCAGGCCAAGCCCGAAGTCTCGAGGACTTTTACATCAACGATGGTGTCCACCGTAGCGAACTTGTAGTCGGGGCTGTTGACAAACCTGGCGAAACGCTCGCATGGCCTTGTGGCCAGGCAGTAGTGGTAGACGAGGACGTGATGGTGCACGCACAACTGGGCTACGACAACCTTCTGATCATACCCGGGACGACCGCCGGTGTACTGGAGGTCAAAGCCGGCCACTTTGTACTTGTCATCCCTCAGCAAGCAACTGCACCATGGTGTTGATGGAGTCCTCCACCACGACCGGGTCATTGGTGTACACCACCGAGAGGTCCTTCTCCCTCATGTGGGTGTGCACAGGATACACGCTGAACTCCATTGGAGCCCTGCTAGATATCCTCTCTGTATGTATCGCGTTGGTGTGCTTGCTGTGTTGTGGGGTGCGATCGAAAGGTTGAAGAGACTAAGGTTATAATGGCCGCGGGAATAAATGGTGAGGCCGAATGGCCTGGAGTATTGGCACGTCCGGATGGCAGTTGTTGCAGCGCGTAACTCCATCGTGCCGCACATATTAACTGTATCGTGGCGACGCGCGTGGTGCAACCACATGCATATGGCGCCCCAAACATGATCGTGCACCGGCCCCAACCGCTGGCAGAGTGCGCGCGGAGGGACGTGAGAGCAGAGCGCGCGTGGAGGGACACGAGAGCAGAGTGTGCGGAAGGACGCGAGTAGAGCGTGCTGCGGCCGCCTCAACAACAAGCAACCACCTGCATATAGCAGTTCTGGTCAACTGTCTGGCACCCGTGGGAGGCGCGACAGCCCATCCATCGGACATGATGACGATATCTGGACCATGTGTGATAGTGGGCAGACACGTACACAACCGAGAACGCAGGCCCGCGTACGCCATCCGGGAACCGTTTTGGGCTTCGAACCCAAAACCATCAATAAATTTTGATCTTGTTTCCCGTCACATTCCAAATTACCACGCTATAATTAATTGCAAATCTGTTCACACCTATGAAACCTAAACGTGTTCCCACTTAGCAGCTGTTTACTAGTCGGCTATAAAAACTACCCACTCAAAAATTACTGCACATTCCTCTCCTCATCACCAAACAAACAGATCTTTCTTGTTAGTCGTACCTTGCGTTTGCCATGGCCGGTACGAGGAGCTCTGGGTCGACATATAACCAGGGAGCAAAGACCAAGGCCGCGGAAGCAACAGAGAGGTCCCGCCGCGCCGCGTTAGCCGCAGCAGAGATGTCTTGCGGTGCCGCGGAGGCCTCAAACGATCTCTCGTGGAAAGGCGAGGGCTCTCACAAGCACATTCACCGCGGAGGCGAACTGGACGAGCCGGCAGTGGTGGATTCCTTAGCCAGCGACGACATGCGCGCTGAGCTCAATAAGCAGAAGGAGGCGAAAGCCTGCTTGGTGAAGCTGCTGGAGGAGACCAATGCCTCGGTTGAGAAGGTGACCGACCTCATCCTGTAACTTACGGGTCACAATGCGAAGCTCCTCGATGAGCGTGAGAAGCAGAGGGAGCTGACCGCCGGCTGGAAGAAGCTGCATGAGAAGAGCAGTGCCTCGGGGAAGAATCTGAAAGCCCTCATCGAGAAACTGCTGGATGACATGGCGAAGCTCCGCATCGAGCGCGAGCGGCTGGTGGAGGAATCCGTGGCTGCTGCAAGCAAAGTCATTCGGATGTGAAGCAGAGCATCGACGCTCTCCATGAGAAATCCCGCGCCATGGAGGCACTGCCGAAGAGCCATGGAGGCACTACCGAAGATGGCGGGGGGAGGTAAGAGGAGATGAAGGCCATGGAGGCGATGAAGAAGGAGATGGAGGAACTCCACGCCAAGCAACCGATCAAGAAGTAGAGAGTAGCAACCCAGATCGTTCTCTGCGTCTTTCTTCTTCTCTTTCCCTGTGTCTTTCGGGCGTTGCCGCATGTGGCATTTTAAATTATCCTGAAAATGTAAGACAATTATTATTCGTTGCCATTGTAAATTTGTCATCGTATTATTTCGTCCGTAGGTACTATACATGTATACGAGTCGAAAACAGGCTAAAAGGCGCGTTCTCAGCGAGGCACGAACAAAACAATGCTAACGTTGAGCGAGGCCATGGGATCACAAAGCAAACTACCTCCGTCCAGGTGCAATAACTACATGTTAAACAGCGGCTCAGACGCCATTAATGGAGAAGTTGGGAGCGAGGCAGGTGGCGGGTGGATGTCAAAGGGCTCGCTTCCCGGTGAGCCTGCGCACGCGTCGCGCTGAGCCTGCGTGGCGGACTGCTTGCACGCGTCCCATCGAGCCTGCGTGGCGAACAACTCGCACGCGTCCCATCGAGCCTGCGCTGTGGACTGCTCGCACGCGTCTCGTCGAGCCTTCACGATGGACTTCTCGCACTTGTCCCGTCTAATCAAACAGCTGCCCGCACGGCACCTCCTTTCCAATAAAAAGTGGGACGCGTGGTGGCACATAAATGGTTAGTAGAACGCCCACGGTTCAAATAATACAACCATTGGCGATAATAACATGGCAGCTATTTGTTCCAAAATGCCTACGTTGGCTGTTAATGTGTGCACCTTGTCTCAAATTGGACAAAAAAATTACCACGGCATATATGTGCCATGTCATGACACCATGCCAAGTTTCATGAATTTCAGGCGAGTTTTGGATTTACGGGGATTTAAAAACCTAGTTTCTCCTTGTTTTCGGCCAAGCCACGACGCTGGGATGTTTGTAATTCATTCCCATTTCTTGCATGGGACCTAAACATGCACCCAAGGACACAAAAATGATTTTTCAACCCATTTTGGTGCACTGGGGCATGTGCTTGTAGTTCAAATTTGAATTATGCACATTAAATGCCTAGAAAACTCAATTAATGTATAAAAAGTCCAAACAAATCATGAATAATTCCATATTTCGGCACAATACTCCTATTGGTCTATGTTGCCTCTAGAAAAAAAATCCAAGGCGAGAAGAGGCAGCGAATGTCGTTTCGCCCACAAGGGTGACACGTTCCTAATCGGAACCACGAGGCTTCTTTGTGAGAAGCTCTAGTTTGTAAGTGGCTTGTACCAAAACTTGCCCCAAATTGGACAATTTTTTTACCATGGCATATATGTGCCATGTCATGACACCATGCCAAGTTTCATGAATTTCAGGCGAGTTTTGGATTTACGGGGATTTAAAAACCAAATTTCTCAATGTATGCAGCCGAGCCACGACGCCGAGATGTTTGTAATTCATTCCCATTTATTGCATGGGACCTAAACATGCACCCAAGGACACAAAAATGATTTTTCAACCCATTTTGGTGCACTAGACCATGTGCTTGTAGTTTAAATTTGAATTATGCACATTAAATGCCTAGAAAACTCAATTAATATATAAAAAAGTCCAAACGAACCCTGAATAATTCCATATTTCGGCACGACACTCCTATTGGTCTATGTTGCCTCTAGAAAAAAATCCAAGGCGAGAAGAGGCAGCAAGTGTCATTTCGCCCACAAGGGTGACACGTTCCTTATCGGAACCACGAGGCTTCTTTTTGAGAAGCTCCGGTTTGTAAAAGGATTATACCAAAACTTGCCCCAAATTGGACAATTTTTTTACCACGACATATACGTGCCATGTCATGACACCATGGCAAGTTTCATGAATTTCAGGTGAGTTTTGAATTTACGGGGATTTAAAAACCAAGTTTTTCAATGTTTGCGGCCAAGCCACGACGCCGAGATGTTTGTAATTCATTCCCATTTCTTGCATGGGTCCTAAACATGCACCCAAGGACACAAAAATCAATTTTCAACCCATTTTGGTGCACTGGAGCATGTTCTTGTAGTTCAAATTTGAATTTTGCACATTAAATGCCTAGAAAACTCAATTAATGTATAAAAAAGTCCAAACGAACCCTGAATAATTCCATATTTCGGCACGACACTCCTATTGGTATATGTTGCCTCTAGAAAAAAATCCAAGGCGGGAAGAGGCAGCGAATGTTGTTTCGCCCACAAGGGTGACACATTCCCTATCGGAACCACGAGGCTTCTTTGTGAGAATCTCCGGTTTATAAGAGGCTTGTACCAAAACTTGCCCCAAATTGGACAATTTTTTACCATGGCATAATGTGCCATGTCATGACACCATGCCAAGTTTCATGAATTTCAGGCGAGTTTTGGATTTACGGGGATTTAAAAACCAAATTTCTCAATGTTTGCGGCCAAGCCACGACGCCGAGATGTTTGTAATTCATTCCCATTTCTTGCATGGGACCTAAACATGCACCCAAGGACACAAAAATGTTTTTTCAACCCAGTTTGGTGCATTGGAGGATGTGCTTCTAGTTCAAATTTGAATTTTGCACATTAAATTTGGTGCACTGGAGCCTGTGGGTAAGCACTGTGTGCGCACGCGTCGTGCTAGCTCGCATTTCCTTCTTTCCTAAGTTTTCCATATTAATGGTGTTATATATCCAAACACGCTACTGTTTCCTGCCACTCTCCCAATCAGTTTCCCGCCACTCCCCCCATCGGTTCCCGCCACCACTGTCAGTGGGCTTAAAAGGCTAGGCGGCGACACACCGGCCATACCACTGTATACCATTCCAAGCATGCCAATCCGGCGAAGCGCGGCCCTCATCGTCAACCTCCTCGACGAGGAGAACGAGCTGGAGCAGGCCGAAGAGCAAGAACGGCAGCGCGCCGCCGAGCAAGAGCGGCAGCGCACCGCCGAGAGTGAGAGGTATTTTCGAGCCCCAGTGCTTAAGCGGGCCGAGGAATATACATGTGTTCGTCATCACCCATGGAGCGGAGCAGAGCAGGAGCGGCAAAGCGCTGCCGTGCAAGAGCAAGAGAGCACCGCCGCGCATCAGGTGTGGTGTGCCACACTATTTGAGCTGAGCCATGTCAGCATCTTGTTGACTCAACCACTCGAGAGGCGTTTCTAGGGCCGGTAAGCATCCCGATTCCCCGCCAGGAATGGGCAGCCGCCGTCAGCGCCATAATTGCGCTGGACGGTGTACGCACTGCCAGAATCCATCGCCACGACGCCAACGAGCTGGTCGATTGGCTCTTCGACATCCTTGGTCCCCTAGGTGCCGCCAACGATGAAGCAGAGCAAAATGTTCGTCGCGGGTTTGAATCGACCGTCGCCGATGAAATATCGTGGGCGGAGATCGATATCGCGGTACAACAGTTTCGCGAGCATATCAGATGCGTGGATGAAGGCATGTACCAGTTCATGCTCAGCCAAGAGTTCCCGTAGGCAAGGGTCATGTACTCCGGTCGGTTTAGGCCTTGTTTGTATCAGTTTTTGCCCGGTTTCCGCAATTAACTGGGCAACCATCTTCTTCTTAATTAATGAAAAGTCAAAGCTTTTGCTTGTTCCGGCCAGTTTTATGTAAAAAATTATGTAAGTTTGAATAGAAGTGGTCCAGTATGTAAAGATTGCACGTGGTTTCTGAAAGCACAAACGCGTGTGATAGGTAGTAGGTCCCACACGGTGACTATCGGGATACGCCTTAAATGTGAGGAGGCAACTCTTATCAGCAAGGTGCAGTTTCCCTTCCGCTAGCTGATTCGGATAGAACGCATAGGTTAAGCGTGATGTGGCTGGAGCAGTCTAAGGATGGGTGACCGGATGGGAAGTTGCTATATCTCAAGCTTCATTTAAGCAATGTGATATGGTCATTACAGACATTTAGCATCTGAATGTGTCTGTAGTGACCTGTCATGTCGATTAAATAAACCTTGAGATCCTTGTTTTGAAATTTTGGAGAATGTTTTTTTATTTCGACATATAATGTGCTTTTTAATTGATGTCAATCAGGTTTTTTATTTGTTGTTTTGAAAAATTTGAGAATGAAATTTAGTTATTTCAACTTATTTCGGCAGCATGCATCCTTAACCATAGCTTTCCTCGAGGTCTGTTTTTGTGAGGCAGTGCCACATCAAATTACTATTTAAACATCGCACCACCCTATCATATACTTACGTGTGTATATATATTTTGGTCACATGCAGGTGGCGTTAGTACGTGGTCTTCTAATCCACCCTCATCGTGCGGCTTTCCACGACACGAGATCTATGGGCCCTCGTGGTCTATCCCTTTGACCCACAATGTATGAGAAGGGTTTAACCAGGACGGGTTCCTCTTGGTCTGTGTCATGATAGGTCCTGGTGGCATGTCGGACCAAATTAAGTTTGAGCACATGCATTGGATTCCCTCCCGCCAGCTCAAAATGGGGGTACCGACACCCTACATCTTGAACCTGGCTTACTGGGGGAGGGGTACGGTGTTCGGTTTGTGAGGCAGCTGACGCCACATCAAAGTTGTGCATTGGGGATTTGAACACATCACACCACCCATACATATATTTGGGCCACATCTATCTATCTATCTATCTATCTATCTACTACCCCTATAAAAGCACGAAAGGGCGGAGAACCAATTCATCCCATCCATCAAGTCCTGCGATCTGATGGTCTACATCGCTCCAACATACTAAACACGTTTTATGCTTTAATTACCCACCATCCCATCCCATTAGCCGCTAACCTCGGCCGCATCTATCACACCACCGCATGCCCACCTCTTCTTCCACCTCTTCAAACAGCCATGCACCAATGGCACCATCGCCGCCGCCCAACCGTCGCCTCTCCATAAGATCCTCCTGACGACCCTCACTTGTTGTCGTGCCATCGCTCCATCCGCAGTGCCCCAGCGCTCCCTCCCACCGTTCCTTCCCCGGCGGCAGCGCCACCACGGGGCTCAGCCCCACCTCCTTCCTCGAGCTCCACGCCAACCGCCTTCCGACTCCCACCAGCGCTCGGCGAACTGGACGCTGCATCAGACGGGATGGCCTGATGCCTCGCGTCACTGGCAGAAGGATCTGGGATCTCCCTCCAATGCCACCACCAAGGCAGGACGCACGCCTCGATGCTACGGAAACCGCAGGTCCACGGACGCCCTTGCACAGCGAGATCTCCCGCCTCCCTTGGACGACGTCGGCAAGGCGTGGTCCGTCGTCGCCGCCCCACTCCTCCCACGCGAGGAGGCGGCTGCTATCATCTACCTCCCCTCCATGGGTGTGCTCCCAAATTCAATCTGAAAACAACAGTAAAATCTTTGAGGTCAACATCTATTCCTTGCTGAGAGGAATTTGCTTGCTTGTTGGATTTTGTGCCGCTTGATGCATGTTTGTGAAGATCGTAAAATTGTTGCATCAGTTTGATGATTTATTGATTGGTGCTTGGCAAGTGCTTGTGGAAATGCTTAGTAAGCTGATGATATGTTTGATTTGCAGACTGATGTTGCATGACGCAAGAAGAAACATGTGGTCCCCCTCCGCCTCCGCTCCTTCCCGAAGCGCCCCAAGGTGAGCTCCTCTCACCGCGCGGACCGGACAGGCATGCCTGATTCGACCGATCTGGACCCTGTCCCTCGCCAGGAAGAACCTCCGGCACAGCCGACGTCGTCTGCGCTCGAAGGGCGGAGGAAGATTCGGAGGCTTGGCGGACGACGCCTTGACAACGGCGAGTAAAGGTGCGGGCTTGCGTGTCCTTTGAGTCTGCTGTGATGGATTCTGGATCGACTTGTTATACACAAAAAAGCAAAGTTTATACGTTAACAGTAGTCTGGACTCTTGGACAGAGTGTGGTCCAGCAGAAGTGGTGGCCGGGATTTTTACTGTTAATTCGATCTGCAAAACAGTGATCAATATAGTATATGTGCAATAAAATAGACATGTTGCTGATAGTGTTGTATTAGTGTGTCGATTGGATTAATCACTAAAATGCATAGTTTTCTGATGGCAACAAGTGAAACACTGTCTGATTTTCTGATTTCTTTATGCTTGCAGAGAGTTGCCACGACTTGAGTTTGGCTATCATCGAAATTGGAGGAGAGCCCGATGCATTGGAGAGCATAGTTCGCGTGTTCCACATGATCAAATTGAGGAGGCATTGCAACCCGATACATCACTTGGATGACTTGGTCAGTCGGTAGAAATTAGAATTTGAGCAATCTGAGACCCTGAGTTCTGCATAAAGAATACTGAAAGTGAAACACCTTGTTTGTCCTGCAGGAAGAATGGCTCAGATGCTTGTTAAGGCTAGATAAATGCGTATTGAAGGAATTGAGGTATGTTTGCACGTTGAACACCCTCACAAGTTTATCCTCATCTATCTAAATTTACTTGACGCGCCTGAGCTCATGGAAGCAGCATGGAACCTCGCCAATGACGAGTAATTTCTTGTTACATTCACCATGGAATGGTTTTGTGATTCTGTTCCTTGTACATAATTCAGTTAATTCTATCTTCCCATTCTTTGGTGAAATTTGTTGATAATATTTTCTGAAGTTAATCTTGCTCTATTCTCATGTTTGTCAAACATCAAATCAGACATCTTGATACTGCCAACACTTTTTTTTAGCAACTCATACTGCCCGCACTTGCCCTGATCCTTTCTTGCCACAGTAGAATGATCCCTTGTTGCCATGAAAAACAATTTCATGTGCTAGAGATAGCGGATCAGATCAACACACCTCCATATTGCATTGTTCTCATAACATTTCAAGTACCTTCGTTAAATCATTTTCATCGGTACTAAGTAGTATTGACCTTTATGTGTTAATTCTGTTTACCAGCTTGCGCACAATTCTCTTGTGTGAGATTCAAGAGCGAGGTAGTAGCATGTGGAATTATGTACGCGACAGCTAGGAGACCAGGAGTTCCCCTCACTGAAGACCCTCCATGGTGGACGCTCTTTGATGCTGATGTGGCAGGGATTAAGAAAGTGCGCAGAGACCTCGCTCACCTCTATAGCCTCCCCAAGACATGGTACATGCCAGTTTATACATGTTTAGCGATATGAAGGATTTTGTTTTCTATATTTTGTAGTGCTGGATGCAACACTAGATGTCCGAATTTAGAAGAATGTTTGAAACTGTGTTGAGGGTAATGAAACCAGGATATGTCAGCAAGTCAGTGCACCACTTTCATGTGGTATATGGCGGCAAACAAGTAAATTTTGTGTAATTTCATTTTTTGTTACATTTGATGGAGAATGCAAGAACCCTTTATAGTGGGAGATTAAATGTCGATTGATCATATTATGTTAATTTCTAAGAAAGGGCAAGTTTATAATTGTCTCATTTTGATATTATCTTGTAGTTTTCAAGAAGTTTTACAATCTAGCTAATGAACCATCTGAGTTGAGCCGGGCTAGAACCATCTTTGAGTCTCATTCAGAATCAACTTATAGTTGACATCGTGTTTTATCCCCTTAACAGAGAGAGAGAGGTTAGGAGAGAGCAAACCATGTCTCCTTGACAGTGTTTTATCCCCTTAAGAGAGAGAGAGAGAGAGGTTAGGAGAGAGCAAACCATGTCTCCTTGACAATACGTGCATTGCACGTTGCTACTTGTGAGCTGCGTTGGTAATTCCCTGAAGAGGAAGGGAGATGCAGTACAGTAGAGATAAGTATTTCCCTTAGTTATGAAACCAAGGTTATCTATCCAGTAGGAGAATCACGCAACACCTCGTTAGCACTACCTGCACACAAAATAACAAATCCTTGCACCCAACGCAAACAAGGGGTTATCAATCCCTCGGCGGTTAATTGCAAGATTAAATTGTATGGTGATAGATAGATAGATCGAACAAAAATACAAAATAAAATAAATAAAGTAAAACTGCAGCAAGGTATTTTTGGGATTTTTAATATATGATAGAAGTAGACCCGGGGGCCATAGTTTTCACTAGAGGCTTCTCTCATGAAAATAGCATACGGTGGGTAAACAAATTACTGTTGGGCAATTGATAGAAAAGCAAATAATCATGACGATATCCAAGGCAATGATCATGTATATAGGCATCACGTCCGAGACAAGTAGACCGACTCCTGCCTGCATCTACTACTATTACTCCACACATCGACCGCTATCCAGCATGCATCTAGTGTATTAAGTCAATAAAGAATGGAGTAACACCTTAAGCAAGATGACATGATGTAGACAAAGTAAACTCACGCATGAATAAACCCCATCTTTTTACCCTTAATAGCAAGGATACATATGTGTCATGTCCCTTTCTGTCACTGGGATTGAGCACCGCAAGATCGAACCCATTACAAAGCACCTCTCCCATTGCAAGATAAATCAATCTAGTTGGCCAAACCAAATCAATAGATCAGAGAGAAATACGAAGCTATAATAATCATGCATAAAAGAGTTCAAAGAAAACTCAAATAATATTCAAGGATAATCTGATCATAAACTCACAATTCATCGGATGCGAACAAACACACCGCAAAAAGTGATTATATCGGATAGAACTCCAAGAACATCGAGGAGAACATTGTATTGAAGATCAAAAAGAGAGAAGAAGCCATCTAGCACTAACTATGGACCCGAAGGTCTATGGTAAACTACTCACGCATCATCGGAATGGCAGCAAGGTTGATGTAGAGCCCCTCCGTGATCGATTCCCCCTCCGGCGGAGCACCGAAAAAGGCCTCCAGATGGGATCTCTCGAGAACAGAAACTTGCGGCGGCGGAAAAAGTATTTCGTGGACTCCTCTGTTGGTTTCCCGATTTTAGAGAATTTATAGTGGAGGAATTAGGTCAAACGGAGCTGTGTGGGCCCCATGAGCCACCAGGGCGCGCCCCCCCTGGGGCGCGCCGTGGTGCCTCATGGGCCACTGCTTCATCTTCTGGCCCTCTCCCGAAGCTTTCAGTACTTGTTATGTCCAGAAAAAAATCTCCAAAAAGTTTCATGGCATTTGGACTTCGTTTGGTACTGATATTCTGGAAAACCAAAAACAGGCAAAAAACAGCAACTGGCACTGGGCACTAAGTTAATAGGTTAGTCCCAAAAATTGATATATAATTGCTGTAAATGTATATAAAAACATCCAAGATTGATAATATAATAGCATGGACCAATCAAAAATTATAGATACGTTGGAGACGTATCAGCATCCCCAAGCTTAATTCCTGCTCGTCCTCAAGTAGGTAAATGATAAAAACAGAATTTTTGATGTGGAATGCTCCCTATCATATTCATCATATACTCTTTTCTTTTATAGCATGGACATTTGGACTTGAATGATTCAAAGCAATAGTCTATAGTTTGACATGAAGATATAACAAGCAACCATATCCTTCAAAATATCAACGCTAAAGAAAGTTATCCCTAGCCCATTATGCTCAATCATTGATCCATTCATGAAACACACTCAATATTAGCTACATCTAATGCACAAGTATGACAATAGTGCTCTCTAGTTGATGCTTTGTAAGAGAAGATGGAGACTCAAATAAAAAATAAAAATTGCATAAAAGTAAATAGATAGGCCCTTCGCAGAGGGAAGCAGAGATTTACAAATGTGCCAGAGCTCAAAGCTTAAATTAGAGAGATAAAATTATTTTGAGAGGCATGCTTTTCCTGTCAACGAAAACGAACGAGAATTCCCAATATTTTCCATGCTAGACACATCATAGGCGGTTCCCAAACAGAAAGTAAAGTTTATTTCCTTTCCACCATTCTTTCACAATCCATGGCTAGCCGTATCCACGGGTGCCCTCCATACCAACACTTTCCAAGGAATTTTGTTGTTATTAATTTTTGATTCATTGTGGGATTGGGCATCCCTATTACCAGCCACTCTCTCGTGCAATGACAAGTGAATAAACACTCATCGTGAGAATAACACACCTAGCATGGAAAATATTGGCCACCCCCTGCCGCTTCATGAGCGGTACGGGCACACAAAACAGAAAATTATTTTGAAAATTAGAGTTGGCACATGCAAATTTACTTGGAACGGCATGGAAATACCGCATATAGGTAGATATGGTGGACTCATTTGGCACAACTTGGGTTTAAGGAGTTTGGATGCACAAGCAGTATTCCCGCTTAGTACTAATGAAGGCTAGCAAATAGATTGAGAAGCAACCAACCAAAAAGCGAAAACGGTCATAAACATGCATTGAACATAACTAACACCGAATAATGCACCATAAGTAGGATATAATTTCTTTGCATAACTATTGACTTAATGTGCATCCATAGGGAATCACAAACCTTAACACTAATATTCTTACTAAATCACAATTACTCACTAACATGACTCACATATCATCATCTCCATATCGCAAAACCATTGCAAGGAATCACACTTATCATATCCAATGATCTATATGAAAGTTTTTATTATATCTGTCGTTGGAAACGGACACCTATGGGATCAAGGGGATCCCTTTACGGTTCGGCAAGGGGAGAGGATTGCACAAAGAGCAGATCTAACGAACAGCACACGGGGGACTTTACCCAGGTTCGGGCCGCACGGATGCGTAAAACCCTACTCCTGCTTGGTTGTATTTCTCTGGATGTTCTTGGCTAAGTTCTGGGAGCTACAGTACTCGGTAGCTGCGCATGCAGAACGGGTCCTCAGAAGTGCTCTCCTCCCCTTTGCTCTGTACGCCTCGGGCCTCCTTTTATATGAGTCAAAGGGGCTACCACAGTGGCGTACGAGATAAGGCATGAGGTGGAAAGTAGCTACAGTGTTATCACAGTGTTATCACACCTAACCCTGACGGCCTAGGACAAACTCATTAAATGCACCGTGAGGTGTCCGTCAAGGTGTCCCTTAGCGTCTTGGGCTTGGAAAAGCTTTACGAGGGATGGGAAAAGCAGCCATCCCATTAGCACCGCTTAAGCATCTCATGGCCAGCGTCGCGCCACGTCATCATGAGGACAAGCCCTAAACGACAAGGCTGGCCACTGCACAGGAGTGATAGCGCTGCACTGTGCAGAGCCTTGCCGGGGCCGAATCCTTGCCGGGCCCGGGGCTTGCCGGGACTGAATCCTTGCCGGGCCCGGGGCTTGCCGGGCGCGAGGCCTTGCCGGCAAGGGTCTTGCCGGGCCTCCGCAACCCTTTGGTCTTCTGTCTGGTCGTTGACTTGAACGCCTTCTTGGTATCTTAGTCTTGTGATTACTCCTAGCTATCCCCCGGCAAGGCTTGCCGCGGTATGGCTACAACTGCCCGTGCACAAGTAAGGGGTACTAAAAAGACCCATACTTTAGTACACCGACAGGAGCCCCCGGGCCTAGGCCATACACGGGTGCCAGGCCTGTTGGGCTAGGCCCAAAACAGTGCACGGGCACACATGGCAGGGAATAACTGCTTGCAATCATTATATCTTTTACCACGCCCCTCCACTACGCGCATTAATCGCGCGAAGTGGGAGACGTGGGCGGAAACTCCACTGCAAAAGCGGGCGGTAAAGAGCCTGCCTCGCGCCTTCCCCATAAAAAAAGGGAATCGCAGAGGGCACTGCTCATTTACCCCCTCCGCCCTTCCAATCTCAATCTCAGAACCGTCGCCATCGTCTTCTTTCTCGCGCCCAAAGCAGAGCTTTTCTTCCTCCACCCTCCTCCACCGCGCTCTCGACGCCTTCAGCGCCCACTTCCATAGCCACCATGCCGCCCAAGCCGAGCAAGGGCAAGGCGGCGGAAGCGGCCGCCGCGGAGAGCAAGTTGGCGAAGATGCGGAAGGAACACGCTGTCTTCCCCTCGACGCTTGACGCGGAGACCTTGAAGAAGAGGTACCAGTTCGCATGGGCGAAGAAGACCACGGCGCGTCCAGCCACCAGAGTGAGTGCAGCTTCTCGTAGGGCAGAGCCAGGAGATTATCCCTTCTTTGATGATTACTTCTGGTGCGGCCTCTGTCCTCCGTACTCGGATTTCTTCGTAGATATCATGCTCACCTATGGCTTCCAGCTGCTAGATTTCACGCCGAATGCCGTGACTTGTATGTCCGTCTTCGCGCACCTTTGCCAGGATTTTGTCGGGGTCATCCCGAGCACTGCACTCTTCCGGCACTACTTCTACCCCCGCATCCAAAAGGGCGACGCCCTCTCCGGCAGCATCACTTGGATTCCGAGGACGGCAACCAAGGAGACGTACCAGAGGGGCTCTACCGCGAGAGATGGGATGAGTGGCGCGGCAAGTGGTGCTGGGTCTGGGAAAAGGAGCCCCAACCGTTCTGCGAGGTGCGGAAGCAGAAGGTGGTCCGCGGCAAGGATTGGAGCGCCGTGGACCCTGACGACAGCAAGCTCACCATCGCCGTCACCAGGATACTGCGCCTCAGGGCTGCCGGGTTGAAGGTGGAGATGATTGCTTCAGATTTCCTTCGCCGGCGCATCGCCCCACTGCAGAACAAGGGGCGCCCTGCCTGGGAGTACGCGAACACCGCCGACGTCATGAGGGTGCGGCCTGGGCTGGATAATGATCTGACAGCCATGGGGCACGCAGCCCTCTGCCAACAGCTGTTCAAATCTGGAGCAGTGGGAGAGTTGCCGGCAGGCGTCGTCCCACTGTGCAACAACTTGTCGCTGACCTCCATCATCGCCATGATGCCGGCGTTCAACGCCCATAGCATCGACGAGAGGTGCATCGAGCCGTCCGCGGAGCAGGCGCTGGCGTTCTTCGACAACTTGACGGAGAAGGCCATCCGCGAGGAGAACCTTGTCCGCGCCACCACGGAGGAGGAGCTCGCCTACATCGCCAGCAGGGCGGAAGAGGCGAATCTTGCCGAAGAAGCCGGCAGCACTGAGTCCAGCGAAGGCGAGGACTTGCTGCGGGAAGATCTTGCCGGGCGAGATAAGGCTGTCGGGGAGCCGAGCGGAGCCACTGCCGGGAGCTCTTCTGCCGGAGGCGCCGCCGAAGAGGAAGAAGAGGAGGAGGAAGAGCCCCCAGCTCTTCAACACAGGAAGAGGCGCGCCCTCCGGAAGAACACCACTGGTGCTCCAGCCCGCCAACCTCCCTCAAGCGGCGAGGCTTCCGGCAAAGGGGCGGCCGGCGAGGCCGCACCGCAACCTGCCGCTGCCAAGCGGCCCAGGACCACTCCTCCTCCTCCGTCAGGAACCGCGGCGGGGGCCGGCTTCGACCTCTCCGCCATCAGCTCCGAGGAAGAAGAAGAAGAGTAAGAGTCCCGCCACAGCTTCGATTCTTATCTTCCTAGTTTTGCTTGATTAACTAGTTCTGTTTCTATCTCCACAGGGAAATGGAGACCTTGGCGCAGAGGATGGCGAAGAAGGCCAAGACCTCAACAAGCGTCGAGCCGCCGGCAAGCACCTCGGGCGCGCCGGAAACGGTTCTCGTCAGCTCGGAGTCCAGCCCAGAACGCAACCCTCGATGCAGCCCTCGACGCAGCCCCCGACGCAGCCCCCAGCGTGAGTCTTCTACTCACTACCCACTGGCGCGTGCCGGGGTGTGCATCTTCTCTGCTGACATCTCCGGGCGTACAGGAGTGGAGCAACAACAAGAGGCAACAGCGGGAGCTGCCTCTGCCGTGCCGCCTCCATCGACCACACCGCCCAGGGAGGAATCTTCGAGCGAGCCCTACCGCGACGAAGGGGAGGGGCCGGCAAGTGCAGGCTCCGGCAACCCCTTCCTTGACGCAGGTAAAGTTACTTGCCCCAAAGAACCTGTCGCTTTGGTTTTTCTTCTTTTTATCTTCTTGAACTTCCCTCCCAGCTTCATCTTAATCAACTCCTTGGCTTTCAATCTTCTTATGACAGAGCTCATGGACACTGACGTCGTTATTGAAGAGACTGCCAAGGATGCCGCCACTGAAGCCGACAAGGTTACCGCCGAGGAGGCCGCCAAGCATGCCGCCGCCGAGGCCGCCAAAGCTGCTGCCGCCGAGGCTGCTGCCGCTGAGGCCGCCAAGGCCGCACAAGAGGAGGCCGCCAAGATGCCCGCCGAGGGAGCCGGCGAGGAGGCCTGTGGCCATACCGACGGCGCTTCCGCTGCAGGAGCGCCAGGCGCTTCTACTGCCGCGGGGCCCTCAACTGCCGAGGACCCACCCTCGTCGTCCAAGGCCCCTTCCTCAAGCCAATACATCAGGGCCGGCAAAAATGTTGTCAGCATGCCGGGGTCGGCAAACATCGAAGAGCTGGTTGAGGGAGAACATCTTGACGGGGAAATCATCGTCGCCGCCGCGAGCGAGCTCAAGGAGGAGCAGCTAATCCAAGCCATGAATGACAACTATCAGAAGCTCCAAACGCTCTACCGTGCCCGGAAGGAGAAACTGGACTCCCGGGCAGCGCTCGTCGAGGCAGCGGAAGGAGACTTCCAACAACGCGTCACGGAGACACAGGCTTGGTACGGCGAGGCCCTCCAAGAGCTGAATGTTTATCGGGAGCAGCTGGTGGAAGAGCGGAACGCCCTCCTGCTGAAGCAATCAGACATCGAGAAAGCGCAGGAGGAGGCCGCCCAGCAAGCCGCCGCGGCAGGAGCCCTCTTGACGCAGCGCCGCATCGGCCTTGACGCCCAAGAAGAGGACCTTGCCGCGCGCGAGGCAGCGCTTGCCGCCAAGCTTCGCAACAAGGATGAAGAGCTCGAAAGTCTTGTCGCGCGGCGGGTCCAGGAGTTTGAGCAGAAACACTCGAAGACGCTCAGAGCTCTAACTGAAGACCATGCCGGCAAGCTCAAAGAGGCCCTCGACGCTGCCAAAGCTGCAGAGGCCGCCAAGAACTTGCTGGAGGAGAAGACGAAGCAGCTGGAGGCCACTCTCGAGGACCACGGCAAGGTCTCAGCACTTGAGGCCGAGAGAGACAAGGCTCTCCACAGCCTGATGGAGACGCAGGTTGCCGCATCCGAGAAGGTCCAGCAGCTTTCCTCCGCCAAGGACTCCATTGAAGATCTGAAGCTGAAGCTATCCACGCTGGAGGAATCTCTTGAGGCTGCCCGAGTTCGCGAGAGGACTCTTATCAAAAACCTCCACGACGAACAGGAGCTGCTCCAGAACGCCGCCGCCACCCACAACGAGTACACTTCTAGCGTGAAGCTCTAGACTGCCAGGCTGGCGGACGTCGCCGAGAAGCTTGGCGCGGAGCTGGAGGTCATGGGCTTGCCGGGCTTCGGATACTCTGCCGATGACAACGTCTCCTCAAGTGCCAGGCTAACCATGTTCTTCGAGAAGCTCGTCGACGCCCTCAAGCTACTCCAGGTGAACCAAACAAGCAAGCTGGCCGACAAATCCCGGAAACTCTGCCAGCTCGTCCTCCGTAAGGTGTTGATGAAGGTGGCGTACAGGAACCCTGGCATCGACCTCTCCAAAGCCTCGAAGAGCTTGCCGAAGGACGCGGACGTCAAGGCTCTCGAAGAGTTCGTCGCGCCCATCGTCGATCGGGTGAGCCAGGTGAAGAGGGTCGAGGGCGACCGCCGGGATTAGCTGTAGCCCCCTATCTCTTCTCCATCTTGCCGCCGGCGTCACATGTAAAAGACAAAATTGCTTTTATGTCAGAAACGCGGCAAGCACTGGATGTAATATAACTTGCTCTATTTGAATTAAGGCATGCTATTCCCTTTGTTCAATTTCTTTCTGTATGGCGTATACCCTACGCTTTGCTGGGAACTTGCCGGAGCATAACCCCGTCGCGAGCGCTGGATTCGGGTTGTCAGCAGCTTGCGGGCGGTGCTGCTCACGGCAAGAAATCTTGATGCTTTCAGCGCGGCCACCTAGTCTGTTGAGCGGACTCGAAACAGAATAAGGGCGCAGCCGATCACGACAAGATTCCATCGCGTGCAGGTTTTCCATACAAAGCCGAAATCGTTCAAGGGAATACAGCCTTACAAAAATTAAAATCTGCTTAAGGGGTTCAGCAACTTAGCTCTGCTTTTCGTCGCTATTCTTCTTCTTCCGGCAAGGCGCCAACCTTGAACGTCGTCTGGTATCCATACCACCATTCTCCTTCCCCCCCGGCAAACTTGCGCGCGAGGGAATCTTCTGTCTCTTGAGAAAAAGAAAGAAGAGAAAATAAAAGTATGGAACCTTGACGGTTTGTTAGCTCTTACCGGGATCGAGTGTAATACACATCTCAGATAACACATGCATATAAAATGACATGGAATCAACAAGAAACGTAAAGCACACAGATCTTATTAAATATGCACAAAGGACGTGCCTGCTCTGTACAAAGGATTACATGCCACCGGCAACACTTGTACAGAATGGCGTTGCCGGGATCTTGCCGGAGCGTTACGCTGCCGCGAGCGCTGGATTCGGGTCGTCAGCAGCCTGCTGGCCGTATCGCTATCACAGCAAGAAACCCGAACAACTGCGCCTTACGGGTAGAACTTGCGAAGGTGCTCGATGTTCCAGGAGTTGCTCACTGGCAAGCCCTCTTCGGTCTCCAGGCGGACAGCGCCAGGCCTGGTGACTCGCACTACCCGGTAAGGGCCTTCCCACTTCGGCGTCAACTTGTTGGAATTCTTGGCTGACTGAACGCGCCGAAGAACAAGGTCGCCTTCCTCAAGACTCCGGGCGTGAACCTTGCGGCTATGGTAGCGGCGCAAAGCTTGCTGGTAGCGAGCGGCTCGCACAGCAGCCCGAAGACGATTCTCCTCAAGGAGCAGCGCGTCATCTTGCCGCAGCTGTTCTTGCTCGAGCTCATCATAAGCGAGCACTCGAGGTGATCCGTATATGAGTTCCGTGGGGAGAACTGCTTCCTCTCCGTAGACCAGAGCGAAGGGTGTCTGGCCGGTGGCTCGATTCGGCGTCGTCCTGATCGACCAAAGAACCGCCGGCAGCTCATCAATCCAGCGTCTTCCATGCTTGTGCAGCTTGTCGAAAGTTCTGGTCCGGAGACCACGCAACACTTCAGCGTTCGCCCTTTCCGCTTGGCCATTGCTTCTCGGGTGAGCAATAGAGGCAAAACAGATCTTGCCGCCAAGGTCTTGGACGTACTGCATGAAGGTGCGACTTGTGAACTGCGTACCGTTGTCGGTGATGATCCTGTTCGGCACACCAAAACGGCACACAATCCCCTTGAAGAACTTGACTGCTGACTGTGCTGTCACCTTACTCACTGCTTCCACTTCTGGCCACTTCGTGAACTTGTCGATGGCAACGTACAAGTACTCGAAGCCCCCGGCAGCGCGGGGGAAGGGACCCAGTATGTCGAGCCCCCAGACCGAGAATGGCCAGGAGAGAGGGATCGTCTGGAGAGCTTGAGCTGGTTGATGAAGTTGCTTCAAATGAAACTGGCACGCTTCACACTTGGTTACTAGTGCCGTTGCATCCTGGAGGGCAGTAGGCCAGAAGAATCCTTGCCGGAATGCCTTGCCGACAAGGGCTCTCGAGCCTATGTGGGATCCACATATGCCCCCATGAATCTCTGCCAACAACTCTAGTCCATCCTCCCGAGGAATACACTTCAATTTCACCCCGTTCGGTCTCTTTCTGTACAGAACGTCATCGACGAACTGGTACATACTTGATTGACGGGCTACTTTTTCAGCTTCTTCCTGCTCTTCGGGGAGTTGTCCTGTTTGAAGGAAACGGACTTTTTTGCTGTGCCCATGCCGGAGCTTGTGGCTCGACAACAAGGACTAAAGGCGACTCTTCAGCTGCGGGAGCATTGGCTTCTATGGCAAGAACCTGAGGTTCTTGGCGGAGCAGCTGCTCACCGGCAACTGGTATTCCTTCAGCAGCAGGGGCGCTTGCTTCAGCGGCAAGGACCTGAGGTTCTGCGCGAAGCCGCTGCTCACCGGCAACCGTGTCGTTCCCGGCAAGATTCTTGCCGGGGGCTTCGGGAAGCCCTGCCGGGAAGTACTCGCCGGTACTTTACTTTCTTCTCTTATCAGGCCTTGTCGATGGCGACATGGATGGTTGAGTCAAGCGGAGTACAAAAGTCCCTGGTTCCACAGGTAGCTTGAGTGTGGCACGCTTCGACAGGTCGTCGGCAATGTTGTTCTCTGATCGAGGAATATGCTCTGTCTGAAGACCGTCAAAGCGCTCCTCCAGCTTCCTCACTTCATCGACGTAAGCTTCCATTAACGGGCTCTGATAATCTTTGTTGACCTGCCTCACGACGAGCTGGGAGTCAACTCTGACGATGAGCTTCTTGATCCCAAGGTCTGCCGCGATCCTGAGATCGGCAAGCAGTCCTTCATACTCTGCCGTGTTGTTGGTCGATCTCTCCCGGGGAAAATGCATCTGGATGACGTACTTGAGGTGCTCTCCGGTGGGTGTGACAAGCAGCACGCCGGCACTGGCGCCTTGCAGCGAAAAAGCCCCATCAAAGTACATAATCCATTCGCGATCTGTTTCCTTGCCGGGAATCGCTGATTCTTGAACTTCGTCGTCTGGTGTTGGGGTCCATTCTGCAATGAACTCTGCCAAGGCTCTGCTCTGGATAGTTGAAGAACTTTCAAACTTGAGACCAAAGCATGACAGCTCCAACGCCCACTCGACAATCCTGCCGGTTGCTTCTGGGTTCCGAAGAATCCGTTGCAGCGGAAAGCGAGTGACGACGGTGATGTCGTGTGCTTGGAAATAATGGCGCAGCTTCCTCGAGGCCATAAGGAGGCCAAAGAGCAGCTTTTGCACGCCAGAATATCTCGACCTAGCCCCCTGCAACAGGGAGCTGACGAAATAGACTGGGCGCTGCACCATCTTCTTCTTCTGCACTGCTTGACTTGACTGCGCGGATCTTTCCTTGTCGGCACCAGACTCTGCCGGGGCCGGCCCCGGCAAGTCACTTGGCGGACCTGCCGTTGCCGCTGCATCCTCCTCTGCTTCTCTCTCTGCCACCAGCGCAGCACTAACCACTTGATTTGTTGCCGCTAGATATAGCAGCAACGGCTCTTGTGGCCTAGGCGCGACTAGTATTGGCAGAGAGGAGAGGTACTTCTTCAAATCCTGCAGCGCTGCCTTCGCTTCTGGAGTCCATTTCATTGGACCTGCCTTCTTCAAAATTTTGAAAAATGGCAGGGCACGCTCAGCGGACTTTGAGATGAACCTACTCAAAGCAGCGACGCAGCCGGCAAGGCGGCGCACATCCTTAACTCGTCTCGGCGCTTCAATCTGCTCAATTGCCTTGATCTTGTCGGGATTGGCTTCAATTCCACGCTGAGATACAAAGAACCCGAGAAGCTTGCCGGATGGGACACCGAACACGCACTTCTCGGGGTTGAGCTTCAGGTTGATCCTGCGCAGGTTTGCAAAAGTCTCCTCCAGATCTTGAATGAGCGTTGCCTTGTCCTTGGTTTTGATCACTATATCATCCATGTAAGCTTCCATATTTCTATGGAGCTGGGTCTCGAAACCAATCTGGACGGCTCTTGCGAAGGTCGACCCAGCACTTTTCAACCCGAAAGGCATACGCAAGAAGCAGTATGTGCCACATGGGGTGATAAATGCGGTCTTCTCTTCGTCTTCTCTCGCCATAAAGATCTGGTGGTAGCCTGAGTATGCGTCAAGAAATGACAGCAAATCGCAGCCGGCAGTGGAATCCACAATCTGGTCGATGCGCGGCAAGGGAAAGGGATCTTTCGGACAGGCTTTATTGATATCTGTAAAGTCAATACATAGCCTCCATTTACCGTTCGCCTTGCGCACAACAACTGGATTGGCCAACCATGTAGGATGGAGGACTCCTCTAACCAGGCCTGCCACCTCAAGCTTCTTAATCTCTTCGGCAATGAATTCTTGCCGCTCCAAAGCTTGCTTCCGCACCTTCTGCTTGACGGGCCGCGCGTGGGGACAGACAACTAGGTGGTGCTCAATTACTTTCCTGGGAACACCGGGGATGTCAGATGGTTGCCATGCAAACACATCGACATTCGCCCGCAGGAAAGCAACGAGCGCGCTTTCCTATTCGCCATTAAGGGTGGAACTTATGGTGAAAGTTCCTCCCGTCCCGTCCTCCTTGGCGGGCACCTTCTTGGTCTCAGGCGGAGCAACCTTGGATTTCTTGGTCTGGCCAGCAGAGCTCTCTGGTGCATCCTCGACGGTAGCGCAGCACTCCGGAGAGGCGCGCTTGCCGGAGTTTGTACCAGAGGTCTTGCCGGGCTTCTTCTTCTTGCCGGGATCTTGAGCGGCAGGGGCATGCGCCTTGGCGGCGGACGCTGCAACTGCTTCCCGGTAAAACTTGTCGGTGCAAATGAGTGCGTCTTTCTTGTCGGAGTGGACAGTGATGACGCTCATTGGGCCGGGCATCTTCAAGACGTTGTAGGCGTAGTGCGAGGCCGCCATGAACTTAGGCAGCGCTGGGCGGCCAAGGATTCCATTATAAGGTAACGGAATCTTGGCGACGTCGAAAATGACCTTCTCCGTCCTAAAGTTCAGCTCGCTGCCGAATGTTACCGGCACCGTGATCTTGCCTTTCGGCTGGTTCCTTCCCGGATTGACCCCTTGGAAAGAGCCTGTCTCCTCAAGGTCCTCGTCAGGAATCTGCAGCCTCTTGATGGCGTCCGGCGAGATCAAGTTCAGGCCGGCCCCACCGTCAACCAACATTTTTGTTACCTTGAGGTTGCGAACTGTTGGTGAGACCAACAGCGGCAGGCACCCGACCGCGGTTGTGCGATCTGGGTGGTCCTCGGCATCAAAGATGATGGGCGTGTGGGACCACTTCAGTGGCTTCTGTGCATCAATAGAGGGTTCTACCGCATTAATCTCACGTGCCCACCGCTTGAGTTGGTGGTGAGAGAAATGCAACGAAGCGCCTCCATCGACACACATAACCTCCATTGCCTTCTGGAACTCTCGCTCACTAGATTCGCCATCATCTTCCTCTTAATCTTCATCCCCTTCCTTCTTGTCACGGCCCCGGGCAGGCTTCTCTTGCTGCTGCCTGGGCTTGCCGCGGCGACCTCCTCGACCGCGTTTCCTGCCAGACCCTCCGACACCATCATGGGCTCTCTCCTTGTCGCGCCTTTCGTACTCGGCGCGCTGCTTCTCGACAAGCTCCTCCAGTTGCCAGCAGTCTTGGAGATCATGGCCCTTGGTACGGTGGATCTTGCAGTACTGCTTGCCGGATCCTTCTGGCTTGTCGGCAGCCGCCAAGGCCTGACACGCCGCACACCCGGCAATCTCCTTGCCGGGGTCGTCGGTCTTGTACTTCTTGGTGGTGCCGGTGTTGCCGGAACCTTCAACGGCAAGCACGGCCTTGCCTTTGCGCTTCCTGTTCTTCCGCTTTCCCTTCTTTGCCGGGGCAGGAGCGTCTTCGCTCTCGGAGTCGACTCCGGCGCCAGCGTTCTCGCCGGGGAGTCTTCTTCCTTCCTCTGCCCGTGCACACTTGTCGGCCAAAGCGTAGAGCTCAGCGACGTCTCTGACTTTGTTCATCGCCAGCTCCTCCCGCATTTTACGATTGCGCACATTCTGATGAAAGGCGCTGATGACGGCGGCGGGGTGAACGTCAGGAATGTTGTGCTGGACGCGGCTGAACCTTTGGATATACTTGCGCAAACTTTTGCCCTCTTTCTGGGGGATGATGTGCAGATCGCTCTCGTGGCCAGGAGCTTGATGGCCGCCGGTGAAGGCGCCAACAAACTGGTGGCACAGGTCGTCCCAAGAAGAGATGGAATTCTCGGGCAGGTGCATCAACCACGATCTAACGTTGGGCTTCAGCACCAACGGAAAGTAGTTGGCCAGCACCTTATCGTCACGAGCCCTGGCAGCCCGCACCGCGATGGTGTAGATGCTCAAGAACTCGGACGGATGGGTCTTGCCGTCATACTTCTCCGGTACTTCCGGTCGGAAGGAGCGGGAGCTGGGCCACTGGACTCGCCGCAGCTCACGAGTAAACGCTGGGCAACCTACCTCGTAAGGTAGGCAGCCAGGGTACCCTGGCGCGGGCTTGTCAACAGCGGTCCCAGTGCGCTTGTCGGACCGGCGACGCCCTTCCCTTCGGCGCTCGATGGTGGTTCGAGCGTCCTCCTTCTTCCGTTCCCGAAGAACGTGACGTTGGTCGCGGCGAACCCGCGGATCAGATGACGCCGTGGAATCATCCTCACGGACGCTGGTCCGTCGAGTTAACGACCGCTCTTGATGCAGCGGAGGGGAACGCAACGTAGTCGTTCCAGCTCCGGTCCTTTCTCCATCGCCACGCACCAGCCTAGACGACTGCAACCGTGAGGGTTCACCCTGCTGCGGTCTGCCGTCGTCAGCCAGGCTGAGGAGGCTCTGGATAGTGGCTCGCCACTCGTCTAGCTTCTCCGTGGCAGGAGGGAAGTCTAGGAGCAGCTGAGCTCGCGCCAACGCCTCCGCTGGCATAGGCGGCGGCGACAGGTGCGAAGAACGTGAGGTGCTCAAACTCCTAACAGGGTTAGAAGGAGCATCATCACGACTCTGCACAAGCGCGCGGCTTCCACCAGCGCGCTGGCGCGAATCTTGGCCCCGCGCATCTTTAGAGTGATGCGCAGGGGTTTTCCCATGGGGATGCTTGGATCCACCGACGTCACGGTGCTGCACGTCATGCGCGTCCTGAGAAGGTCGCGGTGCATGCGCCAGCGTGGTCGTCCTGGAAGGCGCCGCTCCATCCTTGGAAGTCGCTGCACCACCCGCGGGTTGCGCAGCTCCATCCTTGGACCTGTTGCTCGTCCGGCTCGGATCGCCGGAACGCCGTGGAAGTTCGGAGCCTCCATCTCCTCCACCCGCGTCTACCCCGTCGCCTGTGCGCGCAGCATCAGGCACGACGGATGCAGATGGACCAACTGCCGTGAAACCCTTCTTCTTGGGAGCCATGGTGATGAAGATGATCAAAGACCTGACGCGCTGATCGCTAGATCAGGTTCGCACAACCTCGATCTCCCCCTACCTGGCGCGCCAAAGATGTCGTTGGAAACGGACACCTATGGGATCAAGGGGATCCCTTTACGGTTCGGCAAGGGGAGAGGATTGCACAAAGAGCAGATCTAACGAACAACACACGGGGGACTTTACCCAGGTTCGGGCCGCACGGATGCGTAAAACCCTACTCCTGCTTGGTTGTATTTCTGTGGATGTTCTTGGCTAAGTTCTGGGAGCTACAGTACTCGGTAGCTGCGCATGCAGAACGGGTCCTCAGAAGTGCTCTCCTCCCCTTTTCTCTGTACGCCTCGGGCCTCCTTTTATATGAGTCAAAGGGGCTACCACAGTGGCGTACGAGATAAGGCATGAGGTGGAAAGTAGCTACAGTGTTATCATAGTGTTATCACACCTAACCCTGACGGCCTAGGACAAACTCATTAAATGCACCGTGAGGTGTCCGTCAAGGTGTCCCTTAGCGTCTTGGGCTTGGAAAAGCTTTACGGGGGATGGGAAAAGCAGCCATCCCATCAGCACCGCTTAAGCATCTCGTGGCCAGCATCGCGTCACGTCATCATGAGGACAAGCCCTAAACGACAAGGTTGGCCGCTGCACAGGAGCGATAGCGCTGCACTGTGCAGAGCCTTGCCGGAGCCGAATCCTTGCCGGGCCCGGGGCTTGCCGGGACTGAATCCTTGCCGGGCCTGGGGCTTGCCGGGACCGGGTCGTGCCGGGCACGAGGCCTTGCCGACAAGGGTCTTGCCGGGCCTCCGCAACCCTTTGGTCTTCTGTCTGGTCGTTGACTTGAAGGCCTTCTTGGTATCTTAGTCTTGTGATTACTCCTAGCTATCCCCCGGCAAGGCTTGCCGCGGTATGGCTACAACTGCCCGTCGACAAGTAAGGGGTACTAAAAAGACCCATACTATAGTACACCGACAATATCCCTCTTGAATATTCATCACTTTGGGACCAAATTCATATCTTGTGCAAATTACCATTACTATTATCAACTCTCAAAAAGATATAAGTGAAGCATGAGAGTGCACATATTTCTTCAATATTTTAATCTTATCAACTCTCAAAATAATATAAGTGAAGCACGAGAGTTTAAATATTTCTTCAAAATATAGCCACCGCCGTGCTAAAAAAGATTTAAGTGAAGTACTAGAGCAACTGCCTAGCTCAAAAAAATTAAGTGAAGCACATAGAGTATTCTAATAAATCATGATAAACGTGTGGCTCTCTAAAATTGGTGTGTCTAGAAAATATGATTGTGACAAACTAATAAGCAAACAAAGAAAAGACTCGTATAATACATGACGCTCCAAGCAAAACACATATCATGTGACGAATAAAAATATAGCTCCAACTAAAATTACCGATGGTTGGTAGAAGAAAGAGCGGATGCCTTCCGGGGCATCCCCAAGCTTAGACGCTTGAGTCTTCCTTGAATATTACCTTGGGGTGCCTCGGGCATCCCCAAGCTTAGGCTCTTGCCACTCCTTATTCTTTCATCCATCGTGATCTCACCCAAAACTTGAAAACTTCAATCACACAAAACTCAACAAAACCTTCGTGAGATTCGTTAGTATAACAAAATAAATCACTACTTTAAGTACTGTTGCAAACTCATTCATATTTTATTTTTTCATTATACCTACTATATTCTAACTTCTCCATGTCTTATACCCCCCGATACAATCCATAGTTTCATCAAAACAAGCAAGCGGTGCATCAAAAACAGAATCTGTCAAAAACAGAACAGTCTGCAGAGATCTATTTAAAAGCCATACTTCTGTAACTCCAAAAATTCTGAAATATTACGAAAACGTGGGCAATTCATATACTAATACTGTGTAAAAATTTCAGATTTTTCTGACGTTCCAGTATAGAACTAAAATTCTAGCACTGGACGCAAAACTTTCTGTTTTCCAAACAGCATCAATTATACTATCTTCCAAATCATCCCAAAAACTTTACTTGGCACAAACACTAATTAAAACATAAAAACAAAATCATAACAGTAGCATAATTGTGAAAACACACAAGAACAGAAACAAAAAGTAAAAATTTATTTTATTCATTGGGTTGCCTCCCAACAAGCGCTATTGTTTTATGCCCTTAACTAGGCATAATGCATAGTTTCAAGTATTGTCATCTTTCAAGTTGATTCCATAAGTGGCCCTCATAATGGATTCATATGGTGCTTTAATTTTCTTCCTAGGGAAATGTTCCATACCCTTTTTTAATGGAAACTAAAATTTTATATTCCCTTCTTTCATGTCAATAACGGCACCTATGGTTCGTTAGAATGGTCTACCAAGTATTATGGGGCAAGAAGGATTGCATTCAATGTCAAGTACAAGAAAATCAACAGGCACATAGTTCCTATTTGCAAGAATAAGAACATCATTAATTCTACCCAAAGGCTTTTTAATAGTGGAATCCGCAAGATGCAAATTAAGAGAACATTCATCTATATTGGTAAAGCCTAGCACATCACATAGAGATTTTGGAATTGTGGAAACGCTAGCACCCAAATCACATAAAGCATTGCACTCATAATTTTTAATTTTAACTTTAATGGTGGGTTCCCACTCATCATATAATTTTCTAGGAATTGAAATTTCTAGTTCTAGCTTTTCTTCTAACACTTTCATCATTGCTTCTACGATGTGTTTAGTAAAAGCCTTATTTTGCTCATAAGTGTTGGGTGAATTTAACATGGATTGTAACAAAGAAATACATTCAATCAAGGAACAATTATCATAATTAAAATCTTTGTAATCCAAGAGAGTGGGCACATCGCTAGTTAAAGTTTTTACCTCTCCAGACCCACTTTTATCATTTTTTTCATTAAGATTTTCACCCTCCGAATTATGGGAACGCCTTCTAGCTAAAGTTGACTCTTCTTCAGTCCCCTTTTCATCAAGTTTTATATTGCTAAACAAGGAATCAATAGATGAAACACCAATCATTTTAATATCCTCATCATTACTACGATAAAAAACGGGAGGAGTCGCTTTTTCTAAAAATTCTCGTTTAGCTTTTAGCATAGCGGTTCTTTTCTTACTCTCATCCATGGAGACATATAAAGCTTTAATTGATTCATTAATATCAACTTTGGGTGGAAAATTTTTAGTCTTAAGATTTTCCACATCATGAATAATTCTATCAGTGCTCCTAGACATATCATCAAGTTTACTTAATTTTTCTTCTATCGTAGTGTTGAAAACTTTTTGAGCATTAATAAATTCTTTAATATTGCTTTCAAGATAAGAGGGCATCCTATTATTATTATTATAAGGATTACCATAGGGATTGCCATAATTAGTATAGGAATTTCCAGGAAATGGCCTAGGATTAAAATTACCTCTATAAGCATTACTATTAAAATTATTTCGCGAGACAAAATTCACGTCTACGGGATCAATATTTTGCTCAATAAAGGTGGATAAAGGCACATCATTGGGATCAATAGGAGTATTTTTGCTAGCAACCAATTTCATAAGCGCATCAACTTTATCACTCAAAGTACTAATTTTTTCAACCGAATTCACTTTTTTACTTGTAGGAACTCTTTCAGTATGCCATTGTGAATAATTTGCCATAATATTATCAAGCAATTTAGTAGCTTATCCCAAAGTAATTTCCATAAAAGTACCACCCGTGGCGAAATCTAAAAGATTTCTAGAAACAAAATTTAATCCCGCATAAATTTTTTGTATGATCATCCACAAATTTAAACCATGAGTAGGGCAATTTCTTATCATTAATTTCATCCTTTCCCAAGATTGGGAAACATGTTCATGATCAAGTTGCTAGAAATTCATAATTTGATTTCTAAGGGAAATAATTTTTGCGGGAGGAAAATACTTAGTAATAAAAGTATCTTTACACCTATCCCAAGAATCGATACTATTTCGTGGTAAAGATGAAAACCAAATTTTTGCACGATCCCGCAATGAAAATGGAAATAATTTTAATTTCACAATATCATTATCCAGAACTTTTTTATTTTGCATATCACACAATTCTACGAAGGTGTTAAGATGGGATGCAGCATCTTCATTAGGACTACCAGAAAATTGTTCTTTCATAACAAGATTTAGCAAAGCGGCATTAATATCACAAGTCTCCGCACTAGAGGCGGGAGGAGCAATTGGAGTACTAATAAAATCATTATTATTAGTATTGGAAAAATCACACAATTTTGTATTTTGTTGAGACATCGTGGCTACGCAAACAAGATAACAAGCAAGCAAACAAGAAAAAGGCAAACGGAAAATATTTTTGTATTTTTGTAAAAACTTTTTAGAAGTGGGGGAAAAGAAAACGAGAGGCAAAGGCAAATAAAATAAATGCAAGGAGATGAAAGTTTGTGCGTAGGTACTTGATAGATGTTGATGATGTCTCCCCGGCAACAGCGCCAGAAATTCTTCCTGCTACTTGTGAGCTGCGTTGGTAATTCCCAGAAGAGGAAGGGAGATGCAGTATAGTAGAGATAAGTATTTCCCTCAGTTATGAAACCAAGGTTATCAATCCAGTAGGAGAATCACGCAACACCTCGTTAGCAGTACCT
The DNA here is from genome assembly GCA_039707655.1 of Elymus sibiricus. NCBI lineage: Eukaryota > Viridiplantae > Streptophyta > Magnoliopsida > Poales > Poaceae > Elymus > Elymus sibiricus. The sequence continues at coordinate 346,786,352 of CM077668.1, forward strand.
GCACACAAAATAACAAATCCTTGCACCCAACGCAAACAAGGGGTTGTGAATCCCTCGGCGGTTAATTGCAAGATTAAATTGTATGGTGATAGATAGATAGATCGAACAAAAATACACAATAAAATAAATAAAGTAAAATTGCAGCAAGGTATTTTTGGGATTTTTAATATATGATAGAAGTAGACCCGGGGGCCATAGTTTTCACTAGAGGCTTCTCTCATGAAAATAGCATACGGTGGGTAAACAAATTACTGTTGGGCAATTGATAGAAAAGCAAATAATCATGACGATATCCAAGGCAATGATCATGTATATAGGTATCACGTCCGAGACAGGTAGACCGACTCCTGCCCGCATCTACTACTATTACTCCACACATCGACCGCTATCCAGCATGCATCTAGTGTATTAAGTCCATAAAGAACAGAGTAACGCCTTAAGCAAGATGACATGATGTAGACAAAGTAAACTCGCGCATGAATAAACCCCATCTTTATACCCTTAATAGCAACGATACATACATGTCATGTCCCTTTCTATCACTGGGATTGAGCACCGCAAGATTGAACCCATTACAAAGCACCTCTCCCATTGCAAGATAAATCAATCTAGTTGGCCAAACCAAATCAATAGATCGGAGAGAAATAGGAAGCTATAATAATCATGCATAAAAGAGTTCAGAGAAAACTCAAATAATATTCATGGATAATCTGATCATAAACTCACAATTCATCGGATCCCAACAAACACACCGCAAAAAGTGATTACATCGGATAGAACTCCAAGAACATCGAGGAGAACATTGTATTGAAGATCAAAAAGAGAGAAGAAGCCATCTAGCTACTAACTATGGACCCGACGGTCTGTCGTAAACTACTCACGCATCATCGGAAGGGCAGCAAGGTTGATGTAGAGCCCCTCCGTGATCGATTCCCCCTCCGGCGGAGCACCGGAAAAGGCTTCCAGATGGGATCTCTCGAGAACAGAAACTTGCGGCGGCGGAAAAAGTTTTTCGTGAACTCCTCTGTTAGTTTCCCGATTTTAGAGAATTTATAGTGGAGGAATTAGGTCAAACGAAGCTGTGTGGGCCCCACGAGCCACTAGGGCGCCCCCCTTGGGGCACGCCGTGGTGCCTCGTGGGCCACTGCTTCATCTTCTGGCCCTCTCCCGAAGCTTCCAGTACTTGTTATGTCCAGAAAAAAATCTCCAAAAAGTTTCGTGGCATTTGGACTTCGTTTGGTACTGATATTCTGGAAAACCAAAAACAGGCAAAAAACAGCAACTGGCACTGGGCACTAAGTTAATAGGTTAGTCCCAAAAATTGATATATAATTGCTGTAAATGTATATAAAACATCCAAGATTGATAATATAATAGCATGGAACAATAAAAAATTATAGATACGTTGGAGACGTATCACACGTGCATGATTACTAGTGCTGGGTATAGGTCTTCTGATCGACCCCGTCTCCCTTGTGCGGTTTTCGACAACACGCCTATCTATGGGCCCCTGGGGTCTATATATCATTCCTTTGACCGACAACGAGAGGGGGTTTGACTATGAATGGATTCCTCCTGGTTCGTGTTACGGTGGGTCATGGTGACATGTCCGAGCAAAGTTCGAGCTCACACGTTCTCAGGATTCCCTCCCACGTGCTCGAATTGGTGGGTGGACCGACACCCTACGTACGTCGTCCTTAATTACATAGCTTTCATGGGGGTTGTCCGGTTCGTGAGGCAGGCGCCACATAAATTTTTTACATTGGGTATTTAAAACACATCACCCCTACCAACGTACATTTATTTGGGCCGCATGCAGGTGGTGTTGGTCTTCTGGCCCCTCTGGTGCGGTTTTCGATGATGGTCGTCCCATCTCTGGGCCCGCGCGGTCTATTATATCCCTTTCGGACCGACAACAACAGTGGTCGTTTGACCAAGAGATAGATTCACTTGGTCCGTGTAATGGTATGTCATGCATGGTAACATGCATGTCCGACCAAAGTTTGAGTGCATGCGTCCGGCCGACACGAAGTGGGGGCTTTCCGGTTTGCAAGGCAGGTACCACATCAAAGTTGTGCATTGTGTATTTAAACATCACACCACCCTTTTCCTACATATATTTGGCCACTTCCAGGTGGTGGTGGTCTTCTGATGTAACACCCCAATTTTTGGACGTTTTCTTTTCATTAGGATTTCTTTGTATTTTGATTTGGTTTTCTTTTTAATTGCCTCTATAGACTTAATACTTGGGAAGATCCTCTTTCTTTCTTCTCCCAAGTGAATCATTGCTACTTGTGAACTGCGTTGGGATTTCCCCAAAGAGGAGAGGATGATGCAGTACAATAGAGATAAGTATTTCCCTCAGTTAAAAACCAAGGTTATCAATCCAGTAGGAGAACCACACAAAACCTCCTTAGCACCACCTACACACACAAAAGCAAACACTTGCACCCAACGCAAATAATAGGGTTGTCAATCCCCTTAGCGGTTACTTGCAAGGATTAATTCTGATAGTGATAGATAGATAAAGTAAATTGCTAAATAAAATAAAGTAAATAAAATTGCAGCAAAGTATTTTTGGATTTAATATATAATAAAAATAGACCCGGGGGACATAGTTTTCACTATAGGCTGCTCCCTCGAACACATAGCATACGGTGGGTAAACAAATTACTGTTGGGCAATTGATAGAAAAGCACATAGTTATGACGATATTCAAGGCAATGATCATCTATATAGGCATCACGTCCGAGACAAGTAGACCGACTCCTGTCTGCATCTACTACTATTACTCCACTCATCGACCGCTATCCAACATGCATCTAGAGTATTAAGTATAAAACAGAGTAACGCCTTAAGCAAGATGACATGATGTAGACAAAGTAAACTCAAGCAATATGATTAAACCCCATCTTTTTATCCTTAATGGCAACAATACAAATACGTGTCTTGTCCCTTTCTGTCACTAGGATATAGAACACCGCAAGATTGAACCCATCACAAAGCACCTCTCCCATTGCAAGATAAATCAATCTAGTTGGCCAAACCAAATGGATAGATCGGAGAGAAATACAAAGCTATAACAATCATGTATAAAAGAGTTCAAAGAAGACTCAAATATTTCTCATGAAAAATCTGATCATAAACCTATAATTCATCGGATCCCAACAAACACACCGCAAAAGAAGATTACATCGGATAGAACTCCAAGAACATCGAGGAGAAAATGGTATTGAAGATCAAAGAGAGAAAAGAAGCCATCTAGCTACTAGCTATAGACCCGTAGGTCTGTGGCAAACTACTCACACATCATCAGAAGGGCGGCAAGGTTGATGTTGAAGCCCTCTGAGATCGATCCCCCCTCCGGCAGATTGCCGGAAAAGGCCTCCAGATGGGATCACGGAAGAACAGAGGCATGCGGTGGCGGAAAAGTTATTCGGGGTGGCTCTCTGTTGGTTTCCCAATATTTGAGAATTTATAGAAGTGGAATTAGGTCAAACAGAGCCACGAGGGGCCCACAAGGCATCAGGGCGCCCCCTGGGGCCGCGCCCTGTTGCCTTGTCACCTCCTCGTGATCCTTCTGGCCTCCTCCCGAAGCTTCCAGGGTCTCTTTTGTCCAGAACAAAATCGTCAAAAAGTTTCGTGGCATTTGGACTTTGTTTGGTACTGATTTTCTGAAAAACCAAAAACAAGCAGAAAATAGCAACTGGCACTGGGCACTAGGTTAATAGGTTAGTCCCAAAAAATGATATAAAATAGCATATAAATGCATAATAAACATCCAAGATTTATACTATAATAGCACGGAACAATAAAGAATTATAGATACATTGGAGACGTATGAAGCATACCCAAGCTTAATTCCTACTCGTCCTCGAGTAGGTAAATGATAAAAACATAATTTTTGATGTGGAATGCTACCTAACATGTTTCATCATGTAATTCTCTTCTGCGGTATGAATATTAAGATCCGAGTGATTCAAAGCAATAGTCTATAATTTGATATAAAGACATCAATACTCAGGCATACTAGCAAACTATCATGCCTTTCAAAATAAAAATGCTAAAGAAAGTTATCCCTACAAAATCATATAATCCTGCCATGCTACATCTTCTTAACACAAAGTATTTATCATGCACAGCCTCGATGACAAGCCGAGCAATTGGTTCATACTTTTTAACGCGCTTTAGCTTTTTCAACCCCTACGCAATACATGAGCGCAAGCCATGTATATAGCACTATGGGTGGAATAGAATATGGTGGTAGAGATCAATAAGGGGAAGTCAAAAAGAAGAAGATAGTCTCACATCAACAAGGCTAATCAATGGGCTATGGAGATGCCCATCAATTGATGTCAATGCGAGGAGTAGGGATTGCCATGCAACGGATGCACTAAGAGCTATAAGTGTATGAAAGCTCAAAAATAAAAACTAAGTGGGTGTGCATCCAACTTGCTTGCTCATGAAGACCTCGGGCATTTGAGGAAGCCCGTCATCGGAATATACAAGCCAAGATCTATAATGAAAAATTCGCACTAGTATATGAAAGTGACAACATAGGAGACTCTCTATATGAAAAACATGGTGCTACTTTGAAGCACAAGTATGGAAAAGGATAGTAACATTGCCCCTTCTCTCTTTTTCTCTTATTTTTTCATGGGCTCTTTTTGGCCTTTTTTTAAATTTCCTCACTGGGGCAATGCTCTAATAATGATGATCATCATACTTCTATTTACTTACAACTCGATACTAGAACAAATATGACTCTATATGAATGCCTCTGGCAATGTGCCAAACATCACTGGGGCAAGCTCATGGCGGCTTCCGGCTCGGGCATCTTCGCCTCGGCTATTTAAAGCCCCTACCGAGCTCGCCCCTCATCACCAGTCGCCCTCTCCTACTCCCAATCGCCTCCCGGAGCCGAGAACCTGAGCCATTGAGCCCTCCTTCCTCCTCTCCGGTGACGAGCTCGTCGCTCGGCCTCCACCACCGTGAGCTTAGTCCGGTCCACCCCAGCCCCACTCGAGCTCATTAGCAAGTTCCTCGTGGCCCCCAATCCTCTCCATCGAGTCAATTATCGCCGGAATCGCCGAATCCGATGACCTCCTTGGTGTGCCTCCGCCGTAGATCTTGAATCCGACGCCGCCCGGCCGTCTCCCGACGAGCCACTGGTACGGGTGGGTTCACCGTGATGCGTCGGTCCCATCCTCGGTGTCTCCCAGCCCCGCCGTGGCCTCCTCACCTCCGTCCGTTGCCGGTGAGCCTCGTCGTGCTCTGCCTCCCCCCTCTCTCTCTAAAACCTGCAGGCTGGCCCCGCATGTCAGCGGCTCAGCCCGCCCCAAAACATTTTCTAAGTGAAAACGGTTTCTGGTTATACGCCTTTGACGTCACCTCTCCGAGGTTTTCCAGAAATTCATTTTTATTCAATTTAAATCCAGATTTGACCACAACTTTGACCAGCAATATCTTCTAATCTACAAGTCCAAATGAGTTGATTCTTTTTGCATTATTTTTCTTTTGAGCTCCTTTATTTTCTGTTAGAAGTTGATATTTTTCTCCGCTTTCTAGATTTTCTAGACAGGGAAAAATGATTTATGTGGTTATTTATGTGCTTGTGAATATTGTTTTCAGAGTGTTTGATATGTGTGATGAAGACCAGGAGTTTTCTCCTCACTCTCTTGGAGCAAGGCAAGCCACAACCCCCACTTGTATGCTTGCAATGCAATGCCATGGTTTAATATAATAAAACTTGATTTAATTTAAAGTATTTAGCATTGATTTATTCATGGCAAATCCTTGGAGTGTTATTTGATCTTGCTACTGCCATGATAATGCTTGGATTATATATGGCTACTATCTTGCAAGTTTGGTGATGCTATATTAACATTGAATTATTAGGATCAATAGTTATGTTTCACTATAATTATATTGGATATTATATGCTTATTGGAGTATTATTGGATTTGCTTCTGTCCTAGTTATGGATGGATTGGATATGCTTAGTAGTTCACAATCCTGATATTGCCATTGGATTAGTAGAATCATTTGCTATGAATTCATTATGATCATATTTGATATTGTGCTATTGGAGTTAGTAGAAAGGATTTGGCTATATTAAATCTTTGGATTATTAGTTGCACTTTGCTATGACTTGGATCACAGTTGATATATGAGATTGGAGTAACAGTTATGACAGAGAAACATTTCGGGGATAAATTCTGTCATTCATTGGTCAAGTGCCACTAAACCGAACTACCTAGTGCAGCCACATCTGTCTTTATGGGGAGGCCTGGCTTAGTTTATCGATGTGCTTGTTTATCGGTACTTCCAACGAGGGAAGGTTATATGTGTGTGCTTCCCTGGCCTGGCGGGCGACTATAACCTTGTGTACCCAGTTTGGTTATTCAGCTCAGGTCCCCGTTTGGGACAGTTTTGTTTTTGCCACGACGATGGCATGGTGTCACGCGGTTACACGGGGTCACCCAGAACATGACATGTGAGGTATGTTATGTCGGTGGTACCGTAAAAGAGGCATTCGATAGGCAAGTCATTTGAAGCAGTAGCGGTCCACCCTAATGGGAACATGTACTAATGTACGAGGCCAGTCGCTCTAGAGATTGGGTAAAGTGTGCAACCTCTGCAGAGTGTAAGAAACTATCCGGATAGCCGTGTCCATGGTACTGGGCAGTTCGTACTAGGTCACATTGTTCGACCAACACTTACGATGACGGAATGACGTATATTTATATGTGAGTAAGTAATAGTTTGGCAGGAAGCCGGTGAAAATCTTGGGATGATCTTGAGGATGATCATTGGATGGTTATGTGATCACGCGGTGATCGGGAGGATATATTGCTTGGCTGGATAGCCAAGAGTGAGATGGTCCATGTGACCTTAAATGCAGGTTCATTCATTTCTATTAGTTCATCATATCATGATTAATATTTACTTCCACCTTCATAGTAGTTGTTCATAACTTAACCTGTAATGCTATGTTGTTGTCTTGCCTTGATGCTTTTTGTTGTTGTGAGCTTGTGAGTACATTCAAAGTACTCACCTGGCATGTCATGCCAGATTGTAGGTAATGTCGTGATTGATTGCTTGTTGAGGATCTCGAGTCTGCGCGCTAGGATGTGTCCCAGCCAGTGTCCCTTTGGAGTGGAGTCCTTCACCGTCGTCGTCGTTCCGCTGCTAGAAGTTATTCCGCTACTACGAGTTGTTCTGCTGCTGGCATAGAGCTACCTTAGCAGGCATAGTGTCGTCGTGACCCTGTAATCTTTGTAATATCAGAACCCCTGTACCCATATTATTTGTAATTAAGAGCTATTATGTTCTATGCCATGCAGTGCAGTATTCCAGAAGACTTGATTTCTGGGCTGGAATACGGGGTGTTCCGGTTCCTCTAAGCCGGGGTGTCACATCTGGCACCTCTCACCCGATCTTCGACGACACGCCCACCCGTGGGCCCGCGCGATCTATCCCTCATGACCGGAATTGAGAGGGTCCGGTTTGACCAAAAGATAGATTCTCTTGGTTGTGTTACAGCAGATCATGGCTAAATGCCACACAAAGTTTGAGCTAGGTCATGCGTTCATAGGATTCCCTCCTCTGGCATGAAGTGGAGGGGCCAGCACCCTACGTTCTTGTCATGAACTCTTTTCTGTCGCATTGGACACTTTTATGCATGCATATATATGCATCATGTGCCACATCAAAGTTGTGCATTGGGAATTTGAACATCACACACCACCCTTTTCATACACATATATTTTGGCCACATTTTTTGGCCTTTTTTTGTTGCCAAATGGTGCTACATAAATAGCAGACGACTCGGATGAAAAAATGGTTTGCGAATGTATACGCAATGGACACGAGTGCACCGGACTAACCATGTGCGATGCTCATGCCCTGTAAAATCAGCACAGTGCACTCGTGGCAACTGGCCACGACCTCGCAAGCGCCAACTAGGGTAAAGGGGTAATGTGCACTAGAAATTTAGGATGAATTCCACGCCTGCATCTGAAAATTAGGATGAACCATGTGGGATGAACCAGCTAGCTAGAAATCTCAAAAAAAGCTACCCGCCTTGAGCGATGCAAAAATTGGTGGTTCCGCGGCTTTTCCTTATTATCGTACACAGTTATTAAGTTTAGACCGTGTGCGATCTTGGTTGCTCCTGCCCCGCTTCAATCCCGTTACCCAAATTATAGTAGCCGCGGTATTTCAACTGTCGCCCTCACTCCTCCAACACCGACCTTATCGTAAAATTTTCAGTAGCCGAGGCATTTCAACCGTTGCCCTCCGTCGTCCACCACCATCTCCACCCACCATTACTAAAATTTTCAGTAGCCGCGGCATATCCTCAAACACCACCCCGCCCCCTCCACTGTCCACACACACCCACCCCTCCTCCCCACCCCCCCGGTCGAACCCTAGCTCGCCGCCGCCGCCGTCCTCCACCACCAACCTCTGCCGGTCTGCCCGTGCCTCCTAGCTTAGATAAGTTCAGGTTACCCACCGATCCCCATACCCTTGCCACCCTGAGTTTTTAGATGAGGTCTGCAGTGTCCCCTCCCCCCAGATCCCCATCCCCTACTCCAGATAGTCGCAACCTAAACCCGACCAGATATCCTGGGGAGCCCGAGGAGCGTACGGCCAAAAAGAGGTCTATCATGGCCTCTCCACTGGACGATGGCGAGGTGGCCGCCGTTCATGCAGACCTGTTGATCCTGGAGGAACACCTCGCCATGGAAGCCGGCGAGGACGTTGACTATGTTGCCATGCCGAAGGCTTCAAGTCTGCGGGCTCGTGTATTCCTGTATCTCAGGACAGCTGGCTATGATATCAAGCTCGTTGATACCTCCTTTTATTGATCTGGTAATGGAACAGAAAAGTGTATCCCACTGCTATTTCCCTAGAGGTGACCATGTGTTATCGAACCCACGAGAGGTAGATTCCCGTGAAGCGATGGTCTCTAGCAAGCTTTTGTCAACGTGTCAAATCCAGCTTTGACCGGATCAAGCAAGTAAATAGTGATTCAAACACTTATAATAAAAAGAGGTACAGGTATGAGGTCTTAATGCTTACAACCAAGTATTTTTGTTGGGACCAGATATGATCTTAATTTGTGCGCTGGAAGTCACCCTTCATGATGTGCTTGTTACGGATCGAAGTGGGGGATGTGTCCAAATAACATCTTGACCGACATGAGTCCTGCATTAAGAATCAGTTGTCCTACCGCAGGCCCTATCCGTCACGTGGGGTTGCCTCGATAATTAAGATAATGAAATCAAACAAGAGTTTTGGGCGTTTAATGACTACACCTCATGTATGCCCAAGGATATGATCCATGTTACCCTACTGAACCTTACTGTCACCGGTGTTCGGTATAACACTTCACGGTCTCCTTGCTCCTAGCCTCTCCGGTGCTCGATCTCCATGATCATGGGTACCTGCAGGGATGAAGATCGCGAACAATACAAGAGACATCCACGGAACTGATGGGGAACGTTGCATGCAAATAAAAAAAATCCTACGAACCACCCAGGATCAATCTAGGAGATGCATAGCTATGATAGGGGAGTGTGTGTCTATGTACCCTCATAGACCGAAAGCGTTAACGATCTACAGATCGTGGTTGGCGTAGCCATACTCGTGTCACGATCCAATCCGATCCAAGCACCGCACGTGCGGCACCTCCGAGTTTAGCACACGTCCGGCTCGGTGAGGTATCCTCCTTCTTGATCCAGCAAGAGAGGGAGAATAGGTAGATGAGATCTAAACTAACATGACGGCGTGGTGGTGGTAATGGCAGCGGAACACCGACAGGGCTTCGCCAAGCGCTGACGGATCGAGGTGGAGGCTTATCGGGAGAGAGAGGCGGCTTGGGTTTGGTGTGTCCCGCCCTTGCGCCCCCTCCCCACTATATATAGGGGTGTGGGAGGGCTGGGGGTGCAGCCCTAGCCCCTCCTCCAAGGAGGGGAGGCGGCCAAGGGAGGAAACTTGCCTCCCAAGGCAAGTGGACTCCCTCCTGTCGGTGTAAAAACCGGCAGACTTCGGGGTAGGGGGTCCCGAACTATGGATCTCGGATCGGTGGTAACAAGGACAAGGGAGACGATGTTTACCCAGGTTCGGGCCCTCTTGATGGAGGTAAAACCCTACGTCCTGCTTCTGTTTATATTAACGAAGATGTATCAAATACAGAGTTGATCTACCTCGAGATCGTAATGTGTCTAACTTCTAGGGCTAGGTGAGAGATATTGCGTTGATGTCCCCTACGGGCTAAACCCTATGGCTTATATACACGCCAGGGAGGGTATCTAGGGTTACAAGGTCGGTATCTAGGAGTAAGGTGGCTGGAAAGATCTTGGAGTATACGTCAAGTCTTCGGTAGAGACAGCCCCGATCACGCCTTCTGTGTGCGGCCTCCGAGTCCATCTTGATCAAGTATGAGGGCTCACCGGCCCAACCGAGGAGATGGGCCGGCTAGGTTAGCACCCCCTAATCCAGGACACCGTCAGTAGCCCCCGAACTGGTCTTCTACGCCGAGGACGACATTCAACCAACATCACCTCGGATCCGGAGTCCTTGGCTTGACAGACGAGTTCCACTCTATATTTTGGATTCTCTTAATGGAGTATTGACATTCGTGGTCCAACCGAGCTTGCACCCTGCCCGGAGTGGGTAGATATCTTAGCCTCGAAGGCTTGTTGTTCTGGTATGAACGATCCAATCCGGCCTGACAACTTTATCGAAAAGGCCTGCCCCACGACAGGTCGAGCAGTTACTGCCTCCCTCCCCTAAATCGCGGTTCGAGGCAGCCTTTTACTAGCACGTCCCCTCGACGTAGAGATCGTGCCCGTTTTCTTAGGGATATCATCAAGATTTTGTTTCCCCCCATATGCTCAACGGCATTTTTGATGGGAATAGCGAGTTTATCGACGCAGCTAGGGGGACTCTTGGCCTTTCTCGGGCTTATAAGAGTGAAAAGGTGGACAGCGCAATCGTCCACTCTCTCATTCTCCCCCTCTACTACTTCGTCTAGCTCCAGCGCCCAGATCCATCCTGCCCATTTTTCCCTTTAGCGAGTCCAACCTCCACCACCAGCCATGGCCGATACCCTCAAGGGGCACTGGGGTGGCTCCGTAGTGACGGCCGTGACCATCTCGGAGCTGCGCGACATGGGGTACTTGAGCCCCGCCACCGTCACCCGCGCACCGGCGGCTGGCCAGCTGGTGCCCGCTCCCAACGCCGGGGAGCGGGTAGTCTTCGTCCCCCACCTCATCCGAGGCCTGGGGTTCCCGCTGCACCCTTTCGTGTGTGGGGTAATGTTCTACTATGGGCTGGACTTCCACCACATGGCCCCCAACTCTGTTCTCCACCTCGCCGCCTTCATCACAGTCTGCAAGGCTTTCCTCCACTGTGAGCCGCACTTCGGCTTGTGGCTAAAGCTCTTCGGGATTAAACCGAAGTCCAGCGGCTCGGATCTCGCGGAGTGCGGGGGGGGGGGGGGGGGGCATGATCAGCAAGAACCAGGGGGCCACCTGGTTCAAGGGCACCTTCATCGAGACGGTGAAGGAGTGGCAGAGAGAGTGATTTTAAATCACTGAACCTCTCGACCCTGGTTAGACCGATGTCCCGGCTTTCTCGGCCGGGCCCCCCAAGAAGCTCAAATCCTGGAAGGAGAAAGCCGTCGCCTGGGGGAACCCCGAAGAGGTGGAGACCCTGATCGACAGGATCTTGTGGTGGTCTACCGTGGGGAAGGTTGAGCTTGCCGAAGTCATCAACGTCATGCTCAATCGCCGCATACTACCTCTCCAACTTCGGGCCACCCCAATGTGGGCACAAAAGCCCGAGGACATGGACACCATCACCACCTTCTTCCGCTCCACCTTGGCCGCCAAGTGGACGAAGCTCTAGAAGCTGGCCAAGGACAAGATCCCCAAGGAAGGGAAGGACTGCGGCCTCGAGCACGGCTACGATGCCCCCCCCGGTGAGTGGTCCCATCCCTCAATCGTTATTCTTTTGTCTATCGTACTGAGGAGTAGGATTTTGCTTGAATCAACATGTTTGATGTTTTGCAGAAGTGGTTGGCCTGGGTGCAAGGAGTGCAATGCCCGGCCCCATTGCTAGAGGAGCCTTAGACCCCCCTACTCTTAGCGCTCCTGACCGAGGAGCCACACGTGGTGGCCCCCAAAGGGACGAAGTCCTAGAGGGGGAGGTCAAGTGCTCGGACTCGGGGGACTTCGGTCACCCGGTCCAAAGAGACCCACACCTCCGCTGCTCAAGACGGCGACGCGGAGGAGGGTGAAGAGGAAGAAGTCTCCCCCTCCGAAGGGGAAGAGGTCGGCGTTAGAAGACGCTGACGTGGGCATGCCCCCGAAAGGCCCAAAGAGGCCGAGGCGAACCTCGTCCGGGGCTTCCAACAAGTCGTCGGAGAGAGCCGAGCTCTCCGGTGACTCAGAAGAAGACCTCCTCGCTGTGGGGAGGAAGAAGCCGGAGCCCCGGGGGTAAGCCCTTGTCCTTGTCTTCCATCCTTAAGTCATTTTTTTCAGCAAGGGAAATCTTACAGAAGCAACTTTTCACACGCAGTCCGCCGAGGGTAATCCACAACGGCTCTTCGAGCGGGTTGCCATCCGCCAGCGGGACCCCAGAGCCCGCCGCTCCTCCCCCGACACATGACGGGCTAGGGGAGGCAACATCCACCTTGGTCCCCGACGTCAACATGACGGGGGCCAACGAGGTGGCGATCATGGCCGAGGTCGATACCTCATCCCAACAAGACCCGGGGACGGAGCGCCCCGAGGTCATCGAAGAAGGGCTGGGCCAGTCATTGGCCCAGCCGGCGTCTACCTCGGCTCCGCCGCCCCAGGTGGATCCATCCGAGGTCATCCCTCCACCCCAGCCAACTACTCAAGGATGGGCTGGCGCGGGGTGGACCAAGGAGATGGAGGACGCCCTAAAGGGCTCCTCCATCAAGGAGGAGCATTGTGCCTTGATATGCGTGGCGCTACAGGGCTACCGGTCCGCAGGGGCCGGCCTGCATGAGGTTTTCAAGAACCTCATAGCAGGTTTTGAGGTACGCTTTTTGCGCATTCAATCTGATTTGTTTATTTGAGCTGTTTGTTTTATGAGTTTGTCCGAGGACATACAGCCTTCTAAACGGTTTAGTGAGTGAGTAGCCCCCTAGCCCGAAGTCGGTTTCAGGAAACCGGCATTGGGGTCGTTTGATTAAGTAGGAGCCCGTTGAGTAGCCCCCTGGGAGCTGCTTGAGGCGGCCATCCCGGGATCTTTTAGTAATCTTAACTGTTCCCTTTGTAATAAGGATCTGTTTTGTTCTAGGTTTCGACCTCAGTTCTGGACTACGTCTCCGAAGAGATGGCGGAGATGAACCAAAAACTTGAGCAGTCTCAAGATAAGCAAGTTTAAACTTGCCTTGTACTTTGGACTTAAGAGGTATAATGTGTTTTGTTAAAGAAAACAACTAAGGCCGAACTGTTTTGATAGCGGAGCTGGAGACGCTCAAGGCCGAGCTTGAAAGGGCTCGGCAGGACGTGCGGTAGCAGGAGGCTGCTGCCGCCGCGGCAGAGAAGGCCCGAGCTGCCGAGAAGGCGGCTGGGGAGAAGCACCAGGCGCGGGTGCTGGAGGTTGAGGAAACCATGAAGGGCGTGTTTGAAGCACGCGACAAACTTCAGGAGGAGGGGCAACGAACAAAGGAGGAGCTCGAGAAGCAGCAACTTGCCCACTCCGAGCTCAAGACCTCGGCCCGAGCTGATCGCGAGGTGCTCCAACAAGTGGAGCAAATCGCCTCGGGTAAGCTATTCTTGCTGCAGTGTTCGTTTGGCAGCAAAGGGTGTGTCGAGCTCACCCAGTTATGGCGTTCCACAGAGGTCTTCGCGGATCTCCCGCAAAGCGCAGCGGATGCGGTGGCGTACTTTGGCCAGCTGGCAGGCCACGAGGCGGAGAAGGCCTTCTGGGGGCAATTCCCTGGGTCGCCGTCCGCACAGCTGCTGAATCATCGAGAGAAGCAGCTGGTGGAGTTGTTTCGCATGACGAGACCGGCCCTCCAGGGCCTCTGCATCGCACTGTGGCTTGTCGAAGCCATGCCGAAGAGCCTCTTCGTCCTGACGGCCCGTCTCCAAGACATTGTGCCTTGCATGAACCGCTGGAAGAGGTCCGTATGCTTTGAAGGGGCGCGGAGGGCGTACGCTTGCGTGAAGACGCACTTCGGAAAGGTTGATGCAGTTACATGTGCCGCGGGCCCTCCTGCCGACAAGCCGCCGAGCAATTCTTCGCCGAGGTGGAGGCGGGAGCTCGGACCACAGAAGCGATGTGTCCAAAGGACACTATGTATTTTTAGCTAGTACTTCGGAATGCCAAAGTTTATGATGTACAAAACTTGATCTTTTGGTTGAAATGAAGATGGTTTGAAATTCCATGTGCTTTGTTTTACAATTAATTTTTCCTCCGATATGACTGTTAAAATGAGCGTGGCCAGTCATCGGCTTCAGCCCCCGTGTAGGTTATGCAAAGGGTGTTCCTTACGGCAGACTTGACCCTTAGCCGACGTCTCGGTACCCAGAGGTGGTCGGTGCTTTATAGGAACTAGGCAATCAGACTATAGGGGTTTTATACCTTTCACTTAGTCATAGGAGTTTGACTGTGGGGGCTGATAACCAGCCCCTGTCGCGGGTGCAAGTCTGACAGTAGTGTGTAGGGGTACGGATGAGAGGGCAGAGCCTAGCTACGGCGCAGGTGTTACACTCGGATTTACGAGTTCAGGCCCCTCAGCGGTGGAGGTAATAGCCCTACGTCTCGGTGCTCTGGAGCTTGATTACTTGAGCGTATGTGTTACAATAGATTGCGAACCTCTGGAATGAAGCTGGGGGTGGCTTATATAGTCGCTGCCAGCCCCCCCATGAATGCCGCCATTACCAGGGGTTAAGAGGGGGTTTAAGGGCGCCAGGTAACGAGCGCATTGACTACAATTAATACGGGCGAACGTGCGCCCCGACCGTTGCGCTCCTGGAGTCTCCTGGTCTTCTCTGGTCGAGTGACTTTCGGGTGCTCCGAGTGAAACAAGCTGGTCGAGTGAACTCTTGCATTCCGAGTGGTTCGTCAAACTCCGAGTGAATGTCAGTTTGCAGAACTCTGGGTTTTTGATCTGGCCCTGGGGCCCAGTATGAGACGTGAGGGGTCCTAGGGTAGGGTCCGTAGGTCAGGCCTGTTACCCTATCCCTAGTACATGCCCTCGTCATTAGCCCCCGAATCGGTCGAGGTTAGGCGGGTCGAGTCAAGGCGAATCTCTAGGGGAATTGAGCGCTACGGAGGCGCTCAAGAATCCCCGCTGGTCTTTAGACGGCCTTGTCTTCGCGCGGACCTTGACGGATTCGGGACCGTGTGTCGTCCGAGTGAAATGAGTAGTCTCCATCCGAATGAAATGAGTAACCTTCATCCGAGTGAAATGAGTAGTCTCCATCCGAATGAAATGAGTAGCCTCCATCCGAGTGGCGGAACAGATCCGCGTGTTTATGGAGTGCTTTAAAGGTGAGTCATCGGATCGCTGGAATCCGGATCTTGCGGGATTTGAAATCGGCAACGAGCGCGCACGAACGGTTGCGGCGTGGTGAGTGGGGAAAGTGGGGCATGACGCCTCGATTTTCGCCTCGCTTTTCGCCACGTACCGCTGGATCTTCGACGGCGCGATTAGAGGAGATCTGCGGGCCCATGATTCAGTGGTCCGGATTTTTGAACTTCTTCGGCGCCCAGCTCCATCACCTGCCTCCAAATGCCATTATGTACCTCGCCGCAATCGTTTCTTTGTGTGAAAATTTTCTGGGTTGTTCGCCGCACTGGGGTTTATTCAAACACATTTTCACGTGTCGATCACAATCGGTTAAGAAGGTTGACCCCGATGGAGAGAGGACGCACGTGATTCAGATGTGCGGAGGCTTAGGTATCCAGATGAGAGGTAAGAGTGCATTCCCATCTATGTCCTTTCCCGATTCGGTGAGGGGTTGGCAGTCGACCTGGTTCTACTGCAACGACCTGCTGTGCTCTGGTTCGTCGACTGGCCTTCCTCCTTACACGACTGAGAGAGTTCAGACTCCTCCCTCGCTGACGGTTGATAAAAAGGAGAAGACGGATGTAGGGATCTTGGTGACCGCCATGGTTAGTCTGATTCAGGGTGGATTGACTGGCCTGGACCTTCTGGAGGTCTTCCTCAGTCGGAGGATCCAGCCGCTGCAGGAGCGGGCTCACCCCATGTGGCTCTACACTGGAGCCGGTGATCCGACCCGAGTGCATCCGGAAGACGTCGAGGAGAAAACGGTGGAACAGTGGATCAGGTGCATCACTGGCGCGCGCGACAATCCGCGAGGGTCGAGACGGATCCCGCCCTACGACGCCAACAACCAGCCATTGGAGGTGAGGCACGAATTTCTGAGTGAATTGCCGATGCAAAAATTATTTGAGTGAACTGAACGATCCGAGTGAACGGACTAAACTGTCTGTCTTCACCCTTCATGTCTTGCAGGAGTTCCAGAAGATGTCATCGTCTGTGCCGAATGGAGAACAACTTGCCGGAGGCGCGGAGAGCGAACATGGCAGCGCCGGGGGCAGCTACGCGGAGGAAAGCGCGGAGGAAAGTGAGGACTCGGAAGGGAGCGACGAGGTTGAGTCTTCTCTGTCTCCGGAGTTGCGCTCCGAGCACCGCTCCAAACGAGCTCACGATCCGAGTGCTGGTCCGGAGAAGGAGGTGGTTCTGAGTATTAAGGCTCCGAAGCGTACTCGCCCGTCGTTGCCTACGCCGACTGAGAAGGCCGCCAAGCAGCCCAAGGTCGCTTCCCCTAAGCCTCGGAAGGCTCTGCCCCGGATCAAGGTCGCTGTGCCTGTCGCCTCAACGTTAGTATCTTTCTCAGCTTATCTTTTCTGTCTTTGTCAAATTTCATGATTCCTCTGACCGAGTGTGTCTTATAAATCAGTGCTGCAACTTCGACGACGTCTCCCATGCAGATTGATGGGGACCGTGCCGAAGCCGAGACGGCAGACGCGGCCACTTCTCAAAGAGGTAACAATAGCTTCATTTTTACTTCGACTTGTCATTTGACTGAAACGTCTTCATCCGATTGGATCGTGTATTACGACTGATTGCGTCGAGTGAACATAGTGCTTGCAGAGGTCATCCATGTCGGAGACGATGATGAAGAGCCGCCGCGGAAGGACACTGAGAAGGGGACTCCAGTTTCGACTGCTCCTCAGGCCACCACACGGAAGACGCCGCCGAGCGAAGCGCCTCAAGTTCCTCTTGCACCTGCCGTGACCGTGCCTCTGGGGCTGGGTTCTTCTCAGGCTAGAGTTGGTTCTGCCGCGGCTCCGTCGACTGCTCTGGCCTCGGTTCCGACTCCTCCCGTCAATATCTTCAGTCTGTACAAGGTGCAGGAGGACCAAACTGGAGCCAGCAAGGAAGCGATGATCCAGGCGGAGCTGATGACCCATCGGCTCAAGGAGATGTGCGCAGCTGGGAAGCTGGCGTACGATGCCAGTGCCGCTCTCCAGGAGAACGTTCGAGTAAGTGCTCTTGTAAGTTTATCTCCGAGTCATTTTTCTTCAGTAGGAATTTCAGTTGAAAAATATCCGGTACACCCACTGGGTGTTTTTATTGTTTGGCTGTCACTCGGATCTGGCGGACAGTTCCTAGTGGATACCGCTCCAGTGGGGGCACGCTGAGTGCACCCACTGGGTGTAGTCCCCGAGACTACCGTCGACTGCGGGCAGTCGGCGGGAGTCTTAGAGCATAGAACTTGTTCTGTTGTTGTTGCTGTTGTTTTTTCTTTTGTTTGGCCATCACTCGAAATGGACGGGCCGTTCCGAGTGGATACCGCTCCAGTGGGGGCATGCTGAGTGCACCCACTGGGTATAGTCCCCGAGACTGCCGTCGGCCGCGGGCGGTCGGCGGGAGTCTTAGAACCTTTTGTCTTGTTTTTTTTTGTTTGGCCATCACTCGGATCTGGCGGACAGTTCTGAGTGGATACAATTCCAGTGGGGGCACGCTGAGTGCACCCACTAGGTGTAGTCCCCAAGACTGCCATTGGCTGCGGGCAGTCGGCGGGAGTCTTAGAACTTAGATTTTGATACTGGCCAAGCTTGTTCCTCTTGTATTTCTTGACATTAACTGTTCTCTCTTGTATGTCAGAAAACTTGCGAGCTTGGGACTCAGTACGTGGCACTGGAGAAGGAGATGGCTCAGCTCCGAGTGGATTTGGAGGTGGAGAGGAGGAACACGGCGCGCGCTCAAGCAGAGCTCAGGACCATGGGAGGTAGGCTTCGATTACCGAGCATTCTGCTTTCACCTTTTTACATTCTTTGAACCGAGTGACTTCACTCGAACAGATGTGCATAGTGAAAACCATCGACTCCAAGTGCGGCTCAGAACTTCTATCCCTTTAGAAACTATGAAGTAGGCACTCGAGAACAAGGACAAAGAACTGGTGGGGGCTCAGCAGGTGGCGAAGGAAAAGACCAAGGCCGCTGAAGAAAAGTTGGCCTCATTCGGGAAACTTGAAGCAGAGAACACGTCGCTAAACAAGGAGGTGCTCGAGCTCAAGAAGCAGCAGACCGAGTGGGAGAGCAAGCTCAAGGACCAGGCGGAAGTCTACGAGCAAGAGAAGAAGGCTTTGAACAAGAAAATCACCCAGCTGATCGAGAAGAAGAACGCTCTGGAGAGGTACATTGAAGAGTTCACGGAGGAGATGTACACCAAGCTTGCAGGTAACTTATAGCATCCGAGTGCATTTCAACTTGACTCCAAGTGAACTTCACGCATGCTGATGCTCGACACTCCTCTTTCCTTGTTTACTGAGTATTGCCGGTATTTCGAGCTTCAGACTGACAGAATCAAGAGGGATCTGGATCCTTCTAGGTCACTCATCGGTGACAAGGCTGCTTTAGGCGTCTTGCGGGTCGAATCCCGCATTGAAGACGTCCAAGGGTACATCATCCGTCTGCGGGGTGCACTCGGGAGGATCGACAAGGAGCTATGGCCAGAAGACACCCCCGACACCGACCTAGAGGCCATGATGACTCGCCTCAACGACATCCCCAGCCGAGTGCAAGTGTGGAAGAAGTCAGCTGCCCGCTGCGGAGCTGACGTGGCCCTCTCCCTGGTCCGAGTGCATTGCAAGGACGCCAAGGAGGAGAAACTGAAAACTCTCCAAGTTGCCAACACGAAGAAACTCAAGTTCGAGGACTTCATGGAGACATTCATCGAAGCGTCCACTCGGATCGCGGACGGCATCGACTTGGATTCCTTCGTTGAACCAGCCAGCCCTACAGGGGCATGAGAAAACTTTGAGTCCTTCCCATTAGCCTCGGTATGCCGAGTGGAATTGTTATCGTTAAACTCTTTCGGGCTTTGGACCCGCATACTCGTATTCGCCTTTGAACTTCTGGAGTTAATCGAATGCTTTCCTTCGAGTCTTTCGAATCTTTGAACTGGGTTTTAACTTAGGCGAAAGCCGGTTTGCAGCTAAGTCTTCGAGTGAGAGGGACGCTCTACACTCGAAGTAGATCTTTAACTTGGGCAAAATCTGGTTCGCAGCCAAGCCTCCGAGTGAGAGGGACGCTCTTCACTCGGAGTAGATTTTCAACTTGGGCGAAATCTGGTTCGCATCCAAGCCCCCGAGTGAGAGGGATGCTCTTCACTCGGAGTAGCGTTTTTAACTTGGGCGAAAGCTGGTTCGCAGCCAAGCCCCCGAGTGAGAGGGATGCTCTTCACTCGGAGTAGCGTTTTTAACTTGGGCGAAAGCTGGTTCGCAGCCAAGCCCCCGAGTGAGAGGGATGCTCTTCACTCGGAGTAGCGTTTTTAACTTGGGCGAAAGCTGGTTCGCAGCCAAGCCCCCGAGTGAGAGGGATGCTCTTCACTCGGAGTAGCGTTTTTAACTTGGGCGAAAGCTGGTTCGCAGCCAAACCCCCGAGTGAGAGGGATGCTCTTCACTCGGGGTAGCGTTTTTAACTTGGGCGAAAGCTGGTTCGCAGCCAAGCCCCCGAGTGAGAGGGATGCTCTTCACTCGGAGTAGATTCTTAACTTGGGCGAAATCTGGTTCGCAGCCAAGCCCCCGAGTGAGAGGGATGCTCTTCACTCGGAGTAGCGTTTTAAACTTGGGCGAAAGCTGGTTCGCAGCCAAGCCCCCGAGTGAGAGGGTTGCTCTTCACTCGGAGTAGCGTTTTTAACTTGGGCGAAAGCTGGTTCGCAGCCAAGCCCCCGAGTGAGAGGGATGCTCTTCAGTCGGGGTAGCGTTTTTAACTTGGGCGAAAGCTGGTTCGCAGCCAAGCCCCCGAGTGAGAGGGATGCTCTTCACTCGGAGTAGCGTTTTTAACTTAGGTGAAATCTGGTTCGCAGCCAAGCCCCCGAGTGAGAGTGATGCTCTTCACTCGGAGTAGCGTTTTTAACTTGGGCGAAAGCTGGTTCGCAGCCAAGCCCCCGAGTGAGAGGGATGCTCTTCACTCGGACTAGCATTTTTAACTTGGGCGAAAGCTGGTTCGCAGCCAAGCCCCCAAGTGAGAGGGATGCTCTTCACTCGGAGTAGATTTTTAACTTGGGCGAAATCTGGTTCGCAGCCAAGCCCCCGAGTGAGAGTGATGCTCTTCACTCGGAGTAGCGTTTTTAACTTGGGCGAAAGCTGGTTCGCAGCCAAGCCCCGAGTGAGAGGGATGCTCTTCACTCGGAGTAGCATT
Source organism: Elymus sibiricus (assembly GCA_039707655.1). Lineage (NCBI taxonomy): Eukaryota > Viridiplantae > Streptophyta > Magnoliopsida > Poales > Poaceae > Elymus > Elymus sibiricus. The sequence continues at coordinate 346,807,085 of CM077668.1, forward strand.
TTTAACTTGGGCGAAAGCTGGTTCGCAGCCAAGCCCCCGAGTGAGAGGGATGCTCTTCACTCGGAGTAGCGTCTTTAACTTGGGCGAAAGCTGGTTCGCAGCCAAGCCCCCGAGTGAGAGGGATGCTCTTCACTCGGAGTAGCATTTTTAACATGGGCGAAAGCTGGTTCGCAGCCAAGCCCCCGAGTGAGAGGGATGCTCTTCACTCGTAGTAGCGTTTTTAACTTGGGCGAAAGCTGGTTCGCAGCCAAGCCTCCGAGTGAGAGGGATGCTCTTCACTCGGAGTAGTATTTTTGACTTAGGCAAAAACTGGTTTGCAGCTAAGTTGAACGGCATACACCACTGGGGGTTGTAAGCCAGAAAATGCCTACGAGTGAACCCAATGTGGAACTGGAAAAGTCATGCTTTTATTCACCAAATATCACTCGAGTACTTTTATTACATCTCATGATCAAGTATAAAATCGTCGCAGCAAATCCGCATTCCAAGCACGGGGCTTGTCTGCTTGCTTCTGAAGGCTGTACAGGTGGTATGCTGCATTGTGCAGAACCTTTGACACGATAAAGGGACCTTCCCATGCGGGAGCAAGCTTGTGAGGTCGCTGCTGATCCACTCGGAGCACAAGATCTCCTTCCTGAAAGGTCCGACTCCTGACGTGTCTACTGTGAAAACGTCTTAGGTCTTGCTGATAAGTGTCCGATCGGATCAGAGCCATCTCCCTTTCCTCCTCCAAGAGATCAACAGCATCTTGCCATGCTTGCTCTGCTTCAGCTTTAGAGTACAGTTCCACTCGGGGTGAATTATGGAGCAGATCACTCGGCAGGACGGCTTCAGCTCCGTACACCATGAAGAAGGGAGTGCGATTGGTAGACCGATTGGGGGTCGTCCTCAAGCCCCAAAGAACTGACGGCAACTCGGTGACCCAAGCTCCAGCTGCATGCTCCAAATCGTGCATGAGTCGTGGCTTTAACCCCTGCAGAATCAGTCCGTTTCCTCTTTCGGCTTGTCCATTCGACTGCGGATGCGCCACAGACGCATAGTCGACTCGGGTGCCTTGAGCGGCACAGAACGCCCTGAACTCTTCCGAGTCGAAGTTTGAACCGTTGTCAGTGATAATGTTGTGGGGCACGCCGTATCTGAAGACTATCTCCTTCATGAACTTGATCGATGTACGAGAGTCTAGCTTCTTGATGGGTTTGGCTTTGATCCAATTAGTGAACTTGTCGACTGCAACCAGCAAGTGGGTGAATCCACTCGCCCCTGTCCGGAGGGGTCTCACCATGTCGAGTCCCCAGACCTCAAACGGCCAGACGAGTGGAATCGTCTTCAGAGCAGACGCAGGCTTGTGCGACAAGTTTGCATAGAACTGGCATCCGGCACAATGTTGGACTATCTCCTGCGCAGCTTCATTGGCACGTGGCCAGAAGAAACCGGCTCAGTAAGCTTTAGCCACGATTGTCCGAGAGGACGCGTGGTGTCCACAAGTTCCCAAGTGAATCTCCTCCAGGATCAGTCGGCCTTCCTCCGGAGCAATGCAGCGCTGAGTCACACCGGTGACGCTCTTTCTGTATAACTGATCGCCCATCACCGTAAAGGCTTTGGACCTGCGAACAATCTGGCGGGCTTCAGCTTCATCTTCTAGAAGTTCCTGCCTGAGCAGGTATGCAATGTAAGGCACTGTCCACTCGGGTGTGATTGCTAGGACCTCCATGACCAAATCAATGACTGCCGGGACCTCGACTTCAGTCGGATCAGACGGACTGACCACTTGCGGGGGCTCTTCCGTGAAGGGATCTTCTTTTACCGTCGGAGAACGTAAATGCTCGAGGCACACATTGCTGGGTATGGATTTCCGAATGGACCCGATCTTTGCCAGATCGTCTGCCTCCTGATTCTTGGCTCGGGGAACGTGATGCAGCTCCAGACCTTCAAATTTCTTCTCCAACTTTCTCACTGCGTTGCAGTATCCTGTCATAGCATGGCTTCTGATGTCCCACTCTTTCATCACTTGGTTCACAACCAGATCCGAGTCTCCGCAGACCATCAGGTGCCGGACGCCGAGTGAGATGGCCATACGTAGACCATAAAGGAGCGCCTCGTACTCGGCTTCATTGTTGGAGGAATCGAAGTGAATCTGCAGAACATATCTGAGACGATCGCCCTTCGGAGATACTAACACAACTCCAGCTCCTGAACCATTCAACATCTTGGAACCGTCAAAGAACATGGTCCAGTGTTCCGGGTGGCTCTGAGTTGGTTGCTGCTGTTCAGTCCACTCGGCTAGGAAATCGGCTAATGCTTGGGACTTGATCGTCTTCTTCGCCTCGAACTTGATGTCCAGGGGCAGAAGCTCGATAGCCCACTTCGCCACTCGACCAGTCGCATCCTGATTGTTCATGATCTCAGACAGTGGGAAGTCGCTGATGACTGACACAGTGTGCTCTTGGAAGTAATGGGCTACTTTCTTCGCAGTCAGGTAGATGCCATAGACGAGCTTCTGATAATGAGGATATCTATGCTTGGAAGGAGTCAGAACTTCAGAGATGTAATAAACTGGGCGCTGAACTTTGTAAGCCTTGCCCTGTTCTTCTCGCTCGACTGTGAGGACAGTGCTGACAACTTGACCAGTGGCCGCAATGTACAAGAGCAACGGCTCGTTGCTGTTCGGAGCGGCAAGCACCGGCTGGGTGGAAAGCAGGGCTTTGAGCTCAACAAACGCTGCTTGTGCTTCAGCAGTCCACTCGAACGAATCAGATTTCTTCATCAATCGGTACAGGGCAGTGCCTTCTCACCGAGACGGGAGATGAATCGGCTCAGAGCTGCGAGGCAACCCGTGAGCTTCTGCACATCATGAAGACGTTCTGGACGTTTCATTCGTACAATCGCCCCGATCTTCTAAGGATTGGCATCTATCCCTCGTTCGGAAACGAGGAAACCGAGTAACTTGCCCCTAGGAACTCCGAAAGTGCACTTTGCTGGATTCAGCTTGATATCATACTTCCACAAATTTGCGAAAGTTTCAGCTAAGTCAGCCAGTAGGTCGGAACCTTTTCTGGACTTGACCACTATGTCATCCATGTATGCTTCGATGTTCCGACTGATCTGTTTTTGCAAACACTTCTGGATCATGCGCATGAAGCTGGCACCGGCATTCTTGAGACCGAATGGCATGGTCATATAGCAGAAACACCCGAATGGGGTGATAAAGGCTGTTTTTATTTCATCTGGCCCATACAGTAGGATCTGGTGGTACCCGGAGTACGCATCCAGAAAAGACAGTCGCTCACAACCTGCGGTGGAATCTATGATTTGATCTATGCGCGGGAGCGGGAAATGATCCTTGGGGCAGACCCGATTGATGTGCTTAAAATCAATGCACATTCGGAGAGACTTGTCCTTCTTAGGGACCATGACGACGTTGGCGAGCTACTCGGAATGGTACACCTCACGGATGAACTCGGCTGCCAGGAGCCGAGCAACTTCTTCGCCAATGGCCTTCCTCTTCTGTGTAGCAGAGCGATGGAGATGCTCCTTCACAGGTTTCGCCTTTGGGTCGACTCGCAAACGGTGCTCAGCCAGCTCCCTGGGTACACCTGGCATGTCGGATGGTTTCCATGCGAAGATGTCCCAGTTCTCACGGAGGAACTGGATGAGCGCTTCTTCCTATTTGTTGTTGAGTGTTGTTGATATGTTGATGGGAGTAGCATTGGGATCTTCCGGGTGGATGTGCACAGGCTTCGTGTCGCCGGCCGACTGAAACGCAGATTCTGCAGCTGGCTTCTTGGAGCGTAGCAGATCACTCGGATCGACATTTTTCTTGTACTCCTCCAGTTCCACCAGGGCCATCTGCTCATCAGCTATCTTAGATCCTTGCTGCAAGCACTCTTCCGCGCGTTGTCGACTGCCAGTGACTGTGATTACACCTTTGGGGTCAGGCATCTTCAGCTTGAGATACACATAACATGGACGGGCCATGAAACGTGCGTAAGCCGGCCGACCAAGGATGGCATGGTAGGCGCTGCAGAAGTCGACCACTTCGAAGGTCAGCCTTTCCTTCCGAAAGTTCTTGTTGTCTCCAAAGACCACGTCCAGGGCGATCTGCCCGAGTGACTTTGCTTTCTTGCCGGGGATCACCCCATGGAACTGCATGCTGCTCTCGCTGACTCGGGACATCGGAATGCCCATCGCTTGTAGAGTATCAGTGTACAGTATGTTTAGTCCGCTTCCTCCGTCCATGAGGACCTTGCGCAATCGGACGCCTCCCACGACTGGATCTACCACCAGCGCCTGTCGCCCAGGGGTGACTATGTAGGCGGGGTGGTCCGACTGATCAAAGGTGATCGGAGTCTTCGACCAGTTCAGAAACTTCGTCGTCGCTGGCATGGCCATGTTCACTTCTCGATTGATAACTTTCAATCGGCTCCTGCTCTCTACATCTGCAAAGATCATCAGGGTTGCGTTGACACTGGGAAAAGGTTCATCTTTGTCTCCATCATCAGCGTCTTCTGGGCTCTTCTCACTCGACGGGCCCTCTCGGAACTGCTGAATCAACAGTCTGCACTGTCGAGTGGTATGTTTGGGCAATATCAGATTGCCCTCTTCATCCTTTCTGGTGTGGATGTGACACGGTAAATCGAGGACATCTTGGCCCGACTGATCTTTCTTTTTCTTCGGGATCCATTTTTCCTTAGCCTTCCCCTTGTTCTTGGCTTGACCGGCCAGAGCGGCAGCCTCGGCCTGAGTCGAACCATCAGTCTTGCGCTTCGGCTTCCGATTGAGATTACTGTTTCCGGGGTTGGGCTCGCTAGTTTTCCCTTTGCCGTTACGGAGACGGTCTTCCTCTTCTCCGTTTGCGTACCGAGTGGCGATCTCCATCATTCGGCTCATGGTCAAAGATCCTGACCGACCAAATTTCAAGATGAGCTCTCGATACCTGACTCCTGCCTTGAAGGCGCAGACGGCCTGATGCTCTGAGACGTTCTCCACCATGTGATGCAAGGTTGTCCACCACTGGATGTACTCCCTCAATGTTTCATTCGGTTTCTGCACGCAGTGCTGCAACTCAGACAATCCAGCCAAGCGTTTGCACGTGCCCTCGAATATTTTGATGAACACTCGTGCTAAATCTTCCCAGCAGTATATGCTGGCCAGAGTGAGTTGATTGAGCCAGGCATGGGCGGACCCTTCCAGCATCAAAAGCAAATGCTTCATAGCCACATAGTCATTTCCTCCACCAATCTGCACAGCCACTCGGTAATCCTCTAACCAAGTTTCTGGCTTGGACTCATTGGTGAACTTCCTTACTCTAGCTGCCAATCTGAAGTTCGGCGGGATCTCAGTGGCCCGGATGGCTCTGCTGAAACACTCGGGCCCGGAGACGAAGGCTCCACTTCCACTCGGACGATCTCTGTCCAAGTTCTCTCTCAGAGCTCTGCCTCTGTCGACCAGGTTCAGAGCGAGAATGGATCTTGCATTGAACTGCGGGTCACGATAGTCGACTGGCTCACTCTGGCGATAACCGTCACCATGGCGGGGAGGGCTGGCCCTCCGATCGTTGCCATAAGGACGCCTGGCGTCGTACGGCCGGGGCGCGTACGAGCCATCCCGCGGAGGGGGCGACTGCATGCGGCGACGATCATCCTGACGCCGCGGAGGCGTATTCCGACTGCGACCCTTCCCCGAGTACTGGTCTCGGTGGGGGTCTTGGTCGTTTCGCCGTGGAGGCGAGTGTCTGTTTCTCCTTGGGGACACTGGGTTTTGGGCCGACTGAACGGTGTCAGCCCTTACGGATCTGCTGCGAATCCGGTTACGCGACTGGGATACTGCCGAATTTTGCTCCTCAGCCGCCTTGAGCAGGGCCCGGATCTGCCGAAGACCCTCTCCTGCCTCGGATCGGGACGGCTCAATGGAATCTGCTATCCGAGTGGCCGCCGCCAGATTCTGGACGGGAGTGCGGAATACCTGGAAACTCTGCTGCTTGTCATTCGAGAACAACTGTCGCTGCCGCCGACTGGAACTGGGCGGATGCTGTCTGCGGGCGCGGTCGTCGAGTGATTTCTGGAGCGCTTCCAGACGATTGCACTCAGCCAAGTTGGCCTGGCGCATGGCCTCCAAAGCCTGAGCCTCGGGGGTCATCCCAACGATGGGCGTCTGAAGGGCCTGCTCGGTCCTGCGCTGCTGCTCCTCCCTCTGCTGCCGAGTGAGAGGTCGGGGGATGTACTCGTCGTCGTGTCGGTCCCTGCCGCCGCCAAGATCAAGGCGCAACGGGTCACCATTCTCCGCGCCACCACGGCCGTACCAAGGCGGACTGGGCGGGGAATCGGCCATCAGCACCTCTGCGGCGGGATCGCTGCTCTCGCACTCGGACAAGCTTTCCGAGTGCTCATGCACGGAGGCGAACAGATCGAAGACAGGCTCATCGGGCTCGATTGCCGTGATCTGCGGGGCCGCTGCCTGAAGGGCCACCGCGTGCCTGATCCACCGCTAAAGCCGCGAGCGTCCGGAGCGCTTGCGACGACGGTTGGTGGAGATCGAAGACGTCGACTGATAAGGAGTCGACGGTTGCCGAAGAAGGACGCCGAAGGTACTCGCGCGGAAGTGCGCCGCGCCGCGAACGGGCAACGCCTCAACATCCAGCGAGGCTTCCTAGAGCCACGCCGAATCGTCGGCGATGAAGCTGAGGACGCCGAAACGGATCTCGCCGCCCAGAGTCAGTCCGCCGCCGGAAACCATGGTGATGATCGAAAAAAATGCAACTATGCTAGAAGTCGCTAGACGCCTGCCCCACGGTGGGCGCCAACTGTCGTGGGTGCAAGTCTGACAGTAGTGTGTAGGGGTACGGATGAGAGGGCAGAGCCTAGCCACGGCGCAGGTGTTACACTCGGATTTACGAGTTCAGGCCCCTCAGCGGTGGAGGTAATAGCCCTACGTCTCGGTGCTCTGGAGCTTGATTACTTGAGCGTATGTGTTACAATAGATTGCGAACCTCTGGAATGGAACTAGGGGGTGGCTTATATAGTCGCTGCCAGCCCCCCCATGAATGCCGCCATTACCAAGGGTTAAGAGGGGGTTTAAGGGCGCCAGGTAACGGGCGCATTGACTACAATTAATACGGGCGAGCGTGTGACCCGACCGTTGCGCTCCTGGAGTCTCCTGGTCTTCTCTGGTCGAGTGACTTTCGGGTGCTCCGACTGAAACAAGCTGGTCGACTGAACTCTTGCCTTCCGAGTGGTTCGTCGAACTCTGAGTGAATGTCAGTTTGCAGAACTCTGGGTTGTTGATCTGGCCCTGGGGCCCAGTATGAGACGTGAGGGGTCCTAGGGTAGGGTCCGTAGGTCAGGCCTGTTACCCTATTCCTAGTACATGCCCTCGTCAGCCCCCGGTGTGGGAAGTGTTCGGCTGGGTCGGCCGAGGTCTATACCATGACACACTTCGGCTAGGAATGAAAGCCCTTCGTTTAACACGGGTGATCTCTATCGTCACATCGCTTGATGCGGTCTACGGATGGCGGACCAGTTTGCGCATACCCAGATAGTCAGTTTTCGGCTTTCTCCACTGAGGCGCTATGCCAATTGACCTGGTAGCGCAATCGCAGTGGTTCTCCCGTTACGCCCTTAGCCGAATTTATCGAAAACGTAAGGGGTACACATAGGAGCAGGGCAACCCAACTATTGACCGAAATCCAGGTTCGAAACTGATGCATATAAGGCCAAAATCCGAGACGCCGAGTACTTCGGACTTGTTATATAGTTGTATCTTTTAGAGAACTTCTTCGTCCCACAGGGGCCATGCTAATAAAGAAATATGATAGAGACCTTAAAGGGGCACAGTTTGTTTATTTCATGACTTTAAGCGTATACATGCCATCACTGCGGCGAGAGGAATTGAAAGAATACAATGTAAAAAGTAAAATAAAAAAGGAAGAAACAGGGCGGATATTTGTTAACGGATTTTAAAGAATCTGGGCCGCTACCTCCCGCACGTCTGCGTTTCCGAGCTATTGACCAGATGCTCTCCATTGATGGTGAGGAATTTGTGGAGGTTGATGCCTTTTCGGTCCTTTATACGCTTCAAGCGCTTTATTGACCTAGCCCCTTTAGAGGAGACGTTGCCGAAGTCCGTTATGTGGTTGAAACCACATGGACATTAGACATGTTGGGCTGTTTCTTTTACAGAGACTTGCCTGTGCAGGAGCTCGAAGCCACATCTATGCTAGGTTAAACCGTGCTGACGTTTGAGTATATTTTTGGCTCCTCGACGGCCCAGGGAATCTTCAATGCGAAATTATGCACCCTTGGGACATAGTGCCCACTCCAGAGAGGGCACGCGAGAAGCCCGTATCCCTATTTCGGGTGCGGGGGTACCTGGCCGAGGTCGGTCTGTGCAGCCCGGGCGCGCTTTAAAGAGCGGGCGGCGCGTTTATCGCTACGAGCTGCCTCCTCGGACGCCTGTGCCTCGGCTGCGAAAGCCGCGGTCTGTTCCTCTGTCTGAAGTGAACGTTCGGTGTTACCATTAACCGTGATAACACCGTTAAGTCCCGGCATTTTGAGCTTGAGGTAGGCATAATGCAGGAGTGCGTTGAAGCGTGCAAAGGCTGTGCGCGCCCTAGGAGCGCATGGTATCCACTTTGGAATGGGACAATATCGAAGATTAACTCCTCGCTTCTGAAGTTCTCGGGCGAGCCAAAGACTACCTCTAGGGTGACCGTTCCGGTACAGCGGGCTTGGAATGACACCTTTAAAGGTGGTAGAGCTCGGCTTGATCCGAGATGAGTCGATGCCCATCTTCCGAACTGTTTCCTCGTAGATGAGGTTAAGGCTGCTTCCTCCATCCATCAGGATGTGTGTTAGATGATAACCATCAATAATAGGGGCCAGGACGAGCGCCGCCGATCCGCTGTGCCTGATGCTGGTCGGATGGTCGTGCTTGTCGAACGTGATCGGGTAAGCCGACCATGGGTTATACTTCGGGGCGACTGGCTCCAGCGCGTATACGTCCCGAAGCACACGCTTCCTCTCCCTTTTAGGGGTGTGGGTGACATAGATCATATTGACCTCTGTTACCTCGTCAGGAAATTTCTTTTGGCCTCCATTATTGGGCCGCCGAGGTTCATCCTCGTCTTCGCTGCGGTACTGGGTTTTACTCTGACCCTCTGCTGCTCTCTTGCCAGCTTGTTTAAAGACCCAGCAAGTCCTGTTAGTGTGGGTTGCTGGTTTTTCCTGGGTGCCATGAATTCCACATGGGCGGTCCAGGAGCCTATCAAGCTGCCTAGGTCCATCTCTGTTCCCTTTAATGGGTTTTCTTTTCTGTCCGGATTTAGGTCCAGTGAACGCTACGTTGACCGCGGCGTATTCAGTGTCGCTTCCTCCATTTTTATACCTGCGCTTATTTTTGTTGCGCTTTGGCTTTCCATTGGTGTCGCGAGTTTCCGAGGTGCCTGCCTCGCCATTATGAGTACTTCGGGCGAGCCAGCTATCTTCTCCCGCACAAAAGCGAGTCATCAGTGGGGCCGCCATAGTCCTCGGTTTATCCTGGCCGAGTTGACGAGCCAACCATTCATCTCGGATATTGTTTTTAAATGCGGTAATGGCCTCAGCTTCAGAGCAGTCTATAATCTGGTTCTTCTTGGTGAGGAACCTGTTCCAGAATTTTTGGGCTGATTCGCCTGGCTGTTGGGTGACACGGCTGAGGTCATCAGCGTCCGGAGGTCGGACATATGTGCCCTGGAAGTTTGCTCGAAAAGCGTCTTCTAGGGCCTCCCAGCTGCCGATAGAGTGAGGAGGAAGGCTGTTAAGCCAATGCCTTGCCGGCCCCTTTAGCTTGAGCGGCAGGTACTTAATGGCATGGAGATCATCTCCGTTGGCCATGTGTATGTGTAGGAGGAAATCCTCGATCCAAACTGCCGGGTCCGTGGTGCCATCGTATGATTCAATGTTGATGGGTTTAAACCCTTCTGGGAATTGATGTTCCATCACCCTGTCTGTAATGCAGATTGGGTGAGCCGGACCTCGGGACCGAGGAGCATCTCGTCAGAGGTCAGGGGAGAGCCGTGAGTAGGCGTCATCTCGGGCACGGCCGTTCCTGTCCAACCAGGCGTCGTAGCCGTCGAGCCCGGCGGGCGCACGTCCCCTTGATCCATAGATGGATCGAGGGGGAGCCCTGTTTTCCTCAATGCGACATCGAGCGTCGTGAGGATCTAGATAATCCATGGGGTCCTTGCCGTAATGGCGTGGAGGTGGCCGTTCGTTGAGGTCTTCTCGTCTTGGCCTGTCCCGGCCTCTAGGGGGTCGGTCAAGGTCGTCAGCGAGCTCCTCGTCGAATTTCGGCAAGAGACGCCTACGTGGGTATGATTTTGGTGCACTATGGCGCCGGTTCTCCATGTCTTGCTCAGCTAAGAGCACTTCGATCCACTTGTTGTTTAGTGCATCGGTATTGGCCTGCAACTGCTGTTGCTTGCGTTTCATGCTCCGGGCAGTTGCAACGAGGCGCCGCCGGAAGCGCTCTTGTTCGAAAGGGTCTTCGGGGACGATGTAGTCCTCGGTGCCGAGGCTCTCGTCCTCCTCGGACTCTGGCATGTAGTTGTCGTCGGCCCCTTCGAAGAGGTCATCGGGATCTGAGTCCCTGAGAGGTTGGTCTGGTGTGCCAGTCCTTACGGGGGAGGCTTGAACATCCTCTTCGCGGTTACCGGCATCGCTGTCCTACGCGTCGCCATTATTGGCTGTTGCGCCATTGCCACTGGGTTCCCCGTTAGGGCCCCTTCGACATCTGCGCCCGACGTCTTGGAGGGGATTTGGGGGTGTCCACCATGTAAACATCGTAGGTGGACGTGGCGGTCCATCTGCCCGCGTTTACCGGGGGCAAGGTGTTCTCGATGGGGCCGTCAGCGTCCTCCTCCATGTCTGAGGCCTCGCCATAGTCCAGCACGTCGGTTAAATCGTCGATCGTGGCGACTAGGTGGGTGGTGGGTGGGATGTAAATTTCCCTATCATCGGCTTTAAGCCTGATCTGATTATAAACCGAAGTCTTGCCGTCCGAGATGGACATGCTCCGGATGCGGTCAAGCATCTCATCGAGGTGAGATAACTCTTCGGGATTCATTGATGTGCCGAAGGCAGGGCTGACTCGAAGTACGCCCGGCGTGTAACCGGACGCATTCTCGCTGCAACGGGCTGTTGGCGCAGTTGATCTGCAGGTGAGCCATCGATCCTTCTGGTAATCGCACAGCGGAACTCTCAATGAAAGCACAAGTGTCGGTGTAAAAACCGGCAGACCTCGGGGTAGGGGGTCCCGAACTATGGATCTCGGATCGGTGGTAACAAGGACAAGGGAGACGATGTTTACCCAGGTTCGGGCCCTCTTGATGGAGGTAAAACCCTACGTCCTGCTTCTGTTTATATTAACGGAGATGTATCAAATACAGAGTTGATCTACCTCGAGATCGTAATGTGTCTAACTTCTAGGGCTAGGTGAGAGATATTGCGTTGATGTCCCCTACGGGCTAAACCCTATGGCTTATATACATGCCAGGGAGGGTATCTAGGGTTACAAGGTTGGTATCTAGGAGTAAGGCGTCTGGAAAGATCTTGGAGTATACGTCAAGTCATTGGTAGAGACAGCCCCGATCACGACTCCTGTGTGCGGCCTCCGAAGTCCATCTTGATCAAGTACGAGGGCTCACCGGCCCAACCGAGGAGATGGGCCGGCTAGGTTAGCACCCCCTAATCCAGGACACCGTCACCTCCCACTTAGGGTTTCTCCTTCCCATGCGCATGGGCCTTGTGGGGGCTGGTGCGCCTGGCCCAATAAGGCCTGGGCCCCCCCACAGCCCATGCGTGCCCTAGGGGCTGGTGGAATCCACTTGTGGACCTCCGGAACCTTTCGGAAGCTTCTGGAAGCTTCCCAGTACAATACCGAAAAAACAGATTTTTTCGGAACTCCGACAACAAATTTCCATATATAAATCTTTACCTCCGGACTATTCCGGAGCTCCTCGTGATGTCCCGGATCCCATCCGGGACTTCGAACATCCTTCGGACTTTGCCATGTGGATATCTCAATACTAACCTAGCGTTACCAAACGTTAAGCGCGCGACCCTATGGGTTCGGGAATATGTAGACATGACCGAGACTCTTCTCCGATCAATAACCAATAGCGGAACCTGGATGCCCATATTGATTCCCACATATTCAACGAAGATCTTTATCGGTTGAACCATGATGTTGAGGATTCAGTTAATCCCATATACAATTCCCTATGTCTGGCGATATGCTACTTGCCCGAGATTCGATCGTCGGTATCTCCATACCTAGTTCAATCTCGTTACCGGCAAGTCTCTTTACTCGTTCCGTAATACAAGATCCCGTGACTAAACTCATTAGTCATATACTTGCAAGCTTCTTGTGATGTTGTATTACCGAGAGGGCCCAGAGATATCTCTCCATCACACGGAGCGACAAATTCCAGTCTTGATCCATGCAACTCAACAGACACCATCAGAGATACCTGTAGAGCACCTTTATGATCACCCAGTTATGAAGTGACATTTGATAGCACACAAGGTATTCCTCCGATATCCGGGAGTGACATGATCTCAAGGTCGAATGCTACTTGTAGTCTGCGTTGGTATTTCCCCAAAGAGGAGAGGATGATGCAGTACAGTAGAGATAAGTATTTCCCTCAGTTAAAAACCAAGGTTATCAATCCAGTAGGAGAACCATGCAAAATTCCATTAAAGCGCACTTGCACACACAACAGCAAACACTTGCACCCAACGCAAATAAGAGGGTTGTAAATCCTCTTAGCGGTTATTTGCAAGGATTAAATCTTATCGAGATAAATAGATAAACTAAACTACTAATTAAAATAAAAGTAAATAAATTGTAGCAAAATATTTTTAGGTTTTTTATATGATGAAGATAGACCCGGGGACCATAGTTTTCACTAGAGGCTTCTCTCTAGAGCACATAAGCATACGGTGGGTAAACAAATTACTGTTGGGCAATTGATAGAAAAGCAAATAATTATGACGGATTCATGGCAATGATCATGTATATAGGCATCACGTCCGAGACAAGTAGACTGACTCCTGCCTCCATCTACTACTATTACTCCACCCATCGACCGCTATCCAGCATGCATCTAGTGTATTAAGTATGAAACAGAGTAAAGCCTTAAGCAAGATGACATGATGTAGAGAAAGTGGGCCCCACAAGGTACCATGGCGCGCCCCCCTGGGGTGCACCCTAGTGCCTTGTGAAGCCCCTGTGGGGCTTCTGGCCTCCTCCCAAAGCTTCCCAGGTTTATTTTGTCCAGAAAAAAATCTCCAAAAAGTTTCGTGGCATTTGGACTTCATTTTGTACTGTTTCTCTGAAAAGCCAAAAACAAGCAGAAAACAACAACTGGCACTAGGCACTGGGTTAATAGGTTAGTCCCAAAAAATGATATCTAATTGCATACAATTGCATATAAAAACATCCAAGATTGATACTATAATAGCATGGAACAATCAAAAATTATAGATACGTTGGAGACGTATCAAGCGTCCCCAAGCTTAATTCCTGCTCGTCCTCGAGTAGGTAAATGATAAAAACATAATTTTTCATGTGGAATGCTACCTATCATGTTTCATAATGTAATCTATCTCTTACGGTATGAATAATAAGATCCAAATGATTCAAAACAATAGTCTATAATTTGATATAAAGACATCAATACTCAGGCATACTAGCAAACAATCATGTCTTTAAAATAAAAACGCTAAAGAACATTATCTCTACAAAATCATATAATCCTGTCATGCTCCATCTTCTTCACACAAAGTATTTATCATGAGAACCCTGGTTTTAGCCAAGCAATTGGTTCATACTTTTTAACGCGCTTCAGCTTTTTCAACTCCCACTCAATACATGAGCGCAAGCCATGGATACAGCACTATGGGTGGAATAGAGTATGGTGATAGAGATAAATAGGAGAAGTCAAAAATGGAGAAAGTCTCACATCAACGAGGCTAATCAACGGGCTATGGAGATGCCCATCAATTGATGTTAATGCGAGGAGTAGGGATTGCCATGCAACGGATGCACTAAGAGCTATAAGTGTATGAAAGCTCAACATGAAAACTAAGTGGGTGTGCATCCAACTTGCTTGCTCATGAAGACCTCGGGCATTTGAGGAAGCCCATCATCGGAATATACAAGCCAAGTTCTATAATGAAAAATTCCCACTAGTATATGAAAGTGACAAAATAGGAGACTCTCTATATGAAAAACATGGTGCTACTCTGAAGCACAATTGTGGAAAAAGATAGTAACATTGCCCCTTCTCTCATTTATTTATTTTTTCTTTTTCTTTTTCCTTTTTTCTTCCTTTTTTTATTTATATTTTTTTTCTTTCTTTCCCTTTTTTCATGGCTCTTTTTCGCCTCTTTTTTTTATTTTTTTTATTTTCGCCCGGAGTCTCATCTCGACTTGTGGGGGAATCATAGTCACCATCATCCTTTCCTCACTGGGACAATGCTCTAATAATGATGATCATCACACCTCTATTTACTTACAACTCAAAATTACAACTCGATACTAGAACAAAAATATGACTCTATATGAATGCCTCTGGAAGTGTACCAGGATGTGCAATGATGCTAGCGTAACATGTATAAAAATGATGAACGGTGGCTAAGCCACAAATACTATGTCAGCTATATGATCATGCAAAGCAATATGACAATGCTGATGTGTGTCATAAAAACGGAACGGTGGAAGTTGCATGGCAATATATCTCGGAATGGCTATGGAAATGCCATGATAGGTAGGTATGGTGGCTGTTTTGAGGAAGATATAAAGAGGCTTATGTGTGATAGAGCGTATCATATCACGGGGTTTGGATGCACCGGCGAAGTTTGCACCAACTCTCGATGTGAGAAAGGGCAATGCACGGTGCCGATGAGGCTAGCAAATTGCGGAAAGGTAAGAGCGCGTATAATCCATGGACTCACACTAGTCATAAATTATTGCAAAAAATTATTAGCCCTCGAAGCAAAGTACTACTACGCATGTCCCTAGGGGGGAGGTTGGTCAGAGTTAACCATCGCGCGCCCCCGACCTCCACGCGAAGGAAGACAATCAATAATAAATCATGCTCCAACTTCTTAGCATAACGAGAGACTATACATGCATGCTTCGGGAGTCACAAACCTTAACACCAATATTCTTACTAAACCACAATCATTCACTAGTACCTCCCACGTATTACCATCTGTATATCGCAAAACTATTGCAAGGAATTAAACATATCATATTCAGTGATCTACAAGTTTTATGTAGGATTTTATGACTAACCATGTGAATGACCAGTTCCTGTTGACTCTCTAAATAGATATAAGTGAAGCAAGAGAGTTTAATTCTTTCTACAAAGTACTATGCTTGAACAAATATAAGTGAAGCAAAAGAGCATTCTACAAATAACGGTTTTCTATATGAAGACAAACAGGCACCCAAACTTCAAATGATATAAGTGAAGCACATGAAGCATTCTATAAAGCCACACTCAAAAGATATAAGTGAAGTGCAATGAGCATTCTATAAATCAACCAAGGACTATCTCATACCAGCATGGTGCATAAAATAAATGGGAAAAATAAACACAAAAGACGCTCCAAGAATTTACGCATATCATGTGAACAAAACAAAAACCGAGACATACCGATAATTGTTGAATAAAGATGGGATGCCTTCCGGGGCATCCCCAAGCTTAGACGCTTGAGTCTCCTTGAATATTTACTTGGTGTGCCTTGGGAATCCCCAAGCTTGATCTCTTGCCTCTCCTCATTCTTCTCATATCAATACCTCCTCGATCTTTGAACACTTCATCCACACAAAACTTAACAAAACCTTCGAGAGATCCGTTAGTATAATAAAGCAAATCACTTCTTTAAGTACTGTTGCAAACCCATTCATATTTTATTTTTGCATTATACCTACTGTATTCTAACTTCTCCATGGCTTATACCTTCCGATACAATCCATAGTTTCATCAAAACAAGCAAAACAATGCATCAAAAACAGAATCTGTCAAAAACAGAACAGTCTGTAGTAATCTGAACATTGACCATACTTATGTAACTCGAAAAATTCTAAAAAATTAGGTAACAATAAACAATTTGCATAGAAGTACTGTGTAAAAATTTCAGAATTTTTTCTTGTTCCAGTAAAAAATGTAAATTCACGCACTACAGCAAAAGTTTCTGTTTTTGCACCGCACACACCAAACAAGCAATTTAAACATCCTAACGGTAAATCTTGTCACATTATTTTTATAATACAATGGATTTGTACAAGGGGATAATTATTTTTTTTGAAAATTTTCTGTAATTCAAGATTCACAAAGTTTTCATGGGCATGAACAAAGTTCAAGGAGCTCCCCCACTTCAACGGTGCTCGTCTTTCTTACTTTCACTTTCTTTTTTGAAAAGTTTTAGGTTCCCCTCTATATTTTTTTGTTTTTAAACTTTTAAAAGCACTCAACAGAAATAAATGACCCTCTAAAACTTCCGAGTTGTCTCCCTGGTAGCGCTTTCTTTAAAGCCATTAAGCTAGGCATAAAGTGCTCAAGTAATTGATCCACCTGGATCCCAAGGTATATCAAAGCCAATTTTAATTAACAATGATTTGTAATTTAGTAGTGAGCACAAAGCAACATATATCATGCAATGACGAAGTCTAACTCTCTTCCTATGCATCGGCATGTCATAAAAGAACAATTCATGCACATCAAGTAAAGGCCAATGCATAGTATAAGTAGTTTCTTGCAATTTTATTGTGTTGGAAACATAGAGAGGTGGAGATGTAGTTCCTCTCACATAATAATTGCAAGTAGGAGCAGCAAGCACATGCATATTATATCCATCAAAATCATCGTGTGCAATGGTAAAACACAACCCATCAATATAATCCTTAATAAGAGCAAACTTCTCCGATATAGTGTAGTTGGGAGAATTCAAAAATATAATAGGACTATCATGTGTGGGTGCAATAGCAACAATTTCATTCTTAACATAAGGAACGATAGCAAGTTCATCTCCATAAGCATCATTCAAATTGGCATCATGGCCACAAGCATAGCAAGCATCAATTTCATCAAAAAGGGATATTTCAAATGAATCCAAGGGATCATAGTGATCATCATAGCATTCATCCTTCGGTAAGCACGAAGGGAAATTAAACAATGTATGAGTTGAAGAGTTACTCTCATTAGAAGGTGGGCACGGGTAGCTAATCTGCTCTTCCTCCTTTTGTTCTTCGCTCTCCTCGTCATCTTTTTCATCTAATGAGCTCACAGTTTCAGCAATTTCTTCTTCCATAGACTCCTGTAAAATATTAGTCTCCTCTTGGACAGCAGAGGAGTCCTCAATATATCCTTTAACATAAGCATTAGAAGCATAGTTTTCATAGCAATATTTAAGTATGGCAAAATTTTCAGATTTGTAAAGAGTAGCATCACACTTTTCAATCAAAGAAGCAATTTCATAAGCACCCTTAAAAGCAACAAATTCTTCAATTTGTTCAATATCATAGTAACTATAATCACCTTTAGCATAAGAAGATACGATTCCATTATCACTAAACTCACATTGGTAGGGAAGGTGTTTCTTACGGTTTTCAGAACAACAAGTAAAATCATGTATTTCGCACAAATTCCAAGCATAGCAATTCAAAGTATTAATATGATGCCATAAGAATTTCTCTTTTTGAGACAAGCGGTGTCGCACAAAATAAGCACGCTCATTTAATGATTTTCCCTCAACTAAGCTAGTTGGGTTTTCAGCACGAGCACAAAGGGATCGAAGATGATCCAAGTAGAAAGCTTCAGTAGTATGATATATTTTGGGTGGTTCTTCAACCATTGGTTTAGCAGGTACAACTAATTTTTTTAGTATTTTACGTTTCCTATGCATAACTAAAGATAGAAAACAAGAGCACAAAATAAAAACTACTTAGTGATAAAGCAAACAAGCACACACGAGAATATCAACCCCACGCTATTGCTCCCCGGCAACGGCGCCAGAAAAAGGTCTTGATAACCCACAAGTATAGGGGATCAATTGTAGCTTTTTCGATAAATAAGAGTGTCGAACCCAATGAGGAGCTAAAGTATAATTAATATTC
The DNA here is from genome assembly GCA_039707655.1 of Elymus sibiricus. NCBI lineage: Eukaryota > Viridiplantae > Streptophyta > Magnoliopsida > Poales > Poaceae > Elymus > Elymus sibiricus. The sequence continues at coordinate 346,825,244 of CM077668.1, forward strand.
CCTTCAAGTTCTATCGACCACCGATATAACTCTACGCGCACTTAACGTTCACTTTACCTAGAACAAGTATGAAACTATTTTGTAGGTGATAGGATAGGTTTGCAAGAATAAAACTAGAAGTACTTTGCGAGAATAAAACTACGAGTAATTTGCAAGATAATAAAAGTTAGTTGTTTAGTAGAAAGCTTTTGTAACACAAGAGAATGATTTGTCCCTAGGCAATCGATAACTAGACCGGTAATCATTGTTGCAATTTTATATGAGGGAGAGGCATGAGCTAACATACTTTCCATACTTGGATCATATGCACTTATGATTGGAACTCTAGCAAGCATCCGCAACTACCAAAGATCATTAAGGTAAAACCCAACCATAGCATTAAGTATCAAGTCCTCTTTACTCCCATACGCAACAACCCCCTTACTCAGGTGTAAGCTTCTGTCACTCTAGCCGCCCACCATAAGAGAATTATGAACGTATTGCAAACCCTACAGCGGGAATCCCCCACGTGTGTGCGGCACAGAAGGCACCATAGGACAGCACCAAAATAAAACGTACAACTCAAACCAATCACGATCATCAATCAACCCATAGGACAAAACGAATCTACTCAAACATCATAGGATGGCCACAAATCATTGGATAATAATATGTAGCATTAAGCACCATGTTTAAGTAGAGATTACAGCAGGGAGAAGAGGTTTTACACCGCTGCATAGAGGGGGAGAGAGTTGGTGTTGACGGCGGCGAAGTTGTTGGTGTAGATCGTCGTCACGTTGGTTCCCCCCGGCGGCGCTCCGGCGCCACAAGAAGAGAGGGGGAGAGAGCCCCCCTCCTTCTTCTTCTTCCTTGGCCTCCCCCTAGATGGGAGGAGAGTTTCCCCTCTGGTACATGGCTGCCATGGTAGCGGAGGGGCAGGAGCCCCTCCTAGATTGGATCTCTCTCTCTCTGTTCTCTTCTATTTCGCGCTCCTGTTTTTTGGCGCTTCACCATTTCTTAAATTCCCGGAGATCCGTAACTCCGATTGCGCTAAAATTTTAACACGATTTTTTTCCGGATATTAGCTTCCTAGCGCCCGAAGAAGATCCCCAACCGACTTACCGTGTGCCCACGAGGCACCACCGCGCGCCAGGGGGGAGGCGCGCCCATGTGGCTTGTGGAGGTTGTGGGCCTCCGTTTGCGTTGATTCCACCTCCCAAAAATCACATATATTCCAAAAAAATTCTCCGTAAAATTTTATTGCATTTGGACTTCATTTGATATGGATTTTCTGTGAAACAAAAAACAAGCAGAAAATAGGAACTGGCACTGGGCACTGGATCAATATGTTAGTCCCAAAAATAATATAAAATGTTGCCAAAAATATATGAAAGTTGTAGAATATTGGCATGAAACAATCAAAAATTATAGATACGATGGAGACGTGTCAACCTCCCACATATTACCATCTTAATATCGCAAAACGATTGCAAGGAATCAAATTTATCATATTCAGTGATCTACATGAAAGTTTTTATTATATCCCTCTTGAATACCTATCATATCAGGACCAAATTCATAACCCGTGCATATTCCCATTGCTATCATGAGACTCTCAAAAAGATATAAGTGAAGCATGGGAGTGCAACTATTTCTTTAAAATATCATCACCGCCGTGCTCTAAAAGATATAAGTGAAGCACTAGAGCAACTGCCTAGCCCAAAAGATATAAGTGAAGCACATAGAGTATTCTAACAAATTACGAATAATGTTTGTCCGTCTCAAAAAGGTGTGTTCAGAAAAGATGATTGTGAAAATCTAAAAAGCAAAAAAAATCAAACAAACTATTTCACAAGACGCTCCAAGTAAAACACATATCATGTGATGAATAAAAATATAGCTCCAAGTGAGTTACCGATAGATTGTAGACGAAAAAGGGGATGCCTTCCGGGGCATCCCCAAGCTTAGACGCTTGAGTCTTCCTTTAATATTACCTTGGGGTGCCTTGGGCATCCCCAAGCTTAGGCTCTTGCCACTCCTTATTCCTTTGTCCATCGTAGTCTCACCCAAAACTTGAAAACTTCAGCACACAAAACTCAACAGAAACCTCGTGAGATCCGTTAGTATAACAAACAAATCTTAAACTTTAGGTACTGTTGTAAATTGATTAATATTTAATATTGGCGTAATTCTAATGTACTACAACTTCTCCATGACTCATACCCCCCGATACGATCCATAGATTCATCAAAATAAGCAAACTATGCAACAAAAACAGAATCTGTCTAAAACAGAACAGTCTGTAAAGATATATTTAAAAGCCATACTTATGTAACTCCCAAAATTCTTAAAAATTATGAAAATGTGGGAAATTAAAATACCAATACTGTGTAACAATTTCAAATTTTTTTGACGCTCCAGTACAGAATTAAAATTCCAGCACTGGACGCAAAACTTTCTGTTTTCCAAACAGCATCAATTATACTATCTTCCAAATCATCCCAAAGGCATTACTTGGCACAAACACTAATTAAAACATAAAAAATCAATCATAACAGAAGCTATAATCATGCAAATATTCAAAAACAGTAGGTAAAAGCAAAAATTTAATTTATTCATTGGGTTGCCTCCCAACAAGCGCTATTGTTTTATTCCCCTAGCTAGGCATAATGCATAGTTTCAAGTGTTGTCATCCTTGGTTTCCAATTCCTCAATCACACATCCATTTTTTCAAGTGGATTTAACATAGGTGTTTCTCATCATCACACTTCTAGGCACAAAATCAAGAATTTTACTTTTATGAATGGGTTCCTTAATTATATCAATGAAATTGGGATGCACACTAATCATTTTAAGATCTTCGTTCCCTTTACTAGAAGTGGTATCCTTGATCTTGGGAACATATATGAACTTGCAATTTTTATTAGGAGGAGTTCTATCAATGTTTTTAGCGGAGGAAAAAGCTGAACCCAAGTTGTTGATAATTTCTTCCAACTTATCAATTCTAGCGGAGCTTTGGCCTATCCTTTCATTAATTATTGGCTCCTTTTCCTTTAGAGTTTTCAAAGCAATCCCCACCTCGGAACCAAATTGAGTAATATGATTGTGGACCTTTTTATCTAAATTTTCAAGATGTTCGATAGTAGGCATTTTGTTTTCTATAGCTTCTAACCTTTGCATAACATGCTCCAAAGTCAATGTTGTTTTATTAATAATGATAGGGGGTGAACCCACTAAATTTCCCATAGCATTGAGAGCATCCGAGCTGGGACACATCAAGAAATTCCCTCCAGTAATAGTGTCAAGAACAAATCTATACCAAGTAGTGATTCCCACATAGAAATTTTGAAGAAAAACGGTAGTGGATTGCTTATGAGTTGATATATTTTGAGCATTGCAAATCCTATACCAAGCATCTTTTAAATTCTCTCCTCCCCTCTGTTTAAAATTAAGTACTTCATTTTCAGGGGTAGTAGTAACAAGCGAAGAACTAGCCATAATGGTAAAGCAAGCAATTAAGCAAACAAAATATTTTTGTGTTTTTGTAAAATATTTTAGAAGTGGGGAGATGAAAACGAGAGGGAAATGCAAATAAAAGGTAAATAAAGTAAATACAAGTGAATGATAATTTGTGCGAAGGTACTTGGTAATTTTGATGATGTCTCCCCGGCAACGGCGCCAGAAATTATTCCTGCTACTTGTAGTCTGCGTTGGTATTTCCCCAAAGAGGAGAGGATGATGCAGTACAGTAGAGATAAGTATTTCCCTCAGTTAAGAACCAAGGTTATCAATCCAGTAGGAGAACCAAGAAAAATTCCGTTAAAGTGCCCCTGCTCACACAAGAGCAAACACTTGCACCCAACGCAAATAAGAGGGTTGTCAATCCTCTTAGCGGTTATTTGCAAGGATTAAATCTTATCGAGGTAAATAGATAAACTAAACTACTAATTAAAATAAAAGTAAATAAATTGCAGAAAGGTATTTTTAGGTTTTTTATATGATGAAGATAGACCCGGGGACCATAGTTTCCACTAGAGGCTTCTCTCTAGAGCACATAAGCATACGATGGGTAAACAAATTACTGTTGGGCAATTGATAGAAAAGCAAATAATTATGACGGATTCATGGCAATGATCATGTATATAGGCATCACGTCCGAGACAAGTAGACTGACTCCTGCCTGCATCTACTACTATTACTCCACTCATCGACCGCTATCCAGCATGCATCTAGGGTATTAAGTATGAAACAAAGTAACGCCTTAAGCAAGATGACATGATGTAGAGAAGAAAATTCAAGCAATATGAATAAACCCCATCTTTTTTATCCTTAATGGCAACAATACAAATATGTGTCATATCCCTTTCTGTCACTGGGATTGAGCACCGCAAGATTGAACCCATCACAAAGCACCTCTCCCATTGCAAGATAAATTAATCTAGTAGGCCAAACTAAACCGATATATTAGAGAGAAATACAAAGCTATAACAATCATGCATAAAAGAGTTCTGAGAAGACTCAAATATTTCTCATGAATAATCTGATCATAAACTCACAATTCATCGGATCCCAACAAACACACCGCAAAAGAAGATTACATCGGATAGAACTCCAAGAACATCGAGGAGAACATTGTATTGAAGATCACAGAGAGAGAAGAAGCCATCTAGATACTAGCTATGGACCCGTAGGTCTGTGGTAAACTACTCACACATCATCGGAAGGGCAGCAAGGTTGATGTAGAAGCCCTCCGTGATTGATTCCCCCTCCGGCAGAGTACCGAAAAGGCCTCCAGATGGGATCGTGGAAGAACAGAGGCTTGCGGCGGCGGAAAGGTTTCCTCTTCTGGCTCTCTGGTGGTTTCCCAATATTTGTGAATTTATAGAAGTGGAATTAGGTCAAAAGGAGTCACGTGGGCCCCACAAGGTACCACGGCGCGCCCCCCTTGGGGCGCGCCCTAGTGCCTTGTGAAGCCCCTGTGGGGCTTCTGGCCTTCTCCCGAAGCTTCCCAGGTTTCTTTTGTCCAGAAAAAAATCTCCAAAAAGTTTCGTGGCATTTGGACTTCATTTTGTACTGTTTCTCTGAAAAGCCAAAAACAAGCAGAAAACAGCAACAGGCTCTAGGCACTGGGTTAATAGGTTAGTCCCAAAAAATGATATATAATTGCATAAAATTGCATATAAAAACATCCAAGATTGATACTATAATAGCATGTAACAATCAAAAATTATAGATACGTTGGAGACGTATCATCGAAGGAACAGATACTTGACATGAGGAAAGCTATAGCAAATAAACTAAACGATCTGATGCTAAGCATACGGTTGGGTCTTGTCCATCACATCATTCTCCTAATGATGTGATCCCGTTATCAAATGACAACTCATGTCTATGGTTAGGAAACCTTAACCATCTTTGATAAACGAGCTAGTCTAGTAGATGCTCACTAGGGACATGGTGTTGTTTATATATTCACATATGTATTTAAGTTTCCAGTCAATACAATTCTAGCATGAATAATAAACATTTATCATGAACAAGGAAATATGATAATAACCAATTTATTATTGCCTCTAGGGCATATTTCCAACAGTCTCCCACTTGCACTTGAGTCAATAATCCAGTTTACATTGTAATGAATCTAACACCCATGGAGTTCTGGTGCTGATCATGTTTTGCTCGTGGAAGAGGTTTAGTTAACGGGTCTGCCACATTCAAATCCGTGTGTAGTGTGCAAATCTCTATGTCACATGTAGATGTTGCTACGACACTCTGCTTGGAGCTACTCCAACAGACTGCTCCACTATATGTATCCGGTTCGAGACTCACATTGATCCGGATCGGTGTCAAAGCTTACATCGACGTAACCCTTTACGACGAACTCTTTATCACCTCCATAAATGAGAAACATTTCCTTAGTCCTCTTTAGGTACTTAAGGATAATTTTTGACCGTTGTCTAGTGATCCACTCCTGGATTACTTTGGTACCTCCCTGCCAGACTTATGGCAAGACACACATCAGGTCTGGTACACAGCATGGCATACATTATAGAGCCTATGGCTGAGTCATAGGGGATGACTTTCATCCTTTCTCTTTCTTCTGCCGTGGTCGGGCTTTGAGTCTTACTCAACTTCACACCTTGCAACACAGGCAAGAACCCCTTCTTTGACTGGTCCATTTTGAACTTCTTCAAAATCTTGTCAAGGTATGTGCTTTGTGAAAGTCCTATTAAGCGTCTTGATCTATCTCTATAGATTTTAATGCCCAATATGTAAGAAGCTTAACCCAGGTCTTTCATTGAAAAACTCTTGTTCGAATAACCTTTTATGCTTTCCAGAAATTCTATATCATTTCCAATCAACAATATGTCATCCACATATAATATTAGAAATGCTACAGAGCTCCCACTCACTTTCTTGTAAATACAAGCTTCTCCGTAAGTTTGTATAAAATCAAAAGCTTTGATCATCTCATCAAAGCATATATTCCAACTCTGAGATGCTTGCACCGGTCCATAGATGGATCGCTGGAGCTTGCATACCTTCTCAGCATCCTTAGGATCGACAAAACCTTCCGGTTGCATCATATACAACTCTTCCTTAAGAAACCCGTTAAGGAACGCTGTTTTGACGTCCATCTGCCAGATTTCATAATCATAAAATGCGGCAATTGCTAACATAATTCTAACAGACTTAAGCATTGCTACAGGTGAGAAAGTCTCATTGTAATCAACCCCTTGAACTTGTCGGAAACCCTTTGCGACAAGTCGAGCTTTATAGACGGTGACATTACCATCAGCGTTTGTCTTCTTCTTAAAGATCCATTTATTCTGAATGGCCTGCCAATCATCGGGCAAGTCCACCAAAGTCCATACTTTGTTCTCATACATGGATCCTATCTCAGATTTCATGGCCTCAAGCCATTTGTCGGAATCCGGGCTCATCATTGCTTCTTCATAGTTCGTAGGTTCGCCATTGTCTAACAATATGACTTCCAGGACGGGATTACCGTACCACTCTGGTGTGGAACGTACCCTGGTCGACCTACGAAGTTCAGTAGTAACTTGATCCAAAGTTTCATGATTATCATCATTAGCTTTCTCTCTGGCAGGTGTAGACATCACGGGAACTTCTTTCTGTGATGTACTACCTTCCAATTCGAGAGAAGGTACAATTACCTCGTCAAGTTCTACTTTGCTCCCACTCACTTCTTTCGAGAGAAACTCCTTCTCTAGAAAGGACCCATTCTTGGCAACAAAGATCTTGCCTTTGGATCTGTGATAGAAGCACTACAAAAAAAAGACACATCCGTGACATTATGGCCCGAACGAAAACTTTTTCTGTCATAGTTGTGACACTTCTATGACAATAATTGTGACAAAAACACGTATCATCATAGATGTGGTGGGCTCCTACTTCTATGACAAAAAAATTATGACAGAAAATGGGCTTTTCGTCCTGGGTGGGCCGGAGACGCACCCACATGACATTCTTTGGGTTGTCCATGACGTAAAAAATCGTGGTAGAAGTGAGGGCGAGGAAAATTTCGGGGAGTTCCCGGTTATGGTGGGTGGTCAGGGCCGAGCGATGCAGTGTGGTTTGCGCGTTTCTCTCATACGCGCGCGTGTGTGCGAGGCGTTCATTAACTAAACCCGAGCGAGGCGTTCGCTTACTGAACCCGAGCGATCGCACTAGCTCCATACTGAAGTCGATCGATCCCTTCGCTGCTAACTGAACCCGAGCGATTCCTTCGCTGCTAACTAAAGCCGGTCGAGCCCCCGTACGTGCGAGATGTAGCCGGTTGGGTTGCCTCTCGATGAATAGTGCACATTGATGCCGCACGCGCGATACGTAGAACGAGTCGAGACACATCGATCGAGCCGGTTGGTGAGTTGACCTAGCCGGTTGGTTGGCTGCGGATGAATAGTTCCCGTTGCTGCCGCCCGCTCGTACGCCCCACCCCAGCCGGTGGGTTGGCTGTGGATGAACAGTACCCTGGCCATGTGAAGGTGGTTGGCGCTGGATGAACAGGACCCCGAGGAGGCCGCCACACCCCAGCCGGTTGGGGGTGGATGAACAGGACCCCGTGGAGGCTGGATGAACAATAGCCGGTGGAGGCTGGAGGAAGTCGACGGTGGATGAATAGTAGCTGGTGGAGGCTGGAGGGAGGTCGGCCGTGGATGAACAGTAGCCCGTGGAGTCCCGTTTTATGGTACGCCACACCCATCCCGATGAACAGGACCCCCGTTTCGACTGTTGGCAGTTGGGGAGAAGTCTGTTTCCTCCGTTTTGCGGTACGCCAGAGCCCTCCCGATCAACAGGACCCCGTTTCGACCGTAGGCGCTCAAACAGAAGTCCGTTTCCTCCGTTTTGCGGTACGCCAGACCCCCAGCCGATGAACAGGACCCCGTTTTGACCGTAGGCGGTCGAACAGAAGGCCGTTTCCTCCATTTTGCGATACACCAGACCCCGAGTCGATGAACAGGACCCCGTTTTGGCTGTTCCGTATAAGCCGGTTGGCTCCCAATGAACAAGACGCATTCCGACCCAGTCGCTTGGCTCCCGATGAACTCGACGCTGTTTCCTCCGTTCCGACCCAGCCGGTTGGCTACCGATGAACAGGTGGCCGTTGCTGCCGTCTGTTGCCTCTCTCCATGTACATGAGCCCTGGCCGTACGTATGCGCGAGTACGCGTTCGAAACCCCGCCCGTATATATATGTATGTGGCCGTATTTTTTGCTGTGTGGTTGTACGTACGTGTACACGATTTAGATGGGGCTGCCTGAACTGCTACGTCGAGGGCTCTACTACGACACGTGCCGCTCCTTACACGTCCACGGTTCATCGTTGCAGAGAGACCGATCGAACAGTATGTACATACACGTTCGCGACCAGACAGACAACGCTACGTACGCTTCGACCAGGTGGGTCCCAGCAATCAGGGAGGATTAGGAGGCACTTCCTTGAGTATGAAGATATAGCTGCTGGGTCCCAGCTGTCAGGGGGGAGGAATGATTTTTTTGCGCGTAATAAGGACGCTCTTCCTTGCGGGCGAAGATGTAGCTGGTGGGTCCCAGTGATACGTCTTCAACGTATCTATAATTTATGAAGTATTCATGCCATGTTTATAACAATTCTATATGGTTTTGATATGATTTGATTAGAACTAACCCGGACTGGCGCTGTTTTCAGCAGTACTACTGTGGTGTTGTTTTTTGTGCAGAAATAAAAGTTCTCCAAATGCAGCGAAACTTTTTGACGAATTTTTTTGGAACAAAAGAGAACCAGGAAGCTTCGTGGGAGGACCAGAAGAGCCCCGAGGTGCCCATAAGGCACCAGGGTGCGCCGAGGGGGGGGTATGGCGCCGCGGTGCCTCGTGGGCCCATCTTAGCCCATCTTCGCGTGATTCCAACGCCAAAAAATCCTATAAATAGAGAAACCCCCAGAAATAACCCTAGAACTTCGACTTCGCCACTGCAAGCCTCTATACCTCCATGATCTCATCTACAGCCCTTTTCCGGCACCCTGTCGGAGGGGGAAATCATCACCGGAGGCCATCTTCATCATCCCGGCGGTCTCCATGACGAGGAGGGAGTAGTTCACCCTCGAGGCTAGGGGTATGTACAAGTAGCTATGTGTTTGATCTCTCTCTCATGTTCTTGATTTGGCACGATCTTGATGTACTGCGAGCTTTGTTAATATAGTTGGATCATATGGTGTTTTCCCCTCTCTATCTTGTTGCGATGAATTGAGTTTTTACCTTTGAGGTTTCACTATTATCGGATTGAATTCTTTTATGGATTTGAGAACACTTGATGTATGTCTTGCATATGAATACCCGTGGTGACAATGGGGTATTATATTGATTCACTTGATATATGTTTTGGCACTCAACTCGTGGATTCCCGAGGTGACATTGGGTAATCTATGCATAGGGGTTGATGCACGTTTTCGTCCTACTTTCTCCGGTAGAAATCTTGGGGCACTCTTTGAAGTTCTTTGTGTTGGATTGAATATTATGAATCTGAAGTTGTTTGATGCATATCGTATAATCAACACACGGATACTTGTGGTGGCATTGGAGTATCTAGGTGACATTAGAGTTTGTTGATGCGTATCATATGGTGTTATTTTAGTACGAACTCTAGGGCTGTTTGTGACACTTATAGGAATAGCTCAATAGATTGATCGGAAAGAATAACTTTGAGGTCGTTTCGTACCCTACAACAATTTCTATCTTATGTTCTCCGCTAATAGGAACTTTGGAGTGATTCTTTGTCACACGTTGAGGGATTGTTATATGATTCAATTATGTTAGCATTGTTGAGAGATTGCACTAGTTAAAGTATGAACCCTAGGCCTTGTTTTTAAGCATTGCAATACCGTTTGTGCTCACTTTTATCGTTTGCTACCTTGCTATTTTTATTTATTCAGATTATAAAAATAGATTTCTACTATCCATACTACACTTGTATCAGCATCTCTTCATCGAACTAGTGCACCTATACAATTTACCATTGTATTGGGTGTGTTGGGGACACAAGAGATTTCTTGTATTTGGTTGCAGGGTTGTTTGAGAGAGACCATCTTCATCCTACACCTCCCAAGGATTGATAAACCTTAGGTCATCCACTTGAGGGAAAATAGCTACTGTCCTACAAAACTCTGCGCTTGGAGGCCCAACACGAGTCTACAAGAATAAGTTGTGTAGTAGGCATCAAGCTCTTTTCTGGCGCCATTGCCGGGGAGGTGAGTGCTTGAAGGTATATCTTTAGATCTTGCAATTGAATATTTTAGTTTCTTGTTTTATCACTAGTTTGGTTTATAAAAGAAAACTACAAAAAAAATGGAATTGAGGTTGCCTCAAATACTTCATCTATATAATGTCTTTCTTGAAAATAAGGATTCCAAAAATTGTGCTCAATTGCTAGAGGAAGAATTTAATCAAATGTTTAATGTGAGTCCTTTGAATGATGAGCATGATTGAATGTTGTTAGTATGCTTTCTATGAATATCCATGATGCTAATGATATGCAAAGCCATAAGCTTGGGGATGCTATGTTTGATGAAGATGATATTTTTAGTCTCTCATGTTTTGATGAGCAAATTTATTATGATGATAGCATGCCTCCTATTTATGATGATTATATTGATGAAAGTGGGTTTGGAAGAGTGTCAACTCTAGGTACTAATGATCCCACTATTTTGGAGGGTGTTGAATCTTATGGCAATAATTATGAAAGTGGATTTGGAGAGGTCATGACTTTATTTAATGATGAATCCACTATTTTGGAAGAGGTTTCAATTGATTATGACAACAAAGTTGCTATCTATGATGATTATTGTGATGACATGTATGCTATAAAGAATAATGATAACTATGAAACTTGTCATCATGATTTTAATTTTCAAATGGATTATGCCAATCAAGTATCTCATGATAGTTATTTTGTTGAATTTGCTCCCACTATTGTTGATGAGAAGGAATTTGCTTATGTGGAGAGTAATAAAATTTCTATGCTTGTGGATCTTGAAAAGAATGCTTTATGTGATATTTATATTGTTGAATTCATTCATGATACTACTGAAAATTATTATGAGAGAGGAACATATGCTTGTAGGTGTTGCAATAATATCAAGTTTCGTCTCTATGTGTTGAAAGTTTTGAAGTTATGCTTGTTTTGCCTTCCTATGCTAGTTGATTCTTGCTCCCATAAACTATTTTCTCACAAAATCCCTATGCATAGGAAGTGGGTTAGACTTAAATGTGCTAGTCATATGCTTCATGATGCTCTCTTTGTGTTTCAATTCTTTACTTTTATGCGAGCATCATTGAAATCGTCATGCCTAGCTAAAAAGGCATTAAAGAAAAGCGCTTGTTGGGAGACAACCCAATACTTATACCTACTTTTTTCTTGTGTTAACATGATTAATCTACTGTAGTAATCATGTTTCATATGTTTTCTTTCAATAATGTGCCAAGTAAAGCCTTTGGGATAGTGTGGATGCTTGTTGATTTGATTCTGTGCAAAAACAGAAACTTTTGCGTCCAGTGCTGGAATTTCTATTCTGTACTGGAGCGTGAGAAAATTCTGAAATTTTTACAAAGTATTGGGTTACAAATTTTTTACGTTTTCCTAATGTTTCAGAATTTTTGGAGGTACAAAAGTATGGTTTTTAAATATCTCACTACATGCTGTTCTGTCTTTGACAGATTCTGTTTTCGGTGCATAGTTTGCTTGTTTTAGTGTTTCCATAACTTATATTGAGTAATATAAATTGTGGAAATGATAGAATATAGTAGGCATTATGTGAGAACAATTATGAAACTTGTCTTGACAGTACCTAAGTGGATGATTTATTTCTATCATACTAACCTATCTCACAAGATCCGTTAAGTTTTATGTGATTGAAGTTTTCATGTTTTGGGTGAGATATCGATATGAGGGGAATAAGGAGTGGCAAGACCCTAAGTTTGGGGATGTACAAGGCACCCCAAGGTAATACTCAAGGAAGAATCAAGCGTCTAAACTTGGGGATGCCCCGGAAGGCATCCCCTCTTTCGTCTTCAACATTATCGGTAACCTTACTTGGAGCTATATTTTTATTCGTCACATGATATGTGTTTTGCTTGGAGCGTCATTTTATTTTGTTGAGATTTGCTTGCTGTTATCAATAATCATGTTTTGTATCTTTTATTTCAATAAAATGCCAATTATAGCCTTTACCATGCTCAGTTTGCAAGTTCATGTGTTGCTGTTTGAAAACAGAAAGTTTTCTGTTATGTCCAGAATATTCCTGAATAGTAAGCACATGATAAAAATCTGAAATTTTTACACAATAAGCATGCATGAGTTCTATGTCACGTGGTAAATTTTCAGAATTTTTGGAGTTGGGGAAGTAAGAATTCTTATTCACCCTTTACAGACTGTTCTGTTTAGACAGATTTCGGTTATAGTTGCATTGTTTGCATATGTTGCTTGTTTAATGTTTCTATTTGTGGATAGGAGTATTAAATATGCAGAGGCATTTAGTATGCAATGTTTAATTATAATTTTAGTGATTTTTTACAGTAGATAATGTTAAGGTTTTGAGTTGATTTATACTAACTTATCTCACGAGTTCTTGTTGAGTTTTGTGTGGATGCACGTTTTCGTCCTACTTTCTCTGGTAGAAATCTTGGGGCACTCTTTGAAGTTCTTTGTGTTGGATTGAATATTATGAATCTGAAGTTGTTTGATGCATATCGTATAATCAACTCACGGATACTTGTGGTGACATTGGAGTATCTAGGTGACATTAGAGTTGGTTGATGCGTATCATATGGTGTTATTTTAGTACGAACTCTAGGGCTGTTTGTGACACTTATAGGAATAGCTCAATAGATTGACCGGAAAGAATAACTTTGAGGTGGTTTTGTACCCTACAACAATTTCTATCTTATGTTCTCCGCTAATAGGAACTTTGTAGTGATTCTTTGTCGCACGTTGAGGGATTGTTATATGATTCAATTATGTTAGCATTGTTGAGAGATTGCACTAGTGAAAGTATGAACCCTAGGCCTTGTTTTTAAGCATTGCAATACCGTTTGTGCTCACTTTTATCATTTGCTAACTTGCTGCTTTTATTTATTCAGATTATAAAAATATATTTCTACTATCCATACTACACTTGTATCACCATCTCTTCGCCGAACTAGTGCACCTATACAATTTACCATTGTATTGAGTGTGTTGGGGACACAAGAGATTTCTTGTATTTGGTTGCAGGGTTGTTTGAGAGAGACCATCTTCATCCTACGCCTCCCACGGATTGATAAACCTTAGGTCATCCACTTGAGGGAAAATTGCTACTGTCCTACAAAACTCTGCGCTTGGAGGCCCAACATGAGTCTACAAGAATAAGTTGTGTAGTAGACATCACCCAGCTGTCAGGGGGAGGAAACATTTTTTTCCTGTGTAATAAGGAGGCACTTCCTTGCGTGCGACCATCGACCTCGTGGGTCCCAACTGTCAGCCTCTCCACGTACAGTCCTCTTCCGATGGTTGTCGTTCATTGACCGTGTTGACGACGCCGTACTGAGTGCAGCAAGGCGGTGGACGACGGCGAGGCCTAGGAAGGGAACGACCCGGAGCCGGGGAAGACAAGGTAGTGGTTGCCCACACGGAGGGAAGTACGAGGGTTTACTGGTTCGGCTGCGGTGTGAGGCTGCCGTCGCCGGAGAATAACAGGAGGTGTAGGTGAGTAGAGGGATGGCCTGGCCAGCGGTGGGAGTAGGGTTTGTCGGTGAGGCCTACGCGGCAGCACAGCCGGCCACGGGAGGCAGGAGCAGGCGGTCCCGCCGGCGCTGGTTTGGGCGGCTGGAGCAAGAAGATCAGAGATTGAAGATGCAGCATGGTCTGGTCACTGCTGCTAGAATCGTTTGTTAACTAAGTTGATAAAGCCCTGCATACGTGTCAACTTGGTAGGCCCACAAGTCAGCTTCCAAATCAGGTGGGTCCCAGCTAACGGGGGGGAATCATTTTTCTTGCGCGTAATAAGGAGGCACTTCCTTGAGTGCGACCATGGACCTCGTGGGTCCCAGCTGTCAGCCTCTCCACGTACAGTCCTCTTCCGATGGTTGCCGTTCATTGACTGCGTTGATGACGTCGTGCCGAGAGCTCCAAGGCAGTGGATAACGGCGAGGCCTAGTAAGGGAACGAACCGAAGACGAGGAAGACTTGGCAGTGGTTGCCCACGCGGAGGGGAGTACGAGGGTTTACTGGTTCGGCTGCGGTGTGAGGCTGCCGTCGCCGGAGAATAACAAGAGATGTGGGTGAGTTGAGGGATGGCTTGGCCAGCGATGGGAGTAGGGTGCGCCGGTGAGGCCTGCGCGGCAGCACAGCCGGCCACGGGAGGTGGGAGAAGACGGTCCAGCCGACGCTGGTTTGGGCGGCTAGAGCAAGAAGATCAGAGATTGAAGAAGTAGTACGGCCGTTGGATTAACATCCAATGGTCACTGCTGCTAGAATCGTTTGTTGACTAAGTTGACAAAGCCCTGCGTACTTGTCAACTTAGTAGGCCCAAGTCAGCCTCCAAATCTATGGCAAACATCATACAACACATTTGCTATTATTTTTAATAATTTACAACCCATTTGCTCTTTCTAAAGGATTTTTTGCAGCACATATTCTTTTTGTTAGCATTACAGCCAATATTCTGGCCACGGTTAAAAATTTCAATGAAATTTTGCATATTTTGGTGGGCTCCGAACTGTTTTTAATCCCGATGTTTCGAGTCTGATTCAGACTAATTTGAAAAATAAAATTATATTAATTATAATCCAATGATATTTTCACCACAGAAAAATCCAATGAAATTTAAAATTTCAAAGTCCGTATGAAACGAAATTTGAAACTAATTACCGGTTGCTGTGTTTTTTAAAATTTACAGCCCATTTCTTATTGCTTATAGGCCATTTTCTTTTTTTTAGGGAAATAGGCCATTTTGTGGGCAAGCCGAATGCATCCCTCCTCGTCTTGAAAGATTTGAAGCCCAGCAGGGCTGAGAAAAGCAAGTAGGCCTCGGTTGGGTATTGTGCAAAAGAAAATAGAACTGGGCTAGCCGTTTCAAGAAAGAAAACAAAACTGGGCTGGTGATGTGGTAAACATAAAATAAAAGACTGGTCACTGAAATTTTCGAACTATTTTTAATCCCGAAATTTCGAGCCCGATAAAAACACATTTTAAAATATATTTAAATTATGTTAAAATCCAATGAAATATGAAATATGAAAAAATAAAATAAAATTCACAATTTGAAACTAATTGCCCATTTGATGTGTTTTTTATATATTTACACCCCATTTCATATTACTCTCAAAATTTACAGCCTTTTTTATGGCCAGGCCGAATGTATCCCTCGTCGTCTTGAAATATTTGCAGCCCAGCAGGGCGGGGAGAAAGAAATCAGCCTGTGTAGGGTATTGTGCGAAAAAAAAGGTGCGCTAGTCATTTTCACAGACAAAAAAAACAGTTGGGCTCGTCAAGTTGTAAATAAAGCCTGAGCTAGACGGGCCATAGACACCGCACAACCCAGTTGTTACCCTGCTCCGTCTCAACAACAACAACAAAAACTACTCGAGCTACTGGGTCCCAGGTGTCAGCCGCTCCTTGTGCAATTCTTTCGTTTATTGACTACATTGACAATGCCGTAGGTCCCGGATGTCAGCAAACCATTAGGAGGAAGCATTTTTTTTATGTAATAAGGAGGAACTTGCTTGTGTACGGCTATGGACCTGGGGGTCCCTACTGTCATCCTCTCCATGTACAGTCCTCACCGATTCCTGTCGTTTGTTGACAGTCGCTCGTTGTGCAATTCTCTCGTTTATTGACTACGTTGACAATGGGGTGGGACCAAGATGTCGGGAAACCATTAGGAGGAACCATTTTTTGGCTTGTAATAAGGAGGCACTTGCTTGCGTACTGCCATGACCCTGGTAGGTCCCTACTGTCATCCTCTCCACGCACAATCATCTCTTGATTCCTCTTGGTTGTTGACCATGTTGACAACGCCAGAAGGCGGTGCCGCGGCGAGGGAACCAAAGTGGAGGACGATGGCGAGGCCTCGGACGGGAACGAAAAGGAGCCGTGGAAGATGCGGCAGTGTGGTCGAAAATGGAGGGGAGTACGAGGGTTGGTGCGGGGTGGGGATGCCGTCGCCGGAATATAACAGGAGGTGGGGGTGGGTGGGTGGGGGTGTAGAGGGATGGCCTGGCACCGATTAGGGTACGGTGGGACAGCAATGCGTGCACGGCTGCGCGGCAAGCCGCAGAAGGCGGGGCCTAGCGATCCCACCGGCGTTGGTTTGTTTTGGGCGGCTGGAGCCTGGAGGAAGAAGACAAGAGATTGAAAAAGCACGACAGACGTTGGATTGACATCCAACGGCTACCACAATCGCTTCTTGACTAAGTTGACAAAGCCTTGTGTACGCGTCAACCTAGTAGGCCCACAAGTCAACCTCTTAATCCGTGGCGGACAAATACAGCACATTTAAAAATATAACAGCCCATTCCAAACGTTCAATCGGAAAGTTCAACATTCAGAGCAAAGTAACATGACTGATTCAGAGATAGAGTACTGAACTTCCACGTTGACAGCCATCATAGCCAACTTAACTATCTACCCCCACTAATACTCGAGTTTAGAACAACTAACATACTCTTAGCTAACTAGACGATGTCGGCCGCCATCTGCGGCACAAGCTAAATGCCGGCACCGACATCCTCCTCCTCGCCTCGGACTTGGCAGAGGTGCGATAGGGCGCGTTGCTCACGCCCGTTGGCCCTTTCCATGCCGGCGTGGTCCACCGAAGCTTCGGCTTCTAAGAGGGAAACCCACTTGACGAGCTGGGAGTAAAATTCAGCATCGCCCACTCGTGCGTGCCCGACAGCCTCTAGGGCTATTCGCCATGCGCCAGCCTCCACATAGTCGGCCTAGTTGCGGGCGCTCTGCTCGTGACACAGAGCGGCAGTGCGCTCCTCCTCCTCCATGCTCTGCTGGCGGCACAAATCGGCAGTACGCTGCTCCTCCGCCATGCGGTCGCGCTCCAAGGCATCCTCATACTCCGCATTGCCATCTAAAGACCGCCAGAATGCCTCCTCCCTCCGTCTGCATTCCCGTGAAAACCGAACACTAACTCCGGCAGTGAGCGCCTCTGGAGGCGCCTATTGCTGCCGCACGGGGGCATCACGGACGTGGCGAGAGCGAGGGCAAGTGGCGTGTGACGTCGGGCCGGTGGGGTCTTGTGAGGATAGGGTGAGTTGGGTGAAGGTGCCACCGGAGCACGTCGGGAACCAGTAATTATAGGCGGACGGTAGGTAAATCGGCGTGTCACGGGAAACGCGATGGTCATCAGAATTCAATGCATAAGCAAGCATGGCTTAGCGCACCAGCTTTGCGGTGGAAAACTGGATAAACTGAAATTATGACTGTACCGTACTCCCATCCCGTCCCGTCAGTGCTAGGTCGCACATCGGCACGACAGTCAAACGAGTGCACTCCATTCATCCAGATGAGGTACGTGCGTGATCCGCTGGTTATTCGTGTAGGATCGAGTCGGTCGGATAGTGTACGTGTAGGATCGCAATAGCTGATGAACGTTCGATGGGAGAGAAGGCATTTGCGAACATTTTTGCTGGTAGTTTCTTCAGATTCGCATGGCATTTTCTTCAGAACAGCATGTCAGTTTCTTCAGAGGAAGGCATTTTTATTCTAAAAACTGCCACCCTTGGATATTGCGTCGCAACTAAAACTACCAGGAGTGTATTAGTAGGCTAGCTAGTGATCTATCAGTAACTTGTAAACACTGAGTGAAGAGAAATAAGGAACATGTTGGACCATTTGGTGAGAGAGGAATGCTAGGGTGTTCCGGCACAAGTCTACTCTTCCATCCATCCTGTTGTTCAACATCCAGTCTGAGGCAAAACTTTGGGTCACCGCAGGCGTAAAACATTTGGGTCACATCATGCTGGGAGAGTTAGTGTCTTTGTAATTTCTGTCTCGCTTTTCTTTGTAAAAGAAACTGTGAACTCCTTAATTAATGCATGAGGCAAATCTTTTGCCTCTGTTTTGAAAAAAAAGAAAACACTAAGCAAAGATAAAAAAGGAACTGCTGTGCATAGTAGTAAGAGCCGATCCGCTCTAAATGTTCACACCAGACTGACAGGCCAGGCTTAGTAATATGTTCACATTAATAGCCCAAATTCACAACCAACTAGTAAGATTCCCATACATAAGATCAACATGTTTATGCATCTCAATGATTCACACATCATACACAATATATATGTTCTTGCTACTAACATGGATGCTTCTCAGGGCCAACATTCAGTACAGAGTGAATGACAAATTTGTTTGTAAAGTCTACATTTCCTCTTGCAAACGTAAGTGGTTTCACCAATAGATGGAACCATGAGAATCAACCACACATGATGGAGGAACATCCACTGAAATATGTTATGGTCATCTGTCGATCACACGGTGAGACTATTTTTGGATTTCAACTTTAAGTTTGGCAAGATGATGCCCATTGGATAATCAGACCAGAGCAATGAAGCACCTAGTGTTGGCCAATAAATAGTACAGTACTACTTTTGTGCAGTCCATGCAGTGACTATCCAATCCTTCTGTGTCTATTTTCAAATGGCACTGCATGCAGTGACAATCCTATTTTTTGTGCAGTTCCACAAAAATTGAGGTCCCTATCTTTGTTTGCCAAATAGTAACGAGTAGACATATGTTTGCACAAATATCAAGCAGCTAGTTAACATATACTCCACCTTGTATTTTCGGTTTAACCACGTCTCTGCTAGTCATTTCCGCCTAGCATATGTCATGTTTTGCACTGGACAATTTGATACTGAATTGATTTGCTGGTACAGAGCAGAAATATGGCGCCTATTCTTCAATGGAGGTCCACCTTGGCAATAAATTTACATGCAAACCACTAATATTACTATCTAATGACAGTACAAAAACAAAAGCAAGATACTAGCAAGATAGTAGCAAACCATGTACCTTGGTAATGAAGAGCTCATAGTGCCACCGATTGGATATAACTGTTTGTAGAAAAAAAAATGGTCATAATGTTGAACCATCTGGACTTTTTGTGCAGTTTCACTAAAATCAAGCATCCCTGTTTGCACAGATATTGAAAGTGTGATTACCATAAAAGTGGCACTAGTTGAAGCATAGACTCACAAATTTAAGCATTCCAAATTTCTTAATGGGAAAAGGTAGCAAGACAGTTTCTAACCACCTGTTCAAAGGAATAAAGAAGGCAATAGCGACGGATGTCATGAAGGCATACATAGTATTTTGTGAAAGATTGAACCATTCCTGACCTTTCCTCTTCTTTTAAGAATTTTTTGTGCAGTTCAACTAAAATAAAATGCCATCACCGCCTTGACAGTTCGGTGACACTGTACAAAAAATTGACTTACCATTACATCATGATGTTAGGTATGTAATCAACAGGCAATAGAGACAAAAATGCAGACCTCCTCCGATAACATAATGAACATTAATTTTAACAAAGGTGTGACTAGCTTTGCCAGCATAATTTGTAGAATTCTACACCCTCTATTCCTTAATATAAGACGTTTTTGCGGTTCAATTTAATGTACCAAAACGTCTTGTATTTTGAAAGAGAGGTAGTAGTTTTCCTGCCTTTCTTTCCTTTTTCAATTTATCGGTGGCATTAGACTGACTGCGGCATTAGTTAAAACTGGAATCACTTTAGCAGTAGCATAATTTTACCGGTGGCGTTATACTAACAGCAAAAAAGTGGCAATAAGAGCATGGTGTTGGCTGTGTGCATCCTAGATGTGCAGAGGCCGGGTGTGTGCTCACTGTGTTATGTATCTTCTTGATGCTCCGTTTTGAGCCAATAAAATCCACCCTTTGTCGAAAAAGTACAATGTACTTCCACGGACGCATAGAGTGGTGAAGCAGGGATGGTTGCCCAGAGCAACAAATATCCAAGCAGCATATCTGGATTATGTCCCATTTTTGTTCTCTTTAGCCACGTTTTACCTATGTGAGGACAACAAACCTATCGACCTGGTCATTCTCTATTGCGTTGTCCTGCCCTTCTTTCCTTTTTCAACCAAGAGACAAGAGACAAGTTCCTCAGCTACTACTGCTTTTCCCCTTTTCAACCAAGATGCAGGTTTGATACAAAGTCTCTTCTATAGTACTACTTTCCCCTCTTTCTTTCCTTATTCAACCCAGACATGGATTAGTCTGCATGAAGTAGGGTTTCCTTTAATAGTGCAAATTAAGGTTTTTGTCTGCATGACCAGCAGAGGCTAGTAACTTGGGGAGATGAGGCAGTGGAAAAACAACCGCATGCAGCGACGTGGTCAGATGGGGCAATAGCACAAGGGTATGGTTCGAAAAGAGGTAGCATACCAGAGGGTCGGCGAGAAGCGGCTTCTCTCATCGTCGTCCTCCTCAGCCGACACTATGGCAGCGAGCTTGGGGATGGAGGCCATCCCGCGCCGGTGCTAGGTCTGAGAAGATGTCCTTGTCATCAGTGCACGTCCTCCTCTTCCCCGGCGGATGGGATCAAGCCGGATCTGTGGCCACCGGTGAGGAGGGAGAGAGAGTGGCTACCACCGTCTTTTTTAGATCTGGAGAGGGTGATAGTGTGAGAAGCAAGTGGGCAGCCCTAGCAAGCAAGCGCTGAAGCTCTAGCCTATATACTACTATATTATACTTGGCAGAGTACCTCCGTCAAGGTTTTCTAAGTTCCCGTGAGCTGGAGCAATAGGACCAATAAAAGGGGCATGTTAAGGTCTTCGATCTCTCTCCCATGCATGCACTTTTTCTCTCTCCTGCGTGCACCCAATGGATAGCGTGCATTTAACGTCCGGCCTAATAAATTGGGACGACGTGTAGTAATGCTTCAAAATTGAACGGCACGCCATTAAATAAATTAAGTCGAGAAATAACGTGGCCCGATCGCATTTTGCATGAGAAATGACAAACCATGTTTCGTTGACGTGTTGTCCCGTTCCAACATGTCAGTGAGAAGACGGCGAGTCATTTTGTATAATTTCCGAACGGACATCTATGTACGGCCGGGTCGCCTCTTCCTATACCGTGGCAACCGTCTGCTCCCCACTCACCTCTTCTTGTACCGTGGCAACCGTCCACCGCCTCTTCCCCTTTCCCTCTCGATTTGGGAGTTGGAACTGCTGTCGCACGCACTTCCTCCCTCCATTTGCCTTGACCCTTCCTTCTGCCATTGCTCATCTTCTTGATGGAGGGAAGTAGCAGGACCCGACCCCGTTATTCTTGCCCCAATCTGACAGATGACGCGGTGGAGGAAATCATTGATCGGTGTGACGTCATCACCGCGGCTAGCATGGCAGGTTCGTTCAAGAACATTCTCGACTCAACAAATAAGATCAATACAAACAACCCAAGGGTTCAAGAGTGGTTTGATCTCCCCTATCTTCTTTGCTATGACCCTGCTCTCTGGTATGGGGACGACGGAAGGCTCGCCTTGTGCAAGTTGATGCCACTTGATAATGATCCGTGTGATGTTAAGATGCCATCGCTTCAGCGTAAGGATTGGGCAGGCGCAAATGGAGATTAGGTTGTTTATATTGGCAACAACTGCGAGTGGGAGCCTGTGAATCTGTACACTCATCACCGGATTCCAATTCCAAAAATCTCAGACTGCCCTGAGGTTGAGCACACCGATACTCTACGTACGTTCAAATACGATCATGGTGATTGTCGTCTACAGAAGATAGCAATTTGTCGAGTTCCCACACGCTCTTGGAGTTATAGGAACTATTGTGTCGTCGTTGTCTTCGACAAGCTTGTTGCCATCTTTACTCCTAGAGGGATTGGATGGACATTGCTTAAAAACCAGTTTCTATACACGAGGGAGTACTGTGATGCAATTCAATACAAGCGTCTTGTGTTTGCTGTCACCACTTGTGGCACTATTTTTGCATGGGATCGTTCTTGCTTCGGTACATTTGTGTTCCACCTTAATTAGAATTGTTTCATTCACCAGCTTTACTAATTAACCTTCAAAATTTTCAAGGTCCTGTCAACATTCCGCCACCGATACTTGGAAACTTTTATAACCAAGGGGGAGATGACGATGGTGATGATGATGATGACGATGGTGATGATCACAACCATGAAGACGAGCAATACCTACCTACTAGATGGTACCTAGCTACTTATTTCGATGGATCACCTCTTCTTGTCGGTATAAAGGGCATTGCTAATGTTACAGAGGAAGCAGGTAGTAGTATTGTCTCACATGGTCGTACTCTACAGACCTATGCCAACTTCCGTTGTAGGCTATTCAGGATGGATACCAGTGTGCTAGCGCCATGAGCTTCTCCCTTGTTCAATATTGACAGTCTTGGAGAACACTCACTTTTCCTTGGACAAAACTATCCAATGATGGTGAAAGGCGATCCAGCGCCTGTTGGCACAACCTTGCCATTTATGAGAAGCAACTCTATCTATACCACCGACATTGCTGTTGTTGCTCACTACTCCAATGCAAGTATTGCTCCTGATATTGGCCGCTTCAGCCCGGATGGTGAGTCTTGCGTTGGTCTCAAGAATGACAATACCACCGAGCCCTGGTCAGAGACTCGCTTTTGGTTCAAAGCAAGCGTTTCCAACGCCGAGGATTGGTTGACGTGAAGGTCGTTTTCATTTCTTGTACGTGTTGTGTGAGAAAAACTTTAGTATTTACAATGTATCCTCGTTGTCGTTGGACATTGTAGACTTGTTGTATGTCGTGTGAACGGTATATTTGCATATGCATGTGATAAACTTACTTAATTTATGAATGGATTTCGAGTCACTTCTCAGAGTGTGTGCTGCGACGTGGCAAAATACTTTTCATTGATAGTATGTGGGACCGAATGTGAGCAAACCGACGATGGGCACACTCTGCGCGTCTGCTGGCTGGCCGATAAGAGAGGGAGAGGAGGGCCGAGCACGGACTCCAGGAAATTTGCCGACAGTGTGAGGTGGGCTGATATGTCTCCAACGTATCTATAATTTTTGATTGTTCCATGCTATTATAGTATCAATCTTGGATGTTTTATATGCAATTATATGCCATTATATATCATTTTTTAGGACTAACCTATTAACCCAGTGCCCAGTGCCAGTTGCTGTTTTTTGCCTGTTTTTTCCTTTTTAGAAAATCATTATCAAACGGAGTCCAAACGAAGAAAAAACTTTGGATTAATTTTTTCTGGACCAGAAGGGACCCTCAAAGCTTCGGGAGAAGACCAGACGAGCCACGAGGGAGCGACAAGCTCGGGAGGCGCGCCCTAGGGGGTAGGGCACGCCCCCCAGGCTTGTGGGCCCCTCGTGGCACATCCTGACCTAATTCCAGCGCTATAAATTCCCAAATGTTCCCAATATATTAGAGAGACAGAAGAGAAAACCTTTCCGCCGCCGCAAGCCTCTGTTCTTCCGCGATCCCATCTGGAGGCCTTTTCCGGTACTCTGCCGGAGGGGGAATCGATCACGGAGGGCTTCTTCATCAACCTTGCTGCCCTTCCGATGATGTGTGAGTAGTTTACGATAGACCTACGGGTCCTTAGCTAGTAGCTAGATGGCTTCTTCTCTCTCTTTGATCTTCAATACCATGTTCTCCTCGATGTTCTTGGAGTTTTATCTGATGTAATCTTCTTTTCTGGTGTGTTTGTTGGGATCCGATGAATTGTGAGTTTATGATCAGATTATTCATGAGAAATATTTGAATCTTCTCTGAACTCTTTTATGCATGATTGTTATAGCTTTGTATTTCTCTCCGATCTATCGATTTGGTTTGGCCTACTAGATTGATTTGTCTTGCAATGGGAGAGGTGCTTTGTGATGGGTTCAATCTTGCGGTGCTCAATCCCAGTGATAGAAGGGGACATGACACGTATTTGTATTGTTGCCATTAAGGATAAAAAGATGGGGTTTAATCATATTGCTTGAGTTTACTTTGTCTACATCATGTCATCTTGCTTTACTCTGTTTCATACTTAACACTCTAGATGCATGCTGGATAGCGGTCGATGGGTGGAGTAATAGTAGTAGATGCAGGCAGGAGTCGGTCTACTTGTCTTAGACGTGATGCCTATATACATGATAATTTCCATGAATCCTTCATAATTATTTGCTTTTCTATCAATTTCCCAACAGTAATTTGTCCACCCACCGTATGCTATGTGTTCGAGAGAGAAGCCTCTAGTGAAAACTATGGCCCCCGGGTCTACTTTATCATATATAAAAAATCTAAAAATACCTTGCTGCAATTTATTTACTTTTATTTAAATTAGTATTTTATTTTATCTATTTATCTATATAAGATTTAATCCTTGCAAATAACCGCTAAGAAGATTGACAACCCTCTTATTTGCGTTGGGTGCAAGTGTTTGCTTTTGTGTGTGCAGGTGCTCCTAAAGGTGTTTTGTGTGGTTCTCCTACTGGATTGATAACCTTGGTTCTTAACTGAGGGAAATACTTATCTCTACTATACTGCATCATCCTCTCCTCTTCGAGGAAATACCAACGCAATCTACAAGTAGCAGGAAGAATTTCTGGCGCCGTTGCTGGGGAGACATCACCAAAATCTATCAAGTACCTTCGCACAAACTATCATCCACTTGCATTTATTTTATTTTCCTTTTTATTTGCATTTGCCTCTCGTTTTCATCTCCCCCACTTCTATTTTTTTTTACAAAAACACAAAAATATTTTTATTTGCCTGTTTGCTAGTTTGCTTGCTTCATCATGATGTCTCAAGAAAATACAAAATTGTGTGACTTTTCCAATACTAATAATAATGATTTTATTAGTACTCCTATTGCTCCTCCCGCCACTAGTGCGGAGTCATGTGACATTAATGCTACTTTGCTTAATCTTGTTATGAAAGAACAATTTTCTGGTAGTCCTAATGAAGATGTTGCATCCCATCTTAATACTTTCGTTGAACTTTGTTATATGCAAAAGAAAAAAGATGTGGATAATGATATTGTCAAATTGAAATTATTTCCGTTCTCTCTACGAGATCGTGCTATAACTTGGTTTTCATCCTTGCCTAGAAATAGTATTGATTCATGGGATAAGTGTAAGGATGATTTTATTGCCAAGTATTTTCCTCCCGCTAAGATTATTTCTCTAAGAAATAAAATTATGAATTTTAAGCAACATGAGCATGAACATGTTGCACAATCTTGGGAGAGAATGAAATTAATGATAAGAAATTTCCCAACACATGGTTTAAGTTTATGGATGATCATACAATTTTTTTATTCGGGACTAAACTTTATTTCTAGAAATTTGCTAGACTCTGCCGCAGGTGGTACTTTTATGGAAATTACATTGGGAGAAGCTACAGAACTTCTTGATAATATTATGACAAATTATTCTCAATGGCACACTGAACGAACTCCAACTGGTAAGAAGGTAAATTCTGTTTAAGAAATTAATATTTTGAGTGATAAGATGGATGCTCTTATGAAATTGGTTGCTAGTAAAAGTGCTCATATTGATCCTAATGATGTGCCATTATCTACTTTGATTGATCAAAATAATGATGCTATTGATGTGAATTTTGTCTCAAGAAATAATTTCAACAACAATGCTTATAGGGGTAATTTCAATCCTAGACCGTTTCCTGGAAATTCCTCTAATAATTATGGTAATTCCTATGGTAATCCATATAATAATAATAATAGGATACCCTCTAATATTGAAAGTAATATTAAAGAATTTATTAATTCTCAAAAGAATTTTAATGCTATGATAGAAGAAAAATTGAATAGAGTTGATGAAATGTCTAGGAACATGGATAGAATTGCTCATGATGTTGAAACTCTCAAAATTAAAACTTTGCCACCCAAGCATGATATAAATGAGTCTATTAAAGCTATCTATGTCTCTATTAATGAAAGTAAAGAAAGAACCGCTAAGTTGAGAGCTAAGCGAGAATTCGTAGAAAAAGCTATTCCACCCGGTTTCTATCGTAGTAATGATGAAGATATTAAAATGATTGGTGTCACCCCTATTGAATACTTATTTAGTAATATAAAAATTGATGAAAAAGGGACTGAAGATGAGTCAACTTTAGTTAGAAGGAGTCCCAATTGCTTGGAGGGTGATAATCTTAATGATAAAAATGATAAAAGTGGGTTTGGAGAGGTCAAAACTTTAAATAGTGATGCACCCACACTTTGGATTACAAGGACTTTAATTATGATAGTTTTTATTTAATTGAGTGTATTTCCTTATTTCAATCCATGATTAATTCACCTAATGCATATGAACAAAATAAAGCTTTCACTAAACATATTGTAGAAGCTATGATAAAAGCTCATGAGGAAAAACTTGAGTTGGAAGTTTCAATTCCTAGAAAATTACAAGATGAATGGGGAGCTACTATTAAAGTTAAAATTAAATGTAATGAATGTAATGCTCTATGTGATCTTGGTGCTAGCGTCTCCACTATACCAAAATCTTTGTGTGATGTGCTAGGTCTCACCGATATGGATCCTTGTTCCCTTAATTTGCATCTAGCGGATTCCACTATTAAAAAAATCATTGGGTAGAATAAATGATGTGCTTATTCTTGCTAATAGAAATTATGTGCCCATGAATTTTATTGTTCTTGATATTGAATGTAATCCGTCTTGTCCAATAATACTTGGTAGGCCTTTCCTACGAACCATAGGTGCTATTATTGATATTAAAGAAGGTAATATAAGATTTCAATTTCCACTAAAGAAAGGGATGGAACACTTCCCTAGAAATATAATTAATCCACCATTTGAATCTATTATGAGGGCCACCTATGGAATTAATTTGAAGGATGACAACACTTGAAACTATGCATTATGCCTAGCTAGGGGCATAAAGCAATAGCGCTTGTTGGGAGGCAACCCAATGAATAAAATAATTTTTTGTTTTACCTTCTATTTTTTCTGTTTACACAATTATAGCCTCTATTATGATTGTGTTTTTATCTTTTAATTAGTGTTTGTGCCAAGTAATGCCTTTGGGATGATTTCGAAGATAGTATGATTGATGCTGTTTGAAAACAGAGACTTTTGTGTCCAGTGCTGGAATTTTGATTTTTTTTCCTGAAGCGTCAGAAACTTCTGATTTTTTTACAAAATATTGATATATGCATTGCCCACGTTTTCCTAATGTTTCAGCATTTTTTGAGTTACAGAAGTATGACGTTAATTCAGATCTTTACAGACTGTTCTGTTTTAGACAGATTCTGTTTTTGTTGCATAGTTTGCTTATTTTGATGAATCTATGGATCGTATCGGGGGGTATGAGTCATGGAGAAGTTGGAGTACAGTAGCATTATGCCAATATTAAATATGAATCAATTTACAACAGTACCTAAAGTTTAAGATTTGTTTGTTATACTAACGGATCTCACGAGATTTCTGTTGAGTTTTGTATGCTGAAGTTTTGAAGTTTTGGGTGAGACTACGATGGATAAAGGAATAAGGAGCGGCAAGAACCTAAGCTTGGGGATGCCCAAGGCACCCCAAGGTAATATTGAAGGAAGACTCGAGCGTCTAAGATTGGAGATGCCCCGGATGGCATCCCCTCTTTCGTCTACAATCTATCGGTATATCACTTGGAGCTATATTTTTATTCATCACATGATATGTGTTTTACTTGGAGCATCTTGTGCTATAGTTTGTTTGCTTTTGTTTGCTTTTTAGTTTGTCACAATCATCTTTGCTGAACACACCTTTTTGATAGGGACACACATTATTCGTGATTTGTTAGAATACTCTATGTGCTTCAGTTATATCTTTTGAGCTAGGCAGTTGCTCTAGTGCTTCACTTATATCTTTTAGAGCACAGCGATGGTTATATTTTAAAGAAATAGGTGTACTCTCATGCTTCACTTATATCTTTTTGAGAGTCTAACGAATAGCAATGGTAATATGCATGGGTTATGAATTTGGTCCTAAAACGATAGGTATTCAAGAGGGATATAATAAAAACTTTCATGTAGATCATTGAATATGATAAGTTTGATTCCTTGCAATAGTTTTGCGATATTAAGATGGTAATATGTGGGAGGTGCTAGTAGATAATTGTGGTTTAGTAAAATATTTGTGTTAAGGTTTGTGATTCCCGAAGCATGCACGTATGATCTGTCGTTATGCTAAGAAGTTGGAGCATGATTTATTCTTGATTGTCTACCTTATGAGTGGCGGTCGGGGATGAGCGATGGTATTTTCCTACCAATCTATTCCCCTAGGGGCATGCATAGTAGTACTTTGCTTCGAGGGCTAATAAACTTTCGCAATAAGTATGTGAGTTATTTATGACTAATGTGAGTCCATGGATTATACACACTCTCACCTTTCCGCAATTTGCTAGCCTCTTCGGTACCATGCATTACCCTTTCTCACCTCGAGAGTTGGTGCAAACTTCACCGGTGCATCCAAACCCCGTGATATGATACGCTCTATCACACATAAGACTCCTTATATCTTCCTCAAAACAGCCACCATACCTACCTATCATGGCATTTCCATAGCCATTCCGAGATATATTGCCATGCAACTTCCACCGTTCCATTTTTATGACACACATCGTCATTGTCATATTGCTTTGCAGGATCATATAGCTGACATAGTATTTGTGGCTCAGCCACCGTTCATCATTTTTATATATGTTACGCTAGTATCATTGCACATCCTGGTACACTGCCAGAGGCATTCATATAGAGTCATACTTTTGTTCTAGTTTCGAGTTGTAATTTTCTTTCGAGTTGTAAGTAAATAGAAGTATGATGATCATCATTATTAGAGCATTATCCCAGTGAGGAAAAAAATAAAAAAAAAGGAGGCCAAAAAGAGCCCAAGAAAGAAAAAAAGACAAAAAGGGGAAAAAAGAGAAAGAAAGAAAAAAAGAAAAATAAATAAATGAGAGAAAAAGTGAGAAGGGGCAGTGTTACTATCCTTTTCCATACTTGTGCTTCAAAGTAGCACCATGTTTTTCATATAGAGAGTCTCCTATTTTGTCACTTTCATATACTAGTGGGAATTTTTCATTATAGAACTTGGCTTGTATATTCCGATGATGGGCTTCCTCAAATGCCCAAGGTCTTCATGAGCAAGCAAGTTGGATGCACACCCACTTAGTTTTCATGTTGAGTTTTCATACACTTATAGCTCTTAGTGCATCCGTTGCATGCAATCCCTACTCCTCGCATTGACACCAATTGATGGGCATCTCCATAGCCCGTTGATTAGCCGCGTTGATGTGAGACTATCTTCTTATTTTTGACTTCGCCTTATTAATCTCTACCACCATATTCTATTCCACCCATAGTGCTATATCCATGGCTTGCGCACATGTATTGCGTGGGGGTTGAAAAGGCTGAAGCGCGTTAAAAAGTATGAACCAATTGCTTGGCTTGTCATCGGGGTAGTGCATGCTACTTGTAGCTTGCGTTGGTTTTATCCCCGAAGAGGAAGGGATGATGCAGCACAGCAGAGATAAGTATTTCCCTCAGTTATGAAACCAAGGTTATCAATCCAGTAGGAGAACCACGCAACACCTCGTTAGCAGTACCTGCACACAAACAACAAATCCTTGCACCCAACGCAAACGAGGGGTTGTCAATCCCTCGGCGGTCAATTGCAAGATTAAATTGTATGTGATAGATAGATAGATTAAAACAAAAATACAAAATAAAATAAATAAAAGAAAATGGCAGCAATATTTTTAGGGTTTTAGTAATATGATTTAGATAGACCCGGGGGCCATAGTTTTCACTAGAGGCTTCTCTCAAGAAAATAGCATACGGTGGGTAGACAAATTACTGTTGGGCAATTGATAGAAAAGCAAGTTGTCCATCTTGAAATCCCTCTTGATTATCGGCTACAATCCAAGAGTATTGTCTATTGACGTTATTGAAAACTTGTTGGATTATATTCAAAGGAGGAACTTCCTTTTTATTATTCTCATCAAAGATGTGGTCATTGCAGAACAAATACCTCAACAAGTAATCATTATTATAAAGGATCTCATCTATTACCGGTTTTTCACGGTTCATACCATAGAAATCAAAGATCTCCCTAACTTCTCGCACTATATGATCAAATTCATTCATGAGAACAAGGGTAGCTATTTTCTTAGCTCTAGGATCTTTTATAACCGGTAACTCATAAAACAATCTTTGCAAAGTAGGATGGGTGCGAATAAATCTTCTTTCAAGTTTAAGAACAAGTGCAGAAATAGCATTGGCATAATTCTTAGTTTCTTTAAGTATAGGTGCATCATCAAAAGCCAAGGTCCCAATGCAATTAAAGAATTCTTGGATGACACTTTTTCCTATAACATTACCATGTCCCAACACAAAAGTTTTAGCATCAAGATTGGTAGAACTTCCCTTTTTAGGAGTTTTACCATCATCGGTTTCCACCATGCCAAAATCACTCATGATAACAAGCTTCAAGCAAACAAGCAAACAAGAAAACAAGAAAAAGGCAAACGGAAAATATTTTTGTACTTTTGTAAAAACGTTTTAGAAGTGGGGGAGATAAAAATGAGAGGCAAATAAAGTAAATGCAAGGAGATGAGAGTTTATGCAAAGGTACTTGATAGATGTTTATGATGTCTCCCCGGCAACGGCGCCAGAAATTCTTCCTGCTACTTGTAGCTTGCGTTGGTTTTATCCCCGAAGAGGAAGGGATGATGCAGCACAGCAGAGGTAAGTATTTCCCTCAGTTATGAAACCAAGGTTATCAATCCAGTAGGAGAACCACGCAACACCTCGTTAGCAGTACCTGCACACAAACAACAAATCCTTGCACCCAACGCAAACGAGGGGTTGTCAATCCCTCGGTGATCAATTGCAAGATTAAATTGTATGTGATAGATAGATAGATTAAAACAAAAATACAAAATAACATAAATAAAAGAAAATGGCAGCAATATTTTTAGGGTTTTAGTAATATGATTTAGATAGACCCGGGGGCCATAGTTTTCACTAGAGGCTTCTCTCAAGAAAATAGCATACGGTGGGTAGACAAATTACTGTTGGGCAATTGATAGAAATGCAAATAATCATGACGATATCCAAGGCAATGATCATGTATATAGCCATCACGTCCGAGACAAGTAGACCGACTCCTGCATGCATCTACTACTATTACTCCACACATCGACCGCTATCCAGCATGCATCTAGTGTATTAAGTCCATAAAGAACGGAGTAACGCCTTAAGAACGATGACATGATGTAGACAAGATAAACTCATGTATGAATAAACCCCATCTTTTTACCCTTAATAGCAACGATACATACGTGTCATCTCCCTTTCTGTCACTGGGATTGAGCACCGCAAGATCGAACCCATTACAAAGCACCTATTCCCATGGCAAGATAAATCAATCTAGTTGGCCAAAACCAAATCAATAGATCGGAGAAGAAATACGAGGCTATAATAATCATGCATAAAAGAGATCAAAGAAGACTCAAATAATATTCATGGATAATCTGATCATAAACTCACAATCATCGGATCCCAACAAACACACCGCAAAAAATGATTACAGCGGATAGAACTCCAAGAACATCGTGGAGAACATTGTATTGAAGATCAAAAAGAGAGAAGAAGCCATCTAGCTACTAACTATGGACCAGAAGGTCTATGGTAAACTACTCACGCATCATCGGAAGGGCAGCAAGGTTGATGTAGAGCCCCTCCGTGATCGATTCCCCCTCCGGCGGAGTACCGGAGAAGGCCTCCAGATGGGATCTCTCGAGAACAGAAACTTGTGGCAGCGGAAAAAGTATTTCGTGGACTCCCCTGAGGGTTTCTGATTTTTTGGGAATTTATAGTGGAAGAATTAGGTCAAACGGAGCTCTGTGGGCCCCATGAGGTACCAGGGCGCGCCTGCCTGGGGCTTCTGGCCTCCTCCCGAAGCTTCTAGTGTTTATCTTGTCCAGAAAAAAAAATCTCCAAAAAGTTTTGTGGCATTTGGACTTCGTTTGGTATTGATTTTCTGTCAAACAAAAACAGGGCAGAAAACAGCAACTGGCACTGGGCACTAAGTTAATAGGTTATTCTCCAAAAATGATATATAATTGTTGTAAATGCATATAAAACATCCAAGATTGATAATATAATAGCATGGAACAATCAAAAATTATAGATACGTTGGAGACGTATCAGTGCATGATAAATACTTTGTGTTAAGAAGATGGAGCATGACAGGATTATATGATTTTGTAGGGATAACTTTCTTTAGCATTTTTATTTTGAAAGGCATGATTGTTTGTTAGTATGCCTGAGTATTGATGTCTTTATATCAAACTATAGACTATTGCTTTGAATCATTCGGATCTTATTATTCATACCGTAAGAAAGATTACATGATGAAACATGTTAGGTAGCATTCCACATCAAAAATTCTGTTTTTATCATTTACCTACTCGAGGACGAGCAGGAATTAAGCTTTGGGATGCTTCATACATCTCCAACATATCTATAATTTTTGATTGTTCCATGCTATTATAGTATCAATCTTGGTTGTTTTATATGCAATTATATGCCATTATATATCATTTTTTGGGACTAACCTATTAACCCAGTGCCCAGTGCCAGTTGTTGTTTTTTGCCTATTTTTTCCTTTTCAAAAAATCATTATCAAACAGAGTACAAACAAAGAAAAAACTTTGGATTAATTTTTTCTGGACCAGAAGGGACCCTCGAAGCTTCGGGAGAAGACCAGACGAGCCACGAGGGAGCGACAAGCTCGGGAGGCGCGCCCTGGGGGTAGGGCACGCCCCCCAGGCTTGTGGGCCCCTCGTGGCACATCCTGACCTAAATCCAGTGCTATAAATTCCCAAATATTCCCAATATACCAGAGAGACAGAAGAGAAAACCTTTCCGCCGCTGCAAGCCTCTGTTCTTCCGCGATCCCATCTGGAGGCCTTTTCCGGTACTCTGCCAGATGGGGAATCGATCACGGAGGGCTTCTTCATCAACCTTGCTGCCCTTCCGATGATGTGTGAGTAGTTAACCACAGACCTACGGGTCCATAGCTAGTAGCTAGATGGCTTCTTCTCTCTCTTTGATCTTCAATACCATGTTCTCCTTGATGTTCTTGGAGTTCTATCCGATGTAATCTTATTTTGCGGTGTGTTTGTTGGGATCCAATGAATTGTGAGTTTATGATCAGATTATTCATGTGAAATATTTGAGTCTTCTCTGAACTCTTTTATGTATGATTGTTATAGCTTTGTATTTCTCTCCGATCTATCGATTTGGTTTGGCCAACTAGATTGGTTTATCTTGCAATGGGAGAGGTGCTTTGTGATGGGTTCAATCTTGCGGTGCTCAATCCCAGTGACAGAAAGGGACATGACATGTATTTGTATTGTTTCCATTAAGGATAAAAAGATGGTATTTAATCATATTGCTTGAGTTTAGTTTGTCTACATCATGTCATCTTGCTTAAGGCGTTACTCTGTTTTATACTTAATACCCTAGATGCATGCTGGATAGCGGTCGATGGGTGGACTAATAGTAGTAGATGCAGGCAGGAGTCGGTCTACTTGTCTCGGACGTGATGCCTATATACATGATCATTGCCATGAATCCGTCATAATTATTTGCTTTTCTATCAATTGCCCAACAGTAATTTGTTTACCCACCGTATGCTATGTGTTCGAGAGAGAAGCCTCTAGTGAAAACTATGGCCCCCGGGTCTACTTTTATCATATATTAAAATCCAAAAATACCTGGCTGCAATTTATTTACTTTTATTTTATTTAGTATATTACTTTATCTATCTATCACTATCAGAATTAATCCTTGCAAATAACCTCTAAGAGGATTGACAACCGTCTTATTTGCGTTGGGTGCAAGTGTTTGCTTTTGTGTGTGCAGGTGTTGCTAAAGGGGTTTTGTGTGGTTCTCCTACAGGATTGATATCCTTGGTTCTTAACTGAGGGAAATACTTATCTCTACTATACTGCATCATCCTCTCCTCTTCGGGGAAATACCAACGCAGTCTACAAGTAGCATGGACCGCCTAGTACTAGTGGTACCGAACTCCTGAAGAAATAATGTGTTTTTCTTTTTGCAAGTTGGAGAGGTAATGTGTTCGCTCTACGTAACCAGCACCTCCATATACTGGGGTGGCATGGGACAAAACAAGCATTCACATCTAGGAGTACGGCACACGCCACCACCAAGAGTCCCATCTCACACCAAATTTTTTGGATTCCGTGCTACACCTAGCTCTTCTCTCTCCTCGTTTCTCTAACTCAACCATCGTGCGGCGGCCGAGGGGGAGTTTCTACGAAGCTGCCCATGCTCCCATGATACGGGCTTTTGAAAGCCCTTGGATTTGAGATCGAACGGTTGCATGCTGAGCTCCTGCAAGTTTGCAAAAAAAGCCCACTAGGATCTGATATTTACGCACAGGTCTAGAATCTGGGCATGCGAGCGTTCGATCTCAGATCCAAGGGCTCTCAGAAGTAGGTATCATGGGAGCATGGACTAGTTGGTTTGCCGATAGTCGGTTTGCTGAACTGCGGTCCCACTTGTTAGTCAAAATGCAAGACAGCAAGTGTTCCCCCTTGAGCGGCGTGCCAGACCAACCGTGAGGGGGTACGACGCGAACCGTGTGGGGGTCCTTTTGAACTTGTAAGTTGTAACATTTGGTTCTGCTCCTTGGCGCGACCGATAGATACAAATATAATGATTTTCCCTCAAAAATTAGAAATAACGATTAAAAATGCTATCGCTGGGCCACCGCCATCTTTTTTAGATCTGGAGAGGGTCCCGTTCCAACATGTCAGTGAGAAGTTACGAGTCCTTTTGTATAATTTCCGAACGGACGTGTAGGCCGAGTCGCCTCTTCCTGTACCGTGGCAACCCCATCCGCTCCCCACTCGCCTCTTCCTGTACCGTGGCAACCATCCACTGCCACTTCCCCTTTTCCGCTCTATTTGGGAGTTGGAACTGCTGTCACACGCTCTTCCTCCCTCCATTTGCCTTGACGCTTCCTTCTGCCATTGTTCGTCTTCTCAATAGAGGGAAGTAGAAGGACCCGACCCCGTTATTCTTGCCCCAATCTGATAGATGACGCGGTGGAGGAAATCATTGATCGGTGCAACGTCATCACCACGGCTAACATGGAAGGTTCGTTCAAGAACATTCTCGACTCAACAAATAAGATCATTACAAACAACCCAAGGGTTCAAGAGTGGTTTGATCTCCCCTATCTTCTTCGCTATGACCCTGCTCGCTGGCGCGGGGACGACGGAAGGCTCGCAAGTTGATGCCACTTGACAATAATGATCCGTGTGATGTTAAGATGCCATCGCTTCAGCATAAGGCCTGGGCAGGCGCAAATGGAGATTGGGTTGTTTATATTGGGGACAACTGCGAGTGGGAGCTTGTGAATGTGTACACTCGTCACTGGATTCCACTTCCAAAAATCTCAGACTGCCCTAAGGTTGAGCACACCGATACTCTACATATGTTCAAATACGATCATCGTGACTGTCGTCTACAGAAGATAGCAATTTGTCGAGTTCCTAATCGCTCTTGGAGTTATGCGAACTATTATGTTGTCGCTATCTTCGACAAGCTTGTTGCCATCCTTACTTCTGTGCCTCAATGGATATTGCTTGAAAACCAGTTTTTGGGCACGCATGTGTACTATGATGCAATTCAATACGATCGTCTTGTGTTTGCTGCCACCACTTCTGGCACTGTTTTTGCATGGGATCCTGATTGTTTCGGTATGTTGTTTGTCTTCCACCGTAATTATAATTGTTTCATTCACCATGCATGCCAGTTATCCCCGTACTAATTAACCTTTTTATTGCGGGGTCCCGTACTAATTAACCTTCTTGTATTTCCAAGGTCCTGTCAACATCCCCCCACCGATACATGGAAACTTTTATAACCAAGGGGGAGATGACGATGGTGATGATCACGAGCATGAAGACGCGCAGTGCCTAGCTACTTATTCCGATGGATCACCTCTTCTTGTCTGTATACAGGGCACTAGTGATGTTATAGAGGAAGCAGGTGTTGTCTACCATGGTCGCAGTCGTCTCCGGACCCATTCCAATATCTGTTGCAGGGTATTCGGAATGGATACTAGTATGCTAGTGCCAGAACCTTCTCCCTGGTTCAATATTGATAGTCTTGGAGAATACTCGCTTTTCCTTGGATTAAACTATCCAATTATGTTGAAAGGCGATCCGGCGGCTGTTGGCACAACGTTACCATTTATGAGAAGCAACTGTATCTATACCTCGCACATTGGTATAATTCCCTATGCTGGCTATCACAATTTCCATACTCCTAATATAGGCCGCTTCAGCCTGGATGGTGGGTCTTGCATTGCTCTCAATGTTGACAATAGTTGGCCCTACCCAGAGGTTCACTTATGGTTCAAAGCAAGCATTTCCAACGCCGAGGATTGGTTGAACTGAAGTTCATTTCATTGCATGTTATTTGTTGTGTGATAAAAACTTTAGTATTTAGAATGTATCCTTGTTGTGGTTGTGCGTTGCTGACTTGTTGTATGTAATAAATGGCATATTTGCATATGCATGTTATAAACTTACTTAATTTATGATTGGTTTTCGCACTTCTCAGAGTGGGTGCTGCGACGCGGCAAAAATATTTTTTCCGCCATACATAATTGTCAGTGCATTGCAACAGGTTATATATATATATATATTCTAGTATACCCGCCAAAAAAATGGACTGCATGGATATTTTCCTTTGGAAACAAGGGGCGTGACTAGATGACAGTCGCCTGAATATTTTTTGTGGCCAGTCAATTTGGCTTGGGCCATTGGATGAAAAATGGATGGTGGGATCATCTTCCTAAACCTCCAGCCTGTCGCGTCGCATCGTACACGGTGGGTCAGGCACGCCGCTCACCCAGCGAATGTGCGTCGTCTTGCGTTTTCACTGACATGTGGGACCGAATGTGAGCAAACCGACGATGGGCACACTCCGCGCGTCTGCTTGCCAGCTGAGGAGAGAGAGAGGAGGGCCGAGCACGGACTCCAGGAAATTTGGCAATAGTGTGAGGTGGGCCCTATGTTAATAAAACTAGTACTACTACTAGTGGTACCGTACTCCAGGAGAGATACTAATGTGCTCGCTCTAGCCTCGCTCTATGTAACCAGCACCTCGATATAGTGGGGTGGCATGGGCCAGAACAAGCATTCAGATCCAGGAGTACGGCACACGCCACCACCATGAGTCCCATCTGACACTATATTTCTTGGAGTCCGTGCTACAGCTATCTCTTCTCCCTCCTCGTTTCTCTAACTCAGCCATCGCGCGGTGGGTGGGGTGGGGGTTTCCCGATAATCGGTTTGCTCAACTGCGGTCCCACTTGTAAGTGAAAATGCAAGACATCGCGCATTCCCCCTTGAGCGTCGTGCCGCACCATCCGTGTGGGGGTGCGACGCGAACACGGGAGGCTTTTCCTATTGAACTTGTAAGTTGTAACATTTGGTAGTGCTCCTTGGCGCGACCGATAGATAGAAATAACGATTTTCCCTCAAAAAAATAGAAATAACGATTAAAAATGCTAGCACTGGGCTCTTCCCGCGCGATAAGCGGGGGAGTTTTGCCAATTTCGGCCATCATCGCTTTCCTTGCATGCGGTCCCACATGTAAGTGATATGCCTAGCCACTGTGCGTTGAGCGGCGGGCCGGAATGACCGTCTGGGGTGCGATGCGAACGGGACTGTACGTGTTCCAGTTTGTCGTTTTGAAGTTGTGAAGTGTAATACTTATTATAAGCCATCATGCAAAAGGTGAGCAAGGGATCACACACGTCTTTATCAGCTGGAATGAGAATGCAATTCAGTAAGAATCAAGGCCACGATGACGCGATGCAATGCTGGTTACATGAGGCCAAATGAAACTTGCGAGCGACCCAACCAAACACGCCCATGGTGCTGGGTTGCTGGCTGCATGCCGCTTCTCCCATTTAGTAGTACTACTTCCCTCAGCATGCGAATTGAAGGAGGGTAAACATCAATGGCCGTTCATCGGGAACCACTACCCTCTACTTTACTTGCATTCAAGCCGTCTCGGAAACCGTACTCGTTTACTAGTCCCCCTTGTATTTTGTGTCATATTTTAGCCCTTAATCTAACTAATAAAATTGCGTGACCAATATAATGTCATTGGAAAACATATTCAAATACGAATCCAACAAAAACAATGTGTGACATGCTACTCAAATACTCCTACTACGTAATGTCATTGCAGTAGTAGGAGTAGTATGTTTGTCCATCGTTGACCCAAAATAAGATGAGACTCAAAATAAGATGAAACTAATAATCTAGACGTTGGTAGTTGTACTGGGGAAAATCTTGCAAAGTTTGGAGGCTTCTAGAGGGCAGGGGTGATCCTCCTTCACTAAAAAAATAAAAAAAATAAGTACTACTCCTATAACCTAACCATCTGCCCTTCTCCATTTTCTTGCATGTGCACAAGTGGGACATTTGATTTGATTATTGGGTGATAAGACGTTAGTAGTAGATTGGAGGTAGCCTCCGTCCCCTAGGACAGGGATTTATTGCACGTAGAGCCAAGCTTTTGCACGTACTACTTGTGGGACGCAAGACCGATGAACCCTCCCTCCTTCCTGAGTCGTTTATCAGAGTGGGTGGTGCCACGCGGCCAAATATTTTCTAGTGCAATAGATAATTGCCCGAGCATTGCAATGAGCTATATATATTCTCTAGTAGGTATATCAGCCCATAATTTACAGGTCAATATTAATATGCATACGGATCCATAAATGACATCCTCTAGCCCTAGTGTGTCGGGCCACCAACCGACGGGTGAGGAGCAGCGGCGTTGGTGGCGATGTCAACGTGCTTCTGAACAATGCCGTCCAAGGTTGCTCTGCGGGCCAAGAAGGCCACCGTCCTATCGTCCTCCTCTAGCATATAGTGGTCCTTGTGGACGATTTCCTCATAGACGTGGGTGATTATGTCGATGGTGTCTTGCTGGGCAAGGCGCTGCGCGGCGAGCGCGACCTCGAGGTGGACATTCTCCGGCGCGATGGCGGGAAGTCTCAGGGCCACCAGTGCGTCGAAGAGGTTGTCACCATAGAGGCCAGTGAGGGTGGTGGGCATCGCAGAGCCTGGGCGCGTGGGATGGAGGCGTACGTCAAGGTCGTCCGCGAGCTTCTTGACGACGGTGAACTTGTCGAGGAAGCCGACGAGGGCCTCGTCCAAGAGGCCTCTTGCCCTGGCGGCCTCAAGCACGACCTGGAGACATTCCTCGGTGCCGGGCCGCAGGCCGGCGTCGTGGACCATCTGGCACAGCCATCTCATGCTCGCGCTCATCGCCTCCATGGCTCTAGTTTCTGGTCAATTGATCTTGTGATTGGAGTGATCACTCTTGCCCTAGGTTAGGGTGCGTAGGTGCGTAGGATTTCGTAGATGGATTGAACTGGTGGGGAGCCTTTATATGAGAAGTGCAGACTACGTTTGCATTCACGTGTGCGTTGCCTATCTACTCCTCGCTCCTTAGTAGTACTCCCTCCGGTCCTTTTTTCTCTGCGCCTAAGGTCGAGCACGCATACCAAGGGAAGACTCAGTCTGTTTTTTCTGAACATAATTGCCCTTGCGTTTGCAGAGTATCGCATGCCTACTACTGCCTCAAATCCCGCTACGCATGCACGCACTGCTCCCTGTCTCGTTGTATGCGCGCATAGTTACGAGAAGATTGAGATAAATTCTACGTGCAATTATGTTGGAAGCTGGCGCAATTAATGCGGTGCAAATGCGGTGCAAGTACTAGTGTGGTTGATGAGATTTCATATTTGAGCCCTCAACCGGAAGGGAGAGTGTATAATATCATCAGAAACTACACTCAAATACGACCCGTCAAAAAAAACTACACTCAAATACGAATAAAACAATACTCCATGTAGTATTATTTACAGAGGGAGAAGTAGTATATTTTTTGTGACATGCATTACTATATATTGTTAGTCAAATGCTAAATCCAAACGGAGGTGGTAGTACTACTAAATCCAGATGGTGGGAGTTGTAGTACTAGTACCAAAGTACTGCCCATTGGTCAAATTATTACGTGCTACTCCTCACAGTGAAGTGACAAGACCCTGCGCCGGAGATGACACCAGAGTGCAGGCGGTGTGTTCGGGTTACCAAAT
Source organism: Elymus sibiricus (assembly GCA_039707655.1). Taxonomy (NCBI): domain Eukaryota; kingdom Viridiplantae; phylum Streptophyta; class Magnoliopsida; order Poales; family Poaceae; genus Elymus; species Elymus sibiricus. The sequence continues at coordinate 346,865,985 of CM077668.1, forward strand.
TCAGCCTCACCGTGTGCAGTCACTATCATCAAGGCTATAGAGCTACCCTGCTTACAACAAGTCGTGTTCTAGATATTTTCCCGTGCGTTGCCACGAGTTAAAATAAAATATTGTAATGGGTATATTGGTTACATCGTTGCAGCATCTATGCACGCGAACATAATCATAACATAGTACCATGTGCTGGATAGTCATAATTTTACAAGGTTCAAACTGATATTACAAATGCTAGCAGTAATGCTGCATCTACGAAGAGGGAATTATTAGGAAGTTTATGTAAGAAGTTTCGTTACTTTAGGTGGATGCAGCATTATCATACAAACTAAAATCCACCGCCCCTGACAAGTAACTAATAGGCAAATAAACTTGCGCATCTCTCGTTACTTGATCTTTCAAAAACAAATTCAGCTTCTGCAGAGCCTTTGTCATTTAGTTTTAGACGCTTGCGGTGATCAGCACACCATTCATTGTTGTGCCAGAGAACGCCAAACCTCATTACCTTGAGCACACTTGCCTTCAGAAACAAGAACCTGGCCAATTTAATCTCGAATGTGGTGCCTCGGTAGTTGATCAAATCAATTTCTGTAAGATGGAGATCAAGGCATTTGATGAGGTTGTTATATTGCAGCACATTTTTCACTTTCGGGTCTTTTTTTATCTGCAAAGAAGAGAACATATTAGAGGAGCTGGATATATAAGATTGCCATGTCATCAAGAGCTACCAATATCATTCGCTCGTACAATAGGGTTGGTTGTAAGGCTAGTGATATTTTTCACTCTCTCTCTCTCTCTTTCTCTTTCCTCTCATTTACTCATTTTACGTCTGTCTTGGTTTATAGGTCCCCTTCGTATTTAGTGTAAAATTTTGACCATAGATTTACCTAACAAAATGTCAATGCATGTCACAAAAAATTATACCATTGGAAATTATGTTCAAATACGAATCCAACGATATAATTTTTAGTGACATGCATTAACATTTTGTTAGTTAAATCTATGGTCAAAATTTGATACTCCAAAATACGAAGGGGACTAGTAAACCAGGACGGAGGTAGTACTTGCTCATAGGATAAAGTTACTTCCCACTATGACTAGCCTTGGCTACAACAACAAAAAAATGATGCAGGTGATCACATGAGAAAAAATACTAAAAACATTTCTTTCAGTATAGTGCCTAGATGCAGTTTTGAACACTACATTTGTCATTGTAACTTGGGAAAAATTATGGAAAAATTGAGCACCGTTGTGGTTCATATTTAATAGGAAAGGAGTTTCACCTCGATGAGTAGCTTCTCTGTGCACGGAAAGCATCTAAGGAATCCAACAACTTGATCCAGATTGGGGCCGATAGATTTTATTGCCAAAGTCTTCATTGTGCGCACAGACTGGGTCAAGCTTGTGGAAATCATTTTGTGGATGACAGTCGAACATACATGAAGAAAAAAATTAAAATGTGAATTTCAAGAAGAAGAACGAGAAGAAGAAGAGTGTTGTACCTGAACAGTTATGGATCCAATAACAAGTTTGGAGAATTTGGCAGACGAGTAGGCTAACGTTGTCAATTTCGGTGCGTCAATGACCCTGATTTTTGTTGGACCATCTAGATCAGATACAAGCAATCTCTCAAGGAAAGGCGCATTCTCAATGACCATATCGTGAAACAGCTCAACTGATCTCTTCCCAAGTAATGTCCTGTTGCGGGGCCAGCAAGACACATAAATCCATCGGAGATTCGTTGAGGCGATGTGGAGGCTAATGAAGCCGTGGATCCATTGAAGACAAAGGTACTCGAGCGCTGTACAGCCGCGGCGCAGCTGCTCCATAGCCTCCTTCGAGATACCAATGTCGAAGAGGTTGAGCTGCTTGAGTTGAGGGAGAAGAAGAGCGGGCGCGGCATCAATCTAGGGAAAATAGCATGAGCTGAACCTGGCACGGCACAGCGTTGGCGCGTGGCGGAGCGCAGATAGCGGCAGAGAGCGACATCGTCCACCTTCAAACCTGAGCTCCTTGAGCTGATCTAGGGTGGGGGATAAGAACCACTCGTCGAACTTGGCTTGGACATTGCAGTTGGTACTAAACATGCGGATGTCAAGGCGTCTGGCTGGCCCAGGGTGCGATGCAAGGATCTTGGAGACTGCGGACATGCGTTTGCAATCCCCATCGCAGAGGCAGCTGTCGACGGTGAGGTTAGGGGGACGCAGCGCCGGAGGGGGCGCCACCGCCGGGAGAGAAGGGTGGTCCGCACGCCAGATTTGGTGGGGAGGAGGGCGATGATGACGAGCAGCATGTCGTCGGGGAGGCTGTTGATGAAGTCCAGGCTCGCCGGATGAGGTTTTGGCTTGAGCCGCCTCCGCTTGTTGGCCGCCTCGTCCTCCATCTCAGCCGGCGGTGACACCGGCGTACACGTGTGCTGGTGTGTATTGTGTGTTGGGTGTGCGCGAGTGCGTCCTTGCGTGCATGCCGCGCAGTGGTGTATGTGCGTTGTCGTAGTTTGTGTCCATGGTGGTGTCTAAGAAGGTGTTAATCTAGTACTCCCTCCGTTTCTTTTTAGTCCGCATATAAAATCTTGTCAAAGTCTAACTATGCAAAGTTTAACCAACTTTATATCAAAAGATATCAACATTTACAATACTAAAGCTATATGCTATGAAAATTAATTTCAAGATGAATCTAAATATATTGATTTCATACTGTGAATGTTGATATTCTCCTATAAAGTTAGTCAAAGTTTACAAAGTTTGACTTTGACCAAATTTTATATGCAGACTAAAAAGAAATGGAGGGAGTACTACAGTACTGTTTTAACGAGGAAGAAGTGTGCACTCAATTTAGTAGCGTGCGGAGTTCTACCGCAAGTGGTTTCTAGTTTGTTTATTTCACCCCGTGGCAGATGGGCCTCTAGTTTATTTAATTTCACCCACAGCCACATGGGCCCGCGCACCCATAGAGAACACGAGCTCACAAGGCACCATGTAGACTGGTTGACCGGTCAACTAGACAATATACGGAGCTATACGCTGAGCCAGTGACCGTATAATCCCTCTGTAAAGAGAGATCGAGTGAGAGGGGAGGCCCGTGAGAGGTAGAGATAGAGAAAGAGATACTCCCTCCGTTCGATAATGTAGTGCCTATAAATTTTTGAAAAGTCGTACTTTTGAAAGTTTGACCAAGTTTATAGAGAAATTTACTTATATCTACAATACCAAAGATATATGATATGAAACTACATCTTGTGATGAATCTAATGATGTATGTTTGTCCCTCCAGATGTAAATGTTTTTCTCCACATATACCTGGTCAAACTTTGTGAGGTTTGACTTTTCAATAAATGTATATATGCTATGGACCGGAGAGAGTACATGACTAGAGAGAGATCAAGTGTGTGTGAAGGAGAAAGAGTGAGTGTGCGAAAAGAGAGAGTGTGTGTGTGTGTGTGTGAAAGAGAAAGGGACAACACACGATAAAGTAGAGAGAAAGTGTGTGTGTCTTATGAAAACATATCACGCATGCAACTCCGAGAGAGAAAGCGAGGTGAGGAGATACATGGAGATATATTGTGTGGTTTTTTGCAACGGAGAAAGAGAGACCCCTAGCACGTGGCCAAGAGAGGTTTGGCAAACAAGGGAGAGACGAGGTTGAGAGAGACGTATGGAGAAAATGGAGGCATGGGGAGGGAGAGAGGGTGTGTTTGTGATAGAGAGATCCCCTCGAGATCGTGTGGGGACTATATGGGTGGGAGATCGAGAGACAAGGTGTGTGTGCGATAGAAAGATACCCCGAAAGAGATAGCGATATACCTATCTAGGGAGGGAAGGAGACAATGTGTGTGTTTGTGATGGAGAGTGAGAGATGGTCATACCTAGGGGGAAGTGCATGTGCGTGTGATGGAGTGAGAGATAATCGTACTTAGGGGGCGTGTGCGTGCGTGTGAGATAGAGAGAGAACGAGGGAGAGAGAGAATGTTAGATGGGTCTATCTAGTGCGAGCAAGATATGTGTATGTGTGACCTAGGGAGATAGAAAGTTTGAAAAAGAGAGAGAAGAGCCCCGAGACGGCGGAGTGGTGCGTGAGAGAGTTGAGAGAGAGAAAGAGATACTCCCTCCGTTCGATAATGTAGTGCCTATAAATTTTTGAAAAGTCAAACTTTGGAAACATCGACCAAGTTTACACAGCAAATTATTTATATATACAATACCAAAGATGTATATATAATATGAAACTACATCCGGTGATGAATCTAATGATATATGTTTCCCGTTCTAGATGTAAATGATTTTCTCCACATACCTGGTCAAACTTTGTGAGGTTTGACTTTTCAAAAAATCTATATGCTATGGACCGGAGAAAGTACCTAAGTTGAGAGAGATCAAGTGTGTGTGAAGGAGAAAGAGTGAGTGTGCAAAAAGAGTGTGTGTCTGAAAGAGAAAGGGACAACACACAATAAAATAGAGAGAAAGTGTGTGTGTCTTATGCAAACATATCACGCATGCATCTCTGAGAGAGAAAGCGAGGTGAGGATATACACGCAAATAGTGTGTGGTTGTTTGCAATGGAGAGAAAGACCCCTATAGCACGTGTCCAAGAGTGGTCTGGCAAACAAGGGACAGAGGTCAAGAGGGACGTATGGAGAAAATGGAGGCATGGGGAGGGAGATAGGGTGTGTTTGTGATAGAGAGATCCCCTCGAGATCGTGAGGGGACTATATGGGTGGGAGATCGAGAGACAAAGGTGTGTGTGCGATAGAAAGATGCCCCGAGAGAGATTGAGATAGTCCTAGGGAGCGAAAGAGACAATGCATGTGTTTCTGATGGAGAGTGTGAGAGATAGTCATACCTAGGGGGAGTGCGTCGATAATCGTACTTAGCTAGGGGGGAGATTGTGTGTGTGTGTGTGCGCGTGCATGTGAGATAGAGAGAGAACGAGGAAGAGAGAGTGTTAGATGGGTCTATCTAGTGCGAGTGAGATATGTGTATGTGTGACCCAGGGAGATAGAATGTTTGAGAGAGAGAGAGAGAGAGAAGAGCCGGGAGACGACGGAGTGGTGCGTGAGAGAGTTATGGACAACGAGCGAGAGAATTTGTGTGTGTACTATGAGTGCACCCTAGCTAGCTATTTAGCCTAGACTAGAGAGTCATACATTGTGTGCGAGGGAGACCTATACATAGAGTGTGCATGCGAACTAGAAAGACCTAGAGAGAGAGAGAGAGAGAGAGAGAGAGATATGGAGGGAGAGAGAGAGAGAGAGACCAATAAGGATTGTGTTCGTGTGCGCGCGATAGAAACAAAGAGTGTCGGCTAGAGAGAGAACGGGAGTGCGGGAGAGGGGAGAGGTCGCGTTTTTGCATCGAAGATTGACATAAACCATGATTCAGTATAAAATTGTATTCCAATGTTTGAATTGGACAACATGGTGTTTGTAATTCACACATGAACGGAGATATGCGTATCAAACAGGTTCATTAATTTGACTTTGAGCATGTTCATGGAGTACTATAATACAACATGCTATTCAATTGATGTGTTCAATTTTGGATGTAGTCCACAATTTTGACCGGGTCAAAAAGATATTTCATTGAATTGAGATATTTCATTTCTGGTTTGATTCCCGTTTTTAAGTGGGTCAACTATTTGTCAAATTAATTGGTAGCAACGAGCATGTAAAAACACATTAGTCCCGAGCATCATCTCACCATCTAAAAAAGAAGTGGCAAGATGTGACACTATAGAACTAATATTTCTAAATATGATTCGGATCGACTTGGTACGGTAGATGTGGATGCTTGTTCTCCCAAAATTTGAACGAACCGCTAAAACACCCTCTGCTCGGTGGAATTCGCCCGAGCAAATAAACAGGAGATGTGAAATTGCAAGCCTATCTGGGACCCGCATCAATTGGCCCGTTGTATAATGAGGGTAGGTTTGTAACTTCATCGAAGCGCGCCCTCTCATCGGTCGAAATGACAGACGCTGAATAATTCATAAACCATGGGCGGCAAAACACCCACTCCTCGGCCGAAATTGCAGGTGCCGAATAATTCATAAACCATGGGCGGCAAAACACCCTATCCTCGGCCGAAATCGCTCGCGCCCACTATTTCAAGCACGCCCTCCTCGCCCGAAATCGCTGGCGTCCACTATTTGGGAGAAGCAAAGTTACCCTACTATCCCCGACCCTCAAGGCTCAGAACCAAGCCCATAAGCCAAAAGACAGGGGTAGAATTGTAACTTCCCCCACATTTCAAACAAATGCGTCCGTAAGACATGGCCCCCTCCCAATTCACCATTCATACACCGTGGGTGCCAAATAACCTTCTCCCTGCCGCGAAACCTGAGCCCCTCCTCCATGGCCATCCCCACCGCACCAGACTCACCGCCGCCCTCCTCGCCAATGCCGGAGCTGCAGTCCGTTTGCCGTCGGGCACTGGCCGTGTGCCTCTTACTCCGTGCTGCCAGAGCTGCCTCGACGACGACTGCGTGAACCGTGCAGGAGCCGATTCAACCGCGCCATCATGCACGGTGCCGGAGCATCTCATACTTCGGATGCGTCCAGCGCACCGATGCTGGTCCCCCGTAGCCGTCGACCGTCGCCACATATCTGCTTTCCCGTCGCCGGCAGCCACCGCAACCACGCCGGCCTCACCAACTCGGTAGATGGAGCTGCCTACTTCACCAGGCCGCAAGATAGGTCGTACACTCATCTTATTCACTTTACCTAGGCGTCAGTCGCCTGGATTTTTATTTTGGGTCAGTTGGTTCCAAATGGATGGAAGCAGCTCCCCTCGAGGCGGCGGAGCTCCTAGGCTACCGGTTGGCCGGGGAAGGAGTGCCTCGGTGTGTATCGTAGGGGTGCGGGCAGGGGGCGCAGGTTCGCCTTGGAAGCAGTGCTTCGGTGCCTATCTAAGGGTTTCGTCGGGTCAAGGTATTGCTGGCGCCGGATCTGGATGACGGCGAATCTTTAAGGTATGGCCGGGGGACGGCGCAGCCAAGGCAGATCGGTGGGGCGGGGGGGCGGGGGCGGGGTCGAGGTCGGAGCTGCCGTGGCCAGGGACGGCGGAGGCAGACTGCTCTGCCGGTGCTCGCTGGCTGTTCGAGGAAGATCCTGAACAGTGACAGCCGGGAGGCACAAGACGGCCATCCAGCCATCCGGCATAGATCGGACAGTGAAAAAAAAGAAGCGTGTGACCACAATTTAGTTTTCAGTGAACTGACGTGTGACCTATCTCGTACCTGAGTGTTGATCGTATTTCTTCAGATCAGAGATATGTGTCATTCTTAACATTGTGTGTTTTTTGCATCTTCAGCCACACCGTCTTCCTTCTCACCGAAGCTGCTCCAACAAGGGAAGCATGCACCATATGGGAGCTATACTCCCCACTCAAGACTTCCCTGCCTCGTATGTGCCAGCCAGACATGGACAGCCACAACAACCACAACGCCATCGACAATTCAATAGATGATGCTCACTCCTGCGGAGGGCGGCAAGATAGGTTGTACCCTCATCTTACTTGTGTGCAGCATTTATGGCTTCGTTCTTCATCTAAGCATGGAAAATAGATTATCACTTGTCACTGTACATTCATGTTGATCTCTTAGTCTTACTTCAGATAAGAGACTTGTGCAGGAGTTAACGTTGTTCCATAGTTATCGTCCCTCAGCCAAAGCTATCCCACAGGCTGGTGATTATACCCCTTCTAGTATTACCTATGCTGTTGTTCTGTAGTACTTTTGTGTGCCATTTAGTTAATCTCGAGTACAAACAGTATATATTTTGTAGCTATCATGTGTGCTCTCTCTTTAGTCTTTGAGGTATCATCTTGTTGCTGCTATTTAAGTGGACTCCTACTATTTATGTTGTCTCCTACAGGCACTCATTACATAATCTCACTACTAGTTGTTTTCCATTTATGTCAGATATTATTGCACACAGTAATATTGAAAATCAGAACAAATCCACTAAAAGAAACTTGCGGAGCAATGCAACGGCCAACATACTCGACCTCAATGATATTCAATATGATGGAATAGTTAAATGTAGTTCTTCAGAAGAGTTGCAGAGAGATAATGATTCCTATTCACCCCAGAAGGTCTTTGCTCTAACTTGACCCGTGATATGGGTAGCATCATGCATATAGTGTCGTGCAATGCATCTACTCTATTGCAATGCCATGTGCTTAGCCCGCTGATCATACATGTGAATATGTCATGCCTTCCAATTTGTCTGTACCTATTCCATTCATGATAACATCTTTTCAAATTCAAGTACTGTCATTCTACTCTGCTGCAATGCCATCTGCTTAGTTTGGACATCATCCTTTTGAATATCTCATGCATTGTTGTTCGTCGGTATGTACTCCATCTGTCAACCATACCATGGTTTTTTACATTGAAGTGTTGTTCTACTGTTCTGTTGCAATGTGATCTTAGTTTGCCCATCAGACATGTGAATATGATGCCTTGCTGTTTTTCTGTACCTATTCCAGCTATCATACAGTTTTACATTCAACTACTATTTCTTTTACTCTGTTGTCATGTCATATCCTTAGCTTATACTCCCTCTGTAAAGAAACAATGATCTAAACACTATTATATTTCTTTACGGAGGGAGTACATCATACTCCCTCCGTCTGTATTACTTGTGGCAGAAATGCATAAAAATGGATGTATCTAGGACTACAATCCTCTAGACACATCCATTTATTTCCAGATGGAGGGAGCACATGTCAATATGTCATGCCTTTCTATTCTTCAGTACCTATTCCATCTCTCTGCCATAGCATGTTTTATAACTTAAGCACCATTCTTCTATACAAGGCATGTAAGCGGAAGAGGGCTATGTTAGAATCTGAAGGGGTACAAACAAGTTCTTTGCAAAAGATCCAAACTCCAGGAGATAGTAACCCAACTCAAGTGTTCATCGGAACTGCTCCAACACAGGGAAACCCAAGTCCTCCAGATAATAACCAGATTCCAGTGGCCAAAGAACCAGTCAGCTCCAGTTCAACAAAAACATGTCAACTCCTTGCTAGGAAGTGTGTGCGTATCCTCGCATCATGAAATTTTATAGCATTCAGATCACATTTCATCTTATATATTCTACATTTGTCTTACGCATCTTTGTTGTAGAAAATATGCTTAAAGGACAACAAACGTTCTAAACTGGGATCGTGTTCGAGGAAAGTATCTTGCAGCAATGCTCTGCGCTCCAATGCTGATGTAAGTACCTGTTATATATCACTATAATTTTACATCAGTATGTAGTTTATTAAGTAGCATGGGCGTGAATCCAACCTTCAGTAACCTACACCAATTATTTGATCTAAATTTACTTGTAGCAAAATGTATAATTAAGGTGCTAATGTAGATTTTTGTAAGGGTAACTGCCTGGTAGTTTTGCATATTGAGATGCATGATTGTACTATCTCACATATTGCACATTACTAAAATCTAGTGGTGTGGCCTTTTTGCCCAATCGTTCATCGTGTCAATGTTGCGTTCCTATAAACTTACCCGGCTGATGATAGCAGTGCCATGTTGTGTTAATTCGGTGTAGGCTGGGGTGGTTTGGTTGCCCAAACGTTCATTGTGTCAATGTTGCTTTCCTATTAAGTATTAACTGACTTGGCCGATGATTTGGTGCAGGCTGCTAAAGATAATACGACAAAGTCTCAAGACGGCAAGGCAACCCCATTGTTTCTCTCCAATAAATCTAGCGAAGGTAATATGGCAATAACTCTTGATTAATCTGTTCAGTTTCCCCTCTTATTTAAGTTATGATGCAGTGGTCGAGACACTTTCCACTATCATTGACACAAGCCTGCCAAAATCCCCATATGAATCTGTTCAGTTTCCTCTGTCTCGAATCCAATGGAAAAGATGTATGTTTGTGAACTAATTACTGGCTGAAGCAATGCTGGAAATCGTGGAGGAATTAGAGGTGCACATTCTTGCGCAACAACAACTGATCGATGATTTCAATGACAGTATAGCAAAGAAGAAAGAACTTGCTCACATGCTTATGGGCGTCATCCGCGCTGAGGTTGCAGATTGTGAGGTTGTAGGTCGTTAAGCTCTGTTCATTTATTTGCACTGGCATCATCTTTGATTGCCCAGTGGATCTAATTTCCTGTAATATATGCTTCAATGTGCTACGTTTTTCCTTTTATGCGTATATTTGCTTAGCGCGGGGTTGCACCTGAGCTTTCTTGGCCGAAACCTCAACTGGTAGCAAACAAGCCAAAATATGCAATGAAATTAATAACTGGAACAAAGCAACGTGGTCCCTTCTTCTAGGGGATGCCCAGGGCTTGTAATGGCCCTGTAGTCGGCCTGCAGTTACTAGAGGCTCTGCCACAGTCCATAATTGTTCCTCGTAATGGGCTCAAAGTAGTAGCTGGGCCTAAATCGACGTGGGCCTTCGATGGACTGTATTTGGCCCTGTCATTCAATGGGCCTGTAGCCATGCAGGAAATTTAGCAGGCCCAATTAGTTGACGGGCCGTTAGCAGGCTGAAACCTCGATTGGGCTCCAACAGTGGAAACCGGCCTACGGGCCCTTAGCAAGCCGAAATAGATCAAAATACTGCTTGGCCCATTTCGATGTCGGGCCGTTAACAGGCCGAAAGCCAATCGGGCCATAAGTGGGTCCATATACAAAATGGGCCTTTAACAGGCCGAAAATCATGTCGGGCTGGAATTGGTCCATGGAGAACATGGGCCGCTAAGAGGCCGAAAGTCAGATCGGAATGTAAATGGCCCAACTACAGTATGGGCCGTTAACAGGCCGAAAGATACACCGGGCTGGAAGTTGGCCCAAATCCCTAATGGGCCGCTAAAAGGCCAAAATACGTACCGCCAGGAAATTGTCCCATGCCTATATTGGGCCTCTAACGGGCCGAAAGTCGTACAGCCTGGAAATTGGCCCATCTCCATAATGGGCCCTCTAACAGGCCGAAAGAACCTCGGCCGGCAAATGAGCCCAAAGACATAGCAGGCTGTTAACGAGCTGGAACAGACAATGGGCCGCAATGGTGTCAAAACGTTAACGGGCCATTGACGGGCCGAATTGGCATATCTCGTATGGGTCGTTTTTGTAAATGGGCCAGACGAAAGTAGGCCATAAATGGGCCGGTCCGCTTATTTCTACTGGGCCGGTCCGCTTATTTCTACTTGGCCGGCCTTTTTAGCTAAATGGGCCTATTTTGGGCTGTGCCACGTGTCACTTTTCCATAGGCGCCTCTCGTCCATTGGGTGGATGACATCTGTCGCGACGCCGAGCAGACACATGGATCCATTGGCCAATGAGAATTTTACACGTGGAAAATCCCCATTGGTCAGGGCTGTTAACGGGTTATAGGATCCAAAACTGGACCCGATAGCTTAATGGCGACCCGTTACGGTGGAAGCCACGTGTCGGTCACCCTTGACGAAAACACTTCCATGACGCGACATTTATCATCATGGAAGTGGACACTTCCGTGATGATAATTTCAGTATTGTCATGGAACACTTCTACGACAGCACAGGTATGACTATCTTGATTCTATCATAAAATTGCCACGGATGTACATGCATGACAGAAAACTTGACCTACTATGACCAAGGTAGTTAGAGTCGGGATTCGGAGTCGGATCGATTTTCCTTAGACAGAATCGAGTCGTGGAATCGAGGATTCTACTAGATTTACTCAAATAAGATATTTTATATCCACACAAGAAATTTATATGGGTTCAATAGAGTTTTGACACTAAATATAGAGAAAAAACATACACATCAATGCTAGTTGTATTCCACTTCTTTTTATGATTAACCTAATATCTAGCTTGCATGTATGGAACAGATATAAGAGGGAAATATATAGGACATTTAAATCTTCAATGCACGAAATTTACCTAGGTTTTTTTAGAGTACATGAATAGCCGATCAATTGTATATCAGACATGCAATGCTAAACATTGAAGGGTCTTGCTCTGCTTCTCCGATCAATCTTGACGCATCCTCCTTCTCACGACAATTCCACCTGTCGACAAGCCTGATCCTCAAGTTTGATCTAGGGTTTCTGAGAGCTAGATCAAAGGTGTAGGCGGTTGAGCGTTTGGGCTTGGGAGGGGAATAAAGGGCCATGAGGCATGTGAAAAGGGTTTGGATGCTGGCATACAATTCTGCTACAACTAAACAAATGGCTTAGATAAATTAGTAGAATCGGACATAGTCCATAGCATAGTCGGGATTCTATAGTTTTGTACAGGATTATATGATTTGGATCATGACTCAACATGGATTCTACCTGATCCGGATTCATAGTGGGACTTGGATCGACATGCTTCTGTAGGGTCGTGAAATCGTAGGATTCTGGGAGTCGAGTCGGGATTCTGACTACCTTGACTATGACAAAGACGTATCATCACGGAAGTGTTTTTTTTTGTAGTGAAGGTATACCCAATGGTCTCTTTAGGGTATCCTATGAAGACGCACTTCTCCGCTTTGGGTTCGAGCTTATCAGGATGAAGCCTCTGAACATAAGTGTCGCATCCCCAAACTTTAAGAAATGACAGCTTAGGTTTCTTGCCAAATCATAACTCATACAGTGTCGTCTCAACGGATTTAGACGATGCCCTGTTTAACGTGAATGAGGCTGTCTCTAATGCATAACCACAAAATGATAGTGGCAAATCGGTAAGAGACAACATAGAATGCACCATATCCAATAGAGTACGATTACGACGTTCGGACACACCATTATGCTGTGGTGTTCCAGGTGGCGTGAGCTATGAAACAATTCCACATTGTCTTAAATGCATACCAAACTCGTAACTCAAATATTCACCTCCAGGGGCGGAGCCAGGATTTGGATATTGGGGGGGCCAAGCCAAGCCAAGTAAAGAAAAAATATCTAGTACAAAAATAATCATATAGAACAAGGTTTTGCTGAAGTGACATCAAAATATCATTACATTTATATTAATTTGAAGTGGCCTCTACGATTACCAATAAGATCAAAAATATTAATAATCTCATCAGAAGATATCTTAGCTGCTAATTTTTTTTCTATGTAAATTATCATGCAATGGCGAAGCAAATTGTCTCCCATTTTACTTCGAAGACGTGTCTTGACAATTTTCATAGCCAAAAAAGCCCGCTCTGCAGTTGTCGTTGAGACTGGGAGAGTGATCACTAGTCGAAGCAATCTGTCAACCATTGGATATGAAGAAGCTTTACCTGTTTTAACTAGTCCTTTTGTTAAACCAGCAATAGATGTCAAGGTCATCAGTTCTGGATGGTTGCACACATCTAGCTGAAAATGAGGTAGCTGACTTTCCAACTGAGCTAATTGTTGACTTGAAAAAACAGCGGGATAGAATTTTTCTGCGAGAGTGCTTATCTTTGGGATATCAAAAGATTCATGCCTTGGATCCAATGATGAACAGAGAGTAAGGAGCTCAGTTGCTTGGGTACTGAATCGATCGTTCAGTTCACTCAGTAATTGATCAATTGCAACACTGAAAACATCAACTCTGTACTGGTGGAGCGTTGTTGTGTTGTCATGCTTACTTCGAGATTTGGTAACATCAACATACCTATTAATTTCATTACAAAATCAGCTCAATTCTCAAGATAAAAAGCAACCAAGATATAACTTAATATAAGTTAAGTAATTTTAGAAAGTAGAAAAACATACTTGCGCTCCAAATCTGGGATATCAATCTCGTGCTTCACACAAAAAGATTTGACCTCCTCTAAATGAGATTCCCAACCATGTTCCCTTAGCTCACCAAGTAGGACCTTTGTGTTAGAAACAGAATCCAAGGCATTTAAAATATCCAAAGATTTGCATTGGAGTTTCTGACACAACACATCAGTGATCTTCATAATCTTTTCCATCTGATGTAGAATGAACACAAAATCAAATGATATGACAATTTTAAGGGATCCAACGGCATCTCCATGAGAATATTTTGAGACTGAATGGTCACTTGCTATACCTCTTAAGACGGCAACTGTAGCAGCAAACATCTTCTTTAAGCTTCGTATGGACTTATAGTGTGAACTCCATCTTGTGTCTCCTGGTCTCTGTAAGGTTCCTATTTGGTTTTGCCCTCTGCCTGTATCAAGCTCTCCCAACTCAATTTCAGGAGCAATTTCCTCCGCTTGGTTTGCTAGTAGCTCATCACTGCGCTTTGTAGAAGCACTAACAACATTTATTACAAAATTTGCATTCTGAAAGAAGTTATGCACCTCATGTACCTCTCGTGATGCAGCAACAAGCGCCAATTGTAACTGATGAGCCATACAATAAATATAGTAGGCATACGGACACTCACGGAGAATCAAAGCCTTCAATCCATTCCATTCCCCTCTCATATTGCTTGCACCGCCATATGCTTGGCCCCTGATGTCTTGTATGCTCAAGTTATTATCTGACAGTACAGTACAAATTACATTTTTCAAAGTTAAGGTAGCAGTGTCATTAACATGAACTAGATCAAGGAAATGCTCAATTATTTCTGCTTCTTTGTTGGCAAACCGAAGAACAACTGCCATTTGTTCTTTTTTTGATTCATACCGAGCTTCATCAACCATTATACAGAACTTGGCATTACCTATTTCTTCTTTAATTGCTTTTTGCACTTCTCGAGCAAGTATGCCAACAATCTTGTTCTGAACTTCTCCGGAGGTATACTTCGCATTACCTGGAGCATTTTCCAAAACAACTCCTGCGACATTCTTATTGTACGAAGCGAGAATCTTAACCATTTCAAGAAAATTTCCATGGTTCTTAGAACCCGCGGATTCATCATGACCTCTAAAAGGACAAGCTTGGAATATCAGCCACCTAATGGGACAAAAGCGACTAGATGTTAGATACCAAAACATTAAGTCATGTCAAATTTTAGTTGATGTAAAAAAATTACTTACCTCATGGAATCGATGGTAGTCTTAAGCCTCAATCTCGCATCAGTAGCTACTTTCTCATTTTGCTTTTCCATCACCTTGTCGATATGAGCCATACTGGTCTTGAGATCTTCATAGCACCGAACTGAATAGTTGTGAGCAGAATCAGGACCCCCAACATGAGTTAGAAAAGCACACGCTTTTCCATTGTTAACCTTTTTCCAGTTTCTAAAACCCTTGACCGAGAATGTATCAGACCCACATCTCCCAACAGGTTTTTTTGAGAAGAGAAAGCATGGCAAACAATATGCGCTATCAGTGTGAGTTGAATACTCAAGCTACTAGAAATTTGTGTACCAATCTTTTTGAAATCGACGACGGTGTTTAGACTTTTCATCAAATGGGTATTCTTCCAACTCCGGTCGATATGCTCCCTTAGATATGTAAAAATGCTGAGTGTCATCTTGCTTGTCCGGTGGAAGCTCCCAAATTTGACAACGTTTACCAGGGTCTCTCTGATAAGGTGTGGTTATAACTTCTGCTTGTTCTGCAACATTTATGTAACACCCCTGTGTAAATGAGCTACAGTAATCTTCATATTAATGCTACGCTACTTTGTTTTGCAGAGAATGATCACAGTAGAATCATATCTCATTTCAAACTCCTTCACTGAATTCAAATTCCATTTGCAAGTGAAAGTTGAAGTTGCAGAAAAGTTGTTACAAAATAGTTCATCATTTAGCAAAAATTCCATAACAAATGTTTGTTAAGGAAAACAACATCACCTCTAAGCTAAGATGGGCTATAGCAATTAAATCAGTGCTATTTCCGCATTCAACAATGCCATTTTAATTGTGAAAAATCCATTTGAATTCAGTTGCCTCTCAAAATATTTGTGGCATTGCCAAATATTACTAGGAATTTATGTGGCCTAGTCCCACATTTTTCTAAAGCCATTTGGTAGCCCAGATAATTTCCTACCTGCCTCTGTTTTAAATTTAAAAGCGAAAACAGAAAACAGAAAAATGTAAAAAGGGCAAAGGCTTACCTGGCTGTTGGACTGAGGCCCGAGCTGGCCCAGCCCATTAACCCCGTCGCCTACCTGCTCCCCTTGCGTGTCAGCGCCGCCATGGCTGAGATCGCGCCGCACCGTCCGCAGCTCGCCACGACGCCGGGGCAGGTGAGCTGAGGATAAGGATGAGCCCCTCGCCCCCTGGACGTTCCCAGCCACTCTCCCCCTCTCTCCCTCGCTCGTTCTCTACCTCTCGGCCTTCCCCAAGCGCCACCATCGCCACGCCGTCGTCACCACCGTGGCCACCATGCCCTCCTCGCGGCCTCACCGTGTCTGTCCACCTCGCCGTTGACCGCCTCGTCCTCTGGTGCAATCCATTGGAGTCGAGGAGCCCTGCAGTGCCGGATCACCATCGTCGTCCTCCTCGGATCACCACAGCTCCGCCGCTTCGATTCGTGCCCTCTACTGCTACTAACCTGTCGACGGGACCTCTTGCGCCCTCAAGGTCAGCCACCGCGCGATAGCCCTCTCCCTCCGGTGCTTTTCGGCCGCCGTAGCTAGCTATCCACGTCACCGCGCCATGGCCGAAGCTCTGCTTCCGCCATTGAGCTCACTGCGGTCGAGCTCGTCCGCCCCAAGCTCAACCGCTGCCACCATCGCATTCCTAGAGGTCCGTAGAGGCCGTCAGCGCCGATAGTTTACTCGAATGCGTCGTGTAGCCGTGGTTTCGAAGAAGCCCAAACTCCAGCAGCCGCCACGAGCTCATTTTCGGCGAGCATCGACCACCCCAGCTCGCGTGACAGCCGCCATTGGACGCGGCGTGCTCTCCTCGTTCGAACGTGAGTCACGGCGCTCGTTTTGGCCCTCTGTAGCAAAAACCCAACGTCGGCCGGGGCTCACCTGGGTCACTGCCAGTGGGCCCTGTGGCCCCAGTTGACTGCATTGACCATGGTCAACGTGCTGACTGTGCACCGCTGACTCTGACATGTGGCCCCCACCCGCTAACTTAATCTGGTTTTATAAATTAACCTAATCTGTTAATTAGTTAGTCACTGACAGTGGGGTCCCACACAGCTAATTAACTCAGTTAGTTAAATCAGTTAGCTACTGTGTATGACAGGAGGGCCCCACCTGTCAGTTTGACCAGTCAGTGGTCAACCCAGTTGACTGCTGACTGGGTGTTGACTGGGCCCCCTGGCCCCACCTATCATCCACTGTGGCTAGCCCACAGTGGGTGTAAAAGGTCCCAGCACTATTCATTTTTGAATTAAAAATAATTCCTGTAATTTCAGAATATTGCTAAAACTTTAGAAATTCGTAGAAAATAAACCGTAGCTCAGATGAAAATGCTTTCTATATGAAAAATGATCAAAAAATCTAGCAAATCCGTTTATGTCATCTGCATTCATGTTAGAACCCTCTAAGTAGGTGAGCCTATAACTTTAGGCCTGTTTGTAGCAGATGAATAGTGCATGACCTTCGGTAAATAATTCCAAATTAATTCCTAAATTGTCTAAAATTGTTTAGAGATGCATTAGGTCACCCATGCATTGCATTTTGCCATGTCATGCTCTGTGATTGCATTTGTATGTTTGTATTTATTTGTTTCCTCCCCCTCTTCCCTCCGGTAGACCCCGAGACCGACGTTGCCCCTGAGTACGACTACGTCGCAGATGCCCAGCCTCTTTCAGTAGAGCTTCCAGGCAAGCAAAACTCCCTTGATCATTCCTATATCGCCCATTCTTTCTCTCCCATGCTTGCATTAGATTTTGCAACTGTTATTCGGTAGCTCCTATTCTGATGCATAGCCTGATTTTGTAACATGTTGTTGATACTTTATCTGTTGTCCTATATGCTTAGTATAGACTGGTTAGTGATCCATCAGAGGCCCCACATCCTTGTCCTTATTGCCATGCTTTACTACCGATGACTCGATCCATGTGATCGACGTGCAGAGACCGACACATCACCGCACCACCACCACCCCCCCCCCCTTAGTTGTACGACTCTGCAGAGCTATTATCGAGTGCCGAGGGTGATACCTCTTACCTCACTTCTGATGATATCTCTGTAGTGTAGTTAATCGGCTGTGGATTACAGAGGGTGATTCCTCGCTCTCCACTCCCGATGATGACTCTGTCGTGCAACACCTCAAGTGGGAACCCATAGAGGGTGATTCCTCCAAGTTCACCTTCACGGTTACATCGAGAAGGAATCCAATGAAGGTGATTCCTCGGATTCCCCCTTGATGTTATGGACACACGGATACCCCTTTCTTTACCTCAGTCCCTTGTTGAAGTCGGGTCGACCCCGAGGGCTACCCGCGAGAGATGTGAAGTCGGGTTGACCGTTAGGGTACCCGCGAGATAATTACGCGGCACGGACGGGCAGGCAGACCGCCCCAGGAGAGGGATGGGCCTGACCCTTGTCGTAAGTCTGCGAGACGGGGCGACAGGATCACTGATCGTCACCGCGAGCTCCCAACACACTAATGGGTTTGGATATGTGATCTGAGTAGGCCTCTGGCCTTTTACGCACTGACCACCACACGGGAATAAGTATGGGCACTCGGCGTCGCATGTTTCTTTCGAAGTTCTTCAGACGTCAGCAATTGTGCGGCACGTGCCCGGGTGGACTGCGACAGCCTGCGTGTGTATACAGGGGCTAGGTCTAGTCCCAGCCGCGTACGCAATGCGCAGGAGTGCAAAGGGCGATGGGCCCAGACCCCTGAGCGCTTACGGTTTAGACCGGCATGCTGGCCTCTCTGTTGAGCCTAGGTAGGGCTACGGTGTGTCGATTAGCCGAGGCCGGGCATGACCCGATAAAAGTGTGTCCGGCCGGAGTTAATCGAGCGCGTTGGGTAAGTTGGTGCACCCCTGCAGGGAAGTTATCTATTTGAATAGCCGTGTCCACGGTAACAGGACGCTCGGAGTTGTATCCCGATCTACTACAACTAGAACTGGATACTTGTGATACTAAACTAATATTATGGCTCCGGGATCGCTTTCTCGCAGGGTGTCGAGGAAGGATCTCTGGGCGTTACTAATATGTGACGCCCCCGACTCAATCGTGCATTAATCATACACGCAAATGCGCACAATCAACCCAGGGATTCACGGGAAGATATCACAACACAACTCTAGACACAAAATAAAATAATACAAGCTTTATATTACAAGCCAGGGGCCTCGAGGGCTCGAATACATAAGCTCGAGTTACACAAGAGTCAGCGGAAGCATCAGTATCTGAGTACAGATATAAATATACAAGATTGCCTTAAGAAGGCTGAGCAAAATAACGACAACTAGATCGAAAAGGCGCAGGCCTCCTGCCTGGGAGCCCCCTATCTACTCCTGGTCGTCAGTCTCCACGTAGTAGTAGGCTCCATCGGGGATCTCCGGCTCCTGGGCTCCGTCATCTGATCGCAACAGTCGGGTAGGGGGGAAAAGGTCGCAAAGCAACCGTGAGTACTCATCCAAAGTACTCGCAAGACTTACATCAGATCTATGCTAAGTATGCATCGGTATCTAATGAAGGGGCTGTATCTGTGGACTAGACTGCAGAAATGCCAGAATAGAGGGAAGACCTAGCCTATCGAAGACTATCATCTTGCAGCGTCTTGCAGCATTAGAAGAGTGCAGATTAGCAGTATAACATAAAGTAATAAGTAATAGTAGCAATGCCCAGAGATCCTTCCCCGACTCCCTGCGAGAAAGTAATCCCGGAGCTATAATATTAGTTTAGCATCACATGTATCCAGTTCTAGTTGTAGTAGATCGGGATACAACTCCGAGCATCCTGTTACCGTGGACACGGCTATTCGAATAGATAACTTCCCTGCAGGGGTGCACCAACTTACCCAACACGCTCGATTAACTCTGGCCGGACACACTTTTCCTGGTCATGCCCGGCCTCGGCTGATCGACACGGCGTAGTCCTACCTAGGCTCTGCAGAGAGGTCCCCGCCGGTCTACATCCTAAGTGCTCATGGGTCTTGGGCCCATCACCCTTTGCACTCCGGGTCGTTGCGTGCAGGTCGAACCCAGGCACCACCTCTGTCCTAGATGGCGCCGGCCCAGCCGTGCCGCAATGCTGAACTGGACATCTGACAGAGCTTTTGGGAGAATCGTACGACGCCGAGTACTATCCCGCGTGGTGGTTAGTGCGAAAAGGTCAGAGGCCTACTCAGATCTCATATCCAAACCGTTAGTGTATTGGGAGCTCGCGGTGACGATCAGTGATCCCGTCGCCCCGTCTCGCGGACTTACGGCAAGGGTCAGGCCCATCCCTCTCCTGGGGCGGTCTACCTGCCCGGCCGTGCCACGTAATTATCTCGCGGGTACCCTCACGGTCAACCCGACTTCACATCTCTCGCGGGTACCCCTCGGGGTCGACCCGACTTCAACAAGGGACTGAGGTAAAAACATAGTAACCGTGTGTCCATAACATCAAGGGGGAAATCCGAGGAATCACCCTCGATGGATTCCCACTCGATGTATCCATCAAGGTGAACTTGGAGGAATCACCCTCGATGGGTTCACACTTGAGGGGCTGCACGACAGAGGCATCATCGGAGGTGGTGAAAGATGAATCACCCTCGGTAACCCACAACCGACTAGCTACGCTACAGAGGTATCATCAGGAGTGGGGTAGGAGGTATTACCCTCGGCACTCGATAGTAGCTCTGTAGAGTCGTACAACTAAGGGGGGTGTGCGGTGCTGTGTCGGTCTCTGCACATCGATCACGTTGATCAAAACATCCGGAAGCAAAGCATGGCAACACGGACAAGGGTGCGGGGCCACTGATGGATCACTAACCAGTCTATACTAAGCATATAGGACAACGGGTAAGGTATCAACAGCAGGTTACAAAATCAGGCTATGCATCAGAATAGGAGCATTCGAATACAGTAGCAAAATCTAATGCAAGCATGGGGGAGAAAGAATGGGCGATATAGGGATGATCAAGGGGGTTTTGCTTGCCTGGAAGCTCTGCTGAGAGGGGCTGGACGTCAGGAGTGTAGTCGTACTCGGGAGCAGCGTCGATCTCGGGGTCTACCGGAGAGAAGAGGGGGAGGAAACAATAAATGCAAAGCAAACAAATGCAACATAGATGCATGACATGGCAATATGCCGTGCTAGGGGTGACCTAACGCGGTGCTACATGTTACAGACGGAGTGGGAAAATATCTGGGACTATTTTCCCGGTTTTAGGCATCTGTCAGACAGATGAACCGGAGGGAAAGGTTCCATGTTTGCAGTGTTGGAGGCATGTGATAGGTATGTGGATGGCATATTCGGATTCGTCTTATTTTTCTGATCATTTTTCATATATAAATTATTTTCATCCGAGTTACAGATTATTTTATATGATTTTTCAAAGTTTTAATCATTTTCTGGAATTTACTGGAAATTAAATCAATTTCGAAAATACTCATGTAATGCTAGGTGCACCCGGTCCAGTGCACCAGAGGCTGACAGTGGGGCCAGTTAACTGCCTAGTCAACAGTCAACGTTGACCCGTTGACTGGTCAACGGGGCCTAGGGGGTCCCACACGTCAGTGACTGGGGAAGCCCAGTCAGCACAGTTGACCCGTTGACTGGTCAACGGGGCCGTGGGACCCGCTGGCAGCGACACAGGGGAGGGCCACATGGTGGCCAAGTCAGCACCGGCGACCGGAGTAACGCCGGCGACCATTTCCGCGGCGGCGAGGCTCGGGAGGGTGGCGGGATTCGTCTACCGGCCACCATTTCGCGCGCGGCTGGTCGGGATCGAACGCGGGCGAAGTGGTGCATCGAGTGGTGGCAGTGGTTCATGCAGGGGTGGCCAGAAACGACGCCGGCGACGAGCGAAGGCGGAGGTGGCTTCGGGAGCTCGCCGGGAAGGACGCTAGGAGGCACAGCGGGACGATCTGGTGGTGGCTGCGGGCTCCTGGGAGCTCCAGGAGCACGCGACGAAGCTCGGGCGCAAGCTTGGGTGGCTGTGGCCGTGACGGCTAAGCGAGGCAGCGTCGGCGAGTGTCGACGACCATGGTGAGGGTGGCTAAAGGTGACGGATCAAGGGGGAAACATGGGGGTTAGACGCGGTGCTCACCGAGGAGCACACGAGGGCTCGTTGGGGGGTTTAGTAGCAGCTGACGGCGACGAGATCAACAGCGAACGGTGGCGGCGATCCGAGGAAGAAGACGACTGTTCCCGGCGTCGCAGAGGCGTTGGGCTTGAGCTCGTGGTCGGAGAGGACGGAGCGGAGCTCAGCGCAGCTCCAGGGCACGATGGCGAGGCACAGGAGTGATGATGGTCATGGCTATGCCGAAGCCACGGCGACGTCAGAGGCGAGCGGCTGCGCGAGGAAGAAAGTGACGCGAGGGGGAGAGGGAGTGGCGCTAGGGTACGCCAGGGGGTGCGCGGGGGAGGTCTTAACCCCTCCATGGCGACAGCAGCGCCGGGGGATGGCCGACGCGTGCCCATCACCGGCTCGGGCACGCGCGGCATCGACAGCTGCCGGAGGTGGAAGGAGGAGCCAACTGTGCTGGGCTGGCTCATGTGCACTTCGCAGCCCAGGTGCACAGTAGCTGCTTCTCTTTTCCCTTTTCTTTTCTGTTTTCTTTATTTCCTTTCTGTTTTGCATTTTCTTTTTGCACCAAAAGACTTTTGCAAAATATGGAACTTGGCCACATAAATGCACTGCAATTTTTGGCACTGCCACAAAAAGTTTGGGACTTATTTGAATTGATTTGAATTTTTCATAAATGGAAAAGTGATTAAATGGGCTGAATTGGTACTGTTTTAGTTGCTAGAGTCCAATTAAGCCAATAAGTGATGTTGTTTTTCTTAACATTAATTAACTATGGAATATTCTCTAAATCATGAACTATTTTTCAGACATGTTTGTGAAACTTTAAATTTCACTTGCAATTTGAATTTGAATTCAGTGGTGGAATTTGAAATGAGATATGAATCCAAAGATGATCAAGCATTGCAAACCAAAATGATTAAGCATAATCATGAGAATCACTGTAGCTCATTACATAGGGGTGTTACAATTCTCCTCCTCTAAAATAAATTCTCGTCCCGAGAATTCAGGAGGTAGAAGGGAAAAGATCGGGGTATTCTTCTCGAAGACGATCCTCGTGTTCCCAAGTGGCTTCATCTTCAGTATGATTCTACCACTGCACTTTAAGGAACTTGGTTGTCTTCTGACGGGTCCGACATTCAGCTTGATCCAAAATACGGATTGGATGCTCTTTATAAGATAGATCATCTTGCAATTCGAGCATTTCATGATCCACTAAACGGTGTGAATCCTTGAAGCAACGACGAAGTTGCGACACATGGAAGACATCGTGGATGTGAGAGAACTTCGGTGGCAACTCCAATTTATAAGCCACATATCCACGTCTGGCGAGAATGCGGAAGGGACCAATGTAGCGAGGAGCTAACTTGCCCTTGATTCCAAAGCGATGAGTGCCCTTCATAGGAGTGACACGCAGATAAGCTTGTTCACCAGGTTGATAGATCGATCCCCAGTGTTTACGATCATAATTGCTCTTCTGGCGGGACTGGGCCGCCTTGAGATTTTCCTGGACAATACGGACTTGCTCTTCAGCTTGTTGGATAATATCCGGACCGATGAGCGGCCGTTCCCCAATTTCTGACCAATTCAGAGGGGTTCGGCACTTACGTCCATATAAAACCTCGAAGGGTGCCATCTTCAAGCTAGCTTGATAGCTGTTGTTGTACGAGAATTCAGCATACGGGAGAGATTCCTCCCAATTCTTGCCAAATGAAATGACACAAGCACGCAACATATCTTCAAGCACTTGATTAACTCGTTCAACTTAGCCTTGGGACTGGGGGTGATAAGCTGAGCTCCAGGTTATATGAGTTCCCATAGCTTCTTGGAAACTTGCCCAGAACTTTGAGGTGAAGACGCTGCCACGGTCTGAACTGATCTCCTTCGGAATACCGTGGAGTGTCACAATTCTGGAGATATACAAGTCTGCTAACTGACTAGCAGTGATCATCTCCTTGACTGGCAGAAAGTGTGCAACTTTGGAGAACTGGTTGACGACGACAAGAATAGCATCGTGACCCTTTTGTGATTTGGGAAGGCCAGTGATGAGATCAATTTGAACTTGCCCCATTTCCATACAGGGATAGGAAGTGGTTGCAGGAGTCCAGCAGGCTTTTGATGTTCTACTTTGACGCGATGGCAAACGTCACATTCAGCAACATAGCGAGCGATGCCTTGCTTCATATTAGACCACCAGTACCTCAGACGAAGGTCTTGATACATCTTGGTGCTACCCGGATGAATAGACAGTGGTGTATCTTGTGCCTCTTTCATAACTTTGTCTGTCATAAGTTCGAACCGAGGTACTACAAGGCGATCTCTGAAGTACAAGGTTCCATCTTCAGCAAGCGAGAAATCTCTGGCCTTTTCAAAGGAAAGATCCCTTTTCATCTGATCAACTTCAGCGTCTTTTGCTTGCGTAGACTTAATAGCTTTATCGAGAGTTGGTTCCAAGACAAGGGTATTGAGAGAACCCTGTGGAACAATATGAAGGTTCAACTTGCGAAGTTCTTCATGAAGAAGGGGTTGAGCTTGCTGAACCATGAGGTTGTTGCAATAAGATTTGCGACTCAAAGCATCGGCCATAACATTAGCCTTACCAGGGGTATATGTAATACCGCAGTCATAGTCTGTAATTGTTTCCATCCATCTTTGTTGACGAAGATTCAAGTCTGGCTGAGTAAACAGATATTTCAGACTTTGATGATCCATGTAAATCTCGCACCGATTACCAAGAAGGTAATGTCGCCACAACTTCAGTGCATATATAACTGCCGCAAGTTCGAGATCATGAACTGGGTAGTTCTCTTCATGAGGACGCAACTGTCTTGAAGCATAAGCAATCACTTTGCGCTCTTGCATTAGGACACAGCCTAATCCTTGACGAGATGCGTCACAATAAATGACGAATTCTTTGCGGGAATCTGGAGGAGCAAGCACTTGAGCAGATGTCAGGTTGTCCTTGAGTGTTTGGAAACTTTCCTGACATTTTTCTGTCCACTCAAACTTAATGCCTTTGTGAAGCAGATTAGTCAGAGGCTTGGCAATCTTGGAAAAAAATCTCGACAAAACGGCGGCAATAGCTTGCGAGTCCGAGAAAACTTCTTACTTGCTTGACATTCTTCGGAGGAGTCCAGTCAAGAATAGCCTGAACTCGCTCTGGGTTGACAGCAATACCATCCTTGGAAATCACATGACCAAGGTAGGTCACTTCGGATAACCAGAATTCACACTTGGAATATTTGGCATATAGCTGATGTTCTCGAAGCTTTTCCAGAACAAGACGAAGATGTTCAGCATGTTCTTCCTTATTCTTAGAATATACTAGTATATCATCCAGATAAACCACGACGAACTTGTCGAGGTAATCCATGAAGATGTAGTTCATTAACCGAGAGAAGGTTGCTGGAGCGTTGGTTAAGCCGAAGGACATGACAGTGTACTCGTAAGAACCATAGCGAGTAACGAAGGCTGTCTTTGGAATATCCTCTTCAAGAACTCGGATCTGGTGGTATCCCAACCTCAAATCAAGTTTATAGAATACTGAGGAACCAGCAAGTTGATCATACAGATCATTGATCCGAGGAAGCGGATACTTGTTCTGAATTGTTGCCTGGTTGATAGGTCGGTAATCTTGGACCAAATGATTCGTACCATCCTTCTTCTTGACAAAGAGAGAAGGTGCTCCCCAGGCAGAGGAACTTGGCCAAATGAAACCCTTGCGAAGTGATTTGTTGATTTCATCCTTAAGTTCAAGGAGTTCATGCGGCGGCATTTTGTATGGGCGCTTGGCAATGGGATTAGTGCCCGGTTTCAAGTCTATAACGAATTCGACAGCTCTAGCAGGGGGTATTCCCGGAAGTTCTTCTGGAAAGACATCTTGGAATTCACGAACGACTGGGGTGTTCTCTATTCCCTCAAGAGGTGAAGTATTCAATGCATTCAGAGCATATATCTGGCTCTCGGCATTCTGGATTATCTGGGCTGAGTAGTTGATCATCTGGCCAGAAGGGTGTGTGAGCTGGACTGTCTTGGCGGCATAGTCGATCACAGCATTATGGGATATCAACCAATCCATACCAAGAATGATGTATATGTTGGAAGGTCCGAGCACAATGAGAGAAGCCAGAAAAAGTAGACCTCCAATATCGATTTGGTTGTGAGGGCTTACCATTGTGGTTTGCCATTTGGATCCTGGAGATTGAACCGCTAAAGGAGTGGGTAATTTTTCCATGTCTAACTCATGTAACTGCGCAAATTGTTGGGACACAAAGGCATGCGATGCTCCTGAATCAAAGAGGACTGAGGCTGGCACTGAATTAACGCGAAGGGTACCCATCACGATTTTTGGGGCCTCACAAGCTTCTTCAATCTTGACATGGGTGACTTGACCACAACTCATAGCAGGCGGCCTGGCACTACAACTTCTGGTAGGATGGTTTCGACGGCCCTTCTTACGGCCAACAAGAACACGTGATGCATTCTGCGGCTGACCCTGACGACAGTTGAGAGCAAGGTGCCCTGGCTGTCCACACTTGCGGCATAAACCATCATTATGGGGAGGAGCCATAGCATTGGGCTGTCCACCCTGAATCGTTAGCTGTCTTGGCGGTGGAGGCAGACGAGGTGCAACATAAGACGGCCTTGGTGTTGGAGCAGGTCGGTGATAAACATTGTGCGGGATCCAGACTTGACGTTTCTGAGCAGGCTGACCCGAGAATGGGCCAACATCTCGAATACACTTGAGCGACCCCTGGTACTCAGTAAGACCAGTTTCAGCTCGGAAAGCTTGGTTGACAAGCGTCGCAAAGTCTGCGCAATCATGGACAACAAGTGCGAGCTTTATATTAGGACGCAGTCCTTCACAGAATTTCTCCTGCTTGCGAGCGTCAGTGCAGACATCATCTTCAGCATAGCGGGATAAATCGAGAAATTTCCTCTGGTATTCATCCACTGACATTTTGCCCTGGGTGAGTTTGCGGAATTCCTTCTTCTTCTGGTCCATCAGACCTTGAGGAATGTGTCATGCACGGAAGGCTGACTGAAATTCCTGCCAAATGGTTACGGTCCCAACAGGCAGCATACGCCTATGGCTTTCCCACCATTGTGCAGCTGAACCCCTCAGGTGGTACGTCGCATAGGTGATGTAACTGGCAGGGGCAACATTAGCCGACTCCATCTGAAAAGCGATGTCACGGAGCCAATCATCAGCATCCATTGGATCGGTCGAGTTACGGAAGGTGGACATGTTGAGGCGCACGAATTCTTGCAGAGTTATTGGGGCAGGCTATTGATGGGCATTCTGGGTTGGAAATTGGTTCATTAGCCCAGACATGAACTGACGGTTCAGCTCAAATTGCTGCATCATTGCGGCCATATAGGGTGGAGGCGGAGGATCGTCAGCCATCCTGCCAAAACAACATGGGCAGTTTAGCAAGAACAACTGCCAAATGAATGGGGTCATTCATGATGTAACATGAGCAATGAACAAGAAATGCATTAGATACAAATTAGTAGTCATTAAAGACATACAGATCCATGCACAGAGTTGGCTACAAACGGGCAACATGAGTTCGGAAACACCCGCAGCTAGACAAACTAGGCGGCACGCAGGCATGCGGTGGAGAGATACAACAACGGAACATAGCAAAGGCTACATCAACGTCGGAGAAAATCACTGAAGTGAGGAATCTGCAGGTAACGACGCAGGGTGCCCTCGATAAAAGGATCTTGCGGCCCATGAATACTGTGAAGCAGAACCTGGCCCTTAACTCGAAGAAAGATTAATTCAAATCTCCGGGTGAATGTAATCACGAGAACCTAATGTTAGAGTTAGTAAAATCTTTAACCCGAATAGAAGAGAGATCAGAATCCCAGAGAAAGGAGAGGAATAAAAGATCCTAAACCCATCCGTTGGCGACGTGGGCCCATAAACCACACAGCCATGTTAGTAAAACAGTTTTTCAAAGACTAGACTCAACTTCGGCCAAGGAGTTGGAAAAGGGGCTTCCTACAGGCAGTCGACTCTGATACCAACTTGTGACGCCCCCAACTCAATCGAGCACTAATCATACACGCAAATGCGCATGATCAAGCCTAGGGACTCACGGGAAGATATCACAACACAACTCTAGACAAAAAATAAAATAATACAAGCTTTATATTACAAGCCAGGGGCCTCGAGGGCTCGCATACATAAGCTCGAGTTACACAAGAGTCAGAGGAAGCATCAGTATCTGAGTACAGATATAAATAGACAAGATTGCCTTAAGAAGGCTGAGCAAAATAACGACAACTAGATTGAAAAGGCGCAGGCCTCCTGCCTGGGAGCCTCCTATCTACTCCTGGTCGTCAGTCTCCACGTAGTAGTAGGCTCCATCGGGGATCTCCGGCTCCTGGGCTCCGTCATCTGATCGCAACAGACGGGTAGGGGGAAAAAGGTTGCAAAGCAACCGTGAGTACTCATCCAAAGTACTCGCAAGACTTACATCAGATCTATGCTAAGTATGCATCGGTATCAAATGAAGGGGCTGTATCTGTGGACTAGACTACAGAAATGCCAGAATAGAGGGAAGACCTAGCCTATCGAAGACTAGCATCTTGCAGCGTCTTGCAACATTAGAAGAGTGCAGATTAGCAGTATAACATAAAGTAATAAGTAATAGTAGCAATGTCCAGAGATCCTTCCTCGACTCCCTGCGAGAAACTAATCCCGGAGCTATAATATTAGTTTAGCATCACATGTATCCAGTTCTAGTTGTAGTAGATCGGGATACAACTCTGAGCGTCCTGTTATCGTGGACACGGCTATTCGAATAGATAACTTCCCTGCAGAGGTGCACCAACTTACCCAACACGCTCGATTAACTCTAGCCGGACACACTTTTCCTGGTCATGCCCGGCCTCGGCTGATCGACACGGCGTAGTCCTACCTAGGCTCCGTAGAGAGGTCCCCGCCGGTCTACATCCTAAGTGCTCAGGGGTCTTGGGCCCATCGCCCTTTGCACTCCGGGTGGTTGCGTGCAGGGCGAACCCAGGCACCACCTCTGTCCTGGATGGCGCCGGCCCAGCCATGCCGCAATGCTGAACTGGATGTCTGACAGAGCTTTCGAGAGAATCGTACGACGCCGAGTACTATCCCGCGTGGTGGTTAGTGCGAAAAGGCCAGAGGCCTACTCAGATCTCATATCCAAACTATTAGTGTATTGGGAGCTCGCGGTGACGATTAGTGACTCACGATCAGTGATCCCGTTGCCCCGTCTCGCGGACTTACGGCAAGGGTCAGGCCCATCCCTCTCCTGGGGCGGTCTACCTGCCCGGCCATGCCGCGTAATTATCTCGCGGGTACCCTCACGGTCAACCCGACTTCACATCTCTCGCGGGTATCCCTCGGGGTCGACCCGACTTCAACAAGGGACTGAGGTAAAAACATGGTAACCGTGTGTCCATAACATCAAGGGGGAAATCTGAGGAATCACCCTCGATGGATTCCCACTCGATGTATCCATCAAGGTGAACTTGGAGGAATCACCCTCGATGCGTTCACACTTGAGGGGCTGCACGACAGAGGCATCATCGGAGGTGGTGAAAGAGGAATCACCCTCGGTAACCCACAACTGACTAGCTACGCTACAGAGGTATCATCAGGAGTGGGGTAAGAGGTATCACCCTCGGGACTCGATAGTAGCTCTGCAGAGTCATACAACTAAGGGGGGTGTGCGGTGCTGTGTCGGTCTCTGCACATCGATCATGTTGATCGAAACATCCGAAAGCAAAGCATGGCAACACGGACAAGGGTGCGGGGCCACTGATGGATCACTAACCAGTCTATACTAAGCATATAGGACAACGGGTAAGGTATCAACAGCAGGTTACAAAATCAGGCTATGCATCATAATAGGACCATTCGAATACAGTAGCAAAATCTAATGCAAGCATGGGAGAGAAAGAATGGGCGATATAGGGATGATCAAGGGGGTTTTGCTTGCCTGGAAGCTCTGCTGAGAGGGGCTAGACGTCAGGAGTGTAGTCGTACTCGGGAGCAGCGTCGGTCTCGGGGTCTACCGGAGAGAAGAGGGGGAAGAAACAATAAATACAAAGCAAACAAATGCAACACAGATGCATGACATGGCAATATCGTGCTAGGGGTGACCTAACGCAGTGCTACACGTTACAGACGGAGTGGGAAAATATCTGGGAATATTTTCCCGGTTTTAGGCATCTGTCAGACAGATGAACCAGAGGGAAAGGTTCCATGTTTGCAGTGTTGGAGGCATGTGACAGGTATGTGGATGGCATATTCGGATTCGTCTTATTTTTCTGATCATTTTTCATATATAAATTATTTTCATCCGAGTTACGGATTATTTTATATGATTTTTCAAAGTTTTAATCATTTTCTGGAATTTACTGGAAATTAAATCAATTTTGAAAATACTCATGAAAATGCTAGGTGCACCCGGTCCAGTGCACCCAGCAGTGCACCAGAGGCTGACAGTGGGGCCAGTCAACTGCCCAGTCAGCAGTCAACGGGGCCCAGTGGGTCCCACACGTCAGTGACTGGGGAAGCCCAGTCAGCACGGTTGACTCGGTCAACGGGGCCGTGGGACCCGCTGGCAGCGACACAGGGGAGGGCCACGTGGCGGCTAGGTCAGCACCGGCGACCGGAGTAGCACCGGCGACCATTTCCGCGGCGGCGCGGCTCGGGAGGGCGGCCAGATTCGTCTACCGGCCACCATTTCGCGCGTGGCTGGTCGGGATCGAACGCGGGCGAAGTGGTGCGTCGAGTTGTGGCAGTGGTTCATGCGGGGGTGGCCGGAAACGACGGCGGCGACGAGCGGAGGCAGAGGTGGCTTCGGGAGCTCGCCAGGAAGGGCGCTAGGAGGCATGGGGGGACGATCTGGTGGTGGCTGGGGGCTCCTGGGAGCTCCAGGAGCACGCGACGAAGCTCGGGCATGAGCTTGGGTGGCTGTGGCCGTGACGGCTAAGCGAGGCAGCGGTGGCGAGCGTCGACGACCATGGCGAGGGCGGCTAAAGGCGACAGATCAAGGGAGAAACATGGGGGTTAAACGCGGTGCTCACCGAGGAGCACACGAGGGCTCACTGGGGGGTTTAGTAGCAGTTGACGGCGACGAGATCGACAGCGAACGGCGGCGGCGATCCGAGGAAGAAGACGACCGTTCCCGGCATCGCAGAGGCGTTGGGCTTGAGCTCGTGGTCGGAGAGGACGGAGCAGAGCTCAGCGCAGCTCCAGGGCACGACGGCGAGGCATGGGGGTGACGGTGGCTGCAGCTATGCCGGAGCCACGGCGACGTCAGAGGCGAGCGACTGCGCGAGGAAGAAAGCGGCGCGAGTGGGAGAGGGATTGGCGCTAGGGTTCGCCAGGGGAGATCGCGGGGGAGGTCTTAACCCCTCCATGGCGACGGCAGCGCCGGGAGATGGCCGACGCGTGCCCATCGCCGGCTCGGGCACGCGCGGCATCGACAGCTGCCGGAGGTGGAAGGAGGAGCCAGCTGGGCTGGGCTGGCTCCTGTGCACTTCGCGGCCCAGGTGCACAGTAGCCGCTTCTCTTTTCCCTTTTCTTTTCTGTTTTCTTTATTTCCTTTCTGTTTTGCATTTTATTTTTGCACCAACAAACTTTTGCAAAATATGGAACTTGGCCACATAAATGCACTGCAATTTTTGGCACTGCCACAAAAAGTTTGGGACTTATTTGAATTGATTTGAATTTTTCATAAATGGAAAAGTGATTAAATGGGCTGAATTGGTAATGTTTTAGTTGCTAGAGTCCAATTAAGCCAATAAGTGATGTTGATTTTCTTAACATTAATTAACTATGGAATATTCTCTAAATCATGAACTATTTTTCAGACATGTTTGTGAAACTTTAAATTTCACTTGCAATTTGAATTTGAATTCATTGGTGGAATTTGAAATGAGATATGAATCCAAAGATGATCAAGCATTGCAAACCAAAACGACTAAGCATAATCATGAGAATCACTGTAGCTCATTACATGGGGGTGTTACATAATATATATTTGTTACTACATGTTATGTTATTCTACTCTCTTCTGTTGCTGCAAGACGCTGCAAGATGCTAGTCTACGATAGGCTAGGCCTTACCCCTCTACTCTGGAATTCTGCAGTATAGTCCACAGATACAGCCCCTTCCATTTGATACCGATGCATATTTAGCATAGATCTGATGTAAGTCTTACGAGTACTTTGGATGAGTACTCACGGTTGCTTTGCTACCTTTTTCCCCCCTACCCGATTGCTGCGATCAGATGACGGAGCCCCGGAGTCAGCTGATCCCGCCGATGACTACTACTACCCAACGGAGCCTACTACTACGTGGAGATCGACGACCAGGAGTAGATAGGAGGCTCCCAGGCAGGAGGCATGTGCCTTTTCGATCAAGTTGTCGTTGTTTTGCTCAGCCTTCTTAAGGCAAACTTGTCTAATTATGTCGGTACTCAGATACTGATGCTTTCGCTGACTCTTGTGTAATCGAGCTTATGTATTCGAGCCCTCGAGGCCCCTGGCTTGTAATATAAAGCATGTATTATTTTATTTTGTGTCTAGAGTTGTGTTGTGATATCTTTCCGTGAGTCTCTGGGCTTGATCGTGCGCATTGCGTGTATGATTAGTGCATGGTCGAGTCGGGGGCGTCACAATTTACCATGTCTGGCATATTCTGGTCAGAAGCGTTAATTGGACTCGGATTTGTAACTTGCACATCCGCCTCACTAACGATTTCAGTAGGTTGAGAACTTGAAGCAACCGGCTTAAAAAAAGCATTAATCTTAATGGTGTTTGGCCCTGCTTTTCTCTTCATAGCTGCTGCTTGCGGATTGGAATGGAGTCATGGAGAATTAAGATACTGTATAAGTTTGACATAATCACATAAAAAATTTGCATCACAGATAGGAACTAATACAAGATAATAGATAATTTGCATCACAAAAATAAGAACTTGCCAACACACACAATACAGCTCTATCATGATAATTCTGGACATGTGGAAGATGGGAACTCTTCATAGAAGCATAGACCATACAGTCACAAATTACACAACCAAATTACCAAAACAGAAGAAAATTTGGAGCATCAATTCAAGTATTCGACACTGATACAGGATGAGAACAGGTGGATGAGAATCTACTTGCCCGTTCGTTGGTTGAAGCGGGGAGAATTGACAAGTGCAATAGCCAAATACCTGAATATGTGAATCAGATCGGCTGATCGATAATTCGAGAGCAGCAGGCCTAGGTCCTGGGAGCAGCCGAGCAGAGCAGGGCGACTGGGTGAGAAGGGCAAGAGGCGAGGCGACTGGGCGAACGGAGGCGAGGGCGTCGAAAACTGGAACGGCGGCTGCTACTAATCCCATGTATACGCTAATTATGGACTTAAGGTTACGATGGAAGCTAGCCAGCTAGGGAACTAGAGCCAATTCCCATCGGCCGCTTCTAGTGGGCTTTTTTCACACGGGCCTTTTTTCTTTCTTTCTACCAATATTTGACACTGAGGTAATCTGATGAGGGGCGAATACATGTGTACCTGCCTATGTCTCGTCAATTGTATTGTATGTACTTCACGTTTGCTCGATCGTTGGGGGGAGGCCAGGCCCCTGCTCGCCCCCCTGTCTCCGCCACTGTTCACCTCCATGATCAGATCGTAGAAATTTAATTTTCTTGTTACGATGATTCTCTACTTCACTCAGAAACTCCTTGAACTTTTCAAATGTTTCAGACTTGTGTTTCATTAAGTAAATATACTCATATCTACTCAAATCATCTGTGAAGGTAAGAAAATAACGATATCCACCGCGTGCTTCAACACTCATCGGATCGCATACATCGGTATGTATTATTTCCAACAAGTTACTTGCCCGCTCCATTGTTCCGAAAAACAGTGTTTTAGTCATCTTTCCCATGAGGCATGGTTCACATGTCTCAAATGATTCATAATCAAGAGATTCCAAAAGTCCATCAGCATGGAGTTTCTTCATGCGCTTTACACCAATATGACCTAAGCGGCAGTGCCACAAGTATGTGGTACTATCATCATTAACTTTGCATCTTTTGGCATCAATATTATAAACATGTGTATCACTATGATCAAGATTCAACAAGAATAAACCATTCAACAAGGGTGCATGACCATAAAAGATATTATTCATATAAATAGAACAACCATTATTCTCTGACTTAAATGAATAACCGTCTCGCAATAAACAAGATCCAGATATAATGTTCATGCTTAACGCATGCACCAAATAACAATTATTCAGGTTCAAAACTAATCCCGAAGGTAAACGTAGAGGGAGCGTGCCAACGGTGATCACATCAACCTTTGAACCATTTCCGACGCGCATCGTCACCTCGTCCTTAGCTAGTCTCCGTTTATTCCACAGCTCATGTTTTGAGTTACAAATATTAGCAACCAAACTAGTATCAAATACCCAGGCGCTGCTACGAGCACTAGTAAGGTGCACAAATATTGGCGAGGACGTTGACTGCGTTGCCATGCCGAAGGCTTCAAGTCTGTGGGCTCGCGTATTCCTGTATCTCAGGACAGCCGGCTACGACATCAAGTTCGTTGATACCTCCTTTTATTGATCCGGTAATGGAACAGAAAAGTGTATCCCGCACCTATTTCCCCAGAGGTGACCCTGGGTTATCGAACTCACGAGAGGAAGATTCCCTTGAAGCGATGGTCTCTAGCAAGCTTTTGTCAAAGTGTCAAATCCAGCTTTTGACCGGATCAAGCAAGCAAATGGTGATTCAAACACTTATAATAAAAAGAGGTATGGGTATGAGGTCTTAATGCTTACAACCATGTATTTGTGTTGGGACCAGATATGATCTTAATTTGTGCGCTGGAAGTCACCCATCGAGATGTGCTTGTTACGGATCGAAGTGGCGGATGTGTCCAAATAACATCTTGATCGACGCGAGTCCTGCATCAAGAATCAGTTGTCCTACCGCGGGCCCTATCCGTCACGCAGGGTTGCCTCAATAATTAAGATAATGAAATCAGACAAGAGCTTTGGGCGTTTAATGACTACACCTCATGTATCCCCAAGGATATGATCCATGTTACCCTAATGAACCTTACTGTCACCGGTATTCGGTATAACACTTCACGGTCTCCTTGCTCCTAGTCTCACATGTGCTCGATCTCCATGATCCTGGGTACCTGCAGGGGTGGAGGTCGCGGACAAGACAAGAGACATCTATAGAACAATTTTATTTCACACATACGGGACGTTATTTCAAATCCCTTCCATTGATCCCTACAACAAATACAGAGGGTTGCAAGGCTCATGCCTCAACCCATACCTTACCGGACTACTCACACATGGAGATCAGATCGCAAGAAGAAAACATTGAAGAACACATCTTGAAAGTTGATTAATTGCAAATATGTCTTACAATGGATGCCTTGTGCGATGCATGATTACAAGTATGAAATAGATGGGAAAGCACTAGGTGGTGATGGTGGCTATGGAGATGGAAATGGCGGCGGCTAGGGTTTGTGGATGAAGATGATGATGAAGGTGTTCTCGCTGTTGATGATGCTCTCCCCGTGCTCGTTCTGTTGACATTTCGATGGGGTCCCCTTTATAAAAGTAATACAGGTGGACAATCTGCCTTGGTTTCCATGCCATACGGGCGCTCATACAGGCACGTGCGCCCGTATGGAACGCAGTCTTTTGCACTAGTTTCGCAGAAACGTCTCATGTTGATTCTTTCCTCCTCCATTCTCCTTCCTTTCCATTCCCACACGTGATTTCTTCCCTTTTTAGCCCATTTCCCGTGGAAACACATCAAAGAGAGGATTTGGGGAATCCTTTGCACTTATAAGCATTAGTGTTAATATCGGAGCGAATATCTCTTTTTAAATGAAATATCTCGGTTTAAACAAAGGTGAATGAGTGTAAAAATATCACTCATCAGCTAGCGGAGTCCTCAGCATAAGATCAAGAAAGGTAACGAAGCCACCTTTACACACGTACACGTGCATACAGTAGCGGGGCCATGGCACCAGCGAGAAGCTGAAGCACCATGTAAGAGATACAACACAGATTTTTGGCATAATCTCGTAAACCCTTCAACCAAGTTCCTCTAGATAATTTAATCCACAAGTGCTACAAAGTCTATTAAAATTAACAACATGGGGTTGAGCATTTCAAACATCATTTCTACTATAATTTTTCTCAACTCCCAAGTCTTTGAAGACTTTCTCTTGTGCATGGTTATTCTTAGTTAAGATCATTTCATTTAAAAACAGCCCCACGACAAGTCTTGGTTGTCTAAACTAAACAGAACAAATGCTACAAAATTATTTCAGCTACTAGAACAAAACCTTTGTCTTCATTATCAAGACTTACTCCCATTTGCACATATCACACATACTACTACTACATTTACTCTAAGTATTTCAAGTGCAAAAGATGGGAGTCGTAGGACATACCTTCACGGTTGCGAGTTTACACACTTCTCTTCCTTACTCTTGCATTCCTCGTTGTCCGGCGTAGATCAACTCTTCTGAAAACAAAATGCAAACGAACTCCAAGGGGCAAAAAATAAAGAGCAAAGCAAAGTTTATTCTATTTTTTTTTGGGGGGGGGGGTTGAAAACTAACTTGCAAATGAAAAATCGCAAAGGCAAAAGCAAATAAAAACAAAGTGTTGGAACAAACCAACACGAGTGTTTTGAAGCTCCACGAGCTTAAGTACAACCTCATTGCATTTTATTCAAATCAGACCACCACATCTTGATGTCGAAGTGGTGATGACCTCCCCCAAGCTTAGACTTTTGCAAGCCCAAACCGGCAGGATCATTGTGGCGGTTGGTCAGGAGCCCATCCTTGGCTCCAGTTGGAGAAGTTCATGTTCATGTAGGCGGACGTGCCTCGAAGAGACTCGGCGAGGTTGCTCATATCTTGGATAGAGCCCTGGAGGTTGTTGAGATCCGCATAGGTGGTGTAGCTTTCTTGTTGTGACTACCTTGATTCCTAAAGAAAATGATGCTAGAGAAATGAAGAAATTTAGACCCATTAGTCTTCTAGCCTGTTGCTTTAAAGTTTTTACTAAGGTCTTAACCAACAAATTAGCTCTGATCATTGGCAGATTAGTCTCTGAACACCAAACTACTTTTATCAAAGGTAAGTGCATTCTAGAGAGTGTGGTCACTGCTCATGAAGTGATCCACTCAGTCCATTCCTCGGGCCAAAAAGGTATGGTCCTGAAGATAGACTATGAGAAAGCTTATGATAGGGTCTAACTGGATCAAGAGTATAACCCAGCAAGGTTCTATTAGGGTCAAGATGAATGGGGAGGAAAGTCATTTTTTGTCACTAATAGAGGCTTGAGACAGGTTGATATTAAGTTTGATCTCAATATGCAGATGATACCCTGCTTTTTGTAGAAAACAATCCTAGAACTGCAATTAATCTCAAACGGATCTTTACCTGTTTTGAACTAGTGTCATGTATGGCCGTTAATTACCATAAAAGTGGAATTGTTCCTATTAACCTAGAGGATTTGGAACTCTAAACCTTTCTAGATATTTTCCATTGTGTGAAAAGTGATTTCCTCATCAAGTATTTAGGGATTCCATTGCACTATGATAAGCTTAGGAGAGAGGATTTACAACATTTAATTGATGCTTTACTTGCCAGGATGGTTGGGTGGAGAGGGAAGCTTCTCTTTCTACTGGGTAGAGTGGCTCTAGTCAAAACTTGTTTAGCAAGTATTCCCATTTATATGATGCCCTTTTTAAAATTCCCTAAGTGGGCTATCTCTCTGATTAATTCTCAGTTAGCCAATTGTTTGTGGAGTGATGGTAAAGGAGAGCAAAAAAATTCATTGGCCACAACATTCAGGATATGAATTTATGCCTTATAGGTTCCTGGGTGAAGAGATATATCTTTAGTGAAGGCTCTTTATGGAAAAAAGTGATTTATGCTAAATACAATACTAAGAGGCCTAATATACTCTGTTGTCATGATCCACATCCCTCCCAGTTTTGGAAATGGGTTAAGTGGGCCATGAAAGCAGTTAGGTTTGGCTACAAATGGCCTATATGGAATGGTAGGGTTGTGCTTTTCTAGGAGGATGTTTGGTTTGGAAATTCTCCTTTAGCAACCCAATTTTGGGATTTATATTGTGTGGTTAATGATAAGAACAAGACAGTAGTTGAGACCTAGGATGGGTCAACTCCCAAATTTTCTTTTTAGGAGGAATTTTGATGAGGAGCTCATGACACAATGGTTTTTGGTGGAAGCTATTGCCAAATCTATTGTCATCTCTGAGCAAGAAGATAATTTGATCTGACAATATGAATCTATTGGCATTTACTCTTCAAAATCTTTATATGCTATGGTTAATTTTAGGGGTGTCCAGCCTGTCTACCTCCTTGCGGTATGGCAGCTCAAAATACCACCCAGAGTTCAGGGTTCTCTTATGTCTCTTCTCGCAAAATAAAATCATGACATGTGATAATTTGCGTAGGAGAGGCATTCCCAAACCCTTAGAATGTGTACATTGTACTGAAATTGAATCAGTACACCATTTGTTCTTTGAATGTGTTGTTGCCAGATTTATATGGAATGATGTATTACAGATCTTTAATAGAATCTTTAGTAACTTTAGTGAGTTGGCTTCCTACTGGCTCCGTAACAAGATATTTCTGCATTTGAATGTAGTTTCTTTAGTTGTCCTTTGGGGACTTTTGGAATTTTAGAAATGATCTTGTTTTTAATAGGAGTAAATGGATTTCTATCAAATAGGTGTGGCAAAGAATAGTGCAATACATGGGGGATTGGGCAAAGCCTCACAAGGAACTTTTGACTGATGAAACTGCACAATTCCGAGAACTGTCGATGATGAAACTAAGATTGCCACTAGAGCTGGAACGGATTGAGATGCCATGAATCTCAGTCCCAACTGTCCTGGTTGAAGGCTACTCGTGGCGCGGCACATGGGGGGAGCTACTTTGGACGAGCTAAGAAGGCACCCGAAGATGGCTGATGAAGTGCACGTTATCATTGGGTCCATGACTGAGCTCTGTTAGATTTCCAGCTGTATGTTGACCCCTGCGTCAGTCCATTTTTCTCTTGTTTTCGCTTAAATCTGTATTACGGCCAATTGAACTTTAGTTGGGTTGCTTTTCTTTTCTCTTTGTACTATCCTTGAGACCTGAGACCTGTCGTTTAGTCCAGCTGAGTGGTGTATGTTTGTTCGTTTTATATATGAAAATGGAGCTGGGGGTGCCCCTTTGATTGGAAAAAAATTGTGCCGACCCATGTAACCTTTTGCCAGTTCACATTTTGGGAAGTTTCTAGATGTTTTCAGTTTGGTTTTTTCCTTTTGTTTTTCTTTTCTGCTGTATTTTCTACCAATTTTGTTCATTTTTCTATTTCGATTTTCATTCTTTTTTTGATTGGTTTCTTCTTTTTCATTTTTTCTTTTAAAACTCGTGAATAGTTTTTGGAGTTCATGAATAGTTTTCAAATTAGTGGAAAAAAAATCGAACTCATGAACTATTTTCAAATTCATGGAGCTTTTAAAAGTTCGCAATAAATAAATAAATCTGTGAACAATTTTTAAAATTCATGACCATTTTTCCAAATCTGCATTTTTTCAAATTCGTGAACACTTTTAGTAATTTGCAAACAATTTCAAATTCATGATTTTTTTTTAAAATGAGAATTTTTTGCAAATTTGTGAATTTTCTCACAAAATCAATGATATTTTTTTAACACCCACGAACTTTCTTTTGTACATAATATGAACATATTTTAATTTTAGAAAACCGTTTGCCGGTTTTGTCAGTGAACTACACAACAGCATAAGAAAAATCCAAGAGAAAAAAGCGAGTGCATGGCAAAAAAGCAGGTGAGTAAGAGAAGCGCGCGAGCGGGGAGCGGCTTTGTATCGCTTTATGCCAGACTGAAGCTCGTCTCGCCACAGTGGTGCTACTAATGGGCCGACCCAAGTGACTCACGCAGGTTAGTTTTTTTTTCTCTATTTTACATTCGTTATTTTTTAGTTTTTTTCATATTTTCAAAAATATTCTAAATTATTATATTCCAAAATATAAATTAAACTAAAATTTTATAAATCAAAAAATAATAACAAATGTTAAAATAGTGTGAAATAAATTGGTAGCGTAATATTTTTTTTCTAAATGATAGCAATAAAATTTGTGACATTTGAAAAATATTCAGGCGTTTAAGAAAAATGTACGTGTCATATTTAAAAATGTTCATGCAATGTAAAAAATGCTCGTGTAATTTTTTTTAAATGTTTCATATTATTAAAAAAATGTACGTTGCATTTTAAAAAATCAGTCAGTTCAAACAAATGTTCGTGAAATTTTTAAAAATGTTTATATAATGTACAAGAATGTTTGTGTAGTTTTAAAAAATGTCGCATCATTGAAAAAAAAGGTTTCAACGTGTATTTGAAAAAATTTCAAAAAAGTATTTAAAAAAATGTTAATTATGTATGCAATATGTTTTACATGTATACCAAAAATGTACAATGTGTATGGGAAATATAGACATCAAAACATATATTTTTCAAAAAATGTTATTAATGTGTTTGAAAAATGTTAACGTTTATACAAAATGTTAATGATGTATTGAAAAATGTACAAGTGTGTGGAAAAAAAGAAAAATGAAATTAAAAAATCAAGGAAAATCGAGAAAAAAAAACAAAGAAACCCAACCAAAAATGAAGAAAAAAGAAAACAAATAGCAAAGAAACCCGATGCAAACAATGGAAACAGTGAAAATTGATGCTACAGTACTAGACTGGCACACGACCCTGGACGTGAGGCAAGACCTACCTACGTCTCGTAACTTGTGAGGAATAGCTCTCGTGGCGCGAGCGAGCATGGCTGCAGGGCGCTAGCGGGTGCTATAAAGCCTAGTTGGCGCCGAAGGCGCCAATTAGGGGCTTACCACTAATTGTGCTTCATGCATCCGATGACAAACCGTGGCGCCCCAGAAAACAATACTCAGATAAGCACGACCTAGATCTGAAATAGTTTTGCGGCCATACATGAGGTCATCCATTATCGCTCCCGCCTCAGTTCTATCTGATGCAACATAAACCAACGACCTAGCTCGCTCATCTAATCTTGCCTTCGAAGTCTCGTTTATATATCTATAAAAGTATGAGTTTGGTGAATCCGTATGACCTCAACCATTTAACCACGTATACCCGTCTAGATTAAAGACTTCCGACAATACACCGATGTCCCATGAAATAAAATTGCAACCAGGTCCCTAGAGAGCCAAGTAAACCCAATCTCCAACATGAACGAAGAACGTGCCTCTATTGCCGGAACCGGTTTGAAATTGTATCCCGCAGTCAAGAAGTCGTCGTGCACTCATGCTAAGGTTTAACTGGACCAACGCCTTGGAGAAGAAGCCACAATCAAACACTATATAAACCTTGTGTAGATAAAAAAATCCGAGAGCGGAACCATCTCATGGATAAAACCTCAACCAGCTTTGACAAGACGGCGGAGAGAACGTTGTTGCGATAGAAAGGGCAGACGAACCACCAGAGAGCAAACCAATGTGATAGGGAGACAACTAATGGGAGAAAAGGAGGCCATAGCCTGTTACCTGCCGCAAAAACGGTGAGGAAAGCATCACCTCGATTCCCAACGGCCAGCCTTCCACTATCGGTGACATTGGCTCCTCACAACAACACCACCGCAAAGAGCAAGGAGAATAGCACCATTACCTCATCACCAACACAGAAGACACATGAAGTGTCTCCTCAGATTCGAAGGACCTGGTGCGGCGCAGACGCCGCCTCCCATATTCAACACCGAAAGTCGAGAGAACCACCGCTTTCATGGGAGATATGGAGAAAACTTATTCATCGCCGCCATCGCCATTGCTGGAGCCAAAGTCATAGACAGACAAAGGCCTAACTAAGACACATATAAAACTGAGTGCACACATAACATGGGGTTCCCATTCCTCCCGCCGGGCGGCACAGATGAGGAGGCCGGAGTCCGGGGCGCCTGCTCCCTCCTCTCATTGGGTTGCCTCTGGTGTCCAGGGCTTCACCGTGCTATCCACGTCAAAGTGGTAGATTTTAACACTATCGTAATATTCTTGATCTTGAGTCCAAAAGGAGTCTAGGAATAAAATTCAAGAAAAAACAAATACAATGAATGTTATATTAAAATAAACGAACGACCGATCAAGCCATGTGACTTGTACGTCGAGCATTAATCTATGTAAAATATATGTATAACTATGCATAGAATAATATATTGTACCAGTACAATTATTAATAGTGGGAACACCCATGCCAAGTACAGGACTTGAACCCGTATGGACGGGCCGACCAAAAAAATATAATCATGTTAAGATTAAATTTCACACAATATGCCGCTTATAGATACTGGTTTTTTTTCTTTCAGAAAATAGTCAATAAGTATATTTGAACACATCACTTACCATGCCATTGCATGACGAGAGAATGCTTACATTTGCTAACTTTTCCCGTGGCAACAAACCGGCACGCCACTAGTTTGTTTACGCACACTATATTAACTCCTGGACGTCCCAAGTATACGAGACGCTCACGTGCGAAAGAGTCAGCGTCTAGCACTCTTTGGATGTCTGAAGATGCCCGAGGATTTCACCACTTGGCACGTGCGTAATTATTTTGACAAGCGAAATCTTGTGGAGGTCTCAACCTGACGAGGCGGCAGTGGACTATCTCGTCAGCATCCAAAAAATCACCATGCACCAACACAAAATGGCGAATCAATGGTTCGCGCGTCACGTAGCCCGGGTCAAGTCGACCCCCGAATTAGGTTCCACGTCCACGTGATTCCACGTCTGCCGAAAACCAAATGATGTACCGCCACTCTCTCTCTCTCTCTCTTTCATACACGGACGCATTCGGGAGGTACGACGCGACTTGCGACATCTGTCGAAAAGGCGAACCAACCCGTGGTTGAATGGTTAGGAGGACAGTGATATCCTCAGCCTATCAGAATTCAAGTCCTGATGCTCGCATTTTCCTAAATTTATTTCAGTATTATCGACGATGTGCGTTTAGTGGAAAGAGATGTTTTCATCGACTACGAGACGTTTATGGTGAATTCGTAAATCTCAAGATGATATGCTATCTTAGTCTCTCGAATGTGCTCATAGAGGTAGAATGTGCGTGCGCGCGTTCATGGGATGGGTTTATGCGTGTATATACAAGCGTTTGCGTTTGTACTTATAAAAAAAGACATCTGTCGAAAAGGAAAAAACGGAGAAGACGGGACGTGCGATCGGTCGGCCTCGGATCCCATCAGACAGGAAAATACCGGCCGGTATGCCGTACGAGCGCCCAACCACCCGTGGTCCGTGAAACGTGCCGCACGCACGCACGCACGCACGCCCCCCATGATGCGATCGAACGCCTCGTGCGTACGCCTCCGACGCAAACCAAACGCATGGCATCGGCCTCGCGCGTACGCCTCCGTCTCCGTCGCGGCCTCGCGCGTGGGGCAGCAAGTAGGGTCACGTCCCACCGCACCGCAGGCACGGGCGGGCCGCGCGGGCGAGCCACACCACGGCCATCCCGCCGCGCGGCTGCTCCTCGTCCGCACGACGTGACGCCGCGCGGTGGCCCACTGGATCTTCTGTCCGCTCTACGTGCCTGCGTCCTGATGCGCGATTTCGATTTCAGATCTGTTCCTGCCCTCTCGTTGGGTGGGCCGGCGACACACGTACTGAGGGATCGTTT
Source organism: Elymus sibiricus (assembly GCA_039707655.1). Classification (NCBI taxonomy): domain Eukaryota; kingdom Viridiplantae; phylum Streptophyta; class Magnoliopsida; order Poales; family Poaceae; genus Elymus; species Elymus sibiricus. The sequence continues at coordinate 346,909,745 of CM077668.1, forward strand.
GCGCGAGCAGCGCGACTCGTGTCACACATGCACAGGTCGTCGCACAGACGAGATCTATCGTTCGACTGGCTTTGGGTTAGTTATACTACCAAAAGGGCCCGTGCGTTGCAATGGGAGAAAAAGAAATCATAATCGCCAATGACTAAGACCATATTTTTGTCCATCCGAGATACCCTATCTCTATCTCTCTCTTTTTGTGAAAAAGACCCTGGCATTAAAAGAAACATCGAACAGTACAAAACACCTCAACAAAAACGAAAATTACAACGAAATCCTTGAGATGCCCTTCGTCTTCAACCTCCAGACCGTGTCCACGGCGCGCCGCCGCTGCCGCGCCACCCTGAGCCGTCCTGACGTTGTTGGTTGCGGACGGGAAGTCGCCGAACGGGTCTAGAAGACCACATCCATCCTGGAGACGAAGAAGAAGGAATAACCCTCGATGAAGCTCCTTGACGATCCGAGATCCCCACAGCCAGAAGAAATCCTCGAGAACCACACCACTCCCACAAGCTTCTCGACGTCGCCGCCGAGATGGGACTGAAGCCGGGAAGACTTTATTGAACGAGGCGTCGCTGCCACCATCTGAGTGCCACCCCAACAAACCTAGACCCTAACACCAGAAAACAATGCCAACCCTAACTACCTGCCGGAGCCAAAGCACCGAGGTCCCCCCACCCCCAGCCGCCGCCGGAGCGGCAGATGGAGGCAGGGACCAACGGCTTCACCGGCGGAGGGAGGGGCAGCGGTTTCTCCTCCTCGTTCGCCTCTCTCGTGCGGTTGGTTAATTAACTCGTCCTTGTTCTCACTGAGACATTCCTAAGAGCATTATGTTCACAAATGCAAAACATGTTCTCCAATTTTGAATTTATTTACAAATTAGCAGTGCTCGGAGATAATTTATGTATTTATTTTCTTTGGCGTCCAGGCATATATGTTTCCGCCGTGTGTGTCCTCACCTATGTAGTCAGGATGAGTATGTCAAAAACACAAACAGATGCAAAATCCAACTTTAAAAAAAATGTAGGACCAAACCCGTCAATCGTGTGCATGCATGGAGAGAATCAAGCAATTTATTCCTATTCTAGCTAATCCCTCCTGTTTCTTTAATCTGGTTGTTTGCACGTCGAGAATAATCGATTCGGTGAGTGTCCAGCCTGCTTGGGCGCCAGCCGTCTCGCGCGTGGGCGACGCGCGTCGTCTGGCCCCTCGCACCGCTGTTCCCTCCAACCTTATCTTCTCAGCCCGTCCTCATGCTCGTCTCTCCCCCACGCTTTTTCCCCATCCCCGATTTCCTTCCTCTCTTCTTCTCTCTCCGTTCAGCGCCTCATCCTTCGTCCACGCGCTCAGCGCCCGATCCACCCCTCCCGCGCTCGCACGCCGCCCCACCGGAGCACCAGCGCCTCCCCGCAGCGCACCTCTCCTCCTCCCTCCTTTCTCTTTCTCCCCTGCCTCTCAATTTTTTTCCTTTTCCCCTGGCCATGAGCAGGAGCCTCGCTGCTGCTGCCACCACCACCACGGGCGTCGCCGAGCCGCCGCTCAAATCCGCGGGATCCGTGTCCCCAAGCCGCCGGCGTCCCGTCCTCCGCCCCGGATCTGGTTTCTCCACGCCGTTCCGCCTCCCCTGCGACCGGCGCCGCCACCCTCTGCGCCTCGCCTACATTCGTGAGGACAACAACGTCAGCGCCGCCATCGACCGTCCGGACTGTCCCTCGGACTCGCTCGCGTGGGCCGCACTGCGCGTGGGCCGCCGCGCGGGCAAGCAGGTCCTCGCGCCAGCGGGAGCGACAACGACAGGGACTACTCTTTACGTTCGCTGCCGATGTATAAAAGTTTATAAAATGAAAAAAACGATTCGTCCCGACTTAAACAGGGACTGCGGGTTGATTTCTCAGGAACAGAGGGGCTTTTCTGCAAAATCGTCGACGACAGGTGTACGGACATAAGCACTCCGTGGTTTAGTATTAATTAATTATTAATTATATATAGGTAAAGATATCGCAAAACAGACTGGTTTTGGTTAGCTATATTATGGTTAATTGCTAGGAGTAGGTACGTGGATGCAAAGTACAGTAACGGGCAACAACCTTTTTCAAAGGCAGGGTGTGATTCCGTGATTGAATCCTATCTTTTTCTAAACACTAGTAAGCTTGCATGTGCAACGCATGTCTTGGCTAAAGATACATCTATTCCCAATCGAAAACACTTTGTTTGTAGTTATATTTCTTCACGGCAGAATTTTGCACGTGCAACACTGCTATAAGCTTAGCAAGAAATTTTCTCGGTCCCCTCTTAAACATATGTGAACAAAATAAGCTACTAATCTCCTCTTAAATCAGACCAGTGCTCCCTTGATCAATAATCGGAGCACTCCTGCACAACAACCTCAACGGCAATCTTACTTCTCTTTATCGGTCGCTCACCATTTGTGTCGCCATCATTGATGACATCTTCGCCACACTACACCGGCTCTGGCAGCCATGAAGACGATGGTAGATTCCGTGGGACTGTTGCGCATGGTACCAGGCCAAGCGGTTCACTCCAACCATGAAAGCGACCACCTGCAAACATTGAATAGTCATTATGTGTTGCAAAGCAACTCGATCACATATGTATTGGTTGAAGTTTCACGGCTGTAGTGGCGAAAAATAGTCTTAGTTGTTGCATAGAACAAGAAGGATCTGATGCTTCAATATCGAGCAAAATAGTGCACTATGCTCACGAGTATCGAGCAACATATTTTCTCTCACATTCTCTGTTGGTTTGAAAGCATGGTTGGCTGAATACTCCTAGACCGGGGTTTGAAATATTCTACAAAGGCAGTTTTAAAGAATCTTGTAATGATGTGTGAACACATCATATTGTCAAAAATAATTACAGTACACAATAAGCAGGCAAGGAACCATGCCATGATTTCTGATCTTCTGTATATACTTCCAATTTTGGACAAATGGTAGGCAATAATTACGTTCAGAAACCAATTTGTAAAACAAGGCAACACAATGTGGAATTCACACTTCAGTCGTAACAGGTGAAGAATGATTACCAATATTAAGGACACCACTTATAGACATTAAGGATATTATAGTATAAATATAGCCTGACTCCACCCTCCTTAAAGTTTGACTAATTTGAATTACATAGGTGGTGGGGCATATTTATATCAAGTCATAACTAATACATCTGTATAAATGTTTTCTCTACATTCGATCTATATTACAAGGCTAGCATCTTTTACTGTTGCACAGAATTGAAATCTAAAAGGAAGGTCACATTACCAAGAATTCAACTTTTGATTGATAAGCACTAAGTCGAGAGCCAAGCAATATGCAAAATTGGGAACCATAATCTCAAAAATCTTTTACCACCCTCGTCCATCTCGATGAAAGATTAAAATAACTATAGAAAATATAGGTGGTACAAAATCTCGTACCATGACATCACAAGCTCAACGATGGCACAAACGATCGACTAAGCTGATGATAACTGTATACCATGCAGATTGTAGACTTTCGGAATTAACTCCACCAGCTGGTAACAAAACATAACATGTGTGTCCTAATTCCTAAATGGTCGTTGAAGGCCTACAATGATCAGAGGACCAGTCCTCTTCTTATGGTTCTATCTACAGGGATCCCAGTCTGTTGACAGAATCAACATGCATGTGGCCTCAAAACAGAAAGAATCATTGATTTGATAGGTAATACTTCAGTTCTAGCCAACAACAGGATAAATCATGGCAATATTTTGTATGGACAGGTTTGATAGCGATCAAAACGTACCCAATATGCATAACCTTTGGCCTGCGATCCAAACGCATCCAAATGCCCGAGCTCCCGCAGCTCCAAGCCGCCGCCGCCGCCGCCGCCCCGTAGGCTCGCTTCGCCGCCGTGCGCCGCCTCTCACCGGAGACCGTCGCAACCGGAGGTTCACCGTCAAGGCCGCCACGCCCCTGCCGTTCGTCCTCTTCCTTCCTTCTGTTCTTCTATATCTCCTCCTCACCTTCGAAGCTCTCTCTCCCTGGAACTGCAGCAGGCCATGGAGAAGCTCAGCCGCCGCCGCCGTCCATCAGACTCGCCGGAGCCGCCTGTCATACAAACATCATTTAATGGCAACCGAGTCTGCATATAACCCTGCATGATTTACTACCTCAGCTATGCTCTATTATAATAGTTGATTAGAGTTATTAAACCCCCAAGAGTATATGAAATGGGCATGGCTGTACAAAATTTATACATAAGCTATACCCTGTTCCCGGAGTTGCAATCATTAGGTTGAGAAGGAACAAAACCAAATGAGATGCCTGGTGCATAATTTTCTAGCTGAGAGCCAATCAGTATGGCATCTACGTCTATGTTAGGAGGTACAATCTGCAGTTTTATGTATGATTTGGACATACCATTTGCAGTGGTGCTGAAGCTTTCCTGGCAGATTTGACAATTAGCCTCACCAATCAGGTTTTTCATATCACTGAAGAAAAAAGAATGCCATCCAGTATCAACCAACTAACAGGAAAAATACGTGAAGATGGAAATAACATCCGGCATTCAACACTGCTCACATGATTGCAGAATGGGCAGGAAAAGACCATATCGAGCTTGTCCATCCGCCTTCCTCTTCCCCATGGTTCAACTTCTCTTCTTCCTTTCAAAACCTACGAAGAGCAGCGGTTAGAATCTACCTATCAAATGATGAGAAGATATTTAACACACTAATGGAGTTGCTAGCCGCGAAGAAATCAATACTTTATACAGTATCTTCTAAACAAATACTGAAATTCGTAAAAGGCACCAAGCTATGACGCATCATTCTTTGTAAAAGCAACCGAAATTCGTAACCACGCAAGATGAAGATAGCAAATCATACACAAATCATCCCGAAGACGGAATCCAGGAACACAACAGCATGTATGATCGTGCCATGGACACTACACCCAGGGCGGATCTGACCCAGAAATTGCGAAGGTCCCATCCCCACCCTAGTGGGATTGACCGATTGAATTAGCAAGGAGGAGAATTGATGCTGTGAAGAAGCAATCACACAACCTAGCTGCTCATCCATACCTCAAAGGGAGGGAGGAGACCCGGTGGCCGGGCGAAGACCGGCACGGGGTGGAGACCGCAGCAGCAGGACGTCCCTGGGGTGTAAGAAGAAGGGGAACGACGACCGCGTCGGTGCTCGAGAGGCCCGAAGAAGGGGGCCCGGATCGAAAAGGCGGGCCTTCGAAGCGCTCTCTCTCTGGAACTGCAGCAGTCCATGGAGGAGCTCAGCCGCCGGCGCCGCCCTTCCGACTCGCCGAAGCCGCACGTCGTCGATCCGATCCGGCTGCCATCCGCCAGATCCATGCCAGCCCCGCCGGAGCCCACGCCTCCCTGCATCGAGCTGCCGCCGCCGCCCCGCGTTACCCGGATCGCTCGCCTGCAATCAGGTATCTGTTTGCCATCGGGTTGTGTTTTTTTCCTTGGATTAGCGAAGCGATGTATTGGGGTGGAGAGAGGAACGTTTGGTCCGGCAGAGTTTTCGGGCCAGTTCTTTCCGCCTCATAATTCTGGAAACTGCCTACAGAATTGTCTGCCCACAGAATTGCTGTCCAGTTCTTTTCTGTGATTCTAGCCTGTGATTGTTGTATGAGTTGTCTGTTCAAATGTTTGTAATGCCCCTAGATTGAAGTGAGTGATGAATTGGTAACACTTAGTTATTTCGGTCAGTTTCATGTCTAATATGAACACGAAAACGAGTTGCAAATCTCATAAAATATATAATATTACAATAGTTTCTCCCGAAGCGCTCATTAAACTTAGTAAACAAATTAGCTTGTCCTACATCGGACAAAGTGATGTTTCCTATGGCGCGGTGGTTTGCTCGCACCTCCTCTACGCACACATCCATATATATGGAATGAGCCGCAGCATCCCAAATTGCTTTCTGCTTCCCTTTATCCATCTACAACATTCACATGTCAATGTTTTAATCTATAGAAGTACATTCCTTACAGATTGTTCATACAATTTTTTTGCTAAATGTTGCATATCCAAACTAGTAAATACAATTTAACTAACAAGTTAACATACAATTATTTTACTGCATTCCAAATAGGTGGTGGCTGGCAGAGGGGCATATTCGAATACAATTTAACTAACAAGTTAACATACAATTTAACTAACCAGTAAACCTATTCCAATTTTTTTACTGCAGCCAACAATCCATATTCGAATAATACAGAGAAGAAAAGAGGCACTTGATACATGAGAGGGAGACAGAGGGGCAGCATATCCAAACCTTTCTAATTTTTTTACTGCATCCGTCAATCCATATTCGAGGGAGACAGAGGAGACAGAGGGAGACAGAGGGGAACTCACCAGCAACGGGCGCGGTGGTGGCTGGCCGTAGAGGAGACGGGGCAGCTGGGCGCGGTGGTGGCGGCCTGCTTCCGGGCGGAGGGAAGGGAGGGCCGGCCGGGGAGGATTTGAGAAGGAGGGCGGCCGGGTCGGGGCGGTTCGCGTTGGAGCTTGGGCCGGGCGGGGAAGGACTTGAGGAGGGGCGGCCGGGCAAGGAAGAGACGATGAGGAGGGCGGCCGGGTCGGGGCGGTGTCCTGCTTCTGTGGTGAGCAGCAGCGGCGGGCGGCGGTGGGGAGCAGCCTGGCGGCGCCAACCCTAGCAGAACGGAGGTTGGGGATGAAAGGAGTGTGCGGGCACAGGAGGAAGGAGTTGCGCTCGGGTCTGTTGGGTCGGGGAGTGGCATTTTGGCCGTAATTTCAGTGCCCAATAGGGGTACTTGTTTAAAACGAACAGTTTTATTTTGAGGGATTGCCCAGAATTACGAGAATTGCCAAAAATTGGTCATTCTAGATTGCACTTGCAATTGTGAGATGATTGTGGACAATTCCTGGGGCAGAGATGAGTTCTTTTGTAATTATGATTCTCTGGGCAGTAATTCTTCACAATTAAGCCAAAAGAACTGGCCCTTCGTCCGCTTGGGCAAATTGCTAAACGCAATTCTGGCTGAGGGTTAGTATAATTTTAATGGTTAGATCAAATTAAGTGGTTCTGATCGTGAGGCTGTAATTGCTATGTGTACGTTAGGCTTGATGGAAATATGCCCTAGAGGCAATAATAAAGTTGTTATTATTTTATATTTCCTTGTTCATGATAAAGGTTTATTATTCATGCTAGAATTGTATTGACCGGAAACTTAAATACATGTGTGAATACATAAACAAATACCGTGTCCCTAGTGAGCCTCTACTAGACTAGCTCGTTGATCAAAGATGGTTAAGGTTTCCTAACCATAGACATGAGTTGTCATTTGATAACGGGATCACATCATTAGGAGAATGATGTGATGGACAAGACACATTCGTTAGCTTAGCATATGATCGTTCTGTTTATTGCTACTGCTTTCTTGAATGTCAAATACATGTTCCTCAGACCATGAGATCATGCAACTCCCGGATACCGGAGGAATACCTTGTGTGCTATCAAATGTCACAACGTAACTGGGTGATCATAAAGATGCTCTACAGGTATCTCCAAAGATGTCCGTTGAGTTGGCAAGGATCGAGACTGGGATTTGTCACTCCGTGTTTCGGAGACGTATCTCTGGGCCCTCTCGGTAATGCACATCATAAGAAGCTTGCAAGCAAAGTGACTAAGGAGTTAGTTACGGGATGATGTATTACGGAACGAGTAAAGATACTTGCCGGTAACGAGATTGAACTAGGTATGGAGATACCGACGATCGAATCTCGGGCAAGTAACATACCGATGGACAAAGGGAATTACGTATGTTGTCATTGCGGTTCGATCGATAAGATCTTCGTGGAATATGTAGGAACCAATATGAGCATCCAGGTTCCGCTATTGGTTATTGACCGGAGAGGCGTATCGGTCATGTCTACATCATTTCCGAACCCGTAGGGTCCGCACGCTTAACGTTCGTTGACGATATAGTGTTATATGAGTTGTGTGAATTGGTAACCGAATGTTGTTCGGAGTCCCGGATGAGATCCCGGACGTCACGAGGAGTCTCGGAATGGTCGAGAGGTAAAGATTTATATATGGGAAGTCATATTTTGGGTTCCGGAAAAAGGTGCAGTTTTTTTGGTATTGTACCGGGAAGCTTCGAGAAGGTTCCGGAGGATTCCGGAGGAGTCCGGAAGTCCACAAGTGGGTCCACCACGTCCCAAGGGCTGGCATGGGCTAAGGGGAGGCGCCCTGGCCTTATTGGGCCAGGCGCACCAAGTCCTCAAAAGCCCACGCAGCTAGGGAAGGAAAAAAGGGAGAGTCCTAGTAGGAATAGGATTGGACTTTGGAGTCCAAGTCCACGCGTTTACTATTCACAGTTACTGTTCACGTGGCACTATTCCTTCTACTCCAAGCCCCTACACATATATAAATAGAGGAGAGGGGCGCCCCAAAGGAGACACAACATTGTCTTAGCCGTGTGCGGCGCCCCCCTCCACAATTCCGTCCCTCGGTCATATTTTCGCAGTGCTTGGGCGAAGCCCTGCGGAGATAGCATCACCATCACCGTCACCACGCCGTCGTGCTGCCGGAACTCATCCACTACCTCGCCGTCTTGCTGGATCAAGAAGTCGAGGACGTCACCGAGCTGAACGTGTGCTGAACGCGGAGGTGCCGTACGTTCGGTGCTCGGTCGGTTGGATCGTGAAGTTGTTCGACGACATCAACCGCGTTGTTCTAACGCTTCCGCTTACGGTCTACGAGGGTACGTAGACACACTCCCCCTCTCGTAGCTATACATCTCCATGGATAGATCTTGCGTGTGCGTAGAAATATTTTGTTTTCCATGCAACGTTCCCCAACAAGGCTGGGTGTACTTAGCGATGAATATGTTTGCTTGTTTAATAGTAGTATAGAAATATCAAAAGAACAACCCTGAACTTAGAGCATCTACAGCCACGCACCTTAAATCCGTCTCAAACGCCCGGACGGGCTGACAGGTCACAAAAAATCGATCCAGCCGGGCGCCTCATACGGGCCTCAAACGCTCGGACTGACCGGCACCCCTCATATCCAGCCCAAATCTAGGGCGGATATGGGGCGGCCCGGGCGCGTCCGCCTGACAAGCCCGGCCCACCACCGACCCCACGACTGTCCCATAAAAAAACCCCATCCGGCTCATCGCTCCGAAACCCTAGCTCACTCCCACTCTCCTCTCTCGCTCCGTCCTCTCCTCTCCCCACACCGATTCCGATCGAATCCGACGCAATGTCGAGCTCCGGCAGCCGCTTCGACTCCGACCTGGATCCAGACTATGAGCTGGCCCTCCGCATCGCCTTGGAGCGGTCCAAGGTGGAGACCAGGGGCAGCTCCGGATCTGTAGCGTCGCCGCCGACGCAGCTCCCCCGTCGGCGCAGCTTGGACGCCGGCGCTGGCCCCTCCCGGCCCGTGCGCAGCTCCGACAGGCCTGCGCAATCCGCGCCTCCCCTACGCCGTCCCATGCCCGCGCCGGCTGCTGCTCACCCACGTGGGCAGCAGTGGGTGCTTGTGCCCGCTCAGCCGGCCCGGACGCGCACGCCGGAATCAGAGGCGTGCGTCGCCCGCCGCGAGAGGCAGAGGGAAAGGGAGAGGAAAGAGGAGGAGCAGTCCGTGCGCCGTTGCCGCCGCGAGATGCAGACGGAGCCCGACGAGGACGCGCGGCTCGTCGATTGGGTCTACCGCCGGTCGCTTACGACCGCGAAGACGGACGCGCGGCGGCTCCACCGGAAGAACGCCAAGGCGCTCCGAATTGCCATTGAGCAGTCCGAGCGCGAGGCGGCGGAGGCAGCCGCGGAGGCGGCTCAACTCGCGAAGCTCAAGCGGCAGCAGGGCAGGGCCATCCGGCGGTTGAAAGGCCTCATCATCCTCTCCGACGACGACGATGACCACGGCTCCTCGTCTGACGGCTCGGACGATCCGCCACCAGCCGGCGACGACTACAGCTGCGCCGGCGACCGGAAGGGCAAAGGGCCGGCGAGGAGGAAGTGGTGAAGCTCCGCCGTCTCCGTCTTTAATTTCAAGTCTTTAGTAATCTAGTTTAAACTTGTCCTTCGTTTATGTGAATTATGTGAACTTTGGCTATCTTTTGGACATCCGTTGGTGATCTTTTGATGATCGGAATGTGCATTTCTATGTCCGATTCCATGTCTGTTTGATGATCTACGTTGTTTAGTTATACGTTGCATGCTTAGTATGGATATGAGGTACCAGATATGAGATACACGGATGTGGACGACAGAATTTGAGGAGTGCCCGGTCACTGCCCGCGGACGCGCCTGAACGCGTCCGCGGGCGTTTGAGGGGTCATATTTGTCGTATGCGGCTGTAGATGCTCTGACGCCTTAGTTTAAGTTATAACCCTGAACTTCAATACAGGTTAGAGCAAAACCTCAACTCTCATCCGTGTAAATTATCCCCCTTCGCTTGACCTAAATGTGGTTTTTGATCAAAAATTGACCAATAATTTGAAGTGTCCCAAAAAAAATGTTTTCTTTTTTTTTGTAAAATCGACACTACAGTCCTGACCAATTTGAAAAGGGTTCACACTTTTTTGACAAATCAATTAAAAAATACAGTAGAAATTCAATTTTAGGCCCTTTTTGGACAAATTTCGACCAAAAAATCGAACTGTCGAGAAAAAATGAAAAACCGGTCAAAATTTTGTTCACTTTTTTGGACACTTTGATTTTTTGGTCAAAAATTGACAGATTAGTTGGTCAAAATCGGTCAAATACCTACCACGTATGACAAAACCACCTTTAGGACAGGGGGGAGGGTAATTTAAATGAATTTGAGAGTTGAGGGTTGTCTAACCGGTATTGAAGTTCTGGGTTATAAATTAAATTATGGAGAGAGTTTAAGGTTGAAATATGCACTTCTCTCAAAAAAATAGAGATATTACGGTCACTTTGTCGCCAAATGCAACGTGCTTATGCATCTCAAAATTTCCTGTGAATTCCATTGGTACAAACCGAACAAATCCTATAGGAAGAATTCCTAGGAATAAACCAGTTCAAAATTACTATGAATTTCCTTTACACCAAATAGGCCCAAATAGTGTGGCTGCATAATTCTATTTTTCGACTTAGGTCTTGTACATTTTTTTTGCCTTCTCCTACTTAATGAAAATAGCAAAACAACTACTGTAAAAGAAAAAAAAAGACAATATTTTCGAGCTACATCTTGACTGGCCTTATTGATGGAAATATGCCCTAGAGGCAATAATAAAGTTGTTATTATTTTATATTTCCTTGTTCATGATAAAGGTTTATTATTCATGCTAGAATTGTATTGACCGGAAACTTAAATACATGTGTGAATACATAAACAAATACCGTGTCCCTAGTGAGCCTCTACTAGACTAGCTCGTTGATCAAAGATGGTTAAGGTTTCCTAACCATAGACATGAGTTGTCATTTGATAACGGGATCACATCATTAGGAGAATGATGTGATGGACAAGACCCATCTGTTAGCTTAGCATATGATCGTTCTGTTTATTGCTACTGCTTTCTTGAATGTCAAATACATGTTCCTCAGACCATGAGATCATGCAACTCCCGGATACCGGAGGAATACCTTGTGTGCTATCAAACGTCACAACGTAACTGGGTGATCATAAAGATGCTCTACAGGTATCTCCGAAGGTGTCCGTTGAGTTGGCATGGATCGAGACTGGGATTTGTCACTCCGTGTTTCGGAGTGGTATCTTTGGGCCCTCTCGGTAATGCACATCATAAGAAGCTTGCAAGCAAAGTGACTAATGAGTTAGTTACGGGATGATGTATTACGGAATGAGTAAAGAGACATGCCGGTAACGAGATTGAACTAGGTATGGAGATACCGACGATCGAATCTCGGGCAAGTAACATACCGATGGACACAGGGAATTACGTATGTTGTCATTGCTGTTCGACCGATAAGATCTTCGTGGAATATGTAGGAACCAATATGAGCATCCAGGTTCCGCTATTGGTTATTGATCGGAGAGGCGTCTCAGTCATGTCTACATCATTCCTGAACCCGTAGGGTCCGCACGCTTAACGTTCGTTGACGATATAGTGTTATATGAGTTATGTGAATTGGTAACCGAATGTTGTTCGGAGTCCCGGATGAGATCCCGGACATCACGAGGAGTCTCGGAATGGTCGAGAGGTAAAGATTTATATATGGGAAGTCATATTTTGGGTTCCGGAAAAAGGTGCAGTTTTTTCGGTATTGTACCGGGAAGCTTCCAGAAGGTTCCGGAGGATTCCGGAGGAGTCCGAAAGTCCACAAGTGGGTCCACCACGTCCCAAGGGCTGGCATGGCCTAAGGGGAGGCGCCCTGGCCTTATTGGGCCAGGCGCACCAAGTCCTCAAAAGCCCACGCAGCTAGGGAAGGAAAAAAGGGAGAGTCCTAGTAGGAATAGGATTGGACTTTGGAGTCCAAGTCCACGCGTGTACTATTCACGGTTACTGTTCACGTGGCACTATTCCTTCTACTCCAAGCCCCTACACATATATAAATAGACGAGAGGGGGCGCCCCAAAGGAGAACACAACATTGTCTTAGCCGTGTGCGGCGCCCCCCTCCACAATTCCGTCCCTGGGTCATTTTTTCGCAGTGCTTGGGCGAAGGCCTGCGGAGATAGCATCACCATCACCGTCACCACGCCGTCGTGCTGCCAGAACTCATCCACTACCTCGCCGTCTTGCTGGATCAAGAAGTCGAGGACATCACCGAGCTGAACGTGTGCTGAACGCGGAGGTGCCGTACGTTCGGTGCTCGGTTGGTTGGATCTTGAAGTTGTTCGACGACATCAACCGCGTTGTTCTAACGCTTCCGCTTACGGTCTACGAGGGTACGTAGACATACTCTCCCTCTCGTAGCTATGCATCTCCATGGATAGATCTTGCGTGTGCGTAGAAATTTTTTGTTTTCCATGCAACGTTCCCCAACAGTGGCATCATGAGCCAGGTCTATGCGTAGATGATATGCACGAGTAGAACACAAAGAGTTGTGGGCGGTGATCGTCATACTGCTTACCACCAACATCTTATTTTGATTCTGCGGTATTGTAAGATGAAGCGGCCCGGGCCAACCTTACATGTCCACGTACATGAGACCGGTTCCACCGACAGACATGCAACTTGTTTTGCATAAAGGTGGCTGGCGGGTGTCTATTTCTCCTACTTTAGTTGAATCGAATTTGACTGCGGCCGGTCCTTGTTGAAGGTTAAAACAGCAAACTTGATAAATCACCGTTGTGGTTTTGTGCCGTAGGTAAGAACGGTTCTTGCTAGAAGCCCGCAGCAGCCACGTAAAACTTGCAACAACAAAGTAGAGGACGTCTAACTTGTTTTTGCAGGGTATGTTGTGATGTGATATGGTCAAGACATGATGTGATATACGTTATTGTATGAGATGATCATGTTTTGTAATTTATCGGCAACCGGCAGGAGCCTTATGGTTGTCTCTTTATTGTATGAAATGCAAGCGCCATGTAATTGCTTTACTTTATCGCTATGCGTTAGCAATAGTTGTAGAAGCAATAGTTGGCGAGACGACCACGACGCAACGATGGAGATCAAGGTGTCGAGCCGGTGACGATGGAGATCATGACGATGCTTTGGAGATGGAGATCAAAAGCACAAGATGATGATGGCCATATCATGTCAGATATTTTGATTGCATGTGATGTTTATCTTATATGCATCTTATTTTGCTTAGAATGACGGTAGCATTATAAGATGATCCCTTCACTAAATTTCAAGATAAAAGTGTTCTCCCCGAGTATGCACCGTTGCTAAAGTTCGTCGTTTCAAAGCACCTCGTGATGATCGGGTGTGATAGATTCTACGTTCACATACAACGGGTGTAAGCCAGTTTTACACAAGCAGAACACTTGGGTTAAACTTGACGAGCCTAGCATGTACAGACATGGTCTCGGAACACTGGAGACCGAAAGGTCGAACATGAGTCATATAGTAGATATGATCAACATGGAGATGTTCACCATTGATGACTATCCCATCTCACGTGATGATCGGACATGGGCTAGTTGATTTGGATCATGTATCACTTAGTTAACTTGAGGGATGTTAATTTAAGTGGGAGTTCATTAGTAATTTGATTAATTGAACTTAATTTATCATGAACTTAGTCCTGATAGTCTTTGCAAATTATGTTGTAGATCAAAAGCTCGCGTTGTAGCTCCCCTGTTTTTGATACGTTTCTAGAGAAAGCTAAGTTGAAAGATGATGGTAGCAACTACACGGACTGGGTCCGTAACTTGAGGATTATCCTCATTGCTGCACAGAAGAATTATGTCCTTGATGCACTGCTAGGTGATGGACCTGCTGCAGGAGCTGCTGCAGACGTTGTGAACGCCTGGTAGGCTCGATCTGATGACTACTCGATAGTTCAGTGTGCCATGCTCTACGGCTTAGAACCGGGACTGCAAAAGCGTTTTGAACGCCACGGAGCATATGAGATGTGCCAAGAGCTGAAATTGATATTTCAAGCTAATGCCCGGGTTGAGAGATATGAAGTCTCCAACAAGTTCTTTAGCTGTAAGATGGAGGAGAACAGTTCTGTCAGTGAACACATACTCAGAATGTCTGGGTACCACAACCACTTGACTCAGCTGGGAATTGATCTTCCGGTTGAGAGTGTTATTGACAGAGTTCTTCAGTCACTGCCACCAAGCTATAAAGGCTTCGTGATGAACTATAATATGCAAGGGATGGAGAAGACAATTCCCGAGCTCTTCGCAATGCTGAAATCAGCGGAGGTAGAAATCAAGAAGGAGCATCAAGTGTTGATGGTTAACAAAACCACTATTTTCAAGAAAAAGGGCAAGGGAAAGAAGGGGAACTTCAAGAAGAACGGCAAGCAAGTTGCCGCTCCCACGAAGAAACCCAAAGCTGGACCCAGGCCTGAAACAGAGTGCTTCTACTGCAAAGGGACTGGTCACTGGAAGCGGAACTGCCCCGAGTATTTGGCAGATAAGAAGGATGGCAAAGTGAGCAAAGGTATATTTGATATACATGTTATTGATGTGTTCCTCACTAATGCTCGCAGTAGCGCCTGGGTATTTGATACTGGTTCGGTTGCTCATATTTGTAACTCGAAACAGGAGCTACGAAATAAGCGAAGATTGGCTAAGGACGAGGTGACGATGCGCGTCGGGAATGGTTCCAAGGTTGATGTGATCGCCGTCGGCACGCTACCTCTACATCTACCTTCGGGATTAGTTTTAGACCTCAATAATTGTTATTTGGTGCCAGCGTTGATCATGAACATTATATCTGGATCTTGTTTATTGCGAGACGGTTATTCATTTAAGTCAGAGAATAATGGTTGTTCTATTTATATGAGTAACATCTTTTATGGTCACGCACCTTTTGTGAATGGTCTATTCTTGTTGAATCTTGATCGTAGTGATACACATATTCATAATATTGATGCCAAAAGATGCAAAGTTGATAATGATAGTGCAACATACTTGTGGCACTGCCGTTTAGGTCATATTGGTGTAAAGCGCATGAAGAAACTCCATGCGGATAGACTTTTGGAATCTCTTGATTATGAATCATTTGATACTTGCGAACCATGCCTCATGGGCAAGATGACTAAAACTCCGTTCTCCGGAACAATGGAGCGAGCTACTGATTTGTTGGAAATAATACATACCGATGTATGCGGTCCGATGAATGTTGAAGCACGCGGCGGGTATCGTTATTTTCTAACCTTCACAGATGATTTGAGTAGATATGGGTATATCTACTTGATGAAACACAAGTCTGAAACATTTGAAAAGTTCAAAGAATTTCAGAGTGAAGTAGAGAATCATCGTAACAAGAAAATAAAGTTTCTACGATCTGATCGCGGAGGCGAATATTTGAGTTACGAGTTTGGCCTTCATTTAAGAAAATGTGGAATTGTTTCACAACTCACGCCACCTGGAACACCATAGCGTAATGGTGTGTCCGAAAGTCGTAACCGTACTTTATTGGATATGGTGCGTTCTATGATATGTCTTACCGATTTGCCACTATCGTTTTGGGGTTATGCATTAGAGACAGCTGCATTCACGTTAAATAGGGCACCGTCTAAATCCGTTGAGACGACACCGTATGAACTGTGGTTTGGCAAGAAACCTAAGCTGTCGTTTTTTAAAGTTTGGAGATGCGATGCTTATGTGAAAAAGCTTCAACCTGATAAGCTCGAACCCAAAGCGGAGAAGTGCGTCTTCATAGGATACCCTAAAGAAACAATTGGGTACACCTTCTACCACAGATCCGAAGGCAAGGTCTTTGTTGCCAAGAATGGGTCCTTTCTAGAGAAGGAGTTTCTCTCGAAAGAAGTGAGTGGGAGGAAAGTAGAACTTGATGAGGTAATTGTACCTTCTCTCGAATTGGAAAGTAGCTCATCAGAGAAAACCGTTCTCGTGATGCCTACACCAATAAGAGAGGAAGATAATGATAAAGATCATGAAACTTCAGATCAAGTTACTACTGAACTTCGTAGGTCGACCAGAGTACGTTCCGCACCAGAGTGATCCGGTAATCCTGTTCTGGAAGTTATGTTGTTAGACAACGGTGAACCTACGAACTATGAAGAAGCTATGATAAGCCCGGATTCCGACAAATGGCTTGAGACCATGAAATCTGAGATAGGATCCATGTATGAGAACAAAGTGTGGACTTGCCCGATGATCGGCAAGCCATTGAGAATAAATGGATTTTTAAGAGGAAGACGGATGCTGATGGTAATATCACTGTCTACAAAGCTCGACTTGTCGCGAAAGGTTTTTGACAAGTTCAAGGGGTTGACTACGATGAGACTTTCTCACCCGTAGCGATGCTTAAGTCTGTCCGAATCATGTTAGGAATTGCCGCATTTTATGATCTGGCAAATGGATGTCAAAACTGCATTCCTTAATGGTTTTCTCAAAGAAGAGTTGTATATGATGCAACCAGAAGGTTTTGTCGATCCTAAGGGTGCTAACAAAGTGTGCAAGCTCCAGCGATCCATCTATGGACTGGTGCAAGCATCTCGGAGTTGGAACATACGCTTTGATGAGGTGATCAAAGCATATGGTTTTGTACAGACTTACGGTGAAGCCTGTATTTACAAGAAAGTGAATGGGAGCTCTGTAGCATTTCTAATATTATATGTGGATGACATATTGTTGATTGGAAATGATATAGAATTTCTGGATGGCATAAAAGGATACTTGAATGAAAGACCTCGGTGAAGCTGCTTATATATTGGGCATCAAGATCTATAGAGATAGATCAAGACGCTTGATAAGACTTTCAATGAGTACATACCTTGACAAGATTTTGAAAGAGTTCAAAATGAATCAGTCAAAGAAGGAGTTCTTGCCTGTATTGTAAGGTGTAAAGTTGAGTAAGACTCAAAGCTCGACCACGGCAGAAGATAGAGAGAGAATGAAAGTCATTCCCTATGCCTCAGCCATAGGTTCTATAATGTATGCCATGCTGTGTACCACACCTAATGTGTGCCTTGCCACGTGTCTGGCAAAGGGGGTACAAGAGTGATCCAGGAGTGGATCACTGGACAGCGGTCAAAATTATCCTTAGTAACTAAAGGACTAAGGAAATGTTTCTCGATTATGGAGGTGATAAAGAGTTCGTCGTAAAGGGTTACGTCGATGCAATCTTTGACACCAATCTGGATATCTCTAAGTAGCAAACCGGATACGTATAATGGAGCAGTCATTTGGAATAGCTCCAAGTAAAGCGTGATAGCAGCATCTACAGTATGACATAAGGATTTGCAAAGTACACATGGGTCTGAATATTGCAGACCCATTGACTAAAATTCTCTCTCACGAGCAAAACATGATCACACCTTAGAACTCTTTGAGTGCTAATCACATGGTGATGTGAACTAGATTATTGACTCTAGTGAACTCTTGGGTGTTAATCACATGGCGATGTGAACTAGATTATTGACTCAAGTGCAAGTGGGAAACTGATGGAAATATGAAATAGAGGAAATAATAAAGTTGTTATTATTTTATATTTCCTTGTTCATGATAAAGGTTTATTATTCATGCTAGAATTGTATTGACCGGAAACTTAAATACATGTGTGAATACATAAACAAATACCGTGTCCCTAGTGAGCCTCTACTAGACTAGCTCGTTGATCAAAGATGGTTATGGTTTCCTAACCATAGACATGAGTTGTCATTTGATAATGGTATCACATCATTAGGAGAATGATGTGATGGACAAGACCCATCTGTTAGCTTAGCATATGATCGTTCTGTATATTGCTACTGCTTTCTTGAATGTCAAATACATGTTCCTCAGACCATGAGATCATGCAACTCCCGGATACCGGAGGAATACCTTGTGTGCTATCAAACGTCACAACGTAACTGGGTGATCATAAAGATGCTCTACAGGTATCTCCGAAGGTGTCCGTTGAGTTGGCATGGATCGAGACTGGGATTTGTCACTCCGTGTTTCGGAGAGGTATCTCTGGGCCCTCTCGGTAATGCACATCATAAGAAGCTTGCAAGCAAAGTGACTAAGGAGTTAGTTACGGGATGATGTATTACGGAACGAGTAAAGAGACTTGCCGGTAACGAGATTGAACTAGGTATGGAGATACCGATGATCGAATCTCGGGCAAGTAACATACCGATGGACAAAGGGAATTACGTATGTTGTCATTGCGGTTCGACCGATAAGATCTTTGTGGAATATGTAGGAACCAATATGAGCATCCAGGTTCCGCTATTGGTTATTGACCGGAGAGGCATCTCAGTCATGTCTACATCATTCCCGAACCCGTAGGGTCCGCACGCTTAACGTTCGTTGAAGATATAGTGTTATATGAGTTATGTGAATTGGTAACCGAATGTTGTTCGGAGTCCCGGATGAGATCCCGGACATCACGAGGAGTCTCGGAATGGTCGAGAGGTAAAGATTTATATATGGGAAGTCATATTTTGGGTTCCGGAAAAAGGTGCAGTTTTTTCGGTATTGTACCGGAAAGCTTCCAGAAGGTTCCGGAGGATTCCGGAGGAGTCCGGAAGTCCACAAGTGGGTCCACCACGTCCCAAGGGCTGGCATGGGCTAAGGGGAGGCGCCCTGGCCTTATTGGGCCAGGCGCACCAAGTCCTCAAAAGCCCACGCAGCTAGGGAAGGAAAAAAGGGAGAGTCCTAGTAGGAATAGGATTGGACTTTGGAGTCCAAGTCCACGTGTGTACTATTCACAATTACTGTTCACGTGGCACTATTCCTTCTACTCCAAGCCCCTACACATATATAAATAGACGAGAGGGGGCGCCCCAAAGGAGAACACAACATTGTCTTAGCCGTGTGCGGCGCCCCCCTCCACAGTTCCGTCCCTCGGTCATATTTTCGCAGTGCTTGGGCGAAGCCCTGCGGAGATAGCATCACCATCACCGTCACCACGCCGTCGTGCTGCCGGAACTCATCCACTACCTCGCCGTCTTGCTGGATCAAGAAGTCGAGGACGTCACCGAGCTGAACGTGTGCTGAACGCGGAGGTGCCGTACGTTCGGTGCTCGGTCGGTTGGATCGTGAAGTTGTTCGACGACATCAACCGCGTTGTTCTAACGCTTCCGCTTACGGTCTACGAGGGTACGTAGACATACTCCCCCTCTCGTAGCTATGCATCTCCATGGATAGATCTTGCGTGTGCGTAGAAATTTTTTGTTTTCCATGCAACGTTCCCCAACACTTATTTTTTTCGAGGACATATATCAAGTACTGCAACACATACCCTTACAAAATATCATTGCAGAAACTGAAAAATACATCTAAGTCTTGGGCCCATCTGTATCGACCGAACGATGTGGCATGAGCAAAACTCGTTGCCGCCTTCCTGCATCTGACTAGGCGGGACGACGGAGCCATGCCCATGAGCTTGTAAAAGCAGTGTCGAGAAGTTATTGATCTATGAAGCTGCATGTGGCCGCGACTTGATAACCATGTTTTGGTTTAGCTTTAAGAGCATCTCCAACAGGCGCGCGGTTGTGCGGCGCGGTAATTTTTAGCTTCTCCCGGAGCGCTCATTAAACTTAGTAAACAAATTAGCTTGTCCTACATCGGACAAAGTGGTGTTTCCTATGGCGCAGTGGTTTGCTCGCACCTCCTCTACGCACACATCCATATATATGGAATGAGCCGCAGCATCCCAAATTGCTTTCTGCTTCCCTTTATCCATCTACAACATTCACATGTCAATGCTTTAATCTATAGAAGTACATTCCTTACAGATTGTTCATACAATTTTTTTGCTAAATGTTGCATATCCAAACTAGTAAATACAATTTAACTAACAAGTTAACATACAATTATTTTACTGCATTCCAAATAGGTGGTGGCTGGCAGAGGGGCATATTCGAATACAATTTAACTAACAAGTTAACATACAATTTAACTAACCAGTAAACCTATTCCAATTTTTTTACTGCAGCCAACAATCCATATTCGAATAATACAGAGAAGAAAAGAGGCACTTGATACATGAGAGGGAGACAGAGGGGCAGCATATCCAAACCTTTCTAATTTTTTTACTGCATCCGTCAATCCATATTCGAGGGAGACAGAGGAGACAGAGGGAGACAGAGGGGAACTCACCAGCAACGTGCGCGGTGGTGGCTGGCCGCAGAGGAGACGGGGCAGCTGGGCGCGGTGGTGGCGGCCTGCTTCCGATCGGAGGGAAGGGAGGGCTGGCCGGGGAGGATTCGAGCAGGAGGGCGGCCGGGTCGGGGCGGTTCGTGTTGGAGCTCGGGCCGGGCGGGGAAGGACTTGAGGAGGGGCGGCCGGGCGAGGAAGAGACGATGAGGAGGGCGGCCGGGTCGGGGCGGTGTCCTGCTTCCGTGGTGAGCAGCAGTGGCGGGCGGCGGTGGGGAGCAGCCTGGCGGCGCCAACCCTAGCAGAACGGAGGTTGGGGATGAAAGGAGTGTGCGGGCACAGGAGGAAGGAGTTGCGCTCGGGTCTGTTGGGTCGGGGAGTGGCATTTTGGCCGTAATTTCAGTGCCCAATAGGGGTACTTGTTTAAAACGAACAGTTTTATTTTGAGGGATTGCCCAGAATTACGAGAATTGCCAAAAATTGGTCATTCTAGATTGCACTTGCAATTGTGAGATGATTGTGGACAATTCCTGGGGCAGAGATGAGTTCTTTTGTAATTATGATTCTCCGGGCAGTAATTCTTCACAATTAAGCCAAAAGAACTGGCCCTTCGTCCGCTTGGGCAAATTGCTAAACGCAATTCTGGCTGAGGGTTAGTATAATTTTAATGGTTAGATCAAATTAAGTGGTTCTGATCGTGAGGCTGTAATTGCTATGGGTACGTTAGGCTTGATGGAAATATGCCCTAGAGGCAATAATAAAGATGTTATTATTTTATATTTCCTTGTTCATGATAAAGGTTTATTATTCATGCTAGAATTGTATTGACCGGAAACTTAAATACATGTGTGAATACATAAACAAATACCGTGTCCCTAGTGAGCCTCTACTAGACTAGCTCGTTGATCAAAGATGGTTAAGGTTTCCTAACCATAGACATGAGTTGTCATTTGATAACGGGATCACATCATTAGGAGAATGATGTGATGGACAAGACACATCCGTTAGCTTAGCATATGATCGTTCTGTTTATTGCTACTGCTTTCTTGAATGTCAAATACATGTTCCTCAGACCATGAGATCATGCAACTCCCGGATACCGGAGGAATACCTTGTGTGCTATCAAACGTCACAACGTAACTGGGTGATCATAAAGATGCTCTACAGGTATCTCCAAAGATGTCCGTTGAGTTGGCATGGATCGAGACTGGGATTTGTCACTCCGTGTTTCGGAGAGGTATCTCTGGGCCCTCTCGGTAATGCACATCATAAGAAGCTTGCAAGCAAAGTGACTAAGGAGTTAGTTACGGGATGATGTATTACGGAACGAGTAAAGAGACTTGCCGGTAACGAGATTGAACTAGGTATGGAGATACCGACGATCGAATCTCGGGCAAGTAACATACCGATGGACAAAGGGAATTACGTATGTTGTCATTGCGGTTCGACCGATAAGATCTTCGTGGAATATGTAGTAACCAATATGAGCATCCAGGTTCTGCTATTGGTTATTGACCGGAGAGGCGTATCGTTCATGTCTACATCATTCCCGAACCCGTAGGGTCCGCACGCTTAACGTTCGTTGAGGATATAGTGTTATATGAGTTATGTGAATTGGTAACCGAATGTTGTTCGGAGTCCCGGATGAGATCCCGGACGTCACGAGGAGTCTCGGAATGGTCGAGAGGTAAAGATTTATATATGGGAAGTCATATTTTGGGTTCCGGAAAAAGGTGCAGTTTTTTTGGTATTGTACCGGGAAGCTTCCAGAAGGTTCCGGAGGATTCCGGAGGAGTCCGGAAGTCCACAAGTGGGTCCACCACGTCCCAAGGGCTGGCATGGGCTAAGGGGAGGCGCCCTGGCCTTATTGGGCCAGGCGCACCAAGTCCTCAAAAGCCCACGCAGCTAGGGAAGGAAAAAAGGGAGAGTCCTAGTAGGAATAGGATTGGACTTTGGAGTCTAAGTCCACGCGTTTACTATTCACAGTTACTGTTCACGTGGCACTATTCCTTCTACTCCAAGCCCCTACACATATATAAATAGAGGAGAGGGGCGCCCCAAAGGAGACACAACATTGTCTTAGCCGTGTGCGGCGCCCCCCCTCCACAATTCCGTCCCTCGGTCATATTTTCGCAGTGCTTGGGCGAAGCCCTGCGGAGATAGCATCACCATCACCGTCACCACGCCGTCGTGCTGCCGGAACTCATCCACTACCTCGCCGTCTTGCTGGATCAAGAAGTCGAGGACGTCACCGAGCTGAACGTGTGCTGAACGCGGAGGTGCCGTACGTTCGGTGCTCGGTCGGTTGGATCGTGAAGTTGTTCGACGACATCAACCGCGTTGTTCTAACGCTTCCGCTTACGGTCTACGAGGGTACGTAGACACACTCCCCCTCTCGTAGCTATACATCTCCATGGATAGATCTTGCGTGTGCGTAGAAATATTTTGTTTTCCATGCAACGTTCCCCAACAAGGCTGGGTGTACTTAGCGATGAATATGTTTGCTTGTTTAATAGTAGTATAGAAATATCAAAAGAACAACCCTGAACTTAGAGCATCTACAGCCACGCACCTTAAATCCGTATCAAACGCCCGGACGGGCTGACAGGTCACAAAAAATCGATCCAGCCGGGCGCCTCATACGGGCCTCAAACGCTCGGACTGACCGGCACCCCTCATATCCAGCCCAAATCTAGGGCGGATATGGGGCGGCCCGGGCGCGTCCGCCTGACAAGCCCGGCCCACCACCGACCCCACGACTGTCCCATAAAAAAAACCCATCCGGCTCATCGCTCCGAAACCCTAGCTCACTCACACTCTCCTCTCTCGCTCCGTCCTCTCCTCTCCCCACACCGATTCCGATCGAATCCGACGCAATGTCGAGCTCCGGCAGCCGCTTCGACTCCGACCTGGATCCAGACTATGAGCTGGCCCTCCGCATCGCCTTGGAGCGGTCCAAGGTGGAGACCAGGGGCAGCTCCGGATCTGTAGCGTCGCCGCCGACGCAGCTCCCCCGCCGGCGCAGCTTGGACGCCGGCGCTGGCCCCTCCCGGCCCGTGCGCAGCTCCGACAGGCCTGCGCAATCCGCGCCTCCCCTACGCCGTCCCATGCCCGCGCCGGCTGCTGCTCACCCACGTGGGCAGCAGTGGGTGCTTGTGCCCGCTCAGCCGGCCCGGACGCGCACGCCGGAATCAGAGGCGTGCGTCGCCCGCCGCGAGAGGCAGAGGGAAAGGGAGAGGAAAGAGGAGGAGCAGTCCGTGCGCCGTTGCCGCCGCGAGATGCAGACGGAGCCCGACGAGGACGCGCGGCTCGTCGATTGGGTCTACCGCCGGTCGCTTACGACCGCGAAGACGGACGCGCGGCGGCTCCGCCGGAAGAACGCCAAGGCGCTCCGAATTGCCATTGAGCAGTCCGAGCGCGAGGCGGCGGAGGCAGCCGCGGAGGCGGCTCAACTCGCGAAGCTCAAGCGGCAGCAGGGCAGGGCCATCCGGCGGTTGAAAGGCCTCATCATCCTCTCCGACGACGACGATGACCACGGCTCCTCGTCTGACGGCTCGGACGATCCGCCACCAGCCGGCGACGACTACAGCTGCGCCGGCGACCGGAAGGGCAAAGGGCCGGCGAGGAGGAAGTGGTGAAGCTCCGCCGTCTCCGTCTTTAATTTCAAGTCTTTAGTAATCTAGTTTAAACTTGTCCTTCGTTTATGTGAATTATGTGAACTTTGGCTATCTTTTGGACATCCGTTGGTGATCTTTTGATGATCGGAATGTGCATTTCTATGTCCGATTCCATGTCTGTTTGATGATCTACGTTGTTTAGTTATACGTTGCATGCTTAGTATGGATATGAGGTACCAGATATGAGATACACGGATGTGGACGACAGAATTTGAGGAGTGCCCGGTCACTGCCCGCGGACGCGCCTGAACGCGTCCGCGGGCGTTTGAGGGGTCATATTTGTCGTATGCGGCTGTAGATGCTCTGACGCCTTAGTTTAAGTTATAACCCTGAACTTCAATACAGGTTAGAGCAAAACCTCAACTCTCATCCGTGTAAATTATCCCCCTTCGCTTGACCTAAATGTGGTTTTTGATCAAAAATTGACCAATAATTTGAAGTGTCCCAAAAAAAATGTTTTCTTTTTTTTTGTAAAATCGACACTACAGTCCTGACCAATTTGAAAAGGGTTCACACTTTTTTGACAAATCAATTAAAAAATACAGTAGAAATTCAATTTTAGGCCCTTTTTGGACAAATTTCGACCAAAAAATCGAACTGTCGAGAAAAAAATGAAAAACCGGTCAAAATTTTGTTCACTTTTTTGGACACTTTGATTTTTTGGTAAAAAATTGACAGATTAGTTGGTCAAAATCGGTCAAATACCTACCACGTATGACAAAACCACCTTTAGGACAGGGGGGAGGGTAATTTAAATGAATTTGAGAGTTGAGGGTTGTCTAACCGGTATTGAAGTTCTGGGTTATAAATTAAATTATGGAGAGAGTTTAAGGTTGAAATATGCACTTCTCTCAAAAAAATAGAGATATTACGGTCACTTTGTCGCCAAATGCAACGTGCTTATGCATCTCAAAATTTCCTGTGAATTCCATTGGTACAAACCGAACAAATCCTATAGGAAGAATTCCTAGGAATAAACCAGTTCAAAATTACTATGAATTTCCTTTACACCAAATAGGCCCAAATAGTGTGGCTGCATAATTCTATTTTTCGACTTAGGTCTTGTACATTTTTTTTGCCTTCTCCTACTTAATGAAAATAGCAAAACAACTACTGTAAAAGAAAAAAAAAGACAATATTTTCGAGCTACATCTTGACTGGCCTTATTGATGGAAATATGCCCTAGAGGCAATAATAAAGTTGTTATTATTTTATATTTCCTTGTTCATGATAAAGGTTTATTATTCATGCTAGAATTGTATTGACCGGAAACTTAAATACATGTGTGAATACATAAACAAATACCGTGTCCCTAGTGAGCCTCTACTAGACTAGCTCGTTGATCAAAGATGGTTAAGGTTTCCTAACCATAGACATGAGTTGTCATTTGATAACGGGATCACATCATTAGGAGAATGATGTGATGGACAAGACCCATCTGTTAGCTTAGCATATGATCGTTCTGTTTATTGCTACTGCTTTCTTGAATGTCAAATACATGTTCCTCAGACCATGAGATCATGCAACTCCCGGATACCGGAGGAATACCTTGTGTGCTATCAAACGTCACAACGTAACTGGGTGATCATAAAGATGCTCTACAGGTATCTCCGAAGGTGTCCGTTGAGTTGGCATGGATCGAGACTGGGATTTGTCACTCCGTGTTTCGGAGTGGTATCTTTGGGCCCTCTCGGTAATGCACATCATAAGAAGCTTGCAAGCAAAGTGACTAATGAGTTAGTTACGGGATGATGTATTACGGAATGAGTAAAGAGACATGCCGGTAACGAGATTGAACTAGGTATGGAGATACCGACGATCGAATCTCGGGCAAGTAACATACCGATGGACACAGGGAATTACGTATGTTGTCATTGCTGTTCGACCGATAAGATCTTCGTGGAATATGTAGGAACCAATATGAGCATCCAGGTTCCGCTATTGGTTATTGATCGGAGAGGCGTCTCAGTCATGTCTACATCATTCCTGAACCCGTAGGGTCCGCACGCTTAACGTTCGTTGACGATATAGTGTTATATGAGTTATGTGAATTGGTAACCGAATGTTGTTCGGAGTCCCGGATGAGATCCCGGACATCACGAGGAGTCTCGGAATGGTCGAGAGGTAAAGATTTATATATGGGAAGTCATATTTTGGGTTCCGGAAAAAGGTGCAGTTTTTTCGGTATTGTACCGGGAAGCTTCCAGAAGGTTCCGGAGGATTCCGGAGGAGTCCGAAAGTCCACAAGTGGGTCCACCACGTCCCAAGGGCTGAAATGGCCTAAGGGGAGGCGCCCTGGCCTTATTGGGCCAGGCGCACCAAGTCCTCAAAAGCCCACGCAGCTAGGGAAGGAAAAAAGGGAGAGTCCTAGTAGGAATAGGATTGGACTTTGGAGTCCAAGTCCACGCGTGTACTATTCACGGTTACTGTTCACGTGGCACTATTCCTTCTACTCCAAGCCCCTACACATATATAAATAGACGAGAGGGGGCGCCCCAAAGGAGAACACAACATTGTCTTAGCCGTGTGCGGCGCCCCCCTCCACAATTCCGTCCCTGGGTCATATTTTCGCAGTGCTTGGGCGAAGCCCTGCGGAGATAGCATCACCATCACCGTCACCACGCCGTCGTGCTGCCGGAACTCATCCACTACCTCGCCGTCTTGCTGGATCAAGAAGTCGAGGACGTCACCGAGCTGAACGTGTGCTGAACGCGGAGGTGCCGTACGTTCGGTGCTCGGTCGGTTGGATCGTGAAGTTGTTCGACGACATCAACCGCGTTGTTCTAACGCTTCCGCTTACGGTCTACGAGGGTACGTAGACACACTCCCCCTCTCGTAGCTATACATCTCCATGGATAGATCTTGCGTGTGCATAGAAATATTTTGGTTTCCATGCAACGTTCCCCAACAAGGCTGGGTGTACTTAGCGATGAATATGTTTGCTTGTTTAATAGTAGTATAGAAATATCAAAAGAACAACCCTGAACTTAGAGCATCTACAGCCACGCACCTTAAATCCGTCTCAAACGCCCGGACGGGCTGACAGGTCACAAAAAATCGATCCAGCCGGGCGCCTCATACGGGCCTCAAACGCTCGGACTGACCGGCACCCCTCATATCCAGCCCAAATCTAGGGCGGATATGGGGCGGCCCGGGCGCGTCCGCCTGACAAGCCCGGCCCACCACCGACCCCACGACTGTCCCATAAAAAAACCCCATCCGGCTCATCGCTCCGAAACCCTAGCTCACTCACACTCTCCTCTCTCGCTCCGTCCTCTCCTCTCCCCACACCGATTCCGATCGAATCCGACGCAATGTCGAGCTCCGGCAGCCGCTTCGACTCCGACCTGGATCCAGACTATGAGCTGGCCCTCCGCATCGCCTTGGAGCGGTCCAAGGTGGAGACCAGGGGCAGCTCCGGATCTGTAGCGTCGCCGCCGACGCAGCTCCCCCGCCGGCGCAGCTTGGACGCCGGCGCTGGCCCCTCCCGGCCCGTGCGCAGCTCCGACAGGCCTGCGCAATCCGCGCCTCCCCTACGCCGTCCCATGCCCGCGCCGGCTGCTGCTCACCCACGTGGGCAGCAGTGGGTGCTTGTGCCCGCTCAGCCGGCCCGGACGCGCACGCCGGAATCAGAGGCGTGCGTCGCCCGCCGCAAGAGGCAGAGGGAAAGGGAGAGGAAAGAGGAGGAGCAGTCCGTGCGCCGCTGCCGCCGCGAGATGCAGACGGAGCCCGACGAGGACGCGCGGCTCGTCGATTGGGTCTACCGCCGGTCGCTTACGACCGCGAAGACGGACGCGCGGCGGCTCCGCCAGAAGAACGCCAAGGCGCTCCGAATTGCCATTGAGCAGTCCGTGCGCAAGGCGGCAGAGGCAGCCGCGGAGGCGGCTCGACTCGCGAAGCTCAAGCGGCAGCAGGGCAGGGCCATCCGGCGGTTGAAAGGCCTCATCATCCTCTCCGACGACGACGATGACCACGGCTCCTCGTCTGACGGCTCGGACGATCCGCCACCAGCCGCCGACGACTACAGCTGCGCCGGCGACCGGAAGGGCAAAGGGCCGGCGAGGAAGAAGTGGTGAAGCTCCGCCGTCTCCGTCTTTAATTTCAAGTCTTTAGTAATCTAGTTTAAACTTGTCCTTCGTTTATGTGAATTATGTGAACTTTGGCTATCTTTTGGACATCCGTTGGTGATCTTTTGATGATCGGAATGTGCATTTCTATGTCCGATTCCATGTCTGTTTGATGATCTACGTTGTTTAGTTATACGTTGCATGCTTAGTATGGATATGAGGTACCAGATATGAGATACACGGATGTGGACGACAGAATTTGAGGAGTGCCCGGTCACTGCCCGCGGACGCGCCTGAACGCGTCCGCGGGCGTTTGAGGGGTCATATTTGTCGTATGCGGCTGTAGATGCTCTGACGCCTTAGTTTAAGTTATAACCCTGAACTTCAATACAGGTTAGAGCAGAACCTCAACTCTCATCCGTGTAAATTATCCCCCTTCGCTTGACCTAAATGTGGTTTTTGATCAAAAATTGACCAATAATTTGAAGTGTCCCAAAAAAAATGTTTTCTTTTTTTTTGTAAAATCGACACTACAGTCCTGACCAATTTGAAAAGGGTTCACACTTTTTTGACAAATCAATTAAAAAATACAGTAGAAATTCAATTTTAGGCCCTTTTTGGACAAATTTCGACCAAAAAATCGAACTGTCGAGAAAAAATGAAAAACCGGTCAAAATTTTGTTCACTTTTTTGGACACTTTGATTTTTTGGTCAAAAATTGACAGATTAGTTGGTCAAAATCGGTCAAATACCTACCACGTATGACAAAACCACCTTTAGGACAGGGGGGAGGGTAATTTAAATGAATTTGAGAGTTGAGGGTTGTCTAACCGGTATTGAAGTTCTGGGTTATAAATTAAATTATGGAGAGAGTTTAAGGTTGAAATATGCACTTCTCTCAAAAAAATAGAGATATTACGGTCACTTTGTCGCCAAATGCAACGTGCTTATGCATCTCAAAATTTCCTGTGAATTCCATTGGTACAAACCGAACAAATCCTATAGGAAGAATTCCTAGGAATAAACCAGTTCAAAATTACTATGAATTTCCTTTACACCAAATAGGCCCAAATAGTGTGGCTGCATAATTCTATTTTTCGACTTAGGTCTTGTACATTTTTTTTGCCTTCTCCTACTTAATGAAAATAGCAAAACAACTACTGTAAAAGAAAAAAAAAGACAATATTTTCGAGCTACATCTTGACTGGCCTTATTGATGGAAATATGCCCTAGAGGCAATAATAAAGTTGTTATTATTTTATATTTCCTTGTTCATGATAAAGGTTTATTATTCATGCTAGAATTGTATTGACCGGAAACTTAAATACATGTGTGAATACATAAACAAATACCGTGTCCCTAGTGAGCCTCTACTAGACTAGCTCGTTGATCAAAGATGGTTAAGGTTTCCTAACCATAGACATGAGTTGTCATTTGATAACGGGATCACATCATTAGGAGAATGATGTGATGGACAAGACACATCCGTTAGCTTAGCATATGATCGTTCTGTTTATTGCTACTGCTTTCTTGAATGTCAAATACATGTTCCTCAGACCATGAGATCATGCAACTCCCGGATACCGGAGGAATACCTTGTGTGCTATCAAACGTCACAACGTAACTGGGTGATCATAAAGATGCTCTACAGGTATCTCCCAAGATGTCCGTTGAGTTGGCATGGATCGAGACTGGGATTTGTCACTCCGTGTTTCGGAGAGGTATCTCTGGGCCCTCTCGGTAATGCACATCATAAGAAGCTTGCAAGCAAAGTGACTAAGGAGTTAGTTACGGGATGATGTATTACGGAACGAGTAAAGAGACTTGCCGGTAACGAGATTGAACTAGGTATGGAGATACCGATGATCGAATCTCGGGCAAGTAACATACCGATGGACAAAGGGAATTACGTATGTTGTCATTGCGGTTCGACCGATAAGATCTTCGTGGAATATGTAGGAACCAATATGAGCATCCAGGTTCCGCTATTGGTTATTGACCGGAGAGGCATCTCAGTCATGTCTACATCATTCCCGAACCCGTAGGGTCCGCACGCTTAACGTTCGTTGAAGATATAGTGTTATATGAGTTATGTGAATTGGTAACCGAATGTTGTTCGGAGTCCCGGATGAGATCCCCGACATCACGAGGAGTCTCGGAATGGTCGAGAGGTAAAGATTTATATATGGGAAGTCATATTTTGGGTTCCGGAAAAAGGTGCAGTTTTTTCGGTATTGTACCGGAAAGCTTCCAGAAGGTTCCGGAGGATTCCGGAGGAGTCCGGAAGTCCACAAGTGGGTCCACCACGTCCCAAGGGCTGGCATGGGCTAAGGGGAGGCGCCCTGGCCTTATTGGGCCAGGCGCACCAAGTCCTCAAAAGCCCACGCAGCTAGGGAAGGAAAAAAGGGAGAGTCCTAGTAGGAATAGGATTGGACTTTGGAGTCCAAGTCCACGTGTGTACTATTCACAATTACTGTTCACGTGGCACTATTCCTTCTACTCCAAGCCCCTACACATATATAAATAGACGAGAGGGGGCGCCCCAAAGGAGAACACAACATTGTCTTAGCCGTGTGCGGCGCCCCCCTCCACAGTTCCGTCCCTCGGTCATATTTTCGCAGTGCTTGGGCGAAGCCCTGCGGAGATAGCATCACCATCACCGTCACCACGCCGTCGTGCTGCCGGAACTCATCCACTACCTCGCCGTCTTGCTGGATCAAGAAGTCGAGGACGTCACCGAGCTGAACGTGTGCTGAACGCGGAGGTGCCGTACGTTCGGTGCTCGGTCGGTTGGATCGTGAAGTTGTTCGACGACATCAACCGCGTTGTTCTAACGCTTCCGCTTACGGTCTACGAGGGTACGTAGACATACTCCCCCTCTCGTAGCTATGCATCTCCATGGATAGATCTTGCGTGTGCGTAGAAATTTTTTGTTTTCCATGCAACGTTCCCCAACACTTATTTTTTTCGAGGATATATATCAAGTACTGCAACACATACCCTTACAAAATATCATTGCAGAAACTGAAAAATACATCTAAGTCTTGGGCCCGTCTGTATCGACCGAACGATGTGGCATGAGCAAAACTCGTTGCCGCCTTCCTGCACCTGACTAGGCGGGACGACGGAGCCATGCCCATGAGCTTGTAAAAGCAGCGTCGAGAAGTTATTGATCTATGAAGCTGCATGTGGCCGCGACTTGATAACCATGTTTTGGTTTAGCTTTAAGAGCATCTCCAACAGGCGCGCGGTTGTGCGGCGCGGTAATTTTTTTTTCAGCGCCGAAATAGCCTTTTTTTGCGCGCCGGAGGGTGTTTGCTTTACCAGGCGCTGCAAATTTTAGCGCGCCGCTTTAGCGCCAGCAGGCGCTGCAAAATCCAGCGCACGCGAGCAGCCGGTGCTTGGAATAAAAATGGAAACAACACATACGAAAAAAATATGAAACAACACCTAGTTGAAATTCATAGCATAATTCAAGCCCCACACCACAAGCTAGTCCATACGATGCAAATAAAACTAGATAAAAACGATGCTACGATACAAATAAACTAGATAAACGCGTCGACGAAACTACTCTTCCTCCTCGGTGGTGTAGTCCGACGATGTAAACGCGTCGATCCACCGAGGATCATCCTCGTCCCAGGTCGACGCAGGTCCCAGCTCGCACTGGGCTTCCGCCAGTGCCTTCCGCTCACGCTTGTCCGCCCGACGCGCGGCTCGCTCCGCCCTCCTCTGCGCCCAGAACTCGTTCTCGGCGACGACATCCTGCGGAAAGCGCTCGCGCCACACCGCCATGGCGTGCTCGTCCGTCTCGGCGATGAGGAGGCGGCGCTCCCGCCTTCGCTGGAGGCGGCGATCCTCCTCGGTGACTAGTCGGGGAAGTTCATCTGCGCCCGTGGCCTCCCGAGGCGCCACGCCGCTGCGTCGTACGCGCGGGCGGTCTCGAACGTGCCGAGCTCAAGACGTATATCGTCGCCGGAGCGGATCTCCGCGTAATACACGCCGGAGGGGCGGAGGCGGACGCCACGGAAGCCCGAGCTGCTCCGGGGGCACGGCGGCATGGCGGGGCGGCGGGGGAGAAGGCGCGGCGGCGGCGGGGCACCGGAAGCGACGAGGAAGAAGGCGCGGGGAAGGGAAAGGGTGGCGGTTGGCGGACGCCCCGCGCGCGGCTTTTAACAGCGCGCTGGACACCGCGTGCCAAAACTGCCGCGCGCGATGCCGCTTTTTCCCGCGCGCGCCGCTTTTTTCCGCGCGCCTAACTTTCACGCGCTTGTTGGAGCGCGGCAAACAGCCGCGCGTGCGCCAAAAAGCCGGTTTTTCCAGCGCGCCTTATCTAGCGTGCCTGTTGGAGATGCTCTAAGTGGCACCACTTCCGTGTGTACACGTACACCTATTGTCCCTATCACCGACCTGCTGATATACTAGCACACAATCATTTGGGAGGCTCCGGGCACAAAAAGAAGAAACATGCAATCTTATCGACATATCTTCAGTTGAGCTGGCCATTCCGTTGTGTAGAAGTGCATGCTCTAGCCAATGCAACCAAAAGACCGATCTAATGGAAAAGACTAGGCAATACATTTATACGTTAACACTCCCACTCACGTGTGGCTCCCTCAGGCCTAAACGTGGACCGAAAGTGGGCTGCAATTTAATTGCGTCAGCCGGGTCTTGAACTCAAGACCTCTTGGCTCCGATACCATATAGAAGTGCATGCTCTAGCCAATGCAACCAAAAGACCGATGTAATGAAAGAGACTAGTCAATACATTTATACGTCAACACGTTGAACCACGGATGGTCACCGCACGCGTCCGATCTGAGAAACCCGGGAAGCAGCATGGAACTTGCTCCGTTCCTGTAGCGAAAGCACTCCCACTATCAGTCGGGACCAATGGCGCGGCGAAACGTGTGAGCAGCCGATGCCTCGGGGCACTGTTCACCCCAGGAGCATAAGAACATACGGATCATTTTTGTAAGCCTCGCTTTCGATCGATGCACGAGGAAACGTGCGCCCTGGCTCGTCTCGCAGCGCCGGTTTAATGGGGGGCACTGGCTGTCTGGCGCGAGGTCCCGGTCGCGGAAGGGAAGGGAGCACGTTGGGTTGGACCATGCAGGGAGAAGATCTAGAACGGAGGCCGCCCCACGAGCACGAGCACATGCGCGTTGCGCGTTGGTTCCTTCCTGGCCGGCTCACCCGCCGACCACCAAGAA
Source organism: Elymus sibiricus (assembly GCA_039707655.1). Taxonomy (NCBI): domain Eukaryota; kingdom Viridiplantae; phylum Streptophyta; class Magnoliopsida; order Poales; family Poaceae; genus Elymus; species Elymus sibiricus. The sequence goes on from CM077668.1 coordinate 346,943,329, forward strand.
TTAGCCCCGTGTGTAGTGGTACGTGCAAACGTGCAGGTGCATTTTCTGCCACCGAGCTCAAATAAACTCGCATGAACAGTAAAATTCAGAAAAACAGTACACACTTTTTAGAAAACTGGAATTATTTGTCACTCAACAAGAACATATGTTTTAACATCCTGGATTTTTTTTACATCGAAAAGACATCCTTGATGGCTTGTAAAAGAAATTTCTTTATGCAGAGACCACTAAGGATGTCTTTTTGTGACGAAATTTTACAGACAACCAGAACACCTGTTGATGTTCATAGACAAGTTTTACTCTTTCTTTCTATAATTGCCATTCACGCGGATGCATTTGTGCTCGGGATTAGAGGAACACTTTTCCTTTCTTTTCTCTCCATGAAAATGACATTCTATTTATTTTTTGCGCCACTTATTTAAAACTTTCGATCTATTTATCTTCAATCATGGCAGTACAACGAACACCAAAAATAATAAGAATTACATCCAGATCCGTAGACCACCTAGCGACGACTACAAGTATTGAAGCGAGCCGAAGACGCGTCGCCGTCATCGCCCCTCCCTCGTCGGAGCCAGGCAAAACTTGTTGTAGTAGACAGTCGGGAAGTCGTCGTGCTAAGGCCCCATAGGACTAACGTACAAGAACAGCAACCGCCGCCGATGAAGAGTAGCGTAGATCGAAAAGATCCAACCCGGAGACACACGAACGACGACCAGATCCAAGCAAATCCACCAAAGACAGATCCACCGGAAACACACCTCCACACGCCCACCGATGATGCTAGACGCACCACCGGAACGGGGACTTGGCGGGGAGAACCTTATTCCATCTTCAGCGAGCTGCCACCGTCTCGCCTTCCTGAGCAGAACACAAACCCTAACAAAACTCAAAGAAACATCTAAAAACGGAGCCCTCCCACCGGAAAGGGCCAGGATCCACCACGCCCTCTTGGCCCTAAGGCCACCGGAGACGAGGCAGACCGGCGGCGGTGCCGACAGGAGGCGGAGGAACCCTAAGCTTTTTAGGGGAAAGGAGCCAGGACGTGTTGTGTGGTTGCGCTTTTTTTTTTGTGCCACTCCAACGACGGCGACCTCACTCCAACGATAGGCAATCAGTGTTCAACGCAGTGTTTCTTTTACCTTCTTTTAGGAGTGGAATCGGTTCAAAATACGTCCCCTATTTTCCCTTCAAGTGGAGTGTTAAGCTGTCGGATGAAATGCGTAAACCTGACCCGACGGTTGGAAGCGGTTTGGCTCTTGGGTGTATATGCAGTTGATATGAAAAAATAAATTTAGTAATAGCAAAAAAATAAAAAATAAAAACTAAAACTGCTTTGTAAGCACACTTGGTCTTCTGTTGTACTCATATAAAAGGTTACGCAAAGGAATGACTTTTATGGTATTTTGGATGAAAAAATAATAAAAAATATATACAAGTTTTTTGTGTGTGGAGTACTATTCATACTATTTTTGTCCTCATTTTTTTTCCTGAATTCTTTTTTTTGCATGGTAATATGTGTCTCATTCATATCATTTTTTTTTCTGAATTCAACGGTAGTTTTTCCTTCATGAAACTTTTTATACGAGTACAACATAAGGTCAAATTTGTTTCCAAAAGAGCTTCAGATTTTTTTGCCTTTTTTCATAATTACTAATTTTTCTTTTCATATCAGGTGCATATACACCCGAGAGCCAAGGGGTATTTCCCCCGACGGTTTATATACAATCTTTCCGTTATCCGTACCACATAACAGTCGCTCGTAACTGAAGCCTGATCCGATCTCAATAATTTGCTGTCGATTCGAGGAATCTATCTGTAGATCTATCGATCTCGATTCTCAACCTCAAGTGGAGAGCGCGAACCAACCTGTGGTTGGATGGTTAGAGGGACTGTGGTATCCCCAACCCACCAGGGTTCAAATCCTGGTGCTTGCATTTATTCCTGGAATTATTTCAGGATTTCCGGCGATGCGCATTCAGTGGGAGGAGACGTTCCCGTCGACGACGAGGTGCCTACGGTGACTTCGTAAATTTCAAGATGATATGCCGGCTCAGTCTCTCGGAGGTGCTCATAGGGGTAGGGTGTGCATGTGTGCGTTCATAGGGGTGAGTGTATGCGCGTGTATATGAGCGCTTGCGTCTGTACTGTGTTAAAAAAAAAAAACTCAAGTGGAGAGCTGAGTACCGAGTACTGACTAATCAATCGTCCAGCCTCCATCAGCTGCTCTGGTGGGAGTACAATCTAGCGCACGATTTTATCCCTGTTCAAAAGGAAGAAACGAGCGAGAATAAGCGAACAAGAACGCGATCGTCAGGGCACCAACAGTTGTTTATTCCGTATCAGGTTGGTGGGCTGTGCCCGCTCACACCGCGCGGTCGCCGGCGGACCCTGACCGGCAGGCCGCCGGCGAACGTGGCCGTCAGCCCCGGCGCGAACTTGGGCCGGCGCGAGCTCCGGTCGATCGCCTCGACGTCGAAGGCCCGGACGACGGCGACGATGACGGCCTTCATCTCCATGAGCGCGAGGTCCTTGCCGACGCAGACGCGCACGCCGGCCTGGAACACCGGGTACCGGTACGGGCTCACCGGGACGAACTGCCCGTCGCGGAGCCACCGCTCGGGCCGGAACTCGGAGCAGTCGGGGCCCCACACCGACTCCATCCGGCCCATGGCGTAGGCGTGGTAGGTGACCCGCGTGCCCTTGGCCACGGCCGTGCCGTCTGGGAGCTTGTCGTCGCCCGCCGCGAACTTGGAGTCGAACTGCACCGGCGGGAACAGCCGCATGCTCTCGTACAACGCCGCGTGCACGTAGTGCATGTCCTTGAGCTTGCTGAAGCTCGGTCGGTCGTCCTCGTCGCCCGTGACGCGTGACACCTCGTCCCGGATGGCGGCGGCGACCTCCGGGTGATCGGAGAGGAGCAGGAAGAAGGCGGTCAGCGCTGAGGCGACGGTGTCGCGGCCGGCGAGCATGAAACTGACGACGATGTCCCTGAGGTACTTCTCGTCGCTGATGGAGCCCATGAACCGCGACAGGAGGTCGCTGCCGGACGCGGCGCCGCCGAGCTTGTGTCGTTGCCGGGTGACTTCCGCGGCGAACCCGTCGACTAGGCGCACGGATTCCCGGAGCTTCCTCTCGTCCCCGACGTTGAAGAACCGCTTCAGCCGCCATATGATCTGCATGGGCGCGGTGGCGCGCCTCGCAGAGAGCATCGACGCCGTGTCGAAAGCGTCCACGAACGCCGATACCGGCATGGATAGCTCGAGGCAGCCCGGGTCGAGACCGAAGGAGATCTTGCATATGCAGTCGAAGGTGAAGCGACGGAAAACGTCCTGCAGGTCCAGCACCTTGCCACCGTCGTCGTTGTCGTCGTGGGAACAGGCAGAGTCAAGCAGGGGAACGAGACGGCCCCGCAGCTCGGATGCCACGACGCCCGCGGCGAAAGCTCTCAGCGCCGGGGAGGCCAGCTCGGCCGCGGCGAGCTTCCGCTGGAACAGCCACGCGTCTCCGTCGACGTTAAAGATCCCGCGGCCGAGAAGGTCGGCGAGGATGGCGGAGAAGGGCTTGCCCTTGGGGTAGTTATCGAAGCGCGCGCGCAGCATGTGGTCGACTGTGACCGGGTTGGCGGTGAGCACGTTGCGGAGCACGTGGACGTGCACGGTCTGCGACGGCGAGCGGCGCAGCAGGTGCGCGTACCAGTCGCAGAGGTTGTCGAACTCGCCGGCCCAGGACGCCGTGAGGTAGGCCTCGCAGACCGCGCAGTCGCACCACCACGGCGGGCGCGTGCGCGCCACGGCCAGCAGGGCGGCGAGCGCCACGGTGCACGCCGCGAGGGCGAAGAAGGCGCCGGCCACGTGCGGCTGCAGCGAGAGCGCCAGAGCCTCCGCCGCCGCCCCATGCAGCGCAGCCTCGACGCCCATGACGAGCACGACGTAACGATGGTGTTAGCTGCTTTTATCGTACGTGCGTGTGCGCGCGCGGGGTATCATATGCGGGCGGTGAGGTGAGGTGAGGTGCCGTTGCGCCCGCCCCGGACGAGGCCGTTTTATACTACCGGCCGGCCCAATCGTCGCACCTACATGTGCGAGGATGCCCTGTCGTGCGCGCGTGTATGGGCATGGACTCGCCCGTGTATTTTCCACAGGAGTAATGCTACATCTATAAAGGCTTACTTAAAGATTTTACGTACAAACTGATGTGGAGGATTGTGATTGGTAATAAGGGGATGAGAGGGCCCACCCCACTTAAAATCGGGGGGAGAGCGAGAATTAGTTTGGAAGGTTAAATAAACCTTTGTAAGTCTTTACATGTGTAGCATTATTGTTTTCCCTCGTGAGTTTGACTGCTCGTCACAGACCGTCTTTCTCACTCTCGGTTGCTCTGAGCAGCACGTTCGCTCTCGAGCTCACCTCAGTTGGTGATCTAGACTCTAGAGCTGGAGAACCACATGTGCTATAGGAAGAGCTTAATGATGTGCACTCGCCCGTGCACATGGCTGTCGCTCGATCGGGCCACGCACCGTCACCCACCTCCGGCTCCGGCTCGTACCTGGTTTTTTTCCCCGGTCGACCACGACGTCAATGCCCCTCTACCCGGTCGTACATAACAGGAAAGCCCGCGCCTTGCCTACTTCGGCCGGCCAGAGCCAGTTATTGATTGCACTGCAGTGCCTGCGATCCCTCCCACGATCCAGACAGAGCGATTGTACTACCGGAGTACCGGACTAGTCGCCGATCCAGGGATACTTACTGCGCCGTGGCGTTTTGCACGTGTTTCCGGTGCCCACTAGCTTATCTAGGCGCAGCAGCAGCACAGCAGCGCCGGACCGGCCGGAGTACGTCTCTGCCCGTCCGCCGCCGCCGGGACCGACCGATCTTTCTCTCCGTTGGCGCAGTAAGCTCACCAATGGCGGCATGCGCCGCGAGCTCCTATGCCCCGGGTACGATGACATCGTGCTAGCTGCGCCGGGGGCAGAAGGAGGCGCAAGTTGTTGCCTGCGTCTGCGCGCGCGCGTGACGGGTCGCGTAGTAGTAATGCGGTGCGTTTCAGGGGTCAGGCTGCTGCTGCAGTGTCGATTAATTCGGGCTGATCCGCAGATCCAACAGCGCGCGGCAAGGTTTTATATGATGAAATGCGGTGCAGTTTTATTTTTCTTTTCTTTAAATTTTACAGTGGGGACGTGCTCGTTGATGGGTAAGTTGTCCATTGAGCTGCTTGCCTCGTAAGAACCGACGTGGCAGCTTAATCATGTCGTGGGTCTGATTGCACTGTCAATTCTAGGTAAACAAAAGCAGGGAGTGGTGCTGCATGATTGTTACTTGTTTTTGAACAAAAGTAGTGGTACTGCTGCATCATTGCTGAGCTCTCTCCAGCTCTGGAAAAACAATATATAGGGCACGCACATCAGCCCAACCAGGGGGTCAAGAGAAACCATGTGCTACGTGCATGTGGTTCATGTTCATCTTACAGCTGCTAGTTACGACTAATAAATCTCCTGCATGTGGTACGTGCTCGATTTGAGAAGAGATAGATCCGATCCATCATGCTTGCATTATTCAGCATGCATGCGTTGATGCGTACAAAAATGGATGGTATAGTACCCTTTTTTTTTTCGAGTAGGTATAGTACCAAATTAGGGCAACGGACCGGCCAACAGAAACTTACTGTTTGGCAACATGAAGTCGACATGTACAACAAATTAAGTGAGCCGTGAACAGGCGGCATGAGTGATGAGTCATTACGTGATAAGTTATGAAAACATGAGCAGACCCACCGAATCTAGCGCAGAAATGATATCTTGACCTGATGCTTTACACGCACTTAAGTCTGAGCAACTATATGTCGCATGCAAATATATAGTTGGATCGCTGCAGTATTCTTTTCTATCCTATCCAGGGAGATTAGATTCCCGGAGCGTACTAGACACGTATAGCAAGCCATGTGAGCACGTATACAAGTAACAAGTTCAATCAAAGAAACGGCGCCAACGTCTTCGTCGTTGCTCCTGTCATGTGTCTTCGTGGCAATATCTGGATCGGGACATCGACCCTTTTTTTTTTGTCTACGCAAACAAAAACTTATCCTATTTTTGCTGTCGACCTCCCACCCTTCCGAAAATGGACAAACTTGTGGTTGTATCTGACACTATTATAGTACTCCCTCCGATCAAAATTAATTAACGCAGGTTTAGTAGTACAAGCTGTGTCAATTAATTCGGATCGGGAGTAGTATTTTTTAATCTATATGCTGAGTTTGCATGGCCTTGTTTGGTCCCTCAAAACGGATATCACAAATGTCCACGGACACGTTTAGGACGTGTCCGCGGACGTATCCAACGCTATTCCCAAAATTCACCATTTGTCCGGTTGGGAGAATAGAGAGGGAGAGGGGGCACGTGGTTGCTTTTGGTTGGACTTGTTTGTGTGGTGTGTGCATGGGAGGAGAGAAAAAGGGGGGCCACATGGTTGCTTTTGGTTGGACATGCGGATGTCCGGACGCCCGCAAAACGTCTTCAAGTTTTCGGTTAGTATACATTAGGAGATGCGGGCTGGTCCGCAAATATTTAGGGGATCCTGTTGGATGGCAAGAGCGGTTCGGACACTGCGGTACGGGTGCTTTAAGGGTCCACATTGGAGACGCCCTTACCTGCATCAGAGTTAATGTAAGCTCCAGGCTGCATTAGAGCAGAAACACTATCACGACATTTGGTTGCATGTCAGCACTCCCAGATACAAGGTGCGGCTGTTGAATTACTTGCGGATCAATGGTTCAGTCTAACCGTTTGTCCACGTGGTGAACTTATCTCACACGGAAATTCGTAGGGGCATGCATCTGCCAAGCCGTGCTTGATCACACGATTCACTCGCGATCCGCGAAGTCATTGGATTTCGCACAATGGGCAATTGAAACTTAACAAAAATTTAAAAAACTCGTCAAAACTTATTCAAAATGGGTCTTATTTGAAAGTCTTCGTCACAAGAAACACAGATATAGAAACAAAACTTAATTTGAACTTCCGCTTCGAAAGATACAAAAGATTGAAAAATCAAAAGTCAAAAGAAAAATGGGGTCGGTGCCCTCCCCTCAAATCCTCTACCCTCACACCACCACACTTAAACAACTTTGTCTATAAGCGTCAAAATGAAGAAGAAAAACTTACAACATGAAAGTTGTGTGAAACAAGAGATGAAAATCTAGCTAAATCTAGTAGCAAATCTAGCTAAAAGGATTAACCATGCAGTGGTGAGTTCAAAAGCATTTTTTGGCATATCAGAAAGTTTGGAAACATGTTAGTTTCATTTAGCTGTAACAGGTTATGATACCGAAATCTCTTCAGTTCTCTCGTTGAAACGGGGTTGGAGAGCCAAAGCCTAGACATGTCAAGATGGAGGAAGCTTTTGCCGACACGTATTACTTTGGCGTCATCCTGCAGGATGCGCCCGTGTGAGGTTGCGGCGGAGAAACTTAACAATATCAGTAGTACGACTAAATTTGAAAAATAATTGCATGCTCATGGCATGCTAATAATAGTGCTTGCCATACTAACTAATGATTCCCTGAGGTGTACGCATGCTCAAGGAAAATTATGCGAGGTCCCACGCTATGTATTTTATACACATGTTGTCCTTGTTGCCATTCAATGATTATATAGTAGTGGTGTCTAGAAGGATGTATATAGCTCACATGTACGATTAGGTCATTGTCAATCAATGTAATCATGTGCGACAAAGATTCCTGTTCGTCATCTTTGAAATAGTTCTTTGCGGTGATGGTGGTGACATTTACCATAGACCGACCGTTTCTTTGGTGCTCTATGTACATGGATTCTTGGCTAAAGGCAAAGCTAGCGTGATTAATATTTCTACCGTGTCACGTGGACTCAGTCAATCGAGAGATAAAAAAGGCAATAGCTTCTAGTATGTGGTACAAAGAACTGATGTTATGAATCAACGTATTGGCTGTCTTTAGTGGTTTCTACGTGTATATCCTCCAACTTTGCACATGCATGCATAAAACGACTTGTTTTCTTCCATCTGCGTATTAGATTGCCCAATCTATCTGCGTAGCCAGTTTTGTTCCATCAGATGTACATGTAGAAAATTCTTACGGTGCACTAACCTTTCCAGCAAGAGAAAACGCAGCTGCCTCCTCCCCTAGAAAAGACTAGGTTCCTTGCCTTCCGCCGGCGCCGCCGCCGGTCTGCCTCATCTCCAGTGGCTTTAGGGCCATGGCGGCGCAGTGGATCCTGGCCCTTGCCGGTGAGAGGGCTCCGTTTTTAGATATTCCTTCGAGTTTTGTTAGGATTTGTATCGTGTTCACGAAGACGAGACGGCGGCAGTTTCCTGAAGATGGATGGTACGTCTAGTATCGTCGGTGGGCGTGTGGAGGTGTGTCTCCTGCGGATCTGCCCTTGGTGGATTTGCTCGGATCTGGTCGTAGTTCGACTACGTTCGTGTGTCTTCAGATTGGATCCTTTCGATCTACGCTACTCTTCAAATTGGATCATTTCGATCTACACTGCTCTTCAAATTGGATCCTTCCGATCTACGCTACTCTTCAACGGCGCGGCTGCTGTTCTGGTGCGCTGGTCCTACAGGGCCTTAGCACGATGACTTCCCGACTGTCTACTACAACCCGGCTCCGGCAAGGGAGGGGCGATGACTGTCGTGGTTATTAGTCTGACAGTAAGTACTGGGGGTACGAAAGAGGAGCAGAGCCTAGCTACAGCGCAGGTGTAACACTCGGATTTTATGAGTTTAGGCCCTTCTCGAAGGAGGTAAAAGCCCTACGTCTCGTGCCCTGAGGCTTGTTTTCTCTGGGGGTATCTGATTACAATGAGTGCTTAACCCTTGCAACGGAGGGAGAGGGCGGCTTATATAGGAGTGCGCTCCAGCCTCTCAGCCACCACGTCGCCGGGCATTAATGACAATAAGTACATCGGTTAAGGGCGTTTAACTCTGATTAACATGGCTATGACTACGCAGTTACTGGTAACGGTAGCCATAACTATGCTTAAAGTCTAGTTGAAGACTACTCGACCATTGCAGCTCTACGCCGTTCGTACGCCTCCTGTGTCCGAGTGATGATGACTGGCCGACTGGAGAGTAGACGTCTGTCCGAGTGCTGCCCATGCAGGGTCCGAGTGAATCCTTCGTGGTGTGCATCCGGTTGCACTTGTGACCCAGGGGTCTCTGAATAATAGTGTTGGCCTTAGGTGGGCCCTAGATGTCAGGTCCTTGTCCCTACCGGTGGTAGGTGACCCCATCATTAGCCCCCGAATCGGTTGAGGCTTAATAAGACGAGTGGGTTGAGCTTTCAGAGCGGTCCGAGTGCTTCGGAGGCACTCGACCTCCGCTCATCCCGCGGTTATCCTTGGGAGAAGCCACAACGGATTATGGACTAGAGAACTTCCGAATGATCGGACGGTGACGATTGCTAGGCAAAACGTGGTGGCATCCGCGTGTCTCTCAGGAGAGATGGGCTTGGGGCCAAGTGGAGGCATGCCATGAAAATCGAGTGACGACGCCGGCGCGTGGACTGAATCTCCGGAGAGACGCCACTCCATATCCCGGAGGAACGCCCGCGCAGGCCAGCTCCGAGTCCAAATTTACGAGACACGCGCCTTGGAGCCTAGTGAAAGGGCCAAGTTAACCCGCGGAGGGGCGTCGAGCTCATCCTTCGCAATCCTGGAGGTGACTCCAGTCGGGTGTTTAACAGGTCCGAGTGCACGGTGGCCTGTGGAAGGCGGTCGGTCGGGCCGACGGGCGCTTTCGAAAAGAACGGGACGGACGCAATCTGTCAGACGGATTCGCCACGGAAATCCCGGGATTCGAAATGATGTGCGCGCGCGCGTGGTGGCGGTTGTGCCGCGGCTAGTGGGGAAAGTGGGGAGTGACGCCTCGATTTTCGCCCGGAAATCCGCCATGTGTCATGCCTTTCCTGTGCGCGAGGTTGTCACCAAAACCGTTGATCTGGGATCCGACGGCTCAAGGCCGGTTAGTGATTCTGCCTGCGGTATAAAGGGCAGTTTCACCGCGCGAGGTTAATTCCAGATCCCCATTCCCCCCACCCTGCAATCTGCTCTCCACGTTCCTCTCCACACTGCGCCGGAGCACTCGAAGCCATGGGGAAGGATTCCACCGCTAAGCTGGAGAGGGCGAAGAAGGCGGGGAAGGCGGCGCCATCGAGTTCGGGAGCGCCGGCGGGCCGCACCGCGAGGGAATGGCTCCCTTCGCGCGTTACGGCGAAGCGACTGGAGGAGCTCGCCGAAGAGGGCCTCATCCCGGCGGACGGGTGGAGGCGGCCGGACGCGGACGAGGTCGAGCCAGCGCCGCAGGGCGACGAGCGCGTGCTGCTGGTCACCCACATCGAGCGAGGTTTCTCCATGCCTCCGCACCCTTTCTTTCGGGCTTTCTTGGATTTCTTCGGCGCGCAGTTCCATCATCTTCCTCCCAATACAATCGTGTATCTGTCAGCTTTCGTTTCCCTTTGTGAGAATTTCATCGGTTGTCACCCGCATTGGATCCTGTTCAAGCATATCTTCACGTGTCGCTCGATGACCGTGAAGAAGGATTCGCCGAGTGGGGAAAAGAATCATGTAACCCAGCTCTGTGGAGGTCTAGGGATACAAGTGCAGGGGCAGAGCGCCTTTCCGAAAATGAGTTTTCCCGACTCGGTGAAGGGCTGGCAAGACAGCTGGTTCTACTGCAAGGACGTGCCGAGTGAGGGATCTTCGATTGGCCTTCCTCCGTACTCGGGGACGAGAGTCGCCGCGCCTCCATCTTTGGAGGTGAGTAAGGAAGAGAAGGTGGACGTCGGGATCTTGACCGTCGCCATGGTTGGAGCCGTGAACGCTGGGGTCAACGGGATGGACCTGCTGGAGACTTTCTTGATTCAAAGGATCCAACCGCTGGAGGCTAGGGCACATCCCATGTGGATGTATGAAGGCCCGGGTGATGACACCCGAGTGCACCCGGAGGAGCTGACCGACGACGCCCTGGCCAACAAGATCAAGGCCATCAGTGGCGGATCCAGGAATTGAAATTACCAGGGGCGAAATAATGAAGGCCTAAATTTTTTACTGTATGAATGCAAGTCCACCCAAACCAAAACTCATAAAATTCAAATGCCAAGCTATAAGCACTAAAAAATTAACAAAACTAATGGTTCAAAATGTTGCCCTTGCGAACCACTACCTCTTTTGATTTGCACGAGCTTGATGTCGTGCCACTGCTGTCACCCACTCAGGCCATGCTAGGCATTGCACCGAGCACTGCTTCTTCTTGTTGTGCCATTAGCCAGGTTCCTGGCGTCCAATGAGGCGGAGCTTTGTGTCTGAGAGGCAGCGGCAGCAGGAGTGGACGTGGGCGACGACTAGGTTAGGACTACTTGAAATCTGGTCGAGTGATCGTGACAATTTTCCACTTCAGTCGCAGCCCGGGGGTGGCGCGGTCCGTCTGGCACCCCAACGGCAGGGTGGTGGCGTAACCCCTTCGGTGGCGCGTCTTCCCGCGGCATCAGGCTCCGAGTCAGAGGTAAACGGCGGCATGCATGACAACCCGTCCGGTGTTATGGAGCGGCGTGCCCGCCTTGCGAGGCATAGGACGCGGGAGGTAGTTGCATCCCTTGCGACCGAGGCTGCGGAGGCGGAGTCGCATGCCACCGTGGAGCCACAACGGGTGACCGACATCCCCTAGCGCCGCTTCCGCATTGATCATGGGAGACAGCCGACGGCGCCTCGTGCACCATGTGGGCCAGTCCATGTGCCATGTCCTACTCTTTCTTACCGGCGACCGGATCTTCACTTCATGGGTCTCATGGCCGCCGGACATGGGCATGAAAGGGAACAAGCAAGGACGGGCGCCAGCGAAGATTAGACTAGATTTTACGTTGCATATAATTATATGGATTTGAGAATTTGCTAATAAGGCACCCAATTGTGAAAGAGGACATTTGAGGGGTGACCGGCCATTGTCCGCGGACACGCAGGCCGCGTGCGTGGATGTTTAGGGGGGCGGATTTTCTAAGTCGGGCTCTAAATGCTCTCATGAGAGGCGCGTCCTCGAACGTTTAGGGGAGCAGATTTGCTAATTCCGGTTCTATATGCTCTTACGACGAAATAGCTTTGCTGTAGTCATCCATCTCACGTGGAGGAGAGATACGCTGGGCCACTTAAGAGCTAGCTCACCTTCAAAGAGAATTGTTTCCTGTTCGTTCTTATCTCACGGTTGTTTCTCTCCTCCAAATGAATCGCTACTGCCTACTGAGATAGATAAAACAACACGTATTTGAGGCGTATATTACAGCTACCAGGGGCGGCTGCCCATACCTGCCCCTACGGTGGCGCCGCCCCTGAAGGCCATCACCTCAGCTCGGGACAACCCGCGCAGCGCCAGAAGGGTGCCTCCGTACGAGAAGAACATCTAGCCGATTGAAGTAAGAGTGTCTTGGACCAGTCGGATCGTGACCAGCCCTTCCTTGTGTTTCTAGATCTTGACTTTATGTTTTCCTCCCTTTCAGAGCTTCCCGCAGATGACCTCCAACATTCCGTCGGTCCACCGGTCACCGGCAGATGTGACGAGTGACACGGAGCATCAACACTCGGATGGCAGTGATAAGGAAGAAGGGGGAAGCGAGGAGCAGGAACGCGATGAAGACGAGAGCGACACCGAGGAGGGCGAGAAGGCGGAGTCTTCTCCGTCCGAAGTCGTTCCCCGAGAACGCCGAACCAAGGAAAAGAACGACCCGAGCGCCAGGGCGAGGGGTGCCAGACTGCCGAGTGATCCGAGGTCGACTGCTTCTGTAGGGGAACGCAGCAGAAAACAAAAATTTTCTGACCTACGCACCAGCCCAGGACCACTATTGTGACGCCCTCGACTTAATCGTGCACTAATCATACACGCAAATGCACACGATCAAGCCTAAGGACTCACGGGAAAATATCACAACACAACTCTAGACACAAAGGTAAAACAATACAAGCTTTATATTACAAGCCAGGGGCCTCGAGGGCTCGAATACAAAAGCTCGAGTTATACAAGCATCAGCGGAAACAAGGGGTATCTGAGTACAGACACAAGTTAAACAAGGGTGCCTTAAGAAGGCAAGCACAAACAACGACACTGATCGAAAAGGCGAAGGCCTCCTGCCTAGGGCCTCCGAGCTACTCCTGGTCGACGGGGATCTCCACGTAGTAGCAGACTCCTCCGGGAATCTCCTGCTCCTGGACTCCGGCATCTGAATGCAGCAATCGAGCATGGGGGAAAAGAATAGCAAAGCAACCGTGAGTACTCATCCAAAGTACTCGCAAGACTGACATCAGAACTATACTACTTATGCATCGGTATAAAAGGAATGGGGCTATATCTTTGGACTAAACTGCAGAAGTGCCAGAACAGAGGGGGAAGGCCTAGCCTATCGAAGACTAGCATCTTGAAGCAGTTCTTGCAGCATCAGAAGAGAGTAGAGCAAATAATATATAATAGAGGTTATATAGTAGCAGCGCCCTGAGATCCTTTCTCGACTCCCTGCGAGAAAGTGATCCCGAGAGCAGAAGTATCAGTTTAATAAGCATCGTCATCAGTTTGTAGTTGTCATAGATCCGGATACAACTCTGAGCGTCCTGTTACCGTGGACACGGCTATTCGAATAGATTACTTCCCTGCAGGGGTGCACTACTGTTACCCAACATGCTCGATTAACTCTGGCCGGACACACTTTTATCGGGTCATGCCCGGCCTCGGCTGATCGACACACCGCAGCCCTACCTCGAGCTCAGCAGATAGGTCCCCGCCGGTCTACATCCTAAGTGCTCAGGGGTCTTGGGCCATCGCCCTGTGCACTCCGGGTCGTTGTGTGCAGGGTAGATCAGGCACCACCTCTGTCCTGGATGGCGCCGGCCCGACCCGGCCACAATGCTGAACTGGACGTCTGTCAGAGCTTTCGGCTGATACGTACGGTGTAGAGGGCCCCATTAAACCATTATTACACGTGGTGGTAGTGCGTATAGGGCACGACGACCCACTCAGATCAAATACCCAAATCCGTTTAATCATGTTTAGTAACTCGCAGAGACGAACAGGGTTCCTGTCGCTCCGACTTGGTATGTCATATCGCGCGGGTGCTCTTGGAGCCGACCCGTCTTTAATGTCATTTACTCGCGGGCACCCTTGGGGCCAGCCCGACTTTAACAGTTTAAATGATGTAATAATGTAAACAGTTCCGCGATCCTCACCCAGAGTGATCACGGCCCGGTATTAAGCATGGCATACGCACAAGAGTGAAGGGCCACCGATGAAGAAGTAGCACAGCTTACTAGGTAATGTGGGACAACAGGTGGGGTATCAATAACAGACTACAAAATCAGGCTATGCATCGGAATAGGTGCTATCGGAACAGTAGCAGGGCAATTCTAATGCAAGCATAAGAGAGAAGGGAGTGGGCGATATCTGATGATCAAGGGGGTTTTGCTTGCCTGGTTGCTCGGCAGATGAAAATGAATCCTCAACGAAGTAGTCGATCACAGGGGCACCGGCAGCGGTCGCAGGGCCTACCGGAAGAGAAGAGGGGGAAGAAACAGATAAATAACGGAGCACACAATTGCAACAATAAGCATGACAGGCATATACGACATGCAGGGGTGATCTACGGCATCGATTAGTATTCTAGACGGAGAGGGAAAATATCCGGGAATATTTTCCCAGCTCCGGACGGTTATCGGTATACGGATCCGGAGAGGACGGTTCCATGTTCATCATGTTAGAAGGGGCTGACAGGTAAGTGGGTGGCATATTCGGATTCGTCATATTTTTCTGGTCATTTTTCATATATAAATTATTTCCATCTGACATACGGGTTATTTTCTATGATTTTCTAAAGTTTTAAAGTATTTTCTGAAATTTCTGAAATTCTTCTAAGTCTGAAATCTGTTTATTGTTTACCCATTTTGTGAGGGCTATAATGGGTTATTCTTAGCTCTAATGAAAACACATCCTAAAGATGATTTACTCTACTCCAAAAGTACTTCAAGGACATGCCATTTGATGGTATGAACAGTTCATGTACAGGTCCAAATTCAGCTCTAAAATGGCTAAGGCAATAATCTGTTTTTTAGTTATTCCAATTAACAGAACATTGACTTTTGTCATTTTTGTAGGAATTAATCCATGTATCAAATGAAGTTGCTCCAAAGGAATGAAATGGAGTTTGTCAATTGTACTATCTACACATTTTATTTTTACCCATGTTAGCACTTGATTAGCTGGTGATTAGTGGTTGTCAAAAGGGGTAATCAGTGCATAATAGCAAAAGCTAGCCTCAGCTACAGTACCCGCTACAGCAACTGAATGTTACTGTAGCAGCGGCAGCAGTAGGCAGAGCGGAGCAGCGGCAGCAGCGACGTAGAGCAGCGGTGGACGCGAGCAGGCAGCTGCGGGTGCGAGCGCGGCGAGGCCGGCCGGCCAGGGCTGCGTCAGGCAGCGACGGGCGACGGCCGCGGTAGCAGCAGCAGTTGCAAGCGGCGGCAGCAGGCGAGAAGCAGCAGCAGCGCGTCAGGCAGCCGCAAGCAGCAGCAGGTAGGAGCGGGCGGAGGCGGCGCGACCGCGCGCGCGGGGGCGCGGACAGGGGGCGGCCAGGCAGGAGTGGCGCAGTAGCTGCAGCAGCACAAGGAGCAGCAACGGGCGCGGCCATGGCCAGCAGGTGGCCGGAACACCAGGCGGGTGTGCGCGGGAGAGGAGCTCCATTGGCGACCATGGCGAGCTCAACACGACGGCTACGGCGATGGATACGAGGGGGAAAAGAGGGGAATCGGTCGAGGGCCTCACAGCGGTCCTCGACGACGAGCTCGGGAGGTCGGGGAGGCACCGGTGGTGGAGATCGACGGAGACGACCGCGGCGGCCGTGGGCGAAGAAGAGCTCGATGGCGACGGCAGGGAGCTCTCCTACTCGAACCGATGGACGGAGCCGACGTGGACGACGACGGTGGTCCTCCTGGACGCCTCCAGGTGACGCGGGGTGGCCGGTGGCCGTGACGGCGACGACGCGCGGCGATGGTTCCGTTCGGGCTCGAACCAAATCGAGGCAGGGAGGGGGAACGAGGGGATTAGAGGCTAGGGTTTGCAGCGGGAGGGAAAGGGCGGCCTATAGGCGTCGGGGAGGTCGGGGATGGCCGACGCGTGGCCGGGCGTGGCCACGGCGCTGGTGGATGCCTGCCACGGCCTCCTCTGCCTCTGTAGCGAGAGGTTAGGGAAAGGCCAGCCAGGTGGGCTGGGCCTGGTACAGTAAGTGGGATGGGCCAGGCGCACAGTGTAGTTTCACTATTTTCTTTTATCTTTTTCTGTAATCTCTAATCCCTTTGCATTGCAAAAATGTTTAGCCTTAAATTGAATCTTGTAAAATATGAGACTAGGCCCAAAATTAACAGTGCAATATTTTCCACTGCTATAAAATGGTTTGGAGGTGTTTTGAATTCATTTGAATTTGGTTTAGTTATAATTCGGTTTTAATGTTGCTATCTTGGCACTGATTTGATGATGTTAGAGTCACTTAACTAATTCAATTAATATAGATTATATTTTTATAAATGCTTCTGGATTATTTATAATTTAATGAACATTTTATTTTTCATTATTTGACAAGGTTTCATTTCCGCCACAATTTGAATTGGATTCAAATGGAATTTGAAATGAGTTTTGAATTGAAGTGATCATTAAGACTTTCCAAAACATGGTGACCTGGCATTTTCATTGATGATCACTGTAGATAATACAGGGGATGTTACAACTATGGAGACTGCATACAAGGTTTGATCTTTTTCATTACCGACTCGTAGCGCAGCGGAAGAAGAGTCGATGACGATCGTTGGTGCAGATCCCCGCAGCTAGGATTTACAACCTCCCAACCGCGAGGATGTACTCCCTCGTCAGCTCACCGGACGGATCTCCGGGCAGCCCTTCGGGAGGCCTCGGGACAGTCCCTCAGATAGTCCCACCGGACGGATCCTCGGACAGCCCTTCGGGAGGCCTATGAACAGTCCCTCGGATAGTCCCACCGGATGGATCCTCGGATAGCCCTCCGGGAGGCCTCTGGACAGTCCCTCGGATAGTCCCACCGGACGGATCCTTGGACAGCCCTCCGGGAGGCCTCTGGACAGTCCCTCGGATAGTCCCACCGGACGGATCCTCGAACAGCCCTCCGGGAGGCCACACGGACAGCCCTTCGGGCGGGTCACTCGGACAGCCCTCCGGGCAGGTACTCGAACAGCCCCACGGGCAAAGGATCGAAACTACGACCAATCTACGGGGTTGCACACATACGGTGTTAGCTATCCGGCAGGGCTTCGCCGTCCAGAACTAGTTCCTGCCGGAACCCAGACAGCCTTTCGGCTCTACGAAACTATTTCACGGGGAGGGAGAGAGAAGGCCAGATCATGCATGGCTTGTGTATGTTGAGAAAGAGTTTGTCTTTAGGCAGCCCCCTCCACCCCTATTTATAGGTCAAGCCCAAGGGTGGCTTCTCCAAGAAGCCAAGGGGGAAATTACCAAAAGGCCCTCAAGGTGGCTTCTCCAAAAAGCCACCCAAAAAGCACTTTCACTATTCATGGAAACATTTTTCCGCGACCGTTAAATCCTAAAATATTTCTGTGGTTCTTAGAATAATTCCAGCACCCACTAAAATGATTTTGGACGCGTTCCGAAACAATTCCGGATTAGTGATTTTCATCTGCGAAAAGCAACCAAACCGGTTCCGGCAGCTCCGGAACATTTCCGGGTTTTTTCTCCGAAAAATCCCAGAAGTTCCCAGACCAATTCTGGCGCCCTCCAATCCAGACGTGTGCCGAAACCAATTTGACTTAATGGTATACCCTAAAACAACTTTTCAGTTTTACCGAAACTATTCCAGTGTTCTCTCTCCGGAACTTTTCCGCTGTCTCCGAAACTTTTCCGGTGACTTTCTCTCAGACTCCCTGTCTAGTATTCAGCAGATAGATGGCCCTTAAGCATGTGACCCTATAGGTTCGGTGAAGTATAGACATGACCGAAACTCTTTCCGATCAATGATCAACATCGGAGCCGTGGACACCCATATTGACCCCTATACCCACACGAATGAATATTCGAGTGAACCTCCAGTTGCCGTGTGCTATTCCTGTTGCTTTGCGATATGTTACAAATACCCGAGGTGAGAATCATCGGCATCTCCGTGGATCAACACTTGTCCACAATGCCAGTTACCTCGTTACCGGTGAAAGATCGTGGATGTCGCCTAGAGGGGGGGGGTGAATAGGCGCTTTAAAATAATTACGGTTTAGGCTTGAACAAATGCGGAATAAACCTAGCGGTTAATTTGACAAGCACAAAACCTAAATTGACTAGGCTCACCTATGTGCACCAACAACTTATGCTAAGCAAGATAAATAACTAAGTGATAGCAAGATATATAACAAGAAACAATATGGCTATCACAAAGTAAAGTGCATAAGTAAAGGGCTCGGGTAAGAGATAACCGAGGCACGCGGAGACGACGATGTATCCCGAAGTTCACACCCTTGCAGATGCTAATCTCCGTTTGGAGCGGTGTGGAGGCACAATGCTCCCCAACAATGCCACTAGGGCCACCGTATTCTCCTCACGCCCTCGCACAATGCAAGGTGCCGTGATTCCACTAAGGGACCCTCGAGGGCGGTCACCGAACCCGTACACTTTGGCAACCCTTGGGGGCGGTCACCGGTACCCGTCAAATTGCTCGGGGCGATCTCCACAACCTAATTGGAGACCCCGACGCTTGCCCGGAGCTTTACACCACAATGATTGAGCTCCGAGGCACCACCAAGCCACCAAGCCGTCTAGGGCGCCAAGGCACCCAAGAGGAACAAGCTCTAGGGTGCCCAAACACCCAAGAGTAATAAGCTTCTCAACTACTAACTTCCACGAATCCCGCGGAGAACTCAAACCGATGCAACCAATGCAATGGCAAGGGCACACGGAGTGCCCAAGTCCTCCTCTCCCAAATCCCACCAAAGCAACAAAAGCTATGGAGGAAAATGAGAGGAAGAACGAAGAAGAACACGAAGAACTCCAAGAACTAGATCCAAGGGGTTCCCCTCACTTAGAGGAGAAAGTGATTGGTGGAAATGTGGATCTAGATCTCCTCTCTCTTTTCCCCCAAAAACTAGCAAGAATCCATGGAGGGATTGAGAGAAAGCAAAGCTCTAGAAAGTCAACAATGGAGGAGAGAGAGCTTAGAAGAGATAAGAAAACCGTTGGGGAAGAAGACCCCTTTTATAGGGCCACCCCAAATCCAACCGTTACCCGTGCTGGACGCGTACAAGCGGTACTACCGCTCCTTCGAGCGGTACTACCGCTTAAACGGTAGTAATTCAAAACACAGCAGGTGAGAACACGGAACTGGAGCGGTAGTGCCGCACTTAGCGGTACTACCGTGCCAACCAAGCGGTACTACCGCTAAGGAGAAAAGAGCAACAGAAGCTTGCACACTCTGCGAAAAACAAGCGGTAGTGGAGGGCGGAAGTACCGCACCAAGCGGTACTACCGCCCAGCAGAGCGGTACTACCGCCCTGAGCGGTACTACCGCACTACTGCCGCACTACTACCGTTTAACAGAAAACGGCAACAGAGACGTGCACAGAAGGAAACCCCGCAAGCGGTAGTGGCGGCGGTAGTAAGGGCGGTAGTACCGCCAGAGCGGTACTACCGTGCTACTACCGCTCTACTACCGTGAATGGCAAACTGGCAACAGAGAGTTGCACGCTCGGGGAAACCCCAAGCGGTAGTGCCACGGAAGTACCAGCGGTACTACCGCATAAGCGGTACTACCGTGGGCACCAGCGGTACTACCGCTTGCAAGCTACTGAAAATCCACAGAAAACAGAGGATGCAAGTAAAACCAGAACTGCCATAACTTCTGCAAATGAGCTCCGAATTGAGCAAACTCAAGCTTGTTGGATAGAAGACAACGAGTACTATCCAAAGAAGTGGCAGGGGAGATATGCCTAACATATAGAGATGAGAAACCTCTATGAATGAAGAACCGGCATAAACTCCAACATCGAAAACATCATAGAAGATGCATATATGAACTCCGTTTTCGATGAACTCGAGCTTGTCATGAAGATGACCATAAGCTCAAAGACTCACAAAGAGAAACACCAAACACGAACCAAGAAAGATGATGCAAGGATGCAATGGTTTGAGCTCTCTACGAAGATACGATAAAGCTACTCACTTGAGAGCCCCCCTTGATAGTACGGCTATCGATCCTATAACCCGGTCTCCCAACTACTACCATGAGACCGGTAAAATAGAAAACCTATCAAGGGCAAACCTTTGCCTTGCGCATAGTCCACTTGAGCTAGATGATGACGATCTTGACCTCCTCAAGTTGGACCACCTTTCTTGATTGCGCCAGCTCGATGAAGACTAGTTGATTGCTCCCCCATACTCCACTATGGGTGAGCCACTCTTCGGCACATCTTCACAAGTCCATTGTCACCACAATGGACGGCAAGCTTCAAGCATGTGATCTCTTCGTGATGCTCCACTTGAACTTGCACACCGCAATCTTGATGACGATCACCACTTGATGTCATCCTCCATGGGTTGAATGAGATCTTCCTCTTGACGCAAGCCCATGGAAACATACCTAACCCCACATAGAACTCTCGCATAGAACATGGGTTAGTACACAAAGCGTAATGGACAATGCTTACCATACCGTGAGATCACTTGATCCCACTCGGTACATCTTCTACGCTTTGTGTGTTGATCAACTCGAATCACTCTTCATATTTAGTCTTGATCAACCTTGAATTTTTCCAACTCTCTTCATTAGTATGATGTCTTGAAGGTAAACATGAATGTTCACACAATCTCCTTCTTCAAGACATGCTTGCAATAGGCTCATCTCTTACATGACCAATCTTTGGATAACTCCATGAATAACCTTGGTCAACACATATTCTTCTTCAAATCACCTTGAGACCAACAAATGGTCTACAAGCAAAGCCTATGGACAAACCCTTCAAATATAACTCAAGGCAACCATTAGTCCATAGAGATTGTCATCAATTACCAAAACCAAACATGGGGGCAGCACATGTTCTTTCAACCGGTTTTGTTCTCTTTTCTCGTTTCTGTGTTCCGGCATCCCTGTGATCAAATCACAATGTGTCTGGCCAGATGATGGTGGATACCGTAACACCGAGAGGGCCCAGAGATATCTCTCCATCGTCAGAGGAGCAAATCCCAATCTTGAGCTATCAAGTTACTTGACATACTTTTCCATGAACCCGTAAGCCGCCATAATAGCCACCCATTTACGGATGATGTTTAACAAACCCCAAAGTTCATGAAGCAAGCATGAAGAAACTCGATACTCTCATGGTCTAAGGAATTATGCAAACGTAAACCATCTCTGTGTTATTAACCATTAACTTGTGACGAATGTATCTCATAGCATAACATCAATTCGGGTCGATTCAACACAAGTGTTCTCCCAACATTGTGCCCTCAAAGTTGCCAGCATAGGCATGCCCATGATCAGGAAAACAGAACCATCATGCAACACTTGAGCTAGTCTTAGAGGCCAGACTAAGAATACATTTTACCGTTTATTATTCCACACGTGCATATGAGTCTTCCTCCGAGCCTCGTGGTTATTGCAGACTCGAGAACCATAACAGTTATAGCACGGAATATAAACTTAACTACAAACATGGAGATAAATAATAACATTTATTATTGCATCTAGGGCATATCTCCTATAGACTCCCACTTGCACTAGAGTCAATAATATAGTCAATGCTAATGTACTTTACACCTATGGCATACCGGTGTAAAACATGCTTTGCTTGTGGTATAGTCTGATGTCCAACGGATCTGACAACTTCAGTTCTGTGTGTATCTGTGCATATCCTCACGCTTTCACGCTTTCACAAAATTCATATTTTGTGTGGACTTGGCTTCGTATATATGTGAATCACTGTTCAAACCTTGATTCCTCAAACTGAGCTATGGAGCAACTATCTTCAATAGTGTTCCATTGACCAAAGCCATCTTGGAATCATACTAAGTTCATGAACGAACTGTACGATTCAACATCTTCTATATCGCTTTGAAAGCGGCAACATACTTAGCCTTTGTTATAGAATTCGCCACAGTAACCTGTTTGGAACGATTTCCAAACACCGTGCCATCATATTGTGTATTACACAAAACCCTTAACTTAAATCAAAAATCGCATGGAGCATTGATGAAGACTGTATCGATGTAATTACTTACAACGAGCACTTCATAATCTCTGCTTGCGAGAAAACATGTCATCAGTGCTACTTTAGTACTCAATGACATTTTTCACTGTTGTCCCATGATCAGTACTTTGATCACTTTGGTATCTATACTCGCAACAGCTTGGGAGTATCGGACATATCTGGTTGTTTTACATACCATGGAATACATGATTAATCCAAACACAAAGGTCTGTGGAAAATCCATCATATATTTTGCTCATCAGTGTTTTGGGACACCGAGTCTTGCAAAACTCTTTCCATGTGACTTCGGCAAGAATCACTCCTTGGCGCTCTTATGCTAAACTGTTTTAGCATCTTGTCAATATGTATTTTTGGCTTAGCCTATTAGGCAATTCTATCTCATAGATAAATATGCCTAATATCAAGGCTATTTAGCCTAAGCACTTCATCGAAAAACTATTTTCAATGAAGTCCTAATTCGTGTCAAGAAATTTCCAATCAACAATGTGTCAAGCACACAAGGTTTTTAGAAATATTATTATGCTCCCACTTACTTTCTTGTAACCACAAGCATCTTCGTTATCCATTGATGAAATCAAACTCTTTTGACTATTTCATCAAAAACGAAGATTCCAACTCCATTTTGCTTTCTTCTGTCCATCGCTGGAACTCTGAAGTTTGCATACTTACTAGCATCCTCTGGATTGACAAAATACTTTGGACTGTATCACATGTAAGTCCTAGGTTGCATTTCCATCACCTGGAAATCCTTTTGGCATCCATGTATCATATCTCAAGATTGAAATATGTATTAATTGCTAGTTTAACCCGATATGACTTTAAGCATCGCTATGGTGAGACAACCTCATTGTAGTCAACTCCTTGAACTTCTTATTGCAACAAGTCGAGCTTTATGGATAAAACATTTTACCCACATCAGTTTATAGTTCCATTAATGTTCGTTAGACTCTAAGTCTTCCGAAGGGTTTATCAAGATATAATCTTGAATCATTTATGGAAACTAACTCGGATTATTTTGGCATTTAGCCAATTCCGGAGTCAGGGCCCATCAACGCTTCCTTGTGTATCGTAGGTATACTGTTGTCTAACAACAATATCTCGCTTGCGCACCTGAGAGGTTTGCACGAGTTTTGCCTACGTGGTTCAGTTGCAAGTTCGACCGAAGTCCATACATCTCATGTAGAGGCTTCCATATCAGCCGCGGTAGGAAACTCTGGAATTACTTCCAAGGCTTCTTTCCTTTGATCTGATGACGGAGATACTGTTATCTTGTCGAGTTGCACTGTCCTCCCACTCACCTTTTTGCAAGAACCATTTTCTTCAAAAGCATACCGTTCTTTGTGGCAAAACCTTTTGCCTCGGTACAGTGGTGGGGGAATACCCAATAACTTGGGATAACCTACAAAGTAGCACTTGTCTGATTTGGAATAGGTTTGTAAATATTTTACACAAGCCCCGTATTCCAAATGTTAAGAAAAGATGTAACATGGTTGGGTGTACCATACCATGGAGTCATTTCAACAGATCTGATAGCGCTCTTTTCAGTGTAAAAGCCACTGTCTCTAAAGCATTACTTTAAAAGGGATAATGGCAAATTGATTTATGTCATCTTTGATCTTACCATGTCATAAATGGTTTGATTACATCTTCACGGACATTCCACTCACAGTGGTGTTCTGGGAGGTGTAAGTTATGAAACTCTTTTCACAACTCATCAGACATTCGCTAAACTTGCAACTCAAAAATTCCTTTCTGCAATCTAGTTTGCAGAAACATAATCTTTCTTGTTACAATAATTTCTACTTCATGTTGAAAACCTTTCGAATGATTTCAAAAGATCCAGATTTACGTCTCATCAAGTAAATATCCATATATCTACTTGAGTCATTTCTGAAGATAGATAAAATCCACTGCTAGCAACAACATTTATCGGACTACATACATCAAAATGTATGATCACCAATAAGTTCGTTGCTCGTTCCTTATGGCCTGTGAACGGTATTTCAGTCACTTCACTTTTCGGAGGAAAGTTGCAAGTGTCAGATGATTCATAATCAAACGACTTCAAAATCCATCATTATGGAATTTCTCCATGCGGGTTTCTCCAATGTGACCAAATGCAGTGCCACACATGTGTGTTATTCTTTTAATCTTGCGACATTTAGCGTCAGTGTTATGGATGTATCATATTACCATCAATATTCATAACATACATCCCATCCCTGATGGAAGTGTGGCCTTTATGTTATTCATAATTATGAACAACAATTGTTCTTTTATGAACAACACTTTTGCAACAAACATTATGCAATGGGCTAGAGTGTGTAAAACTCTAAAATGAATTATGAAAGTAAAAACTACTGGAATCAGCTTCTTTGCCGTCTGCCATAGCAGACGACAAAGGCCTGCCTGGCGGACGGCAAAGCCATTGCCGTCCGCCAGCAGACGGCGAACAGTCCGGCCGAACGGGTGCCGGTAAAGGCCACTTTGCCATCTGCTGGCAGACGGCAAAGCCCCTGGACGGCAGACAAAAGGTGCCGGCCCCGTTAGGGGGCTAACGGCGCTCTTTGCCGTCTGCCAGCAGACGGCAAAGGCCTGCAGCTGACGTCAGCTGACGTCAGGCGTTAGCTGGGCCAACGCAGGCTCTTTGCCGTCTACCAGCAGACGGCAAAGAAGCAAAGGTCTTCGCCGTCTGCCAGCAGACGGCAAAGAGGCCAAATAGGCCAGCCCAGGTTGCACAGGCTGCTGCCACGTGGCCTCTTTGCCGTCTGCTGGCAGACGGCGAAGACCTTTGCCGTCTGCTGGCAGACGGCAAAGTGGCTATATTCCCGTTGTTTTTTTTTTCTTAAATTCAATCAATTTCACAGATATATATATACATATTCATTTCAAAATATTTCAACAAGTACATATAGCCAACATATCCCTGCCATATGGATATGATCATCCAACACATATATACACCAAATGAAAAGTCCAACATATCCAACAATTAAGCAAAAGGTCCATATAGTTTCATCCATACATACATATATAGGTAGCAAGTTTCACATTGTTCATCCTACAAAATCACAACAAAAAGGAAGGACAAGGAGAAGAGTAGACTCCAACGCAAGCTTCCGTGATCTGAAGCCAATCTGCAAAATGGGAAAGAAGAAAGTTAGAAGAAGAAGAAGACTAGAAGAAGAAGAAGAAAAAGAAGAAGAAGAAGACTAGAAGAAGAAGAAGAAAAAGAATAAGAATAAGAAGAAGAAGAAGAAGAAGAAGAAGAATTTTTCTTCTCTTTTTTTTTCTTCTTATTGCTTACTTGTGTCATTTTAGAGCTAACCTAGTTAAATAGGCCATTTTTGACCTAAATATGCTAAGTATGTCATAAATGAACTAAATAAGCTAAGTATAGGTCATTTCAGAGCTAACCTAGGTAATTATGCCATTTTTGAGCTAATTAAGCATATTAAGTCATTTTGGAGCTAAATAGGTCATTTCTTAAGCATATTATGTCATTTTTGAGCTAGCTAAGCATATTGAGTCATTTCGGAGGAATAAATGCTAAGTATAGGTCACTTTAGAGCTATCCTAGGTTAAATAGGTCATTTGTGAGCTAATTAAGGTTATTATGTCATTTTTGAGCTAGCTAACCATATAAATTCATTTTTGGATGAATAAATGCTAAGTATATGTCATTTTAGAGCTTTCCTAGGTTAAATAGGTCATTTTGGAGCTAAATAGGTGATTTCTTAAGCTAAGCTAAGTATAGGTCAATTTAGAGCTATCCGTGGTAAAATTGGTCATTTTGGAGCTAATTAAGGTTATTATGTCATTTTGGAGGAAATAATGCTAAGTACAGGTCATTTTAGAGCTAAATATGTCATTTCTTAAGCTAAGCTAAGTATAGGTCATTTGAGAGCTATCGATGGTAAAATTGGTCATTTTGGAGCTAAGTAAGGTTATAATGTCATTTTTGAGGAAACTAAGCTAAGTATACGGCATTTTGGAGATAAATAGGTCATTTCTTAAGCTAAGTATGCATTTGTTATGCTAAACACTTGCGAAAACTTACCGTCATCACGGAGGTGTAGTTGTAGGTGTAGTTGTAGGACCGGTCGCGCCAGTGGCTGACGGAGGAGGATCGGTCGATGCTTGTCGGGAGTTATGCTGCACCAAAGATCATTTCTAATGTATCGTTAGCATGATGCAACTCAAATGTGAAGACTAGTAACTAATGACAATTCAAATGAAACTCACCGTGCCCGCCGGAGCAATGACTGGCATCGGCGGAGGGGTCGTGCCGTTCTTCTCGCACAGGGTCTGCACATTTGGTTTTGACGAGTCAGTCATATTAGATACTACTGTAAGGAACATTACGTGCATGATTTGGCTAATATGCAGAAGAAACTTACCGCGAACATCTCGTATAGGGCCCGGTTAGCCATCATGTTCCGGTTCCTCTCCTCCTCCAACGCATTAGCCGTCCTGTCCTCAAGCTCCCTCTCCCTCTCCGCCGCCTGCCGGTCCCTCTCCTCTAGAAGCGCCTGGGTCTTCGCTCTCTCTGCCTCAATAGCAGCCTGCAACACCACTCGTTAGCATTGTAATCATCGACGGCCGCACACACAATGTAATGAAGGAAAGGTATCTGAGTCCGTATAACTAACCTTGAATTCGAGCTCCACTGGCCGTGCACGAGGCAATATCTCAGGATCGGAGCTGGTCTGGCGCTTCTTGATCTGCGGGAGAGTGCTACTACAACGTATCAGTCCATTCCCAATGGCTAACGAGCCATGCTGCCTCCCGCCACCAGATATCATCACCAGCTCTGGATCAAGATGTTGCTGGCTCGGGTTAAAGTCCGGCCCTTTCCTCGCCTTCCCCTCGTCTCTGTACCTCACAAGCTTGTGGTGGGAGGCGCGGTTGCTGAATTTATCTGGATCATCGAGGTCAGACTCAGAGAATGCCTTGGCCTTCTTGTACGAGGCAGTATTGGACATGGCATAGAGGTCGAACAGCTGTGGCACCGGAGCCTTGTTCTCTCGCGCCTAAAAGAGAGGAACAGAGTATTAGTTAAGGGCTCAAGCTAGCATGAAGAATAAATTTGCATGAATCATGAAGCAAACCACATACCCAGTTTTCCCCGTACTGATGTAGGTTGACGCTGCCTAGATGGTGTGGGACACCTTTCATTTTGCCACGCTTGTCCTTTGCAGTGTCGTGGGTGGAGCGCCATTGGGGAGAGCACCACTCATCCACCAACGCCTCCCAACAGTCCATCCTATCCGCACACCATCTCGGGGGCACCTAAGTTAAGCAAGAGAAATTTGAGCGCTACGCCTACGAATCAAATCAAGGAAACTAAGTACAAGGCCTTAAGAATAGGTAATTACCTTCATGTACTTCTCCTTACTCAGAAACTTGACGCGGCACTTCTCTCTTTTCCTCCTAATACCAGCCGAGGCCAAGTAGTCTCGAACTGCCTGCGTCCGAGCCTCGTGCCAAAAGTTTTGAAGTAGGCGCTTGCACTCGTTATCGATAACCCGAGCCGCGGCCTCCTCCTGTCCCTCAGCACACCTGTAGAAGGTCTGCAATAAAACAAGAAAACACGGATTAGTACAATCACTAGGGTTGCCAATCAAAGAAGGAAACACAACGTAGACGGCAAAGGAGAAATTACCCAAAACGTCTGGATCACAATGTCGGCCACCTTGTGGCACTCGACATCGCCGATCCTATGCCCCGGCAGGGCCGGGGCAGCCAAGTAGTGCTCCCAGGTCATTCCTAGCTCTCGAACCCGGCCCTCACCGGGCAACGTGACCCACCCCGGGAAGCTCTGGCGACAAATCACACCAAGGACACTGTTGGGCCTGCGGACATGAGGCTCGTGTGTCCAAGACCTGCAGTATGACAAGGCCAACGCATTAGATATTCGAAGAAACGTGAAGGCAAAAGGTTAAAAAAGAGTAAATGCACTTACTTGTCCCCGTTAGGCGCAATCAACCACCTCTGGTCGGGGGTCACCGGGGTGGGCGGGAGCTTTGTACCACCACGCTGGTAGACTTTGCGCCCCTCAACCCACTCACCCTTGCTATAGCTATCAGAACTATAGCCACCCTCAGCACGGCCACTCGACTCCGTCGAGTCCGCCCATGGGTTCCGCTGCGACTCAGCGTGATCCCTGCTGAGCTCGGGAGTCTCGTGGGACGGAGTCTCGTGGGACGAAGGCTCGTCGGCCGTAGGCGCGTCTGCCATAGGCTCGTCGGCCCGAGGCTCGTGGACCGGAGTCCGAGACGGGTCCACCTCAGGCGGCTCCATCTCAGACGGAGCACTCCTGTGGTCGGGTGAATCAGCTGGGGGTGGCGGTGAGGAAGGCGTAGTAGCAGCCTTCCTACCTCTCCCGCCGCCACGTCCACCTCTACCAGCCTTCTTCCCCCTCCCCGACCTCTCCCGTCCGAAGAAGAAGTGACCGCCGGTGGTGTCTGCATACTGAGATCCAGCGCTCTCCGGAGGCTATGGGGTGGAATGGAACTACCCCTCCCACCACGCGCCGAGGTAGGAGCCTCGGAGCGCTCTCGACCCGCGCCCACCATCTGTCAACACCTGCAATGAGAAAGAGTAAACGAAATTAGTACAACATAAAAAGAATGAATACCTGACATGAATAATATGTATATAATTTAAGTGTATCATCATCATGAACATAATAAAAAATTGAATACCTAAAAAATTGAATACTTAATTTAAGTGTCGGGGTGTCGGGGTGTCGGGGTGTCGGGGTCGTGGTGTCGGGGTGTCGTGTCGGGGTCGGGGTGTCGGGGTGTCGGGTCGGGGTGTCGGGTCGGGGTGTCGTGGTGTCGGGGTGCCGTGTCGGGGTCGGGGTGTCGTGTCGGGGTCGGGGTGTCAGGGTGTCCTTTTCTTTTATTTCCTATCTTTCTTCTACTTCTTCTTCTTTCCTTTTTCTTCTTCTCTTCTTCTTTCCTTTTTCTTCTCCTAAATCTTACTCCTATGACCTAAACTAGTAAACGTGCACGTGCACCGCACATCTTGTGAAGAAGACTTGATTTGCTCTCTCCTAACCTCTCTCTCTAAGGCTATAAGACATGGTTTGCTCTCTCCTAAACTCTCTCTCTAAGGCTATAAGACATGGTTTGCTCTCTCCTAACCTCTCCCTCTAAGGGGATAAGGGCGGATACAGTTTGCCCCCTCCCTTTGTCATCAAGATAGTGGGTCCTTGCCTCCTCGACGCCACCCCAAAATAATATTGTGGTGTTTCATGATACTATTAGCTTTGTAAAAATAGGAAGAAAAACAAGTAAAGAATATATGCTGCAATAATAAACAATAAATGCTCTATGTTCCGAGGAAGACAAATATAAAACCTATATTAGATTAAAGGTGTTGAACCTAGCAAATCGACAAGGGGATGTATCGTTTTATCCGTGAACAAGATGAATCACAGGCTTCCAAGTATTAAAACCAAAATAAATCTCAAATCCTACAAGTTAAAAATTGTGAACCCAATTGGTCTTCAATCCACCAAATACTAAGCTCTCACTGTGTGCTACATGAAATAAGCATGGCACCAGGTTTATCTAACTAATACAAAAAAAAGAACAGGGGAGGAGGGGGGCTTACCTTCCGGTGGCTGCGGGTGGGGGGGAGGTGGCTGCGGGGAGGAGGATGGCTGCGGGTGGGGGGGAGCTGGCGCCGGCGACGGTGCGGCTCCGGCGGCGGGTGGGGGGAGCTGGCGCCGGCGACGGTGCGGCTCCGGCGGCGGGGCGGGGCGACGCGACGCGGCGCGGCTCCGGCGATGGGGCGGGGCAGGGCGGCCGCCGTGGCCTGGGTCCGCTGGGCGGGGCGACCGGCGACGGGGCGGGCTCCGGGGGGCGGGGGGGGGGGGGCGGTGCGGGGTCGGGGTCGGGGTGTCGGGTCGGGGTCGGGGTGTCGGGTCGGGGTCGGGGTCGGGGTGTCGGGTCGGGGTCGGGGTCGGGGTTTTTCCTCTTTTTTTCTTTTCTTCTTCTTCCTCTTCTTCCTTTTCTTCATTTTCTTCCTTTTTTTCCTTCTTCTTCTTCTTCTTCCTCCTTTCCTTTTTCCTCTTCTTCTTCTCCTCCTCTCCTCTTTTTTCTTCTTCTTCTACCTCTTCTTCTTTTTTCTTCTCCTCCTCCTCCTCCTCTTCTTCTTCCTTTCCTTTTTTCCTCTTCTTCTTCTCCTCCTCTCCTCTTTTTTTCTTCTTCTTCTTCTTCTTTTTTCTTCTCCTCCTCCTCTTCTTCTGTTTCTTCTTCTTCTTCTTCTTCTTCTTATTTTTTGTTCTTTTCCTTTTTTATTTTTCCTTTTTTTTCTTCTTCTTTTCTTCTTTTTTTTCTTCTAGGTTTTTTCTTTTCTTCTTTTCTATCTAAATTTTTTCTACCTAATATATACTAACTAATATGAACTAATAACTAACTAATATAAACTAACTAATATGAACTAATAAAAACAGAAAAAAAAACATAAAAAGGGGGGAGGGTGGAGCTCACCGGAGGGGGGGTCTAGGCGGCGGCGCGGGGCGGCGGAGGGGGAGGGGCGGAGCTGGGTCGTCGGGGGTGGCTGCTCGCCGGCGACCCGACGCGGCGGAGCGGCGGGGCAGGGGGCGGCGGGGGCGACGGGGCCGAGGTGGTGGAGGAGGGCCGCGGGGAGGGGGCGGGCGGCGCCGCGGCCTGGCTCCGGCGGTGGTGGAGAAGGGCCGCAGGGAGGGGGCGGTGGTGGAGGAGGGCTGCGGGGAGGGGGCGGCGGCGGGAGGGCGGGGCGGCGGCGCTGAGAGAGAGAAGGAGAGAGAGATGTGAGAGAGAGAGAGGCGCGGGGCGCGGGGCCGAAAGTTAAGTTCATTTCTTTGCCGTCTGCTGGCAGACGACAAAGAACTCTTTGCCGTCTGCCAGCAGACGGCAAAGAGGGTAACCGTTAGCCCGCCCCCGCCGTGACATTGTGGGCCCCACCCTCACCTTTTTGCCGTCTGCTGGCAGACGGCAAAGAGTTCTTTGCCGTCTGCCAGCAGACGGCAAAGAAGTGGCAGATGGCAAAGAGCTTGACCTAGCCAGTGTCGTGCCCCGTGGGGCCCACTTTGGTCTTTGCCGGCTGCTGGCAGACGGCAAAGAAGTGCAGATGGCAAAGACCCTCTTTGCCATCAGTTGTTTCTTTGCCGTCTGTCTTGCCAAAGCGCTGGCAGATGGCAAAGTCCCTGATTCCAGTAGCAAACGAGGTTGTTTGCCGTCTGTCTTGCCAAAGCAGACGGCAAAGAACCAGCTGATGGCAAAGAGGGTCTTTGCCATCTGCACTTCTTTGCCGTCTACTGGCAGACGGCAAAGAAATCTTTGCCGTCTGCCAGCAGACGGCAAAGACCAAAGTGGGCCCCACGGGGCACGGCACTGGCTAGGTCAAGACCTTTGCCATCTGCCACTTCTTTGCCGTCTGCTGGCAGACGGCAAAGATTGCTTTGCCGTCTGCCAGCAGACGGCAAAGAGGTGAGGGTGGGGCCCACAATGTCACGGCGGGGGCGGGCTAACGGTCACCGTCTTTGCCGTCTGCTGGCAGACGGCAAAGAATTCTTTGCCGTCTGCCAGCAGACGGCAAAGAGGGGGACTTAATTTTCGCCCCCGCGCCCAAAGCCTCTCTCTCTCACACACATCTCTCTCTCCCTCTCTGTCTCAGCGCCGCCGCCCCGCCCCGCCCTGCCCTGCCCTGCCCCCGCCGCCGCCGCCGCCGCCCCGCCCTGCCCCGCGCCGCCGCCCCGCAGTCTGCCGCAGCGGCCACGCGCCGCCGCCCCGTCGAGCCCTCCCCGGCGAGCCCTCCCCGGCGGCACCCCCCGGCGAGCCCCCCCGACGGCACCCCCCCGACGAGCCCCCCGGCGGCACCCCCTCCGGTGAGCTCCCCCACCTCTGCCCTTTTTTTTTCTGTTTTTTTCCTTTTTTTAATATCATGATTATAGATATATATAGATGCTACTGTTAGTAGATAGTAGATGCATCAATTAGGTTAATTAGTTAGATGTTGATAATTAGGTTTTTTGAGTAGGTTAATTAGTTAGATGCTACTGGTTTCGACATCAATTAGGTTAATTAGGTTAGGAGGAGAAGAAGAAGAAAAAAGAGGAGAGGAGGAGAAGAAGAAGAGGAAAAAGGAAAGGAGGAAGAAGAAGAAGAAGGAAAAAAAAGGAAGAAAAGGAAGAAAAGGAAGAAGAGGAAGAAGAAGAAAAGAAAAAAAGAGGAAAAACCCCGACCCCGACCCCGACCCGACACCCCGACCCCGACCCGACACCCCGACCCCGACACCCCGACCCCGACACCCCGACCCCGACCCCGACCCCGACCCGACACCCCGACCTCGACACGGCACCCCGACCCCGACCCCGACCCGACACCCCGACCCCGACACCCCGACCCCGACACCCCGACCCCGACACCCCGACACCCCTGACACCCCGACACCACGACACCCAGACACGACACCCCCGACACCACGACACCCAGACCCCGACACGACACCCCGACACCCCGACCCCGACCCGACACCCCGACCCCGACACGGCACCCCGACCCCGACACCCCGACCCCGACACGACACCCCGACCCCGACACCCCTGACACCCCGACACCACGACACCCAGACACTCTCGAGCCTAATCCAGAGCGTCCAGGATATTTCAAAGGGTATAATTCGGAACACGCCTGGACTCACAAGATATGCTTGTGGGATCTGCCTTACTTTAAAGACCTCATTTGCCCACACAACATCGACGTGATGCACACTGAAAAGAATATCGCCGAGGCCCTTTTTGGTACATTGTTCGGCATAGAGGGGAAGTCAAAGGATAACCCTAAGGCTAGAGTCGATCAAGAGGCTCTATGTGATAGACCGTTACAAAACATGCGACAACCGAAAGGAAAGAAGAACTGGAGGAAGCCAAAGGCATGGTTCAATCTTGGAAGGCCAGCTATGAGGGAAATGATCTTGTGGGTGAAAATGCAGTTGATGTTCCCCGATGGGTATGCAGCGAATCTAAAGAGGGGAGCGAGTCTTGACAAATTGAAAATATCTGGTATGAAGAGTCATGATTGGCACATATGGCTTGAGCGGGTAATGCCGGTGATGTTGCGTGGCTTTATCCCTGAGGATGAATGGCTAGTACTGGCAGAGCTGAGCTATTTCTTCCGTGCTCTTTGTGCGAAAGAACTATCGCCTGACGTGCTAGACGAACTGGAAGAGTTGGCGCCAGAGTTGATCTGCAAGTTAGAAAAGATCTTTCCACCGGGATTCTTTAATCCAATGCAGCATTTGATTTTGCATCTCCCGACCGAGGCAAGATTGGGGGGGCCCGTGCAAAATCGTTGGTGCTTCGCAACTGAGAGGATGCAGAAGACGCTTCGAGCAAAATGTAAAAATAAACGTAGAATTGAAGCATCGATGGCCGAGGCATTCATTACTGAGGAGGCCGCAAACTTCGTGACAGCACACTACAAAGCCAAGAATCGTCATTTGCATAATCCGAAGCCTCGGTACAATGATGGCGACCGTGAAAAAGGTCGATCCAACCTCAGCCTATTTAAAGGGAAGCTCGCACCAGCCGGTGCTTCGAAAGCAATACCGTTGGATGTCGAAGAATGGCGGACCATTTCGTTGTATATCTTCAACAACCTAACAGAAGTGCGGCCGTACATCGAGTAAGTTCTGGGTACATTGTTTCGCAACTTCTAATTCCTTTGAAATGCTCTTATTCCCGGATATGTGATACAGTCGATACGTCGCCAAATTCTCGGATGGAGCGGTGATCCAAAAGGATTCCATCGAAGAGTATGAGCTTCTGGCAAAGCATGGAGGAGGCTATCCCGGTTTCATCTCTTGGTTCAAACAAACGGTAATTTCCATTAGACCATTTCATTTCTTCGTCTAGTTTGCGGCTAATGCAACAATCCTTTCGTATTAAACTTGTAGGCTAATGCAGAGTCTATGGACTCCGAATTGAGACAAGTTGCAAATGGTTTTGACTATAAGGTCCGTTCATTTGACAAATACGACATCAACGGGTATCGCTTTCGTACTTTTGGCAAAGAGCTATCTATGGCCGACCGAAAGTCTACAAATTGTTCTGTCTCCGCTGTCGGCGAAGGAGGGGTCGAGTATTATGGAAGAGTTGAAGCAATTTATGAACTTACATTCTTTGGTGAAAACCCACCAAACGTCGTAGTCTTCAAATGTTATTGGTTCCAGCCAAAGGAGACTAGAAGGACTCATGAACATATAGGGCTAGTCGAAATCAAACAAAGCACCCATTTAGATGTTCCCGATGTCTATATTACGGCTCAACAGGCGACCCAAGTTTTCTATCTACCGTGGGCCTGCCAAACTGATCCAAATCTGAATGGTTGGGATGTCGTTTATGATGTGCCGCCACATTTTAGACCACCTCCCCTCAATGAAGATGATTATGACCCTCACATTAACCCAAACACATATGAAGGAGAATTCTTCCAAGAAACACGTGTTTCCAAAAAACGTTTCAAGAACCGCTCTACTTCACCCCAGAACATTGAGGTAGACAGCGACAGTGAATCCGACTTCACCCCTGAGCCGGAACAAGAAGAGACGGAAGAAGAAGAGGTTACTGCTGCGGATGACCTGTCAATGCTTGACCTATTACATAAAGGAGGCCTTCCACATGTTGATGCATTTATTGATGATGCTGATGAGCACGTCATTACTGATAGTGATGATGATTCTGCATTTATTGATCCCGGAGCATATATAGACGATGAAGATTAATATTAGTAATGTCAGGTATTCTATTATTATTATGTACATATATATTATTAATTAGTTCATGTTATTAGGTATTCAACAAAATGACATTGACTTAGCTTATTTTCCTCGAAAATGACATAATAACCTTACTTAGCTCCAAACTGACATACTTTACCTAGGATAGCTATAAAATGACCTATACTTAGCATTTTTCCTCCTAAATGACTTAATATGCTTAGTTAGCTAAAAAATGGCATAACTACCTAGGATAGCTCCAAAATGACCTATACTTAGCTTCTTTAGTTCATTTATGACATACTTAGCATACTTAGGTAAAAAATGGCATGATAACCTTGGTTTAGCTCCAAAACGACATTGACTTAGCTTATTTTCCTCCAAAATGACAAAATAACCTTACCTACCTCCAAAATGACCGATTTTAACTAGGATAGCTCTAAAATGACCTACACTTGCCATTTTCTTGTATGATTGTATGATTTATATAGTTACTTGTATAATTTTCTTACTTTGTATGATTGTTTCTTATACATAGTGCCATGATCTTGAAATCCGTCTCCGTCGGCCCTTGCCCGCTTTATGATTCGGATGTGGTAAATTCTCTTTTATAACTATTTGTTGCATTTCGCATTTATGACAATTATGGCCATCAAGTTGACATAGAGATATTTTAATCTAGGAGGTATGTGAACCGGAGTTTGCAACCGACCCTCTTGTCGAGAAGTTAAATTTAGTTGAAAAAGAAAATGAGTATTTGAAAGAAAAAATTAAAAGAATTGAAAAAGAGAAGATGACATTGGAGTTGTATGTTGCCGATGTCGTCGATGATCACAAGATGAAGATGAATGCAATGCGCTTGAAGATGGATGCAATGCGCTTGAAGATTAAGAAGATTAGAAAATATGCCATTGATAATGAGGCTTGGTATCATTATGCCGTTGGATCAATTGTTACCTTAGTTGCGATCTTCATCGCATTTGTTGTGATGAGGGTACGTTTTCTCTATACTTAGCTTATTTTCCTCCTAAATGGCATAATTACCTAAGTTAGATAAAAAATGAGCTATACTTACGTAAGTTGGCTCAAAAATGGCATCATCCTCGAAAATGACATAATAACCTTACTAAGCTCCAAAATGACCTATTTACCTAGCTTAGCTCTAAAATGACCTACACTTAGCATTTTTCCCTAGCTTAGCTAAAAAATGGCATTTTTACCTACCTTAGTTAGAAGAAGAAGAAGATAAAGAAGAGGAGAGGAGAAAAAGGAAGAGAAGAAAAATTCTTCTTCTTCTTCTTCTTCTTCTAGTCTTCTTCTTCTTCTTCTTCTAGCTAGTCTTCTTCTTCTAGTCTTCTTCTAGCTATGGCAGATGGCAAAGCAGCTAATTCCTGTAGTCTTCTTCTTTTTCTTCTTCTTCTTCTAGTCTTCTTCTTCTTCTAACTTCCTTCTTTCCCATTTTGCAGATTTGATTCACTTCACGGAAGCTTGCGTTCATGGAGTCCTTGTCCTTCCATTTTGTTTTGATTTTGTAGGATCAACAATTGACACTGGCATATGTATGTATAGATGAATGAAACTTGCATATGTATGGATGAGACTTGCATATGTTTTGATTTGGTATGTGTTGGATGATCATATCCATATGGCTTGCATATGTGTTGTTTATTATGTGGTGGATGAGACATTTTATGTGATGGACTAGACATAATGTTTGCCTTATTATGTGATTCTGAATATATATATATGTGTGTGAATTTCTGTGCAAATGAATTGATATAAGAGAAAACAGTAGAAACAGGGGCTATATAGCCACTTTGCCGTCTGCTAGCAGACGGCAAAGAGGCCACGTGGCAGCAGCCTGTGCAATCTGGGCTGGCCTATTTGGTCTGTTTGCCGTCTGGGAGCAGACGGCAAAGAGCTTTCTTCTTTGCCGTCTACTGGCAGACTGCAAAGAGCCTGCGCTGGCCCAGCTGACGCCTGACGTCAGCTGACGTCAGCTGCAGCTCTTTGCCGTCTGCTGGCAGACGGCAAAGAGCGCCGTTAGCTCCCTAACGGGGCTGGCACCTTTTGTCTGCCGTCCAGGATCTTTGCCGTCTGCCGGCAGACGGCAAAGCGGCCTTTATCGGCAGCTGTTCGGCCGGACTGTTGGCCGTCTGCAGGCAGACGGCAAAGGCTTTGCCGTCCGCCAGGCAGGCCTTTGCCGTCTGCTATGGCAGACGGCAAAGACCCTGATTCCAGTAGTGTAATGCACTTTACACCTATAGCATACCGGTGTAAAACATGCTTCGCTTGTGGTATAGTCTGATGTCCAACGGATCTGACAACTTCAGTTCTGTGTGTATCTCTGCATATCCTCACGCTTTCACAAAATTCATATTTTGTGTGGACTTGGCTTCGTATATATGTGAATCACTGGTCAAACCTTGATTCCTCAAACTGAGCTATGGAGCAACTATCTTCAATAGTGTTCCATTGACCAAAGCCATCTTGGAATCATACTAAGTTCATGAACGAACTGTACGATTCAACATCTTCTATATCGCTTTGAAAGCGGCAACATACTTAGCCTTTGTTATAGAATTCGCCACAGTAACCTGTTTGGAACGATTTCCAAACACCGTGCCACCATATTGTGTATTACACAAAACCCTTAACTTAAATCAAAAATCGCATGGAGCATTGATGAAGACTGTATCGATGTAATTACTTACAACGAGCACTTCATAATCTCTGCTTGCGAGAAAATATGTCATCAGTGCTACTTTAGTACTCAATGACATTTTTCACTGTTGTCCCATGATCAGTACTTTGATCACTTTGGTATCTATACTCGCAACAGCTTGGGAGTATCGGACATATCTGGTTGTTTTACATACCATGGAATACATGATTAATCCAAACACAAAGGTCTGTGGAAAATCCATCATGTATTTTGCTCATCAGTGTTTTGGGACACCGAGTCTTGCAAAACTCTTTCCATGTGACTTCGGCAAGAATCACTCCTTGGCGCTCTTATGCTAAACTGTTTTAGCATCTTGTCAATATGTATTTTTGGCTTAGCCTATTAGGCAATTCTATCTCATAGATAAATATGCCTAATATCAAGGCTATTTAGCCTAAGCACTTCATCGAAAAACTATTTTCAATGAAGTCCTAATTCGTGTCAAGAAATTTCCAATCAACAATGTGTCAAGCACACAAGGTTTTTAGAAATATTATTATGCTCCCACTTACTTTCTTGTAACCACAAGCATCTTCGTTATCCATTGATGAAATCAAACTCTTTTGACTATTTCATCAAAAACGAAGATTCCAACTCCATTTTGCTTTCTTCTGTCCATCGCTGGAACTTTGAAGTTTGCATACTTACTAGCATCCTCTGGATTGACAAAATACTTCGGACTGTATCACATGTAAGTCCTAGGTTGCATTTCCATCACCTGGAAATCCTTTTGGCATCCATGTATCATATCTCAAGATTGAAATATGTATTAATTGCTTGTTTAACCCGATCTGACTTTAAGCATCGCTATGGTGAGACAACCTCATCGTAGTCAACTCCTTGAACTTCTTATTGCAACAAGTCGAGCTTTATGGATAAAACATTTTACCCACATCAGTTTATAGTTCCATTAATGTTCGTTAGACTCTAAGTCTTCCGAAGGGTTTATCAAGATATAATCTTGAATCATTTATGGAAACTATCTCGGATTATTTTGGCATTTAGCCAATTCCGGAGTCAGGGCCCATCAACGCTTCCTTGTGTATCGTAGGTATACTGTTGTCTAACAACAATATCTCGCTTGCGCACCTGAGAGGTTTGCACGAGTTTTGCCTACGTGGTTCAGTTGCAAGTTCGACCGAAGTCCATACATCTCATGTAGAGGCTTCCATATCAGCCGCGGTAGGAAACTCTGGAATTACTTCCAAGGCTTCTTTCCTTTGATCTGATGACGGAGATACTGTTATCTTGTCGAGTTGCACTGTCCTCCCACTCACCTTTTTGCAAGAACCATTTTCTTCAAAAGCATACCGTTCTTTGTGGCAAAACCTTTTGCCTCGGTACAGTGGTGGGGGAATACCCAATAACTTGGGATAACCTACAAAGTAGCACTTGTCTGATTTGGAATAGGTTTGTAAATATTTTACACAAGCCCCGTATTCCAAATGTTAAGAAAAGATGTAACATGGTTGGGTGTACCATACCATGGAGTCATTTCAACAGATCTGATAGCGCTCTTTTCAGTGTAAAAGCCACTGTCTCTAAAGCATTACTTTAAAAGGGATAATGGCAAATTGATTTATGTCATCTTTGATCTTACCATGTCATAAATGGTTTGATTACATCTTCACGGACATTCCACTCACAGTGGTGTTCCGGGAGGTGTAAGTTAGGAAACTCTTTTCACAACTCATCAGACATTCGCTAAACTTGCAACTCAAAAATTCCTTTCTGCAATCTAGTTTGCAGAAACATAATCTTTCTTGTTACAATAATTTCTACTTCATGTTGAAAACCTTTCGAATGATTTCAAAAGATCCAGATTTACGTCTCATCAAGTAAATATCCATATATCTATTTGAGTCATTTCTGAAGATAGATAAAATCCACTGCTAGCAACAACATTTATCGGACTACATACATCAAAATGTATGATCACCAATAAGTTCGTTGCTCGTTCCTTATGGCCTGTGAACGGTATTTCAGTCACTTCACTTTTCGGAGGAAAGTTGCAAGTGTCAGATGATTCATAATCAAACGACTTCAAAATTCATCATTATGGAATTTCTCCATGCGGGTTTCTCCAATGTGACCAAATGCAGTGCCACACATGTGTGTTATTCTTTTAGTCTTGCGACATTTAGCGTCAGTGTTATGGATGTATCATATTACCATCAATATTCATAACATACATCCCATCCCTGATGGAAGTGTGGCCTTTATGTTATTCATAATTCTGAACAACAATTGTTCTTTTATGAACAACACTTTTGCAACAAACATTATGCAATGGGCTAGAGTGTGTAAAACTCTAAAATGAATTATGAAAGTAAATACAGAGGTAATGTATTATTATCAATATTCATAACATACATCTCATTCATAATGAAAGTATGGCCCTTAAGTTATTCATAACATCGAACATCAAAAGTTCTCTTATGAACAATCTTATTGCAAGATACCTTATGCAATGGGCTAGAGTGTGTAAAACCCTAAAATGAATTTATGAAAATAAATACATAGGTAATACACCGATGGAATGTATAGTAACATTTACTATATTCCCAGCGCGTATCTTAACCTCATTCCCGGCAAGCCTTTTAGGCCGTAGTAGTTCTTGCATCGAGTCGCAACAGAATGCAATCGAGCGGGTATCTTTGTGATCGACTCACAATACCCAAGAATTAGTGACTAACAATTTAATCACAATTCTCAAGAACTATTTCTTTTGACCAGCCTTCCATACATCAATAACTTGTATGACTTTCATACATGAGTTGGACATTCCAGTCTTCTTTCTTTTTGCCTTTATACTTCTAACAGTTTTACTTCCAATAATTCTCCTACTCTCAGAAGAAGCACCAACTTGAAGAGCGGCGTCAGCCCCGGACTTCCTAGGTGTGTAAGTCATACTAACACCCTTCGGACATTTCCTTTCTCTTAAGTTGTTGATTATTCACCATCATCATATGACAGGCGTTCTATTGGATCCCTCTGTTATTAGTCAAATGGATAGTAAACACTTTTACTAATAGTTTGCAAAACAAACATTGCTTTGGATATCCCATATCTTTTAGCCTTTGTTTGTGTCTGAAAATGATTTTCAGTTCCATGAATATCACATAACTATCCCAAACTTTTGAAGTTCGGGTCTCATGGAAGCAAACATATTGCACTTGACCGTAACAGAATTCTAGCTTTTGGATCGAAGGACGAGAGTCACATTATCCATAGCATTAGCGGGAGAATACCAAAAGCATACGATGGGACAAAGTCCTTCTCGGCACTTTTGAGGACAATCCTCACATTACGTTACCAACCGTAAAGTTTTAACCAGATATTTAACAGCTATTCAATTTTAAGGGGAAGGTGGAAACGTGAGCCATTATTCTATAACTATTATGCAAATTTCACTTAGACAAGTGTTCATAATTAATTCCACCGAGAATTAAACAAGTTAATTCTATAGTGCGCTCCCACTCAAATCAATATCTCTCAAAATTGATTTCGAGTGATACAAGATCCGTATTTCAATTCGACGCCATTGACGGGTTCATCACTGATGACGCGAATTTCAATCGGTAGGCCAACTTGCCGATCACATCTCTATGTGATTCTTGTTCATCTTTCGATGGGCGTGTTCCGAGCTCAGGACTCTCCTGCCTGAACGTCAAAGACAACCAAGTGATCTTGCCGCGAGGTCTGACCTCACCCGCCTCATTCCTCTCGATTCGTTCGTGCTCATGTGTACATGGCGCACCCCGAAAAGATACGAATTTCAGACGGTGCTACACTTGGGTGAACACTAACTACTTTGATATTTTAAGTGAGAGATCACCCTAATAAATGCGACTACCGCGCAATCAAGAAGGGTGCATCATAGGGGATAAACATCTCAGGCAATTCATAATAGCATGATATGGTATAGCCCTTTCTGACGGAGAAGTCTTTTATTTCTTTGTCTTCGGCATTCGCGTCGGTGTTCACCTTCGCGAAGTTTGCCACCACCTTGTCGATGCACCAGATAATATTGCTATCTCTATAGCTAATAAAATAAGTGCATTACTTAAGGTTGACACATAGGTCATGACACGCAGGTCATGTTAATTTACATTGTATAGTCATCTCATGCATAATCGAATTAATATGAGAACTGCTATACCACATCACATGCACATCCTGCAAAACCAAGTTAGACGCCTCTAATCGGTTCATACAAAATTTCATTTTACGTGGCTTCTAAGGTTTCGAAGCAAACCGAAGCTACCAACGTCCATCATCAAGTATGATTATTCAAGTCGCTAGATTAACTTTACGGGGTGTATGAAACACGAGATAATAAAATCTCGAGCCCCATACTGAACTTCGTCATACGCATGACCCCCGTGCAGATCATATCTGCATTGCCCCTTCGTCTGCTAAATTTCATCTTTCTTTTTAACTATGGTGGAATTCAACGAACTGTTAGCACTTCGTTGATCAATCAGGATCGCGGATTGCCAGAACTTTGAAAATTCACCATGCTGTTATCAAGATCAGAAATATGCAAATTCCAGGGAAGCAACAAGAACATCGGGTAACATATTTCATCTGCTACCCGCACAAATAATTATCAGCAGTAGAACTCATCTACTACAAATTATATTGTGCAACACCCATACATCTCATGTATTCTAGATCGTAACTGGCATCTACGCATAGCACGGCTCATGATGCCACTATAGGGGAACGCAGCAGAAAACAAAATTTTCCGACCTACGCACCAGCCCAGGACCACTATGGAGACTGCATACAAGGTTTGATCTTTTTCGTTACCGACTCGTAGCGCAGCGGAAGAAGAGTCGATGACGATCGTTGGTGTAGATCCCCGCAGCTAGGATTTACAACCTCCCAACCGCGAGGATGTACTCCCTCGTCAGCTCACCGGACGGATCTTCGGGTAGCCCTTCGGGAGGCCTCGGGACAGTCCCTCAGATAGTCCCACCGGACGGATCCTCGGACAGCCTTTCGGGAGGCCTCTGGACAGTCCCTCGGATAGTCCCACCGGACGGATCCTCGGACAGCCCTCCGGGAGGCCTCTGGACAGTCCCTCGGATAGTCCCACCGGACGGATCCTCGGACAGCCCTCCGGGAGGCCACACGGACAGCCCTTCGGGCGGGTCACTCGGACAGCCCTCCGGGCAGGTACTCGAACAGCCCCACGGGCAAAGGATCGAAACTACGACCTCTCTACGGGGTTGCACACATACGGTGTCAGCTATCCGACAGGGCTTCGCCATCCAGAACTAGTTCCTGCCGGAACCCAGACAGCCTTTCGGCTCTACGAAACTATTTCGCGGGGAGGGAGAGAGAAGGCCAGATCAAGCATGGCTTGTGTATGTTGAGAAAGAGTGTGTCTTTAGGCAGCCCCCTCCACCCCTATTTATAGGCCAAGCCCAAGGGTGGCTTCTCCAAGAAGCCAAGGGGAAAAATACCAAAAGGCCCTCAAGGTGGCTTCTCCAAGAAGCCACCCAAAAAGCACTTTTACTATTCACGGAAACATTTTTTCGCAACCATTAAATCCGAAAATATTTCTGTGGGTCTTAGAATAATTCCAGCACCCACTAAAATGATTTTGGACGCGTTCCGAAACAATTCCGGATTAGTGATTTTCATCTGCGAAAAGCAACCAAACCGGTTCCGGCAGCTCCGGAACATTTCCGGGTTTTTTCTCCGAAAAATCCCAGAAGTTCCCAGACCAATTCTGGCACCCTCCAAGAATTTCCAGATGTGTGCCGAAACCAATTTGACTTAATGGTATACCCTGAAACAACTTTTCAGTTTTACCGAAACTATTCCGGTGTTCTCTCTCCGGAACTTTTCCGCTGTCTCCGAAACTTTTCCGGTGACTTTCTCTCAGACTCCTTGTCTAGTATTCAGCAGATAGATGACCCTTAAGCGTGTGACCCTATAGGTTCGGTGAAGTATAGACATGACCGGAACTCTTTCCGATCAATGATCAACATCGGAGCCGTGGACACCCATATTGACCCTTATACCCACACGAATGAATATTCGAGTGAACCTCCAGTTGCCGTGTGCTATTCCTGTTGCTTTGTGATATGTTACAAATACCCGAGGTGAGAATCATCGGCATCCCCGTGGATCAACACTTGTCCACAATGCCAGTTACCTCGTTACCGGTTTTGTTCTCTTTTCTCGTTTCCGTGTTCCGGCATCCCTGTGATCAAATCACAATGTGTCTGGCCAGACGATGGTGGATACCTTAACACCGAGAGGGCCCAGAGATATCTCTCCATCGTCGGAGGAGCAAATCCCAATCTTGAGCTATCAAGTTACTTGACATACTTTTCCATGAACCCGTAAGCCGCCGTAATAGCCACCCATTTACGGATGATGTTTAACAAACCCCAAAGTTCATGAAGCAAGCATGAAGAAACTCGATACTCTCATGGTCTAAGGAATTATGCAAACGTAAACCATCTCTGTGTTATTAACCATTAACTTGTGATGAATGTATCTCATAGCATAACATCAATTCGGGTCGATTCAACACAAGTGTTCTCCCAACATTGTGCC
This sequence comes from Elymus sibiricus, assembly GCA_039707655.1. NCBI lineage: Eukaryota > Viridiplantae > Streptophyta > Magnoliopsida > Poales > Poaceae > Elymus > Elymus sibiricus. The sequence goes on from CM077668.1 coordinate 346,987,692, forward strand.
CTCAAAGTTGCCAGCATAGGCATGCCCATGATCAGGAAAACAGAACCATCATGCAACACTTGAGCTAGTCTTAGAGGCCAGACTAGGAATACATTTTACCGTTTATTATTCCACACGTGCATATGAGTCTTCCTCCGAGCCTCGTGGTTATTGCAGACTCGAGAACCATAGCAGTTATAGCACGGAATATAAACTTAACTACAAACATGGAGATAAATAATAACATTTATTATTGCCTCTAGGGCATATCTCCTACAGCTTCGGTTTCTTCGCGCAGAGCGAAGCGCCTGCGGGCGAAAGCCATTGATTCGGTGAAGAAACAGCCCAAGCAACCGAAGCAGATCACCAGCAAGCCACGGAAGGCGGTGGTGCCACTGGCCTCGACGTGAGTATCCGAGAGCCAACCCCTTTTCCGTGTGACCTTTGTTTGCCTGACGTGCCGAGTGATCTTCTGCCTTGCAGTAATGAGATGTCGACCCCCTCGTTGGATCCGAATGCTCCCAAGAGAAGCCAGGCGGAGGGTGACGCCGCCGACGTTGCTACTTCCAAAGGTATGGTCTTGTCGATTGATGTCTGTTTTGAAACTTGTCCGAGTGGTTCGCGACCTGATGTAATCTTCCGAATGTTTGCGCAGCCCTGACTGAGGTCATCCACCTGGACGAAGACAACCAAGCCAACCTGCCGCACCCGAAGGCCGACAAGCGGGCGCCGACCAGAGAGGACATCGTGATGCCAGAAGCTTTGCCCGGCCAGACGACCCGGGTTTCTCCTGCTAAGGCTGCCAGAAAGCCCGTTGGTCCAAGCCCTCCGGCGCAGGCCAGCTCTTCGATGGTACTCACTGCGCCGCCTCCTGAGCCCACACCCGTGCTACACTCGGCTCCTGCTACTGCTTTTTCCTTGCACAGGGTCCCTGAGGACCAAGTGGGAGCGAGTAAGGAAGCCTTGATCCAGGTGGAGGTGATGAACAATCGGCTAAGGGAAGCGTACGACGCCAGCGAGGCTCTGAGGACCAATGTCCGAGTAAGTACAATTATATGTGTTGTTCGAAGTTTTTGGTTTTGAATTTGAAACCGAACTTCTGTCAGTGGGTTTGCGCGGGGCACACCCACTTGGTGTTCATTTTTCTCCAATGGGGGCACGCTGAGTGCACCCACTGGGTGTAGTCCCCGAGGCTTCCATTGACTGAAGACAGTCAGCGGGAGTCTTAGAACCCCATCCTGTCGTTATTTTCACTTGGGCCGACCGGAGTCTTAACCGAGTGTGTTTTTTTCGGTGGGGGCACGCTGAGTGCACCCACTGGGTGTAGTCCCCGAGGCTGCTATCGATTGCTGGCAATCGGTGGGAGTCTGATAGAGTCCACACATAAGCTCTCTTTTTTTTAGCTCAACACAAGTCACTTTCCAGTGGGGACACGCTGAGTGCACCCACTGGGTGTAGTCCCCGAGACTGCCGTCGGTTGGAAGCAGTCGGTGGTAGTCTAGAGTTTTTTTTATACGACAGTTGGAGTGTCCTTCAGCACTTGGCGGGCCGAGTGGGAAGCTTGACAAACTAGTAAGCTTTGAGCTGATCGAGCTTGTCTGCCTTGAGGTCGATGATGAAGACCAGTGTGTTGTTGTCTTCGATCTTCTTCATTGCTGACTCGGTTGTAAGAGGGTACTTCAGGGTCTGATATTGGTCAAGCTTGTTCCTTCGACCGACTAACAACTTCCTTGTTTCGCGACAGAGGGCATGCGAGCTGGGAACCTGCTACGCCGACTTGGAGAAGGAGGTGGTGCAGCTCAGAGTGGACTTGGACGCGGAGAAGCACAGGAGCAATCGCCTTGAGAAGGAGAAGAACACCCTTGGAGGTAAGCCCCATTGTTTGACCATTAGCCGAGTCGTGTTTTTCTTTTGATCCGAGTCAATTGCTTCTTCAGATGTCCGTGGTGAGAATGCTCAACTTGTAATGAGGCTGAGGACTTCTATTTCTTTAGACACCATGAAGCAGGCCTTGGAGGATAGGACAAGGAGCTGGCGCTGGTGCAGAAGGAGGCCAGGAGCAAGACCAAGGCTGCTGAAGAGAAACTGGCTTCGGTCGGCAAGCTTGAGAAGGAGATCGAGACCCTGAAGGCCGTCGCCGAGACAACCAAGAATGAAGTTTCCGAGCTTAAGAAATCCAATGCCGAGTGGGAGGTGAAGCACAGTACCCAGGCAAACGTCTTCGAAGAGGAGAAGAAGAAGTTGAACGATCAGATCACCAAGCTCCTTGAGAAGAAGGGTGAACTCGAGGAGTACATCTAGGAATTCGGCGATGACATGGGCAAGAAGCTTGAAGGTAAGTTGTCACACCGATTGAATTTTGTCTGCTTTGCTCAGGAGTCTTATATCTCTGATCCCGAGTCATTTTTCACAACAGAGTTCTGCTATGACTTTGAGCTGGAAACCGACAGAGTCGAGAAAGACTTGGACCCCTCCAGGCAGATTCTCAGGGACCGTGCGGCCATGGCCATTCTCCGACTGGAGGAGCATCTTGAGAGTGCCGTGGGGTATATCATCCGACTGCGGTCTGCCCTGTCCAAGATCGACCGGGAGCTCCTCCCAGGCAACGAGCTCCCAAATGATTTGGAGTCGATGATGACCCGGCTGAAGGACATCCCAAGCCGAGTGCAAGCCTGGAAGAAATCTGCTGCTCGCTGCGGCGCCGACGTGGCCCTTGCACTTGTCTGCGTTCATTGCAAGGACGTGGATGAAGGGAAGTTGAAGTCTCTGAAGGTTGCCAACACTAAGAAGCTCAAGTTCGAGGACTTCATGGAGACGTTCATCGAGGCCGCCACTCGAATTGCAGACGGCATGGACCTGGACACCTTCGTCGACCCGGCCAGTCCTCCCGCAGCAGAGTGAAAAAACATTTAAGTTCTGATTTGCCTCGGAATGCTGAGTGGTTGCTGTAACCATGAAACTCTAATGAGCCTTGGGCTCGCGTACTTCGCTCTTCGCTAGGAGAAACTCGAACAGATCGGAGTTTATTCGAATGCTCGAATTCTTATACCGTTTGCCAGTGTTGTTTTTCTAACTTAGGCAAAGGCCGGCTCACGGCTAAGCCCCCGAGTGTGGAGCGTGTCCGCACTCGGATAGTCTTTAACTTAGGCGAAGGCTGGTTCGCGGCTAAGCCCCCGAGTGTGGAGCGTGTCCGCACTCGGGTAGTTTTTAACTTAGGCGAAGGTTGGTTCGCGACAGATCCCCCGAGTGTGGAGCGTGTCCGCACTCGGATAGTTTTTAACTTAGGCGAAGGCTGGTTTGCGGCTAAGCCCCCGAGTGTGGAGCGTGTCCGCACTCGGATAGTTTTTAACTTAGGCGAAAGCTGGTTCGCGGCTAAGCCCCCGAGTGTGGAGTGTGTCCGCACTCGGATAGTTTCTAACTTAGGCAAAGGCTGGTTCGCGGCTAAGCCCCCGAGTGTGGAGCGTGTCCGCACTCGGATAGTTTTTAACTTAGGCGAAAGCTGGTTCGCGGCTAAGCCCCCGAGTGTGGAGTGTGTCCGCACTCGGATAGTTTCTAACTTAGGCGAAGGCTGGTTCGCAGCTAAGCCCCCGAGTGTGGAGCGTGTCCGCACTCGGATAGTTTTTAACTTAGGCGAAGGCTGGTTTGCAACTAAGCCCCCGAGTGTGGAGCATGTCCGTACTCGGATAATTTTTAACTTAGGCGAAATCTGGTTCGCTGCTAAGCCCCCGAGTGTGGAGCGTGTCTGCACTTGGATAATTTTTAACTCAGGCGAAATCTGGTTCGCAACTAAGCCCCTGAGTGTGGAGCGTGTCCGTACTCAGATAGTTTTTAACTTAGGAGAAGGCTGGTTCGCAGCTAAGCCCCCGAGTGTGGAGCGTGTCCGCACTCAGATAATTTTTAACTTAGGCGAAATCTGGTTCGCAGCTAAGCCCCCGAGTGTGGAGCGTGTCCGCACTCGGATAATTTTTAATTTAGGCGAAATCTGGTTCGCAGCTAAGCCCCCGAGTGTGGAGCGTGTCCACACTCGGATAGTTTTTAACTTAGGCGAAATCTGGTTCGCAGCTAAGCCCCCAAGTGTGGAGCGTGTCCGCACTCGGATAGTTTTTAACTTAGGCAAAATCTGGTTCGCACCTAAGCCCGTGCACCCACTGGGGGCGTGTTGTAAGATTCCGAGTGTTGTTAGTCACCAGAGTGAAAACATGGTGTTGGTCCAAATTAGACGAGATACAGGAAAAGTAAGACTTTTATTTGTCTAATTTCATTCGAAACATTATTACAATGGGGAGAAATTTATTCTAAGTAAAGAATTTGCGGAGCAGATCCGCATTCCAGGCTCGGGGCTCTTCCTGTGGCGCCCCGCCTAAATACCACTGTAGCGAGACGGTCGCCGCACACACCAGCCCAGGAAATCACTTTGGCGTGTGCGTTTACAACAAGTATCATGAACATAGGCACAACTGTAATAAGAATATATTTATTAGCCATTGTGGCTGGAATAAATACATCATGGTTACAAAGCTGGGGCAGCGGAAAAATACTAACTAAGGCAGCACGGACTTGGAGGGACTCCAATCCACAGGGACTGACTGGGTTACTCTTCTAGCTCGCGAACGCTCCCGCTCCTTGACGGATCCTTAGTTGAACTTGGCCACATTGAAGGCCGCTGAGTACTTTTGAATGTACTCGCAAGGAAACCAAACAAACATATACACCAAACAAAGCAATCCATGGCATTCAAGGATGCATTTGTTATCTTAACAATATTAGCTATCATGTTATGGCAAGATTATCTAGCAGAATAATTACTAGAGTGAATGCAATGAGGTAAAGCATAACAATAAAGGTACTTAATCAAGTTTGATCTCGTGATCCCTCTGGATCGCATCCAGGTTCTCACGGTCATCCGACCATCTCTTTCATAGCCATCCTATGGCTAGCGTCTCAATCACTGAGATCATCCGATGCCCATGCACTCGTACTACAAGCCTGATGAATCATACCTTTCTCTGGTTCATTCTTAGCAATAACATTATCTGGTTTATTCCTCTAGACTCGATGCAGACCAAATAGTGTGACCTAGTACGAACTGTTTCCAATACCGTGGACTCGGCTCACTACACCACGACACTACATTCCCTACAGACGTGTGTTGGGAAAAGAAAACTATCGCCGACCAACAGTTGGTTGGGAAATGTTGTGACAGATAGTTGGTTGGGAAATGTTGTAAACAGTGACAGACTATCGGACGGGAATACAAGCACGTTTATCGTCGAACTGTGGGTCGGGAAAGCTCCCATGCACATCCATTCGTCGGTCGGCAAATAACGCCGACCAACGGTCTGTGCCAAATGGGCCTGCGCACGCGTATAGAAAAATTAGCGCCAACATTTTGCCCAAGTCCGCGAAAGTTTCCCCCCAACGCATAAGTCACCACGCGCGCGGAGCCAAATCCCTAATTCCTCTTTCCCATTCCCCACGCGCGCCGCCCTAGGCTCTCCGCCGCCGGCTTGTCCGCGCGCCACCGTGCCATTCTGCCGCTCCCGCACGACCCTGCTGGACTGCTGCCCCACACCGCCTGCCCCCACACGCTTGAACCCTCTCCTCTGCCCCGGTGCTCTCCCCTGACCATAAGAACTCTGGCGTCGTCACCGTCGTGGCGTGCGCCGGCAGATCCCGGGGGGGGGGGGGGGGACGGGGTTCAACCTGCTGCAGAGGGACGTTGCCCTGTACTAGAAGGCTGTGCCGGCCGTGGTGAAGCACTCCCCAGAGGCGCTGCTGCTAGTGGTGCCCAACCCCGTCGACGTCCTCGCCTACCTCGCCTTGAAGCTTTCAGGGTAGGGTTCCAGGCGAGCGACGTCATCTGCTCCGGTACCAACCTCGACACCTCCAGGTTCTGGCTCCTCATCAACGAGCCCCCCGCCATCAACGCGCAGGACGTGCAGGTAACTTACTAGACCCGAATCCATCTATGAATCCATGGGCCCCTTACTCTCCTGATAAAAATTTCTCAGGTTCATAGAAATACTTGTTACTAGTTTGTTTGATGGCTTCGAGCATATGTAACAGGCCTTCCAGATGCTCTTCATGTACTGATTTTCTCATAGAAAATTCTTCATTGCCATATATATTTTCCGTTGATATATCATTAAGCTTCAGTACTGTATTTTGATTCTTTTTCTCATTTATAGAAGATGTTATTTGTCCAGCCTGCACTCATGTTTAATTTCCGCATAGTTTGTTTCCTTATTTCCTTTCCCATGTAATTATTATGTTGTTATTCTACATTCTGCACAGTACTCATCAGATTCAAGGCAGTAGCTATATCGCTGATTAGTTGTTGCAATTTCTGCTACATATATATGCTGATTTGTGAAAGTATTTCTAAATATGTTATCAGGTGTAATGGAAGAAATCCTACAAATGAAATAGTGATAATGTTAGGCAAGGTGTGGGGGATGTCCTGCCTCCTTCTCTTTTCAATTTACACTCCTGCCAGTGTCCTCACATAATAAATCTAATTAAATGAAGTCGATATATTACTATATCTTCTGGACCAAATGATGTCTATGTTATGAATATTGATCTACAATAGCATGTCCTTAATCGAAATTCCATGTATAATATTTGTTAAAAGATGGAAATAGCAGAATCTTTGTCGCAATGTTTTATAGTTTCATTTATCAGAGATAATACTGCTTGAAAGTATTCTAACTCTACCGAGAGTGAATGAATTTTAACCAGGAGTGTTGTGCTGCAGGATTCCCAGCCCACCACAGCGTCCCCTTCAACCTGGAACCAGTTTACTGCTGCGCCTCCGCAACCTTACAGGTCGCCACAGTCCGTGCAGCTGCTAGCAGCAGGGCTCATTGTCGTCATCGTGCAGCCCACGTTCATCTGCTTGCTGCTGTTTCTGCTATCGCTGAAACCAACCAGGAGTTACTGGCCTCAAAGCACCAAGGTATAATAAGCTTTTCTTCTTCATAGTTCATCACTTCGTAATCCTAGTTCAGTTCACTACATAATCCTAGTTCACTTCATAGGTCATCACTTCATTATTCCTTTTATTACAGTAATGGGGCATCATGTTATTAAATAATTTTTGTTTTCTATACACCGAATGAAAACTAGGTATTTTGAGGTTTTCTTCTCTGTTTTGCATAACTGACATGCAATTTATTCCATGCCTTTTCTTTTCTGGAAGCAACAATGATATGTCATACACGAGGGTGTTACCCACTATTACTCTCAAGAGATTCCAGATTAGGACATCAGCTTGTTAGAACTCCATCAATGTTGTTGTATTATGATGCAGTCTACTAATCAATGATGTTGTATTATCAAGAAATTTGTCTTTGTACTAGTACATTATTCCATGATGCAGTCTGCTAATATAGCTGACTACAAAATATTTTGAACCAGGTTGGTCGGGCAATCTGGTGCTTATCTGCTGGGATTTTGAATTGAATATGTGTGAAATTTCTGGTAGCTATGTGGATCCATTGGCTCTGAAAACTGATGCCCCAGTGTCTACAATTTGGGGCCATGTAGGGTATGATATAAATCTCAGACTTTCTTGGTTTATTAGTCGCAATTGTTATTTTGTTAATGGCTTCATGTATGCAGCTCAAGCGTCACTCCTTCATCAAGTAAAATGTCAACCTGAAAATCGTTTAGGCAGCAGGGTACCTCCCCAAGAGCCCCAATTGCAGGTACAGATAATAAAACACAACTTTGTAACTTTCTAAAAAACGCATGAGCAGAAAATTGTTGTATACAAAAGTGAGGCTACACGTGCTTGCAATTACTTATTTCAAGCTCGAGCTTTTAGTTTCTAATGATGTGACCACAAGCTTGTGTTTTTTTATGTATATTAATCTGACGGAATTATATGACGCTACTGATGGGTGGCTTGGATGCAATACTTTAACCTAAAATTTAACCTGAAGAGCATCTTATTTATGCCATGTTTCCAGAATATTTTAAATATCTGAATGTTATGAACGAATGAAATCAAACTATTTCTTGTACCATTGGTGGTTTCATGTCTCCGTTGTTCCCATCAGGGTGGCCTCATAGTTTTCTGAGCAAGAAATACGATCCGGAGAAGCAAAAGTCGGGTTCATCTGTTTGGACTGAAGTTGCAAAAGTAACTAGAAGGGATCATTTTTTCTGGGCACTAGCTCTCTCCTAGTAGAACACAATCTCACTCCACCAGGCCGTTTCTCAATGTCTCATTTTTGTCTCTTGTAGTAAGCAACTTTGGCGATGGTCACGACAGGCAGTGACGTCGTGTGGTGGTGTAGAGCGTTGGGGGTAGGTAAGCAGAACATCATCAACTCTGCCTCACCTCTTCCACTCGTGTTGTCCGATGGTAATTTTATTTTTATCTTTCCAATTGATGTATTGTAGTCCAGTCTGATTCTTTTGATTTTGCTTTTTTATTAGTTTTGACTCATGTTGGGAAAAGTTCTAATTAGGTCATACGTTTTGCACTAAATGGAAAGGTCAAACTCCGTGGTTAAGTAGTATTTTAGTACTTCCCACAAAACAAGGTTGTATTTTGGTAGTACTCTATTTTGGAGAAGCTTTTATATGTAATTGGTGTTAGAAATGTATTTTGTAAGCACATATGATCAATATGCTTAACGCGCTACACATTATAACTTGTGATCACACTTTGGTATTCCAAAAACAAATTCATATCATTTTGTAGCTCCCCCCTGCCCCTGAAATTTCTTTCAAGCTCCACCACAGTTGTCAGCACAGGTTATGTTGTTCTGATTTTGAAAGAGAGGGAACCTAGAGAGGCTAGAGTTTGTGCAGTGTAACTGCTTATATGTTCTCTGAGAAGTTTCTGCGGAGGCTTGCTGAGCAGTTCCAGATGCAGATGCATAATATTAACTTCGGATTTTGACTTGCAGATGTTCAAGCTGGAGGATGTTCTCTAATGAGATGTAGAATCAAGGCTCTGATGTCAAGTACGAGAACGATGCAAGGATGTTGGTGGAAGGCTGTGAGGATGGGTATGTAGTTGCCCACTACAAGGAGCGGAGGCAGATGATGTGCCTCTTAGACAAATTCCAGAAAACAACGCAAGGAATTTTTGCTCTCAAACAATGAACCATAATGTCTCCTCTATTTCATTAGTTACACCAGTTTATAGGAAACTTGTATGGTCACTGGTTCATAACAGATGAACTATTTATATGTGAAAATTAATGAATGTGTGTTATTATTGTTTGGTTCTGTTTTATTAGTGTTGGACGACCTGCATGTTATTGTTATGAATTATATAACTTGACTGGTATTCTGTTGTACGTGAAATCTAGCTATGTAAGGGCAAACAGATGTTGGTTGGCAAAGCAAACCCCGTCCAACAGTCGGTCGGGATAGGCCCATGATAGGCCCAACAAAATATTGGTCGGGAAAGATTATCCTGTCTGATAGTCGGTCGGGAAAGGTCCATGGCAGCCCTGTTAGATAGTCGGTCGGGAAAGATTACCCTGTCAGGTAGTCGGTCGGGAAAGGCCCATGGCAGCCCCAATGGACTGTTGGTCGGGAAAGGCCCATGGCAGGCCCAACAGAATGTTGGTCGGGAAAGATACTCCATAGCCGACAAGAGGCAAGACAATAGACCAAGTTAGGGCCTCCCCATCCAGGCAAGTGTGGTTGCACTTGATGAGCTCGGTTCGGTGGCACTATGACTCGATCCAGCCGACGGAGGAGGTTGTCATTATTAAGTCACATTCTTTATCATTGCAATAATAGTAACAATGCATGATGTAAACATAACCTATCTACATACTATAACACCACGAGTCATTAGTGTGATAGCATGATGAACATTACCAAGTAAGGTAAACAGTAAGTACAAACTAGCAGAAGTTGAATTAATCATTTACTTCTAGTCACAAGCATATTAATTTAAACATGCAAGAATAACACAGAGCAATGCTTTAGGGCATATATCAGATGGTCGGCTTGCCTGGTGGTCGATGAATTCACCGGAGAGAAGTGCGATCACCTCGTGGAAGAATTCGCCGGAAAGGTTTCTCTTTCAGAGAGGCTGGATATAGGGCAGGGGCAAAATGGGTATTTTCAAAATTTGTAAACATGGTGGAAGTAATACCATCGGAACGGGCTCGGCGAATAAAAATCGTGGGCTTTGGATTCACCTGAATCGGGGTTGCGAGCAAAAAGATAGGAAGGTTTTACTGCGAGGGACCTATCTGCAAAACTAATATTAACATCAGGGTCCTTGATGGTTTGGCGGGTCGCGCACTATCGCAGAATACGCTTCCCAGTGGGGAAAACGCATTCTTCGCCGAGCGCCTCCACTTATCCACGTGGGCAGGGCTGCGGTCGCCGACATGTGGGTCCCGCACCACCTTCTCTCTCCTCCTCCTTCTGCTTCATCCTCCTCCCCTGTTCTTCCCCGACGCCGCGACAGGGCTCGGCCCCGGCGTGGCTCCGGAGCTCCGGTGAGCCTCTCCAGCAGGCGAGCGGATGGGCGGGCACGTCGGCGAGCGCCGCATCCAGCGGAGGTCTCGGGCGCGATTGGGGATGGCCAGAGGTGGGGCTTCATGGCGCGGCCGAGGGCGGCGGCTCCGGTCGTGGTGGGAGTTCCGGTGGTCGAGGTGGCTGGGCGAGGGCACAGGCGAGGTCGCCGGGGAGTGGGGCATCTGGTGGTGAGGTCCATGGGCCCTGGGGATGGCCGAACGCGGGGATTGAGGGCGGAGGCAGTGGGCGATCCTTGCCCGAATTCGAGCACTGGGAGAGCTCCGGGAATGAATGGGGAGGGCTAGGAGGGCCGCGAGTGGGCGAGGGGGAGAGTGGTGAGATCGAGGGGCTCGGGAAGGGCCTATAAATAGGCGGCCGGCGAGAACAGATAGGCACGGCTGCCGTGGTGGCCTTATCGGCGCACTGGAGCTTGTGGACACGCGGAGGAAGGGGGAGACGTCGGCAGGGTCTCCGGGAGAGCGGAGCAGCTCGTGAAGTCTTCGGGAGAGCTCGAGGAGGAAGAGGACAGAGAGGAAGACGACGACGCGGTCATGGGCGTACAGAGCCGCGGTGGAGCTCGTCGCGGCGCGGCGAGGAAGGGAACGGAGGGGGAGAAGGGTCCAGAGGGGGCACACGGTTGAGAGGAAGCTAGTCGGCACGTTTGGACACGCCGTGGCAGCTCGAGCTGGCCGGTCCGACGAGATTGAACAATGCCAGTGCACAGGGCACTTAGTTGGCCTGCTCTCAGCGTGGTCACCACGTGCACCCTGCGTTCTGGTTCGCGTCTGACTTCCAAACTTTGTCTCACGCGTGCCTCATTGATCAAATGAATGAGAGAAGTAACTAGAACCAGCTGGGTGGCTCTGAGGCGAGTGAAATTTGCAGAAACATATTCTGACATAAAATTTGGCCGAATTTTTGTGGAGAAATGGCTAAAGTATTTGAGTTGAATATTTGTCACAATGAAATGTGATAGAAAGATGTAGCTTCTGGCCAAACTTGAGATCATTTCGACCTAGTTTGCATATACTTCCTTTGGAATGCCAATTCTGGTCCAGAAACTAAACTTGGAAGCTGTGCTCAAATGGCTCAATGGATTGGGTTGAAATTTGGTGTAGGGAGGTCATATAAAAGTATGGAGGTACTGGTAAAATTTCATACCATTTGGGTATGCCAAAATGGTACTTCATTCACAGTGCTTTTCTCTGGACAGAAACTAGAGAAAATTGCTGGCGAAGAATGGATAACTGGATTGAGCTGATTTTTGGTTTGCATGAGTGATTTATCAGGGTTAACCACCCTGCAAAATTTCAGCTCGAAATGATCAAGTGTTCAAGCACTTCCTTTGCAAACTAGAAATCTGGACAGAATTTGCAAATGAAGATGTGCTCAAACTTTGAACTATGGAACTTGGGTTCTTGATGGGAATGGTGAATATATGGATAAGAGAAGCTCAACAAATTATTTGGTATTTTTCCTGGCCACCAAAATGGTATTTCCTTTAGAACATGCCCAAATTGCAATATTGACTTTAAATAGGAAAATGCAATTTCCCCAATTTAATTATGGCCAATATTTTTGTGAGAGCTCAATATGGTCACAAGGAATATCTCCACAAGTTTTCATGAACTTTGGAGAGGGATAGATATTTTCCTGGATTTAATTCCTTCTTAGGGCAGAAAAAGGAATTAATTTTAAATGAAAAATATTGCTAATGACTTGGCAATATTTTTGCATATCCAGGGTTTATAGATGTGGGATGATCACTGGGAAAAGTTTGAGAAGCAAAAGATGAAAGGAAGTTGGGGTTCCTTTGTAACTGCAGGAATTAGGGTTTCCCTTCCGATAACTCGGAAGGTAGGGTTTCGGCGGCAAAACCCTGAGAATTTAGTTTGAGTGGCAAGGTTGAATTGGAGAGAATTTTTGGTTGGATAGGAAAGGCAAGGCTATATGACCATTTTCATATACCCAAAAGCGAGAGAAAATCCAATAACACCTAAAAAAACGGGAGTCCAATCCCGCGAAGGAAAAATCGAGGAGCGAAAACCAGGGTGTCACAAACCTACCCCCCTTAAGAAAATCTCGTCCTCGAGATTTCCGGGCTTACCTCCCGGCTAAGGGGAACATACCTGTGTGTGACTTGGATCCATCAGTTGTCTCTGGTCTTCGTTGGTTCACTGACCTTCTAATGGCCTCTTCTGATGGTTCAGGTGCTGCCTTCTCAAACGGCTGTATTAAATCCTTTTCTTTCCTACAGGCAATCCTTCTGTCCTGGTAGTTTGTTGCCTGGGGTTGACGGGTAGCAAGTAGCGTCGACAGATAGCTTGGTTCCAAAGGCCTGGAGCTAGCTACTTCGGGTTTTGTTGCAATACTCCGTATCCTGACTATCATGGGCAAGACCTTCTTCCGTAGTACAGGGTTCACGTGATCCTATGGCCTCGAGTGACTAGGGGTAGCTTTCTTTCTGCCTTGTCAGAATGCTCAGTCTGACTATGTGTTCCGTACTGATGTTTCCTTCTGTCTTATGCTTCTGACTTTGTCCTTAGGTGATCCACAACTGTGTTCCCAGATAATGCACTGGGGTTGCTGCAACAGTGTTGTCTGGTACCTCTTAAGATATTTGTCTCAGTTGAGGAAACAGCATATCCTCTCTACAGACTTCCAGCTAAAATTTTCTCACCCCAAGACTGGTGTACCTTCGGACTAGGTTCTGGGCGAGCTGAATGAGGTGTGAGGTGGTCTACCCCCTTATACAGTATCACGGGGCAAACAAGTGTGGGACTACTCTTGATTTTTCTAGGGAACTCTTTGTGCGTCATGACGGTCTTATGCTTCTGTTCCTGAGATAACCAACTCGTATTCATGGATCTTTCGCGTTGATTCTTATCCCTTTGCAAAGTATTTGGATCATGTTCGTCTTGGCAGGCATATTTGTGGCAACTTTCTCATAAGAACTTCCTCTTCTGATGCTAGCTCCTGAGGAGTTGGACAGACTTTGCAAAGTATTCGTGTCTGGCCCCCAGGGGTTGATAATGCTGTCATTGATGTGCTCTTAGTTGCTTCGTCCAGAGGTCGGAGCTAGCACGGGATGTATCATCACAAGTGATCCACCATGTCCCATATCGTATCTCCGCTCTACTTTCGAGACGGAGTGGTTAGGACATGAATAATTATCCCCGTGTATGAGTGGTTCGCATGAACTGATCCACTGGACTGCATGCTCACAACATATGCAGGGGTAGGATAAATCCTTTCATAACCATTGAGTTTTGAAGCAGACGTGTGCCTGAACTAGTTCGTGCTTCTGACAAGATTGTTGTGGGCACGATGGTGTGTTGAAGAAGGTTGAATTTCTTACGCTCGAAGCTTCTGCCAGGGTAGTGTGCTGAAGAAGGCTGGGTATCATACCTTAGAAGTTTCCCCTCAGGTTGCTTACTAGGGAAGGTCGGGTACCTTATGTTGGAAGCTTTCCGCGGTAGCGGGCTGAGTAAGGTTGGAGTGCCGTACCCAGAAGATTTTCCCCCTAATGGCATACCGAAGAAGATTGGGAGTCTTGCGTCGTAAGCTCTTCTCGATAGCTTGCGGAGGAAGGCTGCGTTTCTTATACCGGAAGTCTTTCGCTGTGATATGCGGTCGGGTCTATGGCCAATTCTGATTTCCTTCCGAAGTATCCGAAATTTACCCATAGTGAAGCCAAAACTTGGTATAGGCCATACATTGTCTGAAGATATCCTGCTGGTCATGCACACCGCTAGTCCTTCTGCTGGTCTGCTCATTGTTGCTGTAAAGGTTGCATAACTAATGCCGACTTTATGTTGACAATTAATTTTGAATACCCTTTGCATTCAAACCAAGTGTTGCCGGTAGTGAGCAGTTGATGGATAATTCCATTCGGTTTAGCTGGACTTCCACGTATTTGAAATTCTCATTGATTCCGGATAGCCATGGACTTATCCATATGTCTCGCAAACCTTGTTCACAGTGCCCGGAAGTTTTGGGTATGCACTGGTGAACTCCAAAATATCCTAACATACCAGAGTTTTGTTGCTGCTCTCGGCACGTTCACATTCTTGAAATATGTCTTTTGTGGGTAATCAATGATTCTTGAGTCCATTGAGAAAAGACTCAAGGTTCACCCCACTGACTGAAATAATCCTTGTGTCGAGGACGGAATCATTTGTCCTACTGGTGTTCATTACTGATAGCTCATCTGACTATTCCTTAGGCATGATTTGTTCTGAGGCAAACTCTCTCAGGTATATTCTGGCCTTATCTATTGCACGCAGATTCTGCTTCTGGCCCATCCTCTATTCTTGACAGATCCGGTGATAATGTTTTGAATATCGGGCAGTTGACTTGCACTAACTGAAATTGGACTATTGGGTATTATCCCAGCTATATGCTGGTTTTCTTAGCAGCGCTTGCGAATGGATCCAGTCGGGGCAAGAGAACGGGATCGACAAAAGAAGCAAGAACCGCGAAAACCAAAAATAGCAAAAAGCAAATGAAGCTCAAATTTTGCGGACTTTACACACATGGCCAAAGATTCACTAGTATAACTAGCCTAACACACTCGATGCACCTCTAAAGATTTAGAAGCAAAACTACACAATGCTCCTGGTAGCAATTGGTGTCAAGCTCCTACTACTTCCTTAGGGAACATCACACTCGACGCATGACCATAGCCAAAGTGGCTTAGTCAACGATCCTAGGGTTATCGGGAAAAGATGAAATTTATAGGTGTTTCCCAAAGGAAACTGGATTTAAGGAGAGAAATTACATGGTTAGCAAGCAAGGTAGGGATATCTGGTTTACCTAGGGGTTAAGGGCTCACGGGTCGTTGCCTGGTGCGGACATCTCCCACCGGAGGCAAAGGCCACGAGAGTTAAGGTCTGATAGGGGCAAAAACCTATGGGATTGCCTTCTGATCAATAGTAGCCGTGTCGGGTTGGCAAAGATGGCTGAAATCCATCTGGGCTTTCTACTAATCAAGAGGCAATGAAGTCTGGCTAGGGTAACCTACAGTCAGCCTGGCTCTGATACCATCCGTTGTGGCGCCCCGCCTAAATACCACTGTAGCCAGATGGTCGCCGCACACACTAGCCCAGGAAATCACTCTGGCGTGCGCGTTTACAACAAGTATTATGAACATAGGCACAATTTTAATAAGAATATATTTATTAGCCATTGTGGCTGGAATAAATACATCATGGTTACAAAGCTGGGGCAGCGGAAAAATACTAACTAAGGCAGCACGGACTTGGAGGGACTCCAATCCACAGGGATCTGACTGGGTTACTCTTCTAGCTCACGAACGCTCCAGCTCCTCGACGGATCCTTAGTTGAACCTGGCCACATTGAAGGCCGCTGAGTACTTTTGAATGTACTCGCAAGCAAACCAAACAAACATATACACCAAGCAAAGCAATCCATGGCATTCAAGCATGCATTTGTTATCTTAACAATATTAGCTATCATGTTATGGCAGGATTATCTAGCAGAATAATTACTAGAGTGAATGCAATGAGGTAAAGCATAACAATAAAGGTACTTAGGCTGTGTTTGGTTGAGCTGCAGATTCTGTAAAAGCTGCTGTGAGCTGTGAGTTGTGAAAAAGCTGCTGTGAACTTTTAGCTGTGGAAAAGCTGGAAGCTGTTTGGCTGAAACGGCTGTTTGGTTGAAAGGGCTGTGAAACACAACAATGAGGTATGACTTACCAGTGGCATTGATGGGTAAATACTACTCGGTTTTAGGGGACAGCCAAAAATGGTTGGTTTAGAAGCTGAGAAGCTGAAAAGTTGGGGTATCCCAGCTTCAAAATTTACACTACAGAGAAGCTGCAGATTCTAAAAAGCTGCTTTGTAAATTTACCCATTTGGTTCAGCTTATAGCTTTTGGACCCAAAAGTTGAAAGCTGAAGTTGAACCAAACACAGCCTTAATCAAGTTTGATCTCGTGATCCCTCCGGACCGCATCCAGGTTCTCATCGTCATCCGACCATCTCTTTCATAGCCATCCCATGGCTAGCGTGTCTATCGCTGAGATCATTCGATGCCCATGCACTCGTACTGCAAGCCTGATGAATCATACCTTTCTCTGATTCATTCTTAGCAGTAACATTATCTGGTTTATTCCTCCATACTCGATATAGACCAAATAGTGTGACCTAGTACGAACTGTTTCCAATACCGTGGACTCGGCTATTCGAATAGATTCTTACACTCTGAAGAGGTTGCGCACTTTACCCACACTATGGAGTTCCCGGCCTCGTACATCAGTACATGCTCCCATTCGGGTGGACCGGTGCTGCTCCAACAGAATCTGTCTATTGCCTGACACTCTTACGGTCTCACCAACAATCATACCCTTTCCGGGTCCTGTCCTGGGTGGCCCCTGTGTCACTCCTGACACCTGCCACCGTCGTGGCCAAACTAAACTGTCCCAAACGGGGACCCTGGTACCATATAACTTGGGTTCACAAGGTTATTACCGCCTACCGGGTCAGGGTAGCACGCACGCATAACCTTCCCTCTTTGGAGGTACCGACAAGAGGCAAGACAATAGACCAAGTTAGGGCCTCCCCATCTAGGCAAGTGTGGTTGCACTTGATAAGCTCGGTTCGGTGGCACTATGACTCGATCCAGCCGACGGAGGAGGTTGTCATTATTAAGTCACATTCTTTATCATTGCAATAATAGTAACAATGCATGATGTAAACATAACCTATCTCCATACTATAACACCACGAGTCAGTAGTGTGATAGCATGATGAACATTACCAAGTAAGGTAAACAGTAAGTACAAACTAGCAGAAGTTGAATTAATCATTTACTTCTAGTCACAAGCATATTAATTTAAACATGCAAGAATAACACAAAGCAATGCTTTAGGGCATATATCAGATGGTCGGCTTGCCTGGGGGTCGATGAATTCACCGGAGAGAAGTGCGATCACCTCGCGGAAGAATTCGCCAGAAAAGGTTTCTCTTTCGGAGAGGCTGGATATAGGGCAGGGGCAAAATGGGTATTTTCAAAATTTGTAAACATTGTGGAAGTGATCCAATCGGAACGGGCTCGACGAATAGAAATCGTGGGCTTTGGATTCACCTGAATCGGGGTTGCGAGCAAAAAAGATAGGAAGGTTTTACTGTGAGGGACCTATCTGCAAAAATAATATTTACATCAGGGTCCTTGATGGATTGGCGGGTCGCGCACTACCTCAGAATACGCTTTCCAGTGGGGAAAACGCATTCTTCACCGGGCGCCTCCACTTATCCACGTGGGCAGGGCTGCGGTTGCCGAAGTGTGGGTCCCGCACCACCTTCTCTCTCCTCCTACTTCTTCCTCCTCCTCCCCTGTTCTTTCCCGACGCCGCGACAGGGCTCGGCCCCGGCGTCGCTCCGAAGCTCCGGTGAGCCTCTCCGGCAGGCGAGCGGACGGGCAGGCACACCGGCGAGCGCCGCATCCAGCGGAGGTATCGGGTGGGATTGGGGATGGCCAGAGGTGGGGCTTCATGGCGCGGCCGAGTGCGGCGGCTTCGGTCGTGGTGGGTGTTCCGGTGGTCGAGGGGGCTGGGTGAGGGCACGGGTGAGGTCGCCGGGGAGTGGGGCATCTGGTGGTGAGGTCCATGGGCCCTGGGGATGGCCGGACGCGGGGATTGAGGGCGGAGGCAGTGGGCGATCCTCGCCGGAATTCGAGCACTGGGAGAGCTCCGGGAATGAATGGGGAGGGCTAGGAGGGCCGCGAGTGGGCGAGGGGGAGAGTGGTGAGCTCGAGGGGCTCGGGGAGGGCCTATAAATAGGCGGCCGGCGAGAACAGATAGGCACGGCCGCCGTGGCAGCCTTATCGGCGCACAGGAGCTTGTGGACACGCGGAGGAAGGGGAAGATGTCGGCAGGGTCTCCGGGAGAGCGGAGGAGCTCGTGGAGTCTTCGGGAGAGCTCGAGGAGGAAGAGGACAGAGAGGAAGACGACGACGCGGTCACGGGCGTATAGAGCCGCGGCGGAGCTCGTCGCGGTGCGGCGAGGAAGGGAACGGAGGGGGAGAAGGGTCCAGAGGGGGCACGCGGCTGAGAGGAAGCTAGTCAGCACGTTTGGACACGCCGTGGCAGCTCGAGCTGGCCGGTCCTATGAGATTGAACACTGCCAGTGCACAGGGCATGCAGTTGGCCTGCTCTCAGCGTGGTCACCACGTGCACCCTGCATTCTGGTTCGCGTCTGACTTCCAAACTTTGTCTCACGCGTGCCTCACTGATCAAATGAATGAGAGAAGTAACTAGAACCAGCTGGGTGGCTCTGAGGCGAGTGAAATTTGCAGAAACAGATTCTGACATAAAATTTGGCCGAATTTTTGTGGAGAAATGGCTAAAGTATTTGAGTTGAATATTTGTCACAATGAAATGTGATAGAAAGATGTAGCTTCTGGCCAAACTTGAGATCATTTTGACCTAGTTTGCATATACTTCCTTTGGAATGCCAATTCTGGTCCAGAAACTAAACTTGGAAGTTGTGCTCAAATGGCTCAATGATTGGGCTGAAATTTGTTGTAGGGAGGTCATATAGAAGTATGGAGGTACTGGTAAAATTTCATACCATTTGGGTATGCCAAAATGGTACTTCCTTCACAGTGCTTTTCTCTGGACAGAAACTAGAGAAAAATGCTGGGAAAGAATGGATAACTTAATTGAGCTGATTTTTTGGTTTGCATGAGTGATTTATTAGGGTTAACCACCCTGCAAAATTTCAGCTCAAAATGATCAAGGGTTCAAGCACTTCCTTTGCAAACTGGAAATCTGGACAGAATTTGCAAATGGAAGATGTGCTCAAACTTTGAACTATGGAACTTGGGTTGTTGATGGAAATGGTGAATATATGGATAGGAGAAGCTCCACAAATTATTTAGGATTTTTCTTGGCCACCAAAATGGTAGTTCCTTTAGAACGTGCCCAAATTGCAATATTGACTTTAAATAGGAAAATGCAATTTCCCCTATTTAATTATGGGCAATATTTTTGTGAGAGCTCAATATGGTCACAAGGAATATCTCCACAAGTTTTCATGAACTTTCGAGAGGGATAGATATTTTCCTGGATTTAATTCCTTCTTAGGGCAGAAAAAGGAATTAGTTTTAAATGAAAAATATTGCTAATGACTTGGCAATATTTTTGCATATCCAGGGTATATAGATGTGGGATGATCACTGGGAAAAGTTTGAGAAGCAAAAGATCAAAGGAAATTGGGGTTCCTTTGTAACTGCAGGAATTAGGGTTTCCCTTCTGATAACTCGGAAGGTAGGGTTTCGGCGGCAAAACCCTGAGAATTTAGTTTGAGTGGCAAGGTTGAATTGGAGAGAATTTCTGGTTGGATAGAAAAGGCAAGCCTATATGACCATTTTCATATACCCAAAAGCGAGAGAAAATCCAATAACACCTAAAAAAAGATGGAGTCCAATCCCGCGAAGGAAAAATCGAGGAGCGAAAACCAGGGTGTCACACTTCCTCACTCTTGTGAAGTTGTAGAGCCGATAGGCTCCGTTATTCAACACTTTTGATATCGCGAAGGGTCCTTGCCACGGAGGCGCCAGCTTGTGAGGCTTCTGCTGGTCCAGTCGGAGGACCAGGTCGCCTTCCTGGAAAGCGCGTCCCCTGACGTGTCTATCATGATAGCGGCGTAGGTCTTGCTGGTATGCAGTCGTCCTGATAAGGGCCAACTCGCGCTCTTCCTCCAGCAGGTCGAGGCCATCTTTACGCGCTTCCTCTGCGTCCGCCTCCGAGTAAAGATCCACTCGAGGGGAGTTGTGGAGCAGATCACTCGGCAGAACGGCCTCCGAGCCATACACCAAAAAGAATGGAGTGCGCTTCGTGGACCGGTTTGGGGTCATCCGTAAGCCCCAGAGGACCGATGGCAGCTCGGTGACCCAGGCTCCTGCCGCATGATTCAGGTCACGCATGAGACGCGGCTTGAGCCCCTGGAGTATCAGTCCATTCGCCCGCTCTGCTTGTCCATTCGATTGCGGGTGAGCCACGGAGGCGTAATCGACCCGAGTGCCCTGGGAATAACAGAACTCACGGAACCCGTCCGAGTCGAAGTTCGACCCATTATCCGTGACGATGCTGTGAGGGACTCCAAACCGGAAGATTATTTCCTTGATGAACTTGATCGCAGTCGAGGAATCTAGCTTATGGGCTTCGCTTCGATCCACTTGGTGAACTTATCCACTGCGACTAACAGATGCGTGAACCCGCTGGCCCCGGTCCGGAGTGGACCGACCATGTTGAGTCCCCAGACTGCGAACAACCATGCGAGTGGAATTATCTTCAGCGTGGACGCTGGCTTGTGCGACTGATTTGCATAAAACTGACACCCAACGCAGTGGTCAACGATATCACGAGCGGCTTCATTGGCTCTGGGCCAATAGAAACCTGCCCGAAACACTTTGGCGACCAAGGTCCAGGAGGAAGCATGGTGACCACAAGTTCCCGAATGAATCTCCTGCAGGATCTGCCGCCCTTTCTCCGGCGTGATGCAACGCTGAATGACGCCAGTGGCGCTCTTCTTGTAAAGTTGTTCTCCCATGACGGTAAAGGCTTTCGACCGGCAGACGATCTGACGGGCCTCTTCTTCGTCTTCAGGGAGCTCCTGCATGAGCAAGTATGCGAGGTACGGCTCGGTCCACTCGGGAGTGATGACGAGCACCGCTTGAACCAGATCCAACACCGCTGGAATGTCAACTTTAGTTGGATTCGATGGTCCGACTGGTTGTGGGGGCTCCTCCACAAAAGGGTCTTCCTTGATTGTGGGTGAGTGCAAGTGCTCTAGGAACACATTCTTCGGGACTGCTTTTCGAGTGGAGCCGATCTTGGCCAAGTCATCAGCCGCCTGGTTTTTGATTCGAGGGATGTGATGGAGCTCTAGCCCTTCGAAGTTCTTCTCCAGCTTTCGGATGGCATTGCAGTAGCCTGTCATAGCTGGGCTCCGAATATCCCACTCCTTCATTACTTGGTTCACCACTAGGTCCGAGTCGCAGTAGACCAATAGTCGGCGGATTCCCAGGGAGATTGCCATACGCAAACCGTGCAGGAGGGCTTCGTACTCTGCCTCATTGTTCGAGGGGTCAAAGTGGATCTGAAGAACATAGTCGAGCCTGTCGCCTTTGGGAGACACTAGGATGACACCAGCCCCCGAGCCATTGAGCATCTTGGAACCATCAAAGAACATAGTCCAGTGTTCGGGGACACTCAGGACTGGGTGCTCCTTCTCAATCCACTCGGCCAGGAAGTCTACCAGAGCTTGCGACTTGATAGCTTTCTTAGCTTCAAACTTGATGTCCAAAGGGAGGAGTTCGATGGCCCACTTGGCCACTCAGCCTGTGGCGTCTTTGTTATTCAGGATCTCCGACAGGGGGGCATCACTTATCACCGTGACCGAGTGCTCTTGAAAGTAATGAGCCACCTTCTTCGTAGTCAGGTAAATCCCGTACACCAACTACTGGTAGTGTGGACCTTGTAGGCTTTGCCTTGTTCTTCACGTTCCACGGTGAGCACAGTGCTAACAACTTGGTCTGTAGCTGCGATGTACAAGAGCAAGGGCTCTTGGCTGCCCGGAGCAGCAAGCACCGGCTGAGTGGAAAGCAGGGCTTTGAGTTCTTGGAATGCGGCCTGCGCTTCTGTCGTCCACTCGAACTTCTCCGATTTCTTCATGAGTCGGTAGAGCGGCAGGGCCTTCTCTCCGAGTCGTGAAATGAATCTACTCAGGGCTACCAGGTAGCCCGTGAGTTTCTGAACATCGTGTAGACGTTGCGGCTGCTTCATTCGGATTATTGCGCCGATCTTCTCGGGATTAGCATCGATCCCTTGTTCGAAAACAGGGAAGCTGAGTAACTTGCCAGCGGGCACCCCGAAAGTACACTTAGCCAGATTGAGTTTGATGCCGTATTGGCGTCAGTTCGCGAAGGTTTCGGTGAGGTCAATCAGGAGGTCGGAACTCTTCCGTGACTTGACCACGATGTCATCCATATAAGCCTCCACGTTCCGACTGATCTGCTTCTGTAAGCACTTCTGTATAATGCGCATGAAAGTTGCGCCGGCATTCTTCAATCCGAATGGCATTGTGGTGTAACAGAAACACCCGAATGGGGTGATGAATGCAGTCTTTATTTCATCCAGACCATACATTCGGATCTGGTGGTATCCGGAGTACGCATCCAGAAACGATAGGCGCTCGCACCCTGCAGTAGAGTCTACGATTTGATCTATGCGGGGGAGACGGAAGTGGTCCTTTGGGCAGGCCCTATTGATGTGTTTGAAGTCAATACACATTCGGAGAGATTTATCTTTCTTGGGGACTAACACGGCGTTGGCGAGCCACTCGGAGTGGTATATTTCACGGATGAACTCGGCGGCCAAGAGCCGCGCGATCTCCTCGCCAATCGCCTTGCGTTTCTCTGTAGTGGAGCGTCGAAGATGTTCTTTGACAGGCTTCGCTTTTGGGTCAACTCTGAGACAATGCTCAGCCAACCCCTGGGAACACCCGGCATGTCAGAGGGTTTCCATGCGAAGATGTCCCAGTCCTCACGGAGGAACTGGATGAGCTCGCTTTCCTATTTGCTGTCAAGCATCATCGATATGTTGGTCGGGGCAGCGTTTGGGTCCTCCGGGTGAATGTGAACCTGCTTCGAGTCGCCAGCCGACTGGAAAGCGGATTCCACAGTCGGCTTCTTGCTCTTGAGTAGATCACTCGAATCAACCGTCTTCTTGTACTCATCTAACTCCGCCAACGCCATCTGCTCGTCAGCGATCTGAGAGCCTTTCTGCCAGCACTCTTCAGCTATCTTCCGATTCCCTGTGATGGTGATCACGCCTTTCGGGCCTGGCATCTTAAGCTTAAGATACACGTAACATGGTCTGGCCATGAATCGTGCGTAGGCAGGCCTACCCAGGATGGCGTGATAAGCACTCTTGAAGTCCACCACCTCAAAGGTTAACCTCTTCTTTCTGAAGTTCTTTTCTTCGTCGAATACGACGTCAAGGGCAATTTGCCCGAGTGACTTTGCTTTCTTCCCAGGAATAACCCCGTGGAATTGCATATTGCTCTTACTCAGTCGGGACGTCGGAATGCCCATCGCTTCCAGAGTATCAGCGTAAATGATGTTGAGCCCGCTGCCGCCGTCCATGAGGACTTTACGCAGTCGAACTCCTCCGACAGCGGGATCAACCACCAGCGCTTGCCGCCCGGGGGTCGGTATGTGAGCTGGGTGATCCGACTGATCGAAGGTGACAGGGGTCTGGGCCCAGTCTAGGAGCTTGGGGACAGTCGGAACTGCCATGTTGACCTCTCGGTTTATCACCTTGAGGCGACTCTTGCTTTCTACGTCAGCAAAAATCATGAGAACCTTCTCGACATGGGGGTACCCGGAGGTGCCTTTATCCCCATCGTCGTCCTCATCCTCATCCTTCCCCTCGGAGGGGTCTTGACGCATCTCTTGCTTGAGTAGCCGGCATTCCTGAGTGGTATGCTTCGGCAGGATCAAGTTGCCTTCTTCATCTTTCTTCGTGTGAATCTGACAGGGCTGATCAAGGATGTCGATCTTTGGGGCGGCTTTCTTTTTGCCGGCCCACTCCTTCTTCTGCTTTGGCAGGCCCTTGCCTTTGCTTTGGCCAGCCAGAGCCGCAGCCTCCGCATTGCTGGCCGCCTCGGCTTTGCGCTTCTGCTTCTTGTTCTTGTTGTTGTCTGACTGATTCGCATCTCCTGCGCGGCCCTTGCCGCTTCTCAGTCGGTCTTCCTCTTCGCCATTGGCATACCGGTTGGCTATTTCCATTGCCTGACTGAGAGTAGGGATCTCAGTATGGCCGAACTTCAGGGCCAACTCACGGTACCTGACGGCAGCCTTGAAGGCGCAGATCGCCTGGTGTTCAGAGACGTTTTCTACCGCGTTATGAAGGGTGGTCCATCGCTGGATGTACTCTCGAAGACTTTCATTCTACTTCTGAACGCAATGTTGCAGTTCTGACAACCCACCCGGGCGCTTGTACGTGCCATTGAAAGTCTTGATGAAGACTCGGGCCAGATAATCCCAACAGTATATGCTGCCGGGTGCTAACTGATTGAGCCATGCTCTGGCCGATCCCTTGAGCACCAGTGGCAAATGCTTCATAGCCACACTGTCGTTGCCACCGCCGATCTGAACGGCCACTCGGTAGTCCTCCAACCAAATCTCTGGCTTCGACTCGCCAGTGAACTTGCTGATGCCAGCCGCCAACCTGAAGTTGTGCGGAATATCTGCTTCTCAAATGTAAAGACTGAAACACTCGGGTCCGGAGGGTGCGGAACCACTCGGAACATCGGCGTTAAGGCCTTCCCTCAGGGCCCGGCCTCTATCAACCAAGTTCTGAGCGAGGACAAACCTCGCATTGAACTGGGGGTCCCGGAGGTTACCCGGACGGTACGAGGGACTCGGCCTGCGATCATTCCCGGGGGAATGCCTGTCACCATAGGGTTGGCGCCCGTATGGGACGTCCCGCGGAGGAGGCATCTGGGTCCGATCGTAATTGAAAGAACATGCGCTGCCCCCATGTTTGGTTTTGGTAATTGATGACAATCCCTATGGACTAATGGTTGCCTTGAGTTATATTTGAAGGGTTTGTCCATAGAAGATTCAAGGTTGATCAAGACTAAATATGAAGAGTGATTCAAGTTGATCAACACACAAAGCGTAGAAGATGTACCGAGTGGGATCAAGTGATCTCACGGTATGGTAAGCATTGTCCATTACACTTTGTGTACTAACCCATGTTCTATGCAAGAGTTCTTTGTGGGGTTAGGTTTGTTTCCATGGGCGTGCATCAAAAGGAAGATTTCATACAACCCATGGAGGATGACATCAAGTGGTGATCGTCATCAAGATTGCGGTGTGCAAGTTCAAGTGGAGCATCACGAAGAGATCACATGCTTGAAGCTTGCCGTCCATTGTGGTGGTCCAACTTGAGGAGGTCAAGATCGTCATCATCTAGCTCAAGTGGACTATGCGCAAGGCAAAGGTTTGCCCTTGATAGGTTTTCTATTTTACCGGTCTCATGGTAGTAGTTGGGAGACCGGGTTATAGGATCGATAGCCGTACTATCAAGGGGGGCTCTCAAGTGAGTAGCTTTATCGTATCTTTCGTCGAGAGCTCAAACCATTGCATCCTTGCATCATCTTTCTTGGTTCGTGTTTGGTGTTTATCTTTGTGAGTCTTTGAGCTTATGGTCATCTTCATGACAAGCTCGAGTTCATCGAAAACGGAGTTCATATATGCATCTTCTATGATGTTTTCGATGTTGGAGTTTATGCCGGTTCTTCATTCATAGAGGTTTCTCATCTCTATATGTTAGGCATATCTCCCCTGCCACTTCTTTGGATAGTACTCGTTGTCTTCTATCCAACAAGCTTGAGTTTGCTCAATTCGGAGCTCATTTGCAGAAGTTATGGCAGTTCTGGTTTTACTTGCATCCTCTGTTTTCTGTGGATTTTCAGTAGCTTGCAAGCGGTAGTACCGCTGGTGCCCACGGTAGTACCGCTTATGCGGTAGTACCGCTGGTACTTCCGTGGCACTACCGCTTGGGGTTTCCCCGAGCGTGCAACTCTCTGTTGCCAGTTTGCCATTCACGGTAGTAGAGCGGTAGTAGCACGGTAGTACCGCTCTGGCGGTACTACCGCCCTTACTACCGCCGCCACTACCGCTTGCGGGGTTTCCTTCTGTGCACGTCTCTGTTGCCGTTTTCTGTTAAACGGTAGTAGTGCGGCTGTAGTGCGGTAGTACCGCTCAGGGCGGTAGTACCGCTCTGCTGGGCTGTAGTACCGCTTGGTGCGGTACTTCCGCCCTGCACTACCGCTGCTCTACCGCTTGTGTTTCGCAGAGTGTGCAAGTTTCTGTTGCTCGTTTTGGTTTAGCGGTAGTACCGCTTGGGTGGACGGTAGTACCGCTTGGTGCGGCACTACCGCTCCAGTTTCTTGTTATTGCCTGATGCTGGCTGGAACTACCGCTTAAGCGGTAGTACCGCTCTCAAGAGCGGTAGTACCGCTTGTACGCGTCCAGCACGGGTAATGGTTGGATTTGGGGTGGCCCTATAAAAGGGGTCTTCTTCCCCAACGGTTTGCTCATCTCTTCTAAGCTCTCTCTCCTCCATTGTTGACTCTCTAGAGCTTTGCTAACTCTCAATCCCTCCAATGATTCTTGCTCCTTCTTGAGGGAAAAGAGAGAGGAGATCTAGATCCACATTTCGACCAATCACTTTCTCCTCTAAGTGAGGGGAACCCCTTGGATCTAGTTCTTGGAGTTCTTCGTGTTCTTCTTCGTTCTTCCTCTCATTTTCCTCCATAGCTTTTGTTGCTTTGGTGGGATTTGGGAGAGGAGGACTTGGGCACTCCGTGTGCCCTTGCCATTGCATTAGTTGCATCGGTTTGAGTTCTCCGCGGGATACGTGGAAGTTAGTTGTTGAGTAGCTTATTACTCTTGGGTGTTTGGGCACCCTAGAGCTTGTTCCTCTTGGGTGCCTTGGCGCCCTAGACGGCTTGGTGGCTTGGTGGTGCCTCGGAGCTCAATCATTGTGGTGTAAAGCTCCGGGCAAGCGTCGGGGTCTCCAATTAGGTTGTGGAGATCGCCCCGAGCAATTTGACGGGTACCGGTGACCGCCCCCAAGGGTTGCCAAAGTGTACGGGTTCGGTGACCGCCCTCAAGGGTTGCCATTTGTACGGGTTCGGTGACCGCCCTCAAGGGTCCCTTAGTGGAATCACGGCACCTTGCATTGTGCGAGGGCGTGAGGAGAATACGGTGGCCCTAGTGGCATTGTTGGGGAGCATTGTGCCTCCACACCGCTCTAACGGAGATTAGCATCCGCAAGGGTGTGAACTTCGGGATACATCGTCGTCTCCGCGTGCCTCGGTTATCTCTTACCCGAGCCCTTTACTTATGCACTTTACTTTGTGATAGCCATATTGTTTCTTGTTATATATCTTGCTATCACTTAGTTGTTTATCTTGCTTAGCATAAGTTGTTGGTGCACATAGGTGAGCCTAGTCGATTTAGGTTTTGTGCTTGACAAATTAAACGCTAGTTTTATTCCGCATTTGTTCAAGCCTAAACCGTAATTATTTTAAAGCGCCTATTCACCCCCCCCCCCTCTAGGCGACATCCACGATCTTTCAGTAATCATCGTATTGCCGGGGCGAAACGACTCGGTCGCGCCTCCGCTCCCCATGATGATCTCGGGAAGAAGGCGACGCTCGACGTCTTCCTGAACCCAGCGGGCTATGAGCCAACTTGACAGTCTTGGCGCGCACTGATGCGCTGTGGATGCGATCACGGGACTGCGACACTGCCGCATTTTGCGACAGGGCCGTCTTCAGGAGCGCTTGGATCTGTCGGATCCCTTCCCCGGCCGCAGAATCGGAGGGCTGAATGGAATCAGCGATCCTGGTAGCCGCCGCCAGGTTCTGCAGGGGAGTGTTCAGCACTTGGTACTTCCGAGGTTGATCACTCGGGAACAGCCGGCGCTTGTGCCGACTGGAACTAGGTTGTTGGCGAGTGCGGTCGTCCAACTCCCTCTGCAGCCGCTCTAGGCGGTCTCGTTCGGCCAGAGTGGCCAAACGTGCTGACTCCATGGCCAGGGCCTCGGGAGTCGTCCCAGTGATGGGAGTGTGCAGAGCTTGTTCGTTTATACGCCGGAGCTCGTCACTCTGCTCCCGAGTGAGAGCCTGCGGGACGTAAGGATCGTGGTGAGGCGAACGGTCGTTCCCATGATCGTCGTTGTTGTTCCCGCGCGAAGTGCCCACGTGCCCGTCGCGGGTACCGGAATAACCCGGAGGGCCGCGCGGCTCCGTGCCGGCCATGAGAACCTCGGCGGTGGACTCTACGCTCTCGCACTCGGACTCACTGATAGAGTCCTCGTGGAGCTCAGCGAAGAGGTCTAGGGCGGGCTCGTCGGGGTCAAGAGCCGCCACATGCTCCGCTGCGGCCTGGACGGCCACCGCGTGCTTGATCCATCGCTGGAGTCGCGAGCGTCCGGAGCGCTTGCGGCGACGTCCGGCGGGAAGGACGAAAACCACTCGGTACGGAACCGATGGCTGTCGAAGGGGAACTCCGAATGAAGATGCGCGGAAGTGCGTCGCGCCACGGATGGGCAACGAATCCATGTCCAGCGAGGCCTCCGGGAGCCACGCTGAGTCATTGGCGATGAAGCTAAGAGCTCCGAAACGGATCTCGCCGCCAACTAACATGGTGATGACGGAATTTCACCTGAACTGCTTAAGTCGCTAGATGCTCAGCCCCACGGTGGGCGCCAACTGTCGTGGTTATTAGTCTGACAGTAAGTACTGGGGGTACGAAAGAGGAGCAGAGCCTAGCTACAGCGCAGGTGTAACACTCGGATTTTACGAGTTCAGGCCCCTCTCGGAGGAGGTAAAAGCCCTACGTCTCGTGCCCTGAGGCTTGTTTTCTCTGGGGGTATCTGATTGCAATGAGTGCTTAACCCTTGCATCGGAGGGAGAGGGCGGCTTATATAGGAGTGCGCTGCAGCCTCTCAGCCACCACGTCGCCGGGCATTAATGATAATAAGTACAACGGTTAAGGGCGTTTAACTCTGATTAACACGGCTATGACTACGACAGTTACTGGTAACGGTAGCCATAACTATGCTTAAAGTCTAGTTGAAGACTACTCGACCGTTGCAGCTCTACGCCGTCCGTACACCTCCTGTGTCCGAGTGATGATGACTGGCCGACTGGAGAGTAGACGTCTGTCCGAGTGCTGCCCATGCAGGATCCGAGTGAATCCTTCGTGGTGTGCATCCGGTTGCACTTGTGACCCAGGGGTCTCTGAATAACAGTGTGGGCCTTAGGTGGGCCCTAAATGTCAGGTCCTTGTCCCTACCGGTGTTAGGTGACCCCATCAATGACGGCGGCGCGCCTTCGGCTCGCTTCAGTGCATGTATTCGCTGCTAGGTGGTCTATGGATATGGATATAATTTTTATTATTTTTTATGTTCGTTATACTGACATGATTGAAGATGAATAGATTGCTAGTTTTTTTGAAAAAAGAAAGAAAAGAAAACTCTTACGGTGCGTGAACTCGGGGACGTTATGATCATGAGCTGACAGATAGGATCGCTGACCGACCACCCACGACGGTTCACATGTGATTTAGCATGTGCATCCATCCCGGCACCTCCCTAAGGCTAAGCACAACCATGAATGAGCTCTGGTTGATCGGGACATGTCAGTCGATCGGGGCCAAACACACGACCGTGAAAGAAGCAAGAGTCTTGGATAATTCCGTCCCATGCATGCCGTCGCAGCGGGATTATTACGCAGTTGTAGAATCTGCCAACACACTACCCCAGCTAGTAGGAGCAGCACAAAGCCAAATATCGCACTGTAACTATCGGTTGGTGAACACCTGCACGTACAGCGACACAGGTGGTGATCAATTCATGGTGCCGTGCAGTGCCCATGAAGCCTCGAGTCCAACTTCCGAGGGCGCGCGCGATCCTATCGTGATGAAATATGCCTTGCCCGTTTCAAGAAAAAAGACACGGCCGGAAAGGAACAAGTCGATCCACGATCCTATCCGGATCACGTGGCCGGTAGCCCTACGTACGTCCGCAGGCCTGTCCCGACACGGCAGCCGGCGCGAGGTCCCGGCCGCCCCTCCTTTCCGGGCGCTCGGCTGCATGCGATGCCAATTCCCGCGGGACGTCCCGGATCTAGTACGCGTCAAGCCGCAACCGGTCAAGATTTGCCTAGGCCTAGCGCGCCCGCTGGCAACGCCGATCGTTCGCGCGACGTGCATGCATGCCTTGACCGGGCGCGCTCGTTCAGGTCGTGCTCACTCGGGTCACCGGCTCGCCGAGCGCGCGCGCGAGATGCCCCTCGCCGCGGGGAAACGAGACGCCGACGCGCGCGGCGAGGGCAGCCTATCGCCGGCACGGCGGCTCCAGAAGACGCGCTAAAAACGAGATGCCATGCATGAACCGGTCACCGCGCGATCCGGCGAGCTAAAAAAACACGTGCTCCCAGTGGCCCACTCGCCGCCGTATGTCTCCAGCCAGCCGTCGATCCCACGTAAGATGAGGGTTTTTGTCAACACGGTGGCCGGAAAAAACACGTAGGCCCTACAGAAGTCATGATTTCGTCTGCACGCATCTACTAGAATCTAGTAGCCTCGTCGATCTCCGGCCCCGGCCGTCCCCGTCGCGCCCGCTTTCCTCTAGCTAGCGCTTATCCTCTTTCGTGCAGAAGCGTGCCAAATGAGCGTCCCTGTCTCGTGTGTTTTCTTGCACCGGAAATGTTTCGGCGAGCCAAATGATTCCGGCCGGCGGGTCTCTTCTCCATCTCCAGGGTTAGGCCTACACCATTAATTCAAGTACGTGTGCCAACAACCGGCCTTGTTACTGTGCGCTTGCTGTTTGTTCTGTGGGACGTGAAAGGTCAAAGATCCGGGCGCGCCTGTAAAAGATCGGCAGGACCCATGCATGCCGGGTCAATTATATTACTTGTAGTAGTGCAGGTTAAATGGACCATCCATTATGATTCCCTCCTTTCTCCAGGTCTTACAAAAAGTTTAATGGATCATTTTATGATTTCCTTCTTTTTCGTAGGTCTTGGAAAAAGCTTGCCAGCTTTTCCTTCATGTCCTAGACTCCTAGTACATGTTAATTTGCTTCTATTAGCACCACTAAGCACAGTGCTAGGGACTGTCTCACAGTGGAGCTAAGCTTAGGTTAGGACTTGGGAGTGGTAGAGTAGAAAGTTGGGAAATTTTGTGCAAAAGGACCACCTGTCGAGTCGAATTGACGAAAAAGACCACCTCTGAAAAGAATTGACAGAAGAGACCAACTGGGCCGTGGCGGCAGGCGCGCCAGCTGACACGTGTCACCTGCCGCCACGACAGCAGGCGGCAACCCTGGAATTACCGGAAACCGGGCGAGGCCAGCTGCTGCAACGGAACAACGTGTGGTTGATGGGCCCTGCCGCCACACCCCGTGGCGGCAGGTCTCCAGCAGCAGCGACTCGGCTCTCTCGTTCTGCTCTTTGTTCTTCCTGTGTTGTTAGCAAGTGTGAAATAGGCACGTTTGACTGAGATTTGAATCAATTTGAAGGTCGATTTTGAAGATGTTGCAGTTGAAGAAAAGATATATCAAGGTAAGATGTATCCATTTTTGTGTTTTTCGCTCACATGCATGGTGGTTTTGTACTGTATGATTAGTCTCTAACTTTGTATTCTCTGCTGTATTTGGCATTTGATAATAATTTTGGGGAGTGTTTTGGAGCATTTGGAAAGTACAAAACGACGGTGCATGTAAGCGAAAAACATAAAAATGGATAGTTCTTACCTTGACCTATTTTTTCTTCAACTGCAACATCTTCAAAATCGGCCTTCAAATTGATTTAAATCTCAGTCAAATGTGCCTATTTTCACACTTGCTAACACCAAGTAAAACAGACAGCAGAACGAGACAGAGCCGCGCTGCTGCTGGAGACCTGCCGCCACGGGGTGTGGCGGCAGGACCCATCACCCACACGCTGTTCCGTTGCAGCAGCTGGCCTCGCCGGGTTTCCGGTAATTCCAGGGTTGCCGCCTGCTGTCGTGGCGGCAGGTCCTGCCGCCTCCGCGCATGGCGGCAGGTGTTATGTGTCAGCTGGCGCGCCTGCCGCCACGGCCCAGCTGGTCTTTTTGGTCAATTCTTTTCAAAGGTGGTCTTTTTCATCAATTCGACTTGGTAGGTGGTTCTTTTGGACAAAAATTCGAAAGTTGGATGAAAATCTTCAGCGATTTTCTACACCGGATCGTTGTTTATTCCACTATATATTATGCCTAATTTCCTCGAGCTTTGATTGGTGACCTCTCACCGCTCTAGCTAGATCACATGACATTTAGGGAAACCTTGTCACCTCGCACACCTTTCTGTCTTTTTTACTGTGTCTTCTGTCTGATGCTCCGTGAAAGTCGCAAACGGTGGTCGTTTCCTGCGGTTTTATTCGTGGCAGGTGAAAACCGTGCAAGAGACAAAAGGGTAGAACTTTGCAACACCACGACAAGGTGGCATTTTTTTATTTTATTTTTTGTTTTTTGCGGGGGACAAGGTGGCAATTTGATGGCATGCTTTTTTTTTTTTTGCGGGTGCAATTTGATGGCATACTTAACTGCCTCGAAGTAATATTTCCTTGTGTTGTAATGGTGATGATGCAACACCATTAGCAGTCCATTAGCATAAACAAGCGTCATAGTTTAATCATAACTCACCAGGCTGCAAGCAAAGCATGACACACAATAAGACAAAGGGGTTTTGCGGTACGAAGGCGCCTCTGTCGAAAACGAAAGAAACAATCGCAGTGATGGGCACGTTTAATTTTAGACAGCGGACGGAAACCTACTCCATCACCTCAACTCAAGTGTGACGGCGACCAGTGCAGGGGCCGGAATTCTCGTCACCCAATCGCGCTCGACACCTCGTGTGCAGTCGTGCTGTCCGGTACTGGGCATGCCTTTCATCAGGTACTACTACTGATCAACCGGCCTATATTCGGGGACGATTTTTCACTGCACAAAGATGCCTCGCTCTCGAGATTGGCAAATGAGTGGCTTGGCCAAGGGGCTCTCGAGATCCATCAATGGCAGGCGGAGCGCAGCATCAAGCATTGATGGACAAACATGTCGAAGCCCAATACGGCGAATCGGAAGGCCATGACTTTCCTTACTATGCTTGTCGGTTGGGCCATTTGGAACGAGAGAAACGCTAGAGTTTTTAGGAAGAAATCAACGCCGCCCTTCTACATTCTAAAACTAATCCAAGATGAAGCCAAACTTTGGGTCACGGCAGGAGCTAGGCACCTGAGCATTATCATGCCGCGAGAGTAGTTGTTATTTTCCTTTTGTTGACGGACAGACTATGTTGTGGAGCCACTAGTATGTACTCTAAAACTCTCCTCCTTTATTAATGAATGATGCAAGTCTTTTGCCTCTGTTTCAAAAAAAAAAAAAAAAAAGATGCCTCGCTCGCTCTCTCCGCCCATCTCCATCTACTGATCCCAGGGAAAGTTTCTAAAATGATAGGGTATTGGGCATTGGGACAAAGTGTTATCCAGAAATAAAGAGGGTAATTCACGCTGTAACAACAAAAGAACTGGACGCGGATTAGCTGAGCCCGAGCTCGGCTGGACAGTAAAATCTGAAAGAAAAAAATTCAAAAAACTCTGATTTTTTTGTTGGTGCATACTTTGACAAACGTTTTCAATGCTTGCAAAGTCTCGTCATATAATAACATTCGTGTAAGTCGTGGCAAAATAAACAAAATCGATACTCCAGAAAAGTTATTTTCAAAGAGTGCTGATCTTTTTTTGCCACAACTTGCAAGAATGTCGTTTCAGGATGAAACTTTGCAAGCATTGAAAACATTTGTCAAAATTTGCCATAAAAAATCAGTTTTTTTGGTACCTTTTTCAATTTTCGGATTTTAATGTTCATCCGAGTTCATATGAGCTCAAGCAGCCGAGAAGGGCACTTTCGAAAAGAACTTTGCTTCTTTTGAGTGAAGTTGAGATACATCATGCCGGCACTCTCCTACAACCGTAATCAAGCCGCTGCATAGCCAAACCGGCATAGGCACCACCCCACCTGCCACCACATACGCAATCACACATGGTAGGGTACGCCCTTGAGCGACTCCTAGAGCGGCGAGACCGATCTCCAGTGCGGCCGTTCCCGTGCCCCTCCCGCCCTCCATTTCCATTAGTGCTGAAAGGCATGTTCAGCCGCTTATTAGGTGCCCCGTGCGACATCTGGCATCGGAGCCTGATAAAGAAACGCCAGCGACAGCGAGAGAAGAGCCACCTGGCGAGACGGGTATGGTGCCGCTTGCCCAAGAGGCGAGAGCGTCTGTTCCTGCACATGAGCCGAACGTGCAGTAGGCGTCTGGGAGCATGTAGACACAAACGATAAGACAGTTCGACACTGCAGCGACGTACGTGAATACAGGATTTGACCGGAGAGCAGTGTGACTTCGCGAAAACCAGCTACATTTCTGTATTATCACATCGAAAACAATGGGCTCGGCTTGACCCGGCAACGGCGTAAACCAGCTCGGCTCCTGTCAGTCAGTTCGTTAGCACGCGCGCACCGACCGGTTCCGTCCGACACTTAACCGTCGGACAGCGTCGCCCCCATCAGACAGAA
Source organism: Elymus sibiricus (assembly GCA_039707655.1). NCBI lineage: Eukaryota > Viridiplantae > Streptophyta > Magnoliopsida > Poales > Poaceae > Elymus > Elymus sibiricus. The sequence goes on from CM077668.1 coordinate 347,022,373, forward strand.
TCTTGATTGACAATATTTGTTTGTTTGGCGCGAGCCAGATATTTCGCACACGAGATTCGCCATGGATCCTCGTGGTGTTGCATACGTTGGATCGTGTAGCCACGGCCCTCTTCCTTTTCTCCATACTGCGTTGGATCGTGCAGTAGTACTGGAAGGGGAGATGCATGATTGCATATCCATTTCGACCAATGGCGAGCTCGATTAAGATCGAGGAATGGCGGATAGGGACATGGGAGCCTCGCTCTCGGAGGTCGATGTGTAGGTGGCGTGCCGGCGGTACGCACAGTGGCGTCGATGAGCCTGTTCCCTGTGGATTGGTCCATGGATTAAGGCCCTTGAATGCGTGAGCACCCAGGCCCAGCAGCACAGTCCGCGTTAAGTACAATCAAGGCTGCACGTACGACTGCGATCGAAACCCAATTGATGCCTCCATCTGAACGCAAGAAAGACGGCCTGCATCATGCCGCAGCAGTGATCAGCGGGTGAGGAACACATGCAGCACGCAGATATCCAGAGGATGATTACGCTGTAAATTGGCTCGCAACTACGGTTCACACGCTACACAGTGCAAGCAACGAGAAACCATGGGCTGGCCTGGTTTACAGCGGGGTGTGGGCAGGGCACAAGCTTTGATATCCATGTTTTTGTAGCGTCCAGGGCGAATCTGCGTGGATATTTAGATTTTTTTGTTTTTGTTTTTTTTGCGGGAGCGTGGATGTTTAGATAGATTGCGTGAGACTGACTCTCAGGTAGCTGTCTTCGTACAGTTGGCCTTAATACAGTACAGTGTATCTGTGTATGCAGTACTGTGATGCTACATACGAGCCGAAGTCGATCTGAAGGCAACAGAGAATAGGGCCAATAGGCCCAGTCGAATCTGGATGCTTCTGCCTTACGCTCCCTGCAAGTTCAGTGCATGCATGTATGTATGCCTGTATGTTAAGGCACGGTCGACAGCACACGTCTATCTAGATTGGCGTGATGTGCTCGGTGGTTTCTTGATGGGTCCGTACAGGGATAGAGACTGATAAGGGATTAGGTTCAGTCGCGATCCGTAATGGGAGGAGGGATCGAGGTTCTTTACTGGTGTGATCGGTAGTAATTAACACTGATCACGATGACGACAACTGGTACCTGACAAGCAGAAAATGACGGTGCTAAGCAGTGAGCACCCGGCCAAAGGGTAGGACATCGCTCTCTGTTAGCCTCGTGGCAGAGGGAATCGGTTGTCATCTGCCTTCAGTAAAAGACAATCACCGTTCAAGATCCCCAAGCTTGATTGAGCTGCTCAGGAACATTGATTGCTTCGTAAGCTGATCGAGCACTCGAGTCCTGGTGCCATCACGTCCCGTTCTGTTCTGAAGGCGACTCTTGTTTTCTCCGTCCCGTTCGTTCGTTCTCCGGGGGAGCAGTTCATCACGTCGCCGCTCGGACGACCGACCGCCGAGCGCGGTGGCCGACGGCAGACCAGACGCTCGCGCGGCAACCTGCGTGGATGTACGTTGCTGCTACCATGCCAGGACGAGGTCGCGGCTGCACGCGGAGGTTCAGCTGAAGCATCAGCTGCCCTTTTCGGCGCGATGGTTGGTCGGTCGGTCGCCATGGCCACGCCTCGTACTTCCGGACAAAATGATTGGGAGGTCGCAGGTCAGCCATGACGCGGATCGGTGTAGAGCCAGCAGCATCAGTGGAACGTCGCTGCCGGGTGACTCGGCCGTTCCAGCCTTTTATGGTGACGTGGAGATTTTTTTTTTTTTGAGGAATGACGTGGAGATATATATAGAGTAGAAGAAGAAAAATCTTGTTCGGATTGTGTTTCACGAGCCCAAGACGACAAAGCCCAGAGCCACAGGAGCCCACGCTAAAAACTTCTTCACAGGAGCCAGCGGGAAATTTCTTAAAAAAAAAAGGAGCCAGCGGGAAGCCACGGCGCTCGACCTCACTCATTCGTCAGCAGGGAACGCACGCAACGCCCTGTCTTATTTAGTCCCACCTCGCCTAGCGAGTGTGCGTTTGACCAGCTTAAATAGCAGTCTCCACCTACAATATCTCCAATCTCAGTTGCGCGAGCTTGTAACCCGAGTGGGGGCTTAAAGGTGGTGTGGACGCTCTTTTGCAGCGCTGTATGCAAAAGCTGGCCCTCATAATGTGGCAGGCTGGCTTCACAGTGCAGCGAGAAGGATAACGGCCAAATCTATCCTCTTCCCTTGTCTTTCTTCCAACCAATCGATGTTGCTCTTCCCATAGGGGTTGCGGGTGCCGTTTTTTGTAACTGATCTAGGGTTATCTGTTCCCTAGGTTTGTCTTCGGGCGTGATTTTTTTTGGCTTTGTGTTTGTGTGATATAGGTTCAGATCTAGGTTCCTTTTTCCCGTCTGATTCACTCAGATGAAGCTCACCTTTTTTTTTTCAGTCTTCGGGCGTGATTTTGTAGCTCTGTAGATATTGGTTCATAGCAAGGTTTGTTTGTCAGCGTTATAAATGAATCTGGTAGCTGTGTAGATACAATATCTTTCATGTTTTAGTAGTGCTAGTAGTTGTTTTATGTTTTTCCAGGCCATGAATCAAGTAGGTGGGTAGTTACAAAAACCACAGAGGTGGACTGTTTGCTAAATCTGTGTAGTTGTTGTTGGTTATGTTATTTGGTCACTGGTATAGCCTTTTTTTTCGCACTTGCTACATGCTCATGTTCATCTGAAATCGAATTATATGATTTCTTGGCTATAACATTATGAGCTACTACATCTATCAATTGATCTGCTGCTACCATTGCATTTATGAAGCAGGACACTTAGATGGCTTCATTATATATGTTTTCTCTTATCTTATATTACCCTTTTTTTTGTTGAGATGATGCTCATTTTTTTTCCGTATGTATTTTTCTTTCCAGTAGTAGATGGTATTGGAGATGGCCAAGGCGAAGATATACGGCAGGTTTATACAAGAGGTCTCCGAGATGACCAAGGGGGTATGTTCATACTCCATCACTCCCGCGGACCCATATGTTTTTGTTTCTACCTCATTGTCCGAGTGTGTTTGTGATTTTATCAATTTTTGTTCAAATCAGTTTGTTATTTGGATAATTCTTGGCTCAAGTACTCATAGCTATCTGAATTTTGTCGGTTATGTTCAAAGTTCGAGACACTATTTTGTTTACCTCAAATAAGAATGAAAAAAGCAAAACAAGGTGCAACAACTCACCTCAAATTTCCCTAGTTTTGTGTTTATTCATTGGTGTGCCATATAAGTTGGTGCATTTTTTTACGGGGGGTGCTGTGATTTTTTTGTGAACTATGCGTGTGAAATGTCACCTTCTAAATATAATATCTGTTTCAGCATAATACTTGTTTCCTGTTCTATTATATCTTGTAGCACTCATTTTTTTTCTCGTCTGATTCTTAGTTGTCATTTTTATCTATTTGCAGCAAGGGTGTACCCTAGGAAGTTATGCAATCCCACCTACATAACTAGACTGTCAACTATGCGTTTTATCAAGACTGCAAGGAAGTTTAGTGAAATTCAAAAAGGTCATGTCAGGAAATATAAAATGGAAGCTCTACTTCATATGCCATATCACCTTTCCATACCAATGAATCTTCTTGAGTGGCTAGATCAACATAATGGAGGCACTGTACCTCGTTTTAGACACAAGGATAAAGTCATTGAGATCACTAAAGACATGGTGGATAAAATATTCGATTTTCCTGGTGGTACTGTGCCTTTTGTCTTTAGTAGTGACGACCCTCAAGTCAAAGCACAGGTTGCAGAGCTAAGAAGCAAGTACACTGACTATCGCAATAAGATACCTATCAACAAAATTGAGGAAGTGATGCTTGCTGATGAGAGTGAAGAAGGGTTTATGAGGAGTTTTGCTTTTTACTTCATAGCCTCTATCCTGTGTTCTGCTTCGTACTGCTATGCTAGTTCCAAGTACCTTTTCTCCCTTATAGATGTGTTTGCTATTCCTACCCTGGACTTTGGTAGCCTGGGCCTGGAATTCATGCTCGAGGAGTCAGAGAGGCACTCTGAAATGATCTTCAACAGAGAAACTTTAGAGGAAATGAATAAGCCTTCTCACATAGGCGGCTGCCTTCCTATTTGGGGGGTAAGTGTTTTCCATTTCTGTTGTATTTCAAGGCTTTTCACTGTATGCACTAAATCTTAGTTGTCTTGTTCTAAAGTTTTTTCATTTTTCTGACTTTGTTACTTACTTTGTTTTTGGTTAATCACAGATCATTTATCTGGACTTTGTTGATTTTGATGCCATCCCACTGCATCAGTCCACTGTTGACTACTCTCTTCCACGCATTTCTCACATTAAGAATGAAGATTTTCAATATCTTGCCTTGGTTGATAGGAATTATCAGTCCAGGAAGGCTTTCGGAATTCTACCAGTAATTACTCTGCTCCTTTTTTTAATGCTTTTTTATCTAATTTTTTTTGTTCACGAAGCATAATAGGTTTTGGTCTGATTCATATGGTATCTAACTTGTTATTTTTCTTTTTGTTCACTCTTGTTGTTGCTACGTCATATATCTCAAACTCCGTACGCCACAACTGTTCCACTTGGCAATGCCTTCGATGAGCCAGATTTTTCCCATCCAGTTGATGAAACAGAGGTATTATTTAGGAAATGGGGCTAGTTGCTTTACTGTAATCCTGTTTCTTTTTTTTGCCTTGTTGGATCACATTTTCATATTAATTTTCTCCTTGCTCTTTTTTTCATCAACATCTCAAATGCAGGCAAACAATAACAATGAAGTCCCTTTTCTGAACACGGCAATTAATTTGAACAACCAGCAAAGCAATACAGCAGAACCTGAGGTAGATGTTAAAGTGAAGACCGACAATCATGTCAAATCTGAGGTACATTTTTCCTTCACTCTCTCACTTTTTCGATTTGTGTATGCATATCCTTTTTCCCTACCATTATTTGTTTTTGAAAATTATCACATGCATCAAATATCAACCTTACAGCTGAGTAGATATAGATTCCTGTGTGATACTAGAATAGATGAGCTAGCCTAGTATACACTAACCCACTGTGATTTTTTTCTTTTTTACCCTGTTTTTTGGGGTTATTTTGATATGCAAGGCTAGTATACATGGCTTTCACTTTTTTAATAACCAACGCATTCCTTTTTTTAGCATCCTCACATATTTGTAATCAAGTAGTTAATCCTGGTTCTAGAGTTTGAACTTTTACCATTCATTTTTTATCCAGATCCCTTTTGAACAAGAAGTTACTAAACAAGAACTTGTTGAACCAAAAGCTGAAAACCTTACAGAAGCTAAGGTATTTTTTCCATTTTGGTTCCTTTCTTTTTGCTTATTTTGAATAATGACATAAATTTCTGCTTTTCATAGTTTAACATTTAAATACCCCCTTTTTTCTCTTCTGGGTTTGAACTACGCACAGACTAAAGTTCAAATCAATCTTGTGGTTGAAACTCCAAATGTACCTATCAATCCTGCCAATCTTAATAGGATCCCAGTTCCCAGTGGAAATACTTCACAACCTAAGGTACGCAACAGCCATTCTATCTATGCCATATTTTTTTCTTCATTTAGTTTTAGTATGAACTCATAATAATTATCATGTGAAGTCATTTGATGCCATATATGTTTCTTTTGTTCTACTGAATTTGATGCTTGCTTCCCCCTCGCTAGTTCCAGGGCCCTACCCAGTTTGTCAGTTAGATTTCGAATTCAGTCGCTATGCAATTGTTGATCTACTGCCTGCGCTCAATTTGGTCGTTCAAATTTACGATTCGTTTTGTTGAAATGTAGAAATTCTATGCCCCGTGTCAATCAATTCAAACTGCTGCCTGCGCCTGTTCTTGGAACTTAGTCTGTATGCAATTGTTGAATCTGCTACCTATGCTCAATTTGGTTGTTCAAATTTATTTTTGACTTGCTGTGTATCAAATGTGTAGCCTCGTTTTTTCTGTATGTAGTTTTGCTATGAACTAACATATGTTATTAATTTTTTGTCTTTTTTATCAGGTAGAAATGAATTCATCACTGGAACCCCATAGTTATGTATTGATTAGCTCCACCCCTCCACCTGATAGACAAAAGGTTTTTCGCGCCTCCCCTATCATAATTGAAGACGAGTCTCCTTTCACTCCTGCTGCTGCTGGTGGTAGCCAGCCCACACAACCCCCCGATGATGATCCTAATGTAGGAATTCACATAGCCATGTCCTTTGCTGATACACCAGGTTTTTTCTTATCCCTATTTCTTTTCTTTTTTGTGTTTCATTCATCCTTAATTCATTTAAAAAGAAATAAGAAAGGAACAAGCTTATGTTCAAACTTATGTTTTTTTACTTTTTCTTCAATCTTTGTTCAAACTTATGTTTTTTTACTTTTTTTTATACCTTGCGGACAGATTCTTATAGATTCAACGATGCAGGGGCTGGAACAAGCACGGGACCAAACACTATTGATAAGAAGAATAGGAAAAAAGGGCAGCTAAAACTCAATCTCCTGACGAACCTAAGAAGCTAAAAATTTCCAGAGATGTGGACCTGTTCTTTACAAAATTTTAAAGGAAGCCAATCTACAAAGAATAGTAATATCCCCCAAACCATTCTTTTAACTGTTATTTTCTTCCATTTTGTTAGATCTATCAACCTATAGTGAAATATTAGTTTGACTTGTTCATATATTTTTCCCTAGTCTATGTACTAGATCCTTCGACATTCATTTATGTATATAGTTCATAGTCTGTTTTTTTCAAGGAGCATATATGACTTAAGCCATTCAGTGTTATAACCTTTTTTGTCAGTGGTATCAAGCACAAACATCCAATATAACATTAAGTTTCCACTTCAACATCCATTTTTCTCTCTTATTGGGTAGAACAAAATTTTTGATGCTTAAAACAACTTTCAATTCCTCAACACACAGATTCACTTAATACATAATTTCTCCAGCGTTTTTCCTTGTTATATTTTATTTTTCATTACAACTTTTTTATGTAAAATTTTTTCTATGCTTCAGCACTCTTTTCGTTGATGTCGACGGATTTCCTGTTAGCTATGAGAACTTCTACAACTCCTTTAAGGCAAGGGATGATATTGGCGATGAAGTGATGAACTGCCTCATTCAGACTATAAACCTAGATTCAAAAACAAGTTCTCAGATAAAACCTTTCATCAAGAAATTCTGTTTCACATCCTACTTCACTGTAAGTTCCATATTCCATATTTTTTTTCTCCTTCATTTTTGAACACATTTTTTATCCAAACATTTTTATTTCCTTTCTTTTAATGTCATCATGTCACACTTCTTTTTTAAAATTATTTCCAGGATAAGTTGTTGGTCAGGCCAGAAGTATTTGATCCTATCAACTGCCAAAGAGAGTTCGACAGAATTAATTCAGAAGAAAGTATTTGGAAAGACGATCTGGTACTGATTCTTTTTTTCTATTCACTTGTAACAAGATATCGTCGAAGTAGGCCTTGTTTTTTTGTCATACTGACACACATTATTGCCTTTTTTTTATTTACACAGTTGTTCTTCCCTGCCATCAATAACACCCACTGGGTGTTGTGTTGCATCAACTCTCTTTTCGAGAGGACACATTTTTTTGATCCATGTGGCACAACACAAGACAATGCCCAGCAAGAAATTATTCACAATTTGGTATGGTCCTATTATTTTTTCATCCTAATCACTACATTCTTGAACACTACTTTACATTTTTTTTCTTAAAGAAAATGATCATTTACTATCTCCATAACAGGTTTCCAACTTCAATTTGCTTGCAAAACTTAGCAAAAAGCCCTTCAAGAATGTCTTCACCTTCAAGCTTCAATCTACATGACCTTATCCCACCAACTGCCTGATGTAAATATTTTTCTTTACCACTGTTTGCAATATAAATCTATTTTTATTATATGTAACTCTCAAACAGGTCATGAAACCAGCCAAATACATTCACATTTCTCTAATAAGAACTTGACGCATTTCAATTTTTTTAATCTTTTTTCTTCTTTCTGTTTGCTGCAGGCATGACTCAGGCCATTATATCCCTTTGTACCTGGACAATTTTGAAGGCAAGATCATGAAGAGTTTTACTGCGGTAATTTTTTAATTTAATCAAACTCAATTCTAGCATTTTTTACAAACAAGAAATGAAAACAAATAGATAACTGCTTTACAATCTTTTCTAGCACTTTTTTTAAATTGCAGCCAAAAGGATCAAGTTCATACGAAGAAGTTAGCGAATGTCATATTAATTCGTACTTGCAGAAGATTTGCACCCATTTTTTTATATGAAGAAATTGCTAAATTAGTACAAGTATGTAATGCTAAATTAGTACAACAGCATTATATATATAATGTTGTCATAACAGCAGCGGCATTATCACCGTCCCTAGTTATAGTCTAAGAGTGTTCAAGCTATTCAAAGTCTAATTCATCGCCACCAGCACCAGCATTATACTCTGAATGCTATTTTCATCGTCTCTAGTTCAAGTCTAAGAGTGTTCTCATTTTATATTTCATCGTCTCTAGTTCAATTCTAAGAGTATTCTCATTTTATATTAACAAAAAATTCTTTATACACAGGAGAATGTGCCAAAGTATAGAATGATAACAGCATTCAAGCTATTCAAAAGCACTTTGAACAAGCTGAATGAAGAAGACCTGCCACTGCCCAACTGAAGATGTTTTTTTGGATAGGTTCATGTGAAACTTCTTTAGTGTCTCTTTTGTGGCATGTCTAATCCGGATGGGGATGTGAATGTTTTTAAACTGGATATGGATGATTAAATCTGGATGTGGATTTGTATCCCCCTGTCATAGTTTTTGCTTTTTTTTCAATGTGAAACTGGATGTTTTTTCTATCTGGATATGATACGCAGCAACTACACTTTTATATGAACGAAACTTTTTAAAGTGTCCCTTCAGCGTGACTTTTTGTTCTCTTTTGCAACAGATGCGACATTTTTTAACTGAAAATGATACAGTTTTCTGTTTTTACAACAGTTTTTTTCTCATGTGATCTTATGTCGCTATTTTGTTACCTTTCTATAAACGCTCTAGTTCACTTAATTTCATGTTTAGTTCACTTCATTTTTCGGAACGGTCGTTCTTAATGCAGCATAGTAACACAGGAAAGTATTTAGAACCATTTGAAGCATGGACATAATCTCATCTAGGATGATGGTTTCAAATAGTTACTACCCCCGTCTCCAAATCTATATTATAAGACATTTTTGCAGGGTCTACATTTCAAATCTAGTTCACCGCTATTCAAAATCTGTTCACTGAAATTTGAAAATAGTTCACTTAAATTCAAATTTAGTTCACTAAATTTCAAATACAGTTCATTAAAATTCAAATTCTGTTCACTGAAATTCATAATAGTTCACTAAAATTCTGTTTTGAAAATAAATTTAGTGAACTACTTTTGAAATTTAGTGATCTAGTTTTCAACTATTTCAAATTTCGTTCACTAAATTTCAAACATAGTTCACTATAATTCAAATTATGTTCATTGAATTTTTAGTGAACTTTTTTTGATTAACTTTAATTCAAATTTTGTTCAATGAAATTTAGTTCACTAATTTTTGAACTAATTCAAATTTAGTTCACTAAATTTCAAAAATACTTCACTATAATTCATTTTCTGTTCAATAAAATTTAGTGAACTTTTTTTTGAAATTTAGTGAACAGAATTTGAATTTTAGTGATCTATTTTTTGAATTTCAGTGCACTATTCTACTCACTCAATTTTTGTTAACTGAAATTCTGTTCACTTATATTCAAATTTAGTTCACTAAATTTCAAATATAGTTCTCTAGATTTCAAATATAGTTCATGAAAATTGAAATATTAGTGAACTAGATTTCAAATTCTATTCACTGAATTTTAGTGATTTTTTTCGATTAACTATAATTCAAATTATATTCAGTGAAATTTAGTGAACTATATTTGAACTAATTCAAATTTAGTTCAATAAATTCCAAAAATAGTTCACTATAATTCATTTTCTATTCAATGAGATTTAGTGAAATATTTTTTAAATTTAATGAACTATTTTTTAATTTTTAGTGAACTATTTTTTGAATTTTAGTGTACTATTTCTGTTCACTCAATTTTTTCTAAGTGAAATTCTGTTCACTTAGATTCAAATTTAGTTCACTAAATCTCAAACATAGTGAACTATAATTCAAATTATGTTCTCTGAAATTTAGTGAACTTTTTTTGATTCACTATAATTCAAATTCTGTTCGCTGAAATTTAGTGAACTATTTTTGAACTAATTCAAATTTAGTTCATTAAATTTCAAAAATAGTTCACTATAATTCAAATTCTGTTAATTGAAACTTAGTTAACTTTTTTTGAAAATTTAGTGAACTAAATTTGAATTTTAGTGAACTATTTTTTGAACTATACTGCACTATTCTCTTCACTCAATTTTTTTAACTGAAATTCTGTTCACTTATATTCAAATTTAGTTCACTATAATTCAAATTCTGTTTAGTGAACTTTTTTTCAAATTTAGTGAACTAAATTTGAATTTTAGTGAACTATTTTTTGAATTTTAGTGAACTATTCTGTTGACTCAATTTTTGCTAAGTGAAATTCTGTTCACTTAGATTCAAATTTAGTTCACTAAATCTCAAACATAGTGAACTATAATTCAAATTCTGTTCACTTATAATTAGTGAACTGCTTTTTGAAATTTAGTGAACTATTTAATGAATTTTAGTGAACTATTTTTCTGAATTTTAGTGAACTTAATTTTTTTAATTTGAATTATTCGAAACTTAGATTCAAATTTAGTTCACTAAATCTCAAACATAGTGAACTATAATTCAAATTCTGTTCACTGAAATTTAGTGAACTTTTTTTGATTCACTATAATTCAAATTTTGTTCACTGAAATTTAGTGAACTATTTTTGAACTAATTCAAATTTAGTTCATTAAATTTCAAAAATAGTTCACTATAATTCAAATGCTGTTAATTGAAATTTAGTGAACTTTTTTTGAAATTTAGTGAACTAAATTTGAATTTTAGTGAACTATTTTTTGAACTATACTGCACTATTCTCTTCACTCAATTTTTTTTAACTGAAATTCTGTTCACTTATATTCAAATTTAGTTCACTAAATTTGAAATATAGTTCACTCGATTTCAAATTCTGTTCACTTTAATTTAGTGAACTGCTTTTTCAAATTTAGTTAACTATTTTTTCGAATTTTAGTGAACTATTTTTCTGAATTTTAATGAACTATTAGTTCACTTAATTTTTGTTAACTAAAATTATGTTCACTTAAATTCAAATTTAGTTCCCTAAAATTGAAAAAATAGTTCACTAAATTTCAAAATCTGTTCACTTAAATTTAATGAACTATTTGTTTGATTCACTACAATTCAAATTCTGTTCTCTGAAATTTAGTGAACTATTTTTTCTCACTAAATTTCAAAAATAGTTCACAATAATTCAAATTCTGTTCAATTTTTTTTAGTTAACTATTTTTGAACTAATTCAAATTTAGTTCACTAAATTTCAAATATAGTTCACTATAATTCAAATTTTGTTCAATGAATTTTAGTGAACTATTTTTCGAAATTTAGTGAACAATTTTTTTTGAATTTTAGTGAACTATTTTTTGAAACTTAGATTCAAATTTAGTTCACTAAATCTCAAACATAGTGAACTATAAATCAAATTATGTTCACTGAATTTTAGTGAACTTTTTTCGATTAACTATAATTCAAATTCTGTTCACTGAAATTTAGTGAACTATTTTTAAATTAATTCAAATTTAGTCATTAAATTTCAAAAATAGTTCACTATAATTCAAATTCTATTTAATGAAATTTAGTGATCTTTTATTGAATTTTAGTGAACTAAATTTGAATTTTAGCGAACTATTTTTTTGAATTTTAGTGCACTATTCTGTTCACTCAATTTTTGTTAAGTGAAATTCTGTTCACTTATATTCAAATTTAGTTCATTAAATTTCAAATATAGTTCACTAGATTTCAAATTCTATTCACTTAAATTTAGTGAACTATATTTGAATTTTAGTGAACTATTTTTTGAATTTTAGTGCACTATTCTAGTTCACTCAATTTTTGTTAACTGAAATTCTGTTCACTTATATTCAAATTTAGTTGACTAAATTTCAAATATAGTTCACTATATTTCAAATTCGGTCCACTTAAATTTAGTGAACTGTTTTTTGAAATTTAATGAACTACTTTTCCAATTTTAGTGAACGGTTTTTCTAAATTTTAGAGAACTATTAGTTCACTTAATTTTTGTTAACTGAAATTATGTTCACTTAAATTCAAATTTAGTTCACTAAAATTGAAATATTAGTGAACTAGATTTCAAAATCTGTTCACTTAAATTTAGTGAACTGTTTTTTTGAAATTTAGTGAACTATTTTTCGAATTTTAGTGAACTATTTTTCTGAATTTAGTGAGATATTAGTTCACTTAATATTTGTTAGCGGAAATTATGTTCACTTAAATTCAAATGTAGTTCACTAAATTTTAAATATTAGTGAACTAGATTTCAAAATCTGTTCACTTAAAATTAATGACCTATTTTTTTTGATTCACTACAATTCAAATTCTGTTCACTGAAATTTAGTTCACTATGTTTGAACTTTTTCAATTTTATCTCTCTAAATTTCAAAAATAGTTCACTATAATTCAAATTCTGTTCAATGAATTTTAGTTAACTATTTTTGAACTAATTCAAATTTCGTTCACTAAATTTCAAATATAGTTCACTATAATTCAAATTCTGTTCAATGAAATTTAGTGAATTGTTTTTTGAAATTTAGTGAACAGTTTTTTTTTAATTTTAGTTAACTACTTTTTTGAATTTTAGTGAACTACTCTGTTCACTCAATTTTTGTTAACTGAAACTTTGTTCACTTAAATTTAAATTTAGTTCACTTAAATTCAAACATAGTGAACTATAATTCAAATTCTGTTCACTACAATTTAGTGAACTTTTTTTGATTCACTATAAATCAAATTCTATTCATTGAAATTTAGTTAACTATTTTTGAACTAATTCAATTTTAGTTCACTAAATTTCAAAAATAGTTCACTACAATTCAATTTCTGTTCAATGAATTTTAGTGACCTTTTTTTTTTGAAATTTAGTGAACTATATTCGAATTTTAGTGAACTATTTTTTGATTTTAGTGAACTATTCTATTCACTCAATTTTTGTTAACTGAAATTCTGTTCACTTAGATTCAAATTTAGTTCACTAAATTTCAAAAAACAGTTCAGTGAACTTTTTTCGAATTTTAGTGAACTATTTTTTTGAATTTTAGTAAACTATTATGTTCACTCAATTTTTGTTAATTAAAATTCTGTTCATATAAATTCAATTTTAGTTCACTAAATTTGAAATATTAGTGAACTAGATTTCAAATTTTGTTCACTTAAATTTAATGAACTATTTTTGAAATTCAATGAACTTTTTTAGTGAACTACTTTTGAAATTTAGTGAACTAGTTATCAACTATTTCAAATTTCATTCACTAAATTTCAAATATAATTCACTAATATAATTTAATGAACTATTTTTGAATTTTAATTCATATTCTGTTCACTTAAATTCTGTTCACTTAAATTTTTAGTGAACTATTTTTTGAAATTCAGTGAACTTTTTTTGTGAACTACTTTTTAATTTTTAGTGAAATAGTTTTGAACTTTTTCAAATTTCATCACTAAATTTCAAATATAGTTCACTATAATTCAAATTCTATTCAATGAAATTTTAGTACACTATTTTTTGAATTTAGCGAACTATTTTGAATTTTAGTGAACTATTTTTAAATTTTAGTGAACTATTTTTGAATTTTAATTCAAATTCTGTTCACTAAAATTCAAAAAAGTGAAACTATTTTTTTTGAATTTTAGTGAGCTATTCTGTTCACTCAATTTTGTTAACTAAAATTCTGTTCACTTATATTCAAATTTAGTTCACTACATTTGAAATACAGTTCACTACATTTCAAATACTGCTCACTTAAATGGTATGTTCACTAGATGCATTAATGCCTGCTACAAGATGCACATAACGCAGTGACAGAAAAATGTCTAACAACTTAAAAATGTGTAAACATCAACTATCATCTAACATACTCTTATAAAGAAATGGTATGATCAAGTCAGGGGCGTCTAACAATAACTAATAGGAGCACATTTGGATGTAAGTACTTGAAACAAAATTTGGAAGAATACCAAAACAGAGACAAATGGCTGCAGCAAAATGTCTTCTACAAACTCCTTCACATCAAGAATATATATTTTTAACTTCGTCTATTTTTTTCAATATATCAAGTGGAAATTATTCTTCAAATAAAACTGCAATTACAGATTACAAAAAAATTCCACTAAATTACACCATCCAGAATGTTTTTTGTTTTTGGACTTTCAAATGATGAATCTTAATTTATCCCTCTTCAATATTAAATAGACTTTTTCCTTTTCTCAGCAGCCTTCCTCCACCCTTCTCTTTCTGAACGACTCTTCAACCTACTACCTTTCCTAACTGACTTATTTTTAATCACAACAGGATCTTTCAATGGCACACTCCCAGCAGGTTGCTGTTCTTTCTGCTGTGTAACTTGACTCTCCTCAACTGTTTTTTTAGTTAATAGGTACTTATTATGAACAGACCTCACTGCATCCACCAGCTCATCACACAACTGAGAATCATGACTTATATCAGAGCATACCTCACCAAATGTATTCATAACAATAGCATATCTGACAGCATCATGTGAGCGGTCTTCTGCATGAACACCTAATGCATCAAACTTCTGTTTCCGCAATTCCTTCTCCCTAAATTCTCTAGTCCATCTAGGAACAATATAGTGCTCAGGAATCTTCAGCAGGTCAAATTGAGTGAATAGCCTGAGAATGTGGCAGCAAAGAATTCCATCCCTTTCAAATTTGCCACAGTTGCACACAAATTCTTCAGTCTCACGATTCACCCGCACAGAAAAAAAATTCTCTGTCTAACTCTGGGTTCTCATATACAAAGTTTCTTTTTAGTTCATATGTTTGACCCCTCTCAATTTCTCTCACTCCAAAGGCTGTTGAGTTCAATATCTCAGTCAAGAACTTGTTATATATTGCTCTTGTGTATACTTCAGCTGCATGACGCTCCACAGTTTGGTAACCCCACATAACAGGAACTTTTTCATTTCATAAGAACCTGTCTTGATCTTCTATATGGATCACATTTTCCTGGAATAATTCATACTGACGTATGAAAGTCTCTATTGTATCTTTTCTCAAAACATAGTCCTTAAAGTTCGAGTTAAAGCTCTCACTTCTGCTGGTTGACCTAGTGAATGGCCAAAACACTCCTTGAAAATAAGCTGGAACAAAATATGTTTTGTTGTCCCACATGCACTTAATGTGAGCATGCTTCCCACAATTGTGCTTCACTACCATGTCATGCCAATTTTTCTCAAATTCCTCAATAGTCATCGACTGCATGATACAGTAATTAATGTCTTCTTCCATTCCTTTTCTAATTGTCATGTACACACTCAAGTTTTCTCTTGCTTTCCTTCGAACATGCCAAATACAAAATCTGTGAAATGCATCCGGGAAAACTTTGGGAACTGCTATCTTCATAGCAGCATCTTGGTCTATTAGCACTACTCTAGGTTTTTTGCCTCCCATGACTTCAACAAATGTTTCAAACAACCAAGCAAAGGTGTCTGCCTTCTCATTCTGCAAAAGGGCCCATCCAAATACTATTGTTCTTGAGTGACCATTAACTCCAATTATTGGCGCAAATGGCATATTGTACTTGTTGGTGCTGAAGGTTGTATCAAATGATATAATATCACCATACAACAAATAGTCTAGCCTTGATCTTGAATCTGTCCAAAACAGACTAAGCACTGTATTCGAAGAGTCTCTTTGCGCCTTGTGTATAAATCCAGGTTTGTCAATCTGCAGCTTCTCTATGTAGTTCATAGTGTGTTCAATATCAGTATTTCTTCTCTTCTCACGCTCATCACGTTTGAGGTTGTCCGGCTTCTTCACATCAAATGCAATATTGCCTAATTTCCCACCACTCAGCTTCCTAAAGATGCTCATAATCTTCCTTGGTTTTACTCTGTGTTCCTGCAAAAGCCTGGACAGTAGCTTCTCAGCTTCATTCATGCTTCTATGACTTAGGAAAAACTTCGTCAACGATGGAGAACTGACCAAATCATGGTTATGAGTCAGATTCTGAGCTGTTATATGCCACTTCCCATCTTGCAAGCTAACTGTAACATGCATCTGACAATTGGTCCTTTCAACAACACTACGCTTCCGTTTTCTTATTCCTTTATATGTTGATGAACTCTTCCTACTCTTGTTGCAGCAAATTGTGATTTTCCGGTCCTTATAATTCCACCCTTTCTTAATCCCAAAACCAGTTGTGTGAGCATAAACATTCACAAACCTAACAGCCTCTTCTAGAGTTGGAAACACCCTTCCAAGCTCAGGGGTACTTGTTTTTTCCAATTCATCTGGAGTTGGAAACAAGTATTCTTCAGGTTTAGCATCGTTGTCAGATATGTCCTCATCAGAATCCTTAATGCTTAGTGCATCATCTAAAGGTTCACAAGCTTCCTCAACAGCAGCTCCTACCTACACCACGTAAAATAAAATTATTTAGCTTCTTTTAAAACAAATCAACCAGTACTGCCAATTCATTTTTAATTTGCACTACTTGTCAAAAATATAAAATTCTCAGTTTCAATTACACACAGCACAAGTTTGCTCTTCTTTCCTAATTTTCTAAGTTGATCGAAAGAATTCAATCTAACCTGGTCGGATGTTTCCAGCACTTCCACTGAACTCAACTTTTCATTAGACAAGTATTGCCCTCCATCATTTCCAGACATTGTATCCAAACAATTTGTAGTTGATAAAGGCATTGGATCGACCACACAATTTTCTTTTACCTGATAAACAATACAGAAAACACTGAGTTAAATCCCTTCCCAAAGTTCAATCGATTCTCAAACTACTAAAAGCACAAAACTACTACAAAAACAGAAGAAAAAAATTCACCTTTGCCGACTCATCTTTAAATAATTCCGCTATGTCTGGATTTTCATATCCTGGCTCTGCTTTTTGTTCTTTACTTGAAACCAAGTTTTCAACATTTGCATCCTTGATCATAACCTCTATGATTTTCTATTCCTTTGTTGGCTGAACTTCAATTTCTAGCAGACTACAATCTTTTGGCTGCTCCACCTCCTTTGAGCTTTCAATGGCAACTTGCACAAAGCAAGTTTCATTCACGAATCGTTGTGTCCCTTACAGACTGCTGCAGCTTCTTCCTTGGCTAAGGATTTTTTTCTTGACTACTAATCATTTCCTGCAACCAAGAATCATTTTAGCACTACTAAATCAAAAAAATCCAAATAAAATGCGTCCCCTTTTACGGAACGAAAACAAACATACCTCTGTTTTCTTCTTCATATCATGGTACATGACATACTGATCAAACTCAAGCATTACATCGTCAACCTGTTATTTTCATCCAGAGTTACAACCTTTATCATTAACTAAAACATTTAAAAAAATTGATACGTCCACTCAAAACGGAGTACACTTACTTCAACTGGTCTGTTCAAAACAGCAACATCTCCTTTGTTGCTAACTGATTTCTCGACAGCTACCTTCTTCTTCACTGGAACTTTTTTCCTCGAATTTCCTCTTTTATTTTTTGAGCCAGCCTACAGTAAGAAAGGAACATGTAATACAAAGAGGAAAAGGTAAAATTAAATGATATGAAATCTTTTTCCGTTACTATCACATACAACTGAAACAAGTAAGCATTTTAATATACAATTGAAAAACAACAACATTATCACAATGACGATCTATATTTTCTAAATCATTAACTCACAAAAATTGTAAAATACACCATCAACCAATCATGCACAATAAAATAAAAAGGAAAAACCTGTAGATCCATCGGCTTTGAGCTGGACAAATGTTTTTCATTAAACATAGTTTCAAACATAAGGACCAGATTCCAGCACATTTTTCCTACCAAAAGGAATTCATTCGGTGACGTATTTATAGATACAACACAAGGAAAACATCAACATCCCATAAGTTAATTTTGTCACCGAAGAATTACTTCTTTTTTTCACTCAACCACGATAATCTCAGCAACATAGAAAACCAAACATTTTTTCAATTTCATAGATGGTTGTGTCACATTATGCAGAAGCCCGGCAACCTTCAAACCCACGCCTCTCTAAAAGTACAATGGTCTGCTTACTGTTAGTTTTCCAACACAGTTTCTGTTTCTCCTATTGAGATAAAAAAACAAAACAATTATACTATGCAATGGACACCTAAGCTCTGTTAGTGTGAAATCCGATTTTTCTTCTGTAGTGCGAATTACTACAAGAAGTTATCTGTTTGTTTCTCACTTCTACTTGTACATATGCTGTCCAGCTATCGCATTGAAGCAGAAACATGGCAAGAAAAATCAGGTGTCTGCTTTGAGATTCTCAGAGAAGATTCGTGAGATGATCTCAGCTTATCACTTTCGTTCCTAGCTGTCATGTTAGAGGTTATCGTTCCCCATGACAAGGCTCATGTTTTACACAACACATTAGGAACAATAATGTGTCTATCTCCTCTTTTATTCCATCAGCCCTTAGGACCAACAATAACTGGGATAAGAAAAATATGTAGTCCGGACATGACAAGCCTCATGTTTTAGAAGACACATTACCTACTTGTAAGACTATTTTTCAATCAGAGATGAAACATATTTCATTTTCCTTTTCCCTCTACCTTCTTTTTTTTCTACTGACAGTGGATCATGCTACCATAATAAAACATACAAAACATACCCCCCACTGCCCATCCCCACACTACCTAATCTACGCATATGGAAACATACAGGACATAAAATTAATTTAGGGGAAGCGCAATTACCTTAATAACAACAGCGTCGGATCGATCTTTCTTCACTCTGCCAACTTGTTCTTCATTACATAGGGTAGAACCATCTCCAACTAACCACGGCGGTTCTTCCATGCCCGTCCTGTCGAAAGAAGCCGCGAGTTGACAGCTTCAAGCAGTCCGAGCCGCCGCCGCCGCCGCCCCCAAATCCGCAAGCCCGTCCTGCCCCCAAATCCTTCTTTCTCTGGAGAGAAACAAGATTTCTTCTATTACCTAATAAACTTACTAGTGGAGTCCACAACTAAAACGCCCGGGTGGAGGCAAAACTTACAAGTGGACCCGTCCTGCTGGAGGAGATAGCCGTGCGGGATAAGAAAGAAACAACGAGGACCTAATTGGAAAAAATCCACACACCACCACCGAATACACTTTCCCAATTACTCTGGCGATTTCCCCCATTTCCTCTGGCGCTTTTCTCACTTTCTGCTTCAAATCCGGCTGCAAATCGCAATCCAATACACAGATATGCAGGTAAATCGTTTCTCCCAACGATATTTTTTAACAGCTCCACATGTTTTTGTGCAAGCTCGTCATTACCGGTGTTTTATGCTTCTGTTGCTGTGTTGTGAGCCTGCTCCTTCTTTTTTCCTCACTGGTTCCCTAATGGAGGAAAAAAAGCCTTCAGTTGGGAATCTCTGCAGTTAACTGGTATTTAGTTCTCACCCGGCTAGAAAAAAAATTAGTTAGCCCTATCAAGCAACATCCACAACTGCTTTTGTCTGACGATAGGGGCTTGTAGTACTTGTAGCAACTTCCACGATGGCTAAAAATCTCTTGTCATGTTATCATGTCCAGCAATTTTCCCAGCCTTACTGTGTTAATTGAAGTCGTTGTACGTGAGGAACTAATTGGAACTTTCGTCAGAATGAAATCATCAATTCTCCTATGGTATAACCAGCTTCTTCATAGCAAAAGTGGGGAGCAAAATGATGTAATTTGGTGGTCGCTTCCCCCACTGGCACATTAGACGTGTGCACAACCAACCTTATGGTCTACCACATAACCAGTACGGGAGCTGTGGCTGCCGCGTGTACGTGCATGTCAGCGACAGAATTCAGTGTTGCCATGTTCTGTTTCTGTGACAATTTCTTGTTTACGCAGCTAGCTGACTGGTAATAAACTGATATACGGCAATGCTCAACAGACCGGATAAATATACACTAGATAAAACACTGAAAACCAACTGATTCTTTACGCTTTGAGCTTGCATCTTATCAAAGGAATTACCTAGTAACTGTGTTCAGGGACCTTTCAGTTGTATTTCCATCAGAACAACACTGGTTTATTAATGTCTGACATGATTTTTTCTAAATAGAGTTACTTCACATGTCCTTGTGTTCCTGTTCAATATTTTCTTCTTAATTACATATGTACACGCACCTTCATTGTGAAGTACGAACGATACACTACTTCATTTCTGGGTTGTTCAATATTTCTCTTCGTTCTGTTTCAGAACTTTAATCCATGGATGGCAGTGCAGCAAGGAAAAGGTGTAGTGAACCACTACGTACCAATGAAAGTGTTGTTATGCATCCTCCTAAAACAAAAAAGGTCAGACAAACTCTGCAACTAGTGATACAGTGCAATTTTTTCTTATTATCCGGACTGCTTTTATATAGAAATATGACTTCATGTACAAAACATTTATACTAAATTTTATTTTACAATTTCTTTTTTCCAACAGGGCAATTTTTCTGATGATCTCAAGTCTTTCTTAATTTTTCTGTCACAACTCAATGATACTCAGAAGAACATAGTTCAAAAACTAGGCTTTGGTGCACTGCTGGAAATTACATGCGGATCGAACATTGATGATATTTTCTTGTGGCTAGCAGTTCAATTCAACACCACAACTAATTCTATTGAGCTCAGGAATGGTTTCAAATTCAACTTCACCGAATCTGTTGTACACACTATCCTTGGCATACCTTGTGGTGGATTGCCAATTCAAACGAATCCATCTAAAGAAATTTTAGAAAAGATCTATAATCTTGTTCAATCATCAGCGCCTAGTACAGAGCCTCTTCTATCCCTCATTTCTGATGACAACACAGAGGAAAATTTCTCCATTATCTTCTTGATGCTATCTGTTTCATGTTTAATTGCTCCTAACTCAAAAGGATACCCAACAAAGAAGATATACATCATTCTGGCAAATACCCAATCTGTTTCCAATTACAACTGGTGTTTATTTGCTCTTTCATACTTGGCTCACCATATCAAAAAAAGTGAAACCAGACCTACTACAAAAGCATGCAGTTATCCCTGGAGGTTGTAAGCTAATTCTGGTGGTAAGAATTCTTTTTTTTTCTTCCTTCCATCAGTTTTTAGTTTTAAGTGCCTACAATACTTTAATTTAAATCGGCCTTGGCCTCTCTTTTGGTCACAGAGTTGACTTTGTAAAAACTTACACTAATACATTTTTTTGTTACTCTGAAATGCAGATTGCCCATTTTGAATTCTTAATTACTTCTGAATTTAAGATACTAATGAACATCAGGCCAAGGCTACCTTTGTGGTCATCAAGTTTGCTAAATTCTTTCTTTGCTCTAGACTCTACGCATGGCGTAAACAACGAGTTTGGTAGGCTATCTGTAAGTCAAAACAGAAGCCCCTATGTAAAGTAGCCATCTAAATGATCTTACATTTTAAATATGGGAGCACTACAAGCTACCCATTTCTTTTCAGTTCTATTCTATTGTTTATGAAAAAAATATTGGATATTTTTCCTAATCAAAAGTTTCTGGCACCTGTCTTCTTTCTAATCACTTTTTCTCCAACCAGATGAAACACATCTCTTCAACTCCTTTCAATGATACAATGAATGATTTGGCTGTCGAACTACCGGAAGTTATCCTACAATACATTGACAACAAATTTCCTTCAATTCAGAATATTCAGGTCAGTACCTTCTTCCCATTTTAAAACCTTTGTTGGCATGCACGTTTCAAACCTTTTCATTCTTTTTTCGGCACCCATATTCACCTCAAAACTTCTTCTGATATCACATTCTACTAATTTTTTTTGTGATCCTTTCAACCTACCAAGCAGGATAAATCACTTCTTCAGACAGCAAGCCGAAGATTCTGGGAAACACTAGTAATGAACTGCATCCCAACACTCAGAACATACATTGATGATGTGACCTCTTCATTCTCAAAAATAGTACTACTACTGGATATTCAAATGAACCACCAATTACTAGTTTGACAGTGACTAGTGGTACAACGGAGTTATCTGCCCCAAAGTTGATACATGACCTTGACCATGCTATGAACACCTTCTTATCATCAAATGATTTCCTGGATTTAAAAAAAATTCAACATGTTCTACACCAAGTTTGGCTCAGAGCTCGAAAACACTGTTTGAATTGTTGCTCCAAGATTTAACAGATCATCAAGCACTGATAGACTCAACAAACTGTGCTGTTCTATTCCCAAAGAGCTTACCAACCTTTGAAGACATTTTCAAGATTGAGAAGAACTTAATGCTTTCGAAGGTACTAAAAAATTCTTTTTCCCAAACTAAATTCTTACAACAACATTTTCTTCACTTACCATCACTGTTCGTAGTAAATATCTTCACTACTTACTTCCTGCCAGCATACAATTAGTGCACAATTTATTATATGATGCTAATTGTTCTGCTTTTTTAACTTGCAGTGCTACAAGATTATGTCACAAGTGATCATAAGATGACAGTTCTCCAAACTACAAAACAAAATGCTTGGTTAAATGAGAAGTTCAGTGAAACTCAATTCAAATTTGTATCGAATGATCAAAGATACAAAGGTACTTTCACCATCTATTTCCCTTCTTAATTCTTTCTTTATATTTAACATTCGCAAACTTTTCTTTTCAATTTTACCCATTGGTCTCATAAGTTTTTTTTTCAAATCTTTCTTCTCTTCCATTTTATAATTCAGGGAGTAAACTATATTGCTTGCAAGAAGAAACAGAACTAAACCCGGCTGCATTAACCACAATTATTATCACTTCGTCTCAACCAAGCTCTTCAAATATTCCTATCCAATCAAGCAACACATTTGCAGTAGCAGCTTCTACATCTGCTTTCATACAACAAGACTACCCCTGCGAGATTCCTTCTTTCAGCGCTATAACTGATGCCCTCGATTCAGATCCTTCGAGGCAAACAGCTGACTTCTACCCTACCAAGCCAAGTTCCTCTGCATTAGTTCCTAATACAAACTTCCATTCTCTTCCAAGAAATTCACATGGCAAGTCTCCATTCATGTACAACAACAGCACCAACAGAAGCTTTCAAAATATCTCACCACAAGCAGCAAACAGATTTGGCACCCCTATAGCAGACCCTTTGATGTATCACTTACTAGAAAATTTCGAAGTTGAATGCTACAAGAAAGATAAGGCAACAACAGAAGTGAAGTTATTTGAAAAATTCCATTCAGCCACAGATGTTCAGAAATCATATATGATGCCTTCAAAACACTTAGTATTCTCAGCACCAAACCAGGTTGAATTTTTCAAGATGATGAATTCAGTTCTACCGCATTTAAATATCATGTATTTTTTTATAAGTTTTGTTCAACAGTGCATTATTTCCTCCAAACTTTATCAATACAAGTTAACCTCAATACTTCTTTCCCCTGCAGTGAAAGGATATTCCAAATAGATGAAGTATGGGTAGATCAGAAAACTTTGACTATTTTCATGAAACCTGGTGGTTGGTTGAATCCACACACTGTAGACTGCTACTCAAAATTGTTAAATACAGACCAACTTATCAGAGGAAGACAAGGTCTTATACGCAGCAGTGATGTCATTTCCCACATAGTTGGCAGAGAAGACATGGTACTTTTTTTCATGATTTACTTTGTTATTTCTTGCAATACTTTCTGACCTACAGTTACACATCTTTTTTGAAATACTATATGATTTCAGTTTCATTTTGAGATAACAACATTCATTTTCGAAACAATGCAGGAGCTTCTTATGCGACCATTGCTAAATCATTCAGATCCTATTTGTAGAGATATGTTGAGCGAACAAATAGTTGGCTTCAGCTTGCAGAATGAAAACTTTGTAATGTCCTCCCGTTATTTCTAAATGCATATTTCATTTTTTGTCATCACAACTACTTATATGGACAAGTTTTACATGAACTGAAAAGAGATACCTCTGACATACTTGTTTTTTCCCTACAGGTCCATTTACCTTGTTTTAATGATAAGCAGTGGATTGTCATCACGGCAAACTTATCCACTAGGAGGTTTTTTGACATTATGAATCCTGACGGCTCTGGAAACGATAAGTTCACTACAATCATCAGCAGTGTAACATTCAACTTCAAGTGTCTATTCGCGAAAACCTACCCCAATTGCACTTCATTCAACATAAAAGACTTCGACTACCGATTCGTACCTGTTCCAAGGACTCATTTCAGGTGCAAAAAATCCCATTCATTATTCACTATTGCAAAAGCGCTATCTCAGCTCCAAACCTGTGCCTTTATCCAAATAAATATAAAGTGCTTTTTTTTAAATCCCGGGTATGATACAGGCATATTCCTCTTGCAAATATTGAAGACATACTGTGGAATGGGAGTGCCAGGATTTTCAACTGTAAGTCACTGTTTTGACAAAAATGAAAGCGATTTGAATCCCTATAGTTTGTGCTTTCGAACAAACAGCAAATGCTAAAACACTAATTACTTTCAAACCTTCTACATTTCAATCATTTTCTACTTTTTCCAGTATGATTTGCAGGCTCTAAGAGAAATTTTTCTGTACGAAATAGCTACTTGCTGCAACAGTCAAATCCAGCTACCTATAGTGAAGTCTTTCCTTCAAAACCATGTTAGTTATACTTTTTTTTTGTTCATGGAAATTGAATTTCCAGATAATTTCAAACTATATACAAAGGTACACATAGTGATCTCACTTGTCATCTTCTTTTGTTTCCCCAAAAATGCAATCCTTGATGCACAGGGGTACCGTCTCTTCAATTAGACCAGCCTTTTGATGCTGCTATTATTTCTTTTCTATGCTGCCATCAATACTGCAGTAAGTTCCCAAATTTTATTGCTTTTCTTTGTTTCCCCGGAACAAGACAAATTGTTGTCTGAAGAATTTTTTTCCCCATCCTACTGATTCTCTAACTTTCTACTTCTTTCATTTCCAACAGATTCAAAGATCAAGATTCTTCACCAAAGGGATTTCCTACAACTGTGTAATACATTATTTAGGAACAAGGTTTCCAAATAGATTCCAAATGTGGTTTATGGTCCTTCATTTCTAGCCCTGAATATTTTTTAGGTTTGGAATAACTTTTCTAGCCCTCTTTTGCAGCCCTGAATAGCTTTCGAATATAGTTTATGGTTCCGAACATTTATTTTTAGAAACACCAGTGTAATATGGTTTATGGTTCGATACATACAACTTTTTATTTCTAAGTTCATAAGATGAACAAGATTTCATAATGAAACTTTTTGGGTTTTTTCTTTCTTTCTAGTACAAATAATGTGTGAACCAAAATTCCAACCCTGACTAATGTAATGTTTTCCAAAGTTTTACACATATATTCATTTTAAAATTATTTAATTATATATTGAGAAATTATTATGTTATGTTATGTTGCCGCCCGTCTTCCTGTTCTTTCTAATGCTATTATTTTTTCAAAAAAAAAAAAAAATCATACAGAAAAAAATAACGTAGGGAAAAAAAACTTCTTCCAAGCACGGAAGGAATCATACAGGACCAGGGACATCGAAAGAAACGCATGCATAGAAAACCTCTAGAAAACGACATACACCGAAGCGAAACAGTGTAGAGCAACTATTTCAACGAACACCGAAAATGGGCTCTACTAGATGCAGCCCACCAAACAACCTAGTAGGCGCCCGATCGCTTAGTCGGCGCTGAAGGCGCCGACGAGGAGGTCTCAGGATAACGGGCCGCTGCACTCCTAGGCCCGCTTGGGCCTCACAGCCTGCTCCAGCGAACCACCATCTTTTTTTCTGCATACGAGTGAATTTGTTGTTTTGAATTGCTTATTATCCAGACTTTGTTTTTCTTATCAATTTCTGCTCCAGCGAACCACCATCTTTTTTTTCTGCATACGAGTGAATTTGTTGTTTTGAATTGCTTATTATCCAGACTTTGTTTTTCTTATCAATTTAGCAGTGATGATTATGTCTTTGTACATATTACAAAAATATATGCTTACCATCATGGAAAGTCAGCTAACTCAAACACAGCGGCAGATTCTCAATTACACGCTGTTTTTGTTGTTTCTTATTTTTTGCTGCATACAAGTGAATTTTTATGAATTGCTCCATTTTTTTTGTGCTGCTAAGTGCACTTGCTTGAATTGCTTACTATTCAGACTTCATTTTTTTTAATCAATGTAACAATGATGATTACGTACTTGTACATATTTTTATCAATTTAAGAATGACGATTATGTCTTTGTACATATCACAAAAATATTCGGTAGTACCTCCTTACCATCACGGAAAAGTCAGTTAACTCGAACACAGTGGCTGATTCTCAGTTACACACCGTTTTGTTGTTTCTTATCTTTTGCTGCATACAAGCGAATTTGTTTGGATTGCTCCATTTTTTTTGTGCTGCTAAGTGCACTTGTTTAAATTGCTTACTATTCATACTTCGTTTTTTTATGAATGTAACAATGATGATTAAATATTTGTATATATTTTTATCAAGTTAACAATGATGATTATGTCTTTGTACATATTACAAAAATATTTGCTAGTACCATCAAGGTAAGTCAGCTAACTCAAACACAACGGCAGATTCTCAATTACATGCCATTTTGTCATTCCTTATCCATTAGCGAACATACGATGATCCTCACACAAACATGTTTACTTTTTAACCAGACATACACTAGTAGAAAAAGGACCTTTGGTTCAGCACATTAGTCTCGGCTAGAGTTGGAACCGGGACTAATATGAGCATTAGTCCCGGTTCCAAGTTTCATGGGCGTCAGAGGACCTTTAGTCCCGGTTGGTAACACCAACCCGGACTAAAGGTCCTACATTAATCCCGGTTGGTGTTACCAACCGGGACTAAAGGCCTTGACCCTTTAGTCCCGGTTGATAACACTAACCCGGACTAAAGGGTCTACCTTTAGTCCCGGTTGGTATTACCAACCCGGACTAAAGGACCCTTTAGTCCCGGTTGATAACACCAACCCGGACTAAAGGTCCTCCATAGGCTAGTTCAAAAGGAAAGCATCCCATCCAAAGTCACATGTGCTGTGTAGGTGGGGTGGTAAGCTGCACGCGAGGCAATACATGAGGTCTTGAGTTCGAATCCCCCGAATTGCATTGGTGGGAGGCATTATTATTTTTTAGCCTGGAGGACCTTTACTCCCGGTTGTGACAACCGGGACTAAAGGATCGTGCCTTTAGTCCCGAATCCTAGTCCCGGTTGGGAAAACCGGGGCTAAAGGGGGTTGGGAACCGGGACTATATGCCCTTTTTCTACTAGTGATAGAACACCTCAGATTTCCCTGCAAAACAAAAACCACCTCGGATATAAGGCACCGGAAAGTGAAAAACATATAAGACGATCGAGAGCGAAAAACGTGGAAAACCTAGGTGTTGTTCCTACACGAGGGACGTCCCGATGGCATGACATGTTTTTTCTCCTTCAAATTGGAGGAGTCTGGTGGGTGCTAGATGGAAGAGGAAGATTGTGTAGAGTGAAATTAGCAACACCAACTCCAATTTACAAGATGGTAGAGATAACAAGTGGCGCCGGTCTTGTGAACTGCGTAGCTCAGTCCGCCGAGGCCAGGGGCAACGACTAGAGTGGTGGCGGCGCTCATCGTGCAAAAAAAATTGAGAGGCAGCAGATGGCATCACAAGACCTTTTTATCCTTTTCCCCCTCCCTTTCTCCCCTCTATGATTTCTCCTTTCCCTTACCTCCGACTTAGCCACCGTTGGGTGTCTCCCGCACCGCCTGCCGATTGGATGCGTCCACCACCAACACCGGCGTCGAGCACACAACATGAATATGTTGTTCGTCGTCGCCATCCATGGGGTCGTCATCATCGAGACGGGCACAACGGCAATTGAGAGTATGGGGAGGTTCGGCGGCACATGGGGTGTGGGCGGCGTATGCGGGGGGGCCTAGGCAGCGGCGGCTCGCCCTAGCTGACAACGTTGAGCGTCGAGAAGAGGTCGGCCACAACACCGTGGAGCCGTGGCGACAAAAGCGGGGCGTCGGTGGTACAATGGGAGAAGAAGTAGGGGCCGTGGTGGGTGAGGAAGGAGGCGACACAACGGTGCTCGCGATGGCAAGGTGAAGACAAAAACAAAATTTTCCCTCAAGAAGAAAATCGGTAGGCACACCCAACTAACAAACACCCCATATCCCCACTAATACATGTGTCGAGACCCCATTAACCAAAAAACTAAGGAAACCACAAAAAAGAATCCTATCGGAAAATAGGGAGTAGTACATGTCACGTTGCGTAGCACTATTTAAGGAACTATATCAGATATGAGAAAGAGCCACCCCTCATACTTCTCCTGACCCGCTTCCCAAGCAACACAGATAAAGGCCCTAATAGCTGGTATCCTCCAAAAATTCAAAAAAGGATCCTGCTGGTTTATGGAAATGAGAAGAGTGTACCGACATTTTCTTCAGGTGACCAAGTTCCCAAGGGCATTTGATCTGGGATCCCTACCAGAACATATAGTAGCAAATGGTAGTTCATGCAGTGTTCCTGTCACTATGGCCTTATCAGAGACTAACTAATTCAGTGGCAAATGCAAATACTGGACATGCCCATGCCAATAAACCTTGGATTGAGGTCAATAGTAAAATAACACTCATTCAGGACATCTGAGAACAGCACCCATGAGCATATATACACATATTTAGCCATTCCCAGAGTAGCTGAGACGACAAGGCTTCTCTTGCTTCAGCTACCGTCTAAACAAAGTCACTTGAGCAAAATCCTGAAATGGATAAGTACTGCTGACACCTCACCAAGGTTCATGGTCTAAATTTGCAGGCTTGCAACTGAGCCATACCATAAAATTACGGAACAACATACTAGTTAGCACTTACACTGTAATACTTCCAGCTTTACAAAAAATATTATGCATGTTATTTTTGCAGGGCTACACACTCTGCAACAAGGGCTAGTGGTTTTCCATTCACGGAGAACCTGTGGCAGGTGGCTTCGGAGCCTGATTTTTCTGGTTGGCTGTAGCTTGGGCAGCAGAGGTCTTTATGTTCCCTTCACTCGCCATTGACTTCTTGATCTGGATTGATTGAGGTAAAAGAAAAACTAACATATCAACTCCAAATGCAATGGAAGTATCCAACAAAAGCAGATATACTAATCATTCTTCAGGCACATGCAGAAAATGCAGAAGAGCCGTCCTAGGTGATGTGGGCTGTTTTATAGCTAGTTCATTTTTTCAAGCATCATTTTATGTAGTTTGGGATCCTTGGAGGTCTAAAAGTTATATTTGAATAGATGCAATCGCAATAATATGTTTATGAATACCATGTTTCCAACCAATGACAGGCCGAGAATTATATCCATAGTTCAAAAAGTAATCATGCGTGAAACAAGGTGGATAGTTGATGTGCTGAGGATGATAAAAAAAGTACCAGAGTAAGCCTCTCCCTGTGAATATCATTGACATGCTGCAAGAAGAAGAGGCAAGGAAGCGTTAATATGGGTCACAAAAGAAATAAGAGGTAATATCACTGGTAGTCACTAAACTTGCGCCGGATGTGCAGTTTGGTGCTACAAGTTTGAAAATACGGTTTTCTGGTCAGGTAACTTGCGTTTAGGTGCAGATACGGTCACTCCATTTGACCGCCCGCGTATCCGCCACTGGCGTGACTTGCCACGCATGCAGAGGCCCAGTGTCAGCGACAGGGAACGTTTGGGGGCGACGTGTGCGTGTTTTTTTTTGCACGGACCCCCCTGAACTTATTATTTTTTGCGCAAAAAACTCCTTGCAACGGCGGGAACAGGCAATCCGTGCATATTTGTGGAGCGGTACCCCAATTTTGCTGGCCATTCATTTTGGCTCCCCACCGCTTCATCTCCTGATCATACAGAGGCGGAGGCGTAGGAGCCGGTGTGTCACGGCGGCCGGCGGCGAAGGAGATGAGTGAACCCCGCCGTCGACGTCCGGGCGAAGCAGCGCCGTCTTATGGTACGTCAGCCCCTCCCCCCCCCCCCCCCCCCCCCCCGCGTTCTCTTCTCCGTCTCGTTTGTCTCCTCTGCTCCCCGACGTCTTCTTTGTGCCTACCTAGGGTTCATATGGTAGGGCGATTTGCTTTGATAGATGTACGCATTAGATTTCAAAGGTCCACTTCCCCTGTTCGCAAATCCAACTAGGGTTTAGGAAGGGGTTATCAAAGGAGGCAACTTTATGTGTGAAAAAGTCTGATAAAATCATTGTGTTCAGTATGGTTTATGGTCCTGATTGGTTGGATTATGTAGTTGAAATTGTGTGCTCTGAATTTCTGAAACTGCACGCAGTTAACTGAATTTTTTTGACACTGAATGTTTGTACTGTTTGTACTCTGAATTTCTGAAACTGCACGCAGCTATCTGAATTTTTTTGACACTGAATGCGTGTACTCTGAATTTGAAAACACTAAATGGAGCAGCTGCTCTTCATTATGTGAAGGGTAATTTTGACACAATGACACAAATAAATCAGATATGACAAGTTCGCACAAACCTGGGCATTGTGGTAAGTAAATTTTGGTGCTGCAATAGAAAAGACCACCCCTAATGACTGGGGAAAATTTCAGTCAATCAACTTGGATGTACTGAAAATACCTAACCAAAACAAGGGTCCATGGCAAGTGGGCTATGACGTCGGGTTTGGCTTGCACTGCCAGCATGGGTGAGCCGTGTGCGGGCGGTGCGGCTTCAAACGCAGAGAAGCCATAGACGCCGGCGCGTCTCGCCGGTGTGGGCTGACTAGGACGTTGAGCTGCTGGTATGCCACATGCATCCAGTCCAATCGCCGGCTGTGAGCAGAGATGGAGGTCTGCAGTTTAGAATTTAGGATAAGCTATCAGGTCGCCGACGGCCGACGCCCAGCACTGACATTCAGTATGGTTTATGGTCCTGATTGGTTGGATTATGAGGCCTCTTGAATTGTATATGTGATGTTTGTGAGATGGAATTTATGTGACATTATCAGCAGGTACTCTGAATTTTTTCGACACTGAATATACTCTGAATATGTGAAACTGTCTGTAGTTAACTGAAATTGGTATGTGAACATTATGTGCTGTATTGGTAAGGGTAAGTAGCTGATGTATGTCTATTATGTTAACTGAATGTGTACTGACTGTCAATTTTTTCTGTACTTTTGTTGTACTTAATTAAAAGAGTTGTTAACTGAATTTTTTGTCCATTACATTTGATGTACCTTGCTTACTGAATATGTTTTATTTTGTCAATGCAGGTGATTTTGATGGGTTTTTTAGTGTTCAGATCCACCACAAGGGGTTCTTCTGTGGGAGTGAGAGCAACAAGACATACATGGATTATGAGGTTGACTGGTTTGACATGTGTCAGAGTGACACATGGTCAATGTTATGGATCAAGGATTTTCTTTCACAACTGGGATATGACATGGAAGCCTCCAAAATAGATGTGTATTGGTGCCAACCAGGGAAGACAATTGCTGATGGCCTTAAGCTTCTGACTTGTGATGCAGATATGGTGCTTATGATTACTGCAACAGTACAGCACAAGAACCTACTGCTTGTAGTAGATCATGGTGAAACTTTGCAGTCATCAGATGATGATGTTCTGATTACTGGAGTGACAGAACTGCCTAAGGTCATTACTCCCACAAAGCCCAATGGAAAAGAAAATGTTAGCTGCTCAGAGAAAGGAAAGAGTCCAAGGCAGAAGGTAGCAAGGAAATCAAAGAGGAGGATGTCATATGGTGAAGGATCTAGTTCAGGGTTTGCAGCTGCAGTGGATGAGGAGCAATGTGAGGAGGAGGATGAGAGCAGTGAAGAAGAGGGTGATGTTCAGGATGAGTTAACAGATGAGGATTTTTATGAGAGTGACTTTGATGTGCAAGATGGTGATGATGACCTGTTTGATGCACATGTTGACAAAAATGTAGATGATCACAGAGAGAAGACTGAATTTGCTGACTATGAAGCAGAACTTCCAGAAGATGCATTGGAGGACAGTCATTTGAATATGTCAACAGAAGAGAAAGAGAAGCTGAAGCATAAATTCAGTGTTTTCAACCCTAGCACAGACCTGAATGCACCAGTGTTTAAGCTAGGTATGGTATTTGCAGACATGATAGAGCTGAGACATGCTCTCAATGCATATAGTGTCAGAAATAGAGTGAAGGTGAGGAAGCTCAGAAATACTAACATGTCATTAGAGGCTGTATGCAAGGATGACTGTACTTGGTACTTGAAGGCAGGCAAAGACAACAGATCCAGTAGCATTCAGATCAAGAAGTATACTGACAAACATACTTGCACCAAAGCTTGGGATCTGAAAGTTCTTACTGCTCCATTTCTTACTAAACAATTCAGAGAAGAGTTCAGAGGCAATGAGAAAATGCCCTTAATGAAATTTTCAGAGAAGGTGGAACAAGAATTTAACTTAGTTGCTCATAGGAGTAAGCTGGGAAGGGCAAGAAGAGCAGCTGTTAAAGAAATCAGGGGAGAAGATGATGATCAATACAACACTTTGTGGGACTATGGGCAGGAGTTGAGAAGGAGCAATCCAGGGAGCCTATTTTTCTTGTGCACAAAGGAAGTGTTTGATGACAAGACAAAGATGACAAAGGACCACTTCTCAACATTATACTGGTCTTATGATGCATGTAAGAGGGGTTTTTTGAAAGGCTGCAGACCAATAATTTCCTTGATGGTTGTCACATCAAAACAAGATATAAGGGAAATATACTGACAGCAGTTGGAATTGATCCAAATGACTGTATCTTCCCTATAGCATTTGGCATATGTGAAGTGGAGTCAACACACAGTTGGGAGTGGTTTCTAGCCTCTTTGAAGGATGACCTAAATATAATCAACACATCAGCCTACACCATTATGAGTGACAGGCAGAAGGTGAGATGTAGTTTCTTTGTTCTTGTCTTTGTAAAATGTTCTATTCCAAAGTTGTGCAACTAACCATGAGAGTCTGTGATGTTCCTGTTGTTTTGTAGGGTTTAACAAATGCTGTAAAGAAAGTTTTCCTTGATTCAGAACATCGGAACTGTGTTAGGCACATTTACCAAAATTTCCACAAAGTACACAAGGGTGAACAGCTCAAGAATGACCTCTGGGCCATAGCGAGATCCACTAATGAAGTTGCCTACACCAGAAACATGGATAAGATGAAAGATCACAGCTTTGCAGCATTCAATTGGGTTGAGAACTTGTCCCCAAGAACTTGGATCAAAGCTTTCTTTGACCCTTTTTGCAAGTGTGATATATTGCTAAATAACATGTGTGAAGTGTTTAACAGGTTAGTTTCATAGAACACATGATGTATTGCTTCATTTCTGTTGCATTTGCTTTCATTGATTGTGTTGACACATTTTGTGCAAATTTGCAGCTATATTTTGGATGGTAGAGAATTGCCAATTAAATCAATGCTGGATTACATCTTCTGGAAGATAACAAATAGGATGGTTGGTAAGCAAAGGGAGGCAGACAAGTGGACAGGCAGGCTTTGCCCCAAGATACTGAAGAAGCTGGACAAGTATGTTGAGTGGGCAAAAAACTGCAGGGTGAGGGAGTATGGAAGAGGTGTATTCCAGGTTATCTCATTGAACAACACTTACATTGTTGATCTGAACATGCTCAGCTGTAACTGCAAAAGGTGGGAATTGTCTGGCATACCTTGTCATCATGCAATTGCTTGTTTTAGGCATGAGAGAATTGAGCCTGAGAGCATGGTGCATTCATGCTACACTGTTGAGGAGTACAAGAAGTGCTATGGCTTCAATATGAGGCCAATGAGGGATCCAAAGGAATGGGAAAAGATGCATGGCACTCCTGTTTTTCCACCCATATACACCAAAGTAATGGGCAGGCCAAAGAAAAGCAGGAAAAAAGATCCAGAGGAGAAGAAGGATAAGAAAGGAGTGAGGAAGTTGAGCAAGCATGGTGTTAGCATGCATTGCTCTGTTTGTGGGGGTGCTGATCATAACAAGAAAGGCCATTACAAACATGTCAATCAACCACCTACTGAGGAAGCACCTGGGGAATCAGAAGAAGAATATGATGATCTTTTGTTAACTTATGTTTTTACTCATGCATGCATTACATCGATATATTACTTGTACTTCCGTAGAACATTATGCCACACAGAGTTTACCCACAGCTTGATCCAACACAAACTCCAGACTCTATGGTTTACAAGATGCAGGAAAGGGTAAAATATTCAGTGCTGGTTCTTTTTGGTTTTTTTTATCTGTGTTATCACTTGCTCATATGATATGTTCTCTGTTAACTATATTGGCAGGAAAAATTTACATACCCAGCACCTATGGACTTTGGTCCCCTGCCTGAGTCTAGCTTTATTGCTAATGCTAGGGACGCAATCCCTATAGGCAGGGTGACAACAGCCATGTCCAGGGGCAGGGTGAGAGGAGGCACACGTGCAAGCAATGCAACAAGGGGAGGAAGAGGTGCAAGCAATGCAACAAGGGGAGGAAGAGGTGCAAGCAATGCAACAAGGGGAGGAAGAAGTGCAAGCAATGCAACAAGGGGTGGCAGCAGTGGAAGCAATGCAACAAGGGGAGGAAGAGCTCCAAGTGCAACTAGAGGTGGCAATGATCCAAGTGGAAGTAATCCTCCCAGAGGAGCAAGGGCTGCTGCTCCAGGCTTCTACAACTTGCTTTTTGGAGAGGATGGAGAAAGTAGCCAGCAACCACCACTTTTTATGCAGGGAGAAGAGGTACTTGTGAGCCAAAATGCACCCCAACATGGCCTGTTTGGAGATGGCTGGCCTCTGGACATGCATGATTTCCTATCTCTGTAGTTAGATGACCAAGTGATGAAATTATGAAGTTCATGAATGAACTTTTGTGTAGAATATTTCATGAATGAACTTTTCTTTGGCATAGTTCATGAATGAACTACTCCTTTTGCTGGAGTAAAAAAGAAAAAGAAGACCTTGTTCTGTTTAGGTTTGGAAGACAAATGAACATGTATTTTGGAGCTATATCTCTCCCTGTTAATTATGAATGATTTCCTTGTTGCAAATTATATATTTTCTGTTTGGAGCTATCTCTCTGCCTGGTAATAATCAGTAGGTGCATTGGTTGATATTCAGTATGCATATGTCTGGTTCATGATGATGGTCACTGTGTGCAAAAAGTTCATGGTTAAATTCAGTACAAATCTGTACTGAATTTATGTTCTAAAATTCAGTACCGAGCTGCATTCTTTGTGATAATTTCATGGTTAAATTCAGTACAAAACTGTACTGCATTTTTGATGAAAATTTCAGTATAGATCTGTACTGCAGTTTCATCCAAAATTTCAGTACAGAGCTGTACTGAAGTTTCGTCCAAAAATTCAGTACAGAGATGTAAAATGCAGTACTTCCAAAAAAATAGTGATAATTTCATGGTTAAATTCAGTACAAAACTGTACTGCATTTTTGATGTAAAATTCAGTATAGATCTGTACTGCAGTTTCATCCAAAAGTTCAGTACAGAGCTGCACAAATGCAGTACTTCCAAAAAAAATAGTGGCCTGGGTTCGAACCCAAGACCTGCTAATATAGCTTCGCACCTTGTAGCCAGTTAGATAGTGAGAGGATTCTGATCAGTTCTGTCCACCCACATCTTTTGTATTGTGATGACAGAGGAGACACGCGGCGGTGACACCCGTGACTACTCCCGCCATCCGGTTCTCCCGCCATCCGCTCCTTCCCGCCATCAACTATCTCCCGTCCGCGACGCGCGCTATATAAGCAAGCCGGTGACCACGCTCCAGAGCACCAAGCGCAAGTACAACCAGCTCACTTTTTTTGCGATGTTGAAGAAGCTATTCAGTAGTTGGATGTCCACTGGAGGGCGTTGCCGTGACGGCACGGCTGCGCCGCCGCCCGGCGCGGGCGGCTCAAGCACCGGCGCGGGCAACCCAAGGACAGGCGCGTCCGGGTCTAGTTCCGGCACAGGCAGGTCAAGGTCATCCTCCCGCGGCTCTGGTTCATCAAGGGGGTTTTGGGCAAAAAAGCCGCTCGCGTGTCGCCCAGAAACAGTGCAGGTCGCTGGCAGTGGACCCATCCATGCCGAATACGCACGCGCTCGAACAGAGTGACTGTATTTGAACCAAATGACAAGTTGAATGACCAAAAAAACGTATTTTCAAAGATGTAGCACTAAACTGCACATTCGACACAAGTTTAGTGACTACCAGTGATATTATCTCAAGAAATAACTACAAGAAGGAAGAAATAAATATGTGAAGTTATGAATTACCGGCTTCTTGTATAGTTTTATTTCATCCCCGGTGAAGCCTGGCAAGGTGATATTCCAGCTTCTCTCTGCAATGGTGATATTAAACTATAACACAACTGTAATTGCACAAGAGCATTAGCACAAATATTTTAGAAAAGCCAAAATAATTAGGTACCTGCATGAAGGAGTACATCTTTGGCTTCCAAAGTAGTCGACTTTCTATGCTTTGCTAAAGAACAAGCAAATGTTCCGACCTGCTCAAAATAGTTATCACAAACAAAATAGCTAATAAAAAATCATCCAGAATGCACAAAAGCTTGAGAAACCATGCGTATTTTCTTAAAAAAGGAAAACATATTCTGACAAAATAAATATCCTTGGACAAAAATCACCAAACAAAAAAAAAAAAAAAAGAGACAAAAAACCTACAGATTCAATAAAATCTTCTGCAATGTCAATAAGAACATCTTCAACATCAGGATCCAGCCTTTCCGAAGGGTCGATCTGTGCGAACAAATTATAAGAAAGGTTGGCACTTTTACTGCTATAATGTGAAATGCACAACTACAGAAAACTAGTACGAGAGTCAATTAATCGTTAAATCGATCAGCCCAAGTGATGTTTATGATCCTACAGAGCTCATGCTGAGTAATGTAAATTCAACAAGAATATCTTGTGCAAGTATTTACAAGAGTAATTACTGTTCCACTAAAACCATACTTAAGTTCAACCATCACTGGAATATATATTTAAACACAGGTCATGCTAAGCACTTAAATCAATAGCGCAATTTTAGGAAGGGGGATTTGATAAAATGAAACATAGTGTTTGATTAAACGACACGCCCCATGTCAGTGACATGTAGGTTCCTTGCTTGGTCCGTGCACTATACATGCAGACTACATAAAAGTATGTCAAAATATGATGCCTTTTGTTCCATTTATATATAATCTCTGCATGCTACATATGATCCAAATATGATACGTATTTTTTCTTTTTACTACTGAGGACAAAATCCAGTTATTTTGTTTCGATTTTACAAAAGGATAGCTGAACTTTCAAAGTGTTTTCTACCATGCCTTTCTTTATGCAACTATGCATAGGGGTAACAAAAGATGAGGCTAGATATAAAATTGTATGAGAAAAGAGAAAATAAGCATTTCAGACAGATATGCAAAAGGAAATATTTTGGAACCAGAATAACACACTAACAAATGCCATTAATCACACCAGTGGAATGAGATGTATGAAAAACTAAAAATACTGGATCTATGGAAATCTTGAATTGCATAATCTTGCACCTTCTCTCACATTGCAGCTCAGGAAACACAGCATACCTGTGCAAGTAAATCATGTATACTCCTCTTGGAGAGTAGCCGATTACTAGATTCACCAGAAGCTGCATCGGCGGAAGCCATGTCCACATGCTGCATATTAGTAGCTTGTAGTGTGGCTGGAGAATCAGGCTTCTGAGTCAATGAGACAGGAGTACGGGCAGCTTGCTGCTGGTTTTTCAGTGTTGTATTTTGCTGTGAGGAACTTTGTGGTTGACTTTGCTGCTGCTGCTGCTGCTGTTGTTGCTGCTGCTGCAAAACTTGCTGTTGCTGTTGCTGCTGCTGCTGCAAAACTTGCTGTTGCTGCTGATGCTGAGGTTGCTGCTGCAAAACTTGCTGCTGAGGTAGCTGCTGCTGTCCTGAAAGTGCATTTTGTTGAGAAGCTACAGGTGCAGATTGTGCAACATGGTATGGTCTTTGTTGTGGAACTTGTGGCCTTTGTTGTGGCCTAAATGGTGAAGACATATTTGCCGGAGTTTGCTGTAAAGCCACCGCAGGGGAACCCATAGACATCGGTCTTGTTAAAGAATGCATGGGGGTTTTCTGTGGGAAAATAATTCAATCAAGCACACAACATGACATGAATTGCAATAAAGAAGTGGCGTATTCCCTCCTAATCTGATGGTACACCATACAATATGTGGAATCAATCAAGGGGCAACAAGCCTGGATTCAGCCTATACTTCTATGGATTATAAATGATTGGTCCACATTTAGAAGGTATGTAGATATTCTTTCATGTCTGCACCAACATTTATATGAACAAATATAATTTACAAATCACACATTTTGCATATAACCGAAACACAATAATGAAATGCCTACAGATAAAACTAGACTACATCATTACACGTAACAGCCTAAGAGGCTTCTTACTTGTGAACCTGGCATTTGGCTACCAGATGAAGATGGTGTCGCTGATGATGGAAGACCTGGCCTTGGCTGTTGCGAACCTGATATTGCTCCTGGTCTCATCTGAGACGCATTAAGGGAACCAATCATCCCAATATTCTGGATCCCTGGGGCAGGTTGCCTAAGCTGAAGCCATAAACATCATTATGGATCATTCCATAACTCAAAAGAGAAGGCAAGGTGGAAGTTAATGACATGGAAGCACTAAAGAGATATTCTATTGGGACTTGAGAGACATTCTGCAACCGCATAGTCATTGACTAATCCTACGGGGATTAGGATTCCTTCTTCCATATAAAGGACAGGTGGATAACTATATAAATCCATGAGGTGTAGTTCACTGGTCTTAGAAACCCAATAAACCAAAGATCTCATTCAAAGCAAGGTGGAACCAACTGGGGGTTCATGAGAAGATTAAAGTGTTATGTCATTAATTAACACGAGGTTCATGTATATAGGACAAGAAACAGAGGGTCCTAAAAGTTCGTGATGGTTGAGAGAGTGACGATCCATAAATTAGTAGCTTCGTCATAGCTAGGAACATCAAGAAAGTGCAGCTAATGACAACTAATGGCTTCCTTGAGAGAACAAAAATATGCTACATGAGCTCAGTTTTGGCCTCAATTGGAAGAGAACTCCATACATTTCGAGCTTATTCACCCCGATTATTAAGAACCGAGTTCAAGAATGAGACGCAGACCTGTGGAGTGGGCAGCGGGGCCTGATCGGGGCCACGATGCATCGAGCTGAACTGGTGGGCGAGCGGCGGCGGAGGCACGAACCCCGTATAGCCCATGGGCGTCTGCGCCCCACGGGGGTGCGCAGGCAACCCAATGGCGACCCCTCCCCTTGCCATTGCAGAAGCCGCGGAGGAGGCCCCTGCTGCGGCGGCAGAGGAGGAGGAGGACATCGTGATGGGCGAGGCTAGGTGGGTGTACGGCGGCCTCATGCGAGGCGCCGGCGGCCGCGCGGTGGCGGGGATCGGAGTTTGGGGCTCTAGGGTTTGGGCGGGGGCGGGCGCTGGTGCTGGGGCGGGAGCGGGAGCGGGAGCAGGGGCAGGAGCAGGGGTGGGGTCGGAGGTGGGTGGCGCAGCGGTGGAAACAGGGGGCGCGGGATTGGGCGGCGGCGCGGGCGGGGGAGCCGCAGCCGCGGTTGAGGGGGGCGGCGCCGCCTCGTCCGGCTGCGTCGGGGGAGGCGCGTCCATGGTGACAGGTGTTCGATGAATTGCCCGTTACGCCTGAAGGGGGCCTTGATAAAGGACGGACAAAAGCACAAGTCTTAAGGACCTGTGTGAACAAACTCCTCTCTCTCGAAGGACCCATATGCTATATTGCTCAAAGCGAAAGGACATAGCATCTACATGACACAAATTTAAAAAGAAAATGAACCAAGTCCCTGCACTTTATGAAAAGTTATGATGGGAATGGGCCGGCCCGGACCTGGCCTTGGACCCGGCCCCTGTGGCCCCATGCCCAATTTGAGAGGCCACGGCGTCGACCCGTATAAAGAATAGTCAGTGGCATCATTGGCCCGAAGGGTATTTCGGGTCAACCTAAATTCTTGCTTTACATTGCCTTGTGGACAGATGAGATATTAAAGTTAGGCATGATTTGATGAAATCCGACTAGTGTAAGGAACGAGATTACACACGATAAGGAAGCATCCTCGACGGAGGCCTCACACAGGTTCCTTCACAGCTACGTCATGTCGCTCATGTGCATTCAGCAACACCCTACGGGTGACATGGTGAAAGGAAAGATGGTAGTTCTTGCACCCGATGATCATGTAACTACCAGCACAGCTCAGGCGTTGCGGGACGAAACGTCGAGGCAGCCGCAAAGATGGGAGCC
This sequence comes from Elymus sibiricus, assembly GCA_039707655.1. Classification (NCBI taxonomy): domain Eukaryota; kingdom Viridiplantae; phylum Streptophyta; class Magnoliopsida; order Poales; family Poaceae; genus Elymus; species Elymus sibiricus. The sequence continues at coordinate 347,062,935 of CM077668.1, forward strand.
ACCGCCTGCTGGGTGGCTGAAACTCAACGTGGATGGCTCTTACTCGGAACAGGCCGGCAACAGCGGTACTGGCATGGTGCTCAGAGATTCGAACGGCTACATCGTATACTCGTCATGCAGCCATATGTTCTCATGTGATATCATCCTAGTAACTGAACTTGAAGCATGCAGAGAAGGAGCGGCTCTTGCCATGGAGTGGAGCGACTTGCCATTTATTCTCGAGACGGACAGCTCGGAGGATGCGACCATGATCACACAACGCTGTGTTAATCGTTCCTCCTATGGCGGTATAGTCCAAGAGATCAAGGACATCATCTATGGTGGTAGGAAGGTGCAAGTTCAAGCTATCAGCCGTGAAAGAAATCAAGCTAGTCACGAGCTGGCTAGAATAGGACGTACATGTATGAAAACAGTCGTTTGGCTTCGGTCCGGTCCAGATCCCGGCTGATTAATGGAAATTCTTTTCCCCACGCAAAAAAAAAAAAAAAACGTGGAGCAAGCCAAACAAACATCCAATGCAGAGAAACTCACTGAAAATTTTACGAACATACCAAGTATTTTAATTAGAATCACACAATAAATTGCATTGGTTATATAAAAAAAATTAACATTTTACACCATGCGTTTTAAGATGTGGAATTAATATCAACACAACAAGTTGGTGAAACAAAATTGTTGCAGATCAAAGTACTATATGCTAAAAAAAGTGCCACGGACGCATTTCAACAACAAAAAATAATAAATTATAGTCAAATTATTGAGCTGAACAACCTACAAATGGACAAGAACAAAAAAAAAGGGACGACCATTGTTTATCTTGTTCCTCCATTCATATTTTTCTGAAAAAATAAAAATAAATGATAAAACAAAAATCAAAATATAGAGTTTTCTAAGAAAGAATGAATTAGTGGCACTGATATTACCCTTAAAGAAAAAAAATTGAAAAAGAACTTGAAACAAACAATGAAAAACTTGCACACAATTTGCACATAAATTGCACTTCTTATAATATGAAAAGAAGTAAGCATATGATAGTGCAATTTTTGCACTCTAGTATAATGTATATGCATACTATATAGTACTTGTGGGTATACATACACACACAAAATCAAAAAAAATGAAATTTTCTAAGAAAGAATGAATTAGTGGCGTTGGTATTACCCTAAAAGAAGAAAGAAAATAAAAACTTAAAAAAATAAATGATACAAAAACTTGCACACAATATACACAAAAATTGCACTTTTTATAATATGCAAGAATGACCGTATAATACTGAAATTTTTGCTTACTAGTATAATTTACATACATACTTTATAGTACTTGCATGTATAAACTTACACAAAACAGAACATACAAAAATACACATGAAGGAAAACAAAAAACGATTCAAAAATATAAACAGAAACAAACACGCGTGAAAACAAGGAAAAGTTGATTGAACTTATTTTTTCAGGTGCATAGCAAAATCAAAAAAGAATAATTTTTAATCTAGAAATGAACAAAGAACGAAAAAGAATGATAAATTTCAATCTAAGGAATAAAAAATCATGGGAGTGGTGTTACCCAAAAGAAGAATGCGAAAACCAGAAGGAGAAAAAACAGCCTAGGGAAGAAAGAATTCTAGAAGCGGTGTTACTTGAAAAATTATTCAAAGTATAAAGTCTACTAAAGAAGAAAGAATCATGAAAATGGTGTTACTCAAAGTAAAAACATAACAAAACTGAAAAAATAAACCAAAAGTATTCTAAGCATAAATGAATGGTTGCGGCTATCTGTAAGTCAAATGAGTTTTTTTTGTATAAGTCACTTTTTCTTTGCTACGTGTTACTAGTTTTTCTTTGACAACACATGTAGACTTGCACAACCTTTTTCCAAAAAAGCATGTATATAATGTCTAGTGGTAATTCACGTATGTGGTCGTGCACTTGGTTAAAACTACAGATTGCAAAGCGGATTTACGGTACCCATAATTACTTTTTATTCCAATTACACATAATCAAAAAAAAATATTCTAAGGTAACATAATTAGGGACATTTGTGTCACCCTAAAAAAGAAAGAAATGAAAAAAGACAAATTTTGCACACAGATTATGTAGATATTGCACTGTTCCATACATATGTAAACAACTATATATGTGCGTAGAAATTGTGTTAATAAACGTACATGGTCATGCACTTGGTTAAAAACTACAGACTGCAAAGCAGAGGTACGACACCCACAATCACTATTTTTTCTTCCCATTACACATAATCTTAAACTACAAAAAAAGGGTTATTGTACGGTAGAATGAATTAGGGGCATTAGTGTTACCCTAAACAAAATGAAGAAAAAAAAAGTTATTCTAAAGTAGAATGAATTAGGGGCATTGGTGTTACCCTAAAAAAGAGAGAAAAGGACCCCGCAAAAAAAAAGAGAAAAGGAAGAAACATAATAAAAACAAAAATATTCTAAAATAGAATGAATTAGGGGCATTGATGTACCCCTAAAAAATGAAAAAAAATACAATCACCCATAATCTCTCTCCCGCACAGAAACACGCACGCAGAGTCGAACACACAGCAAAAGCACCCCAGTGCGTCACACACACAGAATTGTCTCAGCACACGAACGCATACGTACACCATACATGGGCTGCTACAGCAGAGAAAAAACAATTTGACTGACGCAAACTAAAAAATCAGGCACGTGACCATTAGCAAAACCGAAAAAAAACAACAACCGTGGAGCAAGCCAAACAAACATCCAATGCAGAGAAACTCACTGGAAATTTTATGAACATACTAAGGCAGCACGTGAACCTTATTACAGACTGCAGCATCCCAGCCATGCCCAGAACCAGGTCCTGGAGCAAAGCATACACCTCTAATCAGTGGCGGAGCTATGTTGAGGCCAGGGGACGCTTGCCCCAGCCTTGGATCAATTCCTGAAGAATTTTTTTTAGAATGGCTTAGATTAGAATTATTTTAGCATTTGGCTGCCCCAAACCCAACACTGATGATTTGTGTTTCGCCATCCCAATGCTTTTCGGCTAGCTCCTCCACTGCCTCTAATCAGAGAGACAAACACATCTTGCAAGAACAACTAAACATCAAGCCACAGGCTGCCCTAGAGATATACGGAAGTTGTACTAACATAGCAACCTGAAAACCCAACTCAGATAAACCTACATGGAGGCATGCAGTCAGAGCAGTGCCACTGCATCGACATGTGCAGCTCCATCCATGTCCAGGCCCCCCTGCTCGCCGTGGTCGATGAGGGCGTCCTCCAGAGCAACAGTAGCGTCGAGCTTAGCCACGGGGATGCCAAGGCTACGGAGCATCATTATCGAAAAAGGTTTTCGCCCCGCTTTATAGATAAAGCAAACCACCACAGCCACAGAGTACCACATAAGTCCACACACACACACAAAGTAGCACAACATAGAGTACAGGAAGGTTCTGCTGAGGGCACAACTCAACAAGCCCTGAAATGCTCAAAATGATCATAAGGAATGCTACGGAGCATCATTGGTGGAGAGCAAAGTGCCAACAGGTCCTGGCCGGCTTCTTCAGTGGTGGACACAGCGCGCCTGTCCTCGTCGTGCTTGGAGCGTGGCAACACCGGTAGCACCGATGTAGGCGATGCGGGAGGCGTGCCGTTCCCCATGGACCGGGTCGGGCTGCGCGTGGGGAGCGCTGCCGTGACGGGCTGCGGCCCCGCCCGTCGTGGAGCACCAAGGCATACGCAGACTCGAGCTCGCGGTCAGCGCCAACAGAGGAGGAGCCCAAGCCCCTCAGAATCACGTGCGCGTCTTGGAGCAGCTCAGTCGCCACTGGAGGTGCTGGAGGGGCGTCGTGGCGGCGTCGCCCATCATTGACGCGGCGGCGATCGTCGTTGGCGGAGACGTTGAGGATGCCGTCGGCATCGATGTCAAAGCAGACGGTGATCTGGGTAGCCGGAGTAATGCCGCGGGGAGCCGGAGGGAAGCCGGACAGCTCGAACTTGCCCAACAGGTTGTTGTTCTTGGTCCGCGCGCGCTCGCCCTCGAACACCTGGATCGGGACGCCCGACTGGTTGTCCGAGTAGGTGGAGAAGATCTGCTCCTTCTTGGTTGGGATGGTGGTGTTCCGCGGGATGAGCACCGTCATCACGCCGCCGGCAGTCTCCAGGCCGAGGGACAGGGGCGTGACGTCGAGCATGAGCAGGTCCTGCACCTTCTCGTTGCTCTCGCCGCTGAGGATGGCGGCCTGGGCGGCGGCGCCGTAGGCCACGGCCTCGTCGGGGTTGATGCTCTTGCACAGCTCCTTGCCGTTGAAGAACTCCTGAAACAGTTGCTGCACCTTGGGGATACGAGTCGACCCGCCGACGAGCACGACGACGGAGAGTTGAAACACAGGGTTTAGGGTTTTGCGTGGGTGGTTGACATCCAGCCTCACGTCTCAATATATAGATGATCACAACTACAATTACATACGTATACAAATACGTGTACAAGGACAATATACTAGACCCTACTTTACATGCCCCCTCAATCTGAACTACATACAAGATTCAGATTGGTTCTAAAACGGTCTAGCATCTGTCTAGTAGCGGGTTTAGTAAATACATTCGCTAACTGATCATCTGTAGAAATAAACCTGACTTCCAGTTCACAAGCAGCTACTCGCTCTCTTACAAAATGGAAATCAATCTCAATGTGTTTGGTCCGAGCATGAAACACTGGATTCGCTGTCAGGTAAGTTGCCCCTAAGTTATCACACCACAATATAGGAGTGCGCTGACGTGGGACTCCAAGTTCTGTGAGAACTGAGTCTATCCAAATGGCTTCAGCCGCGCCATTGGCCAATGCCTTACACTCTGCCTCGGTGCTTGATCTCGAGACTGTGGGTTGCTTCTTCGAGCTCCAAGATACAAGGTTGGATCCAACAAATATAGCAAAACCACCAGTGGAGCGCCTATCATCAACACAGCCTGCCCAGTCTGCATCGGTGACTATACTCACTCCAGTAAATCTGGACTTACGAATCCGTAGTCCAATGTCTAGCGTACCTTTGACATATCTCAGAATACGCTTGACTGCTTCCCAATGATCCTCCGTTGGCTGAGACAGGAACTGACACACTTTGTTCACTGCGAAGGAGATATCAGGACGAGTGAGGGTCAAATACTGAAGTGCTCCAACCACACTGCGATACCGAAAGGAGTCATCTCTACCCAGTAGTGCACCACTATGACGTGAGAGACTCTCGGAAGTAGCAAGCGGAGTACAAGGACAATATACTAGACCCTACTTTACACGGAGGAGTAGGGGGTGGCGCCGATCGCCGGGCGCGCAGAATGGTCACCGTGCCACGCCACGGTAGCAACGCGTGGCGGGGGTGACGCAGCGCGTGTCGAGGACGTGCCCACCCGGTCGCGTTGCCACACGCCGAAGGAGGAGTAGGGGGTGGCGCTGATGGCCGGGCCATCTACTCCTGGCGGCACCACGAGAACCAGGATGGCGACCACGAAGAAATCGGGTGCACCACTGCTGGTTGGGAGCAACCCCTCTGAAGATGTGCTTCCCTGCGCTGTTCAAACACTCCAGGAGGAAAAATCGCTCTGTTGCGCAAGCAATCACAGATATAAATGGATCGCTGACCTAGCCCACGGGAACACGGCCAATCTGATGCAAGACGTGGTCGGCCTGCATAGGTTCTTGCAACAAAACCAGGTGACCATCCACTGAAGATCAAATTAGATGGGATTTTGAAAGCTCTGGAAATTACACATTGCTACTTCTAGCTTGCGTTGATATTTTCCCCGAAGAGGAAGGGATGATGCAGCACAGTAGAGATAAGTATTTTCCTCAGTTATGAAACCAAGATTATCGAACCAGTAGGAGAATCACGCAACACCTCGTTAGCAACACCTGCACACAAACAACAAATCATTGCACCCAACGCAAACGAGGGGTTGTCAATCCCTCGGCGGGAAATTACAAGATTAAATTGTATGTGATAGATAGATATATTGAAACAAAAATATAAAATAAAATAAATAAAAGAAAATGGCAGCAATATTTTTAGGGTTTTAGTAATATGATTTAGATAGACCCGGGGGCCATAGTTTTCACTAGAGGCTTCTCTCGAGAAAATAGCATACGGTGGGTAGACAAATTACTGTTGGGCAATTGATAGAAAAGCGAATAATCATTACGATATCCAAGGCAATGATCATGTATATAGGCATCACGTCCAATACAAGTAGACCGACTCCTGCCTGCATCTACTACTATTACTCCACACATCGACCGCTATCCAGCATGCATCTAGTGTATTAAGTCCATAAAGAACGGAGTAACGCCTTAAGAACGATGACATGATGTAGACAAGATAAACTCACACATGAATAAACCCCATCTTTTTACCCTTAATAGTAACGATACATACGTGTCATGTCTCTTTCTGTCACTGGGATTGAGCACCGCAAAATCGAACCCATTACAAAGCACCTCTTCCCATGGCAAGATAAATCAATCTAGTTGGCCAAACCAAATCAATAGATCGGAGAAGAAATACGAAGCTATAATAATCATGCATAAAAGAGATCAGAGAAGACTCAAATAATATTCATGGATAATCTGATCATAAACTCACAATTCATCGGATCCCAACAAACACACCGCAAAAAGTGATTACATCGGATAGAACTCCAAGAACATCGAGGGGAACATTGTATTGAAGATCAAAAAGAGAGAAGAAGTCATCTAGGTACTGCCTATGGACCCGAAGGTCTGTGGTAAACTACTCACGCATCATCAGAAGGGCGGCAAGGTTGATGTAGAGCCCCTCCGTGATCGATTCCCCCTCCGGCGGAGTACCAGAGAAGGACTCCAGATGGGATCTCTCGAGAACAGAAATTTGCGGTGGCGGAAAAAGTATTTCGTGGACTCCCCTGGGGGTTTCTGATTTTTTCTGAATTTATAGTGGAAGAATTAGGTCAAAGGGAGCTGGGGTGGGCCCACGAGGCACCAGGGCGCACCTGCCCCCCCCCCCAGGCGCGCCCTGGTGGCTCGTGGCCACCCCTTCTGGCGTCTGGTCCTCTCTCGAAGCTTCTAGTGTTTATCTTGCCCAATAAAAAATCTCCAAAAAGTTTCGTGGTATTTGGACTTCGTTTGGTATTGATTTTCTGTAAAACAAAAATAGGGCAGAAAACAGCAACTGGCACTGGGAACTAAGTTAATAGGTTAGTCTTCAAAAATGATATATAATTGTTGTAAATGCATACAAAAACATCCAAGATTGATAATATAACAGCATGGAACAATCAAAAATTATAGATACGTTAGAGACGTATCAGCATCCCCAAGGTTAATTCCTGCTCGTCCTCGAGTAGGTAAATGATAAAAACAAAATTTTTGATGTGGAATGCTGCCTATCATATTCATCACATATTCTTTTCTTTTATAGCATGGACATTGGACTTGAATGATTCAAAGCAATAGTCTATAATTTGACATGAAGATATAAATACTCAAGCATGCTAACAAGCAACCATGTCTTTCAAAATATCAATGCTAAAGAAAGTTATCCCTAGCCCATTATGCTCAATCATTGATCCATTCATGAAACACACTCAAATATTAGCTACATCCAATGCACAAGTATGACAATAGTGTTCTCTAGTTGGTGCTTTATAAGAGAAGATGGAGACTCAAGTAAAAATAAAAATTGCATAAAAGTAAATAGATAGGCCCTTCGCAGAGGGAAGCAGAGATTTGTCAAATGTGCCAGAGCTCAAAGCTGAAATTAAAGAGATAAAATATTTTGAGAGGCATGCTTTTCCTGTCAACGAAAACGACCGAGAATTCTCATTATTTTCCATGCTAGACACATCATAGGCGGTTCCCAAACAGAAAGTTAAGTTTATTTCCTTTCCACCATTCTTTCACAATCCATGGCTAGCCGTATTCATGGGTGCCCTCCATACCAACACTTTCCAAGGAATTTTGTTGTTATTAATTTTGATTTCATTGTGGGACTGGGCATCCCTATTACCAACCATCCTCTCGTGCAATGACAAGTGAATAAACACTCATCGTGAGAATAACACACCTAGCATGGAAAATAATGGCCATCCCCTACCGCTTCATGAGCGGTACGGGCACACAAAACGGAAAAAATATTTTGAAAATTAGAGTTGGCACACGCAAATTTACTTGGAACGGCATTGAAATACCGCATATAGGTAGATATAGTGGACTCATTTGGCATAACTTGGGTTTAAGGATTTTGGATACACAAGCAGTATTTCCGCTTAGTACAAATGAAGGCTAGCAAATAGATTGAGAAACAACCAACCAAAAAACGAAAACGGTCATAAACATGCATTGAACATAACTAACACCGAATAATGCACCATAAGTAGGATATAATTTCTTTGCATAACTATTGACTTGATGTGCCTGCATAGGGAATCACAAACCTTAACACTAATATTCTTACTAAATCACAATTACTCACTAGCATGACTCACATAGTATCATTTCCATATCGCAAAACTATTGCAAGGAATCACACTTATCATATCCAATGATCTATATGAAAGTTTTTATTATATCCCTCTTGAATATTCATCACTTTGGGACCAAATTCATATCTTCTGCAAATTACCGTTACTATCATCAACTCTCAAAAAGATTTAAGTGAAGCATGAGAGTGCAAATATTTCTTCAAAATTTCAATCTTATCAATTCTCAAAATAATATAAGTGAAGCATGAGAATTCATTTCTTCAAAATTTTAACCAACTCTCAAAATAATATAAGTGAAGCATGAGAGTTTATTTCTTCATAATATAGCCACCACCGTGCTAAAAAAGGTTTAAGTGAAGCACTAGAGCAACTGCCTAGCTCAAAAAATTTAAGTGAAGCACATAGAGTATTCTAACAAATGATGATGATCGTGTGGCTCTCTCAAGATAGGTGTGTTCAGCAAGGATGATTGTGACAAACTAAAAAGAAAACAAAGCAAAGACTCATATAATACAAGACGCTCCAAGCAAGACACATATCATATGACGAATAAAAATATAGCTCCAAGTAAAATTAACGATGGTTGATAGAAGAAAGAGGGGATGCCTTCCGGGGCATCCCCAAGCTTAGACGCTTGAGTCTTCCTTGAATATTACCTTGGGGTGCCTCGGGCATCCCCAAGCTTAGGCTTTTGTTACTCCTTATTCCTTCATCCATCGTGATCTCACCCAAAACTTGAAAACTTCAATCACACAAAACTCAACAAAACCTTCGTGAGATCCGTTAGCATAACAAAATAAATCACTACTTTAAGTACTGTTGCAAACCCATTCATATTTTATTTTTGCATTATACCTACTGTACTCTAACTTCACCATGACTTATACCCCCCGATACAATCCATAGATTTATCAAAACAAGCAAGTAGTGCATCAAAAATAGAATCTGTCAAAAACAGAACAGTCTGTAGCAATCTATTTAAAATTCATACTTATGTAACTCCAAAAATTCTGAAAAATTAGGACAACGTGGGCAATTCATATACCAATACTGTGTAAAAAATTCAGATTTTTCTGACGCTCCAGTACAGAAACAAAATTCGGACACTGGACGCAAAACTTTCTGTTTTCCAAACAGCATCAATTATACGGTGATTGGAGAGTTACGATATGTAATTTCTTGTAACTCCCCTTTTGAATATTTCCCACCGTTGATTTAACATGTTAACTAAAAATATTAAGTTTAATTAAGAAGGGTATTATGGTCCTCCGTGATTTTTTTTTAGAAACTTTGTGAATTCGTTCGGTCAATCCCTCGCATCTCGCCTAATCTATCTCGCGAGAGGGAGGCGCCTGGTGGCGACGACGCCAGCGCGAGGTCGTGTTGGCAAAACCCCGGCCGGGCTTGGTTGTAGCGGCCGCTCCCCGACGCCCCCGCGGACGCCGGTGCGAGGTCCTGGGAGACGTCGGCGCCGCGCGAGGACCTGGGCGACGACGCCGACGCGAGGTCTTGGAGGAACCCCTGGCTGGGCTTGGTCGTAGTGGTCGACCAATGGAGCAAAGTACCTCGCCCCCTGCCCTCATCTCTTCCTTCCCTCCCTCCCTGCAGGCGGCTAGCCGGTGACTAAACATTCAATTATTTCTGTTCTAGTGCGCACGAAATAGAAGGTAAACCACCATTGAGATCTAGGGCTCTGAAATTTTCTGATTACGATGAGTACATCGTCCAGGAATAGGACAACACCAAAAATTTATTGGATTCAGACCTGTAGTGTAATCTCTGATTCTTCCCATGTAGATGTTGGGGAGGATGGTCCTTCCGTTGTTGAACAATTATAAACTACGTAGTGTGATCTTCTTCCCACGTGGTGTAATCTCTGAATCTCTGAATGATGTTGGTTTATGATAAGATGATAATCTACGTTGAACAATGATGCTAGTCTGAATCCAACGTTGTGTAATCTCTGAATCTTACCATGTAGATACATATATATCATTGTGCATTCCTTCCAATGTGCTACAAACCCAGATTAATTTCTTCTCTGCGCCTAAAATTCCTTCTGCTTGAGCTGCCAAGGAAGAAGACAGATCACCGAATCCATTGAATGTTGTCCTGTTAACTTGATGTATTCTACTCATGAAAATAATCTCTCCTGTCCAGACCTGTCACACGCAATAGACCATTGCTATTAGTAAAACACAACTAATCATAACTCATAAATAATTAGATCGATCTGCTAGTGTATCGCTTCGTTGCTATAACTCATTCCCCTTTGCAAGTCTCTTGACCAAATGACTAATTGAGAAGTATCTTGGATGAAATTGGGGACCGTTTTTCATTGGTTCATGACGTGAATGAATCAATGAAGTAGCTGTTTTTCGCTGGTGATTGTAGCAGCAGTGTTGGTCCTCAAGGTAAATTTCATTTTCTTGCTGTTGATGAAATCAATAAGTACATGTTGGTTGGTCGACGCCTCTAGTTTATGTCCTCGTTATGCTGCTGATATGGTGCCATGTCCTTTGGTGGTATATATGGGGGGGGGAAATAGTGCTTATGTTGGTATGAACTACATAAGGATGATCCTTTACCTCTACACGATAGACTATTGACTAGCTCAGTTGCTAATGGACTTTTTTGCTCTTTATTTCTGTTTTGTGCTGCTGCTTCCCAGTGTGCTTTGAAAATTCAGCAATCAAATCCTGTGCTAGTGAGAGAAATAGGAAGGATAAGGACAGCAGCGGTGGCATTCCTCCTTTAATTTATTTGACCGGATGACGGTATGATGTTGTGGTTTCTTTGATCCTGGAGAAGGCACCTCAATCTTCAGTGAACGCGATCTTGGAGAAGCTGCCCCGAAGCCTATTGTAGCGGCATTCTTACCAGCAAAACCAAAAGAAATAACCGAGTCTACTGAGATTATGTTTACTATATTCTGATCCTCCTAGCCTTTGGACATGCCTATATTCATATGCCAATATTCTTGTACAATTGGCTGTGTTATATCACTATTTAGTAGTAGGAGACTTCTTCTGTTTGGCCTAACAGCAATTTCACGTTCTTTCTTTTTTAAATTGATTGTTGACAGTCTGATAATAATAGGAGATTTCTTCCTACTTGGCTCACAGTCCTGTCTATTACTTGTTGCTATTACTTTGTCATGGAAAATTTTGCTGTAACTGTAGTAAAAAGCTCTATTATTTTAATTAGTTTGAAATTGTGAACAAGTTGTTAAAGCAGTTAGAATCATGTCAATTTTTTTGTTGTCGCAATAACGTACTGTTCAAATGTAACAACTCCACGTTTGGTTTCCAGACAATGTTGATTTGGGAACTGCCTGTGGTAAATACTTCTGTGTCATCTGATGTGTTGTAGACTGTAGTTCTTGCTGGGCTTGATTTGGAGCTGAAACTTCAGTTCTAGAGCTCCAAAGCAACGCTGTAAGGTGCTCACAATTTTCTTGTGGATATGGGCGGGTCTTAGAGCATTCTGAAGTTGAGCCGTATGGCTCTTCTCTTGAAACTAAATATGTGAATTCATATTGCATGAGATCTATTTTCCTAGAATAGAAGAAAACCTATAGGTTGACGCTAAATATTCCATAAAAAAACCATATTTTGACTGTGCTTCAACTATATCAACTGTACTTGAACTGTTAGATAATCATTGTCGATGATAACATCACAGTTCCCACCGCTATTTCAAAACCGTAAATGAAACCTTAGCTTCATATGGCTTCTCCATGAAGAGTACGTTGCACAACACTGGTTTGGACTGTTGCGGCATATGCAATACAAAAATAGTAAAAGCCACTATTTAGAATTCCCATAGGCTTTCTCATCATGCAGCTCTAGCCCATGGTGGCCCGTGCGCCAAGACGTAGTTGCCGGCGGCCGGACAGACTCATCCATGGAGGGCACGCGCCAAGACACCGTTCCCGGCGTCCCGCGGACTCCTCGTCCACGGCAGCCAGCGCGCCAAGACGGCCGGGCAGACTCATCAATGGCCCGTCGTTCTGCACTCGGTCATAGATTCTCACACAATGCAAAAGAAAATTTGACGGCCAGCTCTTCATTACGTTGTAGAAGATGATCAAATGCATAGGTTGTGAATTCATTATGAGTAAAATAAACAGGTACCAAATGGTCTCTATGGAGTACATGAGAAGTGGTACGTATCGCGCTTCCACGACCTGAATTTTCATGCTTCCAGGTAGATAGATTACTCCAAGATAAGTAACACAGAATTGATCCACGGATGGTGTGCCATTGTCCAATTCATTGCGTGTTGGCGTGCTACCGTTGACAAGGACTCTGCCCAGCCGCCGGGGACGATGTCTTAGCACATGCCCGCCATCAAGGAGGAGTCCGCCCGGCCGCCGCCGTTGACGTTTTGGCTCGTCCTGATTTGTGTACCAACGAAGGCGAAAGGAAAGGGATAGGTATCGGGAATCTCCAATGAATGAGACCCGGTCTCAGAGAATGTTTTTCCATAGTTGACCGCTTCGAAGGCAGGATAGAGGAACGAGGAAGGGATGCATCAGATACATGTGGTTAGCAACGGGGAGGGACTAATCTGTAACATATGGACCGTGGGATTAAATCAGTATGGACGGATCACGAGTGGTCTGAGGATTGGTTCTAATCAGTACACTCGCCTGATCTACCCTCAATTTTTTTTGCCTGATCTACCCTTTAAAAACCTAAATGGTCCCACCAATATTTTGTACCGGTCCCACCGTTACATGTAATTTCCTGTAATTTTAGTTTCGTAACTCCTAATTTCTCACCGTCGGATTAGGGTGGATGGACGGCTCCTAAAAATCACCATAACAGTTGTAATTATACTATCTTCCAAATCATCCTAAAGGTATTACTTGGCACAAACACAAATTAAAAACACAAAATCACAATCACAACATTAGCATAATTGTGAAAACACACAATAAATTATTTTATTCATTGGGTTGTCTCCCAACAAGCTCTTTCTTTATAGCCATTAAGATAGGCTTGAGATTTCAATGATGCTCACATGAAAGATGATAATTGAAACACAAAGAGAGCATCATGTAGCATGTGAAAAACACATTTAAGTCTAACAAACTTCCTATGCATAGGCATTTTATAAGCGAACAAATTATCAAGGCAAGCAATTTTTAGCATATGCAAAGGAGAAGAATAAAACATTGATGATTTCAACATAACGAGAGGTAATTTAGTAACATGAAAATTTCTACAACCATATTTTCCTCTCTCATAATAATTGCATGTAGGATCATACTCAAATTCAATAATATAGCTATCATAAACAATACTCTCTTTATGATCCACATGCATAAATTTTTTATAATCTTCCGAAATAGTGTGATTAGCATTAACTAAAGTTATGACCTCTCCAAACCCACTCTCATCAAAAATTTCATAAGATTGAACATTCTCCAAATATGTGGGATTCTTTTTACTTAACGTTGACGCTCTTCCAAACCCACTTTTAGTAGTATTACGAATTTTATTATTAATAACATATTCATCATGAGGCTTAAATGAATTTTCAAGATCATAAGAAGCATTATCACCCAAATTATGATCATTGCAATAAGTAGTGGACATAACAAAATCATCATCCCCAAGATTGTAGTTTTGCATATTATTAGCATAATTGACATTAATGGAATTTATAATAACATTATTGCAATCATGCTTTTCATTGAAGGAGCTATCATGAATCACTTTATAAATTTCTTCTTTCAACACTTCATCACAATTTTCCGGTTCATGATTTTCAAGCAAAACTTCATAGAGATAATCAATTACACTCAACTCACTAGCAATTGGTTCATCATAATTGGATCTTTTGAAAAGATTAGCAAGTGGATGAGGATCCATATCAATAGATTTCTAGCAAGCGAAGATGCAAGCAAATAGAAGGCACATGGCACACAAACAAAGATAGCAACTGAGCAAAAAAGGCAAACGGAAAATATTTTTGTATTTTTGTGAAAACATTTTAGAAGTGGCAGAGATGAAAATGAGAGGCAAATAAAGTAAATGCAAGGAGATGAGAGTTTATGCAAAGGTACTTGATAGATGTTGATGATGTCTCCCCGGCAATGGCGCCAGAAATTCTTCCTACTACTTGTAGCTTGCGTTGGTATTTTCCCCGAAGAGGAAGGGATGATGCAGCACAGTAGAGATAAGTATTTCCCTCAGTTATGAAACCAAGGTTATCGAACCAGTAGGAGAATCACGCAACACCTCGTTAGCAACACCTGCACACAAACAACAAATCCTTGCACCCAACACAAACGAGGGGTTGTCAATCCCTCGGCGGTAAATTACAAGATTAAATTGTATGTGATAGATAGATAGATTGAAACAAAAATACAAAATAAAAAAATAAAAGAAAATGGCAGCAATATTTTTAGGGTTTTAGTAATATGATTTAGATAGACCCGGGGGCCATAGTTTTCACTAGAGGCTTCTCTCGAGAAAATAGCATACGGTGGGTAGACAAATTACTGTTGGGCAATTGATAAAAAAACAAATAATCATGACGATATCCAAGGCAATGATCATGTATATAGGCATCACGTCCAATACAAGTAGACCGACTCCTGCCTGCATCTACTACTATTACTCCACACATCGACCGCTATCCAGCATGCATCTAGTGTATTAAGTCCATAAAGAACGGAGTAACGCCTTAAGAACGATGACATGATGTAGACAAGGTAAAATCATGCATGAATAAACCCCATCTTTTTACCCTTAATAGCAACGATACATACGTGTCATGTCCCTTTCTATCACTGGGATTGAGCACCGCAAGATCGAACCCATTACAAAGCACCTCTTCCCATGGCAAGATAAATCAATCTAGTTGGCCAAACCAAATCAATAGATCGGAGAAGAAATACGAAGCTATAATAATCATGCATAAAAGAGATCAGAGAAGACTCAAATAATATTCATGGATAATCTGATCATAAACTCACAATTCATCGGATCCCAACAAACACACCGCAAAAAGTGATTACATCGGATAGAACTCCAAGAACATCGAGGAGAACATTGTATTGAAGATCAAAAAGAGAGAAGAAGCCATCTAGCTACTGCCTATGGACCCGAAGGTCTGTGGTAAACTACTCACGCATCATCGGAAGAGCAGCAAGGTTGATGTAGAGCCCCTCCGTGATCGATTCCCCCTCCGGCGGAGTACCGGAGAAGGCCTCCAGATGGGATCTCTCGATAACAGAAACTTGCGGCGGCGAAAAAAGTATTTCGTGGACTCCCCTGAGGGTTTCTGATTTTTTCTGAATTTATAGTGGAAGAATTAGGTCAAACGGAGCTGGGGTGGGCCCACGAGGCACTAGGGCGCGCCTGCCCCCCCAGGCGCCCTGGTGGCTCGTGGCCACCCCTTCTGGCGTCTGGTCCTCTCTCGAAGCTTCTAGTGTTTATCTTGCCCAATAAAAAATCTCCAAAAAGTTTTGTGGCATTTGGACTTCGTTTGGTATTGATTTTCTGTAAAACAAAAACAGGACAGAAAACAGCAACTGGCACTGGGCACTAAGTTAATAGGTTAGTCTCCAAAAAATGATATATAATTGCTATAAATGCATATAAAAACATCCAAGATTGGTAATATAACAGCATGGAACGATAAAAAATTATAGATACGTTGGAGACGTATCACACATCAAGATCGGCATATCTCCTACAGTTCCTGGGGTCGAAGAAGGAGCAGTTCAGAGAGGTCATCTGGCAGGCTTGGGCGCCGGCAAAGCTCAAGATCTTTGCCTGGTTACTGAACCAAGACCGTCTATGGTGTAATGATCGCCTGCAGCGTCGCGGCTGGGAGAACAGTTATTTCTGTCAACTATGCATGAGAAACTTGGAAAGTTCAGATCATCTCTTCTGGCGCTGCCACTTCTCTCGCTCGGTATGGAGCAAAATGGCAACCCGGCAGGGCTGTAGCGCGCTCTATCCAAATTCATGGTCTGAAGGCAAAAATGCAGTGGAGATTATGACGGCCATCATCGGGAGCACTGAACCATGGCACAGAAAAGGGATCAAGTCGATCGCCATGCTCGCACTATGGGAGCTCTGGCAAGAAAGAAACCGCTGCATCTTCAGAGACAAGACTGCAAATGACAGAGATGTACACCAAGAGATCAAGTGGGTATTCACTCTCTGGAGGCAAGTAGGAGTCAAATGCATCGAGAACCCCTTCGGGGATCCGCCGTGAGAATATTAGCTTGAGGGTTGGCCTACGGGCATGCACCTTTTTCTTAATTCTTCTTGCTTTCTTCCTTGATCTCCGGATCTCCACCTTTGTAACACTTTTAACGCTGCTCTCTGCTATCAATCAATGAAATGCCAGCAAGGCTGGATCTTCCAAAAAAAACCCGAAGAAATCGGGTAGTTTCATCGATCAGAAAGCTGAGAAGAGAAGACGAGCAAGAGGAGAAAGAAGGGATTTGGTTTTGCGCTACTACGCTAATGGTGGAACTGTACTGGCTGCGGGATGTGGTGTTGCACAGGCTGAGGGCGGCGGAATCGCTCCAATAGGCAGTGGAAGATGGTCGGCAGTAGTGGCGGAGCTTCATGGGGCCAAAGGGGGCCATTCCCCCCCCCCCCCCCGCTATTCTAGGAAAACTCTTAAGTGTACCCCTAATATTATTAGGTTTGAATATCAAAGATTTTCCAGAGTAATGCATAACTTATCTTCTTCACCCCCTCAACTCTGATTTGCCCCCTCAACAATCTTCATCAAGCTCTGCCACTGTACTCGGCAGGTAAGCACAAAAGATCCCAAGCAGGAAAGAGCAAATAATGAAAGCATAAAATGTTTCAGTTTTCAGGGTCGTAGTTCCCATGGTTGTGGTTGTGGACGACGCATATGAATTGGGGAGGATGATCATCTGCTTAGATCCTCCCTCTTTATATAGGCACGGTAAGGAGGGATGGTCTATCCAGGGCGAAGTGTAGGCCTAATCTGCATAGACCGAGGTACAAGGAAGTAAGATCCAGGGTGTTGGTCATGCTTCTTTCAATAGTAGCCGTGCTTCCTTCTGATGACGAACTTGCTTCCTTCTATCCCCATGGACCATGGTTAGCTGCATAAAGAAAGAGTGGCATGGATGGAACGGCACTGCAGCAACAATGCACCATTAGTCGAGGGCCTCCTTGACAACAAAGTAGGTTAGTTGGGTATATCAAATTAAACCTAGCTCAATGGAGGACGTGAGGCATCGTTTCCTGCAGCCGGTTGGGTGTGCTGCCGACGATGTCGATAAGGACCCGCCCTCGAGGCGAAGGAACCAATCTCCGGTCGCTTGGTGATTCTCCGACGCCTATTGAGCCTCCCTGCTAGGATGTGCATCGTAGCCTCCTACTAATCAAGCACATAAAAATCAAGAATAAGATAATCCAATCATTGTGAGGTGAAAAGGAAAAAACAGTAAGGAAGAGGAACACACATGTCAACTTCTGTTTCCGTGGGGGTGGAAGGCAAAGGAGATGGGGGGTTCGACCCCCTAAGAGCATCTACATCCGGATACAGCAAATCCGACCCCTCAAACGCCCGCGGCCAGGACCGGCAGTGACCGGGCAGCCCTCAAATTTCCGTTTCTGCATCCGAATACCTCATACTTCAATCCTCAAAAACATACAAACCATGCAAAACAAATATCTATGTACTACGTAGACCAACTAAACCTACGCTAGACTACTCGTTGTCGGAGATGTCCACTATCTCCGTTCCGGGCTCCGGGTACATGGGCGGCAGACGCAACTCAGGCTCCGTGGTGGCCTCTGCGGCGGCCTCCACCTCCATCTCCGCTTCCACCTCGTCCAAAAGCGCGTCGGTCTCTGCCTCTTCTTGCCGGATGAAGCGTCAGTTGGACTTGACATACGCCTCGTCTTGGATGGACTCTAGGATGGTGGTCTGCTCCGCCATCTCCGCCGCTTGGGTGACCTCGTACTCCGCCACGGCGTCCTCCATGGTGAAGCCCACAACCGGCGTCGTCTCCTCCTCCTCTGGATCCGCCCGCTCCATGGGCTCCGGCTGTTGCTCCCCCTCCTCTTCCTCCTCCTCCGGCTCCGGTGAGTCCAGAGGCATGCCGACTGAATGTGGGCGCCTCGCCTCACATGGATCTCCTCCTCAATCTGGAACCGGCGCTCCGGCGTGAGTATAGCATACGTCGTCTTATTTTTACGTGCCATGGCGAAGCCGAACAGCGTGCGAAGAGTGAGGTGGAGCGGGAGAGAGGTGGATGAGCTCGGGCTAGCAGCGCAGAGAGGGAGGAACTGGATGTGGCTAGGGTTGGGGGACGTCGTCCGACTTAAATAGCCGGACCTTGGCCCTCACATCCCACCGGAGGAGACGACCATTGGACCGTCGGGTTTCCAGGTGTTTTTGAGTGGGACCCCATCGTCAGTCCGACGTGGCGGACGCACCCAGGCTTCCCCATATCCGTCCCAGATTTGGGTTGGATATGAGGGGTGCCGGTCAGCCCGGTTTGAGGCGCCCGTCTGGGTCGGGTTTTTTTGACCGGTCACTGACCGGGCCGTCCACCCGGGCGTTTGAGGCGGGTTTGGGATGCCTGGCTGTAGATGCTCTAACGCCGGGATGGCGCACCAACATGGTCGCCCGGGCCGGGTCGCATCAGTGGAGAGAGAGGGGTGGGGAGGAGTAGAGGAACGAATCTGGGTGGCGAGATGGCTGATCCACTGCTATGGCCGACGACGAGGTGTGAAGGAATCTGGTGATGTGCTCTGCAATCGGAGAGGATGTCGCTTTGAGGTTGACGGCAAGGTCGGGTAGGTGCGGGCGACGTGAGAGAAGGAGAGGATTCGGGAGGGATATCCGGGCGAGTGGTTAGGAGGGATTTAGGGATGGATGCGGGCGGTTTGCTACGAGCTGACAGTTTTTTATTTTGTTTGCAAAAACATAACGATGGTGGACCGCGAGATTCAACTACAATCAACGGCGGTGCATCAGAAATGTTTCCCTTTTCCCAATATGTGTTGACGGTCGGAGCGGTAGCTGTTGCCTGTTGGTCACCCCTTTATGATATGATTGTAGAGCCAGCTAGTAGGAGGACTAAGAGCATCTACAGTCGAACTTGGCAAATCCGCCCCCCTATATGCCCGCGGGCGCGTCCGGGCGTGTCCGCGGACAACACCCACCGGCCACTCATATCTTGTGCCCGGCATCCACATATCTCAAATCTGGACTCTCGAATCCATGCGCGTCCATCATACACGCCAATGTCGCACGTAAATAACAAATGTTGGTACCAAAAATACATAGGTCTTACATAAAATTTATTTAAGTGCACAACTCAAACATTAGCTCTTTGGTTTCCATTGTGGGTCAACATATGCTCCACAAGATCATTGAGTAGCTGCGCGTGCACCTGATGATCTCGAAGATTCTGATGCATCTGCAGAAAGTTCATAAGCTGAGCTGCATCTTAATCTTCCGGGATTTGAACTTGTTCTCCAGGTGCTTCAAAATCATTGATTTGGGCTACACCACCACCCTCATCCTCGACAATCATATTGTGCAAAATAACACAACATGTCATGAGCTGCCACAAAGTTTCTGATTCCCACATCATTGCAGCTCCACGAACAATTCCCCAATGAGCTTGAAGCACTTTGAATGCCCTCTCCACATCCTTCCTAGCTGCTTCCTGCATTGTTGCAAAGTGGCTTTGTTTGTTGCCCTGTGGTTCGGATATGGTCTTCACAAACGCCGCCCACTGAGGATAGATGCCGTCGACAAGATAGTATCCCATGTTGTACTCACGGCCGTTGACAGTGTAGTACTGTAGTTGCGCGGTGGCAATTCCCCATTGCAAAGCCTCCTGAACATCGGAGATCGTTGAAGCACGTTGATGTCGTTGTGAGATCCCGGCATTCCAAAGAAAGCATGCCGAATCCATAAGTCATGTGATGCCACCGCTTCTAGTATGATGGTGGCCTCTTTAGTGTGACCTTGATACATTCCCCGCAAACCTTTGGGGCAGTTCTTCCATTGCCAATGTATGCAATCAATTGATTCGAGCATTCCTGAAAACCCTCTGGCATCTCCAATAGCCAACAACCTTTCTGTGTCCCGCGCATTTGGTTCTCTCAGACACTCTGCTCCAAACACCTGCACCACGGCGCGGGCAAACACCTGCACCATGGCGCGGGCAAACTTGACAGTAGTCCATTTCCTCTTGCATGCGCATGAGCATGATCGTGTCCACTTCTTCGTCTGAGTCCGAGGAATCGAAGAACTCATCTTGAATCATTTGATCAAGCTCCGTCGGTCCATACTCCTCGTCCGACGAAGCATCGGAATTCATCGTTTTCCTTAATAAAATCACAAAAAATCCGGCCAGACAATGTGTCGAACACATAGAGCGCAAGGCGGAGCCAGAGAGTTGTCGGACGTACCGCAGTGGCGTCCGGGCCGGCGACGACGTCCCCGGCGGCGAGGACGGGAGAAAGGACTGCTCTGCCGGTGCTGGCAGTGCAGAGGCTAGGAACGGCTGCGGAGCGCGCGCGGCGGCGGAACGGCGAGACGGACGTTGAGGAGGAAGAAGAGAGGAGAGAGCAAATGGATCCGGCATGTCGAGGGGGTGGATTTGGTGCATTTTCAGGTGAGGTCGGGCTGTCGGGTCCGATGTGGCGGACGCGCCCGGGCGACCCCATATTTGGGCTGGATATGAGGGGTGCCGGTCAGCCCTGTGTGTTTGAGGCCCGTTTAAGGCGCCCGTCTAGATCGCATTTTCGTGACCGGTCAGTGACCGAGCCGTTTGTCCGGGCGCTTAAGGCGGGTTTGGGGCGCCGGCTGTAGATGCTCTAACCTTTCTTTGCTATCTACAGCTATTACGTTTTGAACATTGGTTGGATCTTGCATATTTATTTATTACTGTTTCTTCCTGCCACTATTTGCTGGACATACATATCATTGTGATTATATCGATTTGATCTTAAAAACATTCTGAAGGGCCGTTTGGTCCAATAAATATGCCAAGTTGACATGGTTTTGGCAGGGACGTGGATTTTCACATGATATATCAGTCTAGTGTGGTGACAAGACATGTTTATTTTAATGGCACTCCATGCAGCATGTTCTCCACGCAAATTAAGCTATGTGTTTTTGTTGTCTGGAGCAGAGGATAGCGCCCCCGGTCATCGCTTTATGGTCTCAAGCATAGCGCCGCAGATTCTGAAGGACTAGGGGGTTGGGGCGCCACCCGGTGGCGCCTCCTGAGAGGAAGTTTGTGCGGTGCCAGATTGACAAGCGACCCTTCCACCCCTTTTCTTTAATTGCTGGCGATCATGCACATATAAGCAAGGAACTTGCAATAGAATTTACAACTGATAGCAAAACAACCTTTGAACAAACAACAATATTTTAGAGACCTTGATCCCATTGGGCGGTGGATTATTCCCAACCAGATTAAACACTATATCATACGAATAACAACAGAAAATTGTAAAACCAATCTGGCATGGAACCAATTGTAGACTTGAGGGGTTAGCAGGTTGAAGCTCGGCCAGTAGTGGAAGTTTACGATGACACAGCAGTTGTTGTATTTGCTCCTCCTGTTCACCGGCTGAAACTCTGCTAGCAGCGGATGTTTACAGTGATGCAAGAGATGCTGTCTTTGCTCCTCCTGTTCACCGGCTGCTCCGATGCTTCGCAGCTGCCTGTCCATCCATTTGGCGTCATTGATCTCATCAACAGCCTCTTGGTTTGGTCATCACCTGAATTTGCGTCATACTATTTTTGTTACTGTCATTTGCGTAATGTAAACTTATAGCTGATGCAAATAATGAATGTTTTCTATTAACACCCTATCTGAAACAAAGCTAACTGTAATAAATTAGAGAAGACAAATCAATAGTTTTCAGTGATGTTATCAAAGAATTATAAAATGTTATTGACAGCATACATCATAGACTGCATTGATATTCATAATTATTTCAGTGATGAACTGAGCTTTATTTACATATTATATATTTTTGTCTTTCGCCAAACTTTAAATGATATAACCTTGGCAAGAGGTA
Organism: Elymus sibiricus; assembly: GCA_039707655.1. Lineage (NCBI taxonomy): Eukaryota > Viridiplantae > Streptophyta > Magnoliopsida > Poales > Poaceae > Elymus > Elymus sibiricus. The sequence goes on from CM077668.1 coordinate 347,085,498, forward strand.
TCCCTAAACCTGCACAACCTCAGGTTGTAGTTCTGCCCGATCTATCTCCTCCAACACCCATAGCAGACCCAAAACCAGTAAACGGAGTGATGTATTAAGACCAGGGATAATTCTCAGGATTTTACTATTCTCTGATAAGAACAGGAGGTAACATAATTAACACTCTTACTTCTGAAATAATGGCAGACAAGTGTTTGAGAAAAGTATGAAAAAACTTACTCAATCATGTTATCCTGAGACAGTTCCTCTGCGCTGCCTGGTTGTCAACCGCCCTGGACAATTACTCTGAGTTGCCATGTTGTCTGCTCATCTTAATCCCTTCCACAAACCATTGCCTAGTCAAATTACTACATTAATGGCAAGCTTGTTTCCCTTCTTTTTCAGCCAGAAGTACTACGTATCTATTACCTGTATGAATTGTCAGCGTAGGTACAACATTGAATCAATACATAGAAACCAAAGGCTACACGAACGAACATCAAATATATTGATAAGATAAAAAAAAATTGCAACGAATCCACAACTGGTAACCATGTCTAATGAATTCTGCTACGGCTATGTACATGCTTGCCATTGATCAAAACCACAAATTCGGAAGCCTGAACTGGCCTGATGTAAGGACATTGAGGCGGCAACAAGGTGCATGCCGTCGCTGTGCCTGTTCATCCTTCTGAAGTTGTGCTCCACTCCTGCAGCCATGTCTCACCGTCTTGCCAAGCCCTGCGGGTCACCTTATTGACCCTGCCGAACCCCACCATGTCACTGCTCTCGTCGGACCTCTCCTCCGCCTCCGATGATGCCCCGTCATCCAGCTTGGTGACCCTGCTCTGCGTCCTCCCGCTCTCCGGCACAGGGAAGAAACACGCCCCGTGGTCGTCAATCCATACCATGGCGATTTTCCGAAGGTAGCATCGTCGATGGGCACCATCTGCATGAAATTGTACAACATCTTTGGGAGATTAAATCACAAATCTAGAATGACACTAAGCAACTGAGTCACATCCACATACTATCCCAACACCAGCCATATTGCAATACATTATGAATTTTGACTGTATGCCTCAACTTGAAATAGAAGATTGGACATACACCGTACAAAAAATATGTACAGCAAGAAACAGTAGACATACTCTACAGATTTCACAAGAATGATTCGATTAGTGTTTATCAAAAGTTGCTTGTACAGGGGTTCTCTTCATTTATTTAGACCAAATGTACTACATAATGTAAACTGTAAAAGAATACTTCAGTAGCTAAAATGGCCTATTCTAAACTTGACCATTGTTTTACTCTGCACACCTTACTGTAGAGTGTAGAGTTATAGTTACTACTTCAATATTCGGTTTCAAATCATAATTAGTATTGGATTCATTTCGATCATATTTGGGATGGGGTCTGATCCGAAAAGGAAAATTAGGGCCATCATGTATAGGTAAGAAAGTGGGAATGACTTGCAAAAATAAAATGGGGAATACATTATAGAAAAACCAATGAGAAATCCCGTCTCCTTCCATTTATATCCTGAATTGACAACAAATTTAGTGGAATTATTTCTTGATGTTACCTCTCTCCTTCCATTTTGCAATGCAATCAAGTGCAGACCAATCAACTGCATGGTGAAACTTGCATCTTTCAATAAACTTGCAAAATCCGGTCTTCATAACATACATCACAAATAGTTTCTCTAGGCCTCTGAGGACAGGTCATTGGCTCAGGTTCAATCTGTATTTTACAAGAGAGATATGTCAGTTTGTGTACTTCACAGTACAAATTATATTTTACAACGGAGCATAGAGCAGTGCAAATGCAACATATTCAGAGAATAGTGGTTGGGGCGCCGCCTGAGTGGAAGCTCGGCGGCGCCAGGTGGGATGCGTCCCTTTCACTCACCTATTTGTACTATGTAGTGTTATGCATTAGACTCAAAGTACAGTAATATGAAAGTATGGGTACATGCAAGTTGGTGACTGGAACAATAAAACAGAGGGGTGCAAATGCAACACATTGAGAGAATGGATCAGCCTTAGGAGGAAAAACAGTGATATCATATATATTAAGAAGCTTATATGAATGCAAAAGCAATAGTAGTTTAGAGGACTGATTATAGACAGTACCGGTGGTTCAAAAGTGACAGAATGATAGTACTTGCTTATATAAACCACCAACTGATACAGAGGATATGTCAAGAACAAATCAATAAGAGCAGCGCGTGGAACAGCCCTGTCGACTGGTTCACCTGACATACAACATCCTAATCCATGAGAATGGAGTCTCCACCTATGCGGCCTGATCAATCCCCGAAGAGGCCCCCGCTGGGCAATGGAGATGAATGGCATCTGACAAGGCAAGAACATAAAAGATGACTATAGGAAGAGGCAGAACCGAGGAGAAGAGAAGGACCAATGGGTCGCGTCACTTACCTTTTATCTGCCGACCACCGCATCAGTCGTCGCCATCGCCTTCCTCCGCCTCGCCCACCACCGCTGATCAGCACTGCACTGCACTGTCATATTCATGTCGGTACTGTAATAAAGTGAATTTTCTTCATACAGGAATGTGCTTCTGCAGCTAGCATGCATCTACAAAAGGCCCTATATAGTATATGTGATCAAGTTTACTCCTATCCGATGTCCATAATTACCATCTACTCCTTATGTTCCTAAATCTCTTAGATTCTGGCATGAACATGATACTATACTGATGTTTGGTGTAAGTGGTACTGCTTTAGAATGATAAAATAGACTGCTCTTGGTTGTTATCTCACACACTGGAATCGATTACATTATAACCCACATGATCAAGCATTCATTCATTTACTACTTTGTACTTCTGATCACCCATGCTTTATCAAACTTGTAATTCTTCTTTCTTGATCCAGAATATTTCATGGTGTCACCTAATTTATAGTACAGATTGGGTCCTCAAATAATGTAGCATCTGTAGACAAGAACAGAAGATCCTGATCTCTTTTCTCTTATCTCCTAAAGTATGACTACCACCAGCTCAGACCTAACATAATCAGATGAACTGTCCAGGCATGTGAGGTATTGAACAGGCGATTACCTTGAAGTAACTGTTATCTAACTTCATCCATTCGGATGTCCATACTGTCCACCAGGTGCACCAGGACCATTTTTCTGTCCAAGCAAATAATGGAAAAACATAGCTCACACAGGCAATGCACTTGAACATCTACATGAAGCAGTACCCACAACATCAATGTTTTGAAGTGGGTATTATAAATACTGTGTAGGCAAAAAAAAAATCATATTCCAGCTGACACCGTCAGATGTGAACAAAGGCTAATAAACAATTATACTCCAGCAATATACACTACTGCTATGAACCAGATTACATAGGTATATGTGACCTTTTCAGCTAGTAAGAAAACCTTGCTTCAATATTGAATTATTTAGGATCCCAAAAATCATTCCCCAAAAATGAATCCCTGCAAGGAGGAATATGGGCATCTGAATGCTCAGTATAAATACCAATTAGGCGACAGTAGCTCAAAGTGAATGTGCAATATGATTTAGCTCAGATAAGCAAATATAGGATGCACAGACATCTATATCTAGCACCAGTAGACAAAACATTAATTTAAATACCGGCATGCAACATTTTTAAGGCAGAAATTCTCGCTGCGTTTGTTCAGTAATCTTCATGATAGTGGAACCTGGTCCATGTGGGATAGTATGGAACAAAAACAATCTCACTGCATTTTAATGCAAGGAACTCCAATACGACAACTGGTCCATTTCTAATTCAAGTTCCCGCAAACTGTAATAAAACACTCAAGTTAATGCGTTAGGCAAACATACTATATGAAAGTAAAGCACATATTCTCAACGTAAACAAAAATTTCCATTGAAGATGAACCATCTGTATTAATTGAAAGTAACATGACACAAACCCATATATGAGACAAACCTATTAATCTTCCTGAGCTCGTCCTCCTCGCCCTTCATCCAATTATGCGTCCCTACAGCAGCAACTTAGTTGCTTCCACAAATCAAAGTGATTGAATAATTCAATGCTAGCACGAAAAGTACACTAAGGAGTTATCAGGTAACCAATTAAAATCTACAAAAGGATTACAAAGTAGGAACATGAGGTGTTGGTGGCTCACCTGCTTGAGGCCGATGAAGGACAGGTTGGACAAGGTAAAGGACAATTGGCGTCAACACCCATGGGACAGTTGTCTTCACCTGCAAGAGAGAATATAGTGGCATGGCGACCAGCAAAGCATGAGAAAGCCATCCTGATCCTTCAATTTTGAGGAGTAAATAAGTAAATGTTGCCTAATTCCTTCACAAAAGATGGTGTCGAGCTTACATAGTATACAAAAACTGATATAGCAATTTTCACTTCATAATAATTTGGTTTACCGGACAACCACATCTAAGCCATTTATTCATCAGCATCAAAGAGTAATCAATTAACACAAAAGTCACAATTTCTCAAGGCCTGCTTTCACAGAAGGGGTAGAAAGTTCAGGTCCATCAAGATTGTCTTGTTGTGCTTCACTCCAATTCAAATTATCCAATCCAGCACCACTTTGCTAGTGACCAAAATATTGCTGATTTTCCATCAAAACAATATGCAATAATAGATATACATATATATATGAGGAGCAATAGAAGAGCAACTAAAAATAGTAGCAGCAGCAGCACACATCTTGGGCTCACATATCTAGCAAAAACAACGGCACGAACAGCACATCGATCAAAATAGCAACAACACACCTCTTTGTATATGCGTTAGCATCACATACCTTCTTGAGAATCATACGTCTTGGGCTCACATAGCCTAATATATCTCCTAAATCTCTCTCAACTTCTCTCCTCTAATCTCTCTAATTCATCCCCATAGCATCAGCTAGTACAGCACTTCCTTTCCCAACCTCTCTCTTCTTCACATAGCCGTCCCAACATCGTGGCTCGACCCGCCACCCATCACCTGTACCTAGGGCTCCTCTGCATCTCGCCGCCCTGGCCCAGAGCCTCCATCCGCACCTCGGCGTCCCGTGAAGAACAGGACAACGACGCGGGGGGGGGGGGGGGGGGGGGGGGGGGGGTGCACGGCGGCGGCGGCCAGTGACGAGGGCGAGATGCACGAATGGCGGCAGGATCCGGCCCTGCTGCTCGATCTGGGACGAGGAGGTTAACTGGCCCGTGCTCTGTTTTTTTTCGAAACGGAGGCAAAAGATTTGCCTCATCCATTAAATAAGGAGAAAATAGAGTTTAGAATATTACAAAACACCCACAAAGCAGCATGACAACTACTCGCCCGATAACAAGTTCCCTAGTTTCTTAGCGCCCGCGGTAACCCAAAGCTTGGCCTCCGCGCCCTCGGCGCGTCTCTTGAGGCGAGATTGTGCGCACTAATCAAGCTGCCGCACTTGTTAACATCTATGTATTATAGGATGCATAGTTTAGTGAAAAAAGAGGCAGTCCAGACAAGCAACAGTGGTATGATAGTGGTTAAAAGATAAAATAAATGCATTATTACTTTTAGCCTTGCATTATACAGAACACACAAAAGTGAGACGACGAAATAACACTATGGACGAATCAAAGAAAACATGATTGCGGTCTAGCCATGCTAGTTCATCAGCGACGTCTTCTACACAATTAGACCTTACTGTGGATGCTGATTACCCTTTGACTCTGCTTCCTCTTTGACAGTGAGAAACAAATGGCAGCAAGTAACACCAGTTCCAGCTTTTCAAGATCATTTAGCATACTTTGAAGAAGAAACTTGGCTAAAATATTGTATCCATCACCCCGTTGGGGCAAATTTTGGTTGAATGCTGCAACAGCCAGTTAATGAATTTCTCTATGTACTATCATGACTCTGTAGGCGCATCCAAATCTGTATAATAGCAAAAGAGTAATATCGGCAAGAGAATATGGTAGCAACATGTAGTAATTAAAGTGTCATACATCAAAAGATACTAACTAAAGTGTATCATGCTGAACTTCATGAAAGAGTGAACTTTGTTTCCTAACAAACCTTCCTGGAAGAATTTCAGCAAAATAGAAATCATACCATTTTTAGCTTCTTTAGAGGATGTAGTTGCTACATAGAAGTTGAGATTATTCCCATTTAATAATTCAGAATCCTACACCTGCAGTCTACAGAGAAGAAATCAAACAATCCATATGGGCATACCGTCTAGTAGATGGTGCGCGGATCTGGAAGTAGACAAGGGAAGGGAAGTATAGAAATCCCTAGTCATGCATCTCCAAGTCCTAATAGGACATGAGTCGCCTTTCTTAACTAAATGTTTACCAGCCATCTCTACGCTGACAAATTTGACATGTTTGTCAAAACACTGCTGCAGCTGTTAATTCAGTGAAGTGACCGAGTTGTGTAAATTCATTAGTTATGTTGGGTGGTAAAGAAGTGCAGTCAATCACTCTTGAGAGCATAGCCCTTGGAATTCCTATTATGCATGCTCTATGAACCAACAGTACTACATCTCAACGTTTAGGTATTACTGTAACCAGCAAGTTCATAGCAGCTAGAACCAGTGATGACAGGTAACCTATCATAATGGTACAAAGTAAGCATCCTGAGTGTGAAACTCATCTTATCATGCAAATGAGATGTACACGGAAGTAACAGTGACCATAAAAAATCTGAAAGCATGACATAAAATGGACACAGTGAATTACTTCTGCACCGAGGAGGTAAGCCTGAACTACAGAGTGCCCAAACGGATTAATCTGCCAACCAATCCTTGGAATTTGACTAAATTCCTCATTGATGAACCTGTCCCAGTGTAGTTTGATCGATCATGTCAATGTAGCACACAGTCGCCTCGTCGACATGCACATGCCTCTATTTCTTCAACATCACAAGGAGTAATATGTCGTCATTGAAATATAGAGCAGAGACAAGATTGCCAATGCGACCTAAAAAGAAAGTTGTTGAAAGAGCTAGCCTACATGAATTCCAACCGTCCGGAGCTGACAAGCCCCTTCACCGTATCCTTAATAATGTCGTTCTGCTGCCTCCACCATCTCTGAAAAAACGCCTGCAACCAACCATTTAAGACGATTACTGAAGAAAAATCATAGCGTCAAACCCAAAAAATGAACACACATTGTAACACCATCCATTCCATTTGGATGTAGAACTACTGGTCTAGCTCCAATTCTGCAAACAGACAGTAGGGAACAGAGTTCCTATAATACTCTGACAGACATGAAATGGCTGTAAAGCAACAGAGTGGCTAAGTTTTCAGGTAACCATAATAAATTGCTTTGCAACCTCCCAATTCCACAGCTCCAAGCTGTCCAGATTGTTGGCAAACACTGACAGTCTCCTTACCTGCTCAACATAGATTAACTTGCGGTTCTCGTCCTTGAGCAGCGCCGACACAAGGAAATCCAGCACGTTCTGAACGCACGCGCCCTGTGACCAAAAAAAAGACTCATGTTCTGCTTCAACGCTAGATATCCAAACTCGACGGAGACCGGAAATGTAAATCTAGAGAAAAAAACAAGAAGGGCAACAAATCAAAGTGGGGAGGGAAATTCTCAGATATGTTGGTCAGAGCGAGTGGGATCAAATCCAAATCCAATACATAGTCAAAGTGACCAACCGAAGAGGATTTACCTTGCTTGTTGGCGACACCGTGGATCCGGATTGGAGACCCTGTGCGCCCGATTGTTTTGACGCACCTGGCGGCTGTGCTAAACAAGCAGGCTAGCCATGCTCCACCTTCATTTGATCCTGAAATCAGCATGGGAGCGTGGATCCTAATAAAATACTTTGACAACAGATATTCCCTGAATTTCTGTGAATATCCAACAATGGTAAATATTTACTAACCAAAAGAAATAGAAATTGAGACTCACCTCACACCCGAGGGAAGAACAACAGAGGCAACATATGCACTTGACGAGGAGGGGGTGGTCCTTCTGCAGATGACGACGCCTCCTTCCTCTCGCCCACGGCCTCCCGCGGCGGAGGAGGTGCCGACGACTGCAGCGGGCAGCGGCTTCTTCGGGAGGACAGCTCGTGGCGTCGCCCACCTTCTAGGTGCACGGCGGCGGCGGCCGGTGACGAGGGCGAGATGCACGAATGGCGGCAGGATCCGGCCTTGCTGCTCGATCTGGGGCGAGGAAGAGGGGAGGAGGTCGTCGGTGGTAGGGAGATGGTGAGGGAAGGAGAGAAGGGGTGGGGGGCGCCAGCTGCGGGGGAGGACGCGGGTGGTGGCGGCGGCTGCAGACGAGGGAGAGGGAGAGGAATCGGGGGATGAGGGACGGGGGCTGAGCGAACCCTTCCGCTCTTTTTTGTCCGTCCCTTCGATTGTTCTTTTTGTCGCCTAGCTAGTCCGACGTGGATGCAGCGAGCGAGAGCCCTTTCCGCGTAGCTTATTGTGTTTGACAGTGCCTCCGTCCAGAGCAAGTACAATGATGGGCTATAAGCCTGTTTATATGACATTTTTGTCTATATAGAGAAAAGAGACATGGAAAAAAAGTAAAAGAGTGGGCTCTTATGCAAGAGCCCGCCTCTACGCGTGCTCCTAGGTAAAATCATTTAATGAGAGGAAAGAGATAGAGAGAAAATGAGAAAAACTAGTAACCTTATAGCCAACCATATAGTCAGCACTATTGTATGAGTAATTAATAATGCTAACTCTTGATGACATGACATACTCATATAGTCAGCAGTTGGCTATACTATTAACCATGCTCATGGCGCTATGGTCGGCAGCCTTGGGCCCGCGGGAGCCACGCTGGCAGGTCCATCACGCCGTGGATAACTGTGCTATACAGTTGAGCATAACGCCCTCGGTGCAGGCGCAATGAAAAATGTCAGATTCGTGAAATATTTTCAATATGGGATCAAATCATGCTAATCTTTTGGTTAAGGGTCAAAACAGTGAATTCGAGATAAAAATATATACAAGTGATTACACAATTGTACAAGTAGGCTAGTGCCGCCGAACCCAGCTCTGTTTACTATCCCAGCTAGATAATGCCTTCAGTCACATCCACAGAGCGGTTCTGCCACCATCGTCAGCAAACAGAGTCCTCGAGATCACATACCACAAGTATGCGCGTGCATACTGCTACACCATCTCTGCACCATCTCCTCACCAGCATCCACGCCACTGGCTAAAATGCTTTACGATCCAAACATAAGTTGCGCCGGCGGGGACTCTGTCTTTAGTTGGGTCTTCCGGCACTGCAGGAACCGCACCGATAAGCTCAAACATCCTACCACGCCAGCCAGCAGCATCAGTGCTAAAACAAACAGGAACTCCCTCGATGGGAAGTGCCAGGATCATCGAAACATCTTGGAGAGTCACAGTCATCTCTCCAGTCCGGAGGTGGAAACTGTGAGCCTCCAGCGGTCAACAAGCGCGGTGATCACACAAGGGTTCATGTTTGGCGTTGACCGAGTGACAAGCTGGATGAATGGAAGGAGTCCTAGCCTCTCGACGTACTAAGTGTACCACTCATCGTATCTCATCTTATTGGATGAAGCCTCGTGAGCCCTCGGGCGCAGGGGACAAAAGACCTGCAAAAAAAAAGTTAGAACATTATAGATCCATGTAAACTAAGAATATTCAACTGTTCTAACAAATTTATTTGAGCAGTCCAATTGATAGTAACATCAATGTACTAATAAGCATGAACTAACATTATCAATATGGATTACCTGTCTCTCCTCCGCCATAAGCCGCCCACGGCGATCCTTATCTTAATGCTCACTGAGAAGTGTCATACTACATACTAGGTAGGAAGTGCGGCTTGCCGCACCCAGCAGCGTAGTCATATCCAATCCGGTAATAGTCATTGAAGCATTGTAAATATAAAAAATAGCAAATGTTGTTGTGTCTATCTTTATCTTTACCTAATAATGAAGCGCTTATTGCTTCTGGTCGTACGTCGTCAGCGTTTTTGCAGAAAAGTCCCTGACTTTTATGTAAATAAACCCGTAGTTTATGTTTAAGTGAGGTCAAGGAAATAACGATTCACTCGTCAAAGCATATGCCATCGGGGTTGACGGAATTTACAAAGCTCCTGCCACCGCTAGGTGAGAAAAACGATTCGTCCCTGGTTGTCGAACGAGCTGCCAGCGTGATTTTTTCCCAGACCCCTACGAACCCTAGCCGACGCACAAACGCCAATCCGCCGCCGGCCGTCGGTCGCTTCCCCGCGCCCCCTCGCCTCCCTCTGCTCGAGGCCTCCCCGTCTCGCGCTGCCAAGACCGACTCCTCGTCTCAGCAGCCGCCCTCACCTCACTCATCACATCAATCTCCTGCTCCCTCTCTCTCCAACCTCCCCCGCTCTCCTCTCGCATCACACACAGGCGGCGGCTCAACATATCCGGCGGGGTGTGGCGTATGTGGCATCTGTGTTGTGCTTCGGTCGGCCGATTGTGTGTGATGTGTGCGGCTGGATGTACGTCCGTGTTCAGGTGTGTGGCCCTCTACAGGCAGAGGAAGTCGATGGTTGCAGGCAGAGGAGTATTAGGATAGTTCACTTGCTCTTTGTCAGAAAAATTGATAGTTCTCTTGATTTGTTTTGGTCTGGGTTAGTACAAAAGTGCACTGATATTTGTTTTGTGCTGCAGGAGCTTCAAGACAGCAGGTTTAGCAGGGATCAATTGCAACCTTCGTCTAGCTTCTGTTCTGTGAACCAATTTGTGATGGCTTCTAAAAGTACTTGGTTGGTACAGGGCAATTTTTACACCAGAGGTATGTAATGCCTCGACCCCTCTCAAAAACAGCCCTGCTGCTTTGGTTGTGAACTTGTGGTGCGTGTGTTCCTCACAGCAGTTGTTTTTGATGTTACTGTAGTTGTGACACCACTATATGATCGATGAATTCAACCGATTTTCCTTTGTTTGCACTGTTGTATAATGAATTTGCCCCCCTCGGATCTACCCCTGTTTCAGTTTATTTTTTCTGAAAAATTGGTGCTACTTCCAATTGCTCACAATTACAGTTTGGCTGATATGCAGTGGAGTCTTTAAACCAACTACTTTGTCTGTTTTATTATGTATTTTGCATTATGTTTCAGCTAATCAGCCATACAAGCCCCTGTTTCGGTTTATTTTTTCTGAAAAATTGTTGTTACGAGCCAAGGATTGAACCAAGAAATTTAATGTTGCTGACTACATATACATATACCTGAACATGGTGGCTTGAACTTGGTTACAGTAATTCCTGGACATGATGCTGGAGTAATTCTTGAAGTTTCATATATTCTGTTCTTTCTTCAGTTATCAATTAGCATAATTGCATACACATGAATAGATATGCTAAATGCACCTAGCAAAATAGGATTAGGAGGTTTATTCAGTGGAGTGGATTAATTGGTTTTGACGTCTCTGTAATAGACACGTGTCCGTCAACTTCACAGTCGTTGTCTCCGTTGACTTCGCCGCAAGACAATCTGGCATCGCCTCCGCCGACTTTGCCGGAAGATCATCAGCCGTCGCCTAGACCTACTTTGACGCAGGTACTTTTGAAGCATCTGATGGGTCTCATCTGTTTGTCAATTAGTCAGTTTACTGTAGCAAACATAGTTGTTGCCGACTATAGACATTTGTTACATATATCTGTATAATTCTGTCTTGCTGCTCAAAACATGTAGTGGAGTGTTTAGTAGTTGGGCACATGGGTGACCAGAACACAGTATTGCAGCATATCATCTTAAATTTTGTATTTGGTTAGCACACACTACAAGAAACCCAAAGTTCCAAACACATATCTGTATCGTTGGTGATCATGTAGATGCTTGTAGGTATGCTAGGTGAGTACTAAGTGCTTGCAAGAGTGGATGAATTAGTACAGATCTTTGATACATGTAGTTTTTGGAGGCACAACTTTTACATGTCACTCACGTCCTAATTTAAAAGTAGTATGTACTATTAATTTATTTCTAATGTGCTTCATGAAGTTTTTAGTAGTTCACTATATCATGAACTACACATAGCTCCGCCGTTGATTCAGCTGTACCCCCTTGTATGGAGAAAGCTGTAGGGATGCAGGTTGTAGCCTGTAGCAGATGTGTTGTCCTTCTTTATTCAGCCAAGTGATATGCACATTACCAGTGCGAATGCTTGTATCAGCAGGTTGTATCAATATTGAATGACAATGGCTTGTTCATATCAGAGGCTTTGGTTGAGCTTTTTCCTGTTACTTTGCTTGGCATTTGGCAAGAAAGTATCCACTTTGCCATTGCCAAAAAATTCAGTGACTAATTCAGTTATGCGTTGGAAAAATAAGTGACCTTCTCAGTCATGCGGTGAAAGCATATATTGTTGAGTAAAGCTTTTCAACTAGAGAAGTGGCCTGCAATGGATATGTCCAGTTTTTAGATCAAAGCTCTAAGGAAAAGTCACTATCATAAGTTTCATAAACATCTACAAACTTCATTGTGTTCTCCTGGACTATGCACGTCTGACCACAAATAAACTAATTTTTTGTGATGTGCTTGTTCAAGTAGGAAGGGGAGGTGATGTGCGCCAGGTATGTGGTCGAGGAAGTGAACACCAGTTTCAGCTATGTAGTGTTGTCTGATGAATGAGAAAGTTTCATAGTTTATTATTAAGCTAAATCTTGGTTACACTTTTACTTCACATATATTGTTGCTTAACTCTTTTCCAAACTACATACTGTATGTGGATTTTTTTTTCGGGGATAATGTATGTCGACTTCTGAGGACAAATTTAAAATTTGTACATGAAACCTTAATTCAACTCCTACCATATAAAATTAATTTTGTGGTTTAGTTGTTTAAGAGCTCAAATATGATGTCTACAGGAACCTGAAGGAAAGCGGCAACAAAAGCAGGAACCAGAGGCGCGGTCGCGCAAGGTCGAACCAGCTACAAAGATCCTCTTCCTCTGTAGCTATGACAACTGTGGCAAGACCTTTGTTGATGTGGCTGCCTTGAGGAAGCATGCTCATGTACATGGCGAGAGGGGCAGTATGTTTTTTCAGGAGCCCGGCTATTGGAAGGTACCTCTAGCAAATATGAATACCTTACGCCTTTACCAATGCATACACTAACCGGTGGTGAACTTTCGTGTTTACTAGCATTGACAAACTTTTCAGTAATTTCATGGTTTATTTTAACGGACCTTTCTCTGTTGGGCATAGTTATTAATGGATTTAAGGCCCAATGATTTTGATATATCCATCCATCCATCCAATCCACGATTAGTGTTAATTGATTAATCCTGCACAACCAATAATTCAGTTAATTTAATCCTACTAGATATATACTCCATCCAATTCACCGTGAGAATTTTAAGAACCCATAGGCATGTCTTGATCTTTTTTCCTGTCCATGTGTAGATGTTGCTGAGGAACAAACAATGCTCCAGCTCGGTCGGATTAGATATAAGTTTGGTCTCTGCCCGAGCTCCAACTGCTGCTTGGATTTCCCTTTTTTTTCTCTCATCCAACCGCAGATACCATCTGACGCCTTTTCTTTTCGTGATTGAGTGCTGCTAATTGATTTCATCATATGACCATTGTTTCTCGGTTAGGGGCCTGTTATTATTATTTTCAACTTAACGATGCCGTGGTCGCCCTGCCGATCAAATCCCCATGCACACGCAACAGCTCAACTCCACGGTTTGTACGCCACCACCGCCGCTTAGGCAGCTCGACGGACAATTTAGGTAATGTATCTGTATAGGATAATCCTCCATTACCATGCATAAAAAGACTTTGATTTAATTTTAGTTCAGCGTGGTGATGCTCGGCATAATAAGGTGTTATGTTGTTATATTGAAATAAATGATTCAGCGGAGGAGAAGGATCTCTCTGACTGATGTTGCCTGCATCAGATACTTGCTAGCTTCCCAAACGCAGTGAGCAATGAGTACTTTCCAAATGCAGAAGTGAAGACACCCATTTTCAGAGCAGCTATACTCACATGTGCCCTGAATCATTTAATTGCTTTAATTCCTGAACAAATGTAGGTTGGTTCTCTTGCTTTTTACCATGGTAACTTTGTAAACTTCAGAAGGCCTAAATTTGGCAGCACACTCACTCGCTCAGCAATGAGCACTGGGGTCAAAACCTTTGCCATTGGCTGAAGAACATCAAGGTCTTCATTACATGATTATTAGTTTCTTAAATATTTGTACAACATCAGAGTACTTTTTAGTTACAGATTTGGCAATACCCAGGACATTATGTTTCTCCAGTTAACTATTGGCTTTCAAGGTGGTAGTGTGAGCCATTGTCGCTATCACAGGATCATGTGACTATGTATTTGGTTTTTGTCGAAATATGATGGAGATGGCTCTTTTGTAGTTAGATGTGACAGCCACTCTCATACCAAATACTTTGATGATGCTGCCTGCTGGAGAACACTATACGTGTTTTTGTTGTTTGCTACTAACGATTATGAGTGAAGATGACTGTACGTGGCATATTTATGAGTGAAGATGAGTGTACGTGGCATATGTATGATATTTGTTGTTTGATACAGTCAAAGGAAGTGATTGGCATGGTAAGTTTACGTGAGAAACAGTTTAAGAAATTGCATGGAAGATGTTTCAAGTGTTTAGTATGTTTTTTCTTTGAATCATTTGCCTTTGAAGTTTTGACATTCTGTTCTTATTATCTCCAGCTGACCAAGATGCTATCCAGTACATGTGTAGAGAGCTTGGAAACTACTGATTGCTCATGTGTAGTCCCCAAGTTATCATGGGATGTGTGAGAGAAGATTGATGAGCATCAATCCTATGTAATGTATCTTACTTTTATATATTTGTCACTAAAAAAATACTTTGTTCTTTTCTGATCTTATTTTGTATGTCTTAAGCACGTGATGTGTTGTTTTTACCGCTAAGAGATAATTTCCTCTGTAATGTGCCAATACTTGAATAATTGACTCATTTACAATCTTTTTTGTAACGGCATTGTTATATCGCAACAATAATTTGTACGTTTTTGAATTATTACGCCACATGATATTTTATTTTTTTTCCGTTGCAACGCACGGGCCATTTTGCTAGTCATAGGGGTGAGTGTATGCGCGTGTATATGAGCGCTTGCATTTGTACTGTGTTTAAAAAAAAAGTTTATATCAGAAGCATTGCATCGATACCTACACATTCAGCACATAGCAATTGGTTCAGGAAACAACAAAAATGGCAAATTGGTACAGAATATACAGCGTACAAAATAATCCAAGGATCAGCGATGAATGGACAGAACTGGGAAAGAAATTGGACGTCAATGAATTGTTTAGTGAGCAAGTAGAAAAATATAATAAACAAAATAGTTTATGAGTGAAAATTTAGTTGTTCTGACGCCATACTAAAGAGCACATATCTACTCCTAATGTCTCAGTCGGTAGCCTGATACACCGGTTTTATTTTCGTCCGGTTTTATTTTCGTCCGGTTTTATTTCGTCCCACCTCCCACCACCCCTTCCATGCTGGTTTTTTATCAATCGGTTTATTTTTCTCTCCACTCTTTTATTACAAATCAACACTTTCCTAACGTACAAAAGATTACGGATCTAACTTTCCTAACTTATTCAAATCAACTGATCCCTCTCTTTAGGAAACAAATAATAGATTTTCAGGAAACAAATAACGGATTTTAAGGAAATTTACATGTAAATTATGACAAACAAATCTAATTATGAAAGCATTATGTGTCTACTTAATTTATTACGGAATCTGTAGACTTGGTAGTCTTTGCTCCACGGTTTATTTTCGTCTGATTTTTTTTTGTCTGATTTTTTTCGTCTCACCTCCCAGCACCAATTGGTTTTTTCGCCTCCCCACCCACATAAACGAAAAACGTATGTTGTGGCTCCTCTCTTGATCGAACTACCCCCTCCATCTATTTCCTAGAGCGTAGACGACGCCGCCGCAATCGCGGAACCCTACGTCGCCAACGTCTTACTCCTCCGCCGACCGCCACCGTCGCGACCTCCGAGACCGCCGCCGCCGCCATTGTGGAGCCCCAGGTCACGGCATTCTCAGATTCCCATGTGCGGCGGTGGAGCATGCGAGGCGAGCGCTCTAATCGAATCCAGGTTCCTATGTCCGTTCATATATACTACGAGTATGATGCTGATGGATCATCTGATATAACAATCTTCATTCACTTCTGCATATGCGTTCGTTGTTATTGCGAGGGATATAATTTTTGGAGAAGGGATGGAGATGGTTGAGGTTGCTACCCATCTATGGGCTTGTCGGGTCAGACATGCCCCTCTACAGGCAGTACCTCTGCCAGTACTACATCCGCAGCAGATCGTGACGCGATCCGCGTGGACGAACATGAATGGCCGCCTGATTCCTCTTGCCCACTTGGTAATTAAACTGGAATATGACTAACAGATAGACATACAGACAGTAATTCATTCTTGCCTATGTTATTTGCTGAATAATTTAGTTTGTTCATTTCAAGTGTCTCGAGATGGAGACCAAGCTCATGGCTCAGTGCGGCCAGAGGCACAATCAATAATTGACTGACAGTGAGATAGAACTAAGCAACAAAATCAAGATGCGTGCGTACGACATCATAGCTGGAAAGGCGAATGTTCCGGCGTGTATGCCGTTGCCGCTGCTCTTGTGGTATGTTCATAATCTCGATCGATCGGTCATTTTAAACATTATTTTTTGACTTAGATTTAATTAGTAATCAGTTAGTTGTATCTGCACCACTGACTACAAAAACGATGCATGGATACTCTGACGTGTATAGCCATAGAGGCAGAGTTGATGTGCGAGCATATGTGCATGTGCGCTCGTGTGTGTTAGCAGGTGAGTTTGCACTTCTAATTTGTTGAACATTCCTATTACAAACAGAAAACAACTATTGTTGGTGATAATAATTATTGGTGAACAATGTTATTGGTAAACCTGCAAACCTGCACGCTGTCGATCTGCCTCTCCTTCTTCCCATTGCAACTATTGCTGAATAATTATTGCCATTTTATCCTAATTTATGTTCATCTATTACCAGGTTCTTTGATTGAATTCTAATTCAAACTTCTAATATATGCAATACTTTTTGTGCAATTATAAGATGATGCATACTACAACAGTGCTTTGGCCACATTATAAAAATATTAAATCCATCATTGTGGAGATATCAAAGACATAACAAAAACAAGCATCTGAACTTTTTTTTGGAATGAAACAAAGATACAGAATAACAATATCATGGGTTGGTCCAGGTATGTCACCAGTATAACAATCTGTTAACAATGGCAATTGGTACTTTTTTTAGCTACTCTGAAATGCTTCTCTATTTTAAATACCAATTGAATTGTGTCACAATCTCCCTATTTCCGCCTCACCGAGGGCTGTGGCAGGAAGGAGCCCACCGCCGTGCCCGCCGCCGGCATCGCCCATGGCCGAGAAGACCGAGGACGACGAGGACTCAGCGCCCTCAAGTACGATGGCGTTGTACCATCCTTTCTGCTGCGACTTATGTTGACAAGTTTTGAGATCGATCTCGATCTGCATATGACCGTGATCGGGAGGCGAACCCGGTTGCGCTTAGAGACACTTGATTAATGGAGATCCTCCAGCCACCGAGCTCCTGAAGGACACCTAGGTGAGAAATCCACGCTTTTCCATACCGCTTGCCGTTTAGGCCGAGCAGCCTGGTGAACTTCGACCCCATCCAACCTCATTTCGGCCACCATGTGGCTCCCCTCCCCACCTCACCCCGTCCAACATAGTGCCTTCGTGCTAAGAGTTCAAGGGACTGTCCCCTCTCACCTAAGACAAGGTACAATTTTTGATCTTTCTTACACATTTGTTCTGTTCATGTAGTAATGTAAAGGTTAGACAAGGTATGTTGGTTATGTGGGCATTCGTATGAAGTTATGTGAGCATACGCTTGGTATGAAAAGTTTTTGTTTTAGTTGATTGACATTGAGGATTAAAAACCTTAAATGCGCCATCATGTTTGTAGGCGGTGTGCTCCGGGTTTGGCAAATATTAACTAACACTACATGAACAGGAAGATAATCTTGGTGCTGGGCAAGCCTCACATAGAGGTACAATATTTTTGGCATATCAATAATCCGATTTAATTAATGTTGTTTGCTGATGTTGCTACTCTGTCTAAGTCATGAGAGAATATTTCTGGTCATGGTACAATTGGATGCAATTTTGTACGGAGGAATCAATAGTGAAGAATTCTGTCAAGCATTTAACACTGTTCTATGTGAATTGTACACTGGAAGGTAATATATGTTCTCACCAATCTCTTTCCGTATCATTGTTTTTGTTGATTGCCAAAATTCTTTCATGTATTCATGTGTTACCCAGTTGGCCGATCATTTTATTCAACACAACTTGGTGAGGGACTGGAAAACTGTAGTGGCTTTTATGAGAGCATACAATGCACTCAGATGGGAATATCACTAAATATCGGTTAGATCCCAATCATGACCTTGGCATTTCAAATTCCATCTTTGTGAAGAGAAGTTTCCCCTTCCAATAATTATGGCCACTTTGTAACGCTTGTTTGCATAATGGGTTCTAGTTGATCAAGTGTTTGGCAATATAATTTTCATACTTTGCTTTAGTTGAGCAGAGATGAAGAAGAGTAGCAACAATAGCAAGATAATAAATTGTAGTTTACAGTGATGAAATGATACATAGATGTGACCAATCAGACTTGATTTTGGACTCTAGCAACTACACTTCTAAGCGGGTATACTTGGCGTTCGATGCAGATTCTTCTTCATATATACAATTACTCTATTTGAAGGAATACTGGGATATTAAAGATAAAGTTGACTATAGGCTAGTTAGAGTTTATTGTGCAACAGAGGAACATGGCAAATTAAACCAAGTAGTAAGATATATTTAACTGTTCGCTTTAATTCTTTTGTACTTGTATAAGAAATGACTTTCATGGTGGAAATTGCTTATGAATTAGTTGAGATATGCAAGGGCATGCTTCCTGCATTTTGTTTGGATGGTACGGTGTTAGGCTCACAATGTATGGTAATCTAAATGGTCCTTTATTCAGCATACCTCTTCCTTCATTCGATTTGGCTTTCCTCTGCTGGTCATGGATTAGCAATAAAAACCCCAGAAGTAGAATATTTGCCTTTTGAGTTCTCATTGTTTGTTGTGCTTCCATTTTTACTTATTTGGTTGGGCTTGTTTGGATTCTCCACCGTGTACACCATGGGTGATGTGCTCTTCTCCATGGCCTGGGCGCTCGCTGCTGCCATCCCTTGAAAGGGATACGACCTCCACACGCACAATAAAAACCTTAGAAGTAGAATATTTGCCTTTCGAGACATCAATTTTGTTGTTCTTCCATTTTTTTCTTATTTGGTTGGGCTTGTTTGGATTCTCCACTGTGTACACCATGGGCAATGTGCTTTGCACCATGGCCTAGGCACTCGGTGCTGCCATCCCTTGAAAGGGACAGGGTCTCCATGTGCACTTCGTCGTGTGTATGAGAGAGGGAGAGGGAGAGAGAGGGAGGGAGGGGGAGTTTACATCCATGATGCCGTCTAAGCGAAATAATTTCCCTTCTTTAGAAAGTATGGCAAATTGTATTTCATTAAAGATGGCTTTGCAACAAATTGCATTAGTGAGTGGTTCATATATATTTTTTTCCAGCAAGTCATAATTTTTTTAGTTAGGATAGAAGGGTAAAAGCATTAATTGGTTGCTTCAAGAATTAATAACGGACACGATGGCGTATCAGTTGCGCATGCCCAACAACGAGCATCATATTTTGTTTCCTGGTATTGCACGACATTTAACTATATGTTACAACATCGCAAAGGCTCAGGAGACATCAGATCTGCCTTCTTGGCTCAGAGGCGTCACGGGCGACGCATGCCTCCTCCTCCTTGATGGCTATGGTGGATCAGCAAGAACACGACGTGGGGGGAGGGGGGGGGGGGAAGGTCAGGGCGGAGAGCGGGGCAGTTGGCGGGGGACTCCTCCTTGGCGGTCCGCGGGGAAGTACGGCGTGAAGGGAAGAGGGCGCCATGACGAAGGTGAGGTGGGTGTCATCCTGTTTTAAAGGAGAGGCTCCAGAGAGAAATGTTTTGCTATAGTGGAAAACTGAGCAGGAAGGGGAGGGTCCAGCAGGAAAAGGGAAGGGTGCGTCGTGGTGTGGGGTTTTTGTGTTGGGACTGCATGTTGAAGATAACATCGTGGATAGTTCGGACAACCACATTTCTCCCCACCCACCCCCCACATACAGGCTGGATTTGGGGAGCCCGGAATTTACAGACGATGGAATTTACGAAGCCCGCTGGGCGCCCGTTTTATTTCTGAACATACCCGGATGTATGAGGGAGAAATGAGTTTCGACCTTGAATTTTTTTGAGTCCACCTTGAAGACGATGTTAATAATTTGTCTGATTTATTTATATGCATTGTAGCCCGTAGCAACGCACGGGCGTTCTACTAGTTATATACAGAAGCCTAACAAAGTAGTATCTATGCAGTAGAGAAAGGAGCTCTAAATGGAGATGTGAGAAGATGAAGCAAAGAACATAAACCAAAGATCTTCGCAAAAAATATATGGTAAAACACATGTAACAGAGCTGTAGCAAACGTGTCCATAGACATAACCATAACAATAATACCGTGAAACAACAGGAATGCAAGCAAGGAGCATGCACAATTGAGTAATCAATTATCATTTTCATATAACTCAGTAGCGAAGTATACGACAATACACTCGATGTTCCATCTATCTCAGCACCAACTACGTATGAAATATATCATACTATGTATCAGCAGCCACAAAAAGGAGTGGCGACAACAACAGGTCACCACAAAAGGTAGAAGAAAGGGACCTTGTTAAGGAGACGTCTGTCAAAGAAACGACCGAGAACTAAATGAGCAGCAGCAACAAACCCGAACGATGACCCTAAGAAACCCAACAGAGCTCATAATTATACACAGTGAACAGAACTGAACCGACTATAACATAAGCACATACAATATTTAAAAAATAAACTGAAACATAAGTTAACAGAGTAAACAAAACTAAACAGAATCGGCTTTACCGGCGGTAGTAATTAACATTTTCACTACCCATTCATCCAGAGGAACACACATTTTTTCTCTACACAATAACAGGTGAAAACCAACAACAATGTATCCGTGCATTCACGAGCTTAGAACAGTAGCAGGCAAGAAAGAAAACCAGTAATGCATGAGTTGTTAAATCAATAGTAGGACATGCTCATGGTGTAGATTAGCAGGTAAGAACAGAAACCAATAACAATGCATTAGCTGTTAAATCAATAGTAGGAAAGGTAGAAGAAATCACCTAAGGAGCTGCTCCTGAAAGAAATGACCAAGGACCAAAGAAACAAGAACAACAAGAACCAACCACGCCACCAGTCAACACACACCACGGACCAACACCAAACCCTAGCCACAACACTGTGCATTCGGGAAGAAGAACTGTACATGAGCTATGGCCGGTTCACCGCGCGCAGGAAAAGCAAAGAATGAATGACAGCCGCAAGTAATCATGCGTATTTAGCCTCTTTGTTCTTGATGAAAATAAGAGACCCATAACAGCATAGCTATACCTCCACCAATAGCATGATATAACTTCGGGGGACAGCTGTGACGCCCCCGACTCAATCGTGCACTAATCATACACGCAAATGCGCATGATCAAACCCAGGGATTCACGGGAAGATATCACAACACAACTCTAGACACAAAATAAAATAATACAAGCTTTATATTACAAGCCAGGGGCCTCGAGGGCTCGAATACATAAGCTCGTTACACAATAGTCAGCGGAAGCATCAGTATCTGAGAACAGACATAACTAACAAGTTTGCCTTAAGAAGGCTGAGCAAAACAACGACAACTAGATCAAAAAGGCGCATGCCTCCTGCCTGGGAGCCTCCTAAACTACTCCTGGTCGTCGGTCTCCACGTAGTAGTATGCTCCATCGGTGTGGTAGTAGTCGTCGACGGGATCAACTGGCTCTGGGACTTCGTCATCTGATCGCAACAATCGGTTATGGGGAAAAGAGGTAGCAAAGCAACCGTGAGTACTCATCTAAAGTACTTGCAAGACTTACATCAGAACTATGCTAATCATGCATCGGTATCAAATGAAGGGCTGTATCTGTGGACTGGACTGCAGAATTGTCAGAATAGAGAGAAGGCCTAGCCTATCGAAGACTAGCATCTTCCAGCGTCTTGCAGCAACAGAAGAGAGTAGAATAACATAACATGTAGTAACAAATATATATTAGTAACGCGCAGAGATCCTTCCTCGACCCCCTGCGAGAAAGCGATCCCGGAGCCATCATATCAGTTTAGTGTCACATGTATCCAGTTCTAGTTGTAGTAGATCGGGATACAACTCTGAGCGTCCTGTTACCGTGGACACGGCTATTCGAATAGATTACTTCCCTGCAAGGGTGCACTACTGTTACCCAACACGCTCGATTAACTCTGGCCGGACACACTTTTCTTGGTCATGCCCGGCCTCGGCTGATCGACATGACGTAGTCCTACCTAGGCTCCGCAGAGAGGTCCCCGCCGGTCTACATCCTAAGCGCTCAGGGGTCTTGGGCTCATCGCCCTTCGCACTCCGGGTCGTTGTGAGGACAGTGGATACCAGCGCCACCTCTCTCCTGGATGGCACGATCCGACCGTGCCACAATGCTGAACTTGACGTCTGACAGAGCTTTCGACTGATACATACGGCGCCGAGGGCCCCATTAAACCATTATCCCGCGTGGTGGTAGTGCGTATAGGCCAGTGGCCAACTCAGATCAAATACCCAAATCCGTTAAGCATGTTATTGTGGGATCGAGGAGATAGGTCTAGAGGTGGGTGAATAGACACTTAACCAACCAAAGTTGCAGTTTTTTTTTAATTTCTCTTGGAACTTAGGCAGATTTTGGCACAAGTTAAGATCACTCCAATACTTTCTACACATGCATATCTAGAGATTGAGCAGCGGAAATAGTAAAGCATGCAAAGTACGGAATGTAAAGAGGTAGAGTATGGAAGATCAAACGCAATGAAGACACGGTGGTTTTTGGCGTGGTTCTGATAGGTGGTGCTATCGTACGTCCACGTTGATGGAGACTTCAACCCACGAAGGGTAACGGCTGCGCAAGTCCACGGAGGGCTCCACCCACGAAGGGTCCACGAAGAAGCAACCTTGTCTATCCCACCATGGCTTACGTCCACGAAGGACTAGCCTCACTCGGGTAGATCTTCACGAAGTAGGCGACCTCCTTGCCCTTACAAACTCCTTGGTTCAACTCCACATCATGTCGGAGGCTCCCAAGTAACACCTAACCAATCTAGGAGACACCACTCTCCAAAAGGTAATAGACGGTGTGTTGTTGATGAACTCCTTGCTCTTGTGCTTCAAATGATAGTCTTCCCAACACTCAAACGACTCCTCACAGATTTGGCTATGGTGGAAGAAGGATTTGAGTGGAAAGCAACTTGGGAAGGGCTAGAAATCAAGGTTCAAATGGTAGGAATGGAATAGCTTGATCTCAACACATGAGTAGGTGGTTCTCTCTCAGAAAATGTATGGTGGAAGTGTAGGCACGTTCTGATGGCTCTCCTTACTGAGAAGGAAGTGGTGGAGGGGTATATATAGCCTCCACACAAAATCCAACCGTTACACACTTTTGACCCAACTCGGTGGCACCGAAACCATAATCTCGGTAGCACCGAACTGTGTAAAAGATATGAACGTTAGGAATCTCGGTGGGACCGATAGGAACAACTCGGATGGACCGAACTGCAATGGATAGGGCAAACCTCATCTCGGTGGCACCGATTGCATCAACTCGGTAGGACCGAAGTGAAGCAATAAGGCAACAGAGAGTTGGCAGGCCATCTCGGTGAGACCGATTTGCAAAACTCGGTGAGACCGAAGTAGGTGCAAATGATCACAGAGAGTTGGCAAGGCCATCTCGGTGGGACCGAGATCCATATCGGTGGATCCGATTTGTTAGGGTTTTGGCAGTGGCTAAGTCTAGGTGAACTCGGTGGCTCCGGATAGGAAATTTCGGTGGGGCCGAGTTGGAATGTGGGTTTTGGACATATTTGAATAGAGAAAGTGGTTGAGGGATTAGGAGTACTGTCACTAAGCACTTGAGCAAAAAGACCATTAAGCAACACCGCATCCCCTTTTAATAGTATTGGCTTTCCTATGGACTCAATGTGATCTTGGATCATTAAACCAAAAATGTAGAGTCTTGATCTTTTGCCAATCCTTGTCCTTAGCATTTTGAAGGGGTTCCACGTCCTCTTGTCCCTGCCACGCCATTGTTGAACTTGTCTAAAATTCACTAGATAAAAGCATTAGTCCAACAATATGTATGTTGGCATGAATTACCAAAACCACCAAGGGAGCAAGTGTGCTTTCAATCTCCCCCTTTTTGGTAATTGATGACAACACGCATCAAAGCTTCAAATAAAGATTTAGCAGAAGTTTGTATGAAAGCTTTGAAGGAAAGCATGTAACATGTATGAGCTCCCCTGAACTCCCCCTGAAGATATGCATATAAGATGATGATATCACATGGGAGATATACATGCAACATGTATCTTGGCTATATGCATCAGAGCAACATAGATATCATATAGGTGCCCACATGTCCATGATTGTCTCCTTGCAAACAATATATACTAGCAAGAGGTCAATCATGTTCATGAGTGTGATGCATATACTTACCTTGAAGTTCTTGATCCAGTACCTGAAGAAATACACTTGAGAAAACAGGGTTAGATAACACAAGATAACTTCTTCAAGAAAAAAACACAAGATCAATCAAGAAACCAAGATTGGGATGACATGTAGAATAGAGTATCACTAGGTGAATACTTCTTTGAAGCAGACATGTCCCCAAAAAGAAATAGTTTTCTCCCCTTAAAGAACTTCCTCTCCCCCTGAATCTGACATTGGATATTGGGAGCGGTAGGGAAAGAAAACTTAAACAACAACCAAAAAACTAATCATGTTTCTCCCCTCTTAGAAACATGTAGCATTCTCTCCTCTTGTAAGGTGCATCTCTTTTATAATGGTAAGGAGCTTTGATGTATTCCTCTCTCCCCCTTTGACATCAATTTCCAAGAAGGGACTCCAAGGTTATTGATCAAGTGGGTTTGGTCCTTGAGAAACACAGCTAGCCATTGAGTGGCTCTAGATGCAAGTAGAGGATAAGAATCATTGAGTGGAGCTGGAGCAGAAAAAGTTTGACAGAAAACTCCTTAGCGCAGCAAAATCGGTGACACCGAGTTGAATCAATTCGGTGGAACCGAGTTTGATGCAATGGAACATTTTGTCAACTCAGCTCACTAGGCAAGAAAATCTCACAAGAATTTGCAATGAATTAGCTGCGAAACAAGCTAAACGAAAAGAAACTCAGAAAAGAAGCAAAGAAACATCTAGATGAAGTTTTTTTTAAAGAAACACTCTAGCAAGAAGAGAACAAACAAGGAAACACTAGAGAACTTCATCTAGATGGGTCGGCGACTAGGTCACCTATATTAGAGTATATTGACTTAGGAGTCAAGTGAGAACACTTGATCATAGGTCATACTCATCGTTTAAGCTCAAAATGGGGTTGCCATTCTTCTTTTAAGCATTTCAATGTATTCACATCTTGTTGAGTTGCTTTAGCTCATATCTTTGAGTAAAGCTTCTCTAAGATGTGATAACTTACATTGGGATTTGGTGGTGATGTCCATCATGTAGTTGAACTTGAAGTGGATGCTCTTGAGTTGAAGTTTGGAGCTATCCTATCATGTGTAGTTCATCTTCCTGCATGGGTAGATTTGCAAGGAATAACATGTATATCCAAAATGACAAGAATGAAGCATATCTCAAAAGTTTGTCAAGGGATATGTTTAGGTTGTCTTGTTCCTTGTTCCACCATCAATTGTTGATACTTGTGTTATACAAGATTGCTTATGATAAGAGTGAGATGCAATCTTGTGACATGAAGCTTGTCCAAGTACCTACATAAGGTTAGATACAATACAAGGGAGCAAAATGTCCAAGATATAAGATGATCATGAAAGTATCATGGATTAGTCAAGAATGTTCATGCCCTTGTATGCATCCACATGAACCTCTAGTTCACGTTTGAAGCATCAATGATGTTCAACTCACTTCTCAAGTGACAAAACACTTTCTCATCAAGGGGTTTGGTAAAGATGTCCGCCAATTGTTTGTCGGTACGAACATGTTTAAGGTCAATGTCACCTTTCTCAACATGATCTCGAATGAAGTGGTGACGAACCTCAATATGCTTTGTTCGAGAATGTTGCACGGGATTGTGTTCTATCTCAATAGCACTCTCATT
The DNA here is from genome assembly GCA_039707655.1 of Elymus sibiricus. Lineage (NCBI taxonomy): Eukaryota > Viridiplantae > Streptophyta > Magnoliopsida > Poales > Poaceae > Elymus > Elymus sibiricus. Next base: position 347,111,824 of record CM077668.1, read on the forward strand.
GTCACATAGTAATGGTACATGTCTCACATGCACACCATAGTCTTTAAGAGTTTGTGTCATCCATAGTAATTGAGCACAACATGATCCCGCAGCAATGTATTCCGCTTTGGCAGTAGATAGAGATACGGAATTTTGTTTCTTGGAGGACCAAGACACAAGAGATCTACCAAGAAATTGACATGTACCCGAAGTGGATTTTCTGTCAACCTTGTCTCCGGCATAGTCCGAATCGGAGTAGCCAACAAGATTGAAAGAAGATCCTTTGGGATACCATATGCCAAAGTTTGGTGTATGTAACAAGTATCTCACAATTCTTTTCACCGCCTTAAGGTGACACTCTTTTGGTGTCGCTTGGTATCGTGCACACATGCACACACTTAGCATAATGTCGGGACGGGAGGCACATAGATATAGCAATGAACCAATCATAGATCGATAAACCTTTTGATCAACCGGTTTGCCATCCTTGGCCAAGTCAAGATGTCCACACGTGGGCATGGGAGTTTTCATACCTTTACTTTCTTGCATGTTGAACTTCTTGAATAAGTCCTTGGTATACTTTGTTTGAGAAACAAAGGTACCTTCCCTAGTTTGCTTGATTTGCAAACCAAGAAAGAATTTGAGTTCACATATCATAGACATCTCAAACTTTTCCGACATCAACCTTCCAAACTTTTCACTAAAAGAGGGGTTAGTAGATCCAAAGATAATGTCATCAACATAAATTTGGCATACAAATAATTCTCCATTAACCCTCTTAGTGAACAAAGTTGAATCAATCTTTCCAATTTCAAAACCTTTTTCAAGAAGGAACTTTGTCAAGCATTTGTACCAAGCTCTAGGGGCTTGTTTAAGACCATAAAGAGCTTTACGAAATTTGTACACATGATTAGGTTTCTTGGGATTCTCAAAGCCGGGAGGTTATTTAACATACACTTCCTCCTCAATTTCACCATTTAAGAAAGCACTTTTAATATCCATTTGGTAAAGAGTGATATCATGGTGATTGGCATAAGCAAGTAAAATGCGAATGGACTCAAGTCTTGCAACGGGGGCATAGGTCTCACCATAGTCCATACCTTCGACTTGTGTGTAACCTTGTGCTATGAGACGAGCCTTGTTGCGTACAACTTGTCCATCTTCATCTTGCTTATTCTGAAACACCCATTTGGTTCCAATGATGTTTTGCTCTTCCTTAGGCTTCTCAACCAATGTCCACACTTGGTTCCTCTCAAAGTTGTGTAGCTCTTCATGCATTGCATTCACCCAATCGGGGTCCTTGAGAGCATCTTCTACCTTCAAGGGTTCAACACTAGAGATAAATGAGTAATGCTCACAAAAGTTAGCTAAACGAGTTTTAGAGCGAGTGATTCTCCCGGATTGGATATCTCCAAGTATTTGTTCGACGGGATGATTCTTGTTGACTCTTGCTCTGACTCGAGGTAGCTTTTGCTTGGGTTGTGGTGAGGCTTCCTCATCATCATTATCTTCTTCTTCTTCTTCGTTGATGCTGTCGTTGTTCGCTTCTGGAGGTGGAGAAGGAGGTTGAGGTAGATCATCTTGTTGTACTTCTTCATTCCCATCGTCTTGACGTGCTCCACTTGTGGATGCCTCCATATCAACTTGTCGTTCACCTTGATGTGATGTTGGGGCTTCCACTTGAATAGACGAGGTACTCTCCTTTACTTCCACAGGGCGAATCTTGCCAATGGGCAAGTCTTGGATTGCTTCCGATGGTTCTTGATCTCCTACATCAAGTGGCAATTGCTTGACTTGCGAGCCGTTAGTCTGATCAAACTTCACATCTACCGTCTCTTCAACTTTTCGAGTGAAGTTGTTGTAGACACAGTAAGTGTGAGAGTTCGATCCATAACCGAGTAGGAAACCTTCATGAGATTTAGGAGCAAATTTTGAACGACGATGCTTATCAAGAATGTAACATTTTGAGCCAAATACTTGAAAGTATCCAACTTGTGGTTTGTTACCGGTGAGCAGTTCATACGCTGTTTTACCAAGAAGCTTGTGAGGGTAAAGTCAATTTGTTGCATGACAAGCTGTTTCAACCGCTTCCGCCCAAAAATGTCTTGGTGTCTTGTATTCATCAAGCATTGTTCTTGCCATCTCAATAAGTGTCCGGTTCTTCCTCTCAACAACTCCATTTTGTTAAGGTGTGTATGTAGCCGAGAACTCATGTGAAATACCCTCCTCATCAAGAAAGGTGTCCACATTGGTGTTCTTGAACTCCGTTCCGTTGTCACTCCGAACCTTCTTGATCTTCATTTCAAATTGGTTTTGAGCCTTTCTTGCAAAGTTCTTGAAGATCTTTTGTACATGCGATTTGTCATCAAGAAAGAACACCCACGTAAATCTAGAAAAATCATCAACGATGACCAAACCGAAGGAGTTACCACCAAGACTCTTATAGGAGTTGGGACCAAAAAGATCCATATGAAGTAGCTCGAGTGGTCTCCTCGTGGTCATAATGTTCTTTACGGGATGGCTTCCTCTAACTTGTTTTCCTGCTTGGCAAGCACTACAAAGTCAATCTTTGTCAAATATAACATTTTTCACTCCAAGAATGTGATCTCCTTTAACAAGTTTATCAAGGTTACGCATGCCAACATGTCCAAGTCTTCTATTCCATAACCAACCTTTAGAAGATTTAGCAATTAATCATGTACGAGGTTGGGCTCTCTTAGTGAAATCAACAATGTATAGATCACCTCTACGAATGCTGGTAAAGACCATATTATGATTATCTTGGCGAAACACTTGGCAATCTACTTTGGTAAATAGAACATTAAAACCAAAATCGGCTAGTCTAGATACAGAAAGAAGATTGTAACCAAGAGATTCAACAAGCATAACATTTTGTATGGAGCTATCATTGGATATGGCCACCTTACCAAGGCCAAGTACCTTACCCTTGGAGTTGTCTCCAAAAGTCACATACTTGCGTGGACCATCATTTTTAGCGAGCTCACGAAACATGTCTCTATCTCTGGTCATGTGATCGGTACAACCGTTATCAAGAATCCACTCTTTTCCTCCGGCCATATAATCTCATAGATTTGCCATAAGACTGAGATTTCTCATGGTCTTCTCAAATTCAATGTCAAAGTCTTCGTCCTCATCATAATAGCCATGCTCAACATCATCATCATCATGCGTGTGATCATCACCTAGGGCAACAGATTCATTAGTTTCATGATCATGACAATGTTCAAGTTTATGGATTCTAATGGCTTCCATGATAATGTTACTAATAGTTCTAACATCTCCTTTAGCACGCATAAGATCACGAAGCTCAAACAAGCAATTATCAAACTTAGGATCATTAGGACTCATCTTGTGAAAAGCAACAACCTTATGAAGAATCTTATCGAGACTCTTTAAAGAGTAATCGGGATATCGCTTTTCTAAGTCATGCCATAGAGTATAAGCACATTGAAAGTTTTGCATACAACCAAGCACAACCTTAGGTAATCCTCTAATGATAAGATTGACGGTTCTAAGATTATGAAGCATGTCAATTTCCTCTTCATGAGTAGGATGCAAGGGATCAATAGGGGGCACATAAGGATTATGAATATACTTGCTCAAGTTAAATTCATCAAAGATATCAAGCATTTCATCCTTTCAAAAGTTGTAATACTCCCCATTGAGAATAGGCACTCTACGTCTAAGACTCCCCAACGTAGACACATCCATCTCCCTCCAATGGTGATGAAACCAAGGCAATGGAGACCAAAGCTCTGATACCAATTGTGGGATCGAGGAGATAGGTCTAGAGGGGGGGGGGTGAATAGACACTTAACCAACCAAAGTTGTAGTTTTTTTTAAATTTCTCTTGGAACTTAGGCAGATTTTGGCACAAGTTAAGATCACTCCAATACTTTCTACACACGCATATCTAGAGATTGAGCAGCGGAAATAGTAAAGCATGCAAAAGTACGTAATGTAAAGAGGTAGAGTATGGAAGATCAAACGCAATGAAGACACGGTGGTTTTTGGCGTGGTTCCGATAGGTGGTGCTATCGTACGTCCATGTTGATGGAGACTTCAACCCACGAAGGGTAACGGCAGCGCGAGTCCACGGAGGGCTCCACCCACGAAGGGTCCACGAAGAAGCAACCTTGTCTATCCCACCATGGCTTACGTCCACAAAGGACTAGCCTTACTCGGGTAGATCTTCACGAAGTAGGCGACCTCCTTGCCCTTACAAACTCCTTGGTTCAACTCCACATCATGTCGGAGGCTCCCAAGTAACACCTAACCAATCTAGGAGGCACCACTCTCCAAAAGGTAATAGACGGTGTGTTGTTGATGAACTCCTTGATCTTGTGCTTCAAATGATAGTCTTCCCAACACTCAAACAACTCCTCACGGATTTGGCTATGGTGGAAGAAGGATTTGAGTGGAAAGCAACTTGGGAAGGGCTAGAAATCAAGATTCAAATGGTAGGAATGGAATAGCTTGATCTCAACACATGAGTAGGTGGTTCTCTCTCAGAAAATGTATGGTGGAAGTGTAGGCACGTTCTGATGGCTCTCCTTACTAAGAAGGAAGTGGTGGAGGGGTATATATAGCCTCCACACAAAATCCAACTGTTACACACTTTTGACCCAACTCGGTGGCACCGAAACCATAATCTCGGTAGCACCGAACTGTGTAAAAGATATGAACGTTAGGAATCTCGGTGGGACCGATAGGAACAACTTGGATGGACCGAAGTGCAATGGCTAGGGCAAACCTCATCTCGGTGGCACCGATTGCATCAACTCGGTAGGACCGAAGTGAAGCAATAAGGTAACAGAGAGTTGGCAGGCCATCTCGGTGAGACCGATTTGCAAAACTCGGTGAGACCGAAGTAGGTGCAAATGATCACAGAGAGTTGGCAAGGCCATCTCGGTGGGACCGAGATCCATATCGGTGGATCCGATTTGTTAGGGTTTTGGCAGTGGCTAAGTCTAGGTGAACTCGGTGGCTCCGGATAGGAAATTTCGGTGGGGCCGAGTTGGAATGTGGGTTTTTGACATATTTGGATATAGAAAGTGGTTGAGGGATTAGGAGTACTGTCACTAAGCACTTGAGCAAAAAGACCATTAAGCAACACCTCATCCCCTTTTAATAGTATTGGCTTTCCTATGGACTCAATGTGATCTTGGATCACTAAACCAAAAATGTAGAGTCTTGATCTTTTGCCAATCCTTGTCCTTAGCATTTTGAAGGGGTTCCACGTCCTCTTGTCCCTGCCACGCCATTGTTGAACTTGTCTGAAATTCACTAGATAAAAGCATTAGTCCAACAATATGTATGTTGGAATGAATTACCAAAACCACCAAGGGAGCAAGTGTGCTTTCAGTTATTAGTAACTCGTGGACACGAACAGGGCTCAAGGCTCACCTCCGACACCCTGTCGCACCGACTTGGTAACCCGCGGTCCAACGACCAGGGACCAGGCCCACCTCTCTCCTAGGTGGTCTCCACCTGCCCTGTCATTCCGCCACAGATATCTCTCGCAGGTACCCTTGGGGCCGACCCGTCTTTGTATGAATCACTCGCGGGTGCTCTTGGAGCCGACCCGACTTTAGTAAGGAGCCGTCGGGACTCAGGTCCATCTCTTACTGTATGGTACCACCTGTGCTTCAGCACCCGTATAAACATTGTAATGTAATGGTGTAAACATGCCCGCGATCCTCGCCCAAAGGGGATCACGGCCCGATAATCTAGCATAGCAACATGGACAAGGGTGTAAAGTCAACTGATGAAACAACAGCATAGCTAGTCTAGGCATGCTAGGATAACAGGTAATGTATCAACAGCAGGTTACAAAAGCAGGCTATGCATCAGAATAGGAGCTATCGAATACAGTAGCAAAATCTAATGCAAGCATGAGAGGGAAAGAATGGGCGATATAGGAATGATCAAGGGGGGTTCTGCTTGCCTGGAAGCTCTGCTGAGAAGGAATAAGGGTCGTCGATGACGTAGTCGATCACAGGGGCATCGGCAGCAGTCGCAGGGTCTACCGGAGAAGAAAGAGGAGGGAGAAACAAATAAATAATGGGCAAACAAATGCACACAGATGCATGCCAGGTCGGTATGGGTTGATTATGTGCTCTAATGCTTCACTAATTATTTTAGACGGAGAGGGAACATATCCGGGAATATTTTCCCAGCTCCAGGTGCTTATCGGTATATTGATCCGGAGGGGAAGGTTCCATGTTCAATAGGTTAGAGGGGTGTGGCAGGTATGTGGATGGTATATTCGGATTCGTTATATTTTTCTGATCATTTTTCATATATAAATTATTTTCATCCGAGTTACGGTTATTTTTCTATGATTTTCTAAAGTTTTAAATGATTTTCTGGATTTCTAGATTAAAGTTAATTCGAATTATCTTAATACTAAATTGCTACAGGTACACATAGGTGTACCCAGAAATGTGCAACAGAGGCTGACTGGTGGGTCCCAGTGCTGAGTCAGCGTGCTGACTCAGCACTGCTTATCCATTTGAACAGTAGCTGCGGGTCCCACTTGTCAGTTTAGTTAATTAACTAAACAGTTTTATTATGGTTAATTTAATCGTGTGGGGCCCGGCTGTTAGTGGGTATTAGAGGGGGTTAATTAGCGCTAATGACGTTGCCACATCAGCGCCACATCGACGGCTATCGCCGACGCTAATCCAGCGCGGCGGAGGAGCTCCGGCCGGTCGATTCCGGCAGTGGCTTGACGCGCGCGTGTTCCCTACGGCTTCAGTGCGACCGGGCGCATCTAACGGTGGCAGCAGCAGGTGGTAGGGTGGCCGGCAGCAGTGGCGGTGATGAGCTCGAGCGGCGGCCGGAACACCGAAGACGAAAGCAACGCCGGAGCTGGAAATCGAGCTCGAGCTAAGGGGGAAAACGTGCGGGTGCTCACATCGGGGAAGAGGATGCGCTCGGGGAGGCGCGGAGAGGTCGGAGGGCGGCGGATCGAAGTGGTGGTGGCCGGTGCCCGAAGAGGAAGGAGAGGGCGCGGGCGACGGCAGTGGCGTTCCCCTGCTCCGATCCAACGGTGAGGAAGGAGCGCTTGCCTGCGCGGCTCCTGGACACCTTGGTTCGCCGAGAGGGGGCCAGTGGCCGCGAGTTCTACCGGAGAGCGTCCATGGTGGCGCTCGGGAGAGGTGGGAGAGAGTGAGGGAGGGGAAAGGAGGGGCGCTAGGGTTGCCAGAGGGGTCCGGGGGTTCTTGCAGGCGTCGCAGCGCTGCAGCCGTGCGTTTTCGAGTGCGCGTAGGGGGGGCAGGACATGTGCGCGTTGTGCGGGCGACAACAGCACGAGGAGGGAGACGACGCGGGGAGCTAGGCCGGGGCACTGTTCCACTAGAGCCCGAACACACAGTAGATCTTTTCTCTTTCTCTCTTTTTCCATTACCTGTTTAGGCTTTTCTCTCTGTTTTGCATTTATCCAGTGCACTAAATGAATTTAGTTAAACATGGGATCTTGCACATAAATCAAGCACAATATTTTGGAATGGCACAAAAAGTTGTAGGATATTTGGAATTGCTTAACTATTTTTAGAAATTGAAAATGTCAATTAAATTCTGCTGGTCCACTGTTTTAAATAGGTTAAGGGCATTTTTATTAACTCCAAAAATGTTGGTTTCTATATGACAAATACTTAGTGACTATTTGCAAAATTATGAACACTTTTGTTTGCATGTTTGTGCAACTTTTATTTTCATTTGCAATTCAAATTTGATTTTGAATTTGACTTTGGAACAAGTGGCAGTTGCTATTAGAAAAAGGAGATGACTTGGTATTAATCAAGAGGGATTACTGTAGCTTAATTACAGGGGGGGTTACAACTCTCCTCCCCTAAAAGAAATTCTCGTCCCAAGAATTCAAGAGGTAGAAGGAAAAAGATCGGGGTATTCTTCGCGAAGACGATCCTCGCGTTCCCAAGTGGCTTCATCTTCAGAATGATTCGACCATTGAACTTTAAGGAACTTGATTGCCTTCTGACGGGTTCGACGTTCAGCTTGATCAAGAATATAGATAGGATGCTCCTTATAAGATAGGTCATCCTGCAATTCAAGCACTTCATGATCCACTGCTCGGATCGGATCCTTGAAGCAGCGGCGGAGTTGCGACACATAGAAAACATCGTGAACCTGAGGAAGGTTCGATGGCAATTCCAATTGATATGCCACTTCTCCACGTCTGGCGAGAATACGAAACGGGCCAATGTAGTGAGGAGCTACTTGCCCTTGATTCTGAAACGGTGAGTGCCCTTCATCGGAGTAACATGAAGGTATGCTTGTTCGCCAGGTTGATAGACCATTACCTTGTGTTTACGGTCATAATTGCTCTTCTGACGGGACTGAGCAGTCTTCAGATGTTCACGAATGATACAGACTTGCTCTTCAGCGTGTTGGATAATGTCCGGACCGAAGAGCGGTCGTTCCCCAGTTTCTGACCAATTCAGAGGAGTTCGGTACTTACGTCCATAAAGAACTTCAAATGGTGCCATCTTCAGACTAGCTTGATAGCTATTGTTGTAGGAGAATTCAGCATACGGGAGAGATTCATCCCATTTCTTGCCAAAGGAGATGACACAAGCGCGAAGCATGTCTTCAAGCACTTGGTTGACTCGTTCAACTTGACCCTGGGACTGGGGGTGAAAAGTGGTGCTAAAGGACAGATGAGTTCCCATAGCTTCTTGGAAACTTTCCTAGAACCTTGAGGTAAAGAGGCTGCCACGGTCTGAACTGATCTCCAACGGAACACCGTGGAGTGACACAATTCTGGAAACATACAAGTTTGCTAACTGACTAGTAGTGATTGTCTTCTTGACTGACAGAAAGTGAGCAACCTTTGAGAATCGGTCAATGACGACAAGAATAGCATCATGACCCTTCTGCTATCTAGGAAATCCAGTAATGAAATCCATTTCAACTTTGTCCCATTTCCATTCGGGAATAGCAAGTGGTTGCAGAGTTCCAGTAGGTCTTTTGATGTTCTGCTTTGATGCGACGGCAAATGTCACACTCAGCAACATAACGAGCAATGTCTCGCTTCATATTAGGCCACCAGTACCGCTGACGAATGTCTTGGTACATCTTGGTACTACCCGGATGAATAGACAAAGGTGTGTCATGTACTTCCTTCATGACATCCGAGCGCGAGTCCAGATTTTTCTTTCTGGGGACCACTAGGCGGCCTTTGAAGAACAAGGCACCATCATCATCAAAAGTGAAAAACGATGAATTTCCTTTGGAGAGATAGCTCTTAATCTTCTTGACTTCAGAATCATAATTCTGCCTTGTCTTGATGTTGCGCTCAAGATCTGGTTCAACAACCATGGTATTTAGATATCCTTGAGGAACTATCTCGAGGTTCAGCTTTCGAAGATCTTCATATAAGAGTGGTTGCTGTAGCTGAACCTCAAGTTCACAACAGTAGGATTTGAGGCTCAAGGCATCAGCCATAACGTTAGCCTTGCCAGGGGTATAAGAAATACCCAAGTCATAGTCTATAATGGCCTCCATCCATCTTTGCTGATGGAGGTTCAGAGATGGCTGAGTAAACAAGTACTTCAAACTTTGATGATCCATGTAGATCTCGCAACGATTACCAAGTAGGTAATGTCGCCATAACTTCAATGCATAAATAACTGCTGCAAGTTCAAGATCATGCGTTGGATAGTTCTCTTCATGAGGACGCAACTGTCGAGAGCCATAAGCAATCACCTTGCGCTCTTGCATTAGGACACAGGCTAATCCTTGACGGAACGCGTCACAATAAATCACGAAGTCCTTGCGAGAATCTGGAGGAGCAAGCACTGGGGCAGATGTCAGCTTGTCTTTGAGTGTCTGAAAACTTTCCTGGCATTTGTCTGTCCACTCAAACTTAATGCCTTTGTGAAGCAGATCAGTCAGAGGCTTGGAAATCTTAGAGAAGTTCTCGACAAAACGGCGGCAATAGCTGGCGAGTCCGAGAAAACTTCTGACTTGCTTGACATTCTTCGGGGGAGTCCATTCAAGAATAGCCTGAACTCGTTCTGGGTTAACAGCAATGCCATCTTTGGAAATCACGTGGCCAAGATATGCCACTTCAGATAACCAGAACTCACACTTGGAATACTTGGCATACAGTTGATGTTCACGCAGCTTCTCCAGTACAAGCCGAAGATGTTCGGCATGTTCTTCTTCATTCTTTGAATATACAAGGATATCATCCAGATAAACCACGACGAATTTGTTGAGGTAATCCATGAAGATGTAGTTCATTAACCGAGAGAAGGTTGCTGGAGCGTTGGTTAAGCCAAAGGACATGACAGTGTACTCGTAGGAACCATAGCGAGTAATGAAGGCTGTCTTCGGAATGTCCTTTTCACGAACTCGGATCTGGTGGTATCCCAACCTCAAATCAAGTTTAGAGAATACCGAGGAACCAGCAAGTTGATCATACAGATTGTTGATCCGAGGTAGCAGATACTTGTTCTGAATTGTTGCTTGGTTGATAGGTCGATAATCTTGAACCAACCAATTCATTCCATCCTTCTTCTTAACAAATAGAGAAGGGGCTCCCCAAGCGGAAGAACTAGGACGAATGGAGCCCTTTTTAAGTGACTTGTCGATTTCCTCCTTAAGCTCAAGGAGTTCATGCGGCGGCATCTTGTATGGGCGCTTGGCGATAGGAGTGGTGCCTGGTTTCAAGTCGATGACGAATTCGATAGCTCTAGCAGGGGGTACTCCTGGAAGTTCTTCTTGAAAGACATCTTGAAAGTTGCGAATGACTGGAACGTTCTATATTCCCTCAAGAGGTGAAGCATTCAAGGCATTCAGAGCATATATCTGGCTCTCTACATTCTGGACTGTTCGGGCTGAGTATTTGATCATCTGGCCTGAAGGGTGTGTAAGCTGGACTGTCTTGGCGACACAGTCGATGAAAGCGTTATGTGCTTCCAGCCAATCCATACCGAGAATGACATCTATGTTGGATGATTTGAGGGCAACGAGAGAAGCATGGAACACTAGACCTCCAATTATAATGGGAGTACTATGGCTCACCATGGTGGCACGGCTCTGAGATCTGACGGCGTGAACCGCTAAAGGAGTGGCCAAAGATTCCATAGCTAACCCATGCAACTGAGCAAACGGTTGGGACACAAATGAATGTGATGCTCCTGAATCAAATAGAACAGAAGCTGGCACTGAATTAACGGGAAGAGTACCCATCACGATTGTTGGGGCCTCACGAGCTTCTTCAATCTTGACATGGGTGACCTGACCACAACCCATAGCAGACGGCCTGGCATTACAACTCCTGAAATGACGGTTTCAACTGCTCTTCTTGCGACCAACAGGAGGGCGTGGTGCATTCTGAGGCTGACCCGGCGACAGTTGATAGTAAGGTGTCCTGGTTGTCCACACTTGCGGCATAAACCACCATTATGGGGAGGAGCCATAGCATTGAGCTGTCCACCCTGAATAGTTAGTTGTCTCGGCGGTGGAGGCAGACGAGGTGCGACATAAGACGGCCTTGGTGTTGGAGCAGGTCGGTGATAAACATTGTGCGGGATCCAGACTTGACATTTCTGAGCAGGCTGACCTGAGGATGGGCCAACATCTCGAGTACGCTTGAGCGACTCCTGGTACTCAGCCAGACCAGTTTCAGCTCGGAAAGCTTGGCTGACAAGCATCGCAAAGTCCGCGCAATCATGCACAACAAGTGCGAGCTTTATATCAGGACGCGGTCCTTCATGGAATTTCTCCTGCTTGCGAGCGTCAGTGCAGACGTCATCCTCAGCATAGCGGGATAAGTCGAGAAATTTCCTCTGATATTCATCCACAGTCATTTTGCCCTGCGTGATTTTGCGAAATTCCTCCTTCTTCTGGTCCATCAGACCTTGAGGAATGTGGCGTGCACGGAAGGCTGTCTGAAATTCCTGCCAAGTGGTTAAAGTTCCAGCAGGCAGCATACGCCTGTGGCTTTCCCACCATTGAGCAGCTGGACCCCTCAGGTGATATGTCGCATAGGTGACATAACTGGCAGGGGCAACATTAGCCGACTCCATCTGAAAAGCGATGTCACGGAGCCAATCATCAACATCCATTGGATCAGTCGAGTTAAGGAAGGTGGACGGGTTGAGGCGCACAAATTCTTGCAGTGTTATTGGGGCAGGCTGTTGTTGAGCATTCTGGTTTGGAAACTGGGCCATTACCCCAGTCATAAACTGACGATTCAGCTCAAACTGCTGCATCATTGCGGCAATATAGGGTGGAGGTGGAGGATCGTCAGCCATCCTGCTAAAACAACAGGGCATTTTAGCAAGAACAACTGCATGTGTATGGAGTCATTCATGATGTAACATGAGCAATGAACAAGAAGTGCATTAGATAAATATTAGTAGTCATTAAAGACATACAGATCTATGCACAGAGTTGGCTACAAACGGGCAGTATGAGTTCGGAAACACACGCCGCTAGACAAACTAGGCGGCACGCAGGCACACGGTGGAGGGATACAACAACATGACATAGCAAAGGCTACATCAACGCCGGAGAAACCACTGGAGCGAGGAATCTGCAGGTGACGATGCATGGTGCCCTCGATAAAAGGATCCTACGGCCCGTGAACTCTGTGAAGCAGAACCTGGCCCACAACTTGAATAAGGGTTAATTCAAATCTCCGGGTGGATGTGATCACGAGAACCTAATGTTAGTGTTAGTAAAATCTTTAACCCGAATAGAAGAGAGATCAGAATCCCAGAGTAGAGGAGAGGAATAAAAGATCCTAGTCCCATCCATTGGCGACGTGGGCCCGTAAGCCACACAACCATGTTAGTAAAACAACTTTTGAAAGACTAGGCTCAACTTCGGCCAAGGAGTTGGAAAGGGGCTTCCTACAGTCAGTCAACTCTGATACCAACTTGTGATGCCCCCGACTCAATCGTGCACTAATCATACATGCAAATGCGCACGATCAAGCCCAGGGATTCACGGAAAGATATCCCAACACAACTCTAGACACAAAATAAAATAATACAAGCTTTATATTACAAGCCAGGGGCCTCGAGGGCTCGAATACATAAGCTCGTTACACAATAGTCAGCGGAAGCATCAGTATTTGAGTACAGACATAACTAACAAGTTTGCCTTAAGAAGGCTGAGCAAAACAGTGACAACTAGATCGAAAAGGCGTAGGCCTCCTGCCTGGGAGCCTCCTAAACTACTCCTGGTCGTCGGTCTCCATGTAGTAGTATGCTCCGTCGGTGTGGTAGTAGTCGTCGACGGGATCAGCTGGCTCCGAGACTCCGTCATTTGATCGCAACAATTGGGTATGGGGAAAAGAGGTAGCAAAGCAACCGTGAGTACTCATCCAAAGTACTTGCAAGATTTACATCAGAACTATGCTAATCATGCATCGGTATCAAATGAAGGGCTGTATCTGTGGACTGGACTGCAGAATTGCCAGAATAGAGAGAAGGCCTAGCCTATCGAAGACTAGCATCTTCCAGCGTCTTGCAGCAACAGAAGAGAGTAGAATAACATAACATGTAGTAACAAATATATATTAGTAATGCCCAGAGATCCTTCCTCGACTCCCTGCGAGAAAGCGATCCCGGAGCCATCATATCAGTTTAGTGTCACATGTATCCAGTTCTAGTTGTAGTAGATCGGGATACAACTCCGAGCGTCCTGTTACCGTGGACACGGCTATTCGAATAGATTACTTCCCTGCATGGGTGCACTACTGTTACCCAACACGCTCGATTAACTCTGGCCAGACACACTTTTCTCGGTCATGGCCGGCCTCGGCTGATCGACACGACGTAGTCCTATCCAGTGCACTAAATGAATTTAGTTAAACATGTGATCTTGCACATAAATCAAGCACAATATTTTGGAATGGCACAAAAAGTTGCAGGATATTTGGAATTGCTTAACTATTTTTAGAAATTGAAAATGTCAATTAAATTCTGCTGGTCCACTATTTTAAATAGGTTAAGGGCATTTTTATTAACTCCAAAAATGTTGGTTTCTATATGACAAATACTTAGTGACTATTTGCAAAATTATGAACACTTTTGTTTGCATTTTTGTGCAACTTTTATTTTCATTTGCAATTCAAATTTGATTTTGAATTTGACTTTGGAACAAGTGGCAGTTGCTATTAGACAAAGGAGATGACTTGGCATTAATCAAGAGGGATTACTGTAGCTTAATTACAGGGGGTGTTAAAGCAGCAGTTTGTAAGATATATATATGCATAAAGGCAATATCCCAAAGAAATATCTAAAATGTTTGAAACAACATTATCATGAGCATACAAGTAGAGAAGATAGAAAAGGTTGTGGATGGGCCAGACCTGCCAACTACCAACAAAATTTGTACAAACAATCCAGATCTCAAATAATCGGGGTGGTATTCAAATCAAAACCGAGACGAAAGGGTGGTTTATGTGCTCCCAGCAGCGGCAGTGAGACTCTCCTTGTGTGTCAAGGCAATCTAGAAATTAATAAGCTAGTTAAAAAATTGATTCAATGTTCAATCCTCCAATTAAAATACCAGTGAAGAACTTGATTTTGAAGTCTACTTCATCAATTACACATCTATAACCAGTTATAATGTACAACAAAATGGCATGGAACTGAACCCTACATGTTTCATGCCTACTAATTATGATCCACAAATATAGCATTAAACCTAAACATTGTGCATGAAACCAAAACTGAGATGAAAGTGCGGGGATAGAGTGGAGAGGATGAGGTACCTGAAGGGATGTGGAATCAAATATCAGTCACAAAAAACATTGATATTGGTATAGTATCAAGCCAGCAAGAAAGGTAAAAATGCACCACACACAAACCGAACAGATGCATCACATAAATAGCATTGATTTTATATCCTAATCCAAAGATGCATCACACATAAACAATCTGCGTCATAGAGAGTAGATGGAGAAACCTCACTGACTGAGAAACATCCGGTATCAGAAATGCAAGAACACATCGCAGATATACATAACATAGCATACAGAACAAAAAGGGAAAGGTGATGAAGAACAAAACTGGTAACTTGGATGTAGCCTCATATGGTAAAATTATTCCCAGCACACTGCTGATAGATGGAATAATTACCCTATCAGCTGACAGGAACACGCCCCAGAACTTGGCAAACCTGCAGAGAGAACCATGTAGGTATATGTTGTTAAACATGAAGGGAACATCAATCAAATTCCACGAGTAGAGTGAATAAATGGAAACATATATATCCAAACTTTTGATGAAGAATTCTGCGAAATACTATAAAACACAGAAGCTAGCATAGAGTTCTTGAAGGGACATGTCCATGCTCTCAACTATAGTAACTTCATTTACAGAATGGGACCATGATAATGGAAGGATGGGACTGTGCTCTTTACACATGGACCTCATAACAACAACAAGACCAAAGCAAAATCACACTTTCCTAACACAAAAGTATAACTTATATATGTGGTGTACATTATAAAAGGAGAAAATTTTATTAGCCACCTTGACAGTGTATCTGCAAACACCAAAGTGACTACAAATTTTCTAGGGAAATAGAAAAACACCGTCAAACAAATCATAGTTTAAGATGGACCACCTTTGTGGTTTTTTAAATCCCAAGTAGAAAAGAAGCATCCGCAAATTCTTGCAGATATATTAGAACCTACAAAGTTTTTAATATACTTAGATTGACATAGTAGGAAACTAAATCAACACTACATTCCTAACAGCAACAAAATAGCAAGCAAGAAGCATTAAAAGAAAACATAGAGCAGCATGAGCATGCAACATAAAAAAATTGTGTCACCTTAAGATCAAGAAGCAGTGGCCCTCTCCATTCAGATAAAAAAGAAAGAACCACCGTAAACAAAAGTATAGCCTGCTACAATAGGTACACATGCATAGCACTACAAATTTATTGCCATCCTAAACCGCAATGGAGGCATACACCTAGTCCTGCATACAGAACATGAAGTGTCTATTATTTTCATAGCAAATGGTCTAAGAAGGGTCTTTTACTAAAGGCGTATGATAACCCACAAGTATAGGGGATCGTTTGTAGCCTTTCTCGATAAGTAAGAGTGTCGAACCCAACGAGGAGCTAAAGGTAGAATCAATATTCCCGTCAAGTTCTATCGACCACCGATACAACTCTAAGCACACTTAATGTTCGCTTTACCTAGAACAAGAATGAAACTACTTGTAGGTGTAATAGGATAAGTTTGCAAGAATAAAACTAGAAGTACACTTAGCAAGATAATAAAAGTTAGTTGTTTAGTAGAAAGCTTTTTGTAGAACGATGAGAAAGATTGTCCATAGGCAATTGAATATGACATGTGTGATAATTATTATATGCAATGATGGAAAGGCATATGCTAACATACTTTCCGTACTTGGATCATATGCACTTATGATTGGAACTCTAGCAAGCATCCGCAACTACTAAAGATCATTAAGGTAAAACCCAACCGTAGCATTAAGTAACAAGTCCCCTTTACTCCCATACGCAACAACCCCCTTACTCGGGTGTAAGCTTCTGTCACTCTAGCCACCCACTATAAGCGAATCATGAACGTATTGCAAAACCCTACAGCAGGAATCCCTCATGCTTGTGCGACACAGAGGGCACCATAGGACAGCACCATATTAACATACAACCCATATCAATCACACCATACCACAATTAACCCGTAGGATAAAAGAAATCTACTCAAACATCATAGGATGGCCATACATCATTGGGTAATAATATACAACATGAAGCACCATGTTTAAGTAGAGATTACAGCGGGGAGAAGAGGTGTTACACCGCTGCATAGAGGGGGAGAGAGTTGGTGTTGACGGCGGCGAAGTTGTTGGTGTGGATCGCCGTCACGATAGTTCCCCCGGCGGCGCTCCGGCGCCACCGGAAGAGAGGGGGAGAGAGCCCCCCTCCTTCTTCTTCTTGCTTGGCCTCCCCCTAGATGGGAGGAGAGTTTCCCCTCTGGTCCATGGCCGCCATGGCTCCCGGAGGGCAGGAGCCCCTCCGAGATTGGATCTCTCTCTCTGTTCTCTTCTGTTCCGCGCTCCTGTTTTCTGGCCCTTCATCGTTTCTTATATTCCCGGAGATCCGTAACTCCGATTGGGCTGAAATTTTGAGGGGATTTTTATCCGGAAATTATCTTTCTTGCGACGAAAGAAGGGCCCCAACCACCTTACGGGGTAGCCACAAGCCTACTGGGCACGACCAGGGTAGGGGCCGTGCCCTCTGAGCTTGTGGGCCCCTCGGGTATCGTCTCGCGTTGATTTTTTTCCCAAAAATCACATATATTCCAAAATAAATCTCCATAAATTTTTATCGTGTTCGGACTTCGTTTGATATGGATTTTCTGTGAAACAAAAAACATGCAACAAACTGGAACTGGCACTGGGCACTGGATCAATATGTTAGTCCAAGAAAATCATATAAATTGTTGCCAAAAGTATGTAAAAGTTGTAAAATATTGGCATGAAACAATAAAAAATTATAGATACGACGGAGACGTATCAACATCCCCAAGCTTAATTCCTGCTCGTCCTCGAGTAGGTAAATGATAAAAAGATAATTTTTGATGTGGAATGCTACCTAGCATAATCTTGATCATATAATCTAATCATGGCATGAATATTAAGATACGAGTGATTCAAAGCAATAGTCAATCAATTTGATATTAAGACATCAATACTCAGGCATATCAACAAACAATCATGCCTTTCAGAATAAAAATGCTAGAGAATGCTATCCCTACAAAATCATATAGCCTTGTCATGCTCTATCTTCTTAACACAAAATATAAATCATGTACAACCCCGATGTCAGCCGAGAAATTGGTTCATACTTTTTAATGCGCTTCAGCTTTTTCAACCCCCACGCAATACATGAGCGTGAGCCATGGACATAGCACTATAGGTGGAATAGAATACGGTGGTAGGGATCAATAAGGAGAAGTCAAAAAGGGAGAAAGTCTCGCATCAACTAGGCGGATCAACGGGCTATGGAGATGCCCATCAATCGATATCAATGCGAGGAGTAGGGATTGCCATGCAACGGATGCACTAAGAGCTATAAGTGTATGAAAGCTCAAACTGAAAACTAAGTGGGTGTGCATCCAACTTGCTTGCTCATGAAGACCTCGGGCATTTGAGGAAGCCCATCATCGGAATATACAAGCCAAGTTCTATAATGAAAAATTCCAACTAGTATATGAAAGTGACAACATAGGAGACTGTTGGAAAACGTAGTAGAAAACAAAAAAATTCGCCCTACGATCACCGAGGAACAATATGAAGATGCATATAGGGTTTGGACCAATGATCGTTACCGACTCCGGGAGTGCAGCGGAAGTAGACGAGTCGGTGTAGATCGTACTTGGAGTCCCTCAAACGTCGATGACGATCCCATGAACTGCCCTTGAATGATCCCTCGAACAGAAGACTGAAAGTACGGCCTCTCTACTTGGTTGCAAGCGTACGGTCTTCACGATCTGGCAGCGCTTCGCCGTCCAGAGCTAATCGTCGCCGGAGAATTAGAGGGAGGAGATTAGAACCACACATGGCTTCTAATTATGAGGATTAGAGGTGGCTAGGGCTAGCTCTAATTAGTCAACTAGGACCAAGTAGAACTAGAACTAGATCAACTAGAGGAGGCTCCAAAACTTGTGTATACAAAAGAGCAAAATCCTCTAGTATATATAGGTTGGAGGGGAGAGGAAGGGATGCCACCAAGGAGGGAAAGTCCCTCCTTGGTGTGCCAGCCAAGGGAGGAGGAGTAGGACTCCTCCCCCTCTCCCAATTCGGCCTCCTTCCTTAGGGAAGGAGGCACTTTCCCACTTGGTCCTTTTTTGGCCCAAGTTGCCTTTCCACCTCTTGGCCTTTTAAGGCCCGTTGATATTTAAATTAAATATAAAATGTTCTAAATACTTTTAGACCATTATATATATAATTTAACATCTCTGGAAACATTTTCCACCTATATATATTTATCGGTAATACCTGGTATTACCCGATATTCACCGAAACCCTTCCGGTGACCCCGAAATGCTTTCGGATCCTCTCGAAACTATTTCGAATATTAATGAAGCAATTTCACCAATATATTCTCATCACTCATGTCACACTAACACTCAGTAGATCGTGATTACCTTAAGCTTGTGACCCTGTAGGTTCGGTAAATCATAGACATGAACGAAACCCCTTCATTCAATGACCGATAGCAGAACCGTGGACATCCATATCGGTCCCTATGATTACACGAATGATATTCGAGTGGACCTTTGGTTATCATGTGATGTTCCCTTTGGTTCGCAATACTTTACAAAACCCGGTGTGCATCGGTATCCTCCTGAGTCATCGCCATGCTCACTATACCGTTGCTCCCGTTACCGGTTTTGTTCTTCTTTCTTGTTAACGTGTTCCGGCATCCCCGTGGCGTAGTCACCTGTGTCTGGCCAGACGATGATGGATGCCGTCACACCGAGAGGGCCCTAAGAATATCTCTCCATCGTCAGAGGAGCAAATCCCACTCTCGAGCTATCCGGTCACTTGTCAAACTTTCCGGTGAGCCTGAAAGTTGTCGTTATGATCACCTTGTTACAGATGATGCTTGAGCAACCCCAAAGCCGACCGTCTGGTAGGAAGTGACCGAGACACTTTCATGGTCTAAGGAACTAAAACACATGCTAACACTCCATGTTATAACAAATGATTTCAGACGATATAATCACAAAGTATAACAGACAAGTTTTGGGTCGATTCAATATGATCGTTCTTCTAACGTCATACCCTCAATGCTGTTTTAGGACTATCGTTACACTTAGCAATATCCTAAGATCTGAAAAACGTGATCACCAACAACACTTGAGCCAGTCTTAGAGGCGAGACTAGGAACCTATTGTTTACCGTTTATCATTTCACACGTGCATATGAGTTTTCCACTGAATCGCATATTCCAGGATCATAGCAGTTATAGCATGAAATATAAACTCTTAATTATGAATAATGGAAATATAATAATACAATATTATTGCCTCTAGGGCATATTTCCAATAGTCTCCCACTTGCACTAGAGTCAATAATCTAGTTAACACATTTTCATTAACACCAATGGCAATCCGGTGTTTGTCCATGCTTTGCTTGTGGTGTAGCCTTTGTCCTATCAGATCTTAACAACTTCAGATCCGTGTGTATCATTTGAATTTCTATGCATTTATCATGCTTTCACAAGAATTCATAATTTGTGTATATATATTGAATCACTGGT
Source organism: Elymus sibiricus (assembly GCA_039707655.1). Lineage (NCBI taxonomy): Eukaryota > Viridiplantae > Streptophyta > Magnoliopsida > Poales > Poaceae > Elymus > Elymus sibiricus. The sequence continues at coordinate 347,132,119 of CM077668.1, forward strand.
AGAACCTTTGATTCCTTAGACTGAGTTATGGAACCACTATTAAGAATAGTATTCCAATGATAAAATCATCTAGAAACCATACCAAGCTCATAAATGAACTTCTGATTCATTACCTTCCATTGTTGCTTCTAAAGTAACAATATACTCAGCCTTCTGTTATAGAATTCACCACAGTAACTTTCTTGGGCCAATTCCAACTTACTGTGCCACCATAAATCATTTAATTTAAATCAAAATTCGCTTGGAGCACTGATTGAAGATTTTTGTTGATGTACTACTTACATCAAGCATGTATTGATGTAACTCCTTACAACAATCTCTTCATTTTCTCCGTATGCGAGAAACATGTCGTTAGTACTCAACGACATTTTCACTGTTGTCATATGATCAACAATTTGACCATTCCAGTAACTTTACTCACAACTTACTTGGAGTACTGGACATATCTGGTTATTTACATACCATGGAATTAACACAAGTGTGATTTAAATCATGTATTTCACTCATCAGTATTTCAAGATACCAATTCTTGCTAAGAACTCCTTCCATGTGACTTTGACAAGAAACTCTTCTTGTCATTTTTCATACTAAACTGCTTTAGTATTTTGTCAATATCTATTTTGGCTAAGCCCGATTAGACACTACTATCTCCATAGATTATTATGTCTAATACAGGGACTACATTGCCTAAGTACTTTACTAAAAAACTATTTTCAATAAAATCTTAAAGTGTGTCAAGAAATCTATATAATTTCCAATCAACATTGTGTCATGCACACATAGTGTTTAGAAATATTATCATGCTCCCACTTACTTTCTTGTAAATACAAGCATCTTTGTTTCTATCGATGAAATCATATTATTTGATTAATTCATCAAAACAAAGATTCCAACTCCACTATGCTTGCTTCAGATCATTACTTGATCTCTTGAAGTTCGCACACTTACTAGCATCCTCTGGATCGAGAAAATTACCTTGGACCGTATCAAATATACAACCTTGGTTCTATTTGCATCTCATGGGAATCATTTTGACATCTGTCGGTGTAATGAATAGGGGGTGTCCATTACCCCTGGACACGCACCGGCAAGTTGTAGCCTCCAGGCGAGAAGGACTTGGCGGGGGAGAAATCCACTTATGAGACATATCCAAGACCCAGCGCATCACCGGCAAGCTCAAGGCTGGCAAGATCAAGATAGAGATTCCGGGGAGCAAGCCTTCCTGGGAGAAGACCTCCAGACAGGTCACCGAGAAGACCCGACGTTGGACTCCCGGCAAGATGCTTGCCGGAGGACAACTGGGAACAAGCACAAGACAACGCTTGCCGGCAAGGCGAGAGCCGGCAGGCCAAGGGCCCGACAAGTCCCGTCCCGACAAGGCCTGCCAGAAGACAACATTCAAGACAACGATCAGAAGCCAGAAGACCGGAGGCTGGGCACCCGACAAGATCTTGCCGGGCAGGCCCATCGAAGGCCTGGCAAGGTATCGTCCCCGGCAAGGTACCACCCCAGCACAGTGCCGCCGCTCCAGCACAGCGACCAGCCTGTCGTTTAGGGCTTGTCCTCCTGGTTGCGTGTCACGACGCTGGCCGCAGAAGGGGTTAAGCGGTGCTGATGGGACGGCCCCTTTATCCAGCCCCGAGAAAGCAAGGGACACCTCAGCAGAGCATTTAATGCATTTGTCCTGAGATGTCAGTGATAAGGATGATAATCCTGTAGATACTTTACACCTCTTGTACTTCGCCACTGTTGGAGACCCCTTGGACATATAAAAGGAGGCCCAAGGCGTAGCTACGAGGGGGGCCAGATCCCGATCCAGACTCGACCCATTCTGTATGCGTAGCTGCTACTGTAGCTCCTAGAACTGGGCCAAGAACATCCACAGTAATACAACCAAGCAGGAGTAGGGTTTTACGCTTCCGAGCGGCCTGAACCTGGGTAAATCCCCTCGCGTCGATCATTAGTTCCGCTTTTTGTGCTGTCCTTTCTCCCTTGCCGAACCGAAAAGGGATCCTTCGGTCCCATAGGTGTCGTTTCCCCGACAACATCCATCTGTTATATCTCCTAAATAATTTTTTTAGTAATTGCTAGTTTAATCCAAACTGACTTTAAGTATTATTATGATGAGGCAATCTCGTCATAATCAACTCCTTGATCTTGTCATAAACTATTTGTAACAAGTCAAGCATTATAAAAGATTTTTATCTTTGTCAATTTATAGATCCATCACTACACTTTATACTTTAAGTCTTTTCAGAGGGTCTATCAAGTTCTAAACTTGAATCATGTGTATGGGTACTATCTCGGATTATTTTGGCGTATAGCCAATTCCGGAGTCAGGGCCCATCAAAGCTTCTCTGTGTATTATAGGTTCATTGTTTGTCTCAACAATATTTCGTCTACATACCCTGAAGGTCTGTACGAATTTTTCAACCTATATAGTTCAGTTACACGTTCGACCGAAATCACTACATCTTATATAGAAGTTTCCGTATCAGTCAAAGTATGAAATACTGGAACCAATTCTAGCGTTTATTTTCCTTGACCTGATTACGAAGATTCTGTAATCTTATCGAATTGCACTGTCCTCCCACTCACTATTTTGTAGAAAACATTTTCTTCAAAATTACCGCATTCTCCAGCAAAACACTTTGCTTTGGCATAGTGATAGAGGAATACCCAATTATTTGGGATAACCTACAAAGTAGCACTTATTTCGATAAATTTGATGGCACTATTTATAGTGTAAAGCCATAGTTTCTAAAGCATCACATTAAAAAGTATATTGGCAAATTGATTAATGTCATCTTTGATCTCACCATGTCATACATAGCTTGATTGCATCTACTTTAAACACTCTACTCTTAGCAGTGTTCTAGGAGTTGCAAGCTATAAAATACTTTTCATAGCTCATCAGACATTCACTAAACTTGTAACTCAAATATTCCTTTCTTCAATCTAATTGAAGAAACATATTTTTCTTGTTACAATAAATTCTACTTCATTCTGAAAACCTTCTGAAACATTTCAAAAAGATCCAGTTTTATGTCTGAATAAGTAAATATAAATATCTACTTGAGTCATCCTTGAAGATAGATAAATCCACTGCTAGCAACAACACTTATTGGACTACACACATCGATATGCATATTGCCAATTATTTTGTTGCTCGTTCTTTATGGCCTGTAAACGGTATTTTAGTTTACTTCACTATTTGGACGAATTTGCAAGTGTCAGATGATTCTCAATCAGATGACTTCAAAATTCATCACTATGAAGTTTCTCCATGTTGGTTTCTCCAATGTGACTAAATGCAGTGCCACACAGATGTGGTATTCTTTTAGTCTTGCGACATTTAGCGTCAGTGTTATGGATGTTCAATTTTATTATCAATATTCATAACATACATCTTATTCACAATAAGAGTATGGCCTTTTGTTCATAACATAGAACAACTATTGTTCTCTCATGAACAACCTCCTTGCAACTTCTATGCAATGGGCTAGAGTGTACAAAAACTCTAAAATGAATTTTGATAATAAATACAGAGGTAATATGTTGATGAAAAAGTATCATAACTTTTACAAAATTTTCAACTCATATTTTAACTTCATTAATTTGTTGGTCATTAGGCCGTAGTGATTCTTGCATCGATTCGCAACACTATGCAATCGACTCAGTATACTTGTGATCAACTTTTAACCACAATTCCTGAAGAATTTAGTGTTTAACAATTTGTCACAACCTGAGAATTTGTTTGTAAATAGTTGCATCAGCATCCATGCATCATGTTAAAATTCAAATGAATTTGAAATGGGGATGATCAAACCCTAACAGATAAGTACTTCAACTAGGTTCAAATTTAAATTTTTTCAATGAACCCAAAATGCCCTTTAGAAAAGTTCATGATTTTTGATAAAGGTTAAAACCTCTGCCAAAAATGATGCACACATTTCTAGGACATTTCTGTATTTTTGAATTAAACCATATTGTATTTTGAATTTGGGCATTTAATTGCTATAAATATTTTATAGCTCTAATAATTCTGAAACATTTTGTGGGGATCTGGAATAATCCATTTAGCACGCATATTATTTTTCAGAAGCAACAAAATTGAGTTGGTTTCAAAACCAAATTCAAAACACACCTGCAAATTAGAAAAACAGAAACAGAAATAAGAAAAGACACAGAGAGAGAGAGAGAGAGTACCTACCAGCCGGCCCAACTACTGTGCGGCCCACTGGCCCAGTGCCAGTCGTCGTCCTCCTGGCGCCAGCTAGCCAGGCGCGTGGCTGACGCGTGCTCGCACACGACGCGCCACGCCACCAGGGCGCTTGCCTGCCTCCCCAGGCCAGCGCGACGACGCGGGAGACCTCCTTGGTGCCGTCCCGATCTGCCCGACCCGCTCACTCGCCCCCCTGCCCTCTCTCTCGCCCACCAACACCATGCCCGAAGCGCCCGCAAGTTTGCCATCGCTGTACGCGTAGCCATCGCCATCCCCGTGCTTCCTCTCTGTGTCCCTGAGCTCTGCCTTCGTCGCCTGCATCGTCTCCACCGATCAACGCTTCGCCGGACACCCTCGAATGCCTCCAAGCTGCCGTCTTCCTCCTCGGGACGCCGGAGATCGCCATCGCCGTTCCATCGCCACCCGTGCATCCCCGAGCCCGCTGAGTCCACCAACGACCTCACGGTGAGCTTAGCCGCTGATCCCCTCTTTTCCCCACGTCCATTTCTTCCTCCAACCGTGACTGCCGCCAAGCTCGAGAGCTCATCGCCGCCGGCCATGTCGCTGGCGTCGTTATAGCTGCTTAAGCTCGAAACCGAGCGTGCCATCATGATCAGGGGACTCCCAGGGTTCCTCCTATCCCCTCAGTTGCCCCCCACCGCACTGCAGCCACCCGCCCATGCTTGCCCGAATGCCGGCCGCCGCCACGGGCTCGATTCTGGTGAGCTCACCGCACCCTAGCTCCTCCCACCTGCATCGTTCGACGCAGACGAGACTCCTCGTTCCGTAGATGGCCTCGGCCGTCAATTTGGCCGCCGAAGGAGCGAACCCAAGCCCCTCCGCCGCGTCTGTCGTCGCCGGCGTCGAGCCACCGGCGTGTTTGACTAGGTTGACCGGCGGGTTTTAACCTAGTTGACCAGGGATTTGACTCCCCTGGGTCAATGACAGGTGGGCCCCAGCCCTGCTAACCTTTGATTAAGTTTTTAATTAAACTTAATTAACCCACTGACTCACTGACATGTGGGCCCAGAGCCCTAATTAACCTAGATTAAAATTAACATTAGTTTAATTAACCCTGTTAGTTAGATTAGTCACTGACATGCGGGACCCACTAGTCAGATTTGACCAGGAATGGTCCAGTTGACCTGCTGACGGCACAGTGACGTAATGCTGACGCAATAAATAATTTTCTGGATTTAGATTAATTTAAAATAACCAGGAAATTCCAAAAAATGATATAAACTTCTAAAATTCATAGAAAATCAACCGTAGCCCAGAATGAAATAAATTATATATGTAAAATTATCAGTAAAATATGAAGAATCTGTTTATGGCATTTTCATGCATGTTTTAACAACTTAGAGCTGCTGCATATGACAAATTGAATAAATGACATTTGAAATGTCTTATATGGAGTTTGAATTTGAACCATGTGTTCAAACCAACCCCATTTAAATTGTTGCTAGCCGCATTAGCCCAAATCACAGCATATTGCCATGACATGATCATGCATCATAATGTTGCATTGCATTGATTGTTTTCCTTCTTGTTTGCCGGTGGTTGTTCCCTCTCGGTAGACGTTTCCAACGTAGTGACCATTGACACTGATGAAGTGCAGTATCGTCTTCAGAAGTGCCAGGCAAGCAAACCCCCATTGAGCATTACGCTACAATCCCACTCTCTCGCTCTTGCTCTATTTTACTGCATTAGGACAACAACGATTCAACTGTTACATGTTGTGGTAGTTGAACCCATTCCTCTGCATGACCTGTCTTTGCCACAGTAAATAGTTGAAACCCACTAGCATGAGTAGGAGTTGTTTGAGCCATGATGTGCCTACTCATTCATGCCTGCTATTGCTTAGAGTTGAGTCAGGTCTGATTCATCTGGGAATGAATTGGAATGTTGTGATCATGTTCTGATGTTGAGAGCTAAGTGTGTGAACACAATTTGGTAAAGGTAGCGATAAGAGGCCATGTAGCAGTACATGGTGGGTTGTCTCATTGAGACCATTCATAGGAACTAAGTTCTGTGTATGTTATCCAAGACAGTTACTACCACACATTGGGCTCCGGTAATCAAGCTCTCTCGACTTATTAATCGCCCTGATCTCTGTCTAGGAGTTGCAACTAGTTTCTGGTGTTTATAGGTGGTGCTATTTGTCTACCAAGTGGCACCCGGTACAGGTGGGCTTGGGACAGACTAGGTACAGTGGCACGGTGTACCAAGTGGCACCCGGATGGTGGGCTTGGGAACCCTACTCACATCGTTTGGGGCCATGATGGAAACTTTGGCCGGACTTCCTTTGCGGGTTCAGCCTCGGATAGGCGATAAACCTGGACTAGAGTCTTGCGTGGTTAGTCAGGTTGTGGCCGACACCCTCGCCAAGCTTCCACTTGAAGGTTGCCGAGATACATGAAGTGTATATGGTGGTAAGTGGTGAGAGCGTGTGTGAAGAAGTACACCCCTGCAGGGTAATATGATCTATTCGAATAGCCGCGCCCACGGATATGGACTACTTGGAAGACTTATATGGTTCATAGACAACTTTAAGTGGACACTCTAAAATGCGCAAGATAAGTGTGAGTGCTATGGATGGCCTTCTCGTAGGGAGACGGGAGCGGATCCATAGTGGTGTATTGTTATGGTGAATATGTGGACTCGTGTGCGCTTTCTCACCTCAAGGAAAATACTGGTAGTCGTAGTACATGATAGCCACTGAGTCAAAGCTGGCTTGCTACAGTTAAACTCCACAACCCCCTTTATTGATACAGACGCATATGTAGTTAGTTCTGATGTAAGTCTTGCTGAGTACCTTTGTATTCACCGTTGCTTAATTTATGTTTTTGCAGAGGAGACTTCAGTCTGACTTTAGATTCCTGCGATGAGTTCGACGTTGACCGATTAGCTTGGGAATCCCAGACAGAGGTCTGGTTCCTATGAAGGGTCTTGTAGATAGTCAGGCTTCTCAGCCTTTTTCTTTTGTAGTTGTCTGTACCCAGACATGGTTATGCTTCTGTTGCTTGTATGACTTTGTATGTTGGGTCATGAGACCCATGATTGTAATATCATGTTATGTATGGCTCTTCAGAGCCTCTTAAATAAATACTTTGAGTCGTAGAGTTATGTTGTGATGCCATGTTATATCTACACATATCGTGCAGATTGTGTTTATGTTTGAAATGCATTGGTATGTGTGGGATTTGACACCTAGTTATCTACTTTGGTAGCCTTCCATACAAGGAAATGCCTCCTAGTGCTTCCACTAAGCCCTTGTAGTTCGCTACTACTCCGGAACACATGGATTGACCAGCATGTATCGTTCTTTGCTCCTATGTCTGACCCTACAGGGAAATGTCATGCGGTGTTTTACTGGAGTCCTTGTAGCTTGCTATGACTCGGTTGCACACGCTGATGACCGACACGTGCATTGCTGGGTTACGTATGCCTGTGCCTGTATGTTTGTGCCACCTTGGTTTATGACTAGTCATGTCGACCCAGGTTCTCTGTCATATGGATGCTAACATCACTATCATATACGTGAGCCAAAAGACACAAACGGTCCCGGCCAAGGTAAAGGCGGCAGCCGTGGGTTACCGTGCGTGAGGCTGCAAAGCGATATGATGTGTCTTATGTTACGTCGGTGTGACTTAGGATCGGGGTCCCGACACAATTTAATCACAATTCTCAAGAATCACACTTTACTTGACCGACGTTTTCTACATCTTATAACCTGTATGAAATTCATACCTGAGCTGGACATTCCAGTCTTCTTTTCTTTCCGCCTCTAAACTTCTTATAGTTTTACTTCCAATATTTCTCCCACTCAGCAGAAGAATCATCTAACTTTTAAGAGTGGCGTGAGCCCCGAACTTCCCTAGGCATGTAAGTCTCATTACATCCTTTGGTTTTGTTCTTTCTCTTTAAGTTCTCACCATCAACTCATGACTGCTATTCTTTCGCTTCTTACACATTTTAGTCTCAAACATAGTTGAACGCTTCACTAGAACTTGCAAACAAAACACTTCTTTAGATATCATATATCTTTTAACCTTTGTTTGTTTCTGAAAACAATTTTCAGTTCCGAGAATATCACATAACTATCCCAAACATTTTGAAGTTCGGGTTTCTCAGAAGCAAGCAGACCATAATGTAATTCTTAGCCTTTTGAATCGAAAGACGTAAGTCTCATCATCCATAGCATTAGCAGGAGAGCATTGCAAGCATGCAGTAGGACAAAATCCTTCTTGGCACTGTTAGAGGACAATCGCCAGGCTTCCGCTTGAAGGTTGCCGAGATACATGAAGTGTATATGGTGGTAAGTGGTGAGAGCGTGTGTGAAGAAGTACACCCCTGCAGGGTAATATGATCTATTCGAATAGCCGCGTTCACGGATATGGACTACTTGGAAGACTTATATGGTTCATAGACAACTTTAAGTGGACACTCTAAAATGCGCAAGATAATTGTGAGTGCTATGGATGGCCTTCTCGTAGGGGGACGGGAGCGGATCCATAGTGGTGTATTGTTATGGTGAATATCTGGACTCGTGTGCGCTTTCTCACCTCAAGGAAAATACTGGTAGTCGTAGTACAGGATAGCCACTAAGTCAAAGCTGGCTTGCTGCAGTTAAACTCCACAACCCCCTTTATTGATACAGACGCATATGTAGTTAGTTCTGATGTAAGTCTTGCTGAGTACCTTTGTACTCACCGTTGCTTAATTTATGTTTTTGCAGAGGAGACTTCAGTCTCACTTTAGATTCCTGCGATGAGTTCGATGTTGACCGATTAGCTTTGGAATCCCAGATAGAGGTCTGGTTCCTATGAAGGGTCTTGTAGATAGTCAGGCTTCTCAACCTTTTTCTTTTGTAGTTGTCTGTACCCAGACATGGTTATGCTTCCGTTGCTTGTATGACTTTGTATGTTGGGTCATGAGACCCATGATTGTAATATCATGTTATGTATGGCTCTTCAGAGCCTCTTAAATAAATACTTTGAGTCATAGAGTTATGTTGTGTGATACGTCTCCAACGTATCTATAATTTATGAAGTATTCATGCCATGTTTATTATAGTTTTGTATGATTTTGGTGCACTTTTATATGGCTTTTATATGATTTTTATGGACGAACATATTGACCTAGTGCCCAGTGCCAGTTACTGTTTTCTGCTTGTTTTTGGTTTTCCAGAAAATCCATATCAAATGAAGTCCAAATGCAGCAAAACTTTTTGACGATTTTTCTGGAAGGAAATAGACCCAGGAAGCTTTGGGGGAGCAGCAGAAGACCCACAGGGGCCCCACAAGCCACCAGGGCGCGCCACCCCCCAGGTGTGCCCTGGTGCCTCGTGGGCCCCCTGTGGCACCTCTTTGCGTGATTTCAACGCTGAAAAATCATATATATTCAGAAACCCCCGAAAGTTAACCTAGATGAGTTTTTACGCCGCCGCAAGCCTCTACACCAAAGAGATATCATCTACAGCCCTTTTGCGGCACCCTGTCGGAGGGGGGAATCATCACCGGAGGCCATCTTCATCATCCCGGCGGTCTCCATGACGAGGAGGGAGTAGTTCACCCTCGGGGCTGAGGGTATGTACTAGTAGCTATGTGTTTGATCTCTCTCTCTCTCGTGTTCTTGATTTGGCACGATCTTGACGTACCGCGAGCTTTGTTAATATAGTTGGATCATATGGTGTTTCTCCCTTTCTATATTGTTGTGATGAATTGAGTTTTTACCTTTGAGGTTTCACTATTATCGGATTGAATACTTTTACGGATTTGGGAACACTTGATGTATGTCTTGCATATGAATACCCGTGGTGACAATGGGGTATTATATTGATTCACTTGATGTATGTTTTGGCACTCAACTCGCGGATTCCCGAGGTGACATTGGTGTGATCTATGCATAGGGGTTGATGCACGTTTTCGTCCTACTTTCTCCGGTAGAAATCTTGGGGCACTCTTTGAAGTTCTTTGTGTTGGATTGAATATTATGAATCTGAATTTGTTTGATGCATATCGAATAATCAACTCACGGATACTTGTGGTGACATTGGAGTATCTAGGTGACATTAGAGTTGGTTGATGTGTATCATATGGTGTTATTTTAGTACGAACTCTAGGGCCGTTTGTGACACTTATAGGGATGGCTCAATAGATTGATCAGAAAGGATAACTTTGAGGTGGTTTCGTACCCTACAAAAATTTCTATCTTATGTTCTCCGCTAATAGGAACTTAAGAGTGATTCTATCGCACGTTGAGGGATTGTTATATGATCCAATTATGTTAGCATTGTTGAGAGATTGCACTAGTGAAAGTATGAACCCTAGGCCTTGTTTCTAAGCATTGCAATACCGTTTGTGCTCCGTTTTATTACTTGCTACATTGCTGTTTTTTATTTTTCAGATTATAAAAACCTATTTCTACTATCCATACTACACTTGTATCACAATCTCTTCACTGAACTAGTGCACCTATACAATTTGCCATTGTATTGGGTGTGTTGGGGACACAAGAGATTTCTTGTATTTGGTTGCAGGGTTGTTTGAGAGATACCATCTTCATCCTACGCCTCCCACGGATTGATAAACCTTAGGTCATCCACTTGAGGGAAAATTGCAACTGTCCTACAAAACTCTGCGCTTGGAGGCCCAACACGAGTCTACAAGAATAAGTTGTGTAGCCATGATATGAGAGGAATTAAGGAGACACAAGAGCTCAAGCTTGGGGATGCCCAAGGCACCCCAAGATAACATTCCAAGAAGTCTCAAGCAACTAAGCTTGGGGATGCCCCGTTTGGCATCCCACCTTTCTTCATCAACACCTATCGGTTAGCCTAAGTTTTTACTTGTTCACATGATATGTGCTATTCTTGGAGTGTCCTTTTATTTTCATTTTGTTTGCTGTTTGAATAAAATTATCAAGATCTTAAATCTTAAATGAGAGAGAGAGTCTTCACATAGCTACTTAATTGTTTGACTACTCGTTGATCTTCACTTATATCTTTTGGAGTAGTTTGTCATTTACTCTTGTGCTTCACTTATATCCTATGAGTAAATTGTTGAATGAATTGAATATCATAAAGTTGAAATTATATGTGCTTCATATGCTTGTATCATGTCTAGTAGTAGTTTCACATTTGGGTTAGAAAGTGAAATCTATTGAAGCTTGACAATCACAATATTGGTCATACAAGCAATTCATGAATGAATAGTATAAGGAAGAGAACTTTCACATATAAATATATTATCTTGGACATCTTTTATGGTTGTGAATACCCATTAATTATTTTCAAACTTGAGCAAATTAGTTGAAGTTGGACAAGGAAGACAACGTAATGAGTTATGCTTGGGTATATTTGCATAGAAGTTATATTGTTATGGATCCTCTAACATGTGGTGCTTGCTTAGGATCTTTTGCTAGCCAAAAAATTGTACTAAGTAGAGATACTACTTGTGCATCCAAAAACCCTTAAACCCAGTTTCTTGCCATGAGTGTCCACTATATCTACCTATGGATTGAATAAGATCCTTCAAGTAAGTTTTCATCGGTGCAAAAAGCAATAAAAATTGCTCCTCAAATATGTATGATCATTTATTGCAAGGGAAAATAAGCGTTGTACGAACTTGTGATGGTAAAGAAATAAAAGCTACGGACTGCATAATAAAGGTTGCTATCACAAGGGGCAATATAACGTGACATTCCTTTGCATTAAGGGCTTGCGCATCCAAAAATAAAAAGCGCATGACAACCTCTGCTTCCCTCTGTGAAGGGCCTATCTTTTACTTTATGTATTTACTTTTATGCAAGAGTCAATAGTATTGCTTCTCATTTCAACCTTAATTATTCTCTAGTTGGCAAGCATCATGTGGTGGGGAAAGATCCAGGCACATATGGCCAATCAAATATATTTGATCATGAATTATTATTGTTAACAATTATCTCTATGTTAAATAAGTTGGGAGGTGAAACATTAAGCCCCTCTCTTTCTCTGTGTTCGATGGATGCCATTTGTTCTAAAAATATGCTTTGAGTACTAGCAATCATAGAAGACTATATGATAATTGAGTATGTGGAGCTCTTACTTAGACTTTGTTGAAATTAAGTTGAATTGCAATTGTTTGGTGACTAAGAACATAGGTTGTTAAGTTTCAAAAGAATGCATTGTTTGAACCATAACATGTGAATTGATTGCTACTTTATCATGATGAGTTTTATGAGAAAAAGTTGCTGTTATGATGCTAGGGAAAGTGATTGAAATTATCATTGATCGAACTTATGCACTATGCTAGCATTCACACTTCATAAATTATTTCTTTTATCATTTTCCTACTCGAGGACGAGCAGGAATTAAGCTTGGAGATGCTGATACGTCTCCAACGTATCTATAATTTATGAAGTATTCATGCCATGTTTATTATAGTTTTATATGATTTTGGTGCACTTTTATATGGCTTTTATATGATTTTTATGGACTAACATATTGACCTAGTGCCCAGTGCCAGTTGTTGTTTTCTGCTTGTTTTTGGTTTTCCAGAAAATCGATATCAAATGAAGTCCAAATGCAGCGAAACTTTTTGACGATTTTTTCTGGAAGGAAATAGACCCAGGAAGCTTCGGGGGAGCAGCAGAAGACCCACAGGGGCCCCACAAGCCACCAGGGCGCGCCATCCCCCAAGGCGCACCCTGGTGCCTCGTGGGCCCCCTGTGGCACCTCTTTGCGTGATTCCAATGCTGAAAAACAATATATATTTAGAAACCCCCGAAAGTTAACCTAGATGAGTTTTTACGCCGCCGCAAGCCTCTATACCAAAGAGATCTCATCTATAGCCCTTTCCCGGCACCCTGCCGGAGGGGGGAATCATCATCGGAAGCCATCTTCATCATCCCGGTGGTCTCCATGACGAGGAGGGAGTAGTTCACCCTCAGGGCTGAGGGTATGTACTAGTAGCTATGTGTTTGATCTCTCTCTCTCTCTCTCGTTTTCTTGATTTGGCACGATCTTGATGTACCGCGAGCTTTGTTAGATCATATGGTGTTTCTTCCTCTCTATCTTGTTGTGATGAATTGAGTTTTTACCTTTGAGGTTTCACTATTATCGGATTGAATACTTTTATGGATTTGAGAACACTTGATGTATGTTTTGCATATGAATACCCGTGGTGACAATGGGGTATTATATTGATTCACTTGATGTATGTTTTGGCACTCAACTCGCGGATCCCGAGGTGACATTGGGGTGATCTATGCATAGGGGTTGATGCACGTTTTCGTCCTACTTTCTCCGGTAGAAATCTTGGGGCACTCTTTGAAGTTCTTTGTGTTGGATTGAATATTATGAATCTGAAGTTGTTTGATGCATATCGAATAATCAACTCACGGATACTTGTGGTGACATTGGAGTATCTAGGTGACATTAGAGTTGGTTGATGCGTATCATATGGTGTTATTTTAGTACGAACTCAAGGGCCGTTTGTGACACTTATAGGGATGGCTCAATAGATTTATCGGAAAGGATAACTTTGAGGTGGTTTCGTACCCTACAACAATTTCTATCTTATGTTCTCCGCTAATAGGAACTTTGGAGTGATTCTTTATCGCACGTTGAGGGATTGTTATATGATCCAATTATGTTAGCATTATTGAGAGATTGCACTAGTGAAAGTATGAACCCTAGGCCTTGTTTCTAAGCATTGCAATACCGTTTGTGCTCCGTTTTATTACTTGCTACCTTGCTGTTTTTTATTTTTCAGATTATAAAAACCTATTTCTACTATCCATACTACACTTGTATCACCATCTCTTCGCCTAACTAGTGCACCTATACAATTTGCCATTGTATTGGGTGTGTTGGGGACACAAGAGATTTCTTGTATTTGGTTGCAGGGTTGTTTGAGAGATATCATCTTCATCCTACGCCTCCCACGGATTGATAAACCTTAGGTCATCCACTTGAGGGAAAATTGCTACTGTCCTACAAAACTCTGCGCTTGGAGGCCCAACACGAGTCTACAAGAATAAGTTGTGTAGTAGACATCATTGTGATGCCATGTTGTATCTACACATATCGTGCATATTGTGTGTATGTTTGAAATGCATTGGTATGTGTGGGATTTGACACCTAGTTATCTGCTTGGTAGCCTTCCATACAGGGAAATGCCTCCTAGTGCTCCACTAAGCTATGGTAGTTCGCTACTGCTCCGGAACACATGGATTGACCGTCATGTTTCCTTCTTTGCTCCTGTGTCTGTCCCTACGGGGAAATGTCACGCGGTGTTTTACTGGAGTCCTTGTAGCTTGCTACGACTCGGTTGCACACGCTGATGACCGACACGTGCATTGCTGGGTTACGTATGCCTGTCCCTGTACGTTTGTGCCACCTTGGTTTATGACTAGTCATGTTGACCCGGGTTCTCTGTTATATGGATGCTAACATTACTATCATATACATGAGCCAAAAGACGCAAACGGTCCCGGCCAAGGTAAAGGTGGCAGCCGTGGGTTACCGTGCGTGAGGCCGCAAAGTGATATGATGTGTCTTATGTTACGTCGGTGTGACTTAGGATTGGGGTCCCGACAGCTTTGGTATCAGAGCCTGACTGCCTATAGGATTACCAAGCCAAACTGGTCGAAGTTGAGTCTAGAAATGCTTTAGTTATTTAGGGGAATTGATTGTGGAAGGGAACGTAAGGCTCTTTTTACTCCTTATCCTTGTGTCATTCTGATTCTGAGTCACCCTCTTCTTTTCTACAGGGTTAAGAAACTAGGCTTACTCATCTATCTATTAGGATGACGAGTTACTATGCTGCAGACTCATAGGAAAGGTGTTGTCCTCTCGGATCGGTGTTCCATAAGAATTTAGTAGTTGTGTAGTCAGTTGTCTTGTAGGTTGCCTCATTTTCACGCCCGTACAGCCGTTATGTTGTCCGAGTTGTCCCAGGTTTCTAAATAGTCTGATGCATTTGCAAATCTTTTCTCCCCGTTCCCGATGTTTTGGGGACAGACTAATTAACCACACTAATCATCGTGTTGAGGTACTCCGTTGCCTCGACATATATGCGAAAGTTATTAGGAAACTAGGATATCACAGAGAACCACCCAGAGGTTCAGCCTTTGTGTTGTATCCCCAGTGTGATAGTTCTGGCCATCATTTTCGAAAGCATCTCGCGATGTTATTTAGTTAGTAGGTATTCCATTCCTGGGTTCCTGAACCCAAGATTCACTCTACCTATTTCTTGTTGATAGTGGTTGTAGTTCCTTTAGGTTGGTTAGTAACCTTGCTTAGTCCTCAAGGTCCATGGTATATCATTCTTCCAAATACCATGAACCATCCATGGCAGAAGTTCTTTTGAACCAAAGATAACAACAAGAGTGCTCCCAATGAGTTCTCCATTCTATAATTGTGACTCTGTCAATCCTACCTTTCTGCATGGGTTACTCGAAAGAAATATGTTGAGCCTTGTTCAACATGCTAACCCACGCATCCACAACTCACAAAATCATATGTTCCTTTGAGTTGTTCCTCTGCAGTTGTATTCTGACCACCGTCTATCAATTGATAGTTAGGAATAGTTGTGCATTCGTGTTCATCGGTGCCTATTATTCCTGTGGTCCGTCAAGCCATTCTATTTCAGAATGACTAGGAGAAACAAACTCCAGTACCTTATCCATGTACAGGAATGGGTCAAAGCAGTTGTATTCCACAGATTAAAATGCCAATCCAGCTTTTGTTCTGTTCTACCTTGGAGTATTACCCTCTTTATGTCAGGAATGTCATGAGAATTGCACAACCTCTTATGAATTCTTGATATAGTGATACTTCTCACCATCATCATTCATTTATTGGTCTCTGTGTTGTTGTAACCGGAATACCGACAAGTGAACCGTGATGTGCGAAATCAATACTCCTAGCAACCTTGTTGCTTGGTAGTTAATGGACGATAATTTCATTCCAGCGTGTTGGTTATTGAACCATCATTCTAAGATTGATCGTGCTACCTAGTCCATTATTCCTGGTGCACCCTTCGATCAATGAGTTAGGATTGCGTCAATCCCTCGCTCATTTGATCACATCATCTTGCCTCAAAAGCAAGATTGTTCTCGAGCTTAGTATCATACCGGTGGTTCGTGATTCTCCGAGTATCTCCTCGGAAGAATTACCAGGTTGTCCCCTGACCGTTATGATGAGTTTGTGATCAAGTTGGTTTCTTGTAAACCACCCTTTCTCCAAGAATCTGTGTTGGATACCCCTGAGCTAGTTGGTTAAGCTAAACAACAACTTGGAGAGTTGGAGGATAAAAGCTTATCTAACTAGTTCATTCCAAAGGGATATCTTTGTGTTGTGTGTGTGTGTTGAAGAAATATGATATCTTCACCGATTAACCTTCGCGTTCAGTTGTTGGATTTATTGTCTTGCCAATCTTTGATTTGAGTATGGGCTATCGTCAAATCAAAATCAGAACCAATGATTTTCGTAATGTTGTTTTACTCGTGGTTGTTTCCTCGAGCATACCCCATTATATCTTTGGTCTGACCAATGCTAGCACCTTGTTCACATAGTTGTGGAATTCCATCTTCGTGGAAACCTTGATGAGTTGTTGCTGGGCCCATCGGCAACATCCTTATCTTCTCCATGATTCGTGTTGAACATTATGCTAGTGTTGGAAACTTGTGTTAGCATTTTCTTTGTGTCCCGTTCATGAGGTATATGTTTTGGATGAAAGAAGTGACTTCCTCTAAATTCACGTGCATTCGTTGCAAGTTGCTGCCGTGAATTCGAGAAAGTTTGTTTTGTTTCCTCTGGAATCATCCCAAGTCAGCCATGCATGTGCGAAGTATCCTATGGTCTGATAGACTGATCATCTTCATTCCATATGTATTCCCTAGCACACGAAGCCACTGATTGATTTGTTCAAGGAAAAGGAGTCTGTTGTGCTAATACTAGTTCATGCACAAGATTCCGTTTTCCTCAATGATGGTTCCCAACCAGAACTCGGTTGCATTTTGTCGTAAGACTTCTATGTGGTCACGTTTGTCCTGGACATTCTATTCACATATGTCTTGCATTTCAGCTCTTGTTTTGGAGCTGGTTTCCGTAGTTCATTTCCTGAGAATCTCGCAATGTCATCTCGTCGATTTGTGTTGCAAACTGTCTTTCTGACATGCTGAGTCTGGAATACCTTGTTACCAACCAGATCTGAATCTCAGGCAGATATGATGGTTGAAATTTTCCTAAGATCTACGATGTAGGTTCCGGCAAGGTTGATGTTTTGGCCGACACACCTAGCCGGAAGATCTATTATTGTGGTATCTTGATTGAGCGATTTGACCATCTTCTCCATGAGGATTTCATGCGACTTATTCTAGAAGTTGTTCCCTATGGATTTTTGTGCTCCCGAAGTCCGACCTTTACTTGATGTTCTAGATACCAAACAATACCTATAATTGGGTTACGCTAGTACATCGAGGAGAACATTAGAAGCGGAGTGCTAAATGTCTCTCGGTCGATTATACAGATTTGTTCCCTTGGCATAGCTAAGGTAAAATCTAGGAAAGTATTATCTTCCTTTGCATCTGCATTCCCCACGTTTATTCATCATGGTAGTATGAAGTCGTATCAAAATCTTTGGCATAGATTTTGATAAGCCATGTGAATATCGAATGCTCAAGTTCCTGAAAGCACGCTCAGACACTAGGTTATATCCTCGGTATCAATTGGAATGTGCCTTCCATTTGCTGAGTTGTTCTATAACCATAGTTTCCATTTCCAATCTGAGTATGCCTTTTCTTTCGAACTCCTTCAACGATCATTGGTGAATTTTCTCAGTCTGGTATAAAGAGTTTCAATGATCCCTGTATCAAAAGTAATTCTTTTTGCCTAACTTGGGAAATAACTCAATGTGTCACCTCTCCTAAGGTGCCCCTTTATGGTATTAGGGCAATTAACTCCTCGCTACTTCGACACCCATTGATCATCTTTTAAAGCGTGGAATTGTTGCCTGCCAAATTGAACCTTCGTCATCTGCTCCTTTCCATCATTCCTGATGTGTGTTTTATGTCTCAGCTCAAGAGATGTTCTTACATCTCATTCCATGAGTTGATCATGAGTTGCTCGATCTTTGTGAAGATCGATTCCTGTAGAGTTTCCCTTTCTTTCCATCGTCGTGTTCGGATGACGATCTCGAAGCAAGATGTCCAAATCAAGATGATGCAATGAATCAACATCTTTAAGAAGTGCAATCTGGATCGTGAAGATCGTGCTAGTTTTGTGTCCCCCTTCCTCTTACCTCACGTCCTGAATCTCGGGACGAGATTCTTGTTTAGTGGGGGTGAGTTGTCACAGCCCGAGAATTTGTTTGTAAATAGTTGCGTAAGCATCCAAGCATCATGTTAAAATTCAAATGAATTTGAAATGGGGATGATCAAACCCTAACAGATAAGTACTTCAACCAGGTTCAAATTTAAATCTTTTCAATGAACCCAAAATGCCCTTCAGAAAAGTTCATGATTTTTGATAAAGGTTAAAACCTCTGCCAAAAATGATGCACACATTTCTAGGACATTTCTGGATTTTTGAATTAAAGCATATTGTATTTTGAATTGGGGCATTTAATTGCAATAAATATTTTATAGCTCCAATAATTCTGAAACATTTTGTGGGGATCTGGAATAATCCATTTAGCACCCATATTATTTTTCAGAAGCAACAAAATTGAGTTGGTTTCAAAACCAAATTCAAAACACACCTGCAAATTAGAAAAACAGAAACAGAAATAAGAAAAGACAAAGAGAGAGAGTACCTACCAGCCGGCCCAGCTACTGTGCGGCCCACTGGCCCAGCGCCAGTCGTCGTCCTCCTGGCGCCAGCCAGCCAGGCGCGTGGCTGACGCCCGCTCGCGCATGACGCGCCACGCCACCAGGGCGCCTGCCTGCCTCCCCAGGCCAGCGCGACGACGCGGGAGACCTCCTTGGTGCCGTCCCGATCCGCTCGACCCGCTCACTCGCCCCCTGCCCTCTTCCTCGCCCTCCAATGCCATGGCCGAAGCGCCCACAAGTTCACCGTCGCCGTACGCGTAGCCACCGCCTTCCCCGTGCTTCCTCTCCGTGTCCCTGAGCTCCGCCTTCGTCGCCTGCATCGTCTCCACCGATCAACGCTTCGTCAGACGCCCTTGAACGCCTCCAAGCCGTCGTCTTCCTCCTCGGGACGCCGGAGATCGCCATCGCCGTTCCGTCGCCGCTTGTGCCTCCCCGAGCCCGCTGAGACCACCAACGACCTCATGGTGAGCTTAGCCGCCGATCCCCTCTTTTCCCCACGTCCATTTCTTCCTCCAACCACGACTACCGCCGAGCCCGAGAGCTCATCGTCGCCGGCGTCGTTATAGCTGCTTAAGCTCGAAACCGAGCGCGCCATCATGATCAGGGGACTCCCAGGGTTCCTCCTATCCCCTCAGTTGCCCCCCTACCGCACTGCAGCCACCCGCCTGTGCTTGCCCGAACGCCGGCCGCCGCCACGAGCTCGATTCCTGCGAGCTCACCGCATCCCAGCTCCTCCCACCTGCACCGTTCAACGCGGACGAGACTCCTCGTTCCGTAGATGGCCTTGGCCGTCAATTTGGCCGCCGGAGGAGCGAATTCGAGCCCCTCCGCCGCGTCTGTCATTGCCGACGTCGAGCCGCCGGCGTGTTTGACTGGGTTGACCAGCGGGTTTTGACCCAGTTGACCAGGGGTTTGACTCCCCTGGGTCAATGACAGGTGGGCCCCAGCCCTGCTAACCTTTGATTAAGTTTTTAATTAAACTTAATTAACCCGCTGACTCACTCACATGTGGGCCCAGAGCCCTAATTAACCTAGATTAAAATTAACATTAGTTTAATTAACCCTGTTAGTTAGATTAGTCACTGACATGCGGGACCCACTAGTCAGATTTGACCAGGAACGGTCCAGTTGACCTGCTGACGTCACAGTGACATAATGCTGATGCAATAAATCATTTTCTGGATTTAGATTAATTTAAAATAACCAAGAAATTCCAGAAAATGATATAAACTTCAAAAATTCATAGAAAATCAACCGTAGCCCAGAATGAAATAAATTATATATGTAAAATTATCAGAAAAATATGAAGAATCTGTTTATGGCATTTTCATGCATGTTTTAACAACTTAGAGCTGCTGCATATGACAAATTGAATAAATGACATTTGAAATGTCTTATATGGAGTTTGAATTTGAACCATGTGTTCAAACCAACCCCATTTAAATTGTTGCTAGCCGCATTAGCCCAAATCACAGCATATTGCCATGACATGATCATGCATCATAATGTTGCATTGCATTGATTGTGTTCCTTCTTGTTTGCCGGTGATTGTTCCCTCTCGGTAGACGTTTTCGACGTAGTGACCGTTGACACTGATGAAGTGCAGTATCGTCTTCAGAAGTGCCTGGCAAGCTAACCCCCATTGAGCATTCCGCTACAATCCCACTCTCTCGCTCTTGCTCTCTTTTACTGCATTAGGACAACAACGATTCAACTGTTACATGTTGCGGTAGTTGAACCCATTCCTCTGCATGACCTGTCTTTGCCACATTAAATAGTTGAAACCCACTAGCATGAGTAGGAGTTGTTTGAGCCATGATGTGCCTACTCATTCATGCCTGCTATTGCTTAGAGTTGAGTCAGGTCTGATTCATCTGGGAATGAATTGGAATGTTGTGATCATGTTCTGATGTTGAGAGCTAAGTGTGTGAACACGATTTGGTAAAGGTAGCGATGAAAGGCCATGTAGGAGTACATGGTGGGTTGTCTCATTGAGACCATTCTTAGGAACTAAGTTCTGTGTATGTTATCCAAGACAGTTACTACCACACATTGGGCTCCGGTAATCAAGCTCTCTCGACTTATTAATCGCCCTGATCTCTGTCCAGGAGTTGCAACTAGTTTCTGGTATTTATAGGTGGTGCTATTTGTCTACCAAGTGGCACCCGGTACAGGTGGGCTTGGGACAGACTAGGCACAGTGGCACGGTGTACCAAGTGGCACCCGGATAGTGGGCTTGGGAACCCTACTCACATCGTTTGGGGCCGTGATGGAAACTTTGGCTGGACTTCCTTTGCGGGTTCAGCCTCGGATAGGCGATAAACCTGTACTAGAGTCTTGCGTGGTTAGTAAGGTTGTGGCCGACACCCTCGCCAGGCTTCCGCTTGAAGGTTGCCGAGATACATGAAGTGTATATGGTGGTAAGTGGTGAGAGCGTGTGTGAAGAAGTACACCCCTGCAGGGTAATATGATCTATTCGAATAGCCGCGCCCACGGATATGGACTACTTGGAAGACTTATATGGTTCATAGACAACTTTAAGTGGACACTCTAAAATGCGCAAGATAAGTGTGAGTGCTATGGATGGCCTTCTCGTAGGGAGACGGGAGCGGATCCATAGTGGTGTATTGTTATGGTGAATATGTGGACTCGTGTGCGCTTTCTCACCTCAAGGAAAATACTGGTAGTCGTAGTACATGATAGCCACTGAGTCAAAGCTGGCTTGCTACAGTTAAACTCCACAACCCCCTTTATTGATACAGACGCATATGTAGTTAGTTCTGATGTAAGTCTTGCTGAGTACCTTTGTATTCACCGTTGCTTAATTTATGTTTTTGCAGAGGAGACTTCAGTCTGACTTTAGATTCCTGCGATGAGTTCGACGTTGACCGATTAGCTTGGGAATCCCAGACAGAGGTCTGGTTCCTATGAAGGGTCTTGTAGATAGTCAGGCTTCTCAGCCTTTTTCTTTTGTAGTTGTCTGTACCCAGACATGGTTATGCTTCTGTTGCTTGTATGTCTTTGTATGTTGGGTCATGAGACCCATGATTGTAATATCATGTTATGTATGGCTCTTCAGAGCCTCTTAAATAAATACTTTGAGTCGTAGAGTTATGTTGTGATGCCATGTTATATCTACACATATCGTGCAGATTGTGTTTATGTTTGAAATGCATTGGTATGTGTGGGATTTGACACCTAGTTATCTGCTTTGGTAGCCTTCCATACAAGGAAATGCCTCCTAGTGCTTCCACTAAGCCCTGGTAGTTCGCTACTGCTCCGGAACACATGGATTGACCAGCATGTATCGTTCTTTGCTCCTATGTCTGACCCTACAGGGAAATGTCATGCGGTGTTTTACTGGAGTCCTTGTAGCTTGCTATGACTCGGTTGCACACGCTGATGACCGACACGTGCATTGCTGGGTTACGTATGCCTGTGCCTGTATGTTTGTGCCACCTTGGTTTATGACTAGTCATGTCGACCCAGGTTCTCTGTCGTATGGATGCTAACATGACTATCATATACGTGAGCCAAAAGACACAAACGGTCCCGGCCAAGGTAAAGGCGGCAGCCGTGGGTTACCGTGCGTGAGGCCGCAAAGCGATATGATGTGTCTTATGTTACGTCGGTGTGACTTAGGATCGGGCCCCGACACAATTTAATCACAATTATGAAGAATCACACTTTACTTGACCGACGTTTTCTACATCTTATAACTTGTATGAAATTCATACCTGAGGTAGACATTCCAGTCTTCTTTTCTTTCCGCCTCTAAACTTCTTATAGTTTTACTTTCAATATTTCTCCCACTCAGCAGAAGAATCATCTAACTTTTAAGAGTGGCGTGAGCCCCGAACTTCCCTTGGCATGTAAGTCTCATTACATCCTTTGGTTTTGTTCTTTCTCTTTAAGTTCTCACCATCAACTCATGACTGCTATTCTTTCGCATCTTACACATTTTAGTCTCAAACATAGTTGAATGCTTCACTAGAACTTGCAAACAAAACACTTCTTTAGATATCATATATCTTTTAACCTTTGTTTGTTTCTGAAAACCATTTTCAGTTCCGAGAATATCACATAACTATCCCAAACATTTTGAAGTTCGGGTTTCTCAGAAGCAAGCAGACCATAATGTAATTCTTAGCCTTTTGAATCGAAAGACGTAAGTCTCATCATCCATAGCATTAGAAGGAGAGCATTGCAAGCATGCAGTAGGACAAAATCCTTCTTGGCACTGTTAGAGGACAATCCTCCCAATTCTAAAAGATTCAACTAGGTAAATAACAGTCAATCAATTTCAACAGCATAGGTGGAACCGTGAGCCATAATTCTACAACTATAATGCAAACTACACATAGACATAGTTCATAATTAATTTGCACTAGTGATTAAACTAAATTAATACATAATAATGCTCCCACTCAAATCAATATCTCTCATAATTGATAGTGAGTGATTCAAGATCCAAATCTTGTTCTCAGCCATTGATGTGGACATCACTGATGATGAGAATTTTGACCGGTGGGCAAACTTTTGCTGATCATATCTCCATATGATTCTTGTTCATCTTTTGATGCTTCGTGCTCCGAGTTCAGAATTATTCTGCCAGAACTTCAAGACAACCGAGTGTTATCTGCATACATGGTCTGACCATCCCCGTCTTACACCTCACGTCCCATTTGTACTCATGTGGACATGACGCACTCCGGAACGCTACGTGTTATAGACGGTTGCAACACTGGGAAGAGCACCTTTTAACTTGATATTTACTGTGAGAGATCACCCTAATAATTGGCTACTGCGCAACCAAAGGGTGCAAACAACAAAGGGATAAACATCTCAGGCAATTCATAATAGCATGAGATGGTATAGCCCTGGGCGCCGGGAGTTCTCCATGATCGTCTTCAATCTCCAGTTGAAGCGACGTGACGGCCAATATTTCGTTGCCGTGGTAACTGTTTAAAAACGTTGCCATGGCGGCAATCTCAGAAAACGTTGCCGTGGCGACTGTTTCAGAAAACGTTGCCGCGGCACGAAATTATAGCTCCTCGTCCCGCGCCTGGTACACTTTCTCCTCGTCGGGGTCCTCCGTGTACGTCTTGCCACCGTCACCTGTAACCTATCTCTACGATATTTACATTAAGTTGGCAATCTCGTGGCTCCAGCCATCATGCCGTGACGCATAGGCCACTTAACATTACAACATATAACCATCTCATACATTAACTCATTATCATGACGAAGGCTATACTACATCATATGCAAACCCTGCAAAACCAAGTTAGACGTCCTCTAATCGGTTTGGCAAATTTTAATTATGTGGCTTCTAGGGTTTCTAGATAAACCTAGCTACCTACGTGCACACCATAAAGTGATAATCCTTGTTGCTAGATTAGCTTTCGGGGTGTGTGAAAGAAGAGACTTAATTAAAAATCTCGTTCCCCCACACTAAACTTCGTCAAATACGCGTGACCCCCTAGAAGATCATCCATCTTCATCGCCCTCTTGCGTACATGACGGTTCACTATTCTTGACTATGGTGAAGCCCAAGGAACTGTTAGCATATCGTCAACAGCCAGAGCCGAGCGATTGTCAGAACCTTGTGAAAAGCGACACCATGCCGTCAATGAACGGAACCGAAGCAAAAATCAAGGGAAGCATAGCAAGAATATCACCCTCACAATCACATGTGATCTAGATCAAAACCTGCATCTACTCATAGAACCGCTCATGATGCCACTGTTGGAAAAAGTAGAAGAAAACAAAAAAAATCGCCCTACGATCACCCAAGAACAATATGAAGATGCATATAGGGTTTGGATCAACGATCGTTACCGACTCTGGGAGTGCAACGGAAGTAGACGAGTCGATGTAGATCGTACTTGGAGTCCCTCGAACGTCGATGACGATCCCACGAACCGCCCTCAAATGATCCCTCGAACAGAAGACCGAAAGTACGGCCTCTCTACTTGGTTGCAAGCGTACGGTCTTCACAATCCGACAGTGCTTCGCCGTCCAGAGCTAATCGTCGTCGGAGAATTAGAGGGAGGAGATTAGAACCACATAGGGCTTCTAATTATGAGGATTAGAGGTGGCTAGGGCTAGCTCTAATTAGTCAACTAGGACCAACTAGAACTAGAACTAGATCAACTAGAGGAGGCTCCAAAACTTGTGTATACAAAAGAGCAAAATTCTCTAGCATATATAGGTTGGAGGGGAGAGGAAGGGCTGCCACCAATGAGGGAAAGTCCCTCCTTGGTGCGCCGGCCAAGGGAGGAGTAGGACTCCTCCCCCACTCCCAATTCGGCCTCCTTCCCTAAGGAAGGAGGCACTTTCCCACTTGGGCCTTTTTTGGCCCAAGTTGCCTTTCCACCTCTTGTCCTTTTAAGGCCCGTTGATATTTAAATTAAATATAAAATGTTCTAAATACTTTCAGACCATTATATATATAATTTAACATCTCTGGAAACATTTTCCGCCTATATATATTTATCGGTAATACCTGGTATTACCCGATATTCACCGAAACCCTTCCGGTGACCCCGAAACGCTTTCGAATCCTCTCGGAACTATTTCGAATATTAATGAAACAATTTCACAAATATATTCTCATCACTCCTATCACACTACCACTCAGCAGATCATGATTACCTTAAGCTTGTGACCCCGTAGGTTCGGTAAATCATAGACATGACCGAAACCCCTTCGTTCAATGACCGATAGCGGAATCGTGGGCATCCATATCGGTCCCTATGATTACACGAATGATATTCGAGTGAACCTTTGGTTATAATGTGATGTTCCCTTTGCTTCGCGATACTTTACAAAACCTAGTGTGCATCGGTATCCTCCTGAGTCATCGCCATGCTCACTATACCGTTTCTCCCGTTACCGGTTTTGTTCTTCTTTCTCGTTAACGTGTTCCGGCATCCCCGTGACGTAGTCACATGTGTCTGGCCAGACGATGATGGATGCCGTCACACCGAGAGGGCCCTAAGAATATCTCTCCATTGTTTGAGGAGCAAATCTCACTCTCGAGCTATCCGGTCACTTGTCAAACTTTCCGGTGAGACTGAAAGTTGTCGTTATGATCACCTTGTTACAGATGACGTTTGAGCAACCCCAAAGCCGACCGTCCGGTAGGAAGTGACCGAGACACTCTCATAGTCCGATGAAGTAAAACACATGCTAACACTCCATGTTATAACAAATAATTTCAGATGATATAATCACAAAGTATAACAGACAAGTTTTGGGTCAATTCAATATGATCGTTCTTCTAACGTCATACCCTCCATGTTGTTGTAGGACTATCCTTACACTTAACGATATCCTAAAATCCGGAAAACATGATCACCAACAACACTTGGGCCAGTCTTAGAGGCGAGACTAGGAACCTATTGTTTACCGTTTATCATTTCACACATGCATATGAGTTTTCCACTAAATCGCATATTTCAGGATCATAGCAGTTATAGCATGAAATATAAACTCTTAATTATGAATAATGGAAATATAATAATACAATATTATTGCCTCTAGGGCATATTTCCAACAGCCTCCCACTTGCACTAGAGTCAATAATCTAGTTAGCACATTTTCATTAACACCAATGGCAATCCAGTGTTTGTCCATGCTTTGCTTGTGGTATAGCCTTTGTCCTATCGGATCTTAACAACTTCAGATCCACGTGTATCATTTGCATTTCTATGCATTTATCATGCTTTCACAAGAATTCATAATTTGTGTGAAACCAGCTTTGTATATATATTGAATCACTGGTAGAACCTTTGATTCCTTAGACTGAGTTATGGAACCACTATTAAGAATAGTGTTCCAATGATACAATCATCTAGAAACCATACCAAGCTCATAAATGAACTTTTGATTCATTACCCTCCATTGTTGCTTCTAAAGTAACAATATACTCAGCCTTCTGTTATAGAATTCACCACAGTAACTTTCTTGGACCAATTCCAACTTACTATGCCACCATAAATCATTTAATTTAAATCGAAATTTGCTTGGAGCACTGATTGAAGATTTTTGTCGATGTACTACTTACATCAAGCATGTATTGAATGCTCAAGACATGTATATGATGATGATGGAAGTTGCATGGCAATATATCTCGGAATGGCTATGGAAATGCCATAATAGGTAGGTATGGTGGCGGTTTTGAGGAAGATATAAGGAGGCTTATGTGTGATAGAGCGTATGATATCACGGGGTTTGGATGCATCGGCAAAGTTTGCACCAACTCTCGAGGTGCGAAAGGGCAATGCATGGTACCAAAGAGGCTAGCAAATTGCGGAAAGGTGAGAGTGCGTGTAATCCATGGACTCACATTAGTCATAAAGAACTAAACATACTTATTTTGAAAGTCTATTAGCCCTCGAATCAAAGTACTACTACGCATGCCCCTAGGGGGAGGTTGGTCGGAGTTAACCATCACGCGCCCCCGACCTCCACGCAAAGGAAGACACTCAATAATAAATCATGCTCCAACTTCTTAGCATAACTAAAGACTATACGTGCATACTTCGGGAATCACAAACCTTAACATCAATATTCTTACTAAACCACAATTATTCACTAGTACCTCCCACATATTACCATCTCAATATCGCAAAACTATTGCAAGGAATCAAACTTATCATATTCAGTGATCTACAAGTTTTATGTAGGATTTTATGACTAACCATGTGAATGACTAATTCCTGTTGACTCTCTACATAGATATAAGTGAAGCATGAGAGTTTAGTTCTTTCTACAAAAGACCACGCTCTAATAAATATAAGTGAAGCAAAAGAGCATCCTAGAAATAACGGTTTTTTATATGTAGAGAAACAGGCATCCAAACTTCAAATGATATAAGCGAAGCACATGAAGCATTCTATAAAGCCATACTCAAAAGATATAAGTGAAGTGCATAGAGCATTCTATAAATCAACCAAGGACTATCTCATACAAGCATGGTGCATAAAACTATGAAGCCATACTCAAAAGATATAAGTGAAGTGCATAGAGCATTCTATAAATCAACCAAGGACTATCTCATACCAGCATGGTGCATAAAAGAAAAAGGAAAATCACACAACGCTCCAAGAATTTACGCATATCATGTGAACAAAACAAAAACCGAGACATACCGATAATTGTCGAAGAAGAAAGATGGGATGCCTTCCGGGGCATCCCCAAGCTTAGAAGCTTGAGTCTCCTTGAATATTTACTTGGGGTGCCTTGGGCATCCCCAAGCTTGAACTCATGCCTCTCCTTATTCTTCTCATATCGATACCTCCTCGATCTTCAAACACTTCATCCACACAAAACTTAACCGAACTTTTTATTAGAGGGGTTAGTATATATAACATCAAATCCCATCATGTCCTGCTATAACATTATAGTATAATTATAATCAAACATCACCAACTATATGCTATCATAATTCTATGGCTCCCAAGTCAATGGGGCTCAACAAGATTTCAAACATAAGCAAATAAAGAGACTATAACAGCAATCTGTGAAAACAGGATAGTGTGTAAAGATGCAGATGAAACATATACTTATGTAACTACAAAAATTCTGAAAAATTAGGACCAATTTTTTTTGCATAGCAGTACTGTGTAAAAAATTCAGAATTTTTGCATGCTCTAGTAAAATATGTAAATTCAAGCACTACAGCAAAAGTTTCTGTTTTTTCACCGCACACACCAAACAAGCAATTTAAACATCCTAAAGGTAAATCTTGGTACATTATTTTTATAATACAATGGATTTGTACAAGGGGATAATTATTTTTGTTGAAAAGTTTCTGTAATTCAAGATTCACAAAGTTTCCATGGGCATGAACAAAGTTCAAGGATATCCCCCACTTCAACGGTGCTCGTCTTTCTTACTTTCACTTTTCTTTTGAAAAAGTTTTAGGTTCCCCTCTATTTTTTTGTTTTAAAACTTTTTAAAAGCACACAACAGAATGAAATGACTCTCTAAAACTTTCGGGTTGTCTCCCAGGCAACGCTTTCTTTAAAGCCATTAAGCTAGGCATATAGTGCTCAAGTAATTGATCCACCCGGATCCCAAGGTATATCAAAGCCAATTTTAATTAACAATGATTTGTAATTTAGTAGTGAGCACAAAGCAACATATATCACATAACAACGGAGTCTAACTCTCTTCCTATGCATCGCCATGTCATAAAAGAACAATTCATGCACATCAAGTAAAGGCCAATGCATAGTATAAATAGTTTCTTGCAATTTTATCGTATTGGAAACATAGAGAGGTGGAGATGTAGTTCCTCTCTCATAATAATTGCAAGTAGGAGCAGCAAGAACATGCATATTATATCCATCAAAATCATCATGTGCAACGGTAAAACACAACCCATCAATGTAATCCTTAATAAGAGAAAACTTCTCCGATATAGTGTAGTTGGAAGAATTCAAAAAGATAATAGGACTGTCATGTGTAGGAGCAATGGCAACAATTCCATGTTTAACATAAGGAACTATAGCAAGTTCATCTCCATAAGCATCATTCATATTGGCATCTTGGCCACAAGCATAACAAGCATCAAGTTCATCAAAAAGGGATATTTCAAACGAATCCAGGGGATCATAGCATTCATCCTTCGGTAAGCACGAAGGGAAATTAAACAATGTATGAGTTGAAGAGTTACTCTCATTAGAAGGTGGGCACGGGTAGCTAATCTGCTCTTCCTCCTTTTCTTCTTCGCTCTCCTCGTCATCTTTTTCATCTAATGAGCTCACAGTTTCAGCAATTTCTTCCTCCATAGATTCATGCAAAATATTAGTCTCTTCTAGGACAGCGAAGATTTTCTCAATAAATTCATTAATATCGGCATTGTATTCATAATTATCATAATGATATTTAAGTACAACATAATTTTCAGATCTATAAAGAACATCATCACAATCTTCATACTTTTCAAACAAAGATTCAATTTCATAAGCACCCTTAAAAGCAACAAATTCTTCTATTTGTTCCACATCATAGTAATCATATACACCATTAGCATTAGAAGCCAAGGTTTCATTATCATTAAATTCACATTGAAAGGGAAGGTGTCGAGCCTTCATCTTAGAGCAACAAGTATAATCACATCTTAAGAATAAATCCCAAGCATACCAACGCAACATTTTAATTTGATCCCATAAGTGTTTCCCTTTTTGAGACAAGCGATAATCCCTAAAGTATTCCCGTTGATCCAAAGTATCTCCCATTATCAAGTTGAATGGAGATTTATCAGGATTATCGAAGTAGTATTTAATGTTTTCCACATAACCAGCATCGAGGGTTTTAGGAGGTTCGCCATCTCCATGAGTAGCAAGTACAACATTTTTTTTTGGTGTTTCGTGTTCCATATCCATAACTAAAGATATAAAAAAAACTTAGAACAGAAAATAAAAACTACTTAGTGATAAAGCAAACAAGCACACACAAGAATATCAACCCCACGCTATTGCTCCCCGGCAACGGTGCCAGAAAAAGGTTTTGATAACCCACAAGTATAGGAGATAGTTTGTAGCCTTTCTCAATAAGTAAGAGTGTCGAACCCAACAAGGAGCTAAAGGTAGAATCAATATTCCCTTCAAGTTCTATCGACCACCGATACAACTCTACGCACACTTAACGTTCGCTTTGCCTAGAATAAGAATGAAACTACTTGTAGGTGTAATAGGATAAATTTGCTAGAATAAAACTAGAAGTACTTAGCAAGATAATAATAATAAAAGTTAGTTTTTTAGTAGAAAGCTTTTTGTAGAACGATGAGAAAGATTGTCCATAGGCAATTGAATATGACATGTGTGATAATTATTATATGCAATGAGGGAGAGACATACGCTAACATACTTTTCGTACTTGGATCATATGCACTTATGATTGGAACTCTAGCAAGCATCCACAACTACTAAAGATCATTAAGGTAAAACCCAACCATAGCATTAAGTAACAAGTCCCCTTTACTCCCATACGCAACAACCCCCTTACTCGGGTGTAAGCTTCTGTCACTCTAGCCACCCACTATAAGCGAATCATGAACGTATTGCAAAACCCTACAGCGGGAATCCCTCACGCTTGCGCGGCACGGATGGCACCATAGGACAACACCATATTAATATACAACTCATATCAATCACACCATACCACAATTAACCCGTAGGACAAAAGAAATCTACTCAAACATCATACGATGGCCATACATCATTGGGTAATAATATATAGCATGAAGCACCATGTTTAAGTAGAGATTATAGGTGTTACACCGCTGCATAGAGGGGGAGAGAGTTGGTGTTGACGGCGGCGAAGTTGTTGGTGTAGATCGCCGTCACGATGGTTCACCCGGTGGCGCTCCAGCGCCACCGGAAGAGAGGGGGGGAGAGCCCCCCTCCTCCTTCTTCTTGCTTAGCCTCCCCCCTAGATGGGAGGAGAGTTTCCCCTCTGGTCCATGGTAGGATCCCCTCCGAGATTGGATCTCTCTCTCTCTGTTCTCTTCTGTTTCGCGCTCCTGTTTTCTGGCCCTTCACCGTTTCTTATATTCCCGGAGATCCGTAACTCTGATTGGGCTGAAATTTTGAGGGGATTTTTATCCGGAAATTATCTTTTTTGCGGCGAAAGAAGGGCCCTAACCACCTTATGGGGTAGCCGCAAGCCTGTTGGGCGCGGCCAGGATAGGGGGGCCATGCCCTCTGAGCTTGTGGGCCCCTCAGGCATCGTCTCGCATTGATTCTCTTTCCTAAAAATCACATATATTCCAAAATAAATCTCCGTAAATTTTTATCGCGTTTGGACTTCATTTGATATGGATTTTTTGCGAAACAACAAACATGCAACAAACAGGAACTGACACTGGGCACTGAATCAATATGTTAGTCCAAGAAAATCATATAAATTTTTGCCAAAAGTATGTAAAAGTTATAAAATATTGGCATGAAACAATCAAAAATTATAGATACGATGGAGACGTATCAACGTAGTACCCTATGCCTTTAGTATCTGAACCAGAACCAAAACCCAAAAAAATGGTCCACTAAGAGAATGGTCTACCAACATGATGAAACAAATTATCTTGTAAAAGATACCATAACTGAATCAACATCCAAAAATATGTCGTAAAAGCGTAGGGTACTATGGACATTATCTATGCTCAATCACATAACATCAAAGCTGAATAATATCAGTATTTTAATGTACCTCTTTTATTTCATTGAGTAGTTTTTCCAATATGAGGTAAGGAAGCCCTTGGTGCTAGAATGGGCAATCATACACCATGCAAGAGAATAGGCACAACCGGTACATCTTCATACATTAATTGTGGTCCAATTTATTTGATTGGCAACATCTGTTCCAAAAACCAGTCACCAATCATTAGTATGGTGGCTATTAAAGAATATAGCCATGATCAAAATATAGTAATAAGAAAAACTTTAAATATGCTTAGAACAAATTTAGGAAGAACCAGTTAGAGTCAGAATCCTACAATAGTGGCATTGCAAAGAAAACATTTTCTGGTGGTCATTAGAGAAACATGACACTCACTTTTTAATCGAATTCAACTTGGAAGAAGCTAAGAACAATAGCTCCTAAAACTGGGATGTCGTATTTGCTAAGATTTGAATTGCCTAATGGGATTTAATGTTCACACAGTACCCCCATCTCTACATGTTCAATCCTAAACTTACTATCTGCACAGCTCACAATACTAAACCAAACATGTATAAGCCAATCATCAACCTTACATATCGTATACAGACCAATAAAATACACTTGGAGTTAACCACACATGCAAATGGCAACTAATGACAAAACAAATGACAATATGAATCTCAAATCCTCCTGGATTTCATAGTTGGCAGGTACAGCAAACTAACCAATCAACCTCTCATAGAGTGGGCCATGAAGAAGAGCACCTTAGCCGGAGATGCAGGAGGAAGGACGGCCAAATCCGAAGGAACAGCATCCACAGACCCAGCAACGACCCTAGCACCAAACCCTAACCACCACCCTGTGTAGTCGAAACCAACAAACACGGATGAGGTACGAAGAGCTAGATGATATGTCTCCGTCATATCTACTTTTCCAAACACCTTTGCTCTTGTTTTGGACTCTAATTTGCATGATTTGAATGAAACTAACCCGGACTGACGTTGTTTTTAGTAGAAATAAAAGTTCTTGGAATTGGACGAAACTTTTTGGAGATTTTTTATGGAATAAATAAAAAATACTGGAGCCAAGACCTACTGGAGGGGGGCCACCTGCTGCCCACGAGGCACCAGGGCGTGCCACCCCCCCTGGCGCGCCCTGGTGGCTTGTGGGGCCCATGTGGCTCCGTTGACCCTAATCTCAGGCCTATAAATTCACAATTCCAGAGAAAAAAATAGGAGAGGAAGTTTTATTGCGTTTCACGATACGGAGCCGCCGCCACCTCCTGTTCTTCATCGGGAGGCCAGATCTGGAGTCCGTTCGGGGCTCCAGAGAGGGGGATCTTCCGGCATCGTCATCATCAACCATCCTACATCACCAATTTCATGACGCTCACCGCCGGGAGTGAGTAATTCCTTCATAGGCTTGCTGGACGGTGATGAGTTGGATGAGATTTATCATGTAATCGAGTTAGTTTTGTTAGGGCTTGATCCCTAGTGTCCACTATGTTCTGAGATTGATGTTGCTATGACTTTGCTATGCTTAATGCTTGTCACTAGGGCCCGAGTGCCATGATTTCATATCTGAACCCTTTATGTTTTCATGAATATATTTGTGTTCTTGATCCGATCTTGCAAGTTATACGCACCTGCTATGTGTTATGATCCGCATACCCCAAGGTGACAATAATTGGGATTCTTTCCAGTGATTGCCATAGTTTGAGGAGTTCATGTATTCACTATGTGTTAATTCTTTGTTCCGGTTCTCTATTAAAAGGAGGCCTTAATATCCCTTAGTTTCCTTATGGACCCCGCTGCCATGGGAGGGTAGGACAAAAGATGTCATGCAAGTTCTTATCGCAAGCACGTATGACTATATACGGAATACATGCCTACATTACATTGATGAATTGGAGCTAGTTCTGTGTCACCCTAGGGTATGACTATTACATGATGAATGTTATCCAACATAATCACCAATCCAATGCCTACGAGCTTTTCATATATTGTTCTTTGCTAAGTTACTACTGTTGCTACTACTGTCACAATTGCTACTACTATTGCTGCTACTGTTACTGTTACTATTATCTCTACTGCTATCAAACTGCCATACTACTGTGCTATTGATCACTCTGCTGCAGATATTTAGTCTCCAGGTGTGGTTGAATTGACAACTCAACTGCTAATACTTGCAAATATTCTTTGGCTCCCCTTGTGTCGAATCAATAAATTTGGGTTGAATACTCTACCCTCGAAAACTGTTGCGATCCCCTATACTTGTGGGTTATCACTAGACATCTGGAAGGAGAAACGAAGGAAGGAAGGAAGAATGAACATTTCCCATTGTGGCAAGCGAGCAAACGGCGGACAATGGACGGGAGGTGTGCGGTCAGATCCGGAACCAACTGTAGCAGGACCAGGAAATCAGCCAAGCTTGTCCTACCAAATCAACAACAAATCACACAGTGGCCATTGATGGAGATGCACAGGAGAGAGAGAGAGAGAGAGAGAGAGAGAGAGGGAGAGGGAGAGAGAGGAACCTGAGAGCAAGAGGGCCCTGGCGGCGCGAGAGCGAAGGGGTGGCGTAGTCGACCAAGGCCCGAGCGCCGCAGCACATCGAGGTTCTCCTTCCTCTTGCTTCTGCCTCCGCTTCTCCGATCCTTCTATCTCCCTCTCACGGCCTCGACTGCTCGAGTGAATACCTGGTGCTCCTCTGGTCAACGGAGATGGCGTGCTCCGCCTGGATCTCCTCCTCTGCCCTGGTCGTTGGCACGCCCTCTGTGGGGTCGGAGCAGGAGGGCTGGAGAGCCGGTGGCTCGCCCTGAGCATGGTAGAGCAAGATGGTCCGAGGGCCTGCAGCGGGTGGCGGCCCGGCCTCCTCATCAGGGTGGGGATGGATGAGACGGAGGTGTCGGAGTCGCCCAGTGCGCAACCTATGGCAACGATGCACACCGCCTGGCGCGCTCCGCTTGGCCTCCTCCCGTCGCTCCGCCTGGCCTCCTCCCGACGACATGACGCTCGAGCTCAATGGGGAAGCAGCAGCGGGGGTGGCAAGCCCTGGATGGTGACTGCGGCGTGAGCGGCAAGGAATCAATAGGGAAGAGGCGGCTAGGGTTCTCACCAATGGGTCACTCTCCTCGCCTTTACACGCCGGCCATCCATCCATGAAGCGACACGCAAGGGCGAGGACATGAAATGTCGAAAGTGCCCTCAGCGGGCATCTAAAATTGCAGGCGGTGGCAAGCCACCCCGCGCGTAGAATCCAGCACCACTGGCACCCGGCTCCGTAGTCACTAACAACAACGGCCCACCCCGACTTGGGCCCGCCTGTAATAGAGAGTGAGGGTAGTTTAACGAGGGTAAAACTTCAGGCATTATTCATTGCTAGTCACATCAGTTCTGATCCAATGGCTGAGATCGAGCCATCAAGAAATCTGATGGCCAGGATTCATTTGGACAGATAATTCGACGGCCCAGAATGCACACGCCCTGAGAAGGCTTCATTTTGCTCCAGACTCTAACAATGGGATTTGAAAAAAATCCAATTAGTGCAGCAAAGTGTACTCGTAGCCCATCTTATCCTAAAAATGGTCATGAGATATCAATTTAACACACCACACATACACACACCACATGAGATTTTTTAATTCATACACATAAATAATATTGTATATACTATACTATGCAACAAAAGAAGAAGCTCTTAATCTGTATGTTTGTATGTACGGTCAACACAATATCCCACCATCTTGAACCTCACTATTTCTCGCACACGAAAACATAGACCATAGAGATGTGCAGCCTATCTATCTGAATTATATATTGAGAGAGGCTAAAGTATATGTTGTGTTATAGCAAATGGTTCCATCGTTAGTGATCTAGCTAGGTAGTACACCGTACACCTTTATTTCTCTCACTGAGAATTGTCATCCTACATATTTGAAAAAAATTCCAATTAGTGCCCCAAAGTGTACTATTACTTCATCTTATCCTACAAAGTGGACATGGGATATCAATTTAACACACCACACAGTGATAGCAATTCATTGTTTGTAGAATATTGTTCGAAACTCTGCGATCTCAGGTTGAATTTTACTACAAGCAAAGATCACCTAATCATCTCACTAATAAAACAGTAAAGGACATATATATTTTCGATTCTGAACTGCTTGTAAAGAGAAAACAGAAAACTAGCAGTTCAGAATCTGGAACCTTCATATTAGTAAAACTGAAGAAATGCAGACCAACGCCAGAAGCCGAACAACAAACAGCGAATCTTGAGTAACATATATACAGCAGGTTGAAAAGGAAATGCCATATGAACAAAACAAGTTAAGATGAACAGGGTCACACATCATCAGCAGATGCCCACCAGTTCAGAATCCGGACCCTTGTACAAGAACAACCACAATTGACTTGCAACAGGCAATGTCATGAAGTGCCTAGATTACTAAATAAGTTGAACTTGGACAATGTAGTTGATATATATACTAAAGTATGACACCATTGACAGTTGTGGCAGAAAAAAGAACCTTGCCAAATCACAAATAAGTCACCTAAACATGATGAACTAGGGTTTCACCTAAACATGCAAAAATGGGGCAAATGTGATAATTTTTTCGGATGAAATTGGGGGGATCGGAGGAGAATACCTTTAGGGATGGATGGGGGACAAAATCCACAGAAAAGGTCTTCAGATCTGGCCAATTTGGATGGAGATTTGAGAAAGGGGGAGAGGGGCGCCGCCGCTGCGTTTTCCCCTGTCTCTCTATTCTTTGGGGTGGGCGGGTCGGCTGCGACTGTTGTAGTGGTCAATAGAGCATGGTTAATAGTACAGCCAGGTACTGGCTATATGATTTTATCATGTCATCCATAGCCAACCTTATAGACGGCAAGTACAATAGTTGTATATAAATATGTACTACTTTGTTAATACATGGCTCACCTCCCTCTCTCACAAAGTGTCTAGGAGCGTGTGCTATAGCCAGCTGTTAATTAGTAGCCCGTTTCTCTTCTCTCTCCTCTTCTCTATCCACAACTCATCAAAAATATAATATTTAAAGTCTTACAGCTCGCCTACGTCATCCTATTGTACTTGCTCTCACCGAGGCGCTGTGTAAAGGGTATAGTTGCCTTTGTTCACGGCGCTATGGTCGGCAGCCTGGGCCCGCGGGAGCCAGGCTGGCAGGCGCTATATAGTTGAGTATAGCGGCTCCATTGCAGGCGCGATGAAAAATGTCAGATTCGTGAAATATGTTTTATGTGGGATTAAATCATCCTAATCTTTTGGTTAAGGGTCAAAACAGTGAATTCTCGATGAATTGTCGGTTACGCTTGAAGGGGCCTTATAATAAAGGAAGGAAAAGGGCATCTCCAATGGCTACCCTCAAACCTCCCGCATATGTTCGGACCGCGGAAGCCATCCAACACGGGCCTGTATCGGTCCGTAGCGTGGCCCGGACGTACTTTCTCTCACAAACCCGAGACAAACGTGGGGAGCTTTGCGGGCGTCTGGACCGCTCCCCAGCCTGCGTATGCCATACTGGCCCACCCAAACCCTCCACTTGCCCTTCCCGTGCTTTTCTTCTGATGCACGCGCCGCTTACCGCGCCACATTCATTCCACCCCAGAGCATGGAGCGGGCGGCATTGATGTCGCGTGATGTGACCGGACGGTGGGCAGCGCAGACCGACACGACCTCTCGGTAGCCGCCGCTTCAATGCGGACACAGCTTCCCGAGGAACCAACTCCGGCTGCTGCACCACATTGAAGCGGGCTGACCACCCCCTCTGCCTGGCCTGACCGCGGCTATATAAGTCGTGCCCCGGCGAAGCACAGAGCCGCAATCCCCCTCCCTGTGCACCGCTGCACTCCGCCTTCCCACCACCCACCTTGCCGAGCCCTTCCTGCTCTTTGATCCCAGAAGCGATGCCGAAGTCATGGTTCTCTGTGCCGGCAGGCGGCGTCGGCAGAAGCTCTTCCTCCAGTGGTTCTTGGCGCCACCGCCGTCGCTCCCCGGGCCCTTCGGCATCCACGATAGCCGGCTCCTCCGCCAAGGACCACCCGCCGCCGCAGCCGTCGAGGAAGACCAGCCGCCGTAGCAGCGGCCCTGCCTCCTCTCGAAGGCTGCGGTGGTGGATGAAGAATTCATCCGTCAGATCGAGCTACTGATGGAGCGTTCTCTCTGTCATACGGGGTCGTCGACACCATCGCCGGCGCGTGTGAAGGTGGAGCCGGCGTCCCCGCCGCGCCACCGCGTGAAGCACGAGTTAGCGTTCCCGCACTATCTGGTCAAGGACGAGCCCATCTCGCCGTAGTGGAACCGTGGCATCCAAATCAGACGTCAGGTGAAGGACGAGCCATCGTCACCCCTGCCTCGCGCAATCGCGGCATCCAGATCGGACGTCGTGTCAAGGACGAGCCGGCGTCCCCACCACGGTATGCCGCCACGCCACCAATGCCGCAACGTCAAGGAGGAGCTGCCACCGGCGATCACGAAGGCACAGGGCCACATCCTCCACTACCTCGGAGGTGGTGGTTATGCCGGCGCCTCCTCCTCTCGGGCCATAGTTTTCGAGGCAAAGCGCGCGGCGAGGCGGCAGGCGAGGTACGACCGGTGCAATGCCGGTCGCCGCCCCGCGTTCGCCAAGTCGGACGTTGCGCTGATGACCCACAAGTATAGGGGACCAATCGTAGTCCTTTCGATAAGTAAGAGTGTCGAACCCAACAAGGAGCAGAAGGAAATGATAAGCGGTTTTCAGCAAGGTATTTTCTGCAAACACTGAAAGTAGCGGTGACTGATAGTTTTGTAGCAAGATAATTCGTAACGAGTAGCAAGTAACAAGTGTAACAATAGTGCAACAAGGTGGCCCAATCCTTCTTATAGCAAAGGACAAGCCAAAATGATCTCTTATATAAAGCAAAGCGTTCTCGAGGACACATGGGAATTCTCATCTAGTCACTTTCATCATGTTTGTTTGATTCGTGTTCGCTACTTTGATAATTTGATATGTGGGTGGACCGGTGCTTGGGTGCTGTTCTTACTTGAACAAGCCTCCCACTTATGATTACCCCCTCTCGCAAGCATCCGCAACTACGAAACGAGAATTAAGATAAATCTAACCATAGCATGAAACATATGGATCCAAATCAGCCCCTTACGGAATAGCGCATAAACTAGGGTTTAAGCTTCTGTCACTCTAGCAACCCATCATCTACTTACTACTCCACAATGCCTTCCCTTAGGCCCAAGTATGGTGAAGTGCCATGTAGTCGACGTTCACACGACACCACTAAAGGAAGCAACAACATACATATCATCAAAATATCGAACGAATACCAAATTCACATGATTACTTATGACAAGACTTCTCCCATGTCCTCAAGAACAAAAATAACTACTCACAAATCATATTCATGTTCAAGATTAGAGGGGTATTGAATAGCATTAAGGATCTGAACATATAATCTTCCACCAAATAAACCAACTAGCATCAACTACAAGATGTAATCAACACTACTAGCAACCCACAAGTACCAATCTGAGGTTTTGAGACAAAGATTGAATACAAGAGATGAACTAGGGTTTGAGATGAGATGGTGCTGGTGAATATGTTGATGAAGATTGGTCCTCCCATGATGAGAGGATCGTTGGTGATGTCGATGGCTTCGATTTCCCCCTCCTGGAGGGAAGTATCCCTGGCAGAATCGCTCCGCCGGAGAGCAAAAGTGCTCCTGCCCAGGTTCCGCCTCGAGGCGGTGGCGCTTCGTCCCAAAAGTCTTCTCTTTATTTTTTCTAGAGCAAATGGCCTTATATAGCAGAAGATGGGAGCCGAAGGCCTGCCAGGGGCCCCACAAGCTCAGGGGGCGTGCCTAGGGGGTTAGGGCGCGCCCCCCAGGCTTGTGGCTTCCTGGTGGGCCCCCTCCTGGTAT
The DNA here is from genome assembly GCA_039707655.1 of Elymus sibiricus. Lineage (NCBI taxonomy): Eukaryota > Viridiplantae > Streptophyta > Magnoliopsida > Poales > Poaceae > Elymus > Elymus sibiricus. Next base: position 347,172,265 of record CM077668.1, read on the forward strand.
TTCTTCCCTTATTATTTTTTATATATTCCAAAATAATTCTCCATAAATTTTCAGGTCATTTGGAGTTGTGTAGAATAGCTATCTTCGCTGTAGCCCTTTTTGGTCTAGAATTCCAGTTGCCGGCAATCTCCCTCTTCATGTGAAACTTGCAAAATAAGAGAGAAAAGGCATAAGAATTGTATCATAAAGTGAAATAATGACCCAAAACATAATAAATAACAGTAGGAAAATATGATGCAAAATGGACGTATCAACTCTCCCAAACTTAGACCTCGCTTGTCCTCAAGCAAAAACCGAAATCGATAATCATGACCACATGTTTAGAGAGAGAGAGAGGTGTCGATAAAACAAAATACGGACATGAAAGCATCATGATCATTATTATAACAACAATATGTCATCATAAAACTTCTCATGAATAAGTGACAATTCATCCACAAGATAAAGTATGAACCATAAACCGTATTGAAAACTAACAAACTATGATCTCGATCACTGATGCAATTGCAATTCATCATATTATCAGAAAGAGTCTATGTAAGAGCATTGTTTAGCAAGTTCACATACTCAACTAGCATATAGTCTTCTATGATTGCTGACACTCACGGCATACTTATGGAGCAAAATTTTCAGTCAGACACATAGAAAGATAGGGGCTTATAGTTTCGCCTCCCAACTTATTTACCTCAAGGGTAATGTCAACAATAATAACTCATGATCACCTACATCCAATAGGATATATATGCCTGGATCTTTCCCCACCACATGATGCTTGCCAAGAGGGAAAATAAAAACGGAATAGAGGAGAATACTATTGACTCTTGCATAAAAGTAAATACATAAAGTAAAGGATAGGCCCTTCGCAGAGGGAAGCAAAGGTTGTCATGTGCTTTTTATTTTTGGATGTGCAAACTCATAATGTAAAGGAACGTCACTTTATATTGCCCCTTGTGATAGCAACCTTTATTATGCAGTCTGTCGCTTTTATTTCTAAACCATCACAAGTTCGTACAAAGCTTATTTTCCCTTACAATAAAAGATCATACATATTTAGGAACATTTTTTATTGATTTTGCACCGATGACAACTTACTTGAAGGATCTTATTCAATCCATAGGTAGATATGGTGGACTCTCATGACATGAAACTGGGTTTAAGAGTTTTTCAATGCATGATACGTCTCCAACATATCTATAATTTTTGATTGTTCCATGCTATTATAGTATCAATCTTGGATGTTTTATAAGCAATAATATGCTATTTTATATCTTTTTTGGGACTAACCTATTAACCTAGTGCCCAGTGCCAGTTGCTGTTTTCTGCTTGTTTTTGGTTTTTCAGGAAATCAGTACCAAACGAAGTCCAAATGCCACGAAACTTGTTGACAATTTTTTCTGGACAAAAGAGACCCTGGAAGCTTCGGGATGAGGCCAGAAGCCTCACGAGGAGGTGACAAGGCAATAGGGCGCGGCCCCAGGGGGTGCACCCTGATGCCTTGTGGGCCCCTCGTGGCTCCGTTTGACCTAATTCCACTTCTATAAATTCTCAAATATTGGGAAACCAATAGAGATCCACCCTGAATAACTTTTCCGCCGCTGCAAGCCTCTGTTCTTCCGCGATCCCATCTGGAGGCCTTTTCCGGTACTCTGCCGGAGGGGGAATCGATCACGGAGGGCTTCTACATCAACCTTGCTGCCCTTCCGATGATGTGTGAGTAGTTTACCACAGACCTATGGGTCCATAGCTAGTAGCTAGATGGCTTCTTCTCACTCTTTGATCTTCAATACAATGTTCTCCTCGATCTCCTTGGAGTTCTATTCGATGTAATCTTCTTTTGCGGTGTGTTTGTTGGGATCCGATGAATTGTGGGTTTATGATCAGATTATTCATGAGAAATATTTGAGTCTTTTCTGAACTTATTTATGCATGATTGTTATAGCTTTGTATTTCTCTCCGATCTATCCGTTTGGTTTAGCCAACTAGATTGATTTATCTTGCAATGGGAGAGGTGCTTTGTGATGGGTTCAATCTTGCGGTGTTCTATATCCCAGTGACAGAAAGGGACAAGACATGTATTTGTATTGTTGCCATTAAGGATAAAAAGATGGGGTTTAATCATATTGCTTGAGTTTACTTTGTCTACATCATCTCATCTTGCTTAAGGCGTTACTCTGTTTTCATTAACTTAATACCCTAGATGCATGCTGGATAGCGGTCGATGGGTGGAGTAATAGTAGTAGATGCAGGCAGGAGTCGGTCTACTTGTCTCGGACGTGATGCCTATATACGTGATCATTGCCTTGAATATCGTCATAACTATGCGCTTTTCTATGAATTGCCCAACAGTAATTTGTTTATCCACCGTATGCTATGTGTTCAAGAGAGAAGCCTCTAGTGAAAACTATGGCCCCCGGGTCTACTTTTATCATATATTAAAATCCAAAAATACCTTGCTGCAATTTTATTTCCTTTCTTTTATTTTGCAATTTACTTTTCTATCTATCACTATCAAAATTAATCCTTGCAAGTAACCGCCAAGGGGATTGACAACCCTCTTGTTTGCGTTGGGTGCAAGTATTTGCTTTTGTGTGTGTAGGTGCTACTAACGAGGTTCTGTGTGGTTCTCCTACTCGATTGATAACCTTGGTTCTTAATTGAGGGAAATACTTATCTCTACCATACTGCATCATCCTCTCCTCTTCAGGGAAATCCCAACGCAGTTCACAAGTAGCAATGCACAAGTAGTATCTCTACTTAGTACTAATTTTTGGCTAGCAAAAGATAGGGAGCAAGCACCACATGTTAGAGGATCCATGACAATATAGCTTCTATGTGAATATAAGCAAACATAACTCATTACGTTGTCTTCCTTGTCCAACGTCAACTATTTGACATAGAATATTTAATGGGGGTTCACAATCATAAAGGATGTCCAAGATAGTATGTTTATATGTGAGACCTCTCTTCCTTTATTACTTTTTCATGAATTGCAACAATGACCAATGCTATGTTTGTTAACTTCCAACAAGTTTTATCAATTATACTTCTTTTATGTGAAGTCATCACTCCCCATGGGATTAGCATATGATCTCTCTTTTCTTTATTCTCTTTATTTTATTTCTAGGATTGAATCAACAAAAGTAAAACAACTCAACTCAAACTACTCTTTATTACATAGATAGATAGATCACAAAGCAAACATTTGAAACTAAATCATACTAAAACTTTATTCTTCTAAATCACGAAATAACTAAGGATCAAACTAAGATAGATAATTATGATAAAAGTGATGGTGATACGATACCGGGGCACCTCCCCCAAGCTTGGCACAAGCCAAGGATGGTGCCCATACTCGTGTACTCAATTCTCCTTCTTTGGTGATGGTGCTGATGATGAGGTAGGCTTGTTTTTTATTACGCCAATTAGGATCTCCCTTAGGCTCTGAATTTCCCGGAGTACATGTTGGATCATCTCCGCATTCTTCTGCACTTCAGCCATAATATGTTTATTCTCTGGCCCCCACGCTTTCTTCCCTGCATCACTTTCACTTGGATGAGAGATGTCCCAATTGCAGGGTATGTGCATGTGGAGAGTATTCTCAAATCCATAATTGTGAACCAAGTTATGAAAATTGTTCCGATGTAACCTATGTAAGGGCCTCCTAGAGGGAAGCCCTTCTTGTACCTCTGGACTCCCATGGCTTGTTGTGCTTCTCATGGCTTGATGGGGATTTGGAGTTGTGGCGATGCCGGCAAGAGTACCCCTCTCGGAAGCCCGGGGGTGGACCTCCAGCGAGTCTCCATCATCTTCTTCCATGGTAACCTCTTCCTCCTCCTCTCTCTTGAGTTCCATCTGCAGTAACCAAGCGTCATCTCCCACGTTGTTGGAGGAAGAGGAAGACATGATGCCTGGCCTTGAAAATCTGACAGAAAACAACACGAAACAAGAACAGAGGAGAAACTTGCGATATGGTGGTCAAAACATCCGAGAGTATATATAATGAATTTTTTTCATGCAGGACAAGTAATGTGGAAGAAAAACGGAGTCAGGAAAGTCCACGGGGGAGCCACAAGCTCGGTAGGCACGCCCTGGGGTAGGGTGCGCACCCCAGGCTTGTCGCTCCCTCGTGCACTTTTTGGACTGTTTATTATTTTCCTAATTTTTTACATATTCCAAAATGAATAGAAAGTGCTTTTATGGAATTTTTGGAGTCGGTTTACTTACTGTACCACATACCTACTCCTTTTCAGGGTTCTCGAGCATTCCAGAAGGTTTCTTCTATGTGCTCCTCCACTGTCATTGTTTGAATAATATTAGTTTCAACATTAATGGGCGTACCTGAGATATAATGTTTAATTCTTTGCCCATTAACAACTCTTGGATTAGTGCCTTCGGAGTTGTTTATTGCTACTTGTAGACTGCGTTGGTATTTCGTCGAAGAGGAGAGGATGATGCAGTATAGTAGAGATAAGTATTTCCCTCAGTTAAGAACCAATGTTATCAATCCAGTAGGAGAACCACGCAAAATCCCTTTAGCAGCACCTGCACACACAAAAGCAAACACTTGCACCCAACGCAAATAAGAGGGTTGTCAATCCTCTTAGTGGTTATTTGCAAGGATTAATTCCGATAGTGATAGATAGAAAAGTAAATTGAAAAAGAAAATAAATTGCAGCAAGGTATTTTTGGTTTTTAATATATGATAAAAGTAGACTCGGGGGCCATAGTTTTCACTAGAGGCTTCTCTCTCGAACACATAGCATACGGTGGGTAAACAAATTACTGTTGGGCAATTGATAGAAAAGCAAATAATTATGATAGATTCATGGCAATGATCATGTATATAGGCATCACATCCAAGACAAGTAGACCGACTCCTGCTGCATCTACTACTATTACTCCACCCATCGACCGCTATCCTGCATGCATCTAGGGTATTAAGTATGAAATAGAGTAACACCTTAAGCAAGATGACATGATGTAGACAAAGTAAACTCAAGCAATATGATTAAACCCCATCTTTTTATCCTTAATGGCAACAATAAAAATACGTGTCATGTCTCTTTCTGTCACTGGGATTGAGCACCGTAAGATTGAACCCATCACAAAGCACCTCTCCCATTGCAAGATAAACCAATCTAGTAGGCCAAACCAAATCGATAGATCGGAGAGAAATACAAAGCTATAACAATCATGCATAAAATAGTTCAGAGAAGACTCACATATTTCTCATGAATAATCTGATCATAAACTCACAGTTCATCAGATCCCAACAAACACACCGCAAAAGAAGATTACATTGGATAGAACTCCAAGAACATCGAGGAGAACATGGTATTGAAGATCAAAAAGAGAGAAGAAGCCATCTAGCTACTAGCTATGGACCCGTAGGTCTGTGGTAAACTACTCACACATCATCGGAAGGGCAGCAAGGTTGATGAAGAAGCCCTCCGTGATCGATTCCCCCTCTGGCAGAGTATCGGAAAAGGCCTCCAGATGGGATCACGGAAGAACAGAGGCTTGCGGCGGCAGAAAGGTTTTCTCTTCTGTCTCTCTAGTATATTGGGAATTTATAGCGCTGGAATTAGATCAGGATGTGCCATGAGGGGCCCACATGCCTGGGGGCGCGCCCTACCCCCCAGGGCGTGCCTCTCGAGCTTGTCGCTCCCTCGTGGCTCGTCTGGTCTTCCCCCGAAGCTTCGAGGGTCCCTTCTGGTCCAGAATTTTTTTTCCAAAGTTTTTTCTTCGTTTGGACTCTGTTTGATAATGATTTTCTAAAAAGGCAAAAACAAGCAAAAAACAGCAACTAGCGCTGGGCACTGGGTTAATAGGTTAGTCCCAAAAAATGATATATAATGGCATATAATTGCATATAAAACATCCAAGATTGATACTATAATAGCATGGAACAATAAAAAAATATAGATACGTTGGACACGTATCAAGCATCCCCAAGCTTAATTCCTGCTCGTCCTCGAGTATGTAAATGCACTACAAAAAAAATACACATCCATGACATTATGGCCCGAACGAAAACTTTTTCTGTCGTGGTTGTGACACTTCTATGACAATAATTGTGACAAAAACACATATCATCATAGATGTGGTGGGCTCCTACTTCTATGACAAAAAAATATGACAGAAAATGGGCTTTCCATCCTGGGCGGGTCGGAGACGCACCCGCATGACATTCTTTGGGCCGTCCATGACGTAAAAAATCGTGGTAGAAGTGAGGGCGAGGAAATTTTCGGGGAGTTCCCGGTTACGGTGGGTGGTCGGGCCGAGCGATGCAGTGTGGTTTTGCGTGTTTCTCTCTCGTACGCGCGTGTGTGTGTGAGGCACTCGCTAACTGAACCCGAGTGAGGCGTACGTTCGCTTACTAAACCCGAGCGATCGATCGCCCTTGCACTACGTACTGAACACGAGCGATCGATCCCCTCGCACTACATACTGAACCCGATCGATCCCTTCGTTGCTAACTGAAGTCGATCGATCCCTTCACTGCTAACTGAACCCGAGCGATTCCTTCGCTGCTAACTGAACCTGATCGATCCTTCTCGCTGCTTACTGAAGTCGATTGAGCCCCCGTGTGAGACGTAGCTAGCCGGTTGGGTTGCCTCTCGATGAACAGTGCCCGTTGCTGCCGCGGGCGTGATACACGTAGACACGAGTCTAGACGCATCGATCGAGCCGGTTGGTTGGCTGTGGATGAATAGTTCCCGTTGCTGCCGCCCGCTTGTACGCCCCACCCCAGCCGGTGGGTTGGCTGTGGATGAACAGTACCCTGGCCGTGTGATGGTGGTTGGCGCTGGATGAACAGGACCCCGAGGAGGCCGTGCCACGGTACGCCATACCCCAGGCAGTTGGGGGTGGATGAACAGGACCCGTGGAGGTTGGATGAACAGTAGCCGGTGGAGGCTGGATGAACAAGACCCCGTGGAGGCTAGATGAATAGTAGTCGGTGGAGGCTGAGGAAGTCGACGGTGGATGAACAGTAGCCCGTGGAGTCCCGTTTTGCGGTACGCCACACCCCTCCCGATGAACAGGACTCCATTTTGATCGTAGGCAGTTGGGTAGAAGTCCATTTCCTCGATTTTGCTGTACGCCAGACCCTTCCCGATCAACAGGACCCCGTTTCGACCATAGGCGGTTGAACAGAAGTCCGTTTCCTCCGTTTTGCGGTACGCCAGACCCCCAGCCGATGAGCAGGACCCCGTTTCAACCGTAGGCTGTTGAACAGAAGGCCGTTTCCTCCATTTTGCGGTACGCCAAACCCCGAGTCGATGAACAGGACCCCGTTTTGGCTGTTCTGTCCAAGTAGGTTTGCTCCCGATGAACATGACGCGTTTCGACCTAGTCGCTTGGCTCCCGACGTTGTTTCCTCCTTTCTGACCCAGCCGGTTGGCTGCGGATGAACAGGAGGCCGTTGCTGCCATCTGTTGCCTCTCTCCATATACACGAGCCTTGGCCATACGTCTACGTGAGTACGTGTTTGAGACCCTACTCGTATATGTACGTACATCGCCGTATTTTTTGCCGTGTGGCTGTACGTACGTGTACACAATTTAGACGGGGCTATGTGAACAGCTACGTCGGGGGCTCTACTACGACATGTGCCGCTCCTTACACGGCCACAGTTCATCGTGGCAGAGAGACCGATCGACCAGTATGTACGTACACGCTTGCGACCAGACAAATAACGATACGTACGCTTCGACCTGGTGGGTCCCAGCTGTCTGGGGGATAAGGAGGCACTTCCTTGCGTGTGAAGATATAGCTGGTGGGTCCCAGCTGTCATGGGGAGGAATCATTTTTTCGTGCAATAAGGAGGCACTTCCTTGCGTGTGAAGATGTAGCTGGTGGGTCCCAGCTGTCAGGGGCAGGAAACTTTTTTTCCAGCATAATAAGGAGACACTTTCCTTGCGTGCGACAATGGACCTCGTGGTTCCCAGCTGTCAGCCTCTCCACGTACAGTCCTCTTCCGATGACTCTCGTTTGTTGACCAAGCCACGCCGGGCGCACGAAGGCAGCGGACGACGGCGAGGCCCCAGACGGGAACGACCAGGAGATGGGGAAGATGCGGTAGTGGAGTCACAGACGGAGAGGAGTACGACGTACGAGGGTTGACTGGTTCGGTGCGACCTGGGGCTGCAGTCGGCGGAGAATAACAGGAGGGGTGGAGGGGTGGAGGGATGGCCTGGCCGGCGGTGGTGTAGCGCTTCACAGCGAGGCATGTGAAGCAGCGTCGCTGGCCGCTGGAGGTGGGAGCAGGAGGTCCCGCCGGCGCTGGAGGAAGAAGACGAGAGATTGAAGATGCATGCCGGTCGTTGGATGTACATCCAACGACTACAGATGTCAGAATCATTTGTTAACTAAGTTGACAACGCCTTCCGTAGGCTTCGACCTATTGGCCCACAATGTCAGCCTCCTTACGTGTGAAGATATAGCTGGTGAGTTCTCTGTCACTTGGTAATTTTTCAGAATTTTTGGAGTTAGGGAAGTATGAATTTTAAATGCCCCTTTACAGACTTTTCTGTTTTGGCTCGGTTATGGTTGCATTGTTTGCATATGTTTGCTTGTTTAATGATTCTATTTGAGGATAGGAGTATTGAATATGCAGAGGAATTTAGTATGCAATGTTTAATTATAATTTTAGTGATTTTTTATAGTAGAGAATGTTAAGGTTTTGAGTTGATTTATACTAACTTATCTCACGAGTTCTTGTTGAGTTTTGTGTGGATGAAGTTTTTAAGATTTAGGAGAAGCCATGATGTGAGAGGAATTAAGGAGACACAAGAGCTCAAGCTTGGGGATGCCCAAGGCACCCCAAGTTAACATTCCAAGAAGTCTCAAGCAACTAAGCTTGGGGATGCCCCGGTAGGCATCCCACCTTTCTTCATCAACACCTATCGGTTAGCCTAAGTTTTTACTTGTTCATATGATATGTGCTATTCTTGGAGTGTCCTTTTATTTTTCATTTTGTTTGCTGTTTGAATAAAATTATCAAGATCTAAAATATTTATTGAGAGAGTGTCTTCACATAGCTACTTAATTGTTTGACTACTCATTGTTCTTCACTTATATCTTTTGGAGTAGTTTGTCATTTACTCTTGTGCTTCACTTATATCCTTAGAGTAAATTGTTGAATGAATTGAATATCATAAATTTGAAATTATATGTGCTTCATATGCTTGTCTCATGCTTAGAAATATTTCACACTTGGTTTAGAAAGTAAAATCTATTGAAGTTTGACTATCACAATATTAGTCATTCGAGCAATTCATGAAAGATGGTATATGGAAGAGAACTTTCACATATAAATATATTATCTTGGACATCTTTTATGATTGTGAATACCCATTAATTATTTTCAAACTTGAGCAAATTAGTTTAAGTTGGACAAGGAAGACAACGTAATGATTTATGGTTGGGTATATTTGCATCGAAATTATATTGTTATGGATCCTCTAACATGTGGTGCTTGTTTAGAATCTTTTGCTAGCCTAAATTTCTGTACTAAGCGGGAATACTGCTTGTGCATCCAAAATCCTTGAGCCAAGTTTCTTCCATGAGTGTCCACCATACCTACCTATATACGGTATTACCCTGCCGTTCCAAGTAAATTTGCATGTGCCATCTCTAAAACCTTCAAATAAACATATGTTTTGTGTGCCCGTACCGCTCATGAAGCGGAAGTGGGCGGTCATTATCTTCCATGTTAAGCAAGTTATTCTCATGATGAGTGTTTATTCACTTGTCATTGCATGAGAGAGGGCGGTAATTGGGATGCCCAGTCCTATGCTCAAAATCGAATTATATAATGCAAACAAACTGCCCCGAAAAGTTGATTGTATGGAGGGCAACCGAGGATTCGGCTAGCCATGGCTTGTGTTTGAATGGTTGAGGGGGAGTAAAATTTACCTTTCCGCTTGGGAACCGCCTATAATGTGTTTAGCATGGAAGATATTGAGAACTCTCGATCGTGACGTTGACAGGAAAGGCATGCCTCTCAAAATGTATTCATTTATGTTTTAAGCTATGAGCTCTGGCACCTCTACAAATCCCTGCTTCCCTCTGCGAAGGGACATTCTATTTACTTTTATGCTATTTACTTTCATGTTATTTATTTTTGTTGAGTCAACTTCTTATTCCAACCTATTTTCTAGTTGGCAAGCATCATGTGGTGGGGATAGATCCAGGCACATATATCCATTCAAATATATTTGATCATGATTTATTATTGTTGACAATTATCTCTATGATAGATGAGTTGGGAGGCAAAACATTAAGCCCCTATCTTTCTCTGTGTTCGATGGATGCTATTTGTTCTAAAAATATGCTTTGAGTATTAGCAATCATAGAAGATTATATGATAATTGAGTATGTGGAGCTCTTACTTAGACTTTGTTGAAAATAAGATGCATTGGAATTGTTTGGTGACTAAGAACGTAGGTTGTTAAGTTTCAAGAGAATGCATTGTTTGAACCATAACATGTGAATTGATTGCTACTTTATCATGATGAGTTTTATGAGAAAGAGTTGCTATTATGATGCTAGAAAAAGTGATTGAAATTATCATTGATCAAACTTGTGCACTATGCTAGCATTCACACTTCATAAATTATTTCTTTTTATCATTTACCTACTCGAGGACGAGCAGGAATTAAGCTTGGGGATGCTGATACGTCTCCAACGTATCTATAATTTATGAAGTATTCATGCCATATTTATAGCAATTCTATATGGTTTTGGTATGATTTGATTAGAACTAACCCGGACTGACGCTGTTTTCAGCAGAACTACCGTGGTGTTGTTTTTTGTGCAGAAATAAAAGTTCTCGGAATTGGACGAAACTTTTTGACGATTTTTTTGGACCAAAAGAGACCCCCGAAGCTTCGTGGAAGGACCAGAAGCCTCACGAGGTGCTCACAAGGTACTACGGCGCGGCCTGGGGGGGTCGCGCCGTGGTACCTTGTGGGGCCCTCGTAGCTCTGTTTTGCGTGATTCCAACGCTGAAAAATCCTATAAATAGAGAAACCCTAGAAATAAACCTAGAACTTGGACTCCGCTGCTGCAAGCCTCTGTACCCTCGAAATACCATCTGGAGCCCTGTTCTGGCACCCTGCCGGAGGTGGGAATCATCACCGGAGGCCATCTTCATCATCCCGGCGGTCTCCATGACGAGGAGGGAGTAGTTCACCCTCGGGGCTGAGGGTACGTACTAGTAGCTATGTGTTTGATCTCTCTCTCTCCTGTTCTTGATTTGGCACGATCTTGATGTATCGCGAGCTTTGTTAATATAGTTGGATTATATGGTGTTTCTTCCCTCTCTATCTTCTTGTGATGAATTGAGTCTTTCCCTTTGAGGTTTCGTTATTGTCGGATTGAATATTTCAGATTTCACAACACTTGATGTATGTCTTGCATGTGGATACCCGTGGTGACAATGGGGAATTCTATTGATTCACTTGATGTATGTTTTGGTAATAAACTCGTGGATTCCCATGACCTTGGGGTGATCTAGGCATAGGGGTTGGTTGCACGTTTTCATTATCTTTTCTCCGATAAGAAACTTTGGGGTACTCTTTGAAGTTCTTTGTGTGGATTGAATATTATGAATCTGAAGTTATTTTGATGCATATCGAATAATCAACTCACGGATACTTGTGGTGACATTGGAGTATCTAGGTGACATTAGGGTTGGTTGATGTGTATCATATGGTATTATTTTAGTACGAACTCTAGGGCTGTTTGTGACACTTATAGGGATGGCTCAATAGATTGATCGTAAAGGATAACTTTGAGGTGGTTTCGTACCCTACAACAATTTCTATCTTATGTTCTCTGCTAATAGGAACTTTGGAGTGATTCTTTATCGCACGTTGAGGGATTGTTATATGATCCAATTATGTTGGCATTGTTGAGAGATTGCACTAGTGAAAGTATGAACCCTAGGCCTTGTTTTCAAGCATTGCAATACCATTTGTGCTTCGTTTTATCACTTTCTACCTTGCTGTTTTTTATTTTCAGATTACAAAAACCTATATCTACTATCCATACTACACTTGTATCACCATCTCTTCGCCGAACTAGTGCACCTATACAATTTACCATTGTATTGGGTGTGTTGGGGACACAAGAGATTTCTTGTATTTGATTGCAGGGTTGTTTGAGAGAGACCATCTTCATCCTACGCCTCCCATGGATTGATAAACCTTAGGTCATCCACTTGAGGGAAATTTGCTACTATCCAACAAAACTCTGCACTTGGAGGCCCAACAACGTCTACAAGAATAAAAGTTGCGTAGTAGACATCACCTGTCGATGCAGATAGAACCACGGTTGTACTTGCCCAAGAACCAGCCCCACCACACATAATCCAGACTCTCGCAGATTGTATCCCTACCCAGTTGGATAGAAAACCAGCTACACCCCATCTAACCCCAACCCCGGCAGATAGTAACCCAGTTCCACTTGACACAGCACCATCTCCACCATAGAGCTCCCAAACACGAGCAGTTAGTAAGGCAACTGCAGTGCCCAAAGCACGAGGACTAGCACTGCGAACCCCAACTCAACGCTTCAAGCAGAAAAACAGCTGTTCTTAGGTCAGATTCCGTAGCTTTCGTGCATACTCCTTTGCTCTTGCATCACTGTATTTACTCATACCAACTATTTCAAATTTGAAGGATCCAATTGAAACTCTAATGGCACAACAGGTATGTTTTAAACATGTTTCTTTAACTGGTTTGCATTTGTAACTTCTTGCTCTATGTTTTTTTTGAAAAAAAAATAAACACTGTGAGGCAAAAGCCCCACAGCCATTTATTAATCAAAGCAAAGCAAAAAGGTCCTTACAAATAAGAAGAAAACTAGAACTAATCTCCAAAAGATACAACAAGCCTTACCTGTTTACAACAGAAAACCAAAATGTACAACAACCTCACGCCTACATCAAGGCAGACTATGGATCCAAGCTAAAAATAATGGCCTCATTGTTTGCTTCATCCTATGTGAGACCATTGTGGCATCATGAATGAACCTTGCCCTCCACGCCCTAAATGTGGGCCTTTCATGCCTGAATATTTTCCCATTTCTAATGAGCCATATGTTCCATGCAGCCAGAAATACAACCTCAAAAAAGAAAGGTTGTTGGAAGCTCCTTTTAGCAGCCAGAATGCAGTCCTTTGTAGAGAGACCTGCAGACCACTGAATTTGCAAATAGTTCCAAACTCTAGTGTTGAAGTTACATGTAAAGAAAAGATGATCTCTATCTTCCATCATCTGAGTAGGGCATAAAGGGCAAACATTGTCCTCATCGACAGATCTCCAATGCTGTTAGTATAAACAGTTATGTTCTCATGTCATGCACATTACAAGTGGCATCAGTGTTGTTAGTTTCCCACACTTATATTCAGTCTATGCCGCTTTATCTTAAACATATATGATTTGAACTACGTCTCTATCTTTATTTGGCAACATAAACTAGGATGATATAGACAATACAGTGACCATAGTACATAAATATATGTTTGTTTCATGCTGTTATCCTGTCAACATTACTAATGAACTGGTTTACCAAAATGAGTTTCATATACTACATGCTAAACCTATGATGTGTCTGCTTGTTCCTCTTTTAGAATGCCGACGGAATATTGGAGAAGAGTACCCCATTATGCAACGGTAAAGTAAGTAATGCAAACAAGGTTCAAGATAGTGACACAACCCTGTTGGTCTCCAAGAAAGTTGATAAAAACTATCTTCAAGACAGTGAGACAACCCCAAAGTCATGCCTTGATGTAGTGTTTGAGTTACTGGCCACTACCGCTGGCACAACCTCTTCGAACCCACTGCCTGAATCAGTTCGGCTTCTTGAGTCTCAACTGCAAGTTGAAAAACAACAATCAGTTGTGCTAATAAGCTTGCATGACTGAGGAAGTCACTGCACAATTCAGATGCATACTTTCTGGAGAAACAGTAAGAGTTGGAGGATTTTAGCGCCAAACAAGAGAAAGCTAATAAGCTTGCTAAGCTTCTTGCCAGCATGGTGGGTGCCCAGGGTATCGTTTCTTGAGCTCTTCTGAAGTGGTTTCAGTTCTGGACTTGTTTTGCAGCCGCGTTTATTTGCACTGGTGGCCAATTTAGACGCCCAGTGTATGTAATATGCTGCTTTGTTCACTAATATTTGCACTGGTAGCGAACTTTGATGCCTAGTGGATGTAATCTGTGTAATCGCCGTAATAGCCTAGCGTTAGTTGCTTTCTTATTTATTTACTTATAGTCTTGTTTATTTGTTTGCTTGTAGTCACAACAGTTCTTTTTCGTCGGTTTGCTAGTGGCCGCAATAACCATGGGCCACATACGGGCCGTGGTAACGATGGGCCTCCTACAGGCCGTAGGATCCATGGGCCTCCTAAGGGCCATAGGATCCATGGGCCTCGTACGCGCCATAGGATCCATGGGACGTACTGTTCGTGGGCCAAAACAGGACCGCCATATGGATCGTTAACAGGCCTAAATCGTAACCTTCTGTTTATGAGCCCAGACCATAACGGGCCGTTAACAGGCCGGAAGACATCACAGGCTTAATTCTATTAAGATGCATGATGGGTCGTTAATGGGCCGGATTACAGGACAGGATGAAAACGGCCCAACTGTTAATGGGCCACAAACGGGCCGATTGTTACCACGGGCTGAATTTGGCCCATTAGCATAACAGGCCAGTAACGGACCGTAAGTAATCAAGGGCCGGAAATGAGCCCAAGAATTTATGCGCCCTTAGAAGGCCGAAAGAGAGCACGGTCTGGAAACGGCCCAACTGAATCATGGGCCGTTAATGGGCTCAAAGATATTCATGATGGACCTGATTCACAACAGGCCGTCAATGGGCCCAGAGATGCGAAAGGCCTCATATGGGCCGAAAGACTTCACGAGCCATAGATGGGCCAAAAGTGACAATGGGCTGGAATCATATGGGATAGCCCTCATGACGCTAGTGGGCCGAAATTGAAATGCCATAACGGCCCGTGAGTACCCGGGCCGTACATGGGCTGTATGCGAGCAGGCCGTTAACAGGCTTTCCATGGGCCGGCCCGTTAACTTTTGACCAAGTCAAACAGGTCGGCCTTTATAACCTAAATGGGCCACTGTTGGGCTGTGCCACGTGTCACTGTTCCATAGGCGCATCTCGTCCAATGAATGGATGCCATCTGTCGTAACGCCGACTAGACACGTGGATCAGCTGGCCAATGAGAATTTTACACGTGGAAAATCCCCATTGGTCAGGGCAGTTAACGGGTTATCGGATCCAAACCGGAACCCAATAGCTTAACGGCGACCCGTTACGGTGGATGCCACGTGTCGGTTACCCTTGACGAAAACACTTCCATGACACGGCATTTATCACATGGAAGTGGACACTTTCGTGATGATAATTTAAGTATTGTCATGGAACACTTCTACGACAGCACAAGTATGACTATCTTGATTCTGTCATAAAATTGTCACGGATGTACATGCATGACAGAAAATGTGAACTACTGTGACAAAGACGTATCATCACGGAAGTGATTTTTTTGTAGTGATGATAAAAACAGAATTTTTGATGTGGAATGCTACCTAACATGTTTCATCATGTAATCTCTCTTACGGTATGAATAATAAGATCCGAGGGATTCAAAGCAATAGTCTATAATTTGACATAAAGACATCAATACTCAAGCATACTAATAAACAATCATGTCTTTCAAAATAAAAATGCTAAAGAAAGTTATCCCTACAAAATCATATAATCCTATCATGCTCCATCTTAGCACAAAATATTTATCATGCACTGCCCCGATGACAAGCCGAGCAATTGGTTCGTACTTTTTAACGCGCTTTAGCTTTTTCAACCCCCACGCAATACATGAGCGCAAGCCATGGATATAGCACTATGTGTGGAATAGAATATGGTGGTAGAGATTAATAAGGGGAAGTCAAAAATAAGAAGATAGTCTCACATCGACGCAGCTAATCAACGGGCTATGGAGATGCCCATCAATTGATTTCAATGCAAGGAGTAGGGATTGCCATGCAACGGATGCACTAAGAGCTATAAGTGTATGAAAGCTCAACATGAAAACTAAGTGGGCGTGCATCCAACTTGCTTGCTCATGAAGAACTCGGGCATTTGAGAAAGCCCATCATCGGAATATAGAAGCCAAGTTCTATAATGAAAAATTCCCACTAGTATATGAAAGTGACAAAATAGGAGACTCTCTATATGAAAAACATGGTGCTACATTGAAGCACAAGTATGGAAAAGGATAGTAACACTGCCCCTTCTCTCTTTTTCTCTCATTTTTTTTCGTGGGCTCTTTTTGGCCTCTTGTTCTTCTTTTTCACCGGGACAATGCTCTAATAATGATGATCATCATACTTCTATTTACTTAAAACTCAAAAAGAAAATTACAACTCGAAACTAGAACAAAATATGACTATATGAATGCCTCTGGCGGTGTACCAGGATGTGCAATGATACTAGCGTAACATGTATAAAAAATGATGAACGGTGGCTAAGCCACACATACTATGTCAGCTATATGATCATGCAAAGCAATATGATAATGATGATGTGTGTCATATAAATGGAACAGTGGAAGTTGCATGGCAATATATCTCAGAATGGCTATGGAAATGCCATGATAGGTAGGTATGGTGGCTGTTTTGAGGAAGATATAAGGAGGCTTATGTGTGATAGAGCGTATCATATCATGGGGTTTGGATGCACCACGAAATTTGCACCAACTCTCGATGTGAGAAAGGGCAATGCACGGTACCGAAGAGGCTAGCAAATTGCGGAAAGGTGAGAGTGCGTATAATCCATGGACTCACATTAGTCATAAAGAACTCATATACTTATTGCGAAAGTTTATTAGCCCTCGAAGCAAAGTACTACTATGCATGCCCCTAGGGGGATAGATTGGTAAGAAAATACCATCGCTCATCCCCGACCGCCACTCATAAGGTAGACAATCAAGAATAAATCATGCTCCAACTTCTTAGCATAACGACAGACCATACGTGCATGCTTCGGGAATCACAAACCTTAACACCAATATTCTTACTAAACTACAATTATATACTAGCACCTCCCACATATTACCATCTTAATATCGCAAAACTATTGCAAGGAATCAAACTTATCATATTCAGTGATCTACATGAAAGTTTTTATTATATCCCTCATGAATACCTATCATATTAGGACCAAATTCATAACCCGTACATATTACCATTGCTATTCATTAGACTCTCAAAAAGATATAAGTGAAACATGAGAGTGCAACTATTTCTTTAAAATATAACCACCGCCGTGCTCTAAAAGATATAAGTGAAGCACTAGAGCAACTGCCTAGCTCAAAAGATATAAGTGAAGCACATAGAGTATTCTAACAAATCACAAATAATGTGTGTCCCTATCAAAAGGTGTGTTCAGCAAAGATGATTGTGACAAACTAAAAAGCAAACAAAAGCAAACAAACTATATCACAAGACGCTCCAAGTAAAACACATATCATGTGATGAATAAACATATAGCTCCAAGTGAGTTACCGATAGATTGTATACAAAAGAGGGGATGCGTTCTGGGGCATCCCCAAGCTTAGACGCTTGAGTCTTCCTTGAATATTACCTTGGGATGCATTGGGCATCCCCAAGCTTTGGCTCTTGCTGCTCCTTATTCCTTTATCTGTCGTAGTCTCACCCAAAACTTGAAAATTTCAGCACACAAAACTCAACAGAAACCTCGAGAGATCCGTTAGTATAACAAATAAATCTTAAACTTTAGGTACTATTGTAAATTGATTCATATTTAATATTGGCATAATGCTACTGTACTCCAACTTCTCCATGACTCATACCCCCGATACGATCCATAGATTCATCAAAATAAGCAAACTATGCAACAAAAACAGAATCTGTCTAAAACAGAACAGTCTGTAAAGATCTATTTAGAAGCTATACTTCTGTAACTCAAAAAATTTGGAAAAATAATTAAAACATAAACAATTCATATACCAATACTGTGTAAAAATTTCAGATTTTCCTGATGCTCCAGTACATAATCAAAAATCAAATACTGGACGCAAAACTTTTTGTTTTCCAAACATCATCAATTATACTATCATCCAAATCTTCCCAAAGGCATTACTTGGCACAAACACTAATTAAAAGATAAAAACACAATCATAACAGAGGCTAAAATTGTGTAAACACATAAAAATAGAAGGTAAAACAAAAAATTATTTTATTCATTGGGTTGCCTCCCAACAAGCTCTATTGTTTTATGCCCCTAGCTAGGCATAATGCATAGTTTCAAGTGTTGTCACCCTTCAAATTAATTCCATAGGTGGCACTCATAATAGATTCATAAGGTGGTTTAATTCTCTTTCTAGGGAAGTGTTCCATCCCTTTCTTTAATGGAAATTGAAATCTTATGTTACCTTCTTTCATATCAATAATAGCACCTATGGTTCGTAGGAAAGGCCTACCAAGTGTCGGTGCATTAAGAAATGGGTCCTTAATACCCCTGACTTATGCACATGCAGCAGTAGCCTTCCCGCCGGCAAGGCTTGCCAGAGAATAATTCAAGCCGAGTCCAGAACCAAGAACAAGATTCAAGACCCAGTTGCAGAAGCCATTGGGGAAAAGATCAAGACGAAGCATCAAATTCTACACCAAAGATATCCTTTGCCGGCAAGGCTGAGCCGACAAGGTGAAGGCCCAGCAAGCTCCGTGTCGGCAAGCTCTCGCTAGCTGTTAGCGCTCCACCTCATCGAGCAGCTAGTCGCTAATCGATGAGGTGTCGAGCCTGCAGACAGTTAGGTGAGATTTGTCAGGCACGTGTCAGCGCGCTGGAAGGAGATTTTCCTTTAATGACACCCGTCCAGAAGGCATGTCAAGATAATATGAGGTAGCTAGGCGAGCGGTGCAGAATCCTTGCCGGGGCTCCTCCTCCACATGACACCTAACGGAGCATTTATTGCTTTTGTCCTAAACTGGTAGAGTTAGGTATGATAGCACTGTTTGCTATCTAATCAACCTGTAATTACTGTTTTGCCACTGTGGTGACCCCTTGAGCTATAAAAGGAGGACCAGGGCAATGTTTACGGGGGTCAATCGATCGATCCTTTGCACAACTTGCATGTGTAGCTGCTCTTTCTGCACCTTGCCGGGAGAAGCGCTCCTTGTACTTGTGCTTATACATATCCAATATACTAAAGCAGGAGTAGGGTTTTACACCTCACGATGGCCCGAACCTGGGTAAACTCTTTGCGTTTCTGCTGGTTCTGCTCTTTGTGCTCGCCGATCTCCCTAGTCGAACCGCAAAGGGGCTAGATGGTCCCATAGATGGTCGTACACACGACACCTAGTATTATAGGGCAAGTAGGATTGCATTCAATATCAAGAACAATAAAATCCACGGGCACATAATTTCTATTAGCAAGAATAAGCACATCATTTATTCTACCCAATGGCTTTTTAATAGTGGAATCCGCTAGATGCAAATTTAGGGAACAAGGATCCATATCGGTGAGACCTAGCACATCACACAAAGATTTTGGTATAGTGGAGACGCTAGCACCAAGATCACATAAAGCACTACATTCATAATCTTTAATTTTGACTTTAATAGTAGGTTCCCATTCATCTTGTAATTTTTTAGGAATTGAAACTTCCAACTCAAGTTTTTCTTCATGATCTTTCATCATAGCTTCTACAATATGTTTAGTGAAAGCTTTATTTTGTTCATAAGCATTTGGTAAATTAATCATGGATTGCAACAAGGAAATACACTCAATCAAAGAACAACTATCATAATTAAAGTCCTTGTAATCCAAAGTAGTGGGTGCATTACTATTTAAAGTGTTGACCTCTCCAAACCCACTTTTATCACTTTTTTCATTAAGATTATCACCCTTCAAGCAATTGGGACTCCTTCTAACTAAAGTTGACTCATTTTCAGTCCCCTTTTCATCAAGTTTTATATTACTAAATAAGGATTCAATAGGTGAGACACCAATCATTTTAATATCTTCATCATTACTACGATAGAAACCAGGTGGAATAGCTTTTTCTAAGAATTCTCGCTTAGCTCTCAACCTAGCGGTCCTTTCTTTACTTTCATTAATGGAGATATTGATAGCTTTAATAGACTCATTTATATCATGCTTGGGTGGCAAAGTTTTAATTTTGAGAGTTTCAACATCATGAGCAATTCTATCCATGTTTCTAGCCAATTCATCAACTCTATTCAATTTTTCTTCTATCATAGCATTAAAATTCTTTTGAGAATTAATAAATTCTTTAATATTACTTTCAAGATCAGAGGGTACCCTATTATTATTATTATAAGAATTTCCATAGGGATTACCATAATTGTTAGAGGAATTTCCAGGAAATGGTCTAGGATTGAAATTACCACTATAAGCATTGTTGTTGAAATTATTTCTAGAGACAAAATTCACATCAATAGCATCATTACTTTGCTCAATCAAAGTAGACAATGGCACATCATTAGGATCAATACGAGCACTTTTACTAGCAACCAATTTCATAAGAGAATCCATCTTATCACTCAAAGTATTAATTTCTTCAACATAATTTACCTTCTTACCAGTTGGAGTTCGTTCAGTGTGCCATTGAGAATAATTTGTCATAATATTGTCAAGAAGTTTTGTAACTTCTCACAATGTAATTTCCATAAAAGTACCACCTGCGGCAGAGTCTAGCAAATTTCTAGAAACAAAGTTTAGTCCCACATAAAAAAATTGTATGATCATCCATAGGCTTAAACCATGTGTTGGGTAATTTCTTATCATTAATTTCATTCTCTCCCAAGATTGTGCAACATGTTCATGTTAAAGTTACTTAAAATTCATAATTTGATTTCTTAGAGAAATAATCTTAGCGGGAGGAAAATACTTGGGAATAAAAGCATCCTTACACGTATCCCATGAATCAAGTTTTAGCACGATCTCGTAGTGAGAACGGAAATAATTTCAATTTGACAATATCGTTATCCACATCTTTCTTCTTTTGCATATCACAAAGTTCAACGAAAGTATTTAGATGGGCTGCAGCATCCTCATTAGGACTACCAGAAAATTGTTCTTTCATAACAAGATTAAGCAAAGCAGCATTAATGTCACACGACTCCGCACTAGTGGCGGGAGGAGCAATAGGAGTACTAATAAAATCATTATTATTAGTATTGGAAAAGTCACACAATTTTGTATTTTCTTGAGACATCACGACAAAGCAAGCAAACGAAAATATTTTTGTGTTTTTGTAAAATTGTTTTAGAAGTGGGGGAGATGAAAATGAGAGGCAATTGCAAATAGAAGGCAAATAAAATAAATGCAAGTGGATGATAGTTTGTGCGAAGGTACTTGGTAAATTTTGGTGATTTCTCCCCAGCAACGGCGCCAGAAATTCTTCCTGCTACTTGTAGACTACTTTGGTATTTCCCCGAAGAGGAGAGGATGATGCAGTATAGTAGAGATAAGTATTTCCCTCAGTTAAGAACCAAGGTTATCAATCCAGTAGGAGAACCACCAAAATCCCTTTAGCAGCACCTGCACACACAAAAGCAAACACTTGCACCCAACGCAAATAAGAGGGTTGTCAATCCTCTTAGTGGTGCCAGTTGTTGTTTTTTGCTTGCTTTTGGCTTTTTAGAAAATCAATATCAAACAGAGTCCAAACGGAGAAAAAACTTTGGATTAATTTTTTCTGGACCAGAAGGGACCCTAGAAGGTTCGGGAGAAGACCAGAAGAGCCACGAGGGAGCGGCAAGCTCGGGAGGCGCACCCAGGGGGTAGGCGCGCCTCCCAGGCTTGTGGGCCCCTCATGGCACCTCTTGACCTAATTCCAAGCCTATAAATTCTCAAATATTCCCTATATACCAGAGAGCCACCTCGAATAACTTTTCCGCCGCCGCAAGCTTCTGTTCTTCCGTGATCCCATCTGGAGGCCTTTTCCGGTGATCTGCCGGAGGGGGAATCAATCACGGAGGGCTTCTACATCAACCTTGCTGCCCTTCCGATGATGTGTGAGTAGTTTACCACAGACCTACGGGTCCATAGCTAGTAGCTAGATGGCTTCTTCTCTTTCTTTGATCTTCAATACAATGTTCTGCTCGATCTCCTTGGAGTTCGATTCAATGTAATCTTCTTTTGCGGTGTGTTTGTTGGGATCCGATGAATTGTGGGTTTATGATCAGATTATTCATGAGAAATATTTGAGTCTTTATGAACTTATTTATGCATGATTGTTATAGCTTTGTATTTCTCTCCGATCTATCCATTTGGTTTGGCCAACTAGATTGATTTATCTTGCAATGGGAGAGGTGCTTTGTGATGGGTTCAATCTTGCGGTGCTCTATCCCAGTGACAGAAAGGGACAAGACACATACTTGTATTGTTGCCATTAAGGATAAAACGATGGGGTTTATTCATATTGTTTGAGTTTACTTTGTCTACATCATGTCATCTTGCTTAAGGCGTTACTCTGTTTTATTAACTTAATACCCTAGATGCATGCTGGATAGCGGTCGATGGGTGGAGTAATAGTAGTAGATGTAGGCAGGAGTCAGTCTACTTGTCTCGAACGTGATGCCTATGTACATGATCATTGCCATGAATCCATCATAACTATGCACTTTTCTATCAATTACCCAATAGTAATTTGTTTACCCACCATATGCTATGTGTTCGAGAGAGAAGCCTCTAGTGAAAACTATGGCCCCCGGGTCATTTATCCATCATATATAAAATCCAAAAATACCTTAGTGCAATTTTATTTAATTTATTTTATTTTGCAATTTACTTATCTATCTATCACTATCAGAATTAATCCTTGCAAGTAACCGCCAAGGGGATTGACAACCCTCTTGTTTGCGTTGGGTGCAAGTATTTGCTTTTTATGTGTTGGTGCTGCTAATGAGGTTCTGTGCGGTTCTCCTACTGGATTGATAACCTTGGTTCTTAACGGAGGGAAGTACTTATCTCTACTGTACTTCATCATCCTCTCCTCTTCGGGGAAATCCCAACGCAGTTCACAACCAGCAGGAAGAATTTCTAGCGCCATTGCCGGGGAGACATCACCAAAACCTATCAAGTACGTTCGCACAAACTATCATTTACTTGCTCTTATTTTCATTTGCCTTTTTATTTGCATTTACCTCTCATTTTCATCTCCCCCACTTCTCATAAAAATTACAAAAACACAAAAATATTTTATTTTGTTTGCTAGCTATAATTGTGTGACTCAATGAAAATAAAAATATAGACTTATGGATCCTCATCCCCTTGCTAATCGTTTTAAACAATCCAATTATTATGAACCAATTGCTAGTGAGTTGAGTGCACTTGATTATCTTTATGAAGTTTTGCTTGAAAATGATGAATCTAAAAATTGTGATGAAGTGTTAAAAGAAGAAATTTATAAAGTGATTCATGATAGCTCCTTGAATGAAAAGCATGATTGCAATGATGTTATTATAAATTCTGTTAATGTCAATTGTGCTAATGATATGCAAAGCTACAAGCTTGGGGATGGTAATTTTGTCATGTCCACCACTTAATGCAATGATCATGATTGGGGTGATAATGCTTCTTATGATCTTGAAAATTTATTTAAGCCTCATGATGAATATGTTATTGATAATAATGTTTGAAATAATATTGAAAGTCGGTTTGGAAGAGTGTCAACTTTAGGTAAAAATAATCCCACATATTTGGAGAGTGTTCAATCTTATGAAATTTTTGATAAAAGTGGGTTTGGAGAGGTCATGACTTTAGTTGATGCTAATCATGTTGGAAATATGCCCTAGAGGCAATAATAAAATGGTTATTATCATATTTCCTTGTTCATGATAAAGGTTTATTATTTATGCTAGAATTGTATTGACCGAAAACATAAATACATGTGTGGATACATAAATAAATACCGTGTCCCTAGTGAGCCTCTACTAGACTAGCTCATTGATCAAAGATGGTTAAGATTTCCTAACCATAGACATTAGTTGTCATTTGATAACAGGATCACATCATTAAGAGAATGATGTGATGGACAAGACCCAACCGTAAGCTTAGCACCAGATCGTTTAGTTTATTTGCTACAACTTTCTTCATGTCAAGTATCTGTTCCATAGACCATGAGATCGTGCAACTCCCTAACACCGGAGGAATACTTAGTGTGTATCCAAACGCCACTTCGTAACTGGGTGATCATAAAGGTGCTCTACAGGTATCTCCAAAGGTGTTTGTTGAGTTGGCACGAATCGAGACTGGGCTTTGTCACTCCGTATGACAGAGAGATATCTCTGGGCCCTCTCGGTAATACAACATCGTAAAGAGCTTGCACGCAATGTGGCTAATGGGTTAGTCATGGGATCTTGTATTACGGAATGAGTAAAGAGACTTGCCGGTAATGAGATTGAACTAGGTATGGAGATACCGACGATCGAATCTCGGGCAAGTAACATATCGTCGGACAAAGGGAATTGCAAACGGGATTAACCAAATCCTTGACATCGTGGTTCAACCGATAAAAGATCTTCATGGAATATGTAGGAATCAATATGGGCATCCAGGTCCCGCTATTGGTTATTGACCGGAGAGGTGTCTCGGTCATGACTACATGATTCCCGAACCTGCAGGGTCGCACGCTTAACGTTCGTTGACGCTAGAGTAGTATTGGGATATTTGATGATTGGTCACCGAATGTTGTTCGGAGTCCCGGATGAGATCCCGGACATCACGAGGAGTCTCGGAATGGTTGATAGGTAAATATTTATATATGGGAAGTCATATTTTGGGTTCCGGAAAAAGGTGCAGTGTTTTCGGTATTGTACCGGGAAGCTTCCCGAAGGTTCTGGAGGATTCCGGAAGGGTCCGGAAGTCCACAAGTGGGTACACTACGTCCCAAGGGCTAGCATGGGCTGAGGGGAGGCGCCCTGGCCTTATTGGGCTAGGCACACCAAGTCCTCAAAAGCCCATGTGGCTAGGGAAGGGAAAAAAAGGGGAGTCCTAGTAGGAATAGGATTGGACTTGGAGTCCAAGTCCTTCCCCCCCTTGGCTGCGCCCTAGGGCTTGGAGGGGCTGTTCCCCACACCCCTCCACCTATATATATAGAGGAGGGGGCGCCCCAAACAACACACCAGCCCCTGGGCGCCCCTCTCTCTCCCGTTACTCCGTAGCTCCTCCGTCCTCGTTCTAGTAGCGCTTGGCGAAGCCCTGCTGAACTAGCTCCACCACCACCATCACCACCACGCCGTCGTGCTGGTTGTGATCCCATCTACTTCTCCGCCTTCTCTTGCTAGATCAAGGAGGAGGATACATCATTGAGCCGCACGTGTGCTAAACTCGGAGGTGTCGTCCGTTCGGCACTAGATCGGTTGGATCATGATCGGATCGCGAAGAGAACGACTACATCAACCGTGTTATATACGCTTCCGCTTTTGGTCTACGAGGGTATGTAGACACACTCTCCCCTCTCGTTGCTATGCCTCTCCGAGATAGATATTGGGTGTTCGTAGGAATTTTTTTGATTTTCATGCTTCGTTTCCCATCAGTGGCATCATGAGCTAGGTCTATGCGTAGATGTAAATGCACGAGTAGAACACAAAAAGTTGTGGGCGTTGATGCTCAAATTGCTTACCTCTCTTGTCTTATTTGGATTTGGCGGTATTGTGGGATGAAGCGGCTTGGACCAATCTTACATGTCCTCGCACATGAGACCGGTTCCACCGACTAACATGCAACTTGTTTTGCATAAGGTGGCTAACGGGTGTCTGTCTCTCCTACTTTAGTTGAATCTAATTTGACGAATGCGGTCCTTATAGAAGGTTAAAAGACAACTTGATTATCACTGTTGTGTCTTTGCGTAGGTAAGAACGGTTCTTGCTAGTTGCCCATAGAAGCCACGTAAAATTTGCAACAACAAAGTAGAGGACGTCTAACTTGTTTTTGCAAGGCATGTTGTGATGTGGTATGGCCAAAACGTGATGTGATATATGTTGATGTATGAGATGATCATGTTTTGTAATAGGTTCACGACTTGCATGTCGATGAGTACGGCAACCGGCAGGAGCCATAGGGTTTTCTTTAATTTATTGTGTGACCTGCGAGTCAACTATTAAACGCCATATAATTGCTTTACTTTATCGCTATGCGTTAGCAATAATTGTAGAAGCAATAGTTGGCGAGACGACCACGTGACGACACGATGATGGAGATCATGATGATGGAAATCATGGTGTCATGCCGGTGACGATGGAGATCATGCCGGTGCTTTGGAGATGGGGATCAAAGGCACGAGATGATAATGACCATATCATGTCACATATTGATTGCATGTGATGTTTATCCTTTTTATGCATCTTATTTTGCTTAGGACGATGGTAGCATTATAAGATGATCCCTTCACTTAATTTCAAGAAATTGTGTTCTCCCTAAGTATGCACCGTTGCGAAAGTTCGTCGTTTCGAAGCACCTCGTGATGATCGGGTGTGATAGACTCTACGTTCGCATACAACGGGTGTAAGCCAGTTTTACACATGCAGAATACTTGGGTTAAACTTGACGAGCCTAGCATGTACAGACATGGCCTCGGAACACAGGAGGCCGAAAGGTCGAACTTGAGTCATATAGTAGATATGATCAACATGGAGATGTTCACCATTGATGACTACTCCTTCTCACGTGATGATCGGACATGGGTTAGTTGATTTGGATCATGTGTCACTTAGAGAACTTGAGGGATGTTGATTTAAGTGGGAGTTCTTTAGTAATTTGATTAACTGAACTAAAATTATCATGAACTTAGTCTTAGTTGTCTTTGCAAAATTTGTACTGTAGATCAATGGCCCGCGCTGTAGTTCCCCTGAATTTTAATGCGTTCCTAGAGAAAGCTAAGTTGAAAAATGATGGAAGCAACTATGCGGACTGGGTCCGTAACTTGAGGATTATCCTCATTGCTGCACAGAAGGCTTATGTCCTTGATGCACCGCTAGGTGACGCACCCCCTCCAGCGTCGTCTGTGGATGTTGTGAACATCTGGCAGGCACGTTCTGATGACTACTCGATAGTTTAGTGCGCCATGCTTTACGGCTTAGAACCGGGGCTGCAAAGACGTTTTGAGCACCACGGAGCATATGAGATGTTCCAGGAGCTGAAATTGGTATTTCAAGCTCATGCCCGGGTCGAGAGGTATGACATCTCTGACAAGTTCTTTAGCTGTAAAATGGAGGAGAACAGTTCTGTTAGTGAGCATATACTCAGAATGTCTGGGTTGCACAACCGCTTGACTTAGTTGGGAGTTAATCTTCCAGATGACTCGGTTATTGACAGAATTCTCCAATCACTGCCACCAAGCTATAAGGGCTTTGTGATGAACTATAATATGCAAGGGATGGAGAAAACACTTCCCGAGCTCTTCGCGATGCTGAAGGCCGCGGAGGTAGAAATCAAGAAGGAGCATCAAGTGTTGATGGTTAAAAAGACCACTAGTTTCAAGAAAGGCAAGGGAAAGAAAGGGAACTTCAAGAAGAACGGTAAAGCAGTTGCCGCTCCCGTGAAGAAACCCAAGGCTGGAGCCAAACCTGAGACTGAGTGCTTCTACTGCAAGGGGAATGGTCACTGGAAGCGGAACTGCCCCAAGTACTTGGCAGATAAGAAGGCTGGCAACGTCAACAAAGGTATATTTGATATACATGTTATTGATGTGTACCTTACTAGTGCTCGTAGTAGCGCCTGGGTATTTGATACTGGTTCGGTTGCTAATATTTGTAACTCGAAACATGAGCTGCAGAATAAACGAAGACTGGCTAAGGATGAGGTGACGATGCGCGTCGGAAATGGTTCCAAGGTTGATGTGATCGCCGTCGGCGCGCTACCTCTACATCTACCTTCGGGATTAGTTTTAAACCTAAATAATTGTTATTTGGTGCCTGCGTTGAACATGAACATTATATCTGGATCTTGTTTATTGTGAGACGGTTATTCATTTAAGTCAGAGAATAATGGTTGTTCTATTTATATGAGTAATATCTTTTATGGTCATGCACCCCTTGTGAATGGTTTATTCTTGTTGAATATCGATCGTAGTGATACACATATTCATAATATTGATGCCAAAAGATGCAAAGTTAATAATGATGGTACCACATATTTGTGGCACTGCCGCTTAGGTCATATTGGTGTAAAACGCATGAAGAAACTCCATGCCGATGGACTTTTGGAATCTCTTGATTATGAATCATTTGAGACATGTGAACCATGCCTCATGGGCAAGATGACTAAAATTCCGTTCTCCGGAACAATGGAGCGAGCTAGTGACTTATTGGAAATAATACATACTGATGTATGCGGTCCAATGAGTGTTGAAGCACGCGGTGGATATCGTTATTTTCTTACCTTCACAGATGATTTGAGTAGATATGGGTATATTTACTTAATGAAACACAAGTCTGAAACATTTGAAAAGTTCAAGGAATTTCAGAGTGAAGTGGAAAATCATCGTAACAAGAAAATAAAGTTTCTACGATCTGATCGTGGAGGTGAATATTTGAGTTACGAGTTTGGTATGCATTTAAGACAATGTGGAATTGTTTCACAGCTCATGCCACCTGGAACACCATAGCGTAATGGTGTGTCTGAATGTCGTAATCGTACTCTATTGGATATGGTGCGCTCTATGATGTCTCTTACCGATTTGCCACTATCATTTTGGGGTTATGCATTACAGACAGCCGCATTCACTTTAAATAGGGCACTGTCTAAATCCGTTGAGACGACACCGTATGAGTTGTGGTTTGGCAAGAAACCTAAGCTGTTGTTTCTTAAAGTTTGGGGATGCGACGCTTATGTCAAGAGGCTTCAGCCTGATAAGCTCGAACCCAAAGCGGAGAAGTGCGTCTTCATAGGATACCCTATAGAGACCATTGGGTATACCTTCTACCACAGATCCGAGGGCAAGATCTTTGTTGCCAAGAATGGGTCCTTTCTAGAGAAGGAGTTTCTCTTGAAAGAAGTGAGTGGGAGGAAAGTAGAACTTGATAAGATAATCATACCTTCTCTCGAATTGGAAGGTAGCACATCACAGAAAACAATTCCCGTGATGTCTACACCAACCGAAGAGCAAGCTAATGATGATGATCATGAAACTTCGGATCAAGTTACTACTGAACTTCGTAGGTCGACCAGGGTACGTTCCGCACCAGAATGGTACGGTAATCCTGTCCTGGAAGTCATGTTGTTAGACAACGGCGAACCTACGAACTATGAAGAAGCTATGATGAGCCCAGATTCTGACAAATGGCTTCAGGCCATGAAATCCGAGATAGGATCCATGTATGAGAACAAAGTATGGACTTTGGTGGACTTGCCCGATGATCGGCAAGCCATTAAGAATAAATGGATCTTTAAGAAGAAGACAGACGCTGATGGTAATGTCACCGTCTATAAAGCTCGACTTGTCGCAACGGGTTTCCGACAAGTTCAAGGGGTTGACTACGATGAGACTTTCTCACCCGTAGCGATGCTTAAGTCTGTTAGAATTATGTTAGCTATTGCCGCATTTTATGATTATGAGATCTGGCAAATGGACGTCAAAACGGCATTCCTTAACGGGTTTCTTAAGGAAGAATTGTATATGATGCAACCAGAAGGTTTTGTCGATCCTAAGGATGCTAACAAAGTATGCAAGCTTCAGCGGTCCATCTATGGACTGGTGCAAGCATCTCGGAGTTGGAATATATGCTTTGATGAGATGATCAAAGTTTTTGGTTTTATACAAACTTACGGAGATGCTTGTATTTACAAGAAAGTGAGTGGGAGCTCTATAGCATTTCTGATATTATATGTGGATGACATATTGTTGATTGGAAATGATATAGAATTTCTGGAAAGCGTAAAAGGATATTTGAATAAGAGTTTTTCAATGAAAGACCTCGGTGAAACTGCTTATATATTGGGCATCAAAATCTATAGAGATAGATCAAGACGCCTAATAGGACTTTCACAAAGCACATACCTTGACAAAGTTTTGAAGAAGTTCAAAATGGATCAGTCAAAGAAACGGTTCTTGCCTATAATGCAAGGTGTGAAGTTGAGTAAGACTCAAAGCCCGACCACGGCAGAAGAAAGAGAAAGGATGAAAGTCATTCCCTATGCTTCAGCCATAGGCTCTATAATGTATGCCATGTTGTGTACCAGACCTGATGTGTGCCTTGCCATTAGTCTGGCAGGGAGGTACCAAAGTGATCCAGGAGTAGATCACTGGACAGCGGTCAAGAATATCCTGAAGTACCTCAAAAGGACTAAGGACATGTTTCTTGTTTATGGAGGTGACGAAGAGCTCGTCGTAAAGGGTTACGTCGATTCTAGCTCCGACACAGATCCGGATGACTCTAAGTCTCAAACCGGATACGTATTTATATTAAAAGGTGGAGCGGTCAGTTGGTGCAGTTCCAAGCAGAGCGTCGTGGCGGGATCTACATGTGAAGCGGTGTATATAGCTGCTTCGGAAGCAGCGCAAGAAGGAGTCTGGATGAAGGAGTTCATATCTGATCTAGGTGTAATACCTAGTGCATCGGATCCAATGGCTATCTTTTGTGACAACACTGGAGCTATTGCCATTGCCAAGGAGCCCAGGTTTCACAAGAGAACCAAGCACATCAAGCGATGTTTCAACTCCATTCGTAATTATGTTTAGGATGGAGACATAGAACTTTGCAAAGTACATACGGATCTAAATGTAGCAGACCCGTTGACTAAACCTCTTCCACGGGCAAAACATGATCAGCACCAAGACTCCATGGGTGTTAGATTCATTACAATGTAAACTAGATTATTGACTCTAGTGCAAGTGGGAGACTGTTGGAAATATGCCCTAGAGGCAATAATAAAATGGTTATTATCATATTTCCTTGTTCATGATAAAGGTTTATTATTCATGCTAGAATTGTATTGACCGGAAACTTAAATACATGTGTGGATACATAAATAAATACCGTGTCCCTAGTGAGCCTCTACTAGACTAGCTCGTTGATCAAAGATGGTTAAGGTTTCCTAACCATAGACACGAGTTGTCATTTGATAACGGGATCACATCATTAGGAGAATGATGTGATGGACAAGACCCAACCGTAAGCTTAGCACCAGATCGTTTAGCTTATTTGCTACAGCTTTCTTCATGTCACGTATCTGTTCCTTACACCATGAGATCATGCAACTCCCTGACACCGGAGGAATACTTAGTGTGTATCCAAACGTCACTTCATAACTGGGTGATCATAAAGGTGCTCTACAGGTATCTCCAAAGGTGTTTGTTGAGTTGGCACGAATCAAGACTGGGATTTGTCACTTCGTATGACGGAGAGATATCTCTAGGCCCTCTCGGTAATACAACATCGTAAAGAGCTTGCAAGCAATGTGGCTAATGGGTTAGTTATGGGATCTTGTATTACGGAACGAGTAAAGAGACTTGCCGGTAACGTGATTGAACTAGGTATGGAGATACCGACGATCGAATCTCGGGCAAGTAACATATCGCCGGACAAAGGGAATTGCATACGGGATTAACCAAATCCTTGACATCGTGGTTCAACCGATAAAAGATCTTCATGGAATATGTAGGAATCAATATGGGCATCCAGGTCCCGCTGTTGGTTATTGACCGGAGAGGTGTCTCGGTCATGACTACATGATTCCCGAACCCGCAGGGTCGCACGCTTAACGTTCGTTGACGCTAGAGTAGTATTGGGATATTTGATGATTGGTAACCGAATGTTGTTCGGAGTCCCGGATGAGATCCCGGACGTCACGAGGAGTCTCGGAATGGTCGAGAGGTAAATATTTATATATGGGAAGTCATATTTTGGGTTTCGAAAAAGGTGCAGTTTTTTCGGTATTGTACCGGGAAGCTTCCAGAAGGTTCCGGAGGGGTCCGGAAGTCCACAAGTGGGTACACCACATCCCAAGGGCTGGCATGCGCTGAGGGGAGGCAGCCTGGCCTTATTGGGCTAGGCGCACCAAGTCCTCAAAAGCCAATGTGGCTAGGGAAGGGAAAAAAAGGGGAGTCCTAGTAGGAATAGGATTGGACTTGGAGTCCAAGTCCTTCCCCCCTTGGCTGCGCCCTAGGGCTTGGAGGGGCTGTTCCCCATGCCCCACCACCTATATATATAGAGAAGGGGGCGCCCCAAACAACACACCAGCCCCTGGGTGCCCCTCTCTCTCCCGTTACTCCGTAGCTCCTCCGTCCTCGTTCTAGTAGCGCTTGGCGAAGCCCTGCTGAATTAGCTCCACCACCACCATCACCACCACGCCGTCATGCTGGTTGTGATCCCATCTACTTCTCTGCCTTCTCTTGCTGGATGAAGGAGGAGGAGACGTCATCGAGCCGCACGTGTGCTAAACTCGGAGGTGCCGTCCGTTCGGCACTAGATCGGTTGGATCGTGATCGGATCACGAAGAGAAAGACTACATCAACCGCGTTATATACGCTTCCGATTTAGGTCTACGAGGGTACGTAGACACACTCTCCCCTCTCATTGCTATGCTTCTCCGAGATAGATCTTGGGTGTTCGTAGGAATTTTTTTGATTTTCATGCTTCGTTTCCCATCAAATCCCACTATCTTGGAAGATTATAAAACTTTTATGCATGTGAATCACGAAGATAGTATTTTATATGATAGCTATATTGTTGAATTTGATTATGATCCTACATGTAATTATTATGAGAGAGGAAAATATGGTTGTAGAAACTTTCATGTTACTAAATTACCTCTCTTTGTGTTGAAATTATTAATGCTTCATTCTTCCTATTTGCATATGCTAGATATTGCTTGTCTTGATAATTTCATTTCCTATAAAATGCTTATGCATAGGAAGTATGTTAGACTTAAATGTGTTTGTCACATCTTTTATGATGCTCTCTTTGTGCTTCAATTCTTGTCTTTCACGTGAGCATCATTGAAATCTCAAGGCCTATCATAATGGCTATAAAGAAAGAGCTTGTTAGGAGGCTGTAACATCCCCGTGTATTATGCTACAGTAATCACCCTCTGATAGTGCCAAGTCATCATGATTAACTAGTCTTGATCACAATTAGAATCATATCTCATTTCAAATTCCAATTCAAATTGAAATTCAAATATGAAGTGAAAAATAAGAGTTGTTCAAATTGGAAACTAAAATGTTCATTAATTAGCAAATAATCCATAACTAATTACGTTCAGGAAAACAACATCACCTAAAATACCTAGATGACTCTAACATCATGAAACAGTACCAAAACAGCACCAATTAATCCATTTTCATTTGATTAAAATTCAAATGAAATCATTTAATCGCCAAACCTTTTTATGGCAGTACTAGATATTGCCTAGTATTTGTTTTGACCAATTACATATTTTTTAAAAGTCAATTTGAGGCCTAACATTTTGCAAAATAGAAGAAATGGAAAAATACAGAAAAGAAAAAGATTAGATTTCCTTGTTTCACCCATCATCTTGAAGTCTTCCACCATAGACCTCATTCTGGGAATGGATTGGTTGAAAGCTCACATTGCTTCGATCAATTGTGCCACTAAAGTCGTCCAACTCCTTCACCCCTCCGACGAGATAGTTAACTACACCGCCCGAATTACTCGAAATGCCAAAGCTCAGATATATGCTCTGAATGCTTTGAACGCTTCACTTCTTGAGGGAATTGAGAACGTTCCAGTCGTTCGCGATTTTCCGGATGTCTTTCCAGAAGAACTTCCGGGAATACCCCCTGATAGAGCCGTTGAATTCATCATCGACTTGAAACCAGGCACTACCCCTATTGCTAAGCGTCCCTACAAGATGCTGCCGCATGAACTCCTTGAACTTAAGGAGGAGATCGACAAATCGCTTCGTAAAGGCTTCATTCGTCCAAGTTCCTCTGCTTGGGGAGCACCTTCTCTCTTTGTTAAGAAGAAGGATGGAACGAACCGATTGGTCCAGGACTATCGGCCTATTAACCAAGCAACAATCCAGAACAAATATCCACTTCCCCGGATCAACGATCTTTATGATCAACTTGCTGGATCCTCTGTGTTCTCTAAACTCGGCTTAAGGTTGGGATACCATCAGATCCGAGTTCGTAAAGAGGATATTCTGAAGACCGCCTTCGTTACTCATTATGGATCCTACGAGTACACCGTCATGTCCTTCGGATTAACTAATGCTCCAGCAACCTTTTCTCGATTGATGAACTATATATTCATGGACTACCTCGACAAATTCGTCGTGGTTTATTTGGATGATATCCTTATATTTTCCAAGAATGAAGAAGAACACGCCGAACATCTTCGGCTTGTATTGGAGAAACTCCGAGAACACCAGCTATATGTCAAATACTCTAAGTGTGAATTCTGGTTATCTGAGGTGACATATCTTGGTCATGTGATTTCCAAAGATGGCATTGCTGTTAACCCAGAACGAGTTCAGGCTATTCTTGATTGGACCTCTCCGCAGACTGTTAAGCAAGTCAGAAGTTTTCTCGGACTCGCTAGCTATTGCCGCCATTTCGTCGAGAACTTCTCCAAGATTGCTAAGCCACTAACTGATTTACTCCACAAAGGCAAGAAGTTTGAGTGGACGGAAAAATGCCAGGAAAGTTTTCAGACACTTAAAGATAAGTTGACCTCTGCCCCAGTGCTAGCTCCCCCTGATTCCCGCAAGGACTTTATGATATATTGCGATGCATCCCGTCAAGGATTAGGCTGTGTCCTAATGCAAGAGCGCAAAGTGATCGCTTATGGCACTCGTCAGTTGCGTCCTCATGAAGATAGGTATCCAACACATGATCTCGAGTTAGCAACAGTTATTTATGCTCTGAAGCTGTGGTGACATTACCTTCTCGGTAATCGTTGCGAGATATACACGGACCACCAAAGCCTAAAGTATCTGTATACTCAACCAGATTTGAACCTCCGTCAACAAAGATGGCTCGAGACAATAGCTGACTATGACATGGATATTTCTTATACCCCTAGCAAGACTAATGTAATGGCCGATGCCTTGAGTCGCATGTCTTATTGCAACAACCTCACGGTTCAGCAAGCACAACCCCTTCTCTATGAAGAACTTCGCAAGTTGAACCTTCACATTGTTCCTCAGGGTTATCTCAATACCCTGGTTGTTGAACCAGACCTCGAGCGCAACATCAAGACAAGGCAGAAATATGACTCTGAAGTTGAGAAGGTTAAGAAATACCTCTCCAAGGGAAATTCTTCATTCTACCATGTTGATAATGATGGTGCCTTGTTCTTCAAAGGCCGCCTAGTGGTCCCCAGAAAGCATAATCTGGACTCTCGTTCGGATGTTATGAAAGAAGCACATGATACACCTTTGTCAATTCACCCCGGTAGCACCAAGATGTACCAAGACATTCGACAGAGATACTGGTGGCCTGATATGAAGCACGACATTGTTCGTTATGTAGCTGAGTGTGATGTTTGCCATCGCATCAAGGCAGAACATCAAAGGCCTGCTGGAACACTGCAACCCCTTGCTATTCCTGAATGGAAATGGGACAAAGTCGAAATGGATTTCATTACTGGTTTTCCTAGATCACAAAAGGGTCATGATGCTATTTTTGTCGTCATTGACTGATTCTCAAAGGTTGCTCACTTTCTGCCAGTCAAGGAGACAATCACTGCTAGCCAGTTAGCAGACTTATATGTTTCCAGAATTGTGTCACTCCACGGTGTCCCGTTGGAGATCAGTTCAGACCGTGGCAGCCTCTTTACCTCAAGATTTTGGAACAGTTTCCAAGAAGCTATGGGAACTCATCTGTCCTTCAGCACCGCTTTTCACCCCCAGTCCCAGGGACAAGTTGAACGAGCCAATCAAGTGCTTGAAGATATGCTTCGAGCTTGTGTCATCTCATTCGGTAAGAAATGGGAGGAATCTGTCCCGTATGCTGAATTCTCATACAACAATAGCTACCAAGCTAGTCTGAACATGGCACCATTCGAAGTTCTTTATGGATGTAAGTGCCGAACCCCTCTGAATTGGTCAGAAACTGGGGAACGGTCGCTCTTCGGTCCGGACATTATCCAACAAGCTGAAGAACAAGTCCGCATTGTCCATGAACATTTGAAAACTGCTCAGTCTCGTCAGAAGAGCAATTATGACCGAAAACACCAGGTAATGGTCTATCAACCTGGCGAACAAGCTTACCTTCGTGTCAATCCGATGAAAGGCACCCATCGATTTGGAATGAAGGGCAAGTTAGCTCCTTGCTACATTGGCCCGTTCCGTATTCTCGCCCGTCGAGGAGAAGTGGCATATCAATTGGAATTGTCGCCGAACCTTTCTCAAGTGCATGATGTCTTTCATGTGTCACAACTTCGTCGCTGCTTCAAGGATCCTATCCGAGCAGTGGACCATGAAATGCTTGAATTGCGAGATGATCTTTGTTATCAAGAGTATCCGATCCGCATTCTTGATCAAGCTGAACGACGAACCCGTCAGAAGGCAATCAAGTTCCTTAAATTTCAGTGGTCGAATCATTCTGAAGATGAAGCCACTTGGGAACGCGAGGATCGTCTTCGTGAAGAATACCCCGCTTTCTTTCAGCCTACCTCTTAATTCTCGGGACGAGAATTTCTTTTAGAGGAGGAGAATTGTAACATCCCCATGTATTATGCTATAGTGATCACCCTCTGATAATGCCAAGTCATATCTCATTTTAGAGGAGGAGAATTGTAACAAGTCTTGATCACAATTAGAATCATATCTCATTTCAAATTCCAATTCAAATTGAAATTCAAATATGAAGTAAAAAATAAGGGTTGTTCAAATTGGAAACTAAAATGTTCATTAATTAGCAAATAATCCATAACTAATTATGTTCAGGAAAACAACATCACCTAAAATACCTAGATCACTCTAACATCATGAAACAGTACCAAAACAGCACCAATTAATCCATTTTCATTTGATTAAAATTCAAATGAAATCATTTAATCACCAAACCTTTTTATGGCAGTACTAGATATTGCCTAGTATTTGTTTTGACCAATTACATATTTTTCAAAAGTCAATTTGGGGCCTAACATTTTGCAAAACAGAAGAAATGGAAAATGCAGAAAAGAAAAAGAAAACTGGAAGCGATACACTGTGCGTTTGAGCCTTAGGTCAACAGTACCCCGCGGCCCAGCCCAGCCGGGTCTTCTCCCACCTTCGGCAGCTGTCGGCTGGCGCGCGCACCCAAGCCGCCGATCGCCACGCGCCGGCCATCCTGCGGCTCCCCGACGCCGATAAGGCCGTCCCCGACGCCCTAGGGTTCGCCCGCGCCCTCTCCCCCTCGCAGCTGCCCCTCTCTCGCCCCAGATCCGCCGCGGTGAGCTCACCCGAAAATCGCCGTCGCCATGGCCGTGTCCTAGCGCGGCCACCGAGCTCCTCCCGCCGTCTCTCCGAGTCCAACCGCTCCGCCGAAGACCGCTACATCCTCCCCTGCTTCTCGTTCGAGCCGGGAGCCACCGAGACGAGCTCAACGCCTTCTTCTTCTTCCTCGGCACCGCTGAACTCCGGCGACGATTCCGGCGACGTCAAGCCCTCCCTGCGCACACTTTGCTCACCTACAAGCTCACGGTGAGCCCCCGCATTTTTCCCCTCGCTTTCCCGCACGGATCCGTCCCCATAGCCGCCACTGCCATCGCCGCCCGAGCCTTGCTCCGCCGCAATCGATGCCGCCGTCGCTGTAGTTGCTATCGTGAGCAACTGAGCACACCAGCGTGCTCAGTGTGCTGCCAGAAGACGAATGCAAGCAGCCGCGCTTCCCCTCGTCGCCGTTTTGCCCAAACCCGAGCGGTTCCCGATTCCGGCGTCCGCCACGGTGGACGCCGTCGACGCTGTAGCCCTCCCCGCGACAAACCGACGCCACCATCGTGCGCGGGATCGTGTGAACGTTTGAACGCGCCGTTTCGCGCTTCAAACCGTGGCCGGACGGCCGTTTCCGCGTTGCGCCGCCGTGCGGGATGGTCACCGGCGACATTACGCCAGTGAGCTGATGTGGCCGTGTGTTTAAACGCTAACCCGCGACCCTGTGTGACCGATAGGTGGGGCCCCGCGCTTAATTAACCTCGGATTAGATTAAGTGTTAATTAAACTGGCTTAATAAGACACTGACATGGGGTCCCACCTCCTAACTAATGTCCAGTTAATTAATCTAAACCGGATTAACCCCCGTTGTCACTGACAGGTGGGGCCTGCCACTATTCCAGTGGATAAGCCATGCTGAGTCAGCTGCTGACTCAGCAGGCTGGCCCCACATGTCAGCCCCTGTGGGCTGGCCGTTGACTGGACCGTTGACCCAGTCAACTGGGCCCACTGTCAGCCCCTGTATGCACTGCTGTGTACACTCTTCTGGGTGCACATAGCATTTTCAGTTTACTATTTTCGGATTAAAAATAATCCAGTAAATTCAGAAAATCAATAAAACTTTGAAAAATCATATAAAATAAACCGTAACTCGGATGAAAATAATTTATATATGAAAAACGATCAGAAAAATATGATGAATCCGAATATCCTGCCCACATACCTGCCACACCCCTCTAACATACTAAACATGGAACTTTTTGCTCGATTTCGATAAATGAATAGTGCCTGACCTTGGTAAAATAAGTCCAAATAAATTCCTAAATCATCTAAAATATTCAGAGAGGCAATATATCACATCTGCATATCATTTAGGCATGTCATGCATCCCTGTTGCGTTGATTGCCGTGTATTTATTGTTTCTTCCCCCTCCTTCTCTCCCGATAGACCCCGAGACTACCGCCGACATTGCTGCGTACGACTACGTCGCCGACGACCAGACCCCTTCAGTAGAGCTTCCAGGCAAGCAAACCCTCCTTGATCATCCAGATATCGCCTATTCTTTCCCTCTTATGCTTGCATTAGAACTGCTACCGTTGATATTCCGCCAATTCCTATTCTGATGCATAGCCTGATTTTGTAACTGTTGTTGATACCTTTCCTGATATCCTAATTGCTTAGTATAGGCTAGTCAGAACCCCACCAGTTGGCCCTACACCCTTGTCCATGTTGCTATGCTAGAATTCGGGTCGTGATCCCCGTTGGCGGTGATCACGAGGATGCTCACACATTTAATTTCATTTATTATTGGGGAACTGAAGGGCTGGCGGTACCATCCAGTAGAGATGGACCTGAGTCCCGACAGCTCCCGTTGTTAAAGACGGGTTGGCTCCAAGAGCACCTGCGAGCCGTGTGTTATCAAGTCGGAACAACAGGAACCATGTTCGTCTCTGCGAGTTAATAAATACGCCTAACGGATTTGGGTATTTGCTCTGAGTTGGCCACTGGCCTATGCGCACTACCACCATGTGGGATAATGGTTTAATGGGGCCCTCTACGTCGTATGTATCAGCCAAAAGCTCTTCAGATGTCACAGCTCAGAGATGCGGGCTGATCGTTGGGGTGGGCTGGTTACGTCACTTGTGTATACAGTGTCGCGCATGGGCCCCGACTAGCCACGTAACGTGCAGGAGTGCAAAGGGCGATGGCCCAAGACCCCTCCGCACTTAGGATTTAGACCGGCGTGTTGACCTCTCTGCTGGGCCTAGGTATGACTGTGTCGTGTCAATTACCCAAGGCCGGGCATTACCTAGCAAGTGTGTCCGGCCAGATGTGATCGACGTGTTGGGTAACAGTAGTGCACCCCTGCAGGGAAGTTATCTATCCGAATAGCCGTGTCCGCGGTAACAGGACGCTCAGAGTTGTATCCTGATCTGCTACAACTACAAATGGATACTATTACAGTGTTAAACTGTTGCTACTGCTCTCGGGATCTCTTTCTCGCAGGGTAGTCAAGGAAGGATCCCAGGGCTTTACTAAAATATGATTGATTATATATTATCTTATTCTACTCTCTTCTGATGCTGCAAGATTGCTTAAAGATTCTAGTCTTCGATAGGCTAGGCCTCTCCCCCTCTGTTCCAGCATTTCTGCAGTTTAGTCCAAAGATATAGCCTCATTCCTTTGATACCGATGCATACTTAGTATAGTTCTGATGTCAGTCTTGCGAGTACTTTGGATGAGTACTCACGGTTGCTTTGCTATCTTTTTCTCCATACCCGGTTGCTGCGATCAGACGACGGAGCCCAGGAGCAGGAGATCCCCGGAGGCACCTACTACTACGTTGAGCCCGCCGACTAGGAGTAGTTTGGAGGCTCTAGGCACGAGGCCTTCGCCTTTTTGATCAGTGTCGTTGTTTGTGCTAGCCTTCTTAAGGCAAACTTGGCTAACCATGTCTGTACCCAGATATTATTTGTTTGTATGACTTATGTATTCGGGTCCTCGTGACCTCTGGTTTGTAAAATGAAGATTTATGTTTAAATTTGAGTTTAGAGTTGTGTTGTCATATCTTCCTGTGAGTCTCTGATCTCGAGCGTGCACGTTTGCGTGTATGATTAGTGCACGGTCGAGCAGAGGGCGTCACAGAGGCAACCAAATATGTATCTTAAATTTTTGCTTTTCTTTTCTGCTTTGTGTGTTTACACAATTTTAGCTTCTATTATGATTGTGTTTTTATCTTTTAATTAGTGTTTGTGCCAAGTAATGCCTTTGGGATGATTTGGATGATAGTATAATTGATGCTGTTTGAAAATAGAGAGTTTTGCTCCCAGTGCTGGATTTTTGGTTCTCTACTGGAACGTCAGAAAAATCTGAAATGTTTACACAGTATTGGTATATGAATTGCTTACGTTTTCCTAATTTTTTAGAATTTTTGGAGTTACAGAAGTATAGCTTTTAAATAGATCTTTACAGACTGTTCTGTTTTAGACAGATTCTGTTTTTGTTGCATAGTTTGCATATTTCGATGAATCTATGGATTGTATCGGGGGTATAAGCCATGGGGAAGTTGGAGCACAGTAGTATTATGAAAATATTAAATATGAATCAATTTATAACAGTACCTAAAGTTTAAGATTTGTTTGTTATACTAACGGATCTCACGAGGTTTCTGTTGAGTTTTGTGTGCTGAAGTTTTCAAGTTTTGGGTGAGACCACGATGGATGAAGGAATAAGGAGCGGCAATACCCTAAGCTTGGGGATGCCCAAGGCAACCCAAGGTAATATTCAAGGAAGACCCAAGCGTCTAAGCTTGGGGATGCCCCGGATGGCATCCCCTCTTTCGTCTACAATCTATCGGTATATCACTTGGAGCTATATTTTTATTCATCACATGATATGTGTTTTACTTGGAGCATCTTGTGCCATAGTTTTCTTTTCTTTCTTTGCTTTTTAGTTTGCCACAATCATCTTTTCTGAACACACCTTTTTGAGAGGGACACACATTATTCATGATTTGCTAGAATACTCTATGTGCTTCACTTATATCTTTTGAGCTAGGCAGTTGCTCTAGTGCTTCACTTATATCTTTTAGAGCACGGCGGTGGTTATATTTTAAAGAAATAGTTGCACTCTCATGCTTCACTTATATCTTTTTGAGAGTCTAATAAATAGTAATGGTAATATGCACGGGTTGTGAATTTGATCCTAACATGATAGGTATTCAAGAGGGATATAATAAAAACTTTCATGTAGATCACTGAATATGATAAGTTTGATTCCTTGCAATAGTTTGCGATATTAAGATGGTAATATGTGGGAGGTGCTGGTAGATAATTGTGGTTTAGTAAGAATATTGGTGTTGAGGTTTGTGATTCCCGAAGCATGCACGTATGGTCTGTCGTTATGCTAAGAAGTTGGAGCTTGATTTATTTTTTATTGTCTTCCTTTGCGTGGCGGTCGGGGGCGCGCAATGGTTAACTCCTACCAACCTCCCCCCTAGGGGCATGCACAGTAGTAATTTGCTTCGAGGGCTAATAAACTTTCGCAATAAGTATGTGAGTTCTTTATGACTAATGTGAGTCCATGTATTATACGCACTCTCACATTTCCGCAATTTGCTAGCCTCTTCGGTACCGTGCATTGCCCTTTCTCACCTCGAGAGTTGGTGCAAACTTCGCCGGTGCATCCAAACCCCGTGATATGATACGCTCTATCACACATAAGCCTCTTTATATCTTCCTCAAAACAGCCACCATACCTACCTATTATGGCATTTCCATAGCCATTTCAAGATATATTGCCATGCAACTTCCACCGTTCCGTTTATATGACACACACCATCATTGTCATATTGCTTTGCATGATCATATAGCTGACATAGTATTTGTGGCTCAGCCACCGTTCATCATTTTTATACATGTTACGCTAGCATCATTGCACATCCTGGTACACTGCCAGAGGCATTCATATAGAGTCATATTTGTTCTAGTATCGAGTTGTAATTTTGAGTTGTAAGTAAATAGAAGTGTGATGATCATCATTATTAGAGCATTGTCCCAGTGAGGAAAATAAAGAGGCCAAAAAGAGCCCACAAAAAAAAGAAAAAAAAATGAGAGAAAAAGAGAGAAGGGGAAGTGTTACTATCCTTTTCCATACTTGTGCTTCAAAGTAGCACCATGTTTTTCATATAGAGAGTCTCCTATGTTGTCACTTTCATATACTAGTGGGAATTTTTCATTATAGAACTTGGCTTCTATATTCCGATCATGGGCTTCCTCAAATGCCCAAGGTCTTCATGAGCAAGCAAGTTGGATGCACACCCACTTAGTTTTTATTTTGAGCTTTCATACACTTATAGCTCCTAGTGCATCCGTTGCATGGCAATCCCTACTCCTCGCATTGACATCAATTAATGGGCATCTCCATAGCCCGTTGATTAGCCGCGTCGATGTGAGACTATCTTCCTTTTTTGACTTCCCCTTATTAATCCCTATCATCATATTCTATTCCACCCATAGTGCTATATCCATGGCTTGCGCTCATGTATTGCATGGGGGTTGAAAAAGCTGAAGCGCACTAAAAAGTATGAACCAATTGCTTGATTGTCTCTGGGGTTGTGCATGATAAATACTTTATGTTAAGAAGATGGAGCATGACAGGATTATATGATTTTGTAGGGATAACTTTCTTTTGCATTTTTATTTTGAAAGACATAATTGTTTATTAGTATGCCTGAGTATTGATGTCTTTATATCAAATTGTAGACTATTGCTTTGAATCATTCGGGTCTTAATATTCATACCGTAAAAGAGAATTACATGATGAACATGTTAGGTAGCATTCCACATCAAAAATTCTGTTTTTATCATTTACCTACTCGGGGACGAGCAGGAATTAAGCTTGGGGATGCTTGATACGTCTCCAATGTATCAATAATTTTTGATTATTCCATGCTATTATAGTATCAATCTTGGATGTTTTATATGCAATTATATATCATTTTTTGGGACTAACCTATTAACCTAGTGCCAGTGCCAGTTGCTGTTTTTTTTCTTGTTTTTGGCTTTTCAGAAAATCAATATCAAACAGAGTCCAAACGGAGAAAAAACTTTGGATTAATTTTTTCTAGACCAGAAGGGACTCTAGAAGGTTCGGGAGAACACCAGAAGAGCCGAGAGGCACGCCCCCAGGCTTGTGGGCCCCTCGTGGCACCTATTGACCTAATTCCAAGCCTATAAATTCTCAAATATTCCCCATATACCAGAGAGCCACCTCGAATAACTTTTCCGCCGCCGCAAGCTTCTGTTCTTCCGCGATCCCATCTGGAGGCCTTTTCCGGCGATCTACCGGAGGGGGAATCAATCACGGAGGGCTTCTACATCAACCTTGCTGCCCTTCCAATGATATGTGAGTAGTTTACCATAGACCTACGGGTCCATAGCTAGTAGCTAGATGGCTTCTTCTCTCTCTTTGATCTTCAATACAATGTTCTCCTCGATCTCCTTGGAGTTCTATTCGATGCAATCTTCTTTTGCGGTGTGTTTGTTGGGATCCGATGAATTGTGGGTTTATGATCAGATTATTCATGAGAAATATTTGAGTCTTTTCTGAACTTATTTATGCATGATTGTTATAGCTTTGTATTTCTCTCTGATCTATCCGTTTCGTTTGGCCAACTAGATTGATTTATCTTGCAATGGGAGAGGTGCTTTGTGATGGGTTCAATCTTGCGGTGATCTATCCCAGTGACAGAAAGGGACAAGACACGTATTTGTATTGTTGCCATTAAGGATAAAACGATGGGGTTTATTCATATTGCTTGAGTTTACTTTATCTACATTATGTCATCTTGCTTAAGGCGTTACTCTGTTTTTGTTAACTTAATACCCTAGATGCATGCTGGATAGCGGTCGATGGGTGGAGTAATAGTAGTAGATGCAGGCAGGAGTCAGTCTACTTGTCTCAGACGTGATGCATATGTACATGATCATTGCCATGAATCCGTCATAACTATGCGCTTTTCTATCAATTGCCCAACAGTAATTTGTTTACCCACCGTATGCTATGTGTTCGAGAGAGAAGCCTCTAGTGAAAACTATGGCCCCCGGGTCATTTATCCATCATATATAAAATCCAAAAATACCTTGCTACAATTTTATTTACTTTATTTTGTTTT
The DNA here is from genome assembly GCA_039707655.1 of Elymus sibiricus. Classification (NCBI taxonomy): domain Eukaryota; kingdom Viridiplantae; phylum Streptophyta; class Magnoliopsida; order Poales; family Poaceae; genus Elymus; species Elymus sibiricus. The sequence goes on from CM077668.1 coordinate 347,216,845, forward strand.
GCAATTTACTTATCTATCTATCACTATCAGAATTAATCCTTGCAAGTAACCGCCAAGGGGATTGACAACCCTCTTGTTTGTGTTGGGTGCAAGTATTTGCTTTTGTATGTGTAGGTGCTGCTAATGAGGTTCTGTGTGGTTCTCCTACTGGATTGATAACCTTGGTTCTTAACTAAGGGAAATACTTATCTCTACTGTACTGCATCATCCTCTCCTCTTCGGGGAAATCCCAACACAATTCACAAGTAGCAAGCTTCTACCCACTTAGTAACATAATCAACAGCAACTAGGATATGAGTATACCCATTAGAGGAAGGAAAAGGTCCCATGTAATCAAATCACCAAACATCAAATGGTTCAACAACAAGTGAATAATTCATAGGCATTTCCTGACGTCTACCAATATTACCAATTCTTTGACATTCATCACAAGATAAGACAAACTTACGTGCATCTTTGAAAAGAGTAGGCCAATAAAAACCAGATTGCAATGCCTTTTGTGCAGTTCTATCTCCCGCATGGTGTCCTCCGTATGCCTCAGAGTAACACTTCCGTAGGATTTGTTCCTGTTCATGCTCAGGTACACAACGTATAATAATACCATCTACTCCTTCTTTATATAAATGTGGGTCATCCCAAAAGTAATGTCTTAAATCAAAGAAGAAGTTTTTTTTCTTTTGTTGGTAGGTAAAACTAGGTGGTATATATTTAGCAACAATGTAATTAGCATAGTCTGCATACCAAGGAGTATTACGAGAAGCATTTATAACAGCTAATTGTTCATTAGGAAAACTATCATTAATAGGCAGTGGGTCATCAAGAACATTTTCCATTCTAGACAAATTATCAGCTATGGGATTTTCAGCTCCCTTTCTATCAATAATATGCAAATCAAATTCTTGTAGCAAAATAACCCACCTAATAAGTCTAGGTTTAGCATCCTTCCTTTCCATAAGGTATTTAATAGCAGCATGATTGGTGTGAATAGTTACTTTAGAATCAACAATATAAGATCTGAAATTATCGCATGCAAACACAACTGCTAAAAATTCTTTCTCAATAGTAGCATAATTTCTTTGAGCACTGTCTAGAGTTTTACTAGCATAATGAATAACATTTAATTTCTTATCAACTCTTTGTCCTAAAATAGCACCAACAACATAATCATGAGCATCACACATAATTTCAAAGGGTAAGATTCAATCAGGTGGTTGAACAATAGGTGCAGATATTAAGGAGTTCTTAAGTATTTCAAAGGCTTCTACGCAATCATCATCAAAAACAAATGGAACATCTTTTTGCAAGAGATTAGTAAGAGGCCTAGAAATTTTAGAGAAGTCTTTTATAAACCTTCTATAGAAACCAGCATGACCAAGGAAACTTCTTATACCTTTGATATCTTTAGGACATGGCATTTTCTCAATTGCATCAACTTTAGCTTTATCAACTTCAATACCTCTTTCAGAAATTTTATGCCCAAGGACTATACCTTCGTTCACCATAAAGTGGCACTTCTCCCAATTCAAGAGAAGATTAGTTTCTTCACATCTCTGCAAAACTTGATCAAGATTGCTTAAGCAATCATCAAAAGAAGTTCCGTAAATGGAAAAATCATCCATGAAAACCTCAACAATCTTTTCACAAAAGTCAGAGAATATAGCAGTCATACATCTTTGAAAGGTAGCAGGTGCATTACATAAACCAAAAGGCATACAACGATAACCATAAGTTCCAAAAGGACAAGTAAAAGTAGTTTTCTCTTGATCTTCTTGTGATACTGGTATTTGAGAAAAACCAGAATATCCATCTAGGAAGCAAAAGTGTGTATGTTTAGACAATCTTTCTAACATTTGATCAATAAAAGGCAAGGGGTAAAGATCTTTCCTCGTAGCTTTATTCAATTTCCTGAAATCAATTACCATCCTATAACCAGTTACAATTCTTTTTGGGATAAGTTCTTTTTTATCATAGGAACAACGGTAATACCTCCTTTCTTAGGAACACAATGAACATGACTTACCCATCTACTATCAGCTATAGGATAAATTATACCTGCCTCCAGAAGCTTATTTATTTCATTTGTTACCACATCCTTCATTTTAGGATTTAATCTTCTTTGATGATCAACGACTGGCTTAGCATCGGGCTCCATATTAATCTTGTGCTGACATAGAGTGGGACTGATGCCCTTAAGATCATCGACAGTATATCCAATAGCTGCACGGTGCTTCCTTAGAGTTTTAAGTAATCTCTTTTCTTCATGCTCTGAAAGGTTAGCACTGATAATAACAGGATATATCTTCTTTTCATCAAGATAAGCATATTTAAGTGTATCAGGTAGTTTCTTTAATTCAAACACATGGTCACTCTTAGGTGGGAGAGGATCTCCAAGAGTTTCAACAGGCAAATTATGTTTAAGGATAGGTGCTTGTTTAAAGAATATTTCATCTATTTTTCTTTCATTCATATGCATATCATTTTCATGTTCTAGCAAGTATTGTTCTAAAGGATCAGTAGGAGGCACATCAATAGAAGCAAGACCAATAATTTCATCTTTATGAGATAATTCTTTCTCATGTGGTTGTCTACGAAAGTTAGAGAAATTAAATTCATGAGATACATCGGCAAACTTAACTCTAACCTTTTCTTTGACACAATCAATTTCAGCATTAACGGTATTCAAGAAAGGTCTACCAAATATAATGGGACAAAAATTATCTTGTTGTGAACCAAGTACTAAGAAATTAGTAGGGTATTTGATTTTACCACACAAGACTTCAACATCTCGAACAATCCCAAGTGGTGAAATAGTATCTCTATTTGCAAGCTTAATAGTGACATCAATATCTTCAATCTCAATAGGTGCAATATCATTGATGACTTCTTGATATAAAGAGAAAGGAATAGCACTCACACTAGCACCCATATCACATAAACCATGATAGCAATGGTCTCCAATTTTAATAGAAACAACAGGCATGCCCACTACGGGCTTGTTCTTATCTAACATATCTCGTTCATTTCTAACAGGTTTAGCAATTCTAGCAGCCTCTTCGCAAAAGTAAATAACATGCCCATCAATATTATCAACTAATAAATCTTTTACCATTGCAATATTAGGTTCAACTTTAATGTGTTCAGAAGTTCTACGTGTTCTAATATTACTTTTATTAACCATAGTCGTAGCTTTAGCATGTCCTTTTATCCTAACAGGAAAAGGAGGTTTCTCAATATAAGCAGTAGGCACAACTGGATCAACATTGTAAATAATTGTTTCTTCTTTAACACTAGCAGGCTCTTCATTTAATTCAATAGGTGGATTAAGCTTAAACCATTTCTCCTTAGGGAGATCAACATGAGCAGCAAATGATTCACAAAAAGTGGCTACTATCTCAGAGTCAAATCCATATTTAGTACTAAACTTATGAAAAGCATCAGTTTCCATAAAAGATTTAACACAATCAAACTTAAGATTATACTTGACTCTTTAGCTTTGTCGATTTCCCAATCTTCAGAGTTGCGTTTAATTCTTTCCAGAAGATCCCATTTGAATTCAATAGTCCTCTTCATAAAAGAACCAGTAGAAGAAGTATTGAGCATGGATTGATCATTATGAGAAAGACGAGCATAAAAGTTTTGAATAATTATTTCTCTTGAGAGCTCATGATTGGGGCATGTGTGTAACATATACTTAAGCCTCCCCAAGCTTGAGCGATACTTTCTCCTTCACGAGGCCAAAAATTATATATATAATTCCGATCATGATGAACCAAATGCATAGGATAAAACTTCTGGTGAAATTCCAGCTTCAACCAGTTCCAATCCCATGTTCCAGTATCATCCAATAGCCTATACCATGTCAATGCCTTTCCCTCCAAAGATAAAGGGAATACCTTTTTCTTAACTCCATCTTCGGATAAACCTGTAAGCTTAAACAATCCACAAATTTCATCTATATATATCAAGTGCATATCAGGATGTACCTTTCCATCTCCTGCATAAGGATTAGCCAGCAGTTTCTCTATCATACCCGAAGGAATTTCACAATAAATATTTTTACTAGGTTCAATAGGTTAAGGGAAAACTCTTAATGCTTTCGTCCGAGGCGAAGATACCCCGAACAAATCCCTCAAAGGATTACTTTCCATAGTGACAAGTGACAGTAAATTTCAGCATGTAATAAAAATGTTTCCTTACCAAATTCCACTTACCAAAGGCTCTTCACTTCCCGGCAACGGCGCCAAAAAAGAGTCTTGATGACCCACAAGTATAGGGGATCAATCGTAGTCCTTTCGATAAGTAAGAGTGTCAAACCCAACGAGGAGCAGAAGGAAATGATAAGCGGTTTTCAGCAAGGTATTTTCTGCAAGCACTAAAAGTAGCGGTAACTGATAGTTTTGTAGCAAGATAATTCGTAACGAGTAGCAAGTAACAAGTGTAACAATAGTGAAGCAAGGTGGCCCAATCCTTTTTATAGCAAAGGATAAGCCGAAATGATCTCTTATATAAAGCAAAGCGTTCTCGAGGACACATGGGAATTCTCATCTAATCACTTTCATCATGTTTGTTTGATTCGCGTTCGCTACTTTGATAATTTGATATGTGGGTGGACCGGTGCTTGGGTGCTGTTCTTACTTGAACAAGCCTCCCACTTATGATTACCCCCTCTCACAAGCATCCGCAACTACGAAAGAAGAATTAAGATAAATCTAACCATAGCATGAAATATATGGATCCAAATCAGCCCCTTACGGAATAGTGCATAAACTAGGGTTTAAGCTTCTGTCACTCTAGCAACCCATCATCTACTTACTACTCCACAATTCCTTCCCTTAGGCCCAAGTATGGTGAAGTGTCATGTAGTCGACGTTCACACGACACCACTAAAGGAAGCAAGAACATACATATCATCAAAATATCGAACGAATACCAAATTCACATGATTACTTATGACAAGACTTCTCCCATGTCCTCAAGAACAAAAGTAACTACTCACAAATCATATTCATGTTCAAGATCAGAGGGGTATTGAATAGCATTAAGGATCTGTGACGCCCCCGAACCCGACCGTGCACTAATCATACACGCAAATGCGCACGATCAAGCCCAGGGACTCATGAGAAGATATCACAACACAACTCTAGACACAAAATAAAATAATACAAGCTTTATATTACAAGCCAGGGGCCTCGAGGGCTTGAATACATAAGCTTGAGTTACACAAGAGTCAGCGGAAGCATCAGTATCTGAGTATAGACATAATTAGACATGGTTGCCTTAAGAAGGCTGAGCAAAACAACGACATCTAGATCAAAAAGGCGCAGGCCTCCTGCCTGGGAACCTCCTAACTACTCCTGGTCATCGGTCTCCACGTAGTAGTAGGCGCCGTCGGGGCAGTAGTAGTCATCGACGGGGTCAGCTGGCTCCGGGGCTCCGACATCTGATCACAGCAATCGGGTAGGGGGGGAAAGGTAGCAAAGCAACCGTGAGTACTCATCCAAAGTACTCACAAGACTTACATTAGATCTATGCTAAGTATGCATCGGTATCAAAGGGAAGGGGTTGTATCTGTGGACTAAACTGCAGAAATACCAGAATAGAGGGGAAGGCCTAGCCTATCGAAGACTAGCATCTTGCAGCGTCTTGCAGCATTAGAAGAGTGCAGATTAGCAGTATAACATAAAGTAATAAGTAATAGTAGCAATGCCCAGAGATCCTTCCTCGACTCCCTGTGAGAAAGCGATCCCGGAGCTATCAAATTATTAAGTAACACAAGTATCCAGTTCTAGTTGTAGTAGATCGAGATACTCTCCGAGCGTCCTGTTACCGTGGACACGGCTATTCGAATAGATAACTTCCCTGCAGGGGTGCACCAACTTACCCAACACGCTTGATTAACTCTGGCCGGACACACTTTTCTGGGTCATGCCCGGCCTCGGCTAATCAACACGACGTAGTCCTACCTAGGCTCCGCAGAGAGGTCCCCGCCGGTCTACATCCTAAGCGCTCAGGGGTCTTGGGCCCATCGCCCTTTGCACTCCGGGTCATTGCGAGCAGGGTGGATACCAGCGCCACCTCTCTCCTGGATGGCGCGATCCGACCATGCCACAATGCTGAACTGGACGTCTGACAAAGCTTTCAGAAGAATCGTACGACGCCGAGTGCTAACCCACGTGGTGGTTAGTGCGTAAAAGGCCAGAGGCCTACTCAGATCACATATCCAAACCGTTAGTGTATTGGGAGCTCGCGGAGACGATCAGTGCTCCTGTCGCCCCGTCTCATGAACTTACGGCAAGGGCCAGGTCCATCCCTCTCTAAGGCGGTCTCTGCCTACCCGGCCGTGCCGCGTGATTATCTCGCGGGTACCCTCCTGGTCAACCCGGCTTATCCAGAGACTGTCGGGAACTCAGGTCCACCTCTACCGGGGTGGTACCGCCTGTCCCTTCAGTCCTGCAGTAACAGTTATCAAGGGGCAACAATTAAAGGTAACAGTGTGTTTTTATCATCAAGGGGGAAGTCCAAGGAATCACCCTCGATGGACTCCCACCCGATGTATCCTTCAAGGTGAACTTGGAGGAATCACCCTCGGTGGGTTCACACTTGAGGGGCTGCATGACAGAGACATCATTGGAGGTGGTGAAAGAGGAATCATCCTCGGTAACCCACATCCGACTAGCTACGCTACAGAAATATCATTAGGAGTGAGGTAAGAGGTATCACCCTCGGCACTCGATAGTAGCTCTGCAGAGTCGTACAACTAAGGGGGTGTGCGGTGATGTGTTGGTCTCTACACGTCGATCACCATGATCGAGTCATCCAGTAACAAAGCAGGGCAACACGGACAAGGGTGTGGGGCCACTGATGGATCACTAACCAGCCTATACTAAGCATATAGGACGATAGGTAAAGTATCAACAACAGGTTACAAAATCAGGCTATGCATCAGAATAGGAGCAATCAAATACAGTAGCAAAATCTAATGCAAGCATGGGAGAGAAAGGATGGGCGATATAGGAATGATCAAGGGGGTTTTGCTTGCCTGGAAGCTCTGCTGGAAGAGGCTGGACGTCTAAGGGGTAGTCAAACTCAGGGGCAACGTCAGTCTTGGAGTCTACCAGAGAGAAGAGGGGGAAGAAACAATAAATACAAAGCAAACATAAGCAACACAAAGCATGACATGGCAATATGCTGTGCTGGGGGTGACCTAATGCGGCGCTAAGCGTTACAGACGGAGCGGGAAAATATCTGGGACTATTTTCCCGGCTTTAGGTAATTATCGGGCAGACGATCCGGAGGGGAAGGTTCCATGTTTGCAGTGTTGGAGGCACGTGACAGGTATGTGGAGGGCATATTCGGATTCGTCTTATTTTTCTGATCAACTTTCATATAGAAAACATTTTCATCTGAGCTACGGTTTATTTTCTACGAAATTCCAAAGTTTTAGCAATTTTCTGAAATTCCTGGATTTAATTTAATTCAAATTTAAATTCATAAATACATTTTATACTCAGACAAAGCCAGCCACAATCAATAACATGTGGGGTCAGGACATAGTCAACAGCCCAGTAAGCTATTGACTGGGTCAACAGTGAACAGTGTAGTGGGTCCCGCGTGTCAGGGTTTTAATAATTTCCAAAATGATTTGATTTTTGATTTTTTTTATTTGGGCCGGCCCCACTGGCCAGGGTCACAGCCGGCGAGGCCACGCCCGCGCCAGGGAGGCCACGGCCAGGAGCAGGCGCGCGGGGAGCACACCGGGCGGCCGGGAGCAGCGGCGGGCGTGAGCCAGCGTGGCTGGGATGCACGCAGGCGGGCGCGGCGGCGGGCGAGCAGCAAGCGGCGGCGGCAGCAGCACTCAGCAGCAGGCGGCAGAGGCGGGCGCGGGCTCGCGCGGCCGTGCCCACGCAGGGCGCGGGAGAGCGCGTGCGGGGGGGGGGGGGACAGGAGCAGCGACGGCTGCGGTGAGCGCGAGCTCGGGCAGTGGCAGCTACGGCGATGATTCAAGGGGACGAGCAGGGGATTCGGTGCGGCTCACCGTGAGGAGGGCCGGGGACATGCTCGAGCAGGTTGGGGTGGACCGGAGCTCGCGGGACGGCAGCGAGATGGCGGTGGAGGCCAACGGAGGAGGAAGGAGCCAGCAATGTTGGGGCGGCTCCCCGGGCTCGATCCGGAGCGGTAGTCGAAGGAGAGGAGCACGACCGTCCTCCTGGATAGGGTGGTGTGGCACGGGGCAGTCAGTGGCCACAGGATCAACGGCGGCACTCCCGGCTCCTCACGGGCGAGCTCCAAAACGAGAGGAGTGAGGCGAGGGAGAGGGAAACTTGGGCTAGGGTTTGCAGGTGTAACACCCCGATTTTTGGCCCTTTCTTTTTCTTTTGGATTTCTTCGAATTTTTATTTGGAGTTCCTTTTTCCGTGGCTATGTGGTTTTAAAACCTGGGGAGATCTTCTCTCCTGTCACCTCCAAGTGGCTTGTCATTCTCAAACCTATCCCTAAGCCATGTCATTTCCATCTTAGTCCAATCCCAATTTTTATTTCTTGGGAATATTCCTTTTTCTATTAAAGGAATAACCCTATTTGCTCTAGATTGTGAAGCAACCTATATTTCTGTCATTCCAAAAATTCCCACAAAATTCTCATAAATTATTTGGATCATATTTTCCACCAATATGTCAAAATCCATCCTTGCCTAGTTCAAAAATAATCCAGGAATATTCATTTCCTATTCTGTCCAGAATGGCACTTTGTGAAGGAAGTGCTATTTATATTTTCTTGATTGCCCTAAAAACTTTTGGGCACTCTCTCATATCCAAATTATTGCCACATGCCAAAATTCAGCTTCATTTGCCTAGTAAATCTTCCTCAGCAAATTTTCAAAGTTTCTGACCAGAGAGAAGCTTTGTGAAGGAAGTACTAGCTAGGCTTATAGAAATGAGTTGAACTTTTGGGAGATCATTCATATGATCAAATAATTACTCCCCACCGAATTTCATCTCCATACAACAATCTATGTGAGCACCCCTTCAAATCTTTGTTTCTGGTCACAATTTCAGTTTGTGAAGCAACTATATTTTATATTGCTTAAAAAATTATGAAATTAATCCAGGACCTATATATCTCTATATCCATTGGCAATGCCAAAATTCACATCATTTTGCCAAGCCATTTTCCCCACAAAATTCCCCCAAGTTTCTGTCCAGTGTGGATCATTGTGAAGGAAGTACCATTTAGACTTATCCAAATGGGATGAAATTTTTATGGTACCTTCATATGCCCAAATGATCACCCTCCACAAATTTTCAGACCAATCCAATCATCCAGGTGAGTGCTACTTCATGATGTAGTTTCTGGACCAGTTGTTGCAGTTGTAAAGCAACTATGATGAATATTGGTCCAAATCTTTTCAAAATCCCCAAGATGATAGTCCTTCCTACCCTAAACCCCTGAGACATTCTGGTTAGATCTTATCCCATCTCATTTGATCACTATTTCATGCCTAAGTTTGCAACAATAAACTTTCTCTGATCACTCCCATCAGCTCACAGTCACTTTGGTCGAGCCATCCCATCAGTGGGGCTGTAGGTTGGAGGGACAACACGCTAGACATCTTTTTGCAGACCCTCGTGCCCTCTCCTCGCCATGCCACACGGTGACCACACGGGATGGCATGCGTTTGGCGCGCTCTGGGTGTCGGCTAGCTCGGGGCACTGCCCTCCCGGCCGCTCTCACTCGTCTCACCTTGTCTACCGCGTCGCCCACAATCCTCCGCGTTCGCTCGTGTCCGGGCCCCCTCCTCCTTCACCCTCCTCGCGCCACGGTGGCCACGGCCGCGTGCGTACAGTGGCCGAGTGGCCGACCGTACACCGCACCGCCCGCGTCTGCCCTCCTCTGCGCCTCCACTAGCCCGCTCTAGTCACCGTCCGAGCCAGTCTGCGTGCGCATGCGTACGCGGTCGCGCCAGAGGCATCGACCGCGCGTCCGCGGCGGCATCCGGCTCGGCATCTTCGCTCCGGCTATATAAGCCCACCCCGAGCTCCCTCGACCTCGCCAACCTCCTCTCCTCCCTCCTAGAAGCCTCCCCAGCCTTTCCTCCGAGCTCAAAGAGCTCTCGTTGCTCGCCATTGCCGCCATGGCCGCCGGTGGCCTTCGCCTAAATTGGAGCGCCACGGCCCCTCCCTCTCCCCGATACCACCACCAGAGGAACCCCGAGGGCCCCTGGAGCTTCCCCCACCTCTTCCCCTCCTCCTCCAGTTACCGTAGCGTCGTGCCCGAACTCCGGCCGTAGCCGCCGTCCGCCGTGGCCGAGGGAGCACGCGCTCCCGCCCTCCCCGAGCTCCGTCTCCTACCTGGGTGGATCCGCCACGGCGTGCCGAGCTCGCTGCTGGCCGGAGCGTCGCCGAAGACGCACGGTAGCGCCGGGGCTCATCGCCGGAGCGCGCGGCCTCCTCTGGTCGTCGGGCGCGCGCGAGGAGGAAGAAGAAGACCCAGCCGGCGGGCCCCACCACCCCGCGGTCCCACTCGTCGGTCTAACCAGGCGTTGACCCCGGGCCCGCCCCGATTTAAGTGAAAGCGTATTTTCAAAAATACGTTTTCGCCTATAGGAAGCGTACTCTGTCCCCGCTTTGGGGTGGAATGCGTTTTCGTTTTCTGAAAGCGTATTTCAGAAAGTGCGCTTTCTGTTTAAACCCCGCCGGCTGAAACCTCTAATTTGCGGACGTTCGTCCGTTAAGGGCAGAAGTGGACAGATTTTTATTCTTTTTCTGCCTAACGAACGAACGGCCGTAACTCGGCAACCGTAACTCCGATTCAGGTGATTCCAAAGCCCATGATCTCAGTTCGTCGAGCCCGTTCCGATGGTATCATTTTCATGAGGTTGTCACACTGTGAAAATGACCATTTTGCCCTTGCCCTTAAAACAGCTCCGCCGGGAGGGAAGCTTTTCCGGCGAATTTTTCCGCGAGTGTCTCGCACTTCTCCCTGGTGAATCCTTCATTCCTAGGCAAGCCACGACAGCCACTTGCATGATGGCATTGCAGTAGCCATGGTTCCCACTTGAATATTTAAATAATTGCTTGCTCATTTAATGATTTTGCTAATGCCTCGAATATGCTTGTGAATCCATGTCTATGCTCATGCCATGTTCATTTTCATCTAGTAAGTGACATGATTAATTGTTAATGATATTATTTTCATGTTTTATTCTTGTAATCATTCCCGATGCTAGTGATAATGATATGCTCATATGAATAGTTATCGGTTGGTTATGAAAATACTTGTGATATTCTTGATCATCGTTATGCCATGCTCATTTGCATCCCGTAGAATAAATGGTTTATCATCGTTGATGTTATGTTGTTAAATGGTTATGTTGCCCATCCATGGTTACACTGATATCATGCTCATATGCATTGTTATTTCATTATGTTGTTATGACTCAGCTCATCACCATTCAAGTTGAACCTGACTTTAATCGAACTTGAACAAATCTGTTGGCTGAGTCATGGTGCCATCGAATCGAGCTAACCAGTGTAGCCACACTTGCCTTATGGGGGGCCCTAATGCGGTCTATTGTCATGCCTCTCACCGGTGCCTCCTACGAGGGAAGGTTGTGCTCTGGCGCTACCCTGGCCCGGTAGGCAGTCATAACCTTGAAGGCCCGAGTTGTATGGATATCCGAGGTCCCTGTTTGGGACGATGTTTATGTTTGGCCACGACGGTGGCGGCCACAGAGGTGGCGGATGTCACAAGTTGGCATTGGGGTCACCCAGGACATAGCCTAAAGGGGAGTTTGTCGGAGTGGCTGGGAGAGTGTCATGCAATAGACTGGTTTTGTCGGAATGTCGTTGGTCCACCCGAATGGGAGCACGAGGCCTTGAGTTCCGTAGTGTGGGTACAGTGTACTAACCTCTGCAGAGTGTATAATCTATCGATAGCCGCGTCCTTGGTCATGGACACAGTTCGTAGTAGGTCACACTATGGGTCAACAGTAATAAAAATCTGAATAATAACAACCCCGGTTCGATGAGAAAAGAAGTTGGTTGATCTTTATGTGGTCATGAGATGATCACGATGGTATCGTGGATACCGATGTTGGTGGGTTATGAGGTGATCGCGTGATGATCACGACGGTAAGAAAGGTTGATACCTAAGGTGGTTACGAGATAACCTCCGAACAGAGTAAGTTGGTCCATAAGACCTTAAACGTCGACCCCCTTGAATGCTAGTGCTAGTATCATCATGTTCATATCATGAAATATATGTACATGCCATGCTCTTGTTGTTCTAGTAGTATCATGTTCATCATTGATAATTAACCTGTAAATGCCATGCTGTTGTTTGTCTTGATTGCTTTGGTTGCTGTGAGCTTGCGAGTACATTCAAAGTACTCACCTGGCGTGTCATGCCAGATTGCAGGTGATGCCGTGATTGCTTGCTTGTCGAGGATCCCGAGGTTACGCTCTAGGATATGTCCCAGCCAGAGTCCCTGCGGAGTGGAGTTCATCACCGTCGCCGTTGTTCCGCTGCTAGAATTTATTCCGCTACGAGATGTTCCGCTGCTAGCATAGAACTACCTTAGCAGGCGAAGTGTCGCCGTACCGATGTAATCCTTAGTGCCTTCAGAACCTTTATACCCGTTATATGTGTAATACAGAGCTGATTTGTTCTATGCCAAGCAGTGCGGTATTCCAGAAGACTTGATCTCTGGGCTGGAATACGGGGTGTTCCGGTCTCTCTGAGCCGGGGTGCCACAGCAGGGGGGGTCTGGCTCGACCTTATCCAGCAGGGGAACCGGGGGATGGCCGGCGCATGGCCTGGGCACGGCCATGGCGGCCAGATGCCTGCCACAAGCCCCCTGCCTCCTGTAGCGAGGTTGGGGATGACCCAGGTGGGCTGGGCTGTGCACGGTAGCAATGGGCTACAAGTGCACAGTAGTAGCTAGGCCTTTTCCCTTTTTAATTTATTTTAATTCTGTTTTGTATTTTATTTTTGCACCAAATGAGTTTTGTAAAATGTGGAGCTTTACTCATAATTAGCATTGCATTTTTCTGTACTGCCACAAAAAGTTTGGGGAATTTTTTAATTGATTTGGATTTTGTTTAAATAGAAATGATTTAATTTGGGGCTGTTTGGCTACTGTTCTGGATATTAGGGTCAATTTGGAAATTAAAATAATGTTGGTTTTTTTTTATAAATGCTTTGGGATTATTTGTAATATTATGAACTATTTTGTTTAATTATCTGAAGAAGTAATTATTTGACTTGCATTTCAAATGGAATTTGAACTTGATTTTGGGACAAGTGGCTATTTGGCATGGAAAGGCATGATGACATGGCATCATTAGTGTGAGGCCACTGTAGCATGACACTGGGGGTGCTACAGGATCTGAACATATAATCTTTCACCAAATAAACCAACTAGCATCAACTACGAGATGTAATCAACACTACTAGCAACCCACAGGTACCAATTTGAGGTTTTGAGACAAAGATTGAATACAAGAGATGAACTAGGGTTTGAGATGAGATGGTGCTGGTGAAGATGTTGATGAAGATTGGTCCTCCCACAATGAGGATCGTTGGTGATGTCGATGGCTTCGATTTCCCCCTCCCGGAGGGAAGTATCCCCGGCGGAATCGCTCCGCCGGAGAGCAAAAGTGCTCTTAACCAGGTTCCGCCTCGAGGCGGCGGCGCTTCATCCCGAAAGTCTTCTCTTTATTTATTTTTCTAGGGCAAATGGCCTTATATAGCAGAAGATGGGAGCCGGAGGCCTGCCAAGGGCCCCACAAGCTCGGGGGGCGCCCCCCCCCCCCCCAGGCTTGTGGCTTCCTGGTGGGGCCCCTCCTGGTATTTCTTCCGCTAATATTTTTTATATATTCCAAAATAATTCTCCGTAAATTTTCAGGTCATTTGGAGTTGTGCAGAATAGCTATCTCCGCTGTAGCCCTTTTCGGTCCAGAATTCCAACTGCCGGCAATCTCCCTCTTCATGTGAAACTTGCAAAATAAGAGAGAAAAGGCATAAGAATTGTATCATAAAGTGAAATAATGACCCAAAACATAATAAATAATAGTAGGAAAACATGATGCAAAATGGACGTATCAGGCGTCGGAATGGGTCTGCAACGACCCTGACCTCGCCACCGCGTGGGCGCTCGGCCGCTCCGTCACCACCGCGGAGACGGCTGCCAGGCGCCGCCGCCGCCTTGACGGCGAGCTCGTCAAGATCGGCGAGGAGTGGTCGCTTAGCCACTGCTCCGCCAATGCCGGTCGTAGCAAGGCCGCCGCCAGGGCTCGAAGGCTACATCGGCAGTGGCCGCGGTGGCCCTCCTCACAACGCAGGAGGAGGCGGAGAGGCTCCCCCGCGAGCGGCAGGCAGCTGCCGGATAAGGCTGCCGCGGCCCTCCGGCGTCGTACCGCCGCTGGAAGGACGACGACGATAACGACCACAGCACGGACGGTGACGGCGGTGCGGCATGACAGGGCGGCCACGCGTACGAGGTGGTCGTCCGGTATAGGGTTTAGGTTTTTTCTTCTAGTTTTTTAGTCAAATTGTCGAAGTATCGACCTTTTTATGTAAATTATGTCCAAATTTTAATGAAATCCGTCGTCTTTGAACGAATTTCGTCCCTTTGGTTCAGATTGTTGTTGAAATGTATGCGAGCAGCGTCGGATGGCGGCCTCTCACATTCATGTCCGCGGACTGACCCCCCCTGTCCGCGAACGGATGCGGAGGAAATTTGCGGGTCGGTGTTGGAGATGCCCTAAATGCACAAGTATTAATGACATGTGTGCAAAAACTCATTTTATTTTAACAAATAAAGAGTCTCAAAGAACCCTCTGATCAAAGCGAAAGTACATAGCATCTTACAACATGACACAAATTGAAAAAAAAAATGACAACCAAGTCTCTGCACTTTATGAAAAAGACCCAAAACGGAGATACATCGGGTCCAAAGCACCCTCCTTGCAGGACCAACTTCATCCGCGCCGAGATGCAACCATTTGGTCTGATGAAGCCTCTACAGTTGCAAGCCATAAACTATGCTTAAAGGATGCACTGCCTCCCATGTGGCATCATGCCCGAGAAGGAAGAAAACTAACCACCCTTCGGCCAAGCAAATCGACAAACACGTTGGAACAAATCAAACATTGACCACCATGAGTTTCTGCATAGGGTAATCTGAAGCAGTCGTCGGAGATCCACTTTATCCCCAACAACTACATCACCACCTCACCTCTAGAGCTTCCTAAAAAACAAAGCGAGCCGAAGAACCTCTTCCTGCAACACTGGGACTGACCAAGCCGGAGCCAGTCACACATATACGGCACAACAACGAGGCAAGAAGCGCTTCGATCTCCCAGTGTCATCACCTCTACAACTAGAGAGCAAC
The DNA here is from genome assembly GCA_039707655.1 of Elymus sibiricus. Taxonomy (NCBI): domain Eukaryota; kingdom Viridiplantae; phylum Streptophyta; class Magnoliopsida; order Poales; family Poaceae; genus Elymus; species Elymus sibiricus. The sequence continues at coordinate 347,232,236 of CM077668.1, forward strand.
ATCTCCCTCACCGCCACCACTTGCGATATCATTGATGTGAGCTTATTGACGGGTGTTGGAGTATAATACCCGGCCCTGGTGCGTGCAGTTCTACATGGTATCAGAGCCAATGGGTCTTGAGTTCAAGACCCAGCTGGCGCAATTAAATTGCAGCACACTTTCGGTCCACTGGTTAGGTGCATAAACTTGCAACCAAGAGGTTCAGGTTCAAAACGCAGTAAACACAATAAATAATTGCGGATTGCCCCGCTTTCGCTGCCCACGTCATAAACTCCAAAGGAGCATAGACGTGAGGGGGAGTGTTGGAGTATAATGTCTAGTCCTCTATCATAGCTTGAGCTTATGAGTGAACTGGCTGGTGCGTACAGTTTCTACAACGGGGATACTGCTAGATCCGGCGCCTTTCGCTTCCCTCCACCATGGGGGGCAGGAAGAAGACGACGACAGCCACCATCGGACACTGCCTGCAAGCTCTAGAAGCTGGCATCCCGACAACATATCGCTAAAACACGAAATAAAGCCAAGACCAACTAGGACCACTACTACCCTAATCCGCACAAGAAGAACCACTCTCTCTCTCTCTGTGTGTGTGTGTGTGTGTGGGGGGGGGGGGGGGGGGGCAGGTGGAGGGGAGGAGGTCCACCGTCTGCCAACTCAAGATGTTTGAACTGAAAAAAAAATGACAATCAAGTCCCTATACTTTCATCTCTCGTTTTCCAAACCCGCTAAACCCCTCACCGCTACGCACGTAACCGGCAGCCATGGGTAAGAGCGGAAAGAAGACGAAGGGGTCGCACCGGCAAGGCCGCGGCCGTCGTGGTTCGCAGCTCGGCGACGACGACTTGCCTTCGTCTTCCTACGACGCGCCGCCGCGCCGCCAGGAGGACTCGGACGGTGACGATTCCGACGAAGCAACAGCGGAAGACGAACACGACGGAGGCGCGGAAGAAGGCGACCGCCAGGGCCAGTGGCAGGTCGGCTCCATGCCTTCCAAGTTCCACCTGTACCAACTTTCCGTGCAGGTAACTTCGCTAGCTTCCATCGCAGCTTGGATATGTGAAAGTCTCCGTGCTCACAACCTGTTCGACGAAATGACGATGTGTTGTGCTTTTGTGGCCAGTCGCCAAAAGGGGACATCAGCTACCTGCAGAAGTTCTTTCTGATGTACGTCGGCGGGCGCGTCCCTCTCCACCTGCAGGAGGATTTCTGTGGCACGGCCCTCCTCAGGTCAGAGCACTATTATAGGAGTACTAAGCAATATGAATAGCCTTTGCACAGTCTACCCTGCTGTCAATTTCGCAAACTCTTTGGCCGCACTGTGTATCTATTACTGAGGATCTGAGGAGTCCCATTAACTCGAAACGATGAACACTTGAGACACATATAACTAGGAACTGTAATACTAAAATGCTTACTCTTTGGAGTACTTTGGTCAGTATTCAGTGGTGTTCAACATCAGAGATGTTATTATTTAGCTTCAGAGTATAAGTGCATGAGTTGCTCGTAATCTTTCTTTTTTCCTGTTGGCAGTACTGAGTGGCTTCGCACTGATACGAGACGAACAGCAGTGGGCTTAGACTTTGACCGTGAGTCACTTGAGTGGTGTCTTGAGAACAACCTGAGCAAGATTGGAGCTGATGGGTATTCGAGGTTGTTGCTTTTTGATGGAAATGTTCTGCAGCCAAATGAATCTCGCCTTGTCAAGCAAAAGATCAGTGATCTCGTGCAAGGTCTAAATTTTACCAGTGATGATGGCTCTACTGAAACGAACAGCTGCGAGCAGTCAGATTCTTCATTTACGAAATGTGCATCCAATTCGACCATGTCAGATGCAGTTTTGCCTGGAAGAGACATAATTTGTGCATTCAACTACAGTTGTTGTTGCCTTCACAAGAGAAAGGACTTGGTTTTGTATTTCAGGCATGCTTTCAATGCACTTTCTAAAAGAGGTGGTATATTTGTAATGGATGTATATGGTGGCACGTCATCTGAATGCAAGCTTCGTCTCCAGAGGAGATTCCCCAGCTTCACTGTGAGTAGATTTATAGCATTGCTTAATCATTGCAGCACATCGAGGCCTTTCTTCTAAAGTACCAGTTAGAAACATACTAGGCATACTGTCATAAGATTAGTATGTTTTAGGGTGAGGTTGCATTTTTTATTGGTAAATGATGCAGTATTTGTAAGAAGAATTTACAGCATGCTAACAAATCATTTTTATTGGTAAATGATGCAATATGTAAAATTAGAAATATGTGGCGGTTGTTGTATGTGTCATGAAAGATGTTGAATTTTTATATCTTGCTTCCTGAGCAATTTAGCTACAGATTTTATTTGACTTACTGGTGCATCATCATGTAGTTAGCTAAAGTTAAGACAGCTTGAACTAGCAATTCAGTAAGTTATACTATTTGTTATGGGTTGCATGGCAAATATATGTGTTATCCTAAGTTTCTTTCATAAACAACACACTTGATGGATTTGATGAAGTTAGCTTGGATATGATGTTTCAGTACACAAAGATTGTAATATCTCCAATATATTGTATTGACAGAGCTTCCTTTACACTCATCGTTGATATGAACTGGAATATGCAGTAGCTTTATTAGCGAGAGCTCATAATCTTGTGGCATAATATTAAATCTAGAATTCTTCTTCTTATATACAACTATGCCTACAGTATTTCTGGGAGCAAGAAGAGTTTGATATCATAACTCGTGAAACAAGGATCAGCCTCCACTTTCAAGTTGGAAAGAAGCAAATGATACGGCATGCTTTCACGTACCATTGGCGCCTGTAAGTTGCTTATACATTACTTAGCAAGGCATTAGGTTCAGACTTATCGCTTGTTTTCCCATTCACCGATCGAACAGTTCTGGAAAACCTGCAAGGTTGCTAGTCTTCCAATACAAATAATTAGTATAAAAAATTAGGCAAACTGTCATGGTCTTTTGGGCCTTCTCGGTGGATTTGATCTACGGCAGTATTGACTAGGATGGTTGATGGGAGGGTGACCAACGCCACTGAGGGAGAAGAAACCTACACGCGTTATAGATAGGGGGTAGTAGGGTAGAGAGAGATGTTTAATGTTGAATAAACCCCATATGCCTGGCGTCATTATATAGGCTCTAACCATTGGAACATAAACTGCAAGGGAGCACATCTTATCTGATGGGAAATAATAAACTGAATCTAAAGTAACCAAACCATATCCTGAAACTCGAGATAGATGCTTATCTTTAAACTTGATCTGCTGCAATGCCTCCAGATCCTTCCGTGGCGTCAATAGGCCTGGGCCTCTTGTGGTAGCCTGGTAGGTTCCAACACTGAGTTGTCATACTTTGATGGTGGTGCCATCTGCGATTGTTATCACGCCCCTACTCAGAAAACGAAAACCTGCTTCAAGGTGGAATATGGCAGTCCAGGGAAACCAAAGGCAATGCCATTACATTGTTTATGTGTTAGGAGGAACATATGAGGCATTTTCTCTATGCCTTATCTTTGTTTTTTTTCATAAATAAGCATACATACGAACCTTGGGGCGTTTTTCAGTTATGGTCAGTGGCGCACTTGTGCAGCGCTAGCAAAGCTTCCTTGCCATACTATATTGGTTTCTGGAAAATATGCATGCGAATGGCAAGACAATGTTGTTCATACAGATGGACGGAGAGTGTCTTCGAAATTGCAATTCATGTCGCTCTTTTGCAGGTGGTCGATACCAGAAATCAAGGACTGCTTGGAGGAAGCTGGATTTAAGTCCATCCACGTCTGGGTCAGGGAGATGCCAGACACCAAATCAAGCGGAAATGCCAAGGAGTACACTGCCGACCGCGACGTGAAGTACGAGGAGCTCCAGCGTTTCAACCAGGCAGACGCTTGGAACGCGTACATAGTCGGGGTAGCAAACATCTAGTAGATGAAATGAAACGATCCTTGCCGCCTCCTGTTAGGAAAATGTGGTGGAAAGTTGGAAACCTGACAATTTCCCCCTCCAACACTGGAGGTTTTGCCAAATGTGCGGATGCTCACCCACGCCCTATTCACACGACGCCGCATCGCTTTGCAACGTGAAGTATCCAGAGGATGTTTGCGATGACAGTTCTAAACTACTTTCTGTAATAAAACCATCCCTTTCGGTCTCTCGCCAGTTGCAGAAAAGGATGGTAATTCGGTACAGCGAGGCTTCTTGAATCTGAAGAGTTCCTTTTCTTGAACACGGCGGATCTAGAGTTATCACCGTTCCAAGTTCAAGGGCTTGTTGTGGAGTTGCACCAGGCGGCACTTCACCAGGTCGAACTCTCCCCGCTCTGCTGCTCCCGTCAAGAGGGAGGCAAGTCTCCATCAATCTTCAGAGTTTCCTTGGTCGGATGGTTTGGTCGTCTTGGCCACCTCTCTACGACAACTTACTGTCCCTCTCTCCAAATGGAGCTCTCTGCTGTGAGCCACTCCGCCCTATTGGGTCTCGTCTAGGTATCATCCACCGCTTCTCTTGTTTGCATCACGGTGTGGTGTGACTTCGACAGGAGCGGCATTTGTATCATCGCTCTGTCCTTGTCTCGTGGTCAAGTATCTCAGGTCCCACTCCAGATTTGTATTACCACAGTAACAGCTCAGCCCAGTTAAACTTTGAAGCCGAGGGACACCTTTCTCTTTGCACAGCTTCCTGCGCAGCTGCCGCGAAGGTTCCGATCGATTTTCCGGATCAAATCGTGGCCGGCTCAAAAGCGCTTATATAAAAGATTCACGTTGCTCGCTCGCCATTGTGGATTCCGCCTAGGCTAGAGCACGCACTGCGAAGATCGGTCCGTCGCCTTTGTGTCCTACTGCGATGGAGACAAAACCTAGGCTAGTTAATTCAGCGGCGTATGCAAAGGAGTCCACATGGTCTCCGTCGTGCCAATGATACATGTTCAAAGTGCCGCGAGCGAGGACTGAGAGCGACGTACACCTGATTGATCGGATGCGCTCATCAGTTTGTCTGAGATCTAGTGGAGGAAACAGGAGCAGAGAAGCGACCGGGGGCGGCGCGATCAGGGACTGGGGACGAACGGCTGGAGTGGAGTACTGGAGTGGGTTTATCGGTTCGGCCAGTGCTGACCCCGGTTTCCACCAACGCAAAGCTCGTTGGTAGATCAGGACCCGTAAAGGAACCGGGTTTTTTTTTTTTTTGAAACTGAGGCAAAAGATCGTCACGTTGAAAAAAAAAACCACATGTCCATTGTTTTGCAGAGAAAGAAAGGAGCAGCACAAGTTTCTTGCTTTCTTTGGCCGATGCAGCGAGAAGCAGTGTCGCATCGCAGCCTGTACTGCATGCCTGAAAATAACGGGTGGCGGCCTGTGTCTGTTCGAGGAAAAAGGTGCACACATGGAGACGAAAGGATTCGATGCGCTTCCCTCGTACTCAGACCATCAAAAGCGCACGTGTGTGTGGTCGCGCTTCAGGCCAGTTCTTTTGCTAGCTTCTAGAATAAGCTGGAATAAGCTGCCCCCTACCCAGCTTATTTTAGAAGCCCAACCAAATTTATTTTTCTAGAAGCCTATTAATTAAGACTTGATTAGTAGGCTTCTAAAAATATATTTTTAGTTGGGCTTCTAGAATAAGCTAGGTAGGGGGCAGTTTATTCTAGAAGCCCAAAAAAGCCACCAAAAGAACTGGCCCTTATTCTGTTTCGCTTCGATCGCGCGGGCGCCTAGATCGATAGGGAGTACAGACCGTTGCCAACTGCCCATACCTCTGCCTATCATGAACATCTTGCTCTTCTGCCCCCTTGTACAGTGGAATTGCCAACTTTGCCCCATCCGAGTGGTAACTGTAAAATTCCGTAGTACTAGTGCTGCACCAAAAATGCTACACCTAGAAACTCCTACGCTAAAAGGAGGTTTCCTTCCCTAACCTCCACTAACCCCCCCCCCCCCCCCCCCCGAATTTCAGGGTGGTGGGGGGAGCCTGTGCAATCCAATCAAACAAGCACACATCATCACCTACGTAAAATGCTCAGTGCTGCACACATCTTGCCCGATGACTGAACGACGCATAGATTTTTTTTTAACGGAGGCAATTTTTTTTGCTTCATCCATTAATTAAAAAAGAAGAGAGTTGTCCGGTTACTTTGCAGAAAACCGGGTTAAAATCTTGTCATGAAAGGCAACCAAGACACAATCTCATGATACAAGCGAACCACTCTTAAATCATGAGGCCACAAGACCCAAAGAGAAGACGGAAAAATGCCCTAACATGGTACCCCTACAACCTGTCAGTATATGAGACTCAACCTCATAAAACCGCCCCGACAAAATAAGCTGAGAGAAAGACATCATCAAAGGCAACAGACACGAGCACACGCAAGGTGACATGACAACTGTTGGGGAACGTTGCATGGGAAACAAAATTTTTCCTACGCACACATAAGATCTATCCATGGTGATGAGCATCTACGAGAGGGAGAGTGAATCTACATACCCTTGTAGATCGCTAAGCGGAAGCGTTAATAAACGCGGTTGATGTAGTCGAACGTCTTCGCGATCCAAATCGCCGAGCGTCCCGCGATCCAATCACGATCCTTCCGATCTAGTGCCGAACGGACGGCACCTCCGCGTTCAACACACGTACGGCTTGATGACGCCTTCACCTCCTCGATCCAGCGAGCGATGGTGAAGTAGTGGTTGAGTTCCAGCAGCACGACGGCGTGGTGATGGTGGTGAGGGACAATCTCTGCAGGGCTTCGCCAAGCACTACGGAGATTATGACGGAGGAACTAGAGGGCTAGGGTTGCCGGCACACGGCTTGGGAAATCCTGATGTATCCCGTGTGCTAGCCCTGCCCCTCTATTTATATGTTGAGCCTTGGGGTCTAAACTTGGAGTAAAAGCCTCCTCCGGGTCGGTTTTGCCCGCACAAGGTCGGTTTGGCCCGCAGGGAAAGAGTCCAACTCGGATCCCTGCCGAACCGTGCACAGCCGCGCACAAGCGGTAGTACCGCTTCACACAAGCGGTAGTACCGCTTGGGCAGTAGTACCGCTTCACACAAGCGGTAGTACCGCTCCGGCGGTAGTACCGCTTCACCAAGCGGTAGTACCGCTTACGCGGCAGCAAAACTACTTTTGCACTTTCCAATACCTTGTGGGTTTTATCCTTTTGGCTCATATAAAGTGTTGCTGCACCCGAACACTTCGGTAAACATCCGGAACCCCTTCCGGTGAACTTCGGAACCCTTCCAGAGATCAAAACACTATTATCACATATATCAATCTTTACCTCCGGACTATTCCGGAGATCCTCGTCATGTCCGGGATCTTATCCGGGACTCCGAACAACTTTCGGTCACCAACATAATAACTCAATTATACTAATCGTCACCAAACGTTAAGTGTGTAGACCCTGCGGGTTCGAGAACTATGTAGACATGACCGAGACACCTCTACGGCCAATAACCAATAGCGGGACCTGGATGCCCATATTGGCTCCTACATATTCTACGAAGATCTTTATCGGTCGAACCTCTATGTCAAGGATTCAGTTAATCCCGTATGCTGTTCCCTTTGTTCTTCGGTATGTTACTTGCCCGAGATTCGATCGTCGGTACCACTATACCTAGTTCAATCTCGTTACCGGCAAGTCTCTTTACTCGTTCCGTAATACAAGATCCTGTGGCTAACTCTTTAGTCACTTTGCTTGCAAGGCTCAATGTGATGTTGTATTACCGAGTGGGCCCTGAGATACCTCTCCGTCATACGGAGTAACAAATCCCAGTCTTGATCCATGCCAACCCAACAGACACCCTCGGAGATACCTGTAGAGCACCTTTATAGTCACCCAGTTACGTTGCGACGTTTGATACACACAAGGTATTCCTCCAGTGTCAGTGAGTTGCATGATCTCATGGTCAAAGGAACAGATACTTGACATGCAGAAAACAATAGCAATAAACTGACACGATCAAATGCTACGTTTACAGTTTGGGTCTTGTCCATCACATCATTCTCCTAATGATGTGATCCCGTTATCAAATGACATCTCATGTCAATGGCTAGGAAACCTTAACCATCTTTGATCAACGAGCTAGTCAACTAGAGGCTTACTAGGGACACAGTGTTGTCTATGTACCCACACATGTATTTGAGTTTCCAATCAATACAATTATAGCATGGATAATAAACGATTATCATGAACAAGGAAATATAATAATAACCAATTTATTATTGCCTCTAGGGCATATTTCCAACAGTCTCCCACTTGCACTAGAGTCAATAATCTAGTTCACATCACTATGTGATTTACATTGTAATGAATCGAACACCCATGCAGTTCTGGTGTTGTTCATGTTTAGCCTTTGGAAGAGGTTTAGTCATCGGATCTGCAACATTTAGATCCGTGTGTACTTTGCAAATATTTATGTCGTCCTCCTTGATGTAATCGCGGATGGAATTGAAACGTCGTTTTATGTGTCTGGTCCTCTTGTGAAATCTTGGTTCCTTGGCTAGAGCAATGGCACCAGTGTTATCACAAAACAGAGTCATTGGGTTAAGCGCACTAGGCACTACTCCAAGATCTGTCATGAACTCCTTCATCCAGACACCTTCCTTCGCCGCCTCCGAGGCAGCGATGTACTCCGCTTCGCATGTAGAATCTGCTACCACGCTTTGCTTGGAACTGCACCAGCTAACCGCACCCCCATTAAGAATAAATACGTATCCGGTTTGCGACTTAGAGTCATCCGGATCAGTGTCAAAGCTTGCATCGACGTAACCCTTTACGACGAGCTCTTGATCACCTCCATAAACGAGAAACATGTCCTTAGTCCTTTTCAGGTATTTCAGGATATTCTTGACCGCCGTCCAGTGTTCCATTCCTGGATCACTTTGAAACCTTCCGGCCATACTTATGGCAAGGCTGACATCGGGTCTTGTGCACAGCATTGCATACATAATAGAGCCTATGGCTGAAGCATAGGGGATGACACTCATCTTTTCTCTATCTTCTGCAGTCACTGGGCATTGAGTCTTACTCAACTTCACACCTTGCAAAACAGGCAAGAACCCCTTCTTGGACTGATCCATTTTGAACTTCTTCAAAATCTTATCAAGGTATGTGCTTTGTGAAAGTCCTATTAAGCGTCTCGATCTATCTCTATAGATCTTGATGCCTAATATGAAAGCAGCTTCTCCTAGGTCCTTCATTGAAAAACTCTTGTTCAAATATTCCTTTACGCTTTCCAGCATTTCTATATTGTTTCCAATCAGCAATATGTCATCCACATATAATATTAGAAACGCTATAGAGCTCCCACTCACTTTCTTGTAAATACAAGCTTCTCCGTAAACTTGTATAAACTCGAACGCTTTGATCACCTCATCAAAACGAAGATTCCAACTCCGAGATGCTTGCATGATTCTGACGGACTTAAGCATCGCTACGGGTGAGAAGGTCTCATCGTAGTCAACTCCTTGAACTTGTGAAAAACCCTTTGCCACAAGTCGAGCTTTATAGACGGTGACATTACCGTCCGCGTTCGTCTTCCTCTTAAAGATCCATTTGTTCTGAATGGCCTTACGCCCTTCAGGTAATACTTCCAAAGTCCATACTTTGTTTTCATACATGGATCCCATCTCGGATTTCATGGCCTCTAACCACTTCTCGGAATCCGGGCCCATCATCGCTTCTCCATAGCTCGTAGGTTCATCGTTGTTTAACAACATGACCTCTAAGACAGGGTTGCCGTACCACTCAGGAGTAGTACGCGTCCTTGTCGACCTACGAGGTTCGATAGCAACTTGATCCAAAGCTTCATGATCATCATCATTAACTTCCTCTTCAGCTAATGTAGGCTCCACAGAAACAACTTTCTGCGCTGCGCTACTCTCAGGTTGAAGTAAAGGTTCAACAACCTCATCAAGTTCTATCTTCCTCCCACTCAATTCTTTCGAGAGAAACTCTTTCTCAAGAAATGTTCCGTTTTTAGCGACAAACATTTTGCCTTCGGATCTGAGATAGAAGGTATACCCAACTGTCTCTTTTGGGTATCCTATGAAGACGCATTTCTCCGCTTTGGGTTCCAGCTTTTCAGGCTGAAGCTTTTTGACATAAGCATCACATCCCCAAACTTTAAGAAACGACAGCTTTGGCTTCTTGTCAAACCAAAGTTCATATGGCGTTGTCTCAACGGATTTCGATGGTGCCCTATTTAAAGTGAATGCAGCTGTCTCTAATGCATAACCCCAAAACGATAGTGGCAAATCGGCAAGAGACATCATAGATCGCACCATATCCAATAAGGTTCGATTACGACGTTCGGACACACCATTACGCTGTGGTGTTCCAGGCGGTGTTAATTGTGAAACAATTCCACATTGTCTTAAGTGACTGCCAAACTCATAACTCAGATATTCTCCTCCTCGATCAGATCGTAGGAATTTAATCTTCTTGTTACGATGATTCTCAACTTCACTCTGAAATTGTTTGAACTTTTCAAATGTTTCAGACTTGTGTTTCATTAAGTAAATATACCCATATCTACTTAAGTCATCAGTGAAGGTGAGAAAGTAACGATAACCACCGCGCGCCTCAATGCTCATCGGACCGCACACATCAGTATGTATGATTTCCAATAAGTCACTTGCCCGTTCCATTATTCCAGAGAACGGCGTTTTAGTCATCTTGCCCATGAGGCATGGCTCACATGTGTCAAGTGATTCAAAATCAAGTGACTCCAAAAGTCCATCAGCATGGAGCTTCCTCATGCGTTTTACGCCAATATGACCTAAACGGCAGTGCCACAAGAAAGTGGTATTATCATTATCAATTCTACATCTTTTGGCATCAATGTTATGAACATGTGTATTATTACTATCGAGATTCAATAAGAATAAACCCCTCACATTGGGTGCATGACCATAAAAGATATTACTCATATAAATAGAACAACCATTATTCTCTGATTTAAATGAGTAACCGTCTCGCAATAAACAAGATCCAGATATAATGTTCATGCTTAACGCAGGCACCAAATAACACTTATTTAGGTTCATCACTAATCCCGACGGTAATCGAAGAGCGAGCGTGCCGACGGCGATCACATCAACCTTGGAACCATTTCCCACGCGCATCGTCACTTCGTCCTTTGCCAGCCTCCGTCTATTCCGCAGTTCCTGTTTTGAGTTGCAAATATGAGCAACCGCACCGGTATCAAATACCCAGGCACTACAACGAGAGTTGGTAAGGTACACATCAATAACATGTATATCATATATACCTTGTTTGTTGTTGGCCGCCTTCTTGTCAGCCAAATACTTGGGGCAATTCCGCTTCCAGTGTCCAGTTCCCTTGCAATGAAAACACACAGTTTCTGGTTTGGGTCCAGCCTTGGGTTTCTTCACGAGAGGAGCAACTGCTTTGCCACTCTGCTTGGAGTTACCCTTCTTACCCTTCCCATTTTTCTTGAAACTAGTGGTTTTATTGACCATCAACACTTGATGCTCCTTCTGAATTTCAGACTCAGCGGCTTTCAGCATCGCAAACAGCTCGGCGACTGACTTGTTCATCCCGTGCATGTTATAGTTCAACACGAAGCTCTTGTAGCTAGGTGGCAATGATTGAAGAACTCTGTCAGTGATAGCCTCTGGCGGAAGGGGCATCCCTAACTCAGCCAGACGGGTGGAGTACCCAGACATTCTGAGCACGTGATCACTGATAGACCCGTTCTCCTCCATCTTGCAAGCATAGAACTTATCGGAGATCTCATATCTCTCGATCCGGGCATTCTTCTGAAAGATAAACTTCAACTCCTGGAACATCTCATATGCTCCATGACGTTCAAAACGTCTTTGAAGTCCCGGTTCTAAGCCATACAACATTGCACATTGAACTATTGAGTAATCATCAGAACGAGCCTGCCAGGCGTTCACAACGTCTAGAGACTCAACTGGAGCGGGTGGATCACCAAGCGGTGCATCAAGGACATAAGCCTTCTGGGAAGCCGTAAGGATAATCCTTAGATTACGGGCCCAGTCCACAAAGTTACTTCCATCATCTTTCAACTTAGCTTTCTCTAGGAACGCATTAAAATTCAGGGGTGCTACTGCGCGAGCCATGATCTACAACATAAATACTGCAAAGACAACTTGGACTATTGTTCTTAGATAATGAGTTTAGTTAATCATATTACTTAAAAACTCCCACTCAAATTGACATCCCTCCGATCATTCGAGTGTAACATGATCCAAATCCACCAACTCAAGTCCGATCATCACGTGAGTTGAGGTGGTTTCAATGGTGAACATCTTCATGTTGATCATATCTACTATATGACTCATGTTCGACCTTTCGGTCTCTTGTGTTCCGAGGCCATGTCTGTACATGCTAGGCTCGTCAAGTTTAACCCGAGTGTTCCGCACGTGCAACATGGCTTGCACCCGTTGTATGCGAACGTAGAGTCTATCACACCCGATCATCACGGCGTGTCTCGAAACGACGAACTTTCGCAACGGTGCACACTTGGGGAGAACACAATTTATCTTGAAATTTAAGTGAGGGATCACCTTATAATGCTACCGTCGTCCTAAGCAAAATAAGATGCATAAAAGGATTAACATCACATGCAAATCATAAGTGACATGATATGGCCATGAACTTGTGCTTTTGATCTCCATCTCCAAAGCACCGGCATGATCTCTATCGTCACCGGCATGACACCATGATCTCCATCATCTTGATCTCCATCAACGTGTCGCCATAAGGTTGTCGCGCTGACTGTTGCTTCCACGACTATAGCTAACGTTTAGCGATAAAGTAAAGCATTACATAGCGCTTAATGATTGACACGCAGGTCATACAATAATTAAAGACAACTCTATGGCTCCTGCCAGTTGCCGTACTCATCGACATGCAAGTCGTGATATTCTATACAAAACATGATCATCTCATACATCACATATATCTCATCATGTAATTGGCCATATCATATCACATCATACCCTGCAAAAACAAGTTAGACGTCCTCTAATTGTTGTTGCAAATTTTACGTGGCTGCTACGGGTTTGCAAGAACCGTTCTTACCTACGCAAAACCACAACGTGGTGTAGTGATTGCTTTTTGATCTTCTAAAAGAACCCTCTTCATTGAAATCGATTCAACTAAAGTGAGAGAGACAGACACCCGCTAGCCATCTTTATGCAACGAAGTTACATGTTAGTTGAAGGAACCTGTCTCGCGTAAGTGTACGCGTAATGTCGGTCCGGGCCGCTTCATCTCACAGTACCGCCGAATCAAATATCAACTAGTAACGGCAAGCAATATGTATACACCCACGCCCACAACTCGTTTGTGTTCTACTCGAGATCTCATCTACGCATAGACCTAGCTCATGATGCCACTGTTGGGGAACGTTGCATGGGAAACAAAAATTTTCCTACGCACACATAAGATCTATCCATGGTGATGAGCATCTACGAGAGGGAGAGTGAATCTACATACCCTTGTAGATCGCTAAGCGGAAGCGTTAATAAACGCGGTTGATGTAGTCGAACGTCTTCGCGATCCAAATCGCCGAGCGTCCCGCGATCCAATCACGATCCTTCCGATCTAGTGCCGAACGGACGGCACCTCCGCGTTCAACACACGTACGGCTTGATGACGCCTTCACCTCCTCGATCCAGCGAGCGATGGTGAAGTAGTGGTTGAGTTCCAGCAGCACGACGGCGTGGTGATGGTGGTGAGGGACAATCTCTGCAGGGCTTCGCCAAGCACTACGGAGATTATGACGGAGGAACTAGAGGGCTAGGGTTGCCGGCACACGGCTTGGGAAATCCTGATGTATCCCGTGTGCTAGCCCTGCCCCTCTATTTATATGTTGAGCCTTGGGGTCTAAACTTGGAGTAAAAGCCTCCTCCGGGTCGGTTTTGCCCGCACAAGGTCGGTTTGGCCCGCAGGGAAAGAGTCCAACTCGGATCCCTGCCGAACCGTGCACAGCCGCGCACAAGCGGTAGTACCGCTTCACACAAGCGGTAGTACCGCTTGGGCGGTAGTACCGCTTCACACAAGCGGTAGTACCGCTCCGGCGGTAGTACCGCTTCACCAAGCGGTAGTACCGCTTACGCGGCAGCAAAACTACTTTTGCACTTTCCAATACCTTGTGGGTTTTATCCTTTTGGCTCATATAAAGTGTTGCTGCACCCGAACACTTCGGTAAACATCCGGAACCCCTTCCGGTGAACTTCGGAACCCTTCCAGAGATCAAAACACTATTATCACATATATCAATCTTTACCTCCGGACTATTCCGGAGATCCTCGTCATGTCCGGGATCTTATCCGGGACTCCGAACAACTTTCGGTCACCAACATAATAACTCAATTATACTAATCGTCACCAAACGTTAAGTGTGTAGACCCTGCGGGTTCGAGAACTATGTAGACATGACCGAGACACCTCTACGGCCAATAACCAATAGCGGGACCTGGATGCCCATATTGGCTCCTACATATTCTACGAAGATCTTTATCGGTCGAACCTCTATGTCAAGGATTCAGTTAATCCCGTATGCTGTTCCCTTTGTTCTTCGGTATGTTACTTGCCCGAGATTCGATCGTCGGTATCACTATACCTAGTTCAATCTCGTTACCGGCAAGTCTCTTTACTCGTTCCGTAATACAAGATCCTGTGGCTAACTCTTTAGTCACTTTGCTTGCAAGGCTCAATGTGATGTTGTATTACCGAGTGGGCCCTGAGATACCTCTCCGTCATACGGAGTAACAAATCCCAGTCTTGATCCATGCCAACCCAACAGACACCCTCGGAGATACCTGTAGAGCACCTTTATAGTCACCCAGTTACGTTGCGACGTTTGATACACACAAGGTATTCCTCCGGTGTCAGTGAGTTGCATGATCTCATGGTCAAAGGAACAGATACTTGACATGCAGAAAACAATAGCAATAAACTGACACGATCAAATGCTACGTTTACAGTTTGGGTCTTGTCCATCACATCATTCTCCTAATGATGTGATCCCGTTATCAAATGACATCTCATGTCAATGGCTAGGAAACCTTAACCATCTTTGATCAACGAGCTAGTCAACTAGAGGCTTACTAGGGACACAGTGTTGTCTATGTACCCACACATGTATTTGAGTTTCCAATCAATACAATTATAGCATGGATAATAAACGATTATCATGAACAAGGAAATATAATAATAACCAATTTATTATTGCCTCTAGGGCATATTTCCAACAACAACACACTGAGAGTCAACCATCAAGCAACCACGAACGTCTTTCCTATATCGTCACTCTTCTTGCTTCTGCACTTCTCTAATTTCTTCATCAAGATGACGGATCACGGGCTAACACCTCCTCTCTTCTTATCCCTGATGACCTTCTTCTTTAGGAGACAACCGATCGTCTTACTGGATCCAGGGTTAGCAACGTATAAAGTAGCTAGGAAATCACAAATCTCTTTGGAGAGGAGAGCCCCAGGCACAAGTGGCAACACTTTGAACGCAGCATCCACATCACTTGTAGGAACCAGACGCCCAATGGACTTGGGCGAGCGAGAGACTTCGTTTACTGACCCTCAGTGAAATAGACACGTTGTAAAGTTATGAACTATTTGCACTCAAATAAAAAGACGGATCTTGCCATACATAAGACATTGTTTATCCGATTTTGGTACTGACACCACACGAATCTTGCCATACATAAGACATTGTTTATCCGATTTTGGTACTGACACCACTACCAAGCCATTGCATGTGAGTCGCCACTAAAAAAAGTAGTCCCATAAAGGCTAACCTATTGAATTTAGGAGGGAAAACTCTCAAGTTGTGCTTCTGTGTTTTCAAGGTTGAGCTAGCTAAAAAAAGGAGGTAGACCCCCAAAACATAAAACTTGGTCATGTCAGGATTCTTTTGGAATTACAGGGGTTTGGGACACCCTCACAAACAAATTTTTCTGAGAAAAATGATCTTTGATTTTGAAATCCAATTAGTTGGTTTATTTGAGGTTCATACATGATTCTAACCAAACTTGGGCCAAGAAACTTTCTAGTCAAAAGAATTTCTTCTCACAACATCTTAGTCCCACAGGTAGATATAGTGGTCTCCTGCTTGGGTTGATGCTAATAAATATTTGGTTTGTGACACTGAGGTAGCGAAACATTATATCAGTATGAAGGTCAAGGATAAGATTTCCTTGTTTGCCTGCAACTTATTTTGTTTTATGGTCCTGCTCAGAAAGAGGACAAAGATGAGTTCCTAGTGGAATTTGCTGATGTTTGCAGCAGATGCAATGGAGTTGTGGTAATAGGTGGTGATTATATTATCATAAAAAAACATTGAGAAGAATAAACCTGTGTTCTTTCTAGATAATCTTTAATTCCAATATAGAAGTAAATGGATGGGGAGAGGTTCTACTCCAAGGTAGATTATACACATGGGCAAATAATCTAGAGGAACCTACTTTTGAGAAGCTGGATAGGGTGTTGGTTTCTTCTGATTGGGATTTGGCTTTTCCACTCCCCTTGAATTCTTGTGTGCCACCACATTATAGTGACATTTTTAGGTTTGAAACTTGCTAGCTGGAGAGGGATGACTTTATAGAGGAAGTGCAGAAAAATTGGCTTGCTCCTACATCCTGTGTCCATGGCATAGAAAAATGGCATGAGAAAGCAAGAAGGTTGAGGAGACATCTGAAAGGATGGCACAGAAAATGTTGAAGGGGTTTATATGAATCTTAAGAAGGGGATTTTGAGTAAGTTGGATATCCTTGCTAAGAAAAGTGAAACGTGTGCCCTCGGTGTGGGGGAGAGAGAGATTATGTTGGTTTAGGTACCAACTAAAAAAAAGCTACTCAGAGATGAAGAACTTAAATGGAGACAAAGGCTAATGAAAGGGACTTGAAGGAGGGTAACAGAAATACCAAATATTTCCATTCGAAGGCTAGTGCCAGGAAGAAGAAGAATTATATTTCTTTGATGTATAAGGATGGGGTTGAGATAACTCGTGAGGATAACCTAGTTAAACATATTATTGAGTTTTACAAAGATTTTTTTTGGAGAGCCTGAGAACACTTCAATCAATTTAAATGGTTTGTTTCGCTCTCAGCTAGATGTGGAGCAAATGAATTTTATGACTAGTGAGTTTGGTATGGATGAAATCAAAGAAGTTTTTCGCAAAAAAAAAAGAAATCAAAGAAGTTGTTTTTAGATTGGAACACAATAAGTCAGTTGGGCCTGATGGGCTTCCTGCTGAGTTCTACCAAGAGTTTTGAAATGTTGTTACGGTGGTGCCGTCGAATTCGTGGCCGCTGGTGAGTCTCTGGCGCTGGTGATGGTGCCCAAAGGTTTGGCGGGGGACGGCCTTTCCATTCTGTAGGTCACTGGGGAAGGGGACGACAAACGACGAGGACAGCGGCGGCGGCGGTGTGGGCGGAGGCAACGCAAATTTTTGCTCAGACGCCCGTGGCTGAGTTACAAGTGAGTGGCTGGGAGGGGGGTTAGGAGGAAATTGTTACACATTTAGGGAAATTTTGGTTTCAGGGGATGTGCTAGATAGGCCTTTCCCCCCTAAATTTCACGTTTTTTCTTCTCAAATTTAACTTTCAAGGATTTGCTAGAGATGGTCTAACAGCGTTTTTCAGCTTCACGGTAAACCTCAGCTCTCGCCGCAGGACGTGACCATTCTATCACTAGAGGTGCGAGACGTCAGTATCGCTTATCAGTGGCCAGGAGAAATATATGCGTCGCTCGCTCATCGGTCATCGGGCGAGAGGTGAGATGCGTCACATGTGTCACCCGCAGAAAACGTTGCTCCAGCATTTCTGTCCGTGCCAGTCCAAGGAGGACAGAAGTGCCAATTTCACCGGGGCAGAGGGTCAATCCGCAAACATTTCCGCCCAATATTTCCCGCAGAGCCATGCCGCGCCGCGGCCTCGTGCAGTCACGTTGCGTCCCTCACACACAGCACAACAGAATCATTGCTCCCCCCGACCTCTCGAACCCAACAAGAACAACAACACATAGGATCCCCCGTTCCCCGAACCCAAAGTCCAACCACCTACAAATAAATCAGTCTCGCTCCTACCCACCTCGCCCCACTCGAATCCATCCATCGCGCTCGCGCCCCACTCCCCCGGCCGCCCGGACCTCGGCTCGGGCTCACACCCCCCAGATGCGCATCCCCCGATGCGGCCCCGGCCCACTTAGCCCCCGGCTGCTGCGGCGGCGGCCATGAAGCGGCCGCTGCGGGGGCCCTTCGCGGCGCTCCTCTTCGTCGTGCTCTGCGGCGCGGCCTCCTTCCCCTCCGCGCTCCGCCGGGCGCTGGCCCCGGCCCCCGTGCTCGCCCCGCCGCCGCCGCCGCTCGATCCCGCGCGCCTCAACGCCACGCTCCTCCGCCTCGCCGCCCTCGACGGCTCCGAGCCCTCGCTGCGCCGCGACGTCGATGACCTCCTCGAGGGCCGCCTCCCGGCCTCCGGCCGCGCCCGCGCCCGCGCCTGGCGCCGCGACAGGCTCCACCCGCTCCACCTCCGCCACCACCAGTTCCCCGTCCACCGCCGCGGCCACGCGGACCGCGACCACGGCGACTCCCTGCTCCACCCGCTCCCGCGCGAGGAGCTCCTCCTCGACCCCTCCCTCCGCCGCGCGCTCCGCTCCTGGCACCGCCTCCGCCGCTACGACCCCGCCGTGCTCCGCGACCTCCCCTCCGTGCTCTCCCTCCCCGGCCGCATCCCCTCCTGCGCCGTCGTCGGCAACAGCGGCATCCTCCTCCGCCACGCCCACGGCGCCCTCATCGACTCCCACGATGCCGTGTTCCGCCTCAACAACGCACGCATCGTCGGCTACACCGCGCACGTCGGCGCCAAGACCAACCTCTCCTTCATCAACAGCAACATACTCCACCTCTGCGCGCGCCGCCCCGGCTGCTTCTGCCACCCCTACGGCAGCGGCGTCCCCGTCCTCCTCTACATCTGCCAGGCCGCCCACTTCCTCGACGTCGCCACGTGCAACGCCTCCTCCCTCGCCACCCACGACGCCCCCATCTCCGTCACCGACCCTCGCCTCGACGTCCTCTGCGCGCGCATCGTGAAGTACTACTCCCTCCGCCGCTTCGTCACCGAGACGGGCCGCGCCGTCAAGGACTGGAACGGCGCGCACGACGCGGCCCTGTTCCACTACTCGTCCGGGATGCAGGCCATCATGGTCGCGGTGGGAGTGTGCGATAGGGTGAGCGTGTTCGGCTTCGGGAAGGTCGCAGACGCCAAGCACCATTACCACAGCAACCAGAAGAACGAGCTCGACCTCCACGACCACGAGGCAGAGTACGCCTTCTACCGCGACCTCGCCGAGCGCCCGCAGGTAGTCCCCTTCCTCAAGGACACCGGCTTAGCTGTCCCGCCCGTCGTGTTCTACCATTAGGGGTCAGCTTCCTAGGGTGCGTGCGGGCAACGTGCTCGACGTTATGCTTCGCGTGGCTTTCTTTTTGGACCTGCTTGTTTGCTCAGTGTAAAATGTGCTCTGCGAGGTGGGTAGTTATTTATTGTGATTAGATGATAGGTGAGTTTGAGATAGAATTGGAGCTGCAAGTGTACATTAAGATTTAGGATCCTCCACTGGTATAACCGTATAGGAGAGGTTGCTTGTGTTTTTGGCTGCTTCACAACGACAGCTAGTGAAGTGTAATTTCAGACTGATTTGTCTTGATAATTTCTTCCGAATCAAATGTATACCTTATGTGAAGCCTTGCTGCCACTATGCCTTGCTGCTCTAGTTGATATGTAGTACTCCATCTGTAAAGAAATATAAGGGCGTTTAGATTACTACTCTAGTGATCTAAACACTCTTATATTTTTTTACGGAGTGAGTATGTAGTTTCTCTTAGGTGACAGGTGATATATTTTACTGCTCGCTGATGTCTTTCGCTTCTTGATATGTGACCTTCTTTCCCCTACTTATCATCGAACTAGTGAGCTAACAGAATAACCGTGTATGCAAATGCGTTTTCCTTTGAGTAGTAGGACCACTTTGGTCCACCAAGATGAAAATGGTTCGAATTTTACTCGTGTGCCAAGTTTATTGATGAGTTTGAACCATTGTCAACTTCTTGGACCAAAGTGTTCCCATTCCTCTTTTCTTTTGGCAGCAGGTTTTGCAGGTTGATTCTAGTGGGAGATTGGGTGTCTTGCATTATACTTCCTCCGTCCTAAAATATAAGAGCGTTTTTAACACTACACTAGTGTCAAAAACGCTCTTGTATTATGGGACGGAGGGAGTAATTTCATAATTGCTGGATGTTTTGCATTACACAAGTTCACAGTTGCTGTCATCGACTGGAGTTCACCTTTTTTTAGATCAACAGGGAGGAGCTCCCCGGCTCCATTACTTGGAAAGAAGCCCGCGAAACAGGTCTGATACATGAAGAAAAGAGACTAACAGGAGTTCACCTTTTGTATTACCCTACTCTTACATTTTGTGTTTGTGCTAAGACTAGGATTCTTGATACATGTCGCTGAGAAATATTACCATGGGGCACCATTCTCTTGTTCTGCCATTACTATCGAGTCTCCCTAGGTTTCAAACGATTTTTTGTACTGCCTGCGTATTTCCCCAAGATAAACAGACGGCCTCATAGCTGGCCATGTGCCGACAACAATATTCTCTCATCTTATTTCAAATGAAATCCACCATGTTCAGCGGCTCAGGACGCTCCCAGCTCCTTGGTCTGAAATTACCCGTAATGAAGAAGTTGCCGTGTGGCGGGCAGTTGTTTAATCGGTGGATCGTTGTGTGCAAGATGCATTTGGTGATATTGTTCGGTCCACCATGTTACGCGTGCACCTGCATATTTAGTGAGCCTGGTGCCTTTTGTACTGCTATCTTTTTTATTGGTTCAAAGGACGCCCCCTACATGTTATTGAGTGTACTGGATCTTATCTCGAGCCAGTAAACTAATTGACAGCTTTGGGTGGCTTTTGGCATTTCTCCTTGTCTTTTGATGGCCTTCTTTTTGTGAAAAGATAATCTTATCATCATCATCGTAGTGTGATCCTGATACTAGGACTGTACGATCGCACAAACCAAGTAGGTTTTCCATCTTACTAAGCATTGTTGGTACTTGCAGAATTTGAGGGGTGGAGGAGCTCAGGTCCTCCTTCTCACTTGATCAGTGGTCTGTACACCGAAAATGCATAATCAACAGCATCGAGTTCAGTCATTTGCTCGTAGAATTTCGTCAGACATCTTACTACGTCTCTGGCAACATGTTTTCACTGTCAATTAACCATTTGCCTTCTGAACCTGCGTGGTTTTGGACTAGTACTGATTATCTGCAGAGTTCTTTGCAGTTTGATCACCGTCGATAGGCAGTGACGTGGGACTAATGCTACTTGCAGCCTAGCATAATGAGTTACCCAATCATTTAACCAGAAAGCTGCGGCTCACTTGCCTGTCAAGGACCTTTTGCGGCATCACCCACCAAATTGAAGGAACTTTTACCTAATACAAATCGATTTGACGGCTTATACTCATGTTTAGAACCCGTACGTTGATGCTTCCACCAGTTCCTGCCTGCTGGCTCTGTTGCGCATTCCAGCTCGTGCTGCTGTCTTCTGAAGTTACTCGTTTTACTCTTCAGTCTGGTTAGACGCCCATGCCACACTACGGAAAAAATAAGGTGAAACACAGTTTGGCTAAGTTAGATATATATATATACTTATATGGTTAATTAATTCACCCTGATTCTTTGGTTTATCAATTGCGGGCTATGGACGAACCAGGTCCTCTGACGTGCCAAGGAAAGGCAGGGAGAGCTACAGTCCCCTGCCGTTTGCTTCTCTGCAGGCGCATGAGCAGTAATTTAAACCTGCGTTATCTACAGTGATGATGCACTTTATTTTATCTACAGTGCCTGCTTAGCTCTCTGACTTGCCTCAATGATTTTACACAAGGGAGCACCGTAGCTTCCCCTGCCTTTGCTCTAGCACGTCAGAGGAGCCGGTTCCGGCTATGGACAAAGGACTCCTCTACTATTACATGCAAGGCGAATTGAGACAAGGTCTATAGACAGACGAACTTAGTAAGCTAGAATACCAAGGTTCATTCTGAAGATTCAATGAGCTTCAGCCATTATTGGACTTGAATTTTAGCCTTTGCACGTATAGAGAAGCCATTATGGGACCTAAATTTTGAACCAGGTAGATGGAGACCGGAGATCGGTGGAGGGAGATTGGGCGATGAGATGCATTGGAGAGGATTTGGGGGGAGAGGAGGTGCATGAAATATGACGATTTAGGATAGTTCCCTTCTTTCTAGGTTTATAGATTTGCATGGCCCCACTTGTCAGGGTTGGAACAAGCAAAACGTCGGAACCAACTCAAATATTTATAAGGGTGTGTTTGGATGCTGCCCTGGCCGGCCCTACCAAATTGTGGGCGAGCCAAAAATTTGGCGCAGCATCCAGCCGCCCGCACCTTGACCATGAGTTGGCACCAAAATGAACTAGAGAAGCCCGTGTAGCCCAGGTGTGCCCAATATTTGGTCATCATCGAAACGAGCACCCAACAGCTGGTCAACGTCCAATTTTTTGGCTTGACGGTTGTTGGCTAGAATCCAAACAGACCCTAAGTTCTTTCTGATCACCCGAACATATCTATAAGTAGGAAAGAGTAGGTTGTTTGTTTGTTTGACCTTTGTATTGAGTCCTCCTATTGGATGCCCACTGGCGTCAAATACTCCAGTTGACGTGTGCAAGCAAGCGGAAAATGTGCCGGCCCACTCTAGGGAGCCCACTTGAGTGGTTTCATTCATATAATTTTTTCTCCGAAAAACTGCTTGTTGGGTGTTTTTCTCTTTGGTTTTTTCCTCAACATTTTTTCCAAAAATATGTTCGATATGTTTTTAAGAGAAAAATAGTGTGTGTTAAGAAAATGTTCAATGTATATTAGAAATCGCTCACCATACATTTAAAATGATTTCAGTTTGTATTTAAAAAAAATCATTGTATGTTAAAAAAAGGTCACCATACATTAAAAAAGTTCTTTATATATAAAATTATAAAAAATGTTCTGTGAGTACCTGGGAAAAAAATCATCGAATATTGTAAAAATTTATAATATAGCTAAAAATGGAGAAGTGCAAAGAAAAACAAAAAAAAACCCAGGAGAAAAACCAAACCAGAAGAAAAAAAGAAAGAGAAAGAAATAAAAATCGGAAAGGAAAATACAAAACGAACGCACAATGGAACAAAAAACTAGAGTGGCGCATGCGACGAAGCGTAAACTGGGCCGGCCCAACTTGCTTGCCTGTGGGTGTGGCCTTCACTTGTTGACACTAATGGGCGTCAACTAAGATTTGTCCTTCGTATTTGCATGATTTTTCACTAGGTTAGGTCACACAACCCATAATTAAGAGGGCCTAGTAGGAGGAATATCTGGCCCCTCCTTTTTTGCTTAAACAACCGCCCAAATCGCTACTGAAAGCCTTGCCACCAAAGTCGCACCAATGCCACTCGTCATGCAACAGAAACTCAAAAATATAGCTTACCCCCAAAATGTTCCTAATCGGATAACCCCCCCCCCCCCCCCCAAAATCTGCAAAACCGGACTTATTTCCCCCAGGGTTGGTTTTGGTCTTGATTTTAGGTGGCTTTGAGTTATATTGTGCTGACTATACGTGGTGACTTGGCAACATGTAATTCACCTGGAGATTTTACCTGACCGCATGGTGGTTTTTCTCCCCCTTTCCTTTGCAATCGTCGCTTTCCTTCTCCTCTTCGTCTCTATCCTCCTCCGTCGACGCCATTGCCCTTCTCCGTCGATGCCCTCCTCCGCCGCCGCCCTTCTGTCCCAGCGCCATGGCTACAGGTACGACGTTCTCCTCTTTCTTGTTCTCCTTTGTCTGTTGCCTGATGTGGTGGGTGGTTGAAAGGTGGCTTTTTGAGGGTTTGGGAAGCTAATGCCGAGGGTGGTCTCTATTGGATATTAGTTTGGTTTGGGCAGCTAATGTTGAGAGTTTGGGGCAGATTTAATTCATACTCCCTCCGTCCCATACTGCAGTGTCAAAAAACGTCTTACATTATGGGACGGAGGGAGTAGTTGTGTACTTGTGTAGAGGGACATTTTTTGGTAGGGAACAAGGTAGCAGAACAGATAAAAAACAAGGGACTTTTTTATGGTGCACATTGTATTGGAAAAAAGGGGACTTTGTGTTGAGGGTTGTGAGCAGATTTGAGTCATGGTTGAGCTTCAAGAGGGTGTAGAGGGTCTTTTGTTGATCAGGAACAGGGGGTGCAGAGCAGGTGAAAAACATGAGACTTTCTTTGACGTTGCAGTTTAGATTGGACAAAAGAGGGGACTTTTGTTGTGCATCGGTTTTAGCAGTGATTAAAGTTTATTTATTTGTCTAGCTGCAGTTAGTGTTGATGATCCCAAGGATGATCTCATTGTCAGATTGTACTACTTTGAAAGATTTCAGACTTTGGATGGACTGCTTCAGTACACTAATAGATTGGAGGTTGAGTTCTTTGCGGACAGAACAAAATTGGGTTATGAGCATTTCTTGGCACATGCACAAGACATGTATCATGTGGAAAGAGGGCACTACAGAGGTGATTACACTTACAAACTACATTGGCTAGTACCTGGCAGAACTCTCTGTTCGGGCTTGTTATTTCCGCATAATGAAGCATCAGTTGGGAAGATGGTGAATGGTACTCCTTATTGTGAATTTGCTATCATTTATGTAGAGGAAAGTGAGCAGATGAATGCAGTGATGGGAAATTCGGAACAAGAATGTAGGATCGATAAGTATGTCTAGGTGGTGAATAGACTACTAAGCTCAAGAATGTACTCTTTTCCCAAGTTTTAAATTCTTGACGGATTTTAAACTTTTCTAGCAATCTATAGAGCACTCTACACATGCATATCTAGATTAATAGGCAGCGAAATATAATGACATGCAAGTGCAAAGGTAAAGGAGTGGAGTTAAGAGAATCACAAACACAATAGGCTCGGTGAAGATTTTTCCTGTGGTTTAGATAGTTGGCGCTATCTTACATCCACGTTGATGGAGGCTTCAATCCATGAAAGATTTAGAATCACAAAGGATTTCGGTTGCGAGATTCCACAAAGGAACCGTCCACACAGGATGCTCACTCACAAAGGCTCCACTTAGGAGCAACCAACCTATTCCACCATGGCTTACGCCCACAAAGGACTAGCCTCACTATGGTAGATCTTCACGAACACTAGTACATCGAGCTGCTATACAAACGGTTTTTACCTCCTTTCAGCGACGAAGTTTTAACACGACCCAGAAACCGTCCGCGATAGGGCCTCTGGTCACACACGTGGGGCAAAAAGAGCTCGTGTGCGATCGAGTGAGCCATCGCAGACAATTATACTGGCCCAATCGTTTCCGTTTGTATGTACATCCCACATAGTGAATCCAAGATAAACGTTTCCGTTCATATATATATACATCCCACACAGTGAATCCCAGACAAACGTTTCCGTTCGTATATACAAAGCACATAGTTTTCCGCATCACATCGTTTGTGATAGCGTTGCCATTGCAGACGACAGTAATAATTTTATCATTTGTGTTATTGAATGCATCACGCACGGTGTCTAGAAGAAACTGTGTGGCATAGGTTGTCCATCACACACACTTTTTATGTGGAAAACGTTTGTGCAAGGTGGCCTAACGCAAACAGTCGTCCAGAAGAAGTCGTGTGTGATTGTTCATTGATCCAACACGTTTACTTCCTATAAACTATGTGGGTTGTCTGAGATCATCGCCCACGGTGTTGTCTCAATAACCGTTTGCACTAGAAAAACCCAATAAGCAGGCTAATTGGCCTATTATTATTAATCCATTTAGTAATCAAATTTACATTTCATAATAAACACACAATATATTTCATTTTCGTATTACGGAACCAGGATTTCATAATTGTAATACATCAGAGTACAACATCATATAGCTTCAACACTCACTCACACCATATAGGCATATAGCTAGCTACCCCATTACACAACAACACCAAGTTTCACATGCAACATCTAAACTATGGAAATTAGCATCATAGACGGTAGATAGACAGATGAATCTCATCTGGAAAACTGCTGAAGCGGAAGGCGAATATTGAGCCTTCAATGATGTTGAATGTCCTTGCAACTTTAGGCCAGTGCCTGTGGGTGATTGACCGCCCATCCTTCGTCCTCTTGAGGAAGACTTCAATATTGTACCGTGGGTGTTGTATGAACACCTTCCTCGCCTCTTGACCATACAGGTGGTTTGAGAGGTAATCATCTGTGAACTGCTTTGGAAAGGCCTGAAAACAAAGATATGCATAAATATCTTCTCTGAATTTTGAAATGGCGCAAAGGAATAAAAAAACAAGGTACTCCCTCCGGTCCATTTTACTCCGCGCATTAGATTTGTATCAAGTCAAACTTTGTAAAGTTTCACCAAATTTATTTAAAAAAATATCAACATCCACGATACCAAATATGTAAACTATAAAATTGTATTTCATAATGCATCTAAAAATAATGATTTTGCAGTTTGAATGTTGATGCTTTTTTCTATAACTTTGGTCGAAGTAGAGATACTTTGACTTTGGACAAAACTTATATGCAGACTAAAAAGGACCGGAGGGAGTATAAGAGTTAGTACCATCCTGTAGTTCACTGATGTCTTCTTCATTGTGCAGACAAAGATCTTGTTATTTTTCATCCCTTGTTTCTTTATCCTCACAATCTTTATGAGTTTCTTGACTTGACTGATATTCATGGACATCTCATTTCCCCATATGCAAAATGGGTCGAACAGTGGGTCAAAACCTCTGATAGCAGGACCTACATGTGCAAGACCAAATTGTTAAAAACCTAAATACTAGAATGGTTCCAGCAATTGCACAATAATGTGCTATTAGACAAAGGACCATGCATGTGCGAACCTCGATGGTAAACCTTAGTGCCTCCCATTGTTTCCCTGCAACACATATAAGGTAGTTATTGATCAGGTTAAGTGAGGGTTGGCATACTATCAGTAAAATATGTTGATGAAAAAAAAACACATTGCAGATTCAGCAGATTAATTCGAGCCACATGGAAAAGCCATTTATCCAAACCAAGCATGCTTAAGAACTAGGAAATATAGCAATTGTATATGTTTCTCATGTATTTAGTACAACCAAATTCGATTTATTTCTCACATGCATAACAATACAAAATTGTACCCACGACAATTGAACATCGCATTGCAGAATTGAACCAAACAATTAACTAAGCACCACAACAAATGAACCAACACATTGCACAAGAGAACATACTACAAGATCAGACATTTAACCAAACCTAGTATGCTTAACAACTTGGAAATATAGCAATTGTATTTGTATCTCATGTATTTTGTACATCCAAATTCGATTATTTCTCACATGCAAGAGAATACAAAATTGCACCCACAAGAATTGAGCATCACATTGCAGAATTGAACTAAACAGTTAACTGAACATGACAAAAAAACCAAACAGTTAACTCAGCACCACATTGCACAATATATAGAACATATATACTAGAGGATTAGATTGCATAGTAGGAGTACATAGGATAATTCACTAGAATTTGTAATGGAAAGGTAGGAGCAGCACATGCAACAGGTAAACCAAACATGCTTAACCGGCGTAGCTAGCTAGCTGAACATAGGTCCTTGTAGTGAGCTAAAAAAGACAAGCTACTCCTCATCGTCGGAGATATCGATGACGATGGGCTCCTTAGACTTGGAAGAGGGCGAGGCCTCCACATCGTGGGTGCCCTCCTCATAGCGGTGAGTCGCCTGAGCCACTCCGGGCACCAACCTGCTGGCTCTGGAGTTGAGGTAAGCACGGGAACGCTGAGAAAACACGTCGTAGTCTTCGTCGAAGGCACCAACGGTGGCATCGAGAAAACGCCATGAACTGTCATTTAAAGCAGCCAACCGCGTGGCGGCATCCGTGCGCGAGGCGTTGACGGTGGCCTCGACGGCGAGGTGCTCCTCCAAGATCTAGGGGTCAGCATGCATGGCAGCCATCGCGACCTCATCCGCGCGTGTGGCCGCGATTTGCTTCTCCGCTGCCAGATGCTCCTTGGGCTCCTGGCTATACTGGGTGCACCATGGCTTAGGGCGACGCTTATTTGGAGGATGGGTCGATGATTTGGGTGGAAGGTGTCGCGCCGGCGGTCGGGGCATGTGGGATGTAGAAGGAGGTGGAGGATGGGAGTCGGGTGTGGATTACCTGACTAGATCGACGAGGCCGAGCAGCAGGAAGGAGCGTCGCTAGCGAGGCTGCGGCGCTGCAAGCAAGCAGTGAAGGTTTGAACTTGGAATGGAAGGCGGAAACAGGGGAAATGTGGCTTTTGGTAAGGAAGAGGGGGGCATGTGAGGTAGATATTTCCGCGGATGCTGAAATTTTTCGCTCCGTGCAGCGAAAAACTGGCGCGCGAAGTGTCATCAGACACGGTCCCTTATTCAGCACTGTGTACGATATCTAAACATCACAAACGATTCATATGGCTTACCCCGTGTGTGATGAGTTTGAACATGCAAATTTTGGTTCGAATTTCCTTGGTTACAGTGGTCATCCACGTCATTGCATAATTTGGGTACACAAAAGAGCCTACAGCATACCCACACTTCTTAATCGAGCAAGTTCAGCAATTAAACAGAGCTAGCTGACCTAAACATTACTCTAACAAAAGACCGGCGCTCTAAACAAAGACTACTACTCCGCCTGGCGCTCGTCGATCTCCGCCGCCTCCTCCATGTCCAGCTCGCGCCTGACGATCTCCTGGGGAAGGGGCTCCATGGCATCCATCGCACCATACTCGTTAAGCATCTCGCCATCCGCGTCCGCCATCTCTTTGGAAAAGGCCGCCACGATCTGGGCGTGGGCGGCCGTGGTCTGGGCTTGGACGGGCTCCATCGCGGCAATGTATGCCGCGAACGAACGGACGGCTGCTCGAACGCTCTCGGCGATTGCCAACTCTTCGGCCGTGGGTTGCCGACCGTTGTCGGAGAAGCTTCGTGTGATTTGTGTGGTGACCGCCAGGAGCTGGGCGTGGGCGGCCTCGACATGGGCACGGGCGGCCTCCATCAGGGCTAAGGCGGCCGCCGCGGAATGGACAGCTGCTGTCCCGCTCTTGCCATTTGCTATCCCCGTCGCAGATGTTGCTGCCGCCATCTCAGCTGCAGTAGTGGCCGTTTTGACTGCCGCAGCCGCCATCTCACGCAGGTTGTGAGCACGCTCATGGAGGTTGCGGCCGCGCTCTCGCCGGAGTGGGCCGCCGAAGTTGCCCTCACAACGCGGGTCCACGTCCCTATCTTTGACCAGCGACGATTGAATAGTGAAATGATATTTGGGGGGCTAGTTTACTTGATGCGCCGGCTGTGGACTGTAGCCGACGAACCTTCTCGCGTAAGCCATATATGACGGTGCACCAAGATATTTTGTACTGCATCTCACACGGTTGGTGATAATAAACTGTGTGTGATGTACTTGATTTTTCGTCTTGATTTGAAATACGGAATGGGGTCACAGTGGCAAAGGACGGTGTTTGAAATGCTAGAACATTTGTCTGCAGTAAACATAAAACTATACGAGTGTCGTGTTAAAATTTGGAATTATTCGGGGTTCGTTTGGACATTTTATACATTAACTGAGTTTTCTAGGCATTTTATGTGCATAATTCAAATTTGAACTACATGCACATGCTCCAGTGCACTAAAATGGGTTGAAAAATCATATGTGTGTCCTTGGGTGCATGCTTAGGTCCCATGCAAGAAATGGGAATGAATTTCAAACACCTCGGCATCGTGGCTTGGCCGCAAACGCTGAGATACTTGGTTTTGAAATTCTAGTAAATCCAAAACTCGTCTGAAATTCATGAAACTTGGCATGCTATCATGGAATGGCACCAACATGCTGTGGTAAATTTTTTGTCCCATTTGGGGCAGGTTTTGATATAAGCTTCTCACAAACCAGAGCTTCTCACAAGAAGCCTCATGGTTCCGGTGGGGAACGTGTCACCTTTGTGGACGAAACGACATTAGTTGCCTCTTCTTGCCTTCATTTTTTTTCTAGAGGCAACATAGACCAACAGGAGTGTTGTGTTAAAATTTGGAATTATTCAGGGTTCGTTTGGACATTTATATACATTAACTGGATTTTCTCGGCATTTTATGTGCATAATTCAAATTTGAACTACATGCACATGCTCCGGTGCACCAAAATGGGTTAAAAAATCATATGCGTGTCCTTGGGTGCATGCTTAGGTCCCATACAAGAAATGGGAATGAATATCAAACACCTCGGCATCGTGGCTCGGGCGCAAACGTTGAGATACTTGGTTTTGAAATTCTAGTAAATCCAAAACTCGTCTGAAATTCATGAAACTTGGCATGCTATCATGGAATGGCACCAACATGCTGTGGTAAATTTTTTGTCCCATTTGGGGCAGGTTTTGGTATAAGATGCCCACAAACCAGAGCTTCTCACAAGAAGCCTCATGGTTCCGGTAGGGAACGTGTCACCTTTGTGGACGAAACGACATTTGTTGCCTCTTTTTGCCTTGATTTTTTTCTAGAGGTAACATAGACCAATAGGAGTGTCGTGTTAAATTTTGGAATTATTCGTGGTTCGTTTGGACATTTTTATACTTTAACTGAGTTTTCTATGTATTTTATGTGCATAATTAAAATTTGAACTGCATGCACATGCTCCTGTGCACCAAAATGGGTTTAAAAATCATATATGTGTCCTTGGTTGCATGTTTAGGTCCAATGCAAGAAATGGGAATGAATTTCAAACACCTAGGCTCTTCGTGGCTCGGCCGCAAACTTGAGAACTTGGTTTCGAAATTCTAGTAAATCCAAAACTCGTCTGAAATTCATGAGACTTGGCATGGTGTCATGGAATGGCACCAACATGCTGCGGTAAAAAAAATTTCCAATATGAGAGAAGGCGGACACATTAACAGCCAACAAATAGCTGTCACGTTATCATCACAAACGGTTGTACAATATTATTTCAATCGTGGGCGTTCTACTGACCATTTACGTGTCGCCACGCGTCCCAGTTTTTTAATGGCAAGGAGGTGCCGTCCGGGCAGCTGTTTGAGTAGACGGGAGGCGTGCGAGCGAAGTCCGCGGCGCAGGCTGATCGGGAGGCGTGCGACCAGTCCTGCGCTGCACAAGCTGACCGGGAGGCATGCGACCAGTCCTCCGCTACACAGGCTCACCGGGAGGCGTGCGAGCAGTACTCTGCACAGGCTCACCGGGAAGCGCCCTTTGACCTCCATCGCCGCCCACCTCGCTCTCAACTTCTCCATTAATGGTGCCCGGGCCGCTGTTTAACAGGCGGCCTTACTGATCTCTCTTTGCCTCCCATTCCCCTCTCGCCCGAATCCTATCTTTCAGAGCTCCACCTACTCCACGGCGCACAAGGATCATCTGCCACTAGTCTTCCGGTTTGGTGAAGTCAACTCCGAGCCGAAGGAGATAGAAAATAAGGAGGAATGGGACTTGATGACCCACAAGTATAGGGGATCAATCGTAGTCCTTTCGATAAGTAAGAGTGTTGAACCCAACGAGGAACAGAAGGAAATGACAAGCGGTTTTCAGCAAGGTATTTTCTGCAAGCACTGAAATTATCGGTAACGAGTAGTTTGATAGCAAGATAATTTGTAACAAGTGACAAGTAGCAATAGTAACTAAGGTGCAGAAAGGTAGCCCAATCCTTTTTGTTGCAAAGGACATGCCGGAACGGTCTCTTATAATAAGCTAAGCGTTCTTGAGGACACACGGGAATTTCATCTAGTCACTTTCATCATGTTTGTTTGATTCGCGTTCGCTACTTTGATAATTTGATATGTGGGTGGACCGGTGCTTGGGTGCTGTTCTTACTTGAACAAGACTCCCACTTACGATTAACCCCTCTCGCAAGCATCGGCAACTATGAAAGAAGAATTAAGATAAATCTAACCATAGCATTAAACATATGGATCCAAATCAGCCCCTTATGGAATAGCGCATAAACTAGGGTTTAAGATTCTGTCACTCTAGCAACCCATCATCTAATTACTACTCCACAATGCATTCCCTTAGGCCCAAAGATGGTGAAGTGTCATGTAGTCGACGTTCATATGACACCACTAAGAGAATCAACAACATACATAACATCAAAATATCAAACGAATACCAAACTCACATGATTACTTATGACAAGACTTCTCCCATGTCCTCAAGAACAAAAGTAACTACTCACACATCATATTCATGTCCAAGATCAGAGGGGTATTGAATAGCATAATGGATCTGAACATATAATCTTCCACCAAATAAGCCAACTAGCATCAACTACAAGATGTAATCAACACTACTAGCAACCCACAGGTACCAATTTGAGGTTTTGAGACAAAGATTGAATACAAGAGATGAACTAGGGTTTGAGATGAGATGGTGCTGGTGAAGATGTTGATGAAGATTGGTCCTCCCACGATGAGAGGGTTGTTGGTGATGACGATGGCTTCGATTTCCCCCTCCCGGAGGGAAGTATCCCCGGCGGAATCGCTCCGACGGAGAGCAAAAGTGCTCCTGCCCAAGTTCTGCCTCGAGACGGCAGCGCTCCGTCCTGAAAGTCTTCTCCTTATTTTTTCAGGGCAAATGGGCTTATATACCAGAAGATGGGCACCGGAGGCTGGCCAGGGGCCCCACAAGCCACCAGGGCGTGCCCTGGTGCCTCGTGGGCACCTGGGTGGCCCCCTCTGGTACTTCTTTTCTCCAATATTTTTTATTTATTCCAAAATAAATCTTCGTGAAATTTCAGCTCATTTGGAGATGTGCAGAATAGGTATCTTTGACATAGCTTTTTCAGGTCCAGAATTCCAGCTGCCGGCAATCTCCCTCTTTATGTAAATCTTGCATATTAAGAGAGAAAAGGCATTAGAATTGCTCCACAAAGTGTTATATTGATTAAAAACACTATAAATAACAGTAGGAAAACATGATGCAAAATGGACGTATCAGGACCTCAGGAACATGGCCCTAAACGAGCTGGCCGCGGCGGATGCTGCCCCCGCGCCCGTCCCAGCTCCCATCCCCGCGCCCGCGCCAGCGACCATCCCCGTGGCATTGACGGGCTGGTCACCGAGCACCATCGCAGAGCTGGAAGCCGCGGGCATCAGCGAGGTCCCCGCGGACCCACGCGAGCTCGTGTACGTACCAGCGCCAGCGCCCCCGCCTGTGCTCGTGCGCGCCCCAGCACCCACCGCGGCGCCGGTCCCCGTGCGCTTTCCTACACCAGCCACACACGCGCCTGCACCCGCCGCCCCCCTCAGCGTCATGGGACGCCGCCGTTGACTGCTACCTCGTAGCGCCGCGAGTCGCCGTCCCCCCGCGCCCCACCCGTCGATCGCGCGACAAACGGCTCTTGGATTTGGAAGTCCATAACATTCTGGGATGGCTTGAAGACTTGAACAACGGCGTCCCGGATGACGACAACACCGGCGCAGCACGCCGCCGCCGCCACTGCAATTAGTTTTTTTTTGTTTAATATTGTATCCCGATCGTATGAATGTAAAACCAAAGTGTCACTGAATGAAATCTATGGTTTTGATCAACTTAGCGTTTTTTCTCTGAATGTACAGACTTACGAAAGTAAAAAAAAACATCAACATCTTTCTCTGAATAAAACACTCATCACAAACGTTTCCAGACTGAACACCTGTATGCAAAGCGAGAGCTGGGTTCCTTCGCAGCTAAACCAAGGGAAAAATGTGGCGCGCAGGTTTTGTGCATCTCTTCATAGCAAACGTTTCAGATTGAACACCCGTATGCAAAGCGAGAGCTGGGTTCCTTCACAGCTAAGCCAAGGGAAAATGGGGCGCATAGGTTTTGTGCATCTCTTCATCACAAACAAATTTTGCATGATGACCCGTGTGCAATGACGTACAAACAATGTGGTAAGATTTGCATCTGTCATATTGGGTATAATTGTCATTTGTCAAAATGGAAAAATTGGCATTTCTCCATCTAGTAACATTGCCATTTGTCAATCTAGTAACATTGCCATTTGTCAACCTAGTAACACTGCCATTTGTGATCCTCAGAAAAAAACACTGCCATTTGTCAAATTTTGCAGCTAAAAATCACTAGTACTATAATTTTTGCAAATGAAATTCAGTAAGCATAGATTTCATTCATAGATTAAGCAGTCGTTCTTTATACAAATAGTTTAACTCGACAGCTGAACCGAACAAACTTTTACCCAATTGTTGCCAACCACGTACTGAAATAGCTAGTTCAACTATATATACTAGCTAAATTTAAGTATGTAGTACAGTTCAACCATATCTATAGTCAGATGAACTGAACAAAATAGCCCCTAAATACTACTACTACGGAGGGGCTTTGTACTACTTCCAGCAGCCTCTCCTCTGCCGAGCGCGCTCAGTAAGAGACCGAGGAGGAGGAGCCTACCGACGAGCTAGAGAAGCGGAATCCGGCGCCTGCCGCTGCTGCACCTTTAGCGATGCCCAGCTCGAACGCCCTCTGCCGCTCTAGACGATCCCTCTCGAAGCGGCGGGACTCCTCGTATATCTCCGCATTCCAAGCCACTGCGGCGGCTTCTGCTGCAGCCACGACGGCGGTAAGATGCTTTGCGTGCTCGACCAGGCGCTCCTCCTCCTCCCGTAGAAACTTGATGTAGCACGCGGCAAGGTCGCTGATGCTCGTGCGGGCCTCCACATCCCGCCTTCGGGCCGTGGTGGCGGATCGAGTGATGACCCCGGCGGTCGACGGTGGGGTGGCGGCCACCTCCCGCCTTCGGGCCGTGGTAGTGGAGCGGGTGATGGCCACGGCGGCCAACGGTGGGGTGGCGGTCAAGACGGCCACCACCCGCCTTCGGGCCATGGTGGCGGAGTAGGCGATGGCCCTGGCGGGCTTTGGTGGTGTGGCGGCTACGGCGGCCAACGGTGGGGTGGCGGCAACGGCTGTCGGCAAAAGCTGCCGTCGGGCAGCGGCGGCGGAGCGTGTGGCGGGTGTTGTGTGCACACCAATAGGGACGCCAAGGGCAGTACACGCCGCCGGGGACTACGCCGCCGCAGCGGTGTAGCCTCCCAGCTGGAGCTGTCCTCAGACGACGGCGGAGTGGCTGAGCGACGACGATGGACCGGTGCCATTGGTGATGGTGGGAGAAGCAGACGAGATAAACTACGGGGAGGGAGGGGAAAATGCGACGCCGACTCGCCGGCCGTGACTGTTTATGTTGCAGGCCGGTAAGCACTGGTTTTTTTTGGGATTTTGCCAAGTCGGGCGAGAAGCTTGTGCGGTATCGAGCGGGAACCTGCGCGGTTGCACGGGGACAGGCTCACCGACGATTCATTGGCGCCTCTTCGAGCTAACGTTTGGCCAAAAGAACACATGTGCGGTGCTCAAGCTTGCGCTCGAAGCCTTCTGCGGCAGTGCGGTGACAAGACGTGCGAGAGGAGGACGAAATGACACGTACACAAACGGTTAATAAAAAAATGTTTGTGATTTAATTACCTAGCACACGGCCGCTCTCTACGGAGCGTCGCGACCGATTGTTCGCCCACTGTGTGATGTGGAACGCGACGTAGTTTCACATCACGCTGCCGGCTCGCAACTGCCGGCCGGCTTGTAGATGGCCATTCCCTGCGTGTTCAACTGCTCTATGCGTGTGGTTGCTCGTGGTTGAGGCGGCTGCAGCGTGCTCTGCCCGCGTCCCTCCGCGCGCGCTGCAAGCGTTTCGGGCTGGCGCACGATCACGTACGTTCGGGGTGCCTTATGCATGCGGTTATGCTGGACGCGGCGCCACGACGCAGTTACGTGCGGCAAAAATTGCCTTGCGGACGTGCCGAGAATCCCGGCCGCCTGGCCCTCATTTATTCCCACAACCATTTACCTTCATCTCTCGCGCCCCACGACACAATAAGCACACCCACGACGACACATACAGAGAGGATATCCAGCGGCTCCAATGGCGCACCCGGCTCCAATGGCGCTCCCAGCGGCTGACAACGACGACGACGGGCGGCAGTTCACCACGCCTCACGTAGTGGACACCCACGTGAGGGGGAAGGACCTCTCGGTGGTGTACACCAATGAGCCGGTCTCGGTGGAGAGCTCCATCCACACTATGGAGCAGTTGCTTGCTGAGGACGAGTACCAAGTGGTCGGCTTCGACCTCGAGTTCATCGGCGGTCATGCCAGGTATGATCAGAAGGTTGCTGTCGCCCAGTTGTGTGTGCGCCATCACATCCTCGTCTACCACTACTCCCTGGCCACAAGGCCTTGCAAGCGTTTCGCCAGGTTTATCAACAGCCCTGACTACAGGTTCGCTACGGTGGACACCGTGAACGATCTAAAGGTGCTCGAGACTACGGGCTTGGCCTGCCAGAATCTTGTCGACATCCAAGGCCAGTACAGGGTCTGGGGCAGAAGGAAGGAGAAGGACTCCCTGGTTGACCTAGCCGTGGCCATCATCGACCCCTACTATAGAGGCATGAAAGATGAGTGCAAAAAGAACAAGGATGCCTGGCACGAGGCCTGGGTGCGGAGACTGGATGAAGAACACGTCAAGTACGCGGCCAAGGACGCGTACACAAGCTACGAGATGTACAGGCGGATCGTTAACATGAGGGAGTGCCTCCTTCATGTGGACGACGATGGATCAAGCCACAAGTAGAGTAGTGGCGGCAGCGTCACAAGAAGTAGATGATTAGATGATCGTTTCTCCTAGTTTAGAATGCATGTAATTGTTTATTGAGGTGTGTGCGAATGTTTTGTATAGTCACCTATGTAATTGGATGTTTAATTTGGTTATATATGTTGTTCTTCTATAGACTGAGCAAATTACATCGCAGACGGACTAAAGTAGGGAACCCGTCGGTGATGATTTCATCAATCGCTGACAATTGTATACCAGCAAGCGTTTGCCCACAACACACACGGGTTATTAGCAGGAATTGTTCGTGTTGTTAACCGTCTTCCCACACATTTCGGATTACTGACCTGTTTGCCGTGTATCACACACATCTAGTTAAGTTGAACCATTTCTGTTGTGTTGGGCAATTGCAAACAGTTCATCCGAGTGAACCGCATGCTATCGCACACACCTTGATCTGCCTGACCGTTTCTGTTGTGTTGCGTAATCACAAACAGTTCATCCGAGTGAAATGTATGCCGTGTATCGCACACACCACGAACTGGCTGACCGTGTTTGTTGTTCTGGCTTATCGCAAACAGTTTATATGGATCAATTGTATGCCACGTATCGCACACGCGTCTCTAATCTGAATCATTTTTTATGTCTCCAGCATCACAAACAGTTCATCTTATTGGCGACGGTTTTTTTACGACACCGTTTGCGATTCATGCATCGCACACAGTTTGGTCGCGGGGTCTCTGATTCATGTGTCGCGTTAGCGGTCGCCTGCAGTAGTGGAAGTAGGCGATCTCCCGACCCGTACAAACTTCTTTGCTTCTTCACAAACTTGAAGACTTCCAAGCACACCTAGCCGATCTAGGAGGCACTGATGAGTCCAAATTTTGTGTTAATTCGCATGTCTTATTTTGTTTCGTAGTGTTAGGATTCTTCGGATTTTACCGCGTGTGCGCACCTCTTTTATCTGTTTTCGCCCGGATGCCACTTACGGAAGCGTTTGAAAGTTTAAGGAA
Organism: Elymus sibiricus; assembly: GCA_039707655.1. Classification (NCBI taxonomy): domain Eukaryota; kingdom Viridiplantae; phylum Streptophyta; class Magnoliopsida; order Poales; family Poaceae; genus Elymus; species Elymus sibiricus. Next base: position 347,269,959 of record CM077668.1, read on the forward strand.
AGAACATCAAGATATGATGATAATATCACGTCAATTGCGTGATATAATATTACCATAAAAGAATAAATCATATGGGAGAAGAGAGAGGTCTCGCGGGGGAGTCCAGAGCACTTGATGGCGCTTGGTACGAGCACGCGCAGCCCTACTGATGGCCTGCAAGTGCACAGGGTTTAGTTGTAGCCTTTTCGAAGTAAGAGTATCGATCCCACAGGGAGCACAGAAATTAAGCGTTGCCTCTTGTAGTGAATTATGGATTTGTGCCTGCAAGTAATTGTAGACTCTAGGCAAAGTTAGGGCGGAAATAAATAATTGTTTTGGTGAAGAGCAAACTGAAAGTAAATAACATTAAAAGTAATGAAACAGTAGCACGAGTAACAAGTGGAACCGACACAAGAGTAATGCGTTCTCTGGGAGTCCAGAATTCCCATTGGTATGTTTCTAACGTAACCTATGCATCTACATAATATAGTCTAGATACTTAAGACACTCTTGATGATTACGCTGGGCGGAGATGGGTACAGAACACGTTCTACTCTAGGTATACTCGTGCCACGCACGCCACTACCGTAGTCTCCCCCCTATAGGTTACAACTATGGCAATTAAGGATTTCCCCGTGGACGCGGCCTCTCTTATGGTTCTCCGTAATTCCCCTATCAATTGCAAAAGCTAGGAGTAAAGGCTTTTACTGTCACCTCGAATTACCTTCACGTCCTAACCTTTACAACGACAGTGATACACTTCGTGGACTTTTGGCGATAATGCTGAGTGGGGCCCCTTCACAACATTCACAAAGTTTATTAAACTAAACATTCAACAGAGGATCTCATATCCAATATGACGTTTCAAATCCTATACATACCAAGGTTCATCCATATTCCCGAGAACTAGGGGGGGTCTACTCACACATGGAGACAACAAGCATCATGGGAGTGGTAATGGTAAACATGGATGAATCACACAAGTAACACACAAGATGATCCACTAGGGTTCCTGATGTTACAATGAGATGGATATGAATGCGGATGATGATGATGACGACAGTGGTGATGATGTTGATGTCTCCTTGCATGTGGTGGTGAAGATGGTGATCTCCTCCTTGTCAATCCCTCCTCCGGATGACTCTAGAGGCTAGGGTTCTGCCTCCTGGATGCGTTTCTGGTGCGTATATTCGTCGAATCCCCGATCTGACTTCACGGGGTAAAAGTAGTGGATGAGCAGCGGCATTGCGCTTCATACGACCGCGCATACGAGTAGGCGCGCTCATATTCTAGGTCGTCTTTTGCTCTAGAACCACCGTGTGGACTTATCCTTTGTCCCTTTGCTTCATTCTGTTTATAGTAGTCAATTATCACATTAAATAACGTGATTCCACCATAATTTCTCAGGATTCCTTCCATAGGTCTTAATTTACGCCAAAGACGTTACATGAGGAATACCAACAAAAAGTAGTGCACAAACGAGATAAAATCCGCAAAGCCTACCATGTAGGCACACAATAACTGTGAAAATCATCAGATATTTTGGACTCATCACGTAACACCGGTCGTATCGCACGCCGCCGCCACTGCCTAGTCCAATATTTCACCCTCGTGCAATCAGATTGGGGATCAGACGTCCAGAGCCACCAAAAACTCGTCCATAACGAAGAACCCTAGCCTCCAGAAGGATTTCAGAGGGGAATTGGTAGAGGGGCTCTCATACGTCTCCAATGTATCTGTAATTTTTGATTGTCATGCTATTATATTATCAATTCTATATACTTTATAAGCAATTTTATATCATTTTTGGGAACTAACCTATTAACCTAGTGCCTAGTTCCAGTTGCTGTTTTCTGCTTCTTTTTGGTTTTACAGAAAGTCTATACCAAACGGAGTCCAAACACGACGAATTTTTTTGATGATTTTTTATGGACAAAAGGGACCCTAAAAGCTTTGGGAGGAGATGAGACATGAAACGAGGAGACGACAAGACAACATGGTGCACCCTAGGGGGGTAGGCGTGCCCTGATGTCTTGTGGGCCCCTCATGGCTCCGTCTGACCTAATTCCAACGCTATAAATTCTCTAATATTGGGAAACCCCTAGAAGCACCACCGAAACAATTTTTTCGCCACCGAAAGTCTCTGTTCTTCTGCGATCCCATCTGGAGGCCTTCGCTAGTACTCTGCAGGAGGGGGAATCGATCACGGAGGGCTTCTACATCAACCTTGCTGCACCTCCGATGATGTGTGAGTAGTTCCCACATGACCTATGGGTCCATAGTGATTAGCTAGATGGATTTCTCTCTCTCTCTCTCTCTCTCTCTCTCTCTCTCTCTCTTTGATCTTCAATACAATGTTCTCCTCAGAGTTCTATTCGATGTAATCTTCTTTTGTGGTGCATTTGTTGGGATCCGATGAATTGTGGGTTTATGATCAGATTATTCATTGAAAGTAATTGAGTCTTGTTTGAACTTTATTATGTGTGATTGTTATAGCTATGTAATGCTCTCCGATCTATCCGTTTGGTTTGGCCAACTAGATTGATTTATCTTCAGGCGGGAGTGGTGCATAGTAGTAGGTTCAATCTTGCGGTGTCCTCGCCCGGTGACAGAAGGGGTAGCGAGGCATGTATTTGTATTGTTGCTACTAAGGAGAAAATGATGGGGTTTAATCATATTGCTTGGTTTTATTCTATCTACATTATGTCATCATACTTCATGCATTACTCTGTTTGTCATGAACTTAATACGTAGAGAGGCAAGCATAGAAGCGCTCTCGAAGTGGAGTAATAGTAGTAGATGCAGGCAGGAGTCGGTCTACTTTCCACGGACGTAATGCCTATGTACATGATCATGCCATGAATAACGTCATAACTATGCGCTTTTTTATCAACTGCCCAACAGTAATTTGTCTACCCACCATATGCTATGTTTATGAGAGAGATGCCTCTAGTGAAAACTATGGCCCCCGGGTCTATTTTAATCATATTACAAAAACCAAAAATACCTTGCTGCAATTTATTTACTTTTATTTTACTTTGTAATTTATCTATCTACTACTATCAGATTTAATCCTTGCAATTAACGAGTACAAGGGGATTGACAACCCTCTTGCCTGCGTTGGGTGCAAGTATTTGCTCTTGTGTGTGTAGGTACTGTCGACGGTTGTTTGCGTGGTTCTCCTATTGGTTCGATAACCTTGGTTCTCTATTGATGGAAATACTTATCCGCTACTATATTGCTTTACCCTTCCTCTTTGAGGAAAATCCCAACGCAGCTCACAAGTAGCAGAAAGAATTTCTGGCGCCGTTGCCGGGAAAATATCATCAAACAACTCAAGGTCCCTACCTTCACATTATCATTTACCTGTTCTACTTTTTATTTGCTTCTATTAGTCTCGTAAAAAAATAAAAAACACAAAATATTTTATTTTGCTTGCTTGCTTGAAGTTGCTATCATGTCTGAGTTTGAGAAAGTCAACGATACTCCCGCCACTAGTGCGGAACCTTTTGATCATCAAGCTATACTGTTAAATCTTATGAAAAATGAAAATACTAAAAGAAACTTTGATAAAGTTACTAATAAAGAAACACTTGACAATCTTGCCGATGATGATCCTAATCATAAAGAAGAAACCACTATTATGCATTCAAAAAGATTCCGTATAGGTAGTGGTAATATTATTGGGAAGGGTATTATCCAATATTTCTTTACTTGTGTTGGCTAGCTACCTATGATAGGGGGATCAATTCTTGCTAGAACCACTAGTCTCGCGGATGCCATATCTTTGCTTATAGTTGAATTGGAGAGACAATTTGTGCACATGCATCCTTCTATACAATGGATATTTCTAGAATTTTCCAATATTCATGATCCTTCTGTCAAGCGTATAGCTACTATATTTCTAGTCCATGAATTTAGCCACATTATGAAAGAGGCAAGAGAGATATTTGCTTATTATAAGATAAGTAGTGAGTGCCCTCCTATAGAAGAAATTCTTTATGATCAAGAAGAAATAAGGAAATTAAAATCCACGGACTCTTACAATGAGAACCTTAGAAAAAAGGTGCCCTCACCTATCTTGATTGATAAAATTTCCGAACATAATGATCAATTTGCTATAGGAAATACTAGACTAGGTTGTGTGCTTAAGGAGAGGCTACGATAATATCTTTACAGAAATTTGTACAACAAAGAAATAGCTATCACCTATAAAGGGCCAAAGGAAGAACCTCCTCCTCCTCCTAAGCTTGATCTCACGGATCCGGATCCTATAAAATTTAGCCCTTTTAATTATTTTTGCCTAACCATTAGGAAGCTTGCAGCTGAGCGAAGGGAGTATGAGATGAACATGAATGATCTCCCTTATGGTTATGATAATACTTGAAACTATGCATTATGCCTAGCTAGGGGCATAAAACAATAACGCTTGTTGGGAGGCAACCCAATATTTATATTTATTATAATTTTTATTTTTCTTGAGTCACATGCTCATTGCTACTATAATGATTGTGTTTTTATCTTTTAATTAGTGTTTGTTCCAAGTAATGCCTTTGGAATGATTTAGATGATAGTATAATTGATGCTGTTCGAAAATAGAAAGTTTTGCACCCAGTGCTGGAATTTCTATTCTGTACTGGTACGTGATAAAATTCTGAATTTTTTCCAAAGTATTGGGATACAAATTTTTTACTTCGTCCTAATTTTTCAATTTTTTTGGAGTTATAGAAGTATGACTTTAATTCAGATCATTACAGACTGTTCTCTTTTAGATAGATTCTGTTTTTTATTGCATAGTGTGCTTATTTTAATGATGCTATGGATTATATCGGGGGGTATAGGTCATGGAGAAGTTAGAATACAGTAGATATTATGCAAGAATAATTATGAATGGGTCTATAACAGTACATCAGTTTATGGTTTACCGATTATACTAATGGATCTCACGAGGTTTTGTTGAGTTTTGTGTCCTGAAGTTTTCAAGTTTTGGGTGAGTTTACAATGGACAACGGAATAAGGAGCGGCAAGACCCTAAGCTTGGGGATGCCCAAGGCACCCCAAGGTAATATTCAAGGAAGACCCAAGCGTCTAAGTTTGGGGATGCCCCGGATGGCATCCCCTCTTTCGTCCACAATTCATCGGTATGTTTACTTGGAGCTATATTTTTATTCATCACATGATATGAGTTTTATTTGGAGCATCTTGTGCCATAGTTTTATTTTTATTTTTAGTTTGCCACAATCATTGTTTGCTGGACACACCTTTTGAGAGAGACACACATTCATCATGATTTGTTAGAATACTCTATGTGCTTCACTTATATCTTTTGAGCTAGGCAGTTGCTCATATGCTTCACTTATATCTTTAGAGCACGGCGGTGATGATATTTTAAAGAAATGATCTGCACTCTCATGCTTCACTTATATCTTTTTGAGAGTCTTAAATAGGAAGTGGTAATATGCACTGGTTATAGGACTAGTTCAAGAATGATAGGTATATAAGATTGATATAATAAAAACTTCCATGTAGATCACTGAATACGGAATGCATGGTTTAATTACATTGATGTAGTAATATGAAAGGGTGTTGGTTCATGGTCATTGGTTAGTAAAAATATCGATATTAAAGCTTGTTATGTATTACTCATTTAAGTGTCCATCATGGCATGGTGGGGATGTTGGAGCATTTTTATTCCTCAATGAAATCCTTTGTGTTGTTTGAATCGGGGGTGCGCGATGGTTAACTCCTACCAACCTCCTCCCTAGGGGCATATGAGTAGTACTTTGCTTCGAGGGCTAATAAAACTTTCACAATAAGTATATGAGTTCTTTATGACTAATGTGAGTTCATGGACTAACACAACACTCCCACCTATCCACATATTGCTAGCCTCTTTGATACCATGCATTGCCCTTTCTCACCTCGAGAGTTGGTGCAAACTTCGCCGGTGCATCCAAATCCCGTGATATGATACGCTCTATCACACATAAGCCTCATTATATCCTTCCTCAAAACAGACATCATACCTACCTATCATGGCAATTCCATAGCCATTCCTAGATATATTGCCATGCAACTTCCACAGTTACTTCCACATGACATGTGCGTTCATCATCATATTGCTTTGCATGATCATATAGAGCTGACATGATATTTGTGGCAAAGACACCGTTCATCATTGTTATATATGCTACACTAGATCATTGCACATCCTGGTACACTACCAGAGGCATTCATATAGAGTCATATTGTTTTAGTTTATCGAGTTGAAAGTAAATAAAAGTGTGATGATCATCATTATTAGAGCATTGTCCTAGTGAAGTAAAGAATGATGGAGACTGACGAGTCCTCCAAAAAGTGGGGATGAGGTTCATGATATTGTTCTTAAAAAATGAGAGAAAAAGAGAGAAGGGACAATGCTACTATCCTTTTTACCACACTTGTGCTTCAAAGTAGCACCATGTTCTTCATATAGAGAGTCTCCAGATTTGTCACTTTCATATACTAGTGAGAATTATTACATTATTAGAACTTGCCTTGTATATTCCGATGACGGGCTTCCTCAAAATGCCCGAGGTCTTCATGAGCAAGCAAGTTGAATGCACACCCACTTAGTGTCAGTTGAGCTTTCATACACTTATAGCTCTAGTGCATCCGTTGCATGGCAATCCCTACTCCTCACATCGATATCGATTGAAAGGCCTCTCCATTGCCCAACGATCCGCTGAGTTGATGCGATACTTTCTCCACTTTTGTCTTCCCTTATATCCTGCCACCATATTCTATTCCACCCATAGTGCTAAGTCCATGATTCACGCTTATATATTGAGTGAATTTAAAAATGTTGAAGCGCATGAAAAAGTATGACACAATTGCTTGGTCTGACACCGGGGTGCTCATGATTTGTACTTATGTTAGGAAGACGGAGTCATGCCATGCTTACATAATTCAATGAGTAGGGATAACATTCATTAAGCATCGTATATTTTGAGAAGTAATGATTATGTTCAAGTATGCATGTATATTATTATGTTGATGTCAATTACTTCATCATTTCTCAATATTCATACCGTAAAAAGATTACATGATAAACATGCTAGGTAGCATTCAACATCAATTTTTTTGTATTTATCATTTACCTACTAGGGGACGAGCAGGAATTAAGCTTGGGGATGCTGATACGTCTCCAACATATCTATAATTTTTGATTGTTTCATGCTATTATATTATCAATTCTATATAATTTATATGCAATTTTAGATCATTTTTGGGAACTAACCTATTAACCTAGTGCCTAGTGCCAATTGCTGTTTTCTGCTTGTTTTTGGTTTCACAGAAAAATCTATACCAAACGGAGTCCAAACACGATGAAACTCTTTGACGAATTTTTTCTGGACAAAAGGGACCCTAGAAGCTTCAGGAGGAGACCAGACGTGAAACGAGGAGATGGCGAGACAACAGGGCGCGCCCCAGGGGGGTAGGCGCGCCCTGTTGTCTTGTGGGCCCCTCGTGGCTCCGTCTGACCTAATTCCAGCGCTTTAAATTCTCTAATGTTGGGAAACCCCCAGATGCACCACCGAAACAATCTTTCCACCTCCACAAGTCTCTGTTCTTCCGTGATCCCATCTGGAGGCCTTCGCCGGTACTCTGCCGGAGGGGGAATCGATCACGAAGGGCTTCTACATCAACCTTGCTGCACCTCCGATGATGTGTGAGTAGTTCCCATAGGACCTATGGGTCCATAGTGATTAGCTAGATGGCTTTCTCTCTCTCTCTCTCTTTGATCTTCAATACAATGTTTACTCAGAGTTTTATTCGATGTAATCTTCTTTTGTGGTGCGTTTGTTGGGATCCGATGAATTGTGGGTTTATGATCAGATTATTCATTGAAAGTAATTGAGTATTTTCCGAACTTTATTATGTGTGATTGTTATAGCTATGTAATGCTCTCCGATCTATCCGTTTGGTTTGGCCAACTAGATTGATTTATCTTCAGCGGGAGTGGTGCATAGTAATAGGTTCAATCTTGCAGTGTCCTCACCCAGTGGCAGAAGGGGTAGCGAGGCACGTATTTGTATTGTTGCTACTAAGGAGAAAACGATGGGGTTTAATCATATTGCTTGGTTTTATTCTGTCTACATTATGTCATCATACTTCATGCATTACTCTGTTTGTCATGAACTTAATACGTAGAGAGGCAAGCATAGAAGCGCTCTCGAAGTGGAGTAATAGTAGTAGATGCAGGCAGGAGTCGGTCTACTTGTCACGGACATAATGCCTATGTACATGATCATGCCATGAATAACGTCATAACTATGCGCTTTTCTATCAATTGCCCAACAGTATTTTGTCTACCCACTGTTTGCTATGTTTATGAGAGAGATGCCTCTAGTGAAAACTATGGCCCCCGGGTCTATTTTAATCATATTACAAAAACCAAAAATACCTTGCTGCAATTTATTTACTTTTATTTTACTTCGCAATTTATCTATCTACTACTATCAGATTTAATCCTTGCAATTAACGAGTACAAGGGGATTGACAACCCTCTTGCCCGCGTTGGGTGAAGTATTTGCTCTTGTGTGTGCAGGTACTGTTGACGGTTGTTTGTGTGGTTCTCCTATTGGTTCGATAACCTTGGTTCTCTACTGAGGGAAATACTTATCCGCTACTATATTGCTTCACCCTTCCTCTTTGGGGAGAATCCCAACGCAGCTCACAAGTAGCAGGCTCCGCCACCTCATCATCCCATCGAGGAGACATCATCACCATCCGTCTACGTCATCACCATCCCATCTCCATATCTTTGTAATACATTAGTCTGTGTAGATCCATTTTTGTATTACTTTGGCACCTCATCCATGTTTACCATGATTTAATCCGTGATGCTTATGATCTCGATGTGTGAGTAATTTAGTTCTCAAGGATATAGAGAAACTCTAGTATGTTTAGGAATTGAATGTTGATATGATTTGAAACTCACTTTATATGTTTATGTTAATGATCTTCTCGATGTTGTGTGAAGTCGACCATCTAACATATGACACTTTACGAGAGGTCATTAATATTGCATTCATGTTAATTTTATTTCTTATTTTCCTTGAATTATTAGTTCTATCCAAGATCATCTTTACACAATAATTTCTTGAACCATGTAAAATTCGCTCTTACCGAGCCCTCACTTAAAAATAGAAACGAACCACCCCCACATCGCTAGGGGCGAAAATCTCGCACGACCCTCGTTCCTCCACTCCCTCCCCTCATCTCGCCGCCACCGGAGGCGCCGGTAGGCGACGCATGGCGGGCTCCGGTGACAGCGGTGGGGCACTTCATCGGCTGTAGCTGGGAGGCTGGGATAGCCTAGCTCTGCCGCGTGATTGGGGCAGCGGCTCGAGTTTCCTGGCCAGCTGGGTATGCATCATTTGTGGCTGAGCGTAACATGTCCGGCAGGCACGGCAGCCGCGCTGGGTGAACAGTGGGCTCGGGCTGCTGGTCTGGTGGGTCCTCCGCCTAGATCTGGCGCTCTTGTGTCCGCCGACCCAGCGATGGCTTGTCCGCAGCAGTAGGGCGCATGGCGGCGGACTGGATTTTTTTTGAGAAAATCTTGCCTTCTTTATTCATTCAACATAATGTTCATAGGTACACGAGTTGGGTCATGAGGATTACCCAACCACACATGCTGACATTCCTCCCTATGCCTAAATTACAAGCGAATTTGGCCTCAAAATTGTGGTTCCTACGTTCAAAGATGAACTTACAAGAATGAAAACTACGCATATAGACTGATATTTCATGTATGATTGCTGAATGAGCACCTCCCGTTCCATGCTTGATATCATTGACTACCGCCTGACAATCTGAAGCTACCAGGATGTTTTGAGCATTCAGATCCTCTGCTAGCGCCAACGCTTCTTTGCAGTCATATGCTTCCAGCACCACCGGATCCCAGAAAAACTCCATTGTGGTCTCGGCAAACGACTGCAGGTGCACCACCACGTTTGTGATGAGCCACCGCTCCATCTACATTGAATTTCATTACATTTGGCTGAGATGGGATCCACCACTGGCTCGTTGCTTCAGTTGACACTGTTGGTCGAGGCACATCTTTCCCCAGGATATTGAGCTCATTCATATAGGAGTTGACAAACCCCATGGTTTGTTGTGGACTTTGAAAAACCGCCTCATGAATAGCTTTGCGTCTCGCATACCATATGGACCACAGGGTCACCGTCAATGCTGTGAAACTATCCTGGCTTAGTGTGTCATAAAGATCGAACAACCAACTCTTCACTCTGGGCTTAGTATTTCCTGTGATTTTCATCACCAGGTCTTCATCTGCTAATGCCCAAGTGCAGCGGGCCATCATACATGACAAAAGAGCATGTCTCCAAGAATCTTCCCTCTCGCACAGTGGACAAGTCTTGGCTTGTGCCATGTTCCTCCTATGCAAAACATCAGTAGTGGGAATAGAATGACGAGCCAGCCTCCATAGAAAAATTCTCACCTTCGATGGCACAGGGATTTTCCATAGCAACGACCACGCTTTCTGCTCCAGCATGTTCTCAGAGCCACCGCTTCTCCCATCGAGCCAACTTTCTCTTTGGATTTTAGTTCTGACTAAGAATTTGTAAGCCGAGCTGACAGTAAACCTCCCTTTCCTGTCCGGGTGCCGTGCCCAACAGTCCTCAATATTTCTTGTGCAAACCGAAATTTTTAAGATCTCATCTGCATCCGTGGGAAGGAATACCGCTCTGATCAGTCCTTCATTCCACGTTGCCGTGGCAGCAATCAATAACTCAGACACCATAGTTGGTGGGTTCGATATTAATGAGACTATAGGGCGAAGCGATGAGTTTTTGGGGATCCAGTTGTCATCCCAGATGTTCGTGCTTTGACCATTGCCTATCCTCCTTATGGCACCTTGCTTCATTAAGTCTCTCCCTTCTAATATCGCACGCCACACTTGAGATGGACGTGATCCAAGTTCAGCATTGAAGATGTTTCCATTTGGGAAATAAGATGCCTTTAGAATCCTGGTACTCAGAGAAGTGGGTTCTTGTAGAATCCTCCAAGCCTGCCTAGCTAGCAAAGTTAGGTTAAAAAGTTCTAGGTCTCTGAAACCCAGTCCCCCCAGGTATTTCGGTCTTGTCATTACTTCCCAAGACACCCAAGCAGGTTTTCGCTCTCCCTGTTTGCAACCCCACCAAAACTTTCGAATCATGGAATTGACATGATGACACAGCCCCCTTGGTAACTTAAAACAAGACATAGAGTAGACCAGTATCACTTGAGCAACTGACTTGATGAGTACTTCCTTGCCGCCAGCTGACAGACATTTGCCCATCCATCCCTTCACTTTCTCCCAGACACGGTCACTCAAATACTTGAAAGTACCACTCTTGGAGTGACCCACGTCTGTAGGCATTCCCAAATAACGATCACTCAGGGACTCGTTAGGGACATGCAAATTTCTCTTCACCGCATCTCTGACAATCTGAGGGCAGCCCTTGGTAAAGAAAATAGATGGCTTGTGCCTGTTAATTCTTTGTCCCGAAGCCATGCAATATGTATCCAATAGGTTTGATACCTCCTCCGCTCCATTTACGCTTGCTCTGAAAAATAGCAGGCTATCATCCGCGAATAAAAGATGGTTTACCGCTGGTGCCGACGGTGCCACCTTAATGCCGCAAAGCTGGGATGACTGATTCTGAGACTTTAATAGGCACGAAAGGCCCTCTACTGCCAACAAAAACAAGTATGGAGAGATAGGATCTCCCTATCGAATACCCCATGTGGGTTTGAACTCCTCCAATTTAGTACCATTGAAGAGGATAGAAAATGAAACTGAGCTCACCATATTCATGATCACAGATACCCATGGTGCTGCAAAGCCAAGTTTCTCCATGATAGCTTTGAGATAACTCCACTCCACTCGATCATAAGCTTTCATCATATTGAGCTTGAGGGCACAAAAACTGTTATTTTTTGATCTATTCCTCTTCATGAAATGCAAACATTCATACGCTGAGATAATATTATCTGTGATTAGCCTTCCTGGAACAAAAGCCGACCGTTCCTCTGAAATAATATCAGGGAGGATCACCTTCAACCTATTTGCAAGAACCTTCGAAGCAATCTTATAGAAAATGTTACACAAGCTTATAGGCCTAAACTGTGCAAGTAAAGTAGGGTTTGATACCTTGGGAATCAGAACAACCATAGTATCGTTAATGCAAGATGGGTCCTCTTCACCCCGTACAATAGCTAAAACCGCTTTGGTAACGGTAGCACCACAAATATCCCAATGTCTCTGGAAGAAGTGAGCTGGAAACCCATCCGGCCCAGGTGCCTTGGTGGGGAACATTTGAAACAGTGCTGTTTTTACCTCTTCTTCCTTGTAAGGGGCCATCAACATATCATTCATCTCACCTGTCACCTTAGCAGGCACATGAGCAAGCACATCCTCCAAACCCTGTACCCCCTCTGAAGTATAGAGTGTTTTATAAAATTCCAGCGCCAATTGTTGCATCTCCGTTGGGTCATCCGTTATTTGACCATCCGGCCTCTGTAAGGAATTTATCAAATTTTTCCTTCGACACATTGATGCTCGGAGATGAAAAAAATGTGTGTTGCGATCCCCCGCCGAGAGCCATTCAACGTGGGACCTCTGTCGCCACATGAGCTCCTCACGCATGTATAACTCAATGAGTCTATCATTTATTTTAATTTCCTCATGGTTCGGTCCTGTTCTTGGCACCACGCTGCGGAGTCTCTCCAACTGTTTTTTTAGTTTATGGATTTCGCCACGTACGCTACCGAAGGTGGTCCTGCTCCACTCACCCATGTTGCTTGCCATAGCTGCCAACTTCTCTTGGACTCCACTGGCCATCGGGTTCTGACCGTTTAGTTCCCATGCAGAACGAACAGTCTGTTTAAGATCTTCGTGGGTATCCCACATAACCTCATAGCGGAAGCGTCTCTCTACTATCCTGTTGACAGTAGCATCCAGACGAAGCAAAATTGGGGAGTGGTCCGATGTCGCAGCAGTGAGGTGTTCTAGTGCTGCATGAGGGAATTGATCACACCAAGCAATAGACCCCAGTGCCCTATCTAGCCGTACTCTTGTGAAAGAGCCACTAGCTACCTTTTTTTCGAAGGTCCATCTTGTTCCTTGGTAACCAAGATCCATCAGGCCGCATACATCGACCGCTTCACGAAATCCTTGTATCTGAGCCTGGTTTCTGTTGCCTATACCTTCGTGCTCATCATATCTCAAAACCTCATTGAAGTCTCCTAAGCAAACCCACGGGAGGTCATGGAATGCCGCCAGGTTCTTCAATGTGTCCCAAGTAGCTTGATGGAGATGAGTCTGAGCCTCGCCGTAAAAGCATGTTAGCCTCCACGGTGTTTCTCCTATAGCACTTATTTTTACTTCAATATGATACCTCGAGTAACCCAAATTCTCCACTTTTATTTCATTATTCCAGTACATAGCTAGCCCACCACTCCTACCGGTGGGATCCCGTTGCGGCGCACAGCCCCATTGACGAGGCGCTCTTCCGCATGGGGGGCTGGTTGGTGTCCTCCGGCTAGGTTAGATCCATAGGTTTTTGGCCTGATCTGGTCCTCTGTCGACCCGAGGCCCAGCAGAGGTTCCGAATGTGGCTAGGATTGGCCAGGTCCAGAAAAACCGAACCGGTAGCTCTATGCTGAGAGGTGGACCGTGGCGGTGTCGTGCTGGACTACCACACGAGTGGTGACCGGTCGATGACACTACGGTTCATGCCTTGGTGGTCGTGATTTAAATCTGATTGGCCAAGTGGGGGTAACCACATGCCATGCTACAGCGACCTCCTACGGCTCCACGACAGCGATGGTCACCGAAGGATCTTCAGGAGTGTTCATCCAAGATCCAGTGGTTGATTTCAGCAGCGGTGAGATGCAAATTATGAACGATGGCTCGACGCAGAGTGATGGTTGTTTAGTGGTGGCGGTCGCATCGCATGGAACTGCTGGAATCATGGAAAAGTGATGGCGCTAACACTTGAGTGACTTTGATGGTGGTGCTACTCGAGCACCCGGTCACGAGCTCCGGGGTGAAAGCCTAGGTCTGACCCGAGATGGTTATACCTAGCAATGGCGATGTTCTTACGTTGTTACCTTGTTGAAGGCACTGCTTAGATATGTTCGGATTGATTCTTCAAGGTGAAAGCGTAGATTCTGGCCTTCGTGGTTGGATCCAGTGACGGCGACGCTTGAGTGTTGCTCCCTTGTTAAAGGCGTTGCTGCTGAAGAACCTCGTCGTCTCTCTGATGTCATGAGATGGTTCATGCGGATATGATCATTGTTGTAGTTTGCCGATCACGGATCTGATCGCTTTGGATTTTTTTTCCTTGCCTACGCATAGGGTCTTATATGACTTTGCTATTTGTCGGCGTGTTTTTGTGTGCGTGTGTTGGTGTTGGCTGTGTGCATCCTACCTATGCAGAGGCCAGATGTGTGCTCTTTAGGTTTGTATCCTCTTGATGCTTCTTTTTGAGCCAATAAAATCCACGTTTTATCGGACTGAGCCCTCACTTGATGGCTGCCATCTTTGCACAATGGATATGTTCGGTGGCCTATTCTTACCGTTATGTACTCCCAAAAATTCCACAAAGTGCTTCTCCACCAGCACCAGGTGGCACACTTCTGTGGTTGTGCGAAGCTTCTCACCCGCGTTTGCCTTATTCATTGTGCTCCACCAGTCCCAGAGTAGCAGGAAAATCCTATTTTGCACATCAGCCGCAATATTTTCGAGTCGACGAGTCGTTCTGGGATAGCGACTCTTGACTAGTCGTGACTAGTCAAGACTCATGGTCGACCAGTCGACATGAGTTAAGCAATAGGTACAATAAAATTACCATAGTATATACTTATTAATAGTCTGTAATACAAACCCGTGTCTTTCCAAGCAATGTCCAGGGCCTTCCTCTTCTCCATGATCCAGCAGCCTACAAGACATTAAAACCAATCAGATTTGCATAAGAAAGTAAGAAACTAAGATTGAAGTTCAACACTCCAATAGTCCAGCCCAATGATCAAATATCAAACATAGCACGAATAGGGTCACGTAAGCTAGGATAGGTTTGGATCGGGGGGGGGGGGGAACAAGGGCGATCTAGGTTCCACGGGGGGATTGGGCAAGCAAATAGAAAAAAATATGACAAACGGGGCCAACTTTTAGTCGTTCAACTAAAAAAGTTGGACTAGTCGAGACTAGTTGCTTGACCTCGCCAATTAGTCGAGTCGACATGTTGAGTCGACTGGCGAGGATATGTACCTAGGGTAGGGTATTAGGCCTGTCCTACATACCCCACCTAAGGACACCACATTGGAGAACTACAAGACTACAAGACTACAAGAGAGATTCCGACTGAACTAGCCATGGCATATGGGTCACTCGACATATGTTCACTCGGAAGACCCCCCCTACACTCGACAGTAAACTCTCACTCGGAGCGGTCGCCAATCACTCGACTGCAGAAGACCGGGAGTCTCCCCAGGGAGGCCAACGGGCAGGCGTTACGCTCGCCGCCTTAACTGGCATTTATTGTATACGTTACCAGTAACGTCCCCCTTTACTCCCCACAATCAATCCCTTAGATGCCGGACGTTTATGAGGGGCAGCGCACTCTATATAAGCCACCCCTCCCCACTGGCACAAGGGTTCGCAATCCTTTGTAAACACAACGCACGTATCACTCGACAGAGTAAGCTCCCCTGAGCACCTGAGACGTAGGGCTGTTATCACTTCCGAGTGAGGCCTGAACTCATACATCTGTGTGTACACCCTCGCCGTAGCTAGGACTCTGCCCTCTCCTTTCGTACCCCTACCATCTACTGTCAGGCACGTTCCCACGACAGTTGGCGCCCACCGTGGGACAGGCGTCTAAGCGACTTCCGGCGAGGTTGCAGTTTTTCATCTTCACCATGTCTCCCGACGGCGGTTTGATCCTGGGCTGCGAGATCCGTTTCGGTGCGTTCACCTTCATCGCCGACGACTCCGCATGGCTCCAGGAAGCCCCTCTCGACGTTGAGGCTCTCCCCGTCTGTGGGGCGACGCACTTCAGCGCGAGTTCATGCGGCGTTCTCCTTCGTCAGCCGTCGACCCCGTACATGTCGGCTCCAGCGTCGTTCATTCTCCCCGCTGTTCGTCGCCGCAAGCGATCCGGTCGTTCGCGGCTCCAGCGATTGGTGAGGCACGCGGCGGCGCACCAGGCGTCGACTCCGCAGATCGCGGCTGTCGAGCCCGCCGAGGAACTTCACGGCGCGTTCGACTCGGCATCAGATTCATCCGAGCTCCCTTCCGAGTGCGAGAGCTGCGATCCTGCAGCAGAAGTTTTCATGGCGGGTTCTCATCAGAGCCCACCCGGCTATGGCCGTGGCGGCCGCGAGCGTGGCGGCCTGTCGAATGATCAGCAGCACAGGGATGAGGAGGTCCTCCAAACCCCCATCGTCGGCACGACTGCAGAAGCCCAGGCTCTGGAGGCTGCGCGTCTCGCCACCTTGGCAGAGCGCACGCGCCTCGAGGAGATGCAGAGGTCACTCGACGAGCGCACTCGACAGCGCCGCGAGCGTCAGTTGTTCCCTCCAGTCGACGACAATCGTCAGGTATACCGTACTCCGATCCAGAATGTTGCGGCGGCGGCTAGGATTGCAGATTCTATACAGCCATCCGATTCAGAGGCCGGCAGAGGACTCGAGCAGATCCGAACCCTGCTTGGGGTGGCTCGACAGCAGAACTCCGCTGTCTCTCAGTCGCGCAACAGGATTCACAGCAAATCAGTTAGAGCAGACACAGTCCAATCGGCCCACAGTCCAGGGTCACCTCAGCGTCGCAGAGGCAGAGATTACCGCAACGATCAGTACAGAGATCAGAGGCGAGATCAGTTTGCTCCTCAGCATCACCGTGATGACCACCGTCGAGTGCCTACTCCTCCGCGGAGTGGTCCATACGTGCCCCGGCACTATGATGACAGGCGCCCGTACGGTGATGATCGGGACCCTGGGTTTGACGCGAGATCCGTTCTCGTTCAGAACCGGGTCGACAGAGGCAGATACAACAGAGGTGGCTATGACAGAGATTTTCCGAGTGGCAGTGGTACAGCTGTTTCTGGTCCAGAGTGTTTCAGCAGAGCCATCCGATCTGCTGAGATCCCCCCCAACTTCAGGTTGGCGGCTGGGATTAGCAAATTCACTAGCGAGTTGAAGCCGGAAACATGGCTAGACGATTACTGAGTGGCTGTTCAGATCGGCGGAGGCAACGACAACGTGGCTATGAAGCATCTGCCCCTGATGTTGGATGGTCCGGCCCGGGCGTGGCTTAATCAGTTGGCTCCTTCTAGCATCTATTGCTGGGAGGATCTTGCCCGAGTGTTTGTCAAGACCTTCGAAGGCACCTGCACGCGCCCTGCCGGTTTGCTCGAGTTGCAGCACTGTGTCCAGAAGCCGAATGAGACCTTGAGGGATTACATTCAGCGGTGGACCACTCTTCATCACACGGTGGAAGGTGTTTCCGAGCACCAGGCTGTTTGCGCCTTCAAGGCCGGAGTCAGATACAGAGAGCTCTATTTGAAGTTTGGTCGGACAGGAGATATGTCCCTGAGCAAGATGATGGAGATTGCCACCCGATACGCCAACGGAGAGGAGGAGGATCGCCTCCGCAGTGGCAAGGGTAAAGCAGTCGACAGTAATCCCGGCGGCGGAAATTCCAGTCGGAAGCAAAAGCGTAAAGCTGACGGCTCTGTCCAGGCAGAAGTAGCCGCTCTGGCGGCGAAAGGGAAAGTGAAGCCAAAGGGGCAGTTTGTTCAGAAGAAGTTCAAGAACCAGTCGACGGATGTCCTGGATATGCCATGTCCCTTTCACTCACGGAAGGATGAAGAAGGCAACTTGATCCTGTCAAAGCATACCACTCGACAGTGCCGATTACTGATCCAAGGGTTCAAGGGAGAGCAGTCGAGTGACAAAGATCCTGAGAAAGAAGAGGACGAAGATAAAGAAGACTTTCCTGAGATCAATGCCACATTGGTGATTTTTGCCGATGTAGAAAGCAAGAGTCGATTGAAGGTCATCAACAGGGAGGTCAACATGGCTGCTCCAGCTACCCCCGAGTACCTCAAGTGGTCCCAGACAGCTATCACCTTCGATCAGTCGGACCATCCCGCTCATGTCCCTACCCCAGGTTGACAGGCGCTGGTGGTGGATCCGGTGGTAGGAGGCACTCGGCTCCGCAAAGTTCTCATGGATGGAGGAAGTGGCCTGAATATTCTGTATGCTGATACCCTCAAAGGGATGGGCATTCCGATGTCCAGGCTCAGCGAAAGCAATATGCAATTCCACGGGGTCATCCCTGGGAAGAAGGCCAAGTCACTCGGACAGATTGCGCTGGATGTGGTGTTCGGCACTGACAAGAACTTTCGCAAAGAGAAGCTGACATTTGAGGTTGTAGACTTCAAGAGTGCATATCATGCCATCCTTGGCCGTCCAGCGTATGCACGTTTCATGGCCCGCCCGTGTTACGTGTATCTCAAGCTGAAGATGCCCGGGCCCAAGGGTGTGATCACAGTCACAGGCAATCGACAGAGGGCTGAGGAGTGCCTCCAACAGGGCTCCAAGATCGCCGACATGCAGATGGCTGTAGTCGAGTTAGAAGAGTACAAGAAGACTGCTGATCCCGCTGATCTGTTGCGTTCCAAGAAGCCCACCACCGAGTCAGTTTTTCAGTCGGCAGGAGACTTGAAGCAAGTGCACATTCACCCGACAGATCCTACTGCTGCTCCGACCAACATCTCAATCACACTCGACAGCAAATAGGAAGCCGAGCTCATCCAGTTCCTCCGTGAGAACTGGGACATCTTTGCATGGAAGCCCGCTGACATGCCTGGTGTACCCAGGGGACTGGCTGAGCACCGTCTGAGAGTTGATCCGAAGGCCAAGCCTGTAAAAGAACACTTGCGCCAGTCGGCAACAGAGAAGCGGAAGGCAATCGGCGAGGAGGTGGCTCGACTCTTGGAGGCCAAGTTCATTCGCGAGGTCTACCACTCCGAGTGGCTTGCAAATGTCGTCATGGTCCCCAAGAAGGACAAGTCGCTCCGAATGTGTATAGACTTCAAGCATATCAATCGGGCCTGCCCGAAAGATCATTTCCCGCTCCCCCGCATCGACCAGATTGTGGACTCGACTGCGGGGTGCGAGCGTTTGTCTTTTCTCGATGCATACTCTGGCTACCATCAGATCCGTCTGTTTGGTCCAGATGAAATAAAGACGGCCTTCATCACCCCTTTCGGGTGTTTCTGTTACATCACCATGCCTTTTGGTCTGAAGAACGCTGGCGCTACTTTCATGCGCATGATTCAGAAGTGTCTCCTCGACCAGATCAGTCGGAATGTCGAGGCCTACATGGATGATATCGTAGTCAAGTCTCGCAAAGGTTCCGACCTGCTGACTGACTTGGCGGAAACATTCGCCAACTTAAGAAGATATGACCTCAAGCTGAATCCAACCAAGTGTACTTTTGGAGTTCCGGGTGGAAAGTTACTCGGTTATCTCGTTTCCGAACGAGGAATCGACATCAACCCCAAGAAGATCGGTGCCATCGTCCGAATGAAACGCCCCGAGCGTATTCACGATGTCCAGAAGCTTACTGGTTGCCTGGCAGCGCTGAGCAGATTCATTTCTCGTCTCGGAGAGAAGGCACTCCCTTTGTACCGACTGATGAAGAAATCCGATACGTTCGAGTGGAATTCAGAGGCAGAAGCAGCGTTTGTCCAGCTCAAAGCCCTGCTCTCCACCCAGCCGGTGCTTGCCGCTCCACACAGCAAAGAACCCCTGCTCCTGTACATTGCAGCCACCAATTAGGTCGTCAGTACAGTTCTTACTGTCGAGCGAGAAGAAGAGGGCAAGGCCTACAAAGTCCAGCGCCCAGTTTATTACATCTCTGAAGTGTTGACTCCTTCTAAGCAAAGGTACCCACATTACCAGAAGCTTGTCTATGGTATATATCTATCAGTGAAGAAAGTGGCGCACTATTTTCAAGATCACTCAGTCTCAGTCGTCAGTGATGCGCCTTTGAATGAAATCCTCAACAATCGAGACGCGACTGGTCGAGTGGCCAAATGGGCCATTGAACTTCTTTATTTTGATATCAAGTTTGAAGCGAAGAAAGCCATTAAATCTCAAGCACTTGCTGACTTCATGGCCGAGTGGATAGAATAGCAGCAGCCAGTCCAGATCCACTCGGAACACTGGACCATGTTCTTTGACGGCTCGAAGATGCTGAACGGTTCTGGTGCTGGTGTGGTATTGGTGTCTCCCAAGGGCGATAAACTCAGCTATGTCCTCCAGATTCACTTTGATTCCTCCAATAATGAAGCTGAGTACGAAGCACTCCTTTACGGGTTGCGTATGGCCATCTCGCTCGACGTCCGTCGCCTGATGGTATACGGTGACTCGGATTTGGTGGTCAATCAAGTGATGAAGGAGTGGGATGTCAGAAACCCCGCCATGACCGGATATTGCAATGCAGTAAGAAAGCTTGAGAAGAAGTTTGAGGGTTTGGAACTCCATCACGTTCCCCGAGTGAAGAATCAGGCAGCTGACGAACTGGCAAAAATCGGTTCCACTCGGAAGCCTGTGCCCAGCAATGTGTTCCTGGAGCATTTGCACTCTCCTTCGGTACAAGAGGACCCCTTCACCGAAGAGCCCCCGCAGCCTATAAGCGCCTCCAATCCGACTGAAGTTGATGTCCCAGAAGTCATAGATCTGGTCAGTGAGATTCTGGTGATAACTCCTGATTGGACGGTGCCCTACATCGCGTACATCCTCAGGCGAGAACTTCCAGAAGACGAAGTTGAAGCTCGACAGATTGTCCGCAGATCCAAAGCTTTCACTGTTATGAATGGGCAGCTCTACAGAGAGAGCGTAACCGGCGTGGCTCAGCGATGCATTTCTCCCGAAGAAGGTCGACTGATTCTGGAGGAAATTCACTCAGGAACTTGCGGCCATCATGCGTCCTCTCGGACGATTGTTGCCAAGGCCTACCGAGCTGGTTTCTTCTGGCCGCGCGCCAATGAGATGGCTAAGGATATTGTGCAGCACTGTGAAGGATGCCAATTCTATGCAAACTTGTCGCACAAGCCTGCGTCTGCCTTGAAGACCACCCCACTCGTCTGGCCGTTCACTGTATGGGGATTGGATATGATCGGACCTCTCCGCACGGGCCAGAGTGGTTTCACGCACCTTCTGGTAGCAGTCGACAAGTTCACTAAATGGATTGAGGCCAAGCCTATCAGGAAGCTGAATTCTCGCACAGCCATCAAATTCATGAGGGAAATAATATTCAGATACGGAGTTCCCCATAGTATCATCACGGACAAGTGGTGAAGTGTTAGCAACGGCGACCGTGGCCATTGCCACCTCTTCTCCAACCTCGGTGTCCCTCTTCGATGCCCCCAACGAGAACATCATCCCCAAGTGCCTCATGGAAAGAGGCGTCAACAAGGTAACCTCCAACATCAAAACTTCCATCTCTCCTAATCCTTCATTGTTGGATTGTGTGGATGATCAAGAGGAGGCGAAGGTGGATGAGAATGAGTTTGACAAGTTCTTGGGTAAGCTCAAAGGTGAGACCAAGAAGCACTTTGTTGCTCTCTTGGAACAACTTGGTGAGGCCAATGATATCATTGAGTCTCACGAGGAGAACATCACTAACTTGGAAGGCCATAGTCGTGACTATGCCGATGAGATTGCGGATCTTTCCATCGCTCTTGAGGAAGAGCGAGGTTTTCGTTCGGCTCTTGAGGAGTCGCAAAACGTTGACCTTGCTCAACTAAAGAAAGATCATGATCATGCTCAAGTTCTTGCTCGTGTGCTTAAATCCGAGAATGTTGAGCTTGGGGTTGGCCATGCTAGACTCAAAGAGGAGTTTGAGATACTTGACAAGGCTCACAAGGCCTTGAAAAGTGCACATGCTACTCTCAAGGAGTCTCATGATCAACTCCAAGCAAAGCTCACTAAGGAAATAGTCACATGCCCTCCTTTTGTGCTAATTGATAATGCTCATGATACTAACCCTTGTTGTGAGCATATTCATCTTGTGGAGGAGAATGCCAAGTTGAAGGAACAAATCGAGAAAGGCCTTGTGACTTGCATACAAGGCGAGAAGAACCTCAACGAACTTTTGAGCAATCAAAAGGAAGTTGTGGCAAAGGAGGGACTTGGGTTTGTGCCCAAGTCAAAGAAGAAGAAGAACAACAAGATCAAGAAATCTCTCCCTCTCAAAGAGGTATTTGTCAAGAAGGGAGAGGGTGCTCATAAGGAGAAGAAGGACAAGGTGGTGGGTGGAAATGTCAAGAAGGGCAATCCCACTCCATCGAACAAAGCCGGCGACTTTAACCCTTCTTATGTTTTATGCCGTGCTAGTGATGGGCATGTTTATGCCAAATTTGTTGGTTCTTATTATGAGTACATTGAATGGTCTATTTGGGTTCCTAAGACCCTTGTTACTAACATCAAAGGACCCATTCAAGAATGGGTACCTAAAACCAAGCATTGATCTCTTGTAGGAGTTTGCTTCTGGTGGAGGATCATGGTTGCTTGATAGTGGAGCAACAAATCATATGACCGGGAGCAAGCATTTGTTGGTGGACGTGCAATCAAGCCCATCTATGCCCACCCATGTTCAATTCGGTGATGCCTCAACATCTAAGGTATTGGGTCTTGGCAAGGTTGTGATTTCTCATGATTTATCAATTGAGAAAGTCATGCTTGTTGATACCCTTGCATACAATTTACTTTCCGTTCGTCAACTTGCACTTATGGGCTTTGCCACATTCTTTGACCTTAATATCGTGGCCCTTTTGTGGAGCAAGACTCTTAAAGTAGCTTTTGTTGGGCATGTCGAGAACGGTCTCTATGTGGTTAACTTCTCGGAGCGACCCACTAAGACCGCGACTTGCCTAATGGCTAAAGTTAATGTGGGGTGGCTTTGGCATCGCCGACTAGCCCATGTCAATATGAGATATTTGCAAAGTCTCCTCAAAGGGGATCACGTTCGTAGACTAACAAATGTGAGCTTTGACAAAGATCGTACTTGCAGTGCTTGTATCGAAGGGAAGCTACATGAGACGGCTCACCGACCCATGACTATCATCTACTCGAAGAGGCCCTTGGAGATCCTTCACATGGATCTCTTTGGACCTCCATCCTTTGATAGCCTTGGGGGAAGAAAGTATTGCTTGGTGATTGTGGATGATTATTCAAGATACACTTTCGTATATTTCTTCAAGAGGAAGAGCGAGACCCAACAAACCGTCATCGACTTTGCCAATGAAGCTCAACGTCAACATGAGGCAAAGATATTGATGATTAGAAGTGACAACGGCACTGAGTTCAAGAACTACACCTTGGATGAGTTCCTTAGTGATGAGGGGATCAAGCATCAATACTCCGCACCATATACCCCTCAACAAAATGGTATAGCGGAGAGGAAGAACCGGACATTGATGGACGCGGCAAGGACCATGATGGCGAAATTCAAGTCTCCGTACAACTTTTGGGCCGAAGCCATCAACACCGCATGTCATGCATCCAATCGGCTCTACCTCCACAAAGGCTTGAACAAGACTCCATATGAGATACTTACCGGTAACAAGCCCAACCTCAAGTACTTCCGGGTGTTCGGGTGTAAGTGTTTCATTCTCAAGAAAAGTGCACGTTTGTCTAAATTCGAACCTAAAGCTCAAGAGGGCATATTTGTTGGTTATGCTACAAACTCTCATGCTTACCGTGTCCTCAACAAGTCCAACGAACTCATTGAGGAGACATGTAACGTAGAGTTTGATGAAAATAATGGCTCCCAAGTGGAGCAAAGTGGTCTTTGTGATGTAGGTGATGAAATTCCTCCCCAAGCCATAAGAAGAATGGGGATTGGTCAAATACTCCCCATTGAGGAACCCCTTGTGGCCGAAGGAGAAGGACAATGCTCTACGCAAGTGGAGCCATCACCAATCATTGACCCACACGCTTCCGAAGAACAAACCGAAGGCCCTCAACCAAGCGATCAAGATCAAGGGCAAGATCAACCTCAAGATGATGGTGATTCACCAAATGATGCCCAAGATCAAGATCACGACACCGAGCAAGCTAAAGATCAAGTGCAAGCTCATGATCAAGAGCAAGCTCAAGATGACGCTCAAGATGTTCAAGATAATCCTCCTCGAGAGATTACGGAGGAGCTATTGGAGCGTCGTGCCGCCAAGATTGCTTCCAAACTCAAGCATCAACAACATGTCATGGAGAATGTTTATGGAAGCTTAAAAAGGGGGGTAACCACTCATAGACAATTAACAAACTTTTGTGAGCATCACGCGTTTGTTTCTTGTGTTGAACCCCAAAAGGTACATGAAGCTCTCAAGGACACGGATTGGCTTGAAGCCATGCATGATGAAGTCAACAACTCCGAGCGCAAAAAGGTGTGGACATTGGTGCCAAGGCCAATGGAGAATCATAATGTCATTGGAACCAAATGGATCTTCAAGAATAAGCAAGATACGAACGGTGTTGTCACTCGAAACAAGGCAAGATTGGTGGCACAAGGCTACTCCCAAGTCGAGGGTATCGACTACGGTGAAACCTTTGCTCCCGTTGCTTGTCTTGAATCTATTCGTATGTTGCTTGCATATGCATCTCATCATGATTTTAAGTTGCAACAAATGGATGTGAAGAGTGCATTTCTTAATGGTCCTCTTAATGAGTTGGTATGTGTCAAACAACCCCCGGGGTTCGAGGATCCCAAGTTCCCCAATCATGTATACAAGCTCGATAAGGCACTCTATGGCCTTAAACAAGCCCCACGTGCGTGGTATGAGCACCTTACCGAGTTGTTGCAAGACCGTGGGTTTGAAATTGGGAAAATCGATCTCACTCTTTTTACGAAGAGGGTTAAAGGGGATTTGTTCATATGCCAACTATATGTTGATGATATTATCTTTGGTTCTCCTAACAAAGCTTTCGATGATGAGTTTGCGGCACTCATGACCGAGAAGTTTGAGATGTCTATGATGGGAGAGTTGAAGTTCTTTCTTGGGTTCGAAGTCAAACAAAGAAGAGAAGGAACCTTCATCAACCAAGCTAAATATACCCAAGACATGCTCAAGAGATTCAACTTAGAAGATGTCAAACCGGCCAAGACTCCAATGCCTACCAAGTGCCAACTTGACATTGATCCCAATGGTAAAGCGGTGGATCAAAAGGTATATCATTCTATGATTGGATCCTTGCTTTACCTTTGTGCATCTAGACCGGATATCATGTTGAGTGTGGGAATGTGTGCACAGTTTCAAGCCGCGCCTAAGGAAAGTCACTTTGTGGCGATCAAGCAAATCTTTCAATATTTGGCTCATACCCAAAACTTTGGCTTATGGTACCCCAAAGGAGCAAGCTTTGATCTCATGGGATATTCGGACTCGGATTAGGTGGGAGACCATGTGGATAGGAAGTCAACCTCCGGAGGGTGACAATTCCTTGGTCGCTCTTTGGTGAGTTGGTCTTCGAAGAAGCAAAATTGTGTGTCTCTCTCCACCACCGAGGCCGAGTATGTAGCCGCCGCAAGTTGTTGTGCACAATTGCTATGGATGAGGCAAACTTTAAAGGATTACGGTGTCACTTGTGACAAAGTGCCTCTTTTCTGTGACAATGAAAGTGCAATCAAGATCTCCTACAATCTGGTGCAACATAGCAAGACGAAGCACATTGAGATTCGTCATCATTTCATTCGGGATCACGTCAAGTGTGGAGAGATTGATATTATTCATGTTGGAACTTAAGAGCAACTAGCGGATATTTTCATGAAGCCATTGGATGAAGCAAGATTTCGCGAGTTAAGGCATGAGCTAAATATCATTGATTCGAGCAACGTGTCTTGAATCTCGTCACACCCCACCGCATTCATCATGATTATCTTGTTCTAGATGTAGGCATGGACATAGGGGGAGTGTTGTTCTCTCAATGAACTCTCCCTCCCCCCATTATGCATAAATTGATCAAGTCTTTCACATTAGCCATTTTTTATGGTAATTGTGCTTCAAAGATGAGTTTTGGTCATGGGACCAAGGTTAAAATCTTCACGGTGCCATACCAATTCACTCAAACATAGGTGACCTCGGTCACCGCCCTCTCTTTGAGAGGCTTTATTTCTTTTGGTTTGAGTTGTGCTTTCGTGTCTTAGGCTTCTTGGGTGTTGGATTACTCCATGTGTGCTTGTGGTTCAGTTGCTTTTTGACCTTGGAGTACTCCTTTCCATTTGCGGTGTTTCCTTGTCTCCAACCCAAGCCTTACCTTTCTCTCAAACCTCTTATAATTGCATAAGCCCTTCTCTCAATTTTGTTCCTAGCAGCTCTTCTGGCAGCAAACGGTACTACCGCGGGCATGCACGGTACTACCGCTCAGGCGGTACTACCGCGCAGGCCTACGGTACTACCGCTCAGTGCAGTGCACCGACCTCCTGTCAAAGCAATGGGGCGGTACTACCGCTGGCAGTGACCGGTACTACCGCTAGCGCAGTACTACCGTTGACTCCAGTGGTACTGCCGCTTCGAGGACGTGCGAGGGGGTTAAGTGTTGGGCACGGGGAGTTCTAACTCCCCCATACCCATTCACTTCCCCTCCTCTCTTGTTCTCTCTCTCTCTCTCTCTCTCTCAGGCGGCGAAGAACTACTTCAGAGGCCGGCTCCGGCCCTCCGAATCCATGCCATCTTCTCCGCTTCCGACCGGTGGGATCAATCCCCACCTTCTCCTCTTGCCATGGATATCGGTATTGCCCTCGTCTTTGTCCCCTACGGTTCTATTTTTTGAATCTTGGTTCTAGGGCAATGCATGTGGTATTCGTAGATTTTTGGCTAAATCTAGGCATGAGTAGGATGTGGAATGACTGCTAGATAGGGGTATAGTCGTCTTTGCCAAAATTTTGCAATTCTACGTCACCGGTACTACCGGATCCATGCCACGGAAGTATTCCCGTCGGGTTGGCGGTACTACCGCTGGGACGCGGACGGTACTACTACTTGCAGCGGTACTACCGCTCGTGTCCAGCGGTACTACCGCTTACCGTACGGCGGTACTACCGCTGTTGGGCCCGGTACTACCGCTGTGACTTAGTTTTTCTGAATTTTTTCACTTACTTCTATTCTCATTTTATATCTCTTGGCTTATGCAATGGTTTTACACCTGCTTTTCCCTCGCTCTGCGTTTGTGGGTTCCAGGTGATGATAGCTCTGCTCATCATGCTCGTCGCAAGAACCCGGATCGTCACGGTGGATCCAAGCGCTATCGCACCTCCGAAGATGCAGCTGCCAGTTCCAGTGGTCCACCAAAGCAAAATGTGAAGAGGACTGTCAGTAAGAAGATGGAGAAGGAGAAGAGCACTCCTCCAGATGAGATGACTGCCAAGGAATTCTCTGCTTTCCGTATGCACAACCCGTATTGCCATCCTCAGGGCGAGGCTCTTGTTGGTCGTCCCTTCTGGACCAAGGAGCAATCTCTTATCTATTTGGACATTCTGAAGGCCAAGAAGAACTTGTATGTTGCAGTCAAGTCTATTGACATCTCTCACATGGAGAAGGACCTAGCTTACTTTGGAGAAGCTCTTGCTCTTTGTCACCAGTGGGGTCTGTGACACCCTGGTTTTCGCTCCTTGTTTTTTTTCCTTCTCGGGATTTGACTCCCATTTTTTTTCCGATGTTATTGGATTTTCTCTCGCTCTTGGGTATATGAAGATGGTCATTTAGCCTTTCCCTCCCTATCCAACCAGAGATTCTCTCCAATTCAACTTTGCCACCCAAGATTTGTTCTCAGGGTTTTGCCGCCGAAACCCCACTCTCCAACCTACCGGAAGGGAAACCCTAATTCCTTCCGTTACAAAGGAACCTCAATTTCCTTTGATCTGTTGCCTCCCAAACTTCTCCCAGTGATCATCCCACATCCATAAACCCTGGATATGCAAAAATATTGCCAAGTCATTTGCAATATTTTTCATTTAAAATTAATTCCTTTTTCTGCCAGTTAAAGGAATTAAATCCAGGAAAATATCTATCCATCTCCAAAGTTCATGAAAACTTGTGGAGATATTCTTTGTGATCATATTGAGCTCCCATAAAAATATTGGCTATAATTAAATAAGGGAAATTGCCTTTTCCTATTTAAAGCCAATATTGCACTTTGGGCCCTTTCCAAAGGAACTACCATTTTGGTAGCCAGGAAAAATCCCAAATAATTTTTGGAGCTTCTCTTATCCATATCTTCACCATTTCCATCAAGATCCCATGTTCCACAGATCAAATTTTGAGAGCATTATCCAATTCTTGTTTCTGGACTTATTTTGAGGTTGTGAAGCAACTATATTTTATATTGCTTCAAAAATTCTCAAATTAATCTAGGACCTCAAATTCCATATATTATGTGAGTATGCCAAAATTCAAATCATTTTACCTAGCCATTTTCTCTCAAAAATTCCATCTAGTTTCTGTCCAGATCCAAGCTCTGTGAGGGAAGTACCACTTTGGTATATCCAATTGAGCTGAAATTTTACCAGCACCTCTATACCTCCAAATCATCACCCTACACCAAAATTCAGATCATTTCATCAAGCCATATGAGTGCAGCTTCAAAGTCAAGTTTCTGGACCAGAATTTGCATTGCAAAGGAAGTATATGCAAAACTTGTCCAAATGACCTCAAATTTGGCAAGCAGCTAGTCCTTCCTACCACATTTTCCTGTGACAACTTTTCCAGCTCATTGGCACCTCTGTTTGACCTCAGCTTCCTCCCCAAGTTTCTGACCAGAAACTTTTCTGGATTCCCCCGGCCACTCTAGAGCAATCCTAGTCCATCCAATGACCCATATCATCTATATGAGCAATGCCTTCCGTGTTTGACAAGATTTGGCACCCAGAGGAGTGCCAGAACACGACATGCCAGTGGTGACCACGGGCATAGCAGGCAGCAGTGGCGCTCTGCGCACCCATCTCGTCGGTCCGGCCAACTCGAGCTACCACGGCGTGTCCTGGCATGCCGACCTGACTCCCCGTCGTCCGCTTCCTCATCTCCAGTCACTTCCCCCTCCGTTCTCTTCCTCCTCGCGCCGCAACGAACCTCGCCAGGGTGCTTCTCCACCCGTGACTCACCGTTGTCGTTTCCTCTCTGGCTTCTTCCTCTGCAAGCCCTCCCGAAGCTGCGTCCGGCTTCTCCACTCTCCCAGAGCCCCTGCCGACATCGCCTCCGTCCTCCGCGTGTCCCCGAGCTCCAGTACGACGATAAGATCGCCACCACGGCTGAGCTTATCCTCGCCGTCGCCCGGCTATTTATAGCCCCTGCCCGCAGCCCCTCGAGCTCATACCACCCCTCTCTCACTCCCTACTACCCAAAGCATTCGAGCTCTCTCGCTCGAATTGCTCTCCACCTGCCGCCATGGCCGCCGCCGTCCCCTTCTCAAATTCGGCCACCACAGCCCACCCCCGCCTCCACTGCAGGTATCTCTGAGCTCACAGTGGAGCTCCACGTCCGTCCCCACCATCCCCGCGAGCCCTCGTCTACCGGAGCCTTGAGCCCGAGCTCGCCGGAGCCGCCGTCTGCAGCGGCCACGTCCTGCTCGTTCCCGGGCTCCCTCGCAGCCGTGCGGTACACCGGCGGGTGTGCATCACCTCCCTGAGCACGCTGGTAGGCCGAGCGCTGCGGGAGACGGCCGGAGCGGCCGGCAACCCTCGCCGGAGCCCTCCCATTGCTTGCGGCCGCCGCCCACTGCCTCCCCTCCTCGCCGCACTACCAGCCGTCCCCGCCGTCCATGCTACCCGCCATCGGATGCGGGGCTCCTCCCCGAGCTCGCCGGTACTCGAGGCGGTGGAAACAGTGGCCGGAGTCAGCCAGGCGAGCGCCGGCGCCGGCGGCCTCCCTCTGCCATCGCGGGAGAGAAGAGGGAGAGCGGGAGGAGAGAGTCAACCCGCGCAGGGCCCGCGTGTAAGTGACCAGCCGCTCGGTCCTGCCACTGCCACGTCGGATAAGTGGAGGCGTACTCCGCGGAGTTTGCTACCGCTTGGCCGAACGCGCATTCCGCGCAATGCGCTTTCTGCGCAGTTGGGCCGGCCCAGGTGAACAGCGGTAGCAGCGGCCGACTCGGCCCGAGTGGCCCAGAAGGTCGCTGCCCTTCAAACATCAATATCTTTTCAACCGCAACTCCGATCGAGGTGAATCCAAAGCCCACGTCTTCAGTTCGCCGAGCCCGTTCCGATGGCATCATTTTCATAGTGTTTCCACACTATGAAAATGACCATTTTGCCCTTGCCCTTCTATCAGCCCCTCCGAGAGAGAATCTTTTCCGGCGAATTCTTCCGTGAGGTGATCGTACTTCTCTCCGGTGAATCCGTCGACCCCCAGGGAAGCCGACCATCTGATATATGCCCTGAAGTATTGCTCTGTGTTATTTTTGCGTGTTTAATTAGTGATTATGCCTGTATTAGAAATAGTTAAACTCCTGCTAGTTTGAACTTGCTATTTACATTACTTGCTAGTATTCATCATATTCTAGCACTAGTGACTCGTTGTGATATTGTATGGAGATAGGTTGTTAGGTTTTTATAATGGTTACATCTTGCATGGTTACTGTTACTGCAATATTATGAAATGTGACTTAATAATGACAACAACCTCCTCCGTCGACTGGATCGAGTCATAGTGCCACCTATCCAGACTTACCCGTGCAGCCACATTTGCTGGTATGGGACAGCCCTAGCTTGGTCTATTGTCCTGCCTCTTGTCGGTACCACCAAATAGGGAAGGTTATGCGTGCGCGCTACCCTGGCCCGATAGGCGGCGATAACCTTGTGAGCCCAAGTTGAGTTATTTGCCGGCGTCCCCGTTTGGGACAGTGTTTGGCCACGATGGTGGCAGGTGTCACGGGGTGACACAGGGGCCACCCAGGACATGACCCTGGGAGGGTATGATTGTCGGTGGGACCGTAAGAGTGTCGGGCAATAGGCAAGGTTTTGTTGGAGCAGCACTGGTCCACCCGAATGGGAACATGTACTAAAGTACGAGGCCAGGCGCTCCATGGTGTGGGTAAAGTGCGCAACCTCTGCAGAGTGTAAATCTATTCGAAGAGCCGGATCCTCGGTCATGGACAGTTCGTATAGGCCCCTATTTGGTCTGTGTCGAGTCTGGAGGAACAAACTATATAATGTTATTGCTAAGACTAAACCAGAGCATGGTAAGGGTTGTCAGACTTGCAGTGTAGATGTGTGGACATCAGATGATGTCAAAGGTTTGAATGCTAGCCATGAGATGGCTATGAGATGAGTGGTCGGGTAACCGCGAAGCTTGGATCAGATTTGGATTGTGAGCATATTCGGAGTTCGGATCAATTACCTGATATACTTTACTTTACTGCATTTACTTCAGTAATTATCATGCTAGATAATCCTGCTATGACCTGATAATTAATGCTGCTAGATGTTTAATCTTGCTAGATAATCCTGTCATAACATGATAGTTATTAATGTTGCCCTTATAGCAAGTGCATGCTTGAATGCCATGGATTGCATTGCTTGGTGTATATGTTGGTTTGGTTTGCTTGCGAGTACATTCAAAAGTACTCAGCGGCCTTCAATGTGGCCAGGTTCACCTAAGGATTCGACGCCCTCTAGCGAGTAGCCAGAGCGTTCGCGGGCTAGAAGAGTAACCCAGTCAGATCCCTGTGGATTGGAGCCGCACCAGGACCATGCTGCCTTAGATAGACTTTTCCGCTGCCATCACCCTTGTAATATCCCATGTAAGACTTATATACCCATTAATAGAAAAGCTTGTGTTCATGATACTTGTTGTAAAAGCGCATGACAGAGTGATTTCTTGGGCTGGCATGTGCGGTGACCGTCTGGCTACAGTGGTATTCAGGCGGGGCGCCACAGGGTCTTATTCCTATCATCACATTCAACAAAGACTACGATGCTGAGATTGTGGCTCAATTCTATGCCACTGTTCACTTTCATGCAAATGAGGAGAGATCTATGTCATGGATGACTGGTGGGAGGAGATTGAAGGTTGATTGGAAGAACTTCATGGATTGTTTGGGCATTGCTGATGAGGGGGAAGAAAACCCCGTTGGTCTCCGGCCTGACAAGGATACAACTCCTACACACAAATCGAAGCTCATCCGTTACTCCAGGTCTATGACTTCTACCAGGGGGGGGGTCACTCGCACGGAGCTCATTCCGTTCTTGGACATCATGCACCGTATCTTTCGCAACACTCTTTGCCCTCGCATTGGGAACCTGGATCAGGTACACTCCTATTTGGTGGATCTTCTCTTGCTTTGCATCAAGGAGAAGGGCGGAACTTCTACTTTGGATATCTCCCACATCATGTGGCGTGAGCTTCGTTCTGCCGTGCTTGACCGGAAGGTGCCCATATATGGCCCTTATCTGTTTACATTGATTGAGAAGACATGGGCTGCTGAGTTTCCAGGGGAGGCTCTTCCTACTGAGCATATGGTTTCTCATGGGGTTCTAAACTTGCGCCAAAAGGAGAACTGGGGGACTGCACCTGCTGCCCCCGGTGAGGAGTTGCCCCCACTGACTCGGATGATGAGCCAGAGCCAGACTACGAGTTTGTTCCTTCTCCACAGAAGGTACCTTCTTGGGCATCCAAGCTCAAGTCGAAGATGAAGAAGCTCTTCTGCATGGAGGCTAAGGGTCAGTATAGAGCTCACGTGGCTGAGAAGGCTGCTCGCACATGTCATAAGACCTTGATGAGGGCTCTAGGTCAGGAGATCACTAGTGGCTCTGAGGAGCGGGTCACGGATGAGGTGGAGTGGATCTCGCAACACTGCAAGTGGTCAGACTCAGAGGTGGAGCATCAGGCTGTAGCAGCACAGGAGTCTGAGGAGCACGAGGACTCGGATGAGCACGCGGAGTACTGATGTTCTGGAGCATCTTCATCACCTTGGACTTGTCTAGTGCTCTTTGTCCATTTGGTGTCTCGATGCCAAAGGGGGAGAGATTTTAGGGATTTGCCGAGTCACGAGTGTGTCTTCTTTGTTGTTGATTTCGTTCTCTCGTGAACTCTTTCTCGTTTGATTTGCTTTAGTTTGTGTGTGGAACCTTACCCTTAAGTACCTATCATATGGTGTGAGACATATGCTACCCTATCTTTATCTTTATGTCAAGTACCTTATTAGCTTGTGAGATGTTATTTATCTTGTGCCCTATCTTTATGCTCACATGCTACTTCCTTGCATCCATGCTTATCTCTCTTATGAAGTTGATGCAAGTGTTGCCGGTCTATAAAATATAGGGGAAGTGTGGATTCTAGTGTGTGTACTTTGCATTCCAAAGGCATACGTAATTAGTGCACACATCTAGGGGGGGCCCGTCTATATTTTGTAGATGTTGGGTTTGCATATTATCTTGTTCTATCTTTGTGCAAATCCCGTGTTGTCATCAATCCACCAAAAAGGGGGAGATTGTTAGGGCATATTTCTCCCTTAGTGGTTTTGGTGATTGATGACAATACTTTTGCGGACTAATCGTGTGCATTGAGCATTTCAGATAATCTACCATATGGCACAAGACGATTCGTGCCCCTCGGAGTTTTTGCGAAGTCGGTGTTTTTCCTTCGTTTCATTTTCGGTTGATTTGAGTCGTAGGAACACCGTACTATCAAGAGGGGGTCCGCATCGGAATGGTTTGGGTGGAATCAACACGTACACAGTCCTTTTTGCACCCTCGTTCTTTCCCGGCAATGGAGCTTACCCTTCCTTTGTGCATGAGCTTTCCAGAGCATCATAAGCGGTAGTACCGCCCTGCTCAGCGGTAGTACCGCTCCAGCGGTACTGCCGCAGTTCAGTACTTACCCCACTTCCGCTTATTTTTAGGTTCTGTAATTGGGCGGTAGTAGAGCGGTAGTTCAGCGCGGTAGTACCCCTCCGGCGGTACTACGGCCCTGACTACCACCCCACTACCGCAGAGTTACTGGGCTTTTAACTACTAAGCGGAAGTACCGCTCGTGCGGAGCGGTAGTACCACTCCGGCGGAACTACCGCTGTTTCTCTACCGCACTGAGTACCGCTTATATTTTGCTTCTGGACTGCTCTGTCCTTCGAGCGGAACTAGAGCGGCAGTATCATGCGGTAGCACCGCTCCGTGCGGCACTACCGCTCTGCCCTCCTCTACTACCGTTGTTTCTTCTGGTTGCTCAACACTAAGCGGTAGTACCGCTGGTGGGAGCGGTAGTACCACTCCGGCGGCACTACCGCCTCCCTGACTTGTTCAGTTGTGCGCACCTGCTGAAACTTCCGTGCCAGCGGAAGTACCGCTCGCCCGAGCGGTACTACCGCTTGTGCACGGGCTGAAGGGGCATAACGGTTGGATTCTTTCCCCACTATAAAAGGGAGTCATCTTCTTCTAGTTGACTTACCTCTTCCTCCCCCAAGCTCCATTGTTGCTCACAAGCTCATTTTCGCCCGATCTCTCTCCCTAGCCAATCAAACTTGTTGATTCTTTAGGGATTGGTTGAGAAGGTCTAGATCTACACTTCCACCAAGAGAAATTTGATTCCCCCCTCTAATCCCTTGCGGATCTTGTTACTCTTGGGTGTTTGAGCACCCTAGACGGTTGAGGTCACCTCGGAGCCACATTCCATTGTGGTGAAGCTCCGTGGTGGTGTTGGGAACCTCCAATTAAGTTGTGGAGATAGCCCCAACCTTGTTTGTAAAGGTTCGGTCACCGTCTTCAAGTGCACCACTAGTGGAATCACGGCATCTCACATTGTGTGAGGGCGTTAGGACAATAGGGTGGTCCTAGTGGCTTCTTGGGGAGCATTGTGCCTCCACACCGCTCCAACGGAGATGTACTTCCTCTCAAAGGGAAGGAACTTCGGGAACACATCCTCGTCTTCACCGGCTCCACTTGTGGTTACTTCTTACCTTTACTTTGTGCAAGCTTTACTTGTGTTGTATCCTTTGCTTGCTTGTGTTGTTGTTGTTGTTGTTGTTAGCATCATATAGGTTGCTCACCTAGTTGCACATCTAGACAACCTATTTTGTTGCTAACCCCAATTTGTTAAGAATTGCTAAAAATTGGTAGTTGCCTATTCACCCCCCCTCTAGTCAACCATATCGATCCTTTCAAATGGTCTCTGTGTCTTCATGGTCAAATAAATCATGAACCAGCTCAACATCCCAGGGCGTGTTTGCTAGCCCGCATAGAGGCCAACTAGGCCCGCGCGGGAAGAAAATGGGCTATTTGGTTGCCTGCGTTCACTATTTGGCCTGCATCGCACAGACATTAAAGCAATTCCCAGCCAGGCCCGCAAGGAACGGCCAAATCAGCAGTTTCTAGTGAGCCAGGCTTGGACGAAGCAGGGGAGGGGAACGTGGCGCTGAGCTCATGCGACCACAGAGATGGCGCGAGCTCGCGCGCGTCTTTGAAAAATCGACGGGAGGATTTCGGCTCACCTCCCGCCGATTCAGTCACCCTATATAGCCTCTTTCGCCTCACTGCCGAAACTCCCGCCACCCTTCTCCCCCCTTTTGAGATTTCCCTTCGAAGCGCATCGGCACCGACGAGCAGGTAAGCGGCGCTCCTTTCCCGACCGGCGGACCACGACGGCGGCGACTTGTGTCCTCATCTTCTTCGACCGTTTCGGTGTCTCCCATGCCCTCTGTGAGTTCAATCACCCCCTTCTATGTTCATGGTTGTAGCTAGATCTGAGACCATGTGGTAGGGTTTGATGTTCGAGCTTGTGGTAGGGTTTGATTTGTGAGCATCTTGTAGCTTGCTAGGGTTGTATTTGGGTACCGATCTGTGAGATTGTGATGTTATGGTAGCTATTGGTAGTTGATTTGTAGCATGCTAGGGTAGTGTCGAACACAATGGATTGGTAGCTAGTTGTGATGTATGATGCTCATATCGTGCTTTGTTGAGCTAGATTGTCCGGTAGTGTGTGCTATGCTCATTGTCAATGTGTGCTGTGATTGTAGGACATGACCACGCAAACGCAAGATCTTAGTCAGGCCATTGTCCTGTCTGAGAGCCAGTTCCCTCCATCCTATGTCAAGGACTCCCAGCCCGCCCTCGATGACCATATGCCTATTGATTCAGATGTGTTTGAGGTTTCTGGCATGGGTCCTCCTTTTGTGCCTACAGCCTTTGTGCTAGCTGAGCCAACTGCTGCTGTTGCCGCTGCACAGACGGCAGCCGCAAAGGCAAAGAAGGATGGTAGGGGGAACAACATGAAGTGGCAGTCATTCATGTCCACGTTCGTGCTTAACAAGATGTGTGAGCTCATATCTAGTGGGTTTAGGACTGGCAAGGGCTTCAAGGAGGTGCACTTGAACACCGTTGCAAAGCAGGTGTTCGAGTTCTATGGCCAGGAGGTGACCTCCGCCCAGGTTTACAACCACCTCAGGAAGTGGAGAGCTTGATGGATCACAGTGTTCAAGATCAGAGACCTTAGCAGCGCCTCATGGGATCAGAACACCTGCTCAATCGTTCTAGAGGTAGAGCACTACACAGGCCATGTCGCGGTTAGCTCACGTCCCCCTTGTTTTAAGCCTGTCAACCATTGCCTTCTCACAACTAACAACGTTGTGTTTCTTTCTTAGGAACACCCGAAAGACACAGAGTTCCTCAACACACCCATCCAGAACTACAACCAGATGCAGCACATCTTCTCCTTTGGGCTCGCAACCGGCAAGCATGCCATGGGCTCCGGTGAGCCTCTCGGTTCACCCATGCCTGAGTTCCCAGACACCGAGGACGCAGAGGCAGTCCTTGATGGCCCTGACAAGCCCTTTGAGCATGTCCCTGTGCTTGATAGGAAGAGGAAGAGGGGCGGCTTGATGGAGGAGGAGATCATTGTCTTCACCAGCATGACTGAGGCCGAGGTGGCAACCGCCATAAGGGAGAGCAAGTCCATCGACGTCCACCCTGACCTGTACACCGCTGTCATGGACCAAGGTGGCTTCAGCCAAGAGGATCTGATGGCTGCTCTGAGCCACCTGCTGGACAACAAGGCCCAGGGTGTTGGGTTTGTTGCCATGGCAGATGCTCGCAGGGTGCTCTGGCTCAAGAGCTGGCTGGGCAAGCACTACTACTAGTGCTGCCTCTGATTACCGCGTGCATGATCCTCAATGGCGATGGCGACGACGATGACGATGACAACGTACATTTTGTATAGCTAGGGCTTGAAAACTATTTGATGGTCTGTATATTTTGCTGAGGTGGTATATACTAACCCCTCATGCTGATGGTGAACTTGCCGTGGTAGGATTACACCCTCTTTCGGATGTGGTGGTAGTGTAGGAGATATGCCCTAGAGGCAGTAATAACAGTTATTTTGTATCTCCGAGTTTGTAATGAATGTTTATGTTCCATGCTATAACTGCAATGATTCTCGAGTCTGCAATATCCACGAGGCTCGGAGGGAAACTCATGTGCACGTGTGGTATAATAAACGGTAAAATGTATTCCTGGTCATGCCTCTAAGACTGGCTCAAGTATTGCATGATGATCCTGTTTTCCTGATCATGGGCATGTCTATGCCGGCAATTTTGAGGGCACAATGTTAGTAGAACACTTGTGTTGAATCAACCCGAATTGATGTTATGCTATGAGATACATTCATCACAAGTTAATGGTTAATAACACAGAGATAGTTAATGTTTGCATAATTCCTTAGACCATGAGAGTATCGAGTTCCTTCGTACTTGCTTCGTGAACTTTGGGGTTTGTAAAACGTCATCCGTAACTGGGTGGCTATTACGGCGGCTTACGGGTTCATGGAAAAGTATGACAAGAAATGAGATAGCTCAAGATTGGGATTTGCTCCTCCGACGATGGAGAGATATTCTCGGGCCCTCTTGGTGTTACGGTATCCATCATCGTCTGGCCAGACACATTGTGATTTGATCACTGGGATGCCGGAACACGGATACGAGAAAAGAGAACAAAACCGGTAACGAGGTAACTTGCATGGTGGACAAGTTGTTGATCCACGGGGATGCAATAAATCTCACCTCGGGTGTTTGTTATATATCGTGAAGCAACAGGAATAGCACACGGCAACTGGAGGTTCACTCGAATATTCATTCGTGTGGGTATAGGGGTTAATATGGGTGTCCACGGCTCCGATGTTGATCATTGATCCGAAAGTGTTCCGGGTCATGTCTATACTTCACCGAACCTATAGGGTCACACGCTTAAGGGTCATCTATCTGTTGAATACTAGACAGGGAGTCTGAGAGAAAATCACCGAAAAAGTTTCGGATGAAACGGAAACGTTTCGGAGAGAACACCGGAATAGTTTCGGTGAAACTGAAAAGTTGTTTCAGGGTATTCCATTAAGTCATATTGGTTCCGGCACATGCCTAGAAATTCTTGGAGGGTGCCAGAATTGTTCTGGTAACTTTTGGAATTTTTCCGGAGCAGCCGGAACCGCAATGGTAGCTTTTCACTGGAGAAAAACATTGTTTCGGAATGCGTTCAAATTTTTTTAGTGGGTACTGGAATTATTCTAGGCACACAGAAATAATTTGGGATTTAACGGACGCAGAAAAATGTCTTCGTGAATAGTGAAAGTGCTTTATGGATATTTTTTGGAAAGCACCTTTTGGGATATTTCCCAAAAGGCTTCTAGAAGGGCTTGGGGGCCAAGGAAGCCCCTTATGGGGGGGCCCCCAAGGGGTGGCCGGCCAAGGGAGGTGGAGATCCTTGGAGCTCCACATGCCATCCCTTTTTGCTTTATTCTTTTATGTAAAGGCATAAAGTGGGGGTACTTTTGGTATTTGTGAATGCCAACTTTACCCCTTGGCTTTCCTATAAATAGAGGTGGAGGGGTGCTCTGCAAACCTCATCCTTGCTCTCATACACATGCCATGCTCGTCTGGCTCTCTCTCTCTCCCTCCCACGAAATAGTTTCGTAGAGCCGAAAGGCTGTCTGGGTTCCGGCAGGAACTAGCTCTGGACGGCGAAGCCCTGCCGGATAGCTGACACCGTATGTGTGCAACCCCGTAGAGAGTTCGTAGTTTCGATCTTTTGCCCGAGGGGCTGTTCGAGTGTCCTCCCGAAGGGCTGTCCAAGTTACCGTTCGAGTTTCGGGTGTCCTCCCGAAGGGCTGTCCGAGTTCCCGTTCGGGTTTCGAGGGTCCTCCCGGAGGGCTGTCCGCGACATCGTCTGAGGGACTGTCCGACCGCCTCCCGAAGGGCTGTCCGACGAGGGAGTACATCCTCGCAGTTGGGAGGTTGTAAATCCTAGCTGTGGGGATCTGCACCGACGATCTACACCGACTCTTCTTCCGCTGCGTTTCGAGTGATCCTGGGCGTGCTCGCTGTACCAATTTTTTTTTGTTTTCTGTCGCGTTCCCCTATAGGTAGGATGGCAACATAGTAGTGCTACGTTGAACTTGCTATGCCGTATGATCATGCATGCTTACTATTGCTCTTTTGCTCCATTGCTTGTTGCTTGTGTGCTCCATTGCTTGTTGCTTGAGCTCTTGCTCTTATGCACTGCTAGGACAAGTGGTATGTGGTGTTCATCGGGTGTGCTCCAGGGGTTTACAATTCATGGGAAGCATGTAATGAACAAGTGTCAGGGTACAAGCACATCAGCCACAAAGGGTTTAAGAGTAGGCATGCGGCAGAAGATGCTTACTCCAAGTTTGTGCGAAAGCAGGCATGCAAGGTTGAAGTTGGCAAGGCGGCGTGACAATTTGGGGTGAAGAACTTCATCATCATCGTGTAGTTCATCGCCATTGCAGTGATGTGGCATTGGTGTGCTCGCTGTCATCGTGTGTAAGGTGTAGCGGGTAAGCTCACCACGTAAGGTACAAGGTTAGCACACCTCGCAGCCTGTGTGCAACCAAACATCGTGTAGTTGTGTGAGTTGAGACAATGCAGGATGCCAAACACCATGCGCAAACCTATCCCCTAATGCAGGCAGCCTCGATGCAGGCAACCAAACAAGGTGCAAATGTTGGTTATTTGCCTGTTTTCTCTCAGCCAGGTCCAACTGGAACATGTATGCTATGCAGGCAAAAGCACAGATGAGAACCAAACATGTCGACATTGTTCCGAGACCAGGTTGATCAGCTCCACAACCTTGTTGTTGACCAAGGCCTGGCCCCTGAGCGACCGTGGATGGCGTGTGGTTCCCTGGGCAACCAAGGGTCTTGCCAAATGTCAATCTGAGTACCGTCGCCAACGCGCCACACTACTTTCTCTTTTAAGAGATCGACACCTCTCAGGATGCTACTCCATGTATATGCCATATTCGGTACCAGCTCTGATTCCAGGATGGACGCACGAGGGGAAATACTTGGCCTTCAGGACTGCTGCACAAAGGGAATCTGGGTTCTGCAGGAGGCGCCAACCTTGCTGAGCTAGCATGGCTAAGTTAAATATGTGCTAAGGGCATCTCCAATGGCAACCCGCAAATATCCTCCCGCATCCGTCCGTGGACAGGGGGCACCAGTCCGCGGACACGATGCGGGAGGACGCCATCCAACGCTAGCCGCATACATTTTCACAACAACTCGAACCAACCAGACGAAATTCGATCAAACCAGATGAATTTTGATATAAACACGACGGATTTCATTGAAACTAGGATAATTTGTACATAAAACCGGACGATATTTCGTCCGGTGTCCTAAAAACCTTAAAATAAAACCATAAACTATCCTATACTTGGCGGTGACCTCGTAGGCCATGTCGGGCTGGCCGGCGGCTCCTCCTCCGTCATCAGTGCCCGATCCGGTGTCGGAGTCGTCGGAGTCGGGCTTCAGGCGGTGGAAGGTGGCGGCATGTGAGATCGAGGAGATAGGTCTAGAGGGGGGGTGAATAGACTCCTAACCAGCCAAAGGTGCAGTTTTTAATTTCTCTTGGCACTTAGGCAGATTTTGGCACAAGTTAAGATCACTCCAATACTTTCTACACATGCATATCTAGAGATTGAGCAGCAGAAATAGTAAAGCATGCAAGAGTATGGAAAGTAAAGGGGGTAGAGTATGGAAGATCAAACGCAATGAAGACACGGTAGTTTTTGGTGTGGTTCCGATAGGTGGTGCTATCGTACGTCCACGTTGATGGAGACTTCAACCCACGAAGGGTAACGGCTGCGCGAGTCCATGGAGGGCTCCACCCATGAAGGGTCCACGAAGAAGCAACCTTGTCTATTCCACCATGGCTTACATCCACGAAGGACTAGCCTCACTCGGGGTAGATCTACACGAAGTAGGCGATCTCCTTGCCCTTACAAACTGCTTGGTTCAACTCCACATCATGTTGGAGGCTCCCAAGTGACACCTAACCAATCTAGGAGACACCACTCTCGAAAAGGTAATAGACGGTGTGTTGTTGATGAACTCCTTGCTCTTGTGCTTCAAATGATAGTCTTCCCAGCACTCAAACAACTCCTCACAGATTTGGCTATGGTGGAAGAAGGATTTGAGTGGAAAGCAACTTGGGAAAGGCTAGAGATCAAGGTTCAAATGGTAGGAATGGAATATCTTGATCTCAACACATGAGTAGGTGGTTCTCTCTCAGAAAATGTATGGTGGAAGTGTAGGCACGTTCTGATGGCTCTGCTTACTGAGAAGGGAGTGTGGAGGGGTATATATAGCCTCCACACAAAATCCAACCGTTACACACTTTTGACTCAACTCGGTGGCACCGAAACAATAATCTCGGTAGCACCGAACTGTGTAAAAGATATGAACTTTAGGAATCTCGGTGGGACCGATACGAACAACTCGGATGGACCGAAGTGCAATGGCTAGGGCAATCCTCATCTCGGTGGCACCGATTGCATCAACTCGGTATGACCGAAGTGAAGCAATAAGGCAACAGAGAGTTGGCAAGCCATCTCGGTGAGACCTATTTGCAAAAATCGGTGAGACCGAAGTAAGTGCAAACGATTACAGAGAGTTGGCAAGGCCATCTCGGTGAGACCGAGATCCATTTCGGTGGATCCGATTTGTTAGGGTTTTGGCAGTGGCTAAGTCTTGGATGAACTCGGTGAGGCCGGATAGAGAAATTCGGTGGGGCCGAGTTGGAATGTAGGTTTTGGACATATTTGGGTAGAGAGAGTGGTTGAGGGTTTAGGAGTACTGTCACTAAGCACTTGAGCAAAAAGACCATTAAGCAACACCTCATCCCCTTTTAATAGTATTGGCTTTCCTATGGACTCAATGTGATCTTGGATCACTAAACCAAAAATGTAGAGTCTTGAGCTTTTGTCAATCCTTGTCCTTAGCATTTTGAGGGGGTTCCACGTCCTCTTGTCCCCGCCACACCATTGTTGAATTTGTCTGAAATTCACTAGATGAAAGCATTAGTCCAACAACATGTATATTGGCATGAATTACCAAAACCACCAAGGGAGCAAATGTGCTTTCAATCTCCCCCTTTTTGGTAATTGATGACAACATACGTCAAAGCTTCAAATACAGATATAGCAGAGGTATGTATGAAGGCTTTGAAGAAAACA
This sequence comes from Elymus sibiricus, assembly GCA_039707655.1. Taxonomy (NCBI): domain Eukaryota; kingdom Viridiplantae; phylum Streptophyta; class Magnoliopsida; order Poales; family Poaceae; genus Elymus; species Elymus sibiricus. The sequence goes on from CM077668.1 coordinate 347,312,500, forward strand.
TGTAACATATATGAACTCCCTGGAGCTCCCCCTGAAGAGGTGCATATAGCATGATGATACCATATGGGAGATATACATGTTACATGTATCTTGGCTATATGCATCAGAGCAAACATATATATCATATAGGGTCCACATGTCCATGATTGTCTCCTTACAAACATTATATACTAGCAAGAGGTAAATCATGTACATGAGTGTGATGCATATACTTACCTTGAAGTTCTTGATCAAGTACCTGAAGAAATACACTTGAGAAAACAGGGTTAGATAACACAAGATAATTTCTTCAAGAAAAGACACAAGATCAACAAGAAACCAAGATTGGGATGACATGTAGAATGGAGTATCACTAGGTGAATACTTCTTTGAAGCAGACATGTCCCCAAAAGAAATAGTTGTCTCCCCTAAAGAACTTCCTCTCCCCCTAAATCTGACATGGATATTGGGAGCAGGTAGGGTGAAAGAACTAGAGCAGACAAAGAACAAACTGATCATGTTTCTTCCCTCTTAGAAACATGTAACATTCTCTCCTCTTGTAAGGTGCATCTCTTATAATGGTAAGGAGCTTTGATGTATTCCTCTCTCCCCCTTTGACATCAATTTCCAAGAAGGGACTTCAAGGTTATTGATCAAGTGGGTTTGGTCCTTGAGAAACACATCTAGCCATTGAGTGGCTCTAGATGCAGGTAGAGCATAAGAATCATTGAGTGGAGCTGGAGCAGAAAAACTCAGGAAAAAATTTGACAGAAAACTCCTTAGAGCAGCAAAATCGGTGACACCGAGTTGTGGCAAATCGGTGGAACCGAGTTTGATGCAATGGAACATTTTGTCAACTCAGTTCTCTAGACAAAGGAATTCTCACAAGGATTTGCAATGAATTAACTACGAAACTAGCTAAAAGAAAAGACAAACATAATAGAAGCAAAGAAACGTCTAGATGAAGTTTTTTTTAAACTTCATCAAGACGGGTCGGCGACTAGGTCACCTATGTTAGAGTATATTGACTTAGGAGTCAAGTGAGAACACTTGATCATAGGTCATACTCATCGTTTAGGCTCAAAATGGGGTTGCCATTTTTCCTTTAAGCATTTCAATGTATTCACATCTTGTTGAGTTGCTTTAGCTCATGTCTTTGAGTAAAGCTTCTCTACGATGTGAGAACTTACATTGGGATTTGGCGGTGAAGTCCATCATGTAGTTGAACTTGAAGTGGATGCTCATAAGTTGAAGTTGGGAGCGATCCTATCTTTTGTAGTTCATTTTCCTACATGGGTTAGCTTTGCAAGGAGCAACATGTATACCCAAAATGACAAGAATGAAGCTTATCTCAAGAATTTGTCAAAGGATATGTTTAGGTTGTCTTGTTCCTTGTTCCACCATCAATTGTTGATACTTGGGTTATGCAAGATTGCTTATGATAAGAGTGTGACGCAATCTTGTGGCATGAAGATTGTCCAAGTACCTACAGAAGGTTAGATACAATACAAGGGAGCAAAATGTCCAAGGTATAATATGATCATGAAAGATATCATGGATTAGTCAAGAATGCTCATGCCCTTGTATGCATCCACATGAACCTCTAGTTCACATTTGAAGCATCAATGATGTTCAATTCACTTCTCAAGTGACAAAACACTTTCTCATCAAGGGGTTTGGTAAAGATGTTCGCCAATTGCTTGTCGGTACGAACATGTTTAAGGTCAATGTCACCTTTCTCAACATCATCTCGAATGAAATGGTGACGGACCTCAATATGCTTAGTTCGAGAATGTTGCACGGGATTGTGCGCAATCTTAATAGCACTCTCATTGTCACATAGTAATGGTACATGTTTCACATGCACACCATAGTCTTTAAGAGTTTGTGTCATCCATAGTAATTGAGCACAACATGATCCCGCGGCAATGTATTCCGCTTCGGCAGTAGATAGAGATACGGAATTTTGTTTCTTGGAGGACCAAGACACAAGAGATCTACCAAGAAATTGACATGTACCCAAAGTAGACTTTCTGTCAACCTTGTCTCCGGCATAGTCCGAATCGGAGTAGCCAACAAGATTGAAAGAAGATCCTTTGGGATACCATATGCCAAAGTTTGGTGTATGTATCAAGTATCTCACAATTCTTTTCACCGCCTTAAGGTGACACTCTTTTGGTGCCGCTTGGTATCGTGCACACATGCACACACTTAGCATAATGTCGGGAGGGGAGGCACATAGATATAGCAATGAACCAATCATAGATCGATAAACCTTTTGATCAACCAGTTTGCCATCCTTGGTCAAGTCAAGATGTCCACTCGTGGGCATGGGAGTTTTCATACCTTTACTCTCTTGCATGTTGAACTTCTTGAATAAGTACTTGGTATACTTTGTTTGAGAAACAAAGGTACCTTCCCTAGCTTGCTTGATTTGCAAACCAAGAAAGAATTTGAGTTCACACATCATAGACATCTCGAACTTTTCCGACATCAACCTTCCAAACTTTTCACTGAAAGAGGGGTTAGTAGATCCAAAGATAATATCATCAACATAAATTTGGCATACAAATAATTCTCCATTAACCCTCTTAGTGAACAAAGTTGAATCAATCTTCCCAATCTCAAAACCCTTTTCAAGAAGAAACTTTGTCAAGCATTTGTACCAAGATCTAGGGGCTTGTTTAAGACCATAAAGAGCTTTACGAAGTTTGTACACATGATTAGGTTTCTTGGGATTCTCAAAGCCGGGAGGTTGTTTAACATACACTTCCTCCTCAATTTCACCATTTAAGAAAGCACTTTTAATATCCATTTGGTAAAGAGTGATATCATGGTGATTGGCATAAGCAAGTCGAATACGAATGGACTCAAGTCTTGCAACGGGGGCATAGGTCTCACCATAGTCCATACCTTCGACTTGTGTGTACCCTTGTGCTACGAGACGAGCCTTGTTACGTACAACTTGTCCATCTTCATCTTGCTTATTCCGAAACACCCACTTGGTTTCAATGATGTTTTGCTCTTCCTTAGGCTTCTCAACCAATGTCCAAACTTGGTTCCTCTCAAAGTTGTGTAGCTCTTCGTGCATTGCATTCACCCAATCGGGGTCCTTGAGAGCATATTCTACCTTCAAGGGTTCAACACTAGAGATAAATGAGTAATGCTCACAAAAGTTAGCTAAACGAGTTTTAGAGCGAGTGATTCTCCCGGTTTGGATATCTCCAAGTATTTGTTCGATGGGATGATCCTTGTCGATTCTTTCTCTAACTCGAGGTAGCTTTTTCTTGGGTTGTGGTGAGGCTTCCTCATCATCATTTTCTTCTTCTTCGTTGATGTTGTCGTTGTTCGCTTGTGGAGGTGGAGAAGGAGGTTGAGGTGGATCATCTTGTTGCACTTCCTCATTCCCATCGTCTTGACGTGTTTCACTTGTGGATGCCTCCGTATCAACTTGTTGTTCATCTTGATGCGAAGTTGGGGCTTCCACTTGAATAGACAAGGTAATCTCCTTCACTTCCACGGGGTGAATCTTACCAATGGGCAAGTCTTGGATTGCTTCTGATGGTTCTCGATCTCCTACATCAAGAGGCAATTGCTCGACTTGCGAGCCATTAGTCTCATCAAACTTCACATCTACCGTCTCTTCAACTTTTCAAGTGAAGTTGTTGTAGACACGGTAAGTGTGAGAGTTCGATCCATAACCGAGTAGGAAACCTTCATGAGATTTAGGAGCAAATTTTGAACAACGATGCTTATCAAGAATGTAACATTTTGAGCCAAATACTCGAAAGTATCCAACTTGTGGTTTGTTACCGGTGAGCAATTCATATGCCGTTTTACCAAGAAGCTTGTGAAGGTAAAGTCGATTTGTTGCATGACAAGCTGTTTCAACCACTTCTGCCCAAAAATGTCTTGGCGTCTTGTATTCATCAAGCATCATTCTTGCCATCTCAATAAGTGCCCGGTTCTTCCTCTCAACAACTCCATTTTGTTGAGGTGTGTACGTAGCTGAGAACTCATGTGAAATACCCTCCTCATCAAGAAAGGTGTCCACATTGGCGTTCTTGAACTCCGTTCCGTTGTCACTCCGAACCTTCTTGATCTTCACTTCAAATTGGTTTTGGGCCTTTCCTGCGAAGTTCTTGAAGATCTTTTGTACCTGCGATTTGTCATCAAGAAAGAACACCCACGTAAATCTGGAAAAATCATCAACAATGACCAAACCAAAAGAGTTACCACCAAGACTCTTATAGGAGTTGGGACCAAAAAGATCCATATGAAGTAGCTCGAGTGGTCTCCTTGTGGTCATAATGTTCTTCACGGGGTGGCTTCCTCCAACTTGTTTTCCTGCCTGGCAAGTACTACAAAGTCAATCTTTGTCAAATATAACATCTTTCACTCCAAGAATGTGATCTCCTTTAATAAGTTTATCAAGGTTACGCATGCCAACTTGTCCAAGTCTTGTATGCCATAACCAACCTTTAGAAGATTTAGCAATTAAGCATGTACGAGGTTGGGCTCTTTTAGTGAAATCAACAATGTATAGATCACCTCTACGAATGCCGGTAAAGACTATATTATGATCATCTTGGTGAAACACTTGGCAATCTACTTTGGTAAATAGAACATTAAAACCAAAATCGGCTAGTCTAGATACGGAAAGAAGATTGTAACCAAGAGATTCAACAAGCATAACATTTTGTATGGAGATATCATTGGACATGGCCTCCTTACCAAGGCCAAGTACCTTACCCTTGGAGCTGTCTCCAAAAGTCACATACTTGCGTGGACCATCATTTTTAGCAAGCTCACGAAACATGTCTCTATCTCCGGTCATGTGATCGGTACATCCACTATCAAGAATCCATTATTTTCCTCCGGCCATGTAATCTCGAAGATTTGCCATAAGACTGAGATTCCTCATGGTCTTCTCAAATTCAATGTCAAAGTCTTCGTCCTCATCATAATAGCCATGCTCAACATCATCATCATTATGCGTGTGATCATTACCTAGGGCAACAAATTCATTAGTTTCATGATCATGACAATGTTCAAGTTTATGGATTCTAATGGTTTCCATGATAATGTTGCTAATAGTTCTAACATCTCCTTTGGCACGCATAAGATCACGAAGCTCAAACAAGCAATCATCAAACTTAGGATCACTAGGACTCATCTTGTGAAAAGCAACAGCCATATGAAGAATCTTATCGAGACTCTTTAAGGAATAATCGGGGTATCGCTTTTCTAAGTCACGCCATAGAGTATAAGCACATGCAAAGTTTTGCATACAACCAAGTACAACCTTAGGTAATCCTCTAATGATAAGATTGACGGTTCTAAGATTACGAAGCATGTCAATTTCCTCTTCATGAGTAGGATGCAAGGGATCAATAGGTGGCACATAAGGATTATGAATATACTTGCTCAAGTTAAATTCATCAAAGATATCAAGCATTTCATCCTTCCAAAAGTTGTAAAACTCCCCATTGAGGATATGCACTCTATGTCTAAGACTCCCCAATGTAGACACATCCATCTCCCTCCAATAGTGATGAAACCAAAGCAATGGAGACCAAAGCTCTGATACCAATTGTGAGATCGAGGAGATAGGTCTAGAGGGGGGGTGAATAGACTCCTAACCAGCCAAAGGTGCAGTTTTTAATTTCTCTTGGCACTTAGGCAGATTTTGGCACAAGTTAAGATCACTCCAATACTTTCTACACATGCATATCTAGAGATTGAGCAGCAGAAATAGTAAAGCATGCAAGAGTATGGAAAGTAAAGGGGGTAGAGTATGGAAGATCAAACGCAATGAAGACACGGTAGTTTTTGGTGTGGTTCCGATAGGTGGTGCTATCGTACGTCCACGTTGATGGAGACTTCAACCCACGAAGGGTAACGGCTGCGCGAGTCCATGGAGGGCTCCACCCATGAAGGGTCCACGAAGAAGCAACCTTGTCTATTCCACCATGGCTTACATCCACGAAGGACTAGCCTCACTCGGGGTAGATCTACACGAAGTAGGCGATCTCCTTGCCCTTACAAACTGCTTGGTTCAACTCCACATCATGTTGGAGGCTCCCAAGTGACACCTAACCAATCTAGGAGACACCACTCTCGAAAAGGTAATAGACGGTGTGTTGTTGATGAACTCCTTGCTCTTGTGCTTCAAATGATAGTCTTCCCAGCACTCAAACAACTCCTCACAGATTTGGCTATGGTGGAAGAAGGATTTGAGTGGAAAGCAACTTGGGAAAGGCTAGAGATCAAGGTTCAAATGGTAGGAATGGAATATCTTGATCTCAACACATGAGTAGGTGGTTCTCTCTCAGAAAATGTATGGTGGAAGTGTAGGCACGTTCTGATGGCTCTGCTTACTGAGAAGGGAGTGTGGAGGGGTATATATAGCCTCCACACAAAATCCAACCGTTACACACTTTTGACTCAACTCGGTGGCACCGAAACAATAATCTCGGTAGCACCGAACTGTGTAAAAGATATGAACTTTAGGAATCTCGGTGGGACCGATACGAACAACTCGGATGGACCGAAGTGCAATGGCTAGGGCAATCCTCATCTCGGTGGCACCGATTGCATCAACTCGGTATGACCGAAGTGAAGCAATAAGGCAACAGAGAGTTGGCAAGCCATCTCGGTGAGACCTATTTGCAAAAATCGGTGAGACCGAAGTAAGTGCAAACGATTACAGAGAGTTGGCAAGGCCATCTCGGTGAGACCGAGATCCATTTCGGTGGATCCGATTTGTTAGGGTTTTGGCAGTGGCTAAGTCTTGGATGAACTCGGTGAGGCCGGATAGAGAAATTCGGTGGGGCCGAGTTGGAATGTAGGTTTTGGACATATTTGGGTAGAGAGAGTGGTTGAGGGTTTAGGAGTACTGTCACTAAGCACTTGAGCAAAAAGACCATTAAGCAACACCTCATCCCCTTTTAATAGTATTGGCTTTCCTATGGACTCAATGTGATCTTGGATCACTAAACCAAAAATATAGAGTCTTGAGCTTTTGCCAATCCTTGTCCTTAGCATTTTGAGGGGTCCACGTCTCTAGTCCATGCCATGCCAATCATTGAACATCCTGAAATCTTTAACTTGAATGGACATTAGTTCAATGAGATATATGTTGTTATAAATTACCAAAACCACCAAGGAAGCAAATGTGCTTTCAATCTCCCCCTTTTTGGTAATTGATGACAACATATAGATCAAAGCTTCGACAAATGATTAAATGAATGAAATACATCATCACTTTGAGAAGTATGTGATAAGCAAGAGCTCCCCCTAAATTTGTGCATTATTAAATATTTGCATTTGAATGCAAATGCACAATCGATTAGGCTTTTGGGTTACTCTTCCATGTCACATACATCTTGGTGGAGCGCGCAAAATGATATGATTGGAATAATAAGCACGCATCACCAACACAAGTGAATGATCATACAAGATAATGATAAAGATAATCATAGATCATCACAATAAGCATAATATGATCAAACATCATATTATCTCACAGGCATAAACGACAGAATATCTCACAGATACTGTAGCAAGCACACACATAACAAAGTATCAACGAGCAAGCAAGAAGTAGCAAAAGAACTCTCGAGAGAAAAGCAAACGACCAAAACACTCTCTCTCGAAGCCTATGATCTATACAAATTCTCCCCCTTTGGCAACAAGTACCAAAAAGATCGAATAAGTATAAGACTAGTCGGCACTCTAGGCACGATCCTCCGAAGCGCCTGAAGGCGATCTTCTGCTGGCTGCTCCGGTGTGCGTAGACGGCGTTGAGAGAAGTGCATCCACGAAGGCTTCTGCAGATGTCTGCTAGACTGGTGGAGTGGAGACCTGTGGTGGCACTGAGGCAGTAGCAGCTGGTGCAGATACTGTGGTCCGTGGATCCACAACTGGTATTGTAGCTGACCTGGCTGCCCTGGGCACTGTCTGAAATTGCTGTGTGGTTGGTCTGTCATCTCCACTGTCATCAGATGGGGTTGTCTTGACAGCATCAACGTCATTCTGCAGTTGCTCTATGGTAGTCTGAATCTCGTCACCTTCACATCAAGATCATGAAATTTTGTCTCAATAATCCGCTCAAAACTAGCCTGGGTCTGGGTGAGGTTGGCCAGACTTCGCTCAATCCTCAGAGTGGCTTCAAGCAGATATGTCATTTGATCCTTGGGTGTCTTGAGATTGGCGATAGGAGCATTTGGAGCTGATGCCTTCTGAGCTGCTTTTGCTTCCTTTGCTTTGCAGATTTCCTCTTGGGCTTGTGCTGAAGTGGGATGCGAAGGATCCATCACTATCACATTGTCCTCAAACTCTGGACGGAGTGGCAAATGCTCTTGATCAAGAAGTTACATGCTGGTTCCAACCTTGGAATTGATCAATAACTGAATATGTGGAGCATATCCGCACGATCTCTTCTGATCTGCTGCAGTCCTCTTGATAGTCTCTACTATCAGGCTCATCACCTTGAATTTCTGAGGTGTATCAAATAAATGCAGCAAATTGATGGAGTGGCCACGAATCATCTTGTCATCTCCTGACTTGGGTAGCAGAGTGTACCGCATGATAGTGTTCGTTGTGGCTAATCCTGGGAGCAGATGCTTTACTGATCCAAGTTTGTGAGTTTCAAGGTCTTTCTGAGGAATTGCAGTATACATGTTGGCCATGGAGTTGTGATCCATCTTGAGCTTGGCATAGATATCTATGTCGTCATCTTTTTCCTTAGGTGCACCAAGAAGACTTGCCCACTCAGAGATGGTAGACTGGTATCTGATACCTTCAGTCATCCATATAATGCGGCCATCTGGATAGAAGTGTGTAGTAGAGTAAAACTGCATGACCATCTCATCGTTCCACTTGGTCAACTTCTTACCGACAGACTCGTCAACTCCTGCAATCATGAAGCTTTCATGGACATGGGGGAAATAATCCTCATTCTCATCAATGTATTCCCAGTCCACCCATCTCATGTCACTGACTATGGGCTTCTTATCAAGCAAAACTGTCTCATAAAAGTCCTGTTGTTCACGGGTGTGAAAGCGATAGTCACATGCTGTCTTCCTTCTGATAGCATAAGGATCTGATGTCCTCCACTGACGCAGACCTTTATCCTTCCTCAGCATCATGTTCTCCGCAACTGGGTGTGCATTGTCATGTTCTGGTATCTTAGGCTTCAATTTTCTGAGCACTAGTGGCTCTTCATCAACATTTGACTCAGGCACTGGGGCCTTGTTCTTCTCTGCGGCTGATATGTTCCTGGTTGACCTCTTGGGTGCAGGTGCCTTTGGTTTGGCCTTGGGGGCAGCAGTCTTAATCGCATCTGACATAAGCTTTTGAGCTTTTGCGGGGGTGCACTGGCTGCTGGCTCTTCCTCTTCTTCTTCCTCCTCATCAATCATCATGGAGGGTCTGCCAATCACACGGGCAAATGATTTCCTTACTCTTTTCTTCTTAGCTCCTTCAGCTGTCTCTGTGTTACTAGGCTTTTGCATAGTCTGCTGAGGCACTTTCCTCACAGCAGTCCTCTCTTTGGCAGAAGTAGGCTTGGTGTTGTACTCCTTAGCAAGCACTACTCTCTTTTTCTTAGTTGCAGCTTCACTTGCAACAAAGTCCTCATCCTCACTGTCTGAGGTTTTCTTCTTCCTTGTTCTGGTTGCAGCTTTGGGAAGATCTGGAGAGCTCCTCTCTCCCTCATAGAAACTTTCAGATGGGCTTGACCCTTCACTCATTTCTGCCTGCTGCTCTGACCTATTCTAACTGTCACTGCCACTTGACATCTTGCTGAGCTGACCCTGTGAATAGTTGGGTATAGGCAGAGTAGATGAGTCATCACAAAAAGCAGAGATTTTTCATAAAATTTGAGTTCAACTCTTAGTTTCAAGTTTTCACAGGATGCATATCGGATGGACCGAGTTGATCATCTTGGTGATACCGAGGCACACTACAGAGACCTTACACGCCACTTCGGTCAGACCGATATGAGTGTCGGTGGCTCCGAGATGCTAGGGTTTCACTGAGACTTTACTTTCGGTCTCACCAATTCGTACAACTCGGTGGCACCGAGACGTACTAGTGCTATGGTCAGAGACCAAATCGGTGGTACCAAAAATTTCGAGTCGGTCGGTCTGAGATGCATTTGGCGGAAACTTAAACCTAAAATTTGTACTCGCATCTAATCTATGGAATTTGCGGTGTAATAGGAGTTCTCAATCCGTGGCAAGAATTCAGGCAGTCCAATCGTGCATTGAATTGGAAAAAATGGAAGCACGAGAGGGATCGAATCTCACCCTAACTTGGTGGAGATCCTCTACGGCGGCAACGGTGGAGGAGAATCCCGTTGACGGCGATGGAATCCGGCGGCGAGAACTCGCTGGAGATGACAGCGAAGTCCGAAGACGAAGGGCGACGGCAGCAATGGGGAGCGGGAACGAGTGGGGTCGAGAATTTTCAACCATTCGGTCCGCGCGATATATATACCCGTACGCTGTCGGTGGCGCCGAGTTGAACAACTCGGTGGCACCGATATGTGTAACTGCACGCAGTATAGCACATCGGTGGCGCCGAAATGGTTCAATTCGGTAGCACCGAGATGGAAAACCTAGATCAATCTAAGTGATTTCGGTTGGACCGAGTTTGAGTGAATTGGTTCGGCCGAAATCATTCAGAAGGTTTTGGAGGTTCAGCCCTTTCAGATCGGTGGTTCCGAGTGCTCCTCACCCGGAGGGTCCGAAAATGACTTGTTCAATTTTTGTGATGCAGCAAGAATAGAATTTGAGACAAGAAAGCATAGATAGCTAGAGAAGGTACTTAGGCATTCTTGTACATCCACTTGGCCAGAAAAACCAAGACAATCAAAACAACAAATGGATGTCCTCGAATGATGAAAACATGCAAACCAACATGCTCACACAATAAGATAGCAAATGAAATATGTGTCAAACATGCACACCCAATTCTAGCATCTATCAAGCAGTGGCGATGACTAGGTCATCTATATATGAGTATATTGACTTAGGAGCCAAATGAGAACATTTGATCATAGGTCATACTCATCGTTTAAGCACAAGTGGGGTTACCACTTTTACATAAAGCATTAATGTGTTCACACCATTAGAGTTGCTTTAGCTCAATTTCTTAGAGCAAAGCTCCCCCTAGATGTGATATCCCCCCTAAGAGGGATGAACTTACCTTGGGTTTTGTCGATGATGACTTCATGTAGATGTTGAAGATGTGGATGCTCAATGCTGATGTAGACCATCAAGAGTTGGGAGCAATCCTTTGGAGTTTTGTGCTTTCAATACCTACATGGGTTAGTCCCACACAAGGAACATACAAGGATATCCATAGACATAGAGTGAAATACACATATGATAATGTCCATGAATGCATTTAATACCTTGTCCCTTGCCTTACCAACAAGAGGGTTTGTGACTCCATGAACTAGTGCAAAATGTGGAAGTTGGTTGCACAAGTTCTTGCCATAAAGAATATGAGTGAAGTTTGTTGGCGGAGTCACCCTCAAGAACTCTCTAGTTCTTCTTCTTTTGGACCCACATCAACTTGATGGGAATCCTTGGAGTTGTAGTAGCACTTGATGAAGTAGAACTTGATGAAGTCTTGGGAACCCACTTGACCATGGCTTGAGGAGCTTCTTCAAATGAATCAATCTCTACTTGAAGCTTGTCCTTGCCTCTTAGCTTGTGGTCTTGTGGTGGAAGATCTTCTTGAGCTTGTGTTCCCTTGAAGGAAGTAGGATCATACTTCTCTTGTTGAGGAACAAACTTTGTCTTGGGGTATTGATCTTCTTCCCACTCAACTCCATTGGCATTGAACTTTTGTTCAAAACCAACACCTTGGTTCTTCCGGTGCCTTCCTTGCTTGCGTACAATTTCCTCAAATTGCTTACTCCCGGCAAGACTCTTGTAGACACCTTTCTCTATAATTCCTTTCAATAGCATATTTTCTTGCTCAAGTGTAACTTGGCTAAGAGAATCGTTAGTGGAATCAATAGAACTACTAGAAGCAACAACATTGGATTTAGCATTGTTATTGTTACTACTAGAGGTAGAACCATTTTTACCCTTGTTGCTAGTTTGCTTAGATTTAACTTGTGGCATAAAGGTAGACAAGAGTAAATGCTTGGCAAGATATGAAGAACTCTTCTTTCGAAGATCGTCATTGATAGCTTTAAGAAACTCATGCTCTTGCTCTAAATTTAGCTTCTCGAAGTGTAGCTTCTCATGAGTTCTTAGAAGTTCTCTATGATCCTCTTGAGTTGTTTCATGAGCTAACTTAAGAGCATTTAGTTCTTTAGTTAGACGCTCAATCTCCTTCATAGCATTGTCACTCGTTTCCTCTTGACTATCATGATTACTAGCATTTTCATTATAGCTCACATCACTAGCCCTATCAACAAGTAAATCATCATCACCAAGCAAATCATCTTCATCACTATTGAAATCAAGATACTCGGGGTGTGATACCTTGGGGCCTTTTGCCATGAAGCATCTTCCAATTCCTTCATTTGGTGAGTCAAATAGATCATAGGAGTTGGATGACACAAGTGCAAGTCCGGCAACACCTTCATCTTGACTATAATCGGAGTCGGAGTGATAACTTCTCTCGGAGTGGTTGTCGGAGTCAGAGCCGGAAACCCATTCACCAACATGAGCTTGATGTCTTCTTCTTGTGTAGCTCTTGGATGACTTGTCCTTCCTCTCCGAATCCTTGCTTCTTCGAGAGTGTCTTCGTTCATAACGATCATCTCTACTCCTTCTCTCCTTATGAGGTGATTCATCTCTTCTTTGTCTTCCTCTTGTGATTCGTCTCTTTTCTTGTAGGGAGCCGTACACTCATTTGAGTAGTGTCCGGGCTTCCCACAATTGTAGCAATTTCGGTCACGACTTGATGATCTTCTCTCATAGTGTCTTGAGCTAGAGCTTCTTTCTTTCCTTTTGTTCTTGTAGAACTTGTTGAACCTTTTCACCATTAGGCTTATCTCTTCATTTGATACTAGCTTGTCACTTGAAGTTGTTGGAGCATCGGTTCAGGCCTTGTAAGCACCACTTGATTTGTTGTGCAGCTCCTCTTTGTCCTTGAGTGACATTTCATGAGCGACAATCCTTCCAATGACTTCCGTGGGCTTGAGATCTTTGTAATTTGGCATCATTTGGATCAATGTGCAGACGGTATCATATTTTCCATCCAAAGCTCTAAGTATCTTCTTGATAATGAATTTGTCGGTCATCTCTTCACTTCCTAAGCCGGCAATCTCATTTGTGATGAGAGCAAGCCTAGAGTACATCTTAGCGACTCCTTCACCATCCTTCATCTTGAACTTGTCAAGTTGACTTTGAAGCACATCCAACTTAGATTCCTTGACGGACTCGGTACCCTCATGCATATCAACCAAAGTATCCCAAATTTCCTTTGCAATCTCGAGGTGGCTGATTTTGTTGAATTCTTCCGGACATAAACCGTTGAATAGAATGTCACAAGCTTGAGCATTGTATTGTAACATCTTCAATTCTTCCGGGGTTGCTTCACGATCCGGTTCCTTGCCATCCTCAAAGAAGTCACCTTGCAAGCCAACACGAACAACGGCCCAAACGGCAGGGTTATGACCAAGAATATGCATTTTCATCTTATGTTTCTAACTAGAAAAGTTTGTACCATCAAAATATGGACCTCTACGGTGATAGTTACCCTCACTAGACGCCATACTCTCCTAGGTTGTGAAACCAAGGCTATGATCACCAAAGCAATGGAAATCAAGGCTTACGGAGACCAAAGCTCTGATACCACTTGTAGGATCGAAAGTATGTCTAGAGGGGGGGTGATTAGACTACTTGACCAACTAAAACCTAACCTTTTCCCAGATTTTAATTGTGGGTAGATTTTAATAATAGTACATGTCAAGCATCACCCTACACATGCAATTCTAAGAGTATAGCAGCGGAAAGTAGATAATTGCATATGTATGTAAAGGAGGGGATCGGAGATTTCAAACGCAATGAAGACACGGTGGTTTTTGGCGTGGTTCCGATAGGTGGTGCTATCATACGTCCACGTTGATGGAGACTTCAACCCACGAAGGGTAACGGCTGCGCGAGTCCACGGAGGGCTCCACCCACAAAGGGTCCACGAAGAAGCAACCTTGTCTATTCCACCATGGCTTACGTCCACGAAGGACTAGCCTCACTCGGGGTAGATCTTCACGAAGTAGGCGATCTCCTTGCCCTTCCAAACTCCTTGGTTCAACTCCACATCAGGTTGGAAGCTCCCAAGTGACACCTAACCAATCTAGGAGACACCACTCTCCAAAAGGTAATAGATGGTGTGTTGTTGATGAACTCCTTGCTCTTGTGCTTCAAATGATAGTCTTCCCAGCACTCAAACAACTCTCACAGATTTGGCTATGGTGGAAGAGGGATTTGAGTGGAAAGCAACTTGGGATAGGCTAGAAATCAAGTTTCAAATGGTAGGAATGGAATAGCTTGATCTCAACACATGAGTAGGTGGTTCTCTCTCAGAAAATGTATGGTGGAATTCTAGGCACGTTCTGATGGCTCTCTTTTACTGAGAAGGAGGTGGTGGAGGGGTATATATAGCCTCCACACAAAATCCAACCGTTACACACTTTTGACCAAACTCGGTGGCACCGAAACAATCATCTCGGTAGCACCGAACTGTGTAAAAGATATGAACGTTAGGAATCTCGGTGGGACCGATACGAACAACTCGGATGGACCGAAGTGCAATGGCTAGGGCAATCCTCATCTCGGTGGCACCGATTGCATCAACTCGGTAGGACCGAAGTGAAGCAATAAGGCAACAGAGAGTTGGAAAGCCATCTCGGTGAGACCGATTTGCAAACTCGGTGAGACCAAAGTAAGTGCAAACGATTACAGAGAGTTGGCAAGGCCATCTCGGTGAGACCGAGATCCATTTCGGTGGATCCAATTTGTTAGGGTTTTGGCAGTGGCTAAGTCTTGGATGAACTCGGTGGGGCCGGATAGGAAATTTTTGTGGGGCCGAGTTGGAATGTAGGTTTTGGACATATTTGGGATTGAGAGAGTGGTTGAGGGTTTAGGAGTACTGTCACTAAGCACTTGAGCAAAAAGACCATTAAGCAACACCTCATCCCCTTTTAATAGTATTGGCTTTCCTATGGACTCAATGTGATCTTGGATCACTAAACCAAAAATATAGAGTCTTGAGCTTTTGCCAATCCTTGTCCTTAGCATTTTGAGGGGTCCACGTCTCTAGTCCATGCCATGCCAATCATTGAACATCCTGAAATCTTTAACTTGAATGGACATTAGTTCAATGAGATATATGTTGTTATAAATTACCAAAACCACCAAGGGAGCAAATGTGCTTTCACAAGTAGTTAGTGTTCTCCCAAGTGTAGCACCGTCACGGCACCTATCTCTTCGGGGCATCACATGATCTGCATGGGTGCGAACGATTAGAGAAGTGTGAGGCAGGTGATTTGAGACCTCGCAGTGAGATCACTTGGTTGTCTTGACGTTCAGGCAGGACAGTCCTGAGTTTGGAACACACGCATTGAAAGATGAACAAGAATCACATAGAGATGTGATTGGCAAGTTTGCCTACCGATTGAAGTTCGCACCATTTGAGTTCATCTCGAACCGTGGTGTTGAATGGAAATATGGGTCTTGAATCACTCACAGTCAATTATGAGAGATATTGATTTGAGTGGGAGCGCACTTAAGAATTAATTCTTTTAATTCTCTGTGCAATTAATTATGAACTTAGTCTAAGTATAATTTGCATAATAGTTATAGAATAATGGCTCGCGTTTCCACCTTCCCTATTAAAATTGAATTAGCTGTTATTTATCTGGTTAATCTTTACGATTGGTAAACGTAATGTGAGGATTGTCCTCAAGAGTGCCGAGAAGGACTTTGTCCTATCGCATGCTTTTGGTATTCTCCCGCTGATGCTTTGGATGTTGGGACTCTCGTCCTTCGATCCAAAAGCTAGAATTCCGTTACGGTCAAGTGCAATATGTTTGCTTCCATGAGACCCAAACTTCAAAAGTTTGGGATAGCTATGTGATATTCATGGAACTGAAAATTAGTTTTAGATACAAACAAAGGCTAAAATATATGAGATATACAAAGCAATGTTTGTTTGCAAACTATTAGTAAAAGTGTTTACTATGCATTAGACGAATACGAGAGGGATCCAAAAGAATGCCTGTCATATAATGAAAGGTGAATAAAACAAACAACTTAAAGAGAAAGGAAATGTCCAAAGGGTGTTAGTGTGACTTACACACCTAGGAAGTCCAAGGCTAACGCCACTCTTAAGTTGGGTGCTTCTTCTGAGAGTAGGAGAAATACTAAAAGTTAAACTGTTAGAAGTATAAATGGCAAAAAGAGAGAAGGCTGGAATGTCCAGCTCATGTATGAAAGTCATGCAAGTTATTGATGTATCGAAGGTTGGTCAAAGATATAATTCTTGGGAATTATGATTAAACCTGTTAATCACTAATTCTTGGGTATTGTGAGTTGATCACAAAGATACCCGCTCGATTGCATTCTGCTACGACTCGATGCAAGAACTACTACGGCCTAAAAGACTTGCCGGAGTGAGGTTTAGATATGCGCTGGGAACATAGTAAAAGTTGCTATACTCGGTACATTACCTATGTATTTATTTTCATAATTCATTTTAGAGTTTTTATACACTCTAGACCATTGCATAAAGTATCTTGCAAGAAGGTTGTTCATAAGAGAACTTTTGATGTTCGGTGTTATGAATAACATAAGGGCCATGCTTCCATCATGGATGGGATGTATGTTATGAATATTGATAATAATATATTACCTCTGTATTTACTTTCATAATTCATTTTAGAGTTTTACACACTCTAGCCCATTGCATAATGTTTGTTGCAAAAGGGTTGTTCATAAAAGAACAATTGTTGTTCAGTATTATGAATAACATAAAGGGCCATGCTTCCATTGAGAATGGGATGCATGTTATGAATATTGATGGTAATATGATACATCCATAACACTGACGCTAAATGTCGCAAGACTAAGAGAATACCACACATGTGTGGCACTGCATTTGGTCACATTGGAGAAACCCGCATGGAGAAATTCCATAATGATGGATTTTGAAGTCGTTTGATTATGAATCGTCTGACACTTGCAACTTTCCTCCGAAAAGTGAAGTGACTGAAATACCGTTCACAGGCCATAAGGAATGAGCAACGAACTTATTGGTGATCATACATTATGATGTGTGTAAGCCAATAAAGGTTATTGCTAGCAGTGGATTTGTCTATCTTCAAAAATGACTCAAGTAGATATATGGATATTTGCTTGATGAGACGTAAGTTTGGATATTTTGAAATCATTCGAAAGGTTTTCAACATGAAGTAGAAATTATTGTAACAAGGAAGATTATGTTTCTGCAAACTAGATTGCAGAAAGGAATATTTGAGTTACAAGTTTAGCGAATGTCCGATGAGTTGTGGAAAGAGTTTCATAACTTACACCTCCCGAAACACCACTATGAGTGGAATGTGCGTGAAGATGTAATCAAACCATTTATGACATGGTAAGATCAAAGATGACATAAATCAATTTGCCATTATCCCTTTTAAAAGTAATGCTTTAGAGACTGCGGCTTTTACACTGAAAAGAGCACCATCAGATATGTTGAAATGACTCCATGGTATGGTACACCCAACCATGTCATGTCTTTTCTTAACATTTTGAATATGGGGCTTGTGTAAAATATTTACAAACCTATTCCAAATCAGACAAGTGCTACTTTGTAGGTTATCCCAAGTTATTGGGTATTCCTCCCTCACTATACCGAGGCAAAAGTTTGCCACAAAGAACGGTATGATTTTGAAAGAAAATGTTTCTTGCAAAAAGGTGAGTGGAAGGACAGTGCAACTCGACGAGATAACAGTATCTTCGTTATCATGACAAAGGAAAGAAACCGCGGAAGCAATTTCAGAGTTTCCTACTACGACTGATACGGAAGCCTCTACACGAGATGTATGGACTTCGGTCGAACTTGCAGCTGAACCACGTAGGCAAAACTCGTGCAAACCTCTTAGGTGCGCAGACGAGATATTGTTGCTAGACAACAGTATACCTACGATACACAAGGAAGCGTTGATGGGCCCTGACTCCGGAATTGGCTAAATGCCAATACAATCTGAGATAGTTTCCATATAAATGATTCAAGATTATATCTTGATGAACCTTTCGAAAGACTTAGAGTCTAATGAATATTAGTGGAACTATAAAGTGATATGGATAAAAATGTTTTATCCATAAAGCTCGACTTGTTGCTTATAACAAATTCAAGGAATTAACTACGGCGAGATTGTCTCTCCGTAGTGATGCTTAAAGTCGGTTCGGGTTAAACTAGCAATTAATACATATTTCAATCATGAGATATGTTACATGGATGCCAAAAGGATTTCCATGAGATGGAAATACAACCTAGGACTTGCATGTGATACAGTCCAAGGTATTTTGTCAATCCAGAGGATGCTAGTAAGTATGCAAACTTCAGAGTTCCAGCAATGGACAGAAGAGAGCAAAATGGAGTTGGAATCTTCGTTTTTGATGAAATAGTCAAAAGAGTTTGATTTCATCAATGGATAACGAAGATGCTTGTGGTTACAAGAAAGTAAGTGGGAGCATAATAATATTTCTTAAAACCTTGTGTGCTTGACACATTGTTGATTGGAAATAATATAAATTTCTTAACACGAATTAGGACTTCATTGAAAATAGTTTTTCGATGAAGTGCTTGGGCTAAATAGCCTTGATATTAGGCATATTTATCTATGAGATAGAATTGCCTAATAGGCTAAGCCAAAAATACATATTGACAAGATGCTAAAACAGTTTAGCATAAGAACGCCAAGGAGTGATTCTTGCCGAAGTCACATGGAAAGAGTTTTGCAAGACTCGGTGTCCCAAAACACTGATGAGCAAAATACAAGATGGAGATTCCACACACTCTTGTGTTTGGATTAATCATGTGTGAAAAATGTCATTAAGTACTAAAGTAGCACTGATGACATGTTTTCTCGCAAGCAGAGATTATGAAGAGTTCGTTGTAAAAGGTTACATCGATACAGTCTTCATCAATGCTCCGTGCGATTTTCGATTTAAGTTAAGGGTTTTGTGTAATACACGATATGGTGGCACGGTAGTTGGAAATTGTTCCAAACAAGTTACTGTGGTGAATTCTATAACAAAGGCTAAGTATGTTGACACTTTAGAAGTGACAAAGAAGATGTTGAATCATATAGTTCATTCATGAACTTAGTATGGTTCCAAAATGGCTTTGGTCAATGGGACACTATTGCAGATAGTTGCTCCATAGCTCAGTCTGAGGAATCAAGGTTTGACATGTGATTCACATATATACAAAGCCAAGTCCACACAAAATATGAATTTTGTGAAAGCGTGAAAACGTGAGGAGATGCAAAGATACACACGGAACTGAAGTTGTCAGATCCGTTGGACATCAGGCTATACCACAAGCGAAGCATATTTTACACCGGTATGCCATAGGTGTAAAGTGTTTTAGCATTGACTAGATTATTGACTCTAGTGCAAGTGGGAGTCTGTAGGAGATATGCCCTAGAGGCAATAATAAATGTTATTATTTATCCCCATGTTCGTAATTAAGTTTATATTCCGTGCTATAACTGCTATGGTTCTCGAGTCTACAATAACCACGAGGCTCGGAGGAAGACTCATATGCACGTGTGGAATAATAAACGGTAAAATGTATTCCTAGTCTGGCCTCTAAGACTAGCTCAAGTGTTGCATGATGGTTCTGTTTTCCTGATCATGGGCATGACTATGCCGGCAACTTTGAGGGCACAATGTTAGTAGAACACTTGTGGTTGAATCGACCCGAATTGATGTTATGCTATGAGATACATTCGTCACAAGTTAATGGTTAATAACACGGAAAAAGTTTATGTTCGCATAATTCCTTAAACCATGAGAGTATCGAGTTTCTTCATGCTTGCTTAATGAACTTTGGGGTTTGTTAAACGTCATCCGTAAATGGGTGGCTATTACGGCAGCTTACGGGTTCATGGAAAAGTATGTCAAGTAACTTGATAGCTCAAGATTGGGATTTGCTCCTCCGACAATGGAGAGATATCTCTGGGCCCTCTTAGTGTTACGGTATCCATCATCGTCTGGCCAGACACATTATGATTTGATCACAGGGATGCCGAAACACGGGAACGAGAAAAGAGAACAAAAACCGGTAACGAGGTAACTGGCATAGTGGACAAGTTCTTGATCCACGGGGATGTCGATAAGTCTCACCTCGGGTGTTTGTAACATATCGCGAAGCAACAGGAATAGCACACGGCAACTGGAGGTTCACTCGAATATTTATTCGTGTGGGTATAGGGGTCAATATGGGTGTCCACGGCTCCGATGTTGATCATTGATCGAAAAGTGTTCCGGTCATGTCTATACTTCACCGAACCTATAGGGTCACATGCTTAAGGGTCATCTATCTGCTGAATTCTAGACAGGGAGTCTGAGAGAAAGTCACCGGAAAAGTTTCGGAGACAACGGAAAAGTTCCGGAGAGAGAACACCGGAATAGTTTCGGTAAAAGTGAAAAGTTGTTTCAGGGTATACCATTAGGTCAAATTGGTTTCGGCACACGCCTGGAAATTCTTGGAGGGTGCCAGAATTGTTCTGGAAACTTCTGGGATTTTTCCGGAGAAAAAACCCGGAAATGTTTCGGAGCTGCCGGAACCGCTTTGGTTGCTTTTCGCAGATGAAAATCACTAATCCGGAATTGTTTCGGAACGCGTCCAAAATTATTTTAGTGGGTACTGGAAATGTTCTAAGACCTACAGAAATATTTTCGGATTTAACGGTCGCGGAACTATTTCATGAATAGTGGAAATACTATTAGGAGAAAATATCTCACGAATAGTGGAAACACTATTATGAATAGTGGAACACTATTGGGAAAAATATCTCATGAATAGTGGAAACACTATTTTGAATAGTGTGAAAATATCTGAGGGCATTTTGGTATTTTGGGAGCCACCCTACCCCTTGGGTTTTCCTATAAATAGAGGTGGAGAGGCACTCTCCACACTCACTCTTGCTCACATACACATGCCATTGCAATGATCTGGCTTCTTCTCTCCCTCCCCGCGAAATAGTTTCGTAGAACCGGAAGGCTGTCTGGGTTCCGGTGGGAACTATATCTGGACGGCGAAGCCCTGCCGGATAGATGACACCGTATGTGTGCAACCCCGTAGAGAGGTCGTAGGTTCGATCTTTTTGCCCGAGGGGTTGTTCGAGAGTGCCTCCCGAAGGCCTGTCCGAGTTACCGTCCGAGTTCGAGAGTGCCTCCCGAAGGGCTGTCCGTGACACCGTCCGGGGGACTATCCGACCGCCTCCCGGAGGGCTGTCCGAGGGACTGTCCGAGGGGCAGATGAGGGAGTACATCCTCGCGGTTGGGAGGTTGTAAATCCTAGCTGTGGGGATCTGCACCGCCGATCGTCATCGACTCTACTTCCGCTGCGCTACGAGTCGGTAACGAAAAGATCAAACCTTGTATGCAGTCTCCAATAGTGGTCCTGGGCTGGTGCGTAGGTCGGAAATTTTTTGTTTTCTGCTGCGTTCCACTACACGAACACCGGTGACAGTAAGGTTTAATAGGGTAACATGGATCCTATCCTTGGGGATAAATGAGGTGTAGTCATTAAACGCCCAAAGCTCTTGTCTGATTTCATTATCTTAATTATTGAGGCAACCCCACGCGATGGATAGTGCCTGCGGTAGGACAACTGATTCTTGATGCAGGACTCGTGTTGGTCAAGATGTTATTTGGACACATCCCCCACTTCAATCCGTAACAAGCACATTTCGATGGGTGACTTCCCGCGCACAAATTAATACCCGATCTGATCCCAGCGCAAATACATGGCTATAAGCATTAAGACCTCATACCCATACCTCTTTTTATTATAACTGTTTGAATCACTATTTGCTTGCTGATCCGGTCAAAAGCTGGATTTGACACTTCGACAAAAGCTTGCTAGAGACCATCGCTTCAAGGGAATCTTCCTCTCTTGGGTTCGATAACCTAGGGTCACCTATGGGGAAATAGGTGCGGGATACTCTTTTCTGTTCCAATACCGGATCAATAAAAGGAGGTATCAGACGTCCGAGTCCGTGAACTTGGACCGGCACGAGGCGTTGCGCCTGTCCCACCGCGCTGCTCCCGATCGGCGTACTCCTGCGCCGTCATGGCGCTCCGGGATGACGAACAGCTGCCGCCCGCCGAGCCGCTGCCGATGTAGTGGAACGCGCGCCTTGGGCAGGGGTAGCAGCGCGCGTCGCTCCTCCTTGACGACGCGTTGGGGCGGTGGCGAGCGGCGCTCCTCCTTGACGAAGCAGCGGGCGGCGGCGAGAGACGCTCCTCCTTAACGCGCCGGGGCGGTGATACGTCTCCAATGTATCTATAATTTTTGATTGTTCCATGCTATTATAGTATCAATCTTGGATGATTTATATGCAATTATATGCCATTATATATCATTTTTTGGGACTAACCTATTAAGCCCGTGCCCAGTGCCAGTTGTTGTTTTCTTCTAGTTTTTGCCTTTTCAGAAAATCATTATCAAAAAGTGTCCAAACGAGAAAAAAACTTTGGATTAATTTTTTCTGGACCAGAAGAGACCCATGAAGCTTCGGGAGAAGACCAGAAGAGCCACGAGGAAGCGACAAGCCTGGAGGGCGCTCCCAGGGGGTAGGGCGCACCCCCCAGGCTTCTGGGCCCCTCGTTACCCCTCCTGACCTAATTCCAGCGCTATAAATTCCCAAATATTCCCAATATACCAGAGGGATAGAAGAGAAAACCTTTCCGCTGTAGCAAGCCTCAGTTCTTCCGCGATCCCATCTGGAGGCCTTTTCTGGTACTCTGCCGGAGGGGGAATCGATCACGGAGGGCTTCTTCATCAACCTTGCTGCCTTTCCGATGCTGTGTGAGTAGTTTACCACAGACCTACGGGTCCATAGCTAGTAGCTAGATGGCTTCTTCTCTCTCTTTGATCTTCAATACCATGTTCTCCTTGATGTTCTTGGAGTTCTATCCGATGTAATCTTCTTTTGCGGTGTGTTTGTTGGGATCCGATGAATTGTGAGTTTATGATAAGATTATTCATGAGAAATATTTGAGTCTTCTCTGAACTCTTTTATGCATGATTATTATAGCTTTGTATTTCTCTCCGATCTATCGATTTGGTTTGGCCTACTAGATTGATTTGTCTTGGAATGGGAGAGGTGCTTTGTGATGGGTTCAATCTTGCGGTGCTCAATCCCAGTGACAGAAGGGGGCATGACACGTATTTGTATTGTTGCCATTAAGGATAAAAAGATGGGGTTTAATCATATTGCTTGAGTTTACTTTGTCTACATCATGTCATCTTGCTTAAGGCGTTACTCTGTTTCATACTTAATACCCTAGATGCATGCTAGATAGCGGTCGATGGGTGGAGTAATAGTAGTAGATGCAGGTAGGAGTCGGTCTACTTGTCTCGGACGTGATGCCTATATACATGATCATTGCCATGAATCCTTCATAATTATTTGCTTTTCTATAAATTGCCCAACAGTAATTTGTCTACCCACCGTATGCTATGTGTTCGAGAGAGAAGCCTCTAGTGAAAACTATGGCCCCCGGGTCTACTTTATCATATATAAAAAACCTAAAAATACCTTGCTGCAATTTATTTACTTTTATTTTAATTAGTATTTTAGTTTATCTATTTATCTCTATAAAGATTTAATCCTTGCAAATAACCGCTAAGAGGATTGACAACCCTCTTATTTGCGTTGGGTGCAAGTGTTTGCTCTTGTGTGTGCATGTGCGCTTAACGGAATTTTGCTTGGTTCTCCTACTGGATTGATAATATTGGTTCTTAACTGAGGGAAATACTTATCTCTACTATACTGCATCATCCTCTCCTTTTCGGGGAAATACCAACGCAGTCTACAAGTAGCAGGAAGAATTTCTGGCGCCGTTGCCGAGGAGACATTATCAAAGTTACCAAGTACCTTCGCACAAACTATCATCCACTTTCATTTATTTTATTTGCCTTTTATTTGCATTTGCCTCTCATTTTCATCTCCCCCACTTCTAATTTTTTTTTTACAAAAACCCAAAAATATTTTTATTAGCTTGTTTGCTAGTTTGCTTGTTTCGTCACGATGTCTCAAGAAAATACAAAATTGTGTGAATTTTCCAATACTAATAATAATGATTTTATTAGTACTCCTATTGCTCCTCCCGTCACTAGTGCGGAGTCATGTGACATTAATGCTGCTTTGCTTAATCTTGTTATGAAAGAACAATTTTCTGGTAGTCCTAATGAAGATGTTGCATCCCATCTAAATACTTTCGTTGAACTTTGTGATATGCAAAAGAAGAAAGATGTGGATAATGATATTGTCAAATTAAAATTATTTATGTGCTCACTACGAGATCGTGCTAAAACTTGGTTTTCATCCTTGCCTAGAAATAGTATTGATTCTTGGGATAAGTGTAAGGATGCTTTTATTAACAAGTATTTTCCTCCCGCTAAGATTATTCCTTTAAGAAATCAAATTATGAATTTTAAGCAACTTAAGCATGAACATGTTGCACAATCTTGGGAGAGAATGAAATTAATGATAAGAAACTGCCCAACTCATGGCTTAAATTTATGTATGATTATACAAAAAATTTATGCGGGATTAAACTTTGTCTCTAGAAATTTGCTAGACTCTGCCGCAGGTAGTACTTTTATGGAAATTACATTGGGAGAAGCTACAAAACTTCTTGATAATATCATGACAAATTATTCTCAATGGCACACTGAACGAACTCCAACTAGTAAGAAGGTAAACTATGTTGAAGAAATTAATACTTTGAGTGATAAGATGGATGCTTTATTGAAATTGGTTGCTAGTAAAAATGCGCATATTGATCCCAATGATGTGCCATTTTCTACCTTGATTGAGCAAAATAACGATGCTATTGATGTGAATTTCGTCTCTAGAAATAATTTCAACAACAATGCTTATAGGGGTAATTTCAATCCTAGACCATTTCCTGGAAATTCCTCTAATAATTATGGAAATCCTTATGGTAATTCTCATAATAATAATAATAATAATAATAATAATAATAGGATACCTACTGATCTTGAAAGTAATATTAAAGAATTTATTAATTCACAAAAGAATTTCAATGCTATGATAGAAGAAAAATTGAATAGAGTTGATGAATTGGCTAGGAACATGGATAGAATTGCTCATGATGTGGAAAATCTCAAAACTAAAATTTTGCCGCCCAAGCATGATATAAATGAGTCTATTAAAGCTATCTATGTCTCCATTAATGAAAGTAAAGAAAGGACCGCTAGGTTGAGAGCTAAGCGAGAATTTCTAGAAAAATTGATTCCACCCGATTTCTATCGTAGTAATGTTGAAGATATTAAAATGATTGGTGTCACCCCTATTGAATCATTATTTAGTAACATAAAACTTGATGAAAAAGGGACTGAAGAAGAGTCAACCTTAGATAGAAGGAGTCCCGCTTGCTTGGAGGGTGATAATCTTAATGATAAAAATGAAAAAAGTAGGTTTGGAGAGGTCAAAACTTTAAATAGTAATGCACCCACTACTTTGGATTATAAGGACTTTAATTATGATAGTTGTTCTTTAATTGAGTGTATTTCCTTGTTGCAATCCATGATTAATTCACCGAATGCATATGAACAAAATAAAGCTTTCACTAAACATATTATAGAAGCCATGATGAAAGCGCATGAAGAAAAACTTGAGTTGGAAGTTTCAATTCCTAGAAAATTACAAGATGAATGGGAACCTACTATTAAAGTTAAAATTAAGAATTATGAATGTAATGCTCTATGTGATCTTGGTGCTAGCGTTTCCACTATACCAAAGTCTTTGTGTGATGTGCTAGGTCTCACCGACATGGATCCTTGTTCCCTTAATTTGCATCTTGCGGATTCCACTATTAAAAAGCCATTGGGTAGAATAAATGATGTTCTTATTCTTGCAAATAGAAATTATGTGCCTGTGGACTTTATTGTTCTTGATATTGAATGCAATCCTTCTTGCCCCATAATACTTGTTGGCCTTTTCTACGAACAATTGGTGCTATTATTGATATGAAACAAGGTAATATAAGATTTCAATTTTCATTAAAGAAAGGGATGGAACACTTCCCTAGAAAGATAATTAAAGCACCTTATGAATCTATTATGAGGGCCACCTATGGAATTAACTTGAAGGATGACAACACTAGAAACTATGCATTATGCCTAGCCAGGGGCATAAAACAACAGCGCTTGTTGGGAGGCAACCCAATGAATAAAATAAATTTTTGCTTTTACTTTCTGTTCTTGAGTGATTACATAATTATAGCCTCTGCTATGATTGTATTTTTATGTTTTAATTAGTGTTTGTGCCAAGTAATGCCTTTGGGATGATGTTGATGATAGTATAATTGATGTTGTTTGGAAAACAGAAAGTTTTGCATCCAGTGCTGGAATTTTAATTCTGCACTGGAGCGTAAGAAAAATCTGAAATTTTTACAAAGTATTGATATATGAATTTTTACGTTTTCCTAATTTTTCAGAATTTTTGGAGTTACAGAAGTATGGATTTTAAATAGATCTTTACAGACTGTTCTGTTTTAGACAGATTCTGTTTTTGTTGCATAGTTTGCTTATTTTGATGAATCTATGGACCGTATCGGGGGGTATGAGTCATGGAGAAGTTGGAGTACAGTAGAATTATGTCAATATTAAATATGAATCAATTTACAACAGTATCTAAAGTTTAAGATTTGTTTGTTATACTAACGGATCTCACGAGGTTTCTGTTGAGTTTTGTGTGCTGAAGTTTTCAAGTTTTGGGTGAGACTACGATGGATAAAGGAATAAGGAGCTGCAAGAGCCTAAGCTTGGGGATGCCCAAGGCACCCCAAGGTAATATTCAAGGAAGACTCAAGCGTCTAAGCTTGGGGATGCCCCGGAAGGCATCCCCTCTTTCGTCTACAATCTATCGGTAACTCACTTGGAGCTATACTTTTATTCATCACATGATATGTGTTTTACTTGGAGCATCTTGTGATATAGTTTGTTTGCTTTTGTTTGCTTTTTAGTTTGTCACAATCATCTTTGCTGAACACACCTTTTTGAGAGGGACACACATTATTCGTGATTTGTTAGAATACTCTATGTGCTTCACTTATATCTTTTGAGCTAGGCAGTTGTTCTAGTGCTTCACTTATATCTTTTAGAGCACGGTGGTGGTTATATTTTAAAGAAATAGTTGCACTCTCATGCTTCACTTATATCTTTTTGAGAGTCTAATGATTAGCAATGGTAATTTGCACGGGTTATGAATTTGGTCCTGATATGATAGGTATTCAAGAGGGATATAATAAAAACTTTCATGTAGATCACTGAATATGATAAGTTTGATTCCTTGCAATAGTTTTGCGATATTAAGATGGTAATATGTGGGAGGTATTAGTAGATAATTGTGGTTTAGTAAGAATATTGGTGTTAAGGTTTGTGATTCCCGAAGCATGCATGTATGATCTGTCGTTATGCTAAGAAGTTGGAGCATGATTTATTATTGATTGTCTTCCTTTGTGTGGCGGTCGGGGGCGCGCGATGGTTAACTCCTACCAACCTCCCCCCTAGGGGCATGCGTAGTAGTACTTTGCTTCGAGGGCTAATAAACTTTCCCAATAAGTATGTGAGTTCTTTATGACTAATGTGAGTCCATGGATTATACGCAGTCTCACCCTTCCGCAATTTGCTAGCCTCTTCGGTACCGTGCATTGCCCTTTCTCACATCGAGAGTTGGTGCAAACTTCGCCGGTGCATCCAAACCCCGTGATATGATATGCTCTATCACACATAAGCCTCCTTATATCTTCCTCAAAACAGCCAGCATACCTACCTATCATGGCATTTCCATAGCCATTCCGAGATATATTGCCATGCAACTTCCACCGTTCTGTTTTTATGACACACATCGTCATTGTCATATTGCTTTGCATGATCATATAGCTGACATAGTATTTGTGGCTCAGCCGCCGTTCATCATTTTTATACATGTTACGCTAGCATCATTGCACATCCTGGTACACTGCCAGAGGCATTCAAATAGAGTCATATTTTTGTTCTAGTATCGAGTTGTAATATTGAGTTGTAAGTAAATAAAAGTGTGATGATCATCATTATTAGAGCATTGTCCCAGTGAGAAAAGGATGATGAAGACCATGATTCCCCCATAAGTCAGGATGAGACTCTGGAAAAAAAAAAGAGGCCAAAAAGAGCCATGAAAAAAATGAGAGAAAAAAAGAGTAGGGGCAATGTTACTATCCTTTTTCCACACTTGTGCTTCAGAGTAGCACCATGTTTTTCATATAGAGAGTCTCCTATTTTGCCACTTTCATATACTAGTGGGGATTTTTCATTATAGAACTTGGCTTGTATATTCCGATGATGGGCTTCCTCAAATGCCTGAGGTCTTCATCAGCAAGCAAGTTGGATGCACACCCACTCAGTTTTCATGTTGAGCTTTCATACACTTATAGCTCTTAGTGCATCCGTTGCATGGCAATCCCTACTCGTCGCATTGATGTGAGACTATCTTCTTATTTTTGACTTCCCCTTATTGATCTCTACCACCACACTATATTCCACCCATAGTGCTATATCCATGGCTTGCACTCATGTATTGCGTGGGAGTTGAAAAAGTTGAAGCGCGTTAAAAAGTATGAACCAATTGCTTGGCTGAAACCGGGGTAGTGCATGATAAATATTTTGTGTTAAGAAGATGGAGCATGACAGGATTATATGATTTTGTAGGGATAACGTTCTTTAGCATTTTTATTTTGAAAGACATGATTGTTTATTAGTATGCCTGAGTATTGATGTCTTTATATCAAATTATAGACTATTGCTTTGAATCATTCGGATCTTATTATTCATATCATAGGAGAAAGATTACATGATGAAACATGATAGGTAGCATTCCACATCAAAAATTATGTTTTTTTCATTTACCTACTCGAGGACAAGCAGGAATTAAGCTTGGGGATGCTTGATACGTCTCCAACGTATCTATAATTTTTGATTGTTCCATGCTATTATAGTATCAATCTTGGATGATTTATATGCAATTATATGCCATTATATATCATTTTTTGGCACTAACCTATTAACCCAGTGCCCAGTGCCAGTTGTTGTTTTCTGCTTGTTTTTGCCTTTTCAGAAAATCATTATCAAAAAGTGTCCAAACGAGAAAAATACTTTGGATTAAATTTTTCTGGACCAGAAGAGACCCACGAAGCTTCGGGAGAATACCAGAAGAGCCACGAGGAGGCGACAAGCCTGGAGGGCTCGCCCAGGGGGGTAGGGCGCGCCTCCCAGGATTGTGGGCCCCTCGTTGCCCCTCCTGACCTAATTCCAGCGCTATAAATTCCCAAATATTCCCAATATACCAGAGGGACAGAAGAGAAATCCTTTCCGCCGCTGCAAGCCTCTGTTCTTCCGCGATCCCATCTGGAGGCCTTGTCCGGTACTCTGCTGGAGGGGGAATCGATCACGGAGGGCTTCTTCATCAACTTTGCTACCCTTCCGATGATGTGTGAGTAGTTTACCATAGACCTACGGGTCCATAGCTAGTAGCTAGATGGGTTCTTCTCTCTCTTTGATCTTCAATACCATGTTCTCCTCGATGTTCTTGGAGTTATATCCGATGTAATCTTCTTTTGCGGTGTGTTTGTTGGGATCCGATGAATTGTGAGTTTATGATCAGATTATTCATGAGAAATATTTGAGTCTTCTATGAACTCTTTTATGCATGATTATTATAGTTTTGTATTTCTCTCCGATCTATCGATTTGGTTTGGCCTACTAGATTGATTTGTCTTGCAATGGGAGAGGTGCTTTGTGATGGGTTCAATCTTGCGGTGCTCAATCCCAGTGACAGAAGGGGACATGACACGTATTTGTATTGTTGCCATTAAGGATAAAAAGATGGGGTTTAATCATATTGCTTGAGTTTACTTTGTCTACATCATGGCATCTTGCTTAAGGCGTTACTCCGTTTCATACTTAATACCCTAGATGCATGCTGGATAGCGGTCGATGGGTGGAGTAATAGTAGTAGATGCAGGCAGGAGTCGGTCTACTTGCCTCGGACATGATGCCTATATACATGATCATTGCCATGAATCCGTCATAATTATTTGCTTTTCTATCAATTGCCCAACAGTAATTTGTCTACCCACCGTATGCTATGTGTTCGAGAGAGAAGCCTCTAGTGAAAACTGTGGCCCCCGGGTCTACTTTATCATATATATATATATAACCTAAAAATATCTTGCTGCAATTTATTTACTTTTATTTTAATTAGTATTTTATTTTATCTATTTATCTCTATAAGATTTAATCCTTGCAAATAACCGCTAAGAGGATTGACAACCCTCTTATTTGTGTTGGGTGCAAGTGTTTGCTCTTGTGTGTGCAGGTGCGCTTAACGGAATTTTGCTTGGTTCTCCTACTGGATTGATAACCTTGGTTCTTAACTGAGGGAAATACTTATCTCTACTATACTGCATCATCCTCTCCTCTTCAGGGAAATACCAACGCAGTCTACAAGTAGCAGGCGGCGGCGAGAGACGCCCCTCCTTGACGCGCCGGGGCGGCGGCGACACTACTGCAGGAATGCCTAGCAGTGGCGGGCCAGACTGCCAGGGGCGCCCGCCACCGACCTCCCACCACTACTATAACCGCATCAATGGTGGGCGCCCGCCCGCCACTGGTACGTAGCTTCCAGTGGCGGGCATTAGTTCCTACCCGCCACAACTCGCTATTTCTGCCCGCCACAGATACCATTGTAGCAGTGGCGGTCCTGCCGTAGCGCCCGCCACTGGAGGGATAGGATAGAGTACACAATTTTTGGCATTGCAATTTGAAACACAATACTACAAAAGGCTAGTTATATGATTCTCAATATAACTGAACCAGACTGAACAAACGACGAAATAATTAAGTAACACTTCAGATTTGTTCGACTGAAGAAACAAACATCAATGTATCGATCACATCCATCTTAACATACTAATTAACTAACAGTTCATCGGCTGATATATTCATGACTTAGACCATATTTCTAAACATGGTCAACGACAACCATCATTTGAAAGTCATTGCGGTTGCTTTTCCTTATGGTGATTATCACAAGGGTGTCCACCCTTAGTTCTCTCTTTCCCGTCATGAACTCTCGCCAGCCAGACTCATAGAAGGATATGCATCCGTCTGATTACGTCTTGTACTGAACGCTGGTGACACACCCTGTTGGTCCATGGCGTACTCCAACGGTGCCGACGGCGGGAATGTCCACTCCGGAAAACATCTTCATAGGTAACTTCTGCACTCCCCATCATTAAAAGCAAATAGAGAGTACGCAATGTTAGACATCTCACCATACTTGGTTATGAACAAAAAAAGATGAAAGAATACAAATCATCTCAACATGACTTTTTTCACGACGTTGGTTTTAGTTAAACAGTGCACAAATGGCTTCCCCACGAAGGCTACACTCAATGGTAACATCGCGGTAACATTCATGGTCTCATCCTGAGTAAGCTTCGTCATTCTTTGAGAGAACATTGCAGAACTGAATGGACCATCGTGAACATCTTCCTCATCATCATCATCTTGGTCATCCTCGTCATTCTTGCTGTCATCATCATCTTGGCTGTCCTCATCTTCACCGCTATCCTCGTTATCTTGGCTGTCTCCATCATCCTGCTAATCCTGGCTATCGTCATGATCTTGGTTGTCATCGTCATCATCATCCCTACAGAAATACATTGTCCTTAACCTGTTGACCACTCCTTTCAAGGAAAAGGCTATGTACTCTCCTCCGATGAAATTATTCTGTGCAATGTACTGCTTCCATTCATCGCCATATATGATGGTTCTATCCTTTCGTTTACGCACATCCAGTAAAAATGTGCAGCCCATATCATCCTCGAAGTACATAGCGTTACCGCATAACTTGTTGAAGTCAACCTTTATGTTGCCTGGGATACACTATGCAGCAGTTAATCATTAACAATAAAATCAGTACAATAATTGTACAAATGGTTAGAATAGAATATTAATTGAAGTTAAAGACTGATACCACTGATTTTTTAAATCATTTCCTCAAGAAGAGTCCGAAATCTACTGCAATATCCACACTGTCCATACATGGACATTTGCAGATATGGTAGATCTGACGACTCATTATCCCTAATAATCATTATGAAGCACTTATCAATTGTAAATGGTTGACATGAGTACTAGCTTATGAAAGTAATTTTGAGAAGAGGAACTGGCTAAGAAGGATTCGAGAAAATTTGGCATGACCTTTGCTGAATATTGAACATATTTTGAGTACCAGAAATTTGACGAAACCGAAGTTAATCAACGTTTCATCAAAACAATGGCACTAATTTTCAAATCCCTGTGAATAACATGCTAAACCCATGCACTTGTCATATGTAAGCAAATTAAACAATATTGTTATAGGAAATGAAATTCGGCATGAACTTTCCTTAAAAAGTTGACATATGGAGTGACAAAATTTTTGCGAAACGGAAATGAATCAACGTTTCGCAAAAACGTTGTCACTCTTTTTCAAATCCCTGTGAATAACATGAAGCCCATGCACTTGTCATGTGTACGAAAATTCAAACATCATTGCCACTTGTCATATTTAGCAATGTTCATGCTAAACCCGTGCACTTGTCATATGTAAGCAAATTAAACAATATTGTCATAGGAAATGAAATTCGGCATGAACTTTGCTTAAAAAGTTGAGATATGGAGTGACAGAAATTTGCGAAACGGAAGTTAATCAACGTTTCGCAAAAACTTTGTCACTCTTTTTGAAATCCCTGTGAATTTAGCAATGTTCCAAATATTCGGACACCTACCGATAGGAAAAAGAACTATTCCAACTATCTAGTATTGCTCCTGCTGCTGTGCTACTCTCTTATATCATGCACAACTAGTACTATTGGTGAAGTTGAAACCCTAAAATATAAGTTAATCTAGAAACTAATAAGATGCAAATTCTAAACCCTAGAGCATAATTTAGTCACGGAGATAGTATACCGTTGGCGGCTTTTCCGGCCGCGGACATGACGGAGGAGGAAAGTACGGCGGGAAGACAGTGGCGGTCGAGGCGGAGGACGGCGGCAGTGGTTGAGGCACAGGACGTGTCGACGACGGTCGAGGCGGAGGACGGGGCCGGGGCTGCGCGCGGTCGAGGCGGACGACGCGACGGCAAGCAGATCCGGCGGCGGTCGCGGCGTCGGACACGTGGAACGAGCCGCCGGCTGGTCGGAGGGACGGTGGCGGCGGTCGAGGCGCAGGACGGCGAGCGGGGAGACGCAGGAACTGACAGAGAGAGAAATGAGACGGTGGAAAAGAAAAGGGTGCGTGGACGATTGGGTCGGGGCGGAAGGGGAACTGCCGTACAGAGCAGTGGCGGGCGAGAATAGGCGCCCACAACTGCATACTTGTTCAAAATTTTGATTTTTTTGGCGCGGCTTGCCAAAATGTAGTTGTGGCGGGCGAGCGGATGAGCCGGCCACTACAATATCCGTCCCGCGGGCATATTTGGAAGAGCCTACCTGTGACGGGTGTTTAGTGCCGCCCGCCACTGCATTGTACCTAGCTGTGACGGGTACGTCCAGGCACCCGCCACTGCTGTTTTGGAAAAGTAGCAGTGGCGGGTGACCTGTCCTGCCCGCCACTCATTTGGTTCACCTATTAGCTCTTTCCCAGTAGTGCGAGAGCCGCTCCTCCTTCACACGGCGTCCGATTTGGACGCCGCGGCTGCGCGGCGGCGGAGAGCATGGAGGGGATGCCGGATCCGGCTTCACGGGGAGGAGCGTCCCCGGTGGCGGAGCTGGGCCGTTGATGTGGACGACGGAGCGACAGCTGCATCTGCTCCTCGAACTCTGCGTCGGTGGCGGTGTAGACCTGTCCCGGCACCGCCGGCGCGGACTGCTGCGGCGGCGGCTGCTGGTTGATGGCTCGAGAATTTGTGATGTTTTCCTAGTGATTCTTACTTGGTTTCATTAGAATTTTTATTATTCTTCGGATATTTCTAACGCTAATCCCTCGAAAGAGAAGAAAATCCATTTTCTCAATGTTTGGCAGGAAACATCAAATATGGAAGGAAACCAAGAGGGTTTGCTGCAAATCAAGCCAAATGGAGCAACCTCCATGAAGAGACCCAAGTCTTCAGGCGTAGTAGTGCAAAAGACGGCGTTCCATACGACCGCAAGCGCTCGTATGAGAGGTCGTATGGACTGCCATCAGCTCCACCACGTCTATACAAGCCACTTTCGTGAAGGGCTCCAGGGGAGAAGAGAACCCTAGCCTCCGCCACACCATCCAGAAGAGGAGAAGGGAGGATCTGAGGAACCGTCGAAGATCTTTTTAGTTTTGGTCCTTTCATCTCCATCATCATTACCACCCCTTTCACTATGGTAAGAGGAATTCCGATTTGGGAGAACAAGTGTAACTCTACTTCATCTCATCTGGAGATCAAAACCATTTGAATTATCCATTTCATCTTATTGTGGATTTCCCCCGTATTATCGATATGGTTTTCATGGGTTTTATCTCTGTTATGATTGATTCCCCTCTTATGATGTGTGAGTAATTCTCCCTAGGCGTGGGAGATGTAGGTGAGTGGTAAGATTCATCTGTGCCTATCCTATATGTCGTCATTTGCATTCGTAGTAGTATGATCTATCTAGTATGTTGTTATACTGTGGTGAACTCTATGCGTGTTGTCCAATTTAAGGGCCCAGGCAACATGATCTCAAGACCTACACAGGTAACACATATTGCTTAGGGAATCTGTGACCTCTGACGTGACAGGTGGAGATATCTATGAGGACCAAAGACAATATGAGATAACGGTGATCCATTCAACTTAATGCTTGGTTCCGGTTCAAGGACCTTAATTGCGGAAACGACCACTCTGTGGCAACGGAGAAGCATGGCCATAGAATGAAATATAATCCCGTGTGGAGGAGTTTCATAACATTAGGGTAATCCGCCTACAGAACACATATATCAAATGCTATGAGTACAATACAAGGTAACCGGTATTACCGTCGCACTGGCACACTTGATACATTCTTACCATGAACTGAAATCTCTCCGCGCCTAATCTCTTCATTGCAGGAAACACAACCTATAGACTTACTCATGATATTTGCTTTTAATAATTTTCATAGCTGTTACTTTCAACTCTCTTATATTTGTCAAACTGGTTTATCCGTGATTCAGGACAGTAACAATACTTGCAGAAGCACCAGCAGTTACTTCACACAAGAACTGTGATACCTTGTGTGTGACAGAAACGCCACTATAAATACTCTCCTCCGTTCTTCGTTGGGACGATTACTCATTGGGATACTTCTGCGAAAGTGCTACACTACCTTGTTTGGCTTGCAGGCATCACTGGTCCTCCTCGTCGCCGGAGGGGATGACGATCTCCGCCTTCGTCGAGGAGCCGCCCGCCGATGAGGACGACGGCCCCGGAGTTCGAGGACGGCGTCGCCACGATCCGCCAGATCCCGCCCCGGAACCGCCTGCCGGCGCCGACGCCCAGGACTTGCCCATCGCCGAAGATGTGGGAGGGAGATGGGCGAGGAGAGGGGAGGAGGATGCGATGTGGACGGCGCCGGAGCGCGGCTTATATAGCCGCGGCCAGGCCATCTGAAGGGCCGGTCGGCCGCTTCAATACGGCGCAGTGGCCGGAGTTGGTTCCTCGGGAACCTGCGTCCGCATTGAAGTGGCGGCTGCCGAGAGGTCGCGTCGGTCAGCGTCGCCCTC
The DNA here is from genome assembly GCA_039707655.1 of Elymus sibiricus. Classification (NCBI taxonomy): domain Eukaryota; kingdom Viridiplantae; phylum Streptophyta; class Magnoliopsida; order Poales; family Poaceae; genus Elymus; species Elymus sibiricus. Next base: position 347,348,520 of record CM077668.1, read on the forward strand.
CCTCCCTCCGGTCACTTCGCGGCATCAATGCCGGCCTCCACGTGCTGTGGGCCGGCATGAATGCAGCGCGGTAAGCAGGAGGGGCGGGTGAGAGGTTTTTGGTGGGCCAGGACGGTCAGAAGCGGGCGTATTAGCGGTCCGGACTCCCGCAAAGCCTCCCCACGTTTGTCTCCGGTTTGCGGGAGAAATCGCGTCCGGACCGCCCTGCGTACCGATACAGGACCACGTTGGATGGCTTTCACGATCCGAACAGCGCGGTCCGAACGGTTGCGGGAGGTTTGCGGGTCGGCATTGGAGATGCCCTAATCCCTGACCCCAACCTTGCCGAGCAAGCAAGTCTGGGTCGTATGCTTGTTGAAATAGTGACATTATTGCTTTCCTTTCTCGTTCGGCCCTTCTCGTTCCTGGTTGCATGCTATGTGTGATGTATAACTACTGCTACAGCTTGCATCAATAGGCAGAAAACGCCATGCTTATGGACAATTAAATAATTCGTTAGTCACTTAAGATCAGTTCGTGGACTTTATTACACAGGTACTGTTGTATCACTTCATTTTGGCCAGCTTTTGCACGCGTAACCAACTGTTGTGTGGCATGGCATACTATTGATGTACCGGCACTCTATCTCTCGTATTTGGAAGATATAAATATCCTGACCGGAGATATAACTCAATTTGTGATGTTTCAAAATAGTAAAAATTTCAAGATTTTCCAGAATATTTCTATCATTCTTTTGGTTATATTTTCTTAAGATGGACGGGCGCGTTGCCGCGCCTTTATGGTTAGTAAAAAGGTAGAGTAGGCGCCTTGAAAATGTCTCACCACAACATTTTTGCTTTGCGCACACAGGAGTAACATGCCAAGCTCTCCTCATATAACATAGGAACAAAAGGAATAATTTCAGAGCCCATTCTATTCATCTCCACCGCTGACTCTTCTTTGGAACATGTCAAACTATTCCCTGATGAAGCTGAAGGCATATCAAGGTGTGGACTACTGGGAACCTGCACCTGATCAAGTGAGTGCAGATTTAGAATTGTTTGCTCTACTGGATCATATAGACCTATTTTCCTCCCAGTGTTGAGCAGGATTCTCCCATGGTCAGGATCAACAGCTAATGGCACCACAACACTTGTCTTGAGGGAATAGCCAGGACATGCTTCCAGGTTAATTGTGTATGCTCTGCCCCATTGGCCATGCTCTAGCTTCCATACATCTAATTTGTCAGCCACTGGATCTGCTAGGACAACGCATAATACTCCCTCGAGCTCAACAACAAATGCACGACAGCGGTTTCTGCTATTCCATCTTGCAAACCACGAAGGGCACGGGACGACATCAAACGTTCTTTTAGCAAGGTTGAAAGAGACAATGGCCCATTCACAGTTCTGTCCCAACCTTGGTTCACTCATCCAGTACAGCATTCCTTCAACATAGGCCGGTGGCATATCATTCACAGGCAGAGGAGGTACCGAGATCTGTTGGGCAGCACTCCAAGAGTTACACCAGTGTAACGCGCATGTCATGTCATACTGACGAGATTTGAAGTCCTTCCGGTGATAGAAGATTTCCACGATAACATGTTGACGAGTCGAAGGGCTGTAAGTCAAGCCAACATTTTTATTGCCGACTGTAAAAGCATGCTCTTCTGCTTTAGGCATTCTCGAGGGAAGGTGCAAATTTGTCCCCAGGTTAGGGTAAACCCTGTGGAAACCTGTACATGGATTGCAGAGATAGTCCTTCGTCTCAGTGCTTACCAAGTTCAGCCCATGGCAAGGCTTAGAGCAAACCTCCTTTGTATCAAGCAATGTACTGTGACTAGGAGCTTCTTGGAGGCATTTATTCAATGGAGCAAAACTGAAGCCCAACTGTCCAGTGCTCTTGACCACAAGCATGACCTTAGGTCTTTTGTCCATGTTCTTATGTTGAAAGTATGACCGAATGAAGTTTTCACTCTCAATCAATCTGAACCACTGCTTGCAAACAAATTTGGACTGTATGGCTGATTTAGCTGGGAGGCGGAGTAGGATCTCTCTAGTCGCCTTTGCCAGGTCAGATGACAAGGCTTCATCTGTTCTATGCACGGTAGCAAGGGTCTCTTGAATGAAACCGAATCTTGAACTAGGACAAGCATATTGTGGAATTGAGTGTGTCTCCGTGATTGAAAGAATGGTTTCCAGAGCCTCAGACCAAGGGTCATAGGTGTGAACCATTTTCTGATACTTGTTGAAAATCTTGTGCATGCTAGTAGTGATGATTATCTTCTTCCTTGGCGACCTGTAACTACGAAAAGATCCAATAACTCTCAGAATTTGTGACTGACGCAAATCTCTTGCCAGGTGCCCCGACAAATTAATTCGATGATTCAGTAACCAGTCACCAGAGCTATAGTCCAGCAGTATCCAGATCTCCAAAGTGTTACTACCATGAGGGATTTTGTTGCGAACCAAACATAGTTGCTCATCCATCTCCATTAGTTGCTCTCCTGATGAGGCCAACCAGGAGGTCAGCGGCGCTCCTGGTACCCAGAAGGGCGGTGACCGGAGACATGCGAAGGTCTCCTCTGCAACCGAAAAGGACACGATGGCAACACTTGGAGTCGTGATGAAAAAGGAAGGGTTCATCAACCAGTGCAGGCAACCGTTGGCAAACACAGGAGATAATTTGTTGATAGACGCATTCCTAACAGCGGCGCGTGCAAATTCACGCAGATTGGAGGGTACTCCTCTGGCAGTAGGCCTCCAGCAATCCCCAAAACGGCCTCTAGTCGTGTACACCTCGCACCTCACCAGCTTCAAGTCTCTCTCATGAACCAACCCATTGGTTAACCTGACCACCTTGTGCTCATCTGTGTGGGCATCAAACCCCAGCCCAGCAGTGGACTTGGATCCTCGTTCAGCGGAAGGCGGCAGACACGTGGCAGCCCGTGTGGCCGCGTTGCAGATGTAGTGGGTTGTGTCGAGAGCATCATAGAGAAGGGTGAGGCCATGGCACGGAGCGGGCGTCACTACTTCCACACAGTTGCCACGGGCACCATCGATGGTGAACAGTAAGTCCCCGCGATCTCTGGGGTGGCCTGATGATGATGACCGCGAGAAGGAACACGAGTAGACTGCGGTGGAGTCGAATGTGGCGGTAGGTGAGATGTATATTAGCTTGGTTGGTGGTGCCGGCCGCCTTGCGGCCTTAGCTGCTGCCATGTGGAGGCGGCGGAATTCATCGGAGGATAGCAGCGCGGCCCAGCTGCGGCAAACTGCCCGGAAGCGGAAGACAGATTTGATGGGGAGCCATTGCAGCACCTCTATGATCATCTCGTACGGAAGCGACGCCCCGCAACCATCTCGTGCAGTGGCCATGTATAGCCCCCTCCTCCTCCTCTTGCTGGCCTCCCTCGGCATGATATCCTCCCCCCTGCTCCTATGCATCTTCAACGCCCAATCGAGGTCTGAGATACCCTAGAAAAAATCGAGGTCTGAGATACCCTAGAAAAAATCGAGGTCTGAGATGCAATGAACACATGGGGAAAATAACAAAAAGAGAATTACTGCTATCAGTATTAGCTAGCTCATTCAACTGATGGAATCGAACAGCTCGGATCTAGTCTAGGGTGAAAATACTAGAGCAGAAGGGGATCTGGTTTCTCGTCGACCAACAAAAAAGATGAAAAGATAGTCCCTTACCGATGGGAAGGCGGGGTCCAATCGCGTCCTGAGGGCTCAGAGTTCCTTCTGCCGGAGGCTTGGCGTCCCCTTGGCGGCGGCACGGCGCGGCGCGGCGCAGCGAGTCGCAGGAAAAGACTCGTTTTTTCTCAGGAGTGAAGTCTATTTTAAACCTTAAACTCATAGAGCTCGTCGGAATTGAACCTCCATCTTTGAATCCCTGAAATCCGTACCCTAACCTCTCTAATCCCGGTCAATATCAATCCTCGACCCGTTTGGCGCACCGGGAAAATATCAATCCCGATCGGGATCATAGTCTACTCTCTGTCCCACATGTCATATCCATCTTCTATCCCCCGATCCCCTCTCCCTTTCTCCTGAAATCACAGCACGCGGAGAGGAGCGACACGACCGCTGGGCAGCGCAGATGGAGGGCGCCGGGTTCGGGCGTTTTCCGGTCCGCATGGCGCACGCGGGGGTCTATGGAGGTGCGCTTCGTGCAGAGCACGATGTCGCCTGTGCCAACGCGGGCGAGTCGTCAGAGGACGAACGAGAGCTGGGAGGACGGCCCGCGATGGCGCGCACGGTGTGGAGGTGGCCGGCGCCCGCGTCGACCTGGCGGAAGTGTTTGCACGGAGGATGTGGGAGAGCAGCGCGGCGGGAGCTGCCGGGCCGACGTAGCGACCTCCGTCACAGCGATGGACGGCAGGAGGTGCACGACGCGGTGTGCGCGTACACCAGACACACGAGCTCGCGTGCTCGACTGCGTTCTCAAGTCCCCTCGGCAACCACATCGCTGGCAACAACATGGTGCTGCGCGCCATGAACCTGGTGACCAAGGTACTCGGGTACTGCCTGGAGACGTATCCAGCTAGCGTACTCACGGCGGTGCGCAAAGCCGACGCCAGCGTACGTACCAGCGGACCACGGCAAGATGAGGAGCTGATAGTGTCTCAACCGATGCTTTTATTTAGGCAGGATACTTTCACGGCGTAGAGGCTGGCTTTAAGCAGGCAGGTGGATGGATTTTTCAGGAGCTAGCTCACGTACGTGCGCAGCAACTTACACGCCGGCTAGCTTGATCGATCTGCGCCGGCTTCGTGGTCTCGGAACATGCGCCCACGGCCGGCAGCAAAACATACGTGGCATGGGGCTTGCGCACACACACCTGAGGGACGTCGGCGATGCCGTGGAGTTTCGTACGAACCGCGGTGCCGGCTGCTGCAGGTGCTTGCGTCGAGGGGGCATCGTCACTCAGGAAATTCGACGCAAGAGCGAGGAAGATAGATATGACATGTAGGGCCGCTGAGTCAGTGAGAGAACCTGGTAATCCCGATCAGGATTGCCTTTTCTTCACGCGACAAACAGGTCTAGGATCAATGCAGGGTTGATATTGACCGGGATCAGAGAGGTTGGGATACCGATTTCAGGGATTCAGACGTGAGGGTTCAATTCCGAGGAGCTCTATAAGAATAAGGTTTAAAATAGACTTCACTCTTTTCTCAGCTGGGGAAGAAACAGCGCAAGGAGAGTGAGTGTGAATATTTCTATCATCGATACTCTCCGAATTGTGTGCCCTTTACGCTGGGAGCTCCTATGTGACGCGCGTTGCGTCCAAGAGTCGGAGCATCGCACAGGCAAGGCGACCTAGTGATCGACTTGGGCCGGCCCATCTGTAGCGTACGTACAGTTCTCAGGTTCCGGTTTTGGGAACCTTCTAGAGGATTCTCAGCCGGTTTTTACTGGTTTTGGGAACCTTCTAGAAGGTTCCTGAACCGTTTTTTTATTTTTCCTTTCTATTTTTCGTTTTTCTTTTTCCTGTTTTTTTTTTCCCTGTTTTTTTCTTTTTCTGTCCTTTTTCTTTTTTCTTTTTTTTGGTTTTTTTCCTTTCTTTTTAATTTCTATCAATTTTCTTTTTTCTTTTTTTCTTTTCGTTTTTTCTTTCTTTTTCATTTTTTTCGTTTTTCCTTTTCCGTTTCTTTTTTCTTTTTCAGGTTTATTTTTCTTTTAAAAAAATGTTCGCGCTTTTAAAAATTTGTTTAAAATTTCAAAAAATGTTCATTTTTTCAAAATTTGTTCATAAATAAAAAAAATCGCATTTTCAAAAATTGAACGAGAATATCAAAAAAATGTCAAAACGCGAACATTTTTTGAAAAGCACCAACAAAATTTTGAAATGAACATTTTTTGAAAAACACGAAGATAATTTGGAATTTCAAACATTTTTCAAAAAAGACAAATAAAATTTTGAAACAACAAAAGTATTTTGAATTTCCCCGAACATTTTTTGAATTTGTGAACAAAAAATTTGAAAACGGGAACATTTCTGAAATTTTGAACAAATTTTGAAAGCACGAACATTATTTGAAACTCCCCTAATATTTTTTGAATTTGTGAACAAATTTTGAAAAAAGGGAATATTTTATGAATTTGTGAACAAATTTTGAAAACGGGAACATTTTTTGAAATTGTGAACAAAAATTGAAAAAAAGGGAACATTTTTTGTTTCTATGAACAAATTTTGAAGACAAGAACATTTTGTGAAATTCTGAACAAATTCCGAAGAAATTTTATGAACAAATTTTGGAAATTGAAAACATATTTTTAAATTCATGAATGAACAAATTTCGAAACAGGAACATTTTTTAAACTCCCGAACAAAATTTGAAAAACAATACTTTTTGAAAGGCGAACATTTTTTCAAATATGCGAACATTTTTTGAAAAAATGAAGAATTTTGAATTCGTGAACAAAACTAAATAACAGGATCTTTTTTGAACTTTTAAACTTTTTAAAAAAATTTGAACATATTTGAAATTCGGAAGAACAAAAAAGAAACACAAAAGAGAATAAAAAGGAATTAAAAAAGAAATAGAAAAAAATGAAATAAAGAAACAGAAAAAGAAAAAATGAAACAGAAAAAACGAAAAGAAAGAAAAAGTAACAGAAAAAACCCAGCAAAAACCGGTTCAAGAACCTTCTAGAAGGTTCCCAAAACCGATCAGGAACCTTCTAGGAACCTTCTAGAAGGTTCCCAATACCGGACACTGTAGCGCGTGCGTTATCTCGTAGTTGGGCTGGCCCATCTCGGTCGCTAGGTCGCTCACCTCTGTGCGAAGCTGCGACAACCTGACGCAGCGAGCGTCGGATAGGAAATTCCCTTTACGCTAGGAAACCGCCAAGGGCTGTTGCACCTTATGGGCCCGCCAAGGGCCGTTGCACCTTATGGGCCGGCCAGTGGAAAAGACGATCAAATAAATATGTTTCCAACGCCTAAAAAATATATTTCCATCGCACCATTAAAGGATGCTTCCATCAGTACAGAAAAAAAACAAGAAGAAAGAATAGTGATTCCATGCCACCTAGAAATGCTACGCCGAACAAAAATGCATCTGCAGAAGTAGTAGTAGTAGTTTTTTGTGTTTGTTTGTTGGAAGCAGCTCACACTTACCAACACAAAACTCAGGATTTGCAAACCTTCCAAAAGGTTCACGAATAGTTTTTACTGGTTTTGAGAACCTTCTAGTAGGTTCAGGTCCGTTTTTCTTGAGCTTTATGTACCTTAACGCACCAGTTACAACGTTTCCCCATAGAAGCGCCCACACGAGAGGGGTCGTTTGCAGTTGATGGGCCGGCCCATGTAGGCTTCCCTTCACATCGGTTTTAGGAAGCTTCCAAACATATGCAAAACAGTGGCTTTTTACTCTCATGAGTTCATTATCACATGCTCTTTTTGTGAAGCTGGTGGTTACCCTCTGGACCATTTGGGCAGCGCGCCGGAAGGCTATCCATGAGGGCATATTTCAAAGTCCCCAGTCTATCCACGGCTTTATCAATAGATACCTCGAGGAGCTGAACATGGTGACGGAACCTACATCTACACCGAACCAGCGACCGGCGCCTACAGCGAATGTCACAATTCAGCGACCAAGGGCTCCACCTGCGGGCCATGCAAAAATACATGTGGATGCTGCATGCCGCAAGGGTGTCGGGGGCACCGCTGCAGCTGTGTGCAGAGATGCAGGCGGGATTTACTTGGGTAGCTCAGCCCTTGTCATCGGGGGCGTTGATGATCCTGCGATTCTGGAGACTATAGCGTGCAGGGAGGCACTCGCGTTGGCACAAGATCTCAATCTCCATCAGCTAGTAATTGCCTCGGACTCAAAAGGAAGTGGTTGGAGCTATCAATAAAGGGGGCCAAGGAAAAAACGGTGCAATCATCAATGAGATTAATAGTTTAGCAGTTTCCTTTAATTGTACTTTTACTTTTAGACCAACAGAAGAAAATAACGAGCTTAAAAAAACAGCAAGTGGACGGGCGGGCGAGTGCATTCGCAAAAAAAAAAAGCGGGTAAGCGAGCATGGCATTGGGAGGCATCAGGGAGATTACTAGGTTGGCCCCTTCTTGCAGCGCGTGAGCGTGATGACTTGCAAATGCATAGGGCGATTGTAATTCGTGATAACTAAGTGTCGAACCAACAGGGAGCGATTAGAAAAACACTACCAACCCTGCAACTATATAGTCACCTACACAACTATGTTCACACCGAAGCCGTACTTTGGAAACAATATATTCTGTTGGTTGCTAGGAAAGCGATAATAAAAGTGGGTTTTAACAATACTACAAAATAGGACGTAAAATAAACTAAACTAGAACATAAATAAAGTAAATGGGGGGTTGTAACTGTAGGAACGGTCGAAAGGCAGCGACATATTAGTATTATAGGCGGTACTCTTTAGATGACTTTAGGGTTTAGGGTCAAGTCTTTTGTCTCACTAGTACTAGAGGGACGACTAGTTGCAGCGACATATTAGTATTATAGGCGGTACTCCTTAGATGAATAAACGATTTCCTTTGATTTTCATCCGCGAACTGTCATTCCTAGGTGTACTAAACATAACCTCACGCCAAGGGCACACGTGGGTGTCAATAATACACAACGGACCCGAGGATCACATAAATTCATCTATCCACTCTGTGTACGGGCAAGTGCTCACAAGATCATATGTACAACACGAATAGAGTAATACTAGATGATGCCACAAAGAGTAATATTGCGTACTAGATCATACCTCAACCTAGAACCGACTCACTCAAACATAGATGAATATAAACACAAATATGAATGCTTAATTGATGTCATCAACATGTTCAATCTTATAAATTACAGGAGCGAGGGAGATGGAGATGGTGGCTGGCGCGCACGGCCTAGAGTCGACGCCTGATTGTGCCCTGGATAAGGGGGGTACTAACCACGCCGGCTCCCAGAAGATGTGGGCCGGACCGAGCACCCCCAAATGGACAACCAGTGGGCCACATTCATCAGGCCCAGTGAAGGAATCAAGATGGAATCTTCCGAAGACTTGGCGCATACTCCAAGGTAGGAATGCAATCTTCGGCATGCTTATCCTCAGATGTAACCAACCTATGTGTAACCCTAGGCACCCCAGGTGTCTATATAAGCCGAGGCATAGACCGTAGAGGCCAACTCATTCACATACGATCTTGAGGTTGATCCATGTACTCTGTACCCCATTCATCAATACAATACAAGCAGGACGTAGAGCGTTATCTCCTAGAGAGAGCACGAACCTGGGTAAATTATGTATCTCCGTTACCATCGTACCAAGGCTACCAACTCGAGACCCCCCTACCCGAGATATTCCGGATTCGACTCCGTCATTGGTGGCCCATACAGGTCCCTTTGTGTAGTCTAAGCGGTTCGATGGCGTCGCCTTCCGATAATCAGATCGGCGCCGTCACAGTTTCTCCGCTGGAACTCCTTCACTTCGGTTTAACTGAATCATCGGAGAAGATTGAAGCTCCAACCCCCGGTCGAGACATCGAGCTCGACAAATCAGACTCTGCGGCTATGCCCTACCCCATGACATTAGATCTGGTCGAGGAGCCGCAGATGACCTCCGCCTGAGCGCCGGTTTCATACCGTCCGTGGGATGGAAATCACACTTCACCGGACCAAGCCTGGAGCTCGGTTGCAATGATACAGTACGGCGGCCAGGATAGCCAGGCCCCACAAGTAGGACCGGAGCCAACGGCAGATCTACCTCGGGAAAATCCGCCCGGGAGATCGATGTCAGATCAGATCAGAGTAAATTTTTCTCTCCCACCCACCCCCCACGTCGAGTACCGCCCTGATCACTCAGAGCCGACCGACATCTGGGATCTAGCCCTCGTCGTGCAAAAGAAAAATGAAACGGTCCGGCAATTCTGGACACGCTTTTTGTTTACGAAAAACAAAATTCCGGATTGCACGGATCAGGAGGCCTTAGCGGCATTCCGTCACAACGTCTATGATGAGGGAATTGGAAAAGAAGTTTCACGAAAACATCTCAAGACGTTCGCTATAGTTAAAAAATATTGCGCTATGGAGGACGCTTGGTCGGCCAATCAATGGCACCAAAGCCCCAGTTCGGAGCAACCCGAAGCACGGGAAGAGAGCAAGCGCCCACGTCGTAATCAATTAATTCACTTTGATGCTTTGTTTTATCAATTAATGTGCTATGGACAAAGGATGCAGCTACTATCACATATTCATACAAGGCAAATTGAAACAAGGTACATTGACCATAATGTCTTAGTAAGCTAGGATGTCAATGTTCCTTCTGAAGATTCGATGAGCTTTTGCATGAATAGAGTAGCCATTGCCGAACTTCAGTTTTGAACTGGTTAGATGGAGACTGGAGATCGGTGGAGGGTGATTAGGCGATGGGAGGCATCATTTGGGAATCAGGTGAGAGGAGGTTCAAGAACTATGACGATTTAGGAGAGTTGGCTTGTTGCTATGTTTGTCGATTTGCATGCCCCCACTTGTCAAGGCCGGAACAAGAAAAGGTTGGAACCAACTCAAATATTTAGGACCTTCCCAATGCTCCACCATGTACAAGTGCTAAAAGCATCTCTAAGATGCCCTAAAAATATATAACTCCTTATTTTTCTCCTCTAACTGTACCTAACCAATCTCTTAAACCGTTAGAGAAGGATAAATTATAAGAGTCGGTCGCAAAAGACATCCCAACTCTCTCAAATGTACTCGACCGATGCCTCCCAAAGTAAAACTTTCACCCCCTCTCTTCCCGCGTGAGCGGCCACCACTTCCCGCAGCTGTCGCCCATTATTGCCGCTGCCACCACTGATGCCCCAATTCTGATCGGGATGAAGCCGCAAGACCCTTCTGCCACCCCCGCTAGCGTGACACCACTGAAATCACCCCCCCCCCCCCCCCCCCCGCCCGCACCAAGAAACAGGTTGGGCACCAAAAACCTCCTTTGGGCCACAACACCTTAATGAGTACACACTACTTCAGACAACTTGAAATCAGAATTCAAAGCACATTTTTTGAAAAATGGAAGAAGATGAATTCAATCGGTAGTGTTAATGGACCGAATTCGCAGCCAAAATCTGATCAGGAGCTATTTGTCAATAATTTCTCTTTTTTTATCAAGCTATGTTTTAAATTTTGAATTGAAATTTTCCACGAAGATATCATCTATTTTTTGACTTCTTGCAGTTACTACGTTTGTGTGCTCCTTTTTCTTCTTCGGAATTTGCGCCAGTTTCTAGACGAGTGCACGACAAGAAGATCCAGTGCACTGTTGGACCGCAAGGCCTAGTGCACTCGATAGTAACGTAACAATAGCCCGGATTGCCACTAAACCCTCACGAGAGCTATATCTCGCTTAGTGCGAGTGCTCCTTCCGTCTCGCCTGAAGCTTTGTCCCCACGAGCTACTGGGCCGGCCCATTTATGTCTATTTTTTTGGCCCGTTGGGTTTTTGTTCGCTAGGTTTGTTTGTGCTTTTCTTCTGTTTTCTGTGTGTGGGTTTCTTCTTCGATTTTCACTGTTAGGGCCCGATTTTCTTTGTTTTTTGTATTTTCTCTGTTTTTTTATTTCTTCACTGGTTTTCTTGTTTCCTTTTTCTTTTTCATTTCCTTTTGGTTTTCTTTTGTTTCTTCCTCGGTTTTTCTTTTTGCACTATTTTTTCTCTTGTTTTCTTGTTTCTTTTTACTCTCCAGTTTTCTTTTGTTTCTTTCTTTTCTTTAATATTTTCTTTATTTTTCATCTTTTTTTTTCTTTCTTTCTTAGTTTTCATTAGTTTTCAATGTTTGTCTTCGATTTTGTTTTGTTTTCTTTGTTTTTCTTGGTTTCTCCTGCTTACCTCATTGGTTTTCATGGGTTTCTTCGGGTTTTCCATTTTTCTTCGTTTTTGAAGTATTTCTATGGTTTCTTTCTTCCGTTTCTTCGGTTTACAAAGCTTTTCTTTGATTGTTTGTCAACACATGCTTACATTTTTCATACACGTTTATACATTTTTACATATACATCAGGAACATTTTATACATGTGTTAACATTTTTCAAATACATGGTTAACATTTAAAAAAATATTTGTGGTGACAACTTTTCAATACACTTTCGGTATATATTAGGAACATTTTTTTAATACATCTTTAACATTTTTTAAATATATTATTAACATTTTTTATACATGTTCAAGATTTTTCTAAATTTTATGCTTTTATGTTCAATTTTTTAATACATGTTCTACATTTTTTATACACCAGGAACATTTGTTTTGTACACGTTTAACATTTTCAAATAGATGGTAAACATTTTTCAAATATTTGTGTTTGATGTCAATTTTTTATACAAATTGTACATTTTGGTATATACCAGGAACATTTTTTTATGCATGGTTAACACTTCTGAAAACTACGATTAACATTTTTTGTTACATGGTCAACATTTTCTAATATTTATGTTTTTATGTTTAAGTGTTTTAATACACGTTCTACAGTTTTGCTATACAACAGGGACATTTTTTTGTACATGTTTAATATTTTCTAAATAGATGATTAACATTTTTTCAAATGCTTGATTAATTTTTTTTATACACATGATCAACTTTTTCATACACATTGTATTTTTTGTGTACATTCTTCATATACACGAGAAACAATTTTATATACATTTAACATTTTATAAATGCTAGATTAACATTTTTCAAATGTATGTAGAGTGTTTTTTGAAATATATATTTAGAATGTTTGGAATTATAAACAAAAGTAAAAAAGAAAGAACACAAAAACAGACACAAAAAACATGAAAAGGAGAAAAAAAAAATGATGTTGTGGCCACCAGCGAGCTGGGCCGGCCCAGTCTCACTCTCCCTTAGGCGAGGCTGCCCTACGTCTCGCGTCAAGCGAGACATAGGTGCCCCTAAAAGCCCAGACACTGATGCCACACAATGCGATAGAAACTGAAGAGCAACTAACTGAAGGTTACCCCTTGCGGGAGCCTCGCAAAGGTCACTTTTGTGGGCTAGAGAGCGCGCCAAGTGGTGCGTCCACCGCTGCCATGTGTGGCGTGCTGGGCTCTCCCTTTGGATTTCATTTTTATTTTATTTTTCTGTACATGTTTTTGGCTTTTAGATGCGTTTTTTTTTTCTTTTTGGTTTTTGGTATTGGCTTATGTCTGGTTTCCCTAGGTTTTGGATGACATATTTGCTTTTCGCGGAGGCACAAATTTTGCTTTCACGAGAAGCATAGCTGTGCTTCTCGGAAAGGAAAAAAATCATGATTTTTTTGTGCGGTTTTTTTTTCACGAGAAGCATAGATTTGCTTCTCATGGAGGCACATATTTGCTTTCATGAGCAGTAAGGGGGAAAATCATGATCTTTTTTTGCTTCCACGTGTAGCACATATTTGCTTTCGTTGAGGCACATATTTGTCTCTGCGAGAAGCACAACTATACTTTCGGGAAGGGGAAAAAATCAGAAATTAATTTTTGCATGATTTTTTTCTGTGGTTCCACGAGAAGCACATATTTGCTTCCTGTGGAGGTACATATTTGTTTCCGCGAAAAGCATAGATGTGCTTCTTCGAAATGAAGAAAAACAAAAACAAAATTGCGCGTTTGTTTTTGTGCTTCCATGAGAAGCACAGATTTGCATCTCATGGCGGAACAAATTTGTGCTTCTCGAAAAGGGAAAAAAGCTGGTAAAAAAATCATGTTTCGGGCTCCGGGTTTTTCGTGATTTTTTTTTTCGTTAGAACGTATTAACATGGGTTCTAGTTTCAAAGATCTCGACGAGAAATCCAACGGTGAAAACGGTTGGAGATTTAGACGCACGGTTCAGGAGGTAAAACGTTTTGAATGAACGAATCTACGAAAAAAGCGGAAATTCACAGGTTGCGACAAGTGACTTACATGCAGTGTGTCACTTGTCAGCGTCTGAAAAGATGGAAGTAACATTTGCAACAGATATCCCTTAACTAGTGATTTCGTAGAAACTGAGTCTATTCGTAATCAATACTTGCTGATTTAACCAGTCCCAAAGAAAAGGCCAAGCCCATACATCCATTGTTCAATAACAAGGTATCACCCCTAAAGAAAAGTACTCCCTCCGTAAAGAAATATAAAAGCGTTTAGATCACTATACGGAGGGAGTAATTAACAAGGTACCACCAACTTACCGTTGACTCTGTCTTTTTTCTAGAGATTCTTTTTATTCCTTCCGTTTATAAATATTACTTCCTCCGTTCCATAATGTAAGACGTTTTTTGATATACTATACTAGAGTCAAAAAACTTCTTACATTATGAGGGAGGAAGTAGAAGTTTTGGATATTTTATGGACTACACATACGGACTCAAATGAATGAACAAACATATTAAAACGTGTCAATTAATTTTAGACGTACATCATGCTACTCCAAATGTAATGAACGTCTTATGCAACCGTTGGAACCTTGCTCTGTAGCTGGTTGGGATGATCGCAGGTCATTTTAGAAGCACATGCTTCTCGAAATGTGACGTGGACGCATCTGGTTACGGAAAAATCTACTCCCTCCGTTCTAAAATGTAAGATTTTTTTTGACACTATTATAGTATCAAAAAACGTCTTATATTTTAGGACGGAGGGAGTACGATCTAGACTTAATCTGATCAGTAGGAGGCCCCATCCATGCTTCCGGCCGTCAGGGTAACAGGTGACTAATCCACGCATCTCTTCAAATGTGATTACGTTGATGTTGGATTGATTGCTCATACTGAAATGCGGCGTCTCGACTGTCTGAACACAAAATATTAATTGCAACGCAGACACGAATAGCTAGTTAGCCAGGTCTTCCAGATTACGTTCTCCAGATTGCACTGATCACATCCATCATTTTATTCTCTCTTCTCGCCGACAGACGCTTTATATCTTTGTCCGAGAGTTTAGATAAAATCAACAACATAACAGTCTTTCTAATTGTATTTTATAATGTCCATGAGCCCAAACAGACTAAAAAATAAACCCGATCGAGCGTCCAATTCATCGCTGATGATAACCCAGCGATCTGCATGACGTGACGGTTCCCACATAATCTAATGTGTGGCACTTTGCTGATTTGCATTGCCCGGCCTTTCCTTTCCTTGCGGCTAACGCAAATGACTCACGTCCGTGTCGCGAATCATACTTTGGTCAAGATAATGTTTTATGTTGGAATATTGTATTGCGAAGGAGAACGAACGTACTCTTGTTCACTTCCGGGCGGTGAATCTCTTGGCCGGCAGCGATATCTTTTGCTGGATTTGTGACTTGAGGCTGATCGAATGGGACTATGAAGGTTTAATTTAGTAATACAAACCTGCACGTTCTAAAATCGATCCTCCTGCCGTGTTGATATAGCACCTGTACACGTGAAATCTGATGGCGTACTGAAGAATACAGCTCGGTTGACGCTCCACGATTAACAAGTTTATCGCTGTTTTTCCTTGGCGGCGCCAATTCAAATCGAGTGCGTCGATCGGCGGCCAAGAAATCAGTCTTAGGTTAGGGTAATTTTTCTCTTTTCTGCCGTAAGTTCGAGTGCTCTGATCAGACTGATGGAGACGGAAAGTTAAGAGCTGGACAGGCAGGAGGACGACGCATGCATGGAGTGTTGCCTTAATCTGACGCCACAGAGGGCATAAGTAGTAGTACTGTACAAGTAACAGACAAACGCAAAATGTACATATGCTGGCATTAAGACATGCTGAGAACTAGGAAGATGTGGATGTGACGAATATCCTTTACCCCGGCATCATGTGAACAACCAACCAGTGCACCTGCTGGCTGCTCGATCATACGCCGTTGCTGACGCTAACTTAACCCGAGCTATCCCGGAAGAGAAGGGGGCCACGGTGCGAATGCACCCATTCGCAGACGCGCGCGGTCCATCGTTCCTACCACCCGCCGCCCGTGCCCTGCCCAGTGCCCACACGCGCGCGCGCGTGCGTCTCCGGTGGCGCCGTGGGCGCGCCTGGTGCCGATCGTGTGCCTCCTTCCTGCCGTAACTCACGCGCATGATACCTAGCTTAGGAAAATGGCCGTTTATTTTTTCGCGAGTCGTGACAATACGACAGGCCACCGTGGTGGGCTTCGCGGCATTTTGTTCCCCACGCACCACGCCGCCGGCCGGGCCGGTCACCTTCGGCTCGATGGTGTGCTAGCGCGCGGCCGCCTTTTCTGACATTCCTCAACGCATCCACGCGTCAGCTTGATTAGTAGAGCCACTCGTACACACGGCATGCGTGCTTAACACTATGCAGTGTCCACATCGAAGACGACCTTCTACGATTCATGCAAGACCCAAGCCCACCAGGTACACACGTAAGGGGCTGATCTGACGGGCACGCATGGTCTCTATTTAGCAAGCAGAGGCCTCAAGGTATGCAGTGGTCCCATGCATGCAATCACACCAGGAGCATGATGGGTTCTTCGAGAACTTCGAAAGAGCGGGCTGTACACCCTAAAACCCCACACAACATGGGTTCAAATGCACACAAATATATACGCTGCGTACATACATACTCCCTCCATCCCATAATATAAGACGTTTTTGCATGCTATAAACAAGCTTGCAAAAACATCTTATATTATGTGACCGAGGGAGTATATATGAGTATATGTATATGATGAGAGACCACATCACACATGGTAGAGGGCTACGTCAAGAAGATCAGCTCTCGCAGCTTCTTTTTGTCTTTGCTATGGATCCCCTCGATCATGTCCCCGATATAGCAACTATCTAGGTACAAGTACAACTCCACTAATCATGGAATTGTATTCTAAATACTATAACATCGTTATACGCAGAAAATATAACCGTCTTTGTCACCCCTATTAAAGATGATATATAGATATATTTTTTCTTGCATTTTAGGGTAGTTTGGAGATGCCATGAGAATTCTATCAACTACAGGAAACATTTGGTGGTGCCTATTAGGGAATTTCAGTCGACTACAAGCAGGGACCACGGCGTGGAAACATTTGGTGGTGCATATTAGATGTGATGGCCTCGACCTCTTCACCTCAATGACCTTCTCAACCCCTTTTGGGATGCCTCCCTCATCTTTTTCCTTGCGGCACCCTAGGCTCTCTCTCTTTCAACCATAAGGCCCAGTCAATTTTTGTTTTCAAACCATGGATGCAAATTGGTTTCCGGCACCTTCAAAACAATGTGGCAAACAAACATAAGCTTACTACTGTGAGTAAGGACGTCATGGTCAATGCATTGCTCACTTCGCATGTGATCTACCCACTGAAAAATAGCGCGAATCAGTATACAACGCCTCGCTAATAGCGTATTTTGAGGCCGGCGCTATTCTTTTCGTTGGATCTACCACCTAACGCCTCACAACATCTTGGTTGAGGCAAACAAGATTGACAAATTTAGGAGGGCTTTCCTTTGGCCTGGTTGCGATACTATGCCTGATGGAAACTGTAAGGTCAACTAAAAGATGGTCTATTGACTGAAGGAATTTAATGTCTTTGGCATCCTAAACTTGATGATTCCGCTTCCTCTATCGATCTCCGGTCGCCTTGCTCGGCGTGTGTAGATCCCGCCAAAATTTGGACCGGCTGGGAAATCCTTGCAACAAGCATGACAATGATCTTTTTGCGGTAGCCTCGTGGTTGTGGTCGATGACTATTCTAAGGTGAAGTTATGGAATTCGCAGTGGCTTGAGGGCTTTGGAATGAAGGATATAGTGCCAAACATTTACGTGTTTTCAATCAAGAATTAATGGAAGGTTAAAGAGACGATGAAAATAATAATCAATGGTTGGTTGCATCAACATCAAGCATGGGCTTACGAGTGCGTCATATTCAGGAATTTGTATCGCTATGGGGTAAGCTTAGCCAGCTGTAGTGGCGTTGTGGACGTTGTTAGATGGAAGTTTCACGGAGGGCATGACTTATTCCATGGCCTCGGCTTACAAGATTAAATTCCTTCGTCTCATGAAGTTGCCACTGCAATCCATTGTAGGGAAGGCTACCTTCAGAGTCAAGTTTTTCATGCAACTGGTTACTCAAAATAGGATTTTGATGGTTTACCATCCCACATGATGGATTGGCCAAACCGTGGCCTTTTCGGAGTTGAAGTCGGCGGTGGCACAATATTTCCAAAATATATTGCTTATAGCTATCATAATTCAGAAAACAGTTAAAGTTTGACTTGGCCTCCACGATCTCTATCCTAATTCTTGGAGTAAGTAATGCTCCCTTGGTCATGGATTGATGGACTTGGATGGTGCACAAAATGTTCAATTGAAGGTGCTCACATCTTTAGCCATGCTACTTTTGTGAGAGATTTGGAAGGAGTAGGTTTCCGGTCATACTCATACCTAGCTAGACCCCTCCGATGAGACGATGCTCATTGTTGCTCGACTCAAGGAAGAAGTGCCCTTGGAGCTGTGCAAGTTGCAAAGTACTTGAGTCCGGAAGAAGCTCTTGTTGTTGTTATAAATGGTTTGTTTTCCAACATAGCCTTTTATTCACAGTAAAATGTTTCTTATTAATTAATTGATGAAAAGGAAAAGCTTATCTATTTGGACCAAGGTTGTCATCCTAGTCCTTTTGAAAATCTAGGCCGCGAGAAATGCAAAATCTTTTACAGACTTCGACGAGCATGTCTCTGTTTTAATTAAAAACTATATTAGCGGCTTAACTCTCTATATAATTCTATCGGTTTAAACAACTTTAAAAAATCTACCGGTTTAAAGAAGTTGATTGTAAGGTTCACGCTACCTCCCGGTGTGATTACCATTCCTCGCAGTTAACCGCACCACGTAATCCTTGCATTTTGAGTAATGGTATATATATATTAGAAAAAGGTAAAACTTTTGCCCCTTTTTTTGACAGGCCCATGTATATTTAGTGCGTATATACGGCGACTTGATCGGTGATCGATTGAGTAAACCACGCACACACCGACCAGCTACTTCATTAAAAGTTAACTCGCACCCATTTTCTCCTGGTCAAGCTAGCGCACTAACACACACACTGACACACTTACACGTACCTTTACTTGCGCGATCAACACATCACCTTTCCTGCTTATACCAAAGCACTCACCAGGAGCAAGTGAAGGCTGGAGACGGGAGGAGTTGTTTAACCCAGACCCAGTAGTGTGACCCGGGTTGCGGTCCAGGGGCGCCACAAAGTTGGACTGGGTCGGAAAAGCTTGAAATGTGCTTTGGAAATGTGGCCAAGAAAAGAAAAGCATATACCGACCCCTGGTAAAGCCGGTCCGCGCCATCATAATTTTCTCCAGGTGGTGCCTACACTTCATTTCATCTGGCCAATCTAGCCAACATACCTACGGCGCGATCACTGTCCAAGCTACTCCAGCTTAACTTTGCTTTCTGTTCGTGTGTCTGGTGACGTACGTCGATCATCGGTCGCTAGGCGCGCGCGTGCGTCGTCGGTCGTTTTCGCGGTTTGCTGACTTCGCCTGCGTGTGCCTCCGCGAAGAATGTTGAAGTTTTTGGTCGCTACTGCCATGGAACGCCTGCACCACTTAACGAGGGAGGACCATTTTGCGCCTGCATGCTCGATGCTCCACGTATAGATGCATGCATTCTTAGTTTGACTGTACTAGCTACTAACTACCGGTAGGGGTTTCTTTCAAAAAAAAAAAAAATCTACTACTACTGGTAGGAGCATTTTCGCAGAGTCGTCAAAAGTCATATGAAGTGTGTTCTGTAATTTTTTGGAGGCTGACGGATCTGTGCGCAAACACAGTCATGGAACCGTACCCTTCATATTTTTTTATTTTTTTTGCATTTGTTGAGATGGCGTGTTTAAATTTTAGCCATTCAAACAGTGACTCAAAGTAAATCAAACACTGAATCTTAATTCGAAATTCTTAGTTCTTATAATAGGGTAAAATTCATTGCATTTTACATATAATTTGCAACTTAAAATATCGTTAAGAGACATTTGCAAAATACTTAACTTGGGCAATGTCGCTATTCGACATTGCTAGCTATCTACTAGTCTAGGTTGTCTAGTCCTTGCCATTGAGCTCGTCGAGGCCGTCGTAGAGCCGAGCGACAGGCATAGAGCCCAACGGCGGTTGATCTCAGGCTTGCGCTCGGCCACAACCTCGATCTGCTTCTTCTTCTTCTTCAGCTCATCGCCGTAGGGGGGAGCACTGGCGGCATTCCTCTGCTTCACTGGCAGAGATCTCAAACATGATCCCAACTACGTCCATCGGAGGACGGGGGCGACGACGTACTCTTCATCGGAGGAGTAGTAGCAGCGACGTGACACAGGTTGGGGACAATCGTGACGGGGACATGCTCATCCACGGGGACGATGGTGCCCGATCCAGCGTCCCACGGGAGTTGCTAGATCCCCACGCGGCCGCCGCGATGAGAGGAGAATGCTCTGGCAGCTGCGGCATGGTAAGAGGTTGCACCGCTAGCACGTTGCGTCTGGGATGACAAGTTGTTGTCGTCGAGCAGCTTCATCCAATAGGCTATCAGGGCAGCATTCTGGTGGTGAGCTCACCGCAAAGAGGGGAGGAGGTGGCGATGTGGTTAGGGTTGGGAGGGGCGCGTCACCGTCGGGCTTTTACAGCGGGGGACGATGGGAGATGATGCCACGTGGTGGGCATCCAAGGAGTCGCCGGCGGGAATCCAGGGGCTCGTGCATGCCGTGAATGGCAGGTAGTTCGTTGCCAGTGGTTTACTGTGCCGGTGTAAACTGTACAGGAGGTTGCGCCGCCGAGAACAGAGAGGAGGAAGAAGGTGAAGTTTCATTCGCGTGCGAGCAACTATTCCAGACCAGCCCTCCACAGCCTCCAA
This sequence comes from Elymus sibiricus, assembly GCA_039707655.1. NCBI lineage: Eukaryota > Viridiplantae > Streptophyta > Magnoliopsida > Poales > Poaceae > Elymus > Elymus sibiricus. The sequence continues at coordinate 347,369,313 of CM077668.1, forward strand.
ATTTGGAGGCTACAAGCTTGTTTTTAGAGCGAGCTCGATAAATTATTGCGATCTAGATGCATGTGACGACTCTGCAAGAGTAACATTCTGTGCATCTACTACAGTTGCTCTAACCAACCTTTTTATTCTGAAGTGCATGGCTACATATGTTGCCTCTTTTAAAACATCTCCCTATATATGTGTTCATATAGGACTTCCCTAAAAATATTATTTAGCTGGTTATTCAAGTTCAGCAGTACCCCCCCCCCCCCCCCCCAAGTCATAGAAAAAATTATAGATCTCGGTCCTATTTGTCATAGATGAGAAAAGATATAAATGGGATTCGAGAGTGCCTCAAATATAAGAGAAGCTGAGCAAAATACAAGGTTGCTCCCAAAATGGCCATGCATTGGAAGAGAGAATGATGTCTTCTCTATCTAGATGAATGTATGTCCTTTTATTCTCTATAATACTAGGCGTCATCCCTTCGTCACATGCTTGTTAATTTAATTTAATCATCATGTACTTTTAGTAGCACTAAAATTAAATAATAGAGATAACACTAATACATGACCCATTTTATAACATATTTAAAATTGTCATTTTATTGGCGTAATTGCGCCGTATAAAACTGCATTCTCTGACAATGGAGATGCCATGAATACAATTAAGCAAATTGAGAGGACAAAAAATAGCCTAAATCTGCCAAAATAGAAGACACATTTATTTTTCCATCACCAAATATGATAAAACTTGTGGCGGAGGGACGTGGAATCCACTATGCCATATTTTAAAGGTCACTTGAGTTTAGAAACAATGTTTGCTATATCTATAAACGTGTCAAAATGAAGCCATTTTTCTCGAAAGATACTCGATCCGTTAGAAAAATATACGGTGTACTTTGACCGTATTTGTCCAAGCTTAATTGCTTGACAATATGTGGCTTACGCAACATAAAAATGATATTGTGTATTTTTATTCAAATGCATTTTCTTATGTTGTCATTTTTGTAACAATGAACCAAACATTGTCAAAGCTTGAACTCTGGAATCAAAGGAATAAGAAGAATTTACAGTAGTCTTGTTAGTATGTTATGATTATACCTGGCCATGGGCCGGGCCGGGCCGGGCTTGGGCCTGGCCCTAAAAAGCCCATGGCAGAAAACTGAGGCCCAGGCCCTGCCATAAAGCCTACTTCGAAGCCCAAGCCCGGCCCAAGCCCTGAAAAGCCCGTCGGGCCTAGGGCCGTGGGCCGGGCCTCTTCCTTAAATTTCCAATTAGCCAAGCCCAAGCCCGGCCCGGCCCTGCTGGTGGGCTCAAAACTCAGGCCCAAGCCCGGCCCACGGGCAAGCCCGTCGGGCCTAGGCCCTGGATTTTAGGGCCGGGCCTGGGAGGGCCGGCCGGGCCGGGCCTGAGATGGCCACATATAGTTATGATGTAAGAAGACATGATCAAAATCTTTCATCAGATGTCGCACATCTCCGATTATATTTGGATGCCAGAGTTACCTGTTTATTCTTTTTTTACCTGTTTATTCTATTAGGATATTGGATATATCTATTGTTATAGTTATTGATTGTACAAATGTTATACCAATCAAAACGAATTCAATACATTTGAAGACAATAGAAATTAACAGACAGGGGATGGCAGTAATGAAAATTTCAAAAACTTCAAAGATTACAGTAGGCAATTAAACGGTCTGTACGTACTCATAAATTGCTATGTCTCATGTTCAAAATGCTATGTATACAGTACTAGGTCCAAATTACCAGTTTAGTTAGCCTGTGAAGCTGATAAATTTTCTCCATTACAAAGCCGCATTGACAGCCTAATAGTACTGCCTGCAGCCCCCCACACTCCGGCTGAAGAAAATTCAGCTACTTCACAGCTTTTAGTAACTGGTCGAGAACCCCCCTTATTGCACTATCACTTACCCCGTTGCTCCTCTTGCATTTGCATGCATGCATGCATGATGCATGCGTATATACGAGCGTGAATATGATCTATGTAGTACGATCAGCTAGACGGCCCGGTCGACGATCTCACCGTTGGAAGCGTATGATGCGGCGGTCCTCGGCGGGGGCGGTGGCGGTGGCGCCGTCGAGGGCGACGGGGAGGTGGTCGCCGCCGAAGGAGCGGACGTGGTCGTTGAGGGAGCGCTTGTGCTTGAAGTCGGAGCCGCAGGCGCAGAACCAGCGCTTGCCGCAGTTCTTCTCGTGCGTGCGCCAGTCGCCCTTGACGGCGAAGGGCTTGGCGCAGCGGCGGCAGCGGAAGGGCCTGGCGCCGTGCTTGCGCTTGTAGTGCGTCTGCAGGGTGCGGAAGTCCTTGAGCGGCCGCGCGCGCGGGTGGGCCACGCTGTTCCGGCACCCGGCGGCGCAGCAGTAGCACGGCAGCTTCAGCAGCGCCAGCGTCTGCGTGCCCTTGAGCGACTCCGGGCCCTTGCGGTACTCGCGCCCGTGGCCCCACATGTGCATCTGCACCCATCAGCACATGTTATGCACGCACACACTGGATTAGTACTTAACAAAGTACCATAACATTAGAAATTTAAGCCACTTGATAGGCGTTTGCATGATCATTAGCGTGAATTTTCGTTGTTCGTAATGATTGTTTGCATGAAATGCACTCAAAGAGATCTTGAATATCAAGCTTTCGGGGCTCCACCGGGCCGGGTATATATACATGTTTGGGTTTCGGAGTTGTTCTTTGCGGAAAGGTAGCTACTACGGGGACGGCGTACTGGTGATCACGATCATGTCTTCTTTTCGGGGGAAAATTGACACCTGATTAGCTTTGGAGCTCCTAGGTGACGAGTCCTGGCCTCCTGGGTCCCATCCAGACTCCAAGCATATGCAAATGCCATCGCGAAAGTGTGGTCGGTGTTGGATAGGTCAAGCTCAACTTCGACGGTGTGGGGGGATAGATCTTCGCTACTGCATGCAAGCCGTTCACGGTGATCTACCGGCGTGGGGTCTTTGACCTAGAGTTTCGTGATGGTGTGTGGCCTTTGCAGGACGATGAAGCCTCTGCTGCTCTTCGTTGGAACTTGGAAACGAAGTGTACGTGTTGAGAATTGGTAAAGGTTTGGGGCAGGCGACCAAAACACTGTGATATATGGTGAATTGGTGATTCATGGCGAATTATGTTAGCGAGCTTGGATGATCCCGGTTCGATCTGCACTTAATTGTTGTACCAGCTAAGTAAACAACAATTCTAGATCATCTCTTTCTTTTGCGTGTCCAAGATTATCACAAAATCAATCGAATCATGGCTTAAATGAAAACAGAACTAAGTTAACTAACAGTAACTAAGGCGGATAATATATTAAGAGCATGCAAAATAAACATCATTTTAATTTACCTGCATGTTATTGTATCTGTTGAAGCTCTTGTTACAGACATGGCAGACAAACTGCACCGGGCCGACGAGTATCTGCGCCGGCGTCGGGATCCAGTACTCGCAGCTCATGGGCACCCCGCTCTCTGCTCCGACCATGCCGAATTCGGGCATGCTGACGCTGTTTGATCCTTCCACCGAGACCACCGGCTCGCCGTGCTGCTCTTTCTCCTCTGCCTCCACCTTGCAACCTCCATGCGCAGGTTTCAATTCATCCATCTCCTCCTCCTCTTCGTCACAGTCGTGGTCATCATCTTCCTCCTGGCCCTCCTCTTCCATGATGTCATCATCGCAAGATCCACTAACCGGCAAGCCGATATTGAGATCCACGCCAGGCCCCAGCACCCCGGCCGCGCTGCTGCCCATGATCTCTTCTTTGACTGCGGGGTGATCATGAGCACCACCAGCCCCCTTCCCCTCCTCGAGCATGCGGAGCAGGGGCAAACATGCCACCCTGCTGCGATCCTCTTGATGCCCGGACGCCATAGACGACGACGAAGACGAGAAAGCCGACGACGATCTCGACGAGGACGGCGACGCCGGCGGCGGCTTCAACCACTCGAAGAAAGGCGAGGTGACAACGTGCTCACCTTCCATGGCGCCGCAGGTCCGCAGCCCCATCTTGACTTCAGCGGGTATATCAGTAAGTAATACAGGTCTCGCTTTGCAGGGTCGGGAGAATATGCAGTATATATAGCTCGCGTGATCTCGGGGGTTTGGTGGCGTGGGTGGAGAAGACTGAGATGTGGAAGGAGGGGAAAGAGGAATGGCAGCAGCCTCCCTAATGTCAATGTGCGCGTATGTCACGACCTTGAAGAAAACGAAGCGGCTACCACCTGGGGCCGCTTATATACAAGCTCGACCGGACGCTTTTACGTTCGTGTGTGCTGCACCTGCGCCGTTGGGGTCTGGGTGTAGGTGTTGAAACTCTGGCGGAGGCTTTCACACTGGATCAGGCAAAGCCGGGGGGCTGGTCGATCTCGAGATAGCGCGTGGCGTGGGGGCGTGTGAATGAACACGCGGAGCCCGGACCCTCGTTGCCGGCTGCTGCTGCTGCTGTACGATCGTGTGCGTGCACAGGGGAAGTGCGGCGGGGGACGGCGTACCTGGCTCCGGTTTGGAGCCATGGATGGTCCCTGCCGCCGTGAGCTGCACAGTCGCGGTCCATGCGCGACATGGCGCCGCAGCCGCAGGTGGTGACTGCGGATCACATGCTGGGAATGTGCGCGGTCTGTGGGAGTTTAATTGGGGAGTCAAGTGCAGTATACGCGTGTACACTGGGGATGAGGAAAACAGAGGACGGGCTGGACCGTGTTCTCACCTCATGTTTTTGATTTGTTTGGGACTTTTTCATACACATGGATAGACAGATTAGATAGTGGATGTGGATACACCGGGATTTGGTGCACCCATCGTCTCCGCCCTCACTCACTCTGTCAGAAAAGCGTTGCAGTGTAAAAAAAAAACTGATGTCGTAGAAACATGTGCCCATCATACTACGAAATCTCAAACCCAGATTTGGAACGCAACACAAGTAACCACCCAGTGTTGATAGTGACATTGCAGTCCAACTTGGGTTGGCTTCTATATATTCGCGAAGAGATTTTTACTTTTATCTCTCGACCTGCTTATTTTAAATTTTAATTCGAAAATTTGTAGCATGTTGCATGTGTGTTGCGTCTACTTGTTTTATCTGATAACTTCTAACAGATATAGTGATATATATCTCCACTTTCCCCATGGGAGATAAGGACATCTCCAACGGGGACTCTCAAACCGCCTTCTCCATCCGGACCGCGCGGTTCGGGCATGTTTTGCCATCCAACGCGGCTTTGCATCCGTCCGTGGCCCGATCCGGACGTCTTTTTTTCCCGCAAACTGGAAGCAAAAGGGGGGGGGGGGGGGGGGGGGGGGGCTTTGCGGGTGTCCGGACCGCTGCCACAAACGTGTTCGACAACCCTGGCCCACCCAAAAACCCACCCGCCCGAAAACCCCTCCCACGTGAAGCGGTTGCCGGACCATCACTGCCGGTCAGCGCCGCTCCAAAGCGGACTTGACGGGCCGGCATTGATGCTGATCAGATCGACGCGACGGGGCGAGCGGGCGGCGTCGCTTGAATGCAGAGACGGCGACCGAGAAACCTACTCCGGCCTTGATCCTCAACAACCTGACCTGGCAGCGGCCTAGGCCCTCGACCGCTCCGTCACTACCACGGAGACGGCCGCGAGGTGCCGCCGCCACTGCCTTGATGGTGAGCTCGCCAAGACCGGCGAGGAGTGGTCGCTAAGCGATCACTCCGCCAATGTCGGCAGGGGCAAGCCCGTCGCAAGGGCACCATGGCCGGGGTCAGCATTGGCCGTGGCGGCCCTCCGCACGGCGCACTAGGAAGCAGAACGGCTCCTCCGCGAGCGCCAGACGACGGCCAGGCAAAGCTGTCGCGGCCCAGAGTCCTTCCACCGCTGGAAGGACTACTCCGATGACGACGACACGAACGGCTACGACGGCGCGTCAGCCGTCAGGGCAGGGCGGCCACTCATACAAGGTCACCGTTCGCTACAAGTTAGCCGGCTAGTTTCTTTTTAGTTTTCAGTTAAACGGACGAATTTCTTTTATGTCAAAACGTTAATCAATTCCGTTGTGTTTGCTAAAATTTGTCGTGTTTGTTAAAATCCGCTTTGAAATGTATGCGACTACAATTGGATGGCCGGCTCCTGCATCAGTGTCCGCGGACTGGTCCCCAACGGTCCGTGGACGGATGCGGTGTTCGATTTGAGGGTCAGCGTTGGAGATGAGTTATTAGACCCACTACTTAATAAAATCGACGACTCAGATCTACTATATACTCTTACCTCTCATATGAAAAGGGGAGGTAAGAGGGAACATGTTAAAATTAGACATATATCATATAGGTTCTCCTATCTTGCCTATGGTGGGAAGATGTTCCACCCATCCGATAGTGTCTTTCTGGTCTGGCACGGAGTACAACCGACGTGACTTCTAAAAAATCCGTCTTAAGATGATGGTTGAAACAACGTTTCATGTTCGGAGTGAAAACTCTTATTCCGGCCTGAATTGGTTGGGCTCAACAATGATGAACTTGCTTCCTTATCGTGTTGAAGGCATTGTCTCTTTGCTAATGTGCTAGCCTTTGGTGCTTGCTTTCGGCAATCATGATGAAAATCCTTGTCTTGACCGTCTTTGGCCGGACATGACGATGGTGGCGCAAGGGCACTTATTCCTTGAAGGCGTTGCCGTAGGGAAAAAAATTGACTTAGTTGTACGTGTTTATTTTATATCTTGTAATGGTTCAGCCGTGGTTACATTTGTTCTGTACCGCATATTAATTAATAAGAATGGTTGTGTGCATCTTAATGATGTAGATACCAGGTGTTTAACCTCCTTTTCGGAAAAAAAAATAATCTAATTTAGTTACAACTTTTTTTTGAGTCTTCCTATAGTTACAACTTGGCGGGTGGGTAGCATGGTCCAGTTTGAGAGTTTAACATCAATCCATACAGAGAAAAGTCCATTTTTCGTCCCTCAACTTTTCGGTCTGGTCACTTTTCGTCCCTCAACTCTAAAACCGGACAGGTTGCACCACAAACTCTCCAAACCAGTCATATTTCGTCCCTCCGCAGACCCGACGTGGTTTCGCTGCTGACTCAACCCGGGTTTGACCAGTCGTTGCCCACATGGCGCATCTCTCTCTCTCTCTCTCTCTCTCTCTCTCTCTCTCTCTCTCAAGTCAGCTAAAGACCCGACCCGAGCCGGTTTGACCGGCCATTCGATCCCCTTTCTTCGACCCGTGCCCGAACCCTAGCTAGCTTTGGTGGCGGCTGTGGTGACGCAGGCGGCGGCGGCGGTCGGCGGTGCACGGCGGTGGCGGTGCACCAAGATCTGCTCTGTCCTGCTGCCGTAGAGCGTCGGCGGTGTAGCCCTCGCTTCCCGTTGCCCGCTCGGTTTCGTCGGAGTTTGCGGCGATGAGTTCTGCGGATGAAGAGGGCATGTTCTGGAGCAACGACGAGAAGGAGGCCGCTCGAGATGCAGCGGTAACATATTGCCTTCTTCTCTTCCTCTGCACTGTCTCTTTGGTTTGGCTGTTCGGATGGATTGATGAACTAGGGTTTTAGCCTATTGGATATTTTCGGTGAAATTGCGCTAAATTGACAAACCTGCATTTGGCCATGTTTTTCCCAGGAGGCTGAGCGTCTTGCACTAATAACTGGGCGAATTCCGGAAGCCATCCAAGATACTAGGTTTTGCGGGTACGCGGTGGACAGCAAGCTCAAGTGCTTCCATGTATTTGTTCCACTTAGACAGGTTGCTTTTTAGGGGGTGGACACATGTAGAAGATTCATTGGCTGCATGTGTAGTGATCACGAAGTGTGTAATTTAGTTGTTTGGCATGATCCAGAGCACCCACCTCATATGCAAAGAGCTCTGCAATTATTGTGGAGTATGGCTGAGGGTGGTGAGAAAATGAGGGCAGAAAATGTGGCCCTTGTCAACCAATTGGTTGTAGAAAAACTGCAAGCTGTAGAAGAGAAGGACAGGGCAGAGGAGGAGAAGAAGGCATTAGAGGAGAAGAACAAGACAGAGGAGGAGAAGAAGAAGGCACTAGAGGAGAAGAACAAGGCAGAGGAGGAGAACAAGGAGGCAATGGATGAACTGAAGGCTACATATCAGTTGAAGATAAAAAAAAGCTTGCTAGAGAACAGGGAGAAGTGGCTTCTGATGTCAGTTGGTTGTAATGTAGCCTTTGTTGCTTTCATCTGTGGTATTTGTGCAATCAAGTTACTCTTTTAGATGTAGTAGTGATCTTTAGTATGTATGAATGGTGAACTGATGTAACTTGCTTATCATGCATTCATTGCTATGCAATGAATGCAAGTCTGTGTTGAACAAATGATTGTAAGCTTATGTTGAACAAGTGACAATTTTATTTCAGTTTGTACTTGTCAGATCAAGTTCATTTTGCACTTGTGAATTTTTGTCCAGTTTGCTCTGCCATTGCACTGGCAGTAAGTGCAGTTTGCACTTGTCAATTATATTTGAGATGTATTTCAGTTTGCACCTGTGAGTATAAGTACAATTTGAACTGACAAAAACAGAGAGTAAATTTTGCCATAGTTTTGTTTGTTTTTTGACAAATCTGAGAGTAAATTTGGCCACAATTTTGTTTGTTTTTTGACAAATCTGAGAGTAACAGCACACATAGTTCAAAGATTTAATCAAACATCACAGGTTCTCATAGGAAACATAACAAATTGATAGTTCACACAATTTCTGACATCATATAGAAATTCTGATAGGTTCATAGCACACAAATAAGAGCACACGTAGTTCCACACAAACAAATTAGATAGGTCTCAGCAGAGACATAACAGCATACATAGTTCCACACAAACAAACTGTAGATAGGCCTAAGCAGAGACATCGCATCACACATAGTAGCACAACACTCAGTCCAACAGCCTTGTGGGTAATTTCCTTGGCCTTTTTGCCTCCCTTCTAGGTGCCTTGAACTGTGAATTAGCACTTCCTGATTTCACATTGACAGTGACACCTAAGCTAGAACTCACATTGACAGTGACACCTTTCACTGCAACCTTTGAGGAGGACTTGTTCTTCTGAATACTCTTCCCTTTCCCTTGGACAACATGCTTAGGAGGCTTGGACATGGGTACTGGTCTCTTTGTCCCTCTGGATGTTCCTACAGCACTGGTGCTCTGTTGAGAAGGCACAACATTTTCCTGCAAATGTAATACATATTAATGAGCACATGCAATACACAGTAATCAGCACATGCAACAAAAACTTGTTACTCACCCTGTGTGCAGTAGCACTGTGTTGTCTACTTTGTTGTGCACTCTGTTGTTCACTTTTTTGTCCACTCTGTTGCCCACCTGGCTGTCTATGGCATGTTGTTCTGTTGTGACCAACTCCTTTGCATTTACCACACCTGATGAGTGTCCCAGTCTTTGGCAATCTGGTCTTGGACACTTTTTTCTCAGTTTCCTCCTTACTTCTCTCAGTCCTTGGCCTACCAGGCATCTTGACATAACCAGGAGCTACAGGTCTAGGACTTGGTGATATTGGCCAGCAATCCATGCCATTAACAGGTTGCAGACAATGTGCATATGTTCTTTTGAATGCCTCAACATAAAAACAGTTAGCAATGAAACTTGTCAAGTCACTTGTAATGGTGTGTATTGCTGCAATTGCATGTGCACAAGGCATACCAGATACTTGCCAATAACCACAAGTGCAGTTATTTCTGTTTAGATCAACACCAAATCTGTAATGTTTCCTTTGGGTGACCTCAAACGCATTATTTCCATTGCTCATAGGATGACAACTCCCAGACCAATCTATGTACTTGTTCATCTTCTTATTTATAGTAGGACACACAATTTCTAATGTCCATTTCTCACATTTTTCAATCATTTCTTGAATCCTAACGATAACCTTTCATCTAATTGCCTCAAGCATTGAAATGATAGGAAAAAATCTTGCATCTATGATCCATTTGTTGAAACTTTCACAAATATTGTTATCAACAGAGTCACAATTAGATCCTAACCTGAACCATGTCCTTGACCAGTGCTTGGGATCTAACCTGGTTACTGCCCTTGCACCTTCGACAGTCTCTCTTGCTAACTTTGCCCTTGCCAAGTTGAAAAGGCTCATAGAAGAAGCCTTTGCACAATTCTAGAAAAGTTTCTGCCACTCTTTCACTCTGAATTCTTTTCTCCAATTGGCATACACATGTCTTGCACAATTTCTATGTTCTGCATGAGGGGCCCAATTCTGTACAGCTGTGATGATAGCCTGCACACAAATTGTGTTAGACGTTGCATCATATACATCATATATTCCTATGTAAATGAAAGACAACATATAACTTACTTTTTGTTGGTCTGAAATTATTACCCAGCCTTCACCATCATATACATTGACATCTTTGAAGAGTAATGAGCAAAACCAGTCCCAAGAATCATTGTTTTCTTTCTCAACCACAACCCAAGCAATTGGATACATTTGGCTATTTGCATCTCTTCCCAAAGCACATAACAACTCTCCATTTGTTGCTCCTTTGAAGAAGCACCCATCCAAACCACTGACTTTTCTGCAGCCTGCCATGAAACCTTGCTTTAAAGCATTCAAACACACATAAATTCTTTGAAATGTTGGAATTGCACAAACTGGATCAAGCTTAACCACAACAGTGCTTCCAGGATTGCTCCTAAGCAGCTCTTCCTGATAGTCAAATATCCTAGTGTATTGTTCCTTAGTTGCATCAAACATTTTCTTTATCACCATTCTCTTAGCTCTCTTCACCTGAGAAGTACTAACTTCTGCAAACATATCTTCCCTGATGTGTGCTTTCAGATTTACAATTTTCCACATTGGGTTAGCACTGATGATACCTTCATACTTAGCTGCAATCCTAGCAGCAGTAACAAGTTTGTTGTCTTTCCTAGAGGGGCATTGATGAACGTCATGTATACTAGTAATCTGCCAACTAGTAGATTTACTAGTTAGACTAGCCAAACAATACCAATTGCATGTCTTCCAGTCACAAGTTACCCTACACCTATGAGAATCATTCTTTCTGAATTTTATGAACTTTTTTTATTAAGCCCATATTTAATGAATGCCTGCCTAAACTGTTCTTTTGAACCAAATTTCATGCCTAACACAAACTTGGGCACCTCTTCACTGTCTTTGAACCTTGGGAAATCATCTGATGTCTTTCTTGTATCACCATCTTCATCGAACGAGTCATCAAACTCAGATGAATCCTCATAGGGTGTATCATTGCCATCTTTCTCTTCTCTATTCTCTTCTCCCACAGCTTTTGTCGAACCAACTCTAGGCTGCACAAGATATACATCATCCAGTACTTGTATCTGGCCTTGCTTCATCTTCTTCTTGTACTCTACATATTTCTTGTTTATCTCAATTCCTTCTTCATCTTCTTCCGAAGGACTCTCATCTCCAGGAACATAGTCACTGTCTTCTTCATCTGTATCATCTTCGGCTGCCGGCGCGGATGCCTGTACCACTTCTGTTGTTACTTTCTCCACTGGGACAATTTTTCCCTGCTCATTTTCCCCTCTTCTTCATCTGATGGCAGAGCACGTGCCAATATATGATATTTAGCAATGTTCTCTACATATACTTTAGCTACTCCATTCTCTTCAATTGCAGAAACCATGCTCAAACAGGACGCATCATCATGCAACAAACCAAGCCCATCATGCAGTTCTTTCCCAGGATATAGCCAGTGGAACTGCACTTCATCATCCTTCAAATCCTTCCAATGATCTTCCTTCAAAAAACCAACCATCTCCGGCAGTGACACTTTGTCTCGCTCCAAATGCGACATCCCGACAGCGCCATCAGCATAGTGTACATACTGCCCATCGTTCACAAAGTGACCACCGAAATGAAATCGTATAGGCAGAAATTCCAGAGGATCCATCTCACATCCCTACATTAAGCAGATCGAAAATTAACCTACTAATCCACAAACTGGCCATGTACTACAACTAACCGACCACAAATCAATCTATTTTACCACTGACTGACCTCGATTTGGAGCTTCTTCTCATCTCCAGCCGCCACTCTACTCTGAGCCGGCACTCTGTGGCAGCAAGAGAGCATATCTTGGTGCGCCGCCGCCGCCACCATGCATCGCCGACTGCAGCGGCGCTGCGCTGCCGCCGACTGCCGCCGCCGCCAAAGCTAGCTAGGGTTCGGGCACGGGCGAAGAAAGGGATCGAATGGCCGGTCAAACCGGCTCGGGTCGGGTCCTTTTGCTGACTGGAGAGAGAGAGAGATGCGCCACGTGGGCAACAACTGGTCAAACCCGGGCTGAGTCAGCAGCGAAACCGCGTTGGGTCTGCGGAGGGACGAAATATTACTGGTTTGGAGAGTTTGCGGTGCAACCTGTCCGGTTTTAGAGTTGAGGGACCAAAAGTGATCAGACCGAAAAGTTGTGGGACAAAAAATGGACTTTTCTCATTCATACATCCCAGCTAGTTTAACTCTAGTGTAAAATTATTTGAATTATATTTTAGAGCTAGTTCAACTCTCGTGTAAACTTATTTGAACTAGGGCAAAGGCTAGTTCAACTCTAGTGTGAAATTATTTGAACTAGGTTATAGAGTTAGTTCAATTCTAGTATAAAATTATTTAAATTAGAACAAAGACTAGTTTAATTCTAGTGTAAAATTACTTGAACTAGGTTATAGAACTAATTCAATTCTAATGTAAAATAATTTAAACTAGGGCACGTATAGTTGAGCAAAAAGAAGGGTAAAAATAATAATTATAGCCCAGCGCCTCGTCTGGGTGACGTAGTCGCCCCAAGCATGAATGTCTAGATCGGTATGCATGAGCCTTTGTCCTCCTCTTCCGGGTGACATAGTCATTCCTCGTAAGATCCTCGATTGCACCCTTTCCAACTCTAGCACAAGTGTTCCGACGTTCTCTATTACTGAACCTTAGCTAGCGAAGAGTTCAACGAGGCTGCACGCAGTGACGCAAGAGGCCGGCGGTGTGCAATGGGCAAGGGCACCTTGTGGTGTGCGGCAAGCCGAGACAGTCATGGAAGGGGGGCCGATGGCATGCGCCAGGCTAAGGCAGGATTCGCTTGCTCGGGGAGAGGTGATGACGATGACATTGCAGGCAACCTTGATGGTGTCTTTTCCTTTTTTTTGTGAAATAATTATAGTATTACTCAACCAGCGGTACAATCACGCATGACAGCGTCCAAAACGTCATTTGGTCCAAAACCAAGCCACGCCATAGTTCGGCCTTGAGTTCTACCAAAGTTTGCCAAAGCGTGACTAGAGAAATTATAATGACGACGAATATGAGTAATACTAGAACTACGTTCCGACATACTAGCTTTAATCTCCTAAATAAGAAAAACATACCTTGATCTGTTTGTGTCTCCGCTTCTCACCATGTTGACTGCCTCCAGATTATCACATTCAATGTCAATTGGAAGGTTGCTCCATTGCAATGCATGAGGCCCTCCCTGATAGCTAGGATTTCACAGTCCATAACATCATTGCATGAAGGAAGTAACCTGCATGAGCTGAAGATAATATCACCCGCATGATCTCGAAGTAACATGCCCGTTCCGCCAACACCGTTATGGATGGAGCCATCAATGTTAAGTTTTACTCTTCCCACAGCTGAAGGACTCCAAGTAGTGTGCACCTGACGGTTTCTTTTCCTCGACGGTGTGTATGGGTCTTGTGGGTGCCATGTCGGTCGGGGTGCCCTCTTTTTGTCGGTGAGTTGTAACGGTTTTCGCTAATTAACCGAGCAACTCTATTCTTTTTTTTAAGAAATCGAGATCCCGCTGGCTGAGTTTTTAAAATAAATAAAAAATTACACGTTTCCATAGAAATTTTAAAATAAAACCATACATGCAAATAACTGTGTATGACGTCCAGTTGTTAAGTTTCATACAAATTTTTAGATTCGGTTGCATGCGCAAAATAACGATAAAAAGAGGACATATGCAATGTTGAAGTGTCTCATCACCAACGTTCACGACTGCTTCTGAAAACAAAACAAAACAACTGGCAGTTGCGATCTTTCCTAATCGTCTGGGAGGATCGGTCGATCGGTCCAAATCACTCTCGCTCCCCATAATCATCTCCTTCCCCCTCGTGGTCTGCAAGATCGCCCGAAATTCAGAGAAAACCACTTGAGCCGACATGGGGAGAGTGCAACTTTACCGTATCTCGTGAGTAGAGCACGCTCAGGTGGCCGGACTCCGTCAAAAAGGCGGCGATCGATCGAGCCAGCACGACCAGACCGCCGCCGTCCCCAAAGGAAAATTTTGTTTGTTTGTTACAACACCACGTACCGACGTGCGCCGCTCGCTACCCCGAACCGTTCGTCGGAGGCGTACGCGTCGAGAGCAAAAGAAAACTTTAGGCGCGCGAGGCATGCAAGGCATGGATCGGGATATTCGTCTTCCATCGGCGCGCATACGTGACATGAGCCATCATTATAACCTGGACCGATGATCGGCGAGGGGAGCTCGTTCAAAAGCAGCGTGCGTGCGTGCGTGCGGGGTTGGCCGTGTTGGACTCGGTCGCCCGCGACGCGTGGAGCCGGGTGAGGAGGAGCTGTGCCGCACCGGCACTGGGGGTGGTAGTGGTCCAGTGGAGGCTCCGAGTTTGCCCGCCGATGGGAAGAAGGGTGGACGTCGGATATGTCACGGATCGCTTTAAGAGCATTTACAGCCGCGTTCCAAACCCTTTTCATACGTTCGGGCGAACGGTCCGGTCAGTGACTGATAAAAAAACCCCGACCCAGACGGACGCCTCAAATGTCCAGGCTGACCGGCAGCCCTCATATTTAGCCTAAAAATGAGACGGATATGGAGAGACCCATGCGCAACCGACACGTCGGACTGACGGCCGGATCCCACACGGAATCACCCGGAAACCCAACAGTCCAGCGGGCGTCTTCTCAGGTGGGGTGTGAACGCCTCATGGCGCCGCTCCGGCTCACAGCCTGATGGGGTCACCTACTAAGGGTAGGGTCATAGACCTGACATCTAGGGTCTACCTAAGGTCCCACACCGTCATTGGTGGGTCCCCGGACCACGGGCGCATTCGGATGCGCAACCTTAATTATCCACTTGGATGCATCAACGACACTCGAACGCCTCCCACCAGTCGGCCAGCCCATAACCACTCGGACACGAGAAAGCGTACAGGCGACGTGGGGGCCGCAACGGTCGAGTAGCTTTATGTTGATATTTAAGTGTAGTTATGACTGCCATTATCAGTAATTGCCGTAGTTATGCTCATTCATTCCCCTTGCGACGTGGCATTGATGGGCCGAGGCGCACTCTATAAAAGCCTCCCCTGAGCTCCATGGCAAGGGTTCAACACTCATTGTTATCTTATACCCCAAGAGAAAACATAAGCCCCTGGGCACGAGACGTAGGGTTGTTACCTCTCCGAGAGGGGCCCGAACTCGCTAAATCCAAGTGATACACTTGCGCCATAGCTAGGCTCTGCCCTCCGTTCGTACCCCTAGTACTCATTGTCAGGTTCGTTGCCTCGACAGTTGGCGCCCACCGTGGGGCAGCGCGTCTAGCAATATACATCGCAGGTGGAATTTTCATCTTCATCATCATGATGCTTGGCGGCGAGATCCGATTCGGAGCTCTCAGCTTCGTCGCCGACGATTCGGCGTGGCTTCAGGAAGCCCCGCTGGATGTGGAGTCGCTGCCCATCCGAGACGTGGCGCACTTCCGCGCTTCATCCTACGGAGTCCTTCTCCGACAGCCGTCGGTCCCGTACCGCGCGGCACCCCTCCTTCCAGCTGGATGCCGTCGCAAGCGCTCCGGGCTCTCACGACTCCAGCGCTGGGTCAAGCACGCCATGGCCCTTCAGGCCGCAACCGCTAAGTGTCGGTGCTCGAACCCGACGAGTCCATCCTTGACCTGTTCGCCGCCACACCTGAGGAGGTTTCGGACGAATCCGAGTGCGAGAGTAACGGCTCAGCGGCGGAAGTTCTTATGGCTAGGGGAGAGCCCAGCAGTCCTCCGTGATTCAACAACGCCGGTGACGGCCTCGAAGGCGCTTCCCACGATCGCGTCGGCGATGACCCGAGGGGCGATCGCTCTCCTCGCCACGAATAGTACGTCCCGCAGCCCCTCACTCGGGAGCAGAGGGAAGAGCTCCGGCAGAGGAACGAGCAAGTTCTTCGCACCCCCGTCATAGGAACGACTCTTGAGGCCCTGGCCATGGAGTCTACGCGTTTGGCCACTCTGGCTGAGCGCGACCACCTTGAGCGGTTGCAGAGGGAGTTGGACGACCGCGCCCGCCAGCAACAACCAAGTACCAATCGGCATCGGCGGCGACTGTTCCCCGGTGATCAGCCCCGGAACTACCAAGTCCTCAACACCCCACTGCAAAACTTGGCATCGGCGACCCAAATCGCCGACTCCATCCAGCCCCCGGCTCTGCCGCTGGAGAAGGGACTCAGCAGATCTGCGCCCTGCTGAAAACTGGTATGTCGCAGAATGCGGTTGTGTCGCAGTCTCAGGATCGTATCCATAGCGCGTCAGTCCGCGCTGAGACGGTCCAGTCGGCTCACAATCCCCTCGTATTCGGGAGGCGCAGGGATCAATACGGGGATCGAAGACACGACCAGATCACTCCGCCCCAGCGGCACGACGGTTATCACCGTACTCGGACGCCCCCTCCGCGGGACGCCACATACGGGCGCCAGCCCTATGATGACAGGCGACCGTATGAGGATGATCGAAGGCCCAGCCCTCACCGCCGTCTGGGTGACCTTAGAGACCCGCAGTTCGACGCGAGATTCGTTCTCGTCCAGAACCTGGTCGACAGGAACAGGGCTAACCGTGAGGACCAAGACAGAGATCGCCCGAGTGGATCCTCCTCATCAGGGCCCGAGTGTTTCAGCAGGTACATTCGGGCTGCTGACATTCCTGCCAACTTCAGGTTGGCGACAGGGATCAGCAAATTCACTGGCGAGTCGAAGCCAGAAACTTGGTTGGAAGATTACTGAGTGGTCGTACAGATTGGTGGCGGCAACGGCAACGTGGCCATGAAGCACTTGCCCCTGATGCTCGAAGGGTCAGCGAGAGCATGGCTCAACCAGCTCCCTGCAGGTAGCATCTACTGCTGGGATGACCTGACCCGAGTCTTTGTGAAGAACTTTGAAGGCACGTACAAGCGGCCGGGTGGTTTGTCGAAACTGCAACACTGTGTGCAGAAAAATAATGAGACTCTCCGAGAGTACATTCAACGTTGGACCACTCTGCACAACACAATGGAGAATGTCACGGAGCACCAAGCTATTTGCGCCTTCAAGGCGGGAATCAAGTACCGCGAGCTCATCTTCAAGTTTGGCCGGACAGAGACTCCCACTCTCAGCCGAGTGATAGAACTAGCCAGTCGATACGCCAACGGCGAAGAAGAAGACCGGTTGCAGAGTGGCAAAGGGCGAGCTGGAGATGATCATCAGTCAGGCAACAACAACTCCAACAAGAAGCAGAAGCGGAAGGCCGAAGCGGCTGACAACACAAAAGCAGCGGCTCTGACCGTACAGGGCAAAGGCAAGGACCGGCCCAAATAGAAGAAGTCTTGGTCTACCAAGAAGAAGGATCACTCGAGCAGCGATATCCTCGATCAGCCGTGTCAGATCCACACGAAGACAGACGAAGACGGCAATCTGATATTGCCGAAGCACACCACTCGGGATTGTCGGCTGTTGAAACAGGCGATGAAAGAAGATGGTTCTAACAACAAGGACCAGGACGACAGCGATGGGGGGAAGAAGCATGCTTCTGGTTACCCCCAAGTGGAGAAAGTCCTGATGATCTTCGCAGACGTCGAGAGTAAGAGCCGACTGAAGGTCATAAACCGAGAGGTGAATCTGGCCATGCCCATGGTCACCAAATACCTCGACTGGGCCCAGACCCCTGTCACTTTTGATCAGTCAGACCACCCAGCACACATACCCTCCCCCGGGCGGCAGGCACTGGTGGTTGATCTAGCTGTTAGTGGCGTCCGACTGCGCAAGGTCCTCATGGACGGCGGCAGCGGGCTGAATATCCTCTATGCCGACACTTTGAAGGCAATGGGCATTCCGATGTCCCGACTGAGCGAGAGCAACATGCAGTTCCACGGGGTAATCCCTGGGAAGAAAGCAAAGTCACTCGAACAGATTGCCCTGGACGTCGTGTTCGACGACGAGAAAATTTTTAGAAAAGAAAAGTTGACCTTTGAGGTAGTGGACTTCCGAAGTGCTTATCATGCCATCCTGGGTAGGCCTGCCTACGCACGTTTCATGGCCAGACCATGTTATGTGTATCTTAAGCTTAAGATGCCAGGGCCGAATGGCGTGATCACTGTCTCGGGCAACAGAAAGCTGGCTGAAGAGTGCCTCTAGCAAGGCTCCAAGATAGCCGATGAGCAGATGGCGATGGCAGAGTTGGACGAATACAAGAAGGCGGTTGACTCGAGTAAGCTGCTAAAGTCCAAGAAACCGGCGACTGAATCTGCATTCCAGTCGGCCGGCGAGACCAAGCAAGTTCACGTCCACCCCAACGACCCGAACGCCCAGCCCACCAACATCTCCACGATGCTGGACAACAAATAGGAAGCCGAGCTCATCCAGTTCCTCCGTGAGAACTGGGACATCTTTGCATGGAAGCCATCAGACATGTCGGGTGTTCCCAGGGAGCTGGCTGAGCACCGACTCCATGTCGACCCGAAGATCAAACCAGTGAAAGAGCACCTTCGACGCTCTTCGACCGAGAAGCGCAAGGCGATTGGTAAGGAAATTGCACGGCTCCTGGCAGCTGGATTCATCCGTGAAGTATACCACTCCGAGTGGCTCGCCAACGTCGTCAAGGTGCCCAAGAAAAATAACTCTCTTAGGATGTGCATTAACTTCAAGCACATCAATCGGGTCTGTCCCAAGGATCACTTTCCGCTCCCCGCATAGATCAGATAGTCGATTCTACTGCCGGGTGCGAGCGTTTGTGTTTTCTGGATGCGTACTCCGGGTACCACCAGATCCGAATGTACGGTCCTGATGAAATAAAAACAACATTCATCACGCCTTTCGGGTGCTTTTGTTACATAACGATGCCATTCGGACTGAAAAATGCCGGGGGGACTTTCCAGCGTATGATTCAGAAATGCTTGCAAAAGCAGATCAGTCGGAATGTGCAGGCCTATATGGATGACATCGTGGTCAAGTCTAGGAAAGGTTCTGACCTCCTGGCTAACCTCGCCGAGACCTTCACAAACCTGTGCAGATTCGGAATAAAGCTCAACCCGGCCAAGTGCACTTTCGGGGTTCCAGCCGGCAAGTTACTCGGTTTCCTCATTTCCGAACGTGGGATTGATGCCAACCCCGAGATGATCGGCGCTATAGTCCGAATGAAGCAACCAGAGCGTCTCCATGACATACAGAGACTCACAGGCTATCTGGTGTGACACCCTGGTTTTTCCCAACTTTTCCTTTTAAAACCCATTTGAATTTTATTTGGAATTTGGTTTAGATTTTATTTTGAATGGCTCTATGGACTTAAAACCTGGGAATATATTTTACTTTCCTTTTACAAGTGACTCAAGCTCCCAATTTTTTTCTCCAAGTCATGTCATTTCCATTCTTGCCAATTCCAACCTTTATTCCAATTTAATATTCCTTTTTCTATTAAAGGAATAGCCCTTTATGCTCTAGGTTGTGAAGCAACCTACATTTCTGTCTTCCCCAAAATTCCAAGAAAATTCTCAAAATTTCTTTGGACCATGTGAACCTTGGATATGTGAAAATATTCAAGATTCCATTCTTATGGTGAGTACACCATCCAATCTTTGTTTCTGGTCATAATTTCAGTTTGTGAAGAAACTATATTTTACATTGCTCCAAAAATTCTGAAATTAATCCAGAACATTCTCCTACCCATATTAACACACTCCACCAAATTTTGGCCCATTTCATTTAGCCATTTTCTCTATAAAACTCCCCCAAGTTTCTGTCTAGTGGGAAGTATTGTGAAGGAAGTACCATTTATACTTGTCCAAATGGTATGAAATTTTTATAGCATCTTGCCACCACCAAATAATCCCCAAGTACCCAATTACACACCAAGGAGCCCATCCATGTGAGTGCAACATCTCCTACAAGTTTCTGGACCAGAGAGGAAGTTGTGAAGCAACTACATCCAAAATTGGCCCATTTGTTCTGAAATTTCTCCAGCATGGACACCTTCCTACCACAAATCAGTGTGACAAACACCCTCTCTTATTTACCTAACATTTTTACCTCAGCTTGTTGCTCAAGTTTCTGTCCAGAAACTTGTCTGGAAGCTAGCCAACTGTACATGTCGTCTCTTGTCAAACCAGTTGCACAGGGAGACCCCTGGATGGAAGGACTACCGCGTGGACATGATAGGGCAGGCCAGAGCACACCGCGTGTGCCAGTACACGCAGTGACCACGCGTCTGCCAGGGCAGAATTCGCACTCTGAGCGCCGAACTCTCTCAGGCCTCGCTGGATTTACGCGCCCTCGTTGTCTCGCCGTGTCCTCTGGCGCTAGCATCCTCCCCGCCGTCCACCTGGCTCGTCTGGAAGCCTCCCGTCGCCGGCAGCGCCCTCGCCGGACACGGCCAAGCCTCGTCGCTGTAGCCGCCGTACTGGCACTGTGGCCACGCTGGCTGGCGTCTTTCTCGTCGCTCCGCGCCAGCGCCATTAAGTCCCTGCCCTCTCCCATCACCTCCCTACGCGGCTCGGGTGCCAGTGCGACGGCCACCGCAACGCGGATGCCGGTGTTTTCCCCACGGCGGGATCTGGTACTGGCATCGCCGCGCGGCTATAAAAGCCCCTCCCCGAGCCTCCCTCTCCTCACCACTCGCCCTCCCCACCTCTAAATCACCGCCCCGCACCCAGCCGCAGAGCCGGGGAGCCTTCCTTCCCCATCTTTGGCGAGGAGCTCCGCCGCTCTGCCCCAGCTCCTCCAGCTCGACTCCGTCCACCCCAACCCCAGCCAGGGCCACCAGCGAGCTCGTGAAGCTCCTCTGATCATCCCTAGCCGCTCCTCCGCCCGAGTGCTCGCCGGAATCGCCGGATCCGCCGACCCCCGTAGTCCACCGCCTGCTACTTGTGAGCTGCGTTGGTAATTCCCTGAAGAGGAAGGGAGATGCAGTAGAGATAAGTATTTCCCTCAGTTATGAAACCAAGGTTATCAATCCAGTAGGAGAATCACGCAACACCTCATTAACAGTACCTACACACAAAACAACAAATCCTTGCACCCAACGCAAACAAGGGGTTGTCAATCCCTCGGCGGTTAATTGCAAGATTAAATTGTATGGTGATAGATAGATAGATTGAACTAAAATATAAAATAAATTAAATAAAGTAAAAGTGCAGCAAGGTATTTTTAGGATTTTTAATATATGATAGAAGTAGACCCGAGGGCCATAGTTTTCACTAGAGGCTTCTCTCATGAAAATAGCATACGGTGGGTAAACAAATTACTGTTGGGCAATTGATAGAAAAGAAAATAATCATGACGATATCCAAGGCAATGATCATGTATATAGGCATCACGTTCGAGACAAGTAGACCGACTCCTGCCTGCATCTACTACTATTACTCCACATATCGACCGCTATCTAGCATGCATCTAGTGTATTAAGTCTATAAAGAATGGAGTAACGCCTTAAGCAAGATGACATGATGTAGACAAAGTAAACTCACGCATGAATAAACCCCATCTTTTTTACCCTTAATAGCAACGATACATACGTGTCATGTCCCTTTCTGTCACTGGGATTGAGCACCGCAAGATTGAACCCATTACAAAGCACCTCTCCCATTGCAAGATAAATCAATCTAGTTGGCCAAACCAAATCAATAGATCGGAGAGAAATACGAAGCTATAATAATCATGCATAAAAGAGTTCAGAGAAGACTCAAATAATATTCATGGATAATCTGATCATAAACTCACAATTCATCGGATCCCAACAAACACACCACAAAAAGTGATTACATCGGATAGAACTCCAAGAACATTGTATTGAAGATCAAAAAGAGAGAATAAGCCATCTAGCTACTAACTATGGACCCGAAGGTCTGTGGTAAAATACTCACGCATCATCGGAAGGACAGCAAGGTTGATGTAGAGCCCCTCCGTGATCGATTCACCCTCCGGCGGAGTACCGAAAATGGCCTCTAGATGGGATCTCTCGAGAACAGAAACTTGCGGCGGCGGAAAAAGTATTTCGTGGACTCCTCTGTTGGTTTCCCGATTTTAGAGAATTTATAGAGGTGGAATTAGGTCAAACGGAGCTGTGTGGGCCCCACGAGCCACCAGGGCTCCCCCCTGGGGCGCGCCGTGGTGCCTCGTGGGCCACTGCTTCATCTTCTCGTCCCCTCCAGAAGCTTACAGTGTTTGTTATGTCCAGAAAAAAATCTCCAAAAAGTTTCGTGGTATTTGGACTTCGTTTGGTACTGATATTTTGGAAAACCAAAAACAGGCAAAAAACAGCAACTGGCACTGGGCACGAAGTTAATAGGTTAGTCCCAAAAAATGATATATAATTGATGTAAATGTATATAAAAACATCCAAGATTGATACTATAATAGCATGGAACAATCAAAAATTATAGATACGTTGGAGACGTATCAGCATCCCCAAGCTTAATTGCTGCTCGTCCTCGAGTAGGTAAATGATAAAAACAGAATTTTATACTCTTTTCTTTGTGGCATGGACATTTGGACTTGAATGATTCAAAGCAATAGTCTATAGTTTGACATGAAGATATAAATACTCAAGCATACTAACAAGCAACCATGTCTTTCAAAATATCAACGCTAAAGAAAGTTATCCCTAGCCCATTATGCTCAATCATTGATCCATTCATGAAACACACTCAATATTAGCTACACACAATGCACAAGTATGACAATAGTGCTCTCTAGTTGGTGCTTTGTAAGAGAAGATGAAGACTCAAAATAAAAATAAAAATTGCATAAAAGTCAATAGAAAGGACCTTCGCAGAGGGAAGCAGAGATTTGCAAATGTGCTAGAGCTCAAAGCTTAAATTAGAAAGATAAAAAATATTTTGAGAGGCATGCTTTTCCTGTCAACGAAAATGATCGAGAATTCCCAATATCTTTCATGCTAGACACATCATAGCGGTTCCCAAACAAAAAATAAAGTTCATTTCCTTTCCACCATTCTTTCACAATCCATGGCTAGTCGTATCCACGGGTGCCCTCCATACCAACACTTTCCAAGGAATTTTGTTGTAATTAATTTTTGATTCATTGTGGGACTGGGCATCCCTATTACCAACCACTCTCTCGTGCAATGACAAGTGAATAAACACTCATCGTGAGAATAACACACCTAGCATGGAAAATATTGGCCACCCCCTACCGCTTCATGAGCGGTACGGCACACAAAACGGAAAATTATTTTGAAAAATTAGAGTTGGCACATGCAAATTTACTTGGAACGGCATGGAAATACCGCATATAGGTAGGTATGGTGGACTCATTTGGCACAACTTGGGTTTAAGGAGTTTGGATGCACAAGCAGTATTCCCGCTTAGTACAAATGAAGGCTAGCAAATAGATTGAGAAGCGACCAACCAAAAAGCGAAAACGGTCATAAACATGCATTGAACATAACTAACACCGAATAATGCACCATAAGTAGGATATAATTTCTTTGCATAATTATTGACTTAATGTGCATGCATAGGGAATCACAAACCTTAACACTAATATTCTTTCTAAATCACAATTACTCACTAACATGACTCACATATTATCATCTCCATATCGCAAAAGTATTGCAAGGAATCACACTTATCATATCCAATGATCTATGTGAAAGTTATTATTATATCCCTCTTGAATATTCATCACTTTGGGACCAAATTCATATCTTGTGCAAATTACCATTACTATTATCAACTCTCAAAAAGATATAAGTGAAGCATGAGAGTGCAAATATTTCTTCAAAATTTTAGTCTTATCAACTCTCAAAATAATATAAGTGAGGCATGAGAGTTTAAATACAACAACAACAACAACAACAACAAAGCCTTTAGTCCCAAACAAGTTGGGGTAGGATAGAGGTGAAACCCATAAGATCTCGCGACCAACTCATGGTTCTGGCACATGGATAGCAAGCTTCCACGCACCCCTGTCCATGGCTAGTTCTTCAAAATATAGCCACCGCCGTGCTCAAAACAGATTTAAGTGAAGCACTAGAGCAACTGCCTAGCTCAAAAAATTTAAGTGAGGCACATAGAGTATTCTAACAAATTATGATGAACGTGTGGCTCTCTCAAATTGGTGTGTCCAGCAATGATGATTGTGACAAACTAAAATGCAAACAAAGCAAAGACTCATATAATACACGACGCTCCAAGCAAAACACATATCATGTGACGAATAAAAATATAGCTCCAAGTAAAATTACCGATGGTTGGTAGAAGAAAGAGGGGATGCCTTCCGGGGCATCCCCAAGCTTAGACGCTTGGGTCTTCCTTGAATATTACCTTGGGGTGCCTTGGGCATCCCCAAGCTTAGGCTCTTGCCACTCCTTATTCCTTCATCCATCGTGATCTCACCCAAAACCTGAAAACTTCAATCACACAAAACTCAACAAAACCTTCGTGAGAACCGTTAGTATAACAAAATAAATCACTACTTTAAGTACTGTTGCAAACCCATTCATATTTTATTTTTGCATTATACCTACTGTATTCTAACTTCTCCATGGCTTATAGCCCCCGATACAATCCATAGTTTCATCAAAACAAGCAAGCAATGCATCAAAAACAGAATCTGTCAAAAACAGAATAGTCTGCAGAGATCTATTTAAAATCCATACTTCTGTAACTCCAAAAATTCTGAAACATTAGGAAAACGTGGTAAATTCATATACTAAGACTGTGTAAAAATTTCAGATTTTTCTGACGCTCCAGTACAGAACTAAAATTCTAGCACTGGATGCAAAACTTTCTGTTTTCCAAACAGCATCAATTATACTGTCTCCCAAATCATCCCAAAGGCATTACTTGGCACAAACACTAATTAAAACATAAAGACTCAATCATAACAGTAGCATAATTGTGAAAAATCACAAAAACAGAAACAAAAAGGTAAAAATTTATTTTATTCATTGGGTTGCCTCCCAACAAGCGCTATTGTTTTATGCCCCTAGCTAGGCATAATGCATAGTTTCAAGTATTGTCATCTTTCAAGTTGATTCCATAAGTGGCCCTCATAATTGATTCATATGGTGCTTTAATTTTATTCCTAGGGAAATGTTCCATACCCTTCTTTAATGGAAACTGAAATTTTATATTCCCTTCTTTCATATCAATAATAGCACCAATAGTTCGTAAGAACGGTCTACCAAGTATTATGGGGCAAGAAGGATTGCATTCAATGTCAAGTACAATAAAATCAACAGGCACATAATTCCTATTTGCAAGAATAAGAACATCATTAATTCTACCCAAAGGCTTTTTAATAGTGGAATCCACAAGATGCAAATTAAGAGAACATTCATCTATATTGGTAAAGCCTAGCACATCACATAGAGATTTTGGAATTGTGGAAATGCTAGCACCCAAATCACATAAAGCATTGCACTCATAATTTTTAATTTTAACTTTAATGGTGGGTTCCTATTCATCATATAATTTCCTAGGAATTGAAATTTCTAGTTCTAGCTTTTCTTCTAACGCTTTCATCATTGCTTCTACGATGTGTTTAGTAAAAGCCTTGTTTTGTTCATAAGCGTTGGGTGAATTTAGCATGGATTGTAACAAAGAAATACACTCAGTCAAAGAACAACTATCATAATTAAAGTCTTTGTAATCCAAGAGAGTGGGCACATCGCTAGTTAAAGTTTTTACCTCTCCAGACCCACTTTTATCAATTTTTTCATCAAGATTTTCACCCTCCGAATTATGGGAATGCCTTCTAGCTAAAGTTGACTCTTCTTCAGTCCCCTTTTCATCAAGTTTTATATTGCTAGACAAAGAATCAATAGATGAAACACCAATCATTTTAATATCCTCATCATTACTACGATAGAAACTGGGAGGAATTGCTTTTTCTAAAAATTCTCGTTTAGCTTTTAGCACGGCGGTTCTTTTCTTACTCTCATCCATGGAGACATATAAGGCTTTAATTGATTCATTAATATCAATTTTGGGTGGTAAAATTTTAGTCTTAAGATTTTCCACATCATGAATAATTCTATCAATGCTCCTAGACATATCATCAAGTTTACTTAAATTTTCTTCTATCGTAGTGTTGAAAACTTTTTGAGCATTAATAAATTCTTTATTACTTTCAAGATCAGAGAGCATCCTATTATTATTATTATTATTATTATTATTATTATTATTATTATTATTATTATTATTATTATAAGGATTACCATAGGAATTGCCATAATTACTAGAGGAATTTCCAGGAAATGGTCTAGGATTAAAATTACCTCTATAAGCATTACTATTAAAATTGCTTCGCGAGACAAAATTCACATCTACGGGATCATTATTTTGCTCAAACAAGGTGGATAAAGGCACATCATTAGGATAAATTGGAGTATTTTTGCTAGCAACCAATTTCATAAGCGCATCAACTTTATCACTCAAAGTACTAATTTCTTCAACATAATTCACTTTTTTACTAGTAGGAACTCTTTCTGTATGCCATTGTGAATAATTTGCCATAATATTATCAAGCAATTTAGTAGCTTCCCCCAATGTGATTTCCATAAAAGTACCACCCGCGGCGGAATCTAAAAGATTTCTAGAAACAAAATTTAATCCCGCATAAATTTTTTGTATGATCATCCATAAATTTAAACCATGAGTAGGACAATTTCTTATCATTAATTTCATCCTTTCCCAAGATTGGGCAACATGTTCATGATCAAGTTGCTTAAAATTCATAATTTGATTTCTAAGGGAAATAATTTTCGCGGGAGGAAAATACTTGGTAATAAAAGCATCTTTACACCTATCCCAAGAATCTATACTATTTCATGGTAAAGATGAAAACCAAATTTTTGCACGATCCCGCAATGAGAATGGAAATAATTTTAATTTCACAATATCATTATCCACATCTTTTTTCTTTTGCATATCACACAATTCTACGAATGTGTTAAGATGGGATGCACGGGAGGAGCAATTGGAGTACTAATAAAATCATTATTATTAGTATTGGAAAAATCACACAATTTTATATTTTCTCGAGACATCGTGGCTACGCAAGCAATATAACAAGCAAGCAAACAAGCAAACAACAAAAAGGCAAACGGAAAATATTTTTGTATTTTTGTAAAAACTTTTTAGAAGTGGGGGAGATGAAAACGAGTGGCAAAGGCAAATAAAATAAATGCAAGGCGATGAAAGTTTTATGCGTAGGTACTTGATAGATGTTGATGATGTCTCCCCGGCAACTGCGCCAGAAATTCTTCCTGCTACTTATGAGCTGCGTTGGTAATTTCCTGAAGAGGAAGGGAGATGCAGTACAATAGAGATAAGTATTTCCCTCAGTTATGAAACCAAGGTCATCAATCCAGTAGGAGAATCACGCAACACCTCGTTAACAGTACCTGCACACAAAACAACAAATCCTTGCACCCAACGCAAACAAGGGGTTGTCAATCACTCGGCGGTTAATTGCAGGATTAAATTGTATGGTGATAGATAGATAGATAGAACTAAAATATAAAATAAAATAAATAAAGTAAAAGTGCAGCAAGGTATTTTTAGGATTTTTAATATATGATAGAAGTAGACCCGGGGCCATAGTTTTCACTAGAGACTTCTCTCATGAAAATAGCATACGGTGGGTAAACAAATTACTGTTGGGCAATTGATAGAAAAGCAAATAATCATGACGATATCCAAGGCAATGCTCATGTATATAGGCATCACGTCCGAGACAAGTAGACCGACTCCTGCCTGCATCTACTACTATTACTCCACACATCGACCGCTATCTAGCATGCATCTAGTGTATTAAGTCCATAAAGAACATAGTAACGCCTTAAGCAAGATGACATGATGTAGCCAAAGTAAACTCACGCATGAATAAACCCCATCTTTTTACCCTTAATAGCAACGATACATACGTGTCATGTCCCTTTCTGTCACTGGGATTGAGCACCGCAAGATCGAACCCATTACAAAGCACCTCTCCCATTGCAAGATAAATCAATCTAGTTGGCCAAACCAAATCAATAGATTGGAGAGAAATATGAAGCTATAATAATCATGCATAAAAGAGTTCAGAGAAGACTCAAATAATATTCATGAATAATCTAATCATAAACTCACAATTCATCAGATCCCAACAAACACACCGCAAAAAGTGATTACATCGGATAGAACTCCAAGAACATCGAGGAGAACATTGTATTGAAGATCAAAAGAGAGAAGAAGCCATCTAGCTACTAACTATGAACCCCAAGGTCTATGGTAAACTACTCACGCATCATCGGAAGGGCAGCAAGGTTGATGTAGGGCCCCTCCGTGATCGATTCCCCCTCCGGCGGAGTACCGGAAAAGTCCTCCAGATGGGATCTCTCGAGAACAGAAACTTGCGGCGGCGGAAAAAGTATTTCGTGGACTCCTCTATTGGTTTCCCGATTTTAGAGAATTTATAGAGGTGGAATTAGGTCAAACGGAGCTGTGTGGGCCCCACGAGCCACTAGGGCGCCCCCCTGGGGCGCGCCGTGGTGCCTCGTGGGCCACTGCTTCATCTTCTCGTCCCCTCCCAAAGCTTCCAGTGTTTGTTATGTCCAGAAAAAAATCTCCAAAAAGTTTCGTGGCATTTGGACTTCGATTGGTACTGATATTCTGGAAAACCAAAAACAGGCAAAAAACAGCAACTGGCACCGGGCACTAAGTTAATAGGTTAGTCCCAAAAAATGATATATAATTGCTGTAAATGTATATAAAAACATGCAAGATTGATACTATAATAGCATGGAACAATCAAAAATTATAGATACGTTGGAGACGTATCACCGCCGCCTGAGAGGAAGGGGCCGACGCCGTCCGGCCACCTCCCGACGAGCTACGGGTACGGGAGTGCTTGCCGTCGACTGCTCGTTCCATCCCCGCCCCCACCCAGCCCCGCGATGGCCTCAACGCCGGTGAACGTCGCCGGTGAGCCCCGCCGTTCTCTGTTCCCTCTCTCTCCCCGTTTAAAACTGACTGGGGGCCCCACTCGTGTAACACCCCAAAATTTTATCTCTGAATTTTTAAATCTTTTTATTAAAAGAAAATACTTTGAATTATTTTTACCCAATTCTTTTTCTTCTCTTTCTTCTGTTTTGGAATTCCTTTCTATTTTTATTGGGTTCCAATTTTTTTCAAATGGTTTTGTTTTGGATGGTTTATTGATTGGTAAATAATTTTTGGAAGATCAAAAATATTTTTTCTCTTTAGAAAAGTTCTGGAATATTAAAACTATTCTATGAAAATAGCCTTTTCACTTCTAGCACTTCTAAATTCTTCCTATAATTTTTCTACCACTTCTAAATTTTCCATCAAGTCACTCACACCTTCTAGGACATTACCCAACTCCTTTCCACCTTACAAAAATATTTCTACAATATTTATTAAATTCCAAAGCTGGAATTTATTTTATTCATGGTTTCTTTGGTTTACAAAGGAACTATATTTTCTACAATTCTTCTGCCTCCACCAAAATTTCCCCAACAACTAGACAGTACCCAAAACCCATTTCACCAAAAACATTGGGTTCCACAATTCAAAAATTTCAAATTTCATTCAATTCAAATTTGGACCAGAAAAAATCTTTCTGATACAAACCTATTTTTAATTGCTCCAAAAATTCTGAAACTTTGCCAAGCCCTCTTATTTGTATCAACACCTCACCACAAAAATTCCCTAAAAGTCCTAAAATCCCTAGCACCTCCTGGCATTCTGTCATACACCTCATGTGCGTACTGTTCATCTCTGAAAAAAGTTCAGTTAAATGAACTTGTTCAGTGGCAGAGGCGATCGGTGCCGTATGCTTCACTCCATCGCCCTCCTTCTCATCCACACCCCCTCTCCTCATCAATGAGCCGCCGTAACTCCCCCTGGTTAGTAACTCCACCGACGAAACAGTGGCTGGCCGGTGCAGCTACCTCCGAGCTCACCCACGGCGGCCGAGCGGATTGGCTCGACCCCGCCCGCCATCTTCACTCCTCCTGCTGCCGCCCTTACCTAATCTTCTCCACACGACGCCTCCTCCGAGTCATCACCGCACCGCCCAAGGCACCAGGGCCCCACTGGCAGTCGCCAGAGCCGGATGCCGCCGCCGCACCCGTACACCGACCTCACCATGGATAAGGCCGCAGTGCCCGTTCCCGTCCGCGTTTAAGCTTCTGAAGTGCTCCGTCAACCCTCCTGGATCATTCACCGCACCTCGCCACCGCCCCTAACCTATTTCGGCGGCCGGAGTTACTCCGACATCATCCGCCCGTACTGGACCTTCCCCGATCGCCTATAAATAGCACCTCCCGAGCTCCGTTCACTCCTCGTACCACCTCCACACCATCTCAATCGACCGCCAAGTCACTCCCGCGACCCCGAGAGGGTCATCTTCCTCCTATCCGACCACCGACCCGCCGCCACCTCCGCTGGCCAGTTCATCGTCATCACTCCACCTCCACTGCTCAAATCTTGCCAGGAACTCTCTCTCGCACCAACACTTTGATCCCGCGTTCCAATTTCACCTTCCGAGCTCTCTCCGGCGAGTCCCGACCACACCCGAAACATCATCCGCCGCCGTCGACCTCGCCGCCGTTCAAGTGCTCGCCGGCGACCACCACCACCACCCACCGAAGCGGAACTCCACCCCGAACACACTCCGATCATCGCCACCTCCCAAAACTCCGGCGATCGTCGCCGGTGAACGCCGCCTCCCTTCTGTACACGCGCGCGAGCACTTTCAAATTTGAACCTGACGGGTGGACCCCACCAGTCAGCGTTTTCTTTTTTTCGGCGTTTAAAACGAAAGCGTATTCTCTGTTTTACGCTTTCCACGCTGGAAAGCGTATTCGTGCCCGAAGCGTTTTCTTTATAAGCGCACAGGGACTGGAATTTTTATAGAAAAACCCTTGAGTTTAAAAGTTGAATAACTTTTAAACTACAACTCCGATTGAGTTGAATCTTTTTTTGAAATTCTTATTTTTCTCTCTAGTTTTGGTACCGTTGCCAAATTTTTAATTGGAGTTTGAATTTGAATTTTTCAGAAAAAGAAGAGGGGAACTTTGCCAGGAATTTTGAGTGTTCTTCTTCTGACTACTTTGGACAAGGAAAGCATTTTGAACTTGGGATATGGTGATTGCATTTGCATTGCATGGTTGCATCGGTTGGAATTGCATCGTATGAGTAGTTTATCGCAAGTGCATGCATGCATGGTCATATTATTTCTTGTGCATGACTTGCACTTCACTCAAGCATCTGACATGGGATAAGGCAGTGAGCACCAGAAGTGCAGCTCCTGCCTTGGACGTGCTGGTGAGCACGGTCCTGTTGTGACACGACGGTGTCACCGTGGCTTGTGAAATATACCGGTCATAATAAACATCACCTCCTGAGTCGACCGAGATCGAGTCTTGTTCCGTCACACCTAGCTAAACACCGTGCTGCCACGGGTCTTCCCGCGAGGGAAGTATGGTTTAGTAAGTTGCTAACCCCTGTCTGTGTTCACACCACATAGAGGGCCATGATGAGGGTTTCCACGGCCATGGACTAAATCCTGTCATCAGGTCAGGGGGCATGGGTGTTTCCGGCTGGGCCGAGAGGGGGGCACCCCTTGTAATCCGCGCGTATGAATAGTGATCCCATGCTAATCGAGATTGTAGTCTCCCCGACTTAGAGTTTTTCTTGAATGGTGCTTTGGGTGATTCCTGGCATCCAGAAAGTTAATCTGGTGTGTGCTGGTCAGGTGTGTTTTCAACCCAAAGGCCATAGTGGGAATTAGTCAGTGCCACGGTGTTGACTAAAGAAATCTCATGCACGTGGGTAAAGAGTATAACCTCTGCAGAGTTATACCTATTCAAATAGCCGTGTCCGCGGTCAAGGACGTTAGCTGGGAAGGGTCAAGTGTCGGTCCGATGTTGGTCTTTGGAGGAAATAATTAATTTGAGCATCAAATATTTTGCAGGATATTATTATTTCATCACTAACGCTGTCATGGATATTTTTAGTTATCATGAAGATTATGGTTATGAATATTATTGTTACTATGCATATTATTATGGACTAACCCGTTTCTCTTATTTTATTTTCCTGAGTGTCTCAGGGGCTGGCTAGACTACCCCGGACACCCAGTTTTATTTTCAAGACCTCTCGTGGCGTCCCTTGAGTTCTCGGGCGGTCCTGTCTCGCCTGACTCTCTTGTGGATACCCGTTTGGCATTTCTTTTCAAGACCTCTTGTGGCGTCACTCGAGTTCTCGGGCGGTCCTATCTCGCCTGACTCTCTTGTGGATACCCGTTTGGCATTTCTTTTCAAGACCTCTCATGGCGTTGCTTGAGTTCATGGGCGGTCTGTCTCGCCCGATACTCTTTTAGACACCCGTTTGGCATTTCTTTTAACTTTCTTGGTTTATCACTAATATTTTATTTTTATGCACATGCTAATATTTATTATGCCATGTTTTAAAATTCAGTCAGCATGAGCATATCATTTAATCCATCATGGGCATATGCATTCGGTATATCTTTCGTTCATAATGTTTGTGAGTACATTCCAACGTACTCACTGGCTTGTCCCTGGCTATTTCATTGGCCAGACCTGGAGGAGGACGAGCTTGTGGAAGGAGATTGCGCTAGCGAGCCCGACGCTTAGAGGTGTCCCAGTCAGTCAACCTGTGATCTTGGAGTCTGCCACATGTATCATCCGCTGTGTTTCCGCCACACCAATAAAATAGCCAAGCCTCACACTGACGCTTGACTTTATTTTATTGTATCAGTGTTGTCTACCACCACACCACTGTATTATTCCACCACCGTAGTATACTGGCAAGTCTGTAATAAATTGTTGAGCACTATGACACAACCCTGTGTAATATTATATTTGTACTGGTTATCTATATCAAGGCAGTCTACCAGTTGATCTTGGGGCTGGTATGACTTGAGGCTCTTCTGTGAATTATCCCAGAAATGGGCCTGACAACTCGTCAGTGACTCCACGCGTGCCCGAAGCGGTACGCTAGTGGAGGCGCCCAGGCACTTTACGTCTTCGACGTGGCCGCCCCTGGGTTTTCTAAATTTTTTGTTTAAATTCAATTTAATCTAGAAATTTGACTCAACTTTGACCAGCAATATCTTTTAAACCATAAGTCCAAATGAGTTCATTTTTTTTGCATTATTTTTCTTTTGAGCTCCTCTAGTTGCTGTAAAATTTTGGTATTTTTCTCTGCTGTCTGGAATTTCTGCACAGGGGAAAATGCTTTATGTGGTATTTACAAATGGTTTCAAAAATATTTTTCAGAATATTTGGAATAGTTGATGAAGGCTAGGAGTACTCCCACACCCCCTTGGTGCAAGGCAAGCCACAACTCTCATTTGCATGAATGCATTGCAATACCATGGTTTAAATAATTATTTTCATGCTAAAATTTGAATTATTGATAAATGGGTTAATTCATGTAACACTTGGGGAAATCTTGGATGTGTTACTGTCATGCTGATGACTAGGGTATTAGCAGCTAGTAGTTCTCAGGTTTGATGATGTCATGATGCGGTCGGATTAAGAGATTACCGTCTATGATTAATTTGTGATTCCGTCCGGCATTTCGTTTATGGGATCAGTAGCAGTAGCTTGATCATGCTGTTCATTGAATTACCAGTTAACTAGGGTTAACCTGGATCACTAAAATACCAGAGTATCGGTTATATCAGAGAAGTCACTTGGGGGTAAATTCCTTCATCGTTTATCAAGTGCCACTAAACCGAGCTTTTCAGTGCAGCCACATCCACCGTTATGGGACGGCCTTGACTTGGTCTAACCTCGTGCTCTTTTATCAGTACCACCAAAGAGGGAAGGTTAAGCGTGCGTGCTGCCCTGATCAGGTAGATGGCGGTAATCTTGTGAGCCCGGTTTGGTTATTGAGCTCAGGTCCCCGTTTGGGACAGTTTAGTTTGGCCACGACGGTGGCAGGTGTCAGAAGTGACACAGGGGCCACCCAGGGCATGGCCTCATGTAAGTGCATCAAGTGCCCCCTTAGTGGTTTTGGAGTATTGAAGACAAATAGGTTGAGGAACTAATGTGTTTGTGAGTATACACAGGAGACAGAGTCCCTGAAGATTTGGTTTAACACATGGAAGATGACCCCTAAAAATAGATTTCTTCAAGTGAAGAATTTGATGATGAAATTGGTACGGCCTTTGAAGAAATTGACGTGAAGACTTTGAAGCTTGAAGACTTTGGTTTTTGTAGTTTCTTTTCTTCTTATTTGAGTCATAGGAAAAACAGTACTGTTAAAGGGGGTCTAGGTGAAACATATTTAACATTTCCAAAGTGATGCTCAAAACTTCTCAAACCTATACACACAAAAGCCGCTTTGAGTGAAGCCTTTGGAAATCTCCAGTACAGCTGACACATTTTCTAGCGACAGTGACGAAGTTCATCTGGTCGCTGACGAATTTGGTCAGGCTGAGGAGTTAGGAGTTCGCCAGTGCGAGCTGCCTATCGTGAGGAAATTGAGTGCCCTGACGAATTGAGAGTTCAATTTTCAGACCGTTGCTGCACCGCGTGCCAGCTATCGAGTGGATCCTTATCCTGACAACGGTCGAATCAGACAAGGGCATTTATGACAATTTATGTCGGGTTGCCCCTTGGCTATAAATAGCCGCCCCCCACAACCACTTGTTGGTTGGCTGCTCCGAGAGAACTTGACACTTGTCATTTGAGAGCAACCCATCCTCTGACGACTTTGAGGGAACCCAAGTGAGGAAAAACCCAACCAGAGCCTATGTGATTGAGCATCACTAAAGAGATTGATCTGTGTGATCCGACGCTTGTTACCTTTGAGGACTGTCATTCCTCCAGACGGTTAGGCGACATGTTCTGAGCACCCAAGAGTAATTGTGGCGTGCCGGTGAACAAGTCTGTGAAGGTTTTGGAAGTCTACCTTGAAGACTTACCACGAGTGATTAGGCGAGGTCTAAGTGACCTTAGCTCAAGAGGAATACGGTGAGGACTAAGTGTTCTCTGAGTTGCGACTCAACCGCCTCAACCAGACGTACAGTTGATACATCAACTGGAACTGGTCTACCAAATTTCATTGTCTTCACCGAGCCAACCTGGTTTCAAATTCCTCACCCTCCCTTACTTTATTCCGCTGCTGAAGAATTTGTGATCTATCCTCTGACGAATTTGAACTGAAGTATTTGCTTATGCCATCTTTTATTTCCTCAGTTCTTATTCCTCATGCTTGTATGATTGTAGGATTGCATGTTCTTCACTTATGTGTACTGATCGCATGTACTCTGATTCTATGATGACTTAGTTTCCCTTGCGTTTCTATTTCTTCACTCTAATCTTCGTCAAATTCATCAGAGTTTGAAAAATTTCTAATAATCTCCCATTCACCCCCCCTCTGGGAGATAACCTGCGCTTTCAATTGGTATCGGAGCAAGGTACTCCCTTGTTCTGTGTGATTTTGGTTTAATCACCTGGAGTTTTAGTTATGTCGACCGCAGGTATGATCAAGGTCTCCGCTGTGTGCCCCATCTTTGATGGCACAGACTATCCCTACTGGAAGAACAAGATGCGAATGCATCTTGAGGCTATTGACAACGATCTCTGGTTCGTCGTCGAGAATGGCATCCCCACCATTTCACCAAGTATCAATGCTGCTGACGTGAAGCGATTCAAGCAACTGGACTCTCAAGCGAAGAACATCATTTGTGGTCATCTCAACAAAGGACAGTATGGCAGAGTGAGTGCACTGGAAACCTCGAAGCTTATCTGGGACCGGCTTTCAAAAGTGAATGAAGGTGTTTCCACTCAATGTGACTTCCGAGTTGATGTTCCGCGCAATCTCTTCAACCGCTTCAAAAGACTCGACAACGAAAATGTGCAACAAACCTTCGACCGCCTCACTGATATCTCCAGTGAGCTTCAGTCTCTTGGTGCTGCTGACATCACCAATCATGAGGTGGTGAAGAAATTGCTGAGGTCTCTGGACAGTTCCTTCGACACTCTGGCACTGATGATTCAAGAGTGCCCTGATTACAAGTCACTAGATCCTGCTGACATTCTTGAGAGGCTCAACACACATGAATTTCAGCAAGCAGAGAAGAGAGACATGTATGGACCCAGCTATGGTCGCCCTCGCGCTCAGAAGGCTAAAGCAAAAGCCAAGACTATTTCTTCATCTGAAGAAGAAGAAGAGGAATATGAGAGCAGTTCTGACGGTGCTGAGGAAATTGGCAGAGAACTGGCTATGCTGGTGAAGAAGTTCCAGAAGTTTTCCAAGAAGAACAGATTCGGAAAATCTTCAAAGTATGACTCGAAGAACACTGGAGAAGCGTCTGCTCGAGACTACAACAAAAGAACCTGTCACAAATGCAAGAAGCCAGGCCACTACATCGCCGACTGCCCTCTTTGGCAGAAGAAGAAGAAGAGCAGGGATGATGATGAGTCAGACGGCAAAAAGAAGAAGTCTTCATCAAAGTCCTCAAAGTCTTCATCAAAGTCCTCATCTCACAAGAAGTCTAGTTCTAG
Source organism: Elymus sibiricus (assembly GCA_039707655.1). Lineage (NCBI taxonomy): Eukaryota > Viridiplantae > Streptophyta > Magnoliopsida > Poales > Poaceae > Elymus > Elymus sibiricus. The sequence goes on from CM077668.1 coordinate 347,406,036, forward strand.
CAAAGCTCGTGCATTCCTTGGGAAGGAAATGGGTTCTGAAGAGGAATCTGATGATCAGCCAGCTGTGGAATCTGAGGAGGAGTCTGACACTGGTATGGCAAGCCTTGCTCTCGCCACTGAATACGTCAGCAAGTCCATCTTCAACACTGAGGATAATGGTATCTCCACCAACAATGACGACTTTGCTGACGACTACACTCCCACCTATTGCTTCATGGCTCGAGGTGCAAAGGTAACATCACGTGAAGCTTACTTTGAAACTTCCAGTGATGATGACTCTGAGTGTGAATCTAAACCAAGCTATAAGAAACTTGCTAAAATTGCAACTGAACAGCAACATGCCATGGAAAAGATTAAAAACTGCTAGACAAAAGCGATGACCTGTTGGACAAGGAAATGGATCGTAGTCAAGCCTTGTCTGAGGATCTCAGAAGGCTTAAGTCTCAATATGACGAACTTGAAAGTTGTCATGTGTCCCTCTCAGCTGAACATGAGAAGCTATCCTATGAATTTCTTCAAAGGAAGCAAGATCTCGAGAAGCTGAGAGCGTCTCATGATGATCTTCAAAAGGAAAACGATTCACTCCTCGCTCAACAGATCAGTACCGCTCAGGAAGAATTTGTTGCACCATGCTTAAAATGCCTTTAACGTGATAATGCTAATTCTTCAGCTGAATGTTCAAATGCTTCTGTACTTGCAATTGCTTCAACTGCTACGGTGGCCACTAACCCCTCATCTGAGGAAGCCACCAGTGATACTGATGAGAATGCAGGGCTGAAGGAATTGTATGTAACTGGCATGTACAAAAGCCTTAAAGGGCATCAAACCCTGTGTGACGTGCTCAAAAAGCAAATTCTTCACAAGAACCCTAGGAAAGAGGGTATTGCCTTTGAGCGAAAGCTCAATGCTGATTGTTCTTATTGGAAGCCTGAGCAGTATCCCAAAACCACATGGGTTGCTGCAAAGGGACCTCCAGTAGACCCATCCACTTTATCTAGCTATACTTGTGATTCTTCATATTCTTTAGATGAGTCATTTGACTCCAACTATAAACTGTTCAAGAATCAGAATGGTGAGGTCTTTGCCAGATTCATTGGTACTAACTGCAGGAACGGTCCACCTGTGAAGAAAATCTAGGTTCCTAAAAGCCTTCTTTAAAATCTTCAGGTGAATGTCATCATGACACCGCCGATGAAGAAGAAACTTCCTAGGGTAAATTCTTCACAGGGATCAAAGTCGTCAAATGGACGCAGACCTACTTATGGTCGCACTAATGACTCTGTGTCGCAGGGAAACAGACAGCGAGTTGATGAATATGAGCATTATTCTTCGAACCACTATGTTCACAAATCCTCGAAGAATTTCTCTGCTTATTCATTCAATTACTATAACCCTCCTGTGAAGAGAAATGCATATTCTTCAATGCCTAAGTTCTCCATCAATGCACTTCGTCACATTGCTTCTCAGCCACCCATTCAGATGTGGGTGGTTAAGAAAAAGAACTAATCTCTTCTGCAGTGTCAGGTCTTCTGTCAACTAAATGTCGGATGAATTTGCTGAAGACCTGACAAAATGCCTGTTGGGATGCAGGCTATTCATGCTGAAATGAATGTTTCATTTCACACATCCCTTATGCTGCTAGATATTATTCTTTGATGAAATTGTCTGACGAAATTGATCATTATCATATTCTTCACTTTGAAGCATATGAATATGTAAGTTAGACTAATGCTTCTACAGGATGATACACCTTCAGCCACTGAATGGGTCTTGGACAGTGGCTATATGAATCATATGACTGGAGATAGGAATCTCCTCACTGATGCTCCCCTTACTCCGTCTCATCTGAAGCACATCACATACGCTGACAAAGGAAAAAAGCAAGGTGTTGGGTCTAGGTAAGGTTGCCATTACAAAGGATCGACACATGGAAAAGGTGATGCTTGTTGAGTCTCTTGGATTCAACCTCATGTCTGTCTCAATGCTTTGTGATCTTGATATGATTGTCATCTTTGGCAAATATAGATGCATTGTGCTGTTGGAATCTGACAAATCCAAAGTCTTCGAAGGCTTTAGGAGAGGTGACTTGTATATTGTAGATTTCTCTACAGGTCCTCAGCCTGCAACATGCCTAATGGCAAAAGCTTCGGAATGCTGGCTATGGCATCGACGACTTGGACATGCTAGAATGAGGAATTTGAGCACTCTCGTCAAGAAGAAGCATATCATTGGCGTCGTGGGTGTCAAATTCATCAAGGATCACCTCTGTGGTGCTTGTGAGTCTGGAAAGATGACCAGAGCCAAGCACCAGGCGAAGACAATCATGACCACTACTCGTCCTTTTGAATTACTTCACATGGATTTGTTTGGTCCTACACATTATGTCGGGGGGATGACCCCCGGGTAGGCAACGGAGCCCGAATCCCTTTCGGAAAATCATCAGAGCAAGACAAGTCCCTCTGGCCGGCTTGCCAGGCACGCCGGCTCCCTAGCGCGAGCCGGCTCGGCGTGGCAACCCGGCCTGGCCGGCTGGCCCATGCCGGCTGGCCGCGAGGCGGCGAAGCCTTAGCGACGAAGCAAGCGGTGCTACAACGCTCCTCCCTTTACCCTGACAGAGCAGGTGAGGTTGCAGCTTTCCTTGCGCCCCCGCCCGAGGCGAGCGGTGTCGGTGAGGCGCGGTCCTGTAGAAACGGCGGCGCCGACCTCCCTCTGACGATGGACAAGACGCGCCACAGTGCCTCGAACCCAGACTGACGAGACAAGACCTGTCACGATGACCGCGCCAGGCAGGTGCGGCGCACCTGGCGACCCGGCACCCGGCGACCCGGCATCTGGCGACCTGGCGACCCGGCCACCGGATCCTGGTCAATGACACCAGGGGCCCGCGCCTCTGGTACGTTACCGTTGTAACCCTGGGGGTCGGCCTATAAGACCCCCAGGGAGGCCTCCGTGTAGAGGGATCGGGTTTTAGTGGCTGAGAGTTCGAGTTAGTGCGGTAAGGTCAATTCTCACCCTAGCTAGCTCTCTCCAGATCACGAACACTCGCACAGGAGAGGCAGAACGGTGGCTTAGCCCCTTCTCCCTCCTCCGTCCATGCAGCTCCAGGAGCGACTCTGTAACCTCTGTGCTTATCAGCTCACACGGCAGGAGTAGGGGTGTTACCTCTCCAGAGGGCCCTGAACCTGGGTACGTCTTGTGTCCCGCACTCGCTCGTGCCAACCTCAACTCCGGAACCCACCGGCGTCCTATCGTAGCCCCACCTCATAAGCCATCTCATGGCATCTGCCGTGAATCACGCACCCCCAGCGAGAATACCACGACAGTTGGCGCCCACCGTGGGGCTGCTCGCGGCGTCGGCCGGAGTCAAGTTCCGGACGAGGCCCTTCACCAGCTCCGGCGAGCGCATCGTGCACGGTTTGGTCCGTGCGCCCCGCACGGCCAAACCGGCCGGCTGCAGCGTTGCGCTGGGCGCGGACGTCGCCGGCCCCGCAGGCTGCTTCATCGTCCCCTTCGGCGCGCGGCGCGTCTTCATCGCGCTCGTCCCCGACGTGTTTCCCAGCGAAGTGTGCAACTGCGCCGACTCACCTGTCCCCGTTAGCCGCGCCGTCCCCGATGACGTCGCTGCTCTCTGCGTTCACGCGGAGGCGCTCACCATCGGCACCAGTTCCGGCTCCCCGCGCGCCAAGGAGAAGGCTGCCGCGGCCGCCGCCTTGGCTGCGGCTCCGCCTCGCCGGACTGACCCGCTCCACGACACGATCCGGAGTCTGCAAGCCCCCATCACGCCTGACGCCGACGCGGCTGCTGCAGCAGCCCAGCTCAACGAGGGCCGCCAGCATTTGCTGCTCGAGGCCACGGAGCTTGCGGCAACCCGGCGCCGGCTGGAGTCCGCCCAGCGAGAATTCGACAGCGCGCATGGCCTCACTCCGCCTGCCGTCGAGCCCAGCCGGGTCGCAGAGGTGCGGATCCGCGGGGGCGCACTCAGCCGTGCGCTAGGCGCAGGCCGACCCGTCTACGACACCCCCGTCAAGAACATGCGTGCGGCGCAGGCCACGATTGCTGATCTCGAGTTTCTGGTGGGCGAGGAGCTGCTGCAGCAGCAGCAGCGCATCCGCGACCTCATCACCGCGGCGAACGAGCAGCAGCAGCGCTTCGACCCGGCCCAGCCATCCGGCTCCGCCTCAAGAAGAACCGGGGACCCGGAGAGGGCTCTCCGGGATGCGTGGTAGACGTCTTCACACGCCACTAGCGCAAGCCGCTCTGGCCGGCACAACCGCGCCACCACCGCTGGAGACGGCAACGCTGGCGAAACGGCCGGCAACGGCCGGGTTCAGCAGCTGGAGCCTCCCGTGTGGCCGGCTCGGCGGCCCGAGCCGGCCCCGGAAGCTCCTGCTCCCCGCGGTCCCGTGACCGACCGAATCGGCCTCCGCGTTCCCGTGGCTGACCGGCTCAGCCCCCGCGAGCCCTACGACGAAAGCGACCCCCGTCACCGCATCGACCGGCTGGCGCGCTCCACGGCCCTGGAGGAGGAAAGCTCTGTTGGCCCGGCGTGCTTTGGCCCCCGCATTCGCGAAGAACCCTTCCCCAAAGGCTTCTCGTTGCCCCGCGACTCGCCAAAATACACCGGCGCCACCAAGCCGGAGGACTGGCTAACCGACTACACCACAGCTGTCGGCATAGCCGGCGGCAACCGGCGTGTGGCTGTCCTTTACGTCCCCATCATGCTGCTCGGTTCGGCCCGGACGTGGCTCAACAGCCTCCGTGCCGGCAGCGTGAACTCCTGGCTGGATTTCAAAGACGCGTTCGTCCGCAACTTCACCAGCACCTACAAGCGACCCGGCAAGCCTCGCCAGCTCTCCATGTGCGTCCAGAAGCCGGGCGAGCCCCTACGCGACTTCCTCACGCGGTGGACGGAGCTTCGCAACTCCTGCGAAGGGGTCCACGAGGTCCAGGCCGTCCAATACTTCATCGACGGATGCCTAGACGGCACTCTGGTCAAACACCGGCTGGTGTGCGACGAGCCGGAGACCCTGGCGGAGCTCATGGCCGTGGCGGACAAGTACGCTACGGCCGACTCCGCGATGGATGTGAAGATCACGATCGGCGCGGACGGCAAGCTTCTCCCGGCCCAGCCGGCTCCCCCCAAGCCGGCTGGCGACAACAGCCAGCGCCGACAAGACGGCAACAACAACGGCAAGCGCCGGAGCGACCAGCCGGCGCCTCGCTACGACCACCGGCAAGTCGCTGCCGTGGAGAGGGAACAGCCGGCCGAGCAAGGCCCCAGCCAGCGCCCGCGCACCGGCAAGGCCATCTGGCAGCCCAAGCTGACCTTCGAGCAGATGCTCGACGCCCCCTGCAAAAACCACAGCGGCGCGAAGCCATCGACGCACACGCTCCGGCAGTGCAGCTTCACGCAGCGCTTCTTGAAGGGCAACCTTCCACCCCCGCCGCCTGGAGCCGGCTCGCAGCAGCCGCCGCTGCCGCCGCCTCCACCGCCACCCGGCGCCCTTGCCGACAACCCTTTCCCGCGCTCGGACACATCCTACGTCGTCTTCACCAGCGAGGGGGATGACAAGCATGCCAAGCGCAAGCACGCGGCCGAGGTGAACGCCGTCGTCCCTCCGGTTCCCCAGTACATGCACTGGTCCGACCGACCGGTGATCTGGACCCAGGAGGATCACCCGGCCGTCATGCCCATGCCGGGCGGCTACGCCCTCGTGCTCGACCCCACCTTCGTCTCCGAGAAGCGCACCTGCCGCTTTTCGTGGGTGCTGATCGACGGCGGCAGCAGCATCAACATCCTCTACCGCGACACGATGACCAAGCTCGGCATCGAGGCGCGACAGCTGGAGCCAACCCGGACAGTGTTCCACGGCATCGTGTCGGGACACTCCTGCTCCCCGATCGGCCGGCTCCGGCTCGACGTCCTTTTCGGCTCCAGTAGCCATTTCCGCCGCGAGCCGATCTGGTTCGAGGTGGTCAACCTGGCCAGCCCCTACCACGCGCTGCTGGGCCGGCCCGCGATGGCCAAGTTCATGGCGGTCCCCCACTACGCCTACCTGAAGTTGAAGATGCCGGGTCCCAAGGGCCTCATCACCATCATCGGCGACTACAAGAAGTCCCTCGAGTGCGCCAAAGCCGGCTCCCAGCTGGCCGAGTCGCTGGTCATCGCCGAGGAGAGGCGCCAGCTCGACAGGATCGTGGCGCTGGTTAACGCGCAGTCGGCTATGCCGGCTCCGCCCAAGCCGGCCGACGAAGCCTCCTTCAAGCCGGCCGACGAAGCCCCGGCCGACCCCAGCTCCAGCAAGTACGTCGTCGTGGGTGCCGGCCTCGACAGCAAATAGGAAGGCGAGCTCGTCGATTTCCTCCGTGAGAATCTGGACATCTTCGCATGGTCTCCCAAAGACATGCCGGGTGTCCCGAGGGAATTCGCCGAGCACAAACTTCACGTCCGCAAGGACGCCAAGCCCGTCCGGCAGCCGCTGCGCCATTTGTCCGAGGAGAAGCGAAGAACCATCGGCGAAGAGATCGCCCGGCTGCTCAAAGCCGGGTTCATCATGGAAGTATTCCACCCCGAATGGCTGGCCAACCCGGTCCTCGTCCTGAAGAAAAACGGTACTTGGCGCATGTGTATCGACTACACCAGCCTGAACAAGGCGTACCCCAAGGACCCGTTCGCTCTGCCGCGGATTGACCAAGTCATCGACTCCACAGCCGGCTGCGAGCTCCTGTCCTTCCTGGACGCCTACTCCAGCTACCACTAGATCAAGCTGGACCCGGCCGACGCCCTCAAGACGTCCTTCATCACGCCCTTCGGGGCGTACTGCTACATCACCATGTCGTTCGGGCTGAAGAACGCCGGCGCCACCTTCCAGCGCTGCATGCAGAAATGCCTGCTGCCCCAGCTTGGCAGAAATGTGCACGTCTACGTCGACGACATCGTGGTGAAGACCAAGCAACACCTCACGCTCCTGGCCGACCTCAAGGAAACCTTCGCCAATCTGCGCCGGTTCCGAATCAAGCTCATCCCGGAGAAATGCGTCTTCGGCGTGCCGGCTGGCCATCTCCTCGGCTTCCTCGTCTCGGCGCGCGACATCGAGGCCAACCCGGAGAAGATCAAGGCAATCGAGCGCATGCGCAAGCCGACCCGGCTGCGCGACGTCCAGAAGTTCACCGGCTGCTTGGCTTCTCTCAGCCGGTTCATCAGCCAGCTGGGAGAGAGGGCCCTGCCCCTGTATCAGCTGATGAAGAGGACGGCGGCGTTCGAGTGGAGCGACCAGGCGGACGAAGCCTTCCGCGACCTGAAGCGCATGCTGTCAACCACGCCCGTCCTGGCCGCGCCGGCTGAGAAAGAGCCACTCCTGCTATACATCGCCGCCACCTCTCGCGCGGTCAGCACGGTGCTGGTCGTCGAGCGCCCGGAGGAGGGAAAGGTGCAGCCGGTCCAGCGTCCGGTGTACTACCTCAGCGAGGTGCTCTCCGCCTCCAAGCAGAATTACCCCCACTACCAGAAGATGTGCTACGGCGTGTACCTTGCCGCCAAGAAGCTGAGGCAGTACTTCCAAGAGCACGCCATTACCGTGGTGAGCACAGCCCCCATCGGCGAGATCGTGGGCTGCCGGCATGCCTCTGGCCGGGTGGCCAAGTGGGCCCTCGAGCTAGCCGACCACACAATCCTCTACGAGCCGCGCACCACCATCAAGTCCCAAGCGCTGGCCGACTTCCTCGTCGACTGGACCAAGACGCAATACCTGCCGCCGGCGCCGGAGTCGACTCACTGGCGCATGCACTTTGACGGCTCCAAGATGCGCAACGGCTTGGGAGCCGACATCGTGCTGTCCTCCCCCAAGAACGACCGGCTGCGGTATGTGCTCCAGATCCATTTCGCCGCCTCCAACAACGTCGCCGAGTACGAAGCTCTCGTGCACGGCCTCCGGCTGGCCAGGGAGATCGGCATCCGGCGCATCCTCTGCTACGGCGACTCGGACCTGGTGGTGCAGCAAGTTTCCGGCGATTGGGACGCCAAAGACGCCAACATGGCCAGCTACCGTTTCCTGGTCTAGCAACTCTCCGGCGGGTTCGATGGTTGCGAGTTCCTCCACGTCCTATGCGCCGACAACGAAGCAGCCGACGCCTTGGCCAAAGTAGGCTCCACCCGGCAGGCCATCCCGTCCGGCGTCTCCCTCGAGCACCTGCGGAAGCCGTCCATCAAGCCGTCTCCCAAGTCAGAGTCCATCTTCGTCCCGGGCGACCCCAGCGCGCCCCCACCCGTCCCTGGGATTCCCGGCCCAAGCTCGAGGACTGCCAGCACCAGCCCGGGGACTGCCGTCTCCAGCTCGGGGGCTGCTGGCTCCAGCCCGGAGACTGCCGGCTCCGGCTCGGGGGCTGCCGTCCCGGGTCCCATCCCGGCGACCGTCCTCACGGTGGTCACGGCGCCCTCCTGGGCTCAGCCAATCCTTGCCTTCTTGGAAGACGGCGAACTTCACATCGACGAAACTGAAGCCCGGCAAGTGCAGCGGCGCGCGTCCGCCTATGGCATCATCAACCACGAGCTCGTCAAGCGCAGCACGACGGGCGTGTTCCAGCGCTGCATCGAGCAGAGCAAAGGAATCGAGATCCTCCTCGACATCCACCAGGGCGAGTGCGGGCACCACGCCGCCTCGAGATCCCTGGTGGCCAAAGCATTCCGGCACGGTTTCTACTGGCCCACGACCCTGCAAGACGCCGAGGAACTGGTCCTCAAGTGCAAGGGCTGCCAACGCTTCAGCAAGCGCAGCCGCCAGCCGGTTTCGGCCCTCCGAACCATCCCGATCACATGGCCCTTTGCCGTTTGGGGACTCGACATGGTGGGGCCCTTCAAGACCGCCCGAGGCGGCATGACGCATCTCCTCGTCGCCATCGACAAATTCACCAAGTGGATCGAGGCCAGGCCGATCAAGAAGCTCGACGGGCCCACGGCCGTCCGATTCATCAAGGATATCGCGGTTTGCTACGGCATGCCGCACAGCATCATCACTGACAACGGCACCAACTTCGCCAAGGGCGCGCTGGCTCACTACTGCTCTGCATCCGGCATCCGGCTCGACTTGGCCTCCGTCGCCCATCCTCAGTCGAACGGCTAGGTCGAGCGGGCAAACGGCCTCATCCTAGCCGGCATCAAGCCGCGACTCGTCGAGCCGCTCGTGCGCTCACCCGGTAGCTGGCTCGACGAGCTGCCGGCCGTCCTCTGGAGCCTCCGGACGACGCCGAACCGCTCCACCGGGTTCACCCCATTCTTCCTCGTCTACGGAGCTGAAGCCATCATTCCAACCGACGTCGAGTTCGACTCACCCCGGGTGGCGATGTACACCGAAGCCGAAGCAAAAGAAGCATGCGAAGACGGCGTCGATCTGCTCGAGGAGGCACGCCTCCTGACCCTCAGCCGGTCTGCCATCTACCAACAAGGCCTGCGCCACTACCACAGTAAGAAGATCAAGCCCCTCGCGTTCCGCAAAGGCGGCCTCGTACTCCGGATCGTCCAGCGAACAGCCGGGCAACACAAGCTGGCCTCCCCCTGGGAAGGCCCCTTCATCGTCAGCAAGGCTCTCTGCGATCGGAACGCATACTACCTCATCGACGCGCAGAAGCCGAACAAGCGCAAGCGAGATGCAGCCGGCGAGGAGTCCAGCTGGCCCTGGAACGCGGAGCTCCTCCGTCCGTTTTACAGTTAAACCCATGTATGTATGCATCACCATCTTTTGGACTTAATCAAAGCAGGCAGCTCCCCCATTCTTATGTTTCCTGCCGAGTCGGCGCAGCCGGCTCGGGGGCTTGGGGGCTCCCTTTTTCCCGTTTTATTCTGTGTCTACACACAACCATGTTTTTTCTAATTCCCCCACCGAGTCGGCATAGCCGGCTCGGGGGCTCGGGGGCTAGCCGGCTAGACCACGCCCCGTCTTTTTTCCCTTAGTCTGTCTCGGAGTGTACGATCCGCCAAAGCCCTCTCTTCTCCAGCCACAGCCGGCTCCCGGCTGTTCGGCCGGCAAGAGCCAAAGGCCGGAAGCGTCGTTACGCAAGAACGACTAAGGTGACAGCCTGGCACGGCCAACCCGGCTTAACCCATTTTATCTCGCTTGTTCGCCGCACGACCGGCTGTGCGCCAGGCGGCCTCGCCGCCTGCCGCCAGCCGGCCCAGTGGGTGTTTCGCTCGCGCTCAACGTCCGAAAAAGCCTAAGTACTGTGCGTTCACTCTCAAAGCCGAGTTCCCGTCCTAGCCACAGTCCGCAACCCGGCTGTCCGGCTAGCGGGAAGGAAGCCCAGAGAAACAACAAACAGGAAAAGGCCCAAGGCCGAACAGCAGAAAGTGAGATCACCACGATAGTTGGCGCCAAACCGCATGCCAAATTTATATATAGCATGGGCCTTCGGCCACGAGTTCATTACATTGAACTACACCCCCAGTGGGTGGACCTGCTACCTAACAAAAGTTTTAGCACAGAAAAAACAAAGGCCCTAAGCGGTACCCACGTCGTCTCCGGCCGGCGTCGGCCCAGCCAAGGTGGACGCAGCCGCCGGGTTGGGTCCAGTGCTCTCCGCCGTCCTCTCCGCCGTGGCGTCGTCGTCCGCGTCAGTCTCGTCGTCGGCATAGGCGCCCGTCTCGGCCGAGCTGCCATCCGGGTCGTCGAGTAGAAGGCCGAGCGTGTCGGCAGGGAGCTCCTCGCCGTCTTCCGTCCGCTTGACGACGAACTCGTCGTGCGGGGCGAACGCTGCCAAGTAGCTGGCCCGCCCGGTGATCCGCTGCGCCCGCGCCGCCAAGTCCTCCTCCGCGCCGGCCCGCTGCGCCGCCAGACGGTCGAGGTCCACGCCTGGATACCATGACACGACGAAGCGCAGCGCCGTCTCCGCGCCGGCCCGGGCCGCGGAGGCCCTCCACGCACCGAGTCGCTCCACGCCGGCCTCCAGCCACCGCGCCAGCCGGGTGACGCTGTTCGGCGCCACCGCACTTGGCCAGAGGCCGCTCACCATGCCCAAGCTGGCCTCGAACAGGCGACGCATCTGCTCCTCCACGGCCCGAAGACGGGCCTCGCCGGCAAGAACAAGCTCCGAGAAGGACCAGGCGGCGTACGCGTCGATCTCCGCCCCCAGCTCGCGCTGCTCGGCCCGGTGGGCGTACACGGCCGCATTAGCCGCCTCCTGTGTCTCCGGGAAGACTCCTGGCAAAGGAAAGAAACAAGTCAGTCAAAGAAGGCAACTTGCCGGCTTCGCCAGCCGGCCCGAAGAAAGAGATGATACTTACGGGCGAAGGTCTCGTCAAGGTGCTGCGCCTCGCCGAGCATCCCGCTCTCCCGGATCTCCAACGCGCGAGCCTGGGCCTCGAGATCCTTCTCGAGCTGGGCGATCTTCCTGCCGGCGTCCGCCAGCTCCTCGGCCGCCTTGCCGTGCTCCTTCGCCAACCGGTCTAGCTCCGCCTGATGGGCCTCCTCCGCCCTGGCCTTCTCGGCCACCATACGGTCCACCTCTACCTGGAGCCGGTCGCGGTCGCCGGCGGCGAGGTCGCGCTGCTGGCCGGCTTCCGCAAGCCGGCCTCGAAGGCCTGGCACCTCGGCCGCATCGGCTGCGCGACAAGATTCCAGGTCAGATGCCGGAAGCAAGGATTAGAAGAAAAAGTCAAGGCTCTAAGATTCGACCCGGCTGCTCCACAGTCCGGCCCGAATCTCGGGGGCTACACCCAGTGGGTGCGCTGGCGTGCACCCACTGAAGGCACGAAGGCATACCTTGGACCCGATGCAGCTCCTCCTCTGAGGCGGCGAGCCGGGTTCTGGCCTCGCGGTACCTTTCCCGGAGCCGGTTGAACGCGCAGGCCCGCAGGTCGTACAGATGCTGCGCGCAGACAGAAGATTAAGATAATGCAAAAGACGGCCATAAGATTCGACACGGCTGCTCCGCAGCCTGGACGAACCTCGGGGGCTACACCCAGTGGGTGCGCTGGCGCGGCCCCACTGATTCAACAATCAAGATAGAAGAAAAAGCTCACCGCGATCGCCTGCTGCAGCTGCCGTGCTCGGTCCAGCTCCTCCCGGAGGAAGGCCCGCAGGCGCTCGTCCCGGCCGCGAAGTTGCGAGCGCAAGGCATCCGCCGCATCGTCCTCCCGGGTTCGCGGCCCCACCACGGCCTCGCTGGAGCTCGCCCACGGAAGCTGAAGTGCGGTCCCGGCGCCGGATCCGCTTCCACCCGGCCGCTCGGGGTCCATGGCGGCTTGGGGCGGCACGACCGCCAGGGTGCCGGTGCCTCGTGCCGCGGCCCCCGCGGCCGGCGTCGGCTGCGCTTGGTCGGATGGCGCGGAGTCCGCCTCGCGCCTCTCCCCGCCTCCTCGCCTCCCTCCGCCGGGTTCGCCCGGGGCGGCGTGTCCACGACGATCTCCTCGTCAACGTCCGACCTGCCGCCGGCCGGCTCCGCCCTCATCTCCAGATCGCCCGCTCCCGCCGGCTGCGGCTCAATGACCGTCACCGCCGGCGCCGAGCCCGTCTCCATCTCCGGCCAGGCCGGATCCGCGGTAGGCCTGGCCCGCGTCGCGGAGGCCCTCTCCCACGCCTGGGCCGAGGCCTCCCGCATCGCCTTCTCGGCCTCAGCCTGGTCCCGCCAGGCGGCACGCGTCGCCGCCTCAAGATCCTGGTCGGACTGGCGGGCCTCGAGTTCTTCCTCCCCGGACCGACTCGGCGGAGGGTCGACGGCGCTGCTCCTGGTCTTCCTCCAGGTGACCTCGCCTGCCGCGGCCTCCGCCGCCGCCACCGCCAAGTCAAGAGCCGACCTGTGCACGGCGGATTCGTCACGGCGAAGGCATAAGGAAGAAAAAAGATAATCCACAAGACGACAGTTGGCGCCCCACAAATAAGGCAAGGAGCACTTACCCGATGACCGTCGGGGGCGCCCTCCTCGGCCCTACGGACGGGGCGAGCCGGCGCTTCTTCTTCACGACGGCCCTCGCGCGCGCCGGCTCCGCCGCCGGGCGTTTCGCGGCCGGTCTCGCCTCGACCACCTCCTTCCCGTGCGGCCGGCTGGCGGTCGCCGCCGCGCGAGCTGGCCCGGCGCCAGCCGCCTTCCTCAGCCGTCTTGGGGGGTCGACGCTGGCGTCCTCCCCAACCGAGGGCGCAGCACCGTGGGCGTCGGCCAGTCCCGCAGTAGATCTGGACGCGGAGACTTACCTGCGACCCGCCGGCTGCGGCGTCGGCCAGGCGCGCCTCGACCGCCCCCTCCTCCGCCTCGGCGTCGGCCTCCTCCACATCCGAGTCGGGCAGGTCGGCCAGCAGGATCTGGGCGTTCGACCCGTCGTGGTTCCGCTGGCTGGCGAATAGCTGCGGCCATCCCGCGGCGTCAGGACGCAAGAATAACGTCGAAGCGGCAAAATATAAAGACCCGGCGGGCGATGAAGGCCGCGATGAGATCAGCCGGCTTCAGCCCTTCGTTCTTCGTCAGCTCCCTGACCCGGCCGCAGATCTTCTCCATCTCCTTCAACGGCTCCTTGGGGCGGTACCCCCAATTCGGCTTCTCGAGCGGCGGCGCATCAAAGAACGGCGGAAGGTTGATGATGTCGACAGCCGGGTCGGTGTTCCGGATGTAGAAAAACGTCGACTGCCACTTCTTGGCCGAGTCCTCAAGCGGCAGCTTGGGAAACGGCCTGTTTGGCCGGCCGGTGACCACCGCTGCGCCGCAGTCGGACATGGCGCCGGCTGACGCTCCCTGCTGCTTGAGGAAGAACATCATCGCCCACAGCTCCACAGTCGGCAGCATCCCGAGATAGCCTTCGCAGAGCGTGGCAAAGCCGGCTACCTGCAACACGGCGTTGGCGCCGAGATGATGCGGCTGCAGCCCGAAGAAATCGAGCCACGCGCGGAAGAAGAGACTCGCGGGGAGGCTGAGCCCGCGCTCGAAGTGCGAGAAGAAGACCACATGCTCGCCCTCCTGCGGCGCCGGCACCCTCTCCGGGCCCGGCGCGCGCGCGAGCAGCGCCTCCGCCGGCGGCAGCCGCTTCGTGCGGCGGAGGTACCGGATGTTTTGCTCCGTCATGATGGAGCCCTCCCAAGAGCCTTTCGGCAGCGCCATTGGGGAGGGTTTTCCGCGGGCGGCGAGATTCAGCGATGGAGAGGAGGAAGAGAGGAGGAGGGCGGCGCGCTGCGGGCTTTGGGTCGCGGCGTGCAGCAGGCGTGGGCGAGGCGACAACGGCGGCAGCACTTCGCTCGGGCACGGCGGAGAAGGAGAGGAAGCAGAGGAGGAGCAAGGGGCAGGGGTGCGAGCGCGGGCGTCTCGGTCGCACTCCCCCCTTCTCGTTTATAACCACGCGAAATCGTGGGGGAGTGGGATCGGCTGCGCCCACAATCCCCACTCCCCCGCACTGCGCGCGCGCGTTCCCCACGCGCAGTAACTACGCGGGGAAGCGCAATCGCCAACGGTCGCCGCAGTGAATCCCCCGCGCGCGGGCCGAGGGCGTGTAGTGGCGGGCCCGAGCCGCGGTCACGTCCCGTCGCGCGCGTGGGCTGGCAGGCCTCGCCCACCGCAAGGCCGCACGTGGCAGCCCGTCGAGCTGTGGCGGGCGCTAATCGGCATACGAAGCAAGACCCATCTGGCGGGCGTTTCCGTTTACCGCTCAGGTCGGGGTGCCGCGACCCGGCCCCCGGAGGCCGGCCCCCCAGCGGGTGTTCCCGGCGTCCGCTGCCGCGAAGCCGGCAAGCTGCCAGGCGAAGCCGCCCGGCCGAACTCCGGCGCTTCATTAACAGAACCGGCTCCTCAGGGTGGTAAGCTGCAAAGGCTCCCCTGCCTGAAGCCGGCGAACCTTCACAGCTTCGGGGACTACTGTCGGGGGGATGACCCCCGGGTAGGCAACGGAGCCCGAATACCTTTCGGAAAATCATCAGAGCAAGACAAGTCCCTCTGGCCGGCTTGCCAGGCACGCCGGCTACCCAGCGCGAGCCGGCTCGGCGTGGCAACCCGGCCTGGCCGGCTGGCCCATGCCGGCTGGCCGCGAGGCGGCGAAGCCTTAGCGACGAAGCAAGCGGTGCTACAGCGCTCCTCCCTTTACCCCGACAGAGCAGGTGAGGCTGCAGCTTTCCTTGCGCCCCCGCCGGAGGCGGGCGGTGTCGGTGAGGCGCGGTCCTGTAGAAACGGTGGCGCCGACCTCCCTGTGACGATGGACAAGACGCGCCACAGTGCCTCGAACCCAGACTGACGAGACAAGACCCGTCACGATGCCCGCGCCAGGCAGGTGCGGCGCACCTGGCGACCCAGCACCCGGCGACCCGGCATCCCGGCATCTGGTGACCCGGCGACCCGGCCACTGGATCCTGGTCAATGACACCAGGGGCCCGCGCCTCTGGTATGTTACCATTGTAACCCTGGGGGTCGGCCTATAAGACCCCCAGGGAGGCCTCCGTGCAGAGGGATCGGGTTTTAGTGGCTGAGAGTTCGAGTTAGTGCGGTAAGGTCAGTTCTCACCCTAGCTAGCTCTCTCCAGATCACGAACACTCACACAGGAGAGGCAGAACGGTGGCTTAGCCCCTTCTCCCTCCTCCGTCCAAGCAGCTCCAGGAGCGACTCTGTAACCTCTGTGCTTATCAGCTCACACGGCAGGAGTAGGGGTGTTACCTCTCCAGAGGGCCCCGAACCTGGGTACGTCTTGTGTCCCGCACTCGCTCGTGCCAACCTCGCCTCCGGAACCCACCGGCGTCCTATCGTAGCCCCACCTCATAAGCCATCTCATGGCATCTGCCGTGAATCACGCACCCCCAGCGAGAATACCACGACACATTATGCCACACTAACCAATGCAGCATCTCTCTACGGATTCGTCATTGTTGATGACTACTCTCGCTACACCTGGGTGCATATCATTACCTACAAGACTGAAGTTCAGAATGTCTTCAGACGATTCTCCAATCGGGCCAAGACGAATTATGGTCTCAAGATCAAGCACATCAGGAGTGACAACGGCACCGAGTTCAAGAACACTGGCCTCGACGACTATCTTGATGAACTTGGTTTCACTCATGAGCTCTCTGCTCCCTACACTCCTCAGCAGAATGAAGTTGTGGAGCGCAAGAACAGAACCCTCATCGAGATGGCACGTACTATGCTTGATGAATACAAGACTCCTCGCCACTTCTGGCCTGAGGCAATTGATACTGCATGCCACATCATCAACCGAGTATATCTTCACAAATTCCTCAAGAAGACCTCATATGAGCTCCTCACTGACAAGAAACCCAATGTGAGTTATTTCAAAGTCTTCGGTGCTAAATGTTGGATTAGAGACCCTCATCACAGTTCTAAATTTGCACCGAAAGCACATGAAGGTTTTATGCTTGGCTACGGAAAAGACTCGCACACCTACAGAGTCTTCAACTCCTTCCACCACAAGGTTGTTGAAACTGGAGATGTGCGGTTCGATGAAACTAACGGCTCGCAAAGAGAGCACCTGCCTCCTGTGCTAGATGAAATACCTCCTGAGGAATCTATCAAGCTAATGGGCACTGGTGAAATTGTGCCCAGTGAAGAAATAGATGCTGATAAAGAAGTGGTTGTTCCTCGTCGTGAAGAAAATGAACATCCTGACGAAAATGATGCTGAGAAATCTGCACGGCAACAACAACAACAAGGTCCTCGTCCAGCACATCCACGAGTGGCGAATGAAGTGCAGATTGAGAAGATCCTTGACAACATCAATGCACCTGGTCCCCTCACTCGCTCAAGAGCTTCACATTTAGCTAACTTTTGTGGGCATTATGCATTTGTCTCTATTTCAGAGCCCACCAAAGTTGATGAAGCCTTTCGGGAACCTGAATGGATTCAAGCGATGCAAGATGAATTGCGTCAATTCGAGCTCAACAATGTGTGGGAGCTAGTTAAGCGACCAGATCCACGCAAGCACAATATCATCGGCACTAAGTGGATCTACCACAACAAACAAGACGAAAATGGCCAAGTGGTGAGGAATAAGGCCCGTCTTGTAGCTCAAGGCTACACATAGGTTGAGGGTATTGATTTCGATGAAACATTTGCACCTGTTACTAGGCTTGAAGCCATTCGTATATTGCTTGCATATGCTAACCATCATGATATCCTCTTATATCAAATGGATGTGAAAAGTGCATTCCTCAATGGTAAACTTGAGGAAGAAGTATATGTTGCTCAACCACCAGGTTTTGAGGACCCAAAGCATCCTGACAAAGTCTTCAGACTCAACAAGGCTCTCTATGGCCTCAAGCAGGCCCCGAGGGCTTGGTATGATACACTGAAGAAATTCCTGAAGAAAAAGGGGTTCAAGCCTGGTTCACTTGACCCTACTCTTTTTACTAAATCTTATGATGGTGAACTGTTCATATGCCAAATATATGTTGATGATATTATCTTTGGTTGCACTAACAAGAAATACAATGACAAATTTTCTCATATGATGCAAGAAGAATATCAGATGTCTATGATGGGGGAGTTGAAATTCTTCCTCGGGTTTCAAATTCGTCAACAACCCAATGTTATCTTCATATCTCAGGAGAAATACCTCAGAGACTGCCTGAAGAAATTCGGAATGCAAGATTGCAAAGGCCTCAAGATACCAATGCCAACAAATGGCCAACTCAACACTGACGAAAATGGTAAAGATTTCGATCAGAAGGTATATCGCTCCATCATTGGTTCGCTGCTTTACCTATGTGCATCTAGGCCAGATATTATGCTTAGCATTTGCATGTGTGCCCTCTTTCAAGCATCACCGAAGGAATCACACCACTAGGCTGTGAAACGAATTCTTCGATATTTGGCTCACACCCCAATGCTTGGATTATGGTATCCCAAGGGCTCGTCACTTGATCTTGCTGGATATTCCGATTCTGATTATGCTGGTGATCGTATGGACCGCAAGTCAACATCAGGCACATTCAATTTCCTCAGACGATCTCTTGTATGTTGGTCCTTGAAGAAGCAGAACTGCATTTCACTTTCCACTGCCGAGGCTGAGTACATTGTTGCTGGCGCCTGCTGCTCACAGTTACTATGGATGAAGCAAACCCTCAAGGACTATGGCGTCAACGTGAAGAAAGTGCCACTCTACTGCGACAATGAGAGCGCCATCAAGATCGCCCACAACCCAGTGCAACACTCAAGGACGAAGCATATTGAGATTTGTCACCATTTTCTTCGTGATCATGTGTTGAAGGGAGACATCATCATCGACCACGTGAAGACTGAAGACCAGCTTGCAGATATCTTCACTAAGCCCTTGGATGAGAGAAGGTTTAGCATGTTGCGGTGTGAGCTAAACATCTTAGAATCTTCGAATGTCCTTTGAAAAGGACACACATCCTAACGCTTATGCATTCCTGATGACTTTGATGCACAACACACGAAGTAACGTTTTTCTTCAATCAATGAAGACTAACCCTCTAAGTGTGAAGAAATTAATGAAGAACTTGATTCTCAGAACCCTACGACAATTGTACGCGGTGTCTGAAATCATCATACTTCTTATACGGTGGGTAACGCCACCACCTCTTTTTGACATTCTTCAAATTTGAGTTTTTCGTCATTTATAATTTCGTCAAACTTTTCAAATTCGTCATTTGAGGTTAATCTTCACCGCGTTTGGTTCTATACCTATATATATATATATATATATATATATATATATATATATATATATATATATATATATATACATTTGAGTTTTTCATGTCCTCAACAGCATCCACATATAGCTAAATTCTTCAATCGTGTTTTTTATCATCTATGTGGATGTGATCGGACCCGCTCCCCTCTGTGCTAAACTCAACCCACTCTGTTCACAAATTCTTCATATGCGTTCTACTTGACACTATTCAAAGTCTTCACTGTGTCCTGGACAGCTGAAGAAATTGCGAACACTATTTGAAAATATTCCAATCAATTTTTGGCGGTTGCCACAGTAACTTCATCCCGCGCTTGACACGCATGGATAAAGATGAAAATGCTTGTGTGACATGTGTCACTCAGATGCGAAACGCCAGGGGCTTATCCGTCCAAAATCTTCGGACCTCTCGGTTTTTACCGTGCTTATATAAAGGCTTGACCTCGTCAACCCTATCCCATTTCACTCTCGCGCCCCTGTCACCCTCAAACCCTAGCGCCGCCACTAGAACTCATCGTCGCCGGAGAGGAAGAGCTTCAGTGCCTCGACTTCTTCGCCATCGTATTCGTGCCGGCCGCGGATTTCTTCACCCCCGCCGCCGCCGTAGACGTCTTTCGTCACCAAGTTAGGGCACGGAAGATCTGAACTGACGATCTCCTTCGCCTTGTCGTCTAGTTCGTCGAGTTCATCCTTGGTGTAATTAAAATTTATTTTTTACCGCCCAAGTTTGATCTTTTTACTGCGACAAAATCTTCAAGTGCTGTTTTTACCACTCTTCCAATTCTTCATCACTTCCTTCTGGCCAGTCTTGAGTATTTACATCTAAGTTACACTTAACAACTAGATTCCTCAATTGTGCAATTGCTTCAATCTGTACAACTCTGGAATCTTTGTCAAGAACACTTAGTGAAATGCGTCAAGACGATAAGGGTCAATTTCTTCACCTGGTTTATTTTGAAAAATCTCTGAGAGCGCATGTGACTCTTCCCTATTTCCTCGCAACTATACTCTATTCACAGGTACAATGTCCGCCGACGAATCTCTAGGTTCTCATCAAATTAATTCATTTGCAACATTGCTTGAGGAAAACCTTTAGACATCTTCCGAGTCCTCAAAAGTTCAAAAACCTCAGTTGAAGAAAATGGCTGATGGGAAAAGGCCTTAGAAGGGAGGCAAGCGGAAAGAGGAACATACAGCTTTTGAGATTCCAGATGATCTGTATGATGGATATTGCACTCCAGATGAGGAAACTCATGGAAAGGAAACCAAGGAGCGGCGCAAAACGCACATGCAAAAGATCAAGGGATACTGGACATACCAGTGGAGGGATTACAATTTCGTCACCTCCAAGTACATGAAGGACTTTGCTGTGAAGCTACCGTGCAACAGGCCACCACTTGTTGAAGGTCAAACTGCTCATCCTACCAGCATCCGAAGGGGTGAAGAATTCCCCAAAGAGTGGGCAAAGCAACAAGCTAAGTTGCAGAAACAGGCCAAAAAGGCTGTTGATGAATTCAACAAGGCCGCAAAGGCCTCAGCTCAAGCAGATGCAAGTGGCAGTGCCAGTGCTCCGAAGAAGGCAATGCAAAAGAAGCCTGCCACCAAGCCGAAGCCGACTGTTCCAAAGCCCCCAGTGGCTCAGCCAGCTGCTTCAAAGGCTTTAGCACCTAAGATCTCAAAATCTTCAGTGCCTCCTCCTGCTACAAGTTCTTCAATGGCAGCAGCAAAAGCTTCAACACCGGTCGTGCTCGCATCTTGCCAGTGCACCGAGGGCTTTCCAACAGCCCCAATTGCTGCATCAAGTGCCTCAACTTGTGGGAACCATCGTCTTCACTGCCCAAGCTGAAGAAAAAGGTCACTGCTGGCCGTGAAACCAGGCCAAGTCCCAAGAGTAAGGCCGTAGTGCCACAGGCTGACGAACATGGTCTAGCTGACGAAGATGAGCTTGCTGAGTTCCTCAGAAGAAAGCAAGAGCAAGCTGCAATTGCTAAGAATTCTTCGGTTCCTATGCTGCTGGACCCCAAGAACCTCCTGGACTTCATTGACATCTGGTGCACCAAGCTAGACACGCCTCTTGACGAACTGAATCTGCCTCCTGGCCCAAGTCACGTGTTATCTGCTTTCATTTTGAATGAGAAGCATAAAATTGCTCAAGCAAAACTGGTGAGGAAACAGCAGCTATAGAAAGAAAAGGAGCTGCGGAAAAACATGCTTTCAATTTCTCCTCAGTAGCTTGTGCCTTTGCAGTCTGAAATTCAACAGTTGTCTGAAGAATTTGAACGCCAGTCAAGTCACTGCTGTGGTGTGCGTGACAGATTCATCACTGCAACCAAAAAGGTTGTTGAAGTGCACAACAAGCATGAGGCTGCAAAGTTTGGCACAGTGCCTCCTTCCAGTTCCTCAGATCTAGCTCCGACCAGTGAGACTACCAGGGCAACAGAGGTTGCGCCTGAAGAATATGACAGGGCAACTGAAGAAGTTGTTCCTGAAGAAATAGCCAGGGCGACTGCATCAGTCATGCCTGAAGAAATTGAACCATCAAGTTCCTCAGTAGCAGCGCCACCAACAACTTCACCTGTGAAAACTATCACCCTTCCTTCTACATCAGAAGTGAAGAAGACCAAGGCTGCTGAGAAGGAAGCTAAGAAGAGAAAAGCTTCAGCTCCTCCTACCATCATTGAAACAGTGAAGAAATTGAAGACTGCACCATTGTCTTCAGATGCTCCAATTGATGCCATTCCTATCTCATCAGCGCCCCTGCTCCTGCCACAGATGAATGTCAGATTGTTCCGTATGGGGTGGATTATGAAATCCCTCAGGCTGATGAATATGATGCTAAAACCCACTCTGCTGCTACCACAGAGCAAGTGGATGAAGAAATCGAAGTTGAAGATGATGCTTCGCTTCACCAAGTCTTGTCTCCGAAGCCCTCACATGTTCCGGTGACTGAAGAGAATGACACTGCTTCGTCTGGAAGTAGTGAAGAAACTGAAGAGGATGTGGACATTGATGGTGCTACTACCCCTCCGATCATTGACGAATTTTGGGAAGCTTTCCATCCAAATTCGCCCCTCACCACACCTCTGACACAAGTGCCACAGTCACCCGCCGTCACTGAAGAAATTCATACGGGCTCTGAGGAAAAACAACCATCACCACTTTAGGGCATTCCTGAAGAAATACCAGCTGCAGCAGCTGATGAAACTGCTCAAGATGAGCCCACGGTTGATGTCGTCAATACATCCCCTCCTTGTGCAGACTCAATTCCTTCAGCAGACACCGATAGTGTTCCCACTGCCAGTGCTGAGGAAATTGCCAAGTCACTTGCTGTCACAGATCCAAATGATTCCACTGGGTCCCCATGACCAGTGTTTGATGTACGCAAGAAGATGCATCACCTTCACCCAGTTCCTATGATGCCTAAGATTGGCAGAACCCTCAGGCGGCCTCAGTTTGATAATGCCAAATTCTTCAAAGAGAAGAATTTCTTCATTGGTGAGTCCCCATATGACTCGGCCAAGATCAGGCGCCTGCGATTCTGGACAAGGACGCTGATGAACTTTTATGCATCACTGTTATTCGACAAGAACAAAGTCTTTCCGCATCGCCATATTCCTCACGTGGATATGGAGTCATTACCGTGCTTTCAGCCTGTTTTGGCTGTTCTTCACGATGCTGGATTACTCAGCTTCTGCTCTGACGTCTGCGATTGGAATGAAGAACTCATTCTTCAATTCTTTGCCACCGTGCATTTCTCTGGAGAGGCTGAAGACATTGCTACATGGGCTCTGGAATGGATGAGTGAAGACACTCACTACAAAGCACCAATTGAAGAACTTCTTCGTGCTCTCCCAGTTGATCCACCCCATGAAGAAGCAAAGAGAATATATGAAGAACCTGAACTGCCAAACCACCTGATGCAAGTGCTTATGAAGCCAATCGCTGAAGGAGAAGCTCCAAGGACAACCTTCCTCATGAAGGATTTGCTATATGTGCCAAGAACCGTTTTTCGCATTCTGTCCAAAACCCTCAGTCCTATTAAGGGTCACAACTCTAACACTGAAGAAGTTGTGGGAATTATGAAGAATCTGCTGTTCCACATCATTCATGGTACTCCCATTAATATTCACGACTTCTTCCTGAGGACTTTGGTCACAGTGGCGCAGTCGCCTTTTGATCTGAAGCCATATGCTCCATGGATCATGAGATTCATCAGACCCCGATCTGCAATTCACTACAAGGCTGACAGTCAGAATCATTTGAGCTATTTGCCTGAAGTAGAAATTCTTAAGAGCACCATCTCCTCAGTCCTTGGCAAGGGCAAAGCCGCTGTCAATGAAGGAATTCGTCCCCTTGATGGACAATTTCGTGAACCACTCTCCAGCTCCAATGCCGATGAATCTGCTAGCCAGGATACCGCTGCAAAAGCTTCAAGCCAAGCTTCTTCACCTAAAGCACCACGTGTCATGACAGACCGTGAGTTGCTCATAAGCCTTCACCTGAAAGTGGACAAGAATCACTGATAGGTTAAGCGTCAGTTTGCAGCTATTCAAGCCAACATGACTGTGACACATAACTCAGTTCGCAAAAACCGCTATTATCTTCATGACATATTTGACAGATCATGGGCCATCCTATCACACCTCAAGACAGATGAAGAACTTGCTGATTTGGACTTCCAGATGAACGTTGACTGGGCCGACCCGCCAAGGAAAAAGTTCAAGAACACCAAAGTTCCTCCTCTCATGCCAAGTTCAGAGTCTTCATCGCGCAAGACTGATGAAAATGAAGCCATTGAAGACACTGCGACTGGTCCATCTACATAACTCGACCCCAACAACGCAGGCGCTCCCTCGTCTTCACCGCGATGAATTTCTTCAGGGGCGTTAGTCCTTAGCTTCGTCTCCTTTTGGTCACTGATGACAAAGGGGGAGAAGTGTGAGTTAGTCTTCAAGCGTGTCGTTATATGGGCTATTTTGCTATTTTTGCTGAGTTACAACTCTTGAACTTCATTTGATTCATTCTCTGACGAGTTGTAACTTTAATAACTGTTGGTTGTCTGACTCTTTTTGCAACGTTTTATATGCGTGCTCTGATCTTAAATATATCTGCTCATGCATGCACAATTTCGTCAGACACCAATTTTCATCATGCATTCATATTCTTCAAATATCCTATGATCATGCATGACTGGATTCCAATATATAGGGGGAGATCTCCACAATTTCAACCTGCCATGTGCATTTGCAATCCAAAGCAAATTCCTCATATGCACATCTTTAGGGGGAGTTCCTCAATATCTTGTAATCAATTTCTTCAAACTCTGTACTTACACTTCAATCATTTTTACTCCCATTGAAAGCCTAACCAATTTGTCATCAATCACCAAAAAGGGGGACATTGTAAGTGCATCAAGTGCCCCCTTAGTGGTTTTGGAGTATTGAAGACAAATAGGTTGAGGAACTAATGTGTTTGTGAGTATACACAGGAGACAGAGTCCCTGAAGATTTGGTTTAACACATGGAAGATGACCCCTAAAAATAGATTTCTTCAAGTGAAGAATTTGATGATGAAATTGGTACGGCCTTTGAAGAAATTGACGTGAAGACTTTGAAGCTTGAAGACTTTGGTTTTCGTAGTTTCTTTTCTTCTTATTTGAGTCATAGGAAAAACTGTACTATTAAAGGGGGTCTAGGTGAAACATATTTCACATTTCCAAATTGATGCTCAAAACTTCTCAAACCTATACACACAAAAGCCGCTTCGAGTGAAGCCTTTGGAAATCTCCAGTACAGCTGACGCATTTGCTAGTGACAGTGACGAAGTTCATCTGGTCGCTGACGAATTTGGTCAGGCTGAGGAGTTAGGAGTTCGCCAGTGCGAGCTGTCTATCGTGAGGAAATTGAGTGCCCTGATGAATTGAGAGTTCAATTTTTAGACCGTTGCTGCGCCGCGTGCCAGCTGTCGAGTGGATCCTTATCCTGACAACGGTCGAATCAGACAAGGGCATTTATGACCATTTATGTCGGGTTGCCCCTGGCTATAAATAGCCGACCCCCCACAACCACTTGTTGGTTGGCTGCTCCGAGAGAACTTGACACTTGTCATTTGAGAGCAACCCATCCTCTGACGACTTTGAGTGAACCCAAGTGAGGAAAAACCCAACCAGAGCCTATGTGATTGAGCATCACTGAAGAGATTGATCTGTGTGATCCGACGCTTGTTACCTTTGAGGATTGTCATTCCTCCAAACGGTTAGGCATCATGTTCTGAGCACCCAAGAGTAATTGTGGCGTGCCAGTGAACAAGTCTGTGAATGTTTTGGAAGTCTACCTTGCAGACTTACCACGAGTGATTGGGCGAGGTCTAAGTGACCTTAGCTCAAGAGGAATACGGTGAGGACTAAGTGTTCTCTGAGTTGCGACTCAGCCGCCTCAACCAGACTTACAGTTGATACAGCAACTGGAACTGGTCTACCAAATTCCATTGTCTTCACCGAGCCAACCTGGTTTCAAATTCCTCACCCTCCCTTACTTTATTCCGCTGCTGAAGAATTTGTGATCTATCCTCTGACGAATTTGAACTGAAGTATTTTCTTATGCCATCTTTTATTTCCTCAGTTCATATTCCTCATGCTTGTATGATTGTATGATTGCATGTTCTTCACTTATGTGTACTGATCGCATGTACTCTGATTCTGTGATGACTTAGTTTCCCTTGCATTTCTATTTCTTCACTCTGATCTTCGTCAAATTCATCAGAGTTTGACGAATTTCTGGTAATCTCCCATTCACCCCCCCTCTGGGAGATAACCTGCGCTTTCACCTCAGAGAGGACATGTCGGTAGTACGGTGGAGGGGTCACAGGTTAGGCGAGTTTTGTTGGACGAAGGTCCATGGTGTGGGTAAAGTGCGCAACCTCTGCAGAGTGTGAGAATCTATTCGAATAGCCGCGTCCATGGTATTGGACACAGTTCATACTAAGTCACACTGTCTGATCAAGACCAATGATGGAATGACTTGTTAATGATGGAAGAACTCGTCCTTGTATAATGGGTAATTGCTTGGCAGAAGGCTGTCGATAATCTTGGAGATGATATTGAGATTAATTGTTGAATGATCTTGAGGTGACCCGGAGCTGGTCACGAGAATCGATGATTCAACTAGATAGCCAAGAGTAAGGCGGTCTCTGTGACCTTAACAATGGTATCTGTTGTAGATAGATCGGAATGACATGTTTATTATTTTCTTCCACCCTCTTTAACAACAACTGGTTTCGCTGCTAGAAGTTGTGCCGCTACTAGCATAGAGCTACCATAGCTAGCGTAGCATTGGCAGTGTAGCCCATTGTAACACCCCAAACCCTTGTATCTCAGTTATATGTAGTAAAGAGCTGATTTGTTCTATGCCAAGCAGTGCCGTATTCCAGAAGACTTGATCTCTGGGCTGGATTACGGGGTGTTCCGGTTCCTCTGAGCCGGGGTCCCACATCTGGCAGCCCTAAGCAGATTCATTTCATGACTCGGTGAAAAGCCATGCCGCTTTACCGAATCATGAAAAAATCAGAGAAATTCGAGTGGACAAACGAAGCGCAGGCTGTGTTCCAGGAATTCAAAGCTCTGCTCTCCACCCAGCCGGTGCATGCTGCTTCGGGCAGTCGAGAGCCTTTGCTCTTGTACATCGCGGCCACAAATCAAGTGGTTAGCACCGTGCTCACTGTGGAGCGAGAGGAACAGGGCAAAGCCCTCAAGTTGCAACATCCAGTCTACTACATATCTGAAGTCTTGACCCCTTCCAAGCAGAGATACCCGCATTATCAGAAGCTAGTCTACGGCATATACCTGACTGCAAAGAAGGTGGCTCACTATTTTCAAGAACACTCCGTTGTCTAAGATTATGAACAACAGAGATGCGACTGGCTGAGTGGCGAAATGGGTTATTGAACTCCTCCCTCTGGACATCAAGTTCGAAGCCAAGAAAGCTATCAAGTCCCAGGCATTGGTGGATTTCCTGGCTGAGTGGACGGAACAACAGCAGCCGGCCCTGAGCCTCCTTGAGCACTGGACCATGTTCTTTGATGGCTCTAAGATGCTTCACGGCTCGGGGGCTAGAGTAGTCCTAATCTCTCCTAAAGGAGACCGACTCAGCTATGTGCTGTAGATTCACTTTGATTCTTCCAACAACAAAGCCGAGTACGAGGCCCTCCTATATGGATTGCGAATGGCTATCTCACTCGGCGTCCGCCGACTGATGGTCTATGGGGACTCTGTCAGGACCGTGGAACCCAGGGTATCCTGGCCCATCTGCCTTTGGCCCAGGGCGCAACGCCTGGCGTAGGCCCAGCAGGCCGCCATCATCGAGCATCTCACCAAGACCCCTCATGAGGCCCCGGCCTCCTGAGGACCCCTCCTCAGGGAGCGGGCAAGCAAGACTCAGCATCTTCGGCAGCAGCCTCACGACGCCCTCTCGCGAGGCAGCCTCCCAAGGCACCCTCCTGAAGGCGTACAAGACAAGGGCTGTTCGGCCAAGGTCGCGCGGTCTCATGCCCATCACGTGGGTGATGCGTGCGGCGACGAATGGCGACAGAGACCGTGCCAGCAGGCGCGGATGAAGAGGGTTTCCCCTTTTATGCTAAGGGGGCAAGGCCAGCAATCCACTTCCCAAAGAAACCCCAAAGGTTGCCCGATCGGCGAAAGAAGACCAAGACGGCGGGAGGAGGTCATCACCGAGCCCACCGGCGCGTCATGGATCATGCTTTTGCAGGCGAAGACCGCCTTTAGTCAGGATAGCCTGAGCGCATGTCCCCTTTCAAAACCCACCAAGTGTGGCAACCCTTCCCGCCTAAGTTTCGAGGGGGAAGAGGACCAAGGAAGGTATAAAGGGACAGTGCTGCCATTGTGGTAGAGGATCGACTCCTTCCTCTCCTACCTTGTACGCGAGAATACCTTCTTGCCCACTGCAATCCCAAGCAAGCAGGAGTAGGGTTTTACACCGCAAGGTGGCCCGAACCTGGGTAAACCGCCGAGTCCATGGTCCGCTCCCGCCAGCGCTCTCTCGCCGTAGCTTCGCCATAGGTAGGCTGTGGTAGGGGACGAGGAGGTAGGAACAAGCTCACCCCAGTGTTCGAACCTTGGGGTCCCCGGAGCCCGAACTCCGACATTTGGTGCGCCAGGTAGGGGTGCGCTACTGTTCTTCCGCTCCGTCCCCCATTCCACCAGCTTCATGGCCGACGCCCGCCGCGAGCGCGCTGAGCGCAGGGCCGGTCACGTGGCTCAGACGGAGCCTGTGGCCCGCGGCAACCGCCACCGCCCTGTCGAGGCTGCTGCCACCGCCGACCCCGCTGCCCGTGAGCAGCAGGACTCCTCCCTGCACCCCTCCGTGCAGGCGAACGGCCACACAGCCATGGCCTCTTCCTTCCTCACCCACCGTGGGCCGCCGAACGCGCAGGCCACGCTACTCATGGCGCGCGAGCTGCTCCGCTACCGTCCAGCTGACGCCTGCTATGACGCCTGGCTTGGTCGCATCACCGAGCTCGTCAACACCGCCGGGGACGCTCCAGCGCCTTCCCACTCGCTCCGCCCTCTGCCGTCTCGCGCTGGGGACCTGGCGCACGGCGCTCCCCTGCCGCCTACTCTGTGCGATGAGCTCGGCGGGCCCCAGCGCAACGCACGGGCGCGCGAGCCATCCCGTGGCGTGTCCTCGCCAGTCTGAGACGAGGCCAGCTGCCAGATCATCCGACGCGCGCCCCCCGATGCGCAAGTGCTCCTCGAGCGGCAGCGCCAGTGAAAGCACATTTGCTCCCTTGGTGGTTTTGGTAATTCATAACAACATATATCTCATTGAACTAATGTCCATTCAAGTTAAAGATTTCAGGATGTTCAATGATTGGCATGGCATGGACTAGAGATGTGGACCCCTCAAAATGGTAAGGACAAGGATTGGCAAAAGCTCAAGACTCTACATTTTTGGTTCAGTGATCCAAGATCACATTGAGTCCATAGGAAAGCCAATACTATTAAAAGGGGATGAGGTGTTGCTTAATGATCTTTTTGCTCAAGTGCTTAGTGACAGTACTCCTAAACCCTCAACCACTCTCTCTACCCAAATATGTCCAAAACCCACATTCTAACTCGGCCCCACCGATATTTCCTATCCGGCCCCACCGAGTTCACCTAGACTTAGCCACTGCCAAAACCCTAACAAATTGGATCCACCGAAATGGATCTCGGTCCCACCGAGATGGCCTTGCCAACTCTCTATAATCGTTTGCACTTACTTCGGTCTCACCGATTTTTGCAAATCGGTCTCACCGAGATGGCTTGCCAACTCTCTGTTGCCTTATTGCTTCACTTCGGTCCTACCAAGTTGATGCAATCGGTGCCACCGAGATGAGGATTGCCCTAGCCATTGCACTTCGGTCCATCCGAGTTGTTCGTATCGGTCCCACCGAGATTCCTAAAGTTCATATCTTTTACACAGTTCGGTGCTACCGAGATGATCGTTTCGGTGCCACCGAGTTGGGTCAAAAGTGTGTAACGGTTGGATTTTGTGTGGAGGCTATATATACCCCTCCACCACCTCCTTCTCAGTAAGGAGAGCCATCAGAACGTGCCTACACTTCCACCATACATTTTCTGAGAGAGAACCACCTACTCATGTGTTGAGATCAAGATATTTCATTCCTACCATTTGAACCTTGATCTCTAGCCTTTCCCAAGTTGCTTTCCACTCAAATCCTTCTTCCACCATAGCCAAATCTGTGAGGAGTTGTTTGAGTGCTGGGAAGACTATCATTTGAAGTACAAGAATAAGGAGTTCATCAACAACACAC
This sequence comes from Elymus sibiricus, assembly GCA_039707655.1. NCBI lineage: Eukaryota > Viridiplantae > Streptophyta > Magnoliopsida > Poales > Poaceae > Elymus > Elymus sibiricus. Next base: position 347,435,491 of record CM077668.1, read on the forward strand.
CGTCTATTACCTTTTGGAGAGTGGTGTCTCCTAGATTGGTTAGGTGTCACTTGGGAGCCTCCAACATGATGTGGAGTTGAACCAAGCAGTTTGTAAGGGCAAGGAGATCGCCTACTTCGTGAAGGTCTACCCCGAGTGAGGCTAGTCCTTCATGGACGTAAGCCATGGTGGAATAGACAAGGTTGCTTCTTCGTGGACCCTTCGTGGGTGGAGCCCTCCGTGGACTCGCGCAGCCGTTACCCTTCGTGGGTTGAAGTCTCCATCAACGTGGACGTACGATAGCACCACCTATCGGAACCACGCCAAAAACCACCGTGTCTTCATTGCGTTTGAAATCTCCGATCCCCTCCTTTACTTACATATGCAATTGCTTAGTTTCCGCTGCTATACTCTTAGAATTGCATGTGTAGGGTGATGCTTGACGTGTATTATTGCTAAAATCTGCCCACAATTAAAATCTGGGAAAAGGTTAGGTTTTATTTGGTCAAGTAGTCTAATCACCCCCCTCTATACATACTTTCGATCCTACAGCCAGCACCAGGACCAGGCCGTCCAGGAGGTTGCGGCGGCTGGGCGCCAGAACCGCCCCGCACTCGCCGGTGGCGTCCCCTCAAGCGATGTGGGTTGCCGTGCCTTCACCCGTGAGCTACGTCGGGTGGTGTGGCCCGCGAAGTTCAAGCCTGAGCTACCTCCACGCTACGACGGCACCCCCAACCCTGCAGAGTTCCTTCAACTCTACGCGCTGAGCGTCGAGGCGGCGAACAGCGACGACAAGATCATGGCGAACTGGATCCCCATGGCCCTCATGGACGGCCCGCGCTCCTGGCTCATGAACCTCCCTGAGGCGTCTATCTCATCGTGGGCCGAGCTCTGCAGCTAGTTCGTCGCCAACTTCAAGGGCACGCACGAGACCCTCCGCAAGTACATCCAGCGCTTCAGCCAAGTGCGCAACAAGATACCGCGCGCCTCCGACGCGGCCGTCATCTCTGCGTTCTCCAGCGGCGTCACAGACGTCAAGATGCGTGAGAAGCTCGCCATCAACGATGAGCTAGACTTGGTGCTTGAGCTGTTCGACCTCGCTGACAAGTGCACCAAGGCTGAAGAAGGTCGCCTCTTCGTCCACAACGACCTCGATGTGGTGCTCGATGTCGCCAAAGCCAAAAACAAGGACGTCAAGCGCAAGGGCCCTGCCGTGCTTGCGGCGGAGCCCGAGCAGAAGCGCAGCCGTGACCGCGATGAATCCAGGAAGGATGGCCGGCGCTCTGCGCCTACCACAACGTGCGCTCCCACATCACTGAAGACTGCCAGGAGCTCAAGCTGCTCCGCGACGAGCGCCAGGGCCACCGAGACGACCGCGGCGCCGGTCGCGGAGGTGGCCGCGGCGGGAGCCGCTGGGACGGCCACAACAGCAACAGCAACTTCTGCCAGGGCTGCCGCGACCAGCCTCGTGAGGCAAACCCTCAGGCCAATGCCGCTCCGCCGCCACCCCGGAGGAACGACGTCAACCAGCCTGATGAGGGCGCTGGGGGCTACCAGGAGCCTTGCACGGTCACCTGCATCCTTGGCGGGGCTCAGGCCCCTATGTCCAACCGCCACTTCAAGCAGCTCTCTCGCGAGGTGAACACCGCCCTTTCGAGGCCTGAGGCCGCGCGGCCCCTGAAGTGGTCGCAGTACGCCATCACCTTTGATTCCAAGGACTACCCCAAGTCCTCGGCCTCCGCAGGCGCACTCCCCATGCTGTGCACTCCCACCATCAGCAACGTCGCAGTCACCAATACCCTCATCGACGGAGGCGCCGACCTCAACGTGATCTCCATCGAGACCTTCGAGACGCTCCAAGTGCCCTACGACCAGCTGATGCCGACCAGGCCCTTCTCCGGAGTGATCGATGGCTCCACCATCCCTCTGGGGCAAGTGCGCCTCCCTGTCACCTTTGGCACCCACAAGAACTACCACACCGAGCTCATCGACTTCGACATGGCGCACATCGGCCTGCCGTACAACGCCATCTTGGGCTACCCAGCTCTCGCCAAGTTCATGGCGGCGACCCACCACGCCTACAACGTCCTCAAGATGCCTGGCTACAGTGGCATCATCACTGTCACGTGCGACGAGAAGGACGCGGTATGCTCCCTCGAGCATGCCTACAAAGCCGCCGCGGTCGCGCATCCGGCTGACGAGGACACGGTCGAGCCTCCTGAGGCCGCACCCGCGAAAAAGAAGCAGCTGTTCTCTCAGGACCACGCCGAGACGAAGAAGGTGTCGGTGGACGGCAGCGGCTCCGACCATGCCTTCACCATCGGCGCTGGCCTTCCTACTGCATAGGAAAGCGCGCTTGTCACCTTCCTTCGGGTAAACTCGGATGTTTTCTCCTGGAAAGCATCTGACTTGTCCGGTGTGCCGATGGAGGTGATCGAGCACCACTTAGCGGTGTGCCCCAATGCACGCCCCACCAAGCAAAAAGCACGGCGCCAGGCGCCAGAGAAACAGGATTTCATTGTCAAGGAAGTTCAGAAGCTTCAAGAAGCTGGAGTCATGCGAGAGGTGCGCCATCCTGAATGGCTCGCCAACCCAGTCGTCGTCCCCAAGAAGGGCGGCAAGGAGCGTATGTGCGTTGACTTCACCAGCCTCAACAAGGCTGGCCCTCAGGACCCCTTCCTGCTACCGTGAGTCGGTCAGGGCCCTGGCCCCGCCGCTGGCGGCGCGCGCATGCCTTTCAGCCTGAGGAACGCCGGCGCCTCCTTCCAGAGGCTGGCACCCCTCGTGCCAGGGCCTCGCGAGCCCCTTGCTCCTCGCGAGCTCCCTGCTTCTCGCGAGCCCCCTGGGCCTCAGGAGCCCCTGGTCTCGGAGGAGTGAGCTTCCGTGGCATGCCTCACTAGGCGATCTGACGACTCCCTAGCACAGCTCTGCCAGGTGCGTCCGAGCGTCACCTCGCGCAGCCCAAGTTCTTTCTCACCGCGCCTTCTGCACCTTCGCTCCCGGGATCCTTCCGCCAAGGTGATTTGGTTTAACGTGACTGAGGGCGCCCCACGGGCTGCACCAACCTCAAGCTGACCCGTGCTGGACACGGCAGCCTCGCCGCTCTCCTTTTTGGTTGTGTAATGAATCTTGCTAATTATGCTCTGATGAGTTTATGTTGCCTGCTTAATTGCGTGTCGGGTACGATGCCATCTCGAGAGTGCCACGCGCTCGCGACCCCTCTCCTGACCGTTCCATGAGCGGGGGCTAGGCACGGCGCCTGTGCTCGGGTCCGTCCCTGCAGCGCCGTTAAATCCAAGTGATTGAGCTCTGGCTCGTGGGCCTGCTCCCGTGCACGTCACCTCACCGAGGTCCTTGGTGCCTTATCTGCTCACGCAACGGCCACGAGCGAGTTAGCGAATGCGCGTCGCTCCCCCCATTAGGAGATTTGTCGACGTGCAATTGTCTCAGGAGGCAAGCCGCTCGGGAGCCTCGTGGGCAGCCTCTCGCGAGCTGGCCCGCGGCGATCGCCTAATCAGAAGACCTCGCAAGACGAAGACTTCGAAGGCCGAACCTCGTGAGGCACGCCTCATGAGCCGCATGCACTCCTCATGAGCTGTGGCTCGCCCGACACCGCTTTCCCCCAAAAGCTAAGTCCAACCTCCTCGCGAGACGCCCTCACCGTCACTCAAGCTCTCTCCCCTCGCGATCTCGGTGAGCGCTGGCATTTTTTCTTTCACGTGAGCCGCTTGCACGCCAAAGGGGGGCTCCCTGAGCATCGCGCCTCAGGAGCCGTCACTAGCTCCCGGTGCCCCTCACCTCCTGGCCTTGTCCCGGCATTGCGACTGGACATACCAGCGACGGCTGAGGCCCGCTTGGGGGCTGGGTCCCGACGACGTAGAGCGCCGAGGCAAACAAGAAAGAAAAAATCGTCCTCACGAGAGGATTGCGTGAGGGAATGCATACATTCCAAACCCAAAGGGATTAAATTAAAACATAAAAGCTATTGTTTTCACACCCCCGCGGGGCTACATCGATCTAGTGCAGGTGAATAAAAAGAAGAAAGAGGCCTAGGCGGGGCGCCGTCATCCCCAAGGATCCAACATGGACTCCGCGCGCGCCTAGTCGGAGTCCTCATCCTCGTTCTTGATGCGGGAGGAGCTGTCGTCGCTTCCGCTTCCGCCAGAGGGGGCGGCACCGCTGTCGCTGTCGTCCTCGCTGGAGGAGCCGCTGTAGCTGCCGTCCTCGCTCTCTGCGCAGCACTCCAGACGGCTGCCAGAGATCCCAAAGATCTTCACGAAGAGCGTGGCGGCCCCGTCGTACTTGAACTGGAGGACGTGCCCCCGCTTCAGGCTATGGGCGAGGGCGAACGACTTCCACCCCTGCTTCAAGAACATGAAACCCGAGGGGGTGAACTCCGTCGCCACCTAGGAGGGGCCGTTGCAGCAGCCATCGGCTTACACCCACAGGCCCAAGGGCGCGTGGTCCGCCATCGCCTCCACGAAAGTGTCCGGGAGCTGGAGCCAGGTGCAGGGTCAGCGATGCTTGTTCACTATGAACTCGTGAGCTGCCTCCGCCGAATGGCTCCCTGCCTGGGGAGGTAGGGCGGCCGCTGGGACCGGCGCCCCTTCCACGGCTGCTGGGACCGGCACCGTCAGCCGTCAGGGAGCGCCCGCGCCCCCGGGGCGGAACCTTGGATGCGGCAGCAGAAGCACGGGCATGCCCTCTTCCCCTCGCCATCACTGCGGCGGCTCTGGCAAGACGAGGAAGGAAAGGTTGGAGGAAGAAAAAGATGGGTCGAGGACTTCGGCTCTTCTCTCCCCCCTCTTTATGCTTGGCGCGGGGCTCTTCTCGTCGCTCCGCCTTCTTCGGCGTCGGGAATCGAAGCAGCAGCAATGCGTGAAGGAAGGCAATGATCGTCTCGCATCACGCGTGACAGAGGCTTTATGTCAACGCGGGCGGTTACTGAGGCATCGTGGGAGAAGTGGGGGCGTCCTCCGTCACATCATGCGCCACGCGTCGCACCTGGCCCGCAGGCGGTTAGGGCCCGCGCCGTTTCACCCCCTAGTAGGTGGGAACGTGCGCGCCGCGGGCCCGGGGGCTACTGTCAGGCCCGTGGAACCCAGGGTATCCTGGCCCGTCTGCCTTTGGCCCAGGGTGCAACGCCTGGAGTAGGCCCAGCAGGCCGCCATCATTGAGCATCTCACCAAGACCCCTCATGATGCCTCGGCCTCCTGAGGACCCCTCCTCAGGGAGCGGGCAAGCAAGACTCAGCATCTTCGGCAGCAGCCTCACGAGGCCCTCTCGCGAGGCGGCCTCCCAAGGTATCCTCCCGAGGCACCCTCCTGTAGGCGTACAAGACAAGGGCTGTTCGGCTCGGTCGCACGGTCGCATGCCCATCACGTGGGTGACCCGCGCGGCGACGAACGGCGACAGAGGCCCTGTCGGCAGGCGCGGATGAAGAGGGTTTCCCCTTTTATGCTTAGGGAGCAAGGCCAGCAATCCACTTCCCAAAGAAACCCCAAAGGTTGCCCAATCGGTGAAAGAAGACCAAGACGGCGGGAGGAGGTCATCACCGAGCCCACCGGCGCGTCATGGATCATGCTTTTGCAGGCAAAGACCACCTTTAGTCAGGATAGCCCGAGCGCCTGTCCCCTTTCAAAACCCGCCAAGTGTGGTAACCCTTCCCGCCTAAGTTTCGAGGGGGAAGAGGACCAAGGCAGGTATAAAGGGACAGTGCTGCCATTGTGGTTGAGGATCGACCCCTTCCTCTCCTACCTTGTACGCGAGAACACCTTCTTGCCGACTGCAATCCCAAGCAAGCAGGAGTAGGGTTTTACACCGCAAGGTGGCCCAAACCTGGGTAAACCGCCGAGTCCATGGTCTAGTCCCGCCAGCGCTCTCTCGCCGTAGCTTCGCCATAGGTAGGCTATGGTAGGGGACGAGGAGGTAGGAACAAGCTCACCCCAGTGTTCGAACCTTTGGGTCCCCGGAGCCCGAACTCCGACAGACTCGGATGTGGAGAACCAAGTGATGAAGGAGTGGGATATCCGTAGCCCAGCCATGACAGGATACTGCAACGCAGTCAAAAAACTCGAGAAGAACTTCGAAGGGTTGGAGTTGCATCATGTGCATCATGTCAAGAATAAAGCAGCCGATGACTTGGCCAAGATCGGCTCCACCTGGAGAGAAGTACTCAAATACGTGTTCCTCAAGCACTTGCACTCCCCTACAATCAAAGAAGATCCCTTTGTGGAGGAGCCCCCACAACCTGTCGGACCGTCCAATCCAACTGAAGTTGACATTCCAGCGGTGATCGATTTAGTGCATGAGGTGCTAGTGATCATACGCGAGCGGACCGATCCATACATAGCATACCTACTCAGGCAGGAACTCCCCAAGGACGAAGTGGAAGCTCATCAGATCGTCCACCGATCAAAGGCCTTCACGGTCATGGGAGACCAGTTGTACAAGAAGAGTACCTCCGGAGTCACTCAGCGCTGCATTGCACCTGAAGAAGGGCAGCAGATCTTGCAGGAGATTTACTCAGGGACCTGCGGGCACCATGCGTCCTCTCGGACGCTGGTCACTAAAGCATTTTGCACAAGCTTCTACTGGCCCCGCGCCAATGAAGCAGCCAGAGATATAGTTGAGCAGTGTGTTGGATGCCAGGTCTATGCAAATCAGTCGCACAAACCAGCATCCGCACTGAAGACAATCCCGCTCACATGGCCGTTCGCCGTCTGGGGGCTGGACATGGTAGGACCCTTACGGACTTGCGCCAGCGGGTTCACTCATGTGTTGGTTGCAGTGGACAAGTTCACCAAGTGGATCAAAGCACAGCCCATCAAGAAGCTGGACTTGACCACGGCCATCAAGTTCATCAAAGAGATAATCTTCAGGTTTGGAGTCCCTCACAGCATTATCGCCAACAACGGGTCAAACTTTGACTCGGACGAGTTCCATGAGTTTTGTTTCTCCCAAGGCACTCGGGTGGACTATGCCTCCGTGGCCCATCCGCAGTCAAATGGCCAAGCAGAGCGGGCAAATGGGATGATACTTCAAGGCCTGAAGCCGCGCCTCATGCGCGACCTGAACCATGCTGCAGAAGCTTGGGTCACCGAGTTGCCATCTGTCCTCTGGGGCCTGCGGACGACCCCGAATCGATCCACAAACCACACTCCTTTCTTCATGGTATACGGCTTAGAAGTTGTCCTCCCGAGTGATTTACTTCACAACTCCCCTTGAGTGGAGCTGTACTCGGAGGCAGAAGCTGAAGAAGCATGTCAGGACGGCCTCAACCTCCTTGAGGAAGAGCCTGAACTGGCACTCATCAGGTCGACTGCTTATCAGCAAGATCTGCGCCATTATCGCGACATGCAAGTCAGAGGGTGGGTCTTTGAAGAAGGTGATCTGGTCCTCTGACTGGATCAACAAAATCCCCATAAGCTGGCTCCTTCACGGCAAGGACTCTTTGTAGTTTCAAAGGTTCTGAACAATGGAGCATATCGACTCTACAACTTCAGCAAAGGCATAGAAGAGCCCCAAGCTTGGAATGCGGACCTGCTCCACAAATTCTACACTTAGAATGAAATAAACGTTGTAATAGTTTTCCGAGTGACATTCGATGAATAAAAGTCTTTCTTTTCCTGTGTAACATTGAATTTGGCTACATGCTATGACTCACTCCGGTGACATTAGCACTCGGAATCTAGACTGCCACCAGCGGGTACACTTAGTTGCGAACCAGTTTTCGCCTAAGTTAAAAAACATTTCGGAGTGAGAGCTTCCTCTACACTCGGGGCCTTAGCTGCGAACTAGTTTTCACCTAAGTTAAAAAACCTTTTCGAGTGAGAGCTTCTTCTACATTCAGGGGCTTAGCTGCGAACCAGTTTTCGCCTAAGTTAAAAAACCTTTCCGAGTGAGAGCTTCTTCTACACTCGGGGGCTTAGCTGCAAACCAGTTTTCGCCTAAGTTAAAAAACCTTTCCGAGTGAGAGCCTCCTCTACACTCGGGGGCTTAGCTGCAAACCAGTTTTCGCCTAAGTTAAAAAACACCTCCGAGTGAGAGCTTCCTCTACACTCGGGGGCTTAGCCGCGAACCAGTTTTCGCCTAAGTTAAAAAACATCTCCGAGTGAGAGCTTCCTCTTCACTCGGGGGCTTAGCTGCGAACCAGATTTCGCCTAAGTTAAAAAACATCTCCGAGTGAGAGCTTCCTCTTCACTCGAGAGCTTAGCTGCGAGCCAGCTTTCACCTAAGTCAAAGAATTGCATCAGCAAACAAAGTAAAGATTGAAATATCCGATTGAAAATTCGATCCATTCAAAACAAAATAAAGTGCATGAGCCCCGGGCTCATAAGAGTTTAACGGTTACATCAACCACTCGGCATACCGAGGCAAATTCGTTCGAGACTTAAAAGTTTTTTCTCATGCGTCTGGTGTAGAGTTCGCTGGTTCGATGAAAGTATCCACATCGATGCCATCAGCAATCCGGGTGGCGGCTTCGATGAATGTCTCCATGAAGTCCTCAAACTTGAGCTTCTTCTTGTTGACGACCTTCAGAGACTTGAGCTTCTCCTCGTCCACTTCCTTGCAATGGACGCGAACGAGTGAAAGCGCCACATCAGCTCCGCATCTGGCTGCAGACTTCTTCCAAGATTGCACTCGGTTGGGGATGGCCTTCAATCTGGACATCAGAGATTCGAGATCCTTCGCGAGTGTTTCTTCTGGGAACAGCTCCGCATCGATCTTGTCCATGACAACCTTCAAGCAATCGATGTACGCGAAGGCGTTGTCCATGCGTCCGTCCAGTCGGAGGATGGCTAGGGCAGCGCTGTCCTTGAGAAGCAACCTCGAAGGATTCAACTCCTTCTCAATCCAGTCAGTCTCCAGCTTGACATCAATGCAGAAATCTGTACAAGGAAACAGACAGAAAATTAGCATCACTGAAGCAAGCCCCGAGTCAAGTGAGAATCACTCGACCGGGACGATGTACCTTCAAGATTCTTGCACATCTCCTCGCTGAACTCCTCGACATACTGCTCGAGCTCAGCTTTCTTCTTGAGGAGTTCAGCAGTCTGGTCAGACTATTTCTTCTTTTCTTCCTCGAAGGCGCTCGCTTGGGTTTTGCATTTGGCCTCCCACTTGGCGTAGTGCCTTTTCAGCTCTGCGATCTCACCCTTTGCCGCCTCGGCGGTGACCTTCAACGTCTTGTTTTCCTCCTCGAGTCTCCCGACTAATTTAAGCTTGTCCTTGGCCTCCTTGGTCTTGGCGCTTGCGTTCTTCCATGCCGCCGCCAGCTCATTGTCCTTGTCCTCCAAGGCCTGCCTCATGGTGTCTAAAGAAATAGCAGTCCTGAGCCTCTTTACAAGTTGAACATTCTCGTTATGAACATCTGCTAAAGCAGATTCACTCGGATCCAAGGAAAAATAAGAATTGACAAGCAATCGAGCATCGAAGCTAACCTCCTAAGGCGTGCTTCTCCTTGTCAAGGCGCTCGCTCTTGTTCTTCTCGGCGTCCAGATCCAGTCGGAGCTGCAGCACCTCCTTCTCCAGGGCGGCGTAGTGGACTCCGAGCTCACAGACCCTCTGTTGCAAAACAACAAGCCAATCAGTCGGCGATGAAGCGAAGTGAACACATGACTATCTGTGCTGCTCAAGCCCAGACTCTGATTCATGAGTAGTTCATAGTCAGAAGTTTTTTGCACTTAAAGCCTATCAAGACATCCACTCGGTCTACCGAGTGGAGAATCTCACTCCGAGTGTGAACGTGTCAGTCCTATAAAGACTCCCGCCGATTGCCAGCAATTGACGGCAGTCTCGGGGGCTACACCCAGTGGGTGCACTCAGCGTGCCCCCACCCAAAAGACGTCCACTCGGATGGACCAAAAAAATGATTGGCAATCGTGCTCAGTGTGAATGTGCTAAGAGTTCTAAAGACTCCTGCCGACTAAATCCAGTCGACAATAGTCTCGGGGACTACACCCAGTGGGTGCACTCAGTGTGCCCCCATTGGAAACACGACTCGGGCCGGTCCAGACCGATCCGAGTGGAAATCCATATGAAAAGCAAACCTAAGACTCCCGCCGACTGTGTCCAGTCAATGGGAGCCTCGGGGACTACACCCAATGGGTGCACTAAGCATGCCCCCACTGGAATGAGAAACACCTTGTGAGCGAGCCCCACGCAAACCCACTGTAAAACCAAGAAAAATAACTTCGTGCTGAGGAACACCAAGGCCAACACTCTTCCAGAAGCGGTTGCTAGCCTTGACTTTGAATTTTTGACTGAAAACATCACTTACTGTGGCACTTACACGGACGTTGGTCTTCAAGGCTTCGCTGGCGTCGTACGCCTCCTTCAGCCGACTGTTCGTCACTTCGACCTGGATCAGAGCCTCCTTGCTCGCCCCCACTTGGTCCTCAGGGACCCTTTGCAGGGAGAACAAGGTGACCGGGGCAGGGCTCAGAGTCGGTGCTGGTAGTGGCGGGGGAGCTGTCTTTGTAGTGCCCCTCGCCGGAGAAGCAGTCCTGGTGAAGACCTTCGCCGGTGAGACCCGATCCACTCGGCCGCCGGCAACCTCTTGCATGATGATGTTGCCTCCAGGCGGGGCTTGCTCACTAGCCTCTGGGTGAGGCGGGTCGACCTTGTCGTTGTCATCAAGCTGGACAACTTCACTCAGAGCTGCAATCGTCCAGGCGTCAGTGCAAACACATAAGTCAAACATTTGGACAAAAAACTCAAACAAACCAGTCGGCACCTTTGGAAGTTGCGGCGTCCATAGCTTCGGCCTTAGGATGTCCCTTCTCAGGGGCATTTGGGTCCGGCAAAGTGGTCGACGTCTCGTTGCTGCATACACAAAATCACTCGATTGTCAGTCGACAGTGGCTTAGAGAACAAAAAGGGTTCAACTTCCAGTACTTACGTCAAAGCCACCAGCACCACCATCTTACTCCTTGGCAGAGCGGCCTTCCGAGGCTTGGCGGTGACGACCTTGGGCTGCTTGAGCGGCTTCTCGGCCGGCTCCGTTGACTCGGCTCGCCCACGCTTCGACGCGCATGTGACGGGAGCCGCAACAGTCGGCCTTGAACCACTCGGTGCCTGAGCACCGCCCGCACGGACACTCGGATCGTGGCGAGCCTTAGTGCGAGGCTCCCTGGGACCTCCTTCGGACGGAGAGGACTCCACCTCCTCACCCTCCTCGGTCTCCGTGTCATCGTCGTCTTCCTTCTCCTCCTCTTCATCCTCCTCGTGGTGCTGTCGCTCGGTGTCGCTCGTCACGTCCTCCAGGGCATGGTCGACACTCGGAATCTGTGAGATCATCTTCTGGAAGCTCTGCCGAGTGAAAAACAGACATCAAGTTCAGAATCAAACACAGGGAGATCACTACGAGAAATCACTCGGCTGAGATGCAAATTTACATCAATAGGCTGGTGGTCCAGATCGTACGGGGGCACCTTCCTAGCTCCGCGCAGGTTGTCACGTGCGGACGTGATCGCCTTGATCTTCTCCTCAATGTTCTTCTCTGACAAGTTATCGGGGTGCACTCGTGTGGGGTCACTCGGCCCCTCATACCTCCACATTGGTTGTTTCCTATCCTGTAGAGGCTGGATTCGCCGACTAAGGAATGCCTCCAACAGGTCCATCCCATCGACTCCAGCTCTCACTACCCCCACCAGAGCGTCCACCAGGATTCCTACATCTACCTTCTCGTCCTTGGCTATGGTGAGGGATTCCGGAGCGGCCACCCTCGCTACCGAGTACGGCGGAAGTCCAGTCGGCAACCCTGCACTCGGAACATCCTTGCAGTAAAACCAACTATCCTGCCAGCCCTTGATGGAGTCGGGGAAACTCATCTTGGGGAAGGCGCTGTGGCCCCTGAGCTGGATGTGCAGTCCACCACACTATTGGGTCACGTTGGTCTTTGCCCCGTCCGGCGAGTCCTTCACTACTGCAGGCGACCGCTAACGCGACACATGAATCAGAGACCCCGTGACCAAACTGTGTGCGATGCATGCATCGCAAACGGTGTCGTAATAAATCCATCGCCAATAAGACGAACTGTGTGCGATGCCGGAGACATCAAAAACGATTCAGATTAGAGACGCGTGTGCGATATGTGGCATACAGTTGATCCATATGAACTATTTGCGATGAGCCAGAACAACAGAAATTGGCACCCAGTTTGAGGTGTGTGCGATACACGGCATACAGTTCACTCGGATGAACTGTTTGTGATTACCCAACACAATAGAAACGGGCAGCCAGTTCGAGGTGTGTGTGATACACGGCATACATTTCACTCGGATGAACTGTTTGCTATGATCCAGAAGAACATAAATGATTCGGCGTAACAAGATGTGTGTGATATCCGGCAAACAGGTCGGTAATCAGAATTGTGTGTGATAATTATAGACAGCGCATATGATTTTTTGTTGTGAATTGTGTGCTCGACAGGGCACACAATTCAAGAAACCAACTATGGGCAATAATGTAAAAGATCTCTGTCGAATACGTATTGCTAACCGTCTGCGATGAGATTGACAGGGGACACAGATTAATATGAGCAAACGGCAACAGAGATATACAGTCTGCTTACTTTAGTCCTTCTTCTTCTTGTTGTTGTTGGATGGCCCCGCGACATCGTCTTGGCGAGGACGCTTCTTGCCGCTGACCGTTGGCTTTTCATCGCCGCCGCTGTCATCATCGTCGTTGATGTCCTTGTCGTCGTCCTCCTCGTTCGAACATTCCTCCTCATCATCATCTTCGTCGTCGTCTTCATCGTACTCCGATGGGTCCTTGTCTGTCTGGTCATTGTCCGACGACTCAGGCGGCGGCGTCCGTTCCATGATCCGGATAAAATCGAGGTCAGGGCTCGATGCCGGACTCATGGAAGACAAGCGGGATGATTCCGAGGTTGACCTATCATCGAGCGGAAGACTCCTGGCGGAACTGTCGTCCTCGCTGTCGCTCGACATGGTTGCGGTACATACACAAAGCAAGATTGCAGAGTGTGTGTAAGTGTGTAGCGCGGCTGGCCGGGACGATGAAGACGGTGGAGACTGAAGCGGGGTATGAAGAAAAGAGGAATGGCAATTGAAGCGGGGGATTGATGGTTTTTATTGGCGCATTGGCAGGCGGTTAGAATCCTGATATAATCAACCGCAATTATTAGTACCCAGTCACTCCAAATTCCCACGGTTGCGCAGTTCTCAATGTGATAATTACACACACAGGTTGGAGCGTCCAAATTTGAAACAAGCAATTTTCATAGGATAGTTGTCAAGAAATAGATGAGCTCTGCTTATTAATGTAGCCAGTAATAATCAAACAAAACCCCTAATCATCATTACAAACAGCGCATAGAAGATGGCTAATGCGACAACTACAACTACACATGCTAGTTCCTTCTTGTCTCTTGCTTTCATCTGTTGCCTGTGATTGAGTCTTTCTTGCTTCATCGTAGTGATTGTACACTCCAGATCAGTCAGTTTCTTCTTTAGCTTTACGTTATCTTCTGCGAGCTTGGTGATAACACTCCGAGCCCTGCCATGCAATTCATCATCCAACCAGTTAACAAAGGCACAAGCCTCATATCCCTGCCAATGTTAAATATTCAGGATGGGCGGGGGCATTAACTCAACTTAAATGATGAACTTAGCACTAACCTCTAAGGGGTAACTGAGAAACCGTCTGCCAATGTCAAATCCCTCCGTGCATACATGTCGAGCGGGAGTGTGTCCGTGCGCACAACTCAGCTTTTGGTACTTCTCGGTGGCGCAAAACTCAGAGTCGAACTCATGTTGCGGGAGTCTGGAGTCATACTCCGGATCCGGCGGTTGATCGCTTTCCTGGGTGGGGGAGCGGGGGTCATTCAGGACTGATTGAGCAGGGAGCTACTTTAATTTGGACATGCTAAAAAAGATCGGGATTGATTGGAACCTGACAAGACGATTCAGATCCGTAGTACACCGGCTTTTTATGACCTTAGGCAAGCGCTCGGCGGTGACCGCCGTCGTGGCGGTGCCGTCCATCGCGCTGCCGAGAGCGACGATACGAGCCGGAGCAGCCACACCGAAACCATCAACACCACTCGTCCACATTCCCCCAATGTCAGCGCCACGCGAGGGAATTTGGGGGCTATCTAGGGATTTGGGGGAAATGGGGAAACTGTGGGGATCTTATAATGGCCGGGAACTACTTATTGCACTCTGTTGTATACGGCACACGGTTTGTACATATCGTTTGTGTTCGATATTACAACTTCACACACGATTTCCACACGAAACCGTGTGAGAAAACGTGCGTGACACACGGTTCCCATGACATAACCGTATGTGATGTACTACCAGGTACATATGGGGATGCAATAATGGAGTTAATACTATAAACAGCCGCTCTACGGATACCCGTCAAAAAATAAAAACAGTCGCTCTGCCGATAGAGATGGGGGCGGCGGCCGAGGCAGCGGCTACCGGATAGGAGGTCAATCCTCGGTCGGTCAGTGGTGGCGGCGTGACAGGAGGTCAATCCTCAGTCGGCGGTGGGAGATAGGAGGAGATCTCAATCCTCGAGGTCGGCGGCGGCGTGATTGGAGAACATCCCTCGCGGTCGAAGGCGGGATAGTGGAGCTCGAACTTCAGGCGGATGCCCCACTAAGCTTTGCTCATCGACTTTGCTGTCTCGGTGTGCCGCGGCATCACGCTTCTCTGTCTGCTGGGTGGAGGTCGCCGCGTGGCTAATTAATTAAGGTATTCTTTTCGTTGAGTGGCTTAATTATGGTATTCAATTCATAAGGGTAGTATACTGTACTCTGGGTGTAAATTGACTGGTCATTAATTTGTGTCATCGTACGGCTGGATAAAACAATATGGAGCGCCCTCCGTAAATTATGAAAATAAAATCTTGTGATTTATGCATGCATCTTTGGGCATCAATTAATCCATTTATTAATGCTTTTTTGAATTACCCCTCGTGTGGTGCAGATGGAACGATCTGAATGGATGAAGGATCGGAGAAGCTCAAAGTTTGCGAGTGGCGTGACGGAATTCATCACTTTGGCTGAAAGGACAAAGAAGAGAGTCCGTAATGATGATTACATCCTATGTCCATGCAAGGATTGTGGCAATACAGAGTCACATAAAGTTACAAACGTCGAGTACCACTTATTCAAGCGGGGATTCATGGATGGATATACACGTTGGACTAGACACGGTGAAGAGCCGGTCATGGATGAAGGTAACCAGGGCGGCGAGATGCCAAACCCTGATCAGAGTCACATGGATGTTGAATCTTATCTCGGGGCTCAGACGTCAAGCTACCAACGGAACAGAGATAATAAAAAAAAACCACTGGAAAACCAAGACAGCGACGAAGACGACGACCTTGATGGTATGCCAGATTTTGCTGCTATGATTGCAGATTTCCAGGGCCCAGATAAAGATATGGTTGGGTACAAGGATCTGCCAACCATTGATGCAGACTCAAAGAAAGATTTGTATCCAGGTTGCAAAAAGAAATATTCCAAGTTGAGTTCCACACTGGCGCTTCAAAGATTTAAAGCAGAAAACGGTCTATCAAACAAGGGCTTCACAGAGTTGTTAGATCTTTTCAAAGACATTCTTCCAGAAGATAATGTGCTCCCCAAAAGCACGAATGAAGCGAAGAAAGTTGTTTGCCCATTGGAACTTGAAGTCCAGAAGATACACGCTTGTGTGCATGATTGTATGTTGTACCGCGGTGAGTACAAAGATTTGCATGCATGTCGCATATGCAAGCATCCACGATACAAGCACAGGAAAGCAAATGACAAGGACAAATTGGATGACGAGATCAAGATAGGAATCCCGTTCAAGGTTGTTTGGTACTTGCCTTTAATTCCAAGGTTAAAGCATTTGTTTGCAAACCCTAGAGATGCAAAGAGGTTGCGGTGGCATCATGATGAGCGAGTTGCGGATGAATATTTGAGGCACCCGAAAGATGGGGCTCAGTGGGAGTCAATCGAGGAAAAGCATAAAGACTTTGCCAGGGATCCTAGAAGTATGTGGCTCGGGGAGTGTACTGACGGGGTGAATCCATTTGGCGATATGAGCACCAAACACAGCACATGGCCGGTGCTTCTATGCATATATAACCTTGCTCCTTGGTTGTGTATGAAGAAAAAATACATCATGATGTCAATGATTATCCAAGGCCCGAAGCAACCTGGAAATGACATCGACATTTACTTTCAGCTACTGGTCGAAGAACTGCTGACATTGTGGGTAAAAGAGCCTGGTGTAAAATGTTATGATGCTTACAAAAAGGAGATTTTTGATCTACATGCGTTGCTGCTGCACACCATCCAAGATATGCCAGCATTAGGCAACACGTCGGGGCAGAAAACAAGGGGAGATGTAGGATGTGTCACATGCATGGATAGGACAGTGAGTAGATTTCTTCCCAACTCACACAAAACCGTGTATTTGCGTCATCGTAGATTCTTACGGAGAGATCACCCATACCGAAAGATGAAAGCTGAATTTGATGGTACGGCAGAGGTAGGTTTCGGCCCAAGACCTTATTCTGGTAAGGAGGTCCACAGAATGGCTAAAATAATTGAAGTTGTGCTTGGCAAGGGACCCGGTTCGTCGTCGAAAAAAACACCCAGGACGCAAGTGTTTAAGAAGAAATCAGTGTTCTGGCAATTACCTTATTGGGAGATTCTAAGTGTACGTCACTGCATCGATGTCATGCACGTAGAGAAGAACGTATGTGAAAGTATCCTTGGTACTATGCTCAAGATTAAAGGTAAAACAAAGGATGGTGACAGAGCACGACTCGATATGCTTGGTGATCAACCAAAACGCATGAATGAAGCAGAAGATGGTGACAAATTCCTCCACGTTCGGCAGAGTTACAATTTCACTTCAAAAGAAGCAAAAGAGTTCTACAATTATTTGTTGTCAATTAAGACACCCTCTTCCTACTCCGCAAACATCAAAAATCTCGTGGATGTGAGCACGGGTAAAATGAAGTTGGCACACATGAAGTCACATGATTGCCACGTAATGTTGACACAAATCCTCCCGGTGGTCATCAGGAATTTGATGGACACAGACATAAGAAACACACTCATTGATCTCTATGATTTCTTCAACCAACTATGGCAGAAAGTGGTAAATCGTGAGGAGCTGGATCATATATAAGAGGATATTGCAAGAATATTGTCCAACCTAGAGATGTTTTTACCACCGTCATTCTTTGATGTCATGGTCCATCTCACTGTGCGCCTTGTCGACGAGATAAAGTATTGTGGTCCTGTGTTTCTTCGCAACATGTATCCCTTCGAGCAGTTCATGGGAATATTGAAGCGCTATTGTCGGAACCGATGTCATCCAGAGGCAAGCATCCTACAAGGTTATACCACGGATGAGGTGGTTGAGTTTTGCACCGAATACATGAAACAAAGACCTATAGGTTTGCCCCTCTCTCACCACGAGGGAAGGCTGGCCGGTAAGCCGGTCCTTGCTGGCGCGCCACACGCTGCACCCGGAGATGAGACCGATCAAGCCCATTTGACGGTACTGCTGAACAGCCCAGTTCTCGACGCTTATGCTGAAGAACACTTCGCGGAGATACGACGAAGCTTATTACCCATGGTTCATCCATTAGATGTCGTGATGAAGGCGCACAATAAGGACTATGTCAGATGGCTGAAGGATCATTTGTCACACGAATCCATGGATGAATTTGCTGAGATGCCAGCGAAGGGATCACGCACCAAACATAAAGAGAGGCTTAAAATCATCAGAAATCCTAAGTTCATTCGGGGTCAACCTAATGATCCCAGTTCTCCCATGTACATGGGAATTAATATGTAACACTATTTATTATGTCTATTCTGCAACTTAATTCATTCAATTAGAACTATCGCATGTACTGAATTGTGAGTTATGCTCGGGCTTCTGTTGATCTAAGAACGATTAATATGTTGACCTTGATATGTCCTCAGCACAGGCAATGAGAGTTTGAACTATTTATGATTGTATACCCTATAGCTAGCACACTCAATTGGTGTCACTCCAGTATGTATGAACATGCCATATGCAATCTGGTTTGCAAATAGCACACGGTTCATTCACAAAATCCGTGTGCCTACCAAACCGTGGCCGATGACCCCTGCTGCGCGCGATGTGAGTCGTGCGTTCTGATTGGCCAGAACCCAAACCCCATGAATCGTACGTCTGCACCGTTGGATGCACATAGATCAAACGGCAATCCTCATCCCTTTCATCACCACATGCAGTTGCAGTTGGGATTTGATTTATATGCACTAAATGCCTGGTAAATGCAAAAAAATGGCTTGAATATAGCAAAGGAGCCCGAAAATGCGCTAGAAAATCACTAGGGTATAATAGTGATTGCGTACTGTGAAAAAATTCGAGGCGAAACGATGAAGTCGCCAGCAACTGGAGTTCGAATTGCCATGTCTCCTTTTGGAAACTATGATCCTTCTAGTGAGATGCTCTAGTTTCCAAGGAGTGATCATCCAAACTTGTGCCAAACTTTACCAAAAATTTTCCACGGGGTCTTGAGAGCACGCCATGGTGGCACACCGATTTTCTTGATTTTCAGAGTCCATCTGCATTTCCTGTAATTAAAATACCAACAAGACCAACGCCGATGGCCGCATCTCACATCCGAAATGTTTGAAAATTCTTCCCATTCCTTGGACATGAATGAAAACACACAAAGCGACACAAATGATTTTGTAGACCTGCTTTGCAAGTAACCCACATGTAGTTGCAGTTGGGATTTAATTTATATGCACCAAATGCACGATAAATGCAAAAATGGCTTAAATATAGCAAACAAGACCCGAAATATGCCAGAAAATCAATACTTGGGTGCAATGGTGATTGTTTACCGTGGGAAAATTTTCGAGGCAAAACAATGAAGTCACCGACGATTGGAGTCTGAATTGCCACGTCTCCTATTGGGAACTATGATCCTTCTTGTGAGATGCTCCGGTTTGCAAGGAGCAATCATCGTAACTTGTGCCAAACTTTACCAAATTTTTTCCACTCGGTCTTGAGATCGCGCCACGGTGACACACCGATTTTCATGATTTTCTAAGTCACATCCGCATTTCCTGTAATTAAATTACCAACAAGCCCTACGCCGGTGGCCGCATCTCGCGGCTGAAATGTTTGAAAATTCTTCCCGTTTCTCGGACAATGAATTAAAACTAGCAAAGCGACACATAAATGATTTTTACACCTTCTTAGCTAACACCCACATCTAGTTGCAGTATGGTTTTGATTTATATGCACTAAATGCATGGTAAATGCAAAAAATATCTTAGATGTAGCAAATGAGACCTGAAATGCCCGACAAAATCAAACCTAGGGTATGATGGTGATTGTGTACGGTGGAAAAAATTCTAGGCGAAATGTTGAACTCACGTCTTCGTTTCAAAATTACCACGTCTTCATTTCAAACGAAATTATGCTTCTCCTTGATGTAGATGTTTTCCAATAGCACACGGTTCAGTCACGAAAGCCGTGTGCCTATCAAACCATGGCCGATGACCCCTACTGCGTGCGATCTAAGTCGTGCGTTCTGATTGGCCAGAACCCAAACCCCACGGATCGTGCGTCTGCACCGTTAGATGCACCCAGATCGAACGACGATCCTCATCCCTTTCATCACCACATGCAGTTGCAGTTGAGATTTGATTTATATGCACTAAATGCCTGGTAAATGCAAAAAATTGCTTAAATATAGCAAAAGAGCCCCGAAATGCGCCAGAAAATCAAACCTAGGGTATAATAGTGATTGCGTACCGTGGAAAATAATTCGAGGCGAAACGATGAAGTCACCAACAACTGGAGTTCGAATTACCATGTCTCCTTTTGGAAACTATGATCCTTCTTGTGAGATGCTCCGGTTTCCAAGGAGCGATCATCCAAACTTGTGCCAAACTTTACCAAAAAATTTCCACGGGGTCTTGAGAGCCCGCCATGGTGACACACCAATTTTCATGATTTTCGGACTCCATCTGCATTTCCTAAAACTAAAATACGAACAAGACCTACGCCGGTGGCCGCATCTCGCATCCGAAATGTTTGAAAAATCTTCCAATTCCTTGGACAATGAATGAAAACACGCAAAGCGACACACAAATGATTTTGTAGACCTTATTTGCCAACACCCACATATAGTTGCGGTTGGGATTTGATTTATATGCACAAAATGCACGGTAAATGCAAAAATGGCTTAAATATAGCAAACGAGACCCAAAATGCACGAGAAAATCAATACTGGCGTGTAATGGTGATTGCGTACCATGGAAAAAAAATTGAGGCGAAATGATAAAGTAACCAACGATCGGAGTCCGAATTGCCACGTCTCCTATTGGGAACTATGATCCTTCTTGTGAGATGCTCCGGTTTGCAAGGAGCGACCATCGTAACTTGTGCCAAACTTTACCAAATTTTTTCCACTCGGTCTTGAGATCGCGCCACGGTGACACACCGATTTTCACAATTTTTGAAGTCCATCCGCATTTCCTGTAATTAAATTACCAACAAGCCCTACGCCGATGGCCGCATCTCATGGCCGAAATGTTTGAAAATTCTTCCCGTTTCTCGGACAATGAATAAAAACTAGCAAACCGACACAAAAATGATTTTTACACCTTTTTTGCTAACACCCACATGTAGTTGCGGTAGGGTTTTGATTTATATGCACTAAATGCATGGTAAGTGCAAAAAATTGCTTAAATGTAGCAAACGAGACCTGAAATGCGCCAGAAAATCTAACCTACGTTATGATGGTGATTGCGTACCGTGGAAAAAAATTCGAGGTAAAACTTTGAACTCATGTCTTCATTTCAAAATTACCACGTCTTCATTTCAAATGAAATTATGCTGTTTGTGCACACGAGCTCGTAGAGGCTTCCATTTGCATAGGCCTTTCCGCGCCGCGACCGGCGCCCATTTTTCACCGAAGCCGCCAACACCCCCCACCACCCGCCCCCGTTTCACTCAACAGTCTGCATATTCTACCAAAACTCCATCGCCAGCTCCCCCCTCCCCCAGATTTACACCAGAACCCTATCCGGCGCCGGCGTTCTCAACCCGGCCGTGTGCCCGCTCTTCGGTGTCAACCCTACATGCGCTGCCGTTCCCAACACGCGGCTGCCCGCGCCTTGTTGTCTTCGTTTCTCGCCAGCCGCCCTCGACCATATCGATCCTGTACCCCTCGCCTCTCCTGCCGGGTTTGCACAGAAACCTGTCAGTTACTGCTCTCCATTGAGGTGAGGCATATTTTCTCGTGATCCCTCTTCCTATTTGGTTCTGTATGTTCCCAAATTGGCTATAAAATAACGGAGAGCGTATATATGTTCATTATCTACCTTCCTAACTTGTACATATAAGCTGTATTTGTTCCAATTAGTTAATGTCGATTTACAGATCGTGGGCGCACGAGTCACACAAAATGAACAAATTAGCCGTACATTTTACAAATTATTACATGACATGTCTAGACAGCTTGCTACCAAGTTGTTAGTGTTATGCTTATCCCCCTTTTCTGAATTTCGCATTTGTTCTCTGTAGATGCCGAGTAGCAGCGACATCACTCATGCTTCAGGCGATGTATCTTCATCTGAGTCTGACAACCCTAGGTCTCCAGCAGATGATCAGGGAACAAGTAATCTGGAACGGGATAGAGCTGCTGAAATCACTCTTCCGGTCAGGACACGGAAGAACACTCCAAGAAAGCCCACACACCAGCCTAAAGGTGTATATGAAGTAACCAACATTGATTTAAAGTCTTGGGCTACAACTAAACCAGATAAAGCACGCACGAGGTTCAGGAGTGTGTGTGGATTTGTTGGCAAGGTAAGGCTCAACATTAATCTGCCGGGGTTTCGGAAGGCTGACACAGAAACACGGCACATGATAGTTCGGGAGATCATGGAACACTTGAATGTACTAGAGCAGTGGAGAATGCAGGTGGAACACACTGCACTGAAGAAGGCCAGGGATGCTTGGAGAAACTAGAAGCACGTGTTGTACAAGAAGTACTTCAGTGAAGGCAAGGACCCAATCCCCGCATACCCCCAAATTACAAAGGCAGATTGGGCAGAATTCAAAAGGGTCAGGGCAACTACAGAGTTTACCAAGAAGAGTGCCAAGCAATCAGAACTTCAGAAGAGGAACACACACCCCCACCATATGGGTGTGGCAGAATACTACGTCATGAAACTGATATGGGACCAGGAGGACAAAGAAGCAGTAGCTGCGGGTGGAAAACCGGCCTTTAGTGAAATCAGGGGCGAGCGCGCTAGAGATTACTTGCGGGCACGTGCAAGGAGGCGTGATGACGGTTCTTATTACTTTGAAAACTCACATGACAAAGAACTGTATCGCGTGATGTTAAAGGCTTCCACCAGCAACCTTGGAAGGTTCTACAGGAACTCAGGGCCATGTGACATTCTGTCCGATGCTCTGGCAACAAAAGAACCCCTGGCCGTGCAAGGGGTATAGGTGTCAATGTCCCGCACAAGAGAGCTGATACGTCCATTTTGCATCACGTTTTGCTACTATTATTTATAGTGTTTTTAATCAATATAACACTTTGTGGAGCAATTCTAATGCCTTTTCTCTCTTAATATGAAAGATTTACACAAGGAGGGAGATTGCCGGCAGCTGGAATTCTGGACCTGAAAAAGCTATGTCAGAGATACCTATTCTGCACATCTCCAAATGAGTTGAAATTTTATGAAGATTTATTTTGGAATAAATAAAAAATACTAGAAGCAAGAAGTACCAGAGGGGGCCACCCAGGTGCCCACGAGGCACCAGGGCGCGCCACCCCCCCCCCCATTTTCTGGTGTATAAGTCCATTTTCCCTAGAAAAAATATAGAGAAGACTTTCGGGATGGTGCGCCGCCGTCTCGAGGCGGAACTTGGGCAGGAGCACTTTTGCTCTCCGGTGGAGAGATTCTGCCGGGGATACTTCCCTCTGGGAGGGGGAAATCATCGCCATCGACATCACCAGCGATCCTCTCATCGTGGGAGGACTAATCTTCATCAACATCTTCACCAGCACCATCTCATCTCAAACCCTAGTTCATCTCTTGTATTCAATCTTTGTCTCAAAACCTCAGATTGGTACCTGTGGGTTGCTAGTAGTGTTGATTACACCTTGTAGGTGATGCTAGTTGGTTTATTTGGTGGAAGATTATATGTTCAGATCTATTATGCTATTCAACACCTCTCTGATCTTGGACATGAATATGATTTGTGAGTAGTTACTTTTGTTCTTGAGGACATGGGAGAAGTCTTGTCATAAGTAGTCATGTGAATTTGGTATTCGTTCGATATTTTGATGATATGTATGTTGTTGATTCCCTTAGTGGTGTCGTATGAACGTCGACTACATGACACTTCACCATCTTTGGGCCTAAGGGAATGCATTGTGGAGTAGTAATTAGATGATGGGTTGCTAGAGTGACAGAAGCTTAAACCCTAGTTTATGCGCCATTCCGTAAGGGGCTGATTTGGATCCATATGTTTAATGCTATGGTTAGAGTTATCTTAATTCTTCTTTCGTAGTTGCGGATGCTTGCGAGAGGGGGTAATCATAAGTGGGAGGCTTGTTCAAGTAAGAACAGCACCCAAGCACCGGTCCACCCACATATCAAATTATCAAAGTAGCGAACGCGAATCAAACAAACATGATGAAAGTGACTAGATGAAATTCCCATGTGTCCTCGAGAACGCTTTACTTACTATAAGAGATCGTTCCGGCTTGTCCTTTGCTATAAAAAGGATTGGGCCACCTTGCTGCACTCTTTGTTACTATTGCTACTTGTCACTTGTTACAAATTATCTTGCTATCAAACTACTCATTACCGATAATTTCAGTGCTTGCAGAAAATACCTTGCTGAAAACCGCTTGTCATTTCCTTCTGCTCCTCGTTGGGTTCGACACTCTTACTTATCAAAAGGACTACGATTGATCCCCTATACTTGTGGGTCATCAAGACTCTTTTCTGGCGCCGTTGCCGGGGAGTGAAGCACCTTTGGTGAGTGGAATTTGGTAAGGAAATATTTATATTACGTGCTGAAATTTACTGTCACTTGTCACTATGGAAAGTAATCCTTTGAGGGGTTTGTTCGGGGTATCTTCACCTCGACCGGAAACACAAATAGTTGCTCCTCAACATACTGCACCTACTGAAAATATTTATTATGGGATCCCTCCGGGCATGATAGAGAAACTGCTAGCTAATCCTTATGCAGGAGATGGAACGGTACATCCTGATATGCATTTGATCTATGTGGATGAAATTTGTGGATTGTTTAAGCTTGCAGGTTTATCTGGAGATGGAGTTAAGAAGAAAGTATTCCCTTTATCTTTGTAGGGAAAGGCATTAATGTGGTATGGGCTATGTGATGATACTGATACATGGGACTGGAACCGATTGAAATTGGAATTCCATCAAAAAATTTATCCTATGCATTTGGTTCATCGTGATCGGAATTATATATATAATTTTTGGCCTCGTGAAGGAGAAAGCATCGCTCAAGCTTGGGGGAGGCTTAAGTACATGATGTACACATGCCCCAATCATTAGCTCTCAAAAGAAATTATCTTACAGAATTTTTATGCTCGGCTTTCTCATGATAATCAAACTACGCTCGATTCTTCTTCGACTGGCTCCTTTATGAAGAAAACTATTGAATTCAGATGGGATCTTCTGGAAAGAATTAAATGCAACTCTGAAGATTGGGAACTCGACAAAGGTAATGAGTCAGGTATAATACTTGAGTTTGATTGTGTTAAATCTTTTATGGCCACCGATGCTTTTCATAAGTTTAGCACTAAATATGGACTTGACTCTGAGATAGTAGCTTCCTTTTGTGAATCATTTGCTACTCATGTTGATCTCCCTAAGGAGAAGTGGTTTAAATATCATCCCCCTGTTAAAGAAAAGATTGAGGAACCCATTAGTGTTAAAGAAGAAACAATTGTTTACCATGTTGATCCAGTTGTGCCTAATGCTTATATTGAGAAACCACCTTTTCCTGTTAGGATTAAGGAACATGCTAAAGCTTCAACTGTGGTTAACAAAAGTAATATTAGAGCACCTAGACCCTCTGAACAAATTAAAGTTGAACCTGATATTGCTATGGTTAAAGATCTCTTAGTCGATAAAATAGATGGGCATGTTATTTACTTTTGTGAGGAGGCTGCTAGAATTGCTAAACCTGTTAGAAATGAACGAGATATGTTAGACAAGAACAAGCCCGTAGTTGGCATGCCAGTTATTTCTGTTAAGATTGGAGATCATTGCTATCATGGTTTGTGTGATATGGGTGCTAGTGTGAGTGCTATTCCATTTTCTTTATATCAAGAAGTAATGCATGAAATTGCACCCGTTCAGATTGAAGATATTGATGTTACTATTAAGCTTGCGAATAGGGATACTATTACACCGCTTGGGATTGTTAGAGATGTTGAAGTCTTGTGTGGTAAAATCAAATACCCTACTGTTTTCTTAGTACTTGGTTCACACCAAGATAATTTTTGTCCCATTATATTTGGTAGACCTTTCTTGAATACCGTTAATGCTGAAATTGATTGTGTTAAAGAAAAGGTTCGAGTTAAGTTTGGTGATATATCTCATGAGTTTAATTTCTCCAAGTTTCGTAGACAGCCTCATGATAAAGAATTACCTAGTAAAGATGAAATTATTGGTCTTGCTTCTATTGCCGTACCTCCTACTGATCCGTTAGAACAATATTTGCTAGACCATGAAAACGATATGCATATGAATGAAAGAAATGAAATAGATAAGATGTTCTTTGATCAACCACCTATCCTTAAACATAATTTGCCTGTTGAAACTCTTGCAGGCCCTCCTCCACCTAAGGGTGATCCTGTATTTGAATTGAAGCAATTGCCTGATACATTGAAATATGCTTATCTTGATGAAAAGAAGATATATCATGTTATTATTAGTGCTAACCTTTCAGCGCTTGAAGAAAAGGGATTACTAAAAACTCTGAGGAAGCACCGTGCTGCTATTGGATATACTCTTGATGATCTTAAGGGCATTAGTCCCACTCTATGTCAGCACAAAATTAATATGGAGCCTGATGCTAAACCAGTTGTCGACCACCAACGACGATTAAATCCTAAGATGAAAGAGGTGGTAAGAACCGAAATATTAAAACTTCTGGAAGCAGGTATAATCTATCCCATAGCTGATAGTAGATGGGTAAGTCCCATTCATTGTGTCCCTAAGAAAGGAGGTATTACCGTTGTTCCTAATGATAAAAATGAACTCATTCCACAAAGAATTGTAACTGGTTATAGGATGGTAATTGATTTTCGGAAATTAAACAAAGCTACTAGAAAAGATCATTACCCCTTACCTTTTATTGATCAAATGTTAGAAAGACTGTCCAAGCATACACACTTTTGCTTCCTAGATGGTTATTCTGGTTTTTCTCAAATACCTGTATCACAACCTGATCAAGAGAAAACCACCTTTACTTGTCCTTTTGGAACTTATGCTTATAGACGTATGCCTTTTGGTTTATGTAATGCACCTGCTATCTTTCAAAGATGTATGACTGCAATATTCTCTGACTTTTGTGAAAAGATTGTTGAGGTATTCATGGATGATTTCTCCATTTACGGAACTTCTTTTGATGATTGCTTTAGCAACCTTGATCGAGTTCTGTAGAGTTGTGAAGAAACTAATCTTGTCTTGAATTGGGAGAAGTGCCTCTTTATGGTGAATGATGGCATTGTCTTGGGGCATAAAATTTCTGAAAGAGGTATTGAAGTTGATAAAGCTAAGGTTGATGCTATTGAGAAAATGCCATGTCCTAAAGATATTAAAGGTATAAGAAGTTTCCTAGGACATGATGGTTTCTATAGGAGATTTATTAAAGACTTCTATAAAATTTCTAGGCCTCTTACCAATCTTTTGCAAAAATATGTTCTATTTGTTTTTGATGATGATTGTCTAGAAGCCTTTGAAACACTTAAGAAAGTCTTAACCACTGCACCTATTGTCCAACCACCTGATTGGAACTTGCCTTTTGAAATTATGTGTGATGCTAGTGATTATGCTGTTGGTGCTGTTCTAGGATAGAGAGTTGATAAGAAATTAAATGTTATCCATTATGCTAGTAAAACTCTAGACAGTGCCCAAAGAAATTATGCCACTACTGAAAAAGAATTTCTAGCAGTTGTGTTTGCATGTGATAAATTCAGATCTTACATAGTTGATTCTAAAGTAACTGTTCACACTGATCATGCTGCTATTAAATATCTCATGGAAAAGAAAGATGCTAAACCTTGACTCATTAGGTGGGTTTTATTGCTACAAGAATTTGACTTGCATATTACCGATAGGAAGGGAGCTGAGAATCCCGTAGAAGATAATTTGTCTATAATGGAAAATGTTCTTGATGACCCACTACCCATTAATGATAATTTTCCTGATGAACAATTAGCTATCATAAATGCTTCTTGTAATACTCCTTGGTATGCAGACTATTCTAATTACATTGTTGCTAAATTTATACCACCTAGTTTCACATACCAACAAAAGAAAAAGTTCTTCTATGATTTAAGACATTACTTTTGGGATGACCCACATCTTTATAAAGAAGGAGTAGATGGTATTATTAGACATTGTATACCTGAGCATGAACAGGAACAAATCCTACGGAAGTGTCATTCCAAGGCTTACGGAGGACACCATGCGGGAGACAGAACTGCACATAAGGTATTGCAATCTGGTTTTTATTGTCCTACTCTTTTCAATGATGCTCGTAAGTTTGTCTTATCTTGTGATGAATGTCAAAGAATTGGTAATGTTGGTAGACGTCAGGAAATGCCTATGAATTATTCACTTGCTGTTGAACCATTTGATGTTTGGGGATTTGATTATATGGGACCTTTTCCTAAATCCAATGGGTATACACATATTTTAGTTGCTGTTGATTACGTTACTAAGTGGGTAGAAGCTATTCCAACTAGTAGTGCTGATCATAATACTTCTATTAAAATGCTTAAAGAAGTTATTTTCCCGAGGTTTGGAGTCCCTAGATATTTAATGACTGATGGTGGTTCACATTTTATTCATGGTGCATTCCGTAAATTGCTTGCTAAATATGATGTCAACCATAGAATTGCATCTCCCTATCACCCTCAAACTAGTGGTCAAGTAGAATTGAGTAATAGAGAAATAAAATTAATTTTGCAAAAAACCGTCAATAGATCTAGAAAGAATTGGCCTAAGAAACTTGACAATGCATTATGGGCTTATAGAACTGCTTATAAAAATCCTATGGGTATGTCTCCTTGTAAAATGGTTTATGGAAAAGCATGTCATTTACCTCTTGAGTTAGAACATAAAGCATATTGGGCAATTAAGGAACTAAATTATGATTTTAAACTTGCCGGTGAAAAGAGGTTATTTGATATTAGCTCATTAGATGAATGGAGAACCCAAGCTTATGAAAATGCCAAATTGTTTAAAGAGAAAGTTAAAAGATGGCATGATAGAAGAATTCAAAAACAGTAATTTAAAGAAGGTGAGCAAGTTCTATTGTACAATTCTCGTTTGAGATTCTTTGCAGGAAAACTTCTCTCTAAATGGGAAGGACCATATATCATCGAAGAAGTTTATCGCTCCGGAGCCATCAAAATAAACAACTCCGAAGGCACTAATCGGAGAGTGGTGAATGGGCAAAGAATCAAGCACTATATTTCAGGTACCCCCATTAATGTTGAAACTAATATTATTGAAACAATTACACCGGAAGAATACATAAGAGAGACCTTCCGGAACACTCTAGAACCCTGAAAAGAAAGAGGTATGTGATAGGGTAATTAACCAACTCCAAAAATTCCATAAAAATATTTTCTGTCAGTTTTGGAATATTAGAAAAAAATACAAAAATAAGAAACAGCCAAGGGGACCCACCTGGTGCCCACGAGGCACCAGGGCGCGCCACCCCCCCCCAGGCGCGCCCTAGTGGCTCGTGGGCCCCACGTGAGCCTTCCCGACTCCGTTTTCTTCTGGATTACTTGTTTTTCAAGATAAAAAATCTTTATATATACTCCCAGATGTTTTGACCACCGTATCGCAGAAATCTCCTCTGTTCTTCTTTTGTGCTATTTTTCTGACAGATCTAGATCGCCATGGCTCCCCAAAAGCTCTGTGCCAAGCACCGCATTGTGCAACCATCGCCGGGCAAATGCCTCTACAGCGAGGTTTACTACGAGTTGTCGTCGGGAGAAGAAGACAATGGCAAGGAGGACAAGGTCGAGGAAGTTGCAGGAGCCCAGGCTCCGGGAGAAGGGAAAGCGGTTCCCATGGAGGAGACCGTAGAGAAGGGAGATATACTTCAACCCTTATATGATCATCTCTCCCCATCCGTAATTGAAGCCTTAAGAGTCTTTGAAATATTTTCTGTTCAGAATACATCTCTCACTCGTGAAGTTATTTTGCTGGAAGAGCAAAACATCGCCCTCCGGAGCATCAACCGTAGATAGATGTACCTGCTACAGCTGAAGGACAAGCTTGCCACTTCATCATCACCACCATCACCGAAGAAGGAAACTTGATCACATGGGTATGGGCACTCCCCTTGGCTTGTGACAAGCTTGGGGGAGGTGCCCCGGTATCGTATCACCATCACTTTTATTATCTTTACCTATTTTTAGTTCGATCCTTAGTTATTTCGTGATCTAGTTGAATAAAAGTTTAGTACGATCTATTTTCGAGTGTTAGCTTCGTGATCTATCTATCTATGTAATCGAGTTGAGAGTTATATAATAAAGAGTAGTTTGAGTTTTTGCTTCTTTACTTTCATGTTCCAATCCTAGCAATGAAAATAATGAAAAAGATCATATGTTAATCTTATGGAAAATTTATTGGAAGTTAACAAGCGTAGCATTAGTCAATGATGCAATTCATGAAAAAGTTAATAAGGGAAGAGAAGATTCACATGCAAATATACTATCTTGGGCATCTTTTACGATTGTGAGCCACCATTAAGTATTTTATGCCAAATTGTTGACGTTGGACAAGGAAGACAACGTAATGAATTATGTTTGTTCATATTCACATAGAAGTTATATTGTTATATATCCTCCAACATGTGGTGCTTGCCCAATATCTTTGCTAGCCAAAAATCCGCACCAAGTAGAGATACTACTTGTGCATCCAAAACCCTTAAACCCAGTTTCATGTCATGAGAGTCCACTATATCTACCTATGGATTGAATAAGATCCTTCAAGTAAGTTGTCATCAGTGCAAAAAGCAATAAAAATTGCCTCTAAATATGTCTAAACTTTTATTGTAATGGAAATAAGCTTTGTATGAACTTGTGATGGCAAATAAATAAAAGCAACAGACTGCATAATAAAGGTTGCTATCACAAGGGGCAATATAAAGTGACGTTCCTTTGCATTAAGAGCTCTTGCATCCAACAACAAAAAGCGCATGACAACCTCTGCTTCCCTCTGCGAAGGGCCTATCCTTTACTTTTATGTATTTACTTTTTATGCAAGAGTCAATAGTGTTCTCCTCTACTTCCTTTTTATTTTTCTCTTTTGTAAGCATCATGTGGTGGGGAAAGATCTAGGCATATATATCCAGTTGGATATGAGTGATCATGAGTTATTATTGTTGACATCACCCTTGAGGTGAACAAGTTGGGAGGCGAACTCACAAGTCCCTATCTTTCTATGTGTCTGGCTGAAACTTTTTGCTCCATATATATGTCGTGAGTATTAGCAATCATAAAAGACTAAATGATGGTTGAGTATGTGGACTTGCTAAATAGCTCTTACATGAGTCTCTTCCTGAAAATATGATGAATTGCAATTGCATTGTTGACTGAGAACATAGTTTGTTAGTTTTCAAGAAAGTTTATGCTTTATACTCCATTGTTGTGATGAATTGTTACTTGCTCATGAGAAGCTTTATGATAATAAATATTGCTGTTATAATAATGATCATGATGCTACTATGTCCGTATTTTGTTTTTATCGACACCTCTCTGTCTCTAAACATGTGGACATGATTATCGATATCGGCTTTCGCTTGGGGACAAGCGAGGTCTAAGCTTGGGGGAGTTGATACGTCCATTTTGCATCATGTTTTGCTATTGTTATTTATAGTGTTTTTAGTCAATATAACACTTTGTGGAGCAATTCAATTGCCTTTTCTCTCTTAATATGCAAGATTTACACAAGGAGGGAGATTGCCGGCAGCTGGAATTCTGGACTTGAAAAAGCTATGTCAGAGATACCTATTCTGCACATCTCCAAATGAGCTGAAATTTTACGGAGATTTATTTTGGAATAAATAAAAAATATTGGAAGCAAGAAGTACCAGAGGGGGCCACCCAGGTGCCCACGAGGCACCAGGGCGCGCCACCCCCCCCCCCCCAGGCGCGCAGTGGTACCTAGTGGGGCCCCTGGCCAGCCTCTGGCCCCCATTTTCTGGTATATAAGTCCATTTGCCCTAGAAAAAATATAGAGAAGACTTTCGGGATGGTGCGCCGCCATCTCGAGGCGGAACTTGGGCAGGAGCACTTTTGCACTCCGGCGGAGAGATTCTGCCAGGGATACTTCCTTCCGGGAGGGTGAAATCGTCGCCATCGACATCACCAGCGATCCTCTCATCGTGGGAGGACTAATCTTCATCAACATCTTCACCAGCACCATCTCATCTCAAACCCTAGTTCATCTCTTGTATTCAATCTTTGTCTCAAAACCTCAGATTGGTACCTGTGGGTTGCTAGTAGTGTTGATTACACCTTGTAGTTGATACTAGTTGGTTTATTTGGTGGAAGATTATATGTTCAGATCTATTATGCTATTCAACACCTCTCTGATCTTGGACATGAATATGATTTGTGAGTAGTTACTTTTGTTCTTGAGGACATGGGAGAAGTCTTGTCATAAGTAGTCATGTGAATTTGGTATTCGTTCGATATTTCGATGATATGTATGTTGTTGATTCCCTTAGTGGTGTCGTGTGAACGTCGACTACATGACACTTCACCATCTTTGGGCCTAAGGGAATGCATTGTGGAGTAGTAATTAGATGATGGGTTGCTAGAGTGACAGAAGCTTAAACCCTAGTTTATGCGCCATTTCGTAAGGGGCTGATTTGGATCCATATGTTTAATGCTATGGTTAGAGTTATCTTAATTCTTCTTTCGTAGTTGCAGATGTTTGCGAGAGGGGGTAATCATAAGTGGGAGGCTTGTTCAAGTAAGAACGGCACCCAAGCACCGGTCCACCCACATATCAAATTATCAAAGTAGCGAACGCGAATCAAATAAACATGATGAAAGTGACTAGATGAAATTCCCATGTCTCCTCGAGAACGCTTTACTTACTATAAGAGATCGTTCCGGCTTTTCCTTTGATATAAAAAGGATTGGGCCACCTTGCTGCACTCTTTGTTACTATTGCTACTTGTCACTTGTTACAAATTATCTTGCTATCAAACTACTCGTTACCGATAATTTCAGTGCTTGCAGAAAATACCTTGCTAAAAACCGCTTGTCATTTCCTTCTGCTCCTCGTTGGGTTCGACACTCTTACTTATCGAAAGGACTACGATTGATCCCCTATACTTGTGGGTCATCAAGAGCTTTCACACTCAGCAAAGAAGAGAGGCTCGCCATGAAAAAAGCGAGGAGTGAACAGAAGAAGGAAGAATTGTATGAAAGGTTGAGGATGGACATGTATCCGAAAGTTCGAATGGAAATTTAGGAGTCAATGATGATGCAGAAGACACTAACACTGAGAGATAGCCAGCAGACGGGAGGGGAGGCGGGCATGGATGATGCTGCTTATTGCGTGACAACACCGCACTAGAGTAGCTGTGCATCAGCTGACCCCAGCGACACTGAGACTGCAGCTGCGCATGATGATGCTATATCTGATCTATCTGGAATGAAAGACAAACTTAGGGGCGTGCTGACACATTATGAAGGTACGATAAAATGTGCAACCTCCTAGGTTTTGTCCCCCCACTCAGAAGGGGGCCTCTTGTTGGACAATGTGCCATTGAAGCCGGGCTGTGTGAAGTTCTACATGACTGAAGTAAAGCCTGGATTCAATAAATTTGCCCTGAAGAATGTCCTAGGGGACTTTGATGAGGAGAGGACCTTGCGAGAAACACTGTTAAATCATATCCAATGGACACGAAAGGAAATAGACGTCATAGATGAGATCCTTCAAGCCCCGCCAAGAGCAATCAATGTCGCCCTTCAATCGGCGACTCTCTCGTTGCCACAGCAGCTCTCGCGTGCTTCCCCCGAGGAACCTAATACTTGTTATCCGACGGCTGATGCATCAACCTGTGATCAGCCCGCCCGACGTCGTGCCGTACAGGCCATGTCATCGTTCGCCCCTGAGCAGCCAGTGGCAAGGCCTACAACTGCTGAAGACGCACCACCGGTTCAGATGCCGGCCACTAAAGCAGCAGGGGGAGACACAGAGGCATCGCATGCTCAACAGACCAACCCGGTGGAATGGACTACTAAGCAGTCAGAAGGTCCGGAACCGCCTACTCATCAGTCCATCGGTTCGCAGGCGCGTGATCAGCATACCGATGTGTCGGCACTGCCTACTCAGCAAACCAACACGTTAGCATAGCCTCCTCGGCACACCGACGTGTTGGCACCACCTGCGCAGAAGCCCGACATAGCTTCACCGCCTGGTCAGCAGTCCGACGCCTTTGCTCCTATAGCTCAGCAGTCCGTCACAGCAGCATCGCCAGCTCAGCAGTCCGGCGTAGCTAAACCATCTGCTCAGCAGCCCGTCGTATCTTCACTGCCTACTCAGTAGTCCGTCTATCAACGATCCAGACCTTGCACCAGAAGTGCTTCAAGTACCAAGAGGAAAGCTGTGATGGCCTGACATAATAGGGATGATAGACTACTCATATCAATAAGGAATTCCTTCTTTTCCGGGAGCCCATTCGGAAAGAACTCCAAAGTTAAGCGTGCTCAGCTTGGAGTAATTTCAGGATGGGTGACCGTCCGGGAAGTTGGTCCCGGGTGCGCACGAGTGAGGACAAAGTGCGCAGGAAAGACTAGTATTGATCTGTGGGGCCAGTCTAGATCCTGCCAGGAGTAACGACCACCGGCGGGGGTGTCCGGGGCGTTACAAGTTGGTATCAGAGCCGACCCTCGCGGTTACATGGATGTTTGTGGACAAGTGCACGGTCATGTTGTTCATGACGTTTGTGACCCGTCGTGGCACACGGCATGGCACATGTACCGGACTGGATGCATAGACGTATGTGCCAAGAGGGAACATTCATGTGGCCCGACGAGGACGTCGGTTCTTCTGAGTGGGGGTGTATGTGATGGCCTGACATAATAGGGATGATAGACTACATATATCAATAAGGAATTCCTTCTTTTCCGGGAGCCCATTCGGAAAGAACTCCAAATTTAAGCGTGCTCAGCTTGGAGTAATTTCAGGATGGGTGACCGTCCGGGAAGTTGGTCCCGGGTGCGCACGAGTGAGGACAAAGTGCGCAGGAAAGACTAGTATTGATCTGTGGGGCCAGTCTAGATCCCGCCAGGTGTAACGACCACCGGCGGGTGTGTTCGGGGCATTACAAAAGCGACCATGATCGCACCCACGAGGAAGCGGCCCCCGAGACCGAGGAAGAATGCGAATGATAGCCTCTTACTAAAACCACTCATCGCCCAGAACCAAATTACCAGCAAGTTGTTCGAATCGGAGAGTTATACTGGTTCTGACAGATTGCCCGATGAAGAAGTCGAAAGGATACTTGCTAAAAATAAAGCAAACGTACTTGTAGCATGCAAGTACGTCCATGGCCAGCCATTTCGTGTTGACGAATACTTAGAGGAGTGCGGTTCCAGTTGCCGCAAGTTACATAAATATTGCATGAAAGAAATGTCAGAAGGTCATAAGGTTCTGTTAGTCCACTACGACAGTGATCATTTTGGTCACGATCAAGGATCCATCAGTGTGGAATTCGAGGACTTTCATCTCTTCTTCAACTTCAATGTGCTCGATATGACTCTTGTTAAATGCTTGATGTTGTAAGTACTTCACCAACTCTGATCAACTTCTCCATACAAGGCTGTAATCGAAAAAAAGCTAACTATATTGTATTCCTCTCAGGGGATTGATCACGCAAAGAAAAATGGAGCGAGTGTATTTCATAGATCCTCACATAGCAAATGGCATATTATTACGTGGTGGCACAGATAATCGGGAGTGGGCCATTGGCAAGATCGTCAGTATCTTGTGTCGCACGCCCCATCCAGAACTCTTTCTCTGGCCATATCATGAAGGGTAAGTCAAATAAACAACCACACATACATTGACCGTCTTTCACATTTCATCATAGTTTGTAAGTCCATGGTTTTCTTAATCTTTAGCATTCACTGGATCTTGGTAGTCATTGCTCCAAACCAGAACATAGTTTACTACCTGGATTCTCTCAGAGATTCAATAAAGCCTCGGGATCTGACGCATCTTCAGCAATTCATGGATAGGTATTGAATTCTATGATGTTAAAATTTGCATTCATATCTGGTTCAAGAACTGAGTATGTGGAAATTCATCTTCATTTGCAGTGTGTTGGCATCGTGCATAACTAAACGAGGGAACCAGTTCAAGAGTGCACTACCTCTGCAGCACGAGATCGTTTATCCGGTAAGACACCGAAATCCGTTATTTTCGGAAAATGTATCCAAAAGTTTGCAAATACCTTTTATTATGCTAGTCTAATGTTCAAGTTTCTAAATAAACCCCTTTCTATTTGTCTCCAAAGAAAAAATAACATCTTACACCGGTTAGCTTGTTCCTAACAGGGCAAATACATGACTAATTCTGTACAAAAAATTTCAGTGTCCTCAGCAACAACCAGGGACCAACCTTTATGGATACTATGTCTGCAGACACATGATCTCCATCTTCAAATCTACTGATTGCTGTAACGATGCACGCAATTTAGCACGAGTAAGTCTGTATCTTAATTAATATCTTCTACTCCACTCGTATGGCACATTCTGATCTAAAAATCCCGCAGCTCATCTTTGAACCGATGACCCCTGAACCGCTCCCCGCTGATGAATTGATGGAGGTTAGGAGATTTATTAGCAACTTCTTCCTGAATCACTACATCAATCCCACTGGTGATAATGAAGATTTCAGCATGGTTGTTCCTGAAACAATGAGTAAACATTCAACACGAGTTAGCCGCTAAACATATACGCATGGATGCATTGTTTTCCGTGTGATGAGGTCTTCGTATTTCGTACACTATGATTATGTACTGCATTTGTCAATAAATCAGTGGAATTTAGCTAGCATTTGTTCAATTGCATATTGTTGCGAATTCTGATGAATGTTCGTCCTGTGGACACTATTTGTTTAATTGCATATTGTGGCGAATTTGCTTTTTGCAGGGAAATTCAAAGGCACTATTTTTCTTTAGCCTGGCCATTGATGCGCACACAGTTCGATTAAATGAGGGTGTGCGATCCAGAATGGAAAGCACACGTCACTCATAGTGCAACCATCGGTGATACACAACAAATCGCATACGATTTGCAGCACTTCTATGTGTGCGTAGGGGCTCCTGAACCGTTGGTGATAACACATTATCACACACGAGAGCTTCGAGGAAACCGTTCCCAATGCAAAATACAATCCCACTCGTAAATTGTTTAGGAAACGTGTGCGATGATGTCATGCATGGCAGATGATTGCCATATAATACTTGTGTGCGATGGGCCAAATATCGCGCACAATTTCTATGATGGCCCGTGTGCCTTAGGTACTATTTCGCAAACGGTCCAATGTGAAACACCGTTTGGTTTCCCTGCTCAATTAGAAACGTTTGACTCCTGCGAAACATGGGCGATATGTTCGTGCATCGCATACGATTATATTTGGGGACGCGTCTGCATCAGCGCTCCCTATCGCCGACGGTTTTTGGGTCATGTGGGAAGGACCCCCCTATCGCACACACAGGCAAGGCGACGGTTTAAAACTTCATCGCGGAAAGGGGTTAAAAACCGTTTGTATAGCAGCTCGATGTACCAGTGCTTCTTCACAGCCATCGATTGACACGTGCCGATGTGCTTGAACAACCCCAGTGGGGATAGCACCCGATGAAATTCTCGCACAACAAGACGAAAGCAGACAGGTAAACCACCGCATTAGGCGGAAGGTGGTGGAGTTGCGCCCTGAAAAAATCAAAAAAAAGCTCAGAAAAAGGGGTGCGGAGGCATCTAGAAACCTTGTTTGACATGCGTGACGAGGAGGACTCACTCGTTGGCGTGCGGCGCAGGCTCCACCTCATCCACCTCGGGCAACCTCCAGCCGCCCGTCGGAATCAGCCCCTCGGCCTCCAGCTCTTTCAACCGCTCCTCCGTCACCCGCGACGGGATCCAGTCTCCCTGGATGCGGGCCGTCGGCGGGCCGCCGCTGGATGACGCGCCCTTCCCCGCCTTCTTCGCCTTCTCGAGCCTGGCCATGGAGTCCTTCCCCATGGTCTCGAGTGCTCGGGTACGCAGAGTGGGGGGGTGGAGAAGAGAAGCGGAGAGAGCGAGGAGAAAAGGGGATCTGGGAAATTACCCTAGCTCGCGTGAATTTTATACCGCAGATAAAATCACTTCGTGGAATCGTAGTCGCAGATCTCTGGATCGGACGGCATCCACGGCAATCACGCGCACATGAATTACGGGCACATGGCAACTTTTGGGGCGGAGATCAAGGCGTCGTGCCCCACTTCCCCCACTAGCCGCGGCGCAACCGCTTCCGCGCGCGCACGCATGATTTCGAATCCCGGAATTTCAGCCGCAAATCAATCCGATTGATTCTCTCTATTCCTTTCCTAAAGGACACTCGTCGGTCTGACCGACCGCCCTCCGCGGGTCATCGTGCACTCGGACACGTAAAACACCCGACTGAAGTCACCTTCAGGATTGCTACGGGATGAGCTCGACGCCCCTCCGCGGGTTGACTTGGCCCTTCTTCTAGGCTCCAAGGCGCGGGTCTCATGAATTTGGACTCGGAGATGGCCTGCACTAGCGTTCCCTCAGGATAATGAGTGGCGTCTCTCCGGAGAATCAGTCCACGCGTCGGTGTCGTCACTCGAGTTACATGGCATGTCCTCAATTGGACCTCTAGTCTATCTCTCCCGAGAGACACAGGAATGCCACCAAATTTTACCCGGCAATCACCACGATCCGATCAGTCGGAAATCCTTTTAGTCCAGAATCTGCTGCGGTCTCGTTCAGGCAACGATAGGTTAACACTTGACAGCAGGCCTGGAGTGCCCCTGGAGCACTCAGGCCGGAACAAGAGTTCATCCTATTCGTCGCACGATACCTCAACCGATTCGGGGGCTAATGATGGGGTCACCTACTAAGGGTAGGGTCATAGACCTGACATCTAGGGCCTACCTAAGGTCCCACAACGTCATTGGTGGGTCCCCGGACCACGGGCCCATTCGGATGCGCAGCCTTAATTATCCACTCGGATGCATCAACGACACTCGGACGCCTCCCACCAGTCGGCCAGCCCAGAACCACTCGGACACGAGAAGGCGTATAGGCGACGTGGGAGCCGCAACGGTCGAGTAGCTTTATGTTGATATTTAAGTGTAGTTATGACTGCCATTACCAGTAAATGCCGTAGTTATGCTCATTCATTCCCCTTGCGACGTGGCATTGATGGGCCGAGGCGCACTCTATATAAGCCTCCCCTCAGCTCCATGGTAAGGGTTCAACACTCACTCACTGTTATCTTATACCCGAAGAGAAAACATAAGCCCCTGGGCACGACACATAGGGTTGTTACCTCTCCGAGAGGGGCCCGAACTCACAAAATCCAAGTGATACACTTGCGTCGTAGCTAGGCTCTGCCCTCCATTCGTACCCCTGGTACTCATTGTCAGGTTCGTTGCCTCGACACCACCCAAGGCCAAAGTCCGGCTGTAAGCAGGCCGGCATTCCCAAGCCTAGACACAACCTCTTCCGCTCTCTCCGCGCCTCCAGCCTTAGCACATTTCTCTCCGTCTCCACCTCCCTCTTCCCTCGCCGTCCGCCATGACCCGGCAAAAGATGATGGCCTATGCTATGCTCACGCCGGAGCGCCGCTTCCAGATCAAGGAGGAGATCCGGGCGAGGCGCCCCGCCCGCATCGTAGCCGGCCTGCCTCCGTACTCGCCGGAGCCGGAGGAGGAGGAGGAAGAGGAGCAACAGCCGGTTCGTATGGACGTGGCGGATCCATAAGAGGACGAGGCGGAGCAGCCGAAGGAGGAGCTGGTGCCGACTACAGGCTTCAGCATGGAGGATGCGGAGGCGGAGTTTGCGACCGCCCAAGCGGCCAAGATGGCGGAGCAACAGGCCATCCTGAAGTCCATCCAGGAAGAGGCCTATGTGGAGTCCAACTGCCAGTTCATCCGGCAGGAACGGGTAGCGACCGACGCGCTTTTCGCCGAACTCGACGCGGAGCAGGCAGAGAAGCCGGAGTTGCGGCTGCCGCCCATGTACCCGGAGCCGGGCACGGAGATAGTGGACATCTCAGATGAGGATTAGGGTAGTATAGGTTATTTGATCTACGTCGTGGATTTCCTCTATGGATTTAAGGTTTCAAGAATGAGGTATCCGGATGCAGAGGAGCTAATTTGAGGTGTAACCGGTCACTGCCCACGGACGGGCCCGGGCACGTCTGCGGGCATTTGAGGGCCCGGATTTGCTGTCCGTGGCTGTAGATGCTCTAAGGCAGGCAAATACTTGCAGGCCTTAGGGCATCTCCAACGCCGACCCTCAAACGGCCTGCATACGTCCGGACCACACGGTCCGAACATGTTTTGCCATCCTACGCAGGTTTGTATTGGTCCACCGAGCGGTCCGGATGCACTTTTTCGTGCAAAACCGAGACAAAGTGGGGGGGGGGGGGGGCTTTGCGGGCGTCGGGACCGCTGCTACTTGTAAACTGCGTTGGGATTTCCCTGAAGAGGAGTGGTGATGCAGCACAGTAGAGATAAGTATTTCCCTCAGTGAGAACCAAGGTATCAATTCAGTAGGAGAACCATGCAAAACCTCGTGAACAGCACCTACACACACAAAAGCAAATACTTGCACCCAACACGGGCAAGAGGGTTGTCAATCCCCTGGAACTCGTTATTTGCAAGGATTAATTCTGATAGTGATAGATAGATAAAATAAATTGCAAAATAAAATAAAGGAAATAAAATTGCAACAAGGTATTTTTAGATTTTTATATGATTTAAGTAGAACCGGGGGCATAGTTTTCACTAGAGGCTTCTCTCTTGAATGCATAGCATATGGTGGGTGAACAAATTACTGTGGGGCAATTGATAGAAAAGCGCATAGTTATGACGATATTCAAGGCAATGATCATGTATATAGGCATCACGTCCGAAACAAGTAGACCGACTCCTGCCTGCATCTACTACTATTACTCCACCCATCGACCACTATCCAGCATGCATCTAGGGTATTAAGTTAATGAAAACGGAGTAACACCTTAAGCAAGATGACATGATGTAGACAAAGCAAACCCAATCAATATGAAAAAAACCTGTCGTTTTATCCTTAATGGCAACAATACAAATGCGTGTCTTGTCCCCTACTTTGTCACTGTGATATAGAACACCGCAAGATTGAACCCATCACAAAGCACGTCTCCCATTGCAAGATAAATCAATCTAGTTGGCAAAACCAAATGGATAGATCGGAGAGAAATACAAAGCTATAACAATCATAAATAAAAGAATTCAGAAAAGACTCAAATATTTCTCATGAATAATCTGATCATAAACCCACAATTCATCGGATCCCAACAAACACACCGCAAAAGAACATTACATCGGATAGAACTCCAAGGAGATCGAGGAGAACATTGTATTGAAGATCAAAGAGAGAGAAGAAGCTATCTAGCTACTAGCTATGGACCCGTAGGTCTGTGGTAAACAACTCACACATCATCGGAGGGGCACCAAGGTTGATATAGAAGCCCTCCGTGATCGATTCCCCCTCGGGCAGAGTGCCAGAAATGTCCTCCAGATGGGATCGCGGAAGAACAGAAGCTTGCGGCAGCGGAAAAGTTATTTCGTGGGGCTCTCTATTGGTTTCCCAATATTTAAGAATTTGTAATGGTGGAATTAGGTCAAAAGGAGCCACGAAGTTTCTAGGGTCTCTTTTGTCCAGAAAAAAATCATCAAAAAGTTTCGTAGCGTTTGGACTCCGTTTGGTACTGATTTTCTAAAAAAACCAAAAAACAAGCAAAATACAGCAACTGGCACTGGGCACTTGGTTAATAGGTTAGTCCCAAAAAATGATATAAAATAGCATATAATTTCATATAAATCATCCAAGATTGATACTATAATAGTATGGAACGCTCAAAAATTATAGATACGCGGGAGACATATCATCCGCTACCACGTCCGCGTCTGACAACCCTGGCCCACCCGAAACACCCATCCGCCCTGGCTTTCTATCAGCGCTGGCGCGGCTTGCCGTGGCGCATTTATGCTGGCCCAGAGCATGCAGCAGCCGACATTGATGCCGAGCGACGCGACTGGACGTGAAGCTGCCACTGATGGACGCGACCTCTCGGGGATCGCCGCTTCAATGCGAACACCGAGTCCTGAGAAACCAACCCCGGCCGCTACACCGCATTGAGGCGGACGGACTGCCCGTTCGCCTGGCCTTGGCCGCGGCTATTTAAGTCGCGTGCCGGCAATGCACATCCACACCGAGCCCCTCCAACTCCAGCGGCGATGTCGAAGTCTTGGTTCTCCGCTCTGACAGACGGAGCTAGTGGCGGCGGTAGTTCATCGTCAGGCGGATCTTGGCGCCGCCGCCCTCGCTCTCCGAAACCCTCGACATCCACGGCGACCGGCTCCTCCGGCAAGGAGAAGATCGTCATCTCTTCCGGTGATGAGGAGGACTAGAAGCCGCAATAGCAGTCGGAGCAGCGGTCGCGCCCTCCTTGCGGAGGCGTCTCTGACGGACGAAGAGTCCTTCCGTCGGATGGAGATCATGACGGAGCGTTTGCTCCGTCAGATGGGCCCGGCGCCACCATCACCGGCGCGGGTCAAGAAGGAGCCACCGTCCCCGTCGCGCTGCCACGTCAAGCGGGAGTCGGCGTCCCCACTCCGGCGGGTCAAGGAGAACCTGCCTCCCCCCACGCAACCGCGGCGGCGTCCAGGACGAGCCACCCCCACCACCGCACGCGGCCGCGGCATCTAGATCGGACGCCGCGTCAAGGACGAGCCAGCCTCGCCCCCGCACAGCCCGTATGCCCACATCGAAGGGCCTGCCTCCCCGCCCTGCCGCAACAGCCGCCTCGTTAAGGAGGAGCTGCCGCCCGCGATCACGAAGGCGCGGGGCCGCATCCTCCACTACCTCAGAGGCGGCGGTGTCGGTGGTCCCTAGGGCTCGAGGGCCATCGTCTCCGAGGAAGAGAGCGCGGCGCGGCAGTATGTGCGGTACGACCGGCGCAACGCCGCCCGCCGCTCCGAGTTCGCCAAGATCGACGTGGCACCGGAATGGGTTCGCAACGAACCGGACCTCGCAGCCACGTGGGCCCTCGACCACTCCTTCACCACCGGGTAGACGGTCGCCAGGCGCCGCCGCCGCCTTGATGGCGAGCTTTCCAAGATCGGCGAGGAGTGGTCGCTTAGCAGGGGCAAGGCCGCCGCCAGGGCTCCGCCGGCACCATCGGAAGTGGCCAAGGCGACCCTCCGCACCGCGCGGCAGGAGGCAGAGCGGCTCCTCCGCGAGCGGCGCGGCAGGCAACCGCCGGACAAGGCTGCCGCGGCCCTCCGTCGCCCTTCCGCCGCTGGAGGGACGACGATGACAACGACAACAGCACGGACAACGACGTCGGTGCGGCAGGAGAGGGCG
Organism: Elymus sibiricus; assembly: GCA_039707655.1. Lineage (NCBI taxonomy): Eukaryota > Viridiplantae > Streptophyta > Magnoliopsida > Poales > Poaceae > Elymus > Elymus sibiricus. The sequence goes on from CM077668.1 coordinate 347,478,439, forward strand.
GCCACGCGTTATACGTGGTCGTCCAGTATAGGGTTTAGTTTTTTTTTCTTCTTCTAGTTTTTAGTTAAACGGCCGAAATATCGACCTTTTTATGGAAATTAAGGCCGAATTTTAATGAAAACCACCATGTTTGCATGAATTTCATCCGGTTAGTTCACATGTTGTTTTGAAATGTATGCGGACAGCATTGGATGGCCGGCTCCCACATCCATGTCCGCGGACTGGTCCCCCTATCCGCAGAGAGATGCGAGAGGAAATTTGCGGGTCAACATTGGAGATGCCCTTACTGGGGAGGGTTATGGAAAGGAAGGCCTTCTTCTCGAACAAAAAAATAGCCCCACTTACGGCCAAGGGAAAAATAAGAACGCCAAACCAATATTATCTAGTTTATAGCAAGTGCACCATATGTCTCGCCTGAAAGCTTTTCCTGAGTAGCTACTGGTCCGGCCCATTTTTGTTCTTATTTTTGGTTCGATGAGGTTTCGTTCGATCGAGACGCTTGATGGTGGCTGTGTTCGCTCTGGTTTTTTTTTCTTTTTTAATTTTTTTTATGATTTTCTTTTGTTTCTTCAACGGTTTTTCTTCTATTTTTTTTATTATCTTCATTTTTTTCTTTTTTATTGGTTTTATTTTTATTTGTTTTCTTTGTCTACTTTTCTTCGTACACATCACACATTTTTTTACACATGTTTAACATTTTACATATACACATTTTTTTTGCGGGATACACATTTAACCCATGCAAATAAAAAATATACACATTTAACACTTTCCAAATATATGATTAACATATTTCCATACACATTTCATATTTTTTTATATTCACATGAACATTTTTTATATACAGGTTTAACATTTTCGAAATACATGATTAAAGTTTTTGAAAACTAATTTTTTTTATGTCTACTTTTTTTTCATACGCATTCTTACGAAACATTTTTTTGTATACATCAGAAACATTTTTTCTATACACACTTAACATTTTTGAAATGCATGATCAACATTATTCAAAAATTTATGTAAAGTATCTTTTGTAATATACATATATTTAGAATATTTGTAAGTACAAACAAAAGTAAAAGAAATCAGAAACAAAAAACGTGAAAAAAAGAGAAATAACAAGGCAGTGGCCTCCCGCATGCTGGGCCGGCCCATTCACGAACTCCCTTCAGGCGAGAGCTGACTCTGTCTTACGTCAAGCGAGACATACTCGCTCCTGTATCAGAAAACTAAATGTCACTTGACTTGCCGGTGTTGATCTCGCAGTACGTGAGCGGTAGGATAGGCCGGCCCAATAGATATCTATACTAGCGTTTCTGCGAAGGTTCTGCACCGGTTCGTGGAACCTTCCACGGTATTTGACCGGTTTTGAAAAGGTTTCATGTGTTTCTTTTCTTTTTCTATGTTTTTCTTTGCGATTTTCATTGGTTATTCTTTTTGTTTCTCTCCTTTTCCAAATACATGCCAACTTTTATAAATATACATTGTACATTTTTTGTATACATCGGTACCATCTTTTTATACACGTTCATGATGAACTTTTTTTTTCAAATACATGTTTGAACTTTTTATTGAATGGATGTTAAAAAAACTCAAATACGCGTTAATTTTTTTTTGATTGGTATGCGACATTTTTTAATTACACGAACCATTTTTACATTATATTAACATTTTCTTAAAAATGACACGAAAATATTTATGAAACATGTGATATTTTTAAAAATCTTGTGTATATTATTATGGATGATACAATTTTTTTGAGACGCGTGACCATCTTTTAAATGTCACGAACACTTTTTTTGAATGCTATAAACATTTTTTGAAGTTGCATGGACAGTTCTTACATGTTTTTTTAAACGGATGGTGAACACTTTAAAAAATTTAAGTAATTTGTTTTGGAATGTATGTTATCGAATATTTTGAAAATATAAGAAAAGAATAAAAAGAAAAGAAACAAACAAACCCTATGAATAAAGAAACAAACAGGTTATTGGGCCAGCCCACTAATGTGTTCCTTGAGGCGACACAACGGTAGGAGTTGCGGCAAGCGAGCAATAGTGTTGCTTGTGGGGCTATTGCTCATTGCACGAGCGCATGGCGAAAAGGTAGGGTCGCGTCCGCCCCGTCCGGAGGTGAGAGAGGCCTCGATGACGGACAATGAGTTTCTACTTCCGAGCTCAAATGCACCCACATATCCTTGTGAACAGTAATATCCAAAAATAATAATAGATGGAAACTTTTTTTAAAATAAATCTCTTCAGTATATTTCGACCCATTGCACGACCAGCGTATATGTATTTACAATTGTCGGTTATAAAGTTCACTAGCATCGAAACACGCCGACATCAGTCAACAAAGAGTATCCATCCTTCTTAATGTTATTTTTCGATACAACAGCAAATATTTTCTATCAAGGACTTTTAAATCAACAGAAACATAGGCGAAAGTTCTATATATTGATTCTTACCATCTAATTTTGCATGGTTTCTAACAAGATGTTAGACTTCATGTTTTTCCATGCACTTGCTTCTTTTGAAATCATGCAAATCTCATGTGGCGCATCCAAAGAACCATGTATGCCAATTTCTATGTTCCATTTTTCTGTAGGATTCAAGTGTCATGACGCTGTATTTTATATTTTTGGAAGAAAACACGAAGAGCCTCTTGGGTTAGCTGGAGTTCAAAAAACATAGGAACATAACAAACATAGAAATATAAAAGGATTGCATGGAAAAAACAAAGTATTGTGGAAAAACATAATTTTGCGTATCTATATATTTTGTAGATGCCCACATACACGGACATTGTCGGAAGGCATGAAATAAATGCAGGAAAATGCGACCACCAGTGCCAAGTATAGGACCTGAACCCTGTTGGGCTGGTTCCACCACAAGGAAACCATCTGAGCTATGCTCAGTTCGCTTGTTCTTTATGTATATGAATCAAAAAAGAGGTTTGAGTTGATTAAAAGTTTCTTTATTTTTTCCTATGAAACCTAAACCTAAGGAAAATTTTCTTCATTCTTCCTTTAGCTCATTCTTTGAACCAAATGGTTCAATAGTGTAACCTTGTTCTTTTTATTCCTCCACTAATAATATGAATCAAAGAGGCCCTAAATTAAGACTTAACTTGACTCATATACATCTTCAAATGTTATAACCTAAAAACATTTTAACACTTGTATCTTTTAACCGGTATTCAGATGTTATCTCTATACTACTTAAATAGAACCTAAGGTTCCATCTTTCACCCAGTGTTCTCCCACCACCCCTTCGTCCAACCTCCCATCCTCCACGGATTTTTTCTGGTTTTCATCCCCTTCTAGTTTTCATCAAACCAATATTTTGTAACCCAATATACCATACCAATCTTTGGCATAACAATAAATTCATGGTCAGTAAATAAATTGTTTCTTAAGGTAAAACCTAGTACATGTTAGACATCTTTGATAACCCAATAAATAAAAATAAATTCACGACACAGAAGCAAAAATATATAAATCAATCTCTTATATTTGGTAACCTAATAAAGTAGATTAATCATGGGCCCATACCTATTTTATCAGTATAAGAAATAGCTGGAAAATCTATACTTTATAACCAAAACATAATCTTATTTTGTCTATTTACTTTGCATCAAGATTTGTCTCGTATGGTCCTCTTATTATGTTAAAAAAAATTGGCCCCGTGGCAACGCACGGGCATATACCTAGTAGCTAGAAAACATGTTAATACTTGTATGTTTTGTCCGCGATTTGGCCACGAGAGACATAACATGAAGTCTATTTCTTTACCATATCTTGACATCAATATATTTAACTAATTTTCTTGAAGATTTGGTGTCATATAATTGGCTAAGTCGAAAAAGGCATTGACCCCTCTAGACCAAATAAATTTGGAAAAGTGAGCACGTAACAAACACGAAATTGCGATGCCACATACTATTTATTTTAATCAAGATTCCAAATCTGTTTTTGCCAAGATGAATTTGCAAAAACACATGGAAAATATATGTCTTATAAGTACAAGTAAGGAACAATGAGGGTATTGATTTTCTGAAAGGACAATGAAACAAGGATTGAGCTCGTGTTAAGATTGACATGGAATTAGGGATACCAGAGTGCATTCTGTAGAAATTAACCACTTTTACCACTTAAACGACTCCTAAGAGAACTTTGGAAATTATATCGGATGAAATTTACCTCACAAATCTCCTAGCCTAATGCAATGATGTTGCCTTGATCACACACGTGGACAATATAACGTGATCCGACATAGAGCGTTCACGTTGTATGCTTTTTGGTGAGACACATTGATAGCCATATGTTACGAAATGAAGGGTGCAGAAAATCTGGGGGTGGCCTAGGGTTGGCAGTTTCACTATTTTAGGGAACCACACCCATTTCCCCCATTGAACCACGCTTACTGGGGGCTATATTTACACCACACACACACTCTCGCTCCTCTTTCCCACACAAGATCTCCAACCCCTCGAGTTTTCCACTAGTTTGGCTCGCCGACGCATCGCCTCCGCCGGAATCCATCCACTCTCACACTCATAAGTAGTATGAATCACGAATCAAACCCCCTCCTCTCCTCGTCGGCCCAGTCTTTAACGAGTTTGATGTGCGTTGTTTTTTTCTTAGATTTTTTGCGAAATCGTGCGGAGTGGATCGGGAATAGAAGCGGTTTTAAGGGAGAATACAAGTTCATTTTCTACCAGGTGGTGAGGCGCACTTTAATTTTTGCTATTATGATTCATCGATTTCATCTGTGCGCTCGCCGCGATGACGATTTTGGGGTCAGGGCTTGGCGGGGAGGGGTGGGGTGGGAGGATGCGGGATCTGATCCCGCATGATGAAATTGTTGTCGATCGGAAGCAGAGTGTCTCAGTCATCGGGTTCTAGTCTTGAAAAGGCGTGTTTACGAATCAGTAGGGTGAGGGGAAGAGGAGACGCGAGATGATGCATGTTTGTGTGGTGGTAGGGGGAAGTGCTTGGGCGTCCGGACATGCATCTTGGTATCATCTAGCCATGATTGCTATCTGGACCCCCCCCCCCCCCCCCCGCGACCCCCTACGATATTCCAATCTTCTAAAATTTTTAGTGATTGTCCTTGCATTGAAGGGACATATATATGGTTTACAAGTTTTTTGATCTCACATGAATGTTTCCTACTAACATCGTCGCAGGGGGCGATAGGTGACAGCAAAAGGAGAAGGTAGATTCTCATCCACATAGCGCAACACTGAAGGTAATTAGTCTATGCACACAATTACTTCATCTGCATGCTTCATTCACATGTCTTTGGCAACTATTTGTGACCTTAAATAGATTTCTAGTTCGCTTATGTGTGTCCTATTTTACATACATTCCATGGTAATCTTCCTGGTACACCTCAATTATTTTTATTTGCTCCTGATTTTGTGGCTACACATCATATATGACAACTTTTGTTCTCCACATATGGATTTCATGTTACCTGTGAGACACATTTCACATTTTTTGTGGTAAGTTTTTCCTATGAAACACAATGTCATTTTCGACAAATGCATGCCTAGCAACTCCTTCCTGATTTTTTTGGTCACACAATATCTCTGGAATATTTTGTAGTATCCATATATTGTATTTTTGTACATTCTCCCATGTGTGCATATTGTACATTTATCTTGTGGCACCCCTGTGCAAACGAGTGGCACTTTTTTCTCTCTTGAGGTGTGGATACACATTTCTTTGAATGACAACTTTGTTGTTCATAAATGAAATTACATATTTCTTTAGCATGTGGCAAATACATGCCAACTATTATCAATATACACTGTACATTTTTTGTATACATCTGTACCATCTTTTTATACATGTTCATGATGAACATATTTTTTGAAATACATGTTCGAACTTTTTTTTGAATGGATGTTAAAATAATCAAATACGCGTTAAACATTTTTTGATTGGTATGCGACATTTTTTAATTACATGAACCGTTTTTACATTATATTAAAATTTTCTTTAAAATGTCACGAAAATATTTATGAAACATGTGATATTTTTAAAAATGCCTTGTATATTATTTTGGATGATACAAAACATTTAAAAAACAGCACAATAATTTTCTTTACGTTCTATAACCATATTGAAAAAAATGTCACTAACATTTTTTAAGACGCGTGACCATCTTTTAAATGTCACGAACACTTTTTTTTAATGCTATAAACATTTTTTTAAGTTGCATGGACAGTTCTTACATGTTTTTTAAAATGTATGATGAACACTTTTAAAAATTTAAGTAATTTGTTTTGGAATGTATGTTCTCGAATATTTTGAAAATATAAGAAAAGAAAAAAAGAAACAAACAAACCCAGTGAATAAAGAAATAAACAGGTTATTGGGCCAGCCCACTAGTGTGTTCTTTGAGGCGACGCAACGGTAGGAGTTGCAGCAAGCGAGCTATAGTGTTGCTTGTGGGGCTATTGCTCATTGCATGAGCGCATGGCGAAAAAGGTATTATCGCGTCTGATGACCCACAAGTATAGGGGATCAATCGTAGTCCTTTCGATAAGTAAGAGTGTCGAACCCAACGAGGAGCAGAAGGAAATGACAAGCGGTTTTTATCAGAGACAACAAGCATGCCTACTACGGGTCGGTTTTTATCTTTAGGATCTGGTTTAGCAATTCTAGCTGCTTCATTACAGAAGTAAATAACATGCCCATCTATATTATCGACTAAGAGATCTTTAACCATAGCAACATTAGGTTCAACTTTTATTTGTTCAGAGGGTCTAGGTGCTCTAATATTACTTTTGTTAACCACAGTTGAGACTTTAGCACGTTCCTTAATCCTAACAGGAAAAGGTGGTTTCTCAATATAAGCAGTGGGCACAACTGGATCAACATGGTAAATAATTGTTTCTTCTTTAACACTAACGGGTTCCTCAATCTTTTCTTTAACAGGGGGATGATATTTAAACCACTTCTCCTTAGGGAGATCAACATGAGTAGCAAATGATTCACAAAAGGAAGCTACTATCTCAGAGTGAAGTCCATATTTAGTGCTAAACTTATGAAAAGCATCAGTGGCCATAAAAGATTTAACACAATCGAACTCAAGTATTATACCTGACTCATTACCTTTGTCGAGTTCCCAATCTTCAGAGTTGCGTTTAATTCTTTCCAGAAGATCCCATCTGAATTCAATAGTTTTCTTCATAAAGGAGCGAGTCGAAGAAGAATCGAGCGTAGTTCGATTATCATGAGAAAGCCGAGCATAAAAATTCTGTAAGATAATTTCTTTTGAGAGCTCATGATTGGGGCATGTGTACATCATGTACTTAAGCCTCCCCCAAGCTTGAGCGATGCTTTCTCCTTCACGAGATCAAAAATTATATATATAATTCCGATCACGATGAACCAAGTGCATAGGATAAAATTTCTGATGGGATTCTAGTTTCAATCGGTTCCAGTCCCATGTATCAGTATCATCACATAGCCTATACCACATCAATGCCTTTCCCTCCAAAGATAACGGGAATACTTTCTTCTTAACTCCATCTCCGGATAAACCTGCAAACTTAAACAATCCACAAATTTCTTCCACATAGATTAAGTGCATATCAGGATGTACTGTTCCATCTCCTGCATAAGGATTAGCTAGCAGTTTCTCTATCATACCCGGAGGAATTTCATATGAAATATTTTCAGTAGGTGCAGTAGGTTGAGGAGCAACTATTTGTGTTTCCGGTCGAGGTGAAGATACCCCGAACAAACCCCTCAAAGGATTACTTTCCATAGTGACAAGCAACAGTAAATTTCAGCACGTAATATAAATGTTTCCTTACCAAATTCCACTCACCAAAGGCGCTTCACTCCCCGGCAACGGCGCCAGAAAAGAGTCTTGATGACCCACAAGTATAGGGGATCAATCATAGTCCTTTCGATAAGTAAGAGTGTCGAACCTAACGAGGAGCAGAAGGAAATGACAAGCGGTTTTCAGCAAGGTATTTGCTGCAAGCACTGAAATTATCGGTAACGAGTAGTTTGATAGCAAGATAATTTGTAACAAGTGACAAGTAGCAATAGTAACAAAGAGTGCAGCAAGGTGGCCCAATCCTTTTTGTAGCAAAGGACAAGCCGGAATGATCTCTTATAGTAAGTAAAGCGTTCTCGAGGACACATGGGAATTTCATCTAGTCACTTTCATCATGTTTGTTTGATTCGCGTTCGCTACTTTGATAATTTGATATGTGGGTGGACCGGTGCTTGGGTGCTGTTCTTACTTGAACAAGCCTCCCACTTATGATTACCCCCTCTCGCAAGCATCCGCAACTACGAAAGGAGAATTAAGATAACTCTAACCATAGCATTAAACATATGGATCCAAATCAGCCCCTTACAGAATAGCGCATAAACTAGGGTTTAAGCTTCTGTCACTCTAGCAACCCATCATCTAATTACTACTGCACAATGCATTACCTTAGGCCCAAAGATGGTGAAGTGTCATGTAGTCGATGTTCACACGACACCACTAAGGGAATCAACAACATACATATCATCAAAATATGGAACGAATACCAAATTCACATGATTACTTATGACAAGACTTGTCCCATGTCCTCAAGAACAAAAGTAACTACTCACAAATCATAATCATGTCCAAGATCAGAGGGGTATTGAATAGCATAATAGATCTGAACATATAATCTTCCACCAAATAAACCCACTAGCATCTACTACAAGATGTAACCAACACTACTAGCAACCCACAGGTACCAATCTGAGGTTTTGAGACAAAGATTGAATACAAGAGATGAACTAGGGTTTGAGATGAGATGGTGCTGGTGAAGATGTTGATGAAGATTAGTCCTCCCACGATGAGAGGATCGTTGGTGATGTCGATGGCGACGATTTCCCCCTCCCGGAGGGAAGTATCTCCGGCAGAATCTCTCCGCCAGAGAGCAAAAGTGCTCCTGCCCAAGTTCCGCCTCGAGACGGCGGCGCACCGTCTTGAAAGTCTTCTCTATATTTTTTCTAGGGAAAAATGACTTATATACCAGAAAATGGGGGCCAGAGGCTGGCCAGGGGCCCCACGAGGTACCAGGGCGCGCCTGGGGGGGGGGGGGGTTGCGCGCCCTGGTGCCTCGTGAGCACCTGGGTGGCCCCCTCTGGTACTTCTTTCTTCCAATATTTTTTATTTATTCCAAAATAATTCTCCGTGAAATTTCAGCTCATTTGGAGATGTGTAGAATAGGTATCTCTGACATAGCTTTTTCAGGTCCAGAATTCCAGCTGCCAGCAATCTCCCTCTTTGTGTAAACCTTGCATATTAAGAGAGAAAAGGCATTAGAATTGCTCCACAAAGTGTTATATTGACTAAAAACACTATAAATAACAGTAGCAAAACATGATGCAAAATGGACATATCAGCGTCCGCCTCGTTTGGAGGTGAGAGAGGCCTCGACGACGTACAATAAGTTTTTACTCCCGAGCTCAAATGCACCCTAATATCCTTGTGAACAGTAATATCCAAAAAAAATAATAGATGGAAACTTTTTAAAAAAAATCTTAAGTATACATCGACCCATTGCACGACCACCGTATATGTATTTACAATTGTCGGTTATAAAGTTCGCTAGCATCGTAACACGCCGACCTCAGTCAACAAAGTGTATCCACCCTACTTAATGTTATTTTTCGATCAAGGACTATTAGATCAACAGAAAAATAGCCGAAAGTTCTATATACTGATTCTTACCATCTAAGTTTGCATGGTTTCTAACAAGATGTTAGACTTCATGTTTTTCCATGCACTTCCTTCTTTTGAAATCATGCAAATCTCATGTTGCGCATCCAAAGAACCATGTATGCCAATTTCTATGTTTCATTTTTCTGTTGGATTCAGGTGTCATGACGTTGTATTCTATATTTTTGGAAGAAAACGCGAAGAGCCTCTTTGGTTAGCAGGAGTTCAAAAAACAGAGAAATATAACAGGATAGCATGGAAAAAACAAAGAATTGTGGAAAACATAATTTTGCATAGTTGTGTGTTTGATTAGCATGAATCAGAAAAACAAACAGATCCAAAAAGACATAGTTAATAATAAAACACATGAAAGGTAAAATTGTACCTTTTATGGTCTTTGCCTTGTTCTATATGCATTTTTAACACAGTACAAACGTAGATGCCCACATACACGCACATCGTCGGAAGGCGTTAAACAAATGCAGGAAAATGCGGTCACCAGTGCCAAGTATAGGACCTGAACCCTGTTGGGTTGGTTCCACCACAAGGAACCTAACCATTTGAGTTATGCTCAGTTCGCTTGTTCTTTATGTATATGAATCAAAAAAGAGGTTTGAGTTGATTAAAAATTTCTTTTATTTTTCTTATGAAACCTAAACCTAAGGAAAATTTTCTTCATTCTTCCTTTGGCTCATTCCTTTGAACCAAATGGTTCAATAGCGTAACCATGTTCTTTTTATTCCTCCAGTAATACTTTGAATCAATGAGGCCCTAAATTAAGACTTAACTTGACTCATATACATCTTCAGATGTTATAACTTAAAAACATGTTAACACTTGTATGATTTAAGCGTGATTCAGATGCTATCTCTATACTACTTAAACATAACCTAAGGTTCCATCTTTCACCCAGTGTTCTCCCACCACCCATTTGTCCAACCTCCCATCCTCCACCGATTTTTTCTGGCTTTCATCCCCTTCTAGTTTTCATCAAACCAATATTTGGTAACCCAATACACCATACCAATATTTGGCATAACAATAAATTCACCATCAGTAAATAAATTGTTTCTTATGGTAAAACCTAGTACATGTGAGACATCTTTGAAAACCCAATAAATAACAATGAATTCACGACCCAAAAGAAAAAAAAATATGAATCAATCTCTTATATTTGGTAACCCAATAAAGCAGATTAATCATGGGCACATACCTATTTTATCAGTTTAAAAAATAGCTGGAAAATCTATACTTTATAACCAAAACATAATATTATTTCGTCTATTTACTTTGCAGCTAGATTTGTCTCGTATGGTCCTCTTATTACGTTAAAAAATATTTGGCCCCGTGGCAACGCACAGGCACATACCTAGTAAGTGAAAAACATGTTAACACTTGTATGTTTTATCCGCGATTTGGCCACGAGAGACATAACATGAAGTCTATTATTTTACCATATTATGACATCAATATATTTAACTGATTTGCTTGAAGGATTGGTTTCATATAATTGGCTAAGTCAGGAAAGGCATTGTCCTTTCTAGACCAAATAAATTTGGAAAAGTGAGCACGTAAGAAACAAGATATTGCGATGGCACATACTATTTATTTTTATCAAGATTCCAAACGTGATTTCGCCAAGATGAATTTGCAAAAACACATGGAAAATAAATGTTTATAAGTATGAGTAAGGAACAATGAGGGTATTGATTTTTCTGAAATGACAATGAAACAAGGATTAAGCTCATGTTAAGATTGACATGGAATTAGGGATACCAGAGTGCATTCTGCAGAAATTAACCACTTTTACAAGTTAAATGACTCCTAATTTTTTTTTGGAAATTATATTGGATGAAATTTACCTCACAAATCTCCTAGCCTAATGCAATGATGCTGCGTTGATCACACACGTGGACAATATAACGTGATCCGGTATAGAGCGTTCGCATTGTGTCCTTTTTTGGTGAGACGCATTGATAGCCATATGTTACGAAATGAAGGGTGGAGATGATATGGGGGTGGCCTAGGGTTGACAGTTTCACTATTTTAGGGAACCACACCGCTTTTCCCATTGAACCACACTCGCTGGGTGGCTGCATTTACACCACACACACTCTCGCTCTTGTTTCCCACACCAGATCTCCTCTCCCTCGAGCTTTCTGCCAGTTTGGCTCACCGACGCGTCGCCTCCACCGGAATCTGTCAACTCTCGCACTCATACAAGGTGCGAATCATGAATCCAGCCCCTCCTCTCCTCGTCTGCCCAGTCTTTGACGAGTTTGATGTGCGTTGTTTTTTTGTAAATTTTTTTGCGAAATCGTGCGGAGTGGATCGGGGATAGAAGCAGTTTTAAGGGAGAATACAAGTTCATTTTCTGCCAGGTGGTGAGGCGCACTTTAATTTTTTTGTATTATGATTCATTGATTTCATCTGTGCACTCGCCGCGACGATGATTTTGGGGGCCAGGGCTTGGTCGGGGAGGGGTGGGGTGGGAGGATGCGGGATCTGACCTCGCATAATGAAATTGTTGTTGATCAGAAGCAGAGTGTCTCAGTCATCGGGTTCTAGTCTTGTAAAGGCGTGTTTGCGAATCAGTAGAGTGAGGGGGAAGAGGAGACACGAGATGATGCATGTTTGTGCGGTGGTACAGGGAAGTGCTTGGGCGGCCGGACATGCATCTTGGTATCATCTAGCCATGATTGCTATCAGGACCAACCCCCCCCCCCCCCCTACATGTTTTTTATCTCACATGAATGTTTCCTACTAACATCGTCGTAGGGGGCGATAGGTGACGGCAAAAGGAGAAGGTAGATTCTCATCCACATAGCGCAACACTGAAGGTAATTAGTCGATGCACACAATTACTTCATCTGCATGCTTTATTCACATGTCTTTGGCAGCTATTTGTGACCTTAAAAAGATTTCTAGTTCCCTTATGTGTGTCCAAATTTACATAGATTCCATGGTAATCTTCCTGGTACACCTCAATAATTTTTATTTGCTCCTGATTTTGTGGCTACACATCATATATGACAACTTTTGTTGTCCACATATGGATTTCATGTTACCTGTGAGACACGTTTCACATTTTTTTGTGGTAAATTTTTCCTATGAAACACAATGTCATTTTCTACATACGCATGCCTAGCAACTCCTTCCTAGTTTTTTTGGTCACATAATATCTGTGGAATTTTTTGTAGTATCCTTATATTGTATTTTTGTACATTCTCCCATGTGTGCATATTGTACATTTATCTCGTGGCATCCCTGTGCAAACGAGTGGTGCTTTTCTCTCTCTTGAGGTGTGGATACACATTTCTTTGAATGACAACTTTGTTGTTCATAAATGAGATTACATATTTCTTTATCATGTGGCAAGTTCATTGGTTATTCTTTTTGTTTCTCTCTTTTTCCAAATACATGCCAACTTTTATGAATATACGTTGTACATTTTTTGTATACATCTGTACCATCTTTTTATACATGTTCATGATGAACATATTTTTTCAAATACATGTGTGAACTTTTTTTTGAATGGATGTTACAAAAAAGCAAATACGCGTTAAACATTTTTTGATTGGTATGCGACATTTTTTAATTACACGAACCGTTTTTACATTATATTAAAATTTTCTTAAAAATGTCACGAAAATATTTATGAAACATGTGATATTTTTAAAAATGACATGTATATTATTTTGGATGATACAAAACATTTAAAAATTATAGCACAATCATTTTCTTTACATTCTATAACCATATTGAAAAAATGTCACTAACATTTTTTGATACGCGTGACCATCTTTTAAATGTCACGAACACTTTTTTTTGCATGCTATAAACATTTTTTAAAGTTGCATGGACAGTTCTTACATGCTTTTTTAAATATATGATGAACACTTTTAAAAATTTAAGTAATTTGTTTTGGAATGTATGTTCTCGAATATTTTGAAAATATAAGAAAATAAAAAATAAAAAAAAGAAACAAACAAACCCAGTGAATAAAGAAATAAACAAGTTATTGGGCCAGCCCACTAGTGTGTTCTTTGAGGCGACACAACGGTAGGAGTTACAGCAAGCGAGCTATAGTGTTGCTTGTGGGACTATTGCTCAATGCATGAGCGCATGGCGAAAAAGGTATTGTCGCGTCCGCCCCGTCCGGAGGTGAGAGAGGCCTCGACGACGGACAATGAGTTTCTACTCCCGAGCTCAAATGCACCCTCATATCCTTGTGAACAGTAATATCCAAAAATAATAATAGATGGAAACTTTAAAAAAAAATATCTCTTAAGTATACATCGACCCATTGCACAACCACCGTATATGTATTTACAATTGTCGGTTATAAAGTTCGCTAGCATCGTAACACGCCGACCTCAGTCAACAATGAGTATCCACCCTACTTAATGCTATTTTTCAATCAAGGACTATTAAATCAATAGAAACATAGCCGAAAGTTCAATATATTGATTCTTACCATCTAATTTTGCATGGTTTCTAACAAGATGTTAGACTTCATGTTTTTCCATGCACTTCCTTCTTTTGAAATCATGCAAATCTCATGTGGCGCATCCAAAGAACCATGTATGCCAATTTCTATGTTTCATTTTTCTGTAGGATTCAGGAGTCATGACGTTGTATTCTATATTTTTGGAAGAAAACGCGAAGAGCCTCTTTGCTTAGCTGGAGTTCAAAAAACATAGGAACATAACAAACAGAGAAATATAACAGGATTGCAAGGAAAAAACAAAGAATTGCGGAAAACATAATTTTGCATAATTGTGTGTTTGATTAGCATGAATAAGAAAAACAAACTGATCCAAAAAGACATAGTTAATAGAAAAACACATGAAAGGTAAAATTGTACCTTTTATGGTCTTTGCATTGTTCTTTATGCATTTTTTTTAACATAGTACAAACGCAGATGCCCACATACACGCACATCGTCAGAAGGCATGAAATAAATGCAGGAAAATGCGGTCACCAGTGCCAAGTACAGGACCTAAACCCTGTTGGGTTGGTTCCACCAAAAGGAACCTAACCAGTTGAGTTATGCTCAGTTCGCTTGTTCTTTATGTATATGAATCAAAAAATAGGTTTGAGTTGATTAAAAATTTCTTTTATTTTTCTTATGAAACCTAAACCAAAGGAAAATTTTCTTCATTCTTCCTTTGGCTCATTCCTTTGAACCAAATGGCTCAATAGTGTAACCATGTTCTTTTTATTCCTCCACTAATACTATGAATCAAAGAGGCCTTAAATTAAGACTTAACTTGACTCATATACATCTTCAGATGTTACAAATTAAAAACATGTTAACACTTGTATGATTTAACCGTGATTCAGATGTTATATCTATACTACTTAAAAAGAACCTAAGGTTCCATCTTTCACCCAATGTTCTCCCACCACCCCTTCGTCCAACCTCCCATCGTCCACCGATTTTTTCTGGTTTTCATCCCCTTCTAGTTTTCATCAAACGAATATTTCATAACCCAATACACCATACCAATATTTGGCATAACAATAAATTCACTATCAGTAAATAAATTATTTCTTATGGTAAATCCTAGTACATGCCAGACATCTTTGAAAACCCAATAAATAACAATGAATTCACGACCCAGAAGCAAAAATATATATAAATCAAGCTCTTATACTTGGTAACCCAATAAAGCAGATTAATCATGGGCACATACCTATTTTATCAGTTTAAAAAATAGCTGGAAAATCTATACTTTATAACCAAAACATAATCTTGTTTTGTCTATTTACTTTGCATCAAGATTTGTCTCGTATGGTCCTCTTATTACGTTAAAAAATATTTGGCCCCGTGGCAACGCATAGGCACATACCTAGCAACTAAAAAGCATGTTAATACTTGTATGTTTTATCCACGATTTGGCCATGAGAGACATAACATGAAGTCTATTATTTTACCATAATTGGCTAAGTCAGAAAAGGCATTGGCCTTTCTAGACCAAATAAATTTGAAAAAGTGAGCACGTAACAAACAAGATATTGCGATGGCACATACTATTTATTTTTATCAAGATTCCAAACGTGTTTTCGCCAAGATGAATTTGCAAAAACACATGGAAAATAAATGTTTATAAGTATGAGTAAGGAACAATGAGGGTATTGATTTTTCTGAAATGACAATGAAACAAGGATTGAGCTCATGATAAGATTGACATGGAGTTAGGGATACCAGAGTGCATTCTGCATAATTTAACCACTTTTACAAGTTAAACGACTCCTAAAAAAACTTGGGAAATTATATTGGATGAAATTTACCTCACAAATCTCCTAGCCTAATGCAATGATGTTGCGTTGATCACACACGTGGACAATATAAAGTGATCCGATATAGAGCGTTCGCATTGTGTCCTTTTTTGGTTAGACGAATTGATAGACATATGTTACGAAATGAAGGGTGGAGATGATCTGGGGGTGGCCTAGGGTCGACAATTTCACTATTTTTGGGAACCACACCCCTTTTCCCCATTGAACCACGCTCGCTGGGGGGCTGCATTTACACCACACACACTCTCGCTCCTGTTTCCCACACCAAATCTCCTCGCCCTCGAGTTTTCCGCCAGTTTGGCTCGTCGATGCATCGCCTTCGCTGGAATCCGTCCACTCTCGCACTCAAACGAGGTTCGAATCACGAATCCACCCCCTCCTCTCCTCGTCGGCCCAGTCTTTGACGAGTTTGATGTGCATTGTTTTTTTGTTAGATTTTTTTTGCGAAATCGTGCGGAGTGGATCAAGGATAGAAGCGGTTTTAAGGGAGAACACAAGTTCATTTTCTTCCAGGTGGTGAGGCGCACTTTAATTTTTGCTATTATGATTCATCGATTACATTTGTGCGCTCGCTGCGACGACGATTTTGGGGGCCAGGGCTTGGTCAGGGTGGGAGGATGCGGGATCTGACCCCACATGATGAAATTGTTGTCGATCGGAAGCAGAGTGTCTCAGTCATCGGGTTCTAGTCTTGTAAAGGCGTGTTTGCGAATCAGTAGGGTGAGGGGAATAGGAGACATGAGATGATGCATGTTTGTGCGATGGTAGGGGAAAGTTCTTGGGCGGCCGGACATGCATCTTGGTATCATCTAGCCATGATTGCTATCAGCCCCCCCCCCCCCCCCCCCCGTGACCCCCGACAATATTCCAATCCTCCAATTTTTTAGTGATTTGCCTTGCATCGAAGGGACATATATATGGTTTACAAGTTTTTTGATCTCACATGAATGTTTCCTACTAACATCGTCGTAGGGGGCGATAGGTGACGGCAAAAGGAGAAGGTAGATTCTCATCCACGTAGCGCAACACTGAAGGTAATTAGTCTATGCACACAATTACTTCATCTGCATGCTTTATTCACATGTCTTTGGCAACTATTTGTGACCTTAAATAGATTTCTAGTTCGCTTATGTGTGTCCTATTTTACATAGATTCCATGGTAATCTTCCTGGTACACCTCAATAATTTTTATTTGCTCCTGATTTTGTGGCTACACATCATATATGACAACTTTTGTTGTCCACATATGGATTTCATGTTACCTGTGAGAAAGGTTTCTCAATTTTTTGTGGTAAATTTTTCCTATGAAACACCATGTCATTTTCTACATACGCAGCAACTCCTTCCTGATTTTTTTGGTCACACAATATCTCTGGAAGTTTTTGTAGTGTCCATATATTGTATTTTTGTACATTCTCCCATGTGTGCATATTGTACATTTATCTCGTGGCACCCCTGTGCAAACGAGTGGCGCTTTTCTCTCTCTTGAGGTGTGGATACACATTTCTTTGAATGACAACTTTGTTGTTCATAAATGAAATTACATATTTCTTTATCATGTGCCAAGTTCATTGGTTATTCTTTTGGTTTCTCTCTTTTTCCAAATACATGCCAACTTTTATCAATATACATTGTACATTATTTTATACATCTGTACCATCTTTTTATACATGTTCATGATGAACTTTTTTTTCAAATACATGTTTGAACTTTTTTTGAATGGATGTTAAAAAATAAAATACGTGTTAAATTTTTTGTTGGTATGAGACATTTTTTAATTACACGAACCATTTTAACATTATATTAAAATTTCCGTTAAAATGTCATGAAAATATTTATGAAACATGTGATATTTTAAAAAATGTCATGTATATTATTTCTGGATGATAAAAAACATTTTTAGAAAAACAGCAGAATCATTTTCTTTACATTCTATAACCATATTGCAAAATGTCACGAACATTTTTTGAGACGCATGACCATCTTTTAAATCCCACGAACACTTTTTTTGAATGTTATAAACATTTTTTAAAGTTGCATGGACAGTTCTTACATGTTTTTTTAAATGTATGATGAACACTTTTTAATATTTAAGTAATTTGTTTTGGAATGTACATTCTCGAATATTTGGAAAATATAAGAAAAGAAAAAAGAAAGAAAAAGAAACATACAAACCCAGTGAATAAAGAAACAAACAGGTTATTGGGCCGGCCCACTAGTGTGTTCCTTGAGGTGACGCAATGGTAGGAGTTGCAGCAAGCGAGCTATATTGTTGCTTGTGGGGCTATTGTTCATTGCATGAGAGCATGGCGAAAAAGGTATTGTCGCGTCCGCCCCGTCCGGAGGTGAGAGAGGCCTCGATGACGGACAATGAGTTTCTACTCCCGAGCTCAAATGCACCCTCATATCCTTGTGAACAGTAATATCCAAAAATAATAATAGATAGAAACTTTTTTGAAAACATCTCTTAAGTATACTTCGACCCGTTGCACGACCAATGTATATGTATTTACAATTGTCGGTTATAAAGTTCGCTAGCATCGCAACATGCCGACCTCAGTCAACAAAGAGTATCCACCCTACTTAATGTTATTTTTTTATACAACAACAAATATTTTCTATCAAGGACTGTTAAATCAACAGAAACATGGGCATAAGTTCTATATATTGATTCTTGCCATCTAATTTTGCATGGTTTCTAACAAAATGTTAGACTTCATGTTTTTCCATGCACTTCCTTCTTTTTAAATCATGCAAATCTCATGTGGCGCATCCAAAGAATCATGTATGCCAATTTCTATGTTTCATTTTTCTATAGGATTCAGGTGTCATGACGCTGTATTCTATATTTTTGGAAGAAAACGCGAAGAGCCTCTTGGGTTAGTTGGAGTTCAAAAAATATAGGAACATAACAAACATAGAAATATAAAAGGATTGCATGGAAAAAACAAAGAATTGTGGAAAAAGATAATTTTGCGTATCTATATATTTTGCAGATGCCCACATACATGGACATCGTCGGAAGGCGTGAAATAAATGCAGGAAAATGCGACCACCAGTGCCAAGTATAGGACCTGAACCCTGTTGGGTTGGTTCCACCACAAGGAAACCATTTGAGCTATGCTCAGTTCGCTTGTTCTTTATGTATATGAATCAAAAAAGATGTTTGAGTTGATTAAAAGTTTCTTTTTTCCTATGAAACCTAAACCAAAGGAAAATTTTCTTCATTCTTCCTTTGGCTCATTCCTTTGAACCAAATGGTTCAATAGTGTAACCATGTTTTTTTATTCCTCCACTAATACTATGAATCAAAGAGGCCCTAAATTAAGATTTAACTTGTCTCATATACATCTTCAGATGTTATAACTTAAAAACATGTTAACACTTTTATGTTTTAACCGTGATTCAGATGTTATCTCTATACTACTTAAACAGAACCTAAGGTTCCATCTTTCACTCAGTGTTCTCCCACCACCCCTTCATCCAACCTCCCATCCTCCACCGATTTTTTCTAGTTTCATCCCCTTCTAGTTTTCATGAAACCAATATTTGGTAACCCAATATACCATACCAATCTTTGGCATAACAATAAATTCACGATAAGTAAATAAATTGTTTCTTATGGTAAAACCTAGTACATGTTAGACATCTTTGATAACCCAATAAATAACAATAAATTCACGACCCAGAAGCAAAAAATATATAAATCAATCTCTTATATTTGGTGACCCAATCAAGCAGAATAATCATGGGCACATACCTATTTTATCAGTTTGAAAAATAGCTGGAAAATCTATACTTTATAACCAAAACACAATATTATTTTGTCTATTTACTTTGCATCAAGATTTGTCTCGTATGGTCCTCTTATTATGTTATAAAAAATATTTGGTCCCATGGCAACGCACGGGCACATACCTAGTAACTAAAAAACATCATTACTACAAGAAGGTCCTAAGACGACTCATGTATAGGAGATGATTCGACCAAACTATGTGCGATGCATGAATCGCAAACGATATGGTAATAAAACCGTCATCGATAAAACGAACTGTGGGCGATGACGGATCCATCAAATACAATTCAGAAAAGAGTTACGTGTGTGATACGTGGCATGCAGTTGATTCGTACAAATTGTTTGCGATGAGACAAAATAACGCGAACGGTTACCCAAATCCAGGTGTGTGCGATAGACGGCATACATGTCACTCGGATGAACTATTTGCCATGATCCAGAAGAACACAAACGATTACCCAGGAAACAATGCGTGCAATAGACGGCATACAGGTCACTCGGATGAACTATTTGCAATGAGCCAAAGCAACACAAATGATTCGGCTTAACAGGATGTGTGTGATACCCGGCAAACAGGTCGGTAATCAGAATTGTGTGCGATAATTCTAGATAACGCATATGATTTTTTTTTGTGAATTATGTGCTCGACAGGGCACACAATTGAAGAAACCAACTGTGTGCGATAATGTGAAAGATCGCTGTCGAATCCGTATTGCTAACCGTTTGCGATGAGATCGACAGGGGAAACAGAGATAAGGAATTAGTATGAGCAAACGGCAATACAGATATATAGTCTGCTTAATTTAGTCCTTCTTCTTCTTGTTGTTGGATGGCCCCGCGACATCGCCTTGGCGTGGACGCTTCTTGCTGCTAGCTGCCACCGTCGTCGTCATCATCATGGTCTTTGATGTCCTCGTCGTCCTCCTCCTCGTTCGACCATTCCTCCTCATCATCATCATCGTCGTCGTCTTCTTCGTCCTTTGATGGCTCCTCGTCCGTCTGGTCGTCGTTCGACGACTCAGGCAGCGGCGTCCCTTCCATGAACAGATATTGTCGAGGTCAGGGCTCGACGCCGGACTCATGGAAGACAAGCGCGATGATTCTGAGGTTGACCTTAGATCGGGCGCCAGACTAGCAAAACTGTCGTCCTCACTGTTGCTCGACATGGCTGCGCTACGTATACAAATTGCGGGAAAGCGAGAATGCAGAGTGTGTGTAAGTGTGTAGCGTGGCCGGCTGGGACGATGAAGATGGTGGCGACTAAAGCGGGGTATGAAGAAAATAGAAATGGCAATTGAAGTGGGGGATTGACGGATTATATTGGCGCCTTGGTAGGCAGTTAGAATTTTGATATAATCAATCGCAATTATTAGTACCCAGTCGCTCCAAATTCCCGCGGTTGTGCAGCTCTCAATGTAATAATAATTACGCACACGGGTTGGAGCGTCCATGGACGACCTTGCAACGTGGTTGGCACAAAAGCGATCACTACGATTATGAGGAGCCAAGTGTATGACATAAATGGCAACATGTTCTACACTGAGGAACGTGATAAGAGGACCTCATATCAGAACAGCTCTATTCGAATAGAATGCCTAACTATAGACGAAGATGATAAAAAGGTATACTATGGAACCATCGAAGAGATTTGGGAGCTTAACTATGTGAAAGTGAAGGTGGCATTATTCAAGTGTAGATGGGTCCCTCTTGGTCAGGTAAAGTTTGATGATTACAGGAAGACCTATGTTAACCTCACAAAGATGGCATATCACAAGGACCCGTTCATTCTTGCCAGTGATGCTACCCAGATTTTCTATGTGAAAGACCCCTTGCATAATAACTGCCATGTAGTGATGTATGGGAAGAGGAGGGTACTAGGCATTGAGAATGTTGCTGATGAGGACGAGTACAATCAATTTGATGAGTTGCCAACTGAGGAATCACGCAACAGCAAAACAGAGAAGCATAAAATCATCAGAAATCCTTAGTTCATTTAGGGTCAACCTAATGATCCCGATATCCCAATGTACATGGGAATTAATCCGTAAGAATAATTATTATGTCTATTCTGCAACTTAATTCGTTCAATTAGAACGGTCGCAAGTACTGAATTGTGATATATGCCTGGCCTTCTGTTGATCTAAGAACGATTAATATGTTGACCTTCGTATGTTGTCAATCCTAGCAATGAATTTGAACTATTTATGATTATATACCCTAGAGCTAGCACACTCAACTGATCTCACTCCAGTATGTATGAACTGAAAATGTGCAATATGGTTTACCACTAGCACACGGTTCATTCAAGAAATTCGTGTGCCTACCAAACCGTGGCCGATGACCCCTAATGTGCGCAATGTGAGTCATGCGTTCTGATTGGCCAGAACCCAAACCCCACGGATCGTACGTCTGCACCGTAGGATGCACCCAGATAGAACGACAATCCTTATCCCTCTCGTCACCACATTTAGGGAGTTGGGATTTGATTTATATGCACTAAATGCCCAGTAAATGCAAAAAATGGCTTAAATATAGCAAACAAGCCTTGAAATGCGCCAGAAAATCAAACCTAGCGTATAATGGAGATTGCCGACCATGAGAAATTTTTCGAGGAGTAACGATGAAGTCACCGCCGATTGGAATTCAAATTGCCACATCTCCTTTTGGAAACTAGGATTCTTCTTCTGAGATGCTCTGGTTTCCAAGGAACGATCATCGCAACTTGTGCCAAACTTTACAAAAAAAATCTATGGGGTCTTGAGATCACGCCACGATGACACACTACTTTTCATGATTTTCGAAGTCCATCTGCATTTCCTGTAATTAAAATACCAACAAGCCCTACGCTGGTGGCTGCATCTCATAGCCGAAATGTTTGAAAATTCTTCCCATTCCATGGACAATGAATGAAAACACGCAAAGCGACACACAAATGATTTTTTAGACCTTTTTTGCCAACACACACATGTAGTTGCAGTTGGGATTTGATTTATATGCACTAAATGCATGGTAAATACAAAAATGGCTTAAATATAGCAAACGTGACCTGAAATGCACCAGAAAATCAATCCTAGGGTATAATGGCGATTGCGTACCGTGGAATGTTTTTTAGGCAAAACGATGAAGTCACCGCCGATTGGAGTTTGAATTGCATGTGTCCTTTTGGAAACTATGATCCTTCTTGTGAGATGCTCTGGTTTCCAAGCAGCGATCATCATAACTTGTGCCAAACTTTACCAAAAATTTACCACGGGGTCTTGAGATCACGCCACGGTGACACACCGATTTTCATGATTTTCGGAGTCCATCTGCATTTCCTGTAATTAAATTACTAACAGGCCCTACGTCGGTGGTCGCATCTCGCAGCTGAAATGTTTGAAAATTCTTCTCATTCCTTGGACAATGACTGAAAACACACAAAGGGACACACAAATGATTTTTCAGACCTACTTTGCCAACACCGACATGTAGTTGCAGTTGGGATTTGATTTATATGCACCAAATGCTCGATAAATGCAAAAACTGGCTTAAATATAGCAAACGAGAACTGAAACGCGACAGAAAATCAATGATGGGGTATAATGGTGATTGCGTATCGTGGAAAAAATTTCGAGGTGAAACGATGAAGTCACGTCTTCATTTCAAAATTGCCACATCTTCATTTCAAACAAAATTATGCTGTTCCTAGATGCAAATGTTTACCAATAGCACACGGTTCATTCACGAAAGTCATGTGCCTACCAAACCGTGGACGATGACCCCTAATGTGCGTAATGTGAGTCATGCATTCTGATTGGCCAGAACCCAAACCCCACGGATTGTACGTCTGCACCGTAGCATGCACCCAGATCAAACTGCATTCCTTATCCCTTTCGTCACCACATGCAGTTGCAGTTAGGATTTGATTTATATGCACTAAATGCCCGGTAATTGCAAAAAATGGCTTAAATATGGCAAACGAGCCCTGAAATGCGCTAGAAAATCAAACGTAGCACATAATGGTGATTGCCTACCATGGGAAAATTTTCGAGGAGAAACGATGAAGTCACCGCCGATTGGAGTTCGAATTGCCACATCTTCTTTTGGAAACTATGATTCTTCTTGTGAGATGCTCTAGTTTCCAAGGAGCGATCATCGCAACTTGTGCCAAACTTTACCAAAAAAATTCCACTGGGTCTTGAGATCACGCCACGGTGACACACTGATTTTCATGATTTCCGGAGTCCATCTGCATTTTCTGTAATTAAAATACTAACAAGCCCTACGCCGGTGGCCGCATCTCGCAGCCGAAATGTTTGAAAATTCTTCCCATTCCTTGGACAATGAATGAAAACACGCAAAGCGACACACAAATGATTTTTTAGACCTTTTTGCCAACACCCACATGTAGTTGCAGTTGGGATTTGATTTATATGCACTAAATGCATGGTAAATGCAAAAATGGATTAAATATAGGAAACGAGCCCCGAAATGCGCCAGAAAATCAAACCTAGGGTATAATGGTGAGTGCATACCGTGGAAAAAATTTCGAGGCGAAACCATGAGGTCACGTCTTCATTTCAAACGAAATTATGATGTTTGTGCACACGGGTTTGTAGATGCAACCGTTGGCATAGGCCTTTCTGCGCGGCGACCGACACTCTTTTACCCTTTTTTCACCTAAGCCACCAACATCCCCCACCGCCCGCCACCGTTTCACTCAACCGTCCGCATATTCTACCCAAACTCCACCGCCAGCTCCCCCACCCCCAGATCCACACCAGGACCCTTTTCGGCGCCGTCGTGCTCAACTCGGGCGTGTGCCCGCTCTTCGGCGTCAACCCTACCTTCACTGGCATTCCCAACACACGGCTGCCTGCTCCTCGCCATCTTCGTTTGCTCGCTAGCTGCCCTCGAGCATATCGATCATGTACCCTCGCCTTTCCTACCGGGTTTGCACAAAAACCTGCCAGTTACTGCTCTCCATCACGGTGAGGCCTATTTCCTCGCGATCCCTTTTCCTATTTGGTTAGGTATGTTCCCAAATTGGTTATAAAATAATGGAGAGCGTATATATGTTCATTATATACCTTCCTAACTACATATAAGCTGTATTTGTTCCAATTAGTTATTGTCGATTTACAGATCATGGGCGCCCGAGTCACACAAAATGAACAAATTAGACGTACATTTTCCAAATTATTACATGCCATGTTTAGACAGCTTGCTACCAAGTTGTTAGCTTTATGCTTATCCCCCTTTTCTGAATTTTGCATGTGTTCTCTGTAGATGCCGAGTAGCAGCGACATCACTCATACTTCAGGCGATGTATCTTGATCTGAGTCTGACAACCCTAAATCTCCAGCAGATGATCTGGGATCAAGTAATCTGGAATGGGATAGAGCTGCCACAATCACCCTTCTGGTCAAGACACGGAAGAACGCTCCAAGAAAGCCCACACACCAGCCTAAAGGTGTATATGAAGTAACCGACATCGATTTAAAGTCTTGGGTTCCAACTAAACTAGATAAAGCACGCACAAGGTTCAGGAGTGTGTGTGGATTTGTTGGCAGGGCAAGACTTAACATTAATCTTCCGGGGTTTCAAAAGGCTTACACAGAAACACGGCACAGGATAGTCTGGGAGATCATGGATCACTTCAACGTTCCAGAGGAGTGGAGAATGCAGGTGGAACACGCTGCACTGAAGAAGGCCAGGGATGCTTGGAGAAACTGGAAGGACGTGTTGTACAAGAAGTACTTGAGTCAAGGCAAGGAACCAATCCCTGCATACCCCCAAATTACAATGGCAGACTCGGCAGAATTCAAAAGGGTCAGTGCCACTAAGGAGTTTATTGAGAAGAGTGCCAAGTAATCGGAACTTCAGAAGAGGAACACACAACCCCACCGTATGGGTTTGGCAGGATACTACGGCATGAAACCGATATGGGACTAGAAGGACAAAGAAGCAGAAGCTGCACGTGACAAACCGGCCTTTAGTGAAATTAGGGGCGATCGCGCTAGAGACTACTTGCGGGCATGTGCAACAAGGCGTGACAACGGTTCTTATTACTTTGAAAACTCACAAGACCATGCACTATATCTCGATATGTTAAAGGCTTCCAACACCCCTGGAAGGTTCTACAGGAACTCAAGGCCATGTGACATTCTGTCCGAGGCTCTGAAAACCAAAGAGCCCCCTAGCCGTGCAAGGGGTACAGGGGTCAATGTCCCGCACAAGAGGGCTTTCACACTCAACAAGGAAGAGAGGCTCACCATGAAAAAAGCGAGTAGTGAAATGAAGTAGAATGCATTGTATGAAAGGTTGAGAAGGGACATGTATCCGACAGTTCGAATGGAAATTGAGGAGTCACTGATGATGCAGAAGACTCTAACACTAAGAGATAGCCAGCAGACGGAAGGGGAGGTAGGCATGGAGGATGCTGCTTATTGTGCGACAACATCGCACAAGAATAGCTGTGCATCAGCTGACCCCAGTGCACTGAGACTGCAGCTGCGCATGATGATGCTATATCTGATCTATATGGAATGACAGGCAGACTAAGGGGTGTGCTTACACATTATGAAGGTACGTTAAAATGTGCAACAGCCTGGGTTTGCCCCCCCTCTTGGACGGGGGCCTCTTGTTGGACAATGTGCCATTGAAGCCGGGTTATGTGTACTGCTACGTGACTGAAGTAAAGCCTGGATTCACTAATTTTGCCCCGAAGAATGTCCTAGGGGACTATGATGAGCAGAGGACCTTGAGAGAAACACTGTTAAATCATATCCAGTTGCCACAAAAGGAAATAGACTTCATGGATGAGATCCCTCAAGCCCCCCCCCCCCAAGAGCAACCAATGGCGCCCTTCAACATGTGACTCTCTTCTCGCCACAGTAGCTCTCGTGTGCTTCCACCGAGGAACCTAATAATCGTAATCCGATGGCTGATGCATCAACTTGCATCAGCCCACCCGACTTCCGGTCATACAGGCCATGTCATCGTCCGCTCCTGAGCAGCCTGTGGCAAGGCCTACAACTGCTGAAGACGCACCACCGGTTCAGATGTCGGCCACTGAAGCAGCAGGGAGAGACACAACGGCACTACATGCTCAGCAGACACTACACCCACAACACCTGATTAGGGGCAGTTAACTGCCAGGAGAAACACCTTATCAAGGACAAATATTCTGCCGGGGATTGTACTGTCGCCACAAGTAACTATGGGCAGCAGAACTGCCGGCAGAAGTTCAGCTACCCAGACATATGATTTGCCACAGAGAATGGATGACGTGCTTTCTGTCGGGAGAACTATGTTACGGCCCAATAACTGCCGGGCTTCGGTGTGAGCTAGAAAGCGAAAATATTGGGCCCAAATGCGCGGGAGAGCGCGTGAGAGACCGAAATATTCGCACAACAGAATTTTAGCCGCCGAACCCTTCCGAAATTGCTCCCCAAATCAAACCCTAGCCAAATCACCCTCGCCCCGACCGCCGCCGCCAACCACCCACCGTAGCGATGGCTTCCTCCCTGACCACCACCGTCGCCAACCCACCGGAGCGCCGGTTCCTCCCCGGCCACCATGGCCGCTGGATTGCTCCCCGACCACCGCGGCCACCGGTTTCCTTCCCAACCACCGCGGCCGCCAATGATACGTCTCCAACGTATCTATAATTTTTGATTGTTCCATGCTATTATAGTATCAATCTTGGATGTTTTATATGCAATTATATGCCATTATATATCATTTTTTGGGACTAACCTATTAACTCTGTGCCCAGTGCCAGTTGCTGTTTTCTGCTTGTTTTTGCCTTTTCAGAAAATCATTATCAAAAAGTGTCCAAACGAGAAATAAACTTTGGATTAATTTTTTCTGGACTAGAAGAGACCCGCGAAGCTTCGGGAGAAGACCAGAAGAGCCACGAGGAGGCGCCAAGCCTAGAGGGCGCGCCAAGGGGGGTAGGGCGTGGCCCCCAGGCTTGTGGGCCCTCGTTGCCCCTCCTAACCTAATTCCAGCGCTATAAATTCCCAAATATTCCCAATATACCAGAGAGATAGAAGAGAAAGCCTTTCCTCCGCCACAAGCCTCTGTTCTTCCGTGATCCCATCTGGAGGCCTTTTCCGATACTCTGCCGGAGGGGGAATCGATCACGGAGGGCTTCTTCATCAACCTTGCTGCCCTTTCGATGATGTGTGAGTAGTTTACCACAGACCTACGGGTCCATAGCTAGCTAGATGGCTTCTTCTCTCTCTTTGATCTTCAATACCATGTTCTCCTCGATGTTCTTGGAGTTCTATGCAATATAATCTAGTTTTGTGGTGTGTTTATTGGGATCCGATCAATTGTGAGTTTATGATCAGATTATTCATGAGAAATATTTGAGTCTTCTCTGAACTCATTTATGCATAATTATTATAGCTTTGTATTTCTCTCCGATCTATCGATTTGGTTTGGCCTATTAGATTGATTGGTCTTGTAATGGGAGAGGTGCTTTGTGATGGGTTCAATCTTGCGGTGCTCAATCCCAGTGACAGAAGGGGACATGACACGTATTTGTATTGTTGCCATTAAGGATAAAAAGATGGGGTTTAATCATATTGCTTGAGTTTACTTTGTCAACATCATGTCATCTTGCTTAAGGCGTTACTCTGTTTCATACTGAATACCCTAGATGCATGCTGGATAGCGGTTGATGGGTGGAGTAATAGTTGTAGATGCATGCAGGAGTCGATCTACTTGTCTCAGACGTGATGCCTATATACATGATCATTGCCATGAATCCGTCATAATTATTTGCTTTTCTATCAATTGCCCAACAGTAATATGTCTACCCACGGTATGTTATGTGTTCGAGAGAGAAGCCTCTAGTGAAAACTATGGCCCCCGGGTCTACTTTATCATATATAAAAAACCTAAAAATACCTTTCTCAATTTATTTACTTTTATTTTATTTAGTATTTTAGTTTATCTATTTATCTCTATAAGATTTAATCCTTGCAAATAACCGCTAAGAGGATTGACAACCCTCTTATTTGCGTTGGGTGCAAGTGTTTGCTTTTGTGTGTGCAGGTGCGCTTAACGGAATTTTGCCTGGTTCTCCTACTGGATTGATAACCTTGATTCTTAACTGAGGGAAATACTTATCTCTACTATACTGCATCATCCTCTCCTCTTCGGGGAAATACCAACGCAGTCTACAAGTAGCAGGAAGAATTTCTGGCGCCGTTGCCGGGGAGACATCATCAAAATTACCAAGTACCTTCGCATAAACTATCATCCACTTGCATTTATTTTATTTGCCTTTTTATTTGCATTTGCCTCTCTTTTTCATGTCGCCCACTTCTAAAACAATTTTACAAAAACACATAAATATTTTTATTTGCCCGTTTGATTGCTTGTGTTGCCATGTGCTTCCTATTTTCATGCATCTTTGCTTGCTAAAAAACTATTGATATGGATCCTCATCCACTTGCTAATCTTTTCAAAAAATCCAATTATGATGAAATAATTGCTAGTGAGTTGAGTTCTCTAGATTATCTTTATGAAGTTTTGCTTGAAAATCATGAATCTGGAAATTGTGATGAAGAGTTAAAAGAAGAAATTTATAAAGTGATTCATCATAGCTCCTTGAATGAAAAGCATGATTGCAATGATTTTATTATAAATTCAATTAATGTCAATTGTGTTAATGATATGCAAAGCTACAAGCTTGGGGATGAAAATTTTGTTATGTGCATTACTTATTGCAATGATCATGATTGGGGTGATGATGCTTCTTATGATCTTGAAAATTTATTTAAGCCTCATGATGAATATGTTATTGATAATAAAATTTTCAATACTACTAAAAGTGGGTTTGGAGAGGTCATGACTTTAGTTGATGTTAATCCCAATATTTTGAAAGATTATAAAACTTTGATGCATGTGCATCATGAAGAGAATATTTTATATGATAGCTATACTGTTGAATTTGACTATGATCCTACATGTAATTATTATGAGAGAGGAAAATATGGTTGTATAAATTTTCATGTTACTAAATTACCTCTCGTTGTGTTGAAATTGTCAATGTTTTATTCTTCTTCCATGCATATGCTAGATATTTCTTGTATTGATAATTTGTTTGCCTATAAAATGCCTATGCATAGGAAGTATGTTAGACTTAAATATGTTTCTTACATTCTATACGATGCTTTCTTTGTGCTTCAATTCTTATCTTTTATGCGAGCATCATTAAAATCTCGAAGCCTATCTTAATGGCTATAAAGAAAGAGCTTGTTGGGAGGCAACCCAATGAATAAAATAAAATTTTGTTTTTACTTTATGTTCTTGAGTGTTTAAAAAATTATAGCCTCTGTTATGATTGTATTTTTATATTTTAATTAGCGTTTGTGCCAAGTAATGCCTTTGGGATGATGTTGATGATAGTATAATTTATGCTGTTTGGAAAACAGAAAGTTTTGCGTCCAGTGCTGGAATTTTAGTTCTGTACTGGAGTGTCAGAAAAATCTGAAATTTTTACAATGTATTGGTATGTGAATTTTTTACGTTGTCCTCATTTTTCAGATTTTTTGGAGCTACAGAAGTATGGATTTTAAATAGATCTTTACAGACTATTCTGTTTTAGACAAATTCTGTTTTTGTTGCATAGTTTGCTTATTTTGATGAATCTATGGATCGTATCAGGGGGTATGAGTCATGGATAAGTTGGAGTACAGTATAATTATGCCAATATTAAATATGAATCAATTTACAATAGTACCTAAAGTTTAAGATTTGTTTGTTATACTAACGGATCTCACAATGTTTCTGTTGAGTTTTTTGTGCTGAAGTTTTCAAGTTTTGGGTGAGACTACGATGGATAAAGGAATAAGGAGTGGCAAGAGCCTAAGCTTGGGGATGCCAAAGGAACCAAAAGGTAATATTCAAGGAATAATCAAGCGTCTAAGCTTGGGGATGCCCCGGAAGGCATCCCCTCTTTCGTCCATAATCTATCGGTAACTCACTTGGAGCTATATTTTTATTCATCACATGATATGTGTTTTACTTGGAGCGTCTTGTGATATAGTTTGTTTGCTTTTTTTTTCTTTTTAGTTTGTCACAATCATATTTGTTGAACACGCCTTTTTGAGAGGGACACACATTATTCATGATTTGTTAGAATACTCTATGTGCTTCACTTATATCTTTTGAGCTAGGCAGTTGCTCTAGTGCTTCACTTTTATCTTTTAGAGCACGGCGGTGGTTATATTTTAAAGAAATAGTTGCACTCTCATGCTTCACATATATCTTTTTGAGAGTCTAATGAATAGCAATGGTAATATGCACGGGTTATGAATTTGGTCCTGATATGATAGGTATTGAAGAGGGATATAATAAAAACTTTCATGTAGATCACTGAATATGATAAGTTAGATTCCTTGCAATAGTTTTGCGATATTAAGATGGTAATATGTGGGAGGTGCTAGTAGATAATTGTGGTTTAGTAAGAATATTGGTGTTAAGGTTTGTGATTCCCGAAGCATGCACATATGATCTGTCGTTATGCTAAGAAGTTGGGGCATGATTTATTATTGATTGTCTACCTTATGAGTGGCAGTCGGGGACGAGTGATGGACTTGTCCTACCAATCTATCCCCCTAGGGGTATGCGTAGTAGTACTTTGCTTCGAGGGCTAATAAACTTTCGCAATAAGTATGTGAGTTCTTTAGGACTAATATGAGTGTGGGATCGAGGAGATAGGTCTAGAGGGGGGGTGAATAGACACTTAACCAACCAAAGTAGCAGTTTTTAATTTCTCTTGGAACTTAGGCAGATTTTGGCACAAGTTAAGATAACACCAATACTTCCTACACATGCATATCTAGAGATTGAGCAGCGGAAATAGTAAAGCATGCAAGTGTACGGAAAGTAAAGGGGTAGAGTATGGAAGATCAAACGCAATGAAGACACGGTGGTTTTTGGCGTGGTTCCGATAGGTGGTGCTATCGTACATCCACGTTGATGGAGACTTCAACCAACGAAGGGTAACGGCTGCGCGAATCCACGGAGGGCTCCACCCACGAAGGGTCCACGAAGAAGCAACCTTGTCTATTCCACCATGGCTTACGTCCACGAAGGACTAGCCTCACTCGGGTAGATCTTCACGAAGTAGGCGATCTCCTTGCCCTTACAATCTCCTTGGTTCAACTCCACATCATGTCAGAGGCTCCCAAGTAACACCTAACCAATCTAGGAGACACCACTCTCCAAAAGGTAATAGACGATGTGTAGTTGATGAACTCCTTGCTCTTGTGCTTCAAATGATAGTCTCCCCAACACTCAACTCTCTCTCACAGATTTGGCTATGGTGGAAGAAGGATTTGAGTGGAAAGCAACTTGGGGAAGGCTAGAAATCAAGGTTCAAATGGTAGGAATGGAATCTCTTGATCTCAACACATGAGTAGGTGTTTCTCTCTCAGAAAATGTATGGTGGAAGTGTAGGCACGTTCTGATGGCTCTCCTCTCTGAGGAAGAAGGGGTGGAGGGGTATATATAGCCTCCACACAAAATCCAACCGTTACACACTTTTGACCCAACTCGGTGGCACCGATCAGAAATCTCGGTGGCACCGACCTATGTAAAATATATGAACGTTAGGAATATCGGTGGGACCGACTGGAACAACTCGGATGGACCGATGTGCAATGGTTAGGGCAAACCTCGTCTCGGTGGCACCGATTGCATCAACTCGGTGGGACCGAAGTGAAGCAATAAGGTGATACGTCTCCAACGTATCTATAATTTATGAAGTATTCATGCCATGTTTATTATAGTTTTGTATGATTTTGTTGTTTGGTGACTAATAAAGGTTGCTATCACAAGGGGCAATATAATGTGACGTTCCTTTGCATTAAGGGCTTGTGCATCCAAAAATAAAAAGCGCATGACAACCTCTGCTTCCCTCTGTGAAGGGCCTATCTTTTACTTTTATGCAGTTACTTTTATGCATTTACTTTTATGTATTTACTTTTGTGCAAGAGTCAATATGTATTCATTCTCATTTCAACCTCAATTATTTTCTAGTTGGTAAGCATCATGTTGTGGGGAAAGATTTAGGCACATATGGCCAGTCAAATATATTTGATCATGAATTATTATTGTTGACAATTATCTCTATGATAAATAAGTTGGGAGGCAAAACACTAAGCCCCTATCTTTCTTTGTGTTCGATGGATGCCATTTGTTCTAAAAATATGCTTTGAGTACTAGCAATCATAGAAGACTATATGATAATTGAGTATGTGGAGCTCTTACTTAGACTTTGTTGAAATTAAGTTGAATTCCAATTGTTTGGTGACTAAGAACATAGGTTGTTAAGTTTCAATAGAATGCATTGTTTGAACCATAACATGTGAATTGATTGCTACTTTATCATGATGAGTTTTATGAGAAAGAGTTGCTGTTATGATGCTAGGAAAAGTGATTGAAATTATCATTGATCAAACTTATGCACTATGCTAGCATTCACACTTCATAAATTATTTCATTTATCATTTACATACTCGAGGACGAGCAGGATTAAGCTTGGGGATGCCGATACGTCTCCAACGTATCTATAATTTATGAAGTATTCATGCCATGTTTATTATAGTTTTGTATGATTTTGGTGCACTTTTATATGACTTTTATATGATTTTTATGGACTAACATATTGACCTAGTGCCCAGTGCCCAGTGCCAGTTGCTATTTTCTGCTTGTTTTTGGTTTTCCAGAAAATCCATATCAAATGAAGTCCAAATGCACCAAATCTTTTTGACGATTTTTTCTGGAAGGAAACAGACCCAGGAAGCTTCGGAGGAGCAGCAGAAGAGCCACAGAGGCCCCACGAGCCACCTGGGCGCGCCTGCCCCCCAGGCGTGCCCTGATGCCTCGTGGGCCCCCTGGGGCACCTCTTTGCGTGATTCCAACGCTGAAAAATCCTATATATTCAGAAACCCCCGAAAGTTAACCTAGATGAGTTTTTACGCTGCCGCAAGCCTCTATACCTCCACGATCTCATCTACAACCCTTTTCCGGCACCCTGCCGGAGGGGAAAGCATCACCGTAGGCCATCTTCAACATCCCGGCGGTCTCCATGACGAGGAGGGACTAGTTCACCCTCGGGGCTGAGGGTATGTACTAGTAGCTATGTGCTTGATCTCTCTGTCTCTCTTGTGTTCTTGATATGGCACGATCTTTATGTACCGCGAGCTTTGTTACTATAGTTGGATCATATGGTGTTTCTTCCCTCTCTATCCTTGTTGTGATGAATTGAATCTTTTCCTTTTGAGGTTTCGTTATTGTTGGATTGAATATTCAGATTTGAGAACACTTGCTGTATGTATTGCATATGAATACCCGTGGTGACAATGGGGTATTATATTGATTCACTTGATGTATGTTTTGGCACTCAACTCGCGGATTCCCGAGGTGACATTGGGGTAATCTATGCATAGGGGTTGATGCACGTTTTCATTATCTTTTCTCCGATAGAAACTTTGGGGTGCTCCTTGGAGTTCTTTGTGTGGATTGAATATTATGATTATGAAGTTGTTTGATGCATATCGTATAATCAACTCACGGATACTTGTGGTGACATTGGAGTATCTAGGTGACATTAGAGTTGGTTGATGTGTATCATATGGTGTTATTTTAGTACGAACTCTAGGGCTGTTTGTGACACTTATAGGAATGGCTCAATAGATCGATCGGAAAGGATAACTTTGAGGTGGTTTCGTACCCTACAAACAATTTCTATCTTATGTTCTCCGATAATAGGAACTTGGGAGTGATTCTTTATCGCACGTTGAGGGATGGTTATATGATCCAATTATATTAGCATTGTTGAGAGATTGCACTAGCGAAAGTATGAACCCTAGGCCTTGTTTCTAAGCATTGCAATACCGTTTATGCTCACTTTTGTTACTTGCTACCTTGCTGTTTTTAATTGTTCGCACTACAAAAACCTATATCTACTATCCATACTACACTTGTATCACCATCTATTCGCCAAACTAGTGCACCTATACAATTTACCATTGTATTGGGTGTGTTGGGGACACAAGAGACTCTTTGTTATTTGGTTGTAGGGTTGTTTGAGAGAGACCATCTTCAACCTACGCCTCCCACGGATTGATAAACCTTAGGTCATCCACTTGAGGTAAAATTGCTACTGTCCTACAAAACTCTGCGCTTGGAGGCCCGACACGAGTCTACAAGAATAAGTTGTGTAGTAGACATCAAAAGGCAACAGAGAGTTGGCAAGCCATCTCGGTGGTACCAATTGCAAATCTCAGTGGGACCGAAATAATTGCAACAAGTAACAGAGAGTTGGCAAGGCCATCTCGGTGGGACCGAGATTCATATTGGTGGATCCGATTTGTTAGGGTTTTGGCAGTGGCTATGTCCAGATCAACTCGGTGGCTCCGGATAGGAATGAATCAGTGGGGCCGAGTTGGAATGTAGGTTTTGGACATATTTGGATGGAGAAAGTGGTTGAGGATTTTGGAGCAATGTCACCAAGCACTTGAGCAAAAAGACCATTAAGCAACACCTCATCCCCTTTTAATCGTATTGGCTTTCCTATGGACTCAATGTGATCTTGGATCACTTAACAAAAATGTAGAGTCTTGAGCTTTTGCCAATCCATGTCGTTAGCATTTTGAAGGGTTCCACATCCTCTTGTCCTTGCCACGCCATTGTTGAACTTGTCTGAAATTCACTAGATAGAGGCATTAGTCCAACAACATGTATGTTGGCATAAATTACCAAAACCACCAAGGGAGCAACTGTGCTTTCAATCTCCCCCTTTTTGGTAATTGATGACAACATACATCAAAGCTTCAAATAAAGATTTAGCAGAAGTTTGTATGAAAGCTTTGACGGAAACATGTAACATGTATGAGCTCCCGCTAGAGATGTGCATATAGAATGATGGTATTACATGGGAAATATACATGCAACATGTATCTTGGCTACATGCATCAGAGCAATATATATGACATTTAGGTATCCACATGTTCATGATTATCTTTCTTGAAAACAATATATACTAGCAAGAGGTCATCATGTACATGGGTGTGATGCATATACTTACCTTGAAGTTCTTGATCAAGTACCTGAAGAAATACACTCAAGAAAACAAGGTTAGATAACACAAGATAACTTCTTCAAGAAAAGACACAAGATCATCAAGAAACCAAGATTGGGATGACATGTAGAAGAGAGTATCACAGGTGAATATTTCTTTGAAGCAGACATGTCCCCAAAAGAAAGAAATAGTTGTCTCCCCTTAAAGAACTTCCTCTCCCCCTGAATCTGACATGGGATATTGGGAGCAGGTAGGGTGAGAAAACTAAAACAACCAAGAAAAAACTGATAAAAAACTGATCATGTTTCTCCCCTCTTAGAAACATGTAACATTCTCTCCTCTTGTAAGGTGCATCTCTCTCTTGTAATGATAAGCTTTGATGTATTCCTCTCTCCCCCTTTGACATCAATTTCCAAGAAGGGTCTTCAAGGTTATTGGTCAAGTGGGTTTGGTCCTTGAGAAACACTTCTAGCCATTGAGTGGCTCCAGATGCAAGTAGAGGATAAGAATCATTGAGTGGAGCTGGAGAAGAAAATCTCAGAAAATATTTGACAGAAAACTCCTTAGAGCAGCAAAGTCGGTGACTCCGAGTTGAATCAATTCGGTGGAACCGAGTTTGGTGCAAAGGAACATTTTGTCAACTCAGCTCACTAGGCAAAGGAATTCTCACAAAGATTTGCAATGAATTTGCTACAAAACTAGCTAAAAGAAAAGAAACACAGAAAAGAAGCAAAGAAACGGGAAACGTCTAGATGAAGTTTTTTGTAAAGAAACACTCTAGCAAGAAGAGAAACAAAAAGGAAACACTAGAGAACTTCATCTAGAGGGGTCGGCAACTAGGTCACCTATGTTAGAGTATATTGACTTAGGAGTCAAGTGAGAACACTTGATCATAGTTCATACTCATCGTTAAGCTCAAATGGGGTTGCCATTTTCCTTTAAGCATTTCAATGTATTCACATCTTGTTGAGTTGCTTTAGCTCATGTATTTGAGTAAAGCTTCTCTAAGATGTGAGAACTTACATTGGGATTTGGTGGTGATGTCCATCATGTAGTTGCACTTGAAGTGGATGCTCATGAGTTGAAGTTTGGAGCTATCCTATCATTTGTAGTTCATCTTCCTACATGGGTTAGATTTGCATGGAACAACATGTATATCCAAAATGACAAGAGTGAAGCATAACTCAAAGGTTGTCAAAGGATATGTTTAGGTTGTCTTGTTCCTTGTTCCACCAACAATTGTTGATACTTGGGTTATACAAGATTGCTTATGATATGAGTGAGATGCAATCTTGTGACATGAAGCTTGTCCAAGTACCTACGAAAGGTTAGATACAATACAAGGGAGCAAAATGTCCAAGATATATAAAATGATCATGAAAGTATCATGGATTAGTCAAGAATGCTTATGCCCTTGTATGCATCCACATGAACCTCTTGTTCATGTTTGAAGAATCAATGATGTTCAACTCACTTCTCAAGTGACAAAACACTTTCTCATCGAGAGGTTTGGTAAAGATGTCTGCCAATTGTTTGTCGGTACGAACATGTTTAAGGTCAATGTCACCTTTCTCAACATGATCTCGAATGAAATGGTGACGAACCTCAATATGCTTAGTTTGAGAATGTTGCACGGGATTGTGTGCAATCTTAATAGCACTCTGATTGTCACATAGTAATGGTACATGTCTCACATGCACACCATAGTTTTTAAGAGTTTGTGTCATCCATAGTAATTGAGCACAACATGATCCCGCGGCAATGTATTCCGCTTTGGCGGTAGATAGAGATACCAAATTTTGTTTCTTGGAGGACCAAGACACAAGAGATCTACCATCAAATTGACATGTACCCGAAGTGGATTTTCTATCAACCTTGTCTCCGGCATAGTTCGAATCACAATTCTTTTCACGGCCTTAAGGTGACACTCTTTTGGTGCCGCTTGGTATCGTGCACACATGCACACACTTAGCATAATGTCGGGACGGGAGGCACATAGATATAGCAATGAACCAATCATAGATCGATAAACCTTTTGATCAACCGGTTTGCCATCCTTGGTCAAGTCAAGATGTCCACTCGTGGGCATGGGGGTTTTCATACCTTTACTATCTTGCATGTTGAACTTCTTAAATAAGTCCTTGGTATACTTTGTTTGAGAAACAAAGGTACCCTCCTTAGTTTGCTTGATTTGCAAACCAAGAAAGAATTTGAGTTCACACATCATAGACATCTCGTACTTTTCCGACATCAACCTTCCAAACTTTTCACTAAAAGAGGGGTTAGTAGATCCAAAGATAATATCATCAACATAAATTTGGCATACAAATAATTCTCCATTAACCCTCTTAGTGAACAAAGTTGAATCAATTTTCCCAATTTCAAAACCTTTTTCAAGAAAAAACTTTGTCAAGCATTTGTACCAAGCTCTAGGAGCTTGTTTAATACCATAAAGAGCTTTACGAAGTTTGTAAACATGATTAGGTTTCTTGGGATTCACAAAGCCGGGAGGTTGTTTAACATACACTTCCTCCTCAATTTCACCATTTAGGAAAGCACTTTTAATGTCCATTTGGTAAAGAGAGATATCATGGTGATTGGCATAAGCAAGTAAAATGCGAATGGACTCAAGTCTTGCAACGGGGGCATAGGTCTCACCATAGTCCATACCTTCGACTTGTGTATAACCTTGTGCTACAAGACGAGCCTTGTTGTGTAGAACTTGTCCATCTTCATCTTGCTTATTCCGAAACACCCATTTGGTTCCAATAATGTTTTGCTCATCTTTAGGCTTCTCAACCAATGTCCAAACTTGGTTCCTCTCAAAGTTGTGTAGCTCCTCGTGCATTGCATTCACCCAATCGGGGTCCTTGAGAGCTTCTTCTACCTTAAAGGGTTCAACACTAGAGATGAATGAGTAATGCTCACAAAAGTTAGCTAAACAAGATTTAGAGCGAGTGATTCTCCCGGATTGGATATCTCCAAGTATTTGTTCGACGGGATGATTCTTGTCGATTCTTGCTCTAACTCGAGGTAGCTTTTGCTTGGGTTGTGGTGAGGTTTTCTCATCATCATCTTCTTCTTCTTCTTCGTTGATGTTGTCGTTGTTCGCTTGTGGAGGTGGAGATGGAGGTTGAGGTGGATCATCTTGTTGCACTTCCTCATTCCCATCGTCTTGACGTGTTCCACTTGTGGATGCCTCCATATCAACTTGTTGTTCACCTCGATGTGAAGTTGGGGCTTCCACTTGAATAGACGAGGTACTCTCCTTTACTTCCACGGGGTGAATCTTGCCAATGGACAAGTCTTGTATTGCTTCCGATGGTTCTTGATCTCCTACATCAATTGGCAATTGCTCGACTTGCGAGCCGTTAGTCTCATCAAACTTCACATCTACCGTCTCTTCAACTTTTCGAGTGAAGCTGTTGTAGACACAGTAAGTGTGAGAGTTCAATCCATAACCAAGTAGGAAACCTTCATGAGATTTAGGAGCAAATTTTGAACGACGATGCTTATCAAGAAAGTAACATTTTGAGCTAAACACTCAAAAGTATCCAACTTCTGGTTTGTTACCGGTGAGCAGTTCTATGATGCCCTCGACTTAATCGTGCACTAATCATACACGCAAATGCACACGATCAAGCCTAAGGACTCACGGGAAGATATCACAACACAACTCTAAACACAATTAAAGACAAAACAAGGCTCGAATACAAAAGCTTGAGAACAAGCGTTAGCGGAAGCAACAACAGTATCTGAGTACAGACACACAGTTAAACAAGATGCCATAAGAAGGCGAAAACAAACAACGGCTCTGATCGAAAGAGGCAAGGCCTCCTGCCTGGGAGCCTCGTAAACTACTCCTGGTCGTCGGGGATCTCCACGTCGTAGTAGAATACTCCGGGGATCTCCTACTCCTGGGCTCCTTCGTCTGATGTATCATCAACTGGATATGGGGAAAAGAATAGCAGACCAACCGTGAGTACTCATCCAAAGTACTCGCAAGACTGACATCAGAACTATACTAATATGCATTTGTATCAAAGGAATGGGGCTATATCTATGGACTGAACTGCAGAATGCCAGAGTAGAGGGGGAGAAGCCTAGCCTATCGAAGACTAGCATCTTCAAGCAATCTTGCAGCATCAGAAGAGAGTAGAGTATAGTAACATACAATAGTGGTTGTATAGCAGCAACTCAACGAGATCCTTTCTCGACTATCCCGCGAGAAAGCGATCCGGAGAGCAATAGTAACAGTTT
This sequence comes from Elymus sibiricus, assembly GCA_039707655.1. Taxonomy (NCBI): domain Eukaryota; kingdom Viridiplantae; phylum Streptophyta; class Magnoliopsida; order Poales; family Poaceae; genus Elymus; species Elymus sibiricus. The sequence goes on from CM077668.1 coordinate 347,518,625, forward strand.
AATATGTATCACCATCACTTTGTAGTTGTCATGGATCCGGATACAACTCTGAGCGTCCTGTTACCGTGGACACGGCTATTCGAATAGATTACTTCCCTGCCGGGGTGCACTACTGTTACCCAACACGCTCGATTAACTCTGGCCGGACACACTTTTATCGGGTCATGCCCGGCCTCGGCTGATCGACACACCGCAACCCCACCTAGAGCTCAGCAAAGAGGTCCCCGCCGGTCTACATCCTAATAGCTCAAGGGTCTTGGGCCATCGCCCTGTGCACTCCGGGTCGTTGTGTGTAGGGTGGGTCCAGGCACCACCTCTGTCCTGAATGGCGCCGGCCTGACCCCGCCACAATGCTGAACTGGACGTCTGACAAAGCTTTCGGCTGATACATACGGCGTAGAGGGCCCCATAAACCATTATCCCACGTGGTGGTAGTGCGTAGAGGGCACGACGACCCACTCAGATCAAATACCCAGTTCCGTTACGCGTATTTAGTAACTCGCAGAGACGATCAGAGTTTCTGTCGCTCCGTCTTGGTATCACTCGCGGGTACTCTTGGAGCCGATCCGTCTTTAATGTTGTTCTCTCGCGGGCACCCTTGGGGCCAGCCCGACTTTAACAGTTTAAGTATTGCAGTAGTGTAAGCATTTCCGTGATCACACCCAGAGTGATCACGGCCCGGTAACAAGCATGGCATACGGACAAGGCGAAGGGCCAAAGATGGAACAGCAGCATAGTTAACTAGGCATCATGGGATAACAGGTAATGTATCAGTAGCAGGCGACAAAATCAGGCTATGCATCAGAATAGGATAAAGCAAGGCAGTGGCAATTTCTAATGCAAGCAGGAGGGAGAAAGAATAGGAGATATCGCCATGCGTCAAGGGGGATTGCTTGCCTGGAAGCTCTGCAGAGAGGGGCTGGTCGTCAGTCGGCTGCTCGTCGGGGGTGTAGTCGAACTCTGCTGCGACGGCGTCGGTCTCGGCATCTATCGGGAGAGAAAGGAGGGGGAGGAAACAATAAATCCACGGCAAAAACACAATCACTATGCATGACATGCCTAAATGATATACAGAGGTGTTTTATTGCCTAACTAAATGATTTAGTTAATTTAGGAATTTATTTGGATTTATTTTATTAAGGTTGAGCACTATTCATTTATCGAAATCAGGCAAAATGTTCCATGTTCAGCTAGCTAGGATATTGATTACATATTCAGAATCTTCATATTTTTCTGATCATTTTTCATATATAAATTATTTTCATCTGACTTACGGTTTAATTTATATGATTTTTCAAAGTTTTAAATATTTTCTGGGATTAATTTAATTAATTAAATTGGAATTATCTAGAATAGTAAATGATGACATCAGCCTGACGTATGTGTGACGTTAGCGGTCAACAGTGGCGGTTGAATAGTCAAACCTGACCAGTGGGTCCAGTGGGTCCCACTGGTCAGTCACTGATTAGTCTAATTAGCTCTTAATTAACTAATTACGGATTAAATTAGGGGTGGGACCTACTGGTCAGTGGGTAATTAGCGTTTTAATTAACTAATTTAATTAATTAACACATTTTCTATATATTAAAAATTGTTTAATCGACTGGGCCCCACATGTCAGTCACACTGGGCCTGCCCAGTCAGCGTTGATCGGGTCAACTGGGCCCAGTGGGTCCCAGTGGCAGCGACTGAGCGGCGGGGCCCGCGACGCCACGTCGGACGCCGAGTCAGCGCCGGCACCGGAGTGCTCCGGCGAGCCCGCGCGACGGCGACAACTCCGGCGAGCTCGGAATCCGCCTGTGGGGCATCATTCCGGGCGCGGTTTGGTCCTATCGAACATGCACTCCGAGCCGCCTCCATTGGTGGCGGTTGTCGGAGCTGGGAAGGCCGGAATGCTCGCCGGCGACGACGTCGGGCAGCGGCGGTTTCGGGCGTGCTACGGGATGGGGGCTACGGTGCGCGCGCGATCGAAGCAAGTGGCTAGGCGAGGCCTACTCGATGCAGCGAGCAAGATGGGCATGAGCCCGGGACCATTTGGTCACCGAAGCTTCGCCGGCGACGATGCGGGCGGCGGAGCGATCGGGCATCTCCAATGCGACCACTACGGCAACGCAAACGCGTAGGGGAGAGTGGGGAGAGGTGCGGCAGCTCACAGTGGCCCTGCAGGTGTGCGCAAATGTGCTCGGGGAAGGGCAACGGCGACGAATCGACGGCGGCGATGCGGGTGGCTGCGCGGAGAAGACGAGCTCGAGCAGCTCGATGCAGGGGCGCTTGGCTCCCGCTAGACGGTGCAGGCGGCATAGTCGAGGACGGGGAACACGTCGGGCATGGCGGAGCGGCAATCGGGAGGCGGTGGCCGCGGGATCGAACGGTGGTCGACGATGGCGTCTCGGGTGAGGTGGGGAACGAGAGGGAGCGAGGTGCGTTCGGGCGAGTAGGAGGGACTAGGGTTCGGGGGAGGACGAGAGGCGACCGGGGACGGCTTTAACCGCACGGGGGAGCCGGCGGATGGGCGACGCGCGGCCGCTGTCGCCGTGTCAGTGCGCGCGTGCAACAGCGAGCGGAGGAGGACGATGGCCACAGCGGGCTGGGCTGCAGGCTACTGTGCACTCAAGGCCCGAAGGCACATTAAGCCCCAACCGTTTTCTTTTTCTTTTTCTAATTTTTGTTTTAGTTTCTGTTTTGTAATTGCTAGGCCACTAAATGAGTTTTATAAATTGTGTGACTTGGTTCAAATATTACAGCGCAATATGCTCTACCTCCAGAAATTGGTTTGGGCAAAATATAATTTCATTTGTAATTCTATTAAATAAAATGGTATTAAAATGTTGCTGATTGCTACTGTTTTAGGTTGTTAGAGTCACTTAGGCATTTTTAGTGATGTTTTTTTCCTAAACATAATTAGTTATAGATTATTTACTATTTAATGAACATTTTAGTTTCAAATTTGGACAACTTTTATTTTGCACTTTAAATTTGAATTGCATTTTAAATTGGAATTTGAAATGAGATATGATCCTAATGATGATCAAACACTGATAATCATGCTGACTTGGCATTATCAAAAGGGTGATTACTATAGCTATTACATGGGGGTGTTACAACTCTCCTCCTCTAACAAGAATTCTTGTCCTGAGAATTAAGAGGTAGGTTGAAAGAGAGCGGGGTATTCTTCATGAAGACGGTCTTCGCGTTCCCAAGTGGCTTCATCCTCAGAATGATTCAACCACTAAACCTTAAGGAACTTGATTGCCTTGTGACGAGTCCGGCATTCAGTTTGATCAAGAACGCGGATCGGATACTCTGGATAAGACAGATCTTCTCGCAATTCAAGCACTTCATGATCCACAGCTCGGATAGGATCCTTGAAGCATCGTCGGAGTTGAGATACATGAAAGACATCATGCACTTGAGAAAGGTTTGGCGGCAATTGCAATTGATATGCCACTTCTCCTCGACGGGCAAGAATACGGAACGGGCCAATGTAGCGAGGAGCTAACTTGCCCTTGATTCCAAACCGATGAGTGCCCTTCAACGGAGTGACACGAAGGTAAGCTTGCTCGCCAGGTTGATAGACCATTACCTGATGTTTGCGGTCATAATTGCTCTTCTGGCGAGACTGAGCAGTTTTCAAATGTTCACGGACAATGCGGACTTGATCTTCAGCTTGTTGAATAATGTCCGGACCAACGAGTGATCGTTTCCCAGTTTCTGACCAATTCAGAGGGGTTCGACACTTACGTCCATATAGAACTTCAAATGGTGCCATCTTCAGACTAGCTTGGTAGCTATTGTTGTAAGAGAATTCGGCATACGAGAGAGATTCCTCCCATTTTTTACCGAATGAGATGACGCAAGCTCGAAGCATATCTTCAAGCACTTGATTGACTCGTTCAACTTGTCCTTGGGACTGGGGGTGAAAAGCGGTGCTGAAGGACATATGAGTTCCCATAGCTTCCTGGAAACTGTTCCAAAATCTTGAGGTAAAGAGGCTGCCACGATCAGAGCTGATCTCCAACGGAATACCGTGGAGTGACACAATTCTGGAAACATATAGGTCTGCTAACTAACTAGCAGTGATTGTCTCCTTGACTGGCAGAAAGTGAGCAACCTTGGAGAATCGGTCAATGACGACAAAGATAGCATCATGACCCTTCTGAGATCTAGGAAAACCAGTAATGAAATCCATTTCGACCTTGTCCCATTTCCATTCTGGAATATCAAGGGGTTGCAGAGTTCCAGCAGGCCTTTGGTGTTCTGCTTTGATGCGACGGCAAACATCACACTCAGCAACATAACGAGCAATGTCTTGCTTCATACCAGGCCACTAGTATCTCTGTCGTATGTCTTGGTACATCTTGGTACTACCGGGATGAATTGACAAGGGTGTGTCATGCGCTTCTTTCATAACATCCGAGCGAGAGTTTGATCTCTTTCTGGGGACCATTAGGCGGCCTTTGAAGAACAATGCACCATCATCACCAACATGGTAGAATGAAGAATTTCTTTTAGAGAGGTATTTCTTAATCTTCTCGACTTCAGAGTCATATTTCTGCCTTGTCTTGATGTTGTGCTCGAGATCTGGTTCAACAACCAAGGTATTTAGATATCCTTGAGGAACTATCTCGATGTTCAGCTTTCGAAGCTCTTCATACAGGAGTGGCTGCTGCAGTTGAACCTCAAGTTCACAACAGTAGGATTTACGGCTCAAAGCATCAGCCATTACATTAGCCTTACCAGGGGTATAAGAAATACCCAAGTCATAGTCTGTAATGGCCTCCATCCATCTTTGCTGACGGAGGTTCAGAGATGGTTGAGTGAACAAGTACTTCAGACTCTTATGATCCGTGTAGATCTCGCATCGATTACCAAGAAGGTAATGTCGCCATAACTTCAATGCATAAATAACTGCAGCAAGCTCGAGATCATGTATTGGATAATTTTCCTCATGAGGACGCAATTGACGAGAGCCATAAGCAATCACTTTGCGCTCTTGCATTAGGACACAGCCCAATCCTTGACGAGATGCATCACAGTAAATCACAAAGTCCTTTTTGGAATCCGGGGGTGCTAGCACTGGGGCAGATGTCAACTTATCTTTGAGTGTCTGAAAACTTTCTTGGCACTTTTCTGTCCACTCAAATTTAACGCCTTTGTGAAGCAGATCAGTCAGAGGCTTAGCAATTTTGGAGAAGTTCTCGACGAATCGGCGGCAATAACTAGCGAGTCTGAGAAAACTCCTGACTTGCTTGACAGTCTTCGGAGGAGTCCATTCAAGAATAGCCTGAACTCGTTCTGGGTTAACAGAAATGCCATCTTTGGAAATCACATGGCCAAGATAGGTCACCTCGGATAACCAGAATTCACACTTGGAATACTTGGCATATAGTTGATGTTCGCGCAACTTCTCCAGTACAAGCCGAAGATGTTCGGCATGTTCTTCTTCATTCTTCGAATATATAAGTATCTCATCCAGGTAAACCATGACGAACTTGTCGAGGTAATCCATTAAGATGTAGTTCATTAATCGAGAGAATGTTGCTGGAGCATTGGTTAAGCCAAAGGACATGACAGTGTACTCATAAGAACCATAGCGAGTAACGAAAGCTGTCTTCGGAATATCCTCTTTACGAACCCGGATCTGGTGGTATCCCAATCTCAAATCAAGTTTAGAGAACACTGAGGAAGCAGCAAGTTGATCATACAGATCGATTCTGGGAAGCGGATACTTGTTCTGAATTGTTGCTTGGTTGATAGGTCGGTAATCTTGGACCAGACGGTTCGTACCATCCTTCTTCTTGACAAAGAGAGAAGGTGCTCCCCAAGCAGAAGAACTGGGGCGGATGAAGCCCTTTTTAAGTGACTTGTCGATTTCCTCCTTAAGTTCAAGGAGTTCATGAGGTGGCATCTTGTACGGACGCTTAGCAATAGGGGTAGTGCCTGGTTTCAAGTCGATGACGAACTCGACAGCTCTAACAGGGGGTATTCCTGGAAGTTCTTCCGGAAAGAAGTCCGGAAAATCGCAAACGACTAGAACGTTCTCAATTCCCTCAAGAGGTGAAGCGTTCAAAGCATTCAGAGCATATATCTGGCTCTCGGCATCCTGAACTGTTCGGGCTGAGTAATTAACTGTCTGGCCAGAAGGATGTGTAAGTTGGACTTTCTTAGCAGCACAGTCAATCAAAGCATTATGGGCGGTCAACCAGTCCATACCGAGAATGATGTCTATGTCGGAAGGTCCGAGAGCAATAAGGGAAACCGAGAACATCAACCCTTCAATTCTGATCTGATTGTTGTGACTTACCATCTTGGTTTGCCACCTGGAACGAGGAGTGATAATCTCTAGTGGGGTAGGCAACAACTCTAGGGGTCGTTCATGCCGCTGAGAAAACTGTTGAGACACAAAGGAATGTGATGCCCCGGAATCAAAGAGAACAGAAGCTGCCACTGAATTAACTGGCAGAGTTCCCATCACGATTTTAGGGGACTCACGGGCTTCTTTCATCTTGACATGAGTGACCTGGCCACAATTCATAGCAGGCGGCTTGGCACTATCACTGATGCTATGATGGTTTCGACGGCCCTTCTTACGGCCAACAGAAGTACGTGATGTTTTCTGTGGCTGACCCTGGCGACAGTTGAGAGCACGGTGCCCTGGCTGTCCACACTTGAAGCAATTCTCATCATTGGGGCGAGTAGCCATAGTATTGGGTTGTCCACTCGAGATATTTAGTTGTCTTGGGGGTGGAGGCAGACGAGGTGAAACATAAGAAGGCCTCGGTGCAGGGGTAGGTCGATGATAGACATTATGTGGAATCCAGACTTGGCGTTTCCGAGCAGGCTGACCCGAAGACGAGACAACATCACGAGTGCGCTTGAGCGACTCCTAGTACTCATTCAAAGTAGTTTCAATTCGGAAAGACTGGCTGACAAGCGTTGCAAAGTCTGCAGCTTCAAGAACAACAAGCGCGAGCTTTATATCAGGATGCAGTCCTTCACGGAATTTCTCCTGCTTGCGAGCGTCAGTGCAGACGTCATCTTCAGCATAGCGGGATAATTCGAGAAATTTCCTCTGATATTCATCCACAGTCATTTTGCCCTGAGTAAGTTTGCGGAACTCCTTCTTCTTCTGGTCTATCAGACCTTGAGGAATGTGCCGTGCACAGAAGGCTACCTGAAATTCCTGCCAAGTGGTTACAGTTCCAGTAGGCAGCATACGCCTGTGGCTTTCCCACCACTGAGCAGCTGGACCCTTCAAGTGAAATGCCGCAAAGGTGACGTAACTGTCAGGGGCAACCCTAGCTGACTCCATCTCAAACAGGATGTCATGAAGCCAATCATCAGCATCCATAGGATTGGTGGAGTTGCGGAAAACAGGCGAGTTGAGGCGCACAAACTCTTGCAGTGAGATTGGTCCAGGCTCCTGACGAGCATCGTTGCGTTCCAAACGATTTACCAGACTCTCGTTGAGCTGACAATTCAATTCAAACTGCTGCATCATTGCGGCAATATAGGGTGGAGGTGGAGGATCGTAAGCCATCCTGCCATATCAACAGGGGCAGTTTAGCAAAAACAACTGCATGTGTCAGAGATCATTTATGACGTAACATGAGAAATGAACAAGAAGTGCATTAGATACATATTAGTAGTCATTAAAGACATACAGGTCCATGCACATAATTGGATATCAACGGACTGCGCGAGTTCGGAAACACATGCAGCTAGACAAACTAGGCGGCGCGCAGGCACGCGGTGAGGAATACACAACGGGACATAGCAAAGGCTATATCAACGTCGAAGAAAACTTTTGGAGCGAGGAATCTGCAAGGAACAACGCAGGGGGTCCTCGATGAAAGGATCCTGTGGTCCGTGAAAACTATAAAGCAGAACCTGGCCCTCATCTTGAAGAAAGGGGGGATAAATTCAGAACTCCGGGTGGATGTGATTACGAGAAACTAATGTTAGAGTTAGTAATTGTTTAACCCGAAAAGAAGAGAGAGATCAGAGCCCCAGAGTAAAGAAGAGGAATAAAATAACCTAATCCCATCCATCGGCGATGTGGGCCCGTAAGCAACACAGCCGAGTTAGTAAAATAGTTCTTGAAAGACTAGACTCAACTTCGGCCAAGGAGTTGGAAAGGGGGGTTCCTACAGGTAGTCGGCTCTGATACCAACTTGTGACGCCCTCGACTTAATCGTGCACTAATCATACACGCAAATGCACACGATCAAGCCTAAGGACTCACGGGAAGATATCACAACACAACTCTAAACACAATTAAAGACAAAACAAGCTTTATATTACAAGCCAGGGGCCTCGAGGGCTCGAATACAAAAGCTTGAGAACAAGCGTTAGCGGAAGCAACAACAGTATCTGAGTACAGACACACAGTTAAACAAGATGCCTTAAGAAGGCGAAAAAAAACAACGGCTCTGATCGAAAGAGGCAAGGCCTCCTACCTGGGAGCCTCCTAAACTACTCCTGGTCGTCGGGGATCTCCACGTCGTAGTAGAATACTCCGGGGATCTCCTACTCCTGGGCTCCTTCGTCTGATGTATCATCAATTGGATATGGGGAAAAGAATAGCAGAGCAACCGTGAGTACTCATCCAACGTACTCGCAAGACTGACACCAGAACTATACTAATATGCATTTGTATCAAAGGAATGGGGCTATATCTTTGGACTAAACTGCAGAATGCCAGAGTAGAGGGGGAGAAGCCTAGCCTATCGAAGACTAGCATCTTCAAGCAATCTTGGAGCATCAGAAGAGAGTAGAGTATAGTAACATACAATAGTGGTTGTATAGCAGCAACTCCCCGAGATCCTTTCTCGACTATCCCGCGAGAAAGCGATCCAGAGAGCAATAGTAACAATTTAATATGTATCACCATCACTTTGTAGTTGTCATGGATCCAGATACAACTCCGAGCGTCCTCTTACCGTGGACACGGCTATTCGAATAGATTACTTCCCTGCAGGGGTGCACTACTGTTACCCAACACGCTCGATTAACTCTGGCCGGACACACTTTTATCGGGTCATGTCCGGCCTCGGCTGATCGACACACCGCAGCCCCACCTAGAGCTCAGCAGAGAGGTCCCCGCCGGTCTACATCCTAAGCGCTCAGGGGTCTTGGGCCATCGCCCTGTGCATTCCGGGTCGTTGTGTGCAGGGTGGGTCCAGGCACCACCTCTGTCCTGGATGGCGCCGGCCCGACCCGGCCACAATGCTGAACTGGACGTCTGACAAAGCTTTCGGCTGATACATACGGCGTAGAGGGCCCTAGAAACCATTATCCCACGTGGTGGTAGTGCGTATAGGGCACGACGACCCACTCAGATCAAATACCCAGTTCTGTTAGGCGTATTTAGTAACTCGCAGAGACGATCAGAGTTTCTGTTGCTCCGTCTTGGTATCACTCGCGGGTACTCTTGGAGCCGACCCGTCTTTAATGTTGTTCTCTCGCGGGCACCCTTGGGGCCAGCCCGACTTTAAGAGTTTAAGTATTGCAGTAGTGTAAGCATTTCCGCGATCACACCCAGAGTGATCACGGCCCGGTAACAAGCATGGCATACGGACAAGGCGAAGGGCCAAAGATGGAACAACAGCATAGTTAACTAGGCATCATGGGATAACAGGTAATGTATCAGTAGCAGGCGACAAAATCAGGCTATGCATCAGAATAGGATAAAGCAAGGCAGTGGCAATTTCTAATGCAAGCAGGAGGGAGAAAGAATAGGAGATATCGGCATGCGTCAAGGGGGATTGCTTGCCTGGAAGCTCTGCAGAGAGGGGCTGGTCGTCAGTCGGCTGCTCGTCGGGGGTGTAGTCGAACTCTGCTGCGACGGCGTCGGTCTCGGTGTCTATCGGGAGAGAAAGGAGGGGGAGGAAACAATAAATCCACGGCAAAAATGCAATCACTATGCATGACATGCCTAAATGATATACAGAGGTGTTTTATTGCCTAACTAAATGATTTAGTTAATTTAGGAATTTGTTTGGATTTATTTTATTAAGGCTGAGCACTATTCATTTATCGAAATCAGGCAAAATGTTCCATGTTCAGCTAGCTAGGATTGTTGGACAGGCATTTTGATTACATATTCAGAATCTTCATATTTTTCTGATCATTTTTCATATATAAATTATTTTCATCTGACTTACGGTTTAATTTATATGATTTTTCAAAGTTTTAAATATTTTCTGGGATTAATTTAATTAATTAAATTGGAATTATCCAGAATAGTAAATGATGACATCAGCCTGACGTATGTGTGACGTCAGCGGTCAACAGTGGCGGTTGAATAGCCAAACCTGACCAGTGGGTCCCACTGGTCAGTCACTGATTAGTCTAATTAGCTCTTAATTAACTAATTACGGATTAAATTAGGGGTGGGACCTACTGGTCAGTGGCTAATTAGCGTTTTAATTAACTAATTTAATTAATTAACACATTTTCTATATATTAAAAATCGTTTAATCGACTGGGCCCCACATGTCAGTCTCACTGGGCCTGCCCAGTCAGCGTTGACCGGGTCAACTGGGCCCAGTGGGTCCCAGTGGCAGCGACTGAGCGGCGGGGCCCGCGACGCCACTTCGGACGCCGAGTCAGCGCCGGCACCGGAGTGCTCCGGCGAGCCCGTGCTACGGCGACAACTCCGGCGAGCTCAGAATCCGCCCGTGGGGCATCATTTCGGGCGCGGTTTGGTCCTATCGAATGTGCACTCCGAGCCGCATCCATTGGTGGCGGTGGTCGGAGCTGGGGAGGCCGGAATGCTCGCCGGCGACGACGTCGGGCGGCGGCGGTTTCGGGCGTGCTACGGGATGGGGGCTACGGTGGGCGCGCGATCGAAGCAAGTGGCTAGGCGAGGCCTACTCGATGCGGCGAGCAAGATGGGCATGAGCCCGGGACCATTTGGTCACCGGAGCTTCGCCGGCGACGATGCGGGCGGCGGGGCGATCGGGCATCTCCAATGCGACCACTACGGCAAGGCAAACACGTAGGGGTGAGAGGGGAGAGGTGCGGCAGCTCACAGTGGCCCTGCAGGTGTGCGCAAATGTGCTCAGGGAAGGGCGACGACGACGAATCGACGGCGGCGATGCGGGAGGCCGCGCGGAGAAGACGAGCTCGAGCAGCTCGATGCAGGGGCGCTCGGCTCCCGCTAGACGGTGTAGGCGGCGTAGTCGAGGACGGGGAACACGTCGGGCATGGCGGAGCGGCGATCGAGAGGCGGTGGCCGCGAGATCGAACGGTGGTCGACGATGGCGTCTCGGGTGAGGTGGGGAACGAGAGGGAGCGAGGCGCGTTCGGGCAAGTGGGAGGGACTAGGGTTCGGGGGAGGACGAGAGGCGACCGGGACGGCTTTAACCGCACGGGGGAGCCGGCGGATGGGCGACGCGCGGCAGCTGTCGCCATGTCAGTGCGCGCGCGTGACAGCGAGCGGAGGAGGACGATGACCACGGCGGGCTGGGCTGCAGGCTACTGTGCACTCAAGGCCCGAAGGCACAGTAAGCCCCAACCGTTTTCTTTTTCTTTTTCTAATTTCTGTTTTAGTTTCTGTTTTGTAATTGCTAGGCCACTAAATGAGTTTTATAAATTGTGTGACTTGGTTCAAATATTACAGCGCAATATGCTCTACCTCCAGAAATTGGTTTGGGCAAAATATAATTTCATTTGTAATTCTATTAAATAAAATGGTATTAAAATGTTGCTGATTGCTACTGTTTTAGGTTGTTAGAGTCACTTAGGCATTTTTAGTGATGTTGTTTTCCTAAACATAATTAGTTATAGATTATTTACTATTTAATGAACATTTTAGTTTCAAATTTGGACAACTTTTATTTTGCACTTTAAATTTGAATTGCATTTTAAATTGGAATTTGAAATGAGATATGATCCTAATGATGATCAAACACTGATAATCATGCTGACTTGGCATTATCAAAAGGGTGATTCCTGTAGGTATTACATGGGGGTGTTACAAGTTCATACGCCGTTTTTCCAGGAAGCTTGTGAAGGTAGAGTCGATTTGTCGCATGATAAGTTGTTTCAACCGCCTCCACCCAAAAGTGTTTTGGAGTCTTGTATTCATCAAACATTGTTCTTGCCATCTCAATAAGAGTACGGTTCTTCCTCTCAACAACTCCATTTTGTTGAGGTGTATACGTAGCCGAGAACTCATGTGAAATGCCCTCCTCATCAAGAAAGGTGTCCACATTGGCGTTCTTGAACTCTGTTCCGTTGTCACTCCGAACCTTCTTGATCTTTACTTCAAATTGATTTTGGGCCTTTCTTGTGAAGTTCTTGAAGATCTTTTGTACCTGCGATTTGTCACCGAGAAAGAACACCCACGTAAATCTAGAAAAATCATCAACAATGTCCAAACCGAAAGAGTTACCACCAAGACTCTTATAGGAGTTGGGACCAAAAAGATCCATATGAAGTAGCTCGAGTGGTCTCCTCGTGGTCATAATGTTCTTCACGGGATGGCTTCCTCCAACTTGTTTTCCTGCTTGACAAGCACTACAAAGTCGATCTTTGTCAAATATAACATCTTTCACACCAAGAATGTGATCTCCTTTAACAAGTTTATCAAGGTTACGCATGCCAACTTGTCCAAGTCTCTTATGCCATAACCAACCATTAGAAGATTTAGCAATTAAACATGTACGAGGTTGGGCTCTCTTAGTCAAATCAACAATCTATAGATCACCTCTACGAATGCCGGTAAAGACCATATTATGATTATCTCGACGAAACACTTGGTAATCTACTTCGGTAAATAGAACATTGAAACCAAAGTCGGCTAGTCTAGATACAGAAAGAAGATTGTAACCAAGAGATTCAACAAGCATAACATTTTGAATGGAGCTATCATTGGATATGGCCACCTTACCAAGGCCAAGTACCTTACCCTTGGAGTTGTCTCCAAAAGTCACATACTTGCTTGGACCATCATTTTTAGCAAGCTCACGAAACATGTCTCTATCTCCGGTCATGTGATCGGTACATCCACTATCAATAATCCACTCTTTTCCTCCGACCATGTAATCTCGAAGATTTGCCATAAGACTAAGATTCCTCATGGTCTTCTCAAATTCAATATCAAATTCTTCGTCCTCATCATAATAGCCATGCTCAATATCATCATCATCAACATGTGTATGATCATCACCTAGGGCAATGAATTCATTAGTTTCATGATCATGACAATGTTCAAGTTTATGAATTCTAATGGCTTCCATGATAATGTTACTAATAGTTCCAACATCTCCTTTAGCACGCATAGGATCACGAAGCTCAAACAAGCAATCATCAAAGTTAGGATCATTAGGGCTCATCTTGTGAAAAGCAATAGTCTTATGAAGAATCTCATCAAGATTCTTTAAAGAGTAATCGGGATATCGCTTTTCCATGTCATGCCATAGAGTATAAGCACATCCAAAGTTTTGCATACAACGAAGCACAACTTTAGGTAATCCTCTAATGATAAGATTGATGGTTCTAAGATTACGAAGCATGTCAATTTCCTCTTCATGAGTAGGATGCAAGGGATAAATAGGAGGCACATAAGGATTATGAATATACTTGCTCAAGTTAAATTCATCAAAGATATCAAGCATCTCATTTTTTCCAAGCATTGTAATACTCCCCATCGAGAGTAGGCACTCTACGTCTAAGACTCCCCAACGTAGACACATCCATCTCCCTCCAATGGTGATTAAACCAAAGCAATGAAGACCAATGCTCTGATACCAATTGTGGGATCGAGGAGATAGGTCTAGAGGGGGGTGAATAGACACTTAACCAACCAAAGTAGCAGTTTTTAATTTCTCTTGGAACTTAGGCAGATTTTGGCACAAGTTAAGATAACACCAATACTTCCTACACATGCATATCTAGAGATTGAGCAGCGGAAATAGTAAAGCATGCAAGTGTACGGAAAGTAAAGGGGTAGAGTATGGAAGATCAAACGCAATGAAGACACGGTGGTTTTTGGCGTGGTTCCGATAGGTGGTGCTATCGTACGTCCACGTTGATGGAGACTTCAACCCACGAAGGGTAACGGCTGCGCGAGTCACGGAGGGCTCCACCCACGAAGGGTCCACGAAGAAGCAACCTTGTCTATTCCACCATGGCTTACGTCCACGAAGGACTAGCCTCACTCAGGTAGATCTTCACGAAGTAGGCGATCTCCTTGCCCTTACAAACTCCTTGGTTCAACTCCACATCATGTCGGAGGCTCCCAAGTAACACCTAACCAATCTAGGAGACACCACTCTCCAAAAGGTAATAGACAGTGTGTAGTTGATGAACTCGTTGCTCTTGTGCTTCAAATGATAGTCTCCCCAACACTCAACTCTCTCTCTCACAGATTTGGCTATGGTGGAAGAAGGATTTGAGTGGAAAGCAACTTGGGGAAGGCTAGAAATCAAGGTTCAAATGGTAGGAATGCAATCTCTTGATCTCAACACATGAGTAGGTGGTTCTCTCTCAGAAAATGTATGGTGGAAGTGTAGGCATGTTCTGATGGCTCTCCTCTCTGAGGAAGAAGGGGTGGAGGGGTATATATAGCCTCCACACAAAATCCAACCGTTACACACTTTTGACCCAACTCGGTGGCACCAATCAGAAATCTCGATGGCACGGACCTGTGTAAAAGATATGAACGTTAGGAATCTCGGTGGGACCGACTGGAACAACTCGGATGGAGCGATGTGCAATGGTTAGGGCAAACCTCGTCTCGGTGGCACCGATTGCATCAACTCAGTGGGACCGAAGTGAAGCAATAAGGCAACAGGGAGTTGGCAAGCCATCTCGGTGGTACCGATTGCAAATCTCGGTGGGACCGAAATAATTGCAACAAGTAACAGAGAGTTGGCAAGGCCATCTCGGTGGGACCGAGATCCATATCGGTGGATCCGATTTGTTAGGGTTTTGGCAGTGGCTAAGTCCAGATGAACTCGGTGGCTCCGGATAGGAATGAATCTGTGGGGCCGAGTTGGAATGTAGGTTTTGGACATATTTGGATGGAGAAAGTGGTTGAGGATTTTGGAGCAATGTCACTAAGCACTTGAGCAAAAAGACCATTAAGGAACACCTCATCCCCTTTTAATAGTGTTGGCTTTCCTATGGACTCAATGTGATCTTGGATCACTTAACAAAAATGTAGAGTCTTGAGCTTTTGCCAATCCATGTCCTTAGCATTTTGAAGGGTTCCACATCCTCTAGTCCTTGCCACGCCATTGTTGAACTTGTCTGAAATTCACTAGATAGAGGCATTAGTCCAACAACATGTATGTTGGCATAAATTACCAAAACCACCAAGGGAGCAACTGCGCTTTCAGTGAGTCTATGGATCATACGCACTCTCACCTTTCCGCAATTTGCTACCCTCTTCGGTACCGTGCATTGCCCTTTCTCATATCGAGAGTTGGTGCAAACTTCGCCGGTGCATCTAAACCCCGTGATATGATACGCTCTATCACACATAAGCCTCTTTATATCTTCCTCAAAACAGCCACCATACCTACCTATCATGGCATTTCCATAGCCATTCTGAGATATATTGCCATGCAACTTCCACCGTTCCATTTTTATGACATACATCGTCATTGTCATATTGCTTTGCATGATCATAGAGCTGACAGAGTATTTGTGGCTCAGCCACCGTTCATCATTTTTTATACATGTTACGCTAGCATATTTGTTCTAGTATCGAGTTGTAATATTGAGTTGTAAGTAAATAAAAGTGTGATGATCATCATTATTAGAGCAATGTCCTAGTGAGGAAAGAATGGTGGAGACTAATGAGTCCTCAAAAAAGTTGGGATGAGGTCCATGAGACCGTTCTAAAAAAAAAGAGGCCAAAAAGAGCCACGAAAAAAAATATAAATGAGAGAAAAAGAGAGAAGGGGCAATGTTACTATCCTTTTTCCACACTTGTGCTTCAGAGTAGCACCATGTTTTTCATATAGAGAGTCTCCTATTTTGTCACTTTCATATACTAGTGGGAATTTTTCATTATAGAACTCGGCTTGTATATTCCGATGATGGGCTTCCTCAAATGCCCGAGGTCTTCATGAGCAAGCAAGTTGGATGCACACCCACTTAGTTTTCATGTTGAGCTTTCATACACCTATAGCTCTTAGTGCATCCGTTGCATGGCAATCCCTACTCCTCACATTGACATCAATTGATGGGCATCTGCATAGCCCGTTGATTAGCCTCGTCAATGTGAGACTATCTTCTTATTTTTGACTTCACCTTATTTATTTCTACCACCACACTCTATTCTACCCATAGTGCTATATCCATGGCTTGCGCTCATATATTGCGTGGGGGTTGAAAAAGTTGAAGCGCGTTAAAAAGTATGAACCAATTGCTCGGCTTGTCATCAGGGTTTTGCATGATAAATACTTTGTGTTAAGAAGATGGAGCATGACAAGATTATATGATTTTGTAGGGATAACGTTCTTTAGCATTTTTATTTTGAAAGACATGATTGTTTATTAGTATGCCTGAGTATTGATGTCTTTATATCAAATTATAGACTATTTCTTTGAATCATTCGGATCTTATTATTCATACCGTAAGAGAGAGATTGCATGATGAAACATGATAGGTAGCATTCCACATCAAAAATTCTGTTTTTATCATTTACCTACTCGAGGACGAGCAGGAATTAAGCTTGGGGATGCTTGATACGTCTCCAATGTATCTATAATTTTTGATTGTTCCATGCTATTATAGTATCAATCTTGGATGTTTTATATGCAATTATATGCCATTATATATAATTTTTTGGGACTAACCTATTAACTCAGTGCCCAGTGCCAGTTGCTGTTTTCTGCTTGTTTTTGTCTTTTCAGAAAATCATTATCAAAAAGTGTCCAAATGAGAAAAAAAAACTTTGGATAAATTTTTTCTGGACTAGAAGAGACCCATGAAGCTTCGGGAGAAGACCAGAAGAGCCACGAGGAGGCGGCAAGCCTGGAGGGCGCGCCCAGGGGGTAGGGCGCGCCCCCCAGGCTTGTGGGCCCCTCGTTGCCCCTCTTGACCTAATTCCAATGCTGTAAATTCCCAAATATTCCCAATATACCAGAGAGACAGAAGAGAAAACCTTTCCGCCGCCGCAAGCCTCTGTTCTTCCGCGATCCCATATGGAGGCCATTTTCGGTACTCTGCCGGAGGGGGAATCGATCACGGAGGGCTTCTTCATCAACCTTGCTGCCCTTTCGATGATGTGTGAGTAGTTTACCACAGACCTACGGGTCCATAGCTAGTAGCTAGATGGCTTCTTCTCTCTCTTTGATCTTCAATACCATGTTCTCCTCGATGTTCTTGGAGTTCTATCCGATGTAATCTTCTTTTGCGGTGTGTTTGCTGGGATTCGATGAATTGTGAGTTTATGATCAGATTATTCATGAGAAATAGTTGAGTCTTCTCTGAACTCTTTTATGCATGATTATTATAGCTTTGTATTTCTCTCCGATCTATCGATTTGGTTTGGCCTACTAGATTGATTTGTCTTGCAATGGGAGATGTGCTTTGTGATGGGTTCAATCTTGCGGTGCTCAATCCCAGTGATAGAAGGGGACATGACACGTATTTGTATTGTTGCCATTAAGCATAAAAAGATGGGGTTTAATCATATTGCTTGAGTTTACTTTGTCTACATCATGTCATCTTGCTTAAGGCGTTACTCTGTTTCATACTTAATACCCTAGATGCTTGCTGGATAGCGGTCGATGGGTGGAGTAATAGTAGTAGATGCAGGCAGGAGTCGGTCTACTTGTCTTGGACGTGATGCCTATATACATGATCATTGCCATGAATCCGTCATAATTATTTGCTTTTTTATCAATTGCCCAACTATAATTTGTCTACCCACCGTATGTTATGTGTTCGAGAGAGAAGCCTCTAGTGAAAACTATGGCCCCCAGGTCTACTTTATCATATATAAAAAACCTAAAAATACCTTGCTGCAATTTATTTACTTTTATTTTATTTAGTATTTTAGTTTATCTATTTATCTCTATAAGATTTAATCCTTGCAAACAACCGCTAAGAGGATTGACAACCCTCTTATTTGCGTTGGGTGCAAGTGTTTGCTTTTGTGTGTGCAGGTGTCCTTAACAGAATTTTGCTTGGTTCTCCTACTGGATTGATAACCTCGGTTCTTAACTGAGGGAAATATTTATCTCTACTATAATGCATCATACTCTCCTCTTCGGGGAAATACCAACGGAGTCTACAAGTAGCAGCCAACCACCCACCGGAGCACCGGCTTTCTCACCGACCACCGCCGCACCCTCCTTAACCGCCGAAGAGCACCCGCCATCGCGCAACTTCGCCGCTTCCTCCTCGACCTCCACCGCACCCAGCGCCAGCTTCGGCCGCCCCCACCCCACTGCCCCCAAGCACCCTCTACAACACCCTAGCGCCGCCTCCCCATACTTTCTCCCCAGGCATCACCGCCGCCATAGTCCATGTGCTCGTTTCCTCAAGCAGCGCGGCCTCCTCCAGGAGATCCTTGCGCCAGCAGCACCTCCTCCTCCATGAACCATGCCTCCACTAAATTAGTATGTTCATGCTTGCAGTGAAGGCATGAAGTTTGTAACACCCCAAAATTTTAACCATGTTTTTATTAAGTAAAATTTTGACAGAAATAAAATTTAGATTTATATTAGGTCTTTTAATAATTTCAGAATCTTTTCTGTTTTCTATTTTCCAAAATTCTTCCCTCCATATAGAAATTTTGGAAATATTGTGGGTTTTGAAAGTAATTTTGAATCCTTTTCATTTAACTTTTAAAAATCAGTAGGAAATATTTTCATAATAAATTTGCCCCAAAATAATTCTTTTAATAGCCTTTTCAAACTTTGAAATGCTTCTGTTAAACTAAAACTATTTCAAATAATATTCTTTAAATGCCACAAAATTTTGGAGAGGTCATATGATCCCTATAGATCACTTTTATGCAAAAACCCAACTTGGTCTTTTGAAAATTTTGAGCAAAACATCCTCTTTTCAATTCTGTCCCATTCCTAGGTTATAACCACAACCCTAATTTTCCTTGCTCCAACAATTCTGAAATTTTTCCATCTCATAGTCCTTCCAACCAAACACTTAAGTCCAGAAGATCAACTCCATTTTCATCTTGGAAGACCTCCAAATAATTCCCTCCAAATCTGATCCAGAACTGAATTTGGCCAAAACTTTCATTTGCAAGTTATTCTTTTTGTCCAACCAAACTTACCATCCTCACTATCATCTAAGGAGACACGATCCTGCTAATTTTCAGATTCAGAAAAATCTTGTAGATGGCCATAGCATTTCAACAAGCACCTCATGTGCATGACAGAAATCTGCAAACTCATGGACTTGCATTGTAAACTTGCTCAGTTAGCCAAACCATCATGTCCATCATCTCTAGAATCCCCAGGAGCATCACCCTACAAAACATTAGCTCAATTAGATCAACCTAGGGTACCCTGGCATTTAGTCGAACACTCTACCTGCGTGCAGAGAGCGCGGCCAGACCGTCCTAACCGACCCCGCCGACCACGGCCACCGTCCTCACCGACCCCGCCGACCACGGCCACCGGCCTCAACGGCCTCAACCACCACCATAATGGCCTCCGCCGCCGTGTCCATCTTCAGGAGCCCGCGGAACCGACCTTCCCCGCCTATTTAAGTTCACCCCGTGCTCGCTCAGCTCATCAACACTCCTCCTCCTTCGTCTATGAGCTCTCCTGAGCGTCAGAACGACCGAAAGAGGTCGTCTTCCTTGTTTCCAGCCAAGACGACCGCCGCCACTATCTCGAAGAATCCCACGCCACCAGAGCCTCCCTCGCTTATTTATCTTCAACAGAAGCCCTCTCTTGATCCCGCGAACTTGTTCCACCTCTCAATTCCGCTCGAGATCGACCATAGGAGAAAGCCCCAATTCATCTCTGCCGGAGCTCCTCGGGAGACCTCGCACCCGAGCGCGTGTACTACATCTGACGGCACCCGAGCCCTGTCGCTTCTCTGATGCTTTCCCCGCTCGTCCTAGCCCTCCTCTTGATCGGCCCGACCACCTAGACGCCCGCCGACACCTCCCCCTCGTCTCCTAGCGCCGGCCAGCACCGTCCACCACCGGCCAGCACACCGCCGTGTTGGGCAAGCCACCGCCCAGACGCGTGGCTCGCCTCTGAGCCACCAGAGGCTGCCCACACTTACTCCACTGCCCTGTAGCTCCTCTGCCGACCCTCCGTCCACCACCGGCCTCGCCACCGACCACGGGAAGCCATCAATGGCCGCCGCCGTAGTCAGCTCAGGGACGGCACCGCCCAAGCCACCTGGCGCGCGTTCGAGCCAGCCAGCCCGCTCCACCATTACTACGGACCGCCACCGTCCTCATCGACCCCGCCGACCACGGCCACCGGCCTCAACGGCCTTAACCACCGCCGTAATGGACTCCGCCGCCGTGTCCATCTTCGGGAGCCCGCGGAACCGACCTTCCCCGCCTATTTAAGTTCACCCCGAGCTCGTTCAGCTCATCAACACTCCTCCTCCTTCTTCTATGAGCTCTCCTGAGCGTCAGAACGACCGGAAGAGGTCGTCTTCCTCGTTTCCAGCCAAGACGACCGCCACCACTGTCTCGAAGAATCCCACGCCACCAGAGCCTCCCTCGCTTATTTATCTTCAACAGAAGCCCTCTCTTGATCCCGCAAACTTGTTCCACCTCTCAATTCCGCTCGAGATCGATCGTAGGCAAAAGCCCCAATTCATCTCTGCCGGAGCTCCTCGGGAGACCTCGCCGCCGGTGATTCCGTCGACCCCAGGGGCTGGTACCTACCACTACGGATGCGCCCCAGCCTCCTGATTCTCCCCGTGCCCTCAGATCCTCGTGGGATGCCGCCATTCGCCGGCGAGGGCCGCCGGAGGCCGCGCCCTGTTCGGCCGCGGGAGGGAAGACGACGGGCGACCGGTCAAACCTGACCAGTGGGCCAGGCGGGCCCACTGTCAGTGACCCAGCGACGCACCGGCTCATCTTAAGTGGAGGTGTATTCCACAGAGTACGTCTTCCTCTTCCGAAAGCACAGTTCTGTCCGAATCATTTTCTTTTTTTTAGATTTTAAATAAAACTCAGATTTTGACTAAACTTTGACTGGCCCTAATTTTTAAACCACAACTCCAAATGAATTGATTCTTTTTCTGTTATTCTTCATTTTTCATCTAGTTTATTTTAGTATTTATTTAAAGAAATTCCAATCAACTTTGTGTACTGTTTTGAAATTATGTGATATTTGCAATATTTTGAAAATAGGAAAAATGGAGGGAAGAGAATTTTCAAAACTTTTGGAGTGCACCCAACCCTTCTACATGCTCAAGGCAAGCATCTTGAACACTTGATATGGTGAATGTTTGGTTGTTTGCTTGCTAGTATACTATGATCATGATTATGATAACTCAAATAAAATTTGCATATTGCTAGTTATACATGCGTGATCCTTGGATTATATTTTACCTTCACTTAAACATGAAGTATGACTGAGTGTGGTTCTTTTCACATGTCACATATGCCTATGTTGGTTCGGACTAAGCTGCAGGAAAGAATCAGTCACGAGAAAAGTGACCGTGAGACTAAAATCTCGTTGTGACGAGAATGATCAGTGAGGGCATGTTGGGACATGCCAGGTGGTGACCCTGTTGGGTACTACCAAGGAAATATATTGTGCTAACCACTGCAGGAAAACTTAAACCTCCTGAGTCGACCATAGATCGAGTCTTGTTCCGGTAACCCCCATACTTGATTCGTGCTGCCACTTGTCCCTGCCACAGGTAGGGTATGGTTTAGTAAGTTGATAACTCCTTTCCTTACACACACTATACAGTGAGACCATGGTGAAAGATACCAGAGGCCTCTGGTTGGCATGTCACCTGGTCAGGGGGCATGGGTGTTTCCGGCTGGGCCGAGAGGGGGGCACCCCTTAGTTTGCGTGCGATATAAATTGTGATCCCATGCTATTCGAGGTGTTGGCCTCCCCGCCTTAGAGTTTTTCTTGGATGATGCTTTGGGTGATTCCGGGCATCGGGAAAGTTAAGCTGGTGTGTGCTGGTTAGGTGTGTTTTCAATCCAAAGACCGTAATCAGACTCAGGGTTGACTAAAGAAACCGTTTACTTGTGGGTAAAGAGTACAACCTCTGCAGAGTTCTAAAACCTATTCGAATAGCCGTGTCCACGGTTAAGGGCTACAGTCTGGGATTGGTCAAGTGTCGATATAGTGTTGGTCTTCGGAGGAAATAATTAAAATTGAGCATGATTCACTTTGGCAGGATGATTATTATCACTACGGATGCTATCAGGAATATTATTGTTAACATGAATATTACTGTGAACTAACCTTTTTCTCTTATGTGCATTTTTTAGTATCTCTTGGGAAGGTTATGCCACCTGGATACTCATGTTATTACTTTCTTTTCAAGACCTCTCGAGGCGTCGCATTCAGACACCCGTTTGGCATTTCTTTTCAAGACCTCTCGAGGCGTCGCATTCAGACACCTGTTTGGCATTTCCTTTCAAGACCTCTTGAGGCATCGCATTCAGACACCCGTTTGGCATTTCTTTTAAAGACCTCTCGAGGCGTCGCATTCAGACACCCGTTTGGCATTACTTTTCAAGACCTTTCGAGGCATCGCATTCAGACACCCGACTGGCGTTTTATTTTGGAATCCTCGGGCGGTCTAACGCCCGATATTCCATTTTATTCTCTTGGAATCCTCGGGCGGTCTAACGCCCGATATTCCATTTTATTCTCTTGGAATCCTCGGGCGGTCTAACGCCCGATATTCCATTTTATTTTCTTGGAATCATCGGGCGGTCTAACGCCCGATGTTTCATTTTATTTTTCTTGGAATTTTTCGGGCGGTCTAACGCCCGATGTTCCATTTTATTTTCTTGGTTATTACTTGAATGACATAATTAGCCATTTACACCATATTAATATTTGTCATGCCATGGTATAATATCAATCAAAATATGCATATAATTTAGTCCATCATGAACATATGCACTCTATTGCATTCGGTATATCTTTTGTTCATAATGTTTGCGAGTACATTCAAATGTACTCACAGGCTTGTCCCTGGCTATTGTCTTGGCCAGATCATGATTCGTAGGAGAGCGCTACGAAGACACCCCCGCAACCTAGGAATCGGAGATAGCAGCCACACGAGATAGGAGTTATCCAGGTTAGCTGTTCCTGTGGGAATGGAGCCCCTTCGACGTTGGAGACCCATGAGTCGCTTCCGTCATCCGCCACTAGAAATCATTGTGGTACTCAATGGACCTTTATGGTCTTGTATCCAAATTCTTGTAACTGCTTGGAATTCTGTATCAAGGAAGTGTCCACCAGCGAACAGTAATCCTGGGGCTGGTGATGACACGAGGGTCATTTGCTGGGATTTTATGTCCCGGAAAACCGGCCCTGACAACCTTGGTATCAGAGCCAGGCTGACAATTGGCTAATCCTATCTTGGCCTGGTCGCTGTCCCTAGGTTTCCACACCATCCAAATCTTTTCCTGTCCATAGTCAAGCCCATCCTATCTGATAGCCTGCACAGTGGCTAGCCGACATCTTTTTGACAGTCGGTGCCCTACCTATCAGCCCAGCCTATAGGCCGTGTGCCTGTGGCCGACACCTGAGTTGTCCCATCCACAAGCATGCGATGGAAGACTCTGTTGAGCTATAAAGGAAGCATTGCCTCTACTTAGCACACCCTAGCCTTCATTCTCAACCTAATTTCCAAACCACCAAGATGCCTGGTCCCGTCGTTCGCCGCGAGACCACCGCATCCGAGCTTGGAGACTTCGTAGTGGTCCTCGCCAATCTCACTCGCCGTGCTTTTGGTATAGAAGAGCCCCCAGAGTATGTTGTGTACCAGGAGCACGTGAGTAACGCCATCCATCACTTCTGGGCCACGGTGCACATCTATAGGAGGGGTACCACGTCAGAACGGCCCTACCGGTTCACCGGAAGGACGACCTCCGAAGAGCCCCAAGCCATCCAACTTGCAGCCCGAGAGGCTGTAGTTCAACTCCGGCATCTGTCGCTGAGAGTTAACATCCGTCCATTATTCTACTACCCTAGTCGTGAAGGCTATGGTAGCCCGACCCAAGTCGCCAGCGGAGACCATGAGACGGATCCTGCTCTCGTGCATCTGGTGCGCTACCTGAAAGCACAAGAGGCACTCTTCGATCAGGTCACCAATGATCTGATTGCGGCCTGCAGGATGCTTGCTCTCCTGACCCCGGTGAGAGGTGAAGCTGCAACCGCCACTGACACCCCGATAGTGCTGTTCGGGAGACCAGTTGAGCCCCCAAGGTCTGCCCCTGTTGCCCACCCGGGCAATGCATTCGCCTCCCCAGGGGAACTCTGTCGTCTCTTGGAGACCTACTCCAACGGGACTATGACCACGACACCCCGCGAGGGGCACCACTGCTATCCCAGCCCTGTAGCTCCCCATCCTACCCCGGTCAACTCCGACATTGAAGCACACGAAGAAGCCTCAACATCTGCACGGCACGCCTAGCTAGACGTCAATGAAGTGGACTGAGTCCACCAGATTAGTTGTCCAGCCCTTAGTGACCCCGCTACCCTATAATCCTGTATTTCCATATCCTCGAAGTTGTAGTAGTATGCCATAGTAAGTTTGTAGACTGCTTGTATGCCTTGACTTAGTAGTATTATGCGTAAATTGTTTGACGGGTGGTTGCAGAGTAAATTCCGGGCATAACTACCAAAACCACCCTAACCGACAGCCACAGTGATACGTCACTCTTCTTTTAGAGATTGACGTCTGAGACTTTGACTCAGACAACCCTACGACGGAGCCGATACATAAGTCGCACCGGCACCGCATGATGTTTCCTAACCTAGGCGCTCTATAAGAGGCCATTCCCGCACTCAAACCATCAACCTTGAGCACCGTTTCCATCACCCCATCACTCCATGTCTCACCCCGGAGCCTACCTAAGAACCCCAGATGCAAGCCCTGGTAGCTTTCTCAAGGTTTTGTGGGATTTTACCCGCAATACCCTTGGTTCCGGCCAACCACCCCAGTATGAGTTGTACAAATTGAGGATCACCACTGATTCCTGGAAGTACTGGGCAGTTGTGCAAATCCCACCAGAAGATTTAAACCAAGGCCCTCCATATGTTGTCTTCATCGGGAAATCCATGCTAACTCCAGACATGGCCAAAGAATTTGCCGCCTATGAAGCAGTTACCCATCTTCGATTCGCGGTACCATGTGCCAGCGAAAGGGAGTATTACTACTTCCTGAGTCACGCAGCACTCGGAGCAGAAGCTACGTTCCGCGGTGAATGTATAGAAAGAGATCCAGCACTGGCCAATCTCATTCAGTATGTGATGGCCTAGGAGCATCTAACCCAGCAACTAATGGATTATCTCCATTATCTTGCTGTCCTGAATCCCCACATCTCCATTGGCGGACCACCTGTGCCTACTCAGGAAGGGCATGTTCTTCGTCTGCTTCCTCCACTTCCTCCGGAAGAAGAAGAATGTGCTCCAGCACTGGGAACCCTTCCACAAGACCCTGTAGATCTCACCTTCGAACCGTAGACGGTCATGAGTGTGGTTGTTGCTGTGTCTAACGCTAGTTTACATGGTGCAACCTTTGTATTGTATTTTAGGGTGTATGTCATAAGTGCATTGCTATGATTGCATTCTGCATAAGATTGTTTGTTGTGATATGCAATTAGTTCTTCCGCCCTTAACAAATCTCGAGGACGAGATTTTCTTAAGGGGGGTAGATTTTGTAACACCCCAAAATTTTAACCATGTTTTTATTAAGTAAAATTTTGAAAAAAATAAAATTTAGATTTATATTAGGTCTTTTAATAATTTCAGAATCTTTTATGTTTTCTATTTTCCAAAATTCTTCCTCCATATAGAAAATTTTGCAAATATTGTGGGTTTTGAAAGTAATTTTTTATCCTTTCATTTAACTTTTAAAAATCAGTAGGAAATATTTTCATAATAAATTTGCCCCAAAATAATTCTTTTAATAGCATTTTCAAACTTTGAAATGCTTCTGTTGAACTAAAACCATTTCAAATAATATTCTTTAAATGCCACAAAATTTTGGAGAGGTCATATGATGCCTATAGATCACTTTTATGCAAACACCCAACTTGGTCTTTTGAAAATTTTGAGCAAAACAACCTCTTTTCAATTATGTCCCATTCCTAGGTTATAACTACAACCCTAATTTTCCTTGCTCCAACAATTCTGAAATTTTTCCATCTCATAGTCCTTCCAACCAAACACTTAAGTCCAGAAGATCAACTCCATTTTCATCTTGGAAGACCTCCAAATAATTCCCTCCAAATCTGATCCAGAACTGAATTTGGCCAAAACTTTCATTTGCAAGTTATTCTTTTTGTCCAACCAAACTTACCATCCTCACTATCATCTAAGGAGACACGATCCTGCTAATTTTCAGATTCAGAAAAATCTTGTAGATGGCCATAGCATTTCAACAAGCACCTCATGTGCATGACAGAAATCTGCAAACTCATGGACTTGCATTGTAAACTTGCTCAGTTAGCCAAACCATCATGTCCATCATCTCTAGAATCCCCAAGAGCATCACCCTACAAAACATTAGCTCAATTAGATCAACCTAGGGTACCCTGGCATTTAGTCGAACACTCTACCTGCGTGCAGAGAGCGCGGCCAGAGCGTGTGTACTGCATCCGACGGCGCCCGAGCCCTGTCGCTTCTCTGATGCTTTCCCCGCTTGTCCTAGCCCTCCTCTGGATCGCCCCGACCACCTCGACGCCCGCCGACACCTCCCCCTCGTCTCCTAGCGTCGGCCAGCGCCGTCCACCACCGGCCAGCACACTGCCATGTCAGGCAAGCCACCGCCCAGACGCGTGGCTCACCTCTAAGCCACCAGAGGCCGCCCACACTTACTCCACTGCCGACCCGCCGTCCACCACCGGCCTCGCCACCGACCACGGGAAGCCATCAATGGCCGCCGCCGCAGTCAGCTCGGGGACGGCACCGCCCAAGCCACCTGGCGCGCGTTCGAGCCAGCTAGTCCGCTCCACCATTACTACGGACCGCCATCGTCCTTACCGACCCCGCCGACCACGGCCACCGGCCTCAACGGCCTCAACCACCAACGTAATGGCCTCCGCCGCCGTGTCCATCTTCGGGAGCCCGCGGAACCGACCTTCCCCGCCTATTTAAGTTCACCCCGAGCTCGCTCAGCTCATCAACACTCCTCCTCCTTCGTCTATGAGCTCTCCTGAGCGTCAGAACGTCCGGAAGAGGTCGTCTTCCTCGTTTCTAGCCAAGCTGACCGCCGCCACAGTCTCGAAGAATCCCACGCCACCAGAGCCTCCCTCGCTTATTTCTCTTCAACAGAAGCCCTCTCTTGATCCCGCGAACTTGTTCCACCTCTCAATTCCGCTTGAGATCGACCATAGGCGAAAGCCGCAAGTCATCTCCGCCGGAGCCCCTCGGGAGACCTCACTGCCAGCGATTCCGTCGACCCCAGGGGCTGGTACCTACCTCTACGGATGCGCCCCAGCCTCCTGATTCTCCCCGTGTGCTCAGATCCTCGTGGGATGCCGCCATTCGCCGGCGAGGGCCGCCGGAGGCCGCGGGAGGGAAGACGACGGGCAACCGGTCAAACCTGACCAGTGGGCCAGGCGGGCCCACTGTCAGTGACCCAGCAATGCACCGGCTCGTCTTAAGTGGAGGCGTATTCCACAGAGTACGTCTTCCTCTTTCGAAAGCGCATTTCTGTCCAAATCGTTTTCTTTTTTTTAGATTTTAAATAAAACTCAGATTTTGACTAAACTTTGACTGGCCCTAGTTTTTAAACCACAACTCCAAATGAATTGATTCTTTTTCTGTTATTCTTCATTTTTCATCTAGTTTATTTTAGTATTTATTTAAAAAAAATTCCAAACAACTTTTTGTACTGTTTTGAAATTATGTGATATTTGTAATATTTTGAAAATAGGAAAAATGGAGGGAAGAGAATTTTCAAAACTTTTGGAGTGCACCCAACCCTTCTACATGCTCAAGGCAAGCATCTTGAACACTTGATATGGTGAATGTTTGGTTGTTTGCTTGCTAGTATAATATGATCATGATTATGATAACTCAAATAAAATTTGCATATTGCTAGTTATACATGCATGATCCTTGGATAATATTTTACCTTCACTTAAACATGAAGTATGAGTGAGTGTGGTTCTTTTCACATGTCACATATGCCTATGTTGGTCTGGACTAAGCTGCAGGAAAGAATCAGTCACGAGAAAAGTGACCGTGAGATTGAAATCTCGTTGTGACGAGAATGATCAGAGAGGGCATGTTGGGACATGCCAGGTGGTGACCCTGTTGAGTACTACCAAGGAAATATATTGTGCTAACCACTGCAGGAAAACTTAAACCTCCTGAGTCGACCGTAGATCGAGTCTTCTTCCGGTAACCCCCATACTTGATTCGTGCTGCCACTTGTCCCTGCCACAGGTAGGGTATGGTTTTGTAAGTTGATAACCCCTTTCCTTGCACACACTGTACAGAGAGGCCATGGTGAAAGATACCAGAGGCCTTTGGTAGGCATGTCACCTGGTCAGGGGGCATGGGTATTTTTGGCTGGGCCGAGAGGGGGGCACCCCTTAGTTTGCGCGCGATATAAATTGTGATCCCATGCTATTCGAGGTGTTGGCCTCCCCGCCTTAGAGTTTTTCTTGGATGATGCTTTGGGTGATTCCGGGCATCGGAAAGTTAAGCTGGTGTGTGCTGGTTAGGTGTGTTTTCAACCCAAAGACCGTAATCGGAATTAGTCAACGTCTCAGGGTTGACTAAAGAAATCCTTTACTTGTGGGTAAAGAGTACAACCTCTGCAGAGTTCTAAAACCTATTCGAATAGCCGTGTCCGCGGTTAAGGGCTACTGTCTGGGATGGGTTAAGTGTCAGTCTTAGTGTCGTTCTTCGGAGGAAATAATTAAAATTGAGCATGATTCACTTTTGCAGGATGATTATTATCACTACGGATGCTATCATGAATATTATTGTTAACATGAATATTACTGTGAACTAACCTTTTTCTCTTATGTGCATTTTTTAGTATCTCTTGGGAAGGTTATGCCACCTGGATACTCATGTTATTACTTTTTTTTCAAGACCTTTCGAGGCGTCACATTCAGACACCCGTTTGGCATTTATTTTCAAGACCTCTCGAGGCGTGGCATTCAGACAACCGTTTGGCATTTCTTTTCAAGACCTCTCGAGGCGTCG
This sequence comes from Elymus sibiricus, assembly GCA_039707655.1. Classification (NCBI taxonomy): domain Eukaryota; kingdom Viridiplantae; phylum Streptophyta; class Magnoliopsida; order Poales; family Poaceae; genus Elymus; species Elymus sibiricus. The sequence continues at coordinate 347,547,964 of CM077668.1, forward strand.
CATTCAGACACCCGTTTGGCATTTCTTTTAAAGACCTCTCAAGGCGTCGCATTCAGACACCCGTTTGGCATTACTTTTCAAGACCTTTCGAGGCGTCGCATTCAGACACCCGACTGGCATTTTATTTTGGAATCCTCGGGCGGTCTAACGCCCGATATTCCATTTTATTCTCTTAGAATCCTCGGGCGGTCTAACGCCCGATATTCCATTTTATTTTCTTGGAATCATCGGGCGGTCTAACGCCCGATGTTTCATTTTATTTTTCTTGGAATTTTTCGGGCGGTCTAACGCCCGATGTTCCATTTTATTTTCTTGGTTATTACTTGAATGACATAATTAGCCACTTACACCATATTAATATTTATCATGCCATGCTATAATATCAATCAAAATATGCATATAATTTAGTCCATCATGAACATATGCACTCTATTGCATTCGGTATATCTTTTGTTCATAATGTTTGGGAGTACATTCAAACAAACTCACAGGCTTGTCCCTGGCTATTGTCTTGGCCAGATCATGATTCGGAGGAGAGCGCTACGAAGACACCCCCGCAACCTAGGAATCGGAGATAGCAGCCACGCGAGATAGGATTTATCCAGGTCAGCTGTTCCTGTCGAAATGGAGCCCCATCGACGTTGGAGACCCATGAGTCGCTTTCGTCATCCGCCACTAGAAATCATTGTGGTACTCAATGGACCTTTATGGTCTTGTATCCTAATTCTTGTAACTGCTTGGAATTCTGTATCAAGGAAGTGTCCACCAGCGAACAGTAATCCTAGGGCTGGTGATGACACGAGGCTCATTTGCTGGGATTTTATGTCCTGGAAAACCGGCCCTGACAAAGTTCCTATTTGCTGATGTTTTCTTGTATCTATTGGGAGTTTCTATCTATACTTTACTTGTTAGGGAGTACTCAGTAGACCTTGTAGTGGTGTGTTTATCTTTTGCTTGCGGATCTGATGGGATCGTAGTTTTGTCCTGTAAAAATCAGTATCCCTAGATTCTTGATTCTTGCATTAATGAAACAAGTAGGGCCGGCCTAAAAATTTGTACTTTCATCTGTTCTAATTTTCTACGGTACCTAGGGGTATGTCTAAATGTGCCACGTTAGCTTGGATGATACTGTATAATATGCAAAATTCTTGTCCCTCTATTGTACTTTTTCTCCTGCTGTTTAGCTACAATTTTTGGGATCGACAAGTGCAATAAATTTGCTCTGCAATAAGATTGTTGTTTTTTTGCTGATAATTTGAACGTTTTTGTTGCTCATTGTTTAGGTTCGGGATCCATGTTTGGTAGTAATGTTGGTGTTTGTGTGGCGTAGTTTGCGATGTTTTGAGGGTACCCCTGTAGGGGGGACAAACCTGAGATCTGTGGCTGTGTTTTATCAGTTTTCAGTAATGGAAATTGGGAGCTATGCTCCTAAGTCTAAAACATGGAAGAACATGTGTCACGATGTTAGCTGAGTATTGTGTTCTTTCCTCCTAGATGTAATTCTTACAAACTGTTCTCTAATTTAGGATCTACTCCCTCCGTTCCATAATGTAAGACATTTTTGCAAGCCCGAGGGAGTATATTTAGGAAATGTCTGGACCCATACCCACAATAATATGCCAAAGCTTCCTTTTTCTGTCTGTTATATCAGTAGAGGACGTAGAATTTGTTGCGAAAGTAATCCTGAAATAGTTTGTTTATTATTTCTTAGATATGATGTGAACAAGAACCGATGCGTTGTCCCCACTAGCACTCATGCACATCGCTTCATGATACATATGTGGTTATCTGAGGATCCATGTTGCTTACATTTGATTTATCATGGCTGCACCCTTGATTTGGTCCTTCGATTTGTATGTGTATGTTATGTTGTGTAATTGGTTCTCCTCTCCTTCTCCCGGCAGATTGTAAGCCATTACATCCATGTTGTGGTGTAGTGAGACCAACCCGGTGGAACGGACTACTAAGTAGTCCGATGCTTCGGAACCCCCTATTCAGCAGTCAGACGGTTTGGAACCGCCTGCTAAGCAGTCCGAAGGTCCGGAACCGCCGGCTGATCAGTCCAGCGGTTCGCAGCCGCCTGATCAGTATACCGATGTGTCGGCACTACCCGCTCAGCAAACCAATGTGTTGTCACAACCTCCTAAAAAAACTTTGGATACCAGAGTGCATTCTGCAGAAATTAATCACTTTTACAACTTAAACGACTCCTAAAAAAACTTTGGAAATTATATTGGATGAAATTTACCTCACAAATCTCCTAGCCTAATGCAATGATGTTGCATTGATCACACACGTGGACAATATAACTTGATCCGACATAGAGCATTCGCGTTGTATCCTTTTTGGTGAGACGCACTGATAGCCATATGTTATGAAATGAAGGGTGGAGATGATCTGGGGGCGTGGCCTCGGGTCGACAGTTTCACTATTTTAGGGGACCACACCCCTTTTCCCCATTGAACCACGCTCGCTGGGGGGTGCATTTACACCACAGACACTCTTGCTCCTCTTTCCCACACCAGATCTCCTCGCCCTCGAGTTTTCCGCCGGTTTGGCTCGCCGCCGCATCGCCTCCGCCGGAATCCATCCACTCTCGCACTCATACGAGGTATGAATCATGAATCCACCCCCTCCTCTCCTCGTCGGCCCGGTCTTTGACGAGTTTGATGTGCGTTGTTTTTTGTTAGATTTTTTGCGAAATCGTGCAGAGTGGATCGGGGATAGAAGTGGTTTAAAGGGAGAATACAAGTTCAATTTCTGCCAGGTGGTGAGGCGCACTTTAATTTTTGCTATTATGATTCATCGGTTTCATCTATGCGCTCGCCGCGATGACAATTTTGGGGGCTAGGGCTAGGTCTTGGTCGGGGAGGGGTGGGGTGGGAGGATGCGGGATCTGACCCCGCATGATGAAATTGTTCTCGATCAGAAGCAAAGTGTCTCAGTCATTGGGTTCTAGTCTTGTAAAGGCGTGTTTGCGAATCAGTAGGGTGAGGGGAAGATGAGATACGAGATGATGCATGTTTGTGCGGTGGTAGGGGGAAGTGCTTGGGCGGCCGAACATGCATCTTGGTATCATCTAGCCATGATTGCTATCTTTTTTTAGTGATTTGCCTTGCATTGAAGGGACATATATATGGTTTACAAGTTTTTTGATCTCACATGAATGTTTCCTACTAACATCGTCGCAGGTGGTGACAGGTGATGGCAAAAGGAGAAGGTAGATTCTCATCCACATAGCGCAACACTGAAGGTAATTACTCTATGCACACAATTACTTCATCTGCATGCTTTATTCACATGCCTTTGGCAACTATTTGTGACCTTAAATAGATTTCTAGTTCGCTTATGTGTGTCCTATTTTACATAGATTCCTTGGTAATCTTCCTGGTACACCTCAATAAATTTTATTTGCTCCTGATTTTGTGGATACACATCATATATGACAACTTTTATTGTCCACATATGGATTTCGTGTTACCTGTGAGACACGTTTCACATTTTTTATGTGGTAAATTTTTCCTATGAAACACAATGTCATTTTCTACATACGCATGCCTAGCAACTCCTTCCTGATTTTTTTTGGTCACACAGTATCTCTGGATTTTTTTGTAGTGTCCTTATATTGTATTTTTGTACATTCTCCCATGTGTGCATATTGTACATTTATCTCGTGGCACCCATGTGCAAACAAGTGGTGCTTTTTCCCCTCTTGAGGTGTGGATACACATTTCTTTGAATGACAACTATGTTGTTCATAAACGAAATTACATATTTCTTTAGCATGTGGCAAGTTTTTTTACTAAACACTGTAGGGCTAAGATCCACAACCAAACTTTTCTTTCATGCCCCATGCTTTTGCTGATTTTTCACGTACACCCTCTCTACTTTTGCATTTTCTTTGTCATTTGCAGCTACTTCATGTTGAGAACTTAGACATTGGACATCAATGACTTGAAATAAATATACCATGTGAACCTTTCGTTGTATCCACATGAAAAAACAAGCTCATTTATCAGATGATAAAGGCAGACACCGAGGTTGACGACTCTTTCAACAATATGGTCGTAGTTCATGGAAATCTTTACACAATTACGATGGCAACTTATACTTTATATTACAGTAGTTCATGCTCACATGTCATGCCAACTTTAGGAGGGCCAAGTACTGGTAGTATCAACTTTTTTCCCAAGTCACATGGGCTGCTTCATGATAGGGGTGTCTAGTGGTGCATTCCATGTTAGCTGTATTTTTTCGCAATTTAGATGGCAACTTTCTCTTCTTTCTCTATGCAAACAATTTTTTCTCATCTTCTCCATTTTTCATTGTTGGTATGAATGCCAGTGAACTACACCTTCTTCTTGGGCATAGACTACATCTTCTTCTGGGGCATATAGGGATTTAAGAGATGGAATGATCTTGATACGGCTCCTACTAGTTCTGCCAAGGTACATTATTTGGTCTTATGTTATTATCCATTTCCTCTAAGTGCACCATTCAGCCATGTGCCATTTTGGAGCATGATCTTGCCGTTTTCTTTCCCATCCTGGTACTTGTGTTTCTTGGATTTGTGTGTGTAACTGCGAAAATAACCACGACACATGGCAACTCTCTCTCTCTCTCTCTCTCACACACACACACACCAGATGGTAGGTTTATTTAGCAAAAGATGACAAATTTTCCTAGCACGTTCATTACTGATTGGCGTTAGAATGGAGGGCAACCTAATTGGCTTATGTTGATGGCAATCTGACACATACTTATATGCTAACATTAGACCACAAAACACATGTCAACTTTCAGATAACTACATGGCAACACTAGGTATCAACACATGACAACCTTTTGTTTCTTTGTTTCTCGAGGGAAATTAGAGGGGGTGGCAAATTATCACACGCGGATGGAAATACTAGACCATGATACACATCAGAGTTTTCCATACCTTTTTCAGTTGACCCATGTTTTTTTATATGGAGGGGAATTATAGGGAGGGTGGAAAATTACCATCACCTTATGTGACAACTTCAAAGCACAAGCCAACACAGTTTTCATATAACATTCATGTTTTTTTTTACTTTGGGGGATAGTGGGAGGGGGGATTAGTGTTGATAGATAGTTGTATCCCTGTGTCGCTTATACCACACGGGCTGTGTATGCATAGGGACGTGTAGGTTCAAGGGACCCATACATCGGAGACCGGCTTAATGGAAGGTGCCTCCTCTGGTTTCCTATAAAGGAAGTCAAGGCCTTTCAAAACTAGGGAGTAGTCCAATTCATGGGGACCAGCATCACTGCTGGGGGCACCGCCATATTCCGCATATACAAGGTCGTCCGGCACCACAAAGAAGGACCAAGATCTACACACATTGCAATCTACCCATAGAAGCCACATCAATCCATGACATCCTGCCTAGTTCGACCCCTAGAACTCGACGAGTTGCCTCCTAACTTTCCAAAACCACCTTTGTAAATCTGCATTGTACTCTATATCAAGATTAATCCCATATAAGCCAGAGTGGAGCTATTAGCCCCAGGGGGTTCACTCAAATAACGTGTGAGTCTCGTACTGCTAAGAGGCACCCGATGAAATTATCCTCGACAATTGCATGTGCCCTCTTCTCTTCTCTCTACAAGGATCTCCCTATAGTGCTCGGAGAGGTCGGAGGTTGTACAAAGGAGAGGGAATCAGGTGGAGTAGGGGGATAATGGGTGTAAAACAACGTTGTTTCATGGATGGGGTATCAAGAGAAGGCGAGAAGCTATGGCGATCTATCGACATGAGAACCTGCAACACATCAGATCGGGGAGGGAGAGGGGAGGGGTGGTTGGGGTGTTTTTCGAAGGAGGAAGAAGTCGAAAAGGGGGAGAATCTCGTCCTGGAGTCAGGATGAGCCTAGAGCTGGATTCAGATCTACCGGCTCCGAGCTCGTGCTCGCGGGTTGAAGAGTCTGGTCACAAGTCTTCTCGCTATTGCTCGCTCATGGCATAGCTCGCGGCTCGTTCTAGTGTGAACTATTTCTGTCGCGCGAAGATAGTTTAGCACATGTGTGATCCATTGCGCCATGTGGACAATGAAACTAAGGTCATGCCATATTTGCGTCCAATAACATACCGCTTAAAATAGAGTAACTAAAAATTGCAGGATAGGAAAAATCATAGGAATTTTGATGCCATTTAAATTGTTGAATAATAAATGCTATTAAATCTTAATTCGTCAAGAACCCAAAACATAGGAATACTAAAAATTATCATTGGATACCATATATGAAATATGCATGAATTCAAGACACAAGGAGGAAAAAACATGGCATGACCCCATGGTAAGACCCCATGCTATTTAATCCCTAGGAACTTTGGTGGAATTCAAACATGGTAAGACCCCATGTGTGATTTCCACCAAAGTTCCTAGGGATTGTCCAGTTCATAAAGAATCTGGTGAGCCATTTCTTTATCCCGAATGATAGCGTAGGAATTATTTATATAGATAGGTATTCAGTTCTCCAAATTCCTAGCTTTTTCTTTTTTTCCAAACGAGGCCTGGAACGTGGATAGAAAAACATTTTAACTGTTTAAAAAATTCAGCATTACATTCATTTCATGAATATATCCATCATCGTAAAAAATATGCTTATTTATATTTTTTTGCGAAAAGGACAAAGTCCATGTATCAAGTAGCACATGTCCCTACAAAAGCACCCTTATAGAATAAAAACCAAATTCTTAAGCGTGCCAAAGTCTTGTTCCTCATGCATCGATCGGCAGCACACCATGAGAAAAGCTCGTTGCCGACTCTGGGCCTCCGTCTCAGCAGAGCCAACTCATTAAAACTCATGAGCTTGTAAAAGCAGCGACCGAGAAATCGTTGATGTAGACTAGAAGACGCTAGCGGCCGCAATCTGCGTAAAAAATTGCTGCCCCAGAGAAGAAAACACCACAGAGGACCTGTAGAATGTCCCATGTACAGCCAGACAGAGTCGGGGAACACAAACCTCACATGCTCCCCGACTAGGTCAATACTGGTCAACATCGTCGGCCAGAACTGAAGCCGGAGAACGAAGATGTACAACCACATTATCAGCTCCACAGGACAATGCCACCAAGACAAATCAGCAAAAGAAAAAGCCAGATCCTGAGAACCAGATCTGGGCACGCACGATCCTACACACGACTCTCGTCGACATGAAGAGGCACCATCGAGCGACGCGGGAAGACCTTATTCCACGCTGACATGACACCATCATCGACGGGAGACAAATCTAAATCTATTTCTAACACTACCACCACCGGATCGAAGCCATCGAGTCCCCACCCCCTTTTGTTGTCCACGGAGTATAACAGGTCCTTGCACACACAAAAATTACAAATAAATTCTTGGGGATGTCGAAGTCTTCTTCCTCCTGCATTCATTGGGGGCGTGTGAATGTAGCTCAATCCCGCTTCTTCTGGGCCTTCGCCTCAACAGAACAAACTTATTTAAATCCATGAGCTTGTAGAAACAACGGTCGTCATTGATGCAGCCCAAGAGACGTCGGCGGGCCTGATCTGCGAAGCAAAACTCTACCACAGAGAAGAATATGTTCAAAAGAACCTGTAGAAACTCCGAAGACGACGAAAGCCGGCCGAATCCAGATGGACCCACTGAAAACCAAAACTAATCGGATCTCGGAAGACACATCGGAGACACAACTTCAGACGCCCTACGTCAGCGACAAGCACACCAATAAAACGGAGAATGAACGGGGAGGACATTATTCCTACACTGGATCAGCGCCACCGCCTCACGTCACAAACCATAAAGACTCGCTAAAGAAAACCTAAGACAAATCGCCCATGCCGTCGCACCCCAGACCTGGTTCTAATGTCGATCTCACCGTCGCCTAGGACCATGTACCGACGCCCTCTTCTCTGATGACCTAGCTAGGTCGAGCCACCATTTAAGATCGGCGCACTCGATCACCAGCACTGCCGTCGAGCATCGTTCGTCGAAGACCGCACCTCGGCCAGTCATCTTCATCGCCGACCCACAACAGCCCATCAACTCCTCCATATAAGATCATCTACAGCCGGTCACCCAAACCGTCCCAAAACACCCGGGTGGACGACCCGGTCACTAACTGGTCGAAAAAAATGATTCTATCGGGCGCCTTAAACCGGCATCAAATGCCCGGGCTGTCCGACGCCCCTCATATCCAGCCCAAATGTAGGGCGGATATGGGGCGACCCGGGCATGTCTGCCGCCTCGGCTTGGCCTAGCCTGGCCCACCTGTGCCCCACAAATATCCCCATCGAGAAAACCCTAGACAACAGTCAATCCACACTCCACTTCACTCCCCTCTCCGTCCACTCCACTTCCAATCCCCTCCGATCTGAATCGATGGCCATCGACAACAGCAGCGGTTGCTCCGGTGGAGAATCCGGTGGCTCCGACGACTGGTCGAGCCTGCTGCGCGATGTGGAACCCGGCGATGTGGAGGAGGCAGCCATCCGCATCGCATTGAGGCGGTCACAGCTCGACCAAGGCGGCAGCGGCGGCTCCTCTTCCTCAGTACCCGTCGATGCAGCACCGAAGAGGTCGCCGGCCCGTCCCGCCCGTCGCATAGCTCTGGCCGCTTGGCTCCCAATGTCCTTCAGGTACGCCGCCCACCACCACCAATGCGGGTTCCATCTGCTCCGTAAGTGGCACCCGGGCACCGCTGGGTCCTCCGTCGCAAGAATGCCAAGGCGCTCCGACTCGCCATCGAGCTGTCGGAGCGCGAGGCAAACAAGGAGGCGATAGCGTAGGCGAAGGCGGCCCGCCATGGGAAGGAGCAGAACCGCCTGCTCCAGAGGCTCTCGACGCGAGCGTGCCCCGAGGACTCCGACCTGACGGACGGCTCCATGTCTAGCTCCGACGACAACGCACCGCCGCACGCCAGCGCCTCATGGAGGAGGGGTGTTGGGGATATAACCCCACGGTACGACCCGCCCATTTAGGGCCGGGTTATCCAGTGGTGGCCTAAAGAGAGATGCGGCTATCAAGACTCCAAGGCCCATCCAGGGTGACTCATAAGCGGGCCGGCTTGGAGGTCCAGTACTTGAGGCGGCGGCTTACCTAAGGCGGCGGCTTACCTAAGATGATGAGTAGGAGATAGATTAGGGCACGGGTCATGTTGCGACCCGGACTCTGTTGTAAGCCTGGGGCCTCGACCTGTATATAAAGGCGAGCCCCTCGAGGCAGAAAGACCAAGTTACAAGCTCTCGAGTACTAGGTTAGCCAAGTTGCACCCTTGTAATCGAGATCATCATCATCATCAAATAACAATCAAGCAGGACGTAGGCTATTACCTCCATCGCGAGGGGCCGAACCTGGGTAAACCCTTCTCTCTTGACTCCGATCAACCCCGTTCGAGTTATCACCTAGCAGCGATGGCCTCACGACTAACTCCTTTCACGAGGACATCTGCCGTGACAAAACCACGACAGTTGGCACCCACCGTGGGGCTATCGCTCGGTGGTGTTCAGTACTCGAAGGGAACTCCCGCAGGGATCGAGGGATACGCGATCGGCCGCATGACCAAGAGTCACCGCGGCAAGCTCTACATCGACGATTCAGATTGGGGCCCCGAGGCCGACTCAATCGAGTACGGATACCGGGTCCCCTTCGGCAAAATCCATGTCTTCATCGGCAAAGCCAGCGGATCTGAACCCGAGCCGGACATCTGCACCGACATCGTCAGGCCGGCTCGGTGCGCGCAACCCGCCCAGGCTCAGGCCGGCCGGAAGCATGTCTTCATCGGCTTCACTCAGGGGGTGGACCTTGCAGATAATTCTGCGTCCGGCAGTGATACCCTCGTCTACTCTGATGGCGAGTCCTCGGTAGGCGAGACCGAGTCGATCCTCCCGCTTTACGATGGCGGGCTTGGGGACTACTCCGACGACCAGCCGGCTCAGGACTCCTTCAACACGCCCCCCGGGCTGCTGTCTATATGGCAGGCTCGGCCCCGGCCCTTAATTCCATGGTGGCCGGCGCCGCGACGGGAACTGGTACCTCAGGGGACGGCTCAGCCGTACCGCCGGCTCAGGCCTTGACAGAATTGGCAACCGCCCTGGCGACGCTCCTTGCGACACCGGTGACCGCAGAAAACCAGGCGGAACGCAACACGGAGGTAACCAAACTCCGCAAGCAAATGGCTAAGGTACAGGCAGATATCAACGCCGAAAGCACTCGCATGGCGGAGTTACAGTCTCAAGTCCAAGCCGAGGTAGAGCACCTAAAAGCCAAAGCCTGGCGCATGGGGCTCCGTCAGAGTGCCTCAGAGGCGCCATATGAGCCGTCTACCGCCCAACTACGAGCCCATGCGCCTGTTTAACACGCCGCAAGATGCGCCTGTGCAGGGGGCTGGGGCAGGCACCCCGGAAGCACCATTTGTACCCCCGAGCAGAGGCAGGCAGCCGTCGCCGGGTCAACCCCATCAACTGGCCCAGCGGCTCCCGCCGGTTCAGATGCCTCTGCATCGTTTCCTTACGCCGGCAGGTCACTTCTCCAATCCGTTGGACAACTTCGTAGCAGCAGCGACCAATTTGGCCGCGCTCCCAATCACGGGAAATTTGCCGGTTGAGATTGAAGCCCGAAATTCCATTGAGATGTTAAAAACTGCGGTCTCCCAACAGGCGAACTACTCCTACAGTCGGCAGCGGCTCCACTCTACCCCACTCCCAAGCCGCAGCAGAAGCCGCCACGATGAGTCGCCGGCCGTCTCTAGCAGCACTCATCGACATCGTGAGCAGCCTCGTGACCCGCCACGCCTTGGGCCCCTTAACGCCCAGGAGATTGTTGATACGGCTCGGGCTCAGCGAGCGGCGGAGGCGGCAAATACGGCAGCTCAAGTGCCGCTTGTCAAAACCCAATTGACCTCCAGTAGCAGGACCATTGGGATACCGTGTTTGGTGTCAGCTTTACGCAACGAGCGCATGCCCAAGGATTTCAAAGGCCCTCGCAAGGTTCCAAATTACACGGCTGACCTTGAGCCGGCCGCTTGGATTGAGAGCTATGAGATAGCCATGGACATGCTAGATGTCAGTGACGCTGTCTGCGCCAAGTACCTGACGATGATGTTGGAGGGGCCGGCTCGTACGTGGTTGAAAAACTTGCCCCCTAACTCTATTAACACCTGGGCGGAGTTGAAGGACCGTTTCATCAAGAACTTCCAGGGAACCTACAAGCGCCCAATGACGATCGTCGATCTTCAGCACTGCATCCAACGTGAGGGTGAGTCGGCCCATCACTGGACGCGCCGGGTCACAGACATTATTCACGCCTCTGACAGCATCACGGTGGCTCAGGCGGTTCTGATCCTGGAGAAGAACTGTCACTTTGAGCCCCTCGTGCAGAAGCTTGGCCGGCTTAAGCGGAAGGTTCAGGATATGGGCGAGCTCATGGACATCCTCAGTAGGTATGCCGAGTCAGACATCATGAAGGATCCTAGCCCAGAGGATGACCAGACTGGCAAGGGGAAGAAAAACAACGGTGGCAAGGGCAACCAGCAGAACAATTCAGGGAACAATGGAAACCATGGTAATCAAGGCAATGGAGGGAAGCGTAAGAATCAGGAAGGAGGATCAGACTTGGTTGCTAATACCAACACCGGTTACAAATACCAGAGGGGGGATAATTCGGGAAGATTCTACAGTGGCAACAAGCCCCGTAATTTTGAGGAAGCCCTCAAAGGCCCATGCCCAAAGCACATCCTCCCTAATAAGCCGTCAACACACTCTTGGGAGAACTGTCACATAATGCAAGCTTTCGGAGAGCAATTCTTTCAGAACCGTCAGGGCAGCGGAGGAGGCAACCCGGGGCAGCCTGGAGCTGGCTCGTCCAGTGGCTTTCACAACCCGGGATTCCACGGCACTGGCGGCTCAGGAGCAGGTTACCAGGGTTCTGGCAACAACGGAGGCAATCAGCATCTGGGGCAAGGAAATCAACAGCAGGGCAATCAACAACATGGCAATCAGTCTGGTTTTCAGAGCAATCTCAAACAGTTGAATAGTGGGCAGTATCACGTGTTCACGACCCATACTGACAAGCGAGAACGCAAACTCCAGAAACGAGCCGTCAGTGTTGTCGAGCCGGCAGTCCCGAAATATCTGCGTTGGTCGAAACAACCCATTACATGGAGCAGAGAGGACCACCCTCCCCGGGTCGATAGTCCAGGTTGCTTGGCTTTGGTGGTGGCACCTCAGGTCGGCGGCTATTCACTCACAAAGGTGCTCATGGCCGGAGGAAGCAGCATAAACACCTTGTACTACGACACTTTTCGACAGATGAATCTATCTGAAAAACAGCTCCAGTCGTCTTCCACAGTGTTTCACGGGATTGTTCCTGGAAAGTCTGCATATCCTATCGGGCGGATCAAGCTGGATGTCGCGTTTGGCACTGATGATAACTACAGGTGTGAGTCTTTGACCTTTGAGGTGGTCAAAATCAAGAGCCCGTATCACGCCTTGTTTGGGCGGCCGGCTTATGCTCGCTTTATGGCTCGACCTTGCTATGTCTACCTCAAACTCAAGATGCCTGGACCAAAAGGCACTATCATAGTTAATGGAGATCGAAAGATCGCCCTTGAGTGCGAGCAAGGGGATGCAGCCTATGCCAAAACGGCTTGTGCTGCGGAAGAGTTGCGATTTTACACTACAAATGTTGACCCTGCCGATATGACGCCCTTGAAGAAACCCACCGCAGAGTCTGACCCGCCCCTCAAGTTCAAGTCGGCCAAGGACACCAAGCAGGTTGAGTTTGTCCCTGGCGACCTGTCCAAGAAGTTCAAATAGGAAAGCGCGCTCATCGAGTTCATCCGTGAGAATCGGGACATCTTCGCGTGGAAACCTTCTGACATGCCAGGTGTACCGAGAGAACTCGCTGAGCACCACCTTAATGTGGATCCGAAAATGAAGCCCATTCGATAATTCCTCCGTCGTTTTAACGAGGAGAGACGCAAGGTTATTGGGGAAGAAGTAGCCCGGCTCCTAGCTGCCGGGTTCATCGTTGAAGTTTTTCACCCTCAGTGGTTGGCTAATCCAGTGCTTGTTCTAAAGAAAAATGGCACTTGGCGCATGTGTGTTGACTACACAGATCTCAACAGGGCTTGTCCCAAAGACCCGTTTGCCCTCCCTCGCATTGATCGGATTATCGATTCCATGGCGGGTTGTGAGAGTTTGTGTTTCCTGGATGCTTACTCCGGTTATCATCAGATAAAGATGGCCGTCGAGGATCAGGAGAAGACAGCTTTCATCACACCTTTCGGGGCCTTTTGCTATGTCTCTATGCCCTTCGGGCTCAAAAGTGCAGGAGCGACTTATCAGCGGTGTGTCCAGAATTGCTTCCACAAGTAGATAGGGCGCAACATTCATGCTTATGTAGATGATATCGTGGTCAAGTCATTGAAGAAGGAGACCTTGCTGGATGATCTGAAGGAAACTTTTGCTAATATTCGAACTTACCAGATGAAGCTTAACCCGGATAAGTGTGTTTTTGGCGTTCCTGCAGGCAAGTTGTTGGGTTTCCTAGTATCGGAACAAGGCATTGAAGTCAACCCGGACAAAATAGAGGCAATAACCTCACTTGCGAAACCAGAGAATATCAATGACGTTCAATGGATGGCGGGTCGGATCGCGGCTTTGAGCCGGTTCATAAGCCGCCTTGGCGAAAAGGCGATTCCCCTTTATTAGATGTTGAAAAAGACTGACACTTTTGTCTGGAGTGATGCTGCTACTGCAGCTTTTGACGCCCTCAAGAAGCAATTGGCTGAGCCACCTGTTCTCGCTGCTCCCATCGCCAAGAGCCTATGCTCCTGTACATTGCTGCCAATAACAAAGCGGTAAGTGTTGCAGTTGTTGTCGAGAGGAAAGAGGCAGGGAAAGAATATCCAGTCTAGAGGCCAGTCTATTATGTCAGCGAAGTTTTATCCGAGTCCAAGCAGAGGTACCCACATTGGCAGAAACTGGTGTTTGGCGTCTTCTGAGGAAGACCTCGCTGTCCCTGACCCGGAGGCACTGTTGGTGGCGGCTCTTCACGCTATTCCGGACTAGACAGTTCCTTATCTGGATTATCTGACTCGAGGTGAGCTCCCTGAAGATGAACTCATGGCTCATCAGATCGTCCGCCGCTCTAAGTCTATGTCCATCGTCAATGGTGAGTTACATAGGAGGAGCATTACAGGAGTTTTCCAGCGTTGTGTTTCCCCTGATGAAGGGCGAGAGATCCTCAATAAGATTCATTCTGGAGATTGTGGTCATCATGCCGGCTCAAGGTCCTTAGTGGCAAAAGATTTTCGGCATGGTTTTTACTGGCTTATGGCTCACGCAGATGCTGAGGATATCGTACAAAAGTGTGATGGTTGCCAGAAGTTTGCTCGCCAGGCTCATGTGTGATGGTACTCAAGAGCTCCGGATGATCCCAATAACTTGGCCCTTTGCAGTCTGGGGGCTTGATATGGTTGGTCCGTTTAAACCGTCCAAAGACAAAAAGACCCATCTTTTGGTTGCTGTCGATAAATTTACCAAGTAGGTTGAAGCCGAGCCAATCAGCAATTGTGATGCAGCCACAGCAGTCAAGTTCTTGAAAAAATTGATTTTTCGCTTTGGTTATCCACATAGCATCATCACTGATAATGGGACAAATTTGTCCAAGGGAGCTATGAAGCAGTTTTGTCAAAGAGAGCATATCCGGCTTGATGTTGCATCAGTTGCACACCCTCGGTCCAATGGCCAAGCAGAACGCGCTAACTAGGACATTTTACGAGGCATTAAGCCTAGGCTTATGGTCCCACTCGAGCACACGCCGGGTTGTTGGGTCGAAGAGCTCCCTTCTGTCCTTTGGAGCATCCGGACCACTCCTAATAGATCAACAGGCTATACGCCTTTCTTTATGGTCTATGGTGCAGAAGCTGTTTTGCCCAGTGATATCCGTCATGATTCCCCAAGAGTTACCGCCTACGTCGATGCAAACAATGAACAAGCTCGTCAAGACTCTCTGGATGCCTTGGAAGAGGAACGTGACTTAGCAGCAGCAC
Source organism: Elymus sibiricus (assembly GCA_039707655.1). Classification (NCBI taxonomy): domain Eukaryota; kingdom Viridiplantae; phylum Streptophyta; class Magnoliopsida; order Poales; family Poaceae; genus Elymus; species Elymus sibiricus. Next base: position 347,563,011 of record CM077668.1, read on the forward strand.
GATCTGCGATCTATCAGCAAGACCTACGTCGCTATCACAGTCGTAGAGTCCGCAGCCGTACTTTCCAGGAGGGCGATTTAGTGCTCCGTCTGATACAAGAACAGACAGGTATGCACAAGCTTTCCCCTCCCTGGGAAGGGCCTTTTGTCATCAGCAAAAATCTCAACAAACGGGTCATATTACCTGATGGATATACGTGAACACAATAAGTCACGTACGTCGGAGGAAGAGACCAACAGGCCTTGGAATATCGCTCATCTCCGTCCTTACTATACTTAGAGCCACTAGCTCAAGTTTGCTTGTACATACCTTTGTATATATTATGATCAATATACATAAGCCGGCATCCCCGAAACTCGGGGCCTCTGTCGTTTCATCTCAAATATTGTGCATGAGTCTTTTCGTTTTTGATCATTGGTCACTTGGGGGCTTCCAACTCACCGAGTTTAGCTATCTCACCCTCTTGACCCGGCAAATGACACCACATTATCTTGGTTAAACCTGCCTGTCTGCTTGATGCTACTCCGATTAGGTGACCCGGTGTACTCTTGACAAGTCAATCATCTCTATGACCCTGAACTTGTCTTGGTTAAAACATCGGATATGTCACGTGAGAGCCGGCTTACAGAGAGCGAGGATAAACCATGGGCTATCACGCCAGCTTCATTGAAGCAAGACTCGAGCCTTGAAAGCCGGTCTATATTGTCGTGCCTCGAAAGCCGACTTAACATTGATATCTATTCACGACTTTTGTTCAATTTTTTACAGGGGTTATCTTTGTTTCCTTTTGGCCATGAGCCGCCGGATCATGGACAAACCGGTTTAAAACAAACGATAGATGCCTATTGACCATGAGTCAACAAAAATCATAGCAGTTTATTTCAAATTGGTGCTAACCACAAGCCGGACAACTATCAAGCGCCCCGGGTTATTCTAAACCTGTGTTATGCAGAGAAGGATAAACTATTGATGGTCCATCCAAATATGGCTCGCCACACTATTACTCAATGAAGCGTATATTTTTTCAAAGGAGACTAGGCGGGTTAACATACAACCACACCAGTGCAGCTGTTTCATCCAAAATACTGCCTAATATTTAAGTGTGCGAAGGCATGTTAGCGCACCCAAGTGTTTCCAACTATCCTATTACAAAGCCACAGCTGGGCTCCATGATATCAAAAGTTTTTTGGAGACATCTACTCCTGGGCACCAGTTTCTGTGCCCTCCGGGTCATTAGATCCCGGGTTAGCCCCTTCCTGGTGTTCATCGGCGGCTTGGGCCTCCGGGTCATCCTGCTCCGGCTCCGCTCTTCTTCCGATCTGAAGATTGTCCAGATCCCAGTCGGTAGTTGTCAAGGCCTGAAAGACGGCATCCTCTTTCATGATAATTGATGGGTCAACATCAAGAGCAAAGATATGCTTACGCCGTGCCGGAGTTAGGTCGATGGGCGTGTAAGATGGCGGGGTGACCCGCACGTTCTCTTCGTTGTAAGCCGGCTGGTACCTCTTCAAGTCCAACTCTTCAACCAGTTGACTCGCCAAAACACGAGTCTCTTTCAAACACCGGGCATAATCTGCTGCAGAGAATTCGCTGCCATCAGTGTTGAACTATGGAAACCCGCCGGTCATCTCGGAAGGATCCATATCTGGCACATAAGCTTTGGCCCGGTTTAAGGACATCATGGCACCCGCTCGGGCGGCTGATTTCTTCAACTCTTCAATTTGTCCAGGCATGGTTGACAGTTGATTCAACACGTCCCTTATGAAACGTGGCGGCTCTTTGTGACCCATCACAGACATAATTGTGAACAAGCTCCCTGCATAAAGTTGCTCCAAGAAAGTGTAAACCGCCTTGAGCTTGATACGGGGATCTTGACGCAGATTGATGCTTCTGCTACCTGCAATATTTGAACACATTCGATTACAGCATTCCAATACAAATATCAGAGATTTCGGGCGAGTTATTCCTGACTGATTGGCGGGTCACTTACCAAAGATGGCCTGGGTCATATCGGTAATATAACGCTTCAAGCCGTTTACTTCATCAGTAATGGGCTTGAGCCGGTTCTCTGCCTCTTCAGCACGTTTCAACAACGCTGCTTTTTCTTCCTCGTGAGAGGTCTTCACAGATTTCAAGTTTTCAGCAGCTGTTGATACAGATTCTTGCAAGGCTGCGACAGATGACTCGGCGTCTATACGAAGCTTCTTCTCAGTTTTGAGTTGCTCTTGTAAGCCGGCCACCTTTGACTCGACGTCATTGAGCATATCCTGTCATAATCAGATCTCGTCAGTGGAATGCTATATACTATTGAGCCCACAAAATTGCACAACCCGGCCCATGGGGGCTATGAGACGGCTAAAATTTCTCACCTAAAGTCCTAAGCAGTTTGCTAGCGATCTACATGGCACTTGGGGGCTAATGCAGGTCATTTTTCTCTTCTGCTGATCACTAAGGGAATAAGATCCGGCTCATCTTCACAAAATGAGTCGGCCCTTGGGGGCTACACGTCACTTCTAAAGGACAATTGTTAAAGAACCGACTGGTTATATACATAACAACCTGGCCCTTGGGGGCTACACGTTGCTTTCAAGGGACATATGTTAAAGAACCGGCTTGTCATATACATAACAACCCGGCCCTTGGGGGCTACAGTTCCGAAACGAGTATATCATACTGAAAGTCTTACACATATTCATGCTGACCTATGTCTAAGACTTGGCGTCTACACAAGATACATACAGTATGGAAAGAAGGGACATTTCTGACCTCATATTTCCTCTTCAGCATATGGACCAGGCTTACTTCCATTTCCCGGCTTACAGATAGCTGGGTCAGGTACGCCTCATGGAGATCGGCCGTGCTGAGATCTTCAAAGTTTGGGAGCTCAAGTTTCCCTTTTTCTTTCTCAGACGCGATCGGCTCATCTTTTGATACAAGCTTGGTCAGAATGCTTGACATCTCTGGAGTCTTGAAGGATACCCCTGTGATGCCAACATCATCATCGGCTTGGGGAGATGATAAGACCGTATCTTCAGTCGCCTTCATCGGACTAGAAGGGCGAGTAGGACTTGGCGGGTTAAGATCCTCCACCACGTCAGCCGCGCCGACTTGAGTATCCACCTTTTCAGTAGTTGGCGGCTCGTTTTGCTTGGGCAGATCAACATTTTCACCAGGCTGATCCTTTGCCGTCTCGTGTTGACCTTCAGGGATCTCCAAGTTTAGGTCTTCTGATTCAAAGTTCTCTGGGGTCGAAGATGACTCGCCAGTTTTCCTCTTCTTAGCCTTTGCCCTATGAATTCATAAACAGACTCAAATAAGTGAGATAATGGTTACGACGAAGCACGGTTTATTGAGAAGCACTTACCCTTGCTTAATGACCAAGGGTGGCAGTTGAGTGGAAGATGAGTCGCCAGATGATGGTGGCGACTCCTGGTAATTTGAATCAGACGGGTTAATAGGATGCTTAAAAAGGCCGGCTTGTGGAAGAGATGGGGTTGGACTGTGAGGCACCTCATTGCGTCGCTTACGGGCGGCTGAAGCATTAGGTAAGCCGGTCAAGAGTTCTCCAGAACCACTTCGAGTCCGGCGTCTTGCAGAGCCGGCATGCTGCGATTTCTTTAAAGAAAATTGTGGGTCTAAATAAGCGTGTGGATGAGAAAATGGCACTTTTCTGACAGTTTTTCTGGCTCTTTGAGGAACAAAGTTTTCTGAGTCGGAGGAGATGAAATTACCTCAACATCATCAGCCCGGCTATTTTCAGCATTGCCCTGAGAATATGAGGTGTTAGCCAGTTCAATAAAAAGACGGCCAAGGGAGTCAAGTTCTACCTCTGACTCATCATCAGCTGCTGATGACCCGTCTCTAGCTATCGCCTCACTTTCAATAGCCGGTTTATTCTTCTTTTGAGCTGGTGCAGCTTTAACAGCCCTAGGCTTGGTCGCTGGTGTTTTCTTTTTCTTCCTGTTCCGGAATGGAGAGTCGGCCTGCACAGTTTTAAACAAGATGAACAAGTAAGTTTAAAGAGTTGATAAGCTGGACAAATGATCACAGGAGTGCTTACTGGAGGAGCCTGGTTAAGGGCATAGAACGGTCTCAGCCCCGTCTTGTTACAGTTTTCTTGTGACTCCCCAAGCAGTTTCTTCACAATCTTGTTTATTTCGTTAGCTGACAGGTCAATGGGACTGAACCTTTGCGCATCATTTGATTTGCCTGAGTAATTGCACATTAAATCCGCCCGGTGACTTAAGGGGCGAATCCTCCAGGTAATCCAGCACCGGGTTAGATCAACCCCGGTCAAACCATTGGCTAATAAAGCCCTCAGCTTTGGATATATGTGGGCGACTTGAGCGCGCTCTTCTTGAGGAGCCCAGCTAGGAAGTTCAACAGTGGGGTCAAAACGGTCAGGTCTGTAACCCGGCAAAGGGTTCTCATCAGCAGGAGTTGTGTTCTTACAATAGAACCAGGTCTTGTTCCATCCTTTTGGATGACTCGGCAGAGTGACTGAAGGAAATGCAACGTCTCTTCGCCTCTGGATCGAGAGCCCGCCAAGTTCTAGATTGGGGCCATCAGCACATTCAGTCTGGCAGTTGATATAGAAAAACTCCCTAAAGAGGGGAACGGTGGCTTCCATTTGCAGATATGCTTCACAGAGGACTTGAAATTGGCATAGGTTGGATATAGAATTTGGACCGAGGTCTTGAGGATGAAGGTTGAAGAAACTTAAGGCGTCCCGAAATTTTTTGACCCGGGCGGAGAGAAGCCCCTAAGAAGATGGTCTGTAAACACCACGACTTCTCCTTCGCCGGGTTGGGGAACAGTTTCGCCTTGAGGAGCCCGCCAGCCGATCACCTCTTGAGCAGGCAGAAAACCTTGTTCTTTATAATTATTGAGCACGAGTTGTGAAACTTGGGAACTCACCCAGTTGCAGACTGTGGTCTTTGCCATGGTAAGTCGCCTAAAGAATTAACGGCTGCGGATAAAAATATGAATGGCGGGTCATTTCACGATCGCTAAAGTCGCCGCGGCGGTTTGGAGAGAAGCCAGTACGACATGGTGGTTAAAATTAAGAGGCGAGCTAACATAGTTATTCAATTACCAAAATGTGTCAACGAATTACAAGCCGCCTGAACAGAGATTCAACTATGCTTCCCAAGGCGGGCGAGTCATGATATATACGGCGGCTCATCTTAAAATTGAAGATTCTGATTTTTTTGCTAAGTGTTGCAGGAACAGATTTCAAACAAAGTGGTTATAATTATGGATCTACAAAATATGCGAAAAGGAAAAATATTTACTATTCCTAACTCGTATAGTGGAAGCATGGTTTGATTTATTCGCAGTGTTTAGTGAGGATTTGAAGTTCCTAGATGCAGAAATGGTACTACAGCCAACATCGGAGTATTTCTACGACGAGTTCATTAGAATCTAGATCTAAAACAGCAATGATAGGATGAACAGACGAGCACCGATGAACTAGGTAAAATGGATAACAAACTGCTACAGATCTAGGAAGAAATGGGGCGTACCTGGATGCGGCGGAAGCTTCGAGAGGCTCTTGACGGTGTCGACGGCGGCGTGCGTGGAGCTGTTGAAGCGGTTGGCGTTGTCGGAGACACCAAGGTCGCACGGCGGCGGAAAGCTTGGGTCACGGATGGACTGGGCGCGAGGAAGAAGACGAAGCAGTAAAAAAGAAGACTGCGGCCCTTGAGGATATTTATAATATGATAAGAAGGGGAATAGGCAGGTGCGCAAACAGAGGAGGCACAATAACTTTTTGCGAAGAGGCGCCTCGATTCTCGCGCCTAACAGATATACATCCAGATTCGCTGTGACGTCACGCTTAAGCACCGTTGATTCCGGAAGATGACGTCCTGACACGAGGGAGCGAGGAACGCTGCGGTAAAGAGGTATTATGAGCCGGCAAATTCATATGACTCGGAAGTACAACAAGACTGAAAATTGACGTGAATGAATCCACATCACTCTGGGGGCTAATGTTGGGGACATAACCCCACGGTATGACCCGCCCGTTCAGGGCCGGGTTATCCAGTGGCGGCCTAAAGAGAGATGCGGCTATCAAGACTCCAAGGCCCATCCAGGGTGACTCATAAGCGGGCCGGCTTGGAGGTCCAGTACTTGAGGCGGCGGCTTACCTAAGGCGGCGGCTTACCTAAGATGATGAGTAGGAGATAGATTAGGGCACGGGTCATGTTGCGACCCGAACTCTGTTGTAAGCCTGGGGCCTCGACCTGTATATAAAGGCGAGCCCCCCGAGGCAAAAAGACCAAGTTACAAGCTCTCGAGTACTAGGTTAGCCAAGTTGCACCCTTGCAATCGAGATCATCATCATCATCAAATAACAATCAAGCAGGACGTAGGCTATTACCTCCATCGCGAGGGGCCGAACCTGGGTAAACCCTTGTCTCTCGACTCCGATCAACCCCGTTCGAGTTATCACCTAGCAGCGATGGCCTCACGACCAAGTCCTTTCACGAGGACATCTGCCGTGACAAAACCACGACAAGGGGCACATCCGCGCTGGCGACCGAAGGGGAAGGGGCTGGCGATGAAATGGTGATTTCCTCCGCCCTGCCCCGTTTTATCTATGTTTACACTGTCTGCCAATGAACTATGGTCCTTTTGTCCGGCGATAAAATGGTGATCCGATGAACTGCTTGTTGATCGTGTTTATGCGTAGCATTGCATGTGTTTGGAGTTTCGGATATGAGGGACGTGGCTGTGAGAGCTAACATATGAGATGTGACCGGTCAGAGACACGTCCCCGGGCATTTGAGGACCCGAATTTGTTGTCCGTGACTGTAACCCGCCGCTGACGACGCTGCATGGACTTTGCGTGGCGGCGACGAGAGGAGGAGAAGAGGGTGGGGGCTAGGGGTTCAATCGTCCGCCTCGACCCTCTCCGTCGAAGCGTTTTTTTCTGAATAGAATAGTTCGGCTTTGCGTGCCTTGTCTGCGGACACCCTTTACTGCACTGCTAAACAGTCGCAGATTTACCACAGAGAACCGGCGCTTGCAGGCAGCAGGTGATATCTCCTTCGAGGCACGTACCCTGCACGCGTCGACTTCCCCTCACCTGAACGCCCGGTCCTATCCCGTCTTCTCTACGACGACACAGCTGACATGCATGACATGTCTTTCGCGAGAGATGTGTTAGCTAGCTCTTTGATCGTGTGGAGCGAGAACGGGCCACGCCAGTACGTACTGCATCAGCCGGAGAAAACGGGTCGCAAGGTGCCGATAGCTTTTGGCGTTCTGTAGTTAAGCCACACTTCTACCCAAAAGAGTGCCCAAAGTTCCCCTGTTCCAACAAGCTTCAGGCCAAAAGGTTCAGGCTGTAGGTGCGTCGTATAAATACTCTACCATCAAGTAGATTCTGCATGGTTGGCCAAAAAAAAAAAAGTAGATTCTGCATGGACCCCCAGCTTTGGGCGCGCGTACTGGCGCCGCTCCGCAGCTGGCCAGCACGTATGTACGGTGACCAAAAGGGCGACGAGATAAGTAACGCCGGAGGGAGGAAGCTGCGACTGTGTAGGCAGCAGAACTGACAAAATCCGGGGCGGAAGTAAAGCAGCACGCAGGGGCACAGCTAGCTCGCTCGTAGCTACCCGTTCCTTTCCCCTCGGAACTCGGAGCCCGTCTGGGAAGGATCGCGATGGCTCTGGAAAGCCCAACGTGCCGACGCGCCCGACACATCCAACGCCAGGAGGCATGCCGCGCCAAGGCACAGCCAGCGGCAGCTACGCACCCTCCTCTTTTCCTCCCTCACGTACGCACGCATCCCGCCGCGCGCGCCTACACCCTCCCCCTCCTATAGTATAAACAACGCACGCACATGCGTCTCTCTCTCTCTCCAGTTAGTAAGGGGGGGGCAGCGCTGCCTCCCGTTTCGCCACAGCTCCCTCCCCCACACAGTAGCACGGAGTATAAAAGTTTCGCTTCGCAAGCTCCGCTGCGGTGGTGTCCGAAGCTGCGCGGCGGTGCTGGCGCTCGCTGTCCGGCGCGCGGCCGGCCGTCTCTGGTGGGCTCCCCGGCGCTGGACCGGGAGGAGGAGGACAGGAGGTACGTGCGTACTCAGGCCGCGCGCTGCTCTCGTTTCATTCGGAACCGTCAACTTTGCTCTCGTTTCAGCATGCCATCTTCTCCATCGATCGTAGCTGCTTCGGCAATTTAGCGCCTTTGTTTCACCGCCGTTTCATGTTGAGGATCCAAACGGACGAAGGAGGGGGAGTTCTTGGAGCCCGGCCGGGGGTGATTAAACTTGTAGTGCTTCTTGTCTAGTACCAGCAGTAAATAAATCTTGAATCGTCATGGTTGCTGCTTATTATATGCTGCGAGGATCCGGCAGGCTACCTTCTCATCAGCTGAATCCTTCGAAATCGTGAAACCACAAGCCAATCTATGCTTGCCTGCACGCGTTGTACTAGTCATAGCAGTTTCGCCTGGGGTGTCCATTGTTGGTGTGATGTGAGCTGAGCCATTCTTCTTCATGTGTCCTCGAGAACCGTCAGGTTGCCGCTGAAAGCGAGTCCATGTCTTTTTCTTGAGACAGTGAGAAGTCATGTGTTATCATCCGTTGACTCTGTCTGATTCTTCTTTTCCATACCATACCACCCTGTCTGATTTTACTTTTCCACGCCATCCTGGGGAGGTCGAGTCTATCTGATTATGCTTTTCCATACCATCAGGTCGACTCTTGTCCGATTAATATATGTCTTCTTTTTGAGTGAAGTCTGGTTAGTATCTGTCAGTATGACATTTTTGTAGAACACACAAGAGTCAGTATGAGATTAGTATCTGTCGGGAAAAAAAACTATTAGCTTTTTTTTTTTGAGTGCTAACTATTAGCTATATTGGTGTATCTGTGGGCCTCTAACAGGCCCACTAGTGCACGACAATTTCTGGGCCTAGATTCCCTCTGGATGCTCCAAGCCCAAAAATAAAAGGTAGACATGCATTTTCACATGCATGACTGACTTTCTCAAAAAAAAAAAACATGCATGACTGACTTTCTCTAAAAAAAAAGCATGACTGACTTTACCTTTTGTCACCTATCTATTTTTTCCATTTTTGATGACACCACCTTTGTCACCTCTCTGAATTGAAGAGCATCGTGCCGTAAGACTCCTTGTACTAATCCAACCCCTGAATTAGAAACGGCGATCTTGGCAGCAATAGGCAGTAGCAAACGGCCACACGGTCTACTCATATCCTTGTGTCTCACGCTAACGTGCGTAATGCTCAGTCGTCGGCAGCGAGGCGTCTCGGCGGCGGCCGTCGTCGGCTAGCTATTGAACGAAACCAGCACGCCCCGCGAGTTCGTCTCGTATACCAGGCTTAACTAGCGGCCACGTTTGGCGCTTTGGCAGTACCCTATCTATCCAGTACGAGACGAACTATCTACTACTGTATCCATCTATCTATCTATAGCTCACCATTTTCATCAATCACCAGAGTTTAATGGCTATCTAATGCTTTAATTGATGCTTATCTCTTGCATATGTGGCAGGCTATAAATACGAGGTGCGGCGCACAAGACTGAACCACACACACCACAAGCAAGAGGGTACGTACATACTGAGCGAGACCACAGTGCTGAGATAGGATGGCGTCGGAGATGAGCAAGGACGTGAAGTTCTCCGAGGAAGAAGTCACCTCACACCCGCGCGTTCTCGAAGGTGAGGAGCAAACGGTTGCGCCGGCGCGGCAGTCTTCGATCTTCGCGCTGACGCTGGACGAGCTGCAATACTCGGTGTGCGAGGCAGGGCGCAATTTTGGGTCCATGAACATGGACGAGTTCATGAGCAACATATGGAATGCCGAGGAGTTCCAAGCGGCGACCGGCGGTGGCTTGGTGGGCATGGAGGAGGCTCCTGTGGTGGGTGCTGGTGGAAGCGGCGGAGGTGGCGGGGATGCGGGAGGAAGCGGCCTGTGCCGGCAGGGGTCCTTCTCCTTGCCTCCCCCGCTGTGCCGGAAGACGGTGGAGGAGGTGTGGGCTGAGATCAACAGGGAGCCCCGCCCGGTGCATGCCCAGCCTCAGGCCGCGCGACCCTCACCGCAGCCTCCTGTCCAGCCACCGGTGGGGAATGGCGGTTCGGTTGCGGCCAACGACCGGCAGGGGGCGCTAGGCGAGATGACGCTGGAGCAGTTCCTTGTCAAGGCCGGCGTGGTCCAGGGATCTGGCGCCGGCGGCCAGGCGCCTGTGCCGGTCGGCATGGTCCATGGACAGATGAACCCCGCGCAGCAGGGGCAGCAGCCTGGCCCAATGATGTACCCGATGGCACCGGCCAACGGCATGTTCCAGGTGATGGGCGATGGCATGGGGTTCGTCCCCAACGGGTACGCAGGGATGGCCGTGGTGCCGCCGCCACCACCTCCTCAAGGTGGGGTGGGTATCGTGAGCCCCGGGTCGTCGGACGGGAGGAGCGCCATGACGCAGGCTGACATGATGAACTGCATGGGCGACGGAGCGATGATGGAGAACGGCGGCGCCCGTAAACGCGGCGCCCCGGAGGATCAGTCCTGCGAGAGGAGCATCGAGCGTCGCCACCGCCGCATGATCAAGAACCGTGAGTCAGCTGCACGATCGCGTGCCAGGAAGCAGGTACTTATATTCTTGGTTTTTTTGCATTGCCAGTTCTGCAACGGTGGTAACAAGGTTGGTGACACATACACTCTCTGTCTTTGTTAATCCTACAGGCTTATACCGTGGAGCTTGAAGCTGAACTGAACCACCTCAAGGAGGAGAACGCTCGTCTGAAAGCTGAGGAGGTACGGAGTTGCTGGCCAGCGAAAACCATGAGAAAAATTCAGTTTTCTTATTCATTTCAGTTCTTACAGTTACTAAACTGTTTCATTGTTTTGTTGCAGAAGACGATTCTGCTGACCAAGAAACAAATGGTATGTACATTTTCCCACCATCACGTGGCAATCCTCCTACACTAGCCATCACTTGCTAGTTGCTTGTAACAGTCTAATTGCTAAGTCTTAAAACAGTCAATGTGTGCATGCTGATGGAAACACCTTGTGGGCGTGATCTTTTTTTTTTCTACAGCTGGTGGAGAAGATGATGGAACAGTCCAAAGAGAACGTGAACGCCAAGAAGGGTGGCACCCTGTCACGGCGCTGCGGCAGCTGCATCTGGTGAACGGTGACCCGCCGTGCAGCTTCCATAGCCGTGCTGGCAGGAGGATGAGGAGGAATTGTGGTGTTCATAGCAGTTACCTTTTCTTTTTGGAGAGGGGTGGCATAGTAATTTACTAGCAGTACCTAAAACCCATAAGGACCCAAATGTCAGTGTTTATCTGGTCAAGCAAGTGAACTTGTGTTGTTGTGACTGTTTATATGTATGATGGGTTTGTTAGAAACTTCAGACAAATGGAACAAAAGAAAATTAGCAATATGTTGATTTGTACTCGCGCTTTAATATGATGCGATGCTATGTGTGTGTGTGTGTGTGTGTGGGAGTCTTCGCCTTTGCTCTCTTCTGAAAAAGCGGAGATGACACATGAGTTGAGTTTAGTGACGTAGGCACACTTTACCGCGTCGGTGAAATTTGAGCCATTCAAATAGTTTTCAGATCCAGTGAAATTTGAGTTATTCAAAATCAGTGGTCACGCGGAATCCCATGAGACTTGACGGTGGTCACCCATCGCAATGGTTGGGTACTCGATTCCATTTCCCATCCGTCGCGGCTCGCCGCTTGAGGGTCCGACTAGCCTTCAGTTGCGCTCCCTGGTTGGCCAGCCATGACGGCGATCATCAACCCTCATGCTCTTATGGCTGTGTGCCTCGGAGGCCAGGGATGATCCCCTTTTCTCAGAAAAAAACCCTCCTACACTTACCTTCATTTGCCAATTGCTGAGGAGGTACGGAGTTGCTGACCAGTGAAAAACATGAGAAAATTCGGTTTTCTTCATCTTCTTAGTTCGTACTGTTGCTAAATTGTTTCACTGCTTTGTTGCAGAAGACGATTCTGCTGAACAAGAAACAGATGGTATGTACATTTGCCAACCATCACGTGGCAATCCTCCTACACTTACCATCATTTGTCAATCTCGTGCTGATAGAAACACCTTGTGGTCGTGATCTTTTCTTTACAGCTGGTGGAGAAGATGATGGAACAGTCCAAGGCGAACGTGAACGCCAAGAAGGGTGGCGCCCTGTCGCGGCGCTGCGGCAGCTGCATCTGGTGAACGGCGACCCGCCATTCAGCTTCCATAGTCGTGCTGCCAGGACGATGAGGAGAACTTGCATTCTGGCCGTTCTGCGTGTTTGAGGTAACTGCAGTGATAATTGTGGTGTTGATAGTAGTTACCTTTTCTTTTCGGAGCGGGATGGTATAGTAATTTACTAGTAGTACCTAAAAAACCATAAGCACCCAAATGTCGGTTTATGTGGGCGAGCAAGTGAACTTGTGTTGTGATTACTGTTTATTGGTGATGTTGGGTTTGTCAGAAACTTCAGACAAACGAAACAAAAGAAAATTAAGAATATGTTGATGTGTACTCGCGCTTTAATATTATGTGATGCTATGTGTGTGATTCATTTCATATGTCTGTATGGGAGTCTTCGCCTTTGCTCTGCTCTGAAGAAGTGGAGATGACACGCGAGTTGAGTTTAGTCACGTAGGCGCACTTTGCCGCGTCGGTGAAATTTGAGCTATTCAAATAGTTTTTAAATGGCGTTGCCTCAGCCGGGTGATTCGGGGGGAACCCCAACCGCCGCCGGCCCACTCCCCACCTCCCACCCACCCCGGCGTAGCCGCCGCCTGAAGGCCGGCCGTCGAAGCCGCACCAGGACCTGGGATGGCGGCGGCGGGGCCGTTTCTCCTCCCCATCGCCCCACTCCCCCTCTCCACACCTTCCCTTCAGATCTGGTCTCGGACGGCACCGGTGGCCTCCTCCGGCGGTAGGGGCGGCCTCCCCCGACAGCCTCTTCCTCTGCACGCTGGCAGCGCGGGTGGCCTTTCCCGACCGTGTTCCCCCTGCGTGGATACTGGTGCACCCCAGATGGGATATGGGGGCTCACCCCGGCTGGTTGCGGTGCTCTTCGGCCGTCCTGCGTGACGGCCATGCGCGCTCTAGTCACCTCGACCCCCGCCCCACCCGACCGCCCCCATCCCCCCTGTTTGGCTTCGGGTCGGCCTCTTTAGGAGGCGGCCATGGAGGTGCCTCATTGTGCCTGGCGGCGGCTGCTTCCTACAGCGCGCCGATGGGAGGTTTGGCTGTGCGAGTCCTTTTCACCAGCCTCCCCCCGGCAAGGGAAGCTTCGGCTCGACGGCCATGGACCTGCGCCCCCTCCTGTGTCCATGGCCGGTCGACGCGGCTTCGGGTACGGCGCGCACCGGCAGCTGTGCTCTTTCCGTCTACTTTGGCTTGTTGGCTCCTCAGTGTCTCTATACCACCACCACCCTGCCGTGTACCAGATGGCACCGGCCAACACCATGTTCCCAATGATGGGCGGCGTCATGGGGTTCGTCCCCAACGGGTATGTAGGGATGGCCGTGGTGCCGCCACCACCACCTTCTCAAGGTGGGGTGGGTATCATGAGCCCTGGGTCGTCGGACAGTAGGAGCGCCATGATGCAGGCCGGCATGATGAACTGCATGGGCAACAGAGCGATGATGGAGAACGGCAGCCCCCGGAAACGCGGCGCCTCAGAGGATCAGTCCCGCGAGAGGAGCATCGAGCGTCGCCACCGCCGCATGATCAAGAACCGTGAGTCGGCCGCACGATTGCATGCCAGGAAGCATGTACTTATCTTGCTGCCAAAATTGTTGGTTTTATGCACTGCCATTACTTCAACGGTTGTAAGAAGTTTGGTGACACACTCTCTGTGTTTCTTAACACTTTCCTAATCCTACATGCTTATATCGTGGAGCTTGAAGCTGAACTGAACCACCTCAAGGAGGAGAATGCTCGTGTGAAAGCTGAGGAGGTACGAAGTTACTAACCGGTGAAAATTGTTACTGAAAGCATGAGAAAATTCAGTTTTCTTCTTTTTCTTAGTTCTTACCATTACTAAATTGTTTCATTGTTTTGTTGGAGAAGACGATTCTGCCGACCTAGAAATAAGTGGTATGTACATTTTCCCACCATCGTGTGACAACCCTCCCGCACTTACCATAACATTCCAATTGCTTGTAACAATCTAATTGCTAAGTCTTAAAACAGTGAATGTGTGCATGCTGATGGAAACATCCTGTGGTAATGATTTTTTTACGGCTGGTGGAGAAGATGATGGAGTAGTCCAAGGTGAACGTAAACGCCAAGAAGGGTGGCGCCCTGTCGCGGCGCTGCGGCAGCTGCATTTGGTGAACGGTGACCCACCATTCAGCTTCCATAGTCGTGCTGCCAGGACGATGAGGAGAACTTGCATTCTGTCCATTCTGCGTGTTTGAGGTAACTACAGTCATGATTGTCGTGTCAATAGTAGTTACCTTTTCTTTTCGGAGCGGGATGGTATAGTAATTTACTAGTAGTACCTAAAAAACCATAAGGACCCAAATGTCGGTGTTTATGTGGGCAAGCAAGTGAACTTGTGTTGTGATTATAGTTTATTGGTGATGTTGGGTTTGTCGGAAACTTCAGACAAACGAAACAAAAGAAAATTAGCAATATGTTGATGTGTACTCGCGCTTTAATATTATGTGATGCCATGTGTGTGATTCATTTCATATGTCTGTATGGGAGTCTTCGCCTTTGCTCTGCTCTGAAGAAGTGGAGATGACACGCGACTTGAGTTTAGTCACATAGGTGCACTTTGTCGCGTCGGTGAAATTTGAGCTATTCAAATAGTTTTTAAATGGTGTTGCCTGAGCCGGGTGATTCGGGGGGAACCCCAGCCACCGCCGGCCCACTCCCCACCTCCCACCCACCCCGGCGTAGCCGCTGCCGTAAGGCCGACTGTCGAAGCCGCACCGGGACCTGGGACGGCGGCGGTGGGGTCGTTTCTCCTCCCCATCGCCCCACTCCCCCTCTCCACACCTTTCCTCCAAATCTGGTCTTGGACGGCGCCGGTGGCCTCCTCCGGCGGCAGGGGTGGCCTCCCCCGATAGCCTCTTCCTCTGCACGCTGGCAGCGCGGGTGGCCTTTCCGGCTATGTCCCCCCCCCCCCCCCCGCGTGGATACTGGTCCGCCCCAGATGAGATATGGGGGCTCACCCCGGCCGGTTGCGGTGCTCTTCGGACGTCCTGTGTGACGGCCATGCCACTGCCCCACCCCACTGCCCCCATCCCCCCTGTTTGGCTTCGGGTAGGCCTCTTTGGGAGGCGGCCATAGATGTGCCTCATTGTGCCTGGCGGCGGTTGCTTCCTGCAGCGCGCCTATGGGAGGTTTGGCCGTGCGAGTCTCTTGATAACCCACAAGTATAGGGGATCGCAACAGTCTTCGAGGGTAGTATTTCACCCAAATTTATTGATTCAACACAAGGGGAGCCAAATAATATTTGCGAGTATTAGCAGTTGAGTTGTCAATTCAACCACACCTGGAGAACTAAATATCTGCAGCAAAGTGTTTAGAAGCACAGTAGGAATAGTAGCAATAGTAACAGAAACAGTAACAGTAGCAGTTTTGTAGTGATTGCAACAGCAGCAACAACGAAAGTAACTTAGCAAAGATCAATATGCGAAAAGCGTAGGCATTGGATCGGTGATGGATAATTATGTTGGATGGCATTCACCATATAACAGTCACAACCTAGGGCGATACACAATAGCTCCAATTCATTAATGTAATGTAGGCATGTATTCTTTATATAGTCATACGTGCTTATAGTAAGAACTTGCATGACATCTTTTGTCCTACCCTCCCGTGGTAGCGGGGTCCATAAGGAAATCTAAGGGATATTAAGGCCTCCTTTTAATAGAGAACCGGAACAAAGCATTAGCACTTAGTGAATACATGAACTCCTCAAATTATGGTAATCACCGGAAAGAATCCCAATTATTGTCACCTTGGGGTATGCGGATCATAACACGTAATACGTGCATACAACTTGCAAGATAGGATCAAGAACACAAATATATTCATGAAAACATAAAGGATTCAGATCTGAAATCATGGCACTCGAGCCCTAGTGACAAGCATTAAGCATAGCAAAGTCATAGCAACATCAATCTCAGAACATAGTGGATACTAGGGATCAAAGCCCTAACAAATTGACTCGATTACATGATAAATCTCATCCAACCCATCACCGTCCAGCAAGCCTACGGAGAAATTACTCACACCCGGTGGTGAGCATCATGAAATTGGTGATGGAGGATGGTTGATGATGACGACGGCGTTGAATCCCCCTCTCCGGAGCCCCGAACGGACTCCGGATTAGCCCTCCCGATGAAGCACAGGAGGTGGCGGCGGCTCCGTATTGTAAAATGCGATGAAACTTCTTCTCTTTTTTTTTTCTCGGGGAAAGAGAATTTATAGCGTTGGAATTAGGTCAGACGGACCTCTGTGGGCCCCACAAGGCATCAGGGCGCGCCTATTGCCTTGCAGGTAACAGGTGGCCCCTCTTTTGTTGATTCTTGCGCCAATAATTTTTATATATTCCATAAAAAATCTCGAAAAAGTTTCATCCAATTCCGAGAACTTTGATTTCTGCACAAAAACAACACCATGGTAGTTCTGCTGAAAACAGTGTCAGTCTGGGTTAGTTCCATTCAAATCATGCAAATTAGAGTCCAAAACAAGAGCAAAAGTGTTTGGAAAAGTAGATACGACGGAGACGTATCAACTCCCCCAAGCTTAACTCGTTGCTTGTCCTCAGGCAATTCAGTTGACAAACTGAAAGTGATAAAGAAAAACTTTTACGAACTCTTTTATTCTTGTATCCATATATAAGCTTAACTAGCACCCAAGTTTTCAGCAAAGATCATGAACTAACCATGCAAATGATAACACTTAGAAACTACATTTTCTCATATCAATGGCATAATCAGCTAGCGTGCAATAATAACATATCTCAAATACCAACAATTTGTCAAAACAATCATGATATAATATGATAACATGGAATCTCGCTAGTCCTTTCTACGACCGCAAAACATAAATGCAGAGCACCTCCAAAGTTCAAGCAGCGGCTAAACATTGTAATTCAGGGTAGAAGAGATCCAGTCATAATTTACCCAACATTAACTATACTCAATGCATAAGAATGACAATAGTGCTCTCATGATTGGTGCTTATAATGAGAAGGTGAGACTCAACAATAAAAGTAAAATAACATAAAAGTAAATGGATAGGCCCTTCACAGAGGGAAGCAGAGATTTGCAGAGGTGCCAGAGCTCGAGGCTTAAATCAGAGATGAAAACAATTTTGAGAGGTGTACTTTTCCTGTCAACGTCACGACCGAGGATTTTCAATATCTTCCATGCTAAACACATTATAGGCGGTTCCCAAGAGGAAATGTAAAGTTTACTCCCCCTCCACCATACCAACACAAGCCATGGCTAGCCGAATTCACTGGTGCCCTCCAAACGATCAAATTTCTGAGGGAGTTTGTTTTATTATATTTTTCTTTATTTTGATTACAGGACTGGGCATCCCAATTACCAGCCTCTCTCATGCAATGACAAGTGAATAAACACTCATCTGAGAATAACCCGCTTAGCATGGAAGATACTGACCGCCCCCTGTCGCTCCGTGAGTGGTACGGGCACACAAAACAGATGTTTATTTGAATGATTAGAGGTGGCACATGCAAATTTACTTGGAACGGCAGAGTAATACCACATATAGGTAGATATAGTGGACTCATTTGGAACAACTTTGGTTTTAGGATTGTGGATGCACAAGCAGTATTCCCACTTAGTACAGGTGAAGACTAGCAATAGATTGAGAAGCGACCAACTAGAGAGCGAAAACGGTCATAATCATGCATTGAGAATAATTAATATTGAATACTAGCATGAGTAGGATATAAGCACCCTGAACATAACTATCGTGAAGGCTGCATTGGTTTTGAATCAACTACATGTGTGAACATGTGCCAAGTCAAGCCACTTGAAACATTCAGAGGAGGATACCATACTAACATACTACATCATAACCATTTTAATGCATGTTGACATCCAAGATAAATCATTATCCACTCCTAGCTACTTAAGCATGGCATGAGCAACTTTAATCTCTAATTGTCATCACAAACATGTTTACTCATAATATGTTGAATCATGGATACTGAGTTAAACATATTTACAAAGACAAAAACAACAAGAGTTCATACCAGCTTTTCCTTGCCACAGTCACTTCATCAAATCATCTTCATTATTGCCTTTCATTTGCACGATCGAATGATGTGAAAATAATAATAGTGCAAGAGTGCTGTGGACTAAGCTAAAATCTGCAAACATTTTATTCAAGGGAGAAGACAAGGTAATATTGGCTCTTTGTTAGATCAACAATAAAGCATATGAGAGCCACTCAACATTTTCATTGTGGTCTTCTCCCTACGATGACTCAACGAAAGGAAAACAAATTCAGAGAAACACAGTGAAATATTTTTGGCGTTTTTAGTTTTTCTGAAGAAAGCAACCTAAAGAAGAAAAACGAAAAGCGAGAAAAACTATTTACGCGGGAAAACTCCCAACAAACAAGAAAGAAGAAAGAAGAAATATTTTGGGGTTTTCTTTTAATACTACGAACTAACTAAAGAGAAAGAAAAACCGAAAAGAAGCGAGAATTATTTTTGGATTTTTGAAGTTTTACAAGCACACAAGAAGAAAGCGAAAATAAAATGAACATGGATAATACAATGAAAAAGGATGAACACCGACAACAAGAATGAATGTGTGAACATGAATGTAATGTCGGTGAGAAATAAGTACTCCCCCAAGCTTAGGCTTTTGTCCTAACTTGGTCTACTACCATCCGTAGAATCCATCAGGGCCAGTCGGGAAGTAGTTAGGCGGAGGTACTTGAGCATCCCAAGGCTGGGCCTCGTTCTCTGCCGCGGCCAACTCGTTCTTATAAGCAAAGAGGTCCGGTGGCATGATGGTGTATCCGTGCCTGGCATAAGAATCAAGCAAGGAAGGTGCAGGCAACGAAATAATCTCGTGCGTTACCTCGCTAAATACCAAATTATAACGAATGTAATGAGGAGGCTCGGGGTCATCAATAAAGTGGTGATCAACCATGCACTGTTGGTCTAAATAAACCTTAGGTAGCAAATAATCATTTGGACAGATAGCAACATTAAAGCATTTCGCAAGACGCGAAGCATAAAGACCGCCATGAATTTTACCCCTAGTCCTGTTAGTGTGCAAGCAGCGTGCAATGATGGCTCCCAAACTAAAAGTGTGATCGCCGTGAATAGCATGACGTAGGATGGCAAGGTCAAGGGCACTTAGCGTACCACCTTCCTCCCTGGCAGTCAAACATTTTCCTATAAATAAAGCAAAGTAGTGCACAACAGGAAAATGCAAGCTAGTAACTCGGGCTCTCGACACGCCCCTAGTTTCTTCCACAGTCAAAGTGAGAAGGAAATCCTCGAATTCCTTAGGTCGAGGTTCCCTCACATCCCCATCAGAAGGGATCAAGCATATCTCATAAAACTCAGCTAGAGTTAACTCATGATGTTCAGCATATAAATCGGAACGCACCATGGGGATATTGAGCCTAGTTAGAAAAGAAAAATTTTCCACAAAGGAATTTGTAAGGATGTGGTACTGGTCACACTCATCTTCAAGGAAGTCGGTCAGCCCGGTGTTCGCGGCAAATTGCGCAAACTCTTGGCGGAACCCGGCCTCGTTCATGAAGGCATTGTGCGGCCATTCGCACAGTCGGACCTCCGTCCTACACGGAATGTTGAGGTCATGGTTAGGGGCATTCCCAAGCACCCCCTTGGAGCTCTGGCTCGAAGAACCACTCCGAAGGAAGTTCATTTTCTTAAGAACAAATTTCTGAAAAATTTTGGGCCACAAAAAGATGTTAACAAAACTTCACAAAATTGATAGCAACTACTCATACAAATGCCTAGAGGCTATATCAAGCATTGAAACTACTTTGAACTCAAAGAATTCAACATGAAAGCTCATTTTTAGTAGCACTAATAGCAACAATTTATGCAAAATATAATCCACTAAAGCAAAAACTAATTGGAGCATTGGAGGAGTCACATACCAAGGAGCAATCCCTCAAAACAGTTTTGGAAACGGAGCTCCGAGCAAAGAGATCGAAAATCTCAGGTTTGGGAGCAAGAACACGAGAGAGAGAGAGCTACCACGATTTTTTTCTGGTGGTAGGAGATGAAGTGGGCTGAAGAGATAAGTGAGTGGGTCCCTATGGGACCCATAAGGCATCTTGGCGCGCCCTGGGGGGTGGCCGTGCCCTGTTGCCTTGTGAGCAACAAGTGCACCCCCCCTGGGTTGTTTTCAGTGCCAAAAATTCTTATATATTCCAGAAAAAATCATGTTAAAATTTTATTGCATTCTGAGCACTTTTATTTTTGGGTCATTTTTTATTGCACGGATAATTCAGAAAACAGGATAATCATGGCATTTTACTTTATTAATCTATAAATAACAGAGAGCAAACTATGATTACAGAAAGTTGTGCTTGCTAAATTCATTGACCACATGCCCCTCAAAAAGAATCCATTAATAAGGTTGATCAAGTCTTATTAACAAACTATTTCCGAGTAACATGAAACCGAAGAATTTTCGTATAGCACTAAGTTACCTCAACGGGGATATGCATCTCCCCAACAATAAGAATTTCATATTTCTTTTTAACAGTAGGAAGAGGAAATTTGAATCCTCCAATAGTGATTGTCGAAACCTTTTCAATACAATTGATACCATTCACTGAATTTTGTTTCCTCGGAAAATAAACCGTATGCTCATTACCATTGACATGAAAAGTAACCTTGCTTTTGTTGCAATCAATAACAGCCACTGCAGTATTCAAAAAGGGTCTACCAAGGATAATCGACATGTTGTCGTCCTCGGGCATATCAAGTATAGCAAAGTCTGTTAAGATAGTAACATTTGCAACTACAACGGGAACGTCCTCACAAATTCCAATAGGTATAGCAGTTGATTTATCAGCCATTTGCAAAGATATTTCAGTAGGTGTGAGCTTATTCAAATCAAGTCTTCTATATAAAGAGAAAGGCATAACACTAACACCGGCTCCTAAATCACATAAAGCAGTTTTAACATAACTTCTTTTAATGGAGCATGGTATAGTAGGTATTCCCGTATCTCCTAACTTTGTAGGCACTCCACCCTTAAAAGAATAATTTGCAAGCATGGTGGAAATTTCAGCTTCAGGTATCTTTCTTTTATTAGTGACAATATCTTTCATGTACTTAGCATACAGAGGCATTTTGAAAATATCAGTCAAGCGGGTGCGCAAAAGGACAGGTCTAAGCATTTCAACAAAGCTCTCAAAATCCTCCTCATCTTTATTTCTAGATGGTTTAGTAGGGAAAGGCATAGGTTTTTGAACCCATGGTCTCTTTCCTTTCCATGTTTTCTAGAACGAAGTCTCTTTTATCATATCTTTTATTCTTAGGAGGTGGGTTATCAAGATCATCAGCAGGTTCTATTTCTACATCATTATCTGGTTGAGCATCAACATGAACATCATCATTATCACTAGGTGGATGTTCATTACCAGATTGTGTCTCAGCATCAGAAATAGAAACATCATTTTGGTTCTCAGGAGGTTTTTCTATCTTAGGTTCACTAGAAGCATGCAAAGTCCTATCATTTTTCTTTTTCTTTTTCTTCTTAGATGGACTAGGTGCATCAATATTATTTCTCTGAGAATCTTGCTCAATTCTTTTAGGATGACTTTCAGGATACAAGGCTCCTGAGTCATTCTTCCTCCTCTAGTCATTACCCTAACAGCATGATCATTCATTTTTATTATGCATATCATTAAGCAAATCATTTTGTGTAACACCCCAAAAATTTAACCATATTTTTATTAAGTAAAATTTGGCCAGAAATATAATTTTGAATTATAATAGGTCTTTTATTAATTTTAGAGTATTTACTATTTTTTTTCAAAATTCTTCCCTCCATTTAGAAATTTTTGGTAAAATATTGTGGGATTTGGTAGTTGTCTTAAATCAATTCAATTATATTTTAAATAACATTAGGAAATATTTTCATAATAAAATTCTGCCAAGATAATCATTTTTAATAGCATTTTCAATCTTTGAAGTGCTTTTGTTGCACTACAACCATTTTAAATAATTCTTTCAAAATCCCACAAAAATTATGAAGGGCCATGTGATGCCTATAGATCACTTTTAGGCAAAAACCCAACCTGGTCTTTTGAAAAATTTGAGTGTAACATCCTCTTTTCAATTCTGTCCCATTCTTGAGTTACAACTACAACCTCAATTTTTATTGTTGCAAAAATTCTGAAATTATTCCCACCTCTAGTCCTTCCTAAGAAAACCTTAAGTCCAGAAGATTATCCCCATTTGCCTCCTTTATGTTCACCAAATTCCTCTCCCAAATTTTGGTCCAAAACTGAAACTCACTAAGACTTGCACTAGCAAGTTTTTCCTCTTACCAAACCAACCACACGCTCATCTCTACCATATAAAGAGACACCATCCTGCCAAATCTCACCTCCAACAAAGTCTTCTAAATTACCCTAGCATTCTGTCAAACAGATGGTGGGCATGGCAGAAACCTTGCTCCATTCTAAACTGAATTCGGAACTTGCTCTCCTGGCCAAACAGACATGTCCATCAACCTTGCCATCTTAGTAAGCATCATCCTGCTATTTTTCAGCTCGTTTGGGTCACTGTAGATGCCGCTGGCATTTAGTCGAGCACTTCAATTGCATGTTCAGAACGCGGCCAGGGCACTGGTATTGCAGGCATCGGCATCACCCTGGCGCCGTGCCTCTGCCGCCTTCCTCGCACATGTCCCTCCTCTGCTAGCTTCGCAAGGCATCCACAGTGCTCACCGACATCCTTCCTTGGCCGCTAGCGCCGTCCATCACCACCCACCGCCGCCGTTTGTCGCTGTCGTCTCGGACACGTCTCTGCCCGAGACATACGCGAGCCGCTAGCTCGCCCCTATCCATCTACAACCACCCGGGGTTATCCGCAGATCACTAAAGACCTCACCGACCTCGCTGACCCCGGCCACCGCCCCCAGCTACCTCCGCGGCGCAGTAATGGCCGCCGCCACCATGGCTTTCTCTGGAAGCCGCGGCACCGCCTCTCCCTCCCTATATAATCAACCTCGAGCTTGCCTCACGACACCACATCATCTCCCCCTTCCCTAAGCGTCTCCCCGAGCAGCCAATAGAGCTCGGGAGTGCCTTCCTCCTTGCCTCCGATAGCTACTGCCACCACCACATCGCCAATGATTCCCGCCTCTCCAGAGCCTTCCCCTTCCCAATTCCTTCGCCAATAGCTTCCCTAGGGACCCGCAGATCCATCCCCATCATCAATTTCGCCGGAGGTGGATGGTGGACGAAATGCCCAATTTGCCTCCCGCCGGAACTCGTCGGGTGAGCTTGTCGCCGGTGACATGGTGCTCCCCGGAGGACGTGCCGCCCACCGGCGGAACCACGCTAACCCCCTGAGGCCGATGGTGAGCTCAGCTCGCTGTGGGGCGCCGTCGTTCGCCGGCGCCAGTCGCCAGAGCCCCACCTGTTCTGCCGAAGAAGAAGAACGCGCGCGGCCGGCCAGTCAAACCTGACTGGTGGGCCCGCGGGACCCACCGTCAGTGACTGGGGGTCACGGCCCGCGGCTGTTAGTGAAGACATACTCCTCTTGATATGCTTTCCTCTCTGGAACACGTATTTGCTGGATACGTCTTTGACGTCATCAGCTTCCCCGCGCGGCTGAACGGCTGGGCTTGGCCCAGTAGCACCACACGGCTATACTGCGCTCAGGGCGCGCCTCTGCCTCTTTTCCTTTTTCATTTCCAGCAGATTTCAAATATTTTCACAGTGGCCATTTCAAATCCAAATCTGATGATTCAAATTTCTAAATGCTCATAAAATCATGCTCTATTATTCTAACTATAGTGAACATTTTCCCTAAGGCTAATTTCTGCCTGATCTATTTAATAGGTCATTTTCTAGTATAAGTCAACTTAGATAATTCCTAGAATATTCCCCTCAGCTTCAAATCCAGTGAAACCAATTATAAATGCTTCTAAAATTATGTCTAATTTAATAGGAGCCACAAATCATTTTTATAAAATGTTTTCTGTAATAATTCTTGCATGTCCATTAATCCCTTGTATTCACTAGATTGAAATGTTCAAAAATCTCAGTAGCTCTATAAATAGTAGGAACATTCTGGTTATTGTTCATATAGCCAGAGAAGCCCTAGCAAAGTGAAATTCACATTTTTAGAGCAATTTTATTTTTCTGCTTAATATTTGTGTGGTATTTACAATATTTTTGAAAATAGGAAAAATGGAGGGAAGAGATTTTTCAAAACTTTTGGAGTGCACCCAATATTTCTGCATGATCAAGGCAAGCATCTTGAACACCTGATATGGTGAACGCATAGTTATTTGTTGAAAAAAAAATTGAATTATGAATATGTTGAATTCAAATAAAAAATTGCATATTGCTAGTTATGCATGCATGATCCCTTGAAAATATTTTTATCTTCATTTAAATATGAAGTATGAGTGAGCATGGTTATTCTCGCATGCCCATGTTGGTCCGGACTAATCTACAGGAGAGAATCAGTCACGAGAAAAGTGACCGCGAAACTGAAATCTCGTTGTGATGAGAATGATCAGTGAGGGCATGTTGGGACATGCCAGATGGTGACCCTGTTGGGTACTACCGAGGAAATATGTTGTGCTAACCACTGCAGGAAAAATTAAACCTCCTAAGTCGACCGTAGATCGAATCTTGTTCCGGTAACCCCAAAACTTGATCCGTGCTACCACATGTTCCTGCCGCAGGTAGGGTATGGTTCAGTAAGTTGTTAACCCCTTTCCCGCACACACCGTACAGAGAGGCCATACTGAAAGATACCATTGATCACTGGTAGGCATGTCACTTGGTCAGGGGGCTTGGGTGTCTCCGGTTGTAGCCGGAGAGGGGTAGCACCCCTGTTTGCGCGCCGATATAAATATTATGATCCCATGCTATTGGAGGCCGTTGAATGAGGCCTTCCCACTTAGAGTTTTACTTTATCATTGCCTTGAGTGATTCCTAGCTTTGGTGAGTCAAGCTGGTGTGTGCTAGTCAGGTGTGTTTTCAACCCAAAGACCGTAATGGGAATTAGTCAGCGTCTCGGTGCTGGCTAAAGAAATCCTTTACTTGTGGGTAAAGAGTACACCCTCTGCAGAGTTATACCTATTCGAATAGCCGTGTCCGCGGTTAAGGACTACAGTCTGGGTTGGTCAAGTGTCGGTCTTAGTGTCGGTCTCCGGAGGAAATTAATTAAATTGATCATGAATTATTTTGCAGAATGATTATTGCCACTACCGATATTATCATGAATTTTATTGATGATGTGAATATTATTGTTATTATTATGGACTAACCGTTTCTCTTATTTTTAATTTTTCTGAGTGTCTCATGGGCTGGCTAGATTACTCGGGCACTCAGTTTTATTTTCAAGACCTCTTGTGGCGTCGCTTGAGTTCTCGGGCGGTCCTGTCTCGCCCGATTCTCTTTTAGACACCCGTTTGGCATTTCTTTTCAAAACCTCTCGTGGCGTCGCTTGAGTTCTCGGGCGGTCCTGTCTCGCCCGATTCTCTTTTAGACACCAGTTTGGCATTTCTTTTCAAGACCTCTCGTGGCGTCGCTTGAGTTCTCGGGCGGTCCTGTCTCGCCCGATTCTCTTTTAGACACCCGTTTGGCATTTCTCTTGGATTCTCGGGCGGTCCTGTCTCGCCCGATTCTCCACTTTTATATTTTCCTTTGGATTCTCGGGCGGTCCTGTCTCGCCCGATTCTCCATTAACTTTCTTTGTTTGTCACTAACATTTCATATCTATTTTTCAGCACCGTAGTAATACTCATCATGCCATGCTTTAAATTTCATTCAGCATTTGCATATAATTTAACCCATCATGATCATAAGCATTCGGTATATCTTTTGTTCATTATGTTTGCGAGTACATTCAAACGTACTCACAGGCTTGCCCCTGGCTATTTAATTGGCCAGGTCAGGATTTCTACGAGGAGTACTACAATGAAGTCCATGCGGAGCCTAGGATAGCAGTCACGCGGGATAGGAATTATCCTGGTCAGCCGTTCCTGTGGGAATGAAGCCCCTTCGACGTTGGAGAACCACGAGTCGCTTCCGTCACCCGTCACTAGAAATCATTGTTGTATCATTAGACCTTTATGGTCTTGTATTCAATTCTTGTAATTGCTTGGTAATTTGTAACAAGGACGTGTCCACCAGTAACAGTAATCCTGGGCTGGTGACGACACGAGGGGTTAATTTCTGGGATATCATGTCCCAGAAATCCGGCCCCGACATTTTGTGACTTAG
The DNA here is from genome assembly GCA_039707655.1 of Elymus sibiricus. Classification (NCBI taxonomy): domain Eukaryota; kingdom Viridiplantae; phylum Streptophyta; class Magnoliopsida; order Poales; family Poaceae; genus Elymus; species Elymus sibiricus. Next base: position 347,589,479 of record CM077668.1, read on the forward strand.
CTATTTGTTCTAACTGAGTCTGGACCATAGAACCATGTTTACTCAAACCCTTAACATCATTAGCAATTTTAAACATCAAATCACTCAAGCGATCAACCATGATGGCATTTCGTTTTAATTGATTGCTAACATACATATTAAAATTCTCTTGCTTAACAATGTAGTTATCAAATTCATCCAAACATTGACTAGCGGATTTATTATAGGGAATATCACTTTCATTGAATCTACGAAGAGAATTTACCTCTACTACCTATGTCGGGATATCAAGTCCATGTATTTCTTCAATAGGTGGTAGATTCTTAACATCTTCAGCTTTAATACCTTTTTCCTTCATAGATTTCTTAGCTTCTTGCATATCTTCAGGACTGAGGAATAGAATACCTCTTTTCTTTGGAGTTGGCTTAGGTGGTGGTTCAGGAAGTGTCGACTCACTATCATTCTTTAATATATTATTCAATAGTTCTTCAGCCTGTCCAATAGTTCGTTCCCTGAAAACACAACCAGCACAACTATCTATGTAGTCCCTAGAAGCATCGGTTAGTCCATTATAAAAGATATCAAGTATTTCATTTTTCTTAAGAGGATGATCAGCCAAAGCATTAAGTAATTGGATAAGCCTCCCCTAAGCTTGAGGGAGATTCTCTTCTTCAATTTGCACAAAGTTAAATATTTCATGTAAGGCAGCTTGTTTCTTATGAGCAGGAAAATATTTTTCAGAGAAGTAATATATCATATCCTGGGGACTATGCACACAACCAGGAGCAAGAGTATTAAACAATATCTTAGCATCACCCTTTAATGAGAAAGGAAACAACTTAACAATATAGTAATAGTGAATTTTTTTCCTCATGAGAAAATAGGGTGGCTATATCATTCAACTTAGTAAGATGTGCCACAACAGTTTTAGTTTCATAACCATGAAAAGGATCAGATTCAACCAAAGTAATTAACTCTGGATCGACAGAGAATTCATAATCCTTATCAGTAACAAATATAGGAGAGGTAGCAAACTTAGGATCATATTTCATTCTCTCCATCATAGACTTTTCTTTCAGTCTAGCCAGTAATTTTCTAACATCATCTCTATCATTACAAGCAAGAATTGCCCTAGCTGTCTCTCCATAAAAAACATAACCATCAGGTATCTTAGGTGAATCATAATTTTCAAGAGTTTCAACATTTTTAATTTCTTTAGCTTTAGCAATTTGTTCAGCAAGAAATTCACCTAATGGCGCAGTATCATCAAGCATAGTACTAGCATCATCAATAGTTTCATTTATAGCAGAAGTTATATCATCAATTACTTGCGACATATCAGAATGAATAACAGGTGGCGGTGTTGCAAGCCTACTCAAAACAGAAGGTGAATCAAGTGCAGAGTGTGATGCCAGTTCCTTACCTCCCCTCGTCTTAGAGGGAATGATCTTGGTCTTAGCATCTTTCAGATTCTTCATAGTGATCAACAGATATAAATCCCAAGTGACTCAACAAATAGAGCTATGCTCCCCGGCAACGGTGCAAAAAAAGGTCTTGATAACCCACAAGTATAGGGGATCGCGACAGTCTTCGAGTGTAGTATTTCACCCAAATTTATTGATTCGACACAAGGGGAGCCAAAGAATATTTGCGAGTATTAACAGTTGAGTTGTCAATTCAACCACACCTGGAGAACTAAATATCTACAACAAAGTGTTTAGTAGCACAGTAGGAACAATAGCAATAGTAACAGAAATAGTAACAGTAGCAGTTTTGTAGTGATTGTGTCGGGGGGATGAACCCCGGGTAGGCAACGGAGCTCAAACCCCTTCTCAAAAAATCATCGGAGCAGGTCAAGTCCCTCAGGCCGGCTTGCCAGTACGCCGGCTCCCCAGCGCGAGCCGGCTCGGCACGGCGACCTGGCCTGGCCACCTGGCCCATGCCGGCTGGCCACGAGGGGACGAAGCCTTCGCGACGAAGCAAGCGTGGCTACAACGCTCCTTCCTTTATGCTGACAGAACAGGCGAGGCTGCAGCTTTCCTTGCGCCCCCGCCCGAGGCGTGCGGTGTCAGGGAGGCGCGGTCCTGTAGAAACAACGGCGCTGACCTCCCTCTGACGACGGACAAGATGTGCCACAGTGCCTCGTACCCAGACTGGCGAGAGACAAGACCCGCCACAGTGCCCCGCGCCAGGTAGGTGCGGCGCACCTGGCGACCCGGCAACCCGGTGACCCGGCTACCCGGCGGCCCCCACCACCGGCTCCCGGTCAATGACACCAGGGGCCCGCGCCTCTGTAACATTACCATTGTAACCCTGGGGGTTGGCCTATAAGACCCCCAGGGAGGCCTCCATGCAGAGGGGTCGGTTCGCATTCTAGTTGGCTTCCTTCGGTTCACTCTCTCCCGTTGCATAGTTGCTCTTCATTTCCCTTTAGTGACTCCTCGCTCCGGAGAGCACACACACACTCTCGCCGGAGAGGCAGAACGGTGGCCTAGCCCCTTCTCCCTCCTTCGTCCAAACAGCTCCAGGAGCGACCTTGTAGCCCTTGTGCTTCCCATACTACACTCGGCAGGATTAGGGGTGTTACTTCTCCAGAGGGCCCCGAACCTGGGTACGTCTCGTGTCTCGCACTTGCTCGTGCCAACATCGCCTCCGGAACCCAACGGCGTCCTCTCGTAGCCCCACCTCTTTAGCCATCTTATGGCATCTGCCGTGAAAATACCACGACAGTTGGCGCCCACCGTGGGGCTGCTCGCGGCGTCGGCCGGAGTCAAGTTCCGGACGAGGCCCTTCACCAGCTCCGGCGAGCGCATCATGCACGGTCTGGTCCGCGCTCCCCGCGCGGCCGACTCGGCCCGCTGCGGCGCTCCGCCGGCTACGGACACCGCTTGTCCCGCAGGCCGCTTCATCGTCCCCTTCGGCGCGCTGCGCATCTTCGTCGCGCTCGTCCCTGACGTGTTTCCCAGCGAGGTGCGCTGTTTTGCCGACTCCCGCGTCCCCGTTGACTGCGCCGTCTCCGACGACGTCGCGGGTCTCTGCGCCCGCGCGGAGGTGCTGACCATCGGCACTAGCGCCGGCTCCCCGCGCGACAAGGAGAAGGCCGCCGCGGCTGCTGCTGTCGCGGCTGCAGCCCCGCCATGTCGGGCCGACCCGCTCCACGAGACGATCCGGAGTCTGCAAGCCCCCATCACGCTCGACGCCGACACAGCTGCTGCAGCGGCTCAGCTCGACGAAGACCGCCAGCATCTGCTGGCCGAGGCCACGGAGCTTGCGGCAACGCGGCGCCGGCTGGAGTCCGCCCAGCGAGAGTACGACAGCGCCCACGGTTTCACGCCGGCCACCGTCGAGCCCAGCCGAGTCGCGGAGGTGCGGATCCGTGGGGGCGCAATCGGCCGTGCGCTAGGCGCAGGCCGGCCCGTCTATGACACCCCCGTCAAGAATATGCGCGCGGCGCAGGCGGCCATGGCGGACCTCGAATTCCTGGAGGGCGAGGAGCTGCTGCAGCAGAAGCAGCGCATCCGCGACCTCATCGCCGCGGCGAACGAGCAGCAGCAACGCTTCGACCCGGCCCAGCCATCTGCCTCCACCTCAGGAAAAACCGGAGACCCGGAGAGAGCTCTCCGGGACGTGCGGTAGGCCTCCTCACATGCCACTAGCGCAAGCCGCTCTGGCCGGCACCGGTCCGGTCGGAGCCGGCATAACCGCGCCACCACCGCTGGAGACGGCAACGCGGGCGAGACGGCCGGCGACGGCCGGGTTCAGCAGCCGGAGCCCCCCGTGCGGCCGGCTCGGCTGCCCGAGCCGGCCCCGGAAGCTCCTGCCCTCGCGGTCCCGTGGCCGACCGTATCGGTCCCCGCGGACCCGTGGCTGATCGACTCGGTCCCCGCGTGCTCTACGACGAAAACGACGCCAGTCACCGCATCGACCGGCTGGTGCGCTCCACGGCCCTGGAGGAGGAGAGCTCTGTCGGCCCGGCGTGCTTTGGGACCCGCATTCGCGAGGAGCCCTTCCCCAAAGGTTTCTCGCTGCCCCGCGACTCCCCAAAGTACACCGACGCCACCAAGCCCGAGGACTGGCTGACCGACTACACCACGGCCGTCGGCATAGCCGGCGGCAACCGGCGGGTGGCCGTGCGCTACGTCCCCCTCATGCTGCTCGGCTCGGCCCGGACGTGGCTTAATAGCCTGCGAGCCGGCAGCGTGAACTCTTGGCTGGATTTCGAAGACGCGTTCATCCGCAACTTCACCAGCACGTACAAGCGCCCCGGCAAGCCTCGCCATCTCTCCATGTGCATCCAGAAGCCGGGTGAGCCCCTTCGCGATTTCCTCACGCGATGGGCGGAGCTGCGCAACTCCTGCGAGGGCGTCCACGAGGTCCAGGCCATCCAGTACTTCATCGACAGGTGCCTAGACGACACTCTGGTCAAGCACCGGCTGGTGTGCGACGAGCCGGAGACCCTGGCGGAGCTCATGGCTGTGGCGGACAAGTACGCTACGGCCGACTCCGCGATGAATGTGAAGGTCATGATCGACGCAGACGGCAAGCTCCTCCCGGCCCAGCCGGCTCCCCCCAAGCCGGCTGGGGACAACAATCAGCGCTGGCAAGACAACAACAACAACGGCAAGCGTAGGAACGACCAGCAAGTGCCCCGCTACGACAACCGGCAGGTCGCCGCGGTGGAAGGGGAGCAGCCCGCCGAGCAAGGCTCCAGCCAGCGCCCGCGCACCGGCAAGGCCGCCTGGCAGCCCAAGCTATCCTTCGAGCAGATGCTCGACGCCCCCTGCAAAAACCACAGCGGCGCGAAGCCGTCGATGCACACGCTCCGGCAGTGCAGTTTCACCCAGCGCCTGTTGAAGGGCAACCTTCCGCCCCCGCCACCCGGAGCCGGCGGAGCCGGCTCACGGCAGCTACCGCTTCCGCCGCCTCCACCGCCACCTGGCGCCCTCGCCGACAACCCTTTCCCGCGGCCTGACACGTCCTACGTCGTCTTCACCAGCGAGGGGGATGACAAGCACGCCAAGCGCAAGCACGCGGCCAAGGTGAACGCCATCATCCCCCCGGTTCCCCAGTACATGCACTGGTCCGACCGGCCGGTCAGCTTGACCCGGGAGGACCATCCGGCCGTCATGCCCATGCCGGGTGGCTATGCCCTCGTGTTCGACCCTACCTTCGTCTCTGAGAAACGCACCTGCCGCTTTTCGCGGGTGCTGATCGATGGCGGCAGCAGCATCAACATCATGTACCGCGACACCATGACCAAGCTCGGCATCGAGGCGCGACAGCTGGAGCCGACCTGGACGGTGTTCCACGGCATCGTGCCGGGTCTCTCCTGCTCTCCGATCGGCCGGGTCTGGCTTGACGTCCTGTTCGGCTCCAGCAGCCACTTCCGCCGCGAGCCGATCTAGTTCGAGGTGGTCGATCTGGCCAGCCCCTACCATGCGCTGCTGGGCCGACCCGCGATGGCCAAGTTCATGGCGGTCCCCCACTATGCCTACCTGAAGTTAAAGCTGCCGGGTCCCAAGGGCCTCATCACCATCATCGGCGACTACAAGAAGTCCCTCGAGTGCGCCAAAGCCGGCTCCCAGCTGGCCGAGTCGCTGGTCATCGCCGAGGAGAGGCGCCAGCTCGACCGGATCGTGGCGCTGGCTAGCGTGTAGCCGGCCGTGCCGACTCCACCCAAGCCGGCCGACGAGGCCTCCTTCAAGCCGGCCAAGGACACAAAGAGGGTCCCGCTCAACCCGGCCGACCCCAGCTGCAGCAAGTACGTCGTCGTAGGCACCGGCCTCGACAACAAATAGGAAGGCGAGCTCGTCGATTTCCTCCGTGAGAATCATGACATCTTTGCATGGTCCCCCAAAGACATGCCGGGTGTCCCGAGGGAATTCGCCGAGCACAAACTTCACGTCCGCAAGGATGCCAAGCCTGTCCGACAGCTGCTACTCCGCTTCTCCGAGGAGAAGCGAAGAACCATCGGTGAGGAAATAGCCCGGCTTCTCAAAGCCGGGTTCATCATGGAAGTGTTCCACCCGGAATGGCTGGCCAACCCGGTCCTCGTCCTGAAGAAAAATGGCACCTGGCGTATGTGCATCGACTACACCAGCCTGAACAAGGCATGCCCCAGAGACCCGTTCGCTCTGCCCCGGATCGACCAAGTCATCAACTCCACAGCCGGCTGCGAGCTCCTGTCCTTCTTGGACGCCTACTCCGGCTACCACCAGATCAAGCTGGACTCGGCCGACGCCCTCAAGACGTCCTTCATCACGCCCTTTGGGGCGTATTGCTACATCACCATGTCGTTCGGCTTGAAGAATGCCGGCGCCACCTTCCAACGCTGCATGCAGAAATGCCTGCCACCCCAGCTCGGCAGAAATGTGCACGTCTACGTCGACGACATCGTGGTGAAGACCAAGCAGCACCTCACGCTCCTAGCCGACCTCAAGGAGACCTTCGCCAACCTATGCCGGTTCCAGATCAAGCTCAACCTGGAGAAATGCGTCTTCGGCGTGTCGGCTAGCCAGCTCCTCGGCTTCCTCGTCTCGGCGCGTGGCATCGAGGCCAACCCGGAGAAGATCAAGGCAATCGAGCGCATGCGCAAGCCGACCCGGCTGCGCGACGTGCAGAAGTTCACCGGCTGCTTGGCCTCTCTCAGCTGGTTCGTCAACCAGCTGGGAGAGGGGGCCCTGCCCCTGTATCAGCTGATGACGAAGACGATGGCGTTCGAGTGGAGCGACCAGGCGGACGAAGCCTTCCGCGACCTCAAGCGCATGCTGTCAACCGCGCCCGTCCTGGCCGCGCCGGCTGAGAAAGAGCCACTCCTGCTATACGTCGCCGCCACCTCCCGAGCCGTCAGCACGGTGCTAGTCGTCGAGCGCCCGGAGGAGGGCAAGGTGCAGCCGGTTCAGCGCCCAGTGTACTTCCTGAGCGGGGTGCTATCCGCCTCCAAGCAGAACTACCCCACTACCAGAAGATGTGCTACGGCGTGTATTTCGCCGCCAAGAAGCTGAGGCAGTACTTCCAAGAGCATACCATTACCGTGGTGAGCACGGCCTCCATCGGCGAGATCATGGGCTGCCGGGATGCCTCTGGCCGGGTGGCCAAGTGGAGCTAGCCGGCCACACGATCCTCTACGAGCCCCGCACCACCATCAAGTCTCAAGCACTGGCCGACTTCCTCGTCGACTGGACCGAGACCCAGTACCTGCCGCCGGCTCCCGAGTCGACTCACTGGCGCATGCACTTCGACGGTTCCAATATGCGCAACGGTTTGGGAGCCGGCATCGTGCTGTCTTCCCCCAAGAATGACCGGCTACGCTACGTACTGCAGATCCATTTTGCCGCCTCCAACAACGTTGCCAAGTACGAAGCTCTCGTACACGGCATCCGGCTGGCCAGGGAAATCGGCATCCGGCGCATCCTCTGCTACGGCGACTCGGACCTGGCTGTGCAGCAAGTTTCCGGCGACTGGGACGCCAAAGACGCCAACATGGCCAACTACCGCTTCCTGGTCCAGCAACTCTCCGGTGGGTTCGACGGTTGAGAGTTCCTCCACGTCCCCCGCGCGGACAACGAAGCAGTTGACGCACTGGCGAAAATGGGCTCCACCCGGCAAGCCATCCCATCCGGCGTCTCCCTCGAGCACCTACGGAAGCCGTCCATCAAGCCGTCTCCCGAGTCGGAATCCATCTTCGTCCCAGACGACCTCGACGCGCCCCCGCCCAACCCTGGAGTTCCCGACTCCGCCTCGGGGACTGCCGGCTCCAGCTCGGGGACTACCGGCTCCGGCTCGGGGACTGCTGCCTCGGATCCCATCCCGGTGGCCGTCTTCGCCGTGGTAGCAACTCCGTCCTGGGCCCGGCCGATCCTCGCCTTCCTGGAAGACGGCGACCTGCCCAGCGACGAGACCGAAGCTCGGCAAGTGCAACGGCGAGCATCCGCCTATAGCATCATCAACCGTGAACTCGTCAAGCGCAGCACGACCGGCGTGTTCCTGCGCTGCGTCGAGCAGGACAAAGGGATCGAGATCCTCCTCGACATCCACCAGGGCGAGTGCGGGCACCACGCCGCCTCGCGGTCCCTGGTGGCCAAGGCCTTCCGCCATGGTTTCTACTGGCCCACGGCCTTGCAACACGCCGAGGAGCTCGTCCTCAAGTGCGAGGGCTGCCAACGCTTCAGCAAGCGCAGCCACCTGCCGGCTTCAGCCCTCCAAACCATCCCGATCAAGTGGCCCTTCGCCGTCTGGGGGCTCGACATGGTGGGGCCCTTCAAGACCGCCCGAGGCGGCATGATACATCTGCTGGTCGCCGTCGACAAGTTCACCAAGTGGATCGAGGCGAGACCGATCAAGAAACTCGACGGGCCCACGGCCGTCCGGTTCACCAAGGATATCGCATCTCGCTACGGCGTTCCCCACAGCATCATCACGGACAACGGCACCAACTTCGCCAAAGGTGCGCTGGCCCACTACTGCTCCGCATCCGGCATCCGGCTCGACTTGGCCTCCGTCGCACACCCCCAGTCGAACGGCCAGGTCGAGCGGGCAAACGGCCTCATCCTAGCCGGCATCAAGCCGCGACTCGTCGAGCCGCTCATCCGCTCACCCGGTAGTTGGCTCGACGAGCTGCCGGCCATCGTCTTGAGTCTCTGGACGACACCAAACCGCTCCACCGGGTTCACCCCGTTCTTCCTCACCTACGGAGCCGAAGCAATCATTCCAACCGACGTCGAGTTTGACTCGCCCCGAGTGACCATGTACACAGAAGCCGAAGCAAAAGAGCCACGCGAAGACGGCGTCGACTTGCTCGAGGAGGCGCGCCATCTGGCCCTCAGCCGGTCCGCCATCTACCAACAAGGGCTGCGCCACTACCACAGCAAGAAGATCAAACCCCTCACATTCCGCGAGGGCGACCTCATGCTCTGGCTCGTCCAGCGGACAGCCGGCCAGCACAAGTTGGCCTCCCCCTGGGAGGGCCCCTTCATCGTCAGCAAGGCTCTCTGCGACCGGAACGCGTAGTACCTCATCGACGCGCAAAAGCCGAACAAGCGCAAGCGAGACGCAGCCGGCGAGGAGTCCAGCCGGCCCTGGAACGCGGAGCTCCTCCATTCGTTTTACAGTTGAACTCATGCATGTATGTATCACCACCTTTTGGATTTAATGAAAGCAGCAAGCCCCCCCCCCCGTGCGACAGCAGGCGCCCACCGAGTCGGCCAAGCCGGCTCGGGGGCTCGGGGGCTTCCTTCTCCCTTTTTTTTACTAAAGCTCTGTGTCCACACACTTCCCCGTTTTCGTTTCACCCGCCGAGTCGGCCTAGCCGGCTCGGGGGCTTGGGGGCTAGCCGGCCAGACCGCGCCTCGCCATATTCTCCTTAGTCCATATCGAAGCGTATGAACCGCCACATCCCTCTCTTCGCCAGCCACAGCCGACTCCCGGCTGTCCGGCCGGCAAGAGCCAAAGGCCGGAAACATCGTCACGTAAGAATGGCTAAGGAGGAGAGCCCGGCTTTGCCAACCCGGCCCTACCCGCCCTCACTTATCCACCGCACGACCGGCTGCGCGCCAGCCGGCTTCGCCGCCTGCCGCCAGCCGGCCCAGTGGGTGTTTTCGCTCGCGCTCAAACGTCCGAAAAAGCCTAAGTATTGTGTATCCCCTCTCAAGGCCAAATCTCCGTCCTAGCCACAGTCCGCAACCCGGCTGTCCGGCTAGCGGGAAGGAAGCCCGAAGTAAAGACAAACAGGAAAAAGGTCCAAAGCCGAACAACAAAGAGCGAAAACACGTCAGTTGGCGTCACAAAATTTATAAACAGCATGGGCCTTCGGCCACAAGTTCATTACATAGAACTACACCCCAAGTGGGTGGACCTGCTACCTAACAAAATTTAAGTACAGGAAGGATAAAGCGGAAAAAGCTATGCTAAGCGGCACCCGCGTCGTCTCCGGCCGGTGTCGGCTCAGCCGAGATGGATGCAGCTGCCGGGTCGGACCTGGAGTTCTCTGGCCTCTTGGTCGTCGCGGTGTCGTCCGGCTCGGACTCGTCATCAGCGTAGGCCCCCGTCTCGGCCGAGCTGCCGTCCGGATCATTGAGATGCAGGCCAAACTCGTCGGCAGGGAGCTCCTCGCCGTCTTCCGTCTGCTCCAAGACGAATTCGTCGTACGGAGCGAACGAGGCCAAGTAGCTGGCCCGCCCGGCGATCCGCCGCGCCTGCGCCGCCAACTGCTCCTCCGCGCCGGCCCGCTGCACCGCCAGGCGGTCAAGATCCACGTCGGGATACCACGACGCCACAAATTGTAGCGCCGTCTCCGCGTCGGCGCGAGCCGCAGATGCCCTCCACGCGCCGAGCCAGTCCACGCCGGCCTCTAGCCATCGCGCCAGCCGGGTGACGCTGTTCGGCGCCACCGCGCTCGGCCAAAGGCTCCGCGCCATGGCCAGGCCGGCATCGAACAGCCGGCGCATGTGGCCCTCGACGGCTCCAAGACGGGCCTCGCCGGCCAGGACAATCTCCGACAAGGTCCAGGCGGCGTAAACATCGACGTCCGCCCCTAGCGCGCGCTGGTCCGCCCGGTGGGCGTACACGGCCGCATCGGCCGCCTCCAGCGTTTCGGGGAAGACTCCTGCCAAAGAAGGAAATGAGTTAGCCAGAAGAAAACAACTTGCCGGCTTGGCCAGCCGGATTGAAGAAAAAATGGTACTCACGGGTGAAGGCCTCATCGAGGTGCTGCGCCTCGCTCAGCATCCCGTGCTCCCGCACGGCCGATGCGCGGGCCTGAGCCTCGAGGTCCTTCTCGAGCTGGGCGACCCTCCTGCCGGCGTCCTCTAGCTCCTCGGCCATCTTGCCGCGCTCTTCCGCCAGCCGGCCCAGCTCCGTTTGGTGGGCCTCCTCCGCCTTGGCCTTCTCGGCCGCCAGCCGGTCCACCTCGGCCTGGAGCCGGTTGCGGTCGGCGACGGCAAGATCGCGCTGCCCGCCGGCTTCGGCAAGCCGGCCTCGGAGACCCAGCACCTCGGCCGCGTCAGCTGCGCGACAAGGTTCCCGGTCAGACGTTGGAAGCAGGGACAAAAAGATTAGAAGAAAAAGACAAAGCTATAAGATTCGACCCGGCTGCTACGCATTCCGGCCCGAATCTCGGGGGCTACACCCGGTGGGTGCGCTGGCGCGTACCCACTGAACGCATGCAAGACGTACCTTGGACCCGGCGCAGCTCCTCCTCCTTGGCGGCGAGCTGGGTTTTGGCCTCGCGGAACCGCTCTCGGAGCCGGTTGTACGCGCTGGCCCGAAGGTCGTACAGATGCTGCGCCCAAACAGAAGATTAGAAGAATGCAAAAAGACAAGCTATGAGATTTGACCCAGCTGCTCCGCAGCCTGGCCGAACCTCTGGGGCTACACCCAGTGGGTGCGCTGGCGCGCCCCCACTGATTCAGCAACCAAGACAAACAAAGAAGAAAGAACTTACCGCGACCGCCTGCTCCAGCCGCCGCGCCGCCTCCTGCTCCTCCCGGACGAAGGCCTGCAGGCGCTCGCTCCGACCGCGAAGCTGCGAGCGCAAGGCATCCGCCGCGTCGTCCTCCCTGGTTCGCGGCCCGACCACGACCTCGCCGGAGCTCGCCCACGGCTGTGGGACTGCGGTCCCGGCGCCGGATCCGCTTCCACCCGGCCGCTCGGAGTTCGTGGCGGCTTGGGGCGGCACGACCACCAGGGTACCGGCGTCCCCGGACGCGGCTTTCGGGGCCGGCGTCGGCTGCGCTTGGCCGGATGGCGCGAAGTCCGCCTCGCGCCTCTCTCCGCCGCCCTCGCCTCCTCCTGCCGGGTCGGCCCGGGCCGGCATGTCCACGACGATATTCTCATCGATGTCTGACTCGCCGCCGGCCGGCTCCGCCCGCCCCTCCGGCTCGCCCGCTCCCTCCGGCTATGGCTCGATGATCGTCGCCGCCGGCGCCGAGCCCCTCTCCATCTACGGCCAGGCCGGGTCCGCAGTGACCCGGGCCCGCTTCGCGGAGGCCCTCTCCCACGCCTGGGCCGAGGCCTCCTCCATCACCCTCACGGCCTCCTTCCGGTCCCGCCAGGCGGCGCACGTCGCTGCGTCGAGGTCTCGGCCGGATTGGCGGGTTTCGATGTCCTCCTCCGAGGCCCAGGCTGGCTCGGGGTCGATGGCGCTGCTCCGGGTCTTCCGCCAGACGGCCTCGCCAGCCGCGGCCTCCGCAGCCGCCAACGCCAGGTCAATGGCGGACCTATGCACAGCGAGTTCATCACCACCAGGACTCAAGCAAGAAAACAAGCAAGTGATCAGAAACAGACAAGAATCACTCACCCGATGACCTTCGGAACCTCCCGCCTCTGGCCCACGGACGGGGCGAGCCGGCACTTCTTCTTGACGATGGCCCTCTCCCGCGTCGGCGCCGCCACCGCTGGGCGCTTCGCGGCCAGCCTCGACTCGACCGGCTCCTTCCCATGCGGCCGGCTGCCGGATTCCGCCGCGCGAGCCGGCCCGGCACCAGCCGTCTTGCGCAGCCGCCTTGGAGGATCGACGCTGGCGTCCTCCCCGGACGAGAGTGCTGCACCGTGGGCTCCGGTCAGGTCCTCTTCGTCGTCATCCGTCCAGTCGCGCAGAAGTTCTGAGGGCGGCGACTTACCCGCGTTCCGTGACCCGCCGGCTACGGCATCGGCCAGGCACACTTCGACTCCTCCTTCCTCCGCCTCGGCGCCGGCTTCCTCCGCGTCCGACTCGGGCAAGTCGGCCAGCAGGATCTGGGGATTCGGCCCGTCGTGATTCTGCTGGTAGGCGAACATCTGCGATCCTCCGGCGGCGTCAGGGCATAGAAATAACGTTTAGGCGGCAAAAAATAGAGACCAGGGACTCACCGCCGGCGCCGGGTTTTCCCGGTGATAGGGCTCCTTCCCGAAGCTCCACCCCTCCTCCTTCATCCCGGCCTTGGAGATGTAGTTGACCCGCTGGACGATCCCGGCCGCCGTCAGCGCCTTGGTCGACGTCCGGGTCGGGTCACGCCGGTCGCTCATGTCGCAGATCCGGTGTGCCCGGCGCTGCAGCGGCAGCACCCGGCGTGAGATGAAGGCCGCGATGAGGTCAGCCGGCTTCAGCCCCTCGCGATCCGTCATCTCCCCGATCCGGCGGCAGATGTTCAGGAGCTCCTGTGGCGGCTTCTTGGGACAGTAGCCCCAATTCGACTTGGCGAGCGGCGCCGCATTGACGAAAGGCGGCAGGTTGATGACGTCTACCGCCGGGTTGGCATTCCGGACGTAGAAAAATGTCGTCTGCCACTTCTTGGCCGAGTCCTCAAGCGGCAGCTAGGGAAATGGCCCGTTCACCCAGCCGGTGACCACGGCAGCTCCGCAATCCGACATCGGGCCCGCCGACGCCCCCTGCTGCTTGAGGAAGAAAAGCTTCGCCCACAGGTCAACAGTTGGCAGCATGCCGAGGTAGCCTTCGCAGAGCGTGGCGAACCCGGCGACCTGCAACACGGCGTTGGCGCCGAGGTGGTGCGGCTGCAACCCGAAGAAGTCGAGGAAGCTCCAGAAGGAAAGACTTGCGGGAAGGCCGAGTCCGCGCTCGAAGTGAGAGAAGAAGACGACGTGCCCGCCCTCCCGCGGCTGCGGCACCCTCTCCGAGCCCGGCGCGCGCGCGAGCAGCGCCTCCACCGGCAGCAGCCGTTTCGTGCGACGAAGATACCGGATGTTCTCCTCTGTCATGATCGAGCCCTCCCAACAACCTTTCGGCAGCGCCATTGGGGGGCTCTACGGGCGCAGAGACGCGGCGGTGAAGAAAGGCAGAGGAAGGGAGAGCAGCACGCTGCGGGCGTCGGGCGCGGTGCGTAGCGGCAGGCGTGGGCGAGGCGCGCGACATCGGCAGCACTTCGCTCGGGAAGAAGAAGAGGAAGCGAGAGCAGAGGTGAAGCGAGGGGCGGGGGTGCGTGCGGACGCGTTTCTGTCGCACTTCCCCCCTGCCTCATTTATAACCGCGAAGAGAACGTGGGGGAGTGGGATCGTTTGCGCCCACGATCCCCGCTCCCCCGCACTGTGCGCGCACGTTCCCCGCGCACATTAACTGCGCGGGGAAGCGCAACCGTCAAGCGCCGCCGCAGTAAATCCCTCGCGCGCGGGCCGAGGGCGCGTCGTGGTGGGCCTGGTCCGCTGTCGCGTCCCGTCACGCGCGTGGGCTGGCAGGCCTCGCCCGCTGCGGAGCACCACGTGGCGTCCGTCAGGCCGTGGCCGGCGCGAATCGCCGTATGAAGCAAGACTCGACCAACGGGCATTTCCGTTTCCCGCCCAGGCCGGGGTGCCGCGACCCGGCAGCCGGAAGCCGGCGACCGTGCTCGCCGTGCCGGCATGTGGACGAGCAGAGCCGCCCGGCCGTGCTCCCGCGCTTCACCAACAAAACCGACTCCTCAGGGGGTAAGCTGCGAAGGACCTCCTGCCTGGAGCCGGCAAGCCTTCACATCTTCGGGGACTACTGTCGGGGGGATGAACCACGGGTAGGCAACGGAGCTCGAACCCCTTCTCAAAAAATCATCGGAGCAGGTCAAGTCCCTCAGGCCGGCTTGCCAGTACGCCGGCTCCCCAGCGCGAGCCGGCTCGGCACGGCGACCCGGCCTGGCCGCCTGGCCCATGCCGGCTGGCCACGAGGGGACGAAGCCTTCGCGACGAAGCAAGCGTGGCTACAATGCTCCTTCCTTTACGCTGACAGAACAGGCGAGGCTGCAGCTTTCCTTGCGCCCCCGCCCGAGGCGGGCGGTGTCAGGGAGGCGCGGTCCTGTAGAAACAACGGCGCCGACCTCCCTCTGACGACGGACAAGACGTGCCACAGTGCCTCGTACCCAGACTGACGAGAGACAAGACCCGTCACAGTGCCCGCGCCAGGCAGGTGCGGCGCACCTGGCGACCCGGCAACCCGGCGACCCGACGACCCGGCGGCCCCCACCACCGGCTCCCGTTCAATGACACCAGGGGCCGCACCTCTGTAACATTACCATTGTAACCCTGGGGGTCGGCCTGTAAGACCCCCAGGGAGGCCTCCATGCAGAGGGGTCGGTTCGCATTCTAGTTGGTTTCCTTCGGTTCACTCTCTCCCGTTGCATAGTCGCTCTTCACTTCCCTTTAGTGACTCCTCGCTCCGCAGAGCACACACACACTCTCGCCGGAGATGCAGAACGGTGGACTAGCCCCTTCTCCCTCCTCCGTCCAAACAGCTCCAGGAGCGACCTTGTAGCCCTTGTGCTTCCCATACTACACTCGGCAGGATTAGGGGTGTTACCTCTCCAGAGGGCCCCGAACCTGGGTACGTCTCCTGTCTCGCACTTGCTCGTGCCAACCTCGCCTCCAGAACCCACCGACGTCCTCTCATAGCCCCACCTCTTTAGCCATCTTATGGCATCTGCCGTGAAAATACCACGACAGATTGCAACAGCAGCAACAACGAAAGTAACTTAGCAAAGATCAATATGTGAAAAGCGTAGGCATTGGATCGGTGATGGATAATTATGCTGGATGACATTCACCAGATAACAGTCACAACCTAGGGCGATACACAATAGCTCCAATTCATCAATGTAATGTAGGCATGTATTCCGTATATAGTCATACGGGCTTATAGTAAGAACTTGCATGACATCTTCTGTCCTACCCTCCCGTGGCAGCGGGGTCCATAAGGAAATCTAAGGGATATTAAGGCCTCCTTTTAATAGAGAACCAGAACAAAGCATTAGCACTTAGTGAATACATGAACTCCTCAAACTACTGTAATCACCGGAAAGAATCCCAATTATTATCACCTTGGAGTATGCGGATCATAACACGTAATAGGTGCATACAACTTGCAAGATAGGATCAAGAACAAAAATATATTCATGAAAACATAAAGGGTTCAGATCTGAAATCATGGCATTCGGGCCCTAGTGACAAGCATTAAGCATAGCAAAGTCATAGCAACATCAATCTCAGAACATAGTGGATACTAGGGATCAAAGCCCTAACAAATTGACTTGATTACATGATAAATCTCATCCAACCCATCACCGTCTAGCAAGCCTATGGAGAAATTACTCACACCCAATGGTGAGCATCATGAAATTAGTGATGGAGGATGGTTGATGATGACGACGGCGTCGAATCCCCGTCTCCGGAGCCCCGAACGTACTCCAGATCAGCCCTCCCGATGAAGAACAGGAGGTGGCAGCGGCTCCGTATCGTAAAACGTGATGAAACGTCTTCTCTTATTTTTTTTCTTGGGGAAAGAGAATTTATAGCATTGGAATTACGTCAGACGGACCTCTGTGGGCCCCACCAGGCATCAGGGCGCGCCCTAGGGGGGTTCGCGCCCTGTTACCTTGCGGGCAACAGGTGGCCCCTCTTCTGTTGATTCTTGCACCAATAATGTTTATATATTCCATAAAAAATCTCCAAAAAGTTTCGTTCAATTCCGAGAACTTTGATTTCTGCACAAAAACAACACCATGGTAGTTCTGCTGAAAAAGCGTCAGTCCGGGTTAGTTCCATTCAAATCATGCAAATTAGAGTCCAAAACAAGAGCAAAAGTGTTTGGAAAAGTAGATACGATGGAGACGTATCAGAGTCCTCTTCACCAGCTCGGCTCGACGGCCATGGACCTGCGCCCCCTCCTGTGTCCATGGCCGGCCAGCGCGGCTTCGGGTACGGCGCGCACCGGCAGCTGTGCTCTTTCCATCTCCTTTGGCTCGTTGGCTCCTCGATGTCTCTATACCACAACCACCCTGCCGTGAACCAGATGGCACCGGTCAACGGCATGTTCCCAATGATGGGCGGCAACATGGGGTTCGTCCCTAGCGGGTATGCAGGGATGGCCGTGGTGCCGCCACCACCACCTTCTTAAGGTGGGGTGGGTATCGTGAGCCCTGGGTCGTCGGACAGTAGGAGCGCCATGATGCAGGCTGACATGATGAACTGCATGGGCGACATAGTGATGATGGAGAAGGGCGGCCCCCGGAAACGCGGCGCTGATACGTCCATTTTGCATCATGTTTTGCTACTGTTATTTATAGTGTTTTTAATCAATATAACACTTTGTGAAGCAATTCTAATGCCTTTTCTCTCTTAATATGCAAGATTTACACAAGGAGGGAGAATGCCGGCAGCTGGAATTCTGGACCTGCAAAAGCTATGTCAGAGATACCTATTCTGCACATCTCCAAATGAGCTGAAATTTCACGGAGAATTATTTTGGAATAAATAAAAAATACTGGAATCAAGAAGTACCAGAGGGGGCCACCCAGGTGCCCACGAGGCACCAGGGTGCGCCACCCCCGCAAGCGCGCCCTGGTACCTCGAGGGGCCCCTGGCCAGCCTCCGACCCCCATTTTCTGGTATATAAGTCATTTTGCCCTATAAAAAATATAGAGAAGACTTTTGGGACGGTGTGCCGCCATCTCGAGGCAGAACTTGGGTAGGAGCACTTTTGCTCTCTGGCGGAGAGATTCTGCCGGGGGTACTTCCCTTCGGGAGGGGGAAATCGTCGCCATCGACATCACCAACGATCCTTGAGGGTGTCCCGGACTAGGGGGTACTCGGGCCGCCGGCCTATCTCTCATAGGCCGGGCTGGTGGGCCGCCCTCTACTCGTCGATGGAAGGTCGGATTGTGGGCCACCCCGTGTATTAGAAGGAAACCTCCGAAGACTTGGCGTCTCCTCCAAGAAATAGTTGGCGTAGCTGACATGTTTATCCCGTGATGATAACCGATTATGTGTAACCCTAGAACCCTCTGGTGTCTATATAAACCAGAGGGTTTAGTCCATAGAGGACCTAAGATCCATTACCTAGGGTTTAGCCCAGCTGATCTCGAGGTAGATCAACTCTGTAATCTTCATACAATCACATCAATACAATCAAGCAGGATGTTGGGTATTACCTCTTCGAGAGGGCCCGAACCTGGGTAAATCGCTGTCTCTACGTTCCCTATTACCATCGACTCCTTGACCCATAGTTCGGATCCCCTACCCGAGATCTGCCGGTTTTGGTACCGACATTGGTGCTTTCATTGAGAGTCCCGTCGTGGGTCGCCAAGGATCGATGGCTCGCCGTCCCCGGACAGCTCTTCAGCAATGGAATCTGCAACGGGGATATCATCGTCCTCGGACAGCTCTTCTCTTCAGCAACGGAGTTCGCAGCGGGGACATCTTTGTCCCCGGACAGCTCTTCGCGTTCGGTAGCATCGTGTTGCACGCCGATCCGACCGGTCACCTCGACCAGGTCGGCAGCTTCGCCCCCGAGCAGGAAATCAGGTTCGGCGGCCTTGAGTACGTCGCCGATGCTCGAGGTGATCTGGTCTTCACTGGGTTTTCGGCCTTACCCGAGGAACCCACCTACCCCGAGGCCTTGACTTTGGATTCCTTCCCCGACCCCGTCCTCGGGGCGGGCCTCAGTTCGGACCTGACCTCAAGTTTGGATCCAACTCCGGCGCTGGAAAGCCAAGGGTCACCCTTGGCCGAATACACTCCCGTTATCGGCACGCCGGAGCTCGACTCCAACGGCAGCCCGAACATGGATCCGGTGGACCCCTCGATTTTAAGCGATATGCTAGACCGGATCCAGAAGATAAATATCGCGGATGGCTGGTCCTCGGACTAGGAGCAGGTCGGACAGGATGCCAGCCGTGGGGAATTTTGCGTCCCACCCACCACCCACTTGGTAGCCACTGTCGAAGATTTAACCGACATGCTGGACTACGCCTCCGAGGAGGCTGGCGACATGGACGAGGACATCGACGTCCCGCCCTACACGGATACCTTCCTTGCCACTGCCAATACCGGAAAGTGGACCGCCACCTCCACCTATGACGTTTACATGGTCGACACCCCCATGAAAGACGACGACACGACCAAGAAGGATGGCGATGATCCCGACGAAGAGCCACCCAGACGCCGACGACGGCGAGCTAGAGGCCGGGGAAAGGGCAAGGAAAATCACACAGACACGAACGGTACTGGAGATACCGAGACTCCGGACAACCTAGGGGAGCTCGGTGATAACATGCCCGAGCAGCAACCTGATGCCCCAAAAGGGCACGAGGACCAGGGTGACCCCGAGGACATCGATGATTCCGAGGACAGTAATTACCTCCCTCCATCTCAAGAGGAGGATAGCCTCGGACCCGAAGACTTTATCGTCCCTGAGGATCCCCTGGAGCAAGAGAAATTCAAGCAGCAACTCATCGCCACTGCCCAAAGCTTGAAGATGAAACAAGAACAGCTAAAAGCCAAACAGGATACGCTCAATGACAGATGGACAATGGTCTTAGCTACCGAAGAAGGCCTCGACGATCAACGTCAGGGTCAGTACAAGAGTTACCCACGGCGGCGCCTACTCCCTGAATTTGAGGATGAGGCCTTTGATCCCATGCCTCCCAGACGAACTTATGCAAACCAGCCTGACCGCCCCCCTCGAGGACGGGATAGGCCGGCCGCGGAACCCGAACTGCCCCCGCGCCCCCTCGAGGACAGGATAGGGCGGCCAGGGAAGCCGAACTCACACCCGCGCCCCCTCGAGGACGGGATAGGGCGGCTGGGGATGCCGAACACCCATCCGCACCTCCTCGCCGAGCAGGCAAAGACCCGGTTCAACCGGACGACCAATACGGCCTGCGCCGCGACCTGAACGCCAGAGCGATCCAGTCGAGATCCATTTATGGATCCACAGGATACGCCCCCACTGGACGGGACGGATACCAGGCTTGGCGCGATAGAAACGACAGAGCCCGAGAGTAGCACCATGCCCGGATGACGACCGATCTCCGGCGCGACGTGGCCCGGTCCAGGGGCGCCGCACACCCAATGTGTTTCACTGACGAGGTGATGCAGCATCAGTTCCCTGAGGGGTTTAAACCCGTCAACATAGAATCCTATGATGGGACAACAGACCCAGCCATGTGGATTGAGGACTTCCTTCTCCACATTCATATGGCTCGAGGAGATGATCTCCACGCTATCAAGTACTTACCGCTGAAGCTCAAGGGACCAGCACGGCATTGGCTGAACAGCCTACCAGAAAACTCCATCGGGAGCTGGGAAGATCTCGAGGATGCATTCCGAGCTAACTTTCAAGGCACCTATGTTCGGCCACCAGACGCCGATGACCTAAGCCACGTCATTCAGCAGCCCGGAGAGTCAGCCCGGCAATTCTGGAACCGGTTCTTGACTAAGAAGAACCAGATCGTCGACTGTCCGGACGCCGAAGCAATTGCGGCATTTAAACACAGTATCCGGGATGAGTGGCTCGCCCGCCAACTCGGCCAGGACAAGCCGAGAACAATGTCGGCCCTTACCTCCCTCATGACCCACTTTTGCACGGGTGAGGATAGCTGGTTAGCTCGTCGAAGCAACCAACCCGAAGACCCCGGCACTTCAGAGATCCGGGGCGGAAACGGGAAACCACGGCGCAATAGGAACAATAAGCGCCGGCACTCAAACAACGGCGGTGAAGCCGATGACACAGCGGTAAACGCCGGATTCAGCGGCCCAAAATCGGGACCGCGCAAAAAACCCTCTAAAGGGAATCACGACGGCCCGTCCGCTCTTGACAGAATATTGGATAGGCCCTGCCAGATTCACGGCACCCCTGACAAGCCCGCTAACCATACCAACCGTAACTGTTGGGTAATCAAACAGGCCAGCAAGGCCACAGCCGACGAACAGGGCAAGGGCCCCCGCAGCGAGGATGATGAAGAACCTCGCGGGCCGAACAATGGAGGCCAGAAGCAGTTCCCTCCAGAGGTCAAAACCGTGAACATGATCTACGTCACGCATATACCGCAGAAGGAGCGGAAGCGCGCACTTCGGGATGTCTACGCCTTAGAGCCAGTAGCCCCGAAGTTCAACCCATGGTCGGCTTGCCCGATCACTTTCGACCGTCGAGACCATCCGACCAGTATACGCCATGGAGGAACGGCAGCTCTGGTGCTCGACCCCATCGTGGACAGCTTTCACCTCACTAGAGTCCTTATGGACGGAGGAAGCAGCCTCAATCTGATTTACGCAGATATCGTGAAGAAAATGGGGATTGACCCTTCACGAATCAAACCCAGCAACACCACCTTTAAAGGTGTAATCCCATGCATAGAGGCGCGCTGCTCGGGATCTGTGACTTTGGAAGTAGTCTTCAGCTCACCCAATAACTTCCGCGCCGAGGACTTGATCTTCGATATTGTCCCTTTCTGCAGTGGTTATCACGCACTCCTCGGATGGACCACGTTCGCCCGCTTTAACGCCGTCCCGCACTATGCATACCAAAAGCTCAAGATGCCAGGACCAAGGGGCGTTATTACCATTAACGGTAATACCGAGCGCTCGCTCCGAACAGAGGAACACACTGTGGCTCTAGCCGCCGAAGTCCAAGCCGCCGAAGAGGCGTCGCAAATCCAGTCCACTGCTAAGACACTGGACGCACGCAAGCGCTCTTGAGCTGCAGCCTCGGTCCCGGTGCACTCCCATGCTCACCCTAACTAGGGATACGTGCCCCACAACACGGCCCACCTAGTCGCGAAATACGTACCTCGTGTGCACAATTTCGCGCTCAAAATTCCATGGGTAGTTGTGGGGACACATAAAACAAAGGCCAAGAGCTCGGTTCGACCGACAAATGGCCAACAGATGTCTACAAATCAAACATCGACAACGAGCACCATCTAGGGCCCGATCAGCGTCAAGCTGATATACCGCGGCGACTTCTCAAAACCCTTTCCAAGGGCTCGACGGCGAACATTACTACTTCCGCCGAACACACGGTGGACAGCTTCGCTTCCCCGAAAGCCCCTCGAAGAGCAAAGGCGCAGACGTGCAGCAGGGCATAGTAGGGACGTCAAACCACTCATGAAGGCCCTGTGTAAACCTTTACTCTCAATATATTCTTTTCTTCAAAGTATCTATTAAAGTTACTTCGGCAATCCGGATTGTACGGTTGGACGTCACACATTCAAAGGAAATAAAGACCACTTTATGGTATACTCGTGCCGTCATTCGCGATTCCTTTCCGCCTTTTTAGCCGAAGTAAACTATTACGATACATCTATTTCAACCGGCTTATAGACCGGGAGCTCGAACAAAGATCTTGCCTTAAACTTTATCCGGGCATTCATTTTTATGTGCTCGGCGTCGCGGATATTGCATTATATGAATCAGTTCTGAATTGTGTCTTTGGTCAATAGTTGGGTTGCCCGGCTCCTGTGTTTACCCTCTTACGTTCCACACTGTTCGGCTAAGATGGTAAAGGGAGAACCACTGTGATTGTACTTCTAGCTCGCCTGGTTAAGTACCTCAGTGGAGAAAGCCGAAAACCGACTGTCACAATAAGCGAGAACTGGTCGGCGATTCGGCGACTCGTGTCAAACCAAAAATCGTTGGAGGTTAGTCCGTGTTACACGAAGGTTTCCCTATTGCAGGAACCATGTGATGATGGTATCTACCGCGGCTCGTCCGAATATCAAAAAACACTGGGGGCTTATTACCGGCCCCCACCGTCAAGCTCCTCTGGCTAAGTGAAAGCACTAAAACCACATAGTCTGATTGCCTGGTTTTCCATACATACAACCGCCTCCGGGCACCGAGACATCGGCTAACGGTTCACGTATTACGAGAAAACACCCCAGGCAGTATCTGCTAGGGGGCTGAAGCCGACGACTGGTAACTTTCAGTTTCAAACCGGCCATACAGGAGTCAAAATTAAACAGGCACTATATTACTAGCCGACCACTTGCATTACACTAAAGCAAAAGTTTCAAATCCTTGGTTACAAGGAAGCTACATCTACTCATAAATTAAGTCTTTCGCACACTGGGCATCTACTGCCCGAGCACCGTCCATCACGACGGGAAAGTACTGCTCGGGACGCCTATGCTCCTTCCCTGGCGGTGGAGGTCCGATGGCCATCTCGACTGGCTTTATCTTCTGCCAATGTACCATTGTCTTGCCGAAGGCCATCCGAGCACCCTCGATGCATGCGGAGCGCTTCCAGGCGTCGACCCTTGCAGGGGCATCGTACAGCCTCTGCACCAGACCGAAGTAGCTGCTCGGCAACGGCTCCGATGGCCATAGCTTGACGCAGAGGTCCTTCATCACTGGCTCCGCCATCCGATGCAACTCCATCAGCTGCTTCATTTGGGTGTTGAGGAGGGGAGGGTGCTCGGGCGCTTGAAATTGCGCCCAGAAAAGCCTCTTCTCGGCCCAACCCTCCTGGCCGGCGAAGAACCTCGCCGCATCAGCCGCACTCTTCGGGAGGTCCGCAAAGGCGCCTGCGGAACGCCATACCCGCGTGAGCAACGCGAACCTGTTACCTCCAAAGACACTTTGTAACAAGTACGGCTTACCGTCCGTAATCAGCCTGACTTGGCGGAGCTCTTCTTGGTAGCCGCGCGCTTTTGTCCGCGCTTCCTTAGGCTCGGCCGCCAACGTGGTCACCTTGGCGGCCTGCTCCTTATTCTTCTGCTCAAGGACCTCACACCTTGTGACGGCATCCCCGAGCTCTTGCTGCACTTCCAGCACCCTGGCCTCGTGCTTCTCACTTGCGGTTCTCACCACCACCACCTCGGCAGCCGCATGTTCGGCTGCCGACCTTTGTGCCGCCGCATCCGACTGAGCTGTCCTCAGTGCGGCCTTGAGGCTTTCGACCTCCGCGGCGGCAGCTGCAGTACATTCGGTTATCTCCATTAGGATACTTCGAACCCTGCTTACAAAATGACGGCTATCTTCAATATCACAGCTCGGACTTACCTAGCGCCTCGTCGAACCTCTTGTTTACCAGGCTCAGGTTATCTTCGGAGCTTTTCAGCTTTCGATTCAGCTCGGCCAACTCTTCGGCGTTGGCGGCTGCGGCCGAAGATGATGCATGTTCATTAATTCTACACAAGTTAGTATCCGGGATGTTGATTTTCGATCCGCTGACAGGCTTTGCTCAAGCCAGTCAGCGTCTCGGGGGCTACTATGTATGAGGCTATAAATTTACACAAAAGAATTTTTCTAAGGGAAAAGCATTACTTCGCTCACCTTGAAGCCGGTAAGAAGGCCACTAAAAGCCTCCTTCAGTCCGTTATCCACAGACCGAATACTTTGCAACACCGCGCCCATAAGTGCACGGTGCTCTTCAGCGATGGAGGAGCTGGTTAGAGCATCCTCCATCTTGTCCGGCCACCCGGTCGACGCCTGCTCTGGGGCAGGGCGGGGGTGGCGGCGGCGCTTCGGCTCCTTCCTTCTCAAAGTCTGGAGCGCCGGACTCTGGACGCCTTGAAGTCTCCGGAGTCGTCCTCGGAGAGAGCTCGGGTCGTCTGAGCTCCTCCTCTTCATTCACCAGAGGGGCCCTCCCCTCCTGGTCTTCGGCGACCGAGGTGTTCACCCCGGCCATGACAGTGTCGCCCCCTCCCCCCGCGTGCGGCACAGGAGGGGTCCTCCTCGATAGGACCTCCTCGGCCTCTTCGACGATCGGGGGAGGCGAGGCGCGGGATTCAGTCTCGCTCTCCGCTAGCGCTGCCGGTGGGGAATCCCCCTCCGAGACTCGGTCGGTGGGGAGATCGCGCTGCGGGCTGCAAGATTACGCACGGAATCGCGATCAGTCTCAGAACCCAGTTCGGCTAAGGATGGTTAAGCGGTTACTAGCACGCATACCTTTGAGCCTGAGGCTTAGCCCTGGGAATCCTCCGAGGAACCTCTTCGGACGCCTCGGAGTCCTCGGCCGAAGCCGAGCTGTCACCAGACAAGGCCATCTTGGCCTTAAGCAGTCTTTTAGGACGGGTTGAGGCGGCTCCACCTCGGCGTCCTCGGACGCCGCTCTTTTCCCTGTTCGGGAGGAGTCGTCTTCCTCCCCGTCCTCTCCCTGCTCCTTCTCCTCTTGCGCGGAGGGAGCATTGGTGTCCCCGGATCTAGCGCCCGGGGGTCCTCGGGAGCGGAGGCCCTCTCTGGCCTCCCTCTGCTGGTCTTTCTTCTTCTCCTTCTTCTCCTGCGCCTCGTAAGGCTCCACGGCCAGCATGGCCGTCAGTAGGAGCGTTCTGGGTCCCTCTGGCAGAGGCGCCAGACTATCGATCTGCTGGGCCTTCTTCAGCCACTTCTGCGGACGCAAAATAGCAAAGCTGAGTACCTTGTACAAAGGGAACAGTTCGGATATAAAAGTACAAAATTGCTCATACCTCCCGTGGAGGATTTGCGGCGTCGAGTCCGATATCTTCCTCCTCGGACGGTCAGTCCTTCTGCGGCTTGAACAACGCCCTCCACAGTTGGGCATGGGAGGTGCGGAAGAAGCTGCGCACGGTCGCCGGGTCTCCGGGTGTGTAGGCCCACATGGGGGAAGCCCTGTCCTGGCAGGGGAGGATTCGGCGGCCGAGCATGATCTGGATCACGTTGACCAGCGCGACGCCCTTCCCTATCATTTTGCCGATCCGGCTCTGCAGCAGTGCCACCTCCTTATTCGACCCCCAGTCGAGGCCCTTCTTGGTCCACGAGACCTGCCTTGTGGGGGGCCCGGATCGGAAGGCCGGAATCGCCTCCCAATCTGCACTCCTCGGCTCGGTGATGTAGAACCATTCCTTTTGCCAGATCTTGACGGTCTCGATGAAGGTACCATCTGGCCACTCCACTCGTGGAAGCTTGCTGATCATCACCCCACCACAGTCCGCCTGCTGGCCATCTACTATCTTTGGCTTGACGTTGAAGATCTTCAACCACAGACCGAAGTGTGGCCGGACCCAGAGAAAAGCCTCGCAGACGATGATGAAGGCCGAGATGTGGAGGAAGGAGTTCGGCGCGAGGTCGTGGAAGTCAAGTCCGTAGAAGAACATGAGGCCCCTGACAAAGAGGTGAAGGGGGAAGCCCAAACCTCGGATAAAGTGGGGCACGAACACCACTCTCTCACCCGGCCGTGGCGTGGGGATGGCCTGGCCATCCTCCGGAGCACGGTGGGCAATGCTGGCCGGGAGGTAGCCCGCGCCCTTCAAATCCAAGATGGCGCCGTCGGTGACGCTAGAAGCCTCCCACTTGCCCTTGGACCTGGAACCCGCCATTGTTGAATTGGGCGGGTGGATGGAAAGGTTCTTGGGAAGGAGAGCGGATCTGGGCGTTGGAGCTCAAGTGAGGGAAAGCAATGGCGAAGGGGGGAATTGGGAGCATGTGGAAGGAACGAAGGCTGTGCCCCTTTTATGGGCTGTAAAAACCCATCGTCCTTTTACTGCGCCGTAGTCCTCGCCATTTGCCCATGTAACCGTGTCATTATGCGCACGTGGGGTCAGACGGATTATTGATCACATCCCTTGAAAATAGGACACGATCTCCATATCGATGGGATGTGCCAATAAAAACCACCTCGAACCACGAATCGAGTTTGTCATAAACCAACTCGCGGTCGTGGCGAGGTGTGACCCTTCGGTAAAAGTTGTCAGATAAGAAACACTGTTCACACCGAAGCGGCTAGCCTTCGGGGCCAAGTTATTATTGTACTTCGTTACCGAGGTACAGCTCAGCTCGTATACGACCGGACAATGCTTGGGAACACAACTCGGAGTACTACAGGCCTGTTACCGGTATCACGGAGGAAAGTGAACTGGTCCACGAAGCCAACGGTGTTCGGCGTCTACCTCGGCTTCGAAGACTAGTTCGGGGGCTACTGAGGGTGTCCCGGACTAGGGGGTACTCGGGCCGCCGGCCTATCTCTCATAGGCCGGGCTGTTGGGCCGCCCTCTACTCGTCGATGGAAGGTCGGATTGTGGGCCACCCTGTGTATCAGAAGGAAACCTCCGAAGACTTGGCGTCTCCTCCAAGAAATAGTTGGCGTAGCTGACATGTTTATCCCCTGATGATAACCGAATATGTGTAACCATAGAACCCTCTGGTGTCTATATAAACCAGATGGTTTAGTCCATAGAGGACCTAAGATCCATTACCTAGGGTTTAGCCCAGCCGATCTCGAGGTAGATCAACTCTGTAATCTTCATACATTCACATCAATACAATCAATCAGGACGTAGGGTATTACCTCTTCGAGAGGGCCCAAACCTGGGTAAATCGTTGTCTCTACGTTCCCTGTTACCATCGACTCCTTGACCCATAGTTCGGATCCCCTACCCGAGATCTGCCGGTTTTGGTACCGACAATCCTCTCATCGTGGGAGGACTAATCTTCATCAACATCTTCACCAGCACCATCTCATCTCAAACCCTAGTCCATCTCTTGTATTCAATCTTTGTCTCAAAACCTCAGATTGGTACCTGTGGGTTGCTAGTAGTGTTGATCACATCTTGTAGTTGATGCTAGTTGGTTTATTTGGTGGAAGATTATATGTTCAGATCTATTATGCTATTCAATCCCTCTCTGATCTTGGATATGAACATGATTTGTGAGTAGTTACTTTTGTTCTTGAGGACATGGGAGAAGTCTTGTCATAAGTAATCATGTGAATTTGGTATTCGTTCGATATTTTGATGATATGTATGTTGTTGATTCTCTTAGTGGTGTCATGTGAACGTCGACTACATGACACTTCACCATCTTTGGGCCTAAGGGAATGCATTGGGGAGTAGTAATTAGATGATGGGTTGCTAGAGTGACAGAAGCTTAAACCCTAGTTTATGCACTATTCTCTAAGGGGCTGATTTGGATCCATATGTTTAATGCTATGGTTAGAGTTATCTTAATTCTTCTTTCGTAGTTGCGGATGCTTGCGAGAGGGGGTAATCATAAGTGGGAGGCTTGTTCAAGTAAGAGCAGCACCCAAGCACCGGTCCACCCACATATCAAATTATCAAAGTAGCGAACGCAAATCAAACAAACATGATGGAAGTGACTAGATGAAATTCCCATGTGTCCTCGAGAACACTTTACATACTATAAGAGATCGTTCCGGCTAGTCCTTTGCTACAAAAAGGATTGGGCCAACTTGCTGCACTCTTTGTTACTATTGCTACTTGTCACTTGCTACAAATTATCTTGCTATCAAACTACTCGTTACCGACAATTTCAGTGCTTGCAGAAAACACCTTGCTGAAAACCGCTTGTCATTTCCTTCTGCTCCTCGTTGGGTTTGACACTCTTACTTATCGAAAGGACTACGATTGATCCCCTATACTTGTGGGTCATCAATACTCTTTTCTGGCGCTGTTGCCGGGGAGTGAAGCGCCTTTGGTGAGTGGAATTTGGTAAGGAAATATTTATATTACGTGCTGAAATTTACTGGCACTTGTCACTATGGAAAGTAATCCTTTGAGGGGTTTGTTCGGGGTATCTTCACCTCGACCGGAAACACAAATAGTTGCTCCTCAACCTACTGCACCTACTGAAAATATTTCTTATGAGATCCGTCTAGGTATGATAGAGAAACAGCTAGCTAATCCTTATGCAGGAGATGGAACGGTACATCCTGATATGCACTTGATCTATGTGGATGAAATTTGTGGATTGTTTAAGCTTGCAGGTTTATCCGGAGATGGAGTTAAGAAGAAAGTATTCCCTTTATCTTTGGAGGGAAAGGCATTAATGTGGTATAGGCTATGTGATGATACTGATACATGGGACTGGAACCGATTGAAACTAGAATTCCATCAGAAATTTTATCCTATGCATTTGGTTCATCGTGATCGGAATTATATATATAACTTTTGGCCTCGTGAAGGAGAAAGCATCGCTCAAGCTTGGGGGAGGCTTAAGTACATGATGTACACATGCCCCAATCATGAGCTCTCAAAAGAAATTATCTTACAAAATTTTTATGCTCGGCTTTCTCATGATAATCGAACTACGCTCGATTCTTCTTCGGCTGGCTCCTTTATGAAGAAAACTATTGAATTCAGATGGGATCTTTTGGAAAGAATTAAACGCAACTCTGAAGATTGGGAACTCGACAAAGGTAATGAGTTAGGTATAATACTTGAGTTCTATTGTGTTAAATCTTTTATGGCCACCGATGCTTTTCATAAGTTTAGCACTAAATATGGACTTGACTCTGAGATAGTAGCTTCCTTTTGCTAATCATTTGCTACCCATGTTAATCTCCCTAAGGAGAAGTGGTTTAAATATCATCCCCCTGTTAAAGAAAATATTGAGGAACCCGCTAGTGTTAAAGAAGAAACAATTGTTTACCATCTTGATCCAGTTGTGCCTACTGCTTATATTGAGAAACCACCTTTTCCTGTTAGGATTAAGGAACATGCTAAAGCTTCAACTGTGGTTAACAAAAGTAATGTTAGAGCACCTAGACCCTCTGAACAAATTAAAGTTGAACCTGATGTTGCTATGGTTAAAGATCTCTTAGTCGATAATATAGATGGGCATGTTATTTACTTTTGTGAGGAGGCTGCTAGAATTGCTAAACCTGTTAGAAATGAACAGGATAAGTTAGAAAAGAACAAGCCCGTTGTTGGCATGCCTGTTGTTTTTGTTAAGATTGGAGAACATTGCTATCATGGTATGTGTGATACGGGTGCTAGTGTGAGTGCTATTCCATTTTCTTTATATCAAGAAGTAATGCTTGATATTGCACCTGTTGAGATTGAAGATATTGATGTTACTATTAAGCTTGCTAATAGAGATGCTTACACCACTTGGGATTGTTAGAGATGTTGAAGTCTTGTGTGGCAAAATCAAATACCCTACTGATTTCTTAGTACTTGGCTCACAACAAGATAATTTCTGTCCCATTATATTTGGTAGACCTTTCTTGAATATCGTTAATGCTGAAATTGATTGTGTTAAAGAAAAGGTTCGAGTTAAGTTTGGTGATATATCTCATGAGTTTAATTTCTCCAAGTTTCGTAGACAACCTCATGATAAAGAATTGCCTAGTAAAGATGAAATTATTGGTCTTGCTTATATTGCCGTACCTCCTACTGATCCGTTATAACAATATTTGCTAGATCATGAAAACGATATGCATATGAATGAAAGAAATGAAATAGATAAGATGTTCTTTGATCAACCACCTATCCTTAAGCATAATTTGCCTGTTGAAACTCTTGGAGGCCCTCCTCCGCCTAAAGGTGACCCTGTGTTTGAATTGAAGCAATTGCCCGATACATTGAAATATGCTTATCTTGATGAAAAGAAGATATATCCTGTTATTATTAGTGCTAACCTTTCAGCGCATGAAGAAAAGAGATTACTAAAAACTCTAAGGAAGCACCGAGCTGCCATTGGATATACTCTTGATGATCTTAAGGGCATTAGTCCCACTCTATGTCAGCACAAAATCAATATGGAACCTGATGCTAAACCAGTTGTTGACCAGCAACGACGATTAAATCCTAAGATGAAAGAGGTGGTAAGAACCAAAATATTAAAACTTCTGGAAGCAGGTATAATCTATCCCATAGCTGATAGTAGATGGGTAAGTCCCGTTCATTGTGTCCCTAAGAAAGGAGGTATTACCGTCGTTCCCAATGATAAAAATGAACTCATTCCACAAAGAATTGTAACTAGTTATAGGATGGTAATTGATTTTAGAAAATTAAACAAAGCTACTAGAAAAGATCATTACCCTTTACCTTTTATTGATCAAATGTTAAAAAGATTGTCTAAGCATACACACTTTTGTTTTCTGGATGGTTATTCTGGTTTTTCTCAAATACCCGTATCACAACCCGATCAAGAAAAAACCACCTTCACTTGTCCTTTTGGAACTTATGCTTATAGACGTATGCCTTTTGGTTTATGCAATGCACCTGCTACCTTTCAAAGATGTATGACTGCTATATTCTCTGATTTTTGTGAAAAGATTGTTGAGGTGTTCATGGATGATTTTTCCGTTTATGGAACTTCTTTTGATGATTGCTTAAGCAACCTTGACCGAGTTTTGCAGAGATGTGAAGAAACTAATCTTGTCTTGAATTGGGAGAAGTGCCACTTTATGGTGAACGAAGGCATTGTCTTGGGGCATACAATTTCTGAAAGAGGTATTGAAGTTGATAAAGCTAAGGTGGATGCTATTGAGAAAATGACATGCCCTAAAGATATTAAAGGTATAAGAAGTTTCCTAGGTCATGCTGGTTTCTATAGGAGATTTATTAAAGACTTCTCCAAAATTTCTAGGCCTCTTACCAATCTTTTGCAAAAATTTGTTCCATTTGTTTTTGATGATGATTGTCTAGAAGCCTTTGAAACACTTAAGAAAGCCTTAACCACTGCACCTATTGTCCAACCACCTGATTGGAACTTGCCTTTTGAAATTATGTGTGATGCTAGTGATTATGCTGTTGGTGCTGTTCTAGGACAGAGAGTTGATAAGAAATTAAATGTTATTCATTATGCTAGTAAAACTCTAGACAGTGCCCAAAGAAATTATGCTACTACTGAAAAGGAATTTCTAGCAGTTGTGTTTGCATGTGATAAATTCAGATCTTACATAGTTGATTCTAAAGTAACTGTTCACACCGATCATGCTGCTATTAAATATCTTATGGAAAAGAAAGATGCTAAACCTAGACTCATTAGGTGGGTTTTATTGCTACAGGAATTTGACTTGCATATTACTGATAGGAAGGGAGGTGAGAATCCCGTAGCAGATAATTTGTCTAGAATGGAAAATGTTCTTGATGACCCACTACCTATTAATGATGATTTTCCGGATGAACAATTAGCTGTCATAAATGCCTCTCGTAATACTCCATGGTATGCAGACTATGCTAATTACATTGTTGCTAAATACATACCACCTAGTTTCACATACCAACAAAAGAAAAAGTTCTTCTTTGATTTAAGACATTACTTCTGGGATGACCCACATCTTTGAAAAGAAGGAGTAGATGGTATTAATAGATGTTGTATACCTGAGCATGAATAGGAACAAATCCTACAGAAGTGTCATTCTGAAGCTTACGGAGGACACCATGCGGGAGACAGAACTACACACAAGGTATTACAATCTGGTTTTTATTGGCCTACTCTTTTCAAGGATGCTCGTAAGTTTGTGCTATCTTGTGATGAATGTCAAAGAATTGGTAATGTTGGTAGATGTCAGGAAATGCCTATGAATTATTCACTTGCTGTTGAACCATTTGATGTTTGGGGATTTGATTATATGGGACCTTTCCCTAAATCCAATGGGTATACACATATTTTAGTTGCTGTTGATTATGATACTAAGTGGGTAGAAGCTATTCCAACTAGTAGTGCTGATCATAACACTTCTATTAAAATGCTTAAAGAAGTTATTTTCCCAAGGTTCGGAGTCCCTAGATATTTGATGACTGATGGTGGTTCACATTTTATTCATGGTGCATTCCGTAAATTGCTTGCTAAATATGATGTCAACCATAGAATTGCATGTCCCTATCACCCTCAAACTAGTGGTCAAGTGGAATTGAGCAACAGAGAAATAAAATTAATTTTGCAGAAAACTGTTAATAGATCTAGAAAGAATTGGTCTAAGAAACTTGACGATGCATTATGGGCTTATAGAACTGCTTATAAAAATCCTATGGGTATGTCTCCTTATAAAATGGTTTATGGAAAACCATGTCATTTACCTCTTGAGTTAGAACATAAAGCATATTGGGCAATTAAAGAACTAAATTATGATTTAAACTTGCCAGTGAAAAGAGGGTATTTGATATTAGCTCATTAGATGAATGGAGAACCCAAGCTTATGAAAATGCCAAATTGTTTAAAGAAAAAGTTAAAAGATGGCATGATAGAAGAATTCAAAAACGGGAATTTAAAGTAGGTGAGCAAGTTCTATTGTACAATTCTCGTTTGATATTCTTTGCAGGAAAACTTCTCTCTAAATGGGAAGGACCGTATATCATCGAAGAAGTTTATCGCTCCGGAGCCATCAAAACAAATAACTCCAAAGGCACTAATCCGAGAGTGGTGAATGGGCAAAGAATTAAGCACTATATTTCAGGTACCCCCATTAATGTTGAAACTAATATTATTGAAACAATTACACCAGAGGAATACATAAGAGAGACCTCCCGGAACACTCCAGAACCCTGAAAAGGAAGAGGTATGTGATACGGTAAGTAAACCGACTCCAAAAATTCCATAAAAATATTTTCTGTCAGTTTTGGAATATTTAGAAAAATACAAAAATAAGAAACAGCCGGGGGGACCCACCTGGTGCCCACGAGGCACCAGGGTGCGCCACCCCCCAGGCGCGCCCTGGTACCTCGTGGGCCCCACGTGAGCCTTCCCGACTCATGTCTTCTCGATTAATTGTTTTGCAAGATAAAAAATCTTTATATATACTCCCAGATGTTTTGACCACCGTATCGCAGAAATCTCCCCTGTTTTTGTTTCGTACTATTTTCTGTCAGATTTTGAGGCCAGGCATCATGTCTTCTTCCTCCTCCAACAATGTGGGAGACGATGCTTGGTTGATGCAGATGGAGCTCAGGAGGGAGGAGGAAGGAGAAGTTACCATGGATGAAGATGATGGAGATTCGCTTGAGGTCCATTCTCCGGCTTCCGAGAGGGGAACCCTTGCCGGCATCTCCACAATTCCGAACCCGCACCAAGCCGTAAGAAGCACTTCAGGCCATGCGAATTCAGAGGTACAGGAAGGGCTTCCCCCTAGAAGGCCCTTACACAGGTTACACCGGAACAATTTTCATAACTTAGTTCACAATTATGGGATCGAGAATACTCCTCGTATGCACATACCCTCCAATTGGGACATCTCTCGTCCAAGTGAAAGTGATGCAGGAAAGAACGCTTGGGGCCCAGAGAATAAGCATATTATGGCTGAAGTCCAAAAGAATACAGAAATGATACAGTATGTGCTTCGGGAAATCCAGAGCCTAAAGGAGATCCTAATTAATGTCGTGAAGGACAAGCCTACCACTTCATCACCACCACCATCTCCGAAGAAGGAGACTTGAGTACACGGGTATGGGCACTCCCCTTGGCTTGTGCCAAGCTTGGGGGAGGCGCCCCGGTATCGTATCACCATCACTTTTATTATCATTACCTATTTTTAGTTCGATCCTTAGTTATTTCGTGATCTAGTTGAATAAAAGTTTAGTATGATCTATTTTCGAGTGTTAGCTTCGTGATCTATCTATCTATGTAATCGAGTTGAGAGTTATATAATAAAGAGTAGTTTGAGTTTTTGCTTCTTTACTTTCATGTTCCAATCCTAGCAATGAAAATAATGAAAAAGATCATATGCTAATCTTATGGAAAGTAATGACATTACATAAAGAAAAGTATAAGTGGTAAAATTTATTGGAGGTCAACAAACATAGCATTAGTCAATGATGCAATTCATGAAAGAGTAAATTAGGGAAGAGAAGATTCACATGCAAATATACTATCTTGGACATCTTTTATGATTGTGAGCCCCCATTAAGTATTTTATGCAAAATTGTTGACGTTGGACAAGGAAAATAATGTAATGAATTATGTTTGTTCATATTCACATAGAAGTTATATTGTTATAGATCCTCCAACGTGTGGTGCTTGCCCAATATCTTTGCTAGCCAAAAATCTGCACCAAGTAGAGATACTACTTGTGCATCCAAAACCTTTAAACCCAGTTTCATGTCATGAGAGTCTACTATATCTACCTATGGATTGAATAAGATCCTTCAAGTAAGTTGTCATCGGTGCAAAAAGCAATAAAATTTGCCTCTAAATATGTCTAAACTTTTATTGTAAGGGAAATAAGCTTTGTACGAACTTGTGATGGTAAAGAAATAAAAGCGACAAACTGCATAATAAAGGTTGCTATCACAAGGGGCAATATAAAGTGACGTTCCTTTGCATTAAGAGCTTGTGCATCCAACAATAAAAAGCGCATGACAACCTCTGTTTCCCTCTGTGAAGGGCCTATCCTTTACTTTTATGTATTTACTTTTTATGCAACAGTCAATAGTGTTCTCTTCTACTTCCTTTTTATTTTTCTCTTTTGTAAGCATCATGTGGTGGGGAAATATCTAAGCACATATATCCAGTTGGATATGAGTGATCATGAGTTATTATTGTTGACATCACCCTTGAGGTGAATAAGTTGGGAGGCGAAATCACAAGCCCCTATCTTTCTATGTGTCTGGCTGAAACTTTTTGCTCCATATATATGTCGTGAGTGTTAGCAATCATAGAAGACTAAATGATGGTTGAGTATGTGGACTTGCTAAATAGCTCCTACATGAGACCCTTCCTGAAAATATGATGAATTGCAATTGCATTGTTGACTGAGAATATAGTTTGTTAGTTTTCAAGAAAGTTTATGCCTTGTACTCCATTGTTGTGATGAATTGTTACTTGCTCATGAGAAGTTTATGATAATAAATATTGCTGTTATAATAATGATCATGATGCTACTATGTCCGTATTTTGTTTTTATTGACACCTCTCTCTCTAAACATGTGGACATGATTATAGATATCGGCTTTCGCTTGAGGACAAGCGAGGTCTAAGCTTGGGGGAGTTGATACGTCCATTTTGCATCATGTTTTGCTACTATTATTTATAGTGTTTTTAATCAATATAAGACTTTGTGAAGCAATTATAATGCCTTTTCTCTCTTAATATGCAAGATTTACACAAGGAGGGAGAATGCCAGCAGCTAGAATTCTGGACCTGAAAAAGCTATGTCAAAGATACCTATTCTGCACATCTCCAAATGAGCTAAATTTCATGGAGAATTATTTTGGAATAAATAAAAAATACTGGAATCAAGAAGTACCAGAGGGGGCCACCCAGGTGCCCACGAGGCACCAGGGCGCGCCACCCCCCCAGGCGCGCCCTGGTACCTCGTGCGGCCCTTGGCCAGCCTCCGGCCCCCATTTTCTGGTATATAAGTCATTTTGCCCTACAAAAAATATAGAGAAGACTTTTGGGATGGTGCGCCGCCGTCTCGAGGCGGAACTTGGGCAGGAGCACTTTTGCTCTCCGACGGAGAGATTCTGCCGGGGGTACTTTCCTCCGGAAGGGGGAAATCGTCGCCATCGACATCACCAGCGATCCTCTCATCGTGGGAGGACTAATCTTCATCAACATCTTCACCAGCACCATCTCATCTCAAACCCTAGTTCATCTCTTGTATTCAATCTTTGTCTCAAAACCTCAGATTGGTACCTATGGGTTGCTAGCAGTGTTGATTACATCTTGTAGTTGATGCTAGTTGGTTTTTTTGGTGGAAGATTATATGTTCAGATCTATTATGCTATTCAATCCCTCTCTGATCTTGGATATGAACATGATTTGTGAGTAGTTAATTTTGTTCTTGAGGACATGGGAGAAGTCTTGTCATAAGTAATCATGTGAATTTGGTATTCGTTCGATATTTTGATGATATGTATGTTGTTGATTCTCTTAGTGGTGTCATGTGAACGTCGACTACATGACACTTCACCATCTGTGGGCCTAAGGGAATGCATTGTGGAGTAGTAATTAGATGATGGGTTGCTAGAGTGACAGAATCTTAAACCCTAGTTTATGCGCTATTCCATAAGGGGATGATTTGGATCCATATGTTTAATGCTATGGTTAGAGTTATCTTAATTCTTCTTTCGTAGTTGCGGATGCTTGCGATAGGGGTAATCATAAGTGGGAGGCTTGTTCAAGTAAGAGCAGCACCGAAGCACCGGTCCACTCACATATCAAATTATCAAAGTAGCT
Organism: Elymus sibiricus; assembly: GCA_039707655.1. NCBI lineage: Eukaryota > Viridiplantae > Streptophyta > Magnoliopsida > Poales > Poaceae > Elymus > Elymus sibiricus. The sequence continues at coordinate 347,626,007 of CM077668.1, forward strand.
AACGCAAATCAAACAAACATGATGAAAGTGACTAGATGAAATTCCCATGTGTCCTCGAGAACGCTTTACTTACTATAAGACATCGTTCCGGCTTGTCCTTTGCTACAAAAAGGATTGGGCCAACTTGCTGCACTCTTTGTTACTATTGCTACTTGTCACTTGTTACAAATTATCTTGCTATCAAACTACTCGTTACCGATAATTTCAGTGCTTGCAGAAAACACCTTGCTGAAAACCGCTTGTCATTTCCTTTTGCTGCTCGTTGGGTTCGACACTCTTACTTATCGAAAGGACTATGATTGATCCCCTATACTTGTGGGTCATCAGGCGCCTCAGAGGATCAGTCCTGTGAGAGTAGCATCGAGCGTCGCCACCGCCGCATGATCAAGAACCGTGAGTCGGCCGCACGATCGCATGCTAGGAAGCTTGTACTTATCTTGCTGCCAATTTTTTTGGTTTTATTCACTGTCGTTACTGCAATGGTTGTAAGAAGTTTAGTGACACACTCTCTATGTTTCCTAACACTTTCCTAATCCTACATGCTTATATGGTGGACCTTGAAGCTGAACTGAACCACCTCAAGGAGGAGAACGCTCGTCTGAAAGCTGAGGAGGTATGAAGTTACTAACCGGTGAAAATTGTTACTGAAAGCATGAGAAATTTCAGTTTTCTTCTTTTTCTTATTTCTTACCGTTACTAAATTGTTTCATTGTTTTGTTGGAGAAGATGATTCTGCTGACCTAGAAACAAGCGGTATGTACATTTTCCCACCATCGCGTGGCAACCCTCCCGCACTTACCATAACATTCCAATTGCTTGTAACAATCTAATTGCTAAGTCTTAAAACAGTGAATGCATGCATGCTGATGGTAACTCCTTGTGGTAATGATTTTTTTACATCTTGTGGAGAAGATGATGGAGCAGTGCAAGGCAAACGTGAACGCCAAGAAGGGTGGCGCCCTGTCATGGCGCTGCGGCAGCTGCATCTAGTGAACGGTGACCCGCCATTCAGCTTCCATAGTCGTGCTGCCAAGACGATGAGGAGAACTTGCATTCTGGCTATTCCGTGTGTTTGACGTAACTACATCGAAAATTGTGGTGTTAATAGTAGTTACCTTCTCTTTTCAGAGCGGGATGGTATAGTAATTTACTAGTAGTACCTAAAAAACCATAAGGACCCACATGTCGGTGTTTATGTGGGCGAGCAAGTGAACTTGTGTTGTGGTTACTGTTTATAGGTGATGTTGGGTTTATCAGAAACTTCACACAAACGGAACAAATGAAGATTAGCAATATGTTGATGTGTACTCGTGCATTAATATTATGTGATGCTATGTGCGTGGTCCATTTCAAATGTCTGTATGGGACTCTTCGCCTTTGCTCTCTTCTGAAGAAGTGGAGATGACACGGGAGTTGAGTTTAATCACGTAGGCGCACTTTGCTGTGGCGGTGAAATTTGAAATATTCAAATAGTTACTAAATGGCATTGCCTGAGCCGGGTGACTCGGGGGGGGGGGGACCCTAGCCACCGTCGGCCCGCTCCCCACCTCCCACCCACCCCCGCATAGCCACCTTCGGATGGCCGGCCGATGAAGCCACACCGGGCCCTAGCTGGGATGGCGGTGGCGGGGCCGTTTCTCCTTTCCATTACCCCACTGCTGCCCCCTCCGCACCTCTCCTCCAGATCCGGTCCCAGAAGGCGCCGATGACCTCCTTCGGCAGTAGGGGAGGCCTCCCCGGGCAGCCTCTTCCCCGACACGCTGGCAGCGCGGGTGGCCTCCCCCGGTCGCGTCTTCCCCGCGTGGATACCGGTCGGCCGCAGATAGGATCTGGGGGCTCACCCCGGTCTGTTGCGATGCTCTTGGGCCATCCTGCCTGGCAGCCATGCGCGCTCTACTTGCCCGGACTCCCAATCCACCCCACCGCCCTCATCCCCCCTGTTTGGCTTTTGGTCGGCCTCTTTTGAAGATGGTCATGGAAGCGCCTCATTGTGCCTGGCGGCAGCTGCTTCCTGTAGCACGCTGACGGGAGGTTTGGCTGCGCGAGTCTTCTTCACCACCCTCCCCCGGCAAAGGTGGCTTCGGTTCGATGGCCATGGACCTGCGCCCCCTCCTGGGTCCATGGCCGGCCGGCGTGGCCTCAGATACGGCACGCCTCGGGAGTTGCGTGATGTCTACTACACAACTTGTCCTTGTAGACTCGTGTTCGGCCTCCAAGCGTAGAGGTTTGTAGGACAGTAGCAATTTTCCCTCAAGTGGATGACCTAAGGTTTATCAATCCGTGGGAGGCGTAGGATGAAGATGGTCTCTCTCAAACAACCCTACAACCAAATAACAAAGAGTCTCTTGTGTCCCCAACACACCCAATACAATGGTAAATTGTATAGGTGCACTAGTTCGGCGAAGAGATGGTGATACAAGTGTAGTATGGATAGTAGATATAGGTTTTTGTAGTGCGAACAATAAAAAAAAGCAAGGTAGCAAGTAACAAAAGTGAGCATAAACGGTATTGCAATGCTTAAAAACAAGGCCTAGGGTTCATACTTTCGCTAGTGCAATCTCTCAACAATGCTAACATAATTGGATCATATAACCCTCCATCAACGTGCGATAAAGAATCACTCCCAAGTTCCTATTAGCAGAGATCATAAGATAGAATTTGTTTGTAGGGTACGAAACCACCTCAAAGTTATCCTTTCCGATTAATCTATTGAGCCATCCCTATAAGTGTCACAAATAGCACTAGAGTTCGTACTAAAATAACACCATATGATACACATCAACCAACTCTAATGTCACCTAGATACTCCAATGTCACCACAAGTATCCGTGAGTTGATTATACGATATGCATCAAACAACTTCATAATCATAATATTCAATCCACACAAAGAACTTCAAGGAGCACCCCAAAGTTTCTATCGGAGAAAAGATAATGAAAACGTGCATCAACCCCTATGCATAGATTACCCCAATGTCACCTCGGGAATCTGCGAGTTGAGTGCCAAAACATATATCAAGTGAATCAATATAATACCCCATTGTCACCACGGGTATTCATATGCAAGACATACATCAAGTGTTCTCAAATCTGAAATATTCAATCCGACAATAACGAAACCTCAAAGGGAAAATATTCGATTCATCACAACAAGGATAGAGAGGGAAGAAACACCATATGATCCAACTATATTAACAAAGCCCGCGATACATCAAGATCGTGCCAAATCAAGGACACGGGAGAGAGAGATCAAACACATAGCTACTGGTACAAACCCTCAGCCCTGAGGGTGAACTTCTCCCTCCTCGTCATGGAGACCGCCGGGATGATGAAGATGGCCTCCGGTGATGCATACCCCCCTCCGGCAGGGTGCTGGAAAAGGGCTGTAGATGAGATCGTGGAGATACAAAGGCTTGCGGCGGCGTAAAAACTCATCTAGGTTAACTTTCGGGGGTTTCTGAATATATATGATTTTTTGGCGTTGGAATCACGAGAAGAGGGGCCACAGGGGGCCCACGAGGCACCAGGGCGCGCCTGGGGGGGTGGCGTGCCCTGGTGGCTCGTGGGGCCCCTATGGGTCTTCTGGCACCTCCCGAAGCTTCTAGTGTCTCTTATGTTCCAGAAAAAATCATCAAAATATGTTAGTCCATGAAAATCATATAAAAATCATATAAAAGTGCACCAAAATCATACAAAACTATAATAAACATGGCATGAATACTTCATAAATTATAGATACGTTGGAGACGTATCATTGCGCTCTTTCCGGTTCCTTTGGCTCGTTGGCTCCTCGGTGTCTCTATACCACCACAAACCTGCCGTGTACCAGCTGATGGCACTGGCCAACGGCATGTTCCCGATGATGGGCGGTGACATGGGGTTCGTCCCCAACAGGTACGCAAGGATGGCAGTGGTGCCGCCGCCACCACCTTTTCAAGGTGGGGTGGGTATCGTGAGCCCCGGTCATCGGACGGTAGGAGCGCCAAGACGCAAGCTGACATGATGAACTACATGGGCGACAGAGCAATGATGGAGAACGACGGTGTCGGTGCAAAAACTGGCAGATCTCGGGTAGGGGGTCCCGAGTTGTAGGTCTAGGAACAATGGTAATAGGAGACACGAGAGACGATGTTTACGAAGGTTCAAGCCCTCTCAAAGAGGTAAAAACCCTACTCCTTCTTTGTTTGTATTGATGTGGTGAGTACAGAGTACAAGATGATCTAGCTCGAGATCATATGATTGTGTTCTAAACCCTTAGGCCGGTAATCATGCCTCTAAAGACTAAAACCCCTCGGTTTATATATGCACCGGGGGTACCTTGGTTACACACATGGTCAGTTGACAATGCGTTGGCTACAGAACAATCCTTGAAGTACACGCCAAGTCTTCTGAGGTTTCCATCTTGATCATGCTGAGGTTCATAGCTTCGGTAGCCCTTCCTTGTAGTGATCGGCGGGCCATGAGCCCGGCCCATGGACTATGGGTCATACTGGTTAGTACCCCTTAGTCCAGGACACCGTCAGTAGCCCCTGAACTGGTCTTCAAAGCCGAAGACTGCAGCTCACTCTTCAGACAGGTTTCTTCGGCTTGGCAGGCGAGTTCCTTTTTTATTAGTTTGTATCCAGATCCAAGGTCTTCAAAATATCCCTGGCGTCCCCAATAAGAATCCGAGCATCGACATACATCGGACCTGACAGCCTTTCTTCTACGCAATCCGAAGACTTGCATCAGGGAATAGTTACGGGGCCCACCAATTATGGTCCCAATTACTTATAATTTTCCTCGATTTACATGCGAGCTCTTTGATGGTTGGATATAAACGTCCCCCACCACATGATTTACAAGGGTATATTAACTAGCTAGGGTCACAGCAGAGGTTTTACCCAACATTTCCCCATCTTCCACCGGTGCGAAATCTCCCCCTCAAGCTAGCTTAAGAGCTCCAACAATGGAAGGTGCCCCAGGTTCGTCAATGCATCCTCATGGGCATCTTGAGGGTGACTTGGGAAGCTGTTCGATTACCCGTTCGCAACTGAACCGGCTTGCCACTCAGGGCTACCTGCCGGATTCAGATCTCACGTCTACTCGCCCTGGCTTGATATCCATAGACGGCAAGGTTCTTGTAGATAATTATCCCACACCACAAGGGAGGGGTGGCGAGTTTGTTTCGTCCCCTTTCTTTTGAGAGGTCTTGGATTTCTCATTCATCCGTTCCTTACAGGCTTGTTAGAGTTCTACGGGATCCAACTCCACCATATCGCGGGGTTCGTTGCCCTATATGAGATGTATCTTGCCTGCGAGGCTCACTTTGGGCTATGGAGGAAGTACTTCTGCTTGATGCCTTGTTCTCAAGATGGAAAAATCCATGAGGTCGGCGGAGCCGTGATATGCCATATTGCGGGGACCGGTTATCCTTCGGGCACCCCCAAGGAGGACATCGAGACATGGGCCACCGAATGGTTCTACATAGCCGATGTCCCGCTTTATGACCTGGCCCGTCCCGGGTTTCCTGTTTTCTCCCATACACCTCCAAAGAAGCATTTCAACTGGCGGCCGAGGAGTCTTTCCCTAAGAGATGACACCAAGGTGGCTCGGCTGGTAGCTCAAGTGTCCTGCTTAGTCCATAATAAGCTGACCATCATCAACGTGATGGCCATCGCCATCCTTCGGGGAGTCCAACCTCTTTAGCAACGCATGCATCCCTTGTGGAGATACAATGGGACAGATGATGCCACCGGTCCGTGAAGAAAGGCTTTAAGGATCAAGTAGCCATCGTGGCTACTCTTGTCGGTATCTATAAAGGGGAGAAAGAGAATTTTACCCAGCAAAAATTTGTGGACGTCTTCTCTTATTATCAACCCGTTGAAATGGCGAGTCCTTTTCAAACACTCGTCCAGCCGTGCAGCGTATTTATACTTCTGACCAGAGGTTCAACATATCCGAGCAGGGGTGGAAGCGCGGGATTGAAACGGTGAGCTGTTCGGCTCCACAACCGGAGTCTTACTCTTGTGACGACGATCCTGGTTTCCATGAGGATTCCGAGCTCTCCCTCCTTTACAAAGATGGAGTCTTCTATCAAGAGAGTGTCAATGGCTCAGAAGTAGCCCTTATCCTTGATTTACCAGGAGCCCTGCCGTCCTCTACGGTAAGCGCTCCCCCAAATTTCTCCCGAAAGAGATCAGTCGTCCCTACGGCCCCGAGCACTCTGACTTCTCTCCGCAAGGGTCGCCGCTCCAAACATCGGAAGACTGATCTGACTTCTCGAGGGAATCGGGTGGAGAACATCCACGGTACATCTAGGCGATGGGCTGCCCAGGAGGCAACAAATATTACACCTACTCCCAACAGGTAAGTTTTCGTTGCAGCGGCTTCTTTTAATTAATTGTCATACTATGTGTCTTTGACAACTGAATTTCAATGATATGTAGTCAACCCGCCCAAATGTGTTCGCCCGCTATCGTGGGAGACGGGGACACCTCGACACCAAGGACAAGTGCCGCACAGGCATCTCCTCAAGAGGCCATTCCCGAGGATCCTCAACCGGAGACCTGAGAAGCCTGCTCGGCTACCAATTACAAAGCTGAAAGTGTGTTGCATCATCTGCAGAGGAAAGCATCCTTAAGGCATCCCATTTTTTCCAGCCAAGAATTTAATGCCCTTAGTTCGGTGGACGCCTATCTTGGAACTGCTCGAGTGGGTTTTGAAAATGCGGTGGACGTACTGTCCACCAGTTTACAGGTAATATTTGTTATCAAGACAACAAATCTCTTAATGAGCCTAGTAGCCCTTTGGGTGGACAAATGCACGCTCCTTCAAAGAGAAGCATGTCATCCAAAATATTTTATTACTTTCGAGGACCTATTGGTGTAAAAGCCATTACGAAAGCCAGTATCCCCAGAGACACTGGTTGGAAATAACATCCGACAAGTGGATCGATGATTTGTAGAATTAAGCGTGAAGCCTAGTATCCCCCGAGCCTTAAGTTGGACACGAGTGGCTGATTTGAGGATCCTATAACAAATATCTGTTTTTTCATTGAAAATAGGTTGTTCGGAAGGAAAATGAATTGTTGTCTGAGGAGCTAGAACTGTCTAATACCAAGCTTGACGCTACCCGGGCAGAAGTAGCTGACGTCAAGAAATTTACACGAGAGGCACCTGGTAAGTGCATTTAGTGCATGCTTGTAATTAATCATATGGGTCACACCTTAACAGGGTGGATGTTTCTAGCAGCAGAGACCATTGGGCAACTTGAGAAGGACTTGAAAGATGCCCGGGAGGCCCTTCGGTACGCCGAATCACAAGAACAGGCTGGCCATCGCGTGCTATCTCAAAAAAGTGATGAGTGTAACCGGCTGAAGGCCGCTAATGAGCAACAAGCACTCGAGATTGAGAGGCTAAAGTCTCAACTGTCCGCGTCCGAGGAGTGGAACAAGGAAATAAGTGGATCTATATCTGGTAAGTATGATGTATCCTGACTGTTCCAAGTCGTTCATACTACCATTTTTTAAACTGACACATCAATCTCGTAGCTACCTTGACTGGTCGGCCTCAAGAAGCCGCTAGCTTCCGTACACAGGATGCCATAGGGGAGCTTGTGGAGCTACACAAATCATCTCAAAGATCCATGAAGAGCGTGTTCAAGGCTTTATGGCCTAATGAAACCATCACCGAAGGAATGGCCGAGCTCGCCAATCGCCTGAAAGGCGCTCGGCGCCGTTTATAGGCGTGGAAGGTGTCGGCCTACCGAGAGGGTGCCCGAGAAGCATGGGCCATGATAAAGACATGTTACACTGAGCTGGATACAGAGCATCTTGCCGAAGTTGGTCCTTGTGGGATGGACGGAAAAGAGATACCCACTAGTCCAGTGTATAAAAATGTGATGCCGGCAGCTCAGCTATCTCAACAAGGCTGCGCCATCGATTCGTTAATAGATGGCCTTGAGTAGATTAAGCCTTTCCTATATGTTTTTGGCATAATGATTCTATGTATCAATGTACTTTACATCATTGAATGCTCGAATCTACGATGCAATACTTTGTTGACCGGCTGTCGGCTACCGCCTCCTCAGCTAGTTGCCAAGGAGTGTTTCCTACTTTATAATGCCAGTATGAGGGCAAAGTTTTATGGAGAACAAGGCAATCAGGCCATATGGTTTGAAAAACAAAGGTTTAAGCAGAGAGATATGTTATATTACTTTTTAACATAAGAAACATCTTCCGAGAAAATAGTTCTTTTATAAGTTCCTTTTCTCATTTCATCACGTTAACCATGATGATGTAACCTCACCTCCAATCTTAGTGGGAGAAAATAGTAAAGGTTACTTCGGATTTTTTTTCCGAAATGATTGGTTTGGATAAACCGAGATTTTCACTTCCGTCGTGGCCGACCAAATATATTCTTAAGATTGCTAGCTTTTGGCTTCACCCGTCTGAGGTACTGCTACTTGTAAACTGCGTTGGTATTTCCCCGAAGAGGAGAGGATGATGCAGTATAGTAGAGAAAATTATTTCTCTCAGTTAAGAACCAAGGTTATCAATCCAGTAGGAGAACCATGCAAAATCCCGTTAGCAGCACCTGCACACACAAAAGCAAACACTTGCACCCAACGCAATAAGAGGGTTGTCAATCCTCTTAGCGGTTATTTGCAAGGATTAATTCTGATAGTGATAGATAGATAAACTAAAATACTAAATAAAATAAAAGTAAATAAATTGCAGCAAGGTACTTTTGGATTTTAATATATGATAAAAGTAGACCCGGGGGCCATCGTTTTGACTAGAGGCTTCTCTCTCGAGCGTAGAACGTACGGTGGGTAAATAAATTACTGTTGGGCAATTGATAGAAAAGCAAATAATTATGACAGATTCATGGCAATGATCATGTATATAGGCATCACGTTCGAGACAAGTAGACCGACTCCTGCCAGCATCTACTACTATTACTCCACCCATCGACCGCTATCCAGCATGCATCTAGGGTATTAAGTATGAAACAGAGTAACGCCTTAAGCAAGATGACATGATGTAGACAAAGTAAACTCAAGCAATATGATCAAACCCCATCTTTTTATCCTTAATGGCAACAATACAAATACGTGTCATGTCCCTTTCTGTCACTGGGATTGACCACCGCGAGATTGAACCCATCACAAAGCACCTCTCCGATTGCAAGATAAGCCAATCTAGTTGGCCAAACCAAATCGATAGATCGGAGAGAAATACAAAGCTATAATAATCATGCATAAAAGAGTTCAGAGAAGACTCAAATATTTGTCATGAATAATCTGATCATAAACTCACAATTCATTGGATCCCAACAAACACATCGCAAAAGAAGATTACATCGGATAGAACTCCAAGAACATCGAGGAGAACATGGTATTGAAGATCAAAGAGAGAGAAGAATCCATCTAGCTACTAGCTATGGACCCATAGGTCTATGGTAAACTACTCACACGTCATCGGATGGGCAGCAAGGTTTATGTAGAAGCCCTCCGTGATTGATTCCCCCTCCGGCAGAGTACCGGAACAGGCCTCCAGATGGGATCGAGGAAGAACAGAGGCTTGCGGCGGCGTAAATTTATTCGGGGTGGCTCTCTGTTGGTTTCCAAATATTTGAGAATTTATAGAAGTGGAATTTGGTCAAACGGAGCAACGAGGGCCCCACAAGGCATCAGGGCGCGCCCTCCTGGGCCGCGCCCTATTGCCTTGTGGAGGCTTCATGAACCTTCTGGTCTCCTCTCCAAGTCTCCAGGGTCTCTTTTTTCCAGAAAAAAATCTTCAAAAAGTTTTGTGGCATTTGGACTTTGTTTGGTACTGATTTCCTGAAAAACCAAAAACAAGCAGAAAACAGCAACTGGCACTGGGCACTAGGTTAATAGGTTAGTCCCAAAAAATGATATATAATTGCATATAAAAACATCCAAGATTGATACTATAATAGCATGGAACAATCAAAAACTATAGATACGATGGAGACGTATCAAGCATCCCCAAGCTTAATTCCTGCTCGTCCTCGAGTAGGTAAATGATAAAAACAGAATTTTTGATGTGGAATGCTTCCTAACATTTTTCATCATGTAATCTCTCCTACGGTATGAATATTAAGATCCGAATGATTCGAAGCAATAGTCTATAGTTTGATATAAAGACATCAATACTCAGGCATACTAATAAACAATCATGTCTTTCAAAATAAAAATGCTAAAGAAAGTTATCCCAACAAAATCATATAATCCTGTCATGCTCCATCTTCTTAACACAAAATATTTATCATGCACTTCCCCGATGACAAGCCAAGCAATTGGTTCATACTTTTTAACGCGCTTCAACTTTTTCAACCCCCACGCAATACATGAGCGCAAGCCATGGATATAGCACTATGGGTGGAATAGAGTGTGGTGGTAGAGATTAATAAGGGGAAGTCAAAAATAAGAAGATAGTCTCACATCAACGAGGCTAATCAACGGGCTATGGAGATGCCCATCAATTGATGTCAATGCGAGGATTAGGGATTGCCATGCAACGGTTGCACTAAGAACTATAAGTGTATGAAAGATCAACATGAAAACTAAGTGGGTGTGCATCCAACTTGCTTGCTCATGAAGACGTTGGGCATTTGAGGAAGCCCATCATCGGAATATACAAGCCAAGTTCTATAATGAAAAATTCCCACTAGTATATGAAAGTGACTAAACAGGAGACTCTCTATATGAAAAACATGGTGCTACTTTGAAGCACAAGTATGGAAAAGGATAGTAACACTGGCCCTTCTCTCTTTTTCTCTCATTTTATTTTTTTCTCTTTTTTTCCTTTTTTTCGTGGGCTCTTTTTGGCCTTTTTTTATTTCCTCACAGGGACAATGCTCTAATAATGATGATCATCATACTTCTATTTACTTACAACTCAAAAGAAAATTACAACTCGAAACTAGAACAAAAATATGACTCTATATGAATGCCTCTGGCAGCGTACCAGGATGTGCAATGATACTAGTGTAACATGTATGAAAGTGATGAACAGTGGCTGAGCCACAAATACTATGTCAGCTGTATGATCATGCAAAGCAATATGACAATGATGATGTGTTTCATAAAAACGGAACGGTGGAAGTTGCATGGCAATATATCTCAGAATGGCTATGAAAATGCCATGATAGGTAGGTATGGTGGCTGTTTTAAGGAAGATATAAGGAGGCTTATGTGTGATAGAGCATATCATATCACGGGGTTTGGATGCATCGGCGAAGTTTGCACCAACTCTCGATGTGAGAAAGGGCAATGCACGGTACCGAAGAGGCTAGCAAATTGCGGAAGGGTGAGAGTGCGTATAATCCATGAACTCACATTAGTCATAAAGAACTCACATACTTATTGCGAAAGTTTATTAGACCTCGAAGCAAAGTACTACTGCGCATTCCCCTAGGGGGATAGATTGGTAGGAAAAGACCATCGCTCGTCCCCGACCGCCACTCATAAGGTAGACAATCAAGAATAAATCATGCTCCAATTTCTTAGCATAACGACAGATCATACGTGCATGCTTCAGGAATCACAATCCTTAACACCAATATTTTTACTAAACCACAATTATCTACTAGCACCTCCCACATATTACCATCTTAATATCGCAAAACTATTGCAAGGAATCAAACTTATCATATTCAGTGATCTACCTGAAAGTTTTTATTATATCCCTCTTCAATACCTATCATATTAGAACCAAATTCATAACCCGTACATATTACCATTGCTATTCATTAGACTCTCAAAAATATATAAGTGAAGCATGAGAGTGCAACTATTTCTTTAAAATATAACCACCGCCATGCCCTAAATGATATAAGTGAAGCACTAGAGCAACTGCCTAGCTCAAAAGATATAAGTGAAGCACATAGAGTATTCTAACAAATCACGAATAATGTGTGTCCCTCTCAAAAAGGCGTGTTCAGCAAAGATGATTGTGACAAACTAAAAATCAAACAAACTATAGCACAAGACGCTCCAAGTAAAACACATATCATGTGATGAATAAAAATATAGCTCCAAGTGAGTTACCGATAGATTGTAGACGAAAGAGGGGATGCCTTACGGGGCATCCCCAAGCTTAGACGCTTGAGTATTCCTTGAATATTACCTTGGGGTGCCTTGGGCATCCCCAAGCTTAGGCTCTTGCCACTCCTTATTCCATTATCCATCGTAGTCTCACTCAAAACTTGAAAACTTCAGCACACAAAACTCAACAGAAACCTCGTGAGATCCGTTAGTATAACAAATAAATCTTAAACTTTAGGTACTATTGTAAATTGATTCATATTTAATATTGGCATAATGCCACTGTACTCCAACTTCTCCATGACTTATACCCCCTGATACGACCCATAGACTCATCAAAATAAGCAAACTATGCAACAAAAACAAAATTGTATAAAACAGAACAGTCTGTAAAGATCTATCTAAAATCCATACTTCTGTAACTCCAAAAATTATGAAAACTTAGGACAACGTAAACAATTCATATACCAATACTGTGTAAAAATTTCAGATTTTTCTGACGCTCCATTACAGAATCAAAAATCAAATACTGGACGTAAAACTTTCTGTTTGCCAAACAGCATCAATTATACTATCATCTAAATCATCCCAAAGGCATTACTTGGCACAAACACTAATTAAAAGATAAAAACACAATCATAACTGAGGCTATAATTGTGTAAACACACAAAAATAGAAGGTAAAACAAAAAAATATTTTATTCATTGGGTTGCCTCCCAACAAGCGCTATTGTTTTAATCCCCTAGCTAGGCATAATGCATAGTTTCAAGTGTTGTCATCCTTGGTTTCCAAATCCTCAATTACACACCCACTCTTTCTAGGAGAATTAGCATAGGAATTTTTTATCATAACACTCCTAGGCACAAAATTAAGAATCCTACTTTTCTAGATAGGTTCCTTTATTATATCAACGAAATTGGGGTGCAAACTAATCATTTTAAGATACATTCCCTTTGCTAGAAGTGGCACCCTTATTCTTAGGAACATACATAAACTTGCAATTTTTATTGGGAGGAGTCCTATCAATGGTTTTAGCGGAGGAAAAAGCGGAACCCAAATTATTGATAATCTCCTCTAATTTATCAATTCTAGCGGGACTTTGTTCTACCCTTTCGTTAATTATTGGTTCTTTCTCCTTCAAGGTTTTCAATGTAATCCCCAACTTAGAACCAAATTGAGTAATGTGATTATGGACCCTTTTGTCTAAATTTTCAAGATTTTCGATAGTAAGCATTTTATTTTCAATAGCTTCTAACCTTTGCATAACATGTTCCAAAGTTAATGTTGTTTCATTAATAATGATAGGTGGTGATCCCACTAAATTCCCCATAGTATTGAAAGCATCCATAGAGGGACACATCAAGAAATTCCCTCCGGTAATAGTGTCAAGCACAAATCTATACCAGGTAGTGATTCCCACATAAAAATTGCGAAGAAAAACTGTAGTGGATTGCTTACGAGTTGATCTATTTTGAGCATCGCAAATCCTATACCAAGCATCTTTTAAATTCTCTCCTCCCCTTTGTCTAAAATTAAGCACTTCATTTTCAGGGGTAATAGTAACAAGTGAAGAACTAGCCATAGTGGTAGAGCAAGCAAACTAGCAAACAAGCAAATAAAAATATTTTTGTGTTTTTGAAAAAAAAGTTTAGAAGTGGGGGAGATTAAAATGGGAAGCAAATGCAAATAAAAAGGTGAATAAAATAAATGCAAGTGGATGATAGTTTGTGCGAAGGTACCTGATAAATTTTGGTGATGTCTCCCTGGCAACGGTGCCAGAAATTCTTCCTGCTACTTGTAAACTGCGTTGGTATTTCCCCGAAGAGGAGAGGATGATGCAGTATAGTAGAGATAAGTATTTCCCTCAGTTAAGAACCAAGGTTATCAATCCAGTAGGAGAACCACACAAAATCCCGTTAGCAGCACCTGCACAAACAAAAGCAAACACTTGCACCCAACGCAAATAAGAGGGTTGTCAATCCTCTTAGCGGTTATTTGCAAGGATTAATTCTGATAGTGATAGATAGATAAACTAAAATACTAAATAAAATAAAAGTAAATAAATTGCAGCAAGGTATTTTTGGATTTTAATATATGATAAAAGTAGACCCGGGGGCCATAGTTTTCACTAGAGGCTTCTCTCTCGAGCGCAGAACGTACGGTGGGTAAACAAATTACTGTTGGGCAATTGATAGAAAAGCAAATAATTATGACGGATTCATGGCAATGATCATGTATATAGGCATCACATTCGAGACAAGTAGACCGACTCCTGCCTACATCTACTACTATTACTCCACCCATCGACCGCTATCCAGCATGCATCTAGGGTATTATGTATGAAACAGAGTAACACCTTAAGAAAGATGACATGATGTAGACAAAGTAAACTCAAGCAATATTATTAAAACGCATCTTTTTATCCTTAATGGCAATAATACAAATACGTGTCATGTCCCTTTCTGTCACTGGGAGTGAGCACCGTAAGATTGAACCCATCACAAAGCACCTCTCCCATTGCAAGATAAACCAATCTAGTTGGCCAAACCAAATCGATAGATCGGAGAGAAATACAAAGCTATAATAATCATGCATAAAAGAGTTCAGAGAAGACTCAAATATTTCTCATGAATAATTTGATCATAAACTCACAATTCATCGGATCCCAACAAACACACCACAAAAGAAGATTACATCGGATAGAACTCCAAGAACATCGAGGAGAACATGGTATTGAAGATCAAAGATGGAGAAGAAGCCATCTAGATACTAGCTATGGACCCGTAGGTCTGTGGTAAACTACTCACACATGATCGGAAGGGCAGCAAGATTGATGTAAAAGCCCTCCGTGATCGATTCGCCCTCCGGCAGAGTACCGAAAAAGGCCTCCAGATGGGATCGCGGAAGAACAGAGGCTTGCGGCGGCGTAAAAGTTATTCGGGGTGGCTCTCTGTTGGTTTCTGAATATTTAAGAATTTATAAAAGTGGAATTAGGTCAAACACAGCCACGAGGGCCCCACAAGGCATCAGGGCGCCCCCCTGGGGCCGGGCCCTGTTGCCTTGTGGAGGCTTTGTGAACCTTCTGGCCTCCTTTCCAAGTCTCCAGGGTCTCTTTTGTCCAGAAAAAATCTCCAAAAAGTTTCGTGGTATTTGGACTTCGTTTGGTACTGATTTCCTGAAAAACCAAAAACAAGCAGAAAACAGCAACTGGCACTGGGCACTAGGTTAATAGGTTAGTCCCAAAAAATGATATATAATTGCATATAACACTAGTGGAAAAAGTGCTAGCCACAACTTTCGTTGGTGGCGCGCCATTTTCAAATAGTTGTGGCGTTGGCTTATTTGGTACGACATTAGTAGGGTCATAGTGGTGGCGTTGGAAAAGAGGTGTGCGTCAGAAGTATATGGGATCAACAATTTGTACAAGGCGTAATATAGTGCTGGCATCGTATAACATGGAACGCCAACACTATTATGTTTAGTTCTGGCATGTCATTTGTTTCCACGTTAGCATTGTTATTTTGTCAATATGAACATTCTTATATTCTCATCTTTATAGTATATTGTAGTTCACTTTTATTAAATTTATATTATATGTACTTTGAGACTTCAATTTTCCTTTTTTTTCTTTTTAGTTTGAGACTTTAAATATGTAGTTTAATTTGAGACTTCAAATATGTGTAGTTTTTGACACTTCAAATATTTTTCCTTTTTATTTTTTTAGGTGGTGATCATCTTCATAGTATATTGCAGTTTACTTTTATTAAATTTATATTATTTTAAATGGAAATACTGACATTTTTTAAAATATGTACTTTGAGACTTCAATTTTACTTTTTTTTAGTTTGAGACTTTAATTATGTAGTTTGACACTTCAAATATGTAGTTTGACACTTCCAATACTTTTCCTTTTTGTTTTTTTAGGTGGTAGTGATCATCTTTATAGTATATTGTAGTTTACTTTTATTAAATTTATATTATTTTAAATGGAAATACTGACATTTTTAAAAATATGTACTTTGAGACTTCAATTTTACTTTTCTTTTCTTTTTAGTTTGAGACTTTAAATATGTAGTTTGAGACTTCAAATATGTAGTTTGACACTTCAAATATTTTTCCTTTTTATTTTTTAGGTGGTGATCATTTTTAAATTTTGTATTGGGCCAAGCCCAAATATTATTAGGAGGCCGTGGGGGTCAAAACCAAGGGGGTAACGGCCCCCTCGCCCCACTCCCTCTCTCTGCCCCGCGCTCGTTCCCTTTTCTCTCCCTCTCTCGCCGCTCGTCGTCGACGCTCCG
Source organism: Elymus sibiricus (assembly GCA_039707655.1). NCBI lineage: Eukaryota > Viridiplantae > Streptophyta > Magnoliopsida > Poales > Poaceae > Elymus > Elymus sibiricus. Next base: position 347,642,358 of record CM077668.1, read on the forward strand.
ATTCTGTCCGGTTCCGGCGGTTAGGTAATCTCCGTATCTCTCCCCCCTCTCTCTCCCTCTCTCGCCGCTAGTTGCCCTCCAATTTGATTGGAGTACATTTCCTTTTGAGCTAGGGTTTCTTCGACGGCAGCGGCAGAAGCGATGGCGGTGGCGGAAAGGACGGACTGCTAGGGTTCATCGCCTCCATCTTCGTCCCCTCGGTGAGTTTATCCCCTCCACCTTCATCCCCTCCACTCTTTTTATTTGCATCGCTAGGGTTCATCGCTAGTGTCAAATCAGTGCCATTGTTGGAATTTTTAGTTGACACATTATGCTATGCCAAATTATGCTATGCCAAGTTCCAAATTATGCTATGCTATGCCAAATTTTTAGTTGATACATTATGCTATGCCAAATTATGCTATGCCAAGTGCCAAATCTGTGCCACATTGTTTGCTCATAATTTAGGGGTTGTTTGGTTCACAGCCACAGTTTGCCAAGCCAAAGTTTGGCAACCACAGTTTGCCAAGCCAAAAAATTTCAGCCACACTTTTGTGGCTTGCCATACTTTTGTGGCTTGCCGGACTTTTGTGGCTGGTCACACTTCTTGGCAGAAATAGGGGATGTTTGGTTCTAGGCCTTGCATTGCCACACTTTGCCACACATTTTTGCCAAGCTTGCCTAAGGTTAGTTCACCAAAATGAGAGCCACAAGTTGGCAGGCCTAAGGGAATCTTGCCACACTTTTTGTTTGTATGTCATGTGGGGTCCTAGTGTGGCTTGCCTAAGGTGTAGCTTGAACCAAACACTCACCTAAGTTGGTCAAACTTGCCTAACCTTAGGTGTGGCAATGTTTGGCAAACTTAGTCACAAACCAAATTAGTCTCCAACCAAACAGACCCTAAATAACACCTTAATTTATCAACTCTGCTTCAGTCTAGTTATTGCGCTATACTCAGTCAAGGGATAGAACTAATATACATTTCATCCAATGTGCAATGTGACTTTGTGTAGATATATACTACACTTCATCCATATGATTGTGTGAAGATATCGATAGTGCTATATTGTTGTTGTCCAAAGCTAGTTATGCACATGTCATAATCTGATCCTGACTTGTTATTATTTTGTAGTTGCAGCCATGAGTAGCTGGAACAGCCACTACCAGTCCTCGTGCGAAGCGAGCACCAACAAGGTAAGATTACAAAAACATCCATGAGCATTGCAAACACATGCATATATACATATATCTAACCATTCATTATTGATGATTTCAAATATTTGACTTGCCAGGCGTATGTACGAAACCCATCTCCAACACCCGTCGAGCAAAAGCTATGTGACGTGGACATGCTCAGCCGCAAGCTTGTCGCGTCACAGGAGAGTAAAGTGAAGGCCCTCAGGGAGTTGAATAACTCCCTAGGCAATGAGAGGGATCAGAACATCGACGAGAACTCAGATTACTATGATAAGAAGATGAAGCTCAATGACCAGGAGGACAAACTGGTCGCCGAGATCGTTGAGCTGAAGAAGGACATAAGGCTCCTGAAGGACGAGATGGTGCAACTAAAGATGCTGGAAGTCCATTACAGAAAGGAGGGGGAGAGCAACAGGAACAAGTTACGTGAGATGAAGATCATTCTTCAGAGAGAGATGTAATGCATATCTATGTAGGTAGTTTGGAGATATTTTCGAAGTTGATCTCTTTTGCTTCTAGCTAGCTAGTATACTACTGTTTGTGGAGTTGAAGTTATCACTAGAAGTACTAACCTTTTGTGGAGCTGAATGTTTAAATGGCTGCATATATACTAGGTTTAAATGGCTGGGTATAATTTTTTTTATTAGCGAAAAATTCTAATTGCTGGCGTTGGCACACACTGAACGCCAAAGCTAACACGAATATATTGCTGGTGTTAACCACGTGGCACGCCATCAGTACTCACAATACTACTGACGTGTGTGCCAACGCCTCCACTAAAAGTTTTCATTGGCGCCATATTGGTGGCGTTGGAGCCCTACGCCAGCAAGCCCGTTTTTGGCACGCCATAGCTAGGCTTTTCTGCACTAGTGTAATTGCATATAAAAACATGGAAGATTGATACTATAATAGCATGGAACAATCAAAAATTATAGATACGTTGGAGACGTATCAGGTACTAACCCGGATGACCCGGAAGTAACAATTACAGAGGTGCTCCCTTTACCCCTTAGCCGAACAATTAGGAACGTAAGGGGTAAGCACAGGAGCCAGTTAACCCAGCTTGGCCAGATCTCAAGTCAAATTGATGCATATTGTGGATTTAGGATGATGGTTACGGAAGGCGGCATACATACAAGAAGCATGGATGCGAAAAAGATGTGGGCTTGAAGCCCCCAAGACAACATGCCAAACACTTTTAAAGGTATCCGAAGTATTAATACCTCGGCTTGACCGAGCATGGTTTATATAACTAACTCAACAGAACTTTGACAGGTCCAAAGAAAATACTTGGTAAAAAGAAAAAACTACTCTATCGATAACTAGAGATATTAAAAAAAAGGAGAAGAGGGCTTCTGTTTTAACCGTAAAAACGTCGAAGCCACCCAGCATTTGTAGGATCGAAAGTATGTCTAGAGGGGTGTCGGGGGGATGACCCCCGGGTAGGCAAGCGAACCCGGAGCCCCTTTTCAAAAACATCGGGGCAGCCCGTGCCCCTCCCCTCCGGCTGACCAACCAGCCGGCTTCCCAGCGTTAGCCGGCTAGGCCCGGCCCGGGGCCGGATCCGGCTGTCTGCTAGCCGGCTGGCAATGGGTCGGCGGCCGTCCCATCGCGTCCGACGACAAGACAGTTCCCCACGAGGGGAGAACATGGCTACAGTGTCATCCGTTTCGGGAGGGCGCGCCGGCAAAGCTGCCAACCCTGTTGACCGCGACGGCCGGTGTCAGCACCAGCGCACCGGTGCAGCCCCCCGCGGCGCCGCCTACTCCTGCACGCCTCGGCAGAACCGCGCACGCGCCGACCCCTCCTGCACACCTCTGCAGAAGCGTGCATGCACCGTCCACTCCGTGACGCTCGAAGCGACGGGCCACAGTGTCGCGCCACCCTTGGGCGCCGCAGCCGGCGGGCCCACTGCCGGCTCCAGACGCCGACCCTCGGGTCCCGGCGTGTGCAGTTTACCCATGTAACCCTGGGGGGTCGGGCTATAAGACCCCCCAGGAGGCCTCCATGCAGGGGTGTTGGCTACTTGGTTCACTCCTTCTTCCCCGACACATACACACACACAGGAGAGGCTGAACGGAGACCTAGCTCCTTCTGCCTCCTCCACTCAAATAGCTCCAGGAGCACCATTGTAACCATTGTGGCTTCTAAGCCTATCAACCCACTCGGCAGGACTAGGGGCGTTACCTCTCCGGAGGGCCCCGAACCTGGGTACGCCTTGTGTCTCTCGCATGCGCGTGCCAACCTCGCTTCCGGAACCCACCGGCGTCCTCACGCAGCCCCCCACTTTTAGCCATCTCATGGCATCTGCCGTGATTTCACCACGAAAGTTGGCGCCCACCGTGGGGCTGCTCGCGGCGTCGACCGGAGTCAAGTTCCGGACGAGGCCCTTCACCAGCTCCGGCGAGCGCATCGTGCACGGATTGGTCCGTGCGCCTCGCACGGCCAACCCGGCCGGCTGCGGCGCCGTATCAGACGCGAACGCCGCCTGCCCCGCAGGCTGCCTTGTCGTCCCATTCGGCGCGCTGCGCGTCTTCATCGCACTCGTCCCCGACGTGTTTCCCAGCAGGGTACACAGCTTCGCCGACTCCCCCGTCCCCGTTGGCTACGCCGTCTCCGACGACGTCGTGGATCTCTGCGCCCGCGCGGAGGTGCTGACCATCGGCACTAGCTCCGGCTCCCTGCGCACCAAGGAGAAGGCCGCCGCGGCTGCGGCCCCGCCACGCCGGGCCAATTCGCTCCACGAGACGATCCGGAGCCTGTGGGCCCCCATCACGCCCGACGCAAACACGGCGGCAGCGGCGGCTCAGCTCAACGAGGACCGTCAGCATTTGCTGTTCGAGGCCATGGAGCTCGCGGCAATGCGGCGCCGGCTGGAGTCCGACCAGCGAGAGTACGACAGCGCCCACGGCTTCACACCGGCCGCTGCTGAGCCCAGCCGGGTTGCGGAGGTGCGAATCTGTGGGGGTGCAATCGGCCGCGCGCTAGGCGCAGGCCGGCCCGTCTACGACACCCCCGTCAAGAACATGCGTGCGGCGCAGGCGGCCATGGTGGATCTCGAGTTCCTGGAGGGCGAGGAGCTGCTGCTGCAGCAGCAGAGCTTCCGCGACCTCATCACCGCGGCGAACGAGCAGCAGCAGCATTTCGACCCGGCCCAGCCATCCGCCTCCACCTCAGGCACAACCAGAAACCCGGAGAGGGCTCTTCGGGACACGCAGTAGGCGTCTTCCCCTGCTGGCTCGACGAGTCGCGGCTCTGGCCGGCACCGGGCAAGCCGGAGCCGGCACAACCGCGTCGCGGCCACTGGCGACGGCGTTGCCAACAAGACTGCCGGTGACGGCCGTGCCCAGCAGCCGGAACCTCCTCTCCCGCCACCTCGATAACCCCGGCTGGCTTCCGCCGGCGCAGTACCGCGTGGCCCCGTCGCAAGCCGACTGGGACCCCGCGAGCCCTACGACGAAACCGACGCTCGCCACCGCATCGACCGGCTGGCGCGGTCCACGCTTCTCGAGGAGGAGAGCTCTGTCGGCCCGGCGTGCTTTGGCCCCCTCATCCACGAGGAGCCCTTCCCCAAAGGCTTCTCGCTGCCCCGCGACTCCCCCAAGTACAGTGGCGTCTCCAAGCCGGAGGACTGGCTAACCGACTACACCACGGCTGTCGGCATCTCCGGCGGCAACCGGCGTGTAGCGGTTCGCTACGGTCCCCTCATGCTGCTCGGCTCGGCTCGGACATGGCTTAACAGCCTGAGGGCCGGCAGCGTCAATTCCTGGCTAGACTTCGAAGATGCATTCGTGCGCAACTTCACCAGGACGTACAAGCGTCCTGGTCGGCCTCGCCAGCTCTCCATGTGTGTTCAGAACCCGGGCGAGCCCCTCCGCGACTTCCTCTCGCGGTGGACCAAGCTGCGCAACTCCTGCGAAGGCGTCCACGAGGTGCAAGCCATCCAGTACTTCGTCGACGGGTGCCGAGACGGCACCCTGCTCAAGCACCGCCTGATGTGCGACGAGCTGGACACCCTGGCGGAGCTCATGGCGGTGGCGGACAAGTACGCCATGGCCGACTCCGCGATGCGTGTAAAGATCACAGTCGACGTGGATGGCAAGCCGGTCCCGGTCCAGCCGGCCGCCCCGAAGCCGGCTGGCGAAACCAACCAGCGCCGGCAAGACAACCACAACAACAGTAAGCGGAAGGCCGATCAGCCGGCTCCTCGCTACAGCAACCAGCAAGTAGCCGCGGTGGAAGGGGAGCGGCAGACCGAGCAAGGCGCCGGCCAGCGCCCGCGCACCGGCAAGGCCGCCTGGCAGCCCAAGCTGTCTTTCAAGCAGATGCTCGACGCCCCCTGCAAGAACCATAGCGGTGCGAAACCGTCGATGCACACGCTCCAGCAGTGCAGTTTCACCCAGCGCCTGTTGAAGGGCAACCTTCCACCCCCGCCACCCGGAGCCGGCCCACAGCAGTCGCCGCTTCCGCCTCCCCCGCCGCCTCCGGCAGCAAGCGCCCTCGCCAGTGACCCCTATCCGCAGCAGGACGCGACCTATGTCATCTTCACCAGCGAAGGCGACAACAAGCACAGCAAGCGCAAGTACCAGCACGAGGTGAACGCCATCATCCCCCCCGGTCCCCCAGTACATGCACTGGTCCGACCGTCCTGTCAACTGGACCCGGGAGGATCACCCGGCCGTGATGCCCACGCCGGGTGGCTACGCGCTCATCCTCGACCCCACCTTCGTCACGGAGAAGCGCACCTACCACTTTTCGCGGGTGCTGATCGACGGCGGCAGCAGCATCAACATCCTCTACCGCGACACCATGGTCAAGCTCGGCATCGAGGAGGGCCAGCTGTACCCGACCCAGACGGTGTTCCACGGCATCGTGCCAGGCGCCTCGTGCTCCCCCATCGGCCGGGTGTGGCTAGACGTGCTGTTCGGCACTAGCGCGCATTTCCGCCGAGAGCCGATCTGGTTCGAAGTGGTCAACCTTGCCAGCCCCTACCACGCGCTTTTGGGCCGGCCCGCCATGGCCAAGTTCATGGCGGTTCCGCACTACGCATACCTCAAGATGAAGCTGCCGGGTCCCAAGGGCATCATCACCATCACCGGTGACTACAAGAAGTCCTTGGAGTGCGCCAAAGCTGGCTCCAAGCTGGCCGAGTCGCTGGTCATCGCCGAGGAGAGGCGCCAGCTCGACCGCCTTGTCACGCTGGCTGGCGAGCAGCCCGTCATGCCGGCTCAGCTCAAGCAGTCGGCCGGTGAGGGGTCCTTCAAGCCGGCCAAGGGCACGAGGAAGGTTTCGCTCGACCCATCCAACCCCGACTCCAGCGAGTACGTCGTCGTGGGCTCTGGCCTCGACAGCAAATAGGAAGGCAAGCTCGTCGACTTCCTCCGTGAGAATCGGGATATCTTCGCATGGTCCCCCAAGGACATGCTGGGTGTTCCGAGGAAGTACGCCGAGCACAAACTCCACGTCCGACCGGTTGCCAAGCCGGTCCGGCAGCCGCTACGCCGCTTCTCCGAGGAGAAGCGAAGAACCATTGGCGAAGAGATCGCCCGGCTGCTCAGAGCCGGGTTCATCATGGAAGTATTCCACCCCGAGTGGCTGGCCAACCCGGTCCTCGTCCTGAAGAAGAACGGCACTTGGCGCATGTGTATCAACTACACCAGATTGAAGAAGGCCTGCCCCAAGGACCTGTTTGCCCTTCCCCGGATTGACCAAGTCATCGACTCCACAGCCGGCTGCGAGCTCTTGTCCTTCCTGGACGCTTACTCCGGCTACCACCAAATCAAGCTGGACACGGCGGATGCCCTCAAGACGTCCTTCATCACCCCATTCGGGGTGTATTGCTACATCACCATGTCGTTCGGCTTGAAGAACGCCGGCGCCACCTTCCAACGCTGCATGCAGAAATGCCTCCTGCCCCAGATCGGCCGAAACGTGCATGTCTACGTCGACGACATCGTGGTGAAGACCAAGCAGCACCTCACCCTTGTGGCACCCCAGCTCAGAGAACCAGTTTACCAGTGTTTCCAACCCAGAGATCATGTCTTCTGGAAACACACAACAAACTTGGAACAGAACTGAACTGAACTTTATTGAAATATCTCGAGTACAAGCTCATAATTTACATGATAGCGAGGCCAGAAGCACTGCACATGCTAGGACAATATCTGCATTATTTATGGAACATAGCAGGGCCTCGATACTACTGGGTGATTCTACAGCGTAGCGGAACATAGCGCGGGAAACTCCATCCATAGGGACACTGCTATGGACACGGCCTAGTTAGCGTAGCACGAACCTTCGGGACCACCATCCACGGCTTCTCCTGCATCTGGCATGATACGCCAGGTGAGTACTTGGAATGTACTCGCAAGCTCATGGCAACCAAAACAATGCAGCAAACAATAGCATGACAAATAACCAGTTAAGAGATTAGGTTGCTCACTTACTGGTACCCAGTACCAACTTACTCTCATCTGGGTTGTCCCACAACCCTCGGAATGCTCACAATCCACAGAGCACTTCCGAACATAGGACAAGTTCTTCCATCATTATTATCATTACGGTTGACCATCCTAGAGAGGCCTAAACGGACTGTCCAATACCGTGGACTTGGCTATTCGAATAGATTCTTACACTCTGCAGAGGTTGTGAGTTTTACCCACACCATGGAGTACCTGGCCTCGTGATCCCATTCGGGTGGACCGGGGGTGCTCCAACGAAACCTGCCTGACCCGTGACCCCTCTATCGTACCACCGACAATCATACCGTCCCAGGGTCATGTCCTGGGTGGCCCCTGTGTCACCCCGTGACACCTGCCACCGTCGTGGCCACTAACTGTCCCAAACGGGGATGCCGGCAAAATAACTCAACTGGGCTCACAGGATTATCGTCGTCTACCTGATCAGGGCAGCACGCACGCATAACCCTCCCTAGTTTGGTGGTACCGATAAAAGAGCACAAAGCCAGACCAAGTCAAGGCCGTCCCATACCGGCAAATGTGGCTGCACGGAAAAGTCCGGGTAGGTGGCTCTTGATCAACCAACTAAGTTTAGTGTTGTCAAGAATTTAACCAGTATGGGTAATTAATTGCATGTAAATTAACATGGAAGTAGCTATGCATTTTAAATAAATTACTATGGATTATCACATATTAAAAGTAATGCATAAAATTCAATTAAATGACCAACACTATTGAAATGCTTCATGCAATGGATGACATGGCTTGCCTTGCTCTGTTGGGTTGTCCACAAACACCTGGGCTTCAAATCCAAAAGTATTTCCCTCTGAAAATATTTTCAAAATGCAATTGAAAATGTCACATGCTACTGTTTTGTGCACCAGAAATTCTGTGAGCATGGGAAAAATACCAAAATTTTCCAGCAAATAGAGGAGCTCAAGACAAACTCAGAGCAAAAAAGAATCAATTGATTTGGACTTATGGTTTAAAAGTTATTGATGGTCAAAGTTCTGGTCAAAATCTGGATTAAACAGAAAAATCAGAAAATCTCTCAGGGGGCCACGTTGAAGGCGTAATCCGCCCGGGAGTCTCCACTTACCCCTTCGACGTGTGGCTGACGAGCGGGCTCCGCGGTCAGGTTTAAAAGGGAGAGGGGAGGGAACAAAAGACCGCGGCGCTCCGGCGACGGTCGCCGGCGATGCAGTCGATGGCGAGGTCGGGAAAGAGCAGGGATGGAACGAGCACTCCGAGATGAACACGCACGTACCCGTGGCTTCGCGAGAGACGGCCGGACGACGTCGTCCCCTTCCTCTCCAGCGGCGGTGGTGCTCGGGTGAAGTCGGAGACGGCGGTTCCGGCAGCGATTCGCTCGGGCAAGAGGTCGGGCGTGACCAGGAGGATGAGCTGAGCTCGATGGTGAAGTCGGTGGAGGCTGGGAGAGAGTGAATCAGCGGGGAGACAGAACTCGGGTGGAGGTGGATCTCCGGCGAGGTTCAAGGCCAGAGGGCCTCTCGGCCCTGGCTTGCTGCTCGGGAGGACGATTGGGAGGAGGAGGAGTGGGGTGAGGAGCTCTGGAGAGGCCGGGGAGGCCTTTTATAGGCAGGAGGCGAGCTCGGGCGAGCTCTCTGGAAACGGCGGGAACCGGGACATGTCGCCGGTGCCAGGACGCCTTGCTGGCTGGCCGGGCATGGGCGACGAGACGGGAGAGGGCAGGGAGGAGTAAATGCAGCGGTGGAAGATAGTGGAGGAAGAAGACGCGCCGCGGGTCACAGTGCAGCCATGGGCGGCACAGTGCCCGGGTGCCGTGGCGACCGTCGAGGGCGATTTCGGCAAGGAGAAGGATCGGGAGAGAGTTACGTGGACGGCGGAGGCGAAGTCGGCACCCCAGGACATCAAATGGCAGCACGAGGTCTCTGGAACGACCTCGGCCGTCGCCGGCGAGGTGCAGAGCACGCATACTGACATGCCAGTATCGTGCTCACCACAGGAAGTGATGTCTCGAGGCCGTCCAAGTCCAGCGCATCATGTCCAGTGCCTTCTCCTTTGATCACCTAGCCTCTCTGTGCCTCTGGTTTGGCTAGGTTCACTCTGCTGTGAAGTGTAGCTTCAGCTACAGTTTCTGACAGCAAAATTGAGAGGGATCTAGAGAAGAACTGAGCTGGAGATGGAGCCGAAGGAGATGTCTGGGATGATCTACTTTGGAAGGACTATGAGCTGGCCAAGTTTGAGAAGATTTGATCAGGATTTGGATATAGTTCATGTACAAGTGATGTACTGAACCAGAAACCTAAATGAGCTTGTAGCACTCATCTGGGTGATCTGCTAGAGCTGAATTTTGGTGTGGCAGGGTTATATGGTGAGGAGAAAATGTCATAAAAATTTCAGCTCATTTGGATACCTCTAGCTGGTACTTCCTTCACAGAGGTTCCAATTGAACAGAAACTTAGCAGAATATTTCTGGTGAAAATTTGTACTGGACAAGATGATATTTTTGGATATTGTGGAAAGATAGGTTCCCTAATAGCTCAGGGAATTTTCTGAGTTGGGAAAATATGAGCTCCTTCACAAATGACCAGTACTGTCCAGAGAGCAAATGGAGTTTTCTGGACAAAGTTTTGTACTGGGCCATGAGATGTTTTTGGAGATTGTGGGAGTAGATGATGACAAGAAAGTCTGGGATTAATTTGGGATTTTTCTGATCACCAGAACTATAGGTTGCTTTGTAACCCATAGTGATGACAGATTTTCCCAAAGGAAGAAAATGAATATTTGGGAAAGATAAAGAATTGGAAATTGATTCAGAGGGTGAGTGACAAGGTTATGGCAAGATGTTGAGGGCTTTGGATCACTCAGAGGAATTCATAAGTCCAAAGCCAACTGAAAATATTCAACATCCAACCAAATTGCAAATAAAACCGGAAAGATTTCGAAAAGAAAAAGTTGCCAAAAACCAGGGTGTCACAAACCTAACCCCCTTAGAATGAATCTCGTCATCGAGATTCGGTTGCTCAGGGAACAAGTGTGGGTAGGCTGATCTCAAAAAATCCTCTCTTTCCCAGGTAGCCTCTTCCTCAGTATGATGATCCCACAATACCTTGTAAAATTTAATTGTCTTGCTCCTGGTAGTTCTTTCCATCTCATCCAATATTCTGACAGGTCTTTCCTCGTAGGTCAAATCCTTGGTCAACTCTAGCTCACTCATATCTGCCTATTTGATCGGAGGTGCAATGCACTTTCTCAACTGTGAGATGTGGAAAACATCATGAACGTCAGACAACTCTGGTGGTAACTCTAGCTGATATGCCACTCTGCCTCTTCTAGCCATTACCGGAAAGGGACCGATATATCTCGGTGCAAGCTTTCCTCGGGTGTTAAACCTTTTTATTCCTTTCATGGGGGTAACTCGGAGATAAGCATATTCTCCTGGCTCAAAAGTTACTTCTCGGTGCTTCGGGTCATAGTAACTCTTTTTTCGGGACTTGGCTGGTCGAAGATGTTCCTGAATATCTTTGACTTGTTTCTCAGCCTCGAGCATCAAATCTGTGCCGAAGATACGGCTGTCTCCTGTCTGAGACCAATTTAAAGGAGTGCGGCATTTCCGTCCGTACAAAGCTTCAAATGGTGACATCTTGAGACTTGACTGATAACTGTTATTGTAGGAGAATTCTGCATAGGGTAGACTACCCTCTCATTTGGGTCCATGGGCGAGAGCACATGACCGAAGCATATCTTCTACTATCTGATTCACACATTCGGTTTGTCCATCTGTCTGTGTGTGATATGCCGTGCTATGCTTCAGCACAGTTCCCAGGGCTTGGTGCAGTCGCAACCAGAATACTGAGGTGAACAGAGAGCCTCTATCGGATGTGATAGACTTGGGTACTCCGTGAAGGCTGACTATCGGGGACATGTAGAGCTGTGCCAGCTGGTTCGCGTTGAAAGTGGTCTTTACTGGAAGGAAGTGAGCCACTTTCGTAAGTATGTCTACGATGACCCAGATAGCATCATGGCCTTGTGTTGACTTGGGTAGTCCAACAATGAAGTCCATGCATATGTCATCCCATTTCCACTGGGGAACTGGTAAAGGTTGCAATAGCCCAGTGGGTTTCTAATGTTCAACCTTGACTTTGTTACAGATGTCACAACATGCGACATAGTATGCTATGTCTCTTCTCATTCCTGGCCACCAAAAGGTTTCTCGCAAGTCCTGGTACATTTTTGTTCCTCCCGGATGGATAGAGTATGCAGATTCATGTGCCTCTCTGAGTATTTGCTATCTCAAGCTGTCTTGATCAGGCACACATATCCGGTTCTCAAACCATACAGTGTCCTGGTCATCAATTCGGAAGGACTTGGCCTTTCCTAGCGGAATGCGCTCTCTGATCTCTTGTATTTCTTGGTCTGATTTCTGGGCTGCTTTAATTTCTTCCATCAGTGTTGGAGTAATTTCCATTGTATCCGGGCTGATTGGGCCGCATAACACCATATTCAGCTTGGCAAACTCTTCTCGTAGCCTCGGATGCATTCCCTCCATTAGTGCATTTAGGGTACCTTGCTTTCTGCTGAGGGCATCGGCGACCACATTGGCTTTTCCCGGATGATAATTAATCCCAAGGTCATAGTCCTTGACCAATTCAAGCCATCTTCTCTGCCTGAGATTCTGGTCAGGTTGGGTGAAAATATACTTGAGACTCTTATGGTCCGTGTATATTTCACATCGCTGCCCAATGAGATAATGCCTCCAAATTTTTAATGCATGAACCACGGCTGCCAATTCCAAATCATGAGTGGGGTATTTCTCTTCATGAGGTCGTAGCTGTCTGGATGCATATGCTACAACTTTTCCTTCTTGCATTAGAACGCAGCCGATTCCTCGTCTGGAAGCATCGCAATATATGTGAAAGCTCTTGTGAATGTCTGGAAGAACTAAGACATGAGCTGTAGTTAGCCTCATCTTTAATTCCATGAAACTGCTGTCACATTCTTCCGTCCAGGCAAATTTGTGGTTCTTTTTCAACAGTTCTGTCAATGGCTTGGCTATTTTTGAGAAGCCTTCGATGAAGCGACGGTAGTAGCCTGCCAATCCCAGAAAGCTAAGGACTTCCGTTACTGTGGCTGGGGTCTTCCAGTTTAATACAGTGGTCACTTTGCTGGGGTCGACAGCCACCCCTTGTTCTGACAGAATATGTCCCAGAAATCCCACCTCTCTTAGCCAAAATTCGCATTTACTGAATTTGGCATACAAGCGATGGGTCCTTAGTCTTTCCAGGACAGTACGGAGATGTTGCGTGTGCTCCTCTTCATCTCTGGAGTAGATGAGAATATCATCGATGAAGACTACCACAAATTTGTCCAAGAAGTCCATAAAGACTTTATTCATCATGCTCATGAAGTGTGCCGGAGCATTTGTCAGCCCAAATGACATGACTGTAAATTCATACAGACCATATCTGGTGGTGAAGGCTGTCTTGGGGATATCCTCTTTTCTGATTTTTAGCTGATGATACCCCGTTCGAAGGTCAATCTTGGAAAATACCCGGGCTCCGTTCAACTGGTCAAACAAATCATCAATGTGGGGGAGCAGATATTTATTTTTGATGGTGACCTCATTCAGTTGGCGATAGTCTACACACATTCGTAGGCTGCCATCTTTCTTCTCGACAAACAGCACAGGTGATCCCCAAGGTGAAGTGCTTGGACGAATATACCCTTTCTGTAATAATTCATCCAACTGTTTCTTCAATTCCACCAGCTCTGGGGAAGGCATGCGGTAGTACTTCTTGTATATTGGAGCAGTTCCGGGAACAACCTCGATAGTAAACTCTAGTTCCCGATCAGGTGGCATTCCCGGTATCTCTTCTGGAAATACGTCCGGAAATTCACTGACTACCGGAATCAGGCTTATGTCTGTAGCTGTGGCTTTGAATGCCATTCCTTTCTTTGACATCACTCTGCTAGCAGCAAATTGCACTGTTTGGCTTGCCGGGTTAACCAATGTCACCTTCCTGGTGGCACAGTTGATACACACCTGGTGTGGTACCAACCAATCCATTCCCAGGATTATATCCAGTCCAGGGGACTCAATGGCAACAAGAGTAGCTAGAAACTTTACATCGTGTATCAAGATTTCCAGATTCTTGTATATCACATTTGTTCTGAGCATGGAGCCAGGGGATTGTACCACCATGATTTTGTCCAACAGAGAAGGAGAAAATTTGTGCAGGGTGGCAAAACTCCGCGAAATAAACGAATGAGAAGCCCCAGAGTCAAATAAAATTATTGCAGGTATGTTGTTAACAGAAAACATACCAAGGACCAGATCTGGTGCTTCGCGGGCTTCCTCAGCGGAGATATGATGGACTTGACCACGATAGAAGTTTGAATTGGGGCGGCGTCCAACACTGTTGACTTGTGGCTTGAAGTCGGATGGTGGCTTCCCATTTCTTGCGGGGCATTGCTTGGAGTAGTGCCCGCTCTGGCCGCAAGTGAAGCATGTGTTGTTGCGGCGGTAATCCTCCAGCACTGGCTATTTGCCGAAGGTCTTGTCCTGGCTAACAGGCTTGTTGTTGTTGTTGCCATTGTTCCAGGCAGGCTTGTATTCAGGTGGCCCTGGTTGCCAAATGCGTGGCTTCTACGCAAACTGCTCACGGTTGTCCTTCTTGGGTTCAGACTTCCGCTTGCGATCATCATATCCTGACTTATGCTCTCTTTCAGCTATGAAGGCCTTGTTTACCAGAGTCTGGAAGTCAGGAAAGTCCAGCATACAGAGCTGACAGCAGAGGGTATGATTCAGCCCTCCGAGGAATCGGTCGATTTTCCTTTCTTCTGTGGACACGTCATGGGTAGAGTACCGTGCCAGATTATTGAACTTGTTCAGATACTCACCCACTGACATGTTCCCTTGAGTAAGAGCCAGAAATTCCCTCTGCTTCACCTTCATAATGCCAGTAGGAATATGATACTTGCAGAATACCTCTTTGAATTTTTCCCAAGAAATATCCTCTCCAGAAGGCCATAACATTTTTGTGTTGTCCCACCATATAGCTGCCGGTCCCTCCAGATAGTGAGTGACAAAAGGAACCTTATCTGCCTCATCACAGCGGGTTATTTCCAATTTCTTTTCCATGGTCCTCAGCCAGTCAGCAGCTTCCATCGGATCCACAGCCTGGCCAAAACTGGGTGGCTTTGTCCGCTGAAAATCAGACAACTTAGAGTGTGTCCCATTGTGGTTGTTCTGACCCACCATAGCCTGCATACTTTTCAGAAATTCCATGAGATCTTGGTTTCTTTTCTCTTCAAACTTCCTCATAATCTGATCAGTGGTAGGTGACTGTGGTGGTGGAGGTGGCAAATCTTCTGGTGGCTGTCCTGCCTGTCTGGCGGATCGACGAACGGGAGTTCCATCGCCGCATTGAGTACTACACCTCTTCATCCTAAATTTTGTTCCCATTGCAAAATACCGAATCGATGAGCAACATCCATAAGGGATAGCAAGGTAGTATGACACCAAAAAAAGAAGCCAAATAAAAAGAGCGAAATAAAGCGAAGAACATAATTATACAAGGCAACCCAACATCATACATGACAAGCTAGTAGGGGGAATGATCATGACCAGACTGCTCATATGGAAGTTGACATATACAGGGATGCTATGATGCATGCACTGAAACTCAAGTCTCCGCTCTAGTGACGCCGGTTGCACGAACACTGGTACACTAAAGACTCCTCGTCGTCTGATCATGTCTCGGAATCTGAGCTGATGATGTGCACCTCGGCCTCCGGATCAAAGGAAACACGACGACGCTGACGGGAAGGTTCTCCCTCTGAAGGGGAAGAAGCACGACGCCGCCGCATCGGAGCAGCTGGAGTAGCTAGGAGTGAGGCCCACTTTGACGGGGTCTCACGTCGGCTATAGACGAAAAGCCTGGCGGTCCGAACGAACTAGAAGGAGTGTCGGAAGGTGGAATGGGTGGAGTATACACGGGTGAAAACAGAGGTGGAGGAGGAGACTGTGCTGCCGCAACAGCCGCAAGTGCCTCGCGAGCAGAAGTCAGTTCCTCGGCTAAAGAAGTGATCATACGGTAACTGGCGTTCAGATAACAAGATAAAACACCAGTAGCACGATCACTCACCGGATCAACGGGTGCGAAAAGGACTCGCCCTGTCGTAGGCGACAGGGTGGGATAGTGAAAGAAACCTGGATGAGTCTGCATCTCGACCTCGTGGAAGCGCAAGTCAGTAAGAGCCTCCATCGCAGCAAACTGGATCGCCAACTCTGGAGTAGAAGCAGTTCCGCCTTTGGAAGAATGGGAGTAGCTGCCGATATCTAAACTCGTAGTGAGAAAGGCTTCCGCGTGATACTCGAACACGGACCCAGCGAGCTTCTCTCGGAACACCTAGTACACTGGGTCTTCGCCGTTAGGATACAGCCAAAGCCAGACGCTACGAAGCAGTACTGGAAAAGTGAACGGTGCCGGCTCATGATTGTAGTGGTACGAAACTGGTGCCATCTACACTCATCAAACCAGCGGTTAGCACAATAAAAACTATATGCATGCCATGCAATGCGGCAATTAAATGCAACAAGCAAGACACACCAAGACTCTAAACTACTCGCGGCTCTAGCGCAGGGTTAACTAGGGTGTCCAACAGTCAGCGCGGTTCTGATACCAAGTGTTGTAGCACCCCGGCTCGGAGAACTGGTTTACCAGTGTATCCAACCCAGAGATCATGTCTTCTGGAAACACACAACAAACTTGGAACTGAACTGAACTAAACTTTACGGAAATATCTCGAGGACAAGCTCATAATTTACATGATAGCGAGGCCAGAAGCACTGCACGTGCTAGGATAATATCTACATTATTTATGGAACATAGCAGGGCCTCGATACTACTGGGTGATTCTACAGCGTAGCGGAACATAGCGCGGGAAACTCCATCCACAGGGACACTGCTGTGGACACGGCCTAGTTAGCGTAGCAGGAACCTTCGGGACCACTATCCTCGGCTTCTCCTGCATCTGGCATGATACACCAGGTGAGTACTTGGAATGTACTCGCATGCTCATGGCAACCAAAACAATGCAGCAAACAATAGCATGGCAAATAACCAGTTAAGAGATTAGGTTGCTCACTTACTGGTACCCAGTACCAACTTACTCTCATCTGGGTTGTCCCACAACCCTCGGAATGCTCACAATCCACAGAGCACTTCCGAACATAGGACAAGTTCTTCCATCATTATTATCATTACGGTTGACAATCCTAGAGAGGCCTAAATGGACTGTCCAATACCGTGGACTCGGCTATTCGAATAGATTCTTACACTCTGCAGAGGTTGCGCACTTTACCCACACCATGGAGTACCTGGCCTCGTGATCCCATTCGGGTGGACCGGGGGTGCTCCAACGAAACCTGCCTGACCCGTGACCCCTCTATCATACCACCGACAATTATACCCTCCCAGGGTCATGTCCTGGGTGGCCCCTGTGTCACCCCGTGTCACCTGCCACTGTCGTGGCCACTAACTGTCCCAAACGGGGATGCCGGCAAAATAACTCAACTGGGATCACAGGATTATCGTCGTCTACCTGATCAGGGCAGCACGCACGCATAACCCTCCCTAGTTTGGTGGTACCGATAAAAGAGCACAAAGCCAGACCAAGTCAAGGCCGTCCCATACCGGCAAATGTGGCTGCACGGAAAAGTCCGGGTAGGTGGCTCTTGATCAACCAACTAAGTTTAGTGTTGTCAAGAATTTAACCAGTATGGGTATTTAATTGCAAGTAAATTAACATGGCAGTAGCTATGCATTTTAAATAAATTACTATGGATTATCACATATTAAAAGTAATGCATGAAATTCAATTAAATGACCAACACTATTGAAATTCTTTATGCAATGGATGACATGGCTTGGCTTGCTCTGTTGGGTTGTCCACAAACTCCTGGGCTTCAAATCCAAAAGTATTTCCCTCTGAAAATATTTTCAAAATGCAATTGAAAATGTCACATCCTACTGTTTTGTGCACCAGAAATTCTGTGAGCATGGGAAAAATACCAAAATTTTCCAGCAAATAGAGGAGCTCAAGACAAACTCAGAGCAAAAAGAATCAATTGATTTGGACTTATGGTTTAAAAGTTATTGATGGTCAAAGTTCTGGTCAAAATCTGGATTATTAAACAGAAAAATCAGAAAATCTCTCAGGGGGCCACGTCGAAGGCGTAATCCGCCCGGGCGTCTCCACTTACCCCTTCGACGTGTGGCTGACGAGCGGGCCCCGCGGTCAGGTTTAAAAGGGAGAGGGGAGGGAACAGAAGACCGCGGTGCTCCGGCGACGGTCGCCGGCGATGCAGTCGACGGCGAGGTCGGGAAAGAGCAGGGATGGAACGAGCACTCCGAGATGAACACGCACGTACCCGTGGATTCGCGAGAGACGGCCGGACGACGTCGTCCCCTTCCTCTCCAGCGGCTTCAGCGCTCGGGTGACGTCGGAGACGGCGGTTTCGGCAGCGATTCGCTCGGGCAAGAGGTCGGGCGTGACCAGGAGGATGAGCTGAGCTCGATGGTGAAGTCGGTGGAGGTTGGGAAAGAGTGAATCGGCGGGGAGACAGAACTCGGGTGGCGGCGGATCTCCAACGAGGTTTGAGGCCAGAGGGCCTCTCGGCCGTGGCTTGCTACTCGGGAGGACGATTGGGAGCAGGAGGAGTGGGGTGAGGAGCTCTGGAGAGGCTGGGGAGGTCTTTTATAGGCCGGAGGCGAGCTCGGGCGAGCTCTCAGGAAACGGCGGGAACCGGGACACGTCGCCGGCGCCAGGATGCCTTGCTGGCTGGCCGGGCATGGGCGACGAGACAGGAGAGGGCAGGGAGGAGTAAATGCAGCGGTGGAAGCTAGTAGAGGAAGAAGACGCGCCGCGGGTCACAGTGCAGCCACGGGCGGCACAGTGCCCGGGTGCCGTGGCGGCCGTCGAGGGCGATTCCGGCGAGGAGAAGGATTGGGAGTGAGTTACGTGGACGGCATAGGCGAAGTCGGCACCCCAGGACATCAAATGGCAGCAGGAGGTCTCTGGAACGACCTCGGCCATCGCCGGCGAGGTGCAGAGCACGCATACTGGCATGCCAGTATCGTGCTCACCACGGGAAGTGATGTCTCGAGGCCGTCCAAGTCCAGCGCATCATGTCCAGTGCCTTCTCCTTTGAGCACCTAGCCTCTCTGTGCCTCTGGTTTGGCTAGGTTCACTCTGCTGTGAACTGTAGCTTCAGCTACAGTTTCTGACAGCAAAATTGAGAGGGATCTAGAGAAGAACTGAGCTAGAGATGGAGCCAAAGGAGATGTCTGGGATGATCTACTTTGGAAGGACTATGAGCTGGCCAAGTTTGAGAAGATTTGATCAGGATTTGGATACAGTTCATGTACAAGTGCTGTACTGAACCAGAAACCTAAATGAGCTTGTAGCACTCATCTGGGTGATCTGCTGGAGCTGAATTTTGGTGTGGCAGGGTTATATGGTGAGGAGAAAATGTCATAAAAATTTCAGCTCAATTGGATACCTCTAGCTGGTACTTCCTTCACAGAGGTTCCAATTGAACAGAAACTTAGCAGAATATTTCTGGTGAAAATTTGTACTGGACAAGATGATATTCTTGGATATTGTGGAAAGATAGGTTCCCTAATAGCTCAGGGAATTTTCTGGGAATTTTCTGAGTTGGGAAAATATGAGCTCCTTCACAAATGACCCGTACTGTCCAGAGAGCAAATGGAGTTTTCTGGACAAAGTTTTGTACTGGGCCATGAGATGTTTTTGGAGATTGTGGGAGTAGATGATGACAAGAAAGTCTGGGATTAATTTGGGATTTTTCTGATCACCAGAACTATAGGTTGCTTTGTAACCCATAGTGATGACAGATTTTCCCAAAGGAAGAAAATGAATATTTGGGAAAGATAAAGAATTGGAAATTGATTCAGAGGGTGAGTGACATGGTTATGGCAAGATGCTGAGGGCTTTGGATCACTCAGAGGAATTCATAAGTCCAAAGTCAACTGAAAAGATTCAACATCCAACCAAATTGCAAATAAAACTGGAAAGATTTCGAAAAGAAAAACTTGCCAAAAACCAGGGTGTCACAACCCTCCTCGAGGATCTCAAGGAGACGTTCGCAAACCTGCGCCAGTACCAGATCAAGCTCAACCCAGAGAAATGCGTCTTCGGCGTGCTTGGCCTCTCTCAGCCGGTTCGTCAGCCAGCTGGGGGAGAGGGCCCTGGCCCTATATCAGCTGATGAAGAAGACGACGCCGTTCGAGTGGTCCGACCAGGCGGACGAGGCTTTTCGCGACCTCAAGCGCATGCTCTCCACCACCCCCGTCTTGGCCGCGCCGGCTGAGAAGGAGCCGCTCCTGATGTACATCGCGGCAACCACCCGCGTGGTCAGCGTAGTGCTGGTGGTGGAGCGCCCCGAGGAAGGCAAGGCACAGCCGGTCCAGCGCCCTGTGTACTACCTAAGCGAGGTCCTCTCCACCTCCAAGCAGAACTACCCGCACTACCAGAAGATGTGCTATGGCGTGTACTTGGCCGCCAAGAAGCTGAGGCAGTACTTCCAAGAGCACGCCATCACCGTGGTGAGCACGGCCCCCATCGGCAAGATCATGGGCTGCCGGGATGCCTCTGGCCAGATCACCAAATGGGCCATCGAGCTAGCCGGCCACACCATCCTCTACGAGCCTCGCACCGCCATCAAATCGCAGGAGTTGGCCGACTTCCTCGTCGATTGGGCGGAGACCCAGTACTTGCCACCGGCTCCCGACGCAACACACTGGTGCATGCACTTCGACGGCTCGAGGATGGCATCCGGCTTGGGAGCCAGCATCATGCTCTCCTCCCCCAAGGGCGACCGGCTGCACTACGCGTTGCAAATCCACTTCGCCGCCTCCAACAACGTCGCCGAGTACGAAGCTATCGTCCACGGCCTTCGGCTGGCCAAAGAAATCGGCATCCGGCGCATCCTCTGCTTCGGCGACTCCGATCTGGTGGTCCAGCAAGTCTCCGGCGAGTGGGATGCCAGGGACTCCAACATGGCCAGCTATCGCAACCTGGTCCAACAGATTACCGGCAACTTCGATGGCTGCGAGTTCCTCCACGTCCCCCGCAATGCGAACGAGGCGGCCGATACTGTAGCCAAGCTTGGTTCCAGCCAGCAAGCAATCCCAACCGGCGTCTCCCTCGAGCACCTGCGCAAGCCGTCCATCAAGCTATCTCCAGATTCGGAGTCCATCTTCGTCCCGGCCGACCCAACAGCCCTTCGCCCGACCCCGGGGGCTGCCGGCTCCGGCTCGGGGGCTGCTGACTCCAGCTCGCCGCCTCCCGACCCGACCGAACCCGCGCAAGTGGCTGTCCTCACGGTGTTGGAGGCGCCTTCTTGGGCCCAACCAATCCTCGCGTTCCTGGCGAATGGCGTGCTCCCGGCGAACGAGGTCGAGGCTCGGCAGGTGCAACGCCGGGCTTCCGCCTACAGCATCATCAACCACGAGCTCGTCAAGCGCAGCACAACAGGCGTTTTCCAGCGATGCGTCGAGACGGCCAGGGGCTTCGAGATCTTGCTCGATATCCACCAGGGCGAGTGCGGGCACCACGCCGCCTCCCGATCCCTGGTGGCCAAAGCATTCCGCCACGGCTTCTACTGGCCGACTGCGCTGAAGGACGCCGAGGAGCTGGTTCTCAAGTGCAAGGGCTGCCAGCGCTTCAAGGCCCAGAGCCACCAACCGGCTTCGGCGCTCCAAACCATCCCCATTGCGTGGCCCTTTGCCATCTGGGGCCTCGACATGGTGGGACCCTTCAAGACCGCTCGGGGCGGCATGACACACCTTCTGGTGGCCGTCGACAAATTCACCAGGTAGGTCGAGGTGAGACCGATCAAGAGATTCGACGGCCCCACGGCCGTCAAGTTGATCACCGACATCGCTGTCCGCTACAGCGTCCCCAACAGCATCATCACCGAAAACGGCACCAACTTCGCCAAAGGCACGCTAGCGCGCTACTGCTCCGTATCCGGCATCCGGCTTGACCTGGCCTCCGTCGCACACCCTCAGTCCAACGGCCAGGCGGAGCGGGCGAACGGCCTCATCTTGGCCGGCATAAAACCGTGACTCGTCGAGCCCCTCGTGCGATCACCCGGCAGCTGGATCGACGAGCTGCCGGCCGTCCTATGGAGTCTTCGGACCGCCCCCAACCGCTCAACCGGCTTCACTCCATTCTTCCTTGTCTACGGGGCCGTGGCGATCATCCCCACAGATATCAAGTTCGACTCACCTCGCGTCACCCTGTACACGGAAGTGGAAGCCGCAGCAGCACACGAAGACGGCGTCGACCTGCTCGAGGAGGCGCGCCTGCTGGACCTCAGCCGGTCAGCCATCTACCAGCAGAGCCTACGCCACTACCACAGCAAGAAGATCAAGCCCCTCGCTTTCCGTGAGGGCGACCTCGTGCTCCGGCTGATCCAGCGAACAGCCGGCCAACACAAGCTGTCCTCCCCATGGGAGGGTCCCTTCATCATCAGCAAGGCCTTGCGCAACAACGCATACTACCTCATCGTCCCACCGGGTCGGCACGGCCGGCTCGGGGGCTCAGGGGTTCGCCGGCTAGCCCGCGCCGCGTTCTCCTCAACCCAATTAGTAACGTGCGCACCGCCGAAGCCCTCTCTGCCATAAGCCACAGACCGGCTCCCGGCTGTTCAAGGCTGGCAAGAGCCAAAGGCTGCAAGCATCCGCACGCGAAAAGCAGCTAAGTACGAACAACCGGCTCGGCTAACCCGGCTCTTCTCACTTCACGCTCCGCCGCACAGACCGGCTGCGCTCCAGCCGGCTTCGCCGACTGCAGCCAGCCGGCCCAGTGGGTGTTTCACTTGCGCTCAAATCCTAAGGCCCAAGTACTAGGCGCTCTCTTCGGAGTTCGGCTCCCTGTCTAGCTACAGACCGGCTCCTGGCTGGCCGGCTGGCGGGGAGAGGGACGAAGGCGGTAGCAAAACTGCCACACGGCAGGTGCAAGCACAAAAGAAACAAACATGCATTCATATATACAGCAAGGCCCGCGGCCGATAAGTTCATTACATTAAACTTACACCCCCCCAGTGGGTGGATCTGTCGGCTAACAAAAGTTCCGAGTTCAAAAGAAACAAGAAAAAATAAAAAACCCTAGGCTGCGGCTTCGTCGGCGTCGCTCGGCGCCGGGTTCTCCGTGGTGGCGGTATCGTCCAGCTCGCCAGCGTCGTCGTCTGCGTCAGCGATCATCTCGGCCGAGCTGCCCTCCAGGTCCTCGAGCTCCAGGCCGAAGACGTCGGCGGGAAGCAGCGCGCCGTCTGGCGCCCGCTCCGACACGAAGTCCCCATACGGGGCGAACGACGCGATGTCGCTGGCCCGCACGGCGATCGCCGTCGCCCGTTCCGCCAAGTCTGCCTCTGCCCCAGCCCTCCGGGCACGCAGCTGGTCCAGGCGAATGGTCAGGTACCACGACAGCACGACCCCGAGCGCCATATCCGTGCCGGCTCGAGCTGCGGAAGCCCTCCACGCGTTGAGTCGCGCCGCGCCGGCCTCTAGCCAGCGCGCCAGCCGGCTCACGCTGCTCGGCGCCACCGCACCCGGCCAGAGGGCGGCCACCATCGACAAACCGGCTTCGAATAGCCGGTTCATCTGGCGCTCCACCGCCTCCAGGCGAGCCTTGGCGGCCACGGTGATCTCCGCCACCGACCAGGCGGCGTACTCCTCGACGGCCACCCCCGCCGCCAGCTGCTCCTGCCGGTGGGCGTTCACCGCCGCCTCGGCCGACCCTTGGGTCTCAGGGAAGAACCCTGGAAGAGAAGGGGAAGAAGACTGACCAAGACACCAGAAGACGGGAAAAGGAAAAAAGCAAAAGACGCGAGCAGAAACGCTTACGCGTGAGAAGCTCGTCGATGTAGAGCGCCTCTTGCAACGCCTCCCGCTCCCTCGCCGCCAGCGCGTTGGCGCTGCGGTCGCGGTCCGCCTGGAGCTCGCTGACCTCCTCGGCGGCCTTCTTCGCCGCCTCCTCCTGCTGCGCCGCCGCTTGACGGCGCTCCTCGGCAAGCCGGTCCAGCTCGGCCTTATGGGCGGCAGCAGCCTCGTCCCTCTCCCGGACTGCCCGAGCCGCCTCCTCCTGCAGCCGTCCGCGCTCCGCGGCCGCCTGGTCACAGAGTTGGCCGGCCTCCGCCAGTTGGCGTCGGAGCGCCTCCATCTCCGCCGGGTCAACTGCAGCGGCTGCGCATCCGGGCCCGGATTCCGGTCAGAAACCGGGCGAGAAAGCAAAACAAGAAGCCAAGAAGATCCGACCCGGCTGCTGCGCAAACCGGCCCGGATCTCGGGGGCTACACTCAGTGGGAGCGCTGGCGCGCCCCCACTGGAAAAACGCAAGTGAGAAGTTCGAAAAAATACCTCTGGCCTGGCGAAGCTCCCCCTCCTTGGACGCCAGCTGGTCCCTGGCCGCGCGGTACCGGCCTAGGAGGCGGTTGTACGCCGCCACCCGCTGGTCGTAGATGGAATGCGAAGAAGAAAGTCAGCACGGACGCCTGAGAAGGCCCGACCTGCCTGCTACGCAGCCGGCCCGTTCCTCGGGGGCTACACCCAGTGGGTGCGCTGACGCGCCCCCACTGGAAAGCGACCAAGCCGGTCAAAAAGGGCAAAAAGAAAACAAAAAACAAGAAGGCACGAAAAGTAAAAGAACTCACCGCGAAGGTCTGCTCCAACTGTCGCAGCCGGCCGCTCTCCGCCTGGGCGAAGCTCTGCCACTGGCTGTGGTGGTTGGCAATCTGCAGCCGCAGAGAGTCCACCGCCGCGTCCAGCTCGCTCCGGGGGGCGCTGTTCGTCGCCTCGCTGGAGCTCGCCGCCCAGGTCCGCTGCGGCTGAACGGCAGACCCGGCGCTGGTTCCGCTGCCGGCCGGCCTCGGTTCGAGGCTAAGCCCCGCGGCCCGCGGCTCCGCCGTCACCAGGGCACGCGAGCTCCCCGGCGCGGTCTCTGTTTTTGGCGGCGGCGCTCCTCCTCCGCTCGGCGCAGCTTCCAGCTCGCGGTCCACTCCTCCTCCGCTCGGCACAGCTTCCGGCTCGCGGTCCCCTCCGCCTCTCCCTCCGCCTCCGCCTCCGTCGACCGGATCTATAGCCGGCGGCACCTCCTGGTCGGCCGTCGGGTTGGCCTCCAGCTCGCGGTCGCCGGATTCACCGCGACCGGCGGCTTCCTCGGCGGCCGCACGGGCATCTGCCTCCGCCCTGCGGGACGGATCATGCACCGTCTTGGAGCGATGCTCCGCAACCGGCGACGGCGGCGGCGACGGCGCCGTCCACTCCGGCCACGCGGCCCCCTCCGAGGCCCGCGGCCGCCTCGCCACGACTTCGGCCATTGCGACGCTCCACGCCTTGGCCGACGCCTCGGCCATCTCCATCTCGGCCTCGGCTCGGGCCCTCCAGGCATCCCGCTGGGTGGCCTCCAAGGCGGAGCTGGCTTGGAGGGCCGCGAGCACCTCTTCGGGGGTCTCCCCTGCCTCGCTCTCCCCCGTGTTGCTTCGAACCCATCGCCGGTCGGCCTCCTCCGCGGCCGCCGCTGCCGTGGCAGCCTCCGCCAGCTCGAGCGCGCTCCTGGACGCCGCGCGAGAGAGATGAAGAAGAAGAAAGGAAAAGAAAGAACGGCAACAGAAGCAAGCAAAGCAGCAACTCCAACTACAAAAAAGAAACTTACCCTATGGCCACGGGAACCGCTCGCGTCGGGCCCGCCGGCGGCGCCATCCGGCGCGCCTTCTTAGCAGACCTCTTCAGGGTGCCCGTCTGCGCCGCAGCCGGGCGCTTCGCAGCCGGCCGCGCCTCGACCGGCTGCTTCCCGTGCGGCCGGCTCGAGCCAGTCGGCTCCCCGGACGCCCTCCTCTGTCGCCCCCAGGGGGCGGCCCCGTCGCCCGCCTCCGCGCCCTGAGAAGCTGCATGGCCTGTCCTGTCCTCGTCATCTTCATCGTCATCTGGCCACTCGCGCAAAACATCCGGGATCAGAGACTTACCGGCTTGAGCGGAGCCGCCGGCTTCCGCGCTCGCGGGGTGCTCCTCGCCGCCTTCGGCTCCCGCGTTGTCGGCTTCCTCGTCTTCCGGATCCGACTCGTCTCGGTCCGGCTGCAGAACCATGGGACTCGGGCCGTCATTTACCAGCTGACTCAGGAAGCGCTGCAGCCGGCCCAGGGTGTCAGGGTGCATGAGAAGGGCGGACGTAGCAAAGAACAGAGACCAGACACTCACCGCTGGCGCCAGGTCGTCCCGGCTGTATCGCTCCTTGTCGAACTGCCACTCCTTCACCTTGAGCCCGGCAGCGGAGACGTCATTGACGCGCACGGCGATCTCCTCTGCCGTCAGCTCCTTCGTCGACAGCCGGCAGGGGTCGCGCCGGCTGCTCATATCGCAGATCCGGTGCGGCCGCATCTGCAGCGGCAGCACCCGGCGACTGATGACGGCGGCGATGAGGTCCACGGCGGTGAGCCCCTCGCGGTCCGTCATCTCCTTGATCCGGTGGTAGATCCCCAGGATCTCCGCGGACGGGCTCTTCGGGTTGTGCCCTTAGTTCATCTTCTCGGCCGGGGGCACATTCGTGAAGGGAGGGAGGTTGATGCGGTCGTTGGTCGGGTCCGCGTTCTTCACATAGAAGAACGATTTCTGCCACTTCTTGGCGGACTCCTCGAGCGGCAGCTTCGGGAAGGGACCCGCCATCCGGGTAACCGTCACGGCTGCCCCACACTCGGACATGACACCGGCTGCAGCTCCTTGCTGCTTGAGGTAGAACATCTGGGACCACAGCTCCACATCTGGGAGGATGCCGATGTAGCCCATGCACAGCGTCGCGAAGCCGGCGAGCTGCAAGATGGCGTTCGGCCCCAGATGGTGCGGCTGGTGGCCGAAGAAGGTGAGGAAGCGCATGAAGAAGACGCTCGCCGGAAGCCCGAGCCCGCGGAGGAAATGGGTGTAGAACACCACCACCTCGCCACTCCGCGGTTCCGGCGCCGTCTCCTCGCCGGGCGCGCGCGCCTCCACCTCCGCCGGCGGCGGCAGCCGCCTCGTACGGCGAAGATACTCGATATCGTCATCGGTGACCACCGACCCCTCCCACGAGCCCTTCGGCGGCGCCATAGGCGAGAGCGGGAGAAGCACGGACGAGGCAGAAAGAAGGCTGCGATGGAGCGAGGAAGCAACGACCGCGCGAGTCGCAGCGCAGTACGATGGCGAGCCTGGCGGGCGACGATGCGTGGCCGACGGCGTGCGGCGACGGTGTGCGCGAGAAGAAAGATGGGGAGGCAGAGGCGAAGCAACGAGCGGGGGCAGAGGAGCGAATGCCTCGGCCTCTCCCCCTCCCTTCCCATTTAAAGACCCACGGTCAAACGTGGGGGAGTGGGGTCGTTTGCGCCCACGATCCCCACTCTCCCACGATACACGGACGCGTTAAAGCCACGCCTTAACTGCCCCGAGAACTCCAACAGGCACTGGCGGCCGTAGTAAATCCCGCGCGCGGGCCGAGGCCGCGGCCCGGTGGGACCCAACCCACTGCGACGTCTCGTCGCGCACGTGGCCTGGCAGGCCTCTTCAGCCGCTGGGCTGCACGTGGCAAGAATTCGTCTGGCGACCGGCGCGCTGCCCCGTACCGGCGGGACCATCCGGCCGAGCCGCTCAGGCTCCGGTGAAACCAAGTACCTCAACCCGGCTCCCGGAAGCCGGCAGATGGCAGCCTCAAGCCGGCACTACCTCGTCACGTTACCGCACACCTTCGGGGGGGGGGGGGATAAGCTGCAAAGCCTCTCCCGCTTGGAGCCGGCGAGCCTTCACAGCTTCGGGGACTACTGTCGGGGGGATGACCCCCGAGTAGGCAAGCGAACCTGGAGCCCCTTTTCAAAAACATCGGGGCAGCCTGTGCCCCTCCCCTCCGGCTGACCAACCAGCCGGCTTCCCAGCGTTAGCCGGCTAGGCCCGGCCCAGGGCCGGGTCCGGCTGTCCGCTAGCCGGCTGGCAATGGGTCGGCGGCCGTCCCATCGCGTCCGACGACAAGACAGTTCCCCACGAGGGGAGAACATGGCTACAGTGTCATCCATCTCGGGAGGGCGCGCCAGCAAAGCTGCCAACCCTGTTGACCGCGACGGCCGGTGTCAGCACCAGCGCGCCGGTGCAGCCCCCCGCGGCGCCGCCTACTCCTGCACGCCTCGGCAGAAGCGCGCACGCGCCGACCACTCCTGCACACCTCTGCAGAAGCGTGCATGCACCGTCCACTCCGTGACGCTCCAAGCGACGGGCCACACTGTCGCGCCGCCCTCGGGCGCCGCAGCCGGCGGGCCCACTGCCGGCTCCAGACGCCGACGCTCGGGTCCCGGCGTGTGCAGTTTACCGATGTAACCCTGGGGGGTTGGGCTATAAGACCCCCAGGAGGCCTCCATGCAGGGGGGTTGGCTACTTGGTTCACTCCTTCTTCCCCGACACATACACACACACAGGAGAGGCTGAACGGAGACCTAGCTCCTTCTGCCTCCTCCACTCAAACAGCTCCAGGAGCACCATTGTAACCATTGTGGCCTCTGAGCCTATCAACCCACTCGACAGGACTAGGGGCGTTACCTCTCCGGAGGGCCCCGAACCTGGGTACGCCTTGTGTCTCTCGCATGCGCGTGCCAACCTCGCTTCCGGAACCCACCGGCGTCCTCACGCAGCCCCCCACTTTTAGCCATCTCATGGCATCTGCCGTGATTTCACCACGAGAAGGGGGGTGATTAGACTACTTGACAAAATAAAAACTTATCCTTTTCCCAATTTTAGTTGTAGGCAAGTTTTAGCAATTCTACCAAGTCAAGCAGCACCCTACACATGCAAGTCTAAGAGTTGAGCAGCAGAAAGTAAAGACTTTGCATATGAATGTAAGGGAGAGGACCGGAGAAATCAAACGCAATGAAGACACGGTGTTTTTTGCGTGGTTCCGATAGGTGGTGCTGTCATACATCTATGTTGATGGAGACTTCAACCCACGGAGGGTAACAGTTGCGTGAGTCCATGGAGGGCTCCACCCACAAAGGGTCCACGAAGAAGCAACCTTGTCTATTCCATCATGGCTTACGCCCACGAAGGACTAGCCTCATTCGGGTAGATCTTCATGAAGTAGGCGATCTCCTAGCCCTAATAAACTCGTTGGTTCAACTCCACATGATCTTGGAGGCTCCCAAGTGACATCTAACCAATCTAGGAGACACCACTCTCCAAAAGGTAATAGACGGTGTTGTTGATGATGAACTCTTTGCTCTTGTGCTTCAAAAGATAGTCTCCTCAACACTCAATCACTCTCTCATAGATTTGGCTTGGGTAGGAGAGGATTGAAGTGGAAAGCAACTTGGGGAGGCTAGAAATCAAGGTTCAAATTGTTGGATTGGAATGCCTGGATATCAACACAAGTGTAGGTGGTTGTCTCTCAGAAAATGGATATGGGAAGTGTAGTTTCGTCGTAGTTGCTCTCTCTGAGAGTAGGTGGTGGTGGAGGGGTATAAATATCCTTCACCAAAAATCCAACCGTTACAAACTTTTAGCACAACTCGGTGACACCGAGAAGAATTCTCGGTGAGACCGAACAGTGTAAAAGATTCAAGCGTTAGGCTTTTTGGTGGGACCGGATGAATCCACTCGGTTGGACCGATTAGCGTTGACCTAAGCAGAACCTCGTCTCAGTAATTCCAATTGGTTCATCTCGCTAATTCCGAAACGACTTCGATGGGTTACAGAAACTTGGTCATTGCACTTCGGTGGGACCGAATGCCATCTCGGTTGTACCGAGTTTCTAGGGTTTGGTTGTATGGCTCTGTCTTGGTTGACTCGGTGGGTCCGGATGTGGATATTTTGGTGGGACCAATTTTGACTTAGGGTTTTGGACAGATGCAGATGTGAGAATGTGGTTGAGAGTTTTGGAGCAATATCTTCAAGCACTTGAGCAAATGACTCATGATCAGAACCTCATCCCCTTTTAACAGTATTGGCTTTCCTATGGACTCAATGTGATCTTTGATCACTTAACAAAAAATGAAGAGGCTTGAAGCTTTAGCCAATGTGCTTCCTTAGCATTTTGAGGGGTCCACATCCACATGTCCTAGCCATGCCAACATTGAACATTTCTGAAATTTATCTTTGAATAGGCATTAGTTCAATGACATATATGTTGTTATTAATTACCAAAACCACCCGGGATTAGTTGCATTTTCAGCATTCCATGGGTTTGGCTCCAGTCGGTTGTCCTTAGGATCTCGGATGCGATATGCACCTTCAGCCAATACCTGGTCAATTATGAACGGTCTTTCCCATTTGACTGATAGTTTATGCTTCTGCTTCTTGGGATGCTGTCGTAGTACCAGGTCGCCAACGTTGAATGCCTTGGCCCGGACCTCCTAGATTTGATAACGCCTTGCGTGCTGCTGGTAGAAAGTAGAACGTGCCCAAGCTACATCATGTTCCTCCTCAAGGGCGTCTAGGTTATTTTGCCTGTGGTGCTCTGCCTCCCACTCCTCGTACATGAGTACTCGAGGTGCGTCGTGAATGAGATCGCTTGGGATATTGGCCTCGGCATCGTAGACCATAAAGAAAGGTGTGTAGCATGTGGATCGATTAGGCATGGTGCGTAGACCCCAGAGGACGGAATCGAGTTCCTCTACCCACTTACAGTTAGCCTCTGTTAAAGAGCAAACCAGCCGCCGCTTAATGCCGCTTAATATCAGGATGTTGGCTCATTCAACCTACCCATTGGACTAGGGGTGATATACCGACGCATAATCGAGCTTAATGCCCATTTTTGCACACCATGCCTTAACTCCTTTGGCAGTGAAATTGGACCCATTGTCCGTAATGATACTATGGGGCACACCATAATGGTGAACTACGCCGGATATGAAATCGAGTACTGGCTCCACTTTAGCCGAGGTCACTGGTTTTGCCTCGATCCATTTTGTGAATTTATATACCATAACGAGCAGATATTTCTTTTTCCCGGTACCCCCTCTAAGTGGGCCGACCATGTCGAGCCCCCAGACCGTGAACGGCCATGTGATCGGGATGGTCCAAAGAACTGTAGCGGGCATGTGGCTTTGATTCACAAAAACCTGACACCCGGCGCATTTTTGGCCTAGTGTCTTAGCGTCTGCTCTAGCGGTTTGCCAGTAAAATTTGACTAGGAAAGCCTGGCTTACCAAGGTCCAAGATGTGGCGTGGTGGCCACCCACGCCGGAGTGAATCTCTGTAAGGAGCTGCTTGCCTTCCTCCTCGGATATGCATCGTTGGAGTACTCCCGTGATGCTTTTCTTATACAATTCGCCTTCATGGACCTGATAAGCTTTGGACCATCTAATGATCTGACGTGCATCAGTTTGGTGATGAGTCCAATTTACATGACGTTTTTCCTATATATTTTGTGCCTACACGATGGGCATTGTGGAATTTTACCGCGTTCGCGCATTTCTTTTTGTTGATAATCCCTCAGGTAACGTATTTTGGAGCAATATTCATTTAATGGAGAAAATCCTCAAAAATGGCAGTGGAATCACACATTAAAGGTGATAAACACTTTCCATAAAAAATCAAGCAAGAAGGCCAAAGAAACAACCGTCGTCGCGCTTTCAGAGCGAACGACGGCGTTCCATGCGACCGCGCGCGCTCGCATGAGCGGTCGTTTCGCGCGCCGCCGCCTCTGGGGGTCGGCTATTTTCACCCCATGAAAGCGGATCATGAAGGGGATGAACAGAGACTCCAGAAACTCATCCAGAAGGCAGAACCCTAGCCGTCGAAGCCCATCCGGAGGGAGGATCGACCGGGAGAAGAAGGGGATTCCTCTCACCGCACGAGGAACGGCATCATCATCAATATCTACATCATCACCACCTTCATCATTATCATCATCCGCATCCTTATCATCTGCAACATCAAGAACCATAGTGGATCATTCGGTGTATCGGTTGAATCATTTGCCCATGTATTCCATTACCATTACCATGATGATTGTTGTTCTTATGTGTGAGTAGACCCCTAGTTCTCGGGGATATGGATGAACCTTGGTATGTGTCGGATCAGAAATGTTTATTATGGATATGAGATCCTCTGTTGAATGCTTAGTTTAATAACTTCGTGAATGTTGTGAAGGGGCCCCACTCAGCATTTGTGCCTATATTGGCCACGAATTATATCACTATCTTTGCATAGGTTTAGGATGTGGAGGTAATTCGAGGTGACAGTAAAAGCCTACTACTCCTAACCTTTACAATTGACCGGGGATTTACGGAGAACCCTTAGTGAGGCCGCGTCCATGGGAAAACCCTTAATTATCATGAGTTGTAACCCACAGGGGGAGACTATGATAGTGGCGTGCATGGCATGAAGTCAACCACGAGTAGAACGTGTTCTGTACCCGGCTCCGCCCAGCATAAATGTCAACAGTGGCTCAAGTATCCTTTCCATGCTATGTTTATGCATAGTAGTATTAGAAACATACCAATGGGGATTCCGGACTCCCTGAGAATGCCTTTTTAATTCTATTGTTTCAATGTTATTTACCATCCTTGTCTTTCATTTACTTTTATGTTATTTAGTTACAAGTCACCATTTCACTCAATCCTTATTTAAATCTGCCCTCACTCTGCTTCAAGTCTACAATTATCTGCAGGCACAAAGTTACATAATTCTCTACAAGGGGCAAAAGCCTGATTTCTGTGCTCCCTGTGGGATCGATAATCTTACTTCAGAAAGGCTACAACTAAACCTTGTGCACTTGCAGGCTATCAAGCTTTTTCTGGCGCCGTTGCCGGGGAGCTGAGCGCTTTTGGGCCTTGCCTTGAGTTTCCAAATTATTTTTTGATCTAACGGTTTTTGCAGACAAAGAGCAGCCATGGTCCTTCAAGAACAAGTTTATCAGGTAGGTGCTGAGTTAGTAGCAGGACCGGCTCGAGGAGAGAACTTTATAACAACTGGTCCTGACCTACCTGGTAAAGTATATGAGATAAACCCTTAGTTAATTAATATGATAAAAGAAAATATATTCTGAGGTGATGCAACTGAATGTCCTTATGAGCAAATTGACAATTTTAATCTTGCATGCGAAACTCTTCAGTTGCAGGAGTTAACCAATGACGAGATCAAAGCAAAAGTATTTCCCTATTCGCTCCAGGGAGCAGCTACAAGATGGCTAAGATGCCAAGATATAAATACACTGAGAAGCTGGCCAAAATTATTGGCTGCATTATCCTCTTATTATTTTCCTCAAGGGAAGCTATATACAATCAGGAGGAAGATAAGCAGTTTTGGACAGCGGGAAGGTGAGAAGCTAGTGGATGCATATATAAGGTATCGTGAAATACTTCTTGCATGCCCTGAACATCATTATCCTGACTTTTTAATAGTCAACTTCTTTTATGGTGGGCTTAATTCACAAAGTAAACAAGCTTTAGATCTTGCCTCTAAAGGTTCCTTTTTGGGAACCGAGATATCAGATGCTTGGAGTTTACTTGACAGGATGAGGTACAATGCTGAGAATTGGTACCTTTGTTCAAAGGAAAAGAGTAAAGTTGATCCTATTTATGATAGAATTAAATCTTTCCTTAGAACTTCGAAAGTAAAAGATTTACGTCGTGAGCTAAATATTGGAACTGACCCCATGCTGCATGTTTTGAAAGATTTTTCTAAGTTCTTGAACTTGCCAGAGAAAAAGTACTTAAAATTCAGCAGGAAGTCTAAGGCTATTTGCATGGTGGAAGCCATAAAGAAAAAGACTACTCTACCTGAAAGGCAAAAAGAAGCCTATTGGAAGCCAAATGGTAAAAAGCTAGAAGGAACACCCACAGAAAAGGGGAAGAAGAATGTTAAGATGGAACAATGTGGGACTCCACCCTATGTCAACATAATTAAATAACTTGCTACACCTATATATACCGGTGGTGAATAAAGAGGTCTATTTGGATAGGGATACCACTTATTATCTTAAAGGGTGTACCAAAGGTAAAAATGCAGGTAAGCAAATTTTATCATGTTCCTTTGGATCCAAGACATATTTTGGGTTGTGTGACCCCGGTTCACCGGTTAATATTATTCCTTATAGTCTTTATGCTAAAATTTATGATGAGATTGCTCCTTGCACCCTTGAGCCTACTGACGTTATTATCAAGCTTGCAGATAAAAGCAAAAGGAAACCCTGTGGCATCCTTAAAGATGTCAACATAATAATAGGCTTTCTCATTTATCCCAGTGATATTTATGTACTAATGATCTCTGAGGATAAAGATTGTCCTAATGTTTTTGGAACCTCCTTTTTGAATGTTGTAGGATCCTACATAAAGAAGAAATCTATCTCCATGAAGTGGGGAGATGAGATGATAAAGCTCCCACTTTCCTCTATATTAAGTAAGTCGTATGAAGAGGGAGTTTGGGATAATGAGGAGCACGAACTGAATCAACTAGCTGAAATCCATCTCCAAACACCAGAAGATGAAGTTGAACGGGTATTGGTGAGTCCAGGATCCTTATATGAAGATGAAGAGAAAGAGGAGATCGAGATGATAATGGATCCAACACCAATAGTAAGCCCGCGTCATAATAAAGTTTATGAAGCACTCGAAAGAAAGGGATATGAGGATTTACCTCCTCCGACTTTAAAACCATTACCCAAAGGGTTGAGGTATGAGTTTATGGATAATATAGAAATATTCCCTATTATTGTTAATGCTGACCTTTCAGGTAAAGAGAAAGAGAAACTCTTAGCAGTACGCTGAGTAAGCATCGAAAGGCTATGGGCTACACTATCTGGGATGTAAAAGGGATACATCCTTCTATATATTCTCATGCAATACCTATTGAAGAAGGGGCTAAACCCGTAATTGAGAGCCAAGTGAGACTCCATCCGGCGTCCAAAAATGTGGTAAGAAAATAAATAATACATCTCCTTGATGCAGGGGTAATTTACCCTATATCTGATAGCAAATGGGTAAGTCCGGTCCATTGCATTCTTAAGAAAGGAGGAGTTTCCTTAGTAACTAACGAAAACAATGACCTAGTCCCTACTAGGGCTGTTATTGGATATGGAATGTGTGTCGATTTCAGGAAATTAAATAAATATACGAAGAAGGATCACTACCCATTGCCATTCATAAATGAGATATTGGAGAGATTGGCCAACAACTCTTATTTTTGCTACCTTGATGGATATTCTGGGTTATCTCAAATACCGATCCGACCTGAAGATCAAGAAAAGACTACCTTCACCTGTCCATACGGTACATATGCGTATCGTAGAATGCCATTTGGTCTATGTAATGGACCACCCTCGTTTCAAAAGTGCATATCTAAAAAATTTCCCGATTATATTGAAAAAATTGTTGAAGTGTTCATGGACAATTTTTCTGTCCAAGGCACGTCCTTCGATAATTGTCTCTATAATCTCACAAAGGTTTTGTAGAGATGTGAGGAAATAGGTTTTGTGCTGAATTGGGAGAAGAGTCATTTATGGTCACTGAAGGTGTGGTGCTGGGGCATAGAGTCTAAGGAAAGAGTATTGAGATAGACCAAGATAGGATTGAGGTAATAGAAAATTTACCTTACCCTCAAGATGCGAAAGGTATGCAAACTTTTGTGGGACAAGCTAGTTTCTATAAAAGATTTATCAAAGATTTCTCCAAAATATCTAAACCTCTGACTGACCTATTGCACAAAGATGTGCCTTATTCTTTTGATAAGATCTGTGTGCAGGCTTATGAGAAATTAAGAGATGCCTTGATCACAGCCCCCATCATCCAACCTCCAAAGTGGGATGAGCCCTTCTAGATCATGTGTGATGCTAGAAATTATGCTGTTGGTGATGTTCTAGGACAACGGGCTGATAAAAAACTTAACGTGATCTTCTATGCTAGCAGGAGTTTGGTTGAAGACCAAGTACACTTGGCAACCACTGAAAAAGAATTGCTAGCTTTTTTTTTTGCTTCTAATAAATTTCGTCCTTATATTATTAACTCAAAAGTAATAGTCCACACCAATCACCGTGCTTTACGCTACCTCCTTGCAAAGAAGGACGCTAAACCCCGGTTGATCAGGTGGATATTACTACTTCAGGAATTTGATTTGCAGATAGTAGACCGCAAAGGGGAGGACAACCCAGTAGCAAACTATCATGCATGGAAAGAA
The DNA here is from genome assembly GCA_039707655.1 of Elymus sibiricus. Lineage (NCBI taxonomy): Eukaryota > Viridiplantae > Streptophyta > Magnoliopsida > Poales > Poaceae > Elymus > Elymus sibiricus. Next base: position 347,678,185 of record CM077668.1, read on the forward strand.
TACCTTATGATCCAGTGCCTATAAATGAATCCTTTCTAGGTGAGAGTTTGACTATGATTAAAAAGATAGAACCTTGGTTTTGTAGATTATGCTAACTTTCTTGTAGGAAAGTACATGCCGCCCGACATGAGTTATCATCAAAGGAAAAAGTTCTTCAGTGATCTAAAGTATTATTTCTGGGATGGCCCATTTCTCTATCGGCATGGACCAGATGACATGATAAGGCATTGTGTCCCAGAACATGAAATGAATACTATACTGGAAGGGTGCCATAGTAACCCTTATGTAGGACACCATGCTGGAGATAGGACCGCCGCCAAGGTGCTTCAATCAGGATTTACTGGCCTACACTCTTCATAGATACTCACAGGTTTGTTAAAAATTGTGACGCGTGTCAACGCACAGGTAACATTGGAAGGAGACAAGAAATGCCTATGAACTCTAGTCTAGTTTTGTGAACCTTTTGATGTTTGGGGATTGGACTATTTAGGACCTTTTCCTGTCTCAGATGGGTACACTCATATTTTTAGGATCGAAAGTATGTCTAGAGGGGGGTGATTAGACTACTTGACCAAATAAAAATCCATCCTTTTCCCAATTTTAGTTGTGGGCAGATTTTAGCAATTACACCAAGTCAAGTATCACCCTACACATGCAATTCTTAGAGTGTAGCAGCGGAAAGTACAACACTGCACATGTAAGTAAAGGAGGGGTTTGGAGATTTCAAACGCAATGAAGACACGATGATTTTTGGCGTGGTTCCGATAGGTGGTGCTATCGTACATCCACGTTGATGGAGGGTTCAACCCACGAAGGGTAACGGTTGCGCGAGTCCACGGAGGGCTCCACCCACGAAGGGTCCACGAAGAAGCAACCTTGCCTATTCCACCATGGCTTCCGTCCACGAAGGACTAGCCTCGCTCGGGGTAGATCTTCACGAAGTAGGCGATCTCCTTGCCCTTACAAACTCCTTGGTTCAACTCCACATGATCTTGGAGGCTTCCAAGTGACACCTAACCAATCTAAGAGACACCACTCTCCAAAAGGTAATAAATGGTGTGTTGATGATGAACTCCTTGCTCTTGTGCTTCAAATGATAGTCTCCTCTACACTCAATCTCTCTCTCACAGATTTGGCTTGGGTAGGAGAAGGATTGGAGTGGAAAGCAACTTGAAGAGGCTAGAAATCAAGGTTCAAATGGTTGGATTGGAATCTCTTGATCTCAACACATGAGTAGGTGGTTCTCTCTCAGAAAATGTATGGTGGAAGTATAGGCACGTTCTGATGGCTCTCTCTAAGAGTAAGTGGTGGTGGAGGGGTATATATAGCCTTCACCAAAAATCCAGCCTTTACACACTTTTGACCCAAAATCGGTGGGACCGAACGCAAACTCGATGAGACCGATTAGCGTAAAAAGTATGAACTTTAGGCTTTTCGGTCGGACCGAAGTGGAACAACTCAGTGAGACCGAAAGTGCAATGGCTAGGGCAGACTGAGTTTCGGTAATTCCGATTATTTCAACTCGGTGATTCCGAAGTGAAATAATGGCGTTACAGCAACTTGGTCATGCCATCTCGGTGGGACCGAGATCCTTTTCGGTGAAACCGATTTGCTAGGGTTTGGTTGTGGCAATGTGAGTGATGATCTCGGTGAGTCCGGATGGAGAAGTTTCGGTGGGACCGAGATAGAAGTTTAGGGTTTGGACAGATGTGATTGTGGGAGAATGACTGAGGGTTTTGGAGCAATACCACTAAGCACTTTGAGCAACAACCTCATCATTAAGACCTCATCCCCTTTTAATAGTATTGGCTTTCCTAAGGGACTCAACGTGATCTTGGATCACATTGATGGAAATGAAGAGTCTTGTGGATGCCAAACTTGTCCTTGACATTTTGACGGTCCACATCCATTAGTCCTTGCCATGCTAATCACTGATCTTTTCTGAAATTTACTAGCAATAAGAATTAGATCAATGATGTATATGTTGTTATTGATTACCAAAACCACCCGGGGATTAGTTGCACTTTCAATCTCACCCTTTTTGGTAATTGATGACAACATATAGATCAAAGCTTCGACAAATGATATAATCAATGAAATACATCGTCGCTTTGAGAAGTATGTGAAATGTAAGAGCTCCCCCTAAATTTGTGCATTATTTAAAATTTGCGTTTGAATGCAAATGCGCAATCGATTAGGATCATGGGTCACTCTTCCATGTCACATACATCTTGGTGGAGCGCTCAAAATGATAAGAGTACAATAACATAAGCACTCATCACCAATCAACTAAGTGATTGATCATACATAGATAATGATAATGATAAGCAATGAGCATAATATGAAGCATCGTATGATCAAACAGACATAACAGAACGTAGTATCACAAGCATAACAAACATAGTAGCACCAAAGAGACACAAACGAATTGTAGCAAGAAAATCAAACGAACAAAAGCAAACCACTCTCTCTCGAAGCTCTAAAGATCTATACAAATTCTCCCCCTTTGGCAAAAAGTACCAAAAAGATCGAATAGGTATAGAGCTAAACGTTGCTCTAGACATGATCTTCGGCAGCCCCTGGCGGTGAAGTCCTCTGGCTGGTAGCTCCGGTGTGCGTCGATGTCAGAGTAGAGAGAAGAGCATCTGCAAATGCTTCTAAAGAAGTCTGCGGGACTGGTGGAGGAGTGGCAACAACTGGAGCAGCTGTGGGAGCAACAGAAGGTGTAGCAACTGGTGCTGAGACTGTAGCTCTGGAAGTGTCTGGAATCGCTGCTGACTTAAGCTGGGTCCTGAACTGCGTAGTAGTGGGAAGTACTGTACCATGATGTTGCTCATCATCACTACTAGCATTCTTTGCTTCATCCACCTCCTTCTTCAGGCTCTCAACAGTGGTTTGCATCTTAGTTACCTTGATGTCCAGGTCATAGAATTTAGTCTCAATTATCATCTCAAGACTCTTCTGGTTCGCAGCTAAGTTTGCCAAACTTTTCTTGATCCTCTGAGTGGCTCGAAGAAGATAATAGATCTGGTCGGCCTTCGTCTTCAGTAATGGAGCAGATGTGGCTCTAGGCTGTGCAGATTTGGTTGCTTCTGCTCTTGCTTCCTTCTCGGCTTGTGTTGTCGCTGAAGTAGGATGGGACGGATCCATGGTGACTGTGTTATCCTCAAACTCAGGCCTAAGTGGCAAGTGCTCACGATCAAGCAAGTAGGTCTTGTTACCAACTTTGAAGTTGATAAGCACCTGGATGTGTGGAGCAAAACCACATGACCTCTTCTGGTCTGCAGCAGTCCTTGTAATAGTTTCAACAATAAGATCCATGGCCCTGAATCTCTCTGAATGGTCAATGTGATGCAGCATGTTTATGGAGTGTCCTCTGATCATCCTCTCATCTCCAGACTTAGGCATCAATGTATACCTCATGATAGTGTTGGAGGTAGCAAGTCCAGCCAACAGATGGTAGACTCAACATCATCTGAAGGAATTTCCTTGTACATATTGGCCATGGAGTTGTGATCCATGGCCCTAGCTTGTGTGACTCAACATCATCTGAAGGAATTTCCTTGTACATATTGGCCATGGAGTTGTGATCCATCTTGCGCTTGGCATACACATCAATTTCATGCTCCTCTGGCTTGGGCACATCAAGCAAAGTGGCCCATTCCTCAACTAAGGACTCATACGTGACACCTTCTGTCATCCATACAATCCTTCCATCTGGATAGAAATGAGCAGTCGAGTAGAATTGCATCACCATCTCATCATTCCAATTTGTCAGTTTCTTACCAATGAAATCATCAACACCAACCATCTTGAAGCTCTCATGCACATGAGGAAAATGATCTTCATTGGCATCAATGAATTTCCAATCCACCCATCTCATGTCACTGACTATGGGCTTCTTGTCTAGCAAAACTGTCTCATAGAAATCCTGCTGTTCCTTGGTGTGGAATCTGTAGTCTATAGCAGTCCTTCTTCTTATAGCATATGGATCAGCTTGCCTCCACTTCCTCAGACCATTGTCCTTCCTCTCCTTCATGTTCTCAGCAATAGGATGAGTGTCATTGTGTTCTGGCAGTCTAGGTCTTAGCTTTCTGAGCACCGTGGCTTCATCATCATCATCATCATCATTTCCTTGAAGCACTGGGGCCTTGTTCTTCTCACTTGCTGGCACATTTCTGGTGGTTCTCTTGGGTTCAGCAGCTGTAGGCTTGGCCTTGGAAGATGTAGCTATTTTGATAGCATCCCCCATGAGTTTCTGTTGCTTGGGAGGAGGTGGGTTTGCTGCTTGCTCTTCCTCATCTATTGCATCATCTTTTCTCATAGATGTTGGCTTGAAGATCACATGAGCTGTTTGCTTCCTTTCCCTTTTCTTTCCTATAGCCTTTGGCTTTGCCTGAGTGGGTGCCTGTTAAGATCCTCCTGGATTCTCTGTAGAGATGCCTCTCTTTGCAACAGCAGAGGCAGAGATCTTCCTGGTGACACCTCTTTCTTTCTAAGTGCCATACTCTTTGGAAACAACACTTGGCTTCTTCTTCTTTGAAACTACTTCTTTAGCAACAAAGTCCTCATCTTCATCATATGAGTTTTTCTTTCTCCTTGATCTAGTGGCAGCTTTTGGCAAATCTGGAGAACTCCTTTCTCCCTCAAAGTAGCTTTCCTCAGGGCTAGATCCTGCACTCAGCTCAACACTGCCCTCTCCTGAGACATTCTGACTATCACTTGCATAAGACATCTTGCAAACAGACCTGTGAAATAGTTGGGTATAGGCAGAGTAGATGAGTTATCACAAAATACAGCTGGTTTTTCAAAAACTTGAGTTCAAGTCTTAGTTTCAAATTTTCACAGAAGACATTTTGGAACAACCGAGTTGATAATTTCGGTGATACCGAAGCACTTTGCAGAGACTTGACACACTGTTTTGGACAGACTGATATGTGGTTTGGTCTCGCCGAGATGCTAGGGTTTCACAGAAACGTTATTTTGGTCTCACCGATCAGTACAAGTCGGTGGCACCGAGACGTACTTGTGCAATGGCTGTAGCCAGATCGGTGACTCCAAAATTTTCAGATCGGCTAGTCCGAGATGTATTCTACAGAAATTTAAACCTAAAGTCTTTACGCGCAGCTAATCTATGGAATTTGTTCGTGGAATAGAAGTTTTACACAGTAGCAAGAATCATGGCAAAACCCTAGTGCGTTGAATCAGAAATAGAAGCACTAAGGATCAGATTTTACCCTAACTTGGTGCAAATCCTCTATGGCGGCAACGGAGGGTGAGATTTCTGTTGACGGCGGCGGAATCCAATGGCGAGGGCGCGCTGGACAGAATGGCGATCGTCCGGAGACTGGGGCGACGACAGCAGTGGGGTGCGAGGTCAAAGCATTTGAGAAATTTTCAACCGAACGGTCTCGCTGGATATATATACCCATCTGCTGTCGGTGGCTCCGATTGAAGCAAATCGGTGGCATCAAGATGCATAACTGCTTGTAGTACAGCATATCGGTCTCTCCAAAATGATTCAAATCGGTCACACCAAGATGAAAACCTAGATCAATCCAAATGGTTTCGATGAGTCCGAATGAGAGTGAGTTGATCACACCGAGAAGGTTTTGGAGTTCAGTCTTAGACAAATCGGTGGCTCCGAGTGCACCTCACCTGGAGGGTCCGAAAAAGACTTTTTCAAATTTTGTGATATAGCATGAAAATAATTTGAGACAAGAAAGAATAGATAGCTAGAGGAGGTTCTAAGGCATTCTTGTACATCCATTTGGCCAAATAAAACCAAATCAAACAAAGTACAAATGGATGTCCTCGAATGAGAAATATGCATAGCAACATGCTCACACAATAAGATAGCAAATGAAATATGTGGCAACATGCACAAACAATTCTAGCAACTATCACACAATGGGCGATGACATAGTCATCTATATATGAGTATATTGACTTAGGAGCCAAATGAGAACATTTGATCATAGGTCATACTCATCGTTTAAGCACAAGTGCGGTTACCACTTTTACATAAAGCATTAATGTGTTCACACCATTAGAGTTGCTTTGACTCAAGTCTTAGAGTAATGCTCCCCCTAGATGTGATATCCCCCCAAGGAGGGATGAACTAACCTTGGGTTTTGCCGATGTTGACTTCATGTAGATGTTGTAGATGTGGATGCTCAATGTTGATGTAAATCATCAAGAGTTGGTAGCAATCCTTGGAGTTTTGCAGTTTCAATACCTACATGGGTTAGTCCCACAAGGAACAAACAAGAATATCCATAGACATAGAGTGAAATGCACATATGATGATGTCCATGAATGCATTGAATACCTTGTCCCTTGACTTACCAACAAGAGGGTTTGTGACTCCATGAACTAGTGCAAGATGTTGAAGTTGGTTGCACAAGTCCTTGCCATAAATGAATGTGAGTGAAGTTTATTGGTGGAGTCACCCTCAAGAACTCTCTAGTTCTTCTTCTTTGGGACCCACATCAACTTGACGGGAATCCTTGGAGTTGTAGTAGCACTTGATGAAGTAGAACTTGATGAGGCCTCTGGAACCCACTTGACCAAAGCTTGAGGTGGTTCTTCAAATGAGTCAATCTCTTCTTGAAGCTTGTCCTTGCCTTTTAGCTTGTGGTCTTGAGATGGTAGATCATCTTGAGCTTGTGTCCCCTTGAAGGAAGTAGGATCATACTTCTCTTGTTGAGGAACAAACTTCGTCTTGGGGTATTGATCTTCCTCCCACTCAACTCCATTAGCATTGCACTTTTGTTCAAAACCAATACCTTGGTTCTTTCGGTGCCTTCCTTGCTTGCGCACAATTTCCTCAAATTGCTTACTCCCCGCAAGGCTCTTATAGACACCCTTTTCTATAATCCCTTTCAATAAATTGTTTTCTTGCTCAAGTGTAACTTGGCTAAGAGAATCATTAGTGGAATCAATAGAACTACTAGAAGCAACAACATTGGATTTAGCATTGTTATTGTTACTACTAGAGATAGAACCCTTTTTACCCTTGTTACTACTTTGCTTAGATTTGACTTATGGCATAAAGACAGACAAGAGTAAACGCTTGGCAAGATATGAAGAACTCTTCTTTCGAAGATCGTCATTGATAGCTTTTAGGAACTCATGCTCTTGCTCTAAATTTAGCTTCTCGAAGCATAGCTTCTCATGAGATCTTAGAAGCTCTCTATGATCCTCTTGAGTTGTTTCATGAACTAACTTAAGAGTGTTTAGTTCTTTAGTTAGACGCTCAATCTCCTTCATAGCATTGTCATTTGTTTCCTCTTGACTATCATGATTACTAGCATGTTCATTTTAGCTCACATCACTAGTCTTATCAACAAGTAAATCATCATCACCAAGCAAATCATCCTCATCACTATTAAAGTCAAAGTATTCGGGGTGTGATACCTTGGGGCCTTTTGCCATGAAGCATCTTCCAATTCCTTCATTTGGTGAATCAAATAGATTATAGGAGTCGGAGTATACAAGAGCAAGTTCAGCAACACCTTCATCTTGACTATAGTCGGAGTCGGAGTGATAGCTTCTCTCGGAATGATTGTCGAAATCGGAGCCGGAAATCCATTCATCAACATGAGCTTGATGTCTTCTAGTGTAGCCCTTGGATGACTTGTCCTTCTGTCGTGCGTACGACCATCTATGGGGCCATCTAACCCCTTTGCGGTTCGACTAGGGAGATGTGCAAGCACAAAGAGCAGAATCAGCAGAAACGCAAAGGATTTACCCAGGTTCGGGCCACCGTGAGGTGTAAAACCCTACTCATGCTTTGTGTATTGAGTGTGTTTGAGCTCAAGTACAAGGAGCACTTCTTGCCGGCAAGGTGCAGGAAGAGCAGCTACGCATGCAAAATGAGCTAAGTGTCGACCGATCCCTTGTAAAGGTTGCCCTGGCCCTCCTTTTATAGCTCAAGGAGTAACCACAGTGGCAAAACAGTCATTACAAGTTGATTAGATAGCAAACAGTGCTGTCATACCAAACTCTGCCGGATTAGGACAAAAGCATTTATTGCGCCGTTAGGTGTCATGTGGAGGAGGAGCCCCGGCAAGGGTTCTGCACCGCTCGCCCAGCTACCTCGTATTATCTTGACACGCCTCCTGGACGGGTGTCATTAGAGCTAATTCTCCTTCCAGCAGGCTGACACGTGCCCTGACAAATGTCACCAAACCGCCTGCGCGGTCGACACCTCACCGATTAGCGACTAGCAGCTCGGTGAGGTGGAGCGCTGACAAGCTAGTGAGAGCTTGCCGGCACGGAGCTTGCCAGGCCTTCATCTTGCTGGCTTGAGCCTTGCCGGCAAGTATCATCTTGTGCTTCTTGGTATCTTGTCTTTATCTTCTTCCTAGTTCCTTCGCAACTAGGCCTTTAACCTTGATCTTGGTAATCCCTGGCAAGCCCTGGCCACCGGGAAGGCTACAGTTGTCTGTGCATAAGTCAGGGTATAAAATACCCATGTTTTATACACCGACACCTTCCTTTCCGAATCCTTGCTTCTTCGAGAAGGTCTTCATTCATAATGATCATCCCTACTCCTTCTCTCCTTGTGAGGTGATTCATCCCTTCTATGTCTTACTCTTGGTGATTCGTCTCTTTTCTTGTGAGGTGTCGTACACTCATTGGAGTAGTGTCCGGGTCTTCCACAATTATAGCAATTACGGAAAGGACTTGATGATCTTCTATCATAATGCCTTGAGCTAGAGATTCTCTCTTTTCCTTTGTTCTTGTAAAACTTGTTGAATCTTTTCACCATTAGGCTTATCTCTTCATTGGATAATAGCTTGTCGCTTGAAGTTGTGGGAGCATCGGTTGAGGCTTTGTAAGCACCACTTGATTTGTTTTGTAGCTCCTCCTTGTCCTTGAGTGACATCTCATGAGCAACAATCCTTCCAATGACTTCCGTGGGCTTGAGATCTTTGTAATTGCGCACCATTTGGATCAATGTGCACACGATATCATATTTTCCATCCAAGGCTCTAAGAATCTTCTTGATGATGAATTTGTCGATCATCTCTTCACTTCCTAAGCCGGCAATCTCATTTGTGATGAGAGCAAGCCTAGAGTACATTTCGGTGACTCCTTCACCATCCTTCATCTTGAACTTGTCAAGTTGACTTTGAAGCACATCCAACTTGGATTCCTTGATGGACTCGGTACCCTCGTGCATATCAACCAAAGTATCCCAAATTTCCTTTGCATTCTCGAGGCGGCTGATCTTGTTGAACTCCTCGGGGCACAAACCGTTGAAGAGAGTGTCACAAGCTTGAGCATTGTATTGCAACATCTTCAATTCTTCCGTGGTTGCTTCACGATCTGGTTACTTACCATCCTCAAAGAATTCACCTTGCAAGCCAACACGAACAACAGCCCAAATAGCGGGGTTATGACCAAGAATATGCATTTTCATCTTATGCTTCCAACTAGCAAACTTTGTACCATCAAAATATGGACATCTATGGTGGTAATTTCCCTCACTAGATGCCATACTCTCCTAGGTTGTGAAACCAATGCAATGGAGACAAAAGCTGTGATACCACTTGTAGGATCGAAAGTATGTCTAGAGGGGGGTGATTATAGACTACTTAACCAAATAAAAATCTATCCTTTTCCCAATTTTAGTTGTGGGAAGATTTTAGCAATTACACCAAGTCAAGTATCACCCTACACATGCAATTCTAAGAGTGTAGCAGCGGAAAGTAAAACATTGCACATGTAAGCAAAGCAGGGGTTTGGAGATTTCAAACGCAATGAAGATTTCTGGCATGGTTCCGATAGGTGGTGCTATCGTACGTCCATGTTGATGGAGGGTTCAACCCACGAAGGGTAACGGTTGCGCGAGTCCACGGAGGGCTCCACCCACGAAGGGTCCACGAAGAAGCAACCTTGCCTATTCCACCATGGCTTCCGTCCACGAAGGACTAGCCTCACTCGGGGTAGATATTCATGAAGTAGGCGATCTCCTTGCCCTTACAAACTCCTTGGTTCAACTCCACATGATCTTGGAGGCTCCCAAGTGACAACTAACCAATCTATGAGACACCACTCTCCAAAAGGTAATAAATGGTGTGTTGATGATGAACTCCTTGCTCTTGTACTTCAAATGATAGTCTCCTCAACACTCAATCTCTCTCTCACAGATTTGGCTTGGGTAGGAGAAGGATTGGAGTGGAAAGCAACTTGAAGAGGCTAGAAATCAAGGTTCAAATGGTTGGATTGGAATCTCTTGATCTCAACACATGAGTAGGTGGTTCTCTCTCAGAAAATGTATGGTGGAAGTATAGGCACGTTCTGATGGCTCTCTCTAAGAGTAAGTGGTGGTGGAGGGGTATATATAGCCTTCACAAAAAATCCAGCCGTTACACACTTTTGACCCAAAATCGGTGGGACCGAACGCAAACTCGGTGAGACTGATTAGTGTAAAAAGTATGAACTTTAGGCTTTTCGGTGGGACCGAAGTGGAACAGCACGGTGAGACTGAAAGTGCAATGGCAAGGGCAAACTCAGTTTCGGTAATTCCGATTATTTCAACTCGGTGATTCCGAAGTGAAATAATGGCGTTACAACAACTTGGTCATGCCATCTCGGTGGGACCGAGATCCTTTTCGGTGAAACCGATTTGCTAGGGTTTGGCTGTGGCAATGCGAGTGATGATCTCGGTGAGTCCGGATGGAGAAGTTTCATTGGGACCGTTGTAGAAGTTTAGGGTTTGGACAGATGTGATTGTGGGAGAATGACTGAGGGTTTTGGAGCAATACCACTAAGCACTTTGAGCAACAACCTCATCATTAACACCTCATCCCCTTTTAATAGTATTGGCTTTCCTAAGGGACTCAATGTGATCTTGGATCACTAAAATGGAAATGAAGAGTCTTGTGGATGCCAAACTTGTCCTTGACATTTTGAGGGGTCCACATCCATTAGTCCTTGCCATGCCAATCATTGATCTTTTCTAAAATTTAGTAGCAATAAGAATTAGATCAATGATGTATATGTTGTTATTGATTACCAAAACCACCCGGGGATTAGTTGCACTTTCAATATTCTTGTGGCTGTAGACTATGTTACAAAGTGGGTTGAAGCTCTGCCAACCAAGCATGCAGATGCGGCTACTTTGTTGAAAATGATAAAGGACATCATACTGCCCAGGTTTGGAGTTCCTAAAATTCTTATCACTGACGGTGGATCTCATTTTATACAGGGAATATTCGGAAGAGTACTTCGTAAGTATGGGGTGACTCACCGAATAGCTTCACCATATCATCCACAAACTATTGGGTAGGTGGAACTCTCTAATAGGGAAATAAAGACAATACTGCAAAAGACGGTGCAGAAGTCCAGGAAACATTGGGCAGCAAAGCTGAATGAAACACTCTGGGCTTACTGCACCGCTTACAAGAATCCCATGGGATGTCACCATACAAAATGGTGTACGGTAAGGCTTGTCATCTACCTTTAGAATTAGATCATAAAGCTTTCTGAGCAATCAAAAATATAAATCTTAATCTTAAAGAAGCTGGAGAAAAGAGGTTGTTGGATATGCATGCTCTAGGTGAACTTCGCAACAGTGCTTACGAGAGTGCCAGGTTGTTCAAAGAAAAGTTTAAAATGTGGCATGATTGTAAGATACTGAAACGATCTTTCACTGCGGGGGACAAGGTCCTCCTATTTAACTCTTGTCTCACGTTGTTTCCAGGGAAGCTTAAGTCTCACTGGGAAGGGCCCTATGAGATAGAAGAGGTGTACAATTCCGGAGCTGTTCATCTTAAAGGAGGGAAGAATGGCCCCTGGATAGTGAATGGACAACGCTTAAAGATATACCTTGAAGATGAACAAGAAGAGTGGAATATAAAAGAGGTAAGTTTCCCCACGATCGAGCAAGCTGAAGCTCTCCGTAAGGAACAATGAGTATAGATCAGCACTCCGGTAAGATAGATGTGAATATCTAGATAAAAATTATATTGTTTTGATAGACTTGTTAAATCTCACGTCTCAGAGCTTGGAATTTTCGTCTATAGTTGGGAGCTTTGCCACTAATCTTTCAGGGATGAAATTTTTTTCTAAGGAAGAAACTGGCACAACTACCAACAGAACCAAAGACGGCATTCCAAACGACCGCGACCGCCCGTTTGGGCGGTCGTACAAAAAAGAGACGGAGGAGCCACGGGAGACAGAGTTGAAGACGGTGTACCATACAGGCATAGGCGCTCGCTTGAGCGATCGTTTGGAATGCCCTCAGTGAACGCTGCGAGAACAGAGTCAAAGACGGTGTTCCCGACGACCGGACATGCCTGTATGAGCGGTCGTTCGGTCCATTCTCTGCGGCAGGTAAAAAAAAAGAGACGAGATCCAGCAGCGGGTCAAACGACCGGCCATACAAGCGCAAGTGCCCGCATGGAAGGCCGTCGTTGATCCGGCTGGCGCGATTCTTTCCCAATTTCGTTTTGATTTCTTTCTAACTAACTCTTTATCTCATATCTCATGATTACCTATAGGATTAGCCTTTATAAAAAGGAGGAAGGGACGTCCATAAACCTAAAACCAATTAATCTCTCATCTTCTTTGCTTCCCATCTCCTCCAAAAAGCTGTTAGTTGCAAGTAACAAGCACGATCGCCGCCATGAGCAACAAGACCTCGTCCACCTGTGCTCACATCATCCCCTTCCTCAACTTGGATGATGTTGAGCCCTCAGGATGGGAAAACCTAAGGAAGCTTAGCGTCAAGGAAGAACCTCGTGAGGAGAAGAAGGATATGGAGGAGAAGGTTGAGGTGGTGGAGATCGAGGAGGAAGAACAAGGAAAAGAGGGAGATGATGACACTATTCCAGATGGGTATCCTCTTAATCCCTATCAATTCAATATCCATGGATCTATTCCATTATTTCCTCTAGGGCCTCCTCAATCTGAGTGGGGAAAGGAGCCACCAACCCCAGAGGAGATGAAGGAAAAGATTCGGGAGTTGGAGAAAGTTTCCAAGGCTTGTGTTAATGTGATCGGAGATGGGATTGATTCTTACTGGTTGATGAGCAAGGATTTGGAAGCAAGAGTAGATGGTCTTTTCCATAAAATCAGGCTTATGATTGATACTCTTAACAACAATAGTGCTCAGCTTGAGTTTTTGACCCAGGTTGTAGATGATCAGCAAGCCGTGATTGAGGAACTGAAGAACAAGCTTAAGAGCATCTGCGCTGCCTTCCAGGGATTCTAGGAGTGAGCATGAAACGCTTTGTGCCTGGATCTCCCTGGCTTGATTGTAAGCTTGGGGGAGATTCATGTGCACTTTGTATCTTTACCCTTTCTGCATTTACTTTTCCGTGAGATTAGAGAATAAGCTTTACTTTCAATAAGGTTGAAATATCATTTTTTCCTCTTGAATAAGGAATGATCCCTTCCAATGAGTTTAGGGATACCTTGATGTGTGAGCTCATTACTTTTGTTTGGAGAACGTGCTTGATAGTTGTTGTGATCTAAATAGTAGTGCATATTTACTTACATGATGATTATAAGTCCCCCACATCTAAGTTGTATAAATTTTTGAAGGGAGATAAAACAACTATATATGCTAGTTCATTGAAGGGTTCAACTTACTTAAGGGAAAGCAAACAAATTAATCCTCTGCTAAAATACCTTTGGAAATGAAGTCTCTCTGAGAATAAGGCTGGCTTACACTTAAAGTTTCATTGAGCCTTCAGTATGATTCAATGAGGAGAGACTGAACCCTTTGTGATGAAAACTTTTTACAAGAAAAATGAGGGAAAAAGAAACTACTTGCCCGGTTGAAACAACAATGAACTAGTATATGAAGTTGTTACTTGTCCTCGGTAAAATTAAATGACAAGATGTGGATGCCTGTATGATCATTACCAGAGTAAGTATGGGCTATTGTTTGCCACATATACGCATCAACAAACGTTCCTCTTGGGAGTAATGGACTCATACCTTTTGATATCCGTATCTTATAAACACGAGGGTGACCTCATTCTTTACAAGCCACGGTACTTGCTCAGGGATGAGCAAAACTTAAGCTTGGGGGAGTTGATGAGTCCAATTTATGTGACGTTTTTCCTATATATTTTGTGCCTACAAGGTGGGCTTTGTGGAATTTTACCGCGTTCATGCATTTCTTTTTGTTGATAATCCCTCAAGTAATGTCTTTTGGAGCAATATTCATTTAATGGAGAAAATCCTCGAAAATGGCAATGGAATCACACATTAAAGGTGATAAACACTTTCCATAAAAAATCAAGCAAGAAGGCTAAAGAAACAACCGTTGTCGCGCTTTCAGAGCGAACAACGACATTCCATGCGACCGCGCGCGCTTGCATGAGTGGTCGTTTGGCACACCGCTACCTCTGTGGGATCGGCTATTTTCACCCTGTCGAAGCGGATCGTGAAGGGGACGAACAAAGACTCCAGAAACTCATCCAGAAGGCAGAACCCTAGCCGCCGGAGCCCATCCGGAGGGAGGATCGACCGGGAGAAGAAGGGGATTCCTCTCACCGCACGAGGAATGGCATCATCATCAACATCTACATCATCACCACCTTCATCATCATCATCATCCACATCCTTATCATCTGCAACATCAAGAACCATAGTGGATCCTTCGGTGTATCGGTTGAATCATTCGCCCATGTATTCCATTACCATTACCATGATGATTGCTGTTCTTATGTGTGAGTAGACCCCTAGTTCTCGGGGATATGGATGAACCTTGGTATGTGTAGGATCTGAAACGTTTATTATGGATATGCAATCCTCTGTTGAATGCTTAGTTTAATAACTTCGTGAATGTTGGTCCTCGGGCAGCTCTTTTCAGAGTATGTATGCGAGGAGTGGTTTGGTCCATGGCGCAATTACCGCCATGATCTCGTGGGCCGAGGATGTTTCTTCGATGGCCGAGCCCCCGATTATCCCCTCGTTTGGTTCGATGGTCGGACAGATGACCTCTCCATCGTCATTTGACTTGACTACCTTATCTCCTTCTTGCCAGGATACAGATGGTTTGAAAAGTCATTCCAGGAAGGTGTTCTTCGAAACTTTGTCACATTTAGCCCCCATTCTAGCGAGTATATCGGCAGCTTGATTGCTATTTCTTGGGACATGGCGAAATTCTTGCCCCTCGAATCGGGTTGAAATTGCCACGACGGCATTTCGGTATGCTGTCATCTTCGGATCCTTGGCGTCGAAGTCGCCGTTAACTTGAGAGATGGTGAGATTGGAATCTCCTCGGACCTCAAGATGTTGTATTCCTATGGAAACAGCTATCGAAGACCATGTAACAGGGCCTCATATTCGGCCGCATTGTTGGAATCTGTGTACATGATTTGTAGTACGTACCATATGTTATCCCCTGTGGGTGATGTGAGAACTACTCCGACCCCTAGACCAGCCATCATTTTAGAGCCATCAAAGTACATTGTCTAGTGGGAATAAGTAATGTACTCTCTAGGGAGCTTAGCTTCCATCCATTCTACCACAAAATCAGCTAAAACTTGAGACTTAATGGCTCAACACGGGCGGTATGTGATTTCAAAGGGTAGGAGCTCAATTTCCCATTTGGCAACTCTCCCTATGGCATCCTTGTTATTGATTATATAATTAAGAGGTACTTTGGATGCCACCGTTATTGAGCACTCCTGAAAATAGTGTCGTAGTTTTCGAGATGCCATAAAGACTGCATAGGCTATCTTTTCATAATGGGGATAGCTGGTTTTACACGGGGTTAGTACCTCGGAAACATAATAGACAGGCCATTGAACCTGGAGCTTATGTCCTTCAGCATTGCGCTCGACAACAAGTACTGCGCTGACGACTTGGCTCGTGGCAGAGATGTACAACAACATCGGCTCTCCTGCTCCAGGTGCTGCCAGTATAGGGTTGGTAGCGAGGAGCGTTTTGATTTCCTCCAGTGTGTAACCTGCCTCGTGGGTCCATTGGAAATTCTTGGTTTGCTTTAGGAACTTGTAGAAAGTTAAGGCCTTTTCTCCAAGTCGAGAGATGAAACGGCTCAGAGCATCTGTGCAGCCAGCTAGTCTTTGGACATGCTTGAGTTCCCTAGGGACTTCCAATCGGGCGAGGGCTCGAATTTTCTCAGGGTTGGCCTCTATTCCTTGATGGGAAACGATGAAACGGAGCAGCTTGCCCGCTGGTACTCCAAAGACACATTTCTCTGGATTGAGCTTTATATTATATGCTCGGAGGTTGGTGAATGTTCCCGGAGGTCGTCCACCAGTTTGTTGATGTTTTGGTTTTAACTACCACATCATCTACATATGCCTCCATGGTTTTGCCGATCTGTGGCTCCAGGCATGTTTGAATCATGTGCTGGTATGTTGCACCTGCATTCTTTAGACCAAAGGGCATTATGTTGAAAGAGAATGGCCCGTATGGAGTTATGAAATCTGTGGCTGCTTGATCAGACTCCTTCATCTTTATCTGATGATACCCTGAGTAGGCGTCCAGGAAACATAATGAATCATGTCCTGCCATGGTGTCCACGATTTGGTCAATACGCGGTAGGGGGAAGGTGCCCTTTGGGCAAACCTTGTTAACGTCCTTAAAATCGACACAAAAGCGCCATGACTTATCCTTCTTAGGTACCATGACCAGGTTAGCCAACCACTCGGGGTGTTTGATATCTCAGATGAATCCAGCCTCTAGTAGTTTGGCCAGCTCTTCGCCCATAGCTTGTCTTTTGGACTCAGAGAACCTACGGAGCGCTTGTTTGACAAGTTTAAAGCCTTCTAGGATGTTCAGGCTGTGCTCGGCAAGGCGCCTGGGAATTCCTGGCATGTCGGAGGGGTGCCAGGCAAAAATGTCCCAATTTTCCTTAAGGAAAGTGCGTAATGCCTAAATCTATGATTGGATCCAGCTGTGTGCCAATGGACGTCATTTTGTTGGCGTCTGTTGGGTGCACTTGAAATTTGACTATTTCATCAGCCGGCTTGAATGATGTAGGTTTAGGTCTCTTGTCGAGGATGACATCATCTTTATCAATGGTGGCATGCATGGCTGTTAGCTCCTCAGCCGCGAAGTCCTCGGCTAAGGTTTCTAGGGTGAGCGACGCCATTTTATTCTCAGCTCTGAGCGCTATATCAGGGTTGCCTACTATAGTGATCATGCCATTGGGTCCCAGCATCTTGAGCTTCATATAGGCGTAATGTGGGATGGCGTGGAATTTCGTGAACGAATCACGGCCCAAAAGAGCATGGTAACCACTTCGGAAGGGCACAATGTGGAAGATCAACTCCTTGGAGCGGTAGTTGTCGGGCGTTCCGAACACTACATCGAGGGTGACTTTACTGCTATATCATGCCTCCTTTCCTGGGATAATCCCTTTAAACGTGGTATAACTGGGTTCAACGCGTGATTTGTCGAAGTGCATCTTTTTGTAACACCCCAAAATTTTAACCCATGTTTTTACAAATTAAAATTTTGATAAAAATAAAATTTTGAATTATACTAGGTCTTTTATTAATTTCAGAATCTTTTCTGTTCCTGTTTCCCAAAATCCTTCCCTCCATATAGAATTTTCTTTTTATAAATATTATGGGCTTTGATTTTTTTTCCTATCCTTCCATTTATATTTTAAATATCAGTAAGAATTATTTTCATAATAAATTTCCCCAAAATATTTCTTTTAATGGCATTTTCAAACTCTAAAATTCTTCTGTTAAACTAAAGCTATTTCAGATAAATTTTTGTTTAATGCCACAAAATTTTGGGAGAGCCTCTTGGTCCTATAGTTCACTTTTGTGCAAAAACCCATCCTACTCTTTTGAAAATTTTGGGCAAAACATCCTCTTTTCATTTCTGTCCCATCCTTAAGTTATAACTACAACCCTATTTTCCCTATCTCAATAAATTCTGAAACTTTTCCATATTGTAGTCCCTCCAACCAAACCCTTAAGTTCAGGAGATCAGGCCGAACTTCATCTTGCAAGTCCACCAAATTAACCCCACCACCATCTCTATCATTCAATGAGGCATCATCCTGCCTAGTTTCATAACCAACAAAAATATCTAGTTGCATGTAGCATTTCTTCAAACAGTTTGTGGGCATGGCAGAAATTTTGCATCCTTCTGAACTGCAAATGACATTTGATCCTCTAGCCAAACCAGCTTGTCCATTAGCTCTCCCATACCCAAGAGCATAGATCTGTCAAAATTCTACTTGCATCAGAGCCATCTAGGCTACCATGGCAATTGGTCGAGCACCTGGCGTGCACGCACAGAGCGTGGCCAGAGCGCCCAAATCGCAACCGTGGCATCGGGTTGCTGTTGTCCCTCTGCTGCCACCCTTGCTCCTCCTGAACCTCCCACCTGGGTCCCTAGATCACGCACGAGCCCGCCGACACCTTCCCTCGTCTCCTAGCGCCGGCCAAGCGCCGTCCGCCACCGGCCAGCACGCCACCGTGGTGGGTACGCCACCGTCCAGGAGCCCCTGGCCAATCCCCGAACGCGGGCAAGCCCGCGCCTTAACCCTCACCTACCTGATCATATCCACGGCGCGCCGATCACTCCACCGACCACGCTGACCACTGCCACCTCATCTAACCGCAGTAATTGCCGCCGCCGCAGTCTGTCATGGCCGGCACCGTCCGAGCCACCTGGAGGCCCCCCGAGCTAGCCAACGCACCCCGGAGTAAATTTGGACAGCCACTGTTGTCGGGGGGATAACCCCTGGGTAGGCAATCGAACCCGGAGCCCCTTTTTAAAACTTCGGGGCAGCCCGTGCCCCTCCAATCCGGCTGGCCGTCCGGCTGGCTTCCCGACGCTGGCCGGCTGGGCTCGGCCCCATGCCGGGTCCGGCTGGCCTCTAGCCAGCTGGCGTCGGGTCAGCGGCCGTCCCATCGCTCTGTACGACAAGACGGCTCTCCACGACGGGGGAGCGTGGCTACAGCGCCGCGAACCCAGAAGAGCATGGCTACAGTGCCGCCAACCCCGCTGACCCGGGCGACCGACGTTAGCACAGCGGGCCACTATAGCCCCACGACGGCAACCACTCCGTGACGCACGAGGCGACGGGCCACAGTGCTGGGCAGCCGGTGGGCCCCGCAGCCGGCGGGCCCCACTGTCGGCTCCAGACGCCTACATCCCGGTCCCGCCCGCATGTAGATTTACTCATGTAACCCTGGGGGGTCGGGCTATAAGACCCCCTAGCAGGCCTCCATGCAGGGGGGTCGACCAGTCTCCCGCATTATCTTCCACCACACACACACACTCACATGAGGGATAGAATGGAGAGCTAGCCCCTTCTTCCTCCTCCGCCCCAAACAGCTCCAGGAGCACCATTTGTAGCCCTTGTGCAAATCATCCCATTCTGGCAGGACTAGGGGTGTTACCTCCCCGAAGGGCCTCGAACCTGGGTACGTCTTGTGTCTCGCACTCGCGCGTACCGACCTCGCTTCAAGAACCCACCTGCGTCCTCACGCAGCCCCCTACTTTTAGCCATCTCATGGCATCTGCCGTGATTTCACCATGACGATTGGCGCCCACCGTGGGGCTGCTCGCGGCGTCGGCCGGAGTCAAGTTCTGGACGAGGCCCTTCACCAGCTCCGGCGAGCGCATTGCGCACGGCTTGGTCCAAGTGCCTCGCGCAGCCAACCCGGCTAGCTGCGTTGCTACCCCAGGCGCGGACGCTGCCTGCCCCGCAGGCTGCTCCATCGTCCCCCTCGGCGCGCTGCGCGTCTTCGTCGCACTCATCCCCAACGAGTACCCTAGCGAGGTACACATCTTCACCGACTCACCTGTCCCCGTCGGCTGCACCGTCTCCAGCGACGTTGCGGGTCTCTGCACCCGTGCGGAGGTGCTGACCATCGGCGCTAGCTCTGGCTCCTAGCGCAGCAAGGAGAAGGCTGCTACGGCCGCTGCAGCTGTAGCTGCGGCCCAGGCCCGCCGTGTTGACCCGCTTCGTGAGACGATCCGGACCCTACAAGCCCCCATCACGCTCGACGCCGACCCAGCGGCCGCGGCAGCTTAGCTCGACGAGAACCGTTAGCAGCTGCTGGACGAGGCCACGGTGCTCGCGGCAAGGCAGCGGTGGCTAGAGTCCGCCCAGCGGGAATAAGACAGCGTTCACGGCTTTACGCCGGCCCCCGCTGAGTCCAGCCGGGTTGTCGAGGTGTGATTCCGTGGAGGTGCCATCGGCCGTGCGCTAGGCACAAGCCGGCCCATCTATGATACCCCTGTCAAGAACATGCACGCGGCGCAGGCGCCCATGGCGGACCTCGAGTTCCTGGAGGGCGAGGAGCTGCTGCAGCAGCAGCAGCAGCGCATCCACGATCATCATCGCGGCGAACGAGCAGCAGAAGCGCTTCGATCCGGCCCTGCCCGCCGCCTCCGCCTCAGGAAACACCGCGGACCCGGAGAGGGTCCTTCGAGACACGCAGCAGGCGTCTTCCCCTGCCGCCAGCGCCAGCCGCTTTGGCCGGCGCCGGGCAAGCCGGAGCCGGCACAACCGTTCCATGACGGTCGGCGACGACATCCCCGACGAAACGGCCGGTAACAACTGGGTCCGGCAGCCAGAGCTTCCTCCCCGGCCGCCTCGACGGCCCCAGCCGGCTTCTGCCGGCGTGGTGCCGCGCGGCCCCGTCGCGAGCCGGCTGGGTCCCCGTGAGCCCTACGACGAAAACGACGCCCGCCATCGCATCGACCGGCTGGCGTGGTCCACGGCCCTCGAGGAGGAGAGTTCCATTGGCCCCGCCTGTTTCAAGCCCCGCATCCGTGAGGAGCCATTCCCCAAAGGGTTCACGCTGGCCCGCGACACCCCCAAGTACAGCGGCATCACCAAGCCGGAAGACTGGCTAACTAACTATACCACGGCTGTCGGCATAGCCGGCGGCAACAGGCGCGTGGCGGTTCGCTACGTCCCCCTCATGCTGCTCGGCTCGGCCCGGACATGGCTTAACAGCCTGAGGGCTGGCAGCGTCAACTCTTGGTTGGACTTCGAGGATGCATTCGTACGCAACTTCACCAGCACGTACAAGCGTCCGGGTCGGCCTCGCCAGCTCTCCATGTGCGTTCAGGGCCCGGGCGAGCCTCTCCGCGACTTCCTCACGCGGTAGACCGAGCTGCGCTACTCCTGTGAGGGGGTTCACAAAGTACAGGCTGTCCAGTACTTCATCGACGGGTGTCGACACGACACCCTGCTCAAGCACCGGCTGATGTGTGACGAGCCGGACACCTTGGCGGAGCTCATGGCTGTGGTGGACGAGTACGCCACGGCCGATTCCGCGATGCGCGTAAAGATCACGGTCGACGCAGACGGCAAGCCGGTCCCGGTCCAGCCGGCTACCCTGAAGCCGGCTGGCGAAACCAACCAGCGCCGGCAAGACAACAACAACAACAACAAGCGGAAGGGTGAGCAGCCGGCTCCCCGCTACAACAACCAGCAAGTGGCCACCGTTGCGGAGGAGCAGCTGGCCGAGCAAGGCGGCGGCAAGCGCCAGCGCACTGGCAAGATGGCCTGGCAGCCCAAGCTCTCCTTCGAGCAGATGCTCGATGCTCCCTGCAAGCAGCACAGCGGCGCGAAGCCATCCACTCACACGCTCCGTTACTGCAGCATCACCCAGCACCTGATGCGTGGCGACCTTCCGCCTCCACCACCCGGCCCGGCCCACAGCTTCCGCCGCCTCCCCCGCCACCTCCGGCAGCCGGCGCCCTCACCAACAATGCCTACCCTCAGCAGGACGCGGCCTACATCGTCTTCACCAGCGAGGGCGACGACAAGCATAGCAAGTGCAAGTACCAGCACGTGGTGAACGTCGTCGTCCCCCCAGTCTCCCAGTACATGCACTCGTCCGACCGCCCCATCAGCTGGACCCGGGAGGACCACCCGGCCGTGATGCCCACGCCGGGTGGCTACGCGCTCGTCCTTGACCCCACCTTCATCGCTGAGAAGCGCACTTGCCACTTTTCGCGGGGCCTGATCGATGGCGGCAGCAGCATCAACATCCTCTACTGCGACACCATGGTCAAGCTCGGCATCGAGGAAAGCCAGCTGCAGCCTACCCAGATGGTGTTCCACGGCATTGTGCCGGGTGCCTCGTGCTCCCCCATTGGCAAGGTCCGGCTGGATGTGTTGTTCGGCACCAGCGCCCACTTTCGCCATGAGCCGATCTAGTTTGAGGTGGTCGACCTGGCCAGCCCCTACCGCGCGCCTTTGGGCCGGCCTGCCTTGGCCAAATTCATGGCGGTCCCCCACTATGCCTACCTCAAGATGAAGCTGCTGGGTCCCAAGGGCATGATCACCATCACTGGTGACTACAAGAAGTCCCTGGAGTGCGCCAAAGCCGGCTCTAAGCTGGCCAAGATGCTGGTCATTGCTGAGGAGAGGCACCATCTCGACCGTCTCGTCGCGCTGGCTGGTGAGCAGTCGGTCATGCCGGCTCAGCTCAAGCAGCTGGTCGACGAGGGGTCCTTCAAGCCGGCCAAGGGCACAAGGAAGATTTCGCTCGACCCGTCCAACCCCAACTCCAGCAAGTACGTTGTCGTGGGCTCTGGCCTCGACAGCAAATAGGAAGGCGAGCTCGTCGACTTCCTCCATGAGAATCGAGACATCTTCGCATGGTCCCCCAAAGACATGCCGGGTGTTCCGAGGAAGTTCGTCGAGAACAAACTTCACGTTTGGCCGGATGCTAAGCTGGTCTGACAGCCACTACGCCACTTCTCCAAGGAGAAGCGAAGAACCATTGGCTAAGAGATCACCCGGCTACTCGTAGCCGGGTTCATCATGGAAGTGTTCCACCCCGAGTGGCTGGCCAACCCAGTCCTCGTCCTGAAGAAGAATGGCACCTGGCACATGTGTATCGACTACACCAACGTGAACAAGGCCAACCCCAAGGACCCATTTGCCCTACCCCGGATCGACCAAGTCATCGACTCCACCGCCGGCTGTGAGCTTCTGTCCTTCCTGGATGCCTACTCCGGCTACCACCAGATCAAGCTAGACCCGGTGGATGCCCTCAAGAGGTCCTTCATCACCCCCTTCGGGGCGTATTGCTACATCACCATGTCGTTCGAACTAAAGAACGCTGGCGCCACCTTCTAGTGCTGCATGCAAAAGTGCCTCCTACCACAGATCGGCAGGAACGTGCACGTCTATGTCGACGGCATCGTGTTGAAGACCAAGCAGCACCTCACCCTCCTCGAGGACCTCAGGGAGACATTCACCAATCTGCGCCAGTTCCAGATCAAGCTCAACCCTAAGAAATGCATCTTCGGCGTGCCAGTTGGCCAACTCCTTGGGTTCCTCATCTCAGAGCGCAGCATTGAGGCTAATCCGGAGAAGATCAAGGCGATCGAGCGCATGCGCAAGCCGGCTCGGCTGCGCGATGTCCAGAAGTTCACCGGCTACTTGGCCTCTCTCAACCGGTTCGTTAGCCGGCTGGGGAAGAGGGCCCTGCCCCTATATCAGCTAATGAAGAAGACGACGCCGTTTGAGTGGTCCGACCAGGCGGACGAAGCTGTCCGCGACCTCAAGCGCATGTTCTCCACCGCACCCGTCTTGGCCGCGCCAGCTGAGAAGAAGCCACTCCTGATGTACATCGCGGCAACCACCCGCGTCGTCAGCGTGGTGCTGGTGGTAGAGTGCCCCGAGGAAGGCAAGGCGCAGTCGGTCCAGCGCCCTGTGTACTACCTGAGCGAGGTCCTCTCCACCTCCAAGTAGAACTACCCCCACTACCAGAAGATGTGTTATGGCGTGTACTTGGCTGCCAAGAAGCTGAAGCAGTATTTCCAGCAGCATGTCATCACCGTGGTGAGCACGGCCCCCCTCGGCGAGATCATGGGATGTTGGGACGCCTCTGGCTGGGTCACCAAGTGGGCCATCGAGCTAGCCGGCCACACCATCCTCTACGAGCCCCGCACGACCATCAAGTCGCAGGCGTTGGCCGACTTCCTCGTCGACTGGGCAGAGACCCAGTACTTGCCACCGGCTCCCAACTCGACACACTGGCGCATGCACTTCGACGGCTCGAAGATGGTCTCCCGCTTGGGAGCCGGCATCGTGCTCTCCTCCCCCAAGGGCGACCGGCTGCTCTACGTGCTCCAGGTCCACTTCGCCGCCTCCAACAACATCGCCGAGTACGAAGCCCTTGTCCACGGCCTCCGGCTGGCCAAAGAAATCGGCATCCGGGGCATCCTCTGCTATGGCGACCCCGACCTAGTGGTCCAGCAGGTCTTTGGCGAATGGGACGCCAGGGACTCCAACATGGACAGCTACCGCAACCTGGTCCAGCAGATGACCGGCGGCTTCGACGGCTGCGAGTTCCTCCACGTCCCCCAAAACGAGAATGAGGCGGCGGACACTCTAGCCAAGCTCGGCTCCAGCAGGCAAGCAATTCCAGCCGACGTCTCCCTCGAGCACCTATGCAAGCCCTCCATCAAGCCGTCTCCGGATTCGGAGTCCATATTCGTCCCGACTGACCCAACGGTCCCTGCGTCCGGCTCGGGGACTGTCGTCCCGATCCCGGGGGCTGCCGTCTCTGACCCAGCCCTGGGGGCTGCCGGCTCCAGCTCGGGGACTGTTGTCCCGGTCTCGGGGGCTGTCGGCTCCGGTCCGCCGCCGCCCGACCCGGCCGAACCAGCGCAAGTGGCCGTCTTCATGGTGGTGGAGGCACCGTCTTGGGCCCAACCGATCCTCACTTTCCTGGTGAGCGGCGAACTCCCGACAAACGAGGTCGAGGCTCGGCAAGTGCAGCGCCGGGCCTCCGCCTACAACATCATCAACAACGAGCTTGTCAAGCGCAGCACCACCGGCGTCTTCCAGCGCTGCATTGAGATGGATAGGGGCCTCGAGATCTTGCGTGACATCCACCAGGGCGAGTGCGGGCATCACGCCGCCTCCCGGTCTCTGGTGGCCAAAGCCTTCCGCCACGGTTTCTACTGGCTGACTGCTCTGAAGGACGCCCCAGCACTTCAAGGCTAAGAGCCACCAGCCGACTGCGGCTCTCCAGACCATCCCCATCGCGTGGCCCTTTGCTATCTGGGGCCTATTTATGGTGGGACCCTTCAATACTACTCGAGGCGGCATTACGCACCTGTTGGTGGCCGTCGACAAGTTCACCAAGTGGATCGAGGCTAGGTTGATCAAGAAGCTTGACGGTCCCACAGCCGTCAAGTTCGTCAAAGACATCGCTGTCCGCTACGGCGTCCCCAACAACATCATCACCGATAACGGCACCAACCTCGCCAAAGGCGCGCTGCATCTCCGGCATCCGGCTTGACCTGGCCTCCGTCGCACATCCTTAGTCCAACGGCCAGGCAGAGGGAGCAAATGGCCTCATCTTAGCTGGCGTCAAGCCGCCACTCGTCGACCCACTTGTGCGATCACCCAGCAGCTGGATCGACGAGCTGTCGGCCGTCCTCTGGAGTCTTCGGACCATGCCCAACCGGTCAACCGGCTTCACCCCCTTCTTCCTCGTCTACATGGCTGAGGCGGTCATCCCCTCGGACCTCGAGTTCGACTCGCCTCAGGTCACCCTGTACACGGAGGTGGAAGCCAAAGCAGCACGCGAAGACGGTGTCGACCTGCTGGAGGAGGCGCGCCTACTGGCCCTCAGTTGGTCGGCCATCTACCAGCAGAACCTACGCCACTACCACAGCAAGAAGATCAAGCCCCTCGCTTTCCGCGAGGGCGACGTCGTACTCTGGCTGATCCAGCGAATAGCCAGCCAGCACAAGCTATCCTCCCCATGGGAGGGCCCCTTCATCATTAGCAAGGCCCTGCGCAACAATGCGTACTACCTCATCGACGCGCAGAAGAAAAACAAGCGCAAGAGAGACGCCTCCGATGAAGAGACAGAACGCCCCTGGAACGCGGAGCTCCTCCGTCCGTTTTACAGTTGAATCATGTATGTATGTATCGCTACCCCTTTTGGAAATTAATGAAAGCAGCAGGTCCCCCGAACGAATCTCGGGGGCTACCTTTTCATCTCTATCGAGTTCTTGCGCACTTTACCGCATTTGCCCCCCTCCCGCCGGGTCGGCATGTCCGGCTCGGGAGCTCAGGGGCTCACCGGCTAGCCCGCGCCCCACTCTCCTAAACCCGGCCAGTAATGTGCGCCTCGCTGAAGCCCTCTCTCTGCCATAAGCCACAGTACGGCTCCTGGCTGTCCAGGCTGGTAAGAGCCAAAGTCTGAAAGCACCGTCACACGAAAACCGGCTAAGTACGAACGTCTGGCTCGGCCGACAGACCGGCTGCGCGCCAGCCGGCCTAGTGGGTGTTTCGCTTGCGCTCAAATCCTAAAGCCTAAGTACTATTCGCTCTCTTTCGAGTCTGGCTCCCCGTCCCAGCTACAGACCGGCTGTCGGCTGTCCAGCTGGCGGGGAGGAGGTCGAGAAGGGAAGATAACAAGAAAATGGCCTAAGGAAATAAGCAAGAATGAACCACCAAACGGCAAAGACAAGCATACATAAGAACAAGCATGGATATATACATAGCAAAAGGCCCACGGCCAGGAATTCATTACATATCATACACCCCCAAGGGGGTTGACTTGCCGGCTAACAAAAGTTTCAAGTTCAGAACAAAAGACAGGAAAAATAAAAGCCCTATGCGGCGGCCTCGTCGGCATCGTTCTGCGTCGGGTCCCCCGTGGCGGTGGTGTCGTCCAAGTTAGCGGCAGCATCGTCCGCTCCGGCTTCCGTCTTGGCCG
Organism: Elymus sibiricus; assembly: GCA_039707655.1. Lineage (NCBI taxonomy): Eukaryota > Viridiplantae > Streptophyta > Magnoliopsida > Poales > Poaceae > Elymus > Elymus sibiricus. The sequence continues at coordinate 347,704,866 of CM077668.1, forward strand.
AGCTGCCCTCCGGGTCCACAAGCGCCAGGCCGAAGTCGTCGGCGGGAAGCTCCGCGCCGTCCGGCACCCGCTCCGGCACGAACTCCTCATGCAGGGTGAACGACGCAATGTCGCTAGCCCGCACGGCGATCGGCGTCGCCCGCTCCGCCAAGTCCGCCTCCGCCCCGGTCCTCCACGCGCGCAGATGGTCCAAGCGGATGCTTGGTTACTAGGACAACACGAACCCGAGGGCCATCTCCGCGCCGGCCCGGGCCGCGGAGGCCCTCCACGCGCTAAGTCGCGCTGCGCCGGCTTCCAGCCAACGCGCCAGGCGGCTGATGGTGGTCGGCCAGAGAGCAGCCACCATCGACAAACCGGCTTCGAAAAGCCGGTTCGTGTCGCGCTCCACCGTCTCCAGGCGGGCCTTGGCAGCCACGGTGATCTCCGCCACCGTCCAGGCGGCGTACTCCTCGACGTCGGCTCTCGCTGCCCTCTGCTCCTGCCGGTGGGCGCTCACCGCCTCCACGGCCGGCACTTGGGTCTTGGGGAAGACCCCTGGAAAAGAAAGGGAGAAGATCGATCAAAAGGCCGAAGGGCCGGAACCAGAAAGAAACTGTGGCACCCCGGCACAGAGAACCGGTTTACCAGTGTTTCCAGCCCAGAGATCATGTCTTCTGGAAACACACAACAACTTGGAACAGAACAGAACTGAACTTTATTAAAATATCTCGAGTACAAGCTCATAATTTACATGCTAGCGAGGCCAGAAGCACTGCACGTGCTGAGAACAATATCTACATTATTTATGGAAAATAGCAGGGCCTTGATACTACTGGGTAGACTACGGCGTAGAGGAACATAGTGCGGAAAACTCCATCCACAGGGACACTGCTGTGGACACAGCCTAGTTAGCGTAGCACGAACCTTCGGGACCTCCATCCTCGGCTTCTCCTGCATCTGGCATGATACGCCAGGTGAGTACTTGGAATGTACTCGCAAGCTCATGGCAACCAAAACAATGCAGCAAACAATAGCATGGCAATTAACAAATTAAGTGATTAGGTTGCTCACTTACTGGTACCCAGTACCAACTTACTCTCATCTGGGTTGTCTCACAACCCTCGGAATGCTCACAAGCCACAGAGCACTTCCGATCACAAGACAAGTTCTTCCATCATTATTATCATTATTACGGTTGATCATCCTAGAGAGGCCTAAATGGACTGTCCAATACCGTGGACGCGGCTATTCGAATAGGTTTTGACACTCTGCAGAGGTTGCGCACTTTACCCACACCATGGAGTACCTGGCCTCGTGATCCCATTCGGGTGGACCGGTGGTGCTCCAACGAGACCTGCCTGACCCGTGACTCCTCTATCGTACCACCGACAATCATACCCTCCCAGGGTCATGTCCTGGGTGGCCCCTGTGTCACCCCGTGACACCTGCCACCGTCGTGGCCAAACTAAACTGTCCCAAACGGGGACGCCGACAAAATAACTCAACTGGGCTCATAGGATTATCGTCGTCTACCTGATCAGGGCAGCACGCACGCATAACCCTCCCTAGTTTGGTGGTACCGATAAAAGAGCACAAAGCCAGACCAAGTCAAGGCCATCCCATACCGGCAAATGTGGCTGCACGGAAGTGTCCGGGTAGGTGGCTCTTGATCAACCAACTAAGTTTAGTGTTGTCAAGAATTTAACCACCATGAATATTTATCAGGAATAATTTAATATGGCAGTAGCTAAGCAATTAAATAATTTAATAGGAATTTAGCACATATTAAAATAATGCATGAAATTCAATTAAATAACCAACACTATTGAAATGCTTCATGCAATGGATGACATGGCTTGCCTTGCTCTGTTGGGTTGTCCACAAACTCCTGGGCTTCAAATCCAAAGTTATTTCCCTCTGAAAATATTTTTAAAAAGCAATTGAAAATGTCACGTGCTACTGTTTTGAGCACCAGAAATTCTGTGAACAAGGGAAAAATTCCAAATTTGGCCAGAAAATAAAGGAGCTCAAGACAAACCAGATGCAAAAAAGAATCAATTGATTTGGACTTATGGTTTAAAAGTTATGAACGGTCAAAGTTTTGGTCAAAATCTGGAATTAAAATAGAAAATAGAAAAACTGCCAGGGGGCCACGTCGAAGGCGTAATCCGCCTGGGCGTCTCCACTTACTCCTTCGACGTGTGGCTGACGAGCGGGCCCCGCGGTCAGGTTTAAAAGGGGAAGGGGAGGGTACAGAAGACCGCGGCGCTCCGGCGACGTTCGCTGGCGATACAGACGGCGGCGAGGTCGGGAGAGAGGGGGAATGGCTCGAGCACTCCGAGACGGACATGCACGTACCAGTGGCTTGGCGAACGGTGGCCGGACGGCGTCGTCCCCTTCTTCTCCGGCGGCGGCGACGCTCAGGTGTCGTCGGAGACGGCGACTCCGGCAGCAATTCGACCGGGCAAGGGCTCAGGCGAGGTCAGTGGAGCGAGCTGAGCTCGATGGTGAAGTCGGTGGAGCTCGGGGAGGAGAGAATCGGCGGGGAGGCAGAGCTCGGGTGGCGGCAGTGCTCCGGCGAGATTCGAGGCCAGAGGGCCTCTCGGCCGTGGCTCGAGCTCGGGGAGGTCGATTAGGAGGTGGAGGAGGTGGATGAGGAGCTCGGGAGAGGCCGGGGAGGGGTATTTATAGGAGGGGGAGGAGCTCGGGCGAGCTCTCTGGAATGGCCGGGATCCGGGACACGTCGCCGGCGCAAGGACGCCTTGCTGGCTGGCGGGGCATGGGCGACGAGACGGGAGAGGGCAGGGAGAGTAATGGCGGGCAGTGGAGACTAGCAGAGGAAGACGACGCGCCGCACGCCACAGTGCAGCCACGGGAGGCACAGTGCCCGGGTGCGTGGCGGCCGGCGAGCTCGATTCCGGCGAGGGGAAGGATCGGGAGAGGGCTACGTGGACGGCATCGACGAAGTCGGCACCTCAGGACATCAAATGGCAGGGCGAAGCCACTGGAATGACCTCGGTCGTCGCCGGCGAGGTGCAGAGCACGCGTACTGGCATGCCAGTACCGTGCTCACCACAGGAGGTGATGTCTCGAGGCCGTCCAAGTCCAGCTCACCGTGTCTAGGGCCTTCTCCTTTGATCATCTAGTGCATGTGCATGCTTGGTTTGGCTAGATTCACTCTGCTGTGAAGTGTAGCTTCAGCTACAGTCTCTGACAGCAGAATTGAGAGAGATCTAGAGGAGAGGTGAGCTGGGGATGGAGCCAAAGGAGATGTCTGGGGTGATCTACTTTGGAAGGACTATGAGCTGATCAAGTTTGAGAGGATTTGAACAAGATTTGAATATAGTTCATGTCCAAATGCTGTACTGAACCAGAAACAGAGATGAGCTTGATGCACTCATCTGGTTGATCTTCTGGGGCTGAATTTTGGTGTGACAGGGTTATTTGGTGAGGAGAAGATGCCATAAAAATTTCAGCTCAATTGGAAACCTCTAGCTGGTACTTCCTTCACAGAGGTTCCAACTGAACAGAAACTTGGCAGAATATTGGTGATGAAAATTTGTACTGGACACGATGATATTTTTGGATATTGTGGAAATATAGGTTCCCTAATATCTCAGGGAATTTTCTGGGAATTAATTGAGTAGGGAAAATACGAGCTCCTTCACAAATGACCAGTACTGTCCAGAGAGCAAATGGAGTTTTCTGGAATAAACTTTGTACTGGACCATGAATTTGTTTTGGAGATTGTGGGAGTAGATGATGACAAGAAGGTCTGGGATTAATTTCGGATTTTTCTGATCACCAGAACTATAGGTTGCTTTGTAACCCATAGTGATGACAGATTTTCCCAAAGGAGGAAAATGAATATTTGGGAAAGATGAATAATTGGAAATTGATCCAGATGGTGAATGACAAGATGTTGGCAAGATGCTGAGGGCTCTCGATCACTGAGAGGAATTCATAAGTCCAAAGTCAACTGAAAAGGTTCAAAATCCATCTAAATTGCAAATAAAGCCAGAAAGACTTCGAAAAGAAAAAGTTGCCAAAAACCAGGGTGTCACAGAAACAGAGACAAAAACAAGTGAAAACATTTACGTGTGAGGAGCTCGTCGATGTACAGCGCCTCCTGCAGCATCTCCCGCTCCCTCGCCGCCAATGCGCTGGCGCTGCGATCGCGGGCTGGCTTGAGCTGGGCGACCTCCTCAGCGGCCTTCTTTGCCTCCTCCTCCTTCTGCCCCACCGCTTGGCGGTGCTCCTCCATGAGCTAGTCCAGCTCAGCCTTGTGGGCGGCTGCGGCCTCGTCCCTCTCCCGGACCGCCCGGGCCGCCTCCTCCTGCAGCTGGTTGCGCTCTGCAACCGCCTGGTCACGGAGCTGGCTGGCTTCAACCAGCTGGCGCCGGAGCTCCTGCATCTTGGCTAGGTCGACGGCGGCGGCTGCGTGGCCGGATCCGGGTCCCGGTCAGAGGCCGAACAAGAAATAAAAAAGAAAGCAAAGAACGAAGCAAAAAGATTCGACCCGACTGCTGCACAACCGGCCCGAATCTCGGAGGCTACACCCAGTGGGTGCGCTGGCGCGCCCCCACTGGAAGCATGCAGGAAGTACCTTTGGCCTGGCGGAGCTCCTCCTCCTTGGCCGCCAGCTTGGCCTTCGCCGTGCGGAACTGGCCCAGGAGGCTATTGTACACCGCCACCCGCTGGTCATAGATGGACTGCAAGGAAAAGAGTTAGCACAAGATGCCTGAGAAGGCCCGACCCGCCTACTGCGCAGCCGGCCCGGGCCTCGGGGGCTACACCCAGTGGGTGAGCTGACGCGCCCCCACTGGAAAGCGACCAGGCCGGTCAGGAATGGGAAAGAAGAAACAAGACGCAGTCGCAAGAATACGCAAAGAATAAGCAAACTCACCGCGAAGGTCCGCTACAGCTGCAGCAGCCGGCCGTTCTCCGCCTGGGCGAAGCCTTGCCACTGGCCACGGTGGTTGGCGAGCTGCAGCCACAGGGAGTCCACCACCGCGTCCAGCTCGCTCCGAGGGGCGCCGCTCGTCGCCTCGCTGGAGCTCGCCGCCCAGCTCCGCTACGGCTGGGCAGAGGACCCAGCGCTGGTTCTGCTGCCTACCGGGCTCAGCTCGAGGCTGCGCCCCGCAGCCCGCGGCTTCGCGGTCACCATTGCATGAGAGCTCCCTGGCGTGGCCTCCGCGCTCGGGGGCGGCACTGCTCCTCCGCCTGGCGCGGCCTCCGGCTCACGGCTTCCTCCGTCTCCACGTTCGGCACCATCGGCCGGGTCGGCGGCCAGCGACACCACCGGATCGGCCGTCTGGTCGGCGTCCGGCTCGTGCTCGTCGGACTCACCGCGGCCGGCCGCCTCGGCGGCAGCACGGGCTTTTGCCTCCGCCCGGCGGGCCAGGTCGTGCACCGATTTGGAGCGATGCCCCGCAACCGGCGATGGCGGTAGCAAAGGCGGTGGCGATGGCGCCGGCCAAGCCGGCCACTTAGGCTCCTCCGCGGCCCTCCGCCGTCTCACCGCGGCCTCAGCCACGACGCCATTCCACGCCTTGGCCGACGTCTCGGCCATCTCCTTCTCGGTCGCGGCCTGCGACCTCCAGGCATCCCTCTCGGCGTCCTCCAGGGTGGCGCCGGACTGACGGGCTGCGAGCGCCTCCTCGGTGGTCTCCACCACCTCGTGCTCCTCCGCGCTGCTCTGGCCCCTCCGCCGATCGGCCTCCTCCGTGGCCGTTGCCGCGGCGGCAACCTCCGCGAGCTCGAGCGCGTTCCTGATCGGCGCGCGAAGGGGATAAGGAAGAAGAAAAACAGCGCAGCAACGAAAAAGGCAAGAACTGAGCAACAAAAAGAGACTTGCCCTATGGCCGTGGGGACCACCCGCTTCGGGCCCATCAACGGCGCCACCCGGCGCGCCTTCTTAACGGACCTCTTCATGGCGCCCGGCTACGCCGGGGCTAGGCGCTTCGCGTCTGGCCGCGCCTCGACCGGTGCTTCCCGTGCGGCCGGCTCGGGGCCGCCGGCTCCCCGGCTGTCCTCCGCTGCCGCCCCCCGGGGGCAGGCCCATCACTAGCCTCCGCATCCGGTGGTGCTGTATCGCCCGCACCATCCTCATCATCTTCATCGTCGTCCGGCCACTTGCGCAAAGGATCCGGAATTAAGGACTTACCGGCTTGGCCGGACCCGCCGGCTTCCGCGTCCGTGAGGCACTCCTCACCGCCTCCGGCTTCCGCGTCGTTGTCTCCCTCCTCCTCCAGGTCCGAGTCGGCCCGATCCGGCTGCAGGACCAGGGGATTCGGGCCGTCATAAACCAGCTGACTCGGGAAGTGCTGCAGCCGGCCCAAGGCGTCAGGGCGCATGAAGAGGGCGGACGCTACAAACAACAGGGACCAAGGACTCACCGCTGGCGCCGGGGCATCCCGGCTCTATGACTCCTTGCCGAATCGCCACTCCTTCACCTTGAGCCCGGCGGCAGAGACGTCGTTGACGCGCTGGGCAATCTCAGCCAACATCAACTCCTTCGTCGATAGCCGGTAGGGGTCACGCCGGCCGCTCATGTCGCAGATCCGGTGCGGCCGTCGCTGCAGCGGCAACACCCGGCGACCAACGAAGGCCGCGATGAGGTCCACGGCAACGAGCCCCTCGTGGTCCGTCATCTCCTTGATCCGGCGGCAGACCCCCACGATCTCCGCGGGCGGGTTCCTTGGGTTATGCTCCCAATTCATCTTCTCAGCCGGCGGCGCGTCGATGAAGGGGGGTAGGTTGATGCGGTCGTCGGCCGGGTCGATGTTCCTCATGTAGAAGAAGGACTTCTGCCATTTCTTGTTCGACTCCTCGAACGGCAGCTTCGGGAAGGGGCCCGCCGTCCGAGTAACCGGCACGGCTGCCCCGCACTCAGGCATGACACCGGCCGACGCCCCCTGCTGCTTCAGGTAGAACAGCCGGCACCACAGCTCCACGTACGGGAGGAGGCCGACGTAACCCTCGCACAACGTCGCGAAGGCCGCGAGCTGCAAAACCGCGTTCGGACCCAAGTGGTATGGCTGGAGCCCGAAGAAGGTGAGGAAGCGCCGGAAGAAGACGCTCACGGGAAGGCCGAGCCCGTGGAGGAAATAAGTGTAGAAGACCACCACCTCGCCGTTCCGCGGCGCCGACGCCGTCACCGCGCCGGGCGTGCGCCCCTCCACCAGCTCCGCCGGCGGCAGCCGTCGCGTGCGGCGGAGGTACATGATATCATCATCGGTTACCATGGATCCCTCTGAAGAGCCCTTCGGCGGCGCCATCGGCGAGAGCGGGAGGGGCGCGGTCAAGAGGAAGGAACGGTGGCGACCCAGAGAGAAAAGCCCGCTCGCAGGTCGCGGCGCGGCGCGGCTGCAGCTTGAGCGGGCGACGGCTTGCGGCGTGGGTGTGCGTGAGAAGGAAACAGAAGAGGTGGGGACGAAGCAACGGGCGGGGGCGAGAGAACGAGTGCTTCATCCTCTCCCCCTCCCTTCCCATTTAAAGGCCACGACGAATGTGGGGGAGTGGGATCGTCTGCGCCCATGCTCCCCACTCCCCCGCAATGCGCGGGCGCGTTATAATGTGCAATAGTTGCCGAGAGAACTCCAACAGACGCGCGCGGCCGCAGTAAATCTTGCGCGCGGGCCGAGGCCACGGCCTAGTGGGACCCTACCCCACTGCAATGTCCCGTCGTGCGCGTGGCCTGGCAGGCCTCGTCCGCCGCTTGGCTGCACGTGGCAGGGTTTTGACGGACGGCTAGCACGATCCCCCACACCCACTGGGTTTTGACCGGTCGGACCGTTTGGTTCCCACCTCGCCCGGGTGTCGCGAGCCGGCATTCAGCATCCGGCATGTGCGGCGTCGGGCCGGCACACCTTCATCGACAATCGCCTTCCTTTGGGGGGGACAAGCTACAAAGCCCCCCCCCTTGCTTGGAGCTGGCGAGCCTTTACAGCTTTGGGAACTACTGTCGAGAGGATAACCATCGGGTAGGCAATCGAACCCGGAGCCCCGTTATAAAACTTCGGGGCAGCCCGTGCCCCTCCAATCCGGCTGGCCGTCTGGCCGGCTTCCCGACGCTGGCCGGCTGGGCTCGGCCCCATGCCGGGTCCGGCTGGCCGCTAGCCGGCTGGTTACTGGTCCGAGGCCGTCCCATCGCTCCGTATGACAAGACGGCTCTCCACGGCGGGGTAGCTTGGCTACAGCGCCGCGAACCCAGAAGGGCATGGCTACAGTGCCGCCAACCCCGCTGACCCGAGCGACCGACGTCAGCACAGCGGGCCACTATAGCCCCAAGACGCCAACCACTCCATGACGCACGAGGTGACAGGCCACAGTGCCGGGCAGCCGGCGGGCCCAGCAGCCGGTGGGCCCCACTGCCGGCTCCAGACGCCGACATCCGGGTCCCGCCCATGTGTAGATTTACTTATGTAACCCTGGGGGGTCGGGCTATAAGACCCCCCAGGAGGCCTCCATGTAGGGGGTCGACCAGTCGCTCACATTATCTTCCACCACACACACACACTCTGTAACACCCTGGTTTTCGCCCTTTGTTTTTTTTCCTTCGCGGGATTGGACTCCCGTCTTTTTTTCGATGTTATCGGATTTTCTCTTGCCTTTGGGTATATGAAGATGGTTATTTAGCCTTGCCTTTCCTATCCAACCAGAGATTCTCTCCAGTCCAACCTTGCCACCCAAGATATTTTCTCAAGATTTTGCCGCCGAAACCCTACCTTACGAGTTATCGGAAGGGAAACCCTAATTCCTTCCATTACAAAGGAACCCCAATTTTCTTTGATCTGTTGCCTCCCAAACTTTTCCCAGTGATCATCCCATATCTATAAACCCTGGATATGCAAAAATATTGCCAAGTCATTTGCAATATTCTTCATTTAAAATTAATTCCTTTTTCTGCTGTTTAGAGGAATTAAATCCAGGAAAATATCTATCCATCTCCAAAGTCCATGAAAACTTGTGGAGATATTCGTTGTGATCATATTGAGCTCCCATAAAAATATTGGCCATAATGAAATAAGGGAAATTGCATTTTCCTATTTAAAGGCAATATTGCATTTTGGGCACTTTCCAAAGGAACCACTATTTTGGTAGCCAGGAAAAATCCTGAATAATTTGTGGAGCTTATCCTATCCATATCTTCACCATTTCCATCAAGAACCCAAGTTCCATAGATCAAATTTTCAGCACAACATCCATTTGCAAATTTTGTCCAGACTTCTAGTTTGCAAAGGAAGTGCTTGAACCCTTGATCTTTTTGGGCTGAAATTTTTTAGGGTGGTTAACAATGATAAATCACCCAGGTATACCAAAAACCAGCCCATTTCATCTAGCCAATTTTCCTCAGGAAATTATCTAAGTTTCTATCCAGATTGCATCTCTGTGAAGGAAGTACCATTTTGGTATATCCAAAGGAGCTGAAATTTTGCCAGTACCTCCATAATCCCAAATCACCTCCCTACACCAAATATCAGCTCATTTTATCAAGCCAGTTGAGCACAACATCATAACCTAGATTCTGGACCAAATTTTGCATTACAAAGGAAGTATATGCAAATGAGGTCCAAATTGCTTCAAATTTTGTCAAAACCTACTCCTTCCTACCCTATCTCATTGTGACAAGGATCCAGCTCCTCTCCTTCATCCATTTGTCCAGAAATGTCCACCCAAGTTTGCTGTTGGAATCTTCTTCTGCAAGTTTCTCTCACCTCAGGGCCTTCCAGTGGATTCTTGCCACACCTAGGATCTACTTGACCTCTGAGATACACACCAGACATGGTTTCGTGTCAAAGACATGGCCAGAGCAAGACATGCACGTGGTGACCGCGTGGACAGCAGGCAGAAGCGGCGCTCTGCGTGCTGTCCTCATCGGCCAGCTAGCTCCGGCCAGCCCGAGCTTGTCTGAGCGTGTCCAGCGGCTCCGCAGCACCCACGTCTCCTCTCTCGACCCTTCTTCCCCTCCTCCTTCCCTCTCGTCACGCCACGGCGAGTACCGCCACCGTACTGCCCGCCCGTGATCCGCCGTGTCCTCTTCTCCCGTTGGCCTCTTCTTCCTCGAGCTGTCGCCTCCCTCTGCCCCTCGTCAGGTTGGCTGCTCCTTGACGCCGGGAACCAGCCAGCCACGCCTCCCGCAAGCTCTAGAACTCCGGCCAGCTCATCTCACGGCCGAGCTTATCCCCTCTCCTCGCCGGGCTATAAATAGTCGTTCCCCGGACCCCTCGAGCTCAACATCGACCCTCCCTCTCTCCTAGCACCCCGCCCCACGTGTTCCCCAAGCTCGAGGAGCTCTTCTGCTTCGCCACAGCTGCCATGGCCGCCACCATCGTCCTCTCAAATTCGGGCGTCCTCGGCCTTCCCCGACTCCACCAACCCCACCACCGAAGTCCCCGCCCACCGTAAGCCACCTCCGCACCCTCTCCCGGCCTCCCCGCTCACCGAAGCGCCATGCCCATCATCCCCCGAGCCGCCGTCCGCCGCTGCTCATGCCCTGCTCGAGTTCGAGCTCCTCGGCGTCCGAGTCTTACGCCACTGGATGCGCCTCTTCGCGGGGAACCCTTCCCTAGGCCGAGCATCGCCTGGGACGGTCTGTGGCTCCGGCAATCGCCATCGGGAGCCGCTCCTCTCCTCGGGCAGGCACGCGCGGGAGGAGGGAGACAACGCTGCAGGCAGGCCCGGCTCGTCAGTGGCTTGGCCCCCTCCCTCCGTTTTTTAAGTGGCGGTGGTGCAGGTGGGCCGGCCCAGCGACAGCAGGAGCTGCGCGGCTCGGCTGGCGCTCGGGCTCTAGCCAGTTTCGGCCCGAACCGGCCCAGCTGCACAGTAACCCTTTTCATTTTCCACAGAAAAAACTATTAGGGGCCCAGTGGTAAATAATTTATTTGCAAAAAGGTCCCTGGCAGAAAAGTTCTTATATCTTTTTGCTCGCAACTCCGATTCAGGTGAATCCAAAGCCGACTTTCTCAGTTCGTCGAGCCCGTTCCAATGGTATCATTTTCATGATGTGGACACTTTCTGAAAATGACCATTTTGCCCCTGCCCTATATCTAGTCCCCGCCGAGAGGGAACCCTTTCCGGCGAATTGTTCCGCGAGGTGATCGCACTTCTCCCGGAGTATTTCTTCGACCCCAGGCAAGCCGACCATCTGATATGTACCCTAAAGCATTGCTCTGTGTTATTCTTGTGTGTTTAAATTAATATGCTTATGCTCGTATGCATAGTGGTGAGCTGTATGTGACGCTAATGAACCCTTGCCTGCCTTTCTTTGGTGACGGCACCACGCATGTGTTCTGAGCTGCTTCCGGCTGTCCGGGGTGGATGCCGACTTTATGTTCTCTTTTCAACAACTGGCCATGTTCTGAGCAGCTTTTCGGCCGTCGCGCGCAGCTGTTGAATTTCTTTCTGTAGGGGTGACCCTATGCTCTGAGCTGTTCCTCGGCCGTCTTAGGGGACCACTACACTCTTTTTATCAACACCGTGTCATGCTCTGAGCTGCTTTTCAGCTGTCTTGAGCCGGGGTTGAGTTATTCCGGTAACGTCCCAGATCTGAGTTGTAAAGACCATTCTGGTGGCTACGGGTTTATTTGCCGGTTTCATGCAAGGGTTCAGATGATCGTAACTTACAGCTAGAACTTGTAAAGTGATAACTTGCCATTTAAATGTTGTTTCACTAATGACTCGTTGTGATATTGTATGGAGATAGGTTGTTATGTTTTCATAATTGTTACATCATGCTTTGTTACTATTATTGCAATAATAAAGAATGTGACTTAATGATAACAACCTCCTCCGTTGGCTGGATCGAGTCATAGTGCCACCGAACCGAGCTCATCAAGTGCAACCACACTTGCCTGGATGGGGAGGCCCTGACTTGGTCTATTGTCTTGCCTCTTGTCGGTACCACCAAAGAGGGGAGGTTATGCGTGCGCGCTACCCTGGCCCGGTAGGCGGCGATAACCTTGTGAGCCCAGTTGTTTGTTTGTGCGTGGTCCCCGTTTGGGACAATTTAGTGTGGCCACGTTGGTGGCAGGTGTCACAGGGTGACACCGGGGGCCACCCAGGACATGACCCTGGGAGGGTATGATTGTCGGTGGGACCGTAAGAGTGCCGGGGAATAGACAAGTTTTGTTGGAGTAGCACCGGTCCACCCGAATGGGAGCATGAGGCCAGGAGCTCGTGTGGGTAAAGTGTGCAACCTCTGTAGAGTGTAAATCTATTCGAATAGTCGCGTCCTCGGTCATGGGACACAGTTTGTACTAGGTCACACTATTTGTTCTGTGTCGAGTCTGGAGGAACAAACCATATGATGTTAATAATGAACCAGAGTAAGGTATGATTTGTCAGACTTATAGTGCAGATGAAGGGACATCAGAGGATGTCTGGTATATGGGATGTTAGCCATGCGATGTCTATGAGATGAGTGGTCAAATGACCGCATGACTTGGATTTGATTTGGATCGGGTTTTGGATCCTAAGATTATTCAGAGTATGGATTAATTACCTAATATGTTGTATCTTCGTCATACTACAGTTACATTGATAGTTAACATGCTAGATAATTCCTGTTATGACATGATGATTAATGCTGCTAGATGATTAATCTTGCTAGATAACCCTGCCGTAGCATGATAGTTAATACTGTTAAGATAACAAGTGCATGATTGAATACCATGGAATGCTTTGCTTGGTGTATATGTTGGTTTGGTTTGCTTGCGAGTACATTCAAAAGTACTCAGCGGCCTTCAATGTGGCCAGGTTCACCTAAGGATTCGACATCCACTAGCGAGGAGCCGGAGTGTTCGCTGGCTAGAAGAGTAACCCCGTCAGATCCCTGTGGATTGGAGCCGCACCAAGACCATGCTGCCTTAGATAGAGCTTTTCCGCTGCCATCACACGACGCCAACCACTCCGTGAGGCACGAGGCGACGGGCCACAGTGCTGGGCAGCCGGCGGGCCCCGCAGCCGACGGTCCCCAGCAGCCGGCGGGCCCCACTGCCGGCTCCAGACGCCTACATCCGGGTCCCGCCCGCAAGTAGATTTACTCATGTAACCCTGGGGGGTCGGGCTATAAGACCCCCCAGGAGGCCTCCATGCAGGGGGGTCGACCAGTCCCTTGCATTATCTTCCACCACACACACACACTCACAGGACGGGTAGAATGGAGAGCTAGCCCCTTCTTCCTCCTCCGCCCCAAACAGCTCCAGGAGCACCATTTGTAGCCCTTGTGCAAATCATCCCATTCCGGCAGGACTAGGGGTGTTACCTCCCCGGAGGGCCCCAAACCTGGGTACGTCTTGTGTCTCGCACTCGCGCGTACCGACCTCATTTCCGGAACCCACTGGCGTCCTCACGCAGCCCCCCCCCCCCACTTTTAGCCATCTCATGGCATCTGTCGTGATTTCACCATGACAACCGTCCACACCAAACTCCCACCGTCCATCACCGACCTCGCTAACTGCCTCAACCGCCATCAATGGCAACTGCCGCCGTGTCCGAGTTATGTAGCTCGCGGAACCGACCTCCCCCTCCTATAAAAGGCCACCCCGAGCACTCCCTCGTCACCACAACCACTCCCCCTCCTCCTACAAGACTCCCAACGCAGCCACATGGCCGGGGACGGTCGTCTTCCTCACCTCCAGTAGCCACGACTGCCATGGCCTTCCGGTTGATTCCAACGGAGCCAGTACCTCCCCGCAGAAAATCTCTTCACCTCCAACTCCCTTGAGCAACCACGGATCCATCTCACTTGTTAATTTCGCCGGAGATAGCCCGTGGGCAAATGCCCCAAATCGCCTCCGCCGGAGCCCTTTGGGAGTGCTCGCCGCCGACGACTCCACCCACTCCGGCGGCCGTGGCGCACCTCTCTGGACTAGCCTTGACCTCCTGGTCCTCCCCATGTGCTCGGATTCCCTCGGGCCACTGCCGTTTGCCGGCGAAGAGTGCCGGAGCTCCGCCCCTGTTCTGTCGTGGAGAAGGCGCGACATGGTACGGTCAAACCTGACCAGTGGGCCAGGCTGGACCCACTGTCAGTGACCCATACCACACCGAGCCGCCTCTAAGTGAAAGCGTATTCAACAGAGTACGTCTTCTCCCCAAGAAAGGGTATTTCCATCCGAACCGGATTCTTTTTAAGTTTAGATTAAAATCAGATTTTGACCCAAATTTTGACTGCCTCTAATTTTTAAACCACAACTCCAAATGAATTGATTCTTTTTCTAAAATTCTTATTTCTTCATCTAGTTTATTTTAGTATTTATTTCAAAAATTTCCAAACAACTTTTTTGTACTATTTTCAAATTATGTGGTAATTGCAATATTTTGAAATAGGAAAAAATGGAGGGAAGATGCATTTTACAAAATTGTGGAGTGAACCAACACCACTACATACCCAAGGCAAGCATCTTGGACACTTGATATGATGAATGTTTGGTAGTTTGCTTGCTAGAATATTTGAATCATGATTATGATAATTCTGAATGAAATTTGCATATTGCTATTTATACATGCATGATCCATTGTCAATATTTTAGCTTCACTTAAACATGAAGTATGAGTGAGTGTGGTTATTTTCACATGCCACATATGTCTATGTTGGTCCGGACTAATCTACAGGAAAGAATCAGTCACGAGAAAAAGTGACCGTGAAATAGATGTCTCGTTGTGACGAGAATGATCAGTGATGGCATGTCGGGACATTCCAGGTGGTGACCCTGTTGGGTACTACCAAGGAGATATATTGTGCTAACCACTGCAGGAAAACTTAAACCTCCTGAGTCGACCGTAGATCGAGTCTTGTTTCGGTAAGCCCCATACTTGATTTGTGCTGCCACTTGTCCCTGCCACAGGTAGGGTATGGTTTAGTAAGTTGTTAACCCCTTTCCTTGCACACACACCGTAAAGAGAGGCCATAGTGGAAGATACCAGTGGCCACTGGTAGGCATGCCACTTGGTCAGGGGGCATGGGTGTTTCCGGCTGGACCGGGAGGGGGCATGCACCCCTTGTTATTGCGCGTGTTATACATTTTGTGATCCCATGCTATTTGAGGTGTTGGCCTCCCCGTCTTAGAGTTTTTCTAGGATGATGCCTTGGGTGATTCCGGGCATCGTGAAAGTTAAGCTAGTGTGTGCTAGTTAGGTGTGTTTTCAACCCAAAGACTTGTTGGGGAACGTTGCATGGAAAACAAAAAAAATTCTACGCACACGCAAGATCTATCCATGGAGATGCATAGCTACGAGAGGGGGAGTATGTCTACGTACCCTCATAGACCGTAAGCGGAAGCGTTAGAACAACGCGGTTGATGTCGTCGAACAACTTCACGATCCAACCGACCGAGCACCGAACGTACGGCACCTCCGCATTCAGCACACGTTCAGCTCGGTGACGTCCTCGACTTCTTGATCCAGAAAAACGGCGAGGTAGTGGATGAGTTCCGGCAGCACGACGGCGTGGTGACGGTGATGGTGATGCTATCTCCGCAGGGCTTCGCCCAAGCACTGCGAGAATATGACCGAGGGACGGAACTGTGGAGGGGGACGCCGCACACGGCTAAGACAATGTTGTGTCCATTGGGGCGCCCCTGCTCCTCTATTTATATATGTGTAGGGGCTTGGAGTAGAAGGAATAGTGCCACGTGAACAGTAACCATGAATAGTACACACGTGGACTTGGACTCCAAAGTCCAATCCTATTCCTACTAGGACTCTCCCTTTTTTCCTTCCCTAGCTGCGTGGGCTTTTGAGGACTTGGTGCGCCTGGCCCAATAAGGCCAGGGCACCTCCCCTTAGCCCATGCCAGCCCTTGGGGCATGGTGGACCCACTTGTGGACTTCCGGACCCCTCCGGAATCCTCCGGAACCTTCTGGAAGCTTCCCGGTACAATACCGAAAAAACTGCACCTTTTTCCGGAACCCAAAATATGACTTCCCATATATAAATCTTTACCTCTCGACCATTCCGAGACTCCTCATGACGTCCGGGATCTCATCCGGGACTCCGAACAACATCCGGTTACCAATTCACATAACTCATATAACACTATATCGTCAACGAACGTTAAGCGTGCGGACTCTACGGGTTCGGGAATGATGTAGACATGACTGAGACGCCTCTCCGGTTAATAACCAATAGCGGAACCTGGATGCTCATATTGGTTCCTACATATTCCACGAAGATCTTATCGGTCGAACCGCAATGACAACATACGTAATTCCCTTTGTCCATCGGTATGTTACTTGCCCGAGATTCGATCGTCGGTATCTCCATACCTAGTTCAATCTCGTTACCGGCAAGTCTCTTTACTCGTTCCGTAATACATCATCCCGTAACTAACTCCTTAGTCACTTTGCTTGCAAGCTTCTTATGATGTGCATTACCGAGAGGGCCCAGAGATACCTCTCCGAAACACGGAGTGACAAATCCCAGTCTCGATCCATGCCAACTCAACGGACGCCTTCGGAGATACCTGTAGAGCATCTTTATGATCACCCAGTTACGTTGTGACATTTGATAGCACACAAGGTATTCCTCCGGTATCCGGGAGTTACATGATCTCATGGTCTGAGGAACATGTATTTGACATTCAAGAAAGTAGTAGCAATAAACAGAACGATCATATGCTAAGCTAACGGATGGGTCTTGTCCATCACATCATTCTCCTAATGATGTGATCCCGTTATCAAATGACAACTCATGTCTATGGTTAGGAAACCTTAACCATCTTTGATCAATGAGCTAGTCTAGTAGAGGCTCACTAGGGACACAGTATTTGTTTATGTATTCACACATGTATTTAAGTTTCCGGTCAATACAATTCTAGCATGAATAATAAACCTTTATCATGAACAAGGAAATATAAAATAATAACAACTTTATTATTGCCTCTAGGGCATATTTCCATCAGTCTCCCACTTGCACTAGATTCAATAATCTAGATTACATAGTAATGAATCTAACACCCATGGAGTCTTGGTGCTGATCATGTTTTGCTCGTGGAAGAGGCTTAATCAACGGGTCTGCCACATTCAGATCCGTGTGTACTTTGCAAATTTCTATGTCTCCATCCTTGACATATTCACGAATGGAGTTGAAGCATCTCTTGATGTGTTTGATCTTCTTGTGAAACCTGGGCTCCTTGGCTATGGCAATTGTTCCAGTGTTGTCACAAAAGATTGTCATTGGACCCGATGCACTAGGTATTACACCTAGATCGGATATGAACTCCTTCATCCAGACTCCTTCATGTGCTGCTTTCGAAGCAGCTATGTATTCCGCTTCACACGTAGGTCCCGCCACGACGCTCTGCTTGGAACTGCACCAACTGACAGCTCCACCATTTAATATAAATACGTATCGGTTTTGTGACTTAGAGTCATCCGGATCAGTGTCGAAGCTTGCATCGACATAACCCTTTACGACGAGCTCTTCGTCACCTCCATAAATGAGAAACATGTCCTTGGTCCTTTTCAGGTACTTCAGGATCTTCTTGACCGCTGTCCAGTGATCCACTCCTGGATTACTCTGGTACCTCCCTGCCAAACTTATGGCAAGGCACACATCAGGTCTGGTACACAGCATGGCATACATAATAGAACCTATGGCTGAGGCATAGGGAATGACTTTCATTTTCTCTATATCTTCTGCCGTGGTCAGGCATTGAGTCTGACTCAACTTCACACCTTGCAAGACAGGCAAGAACCCTTTCTTTGACTGATCCATTTTGAACTTCTTCAAAACTTTGTCAAGGTATGTGCTTTGTGAAAGTCCTATCAAGCGTCTTGATCTATCCCTATAGATCTTGATGCCCAATATATAAGCAGCTTCACCGAGGTCTTTCATTGAAAAATTCTTATTCAAGTATCCCTTTATGCCATCCAGAAATTCTATATCATTTCCAATCAACAATATGTCATCCACATATAATATTAGAAATGCTACAGAGCTCCCACTCACTTTCTTGTAAATACAGGCTTCACCGTAAGTCTGTACAAAACCATATGCTTTGATCACCTCATCAAAGCGTATATTCCAACCCCAAGATGCTTGCACCAGTCCATAGATGGATCGCTGGAGCTTGCACACTTTGTTAGCACCCTTAGGATCGACAAAACCTTCTGGTTGCATCATATACAACTCTTCTTTGAGAAAACCATTAAGGAATGCAGTTTTGACATCCATTTGCCAGATTTCATAATCATAAAATGCGGCAATTGCTAACATGATTCGGACAGACTTAAGCATCGCTACGGGTGAGAAAGTCTCATCGTAGTCAACCCCTTGAACTTGTCGAAAACCTTTCGCGACAAGTCGAGCTTTGTAGACAGTGATATTACCATCAGCATCCGTCTTCCTCTTAAAAATTCATTTATTCTCAATGGCTTGCCGATCATCGGGCAAGTCCACCAAAGTCCACACTTTGTTCTCATACATGGATCCTATCTCAGATTTCATGGCCTCAAGCCATTTGTTGGAATCCGGGCTTATCATAGGTTCTTCATAGTTCGTAGGTCCGCTGTTGTCTAACAACATAACTTCCAGAATAGGATTACCGTACCACTCTGGTGCGGAACGTACTCTGGTCGACCTACGAAGTTCGGTAGTAACTTGATCTGAAGTTTCATGATCTTTATCATTATCTTCCTCTCTTATTGGTGTAGCCATCACGGGAACGGTTTTCTCTGATGAGCTACTTTCCAATTCGAGAGAAGGTACAATTACCTCATCGAGTTCTACTTTCCTCCCACTCACTTCTTTCGAGAGAAACTCCTTCTCTAGAAAGGACCCATTCTTGGCAACAAAGACCTTGCCTTCGGATCTGTGGTAGAAGGTGTACCCAATTGTTTCTTTAGGGTATCCTATGAAGACGCACTTCTCCGCTTTGGGTTTGAGCTTATCAGGTTGAAGCTTTTTCACATAAGCATCGCATCCCCAAACTTTAAGAAACGACAGCTTAGGTTTCTTGCCAAACCATAGTTCATACGGTGTCGTCTCAACGGATTTAGACGGTGCCCTATTTAACGTGAATGCAGCTGTCTCTAATGCATAACCCCAAAACGATACTGGCAAATCGGTAAGAGACATCATAGAACGCACCATATCCAATAAAGTACGGTTACGACGTTCGGACACACCATTACGCTGTGGTGTTCCAGGTGGCGTGAGTTGTGAAACAATTCCACATTTTCTTAAATGAAGGCCAAACTCGTAACTCAAATATTCGCCTCCGCGATCAGATCGTAGAAACTTTATTTTTTTTTGTTATGATGATTCTCTACTTCACTCTGAAATTCTTTGAACTTTTTAAATGTTTCAGACTTGTGTTTCATCAAGTAGATATACCCATATCTACTCAAATCATCTGTGAAGGTAAGAAAATAACGATACCCGCCGCGTGCTTCAACATTAATCGGACCGCATACATCGGTATGTATTATTTCCAACAAATCAGTAGCTCGCTCCATTGTTCCGGAGAACGGAGTTTTAGTCATCTTGCCCATGAGGCATGGTTCGCAAGTATCAAATGATTCATAATCAAGAGATTCCAAAAGTCCATCCGCATGGAGTTTCTTCATGCACTTTACACCAATATGACCTAAACGGCAGTGCCACAAGAATGTTGCACTATCATTATCAACTTTGCATCTTTTGGCATCAATATTATGAATATTGTGTATCACTACGATCGAGATTCAACAAGAATAGACCATTCACAAAAGGTGCGTGACCATAAAAGATGTTACTCATATAAATAGAACAACCATTATTCTCTGACTTAAATGAATAATCGTCTCGCAATAAATAAGATCCAGATATAATGTTCATGCTCAACGCTGGCACCAAATAACAATTATTGAGGTCTAAAACTAATCCCGAAGGTAGATGTAGAGGTAGCGTGCCGACGGCGATCACATCAACCTTGGAACCATTCCCGACGCGCATCGTCACCTCGTCCTTAGCCAATCTTCGCTTATTCCGTAGCTCTTGTTTCGAGTTACAAATATGAGCAACCGAACCAGTATCAAATACCCAGGTGCTACTGCGAGCATTAGTGAGGAACACATCAATAACATGTATATCAAATATACCTTGGCTCACTTTGCCATCCTTCTTATCCGCCAAATACTTGGGGCAGTTCCGCTTCCAGTGACCAGTCCCTTTGCAGTAGAAGCACTCTGTTTTAGGCCTGGGTCCAGCTTTGGGTTTCTTCGTGTGAGCGGCAACTTGCTTGCCGTTCTTCTTGAAGTTCCCCTTCTTTCCCTTGCCCTTTTTCTTGAAACTAGTGGTTTTGTTAACCATCAACACTTGATGCTCCTTCTAGATTTCTACCTCCGATGATTTCAGCATCGCGAAGAGCTCGGGAATTGTCTTCTCCATCCCTTGCATATTATAGTTCATCACAAAGCCTTTATAGCTTGGTGGCAGTGATTGAAGAACTCTGTCAATAACACTCTCAACCGGAAGATCAATTCCCAGCTGAGTCAAGTGGTTGTGGTACCCAGACATTCTGAGTATGTGTTCACTGACAGAACTGTTCTCCTCCATCTTACAGCTAAAGAACTTGTTGGAGACTTCATATCTCTCAACCCGGGCATTAGCTTGAAATATCAATTTCAGCTCTTGGAACATCTCATATGCTCCGTGGCGTTCAAAACGCTTTTGCAGTCCTGGTTCTAAGCCATAGAGCATGGCACACTGAACTATCGAGTAGTCATCAGATCGAGCCTGCCAGGCGTTCACAACGTCTGCAGCAGCTCCTGCAGCAGGTCCATCACCTAGCAGTGCATCAAGGACATAATTCTTCTGTGCAGCAATGAGGATAATCCTCAAGTTACGGACCCAGTCCGTGTAGTTGCTACCATCATCTTACAACTTAGCTTTCTCTAGGAACGCATTAAAATTCAACGGAACAGTAGCATGGGCCATTTATCTACAACATAGATATGCAAAGAAACTATCAAGACTAAGTTCATGACAAATTAAGTTCAATTAATCAAATTACTAATGAACTCCCACTTAAATTGACATCCCTTAAGTTAACTAAGTGATACATGATCCAAATCAACTAGCCCATGTCCGATCATCACGTGAGATGGGATAGTCATCAATGGTGAACATCTCCATGTTGATCATATCTACTATATGACTCATGTTCGACCTTTCGGTCTCCAGTGTTCCGAGACCATGTATGTACATGCTAGGCTCGTCAAGTTTAACCTAAGTATTCTTCTTGTGTAAAACTGGCTTACACCCGTTGTATGTGAACGTAGAATCTATCACACCCGGTCATCACGAGGTGCTTCGAAACGACGAACTTTAGCAATGGTGCATACTCAGGGAGAACACTTTTATCTTGAAATTTAGTGAAGGGATCATCTTATAATGCTACCGTCGTTCTAAGCAAAATAAGATGCATAAAGGATAAACATCACATGCAATCAAAATATGTGACATGATATGGCCATCATCTTGTGCTTTTGATCTCCATCTCCAAAGCATCATCATGATCTCCATCGTCACCGGCTCGACACCTTGATCTCCATCGTTATGTCGTGGTCGTATCGCCAACTATTGCTTCTACAACTATTGCTAACGCATAGCAATAAAGTAAAGCAATTACATGGCGCTTGCATTTAATACAATAAAGAGACAACCATAAGGCTCCTGCCGGTTGCCGATAAATTACAAAACATGATCATCTCATACAATAACGTATATCACATCATGTTTTGACCATATCACATCACAGCATACCCTGCAAAAACAAGTTAGACGTCCTCTACTTTGTTGTTGCAAGTTTTACGTGGCTGCTACGGGCTTCTAGCAAGAACCGTTCTTACCTACGGCACAAAACCACAACGGTGCTTTATCAAGTTTTCTGTTTTAACCTTGAACAAGGACCGGCCGCAGTCAAATTCGATTCAAGTAAAGTAGAAGAAACAGACACCCGCCAGCCACCTTTATGCAAAACAAGTTGCATGTCTGTCGGTGGAACTGGTCTCATGTACGTGGACATGTAAGGTTGGTCCGGGCCGCTTCATCTTACAATACCGCCGAATCAAAATAAGACGTTGGTGGTAAGCAGTATGACGATCACCGCCCACAACTCTTTGTGTTCTACTCGTGCATATCATCTACGCATAGACCTGGCTCATGATGCCACTGTTGGGGAACGTTGCATGGAAAACAAAAAAAATTCTACGCACATGCAAGATCTATCCATGGAGATGCATAGCTACGAGAGGGGGAGTATGTCTACGTACCCTCGTAGACCGTAAGCGGAAGCGTTGGAACAACGCGGTTGATGTCGTCGAACAACTTCACGATCCAACCGACCGAGCACCGAACGTACGACACCTCCGCGTTCAGCACACGTTCAGCTCGGTGACGTCCTCGACTTCTTGATCCAGCAAGACGGCGAGGTAGTGGATGAGTTCCGGCAGCACGACGGCGTGGTGACGGTGATGGTGATGCTATCTCCGCAGGGCTTCGCCCAAGCACTGCGAAAATATGACCAAGGGACGGAACTGTGGAGGGGGGCGCCGCACACGGCTAAGACAATGTTGTGTCCTTTGGGGCGCCCCATCTCCGGAACCTTCTGGAAGCTTCCCGGTACAATACCGAAAAAACTGCACCCTTTTCCGGAACCCAAAATATGACTTCCCATATATAAATCTTTACCTCTCGACCATTCCGAGACTCCTCGTGACGTCCGGGATCTCATCCGGGACTCCGAACAACATCCGGTTACCAATTCAAATAACTCATATATCACTATATCGTCAACGAACGTTAAGCGTGTGGACCCTATGGGTTCTGGAATGATGTAGACATGAATGAGATGCCTCTCCGGTCAATAACCAATAGCGGAACCTGGATGCTCATATTGGTTCCTACATATTCCACGAAGATCTTATCGGTCGAACCGCAATGACAACATACGTAATTCCCTTTGTCCATCGGTATGTTACTTGCCCGAGATTCGATCGTCGGTATCTCCATACCTAGTTCAATCTCGTTACCGGCAAGTCTCTTTACTCGTTCCGTAATACATCATCCCATAACTAACTCTTTAGTCACTTTGCTTGCAAGCTTCTTATGATGTGCATTACCGAGAGGGCCCAGAGATACCTCTCCGAAACACGGAGTGACAAATCCCAGTCTCGATCCATGCCAACTCAACGGACGCCTTCGGAGATACCCGTAGAGCATCTTTATGATCACCCAGTTACGTTGTGACGTTTGATAGCACACAAGGTATTCCTCCGGTATCCGGGAGTTGCATGATCTCATGGTCTGAGGAACATGTATTTGACATTCAAGAAAGCAGTAGCAATAAACAGAACGATCATATGCTAAGCTAACGGATGGGTCTTGTCCATCACATCATTCTCCTAATGATGTGATTCCGTTATCAAATGACAACTCATGTCTATGGTTAGGAAACCTTAACCATCTTTGATCAACGAGCTAGTCTAGTAGAGGCTCACTAGGGACACGGTATTTGTTTATGTATTCACACATGTATTTAAGTTTCTGGTCAATACAATTCTAGCATGAATAATAAACCTTTATCATGAACTAGGAAATATAAAATAATAACAACTTTATTATTGCCTCTAGGGCATATTTCCATCAAGACTGTAATCGGAATTAGTCAACGTCTCGGGGTTGACTAAAGAAATCCTTTACTTGTGGGTAAAGAGTACAACCGCTGCAGAGTTTTAAAACCTATTCAAATAGCCGTGTCCGCGGTTAAGGGCTACAGTCTGGGATGGGTCAAGTGTCGGTCTTAGTGTCGGTCTTCGGAGGAAATAACTAAATCAGAAGTTGATCATGAATTATGATGGATGATTATTATCACTAATGCTATGGACTAACCCTTTTCTCCTATATGTACTGCTGAGTATCTCTTGGGAAGGTTCTATCACTTGGATACTCGTGCTTTTACTTTCTTTAAGAGCCCTTTATGAGGTGTCGCTTCTGATGCTCGACTGTGGTATTTATTTTCAAGACCTTTCAAGGCGTCGCTGTAGACACCCGATTGGCATTTCTTTTCAAGACCTTTCGAGGCATCGCCTCAGACACCCGATTGGCATTTTATTATTTCTTGGAATCCTCGGGAGGTCTAATGCTGATGTTCCATTTGGCATTTTATTTCTTGGAATTCTCGGGAGGATTACCGCCCGACGTTCCACTTATGCTTTCATTAAGATTCCTTCGGGATGGTTCTATCTCCTGAAACCCGACTTTAAAATTTTGATAACAACATGATTACTTATACTTTTCTAATATCGGATGGCTAACCTTTATTTTTTGTGCAAATATAACACCCACATGATTGCATTAAATTCTTGGCATGGCATTGTAGAACATACTTAAAGATTAATTGCATGCATTCTGCCTACTTTTATTATATCTGTTGTCCATGATGTTTGTGAGTACATTCAAATGTACTCACTGGCTTGTCCCTGGCTATTGTCTTGGCCAGATCATGATTCGGAGGAGAGAGCTACGAAGACACCCCCGCAGCATAGGAATCGGAGATAGCAGCCACGCGAGATAGGAGTTATCCAGGTCAGCTGTTCCTGTGGGAATGGAGCCCCATCAACGTTGGAGATCCATGAGTCGCTTCTGCCATCCGCTGTTAGAAATCATTGATGCAATCCTTAGACCTTTATGGTCTTGTATCCAATTCTTGTAATAGCTTGGAAATCTGTATCAAGGATGTGTCCACCAGCGAACAGTAATCCTGGTGCTGGTGATGACACGAGGGTCATTTGCTGGGATTTTATGTCCCGAAAAACAGGCCCTGACACTTTTGCAGAGTCTCTTCGTATATGAGGTTTAAACTGCTGCCACCATCCAATAAAACCTTCCATAGCCGACATCCATCCACTATAGAGTCAAGGACTAGGGCCGCCGCTCCTTGGCTGGGACCGGTCTTCGGCTGATCATGTTCCCCAAAAGTGTTAGGCATGTCCGACCATTTATTTGATGTCTCTACTTGATGAACGTGGCTCACCTCATGAAGGGCTCGCTTCCTTTGATTCCTTGATGGATGAGTTTCGTAGATCATTAAGATCTCGCACTCGTCAAAGGATATTGCTGCACTCGTGCGGTGCATGTCAGTATTGTTGATGAGGTTATCCCCTTCCTTTGCCACATGTTTAATCGCCCAGCAAAGCTCGAAGGCTGTGAGTTGGGTTTGTGTTCAACAAAACAGAGTGGATAGGGCATGGTTGATCCAGGAGTTTATCGAGGGCAAGTTTTGGCCCTTTTATGGTTTTATTTCTTTTCCATGATGGCTCTTTTGCCCTAGAGCGTCGAAGGCGCTCGTTTAGACATATATGCCAATCGCGGTTTGCTGCTTCAACGCGGATTGAATCCCTCTACTCTTTTTGAGCCAACCAGGCGTCTTCCATGATGCAGAATCTTGATACCAAGTCTGATAACTCAGAAAAGGTTTGAATGCATCAACGAGCGAGGGCGTTCAAGATGCCCTCATCATGGAAGTTGTGGCGAAAGGCCACCAAGACTTCTAAGTCACAGTAGTCTGGAATTTTGTTCTTGACGAAGCGAAAACGCATCCAGAATTGTTGAACTATCTCACAAGGTTGTTGCTTGATGTAGATAAGATCCCAGACATCGGGTGGTCCTGAGTTACTCGGGCAGTACTTGATGTGGGGGTGGGTGGGATTAAAATTTTAACCCCGGCCTGTTGCGGGATTGCCGATCTGAAGTGCTCCTCCCAAGGTCCATCCTTCATCGGTTGGGGTATAGATGTTTGATTCACATGTCCATGAAAATCCTCGGTCGAGTTACGAGATAGAGCGCGAGGCTCGGCTATAGATTCGAGATCGTCTACCCTTGGCTCTTGAGGGTGGAGGGGCGGTCCGATGTGTTTTTGATCTTTAGTGGATCAGATGACTTGAATGTCCGGCGCAAAGGATACGCCATTTTGGGTCTGATCGTTGATCGATGCTTCCATTATTCCGAAGTGACCATGCGGCGGGACCTGTATGGGCCACCAATGTCGGTGCTAAAATCAGTGGATCTCGGGTAAGGGGTCCCGAGCCATAGGTCTAGGAACAATGGTAATCGGAGACAAGGGAGACGATGTTTATCCAGGTTCGGGCCCTCTCGACGAGGTAAAAACCCTACTCCTGCTTTGTTTGTATTGATGTGGGGAGTTCAGAGTACAAGATGATCTACTTCGAGATTGTATGATTGTGTTCTACACCCTAAGGCTGGTAATCGTGCCTCTAAAGACTAAAACCCCTCTGTTTATATATGCACCAGTGGTACCTAGGTTACACACATGGTCGGTTGACAACACGCCGGCTACAGAACAATCCTTGAAGTACATGCCAAGTCTTTGGAGGTTTCCATCTTGATCACGCCCAGGTTCATAGCTTCGGTAGTCCTTCCTTCAAGTGATCGGCGGGCCATGAGCCCGGCCCATGGACTATGGGTTGTACACGTTAGTACCCCTTAGTCCAGGACACCGTCAGGCAGCACCCGCGAGGATCATTCCGGCAATAGGAGCATCGAGCATCGCCACCGCCGCATGATCAAGAACCATGAGTCAGCCGCACGATCGCATGCCAGGAAGCAGGTACTTATCCTGCTACCAGAATTGTTGGTTTTATGCACTGCCATTTCTGCAACGGTGGTAAGAAGTTTGGTGACACACTCTCTATCTTTCTTAACACTTTTCTAATCCTACAAGCTTATATCATGGAGCTTGAAGCTGAACTGAACCACCTCAAGAGGAGAACGCTCGTCTGAAAGCAGAGGTGGTACGGAGTTACTGACCGGTGAAAATTGTTACTGAAAGCATGAAAAATTTCAGTTTTCTTCTTTTTCTTAGTTCTTACGTTACTAAATTGTTTCATTGTTTTGTTGTAGAAGACGATTCTACTGACCAAGAAACAAATGGTATTAACATTTTTCCCACAATCGAGTGGTAACCCTCCCGCACTTACCATAATATTCCAATTGCTTGTAACAATCTAATTGCTAAGTCTTAAAATAGTCAATGTGTGCATGCTGATGGAAACACCTTGCGGCAATGATTTTTTAAAGTTGGTGGAGAAGATGATGGAGCAGACCAACGCGAACGTGAATGCCAGGAAGGGTGGCACCCTATCGCGGTGCTACGACAGCTGCATCTGGTGAATGGTGAGCCACCATTCAGCTTCCATAGCCGTGCTGGCAGGACGATATGGAGAACTTGCATTCTGGCCGTTCTGTGTGTTTGAGGTAACTACAACGACAATTGTGGTGTTGATAGAAGTTACCTTTTCTTTTCGGAGCGGGATGGTATAGTAATTTACTAGTAGTACCTAAAAAACCGTAAGGACCCAAATGTCGGTGTTTATGTTGGCGAGCAAGTGAACTTGTGTTCTATTTATATGTGATGTTGGGTTTGTCAGAAACAAAAGACAAACGGAACAAAAGGAAATTAGCAATATGTTGATGTGTACGCGCACTTTAATATTATGTGATGCTATGTGTTTGGTCCATTTCATATGTATGTATGGGAGTCTTCGCCTTTGCTCTTTTCTGAAGAAGTGGAGATGACACACGATTTGAGTTTAGTCACCTAGGCCCACTTTGCCGCGTCGGAGAAATTTGAGCAATTAAAATATTTTTTAAATGGCGTTGCCCGAGCCGGGTGACTCGGGGGGAACCCCAGCCGCTGCCGGCCCGCTCCCCACCTCCCAACCACCCCTGCGTAGCCGCCGCCGGAAGGCCGGCTGGCAAAGCCGCACCGGGCCCTGGGATAGCGGCGGCGGGGCCGTTTCTCCTGCCAAATGCCCCATTGCCCCCCTCCACACCTCTCCTCCAGATCCGGTCCTGGACAGCGCCAGCGGCCTCCCCCGACACCCTCTTCCCAGGCACGCTGGCAGCGCGGGTGGCCTCCCCTGGCCGTGTCTCCCCCACGTGGATACCGGTCCGCCCCAGATGGGATCTAGGGCTCACCCTGGCAAGTTGCGGTGTTCTTCGACCATCCTGCATGGTGGCCATGCGTGCTCTACTCGCCCCAACCCCAACCCCACCCCACCGCCATCATCCCCCCTCTTTGGCTTTGGGTCAGCCTCTTTGTGAGGTGGCCATGGAGCCACCTCATTGTGCCTGGCAGCGGCTGCTTCCTGCAGCACGCCGACGGGAGGTTTGGCTGCGCGAATCTTCTTCACCACCCTCCCCCTGGGAAGGGCCTCTTTAGCTCGACAACCATGGATATGCGCCCCTTCTGCGTCCATGGCCGGCAGGTGCGGCTTCAGATACGGCGCGCCCCGGGAGTTGTGCTCATTCCTGCTCCATTGGCTTGTTTGCTCCTTGGTGTCTTTATACCACCAGTACCCTACTATGTACCAGATGGCACCCGCCAATGCCATGTTCCCGATGATGGTCGTGGACATGGGGTTCACCCCGAACGGGTACACAGGGATGGCCGTGGTGCTACTGCTACCACCTTCTCAAGGTGGGGTGGGTATCGTGAGCCCCAGGTCGTCGGACGGTAGGAGCGCCATGATGCAGGCTAACATGATGAACTGCATGGGCGACGGAGCGATGATGGAGAACGGCGGCGCCTGAAAACGCGGCGCCCCATAGGATCAGTCCCATGAGAGGAGCATCGAGCGTCGCCACCGCCGTATGATCAAGAATCGTGAGTCAGCTGCACGATCTCATGCCAGGAAGCAGGTACTATCTTGCTGCCAAAATTGTTGGTGACGCACTCTCTTTCTTTCTTAACACTTTTCTAATCCTACGGGCTTATATCGTGGAGCATGAAGCTGAAATGAACCACCTCAAGGACGAGAACGCTCGTATGAAAGCTGAGGATGTACGTAGTTACTGATCGGTGAAAATTGTTACTGAAAGCAAGAGAAATTTCAGTTTTCTTCTTTTTCTTAGTTCTTACCGTCACTAAATTGTTTCATTGCTTTGTTGTAGAAGATGATTCTGCTGACCAAGAAACAAATGGTATGTACATTTTCCCACCATCGCGTGGCAACCCTCCCGCACTTACCATAATATTCCAATTTCTTGTAACAATCTAATTGCTAAGTCTTAAAACAGTCAATGTGTGCATGCTGATGGAAACACCTTGTGGTAATGATTTTCTTACACTTCGTGAAGAAGATGATGGAGCAGTCCAAGGTGAATGTGAACGCCAAGAAGGGTGGCGCCCTCTTGCGGCGCTACGGCAGCTGCATCTGGTGAACGGTGACCCGCCATTCAGCTTCCATAGTCGTGCTGGTAGGCGGATGAGGAGAACTTGCATTCTGGTTGTTCTGTGTGTTTGAGGTAACTACATCGACAATGGTGGTGTTGATAGTAGTTACCTTTTCTTTTCAGAGCGGGTTGGTATAGTAATTTACTAGTAGTACCTAAAAAAACATAAGGACCCAAATGTCGGTGTTTATGTGGGAGAGCAAGTGAACTTGTGTTATGGTTACCATTTATAGGTAATGTTGGGTTTTCCAGAAACTTTAGATAAACGGAACAAAAGAAAATGAGCAATATGTTGATGTGTAGTTGCACTTTAATATTATGTGATGCTATGTGTGTGGTCCACTTCATATATCTGCATGGGAGTCTTCGCCTTTGCTCTCTTCTGAAGCAGTGGAGATGACACACGAGTTGAGTTTAGTCACGTAGCTGCACTTTGCCGCGCCGGTGAAATTTGAGCTATTCAAATAGTTTTTAAATGGCGTTGCATGAGCCAGGTGACTCAGGAGGAACTCAGCCACTAGGGCTCACTCCCCACCTCCCACCCACCCCCGCGTAGCCGCCTCTAGAAGGCCGGCCGACGAAGCCACACTGGGCCCTGGGATGGCGGCGGCGGGGCTGTTTCTCCTCCCCATCGCCCCACTGCCCCCCTCCGCACCTCTCCTCCTGATTCGGTCCCAGACGGCGCCGGCGACCTCCTTCGGCAGCAAGGGCAGACGCCCCCGGCAGCCTCTTCCTCGGCACGCTGGCTGCATGGGTGGCCTCCCCCGGCCGTGTCTTCCCCGCGTGCATACCGGTCCGCCCCAGAAGGGATTTGGGGGCTCACCCCGGCCGGTTGCGGTGCTCTTCGGCCATCCTACCTAGCGGCCATCTGCGCTCGACTCATGCTTGCCCCTGCATGACCCCATCACCCTCATCCTACTGTTTGGCTCCGGATCGACCTCTTTGGGAGGCGGCCATGGAGGCGCCTCATTGTGCCTGGTGGCGGCTGCTTCCTGCAGCACGCCGCCGGGAGGTTTGGCTACGCGAGTCTTCTTCACCACCCTCCACCCGGCAAGGTCGGCTTCGGCTCGACGGCCATGGACCTGCGCCCCCTCTTGCGTCCATGGCCGACCGACGCGGCTTTGGATGCAACGTGCCCCAGGAGTTGTGCTCTTTCCAGCTCCTTTGGCTCGTTGGCACCTCGGTGTCTCTATACCACCACAACACTGTCGTGTACTAGATGGCACCAGCCAACGACATGTTCCTGATGATGTGCAGTGACATAGGGTTCATCCCCATCAGGTATGCAGGGATGGCCATGGTGCCGCCGCCACCACCTTCTCAAGGTGGGGTGGGTATCGTGAGCCCCGGGTCATCGGACGTTAGGAGCGCCAATTGAAAGGGCGACGGAGTGATGATGGAGAAGGCAGCACCCCGGAGGATCAGTCCCATGAGAGGAGCATGAGTGTCAGCACCGTTGCATGATCAATAACCGCGAGTCACCCGCACAATCGCATGCCAGGAAGGAGGACTTATCTTGCTGCCAAAATTGTTGGTTTTCCGCACTGCCATTTCTGCGACGGTGGTAAGAAGGTTGGTGACACACTCTCTGTCTTTGTTAACACTTTCCGAATCCTACAGGCTTATACCATGGAGCTTGAACCTAAACTGAACCACCTCAAGGAGGAGAACTCTTGTTTGAAAGCTGAGGTGGTGCGGAGTTTCTCACCGGTGAAAATTGTTACTGAAAGCATGAGAAAAATCAGTTTTCATCTTTTTCTTAATTCTTACTGTTACTAAATTGTTTCATTGGTTTGTTGCAGAAGACAATTATGCTGACCAAGAAACAAAGGGTATGTACATTTTCCCATGATCGCGTGGCAACCCTCCCGTACTTACCATAATATTCCAATTGTTTGTAACAATCTAATTGCTAAGTCTTAAAACAGTCAATGTGTGCATGCAGATGGAAACACCTTGTGGTAATGATTTTCATACACCTAGTAGAGAAGATGATGGAGCAGTCCAAGGTGAACGTGAATGCCAAGAAGGGAGGCGCCCTCTCACGGCGCTGCGACAGCTGCATCTGGTGAACGGTGACCCGCCATTCAGCTTTGATAACCATGCTAGCAGGAGGATGAGGAGAACTTGCATTCTGGCCATTCTGTGTGTTTGAGGTAACTAGAACAACAATTGTGCTGTTGATAGTAGTTACCTTTTCTTTTCAGAGCGGGATGGTATAGTAATTTACTAGTAGTACCAAAAAAACTATAAGGAGCCAATGTTCGGTGTTTATGTGGGCGAGCAAGTGAACTTGTGTTGTTGTTACTATTTATAGGTGATGTTTGGTTTGTCAGAAACTTGACACAAACTGAATAAAAGAAAATTAACAATATGTTGATGTGTACTCGCGCCTTAATATTTTGTGACGCTATGTGTGTGGTCCATTTCATATGTCTGTATGGGAGTCTTCGCCTTAGCTCTTTTCTGAAGAAGTGGAGATAACACGCGAGTTGAGTTTAGTCACGTAGGCACAATTTGCCATGTCGGTGAAATTTGAGCTATTCAAATAGCTTTTAAATGGCGTTGCCCAGGCCGGATGACTCGGGGGGAACCCCAGCTGCCGTCGGCCCGCTCCCCACCTCCCAACCACCCCCGCGTAGCCACCGCCGGAAGGCTGGCCGGCAAAGCCGCACCGGGCCGTAGGATGGCGGCGGCGGGGCCGTTTCTCCTCCCCATCGCCCCACTGCCCCCCTCTGCACCTCTCCTCCAGATCCGGTCCCGGACGGCGCCGGCGGCCTCCTCCGGCGGTAGGGGCAGCCTCCCCCGGCACCCTCTTCCCAGGCACGCTGGCAGCACGGGTGGCCTCCCCCAGCCATGTCTCCCACGCGTGGATACCGGTCCGCCCCCGATGGGATCTAGGGGCTCACCCCGGCTGGTTGCGGTGCTCTTCGGCCATCCTACCTGGCGGCCATGCGCGCTCTACTCGCCCCAACCCCCGCCCCACCCCATTGCCCTCTGATACGTCTCCAGCGTATCTAGAATTTTTGATTGTTTCATGCTATTATATTATCAATCTTGGATACTTTATATGCAATTATATGCTATTTTATATCATTTTGGGACTAAAATATTAACTCAGTTCCCAGTGCCAGTTTCTGTTTTTTTCTGCTTGCTTTTGGCTTTTCAGAAAATCAATATTAAACAAAGTCCAAACGGAAAAAAAATCTTTGGATTAATTTTTTTGGACCAAAAGGGACCCTAGAAGCTTTGGGAGGAGACTAGACGAGATACGAGAGAGCCATAAGATCGAGGGGTGCGCCCCCTGGGCTTGTGGGCCCCATGCAGATCCGTTTGACCTAATTCTAGGCCTATAAATTCCCATATATTCCCAAACCAACAGAGTCCACTCGAAATAACTTTTCCGCTACCGCAAGCTTCTGTTCTTCCGCGATCCCATCTGGAGGACTTTTCCGGTACTCTGCCGGAGGGGGAATTGATCACGGAGGGCTTCTACATCAACCTTGCTGCCCTACTGATGATGTGTGAGTAGTTCACCATAGACCTACGGGTCCAT
Organism: Elymus sibiricus; assembly: GCA_039707655.1. NCBI lineage: Eukaryota > Viridiplantae > Streptophyta > Magnoliopsida > Poales > Poaceae > Elymus > Elymus sibiricus. The sequence goes on from CM077668.1 coordinate 347,737,642, forward strand.
AGCTAGTAGCTTGATGGCTTCTTCTCTCTCTTTGATCTTCAACACCATGTTCTCCTCGATCTTCCTGGAGTTCTATCCGATGTAATCTTCTTTTGCGGTGTGTTTGTTGGGATCCGATGAATTGTGGGTTTATGATCAGATTATTCATTGAAAGTAATTTGTCTTTTCTGAATTTATTATGCATGATTGTTATAGCTTTGTATTTCTCTCTGATCTATCCGTTTGGTTTGGCCAACTAGATTGAATAATCTTCAGTGGGAGAGGTGCTTTGCAATGGGTTCAGTCTTGCGGTGCTCTATATCCCAGTGACGAAGTAGGGGACAAGACACGTATATGTATTGTTGCCATAAGGATAAAACAATGGGGTTTATTCATATTGATTGAGTTTACTTTGTCTACATCATGTCATCTTGCTTAAAGCGTTACTCTGTTTGTTATGAACTTAATACCATAGATGCATGCTGGATAGCGGTCGATTGGTGGAGTAATAGTAGTAGATGCAGGCAGGAGTCGGTCTACTTGTCTCGGACATGATGCCTATATACATAATCATTGCTGTGAATACGTCATAACTATGCCCTTTTCTATCAATTGCCTAACAGTATTTTGTTTACCCACCGTATGCTATGTGTTCGAGAGAGAAGCCTCTAGTGAAAACTATGGCCCCCGGGTCTACCTTAAACATAAAAAGAAAACCTAAAAACCTTTGCTGCAATTTATTTCTTTTTCTTTTATTTTGCAATCTATACTTTTAATCCTTGCAATTAACGAGTTCAAGGAGATTGACAACCCTCTTGCCCGCGTTGTGTGCATGTATTTGCTTTTGTGTGTGCAGGTGTTGTTTACGAGGGTTTGCGTGATTCTCCTATTGGTTTGATAAACCTTGGTTCTCACTCAGGGAAATACTTATCGCTACTGTACTGCATCTCCCCTCCTCTTCAGGGAAAATCCCAATGTAGCTCACAAGTAGCACCCTCAACCCCCCTTTTTGGCTTTGGGTCGGCCTCTTCGGGAGGCGGCCATGGAGGCGCCTCATTGTGCCTGGCGGCGGCTGCTTCCTGCAGCGCGCCGATGGGAGGTTTGGTGATACGTCTCCAATGTATCTATAATTTTTGATTGTTCCATGCTATTATATTATCAATCTTGGATGTTTTTATATACATTTACAGCAATTATATATCATTTTTGGAGACTAACCTATTAACTTAGTGCCCAGTGCCAGTTGTTGTTTTCTGCCCTGTTTTTGTTTTACAGAAAATCAATACCAAACAAAGTCCAAATGCCACGAAACTTTTTGGAGATTTTTTTCTGGACAAGATAAACACTAGAAGCTTCGGGAGAAGACCAGACGCCGGAGGAGGTGGCCACGAGCCACCAGGGCGCGCCTGGGGGGGGCAGGCGCGCCCTGGTGCCTCGTGGGCCCACCTCAGCTCTGTTTGACCTAATTCCACCACTATAAATTCAGGAAAAATCAGAAACCCTAAGGGGAGTCCACGAAATACTTTTTCCGCCGCCGCAAGTTTCTGTTCTCGAGAGATCCCATCTGGAGGCCTTCTCCGGTACTCCGCCGGAGGGGGAATCGATCATGGAGGGGCTCTTCATCAACCTTGCTGCCCTTCCGATGATGCATGAGTAGTTTACCACAGACCTTCGGGTCCATAGTTAGTTGCTAGATGGCTTCTTCTCTCTTTTTGATCTTCAATACAATGTTCTCCTCGATGTTCTTGGAGTTCTATCCGATGTAATCACTTTTTGCGGTGTGTTTGTTGGGATCCGATGAATTGTGAGTTTATGATCAGATTATCAATGAATATTATTTGAGTCTTCTCTGATCTCTTTTATGCATGATTGTTATAGCTTCGTATATCTTCTCTGATCTATTGATTTGGTTTGACCAACTAGATTGATTTATCTTTCCATGGGAAGAGGTGCTTTGTAATGGGTTCGATCTTGCGGTGCTCAATCCCAGTGACAGAAAGGGACATTACACGTATGTATCGTTGCTATTAAGGGTAAAAAGATGGGGTTTATTCATACGTGAGTTTATCTTGTCTACATCATGTCATCGTTCTTAAGGCGTTACTCCGTTCTTTATGGACTTAATACACTATATGCATGCTGGATAGCGGTCGATGTGTGGAGTAATAGTAGTAGATGCAGGAAGGAGTCGGTCTACTTGTCTCGGACGTGATGCCTATATACATGATCATTGCCTTGGATATCGTCATGATTATTTGCTTTTCTATCAATTGCCCAACAGTAATTTGTCTACCCACCGTATGCTATTTCTTCGAGACAAGCCTCTAGTGAAAACTATGGCCCCCGGGTCTATCATATTACTAAAACCCTAAAAATATTGCTGCCATTTTCTTTTATTTATTTTATTTTGTATTTTTGTTTCAATCTATCTATCTATCACATACAATTTAATCTTGCAATTTACCGCCGAGGGATTGACAACCCCTCATTTGCGTTGGGTGCAAGGATTTGTTGTTTGTGTGCAGGTGATGCTAACGAGGTGTTGCGTGATTCTCCTACTAGTTCGATAACCTTGGTTTCATAACTGAGGGAAATACTTATCTCTACTATGCTGCATCATCCCTTCCTCTTCGGGGAAAATACCAACGCAAGCTACAAGTAGCAGGAAGAATTTCTGGCGCCGTTGCCGGGGAGACATCATCAACATCTATCAAGTACCTTTGCATAAACTCTCATCTCCTTGCATTTACTTTATTTGCCATTTGCCTCTCGTTTTCATCTCCCCCACTTCTAAAACGTTTTTACAAAAATACAAAAATATTTTCCGTTTGCCTTTTTCTCGTTTGCTTGTTTGCTTGCTTTATCATTATGGCTAGTTCTATTCCCGTTATGCCTTTCCCACCGTACTTAGGAGACGATCCCGGAATTTTAAACTTTAAATATTTTGGTGACGAATCTTTAAAAGAAGCATGGGATAGATTATTAAAAATACAAGTAAATGCTAGGCATCAGTTTCACCTTAAATTATTCCTTCAAGGTTTTTATGTTGGTCTACCCCTTGCTCATAGACGTGTCTTGGATTCTATATTTGAAAACAATTTTCTTGGGGGTGATGCCTTTGCAACCTATGAAAAGATGAAAAGTATATTTGGACAGCCAAAAGTTGAAACTATTGAACCTATCACTCTAGAATGCTTTCGTCAAACTGAGCAAATAAAAGAAATCAAGGCTAGTACGGATTCTAACTTTCGAGGAATATTCAATCTTGACTCGAAGATAAATGGCAATGTGGTGTCACAAGATAGGAGGGTTGATGCTTTAGATCACAAAGTCTCTCTTGGTGTTTTGAGAGAAATGAAAATCCTTCGCACTAAGCTTGATCATCTAGTGCATATTATTGATAATGGCAAAGAAAGTGAAATAGGGGTTGCGAGGACTAAAACCAAAGATGACAATACTTGAAACTATGCATTATGCCTAGCTAGGGGCATAAAACAATAGCGCTTGTTGGGAGGCAACCCAATGAATAAAATATTTTTTTCTGTTATTGTGTGTTTTCACAATTATGCTACTGGTATGATTGTGTTTTTGTGTTTTTAATTAGTGTTTGTGCCAAGTAATACCTTTAGGATGATTTGGAAGATAATATAATTGATGCTGTTTGGAAAACAGAAAGTTTTGCGTCCAGTGCCCGAATTTTGTTTCTGTACTGGGGCATCAGAAAAATCTGAAATTTTTACACAGTATTGGTATATGAATTTCCCACGTTGTCCTAATTTGTTAGAATTTTTGGAGTTACATAAGTATGGATTTTAAATAGATTGCTACAGACTGTTCTTTTTTTGACAGATTCTGTTTTTGATGCACTACTTGCTTGTTTTGATGAATCTATGGATTGTATCGGGGGGTATAAGCCATGGTGAAGTTAGAGTACAGTAGGTATAATGAAAAAATAAAATATGAATGGGTTTGCAACAGTACTTAGAGTAGTGATTTATTTTGCTATACTAACGGATCTCACGAAGGTTTTGTTGAGTTTTGTGTGATTGAAGTTTTCAAGTTTTGGGTGAAATCACGATGGATGAAGGAATAAGGAGTAGTAAGAGCCTAAGCTTGGGGATGCCCGAGGCACCCCAAGGTAATATTCAAGGAAGACTCAAGCGTCTAAGCTTGCGGATGCCCCGGAAGGCATCCCCTCTTTCTTCTACCAACCATCGGTAATTTTACTTGGAGCTATATTTTTATTCGTCACATGATATGAGTTTTGCTTGGAGTGTCTTGTATTATATGAGTCTTTGATTTGTTTGCTTTTTAGTTTTTCACAATCATCCTTGCTGAACACACCTATCTTGAGAGAGTCACACGTTTATCATCATTTGTTAGAATACTCTATGTGCTTCACTTAAATTTTTTGAGCTAGGCAGTTGCTCTAGTGCTTCACTTAAATCTTTTTGAGCACAGTGGTGGCTATATTTTGAAGAAATAAACTCTCATGCTTCACTTATATTATTTTGAGAGTTGATTGAAATTTTGAAGAAATGAATTCTCATGCTTCACTTTCATTATTTTGAGAATTGATAAGATTGAAATTTTGAAGAAATATTTGCACTCTCATGCTTCACTTAAATCTTTTTGAGAGTTCATAATAGTAATGGTAATTTGCACAAGATATGAATTTGGTCCCAAAGTGATGAATATTCGAGAGGGATATAATAAAAACTTTCATATAGATCATTGGATATGATAAGTGTGATTCCTTGCAATAGTTTTGCGATATGGAAATGATAATATGTGAGTCATGTTAGTAAGTAATTGTGATTTAGTAAAAATATTAGTGTTAAGGTTTGTGATTCATTATGCATGCACATTAAGTCAATAGTTATGCAAAGAAATTATATCCTACTTATGGTGCATTATTCGGTGTTAGTTATGTTTAATGCATGTTTATGACCGTTTTCGTTTTTTGGTTGGTTGCTTCTCAATCTATTTGCTAGCCTTCATTTGTACTAAGCGGAAATATTGCTTGTGCATCCAAAATCCTTAAACCCAAGTTGTGCCAAATGAGTCCACTATATCTACCTATATGCGGTATTTCAATGCCGTTCTAAGTAAATTTGCGTGTGCCAACTCTAAATTTCAAAATAAGTTTTCTGTTTTGTGTGCCCCTACCGCTCATGAAGCGGCAGGGGGTGGCCATTATTTTCCATGCTAGGTGTGTTATTCTCATGATGAGTGTTTATTCACTTGTCATTGCATGAGAGAGTGGCTGGTAATAGGGATGCCCAGTCCCACAAAGAATCAAAAATTAATAACAACAAAATTCCTTGGAAAGTGTTGGTTTGGAGGGCACCCGTGGATACGGCTAGCCATGGATTGTGAAAGAATGGTGGAAAGGAAATAAACTTTACTTTCTGTTTGGGAACCGCCTATGATGTGTCTAGCATGGAAAATATTGGGAATTCTCGGTCGGTTTCGTTGACAGGAAAAGCATGCCTCTCAAAAAAAATTATCTCTCTAATTTCAGCTTTGAGCTCTGTCACATTTGACAAATCTCTGCTTCCCTCTGCGAAGGGCCTATCTATTTACTTTTATGCAATTTTTATTTTATTTGAGTCTCCATCTTCTCTTACAAAAGCACCAACTAGAGAGCACTATTGTCATACTTGTGCACTGGATCTAGCTAATATTTGACAGTGTTTCATGAATGGATCAATGATTGAGCATAATGGGCTAGGGATAACTTTCTTTAGCGTTGATATTTTGAAAGACATGGTTGCTTGTTAGCATGCTTGAGTATTTATATCTTCATGTCAAATTATAGACTATTGCTTTGAATCATTCAAGTCCAATGTCCATGCTATAAAAGAAAAGAATATATGATGAATATGATAGGCAGCATTCCACATCAAAAATTATGTTTTTATCATTTACCTACTAGAGGACGAGCAGGAATTAAGCTTGGGGATGTTGATACGTCTCCAACGTATCTATAATTTTTGATTGTTCCATGCTGTTATATTATCAATCTTGGATGTTTTATATACATTTACAACAATTATATATCATTTTTGGAGACTAACCTATTAACTTAGTGCCCAGCGCCAGTTGCTGTTTTCTGCCCTGTTTTTGTTTTACAGAAAATCAATACCAAACGAAGTCCAAATGCCACGAAACTTTTTGGAGATTTTTTTCTGGACAAGATAAACACTAGAAGCTTCGGGGGAAGACCAGACGCCAGAGGAGGTAGCCACGAGCCACCAGGGCGCGCTTGGGGGGCAGGCGCGCCCTGGTGCCTCGTGGGTCCACCTCAGCTCCGTTTGACCTAATTCCACCACTATAAATTCAGGAAAAATCAGAAACCCTCAAGGGCGTCCACGAAATACTTTTTCCGCCGCCGCAAGTTTCTGTTCTTGAGCGATCCCATCTGGAGGCCTTCTTCGGTACTCCGCCGGAGGGGGAATCGATCACGAAGGGGCTCTACATCAACCTTGCTGCCCTTTCGATGATGCATGGGTAGTTTACCACAGACCTTCGGGTCCATAGTTAGTAGCTAGATGGCTTCTTCTCTCTTTTTGATCTTCAATACAATGTTCTCCTCGATGTTCTTGGAGTTCTATCCGATGTAATCACTTTTTGCGGTGTGTTTGTTGGGATCCGATGAATTGTGAGTTTATGATCAGATTGTCAATGAATATTATTTGAGTCTTCTCTGATCTCTTTTATGCATGATTGTTATAGCTTCGTATTTCTTCTCAGATCTATTGATTTGGTTTGGCCAACTAGATTGATTTATCTTGCCATGGGAAGAGGTGCTTTGTAATGGGTTCGATCTTGCGGTGCTCAATCCCAGTGACAGAAAGGGACATGACAGGTATGTATCGTTGCTATTAAGGGTAAAAAGATGGGATTTATTCATACGTGAGTTTATCTTGTCTACATCATGTCATCGTTCTTAAGGCGTTACTCCGTTCTTTATGGACTTAATACACTAGATGCATGCTGGATAGCGGTCGATGTGTGGAGTAATAGTAGTAGATGTAGGCAGGAGTCGGTCTACTTGTCTCGGACGTGATGCCTATATACATGATCATTGCCTTGGATATCATCATGATTATTTGCTTTTCTATCAATTGCCCAAAAGTAATTTGTCTACCCACTGTATGCTATTTCTTCGAGAGAAGACTCTAGTGAAAACTATGGCCCCCGGGTCTATCATATTACTAAAACCCTAAAAATATTGCTGCCATTTTCTTTTATTTATTTTATTTTGTATTTTTGTTTCAATCTATCTATCTATCACATACAATTTAATCTTGCAATTTACCACCGAGGGATTGACAGCCCCTCGTTTGTGTTGGGTGCAAGGATTTGTTGTTTGTGTGCAGGTGCTGCTAACGAGGTGTTGCGTGATTCTCCTACTAGTTCGATAACATTGGTTTCATAACTGAGGGAAATATTTATCTCTATTGTGCTGCATCATCCCTTCCTCTTCGGGGAAAATACCAACGCAAGCTACAAGTAGCATTTGGCTACGCGAGTCTTCTTCCCCACCCTCCTCCCGGCAAGGGAGGCTTCGGCTCGACGGCCATGGACCTCCACCCCCTCCTACATCCATGGCCAGCTGGCGCAACTTTGGATACGACGCTCCCCGGGAGTTGTGCTCTTTTTGGCACCTTTGGCTCATTGGCTCCTCGGTGTCTCTATACCACCACCACCCTGCAGTGTACCAGATGGCACCGGCCAATGGTATGTTCCCGATGATGGGCGGCGACATGGGGTTCGTCCCCAACGGGTACGCATGGATGGTCGTGTTGCCGCCGCCAGCACCTTTTGAAGGTTGCGTGGGTAGCGTGAGCCTAGGGTCATCGGATGATAGGAGTGCCATGACGCAGCCTGACATGATGAACTGCATGGGCGACGGAGCCATGATGGAGAACGGCGGCGCCCGGAAACGCGGTGCCCCGGAGAATCAGCCCCGCGAGAGGAGCATCGAGTGTCGCCACCGCCGCACTATCGCATGCCAGGAATTAGGTACTTATCTTGCTGCCAAAATTGTCTGTTTTATTCACAACCATTTTTGTAATGGTGGTAAGAAGTTTGGTGATACGCTCTCTGTCTTTCTTAACACTTTCCTAATCCTACATGCTTATACCGTTGAGCTTGAAGCTTAACTGAACCACCTCAAGGAGGAGAACGCTCTCTGGAACCAGAGGAGGTACGGAGTTGTTGACCGGTGAAAATTGTTACTAAAAGCATGAGAAAATTTAGTTTTCTTCTTTTTCTTAGTTCTTACCGTTGCTAAATTATTTCATTTTTTTGTTGCAGTAGACGATTGTGCTGACCAATTAACTAATGGTATGTACATTTTCCCACCATTGCATGGCAACCCTCCCGCACTTACCATAATATTCCAATTGCTTGTAACAATATAATTACGAAGTCTTAAAACAGTCAATGTGTGCATGTTAATGTAACATCCCAAAATTCTAAATTTTGGAATGTTATATTAATTAAATAAATATGATTGATTGTATGAATGATTGTTTGATTGATTGACTGAAAGTGAGTAACATTAGAAACTGTTTGAAAATTTAATGATAGGGAATGAAATGACTTTCCCAAAACTTTCATTCTTGCAATTGATCTCCTTGAATTCAAATTCAATTCAAACACAAAACCCTGAAGAGAAGATGACATGACTTCTTCCATTAAAGAAATGAAAAAGGGTTTTTGAAAAGATTTGAATTCTACTTGAAAATATTTCAAATTCAGAAACTTTATGCAACTCAATGATTTACATGAGGGAAGATAAAATGACTTCTTCAAATTATGAAATATGAGTTGGAAGTTAAAAGAAAGGATTTGAAAGTGGTTTAAAATTCAAACTCAAACTCAATTTGGAGCTATTTGGCTTTTATTCAATTTATTTTTCTCCAAAAATAAAATTTATGGAAAATAGGGTTAAATGATTCCCTTCAATAGAAAAATGGAGAAAAATAAATTTGAATTCATTTTGTTATTTTAAAATAATTTTATTTGCATTTTAAATGCAACAGCAGCACTATTTGCATTATCTGAATTTTTGTGTATTTTAGTTGTATTTCAAAATATGTTCATGTTTTAGGAAATATTTTTCTGAAAATTTTGATATATTATATGCCTATGTAAAAAAAAAATATTTTCCTTTTATTCTTTTCGTTCTCTGTCTTATTGAAAAAAGGAAAAAAAACACTGTTTGACCGAAGCCCAACAGCGCCGAGGCCCACCTTCCCCTCTCCCTGTCTGGCCGCAGCCCATCGCCAGCCCGCGGCCTGCCTCGCCCGAGTCCCCTTCGCCACGGTCGCCCGCCGCCTTCACCGTCGCCCGCACCCGCTGCCACCGGGACCCACCTCGTCTCCCTCCTCCGAAACAGACGCGCCCGAATCCCGCATCCACCAGACACCGCCGCCGTGTCCGATCCTCCCGGGATCGCGATCCCGCGTCGACTTCTACTCCAAGTCGTTGTCCTATAAATACCCTCACCCCTCCTCTCTCGATCCCCTTCGAAAACCCTCGCCAAAACCACCCATATCGCCCACCCTCGCAAAACCAATCTCGCCGGAGCAGCCGCCGTTCATCGCCGTTTTCCACCGCCGGTGAGCATCTCTACCCCTTCTAGTTCCGTCAAACGGCCTAGCCCAAAATCACGCTCTACTTTGACATCCTTTTGGCCACGTTTGATGCCTACAGGGAGCTATTCGAGCTCGACGCTCTCGCCGGAGCACCCGGAGCTCCGCAGCTTCATTCCGTCACCGTCCGTCGTCCTCGATCTCCACCGACTACACCCCGACCCCGTCTCGCTCCGCTGCATCACCCCGACCACTCCACCGTCGCCCTCGACCACCGGAGCGCCGCCACCGTCTTCGCCCGAGCCGCCGCCGTCGCCGTTTTCGGTAACGATCGGCCACCCGTTTTTCTTTCCGCATCGGCGCCCTTTCTCCGCCGTTCGATCTGGATCCGACGCCCTAGGATAGATCTATATATTTTTGTTATTAACCGCGAATCGTTTTCTGTTTGATTTCGGTTAACCGCCAACTAGCTTCTGCTGAACACCCCACTTAGCCAATCGGCTTGCGCCACGTAGCCGTCGCCCGATCGGTAGCGTTTTTCTTTTAATTTTCGTTTCTGTTTTGAAAACAGAATAGTTTCAGTTTTAGAAAATTCATATCTATTAGGATTTTTAGTGTTTTGATTTGATTCATTTTGCATTTGATTAGAAATTTTATGAAGTTTCTGTAGATCTCAAGTTTGACTAGATTTGAAAGTTTGAATTTGAATTTGCATGGAATTTTCTTGAATCACTAGATTGGGTATAACTTGAGCGAGGAATATTATTTTTGAGTGATTCTTGTTTCTACTAGTTATTTGTGACTTTGTTCATCAGTAGGATTTAATTGGTGAATTTTATGAATATTTAAAATTAGGTTTTTATGAAAACAGTACTGTTTAGTGGTTTATAGGTTTTATGTTATTTCTTTTAATATTAATTGCTTTAATTTTTTTTATTTAGTTATTTTGACGTATTCCTTTTAGTTTCTGTTAAGTTATCAGTAGCCAATTTATTTGTAGTAAAAAAAAATTGTGTATTTTATTTCTTTCATCTTACTAGAAAACTTGTTTTGATCATTATAGGAGTTTTACAAATGATTTTAATATGATTCTTTTTGCATAAAATTTTCTTTGTGTTTTTCTTTCTGTTATTTAGTAAAGACTTTTATTTTTGTTTCTGTTAAAATTTATTTAGTGGAAGAAAACATTTGTAGCTTGATTTTACTTGTAGTAAGCCTTTGCTTTGAGTTTTAGTGTTTTCTTTTTTTTATTTGAGTTTTTATTATTGACTTCTTTATTGTTTTATTTGCTGATTGTTATTTTGAGTGCTAGAATTGATTACTAGAATGTTTGCTTATGTGAATGCTATGTTTGATTATATAGATTTTCTCGGAGTGACGAATAGTTCGATCAAGTTCATTTTCTGAGAGAGATAATATCTTCATCAACTTACCAGGCAAGTTCACTTTGATCATTTTATTATACCTATGATTTTAATTGCATTTAGTGTCACCTTTCATCAATCCCTCTAGTAGTGATATTAAATCTTGTAGTTGAGTAGAATGCATGAGGTAGGAACCCATCTCCCTGTTACCAAGCCCGGGACGTTGTTTAGTTTTAATGCTACGCTAAAGTAGACGGGGTTTGGTATGAGTGTCCGGGACTGGTGTGAGAAGGTGGACTCTACGTCAATGACGACAACTTCGTGATGGCATCTACAAGGACTGCATCTTCAAGGCCTCAAGATTTCGGGACTCGAGATAAGATTTCAATACACACTACTGGGTGAAGGATGGATTTGATGGGCACCCTGGAGTAACCAGTGGATGGCCGGGATGCATGGAGAAGCGCCATGACATCTTGCGAAAAGCTTCACCCAGACTCAAAGAGACGGATGAATACTTCATGCCCGAAAGCTTACCTGTGCAACCGCAAGTCATTATGGGCTCTGGCTTGGTTGACCTTAGTTGTGACTCTGGCTGGGACGGTGCTAGCAGATGTAGAACTACGGTAGGATTGGATGAGCACCGAACAGTGGTCAGAGGAACTCTTCGGAAGACCATGTTTCGGTCGTCTTGTTCTCAAACAACCTGAAGTGCGAAAACGTAAAAAGAGGGATCGAATCTTGTGGGTAAAGTGCACAACACTCTGCAGAGTTAAAACCTAATCGATTAGCCGTGTCCCCGGTTACGGACAATTTGAGCCTCTGGACTTGGATCTATCTCAGAACTCTCAACACCGGATTGATAACTAATTGTGGGAACTTATGATACTTATGGGCTATGAGACATCGGTTGGTGGAACCATGTCGTAGTAGATAACTCTGTAGTAAAGACTCCTGTTATTCCTTTGATGTAGGGAAAATAAAACCAGCTTTTACGCAAAAACACAGCCACAGAGCCACAAAGCCATATTGCATATAGAATAGTTATATCATCTGCTTTCTTATTGTGATCTTGCCGGTACATTCAATGTATTGACCTACACGGCTGCAACATATCGTGTTGCAGGATTTTTCTACGACGAGTGAGTTTCGTTGTAGGGTTACGGTCTACACTCAACCTGCCGATGGATTTGATGGGACTCCACACCCGTTTGATTGTTTCCGCTAAGACTTATGAGGTACATATCAGTTTTACGTTATTTATACATGTGATTGCACTTTGATATATACATTGATGTACTATGTGTGCCAGCATACTGATCCAGCGATGGCACAGATACACAGAGGCTTGACCGTTTGAGGTCGGGTCGCTACAGTTAATGGAAACACCATGTGGTAATGATTTTTTTACAGCTGGTGGAGAAGACGATGGTGTAATCCAAGGCGAACGTGAACTCCAAGAAGGGTGGCGCCTTGTCGCGGCATTGCGGCAGCTACATCTGGTGAACGGTGACCCGCCATTTAGCTTCCATAGTTGTACTGGCAGGATGATGAGGAGAACTTGCATTCTGGTTGTTCTGTGTGTTTGAGGTAACTGGTGTTGATAGTAGTTACCTTCTCTTTTCGAAGCGGGGTGGTATAGTAATTTACTAGTAGTACCTAAAAACCATAAGGACCCAAATGTCGGTGTTTATGTAGGTGAGCAATTGAACTTGTGTTGTGATTACTGTTTATAGGTGATGTTGGGTTTGTCAAAAACTTCAGACAAACGGAACAAAGGAAATTAGCAATATGTTGATGTCTACTTGTGCTTTAATATTATGTGATGCTATGTGTGTGGTCCATTCATATGTCTATATGGGAGTCTTTGTCATTGCTCTCTTCTAAAGAAGTGGAGATGACACACAAGTTGAGTTTAATCACGTAGGCGCACTTTGCCGCGTCGGTGAAATTTGAAATATTCAAGTAGTTTTTAAATGGCATTGCCCGAGCCGGGTGACTCAGGGGGAATCCCAGCCATGGTCGGCTCGGTCCCCACTTCCCACCCAGCCACGCGTAGCCGCCTTCGGAAGGCTGGCCGGGCCAAATGGGATCTGGGGGCTCACCCTGGCCGGCTGCGGTGCTCTTCAGTCGTCCTGCCTGGCGGCCATGCTTGCTCTACTCGCCCTGACGCCCGCCCCACCACACCGCAGTGACCCCCCCTTTTTGGCTTCGGGTCGGCCTCTTTGGGAGGCGGCCATGGAGGCTCCTGATTGTGCCTGGCGGCGGCTGCTTCCTGTAGTGCGCTGATGGGAGGTTTGGCTGCACGAGTTCTCTTCCCCACCCTCCTCCCGGTAAGGGCTACTTCAGCTCGACGACCATGGATGTGCGTCCATGGCCGGCCGGCGCGACTTCGGATACAGCGCGCCCCGGGAGTTGTTCTCTTTCTGGCTCCTTTGGCTCTGTAACACCCAATATTAAGCTCTATCGCAATCTCATGATGAAGTCGAGATCGTGATAGAACCTCATTTTGGATCGCATAGCAAGGTGATTCTCAAATACATACAACCGAATGAACAGATCAGTGTACCAGGTAAAGGCTTACACTCGCCACATGCTACAGCATAATATATCATAATCATCATACAATCATCCAAATTAAAGACAGAGTCAGACTACGGACGAAATCCAACGAGAAAACACCACCCTGCTATCATCCCCGGATCAACCGACTAGGGCCCACTATGGATCATCTGGCATCGTGACGTACATACGTCCACGCTCATCGTCATACTCCCAATGGAGCATCTTGGGCTCACCTGTGTCTGTCTCAAGCGTACCTGCAATTGGTGTTTATAGTATTCTATGAGCCACAGGGACTCAGCAATCTCATCACCCAAGGTAACAAAACTATTTAAGCTGATAGGAATGGAAGGGGTAAATGTGTTGAGGTTGCAGCAAGCACTAAGCATGTTTAAGTGGCTAAATTACGAGTACAATAATAAAGATGAGCATACTACGCATGATGGTCGCAAGTTTAATATCATCAAGAAGTGATCCTGAATACCTACTTACGGTTCAATCATAACCCCAACGTGTTCTCTTCCCGAACTTACTCGAAAAGAGACCATCACGGTTACACACACAGTTGGTGTATTTTATTAGAATTAGTGTCAAGTTCTCTACAACCGGAGGTTAAAATATCCAAGTCACCACATAACCGCGGGCACGGCTCTCCGAAAGATTTAACCATGCAGGGGTGTTCCAACCTGGTCCATCACAAACCAACACAAGCTGTGGTGGAAATACCTCAACCTCGAGATAGCCTGAAGTATCCTCGGAATCCCGGTGCACAAGACATTTCGACAATGGTAACACAAGTTTAGCAACACCTCCCGATGTGCCGACACCCTGACTGGAGCCGCGCGTATCTCGTAATCAGGCCACGATGGATAAGCGACGCGTACAGGTGCCAAATAACTCCAAGTTGCCAAGGGGCGGCCCCGCACAGTGCTCTAGTTTGGACCAACACTCATGAGGAGCACTGGCCCGGGTTTGTTGATTAAAAGTATCCTCGGGTTAGCTAGACCCTATGCAAGTTTTAGTTGTTATTAGGCAAATGTTAACACCAAAGTTGGGCCTTGCTAGAAGCGGTTATTCAAAGCGAACTATCAAGAGGGTCCCATTCCCCTGAGCATGTTAGGAACGCTAATCAAGGATCATAACACCAGTATTACGGAAACTAGGGCGGCATGAGTGGAACAAAACACTAGGCAAAAGGCCGAGCCTTCCACACACAATCAAGTATATAGATGCATTAATTAAATAAGAGATATTGTGATATCCCGTCATATCCATGTCCCAACATGGAACAACCTGCACTACACCTGCAGCTAAAATGCTATAAGAGGGGCTGAGCAAAGCGGTAACATAGGCAAACAACGGTTTACTAGGTAGGGTGGTTATAGGCTGTATCATGGCATATGAGAGGCTAATATGTATGTGGTAGGAAGCATGACATAGCGATAGCAACGAGACAACTAGCAAGCCAAGATAGTAGAGTTATCAAGGGTAATGATCATCTTGCCTGAAGTCTCTTCGGTAGGATAGTAATACTGCTCCTCGAACATGTTCTCAACAGGTTCCTCAAACTCGGACTCGTCTCCCGGTACTACCCAAAAGAAAGAACAAGCACCGAAATAAACAAACAATCATGGCATATATGCACAAGCAAAATTATGCATGCATGACACGGTAGCCGTAGTAAGCATGGCATGAATGAAGTAACGGTTCTACCGGAACGAAAGAGACGGTAACGGGAAGTGAACGGTGATGGAAAAGGTGGATATGGCAAAATCTTGGCAATCCAAGTATGCCACTGGAAAGAATTTAAGATTTCGCATGAAATCTATATAAAGATCATGAGGAACGGATACATAGAACTCAAAAGGTGAGCAAAACAATATGCAATGCAAAGCTCAAGTTAACAACAACTTACAAGCATCAAAACAACTAGCTACAGTACTCCAACATGCTCAAACAAGATATGTGGTTGAAGTTCCCTACATGCACAACAACTCATTCCATAGGTTCAAATTCATTAGGATCACAGATTAATGGGAATGAAGACAACAAGATGCAAAGATAATGTTACAGCTGAAAATAACAGAGTATATGCTGGCAGAAACAATGACAGCCAGTTTTCACATTGTTGTAACAGTAGGCAAAACAACATGAAAGTGCAAGAAATAGGCATGCATCTACAGTACACATGTCATATATCATTTCGTTATATTGGCACAAATTCATATGAAGCATGGATTCATTAGAAATAAGCTCACAACATTGCAACTTAATGTTGACAGAAAACTGATACATTGACTAGGCAAGTTTACAAGCTTGTGGTAGTCACCTCATGGCATGAAATAAATACTAACAGCAAGAGGAAATGAAAATGCTTCAAACTCATGTTGACAAGATGCTCATATGACATTTGCATTAAATCACACAAAAATGACAAAATGGCATGTTATGTGAAAATGGCATGCATGCAACCTTGCTCAAATGATAAATCTAATGCCACAGATGGATTAGTTCGATTTTTCTACCCCAAATTCATATATAATATGCATATTTTTCAATATGCAAAATGCTCAAAATGCCACAAATACACACTGTCCAGAATTGAATTAAAACAATATTCCAGATTTAGAATATGCCAGAAATGGCATACGACGAAAATGGAAACTCGCCGAATCTGGAAAACGCCAAAACTGGAATAAGACAGAAATGGAGGGAAATACTAGATGCACACGGTGGGCATCTACCCGCAGAGACTGACTGGTGGGTCCCTGAACCCACGCAACAGGTGTGGGTGCGCGTGTGCATGACAGGTGAGGTTAGCGGTGCGTGTGACTGACCCGTGGGTCCTGCTAGGCCCACTTGGCGGAATTGTGCGTGCGTGGCAGGGGAAACAAAGGAGGTCGACGCCGGCGATGCGGCGCGGCGGCGACTCGCCGGAGTAGCGCTCCGGTGACCTAGAGCTACGGCGGACGGGTGGAAACGGACCGCGAAGAGATCCCACACACACGCATGCTACGCACGACTCCAAGCGTCGACGGGAACGACGCCGGCGATGAGGTGACAGAGGTGGCGACGGCGAGCTCGTGCTGCTCGCTGCGGGGCACGGCAGTGACTGCTAAGCGGCTAGACGGCAACTACGCCCTACGGCGAGCACGACGGACATGCTGGCGAGGCCTAAAGGGGTCGGGGTACTCGCCGGAGACGAGACCCGATGGCGGCGAGGGTGGTTCACATGGAAAGTGGTGATAGAGCGTGCTAAAGTGGGGGGAAAAGGCATAGGGCGACACGGATGCTCACCACGAACACGCTGGCGTGATCGGGACGACGGGTGTAGGTCGGAGTTGGCCCGAATCGACGACGGAGCGGCGGCGACCGAAGCAGAAGGGGACGACGGCGACGACGGCGAACTTGGCGTCCCGCGGACTATAGAGGAGGTAGTCAATGTAGTCGACGACAAGGAAGAAGAAGGACACGGTTGGCGAGGGTGAGGACGACGGAGGTCACGGCGGCGCCATGGCCTTGCTCTCTGATGCGCTCGGGAACGGCTCGTGGCGACGGCTATGGTGGGTCACTCACCTGACGGCGGCGACGAGATGGGAGAGGGAAACCCTAGGGGAAGCCAGGGCATGGAGGGAGGCTTTAAAGAGGGCTAGGGCGACGGGACGCAGCGGCGACGCGCTCGGGCTCGCGGTCCCCATGGCGCGACGCGAGCTAGACGAAAAGGTGGGTGTCGGGTCGACTGTAGCCCGAGGCTGACAGACGGGGCCGGCTAGACCATGTGGCAGAGAGGCAGAGGGGGGCGAGCGTGTGCGCCGGTGAAAAAAGAGGGGCGCACACGCTAGAGGAGAGCTGGGCTGCTGCACTGCTGATGGGCCGGCTAGGTGGGCTGCTGCGCTGGGTTGCTGCTGGGCTCGGCTAGACTGCTGCTGCTGCTCTCATCTCTTCCCCCTTTTCTATTTCTTCAAACAAAAAACCAAAGGGAAAAGAATAGAGAGTTTTGGGAAGACCCAGGAGGAGAAAGAAATATTCCTGGAATCCACGAATTATGTAGTATTTGAATAAATTGCTTTGGGCATTTTTAGAGATAGAAAAATATCACAAGTTTGAATTAATTGCAAACTTGAGGCATTTTTGAATCCAACCAAAACATTTCCAAAATTGATGAAACTTGGAGGGGAGTCATATGGCAAGGTAAAGAAATTAATGAGACAATGTGGACATTTATTTGGGACAGAAATATTGCACCAAGAAATAAATTGAGAAGAAGAGGGTTTTGAGAGACAAGTCATGGTGAATAGGTTGCATAGATGAAACCCAAGAGTTGGGTGAGGCATGGAGAAGATGATGACACCAATCATGCATACATGGAGATCACAACAATCACAATGGTGCAATTCTCATGAGCAACATAAAAGAATATGTTGATGCAAGGCACATGGCAAATTATGACATGAAGATGAAATGCAAAAAGAAAAGCAAAACACAACATGAGAAAAAACCCATCCATCAAGATCATCATGACAATTCCATAAATGGCAAGGTTGGGGAATACAAATAAGGAAGGATTACATCTGGGGTGTTACAACTCTCCCCCACTACAAGAGGATCTCGTCCCAAGATCTCGGAACGAAAGAACTCCGGATATTCGGAACGGAGGTGGTCCTCGCGCTCCCATGTGGCTTCCCAGTCGGAATGGTGAGACCACTTCACTTTCAGGAACTTGATTGACTTGTTGCGAGTCTTGCGCTCAGCTTCTTCGAGAATGGCAATGGGATGCTCACGGTAAGACAAATCATCTTGGAGCTCAATGTCTTGGAAGTCAATTGTGCGGTCGGGAGTCTTGAAGCACTTGCGAAGTTGTTACATGTGAAACACATCGTGCACATTTGAGAAGTTGGATGGTAGCTCGAGTTGGTAGGCTAGATCGCCTCTTTTGCCAACTATCTTGAAAGGGCCCACATATCTTGGAGCAAGCTTTCCTTTGATACCAAATCTTTGGGCACCCTTCATAGGAGAAACACGGAGATAGACATGGTCTCCAATCTCGAAAGCCAAGTCACGGTGCTTACTATCATAGTAGCTCTTTTGGCGCGATTGCGTTGCTTTCAGATTCTCACGGATGATACGACACATCTCTTCAGCTTCAGAAATCATATCATTGCCAAGAAGTTGGCGTTCACCGGTTTCAGACCAATTGAGGGGAGTGCGACACTTTCTACCATAGAGAATCTCAAATGGGGCCTTGCCCAAGCTTGCTTGGAAACTGTTGTTGTAGGAGAACTCGGCAAATGGGAGACAGTCTTCCCACTTCATGCCGAAAGAGATGACACACGCTCTCAGCATATCCTCGAGAATCTGATTAACTCTCTCGACTTGGCCACTAGTCTGAGGATGAAAAGTTGTACTGAAGCGAATCTTTGTGCCCATGGCCTGCTGGAAAGAATCCCAGAATCTGGAAGTGAAGATGCTTCCCCGATATGAGGTGATCAACTGGGGAATGCCATGCAAGGAGACCACTCTGGAAGTGTACAGCTCTGCCAACTGAGCTGCAGTGATAGACTCCTTGACTAGAAGGAAGTGAGCGACTTTAGTGAGCTTGTCAATGACCACAAAGATGGCATCATTCCCTTTCTTGGACTTCGGAAAGCCAGTGACAAAGTCCATCTTAATATGATCGAATTTCCACTCAGGGATAGGTAGAGGCTGAAGAAGTCCTGCTGGACGCTGGTGTTCCGCCTTCACTCTGCGGCACACATCGCACTCAATCACGAACTGAGCGATCTCACGCTTCATACGAGTCCACCAATAAGTTGACTTGAGATCGTGGTACATTTTGGAGCTGCCTGGATGGATGGACAAGAGAGAATTGTGTGCTTCATTCATTATGACCTTCCTGAGATCCCCTTTTGGCACAACTAGCCTGTCCTCAAAGAACAAGGTTTCCCTGTCATCCACTCGATAGCACTTATATTTGGGAATGCTCTTTGCAACGCCGAGTTTCACCTTCTTCACCATGGCATCTAAGAGCTGAGCTTCACGAATTTGATCCTCCAATGTGGGAGTGATCTGGAGGTTTGCGAGAAATCCTTACAGAATAAGCTGGAGGTTGAGTTTCCTGAAAGCCTCACAAAGATCAGGTTGTACCGGCTTGAGAATAAGACTGTTGCAATACGGTTTTCTCCTCAAAGCATCCGCGATAACATTAGCCTTGCCTGGAGTGTATTCAATGCTCGGGTTGTATTCTTGAATCATCTCCACCCATCGGGTCTGACGGAGATTAAGGTTGGGTTGAGTGAATATGTACTTGAGGCTCTTGTGATCGGTGAAAATGTCCACCTGCCTGCCCAACAAGAGATGTCTCCATGTGATTAAGGCATGGACGATGGCTGCCAACTCCAAGTCATGAGTAGGATAGTTCCTCTCGTTCGGCTTCAACTACCGAGAGGTATAAGCCACCACTTTATTCTCTTGCATTAGTACTCCACCGAGACCTTGCAGAGAAGCATCACAGAACACTTGGTAGGGCTTGGATTCATCTGGAGGAGTGAGAACTGGAGCAGTTATG
Source organism: Elymus sibiricus (assembly GCA_039707655.1). Taxonomy (NCBI): domain Eukaryota; kingdom Viridiplantae; phylum Streptophyta; class Magnoliopsida; order Poales; family Poaceae; genus Elymus; species Elymus sibiricus. The sequence continues at coordinate 347,757,720 of CM077668.1, forward strand.
AGCTTCTCTTTGAGTGTATTGAACGCAACATCACACTCAGGAGTCCAAGCATATTTGACATTCTTCTGGAGGAGGTTAGACAAAGGCTTGGCAATCTTGGAGAAGTTTTCCACAAATCTTCTGCAATAGCTTGCAAGCCCGAGGAAGCTTCGAAGTTGCTTGACATTTTGAGGTGGCTGCCAGTTGACAATAGCTTCAACCTTTTCAGGATTTACCGAGATGCCCTTGGCAGAGATAATGTGACCGAGGTAAAGAACTTCATCGAGCCAGAATTCACACTTAGAGAACTTTGCATATAACTGATGCTCCCTGAGCTTATCAAGTACCAAACGCAAATGCTTTGCATGATCCTCTTCAGTCTTGGAGAAAACCAGGATGTCATCGAGATAGACAAGAACGAACTCATTTGTGTATGGATTGAACACATAGTTCATCACACGAGAGAAAGTAGGAGGTGCATTTGCAAGGCCGAAGGACATCACTATGTATTCATAAGAACCAAAGCTCGTCCTGAAAGCTGTTTTGGGAATGTCTTCTTCGCGAATACGGATTTGGTGATAACCCATCCGAAGATCGAGCTTGGAGAACACCTTGGCACCTTTGAGTTGCTCGAACAATTCATTGATATTGGGAAGTGGATACTTGTTCTTGATTGTCTTTTTATTCAATGGGCGGTAATCAACGCAAAGTCTTTCCGTGCCATCTTTCTTCTTGACAAAGAGAACTCCACAACCCCAAGGAGATGAACTCGGTCTGATCAAGCCCAGACGCTCTTGTTCATCGAGCTATCTCTTCAATTCTTTCAGCTCTTCTGGCCCAAGCTTGTAGGGGCGTTTGCATACGGGTTCTGTGCCGGGCTCGAGTTCAATGACAAACTCAATAGGCCGGTGAGGAGGCATTCCTGGCAACTCTTCTGAAAAAACATCCTCATATTCACATACCACTGGAATTTGAGATATGGCATTAATCTCGCCTTTCTCATTGAGGGAGAATAACCGAATGGTATCATCACGAGCAGCAAAGATAATAACATCTTCAGAAGGGTGAGTCAATTGAATTTCCTTGCCCGCATAGTAGAGAGAAGCCTTGTGCTTGGAGAGCCAATTCATGCCGAGAATGAGATCAATATCAGAATTCCCAAGGATAATCAGATCAGCCAGAAAAGAATAATTGCCCATCTTGATGTTGACATTAGGAACAGCCGTGTTGGAGCTCATCAACACACCCGGGGAAACAACACGCAAAGGTTTGCCCAAGTATTCCAAATCAAAGTTGTGCTTAGCAAAAAATGGTCTTGACATGAAACAAAGTGATGCACCAGTATCGAAAAGAACTTTAGCCGGAATGGAGTTAACCAAGAGATTACCCATGTTCACTTCAGAAGACTCCTCTGCTTGAGCTAAATTCAACATGTTCACTCTTGCAGACTTGGGATTATGTTTGACCATTGCATTGCTTGGAGGTCTGCCAGGAAGAGGAGGTGGAAGGCGCTTCTGAGTGCACTTGTTGGCATAGTGTCCTTTCTGACCACACTTGTGACAAGTAACCTCCGAGAGCGGGCAAGGAGGTAGAACAACTGTCCTGGGAGCCTGAGGTCTCTGCTGGTACACTGGGTTGGGCGCGTGGGAAGAACCACGACCACAAAACTGCTTCTGCTGATGCTAAGGACGAAACTGAGGAGGAGGAGGAGGAGGTAACCAGAACTTCTGCTGCTTGGCAACCACTTGAGACGAGGAAGAAGAGTGAACTGCATCTCTGATTCTCTTCTTAGAAGCATCAAACTTGATCTGAGTTGATTCTTGCTTGAGCGCCATGTTATAGAACTGATCAAACTCAGGCGGGTCGGCTAGGATGAGAGCAAGCTGTAGGTCCTCTCTGAGACCACCTCGGAACTGGTAAATCTTGCTCTTGTCATCTGGAATGTCTTGCTTAGCATACCGAGCGAGATTTTGGAACTCAGTGTTATACTGGTAGACAGACATGCTTCCTTGCTTGAGGTTTCTGAATTTCTCACGCATCTCCTCAAACACACTTGACGGAATGTGATGTGCTCTGAAATCACGACAGAAGTCGGTCCAAGTGATGACTCGACCACCTCTTGAATCTTTGTACTGCTGCCACCACTCGGTTGCCTGCTCCTTGAGCTGGAAAGAAGCGAACTTGACATAGTCCTCGGGTCTGACATTGCTGCACTCGAAGTGTTTGTTGATATCCATTAACCAATCGTCAGCATCGAGAGGCTGAGTGCACGAACTGAAGGACTTGGGCTGGTTGCTGAGAAACTGGTTGAGAGTAGCATATTGAGGTTGATTGTTGAAAAACCCTTGGCCTTGATTGCCTTGATACCCTTGATTCCGCTCTTGCATAAACTGGAGCATCATCTGAGTATTGTCATTGGTTGCTGCCATCAAAGCTTGCCATGCCTCCAGAGGCGGAGGTGGAGGAGGAGGTGGAGGTGGACGGTCTGACTACTCCCCATCATCACGGGTCGGATTCCCACGGGTTGTGGGAGCCATCCTGAAGATAAAAACAACCGTTAGAATCTTCAATGAGATAATTAGAAAGCTGAATCAATAGGATAGATATTGCAACAGAATTCTTCACAAACTAGCATCCGAACAGATATGAACGAATGCATTCCGAAAGATAGATGATACACCAAAGATTGAGAAGCCACTTGGAAAGAATGTTAGAATAATGCACAAGGTAATGAAGGTGGAAACAAACATATGATAGACCCCATATCGTATCATGTGTCTGTAGGAAAGATATCCTAGGTGATACTTGAATTCCCCTAGGAACTCCCGAAACTTCTTGGTTATGAGATCAGGTTGCGGATCCAGGAACCTACTCAGCAAACAACAACCTAATCAGCTGCAACCGCATCCGCAACCCTCAACACACGACCGAGAAACTTCGCAAATTCGTCTACCTCAGACCTTCGAAAACACAGCGATACTAGTCATGGTGGATCATCCGAGCTATCTCCTCCAGTACTAGGGAAAAGTCACGGCACTATTTGCCACCACAAAAAGTATAGAAGCGTTTCGATGTCGGCGTCCTCTGGTATTCCGGAACCAAAACGATAGCGAGTCTGACAAAACCCCTTGGAGCTCAACTCCCCGGGTCCAATCCATACGGTCAGGAGGCACCAAGAACAGAGTCACGTAACACCGATATCGCAACCATTCCAACAATACCCGCGTGATCCTAAAAAAAATTGAGTGAGAAGAGGTAGTAGAATAAAACACCTACACCACAATTCCTCACTAGAGCGACGAAGGGGATAAGGAGTAAAAAGAATTCCTACTCTCTGATATATAACTAGGACTCAAAATAGTTTTTCTTCTAGACTCGTCAACGGTTCAATCAAACAAGGGGCTCCTATAGTCGGTATGGCTCTGATTACCAACTTGTAACGCCCAATATGAAGCTCTATCGCAATCTCGTGATGAAATTGAGATCGTGACAGAACCCCATTTTGGATCGCATAGCAAGGTGATTCTCAAATACATACAACCGAATGAACAGATGAGTGTACCAGGTAAAGGCTTACACTCGCCACATGCTACATCATAATATATCATAATCATCATACAGTCATCCAAATGAAAGACAGAGTCTGACTACGGACGAAATCAAACGAGAAAACCCCACCCTGCTATCATCCCCGGATCAACCGACTAGGGCCCACTACGTATCATCTGGCATCGTGACAGACATACGTCCATGCTCATCGTCATACTCCCAATGGAGCATCTCGGGCTCACCTATGTCTGTCTCAAGCATACCTGCAACTGGTGTTTATAGTATTCTGTGAGCCACAGGGACCCAGCAATCTCATCACCCAAGGTAACAAAACAATTTAAGCTGATAGGAATGGAAGGGGAAAATGTGTTGAGGTTGTAGCAAGCACTAAGCATGTTTAAGTGGCTAACTTACGAGTACAAGAATAAAGATGAGCATACTACGCATGACGGTCGCAAGTTTAATATGATCAAGAAGTGATCCTGAACACCTACTTACGGTTCAATCATAACCCCACCGTGTTCTCTTCCCGAACTTACTCGAAAAGAGACCATCACGGTTACGCACACAGTTGGTGTATTTTATTAGAATTAGTGTCAAGTTTTCTACAACCGGAGGTTAAAATATCCAAGTCGCCACATAACCGCGGGCACGGCTCTCCGAAAGATTTAACCCTGCAGGGGTGTTCCAACCTGGTCCATCACAAACCAACAGAAGTTGCGGTGGAAATACCTCAACCTCGAGATAGCCCGAAGTATCCTCGGAATCCCGGTGCACAAGACATTTCGACAATGGTAACACAAGTCCAGCAAGACCTCCCGACGTGCCGACACCTCGACTGGAGCCGCGCGTATCTCGTAATCAGGCCACGACGGATAAGCGACGCGTACAGGTGCCAAATAACCCCAAGTTGCCAAGGGGCGGCCCCGTACAGTGCTCTAGTTTGGACCAACACTCATGAGGAGCACTGGCCGGGTTTGTTGATTAAAAATATCCTCAGATTAGCTAGACCCTATGCAAGTTCTAGTTGTTATTAGGCAAATGTTAACACCAAAGTTGGGCCTTGCTAGAAGCGGTTATTCAAAGCGAACTATCAAGAGGGTCCCATTCCCCTGAGCATGTTAGGAACGCTAATCAAGGATCATAACACCGGTATTACGGAAACTAGGCCGGCATGAGTGGAACAAAACACTAGGCAAAATGCCGAGCCTTCCACACACAACCAAGTATATAGATGCATTAATTAAATAAGAGATATTGTGATATCCCATCATATCCATGTCCCAACATGGAACAACCTGCACTGCACCTGCAGCTAAAATGCTATAAGAGGGGCTGAGCAAAGCGGTAACATAGGCAAACAACGGTTTGCTGGGTAGGGTGGTTAGAGGCTGTATCATGGCATATGAGAGTCTGACATGTATGTGGTAGGAAGCATGACATAGCGATAGCAACAAGAAAACTAGCAAGCCAAGATAGTAGAGTTATCAAGGGTAATGATCATCTTGCCTGAAGTCTCTTCGGTAGAATAGTAATACTGCTCCTCGAACACGTTCTCAACAGGTTCCTCGAACTCGGACTCGTCTCCCGGTACTACCCAAAAGAAAGAACAAGCACCGAAATAAACAAACAATCATGGCATATATGCACAAGCAAAATGATGCATGCATGACATGGTAGCGGTAGTAAGCATGGCATGAATGAAGTAACGGTTCTACCGGAACGAAAGAGACGGTAGCGGGAAGTGAACGGTGATGGAAAAGGTGGATATGGCAAAATCTTGGCAATCCAAGTATGCCACTGGAAAGAATGGAAGATTTCGCATGAAATCGATATAAAGATCACGAGTAACGGATACATAGGACTCAAAAGGTGAGCAAAACAATATGCAATGCAAAGCTGAAGTTAACAGCGACTTACAAGCATCAAAACAACTAGCTACAGTACTCCAACATGCTCAAACAAGATATGTGGTTGAAGTTCCCTACATGCACAGCAACTCATTCCATAGGTTCAAATTCATTAGGATCACAGATTAATGGGAATGAAGACAACAAGATGCAAAGATAATGTTACAGCTGAAAATAACAGAGTATATGCTGGCAGAAACAATGACAGTCAGTTTTCACATTGTTGTAACAGTAGGCAAAACAACATGAAAGTGCAAGAAATAGGCATGCATCTACAGTACACATGGCATATATCATTTCATTATATTGGCACAAATTCATATGAAGCATGGATTTATCAGAAATAAGCTCACAACATTGCAACTTAATGTTGACAAAAAACTGATACATTGACTAGGCAAGTTTACAAGCTTGGGGCAGTCACCTCATGGCATATCATGGCATGAAATAAATACTAACAGCAAGAGGAAATGAAAATGCTTCAAACTCATGTTGACAAGATGCTCATATGACATTTGCATTAAATCACACAAAAATGATAAAATGACATGTTATGTGAAAATGGCATGCATGCAAACTTGCTCAAATGATAAATCTAATGCCACAGATGGATTAGTTAGATTTTTCTACCCCAAATTCATATATAATATGTATATGTTTCAATATATAAAATGCTCAAAATGCCACAAATACACACTGTCCAGAATTGAATTAAAACAATATTCCAGATTTGGAATATGCCAGAAATGGCATACGACGAAAATGGAAACTTGCCGAATCTGGAAAACGCCAAAAATGGAATAAGACAGAAATGGAGGGAAATACTAGATGCACACGGTGGGCATCTAGCCGCACAGACTGACTGGTGGGTCCCTGAACCCACGCAGCAGGTGTGGGTGCACGTGTGCATGACAGGTGGGGTTAGCGGTGCGTGTGACTGACCCGTGGGTTATGCTGGGCCCACTTGGCGGAACTGTGCATGCGTGGTAGGGGAAACAGAGTAGGTCGACGCCGGCGACGCGGCGCGGCGGCGACTCGCCGGAGTAGCGCTCCGGTGACCTAGAGCTACGGCGGATGGGTCGAAACGGACCGCGAAGAGATCCCGCACACACTCATGCTACGCATGACTCCAAGCGTCGACGGGAACGATGCCACCGATGAGGTGACAGAGGCAGCGATGGCGAGCTTGTGCTGCTCGCTGCGGGGCACGGCAGCGACTGCTAAGCAGCTAGACGGCAACTACGCCCTACGGCGAGCACGACAGACATGCTGGAGAGGCCTAAAGGGGTCGGGGTACTCGCCGGAGACGAGACCCGACGGCGGCGAGGGCAGCGCACATGGCAAGCGGCGATAGAGCGCGCTAAAGAGGGGGAAAAAGGCATCGGGTGACCCGGATGCTCACCACGAACACGCTGGCGTGATCAGGACGACGTGGGGAGGTCGGAGTTGGCCGGAATCGACGACGGAGTGACGGCGACCGAAGCGGAAGGCGAAGACGGCGACGACGGCGAACTTGGCATCCTGCGGGCTATAGAGGAGGTAGTCGACGTAGTCGACGACAAGGAAGAAGAAGGACACGGTTGGCGAGGCTGAGAACGACGGAGGTCACAGCGGCGCCATGGCCTTGCTCTCTGATGCGCTCGGGAACGGCTCAGGGCGACGGCTATGGTGGGTCTCTCACCTGGCGGTGGCGGCGAGATGGGAGAGGGAAACCCTAGGGGAAGCCAAGGCATGGAGGGAGGCTTTAAAGAGGGCTAGGGCGACGGGACGCAGCGACGACGCGCTCGGGCTCGCGGTCCCCATGGCGCAGCGCGAGCTAGACGAAAAGGTGGGTGCCGAGTCGACTGTAGCCCGTGGCTGACAGACGGGGCCGGCTAGACCACGTGGCAGAGAGGCAGCAGGGGGCGAACGTGTGCGCTGGTGAGAAAAAGAGGGGTGCACGCGCTAGAGGAGAGCTGGGCGGCTGCGCTGCTGATGGGCCGGCTAGGTGGGCTGCTGCGCTGGGTTGCTGCTGGGCTCGGCTAGACTACTGCTGCTGCTCTCATCTCTTCCCCCTTTTCTATTTCTTCAAACAGAAAAACAAAGGGAAAAGAATAGAGAGTTTTGGGAAGACCCAGGAGGAGAAACAAATATTCCTGGAATCCATGAATTATGTAGTATTTGAATAAATTGCTTTGGGCATTTTTAGAGAAAGAAAAATATCACAAGTTTGAATTAATTTCAAACTTGAGGCATTTTTTAATCCAACCAAAACATTTCCAAAATTGATGAAAGTTGGAGGGGAGTCATATGGCAAGGTAAAGAAATTAATGATACAAGGTGGACATTTATTTGGGACAGAAATATTGCACCAAGAAATAAATTGAGAAGAAGAGGGTTTTGAGAGAGAAGTCATGGTGAATAGGTTGCATAGATGAAACCCAAGAGTTGGGTGAGGCATGGAGAAGATGATGACACCCATCATGCATACATGGAGATCACAACAATCACAATGGTGCAATGCTCATGAGCAACATAAAAGAATATGATGATGCAAGGCACATGGCAAATTATGACATGAAGATGAAATGCAAAAAGAAAAACAAAACACAACATGAGAAAGAACCCATCCATCAAGATCATCATGACAATTCCATAAATGGCAAGGTTGGGGAATACAAATAAGGAAGGATTACATCTGGGGTGTTACAGGCTCTTTGGCTCCTTGGTGTCCCTATACCACCACCACCCTGCCGTATACCAGATGGCACCAGCCAACGGCATGTTCCCGGTGATGGGCGGCGACATGGGGTTCGTCCCTAACGGGTACGCAGGGATTGCCGTGGTGCCGCCACCACCACCTTCTCAAGGTGGGGTGGGTATCTGAGCCCCGGGTCGTCGAACGGTAGGAGCGCCATGACGCAGGCTGACATGATGAACTACAAGGGCGACGGAGCGATGATGGAGAACGACAATGCCTCGAAGGATCAGTACCGCAAGAGAAGCATCGAGCATCACCACCCCCGCATGATCAAGAACTGTGATCAGCAGCACGATTGCATGCCACGAAGCAGGTACTTATCCTGCTGCCAAACTTGTTGGTTTTATGCACTGCCATTTCCGCAATGGTGGTAAGAAGTTTGGTGACAAACTCTCTGTCTTTCTTAACACTTTCCTAACCCTACAGGCTTATACCGTGGAGCTTGAAACTGAATTGAACCTCCTCTAGGAGGAGAACGCTTGTCTAAAAGCTGAGGAGGTACGAAGTTGCTCACCGGTAAAAATTGTTACGGAAAGCATTAGAAAATTCTATTTTCTTCTTTTTCATAGTTCTTGCCATTACTAAATTGTTTCATTGTTTTGCTGCAGAAGCCGATTTTGCTGACCAAGAAACAAATGGTATGTACATTTTCCAATCAGTGCATGGCTACCCTCCCGCACTTACCATAATATTCTAATTGCTTGTCACAATCTAATTGCTAAGTCTTAAAACTGTCAATATGTGCATGCTAATCGAAACACCTTGCGGTAATCATTTTTTTACAACGGTGGACAAGATGATAGAGAAGTGTAAGGCGAATGTGAAAGCCAAGAAGGGTGGAGCCCTGTCGCGGCGCTGCGACAGCTGCATCTGATGAACGATGACCCACCATTCAACTTCCATAGCCGTGCTACCAGGTCGATGAGGAGAACTTGTATTCTGGCCATTCTGTGTGTTTGAGGTAACTACTGCGACAATTGTGGTGTTGATAGTGGTTACCTTTTCTTTTCGGAGTGGGATTGTATAGTAGTTTACTAGTAGTACCTAAAAAACCATAAGGACCCAAATGTCGGTGTTTATGTTGGCAAGCAAGTGAACTTGTGTTCTGTTTATATGTGATGTTGGGTTTGTCAGAAACTTCAGACACACAGAACAAAAGGAAATAAGCAATATCTTGATGTGTACTCGCGCTTTAATATTATGTGATGCTATGTGTGTGGTCCATTTGATATGTCTGTATGGGAGCCTTCACCTTTGCTCTCTTCTGAAGAAGTGGAGATGACACACGAGTTGAGTTTAGTCACGTAGGACCACTTTCCCGCGTCGGTGAAATTTGAGCTATTAAAATAGTTTTTAAATGGTGTTGCCCGAGTCGAGTGACTCGGGGGGAACCCCAGCCGCCGCTGGCCTGCTCCGCACCTCCCACCCACCCCCGCATAGCTGCCACCGGAAGTCTGGCCGGTGAAGCCGCAACGGGCCCTGGGATGGCAGCGGCGGGGCTGTTTTCTCCTTCCCATTGCCCCACTGCCCCCTCTCCGCAGCTCTCCTCCAGATCCGGTCCTGGACAGCGTCGGCGGCAGGGGCAGCCTCCCCTGGCAGCCTCTTCCCCGCACGCTGGCAGCGCTGGTGGCCTCCCCCGCCCGTGTATCCCCCGGGTGGATCCTGTCCGCCCTAGATGGGATGTGGGGGCTCACCCCAGCCGGTTGCGGTGCTCTTCGGCCGTCCTGTGTGGTGACCATGAGTGCTCTACTTGCCCCGACCTCTGCCCCACCCCACCGCCCTCACCCCTCCCCCCTGTTTGGCTTTGGGTCGGCCTCTTCGGGAGGCGGCCATGGAGACGTGATACATCTCCGTCGTATCTACTTTTCCAAACACTTTTGCTCATGTTTTGGACTCTAATTTGCATGGTTTGAGTGAAACTAACCCGGACTGACACTGTTTTCAGCAGAACTACCTAATTCCAAGCCTATAAATTCCGTTTCCCCGAGAAAAAAATAGAAGAAGAAGTTTCATCTCATTTTACGATATGGAGCCGCCGCCACCACCTGTTCTTCATCGGGAGGGCTGCTCTGGAGTCCATTCGGGGCTCCGGAGAGGGGGAATCGTCACCGTCGTGATCATCAACCATCCTTCATGAACAATTTCATGATGCTCACCACTGCGAGTGAGTAATGCCTTCGTAGGCTTGCTGGACGGTGATGGAGTTGGATGAGATTTATCATGTAATCGAGTCAATTTGTTAGGCCTTGATCCCTAGTATCCACTATGTTCTGAGATTGATGTTTCATGATGATTGTCACTAGGGCCCGAGTGCCATAATTTCAGATCTGAACCCTTTATGTTATCATCAATATATTTGAGTTCTTGATCCTATCTGCTAGTTATGTGCACTTGTTATTGTTCTGATCCGTAGACCCCCAGGTGACAATAATTGGGATACTCTCCGGGGATGACTGTAATTCGGGGAGTTCATGTATTCACCATGTGTTAATGCTTTGTTCCAGTTCTCTATTAAAAGGAGGCCTTAATTTCCCTTAGATTTCCTTATGGACCCTGCTGCCATGGGAGGTTAGGACAAAAGATGTCATGCAAGTTCTTATTATAAGCACGTATGACTATATACGGAATACATGCCTAAATTGAATTGATGAATTGGAGCTATTGTGTATCGCTCTAGGTTGTGACTTTTACATGATGAATGCCATCCACACAAATACCCATCACTGATCCAATGCCTACGCTTTGCTCATATTGATCTTTGCTAAGTTACTACTATTGTCGCTGCTGTTACAATCACTACAAAACTGCTACTGTTACTGTCACCGTTACTATTGCTACTGTTACTGCTACTATCAAACCATTATACTACTGTGCTACTAAATACTTTGCTGCAGAAATATTATTTTCCAGGTGTGGTTGAATTGACAACTCAACTGCTAAGGCTCATAAGTATTCTTTTGCTCCCCTTGTGTCGAATCAATAAATTTGGGTGAAATACTACCCTCAAAGACTGTCGCGATCCCCTATTCTTGTGGGTTATCAAGACCTTTTTCTGGCGCCGTTGCAGGGGAGCATAGCTTTATTTATTGAGTTCACTTGGGAATTATATATCAGTTGATCACTATGAAGAATCTGAAAGACTCTAAAACCAAGATCATACCCTCTAAGACGAGAGGAGGTATGGAACTGCCATCTAGCTCTGCACTTGATTCACCTTCTGTGTTAAGTAGACTTGCAACACCGCCACCTGCTATTCAATCTGATATGTCACAAGTGATTGATGATACTGCTTCTATTATGAACGATACTTGTGATGATGCTAGTACTTTTCTTGATAAAACTGTGCCACTATGTGAATTTCTTGATGAACAAATTGCTAAATCTAGAGAACTTGGGAATATTGAAACTGATGAAAATTATGATTCACCTATTATGCCTTGCTCTCCTACTGGATATGAAATGCCTAATGTACCTGAGGGATATGTTATGGATGGGGAGATAGCTATAGATTTTCTTGCTTGTAATGATAGAGAGGATCTTAAGAAATTACTGAGTAAGCCGAAAGAAAAGGCTATGATAGAGAAAATGAAATATGATCCTAAGTTTGCAACCTCTCCTTTCTTTGTTACTGATAAGGATTATGAATTCTCTGTTGATCCTAAACTTATTACTTTGGTAGAATCAGATTCTTTTCATGGCTATGAAACTAAAACTGTTGTGGCACATCTTACTAAATTAAATGACATCAGAAATAATTTGCTACCCATGGTGGTAGCTATGCACGGCCCCAATTTTTATCTCTAATTTTTTTGGTAAATTTTTTTGGACTATGAAAAATAACTCTATAACGAAAATATTGTGACTTTGGACCAGCCAGGCAAGCAAACAGGCAATTATGCCAAAAAGGCAAGCAAAAAGACTAAGAGAAGTGAGAAAAGGCCCTTTCTACACAATGAAAAGGCACTTGTGTCAAAAAGGTAATAAAAAGACAAAGAGAAGTGAGAAAAGGTCATATCTATACAAAAAAAATGCACTTGTGCGAATGCCATAAGAAACCCGACACCTCATATATCAAAAAAGGCACTTATGCCAATGGGTGTGTAGCTGCCACCATGCGTGCGTAGCTACCACCATGCATAGGAAATCGCCTCTCTAAATGACATTGCCACCCTATTTGCTCAAGAGGAAAAGATTCGCAACTACTATATTCTTAAGTTATTTCATTTCTCATTAAATGGTGATGCTAAAGAATGGTTTAATACTCTTGCTCCTAGTCGTGTGCGTAGTTCCCAGGATATGATATATTACTTCACTGAAAAATATTTTCCTGCTCATAAGAAACAAGCTGCCTTACAGGAAATATATAACTTTGTGCAATTTGAGGAAGAGCATCTCCCTCAAGCTTGGGGGAGGCTTCTCCAATTATTAAATGCTTTGCCTCATCATCCCATTAAGAAAAATGAAATACTTGATATCTTTTATAATGGACTAACCGATGCTTCTAGGGACTACCTAGATAGTTGTGTTGGTTGTGTTTTCAGGGAATGAACGGTTGAACGGGCTCAGGAATTACTGGATAATATATAGAGGAATGCCGATGATTGGACACTCCCTGAACCACCACCCAAACCAACTCCAAAGAAGAGAGGTATTCTATTCCTCAGTCCAGAAGATATGCAAGAAGCAAAGAAATCTATGAAAGAAAAGGGTATTAAATCTGAAGATGTTAAGAATTTACCGCCTATTGAAGAAATACATGGACTTGACATCCCGACAGTGGTAGTGGAGGTAAATTCTCTTCGTAAATTTGATGAAGGTGATATTCCATATAATAAGTCTCCTAGCTAGTGTTTGGATGAATTTGATAATTTCATTATTAAGCAAGAAAACTTCAATATGCAAACTAATGATCAATTGAAACATAATGCTATCATGATTGAACGCTTGGGTGATATGATGGTTAGAATTGCTAATGATATTAAAGGTTTATGTAAACATGCATCTATGGTTCATACTCAGTTAGAACAAGTTTCTAAATCACAAAATGATTTCCTTAATGAAATGAATAATAAAATGAATGATCATGCTATTAGAGTAGTTACTAGAGGTGGTAAAATGACTTGGGATCCTCTATATCCTGAAGGTCATCCTAAAAGAATTGAGCAAGATTCTCAGAGAGTTAATAAAGATGTACCTAGTTCACCTAGGAAGAAGAAAAAGAAAAAGAATAGAACTTTGCATGCTTCTAGTGAACCTATTGTAGAAAAACCTCCTGAGAATCCTAATGTTGTTTCTATTTCTGATGCTAAGACACAATCTGGCAATGAGCATACACCTGGTAATAATGATGCTAATGATGATCATCTTGATGCTCCACTAGACAATAACAAAGAATCTGATAATGATGTAGAAATAGAACCTGAAGTTGAGCTTGATAACCCACCTTCTAAGAATAAAAGATATGACAAAAAAGACTTTGTTGCTAGGAAACATGGTAAAGAAAGAGAACCATGGGTTCAAAAACCTATGCCATTTCCTAATAAGGCTGTGAAATATAGAGATGAAGAGGCTTTTAATCGCTTTGTTGAAATACTTAGACCTTTGTATTTGAGAACACTCTTGACTGAAATTATGAAAATGCCTCCATATGCTAAATACATGAAAGATATTGTCACTAATAAAAGGAAAATACCCGAGGCTGAAATTTCTACCCTGCCTGCAAACTATTCATTTGAAGGAAAAGTGCCTCAAAAGTTAGGAGATCCAGGAATACCCACTATACCATGCTCTATCAAAAACAATTATGTTAGAACTGCTTTGTGTGATTTAGGAGCTGGTGTTAGTGTTATGCCTTTTTCTCTATATAGAAGACTTGACTTGAATAAGTTGACACCTACTAAAATTTAGTTGCAAATGGCTGATAAATCTACTGCTTTACCCATAGGTATTTGTGAGGATGTTCCTGTTGTTGTTGCTAATGTTACTATCTTAACGAACTTTGTTATTCTTGATATGCCTGAGGACGACAACATGTCGATTATCCTTGGTAGACCCTTTTTGAATACTGCAGGGGCTGTTATTGATTGCAACAAAAGCAAGGTTACTTTTCATGTCAACAATAATGAGCATATGGTATATTTTCTGAAGAAACACAACAAAGTGAATAGTATCAATTCTATTGAAAAGATTATGACAATCACTATTGGCGGTTTTGAAATTCCACTTCCGGTAACTAAAAAGAAATAACAAACTCTTGTTGTTGGGACAATGCATATCCCGGTTGAGGTAACTTAGTGTTATACGAAAGTTCTTCGGTTTCATGTTACTCGAAAATAGTTCGTTAATAAGACTTGATCAACCTTATTAATGGATTCTTTTTTAGGGGCATGTGGTCGATGAATTCAGTGTGCACAACTTTCTATACCCATAGTTTACTCTCTGTTATTTATAGTTTAATAAAGCAAAATGCCATGATTATCCTGTTTTCTTAATTATCCGTGCAATAAAAAATGACCCAAAAATAAAAGTGCTCAGAATGTCGTAAAAAATTTACATGATTTTTTTTAATATTTAAGACTTTTTGGTACTGGACACACCCCAGGGGGTGCACCTGTTGCTCACAAGGCAACAAGGCACGCCCACCCCCCTAGGGCGCGCCATGATGCCTTGTGGGTCCCACAGGGACCCACTCACTTAGTCCACCTTCCCATTGCTTCTTCTTCCTCCAGAAAAAATCATGGTAGCTCTTGTTCTCGTGTTCTAGCTTCCAAAACTAAGATTTTCAATCTCTTTGCTCGGAGCTTCGTTTCCGAAACTGTTTTGGGGGACTGCTCCTTGGTATGTGATTCCTCCATCGGTCCAATTAGTTTTTGTTTTTGTGGACTATATTTTGCTTATTTTACTACTATTGGTGCCACTGAAAATGAGCTTGCATGTTGAATTTATTTGGTTCTAAGTAGTTTGAATGCTTGATATAGCCTCTAGACACTTATATGAGTAGTTGCTATCAATCTTGTTGAGTTTTGTTAACATCTTTTTGTGGTCCAAAAAATTTTCAGAATTTTTCTCAGGAAAATGAACTTCTTTAGGAGGGGTTCTTCGAGCCGGAGTCCTAAGGGAGTTGCCGGTGGTGCTGTGAACCTCCATCTCCCTCGCCAGGTGGAGGTGAGGCCGTGCGAATGGCCACACAATGCCTTCATGAGCGAAGCCAGTTTCCAACATGAGTTTGCACAATTTGTGGCAAATGCCGGTTTGATTAACTTCCTCGCAGATGAGTGTGACCAATACCAACTCCTCACAAATTCCTTTGTGCAAAATTTATACTTCATGCATAGACTTGATACCCCTATGGCGCGCTTTGATTTATATGATCAACACTTTGAGATCACATTTGCTGAATTTTGTGAGATATGCTTGATTCCGTCTGAGGGGGAGTTGAGGGAACCTCGACCTAAGGAGTTTGAGGATTTCCTTCTCACTTTAACTGTGGGAGAAACCAGGGGTATGTCTAGGGCCAGAGTTACTAGTTTGCATTTTCCCGTCGTGCATTACTTTGGTTTATTGATAGGAAAATGTTTGACTGCTAGGAAGGAGGGGGGTACACTCAGTGCCCCGGACCTTCCCATTTTACATCGTGCACTTTATGGTGATGGAACTTTTAGCCTAGGAGGCATTATTACACGTTGCTTGCACACCAACAGAACTAGGGGTAGCATTCATGGCGGTATTTATGCTACTCGCCTCGCTGCACGCTTTAACGTTGCTATCCTCCATGATGATCACTTGCTACCTAAGATTTATTTAGACCATCAATCTATGACAGATCATCACTTTATTGATAACCCTGAGCCTCCTCACCACATTCGTTATAACTTGGTATTTAGAGAGGTTACTCATGAGATTATTTCTTTGCATGCACCTTCTTTGTTTGATTCTCATGCCAGGCACAGATATGCTATCATGCCCAATGACATCATTGCTTACAAGAATGAACTAGCAGCGACAGAGAATGAGACCCGACCTTGGGACGCTCGGGTGCGGCCACCGACCCAGTTCTCTTATGGGTCTGAGGGATTCTACGAGTGGCCATAGACCAAGTTAGGCCAAAAGCCTAAGCTTGGGGGAGTATGTATTCTCACCGACATTACATTCATGCATCACACATTCATTCCACTTGTTGGTGTTCATCGTTTTCATTGTATATCCATGTTTCATTTTATTTTGTTTTTCTTTCGTGTGTTTGAAAAACTTTGAAAATCTAAAAATATTTCTCGCTTCTTCTTGGTTTTTCTTTCTTAGTTAGTTCATAGTATTAAACAAAGACCAAAAAAGATTTATCGTTTCTTCTTTTGTTTGTTGGGAGTTCTCCCGTGTAGATAGTTTTTCTCGCTTTTCATTTTTTATTCTTTCGTTTATTTGCTTTCTTCAGAAAAACTAAAAACTCAAAAAACATTTTAGTGTGTTTCTCTGAATTTCTTTTCTTTGCTTTGAGTCTTCGTATGGAGAAGACTATGTTAGAATTGTTGAGTGGCTCTCATATGCTTTGTTGTTGATCTAACGAAGGGCCAATATTTCCTAGTCTTCTCCTTTGAGTAAATTGTTTGCAGATTTCAGCTTAGTCCACGACACACTTGCACTATTAATATTTTCACATCATTCGGTCGTGCAAGTGAAAGGCAATAATGACGATAATTTGATGAAGTGACTGTGGCAGAGAAATGCTGGTATGAACTCTTCTTGTTTTTGTTTTTGTAAATATGTTTAACTCAGTATCCTTGATTCAGCATATTATGGGTAAACATGTTTGTGATGACAATTAGAGATTATAGTTGCTCATGCCATGCTTAAGTAGCTAGGAGTGAATAATGATTTATCTTGAGTGTCAACATGCATTAAAATGATTATGATGTAGTATGTTAGGATGGTATCCTCTTCTGAAGAATTCAAGTGGCTTGACTTGGCACTTGTTTACACATGTAGTTGATTCAAAACAAATGCAGCCTGTATAATATTTATATTCAGGGTGTTTATATCCTACTCATGCTCATAGTCAATGTTAAATATTCGCAATGCATGATTATGACCGTTGTCGCTCTCTAGTTGGTTGCTTCTCAATCTATTTGCTAGCCTTCACCTGTACTAAGCGGGAATACTGCTTGTGCATCAAAAATCCTTAAACACAAAGTTGTTCCAAAAGAGTCCACCATATCTACCTATATACGATATTACCCTGTCGTTCAAAGTAAATTTGCATGTGCCATCCCTAATCATTCAAATAAACATCTATTTTGTGTGCCCGTACAGCTCATGGAGCGACGGGGAGGTCAATATCTTCCATGCTAAATGGGTTATTCTCATGATGGGTGTTTATTCACTTGTCATTGCACGAGAGAGGCTAGTAATTGGGCTGCCCAGTCCTGTTAAACAAAAATAAAGAAGAATATAATAAACAAACTTCCCCTGGAAAGTTGATTGTTTGGAGGGCACCCGAGGATTTGGCTAGCCATGGCTTGTGTTTGTATGGTTGAGGGGGAGTAAACCTTTACATTTCTGCATGGGAACCGCCAATAATGTGTTTAGCATGGAAGATGTTGAAATCCTTTGTCATAACATTGACAGGAAAAGCACACCTCTCAAAATGTATTCATCTCTATTTTAAGCTCTGAGCTCTGGCACCGCTGCAAATCTCCGCTTCCCTCTGCGAAGGGCCCTTCTATTTACTTTCATTCTATTTAATTTTATTTTTGAGTCATCACCTTCTCATTCAAGCACCAACTTTGAGAGTGTTATTGTCATTCTTAGTTTAACATGCATTGAGTCTAGTTAATGTTGGCAATGATCATGACTAGATCTCTTATACCCTGAATTACAATGTTTAGTCGCTACTTGAACTTCAGAGGTGCTCTGCATTTGTGTTTTGCGGTCTCAGAAAGGGCTAGCAAGATACCATGTTACCATATTATATCATGATTATTTTGAAAAATTGTTGGCATATGAGATACGTTATTATCGCTCGCTAGTTGATTATGCCATTGATATGAGTAATGTGAGTTCTAAGTGTTATCATTCACATGGTTAGTTCATGATCTTTGCAGAAAACTTGATTACTATTTAAACCTATATACGGATACAAGAACAAAAGAGTTTGTAAAAGTTTTTCTTTATCACTTTCAGTCTATCAACTGAATTCCTTGAGGACAAGCAATGAGTTAAGCTTGGGTGAGTTGATATGTCTCCATCGTATCAACTTTTCCAAACACTTTTGCTCTTGTTTTGGACTCTAATTTGCATGATTTGAGTGAAACTAACCCGAACTGACACTATTTTCAACAGAACTACCATGGTGTTGTTTTTTGTGCAGAAATAAAAGTTCTCGGAATAGGACGAAACTTTGCGGGGATTTTTTATTGAATAAATAAATAATACTGGAATGAAGATCCACCGGAGGGGGGCCACCAGTTGTTCACAAGGCAACAGGGCGCGCCCTGATGCCTTATGGGTCCCACGGGCAGCCGTTTGACCTAATTCCAAGCCTATAAATTCCGTTTCCTCGAGAAAAAATAGAAAAGGAAGTTTCATCGTGCTTTATAATACGGAGCTGCCGCCACCTCCTGTGCTTCATCGGGAGGGCTGTTCTGGAGTCTGTTCGTGGCTCCGAAGAGGGGGAATCCTCGCCGTCGTCATCATCAACCATCCTTCATTAACAATTTCATGATGCTCACTGTCGGGAGTGAGTAATCCCTTCGTAGGCTTGCTAGACAGTGATGGAGTTGGATGAGATTTATCATGTAATCTAGTCAATTTGTTAGGGCTTGATCCCTAGTATCTACTATGTTCTGAGATTGATGTTGCTATGACTTTGCTATGCTTAATGCTTGTCACTTGGGCCCGAGTGCCATGATTTCAGATCTGAACCCTTTATGTTATCATCCATATATTTGAGTTCTTGATCCTATCTGCTAGTTATATGCACTTGTTATTGTTCTGATCCGTAGACCCCAAGGTGACAATAATTGGGATACTCTCCGGGGATGACAATAATTCGGGGAGTTCAAGTATTCACCATGTGTTAATGCTTTCTTCCGGTTTTGTATTAAAAGGATGCCTTAATATCCCTTAGATTTCCTTATGGATCCCGCTACCACGGGAGGGTAGGACAAAAGATGTCACGCAAGTTCTTATTATAAGCACGTATGACTATATACGGAATACATACCTACATTGAATTGATGAATTGGAGCTATTGTGTATCGCTCTAGCTTGTGACTGTTACATGATGAATGCCATCCACTCAAATACCCATCACTGAACCAATGCCTATGCTTTGCTCATATTGATCTTTGCTAAGTTACTATTGTTGCTCCTGCTGTTACAATCACTACAAAACAGCTACTGTTACTGTCACCGTTACTATTGCTACTGTTACTACTACTATCAAACCATCATACTACTGTGCTACTAAATACTTTGCTACACAAATATTATTTTCCAAGTGTGGTTGAATTGACAACTCAACTGCTAAGGCTCATACGTATTCTTTGGCTCCCCTTGCGTCGAATCAATAAATTTGGGTGAAATACTACCCTTGAAGACTGTCGCAATCCCATATACTTATGGGTTATCAAGGCGCCTCATTGTGCCTGGTGGCGGGTCCTTCCTGTAGCGCACCGCCAGGAGGTTTGGCTGCGCAAGTCTTCTTCACCGCCCTCCCCTTGGCAAGGGCGGCTTCGGCTCGACGACCATGGACCTGCGCCCCCTCCTGCGTCCATGGCCGGCCGGTGCGGCTTCGGATATGACATGTCCCGAGAGTTGTGCTCTTTCCTGCTCCTTTGGCATGTTGGCTCCTCGGTGTCTCTATACCACCACCACCCTGCTGTGTACCAAATGGCACCGTCCAATGGCATGTTCCCAATGATGGGCGGCGACATGGGGTTCGTCCCGAACGGGTACGCATGGATGGACGTGGTGCCGCTGCCACCACCTTCTCAAGGTGGGGTGGGTGTCATGAGCCCCAGGTCATCGGACGGTAGGAGCGCCATGATGCAGGCTGGCATGATGAACTGCATGAAAGGCGGCGCCTGGAAACGCGGTGCCCCATAGGATTAGTCCCACGAGAGGAGCATCGAGCGTCGCTACCACCACATGATCAAGAACCGTGAGTCAGCCGCCAGGAAGCAGGTACTTAACCTGCTGCCAAAATTGTTGGTTTTATGCACTGCCATTTCTGCAATGATGGTAAGAAGTTTGGTGACACACTCTTTGTCTTTCTTAACACTTTTCTAATCCTATAGGCTTATATCGTGGAGCTTGAAGTTGAACTGAACTAACTCAAGAGGAGAACACTCATCTGAAAACTGAGGAGGTACGGAGTTACTGACCGGTGAAAATGTTACTAAAAGCATGAGAAAATTCAGTTTTCTTCTTTTTCTTAGTTCATACCGTTACTAAATTGTTTCATTGTTTTGTTACAGAAGACGCTTCTGCTGACCAAGAAACAAATGGTATGTACATTTTCGCACGATCACGTGGTAACCCTCCCGCACTTACCATAATATTCCAATTGCTTGTAACAATCTAATTGCTAAGTCTTAAAACAATCAATGTGTGCATACTGATGGAAACACCTTGCGGTAATGATTTTTTTATAGCTGGTGGAGAAGATGATGGAGAAGACCAAGGCGAACATGGGCGCCAAGAAGGGTGGCACCCTGTCGCGGCGCTACAAAAGCTGCATCTGGTGAACGATGACCCGCCATTCGGCTTCCATAGCCGTGCTGGCAGGAAGATAAGGAGAATTTGAATTCTGGCTGTTCTATGTGTTTGAGGTAACTACAACCACAATTGTGGTGTTGATAGTAGTTACCTTTTCTTTTTTGGAGCGGGATGGTATAGTAATTTACTAGTAGTACCTAAAAAACCGTAAGGACCCAAATGTCGGTGTTTATGTTGGCGAGCAAGTGAACTTGCGTTCTATTTATATGTGATGTTGGGTTTGTCAGAAACTTCCGACAAACGGAACAAAAGAAAATTAGCAATATGTTGATGTGTACTCGCGCTTTAATATTATGTGATGCTATGTGTGTGGTCCACTTCATATGTATGTATGGGAGGCTTCGCCTTTGCTCTCTTTCGAAGAAGTGGAGATGACACACCATTTGAGTTTAGTCACGTAGGCACACTTTGCAGCATCAAAGCAATTTGAGCTATTAAAATAGTTTTTAAATGGTGTTGCCTCAGCCGGGTGACTCGGGGGAACCCCAGCCGCCGTCGGCCCGCTGCCCACCACCCACCCACCCCCGCGTAGCCGCCACCGGAGGGCTGGCCGTTGAAGCCACACCGGGCCCTGGGATGGCGGCGGCGGGGCCGTTTTCTCCTTCCCATCGCCCCATTGCCCCCCACCCCTCTGCACCTCTCCTCCAGATCCGGTCCCGGATGTCGTCGGTGGCCTCCTTCGGCGGCAGGGGCAGCCTCCGCTGGCAGCCTCTTCCCTGGCACGCTAGTAGCACGGGTGGCCTCCCTTGGCCGTGTCTCCCCCGCGTGGATACCGGTCCACACCAGATGGGATCTGGGGGCTGACTCCAGCCGGTTGCAGTGCTCTTCAACCGCCCTGCGTGGCAGCCAAGCATGCTCTACTCGTCCTGACCCCCGTCCCACCCCACCGCCCTTATCCCCCCTGTTTGGCTTTGGGTCGGCCTCTTTGGGAGGCGGCCATGGAGGCACCACATTGTGCCTAGCGGCAGCGGCTTCGTGCAGCGCGCCGACGGGAGGTTTGCCTGCGCGAATCTTCTTCACCACCCTCCCCCTGGGAAGGGTGGCTTTGGCTCCACAGCCATGGACCTACGCCCCCTCTTGCGTCCATGGCCGGCCAATTTAGCTTCGGATACGACGTGCCTTGGGAGTTGTGCTCTTTCCTGCTCCTTTGGCTTGTTGGCTCTTTGGTGTCTTTATACCACTAGCACCTTGCTCTGTACCAAATGGCACCCGCCAATGCCATGTTCCCAATGATGGGCGGCGACATGGGGTCCGTCCTGAATGGGTATGCAGTGATGGTTGTGGTGCCGCCGCTACCACCTTCCCAAGGTGGGGTGAGTATCATGAGCCCCGGGTCATCAGACGGTAGGAGCGCCATGATGCAGGCTGACATAATGAACTGCATGGGTGACGGAGCGATGATGGAGACTGGCGGCGCCCGGAAATGCGGCGCCCCAGATCAATCCCGTGACAGGAGCATCGAGCGTCGCCACCGCCGCATGATCAAGAACCATGAGTCAGCCGCACGATCTCATGCTAGGAAGCAGGTACTTATCTTGCTGCCAAAATTGTTGGTGACACACTCTCTGTCTTTTTAACACTTTTCTAATCCAACAGGCTTATATTGTGGAGCTTGAAGCTGAACTGAACCACCTCAAGGACGAGAACGCTCGTATGAAAGCTGAGGAGGTCCGGAGTTACTGACCGGTGAAAATTGTTACTGAAAGCATGAGAAATTTCAGATTTCTTCTTTTTCTTAGTTCTTACCATTACTAAATTGTTTCATTGTTTTGTTGCAGAAGATGATTCTGCTGACCAAGAAACTAATGTTATGTACATTTTCCCACCTTCACGTGGCATCCCCCCGCACTTACCATAATATTCCAATTGCTTGTAACAATCTAATTGCTAAGTCTTAAAACAATCAATGTGTGCATGCTGATGGAAACACCTTCTCGTAATGAATTTTTTTATAGTTGGTGGAGAAGATGATGAAGCAGTCCAAGGTGAACGTGAACGCCAAGAAGGGTGGCGCCCTCTTGCGGCGCTGCGGCAGCTGCATCTAGTGAACGGTGACCCGCCATTCAGCTTCCATAGACGTGCTGGTAGGAGTATGAGGAGAACTTGCATTCTGGTTGTTCTGTGTGTTTGAGGTAACTATGGCGACAATTGTGGTGTTGATAGTAGTTACCTTTTCTTTTCGGACCGGGTTGGTATAGTAATTTACTAGTAGTACCTAAAAAACCAGAAGGTCCCAAATGTCGGTGTTTATGTGGGCGAGCAAGTGAACTTGTGTTATGGTTACCGTATATGGGTAATGTTGGGTTTGCCAGAAACTTCGGACAAACGGAACAAAAGAAATTGAGCAATATGTTGATGTGTACTTACACTTTAATATTATGATATGCTATGTGTGTGGTCCATTTCATATGTCTGCATGGGAGTCTTAGCCTTTTCTCTCTAATGAAGCAGTGGAGATGACACGCGAGTTGAGTTTAGTCATGTAGGTGCACTTTGTCACGTTAGTGAAATTTGAGCTATTCAAATAGTTTTTAAATGGTGTTGCATGAGTCAGGTGACTCGAGGGGAACCGCAGCCACCGGCGGCCCACTCCCCACCTCCCAGCCACCCCCATGTAGCCACCTCCGGAAGACAGGCCGACAATGCCGCACCGGGCCCTGGGATGGCGGCGGCGGGGCTGTTTCTCCTCCCCATCGCCCCACTACCCCCCCTCCGCACCTCTCCTCCAGATCTGGTCCCGGATGGCGCCGGCGACCTCCTCCGGCGGCAGGGGCGGACGCCCCCGGCAGCCTCTACCTCGGCACGCTGGCAGCGTGGGTGGCCTCCCCTGCATGCGTACTGGTCCACCCAGAAGGGATTTGGGGGCTCACCCCGGCCGGTTGCGGTGCTCTTCGGCCGTCCTACCTAGCGGCCATGCACACTCTACTCATCCTCCCCCCCCCCCCCCCGACCCCACCACCCTCTTCCTCCTATTTGGGTTCGGATCGGCCTCTTTGGGAGGCGGCCATGGAGGGGCCTCATTGTGCCAGGCGGCGGCTGCTTCCTGCAGCACGCTGACGGGAGGTTTGGCTACCCGAGTCTTCTTCACCACCCTCCCCCCAGCAAGGACGACTTTGGCTCGACGGCCATGGACCTGTGCCCCCTCCTTCGTCCATGCCCGACCGACGCGGCATTGGATACGATGCACCCCGGGAGTTGTGCTCTTTCCAGCTCCTTTGGCTCGTTGGCACCTCGGTGTCTCTATGCCACCACCACACTGCCGTGTACTAGATGGCACCGGCCAACGACATGTTCCCGATGATGGGCCGTGACATGGGGTTCGTCCCCAACGGGTATCCAGGGATGGCCATGGTGCCGCCGCCACCACCTTCTCAAGGTGGAGTGGTTATCGTGAGCCCCGGGTCGTCGGACGGTAGGAGCGCCATGACACAGGCTGACATGATGAACTCGAATGGCGACGAAGCGATGATGGAGAAGGCGGTGCCCGAAAATGTGGCGCCCCAGAGGATCAGTCCTGCAAGAAGAGCACAAGCGTCGCCACTGTCGTATGATCAAGAACCATGACTCACTGTAACACCCCAAAAATTTAACCGGATTTTTATTAAGTAAAATTTGGCCAGAAATAAAATTTTGAATTATATTAGGTCTTTTATTTATTTTAGAGTATTTTTTGTTTTCTGTTTTCAAAATGCTTCCCCCCATTTAGAAATTTTTGTAAAATATTGTGGGCTTTGGTAGTTTTCTTAAATCATTTTAATTATATTTTTATAACAGTAGGAATTATTTTCATAATAAAATTTTGCCCAAGATAATCATTTTTATAGCATTTTCAATCTTTGCAATGCTTCTGTTACACTACAACTATTTTAAATAATTCTCTCAAAATTCCACAAAAATTATGAGGGGTCAAGTGATGCCTATAGACCACTTTTATGCAAAAACCCAGCATGGTCTTTTGAAAATTTTGAGCAAAACATCCTCTTTTCTTTTCTGGTCTAGATTCAGCTTTGAACTACAACCTCAAATTTTATTGCTCCAAAAATTCTGAAATTATTCCCACCTCTAGTCCTTCCTAAGAAACCCTTAAGTCCAGAATATCAGCTCCAATTGGCTCATTTAGGCCCACCAAATTAATCCTCCAACTTTCTGTCCAGAACTGAAATCCAACAAAACTTGCACTTGCAAGTATTTCATTCAGTCCATCCAACTCCACCATCATATCTATCATCTAATGAGACATCAACCTGGAAATTTTCATAACCAACAAAATCTCATAAATAGCCTTAGCATTTTGTCAAGCAGCTTATGGGCATGGCAGAATCATTGCATCTTCCTAACATGCATTACACACTTGCTCCTCTGGACAAACCAACATGTCCACCATTCTTACTATCTCAGTAAACACCATCTTGTAAAAGTGTAGCTCATTTGGGTCACTCTAAGACACGCTGGCATTTGGTCGAACGTGTGGTGTGCGTGTCCAGAGCACGAGCAGAGTGCTTGTTGTGCAGGCTCTGGCATCGACCTGCCGTTGCCTCTGCTGCTTTCCCCGCACGTTCTTCACCTCCTCTAGCTTCACGGGCAAGCCAGGAAGCTTGCCGACACCCGGGCCTGGCCGCTAGCGCCGGCCACCGCCGACCACCACCACCAGAAATTGCCGCCCGACGAGTTCCACCTCGCCACATCTCTGCCTGAGCCTCCCCTCACTTAATGGCCAACGGCCAGGCTTATCCGAAGCTCACCCGCATTCACCGAACCCCGCCGCCCACCACCGACCACGCCACCGCCCGCAACCACCTCTTCGGCGCAATAATGGAGACCGCCGCCGTGTTTATCCACTGGAAGCCATGGAACCGATGTCCCCGTGCTATAAAAAGACCACCTCGGGCTCGTTATCGACAGCACAACCTCTCCACCTCCCTCCACGAGCCTTCTGTTACAGCCAGTCGACCGGGAGCTCCCTTCCTCCTCCCCTCCGGCGAAAACAACCGCCGCCACTCTCCTGTTAGATCCGACGTAACCACGGCCTCCCCACCAACAATCTCTTCACGTTTAGCCTCCACTCACACCCGCACATCCATTCCCCCATTTCAATTTCATTTGAGATCGACTGTGGGCGAAAGCCCTCTTCTCACCTCCGCCGGAGCTTCTCGGGGAAACTCGCCACCAGCGACATCGTCCCTCCCTCCGACCGTGACGGGTACCGAGAGAACTGCCGTGATCCTCTGGTCATGTTGGTAGCCTCGGCTCCCCGAGATCTGTCGTCGTTCGCCGGCGCGAGCCGCCGGAGTTCCGCCCCCGTTCGGTCAAGAGAAAGAAGAAGGTGCGAGCGGCGGCGACCAGTCAAACATGACAGGTGGGTCCAGCGGGACCCACCGTCAGTGACTTGAGGGCGCGGCTGAGTGGTAACGCATTCACGAGAAAACGTATTCTCCACTGGAAAGCATAAACCCGAGAATACGCCTTCGGCGTCATCAGCCTCCCGCGTAGCCGAACGGCTGGGCTCGGCCCAGTAGCACCGCACAGCTATACAGCGCTCAGGGCGCGCTTGTGTCCTTTTTCCTTTTTCATTTCCAGCAGATTTCAAATATTTCCACAGTGTCCATTTCAAATCCAAATCTGATGATTCAAATTTCTACATACTCATAGAATCATGCTCTATTATTCTATCTATGGTGAACATTTTTAATAAGCTTTGTCTCCACTGGATCTATTAAACTGTCCAATTAGTCATTTATTTCAGCTTAGAAACTCTCTAGGAAAATCATATGAACTCCAAATAAATTGATTCTTTTTCTGAAATTCCTTATTTCTCATCTAGTTTATTTTAGTATTTATTTGAAAATTTTCCAAACAACTTTTTACTCCTGTTTTACTTTGTGTGGTAATTGCAATATTTTTGAAAATAGGGAAATCGAGGGAAGATAAAATTTTCAAAACTTTTGGAGTGCACCCAATATTTCTGCATGACCAAGGCAAGCATCTTGAACACTTGATATGGTGATTGCATGGTTAAATGTTTGCAAGAAATAATTGAATCATGCATATGTTGAATTCAGATAAAATTTGCATGCATGTAGTGGTGACATGTTTCCTCATACCGTGCAACGTGTGCTGGTCATGACTAACTTGCAGGGGCAGGTATAAGAGAAATACCGTTACCAATAGAAGGGTGATCACGTTGGAGCATGATCATGCCTTGTTGGTTATGCATGTTGGGACATGCAAGGGCTGTGGCCATGTTTTGGTGTTACTGTTGAAAGAACACTTTATTGTGCTAACCACTGCAGGAAATACATAAGCCTCCTGAGTCGACCGTAGATCGAGTCTTGTTCCGGTAACCCCCAAACTTGAACCGTGCTACCACATGTCCCTGCCACAGGTAGGGTATGGTTCAGTAAGTTGCTAACCCCTTTCTTGCACACACCGTACAGAGAGGCCATAGTGAATGATACCACTGGCCCTGGTAGTCATGTCACTTGGTCCGGGGGCATGAGTGGCCGGTCTGGGACCGAAGCTGAACGCTCATGCTATTGGAGGCCGTTGTATGAGGCCTTCCCACTTAGAGTTTTTTTTACCGCTGCTTTGGGTGATTCCTGGCCTGGGAAAAATTAAAGCTGGTGCATGCGGGTTATGTGTGTTTTCAACCCAAAGACCGTAATGGGAATTAGTTAGCGTCTCTCGGCGCTGGCTAAAGAAATCCTTTACTTGTGGGTAAAGAGTACAACCTCTGTTATACCTATTCGAATAGCCGTATCCGGGGTTTAGGACTACAGTCTGGGTTGGTCAAGTGTCGGTCTCCGGAGGAAATAATTAAATTAAGCATGAATTATTTTGCAGATTGACTATTACCACTACTGATATTATCATGAATATTGTTGATGATTTGAATATTATTGTGGACTAACCCTTTCTCTTAGTTTCATTTTCTGAGTGTCTCATGGGCTGGCTAGACTACCCGGGCACTCATTTATTTTCAAGACCTCTCGTGGCGTCGCTTGAGTTTTTGGGCGGTCTGTCTCACCCGATTCTTTTTTAGACACCCGTTTGGCATTTCTTTTCAAGACCTCTCGTGGCATCGCTTGAGTTCTCGGGCGGTCTGTCTCGCCCGATTCTCTTTTAGACACCCGTTTGGCATTTCTTTTGGATTCTCGGGCGGTCCCGTCTCGCCCGATTATCCACTTTTAACTTTCTTTGTTTGTCACTAACATTTCATATTTATTCTTCAGCACCGTATTAATATTCATCATGTCATGCTTTAATTTCGTTCAGCATATGCATATAATTTAACCCATCATGATCATATGCATTCGGTATAACTTATGTTCATTATGTTTGTGAGTACATTCAAACGTACTCACAGGCTTGTCCCTGGCTATTTAATTGGCCAGGTCAGGATTTCTACGAGGAGTACTATAACGAAGTCCATGCGGAGCCTAGGATAGCAGCCACGCGGGATAGGAATTATCCGGGTCAGCTGTTCCTGTGGGAATGGAGCCCCATCGACGTTGGAGAACCACGAGTTGCTTCCGTCATCCTCACTAGAAATCATTGTTGTATCATTAGACCTTTATGGTCTTGTATCCAATTCTTGTAATTGCTTGGTAATCTGTAACAAGGACGTGTCCACTAGTAACAGTAATCCTGGGCTGGTGACGACACGAGGGGTTAATTTCTGGGATATCATGTCCCGAAAATCCGGCCCCGACACTCACCCGCACAATCGCATGCCAGGAAGCAGGTACTTATCTTCCTGCCAAAATTGTTGGTTTTTTGCACTGCCATTTCTGCAACAGTGGTAAGAAGGTTGGTGACGCACTCTCTGTCTTTGTTAACACTTTCCTAATCCTACATGCTTATACCGTGGAGCTTGAACCTAAACTGAACCACCTCAAGGAGGAGAATGCTCGTCTGAAAGCATGAGAAAAATCAGTCTTCTTCTTTTTCTTAGTTCTTACCATTACTAAATTGTTTCATTGGTTTGTTGTAGAAGATGATTCTGCTGACCAAGAAATAAATGGTATGTACATTTTCCCACCATCACGTGGCAATTTCCCGCACTTACTGTAATATTCCAATTGCTTGTAACAATCTAATTGCTAAGTCTTAAAACAGTCAATGAGTGCATGCAGATGGAAACACCTTGTGGTAATGATTTTTTATACACGTGGTGGAGAAGATGATGGAGCAGTCCAAGGCAAACGTGAATGCCAAGAAGGGAGGCGCCCTGTCACTGCGCTGCGACAGTTGCATCTAGTGAACGGTGACCTGCCATTCTGCTTCGATAACCATGTTGGCAGGAGGATGAAGAGAACTTGCATTCTAGCCGTTCTGTGCGTTTGTTTGAGGCAACTAGAACAACAATTGTGGTGTTGATAGTAGTTACCTTTTCTTTTCAGAGCGGGATGGTATAGTAATTTACTAGTAGTACCTAAAAAACTATAAGGAGCCAAATGTCGGTGTTTATGTGGGCGAGCAAGTGAACTTGTGTTGTTGTTACTATTTATAGGCGATGTTGGGTTTGTTAGAAACTTCAGACAAGCTGAACAAAAGAAAATTAGCAATATGTTGATGTGTACTAGTGCCTTAATATTTTGTGACGCTATGTTTGTGGTCCATTTCATATGTCTGTATGGGAGTCTTCGCCTTAGCTCTCTTCTGAAGAAGTGGAGATAAGATGCGAGTTGATTTTAGTCACCTAGGCGCACTTTGCCGCGTCGGTGAAATTTGAGCAATTCAAATAGCTTTTAAATGGCATCACCCGAGCCGGATGACTCGGGGGGAACCCCAGCCGTCGTCGGCCCACTCCACACCTCCCAACCACCCCCATGTAGCCCCGCCAGAAGTCTGGCCGGCGAAGCCGCACCTAGCCCTGGGATGGTGGCGGCGGGGCCATTTCTCCTCCCCATCGCCCCACTGCCCCCCTCCGCACCTCTCCTCTAGATCCGGTACCGGTCGGCACCGGTGGCCTCCTCCGCCGGCAGGGGCGGCCTCCCCAACACCCTCTTCCCAGGCACGCTCGCAGCGCGGATGGCCTCCCCCAGCCGTGTCTCCCTAGCGTGGATACTGGTCCGCCCCAGATGGGATCTGGGGGCTCACCTCGGCCAGTTGCTGTCCTCTTCGGCCATCCTGCATGCCGGCCATGCACGCACTACTCGCCCCAACCCCAGCCCAACCCCACTACCCTCATCCCCCCTTTTTGGCTTCAGGTCGACCTCTTTGGGACGCGGCCATTCAGGCGCCTCATTGTGCCTGGCGGTGGCTGTTTCCTGCAGCGCGCCGATGGGAGGTTTGGCTGCGTGAGTCTTCTTCCCCACCCTCCTCCCGGCAAGGGCGGCGTCGGCTTGACTACCATGGATCTCCGCCCCCTCCCGCGTCCATGGCTGGTTGGCGCGACTTTGGATACGGCGCTCCCCGGGAGTTGTGCTCTTTCCAGCTCCTTTGGCTCGTTGGCTCCTCGGTGTCTCTATACCACCACCACCCTGCCGTGTACCAGATGGCACCAGCCAACGGCTTGTTCCCGATGATGGGTGGCGACATGGGGTTCGTCCCCAACGGGTACGGAAGGATGGCCATGTTGCCGCCGCCAGCACCTTCTGAACATGGGGTGGGTAGCGTGAGCCCTGGGTCGTCGGACGATAGGAGCACCAAGATGCAGCCTGACATGATGAACTGCATGGGCGATGGAGCCATGATGGAGAACGGCAGCGCCCGGAAACACGGTGCCCCGGAGGATCAGTCCCGCGAGAGGACCATCGAGTGTCGCCACCGCCGCATGATCAACAACGGTGAGTCTGCCGCACGATCACATGCCAGGAAGCAGGTACTTATCTTGCTGCCAAAATTGTCTGTTTTATTCAAAACCATGTATGTGACGGTGGTAATAAGTTTGGTGATGCACTCTCTGTCTTTCTTAACACTTTCCTAATCCTACAGGCTTATACCGTTGAGCTTGAAGCTTACTGAACCACCTCAAGGACGAGAACGCTCTCTGAAATCTGAGGAGGTACAGAGTTGCTGACTGGTGAAAATTGTTACTGAAAGCATGAGAAAATTCAGTTTTCTTCTTGTTCATAGTTCTCACCGTTACTAAATTATTTCATTGTCTTGTTGCAGTAGACGATTGTGCTGACCAATTAACAAATGGTATGTACATTTTCCCACCATCGCGTGGCAACCCTCTCGCACTTACGATAATACTCTAATTGCGTGTAACAATATAATTGCGAAGTCTTAAAACAGTCAATGTGTGCATGCTGATGGAAACACCATGTGGTAATGAATTTTTTTACAACTGGTGGAGAAGATGATGGAGCAATCCAAGGAGAACATGAACGCCAAGAAGGGTGGCACCTTGTCGCGGCGTTGTAGTAGCTGCATCTGGTGAAGGGTGACCTGCGATTCAGCTTCCATAGTAGTACTGGCAGGATGATGAGGAAAACTTGCATTCTGGTTGTTCTGTGTGTTTGAGGTAACTACAGCGACAACTATGGTGTTGATAGTAGTTACGTTTTCTTTTCGGAGCAGGATGGTATAGTAATTTACTAGTAGTACCTAAAAACCATAAGGACCCAAATGTCGGTGTTTATGTGGACGAACAAGTGAACTTGTGTTGTGAACTTGTGATTACTGTTTATAGGTGATGTTGGGTTTGTCAGAAACTTCAGACAAACGAAACAAAAGGAAATTAGCAATGTTGATGTCCACTTGCGCTTTAATATTATGTGATGCAATGTGTGTGGTCCATTTCATATGTATTTATGGGAGTCTTCGCCTTTGCTCTCTTCTAAAGAAGTGGAGATGGCACTTGAGTTGAGTTTAATCACGTAGGTGCACTTTGCCTCGTCGGTGAAATTTAAAATATTCAAATAGTTTTTTAATGGCATTGCCCGAGCCGGGTGACTCGGGGGGAACCCCAGGCACAGTTGGCCTGCTCCTCACTTCCCACCCAGCCATGCGGAGCTGCCTTCGGAAGGCCGGTCGGGCGAAGCCCCACCAGGCCCAGGGATGGCCGCAGCGGGGCCGTTTCTCCTCCCCGTCGCCCCACTGACACCCCTCCGCACCTCTCCTCTAGATCCGCTCCTAGACGGCGCGGGCGATCTCCTCCAATGGCAGGACGGCCTGCCCCGGCATCCTCTTCCCCCACACGCTAGCAGCACAGGTGGCCTTCCCCGGCCTTGTCTCCCCTGCGTGGATACCAGTTCACCCCAGATAGGATCTGGGGGCTCACCCCGGCCGATTGCGGTGCTCTTCAGCCGTCCTGCCTGGCGGCCATTCGTGCTCTACTTGTCCCGAACCCCTTCCCACCCCACCGCCCTCATCCCCCTTGTTTGGCTTTCGGTCGGCCTCTTTGGCAGGCGGTCATGGAGGTGCCTCATTGTGCCTGGCGGCGGCTGCTTCCTTCAGCGCGCCGACGGGAGGTTTGGCTATGCGAGTCTTCTTCACCACCCTCCCCCCGGCAAGGGCGACCCCTCCTGCGTCCATGGCTGACCGACGTGGCTTCGGATACGGTGCGCCCTGGGAGCTGTGCACTTTCCGGCTCCTTTGGCTCGTTGGCTCCTCGGTGTCTCTATACCACCATCACCCTACCGTGTACCAGATGGCACCGGCCAACTGCGTGTACCCGATGCGGGGCGGTGACATGGGGTTCGTCCCCAACGGGTACGCAAGTATGGCTGCGGTGCCGCTGCGACCACCTTTTGAAGGTGGGTTGGTATCGCGAGCCCCGGGTCATCGGACGGTAGGAGCGCCATGGACGACGGAGCGATGATGGAGAACGGCGGTGCCCCAGAGGATCAATCCCGCAAGAGGAGCATCGAGCGTCGCCACTGCCGCATGATCAAGAACCATGAGTCGGCCGCACGATCGCATGCCAGGAAGCAGGTACTTATCCTACTGCCAAAGTTGTTGGTTTTATGCACTGCCATTTCTGCAATGGTGGTAAGAAGTTTGGTGACAAACTCTCTGTCTTTCTTAACACTTTCCTAACCCTACAGGATTCTACCATGGAGCTTGAAGCTGAACTAAACCTCCTCAAGGAGGAGAACGCTTGTCTGAAAGCTGAGGAGGTGCGGAGTTGCTCACCGGTGAATTTTTTTACGGAAAGCATGAGAAAATTCAGTTTTTTTCTTTTTCTTAGTTCTTACCATTACTAAATTGTTTCATTGTTTTGTTGTAGAAGGCGATTCTACTGACCAAGAAACAAATGGTATGTACATTTACCCACCATTGCGTGGCAACCCTCCCGCACTTACCATAATATTATAATTGCTTGTCACGATCTAATTGCTAAGTCTTAAAACAATCAATGTGTGCATGCTAATGGAAACACCTTGCGGTAGTGATTTTCACAGCTAGTGGAGAAGATGATGGAGCAGTTCAAAGCGAACGTGAACGCCAAGAAGGGTGGTGCCCTATCGTTGCGCTGCGACAGCTGCATCCGGTGAACGGTGACCCGCCATTCAGCTTCCATAGCCGTGCTGCCAGGACGATGAGGAGAACTTGCATTCCGGCCGTTCTGTGTCTGAGGTAACTACAGCGACAATTGTGGTGTTGATAGTAGTTACCTTTTCTTTTCGAAGCGGTATGGTATAGTAATTTACTAGTAGTACCTCAAAAATCATAAGGACCCAAATGTTAGTGTTTATGTTGGCGAGCAAGTGAACTTGTTTTCTACTTATATGTGATGTTGGCTTTGTCAGAAACTTCGGACAGACGGAACAAAAGAAAATTAGCAATATGTTGATGTGTACTCACGCTTTAATATTATGTGATGCAATGTGTGTGGTCCATTTCGTCTCGATGGGAGTCTTTGCCTTTACTCTCGTCTGAAGAAGTGGAGATGACGCATGAGTTGTGTTTAGTCACGTAGGCCCACTTTGCAGTGTCGGTGAAATTTGAGCTATTAAAATAGTTTTTAAATGGGGTTGCCCGAGCCCGGTGACTCGGGGGGAACCCCAGCCGCCGCCGGCCCACTCGCCACCTCCCACCCACCCCCACGTAGCCACCACCGAAAGGCCTGCCGGCAAAGCCGCACCGGGCCCTGGGATGGCGGCAGCGGGGCCGTTTCTCCTCCCCATCGCCCCACTGCCCCCCTCCACACCTCTCCTCCAGATCCGGTCCCGGACGGCGCCGGTGGCCTCCTCCAACGGCAGGGCGGCCTCCGCTGGCACCCTCTTCCCTGGCACGCTGGCAGCGCGGGTGACCTCCCCTAGCCGTGTCTCCAACGCGTGGATACTGGTCTGCGCCAGATGGGATCTGGGGCCTCACCCTGGCCAGCTGCGGTGCTCTTCAGCCATCCTGCCTGGCGGCCATGCGTGCTCTACTCGCCTCGACCCCCGCCCCAACCCCGCCCCACCCCACCGCCATCACCCCCCCCCCCCTTTTCGCTTCGGGTCGGCCTCTTTGGGAGGCGGCCATGGAGGCGCCTTATTGTGCCTGGTGGCAGTTGCTTCCTGCAGTGCGCTGACAGGAGGTTTAGCTGCACGAGTCTTCTTCCCCACCCTCCTCCCGGCAAGGGCTGCTTCGCCTCGACATCCATGGACGTGCGTCCAAGGCCGACCGGCACAACTTTGGATACAGCGCGCCCCGAGAGTTGTGCTCTTTCCGGATCCTTTGGCTCGTTGGCGCCTCGGTGTCTCTATACCACCACCACCCTGCCGTATACCAGATGGCACCAGCCAACGGCATGTTCCCGATGATGGGCGGCGACATGGGGTTCGTCCCCAACGGGTACGCAGGGATTGTCGTGGTCCCCCGGGTCGTCGGATGGTAGGAGCGCCATGACGCAGGTTGACATGATGAACTGCATGGGCGATGAAGCGATGATGGAGAACGATAGTGCCTCGGAGGATCAGTACCGCGAGAGGAGCATCGAGCTTGGCCACTGCCGCATGATCAAGAACCATGAGTCAGCCGCACGATCGCATGCCACGAAGCAGGTACTTATCTTGCTGCCAAAATTGTTGGTTTTATGCACTGCCATTTCTGCAACGGTGGTAAGAAGTTTGGTGACAAACTCTCTGTCTTTCTTAACACTTTGCTAACCCTACAGGCTTATACCGTGGAGCTTGAAGCTGAACTTAACCTCCTCAAGGAGGAGAATGATTGTCTAAAAGCTAAGGAGGTATGAAGTTGCTCACCGGTAAAAATTGTTACTGAAAGCATTAGAAAATTCTATTTTCTTCTTTTTCATAGTTCTTACCGTTACTAAATTGTCTCATTGTTTTGTTGTAGAAGGCGATTCTACTGACCAAGAAACAAATTGTATCTACATTTTCCCACCATCGCGTGGCTACCCTCCCGCACTTACCATAATATTATAATTTCTTGTCACAATCTAATTGCTAAGTCTTAAAACAGTCAACGTGTGCATGCTGATGGAAACACCTTGCGGTAATGATTTTCTTACAGCTGGTGTAAAAGATGATAGAGTAGTCCAGGGCGAACATGAAGGCAAGAAGGGTGTAGCCCTGTCGCGGCACTGCAACAGTTGCATCTGAGGAACGATGACCCGCCATTCTGCTTCCATAGTCGTGTTGCCAGGTCCATGAGGAGAACTTGCATTCTGGTCGTTCTGTGTGTTCGAGGTAAATACAGCGACAATTGTGGTGTTGATAGTAGTTACCTTTTCTTTTCGGAGCGGGATGGTATAGTAATTTACTAGTAGTACCTAAGAAACCATAAGGACCCAAATGTCGGTGTTTATGTTGGCGAGCAAGGGAACTTGTTTTCTGTTTATATGTGATGTTGGGTTTGTCAGAAACTTCAGAGAAATGGAACAAAAGGAAATTAGCAATATCTTGATGTGTACTCACGCTTTAGTATTATGTGATGCTATGTGTGTGGTCCATTTCATATGTCTGTATGGGAGTCTTCGCCTTTGCTCTCTTCTGAAGAAGTGGATATGACACAAGAGTTGAGTTTACTCACGTAGGCCCACTTTGCCGCGTTGGTGAAATTTGAGCTATTAAAATAGTATTTAAATGGCGTTGCCCGAGCCGGGTGACTCGGGGGGAACCCCAGCCGCCGTGGGCCCGCTCCCCACCTCCCGCCCACCCCCGCATAGCCGCCACCGAAAGTCCGGCCGGTGAAGCCACACCGGGCCCTGGGATAGCGGCGGCGGGGCCATTTTCTCCTTCCCATTTCCCCACTACCCCCTCTCCATACCTCTCCTCTAGATCCGTTCCCGGACGGCGTCGGCGGCCTCCTTCAGCAGCAAGGGCAACCTCCCCTGACAGCCACTTCCCCGGCACGCTGGCAGCACGGGTGGCCTCCCCCGCGTGGATACCGGTCAGCCCCAGATGGGATCTGGGGGCTCACCCTAGCCGGTTGTGGTGCTCTTCGGCCGTCCTGCGTGGTGGCCATGCGTGCTCTAGTCGCCCGACCCCCGCCCCACCCCACCGCCCTCACCCCCCCCCCTCTTTTGGAGGCGGCCATGGAGGCGCCTCATTGTGCCTGGCGGCGGGTCCTTCCTGCAGCGCGCCGACGGGAGGTTTGGCTGCGTGAGTCTTCTTCACCGCCCTTCCCCTGGCAAGGGCGGCTTCGGCTCAACGGCGATGGACCTGCGCCCCGGGAGTTGTGCTCTTTCCTGCTCCTTTGGCTTGTTGGCTCCTCGGTGTCTCTATACCACCACCACCCTGCTGTGTACCAAATGGCACCGGCCAACGGCAAGTTCCCAATGATGGTCGGCAACATGGGGTTCATCCTGAATGGGTACGCACGGATGGACGTGGTGCCGCCACCACCACCTTCTCAAGGTGGGGTGGGTGTCATGAGCCCCGGGTCGTCAGACAGTAGCAGCGCCATGATGCAGGCTGACATGATGAACTGCATGGGCGACAGAGCGATGATGGAGAAAGGTGGCGCCCGGAAATGCGGCGCCCAGTAGGATCGGTCCCGCGAGAGGAGCATCGAGCGTCGCCACCACCGCATGATCAAGAACCATAAGTCAGCCGCATGATCTCATGCCAGGAAGCAGGTACTTATCTTGCTGCAAAAATTGTTGGTTTTATGCACTGCCGTTTCTGCAATGGTGGTAAGAAGTTTGGTGACACACTCTCTATTTTTCTTAACACTTTTCTAATCCTACAGTTTTATATCATGGAGCTTGAAGCTGAACTGAACCACCTCAAGAGGAGAATGCTCGTGTGAAAGCTGAGGAGGTATGGAGTTACTGACCGGCGAAAATTGTTACTGAAAGGATGAGAAATTTTAGTCTTCTTCTTTTTCTTAGTTCTTACCGTTACTAAATTGTTTCATTGTTTTGTTGCAGAAACCGATTCTGGTGACCAAGAAATAAATGGTATGTACATTTTCCCACAATCGTATGGTAACCCTCCCGCACTTACCACAATATTCCAATTGCTTGTAACAATCTAATTGCTAAGTCTTAAAACAGTCAATGTGTGCATGCTGATGGAAACACCTTGTGTTAATGAGTTTTTTATAGCTTGTGGAGAAGATGATGGAGCAGTCCAAGGCGAACATGAATGCCAAGAAGGGTGGCGCCCTGTCGCGGCGCTGCGGTAGTTGCATCTGGTGAACGGTGACCTATCATTCAGCTTGCATAGTCGTGGTGGCAGGATGATGAGGAGAACTTGCTTTCTTGCTTTTCTGTGTGTTTGAGGTAACTACATCGACAATTGTGGTGTTGATAGTAGTTACCTTCTCTTTTCGGAGTGGGATGGTATAGTAATTTAATAGTAGTACCTAGAAAACCATAAGGACCCAAATGTCGACGTTTATGTGGGCGAGCAAGTGAACTTAGGTTGTGGTTACTGTTTATAGGTGATGTTGGGTTTGGCAGAAACTTCAGACAAACGGAACAAAAGAAAATTAGCCGTCCTGCCTGGCGGTCATGCGCGCTATACTCGTCCCGACCCCCACCCCTCCACCCTCATCCCCCCTATTTGGCTTTGGGTCGACCTCGAGAGCTATGCTCTTTATGGCTCGTTGGCTCCTCGGTGTCTCTATACCACCACCACCTGCGATGTACCAGATGGCACCGGCCAACGGCATGTTCCCGATGATGGGCGGTGACATGGGGTTCATGCCCAACGGGTGCGCAGGGATGGTCGTGGTGCCGCCGCTACCACCTTTTCAAGGTGGGGTGGGTATCATGAGCCCCAGGTCGTCGGACATGACGCAGGCTGACATGATGAACTGGATGGGCGACGGAGCGATGATGGAGAACAGCGGTGCCCCAGAGGATCAGTCCCGCAAGCGGAGCATCGGGCGTCACCACCGCCGCATGATCAAGAACCGTGAGTCAGCCGTACGATCGCATGCCAGGAAGCAGGTACTTATCCTGCTGCCAAAATTGTTGGTTTTAGGCACTGCTATTTCTGCAACGATGGTAAGAAGTTTGGTGACAAACTCTCTGTCTTTCTTAACACTTTCCTAACCCTACAGGCTTATACTGTGGAGCTTGAAGCTGAACTTAACCTCCTCAAGGAGGACAACGCTTGTCTGAAAGCTGAGGAGGTATGGAGTTGCTCACCGTGAAAATTGTTACTGAAATCATGAGAAAATTTAGTTTTCTTCTTTTTCTTAGTTCTTACCATTACTAAATTGTTTCATTCTTTTGTTGCAGAAGATGATTCTGCTGAGAAAGAAACAAATGGTATGTACATTTTCCTACCATCGCGTGGCTACCCTCCCGCACTTACCATAATATTATAATTGCTTGTCACAAGCTAATTGCTAAGTCTTAAAATAGTCAATGTGTGCATGCTGATGGAAACACCTTGCGGTAATGTTTTCTTACAGCTAGTGGAGAAGATGATGGAGCATTCCAAGGCGAACATGAACGCCAAGAAGGGTAGCGCCCTATCGCGGCACTGCAATGGCTGCATTTGGTGAACGGTGACCCACCATTCAACTTCAATAGCCGTGCTGTGCCAGGGCACTGACGAGAACTTGCATTCTAGCCGTTTTGTGTGTTTGAGGTAACTACAGCGACAATTGTGGTGTTGTGTAACACCCTGGTTTTTGCCCTCTTTATTTTGTTGGGATTTATTGAATATTTGAATTTGCATTTGAGTTTTTCAGTCAATTCTTTTGGACTTACCACTTGGAATTATTTTTGATTTTCTTCCAAGTGGGTTCTATCATCCTTAAACCCTCCCTAGACCTCATCCCTCTCACCATAATGCCATGGGATAATTTTCTTTAATGGCATTATATTCATTTTCTTCTTGATAATGACTGTTTTCTCTTTGAGCTATGAAGCAACCCTCATTTTTATTGCTCAGAAAATTCCAAGAAAATTCCCAAATATTCTTTGGATCATGCCTCACCTCCCTATGCAAAAATATCCTCTAGACCTTAAATCCTAGCCGTTTGTCCCCAGCAATTGTCCCAAGTTTTTGTCTAGAAACTTTGCAGCATGCTCAAGTCTTGTCCAGTGAGCTAGGTGGCAAACCAAGCGCATATTCAGGCACCGCGTTGAAGGGACTTCACATTTGACACGGTCTGGCATCACTTAAAGCACCACGTGTGCCAGTGCATGCGGTGACTACGTGAGTGCACGGGGTTTGGCGGGCAGTCACCGCGCTCTGGACGCAGGGTCCCTCTGCCGCCGCCTGTTTCGCCTCCTCTCGCCACCGCAGCCTGTCCTAGTCTCCCCGCAGCCTCCAGCACACCACCTGGCCTCGCCCTGTTCTTCCCCGACGCCGGCAAGCAGCTCGCCGGAAGTGACCGAGGCACTAGCGGGCGAAACAGTGCGCGCGCGTGCGCCGTCTGCCCCGCGTAGTGCGCCGCACTGTGCCCGCGTGCGTGCACCACGTTGCTGTGCTCCACTACTTCTCCTCCATGTCGCGTCCGAGCTCCTCCCTCTTCCATTTCTTCTGCAGTCATCGCCAGTGGAGTCCAGTGCACGGCCACCTCGCCATCTATAAATAGAGCCACTCCCGAGCCCTTCTAGCCATCGCTCTCACCTCCACAGGCCACAAATCGCTCCCCAGCAAGCGTGGCAAGGCCAGGAGGGCCTCCTGCCACCGATCATCACCGGAGTCTGCCGCGGATCCACCTTGATCGTTCAATCTTCCAGTCATCCCCAGCTCCGTCCTCTGCTCGCATCGAGGTCGTGGTGATCTCCTGAGCCCGACGACATCATTGGTTTGTCGGATCGTCGCCGAAATCGCCCTATCCGACGAGCTCCGCTACCGCCGTCTCTGGAGAAGAATGGTCCGACGTTGTCCGTCCACCCCCGTCGTTGCCTCGGGTACGTATGTGTTCTCCATGACGTGCTGAACCCATCCCGACCATCGCCGGCGACCGCCGTGGTCTCCTCGCCGGAGAATCACCGGCGACAGCGCCGCCTCCCCTATTCCCTCTCTCTCTCCTTTTTAACCCTGACAGGGGGTCCCACTTGTCAGTCTCTCTCTCTCTCTCCCGCATCATTTTCTAAGTGGAAGAGTATTCTGAAAATACGCCTTCGACGTGGCCCTCTATGGAAATTCGTTTAAATTCAATTAAAACCAGATTTTGACCCTAACTTTGACCAGCTCTAGTTTTTATTCTATAAGTTCAAATGAGTTGATTCTTTTTGCATTAGTTTTGTATTGAGCTAAAGTTTCTGTATGACAAATTTTAGAATTTTCCTTGCTGTTGGGAATTTCTGGTGAAATAAAATGCTTTATGTGACTTTTTCTTTTTGCATTTAAAATATTTTCAGAAGCTCCTAGTTGTGTTGGGGAAGACCAGGGGTATTGTGACACTCCTCTGAACCAAGGCAAGCCACAACATTCATATGCAAGGATGGCATTGCAATGACAATGGTTTATTTGAATTAAATTCCTCATATGCTTCACTATTAAAATGGTTTGCTATATATAACTCATTGCATTGTAGTTGTTCCATGTCATTTTGATGTTATGCAGTAGAGAATATGTTTTCTTGCTAAAGTGTGCAGTAGAGATCATGTCAGATACTCTCATGGTAACATGATGCATTCGTTACTCATGATCATGACCCGCGCATCCATTCACATACTATGGCTCGAATCATTTTATTTCAAGTTAAACCTGATGATAATTCAACTTGAACAAACTGTTGATCGAGTCATGGTGCCACCGAATCGAGCTCACCAGTGCAACCACACTTGC
Source organism: Elymus sibiricus (assembly GCA_039707655.1). NCBI lineage: Eukaryota > Viridiplantae > Streptophyta > Magnoliopsida > Poales > Poaceae > Elymus > Elymus sibiricus. Next base: position 347,798,777 of record CM077668.1, read on the forward strand.
CTGGATGAGGAGGCCCTAATTCGGTCTATTGTCATGCCTCTCGCCGGTGCCTCCTACTAGGGAAGGTTGTGCACTTGCGCTACCCTGGCCCGGTAGGCAGTCATAACCTTGTGTGCCCGAGTTTTACGGTACCGATGTCCCCGTTTGGGACGACTTGTTTTGTTTTGGCCACGACAGTGGCAGCCACAAAGGTGGCGGATGTCACGAGTTGACATCGGGGCCACCCATGACATAGCCCAAAGGGGAGTTTGTCGGAGTGGCCGGGAGAGTGTCATGCAATAGATTGGTTTTGTCGGAATATCGTTGGTCCACCCGAATGGGAGCACGAGGCCATGAGTTCCGTGGTGTGGGTATAGTGTACTAACCTCTGCAGAGTGTATAATCTATCGATAGCCGTGTCCTCGGATATGGACACAGTTCGTAGTAGGTCACACCGTGGGTCAACAGAAATAAATAAGCTACACACTAAGAACCACATGATGGCACATGCAGAAGTTGGTGATCGGGAGAGGATCACTATGGAAAGATGTTGATAGTGGTTACGAGGTAACCCCGAGATGGTAAGTTGGTCCAATGGACCATGGCAACAATTCTCGCACAATTCATGACTGGTAGTATCATGATCATGTTCATGCATTAAGCTTGCTAAACGCTTTGTTATTGTTTGTCATATTTGCTTTGTTTGCTGTGAGCTTGCGAGTACATTCAAAGTACTCACCTGGCTTATCATGCCAGATGCAGGAGAAGCCGTGCAAGGCGTAGATGTCGAGCAGTATGTCGCGATCTAGGCCGTGTCCCAGTAGTGTCCCTGTGGAATGGAGTTCCGCTACATCGTTGTTCCGCTGCCGCGTAGTAGTTCCCTTTATCATTGAGGCCCTTGAGATGTCTACTAAATAATGTACATAAGTGCAGCCGCACCGTGTGTGCCACTTGGCCTCGCTTACCTTGTAATGTTTGAACCTTTGTATCTGCTAGAGATCAATAAAGCGGTTTTTTTTGTACCAAGTTGTTGTGTATTGCCAGAAGACTTGATCTCTGGGCTGGCAATGCAAGGTAAACCGGTTGCCCTGAGCCGGGGTGCCACAACGCTTGGTATCAGAACCGCGCAGACTGTATGATGCCCTAGACAGCCGACCCATTAGAAAATGGTAGTTTTAAGTCTTTGTGTTGATTTGAGTTTGTCACTACACTTGGGTGTTGCATTGCATGCATATAGTTTACCTTGATGCTGATCTGCTAATATTGTGAGTGTAGATGGCACCAGTTCCCAATCCGTATCAGCCGAAGCCGGCACCTTCCACCTTCCCGCATCTGCTTAGCAACGTGTGGCGCCGACTCTACCTAGACGGTGATGACCCAGTGTACCAGGTGTATCAAGAGCAGCTTGCAGATGGTGTGTACGAGTATCATGCGAAGGTCGTTATGCACAACAGTACCTTGGTGGGCACTTACACCCGCTCCACTAAGGGCGGGACTGCTTCTACACCTGACCAGGCAATCCAGTTTGCAGCATTCGAGGCTCTCAGTGACTTGTGCTATAACGAGATTCAGATGCAGACTCACCCAGGTTTCTACTTCTACCCGTCCTTGTTTGACTCCGGAAAGATCCGTTTCCCTTTTATTGATTCGGAGTGTGACCGTTCAGCCAGCCACCTGTCCCGTTACATAACGGCTGGATATCTTCTGATTGTCAGCTTAGCCCAGGAGCTGAACCACACCCGGGACGAACTAGCCACTGCTCGCGCTGTGTTCACTCCACCCTCACTTGCTCATTTGCCACTTGTTCCTCCAGTTACCTTACCTCCACCTACCCCCGTGACTCCTGCACCTTCTCAGAGTAACTCGGATACCTCGGTGGTGACTCCTCATGAGACCCCAGCCCAGTGGGCTGTGCTTCTCGCTACCCCAGCTGCTCCTATGTTGCGGAGCCACCCTGCTCTAGACCCTGAGGGAGAGTCATCCCGTCAGCGTCGTCATGTTTCCTTTGCTCCGGAGGTGTCCGTTAGTATTATCAGTTCCGATTCGGAGTCCGACACCGAGGAGACACCAGCAGGACCGTCAGAGTGCCAGTGCGATCACTGCCGTAACGAGTAGATGAGGATGATGTGGTGTTTGGGTGTATGTGTGTAGTAGTACTATCCATGCTGTCGTCATGTTATGTATGTTGGATGATGTATTGTATAATTATGCTGCTTTCTGTTGTTCGCTTTGGTTTTTCCTCGCATTTGTCTTTCGGGGTGTTGCTTCACCTTCCTATTTTTTCCCCTAATGGATGTTGCTCATCTCGATGCTTCATATTGGGAAATATATATAGGATGACAAGGTGTGGCAGTAACTGTCATGGTGGCGACGACACTCCAGTTCGTCGATCCGCCAGGCAAGCAGGACATTCTCCGGAACCATATCGGCCACCACCTCCTCCACCTCAAGCACCCACAACAGAGCAGATTATGTGGATGTTTGAGGAGAAGAGAAACCAAGACCTGATGGAATTCCTAAGAAGCATGCAGACTATGATCGGGCAGAATAATCATAATGGTAATCATTCCAAGCTGTCAGAATTTCAGAGGACCAAACCGCCAAGCTTCAGTCAGGCAGTGGATCCGATGGAAGCCGATGACTGGTTGAGGACCATTGAGAAGAAGCTAGAAATTGCTCACACTAAAGGTGCTGATAAGGTACCCTTCGCCACTCATTATCTGGAAGGACCAGCTGCTATATGGTGGGACAATACCAAAATTATGTGCCTGCTAAGGATGAGATTACTTGGGATAAATTCAAAGATAAATTCTGCAAGTATCATATTCCCGCTGGTATCTTGAAGGTCAAGCAGTGAGAATTCCTCACCCTTACACAAGGGAACTCGACTGCAAGTGAGTATTTAAACAAGTTCAATCACTTGGCCCGTTATTCCACACATGATATAGCCACCGAAGAGCGGAAGGTAGATCGTTTCCTCGGAGGACTCAACCATACCCTCCGATGTGCACTCAGCATGCTGGATTTCCCTGACTTCCAAACTTTGGTGAATAAGGCACTCATTGCCGAAAGGGAACACAAGCTTGTTAATGATCATAAGACTGCATATGAAGACCGCAAATGCAAGTTTGAACCTAAGAAGGAAGGACAAGTTTTTCAGAAGGTTCATACCTGGCAGCAGCCACAATTTGAGTTTAAGCCAACATGGCAGCAAGGGAACACTAAGACTGAAAATCAGTTCAAGAATGTGGTTACAAAACCAGTAAAGGAAGACTATCAGGGTAACAATGCATGTTACTCATGTGGTCAAACTGGACATTACGCTAGGCAGTGTCCCAAGAACGGAAAGTCGCCAACCAACCTGAAGCCTCAAGTCAATTATGTGGGACAATTCCCCGACCGAAAGTATATTCAAGGGAAAGTTCATCATATCTCCGCCGAAAAGCTCACGAAGCTCCCGATGTGGTCATTGGTATGTTTCCTATTAATGACATACCTGCAACAATTTTATTCGATTCCGGGGCTTCCCATTCTTTTATTTCGCGGAGTTTTGTTGCCCAGCATCGACTTTCCTATACTCTTTTGGACAAAGTTATGGTGGTACAATCCCCTGGATCCATGCTCAAGACAAATATTGTGTGCCGAGGATTGAAAATATCAATCAATGGAATTATCTTTCTCGCATCACTAATATCCCTTGAATCTCCAAAGTTAGATGTTATTTTGGGGATGGATTGGTTGACAAAACACCAGGTCTGTATCAACTGCGTAACAAGAGAAGTCACGCTAATAAATCCCTTGGGTCAGCTAGCTCAGTTCTTTGCCTGCAAAGCCATGCCAAAGTAGGGGAAAGTTTATGCAGCAATTACTACAAATATGAATTTAATCCCAGTGGTCTGTGAATTCCTAGATGTGTTCCCAGAAGAATTGCCAGGCATGCCACCCGATCGAGAGCTTGAGATTTCAATTGAGCTTGTGCCCGGGACAGCGTCGATTTACAAGAAATATTATCGAATGCCTTCATCCGAATTAGTGGAGTTGAAGAAGCAATTGGATGAGATGCTCCAAAAAGGATATATTCGCCCCAGCTCATCTCCTTGGGGTGCACCTGCCATATTTGTGGGCAAGAAGGATGGCAGTCTCCGAATGTGCGTTAACTACCATGCTCTCAACGATGTCACTATCAAGAATAAATGCCCGTTGCCCAAGATCGATGATTTGTTCGATCAACTTAGTGGAGCTCAAGTGTTCTCCAAGATTGATTTGCGAACAGGGTATCACCAGTTAAAAATCAGAAAAGAAGACATCCCCAAGACAGCGTTCACTACACGATATGGGCTGTATGAATATACGATCATGTCATTTGGACTAACCAATGCTCCTGCATTCTTCATGCACATGATGAACAAGGTGTTCATGGACTTTTTGGACAAGTTCGTGGTGGTATTCATTGATGATATCCTTATATATTCCAAAGGTGAAGAAGAGCACAAACAGCATCTCTGAGCAGTATTGGAGCGATTACAAGCTCATCAACTCTACGCCAAGTTCAGCAAATGTGAATTTTGGATTAAAGAAGTGGGATTCCTTGGGCATACCCTTTCTACTCAAGGAGTGGCCGTGGACCAAAGCAAAGTCATAGAAGTGTTAAATTGGAAGACACCCGTTTAAGTGTCAGAAATCAGGAGTTTCTTGGGTTTGGCAAGATATTATCGTCGTTTCATTGAAGGTTTCTTAAAGATTGCCAAGCCAATGACGGAATTGCTTAAGAAGAATCAGAAGTTCATATGGACAGAAGCATGTGAGCACAGTTTCAATGAGCTGAAGACCCGTCTGACCACCGCTCTAGTATTGACTTTACCAGACATCTACCAAAGCTTCGACATCTATTGCAACACATCCAGGCGTGGCATTGGGTGTGTGCTTATGCAAGATGGAAAGGTCGTGGCCTATGCATCGAGACAGCTATGACCGCATGAGGAGAATTATCCTACACATGACTTGGAAATGGCAGCCATGGTCCATGCCTTAAAAATCTGGAGGCATTACATCATTGGAAAACGATGTCAAATCTACACCGACCACAAGAGTCTCAAGTATATATTCACTCAACCGGACTTAAATCTCCGGCAAAGAAGATGGCTTGAATTGGTCAAAGACTATGACCTCGGTATTAACTACCATCCAGGAAAAGCTAATGTGGTCGCCGATGCCCTTAGTCGCAAACTGGCCACGGCAAACACATTAATCGAGTTTGTGCACCCAGCACTTCGAGAAGAAATAGCTCAACTCAACATGATCATTTGTGATGCAACATGCTCGGTTACCTTGGAAGTAACCCCTACTCTGGAAGATGAAATCCGTAAGGCTCAACCTGGTGACCCAATGTTACTCAAGGTAATGGCCCAAGTACGAGAAGGGAAGGCACCAGATTTCAACATTGATGATAAAGGTACCCTCCGATTTCGGAATCGCGTTTGTGTACCTGACCTTGGGGAATTAAAGCAGCAGATTCTGAAGGAAGCTCATGTGTCTGCATATTCTATTCCTCCCGGAGGCACTAAAATGTATCAAGATTTGAAGCAAACATTCTGGTGGGAAGGAATGAAGAAAGATATCGCCTATTACGTCGCCTGTTGTGATATGTCCAATAAGGTGAAGGTTGAACATCAGAAATCCACTGGTCTACTTCAGCCCTTACCCGTTCCGCAATGGAAATGGGACGATATCTGCATGGACTTCATCGTGGGATTGCCAAAAACACCACGTGGAAATAGCGCTATATGGGTTGTGGTCGACATGCTTACAAAGGTGGCTCACTTTATTCCAATAAGGACAACCTACCGTGCAGACCAACTGGCTCAACTTTACATATCCAGGATTGTCAGTCTGCATGGAGTACCCAGGACTATCACTTCAGACCGAGGATCTTTGTTTACCTTGGCATTCTGGCTACGTCTCCACCAAGCCCTGGGAACCGCCTTGAAACATAGCACTGCTTATCATCCTCAGACAAACGGGCAGACCGAACGGGTCAATCAAATCTTGGAAGACATGCTTCGGGCATGCGCTCTTGCTCATGGACCCATATGGGAGGATAGCTTGCCATACGCTAAGTTTTCCTACAACAACGGCTATCAAACTAGTCTCAAGATGTCACCCTTTGAGGATCTATACGGAGGTAAATGTCGCACCCCACTGAACTGGTCTCAGACGGGAGACAGCCGAATTTTTGGGACTGATCTGATGATGGAAGTAGAAAATCAAGTTAAAGAAATTCGAGACAGACTGCAAGTAGCAAAATCTCGTCAAAAGAGCTACTATGACTCAAAGCATAGGCATATCAGTTTTGAACCAGGGGAATATGCATATCTTCGAGTTACCCCCATGAAAGGAGTTAAAAGGTTTCATAACCGGGGAAAGCTCACACCAAGATACATCGGTCCGTTTCCAGTCATGACCAGAGTGGGCAAAGTGGCTTATCAGTTAGAATTACCTCCCGAGTTATCCGAGGTTCATGATGTCTTCCACGTGTCTCAGCTACGGAAATGTATCGCACCACCCGCAAAACAGACAGATATGACAGAACTAGAGCTCGCCAAAGATTTAACATATGAACAGAAACCCTTGAGAATCTTGGATGAGATGGACAGAGTCACCCGCAGCAAAGCTATAAAGTTCTACAAGGTCCAATGGGAGCACCACACTGAGGATGAGGCCACCTGGGAAAGAGAGGATTTCTTAAGGACTGCATACCCATATTTGTTTCCTGAGCAACCGAATCTCGAGGATGAGATTCATCCTAAGGGAGGGAGGTTTGTAACACCCTGGTTTTTGCCCTCTTTATTTTGTTGGGATTTATTGAATATTTGAATTTGCATTTGAGTTTTTCAGCCAATTCTTTTGGACTTACCACTTGGAATTATTTTTAATTTTCTTCAAAGTGGGTTCTATCATCCTTAAACCCTCCCTAGACCTCATCCCTCTCACCATAATGCCATGGGATAATTTTCTTTAATGGCATTATATTCATCTTCTTCCTGATAATGACTGTTTTCTCTTTGAGCTATGAAGCAACCCTCATTTTTCTTACTCAAAAAATTCCAAGAAAATTCCCAAATATTCTTTGGATCATGCCTCACCTCCCTATGCAAAAATATCCTCTAGTCATTTGGAAATTTTCAGCTAAGGAAAATACTTTTGCTTCTGGTCAGAAATGGCACTTTGTGAAGCAAGTATAATTTTCCTTGATCTGTTGGAGTTGAAATTTTTACCACATGACTACCCTCCTAAGAGATGCTTAACTCCCAAATTTCAGACCTTAAATCCTAGCCATTTGTCCCCAGTCCCAAGTTTTTGTCCAGAAACTTTGCAGCATGCTCAAGTCTTGTCAAGTGAGCTAGTTGGCAAACCAAGCGCATATTCAGGCACCGCGTTGAAGGGACTTCACATTTGAAACGGTCTGGCATCACCTCAAGCACCATGTGTGCCAGTGCAAGCGGTGACTACGTGGGTGCACGGGGTTTGGTGGGCAGTCGCCGCGCTCTGGACGCCGGGTCCCTCTGTCGCCGCCCGTTTCGTGTAATAAATTGTTGAGCAAGCCTCAGCTCAACCCTGTAATATATTCAGTACTACTGGACTTTTGTATCAAGGATTTGTCTACCAGTAAGAAGGATTTTCTGTACTGGCCGGACTATCAGGACGGTTTTTCAATAAAGGTTTTGTTGGAAAACCGGCCCTGACGTTTTTCCAACAAAACCTTTATTGAAAAACCGTCCTGATAGTCCGGCCAGTACAGAAAATCCTTCTTACTGGTAGACAAATCCTTGATACAAAAGTCCAGTAGTACTGAATATATTACAGGGTTGAGCTGAGGCTTGCTCAACAATTTATTACAAGCACGCCAATATTACACATAATGGCGGATATGTCACAATGGATGTGGTGGCATAACTATTGACTCGTAAAAATAAAAAGAGTGGTGGGTATGTCACAGCGGAGTGGGTGACATAACTCTCATATCTTACAGCTCATGAAGCATCGGGGTGAGGCTTGATGATTTATTTGGGTAGCGGAAGCGTATATAATACAAGTGACAAACTCCAGGATCGCAAGAGACTGACTGGGACTCCTCTAGGCGTCGGACTCGCTATCGTACTCTTCATCCATAAGATCGCCTTCGTCAACATCTGGCCAAAACAATAGCCAGGGACAAGCCAGTGAGTACTTTGAATGTACTCGCAAACAGTTTGGACATAAGATATAACAAATGCAAGCATGATGCACATGAGCAGGATTTATAATACACACACAGGTATTTAAAATTTGCACAATAAAAATAAAGAAAGGAAGTCGGGCGGTAGTCCTCCCGAAATCCCAATAAAATAAGAAGAAGACCGATCGGGTGTCTGAAGCGACGCCTCGAAAGGTAAAAAAAATAGAAGACGTGCCTCAGTCGGGCGTCGGTGCGACACCACATAAAGGGCTTATGTCAAAATAAAAATAACTGACGAGCATGCCGCAGTCGGACGTCTGAGCGACATCACATAAAGGGCTTATATTGAAAAGTAAATGACAAGCATGCCACAGTCGGACGTCTGAGCGACATCACAGAAAGGGCTTATATTGAAAAGTAAATGACAAGCATGCCACAGTCGGACGTCTGAGCGACATCACAGAAAGGGCTTATATTGAAAAGTAAATGACAAGCATGCCACAGTCGGACGTCTGAGCGACATCACAGAAAGGGCTTATATCAGTATCATTAAAAATACGAGTAATCCAGGAGGTAACACCATCCCAAGGAATACTCGGCATATCATAATAATAAACAGGTTAGTCCATCCACAAGAATAATATTCAGCAAAATTCACTTCTGTTGTTTAACATATTAGTTCTCCAGAGACTGACACTGAGACCGACACTTGACCTGTCAACCAACGTCCTTGACCGTGGACACGGCTACTCGAATAGTTTTGACTCTGCAGAGGTTGTACTCTTTACCCACAGTCAACGGATTTCAGTAGTCACAAAGGACTAGTTCCGTCTACGGTATTTTAGAAGAAAACACATCTGACCAGTACACACCCATTTTTCATCCCGCTGCCAGGAATCACCCTAGGCAACGTTCCAGAAAAACCTTAAGACGGGGAGGCCACTACCTCGAATAGCATGGGATCAAATTTATATCGCGCGCTCTAAGGGGTGCCCCCCTCTCGGTCCAACCGGAAACACCCATGCCCCCTGACCGGATGACTGGCTTTATCCAGGGCCATGGTACCTTCATCACGGCCCCTCTATTTGGTGTGTACATGGAAAGAGGTTTGCAACTTACTAAACCGTATTCTTTGCAGAAAACATGTGGTAGCACGAAAAGAAGGTGAACGGGGACAAGACTCGATCTATGTCAACACTGGAGTTTAAACAGTTTTCTTTGTTAATACCGGCATGCTCCAACAATACCGGCGTACAACCTATCATGCCACAACATGACTAGGTTGCCTCATATCTCATCAAGTTTTGTGGCTCACTTGTAACCCATCATGTATGAAATAAAACATATTTCAAATACTTCCATAACCATGTCATGCAAAACATCATGCAAGCAAACATGCAAAACACTCGTCATATCAAAGGTTCAAACATGCTTGCCTGGTTCGGAGTAGTCGGAGTCTAACTCGGTGAAGTTGACGGCACCGTCTCCTTCCTCGGTATCTACGAAATCACATATACGAATTCTAACGTAAATACCGCGCGTGACAAAAAGTTGTTCCAAATATTTTTAAAATAAATACCATAAAAAACTAGACAGAAAAATAAAGGTGACAGAAAAAGAATCAACTCAAAATCAGTTTTAGTTTAAAAGTTATAAAGAAAACAAATCCAGGGACTAATCTGTTATAAACAGAAAGTTTCCCAGGGGCTAGATTGAAAAGAACAGAAAACGTTTCGGGGAAACTACGCCAGCTCAAAGAGAAAACGTACTCTGCCCGAATACGCCAACAGAAAACGGTTCGAAAAAAAGAAGAGAGGCTGACAGGGGGGGTCCACCTGTCAGGTTTGAAAACGGCTCGCCGGCGCCAGAGAGCTTACGGCGATCGCCGGCGACGAACCACGGCGAGCTAGAGGGAAAGAAGGGTACCGGCGGGCTCAGGGGAATGGACCGCGTCGGTGAGAAGTGGAAGGAGTCGACGGGAAGCACCACGGCGACGACCTGCTCCTCTCCGGCGGACGGCGGCGTCGGGTGAAGTTGGATCTCGACGGAGAGGTCTGCTTTCACCGAATTGACGCGCGGGTTAGAACGGGCGGTGGAAAATATTACTACTGGCAAGTTTTGGGCGGCGGGGATGCACTGACCAGAGCGAATCGACCGGGAGCCCGAGGCGGATCGGGGCGGCCGGAGTCGGAGAAGAAGACTTCCCCGAGTCCCTCTGGTGAGCTTGGCGGGGCTATGGGAGTAGGAGGAGGTGTGCTGGAGCGAGTGGAGGGGCTGGGGCTCTATTTATAGCCGGAATCGAGGGGGTGCCCGAGAACGGGATAAGTCCGGCGAGCGATTACGGCGAGGCAGTGGCTTAGCAGGCGGTTTGCAGATGTCAGCAGCTTCGGATTCGACCCCAGGTTCCATTCAATGCATTATCTCGGCCTAATTTGGCCTGGTGCTCGGGAATTGAACGGAACGGCCTCACGGGCTCGTCGGCGGCAGGGAGCGTGCTCTGCGCCTCCCAGGCCACGGCGAGTGTCCCTTAGCGCGCTCTGAAGATAAGATGGCCACGCGGAAGCTCCTGGAGGTTTGGGCGGTGCTGGATTGCGGTGATCTTCGCTGCACCTCTCTGGCGGCCGCAGCGGAAGGTTCTGTCGCCGCGGTACTCGCCGGACACGATGGGACGGCTCACCACCGACGCCCACGTCCAGCCAACCGACCGTGCGGCGCGTGGATAAGGAGGAGCAACAGCAAGCAAGAGGCCAAGCGAGGAACTGGCGAGATTGACGAAGCTCACTGACGAATACGACACTGCCCTCTTCTCTGAACTTTCTGAATTTCTGAAACTGACAGGAACAGTGCACTGCACCTGCTCGATGAAATGATTTTGGCACGAGGGAAATTTATCTGGAGCTGAAACTTGGTGAGGGGGTCTCTTGATGCATCTAGAGGCTCCCTGATGTTTGTCAGAATTTTTGGAAGAAAGAAAATATGAATTCCATCCAAATTTGCAAATCTGGTCCAAACTTGCAGTGGACAGAATTTGAAATTTTTGAACTGTGGACCAGGATATTTTTGGTGATCTAGGTTGAGGGTACTAAGGAGAAGCTGGGGTAATTTATTTGGGGTCAAAGCTCAAAGAAATCTGGTACTTCCTTTGTAAATCAAAGGAGTCCAGGAAAAAGACAGAAAAAGAATTGAGAAAGAATTAAATAGAATAAAAATCAAAAATAGGTTAAAACTTGCTGGAATTGGATGCTTGACTTGATCCAAAGTGGATAGGATAGATTTTGGAAGAAAGATCTTTAGGAAAGATTATGGCAAAGGAATGACATAGGATTCTTTTTAAAAAGAAAGGAATAAATCCAAATAAAAGAATTCTTTTAATAAAAGAAAAAGTAAAAGAATCCAAGAGTAATTGTGTTGACACAATCACAAGATGAAAAACCCTTAAGACCAGAACCAAATTTTTGAGAAAGGTCTCAAAAATAATTGCCATCAAAATTTATTTAGAAGGAGGTTCTCTTGGAAAAAAAAATTCAAATGACCTCCTCCAAAACCAAAATAAGAATTTGCTGGCAAAAACCAAATTAAAAATTTTGGGGTGTTACATTTCGCCTCCTCTCGCCACCGCAGCCTGTCCCAGTCTCCCCGCAGCCCCCAGCATGCCACCTAGCCTCGCCCTGTTCTTCCCCGATGCTGGCAAGCAGCTCGCCGGAAGCGGCCGAGGCACTAGCGGGCGAAACAGTGCGCGCGCGTGCGCCGTCGGCCCCGCGTAGTGCGCCGCACTGTGCCTGTGTGCGTGCACCGCGTTGCTGTGCTCTAGTACTTCTCCTCCATGTCGCGCCCAAGCTCCTCCCTCTCCCATTTCTTCTGCAGCTCATCGCCGGTGGAGTCCAGCGCACGGCCACCTCGCCATCTATAAATAGAGCCACTCCCGGGCCCTTATAGCCATCGCTCTCTCCTCCACTGGCCACAAATTGCTCCCCAGTAAGCGCGGCAAGGCCGGGAGGGCCTCCTGCCGCCGATCATCGCCGGAGTCTGATGGGGATATGTACTTAGGGTAGGGTCATAGGCCTGACCTACATACCCTACCTAAGGACACTGCCCCAGAAAGCTTAAAGGCTACGAGGAAGTCTCCGACTGAAATCACCTTGACGCATGAGTCACTCGACAATATACACTCGGAGATATCTTTCACTCGACGCTTACCCTTTCACTCGGAAGGACCAGAAGACAGTCGACCACAGAAGCCCAGAAGTCACCCCAGGGAGGATAACGGGCAGGCATTCATCAAGACCATTAATAGCATTTATGTTGTACGTTACCAGTAATGTATGTCATTATAACCACGATTTAACCCTTGGATGCCGGACACTTATGAGGGGCAGCGCACTCTATATAAATGGCCCCTCCCCTCTGGCACAAGGGTTCGCAACCTTTTGTAACACAACACACATATTTCACTCGACAGAGTAGAGAGCTCTCCGGAGCACTGAGACGTAGGGCTGTTATCACTTCCGAGTGAGGCCTGAACTCATACATCTGTGTGTACATCATCGCCGTAGCTAGGACTCTGCCCCCTCCATTCGTACCCCTACCATCTACTGTCAGGCTTGTTCCCACGACAGTTGGCGCCCACCGTGGGGCAGGCGTCTAAGCGACTTCCGGCGAGGTTGCATATTTTCTCCTTCGTCATGTCTTCCGGCGGTGATTCGTTCCTGGGCCGCGAGATCCGTCTCGGAGCGCTCACCTTCATCGCCGACGATTCGGCATGGCTCCAGGAAGCGCCTTTGGACGTGGAGGCGCTCCCGATTCGCGGGGCGACGCACTTCTGTGCAAGCTCCTGCGGTGTTCTTCTCCTTCAGCCGTCGACCCCGTATGTGTCGGCCCTTCCTGCTGTTCGTCGTCGCAAGCGATCCGGTCGCTCGCGGCTACAGCGTTGGGTGCGGCATGCGGCGGCACGCCAGGTTTCGTCCCCGTAGATTGCAGCCATCGAGCCCGCCGAGTCACTTCACGGCGTGTTCGACTCGGCGTCGGACCGATCCGACATTCCTTCCGAGTGCGAGAGCTGTGACCCTGCGGCAGAAGTTTTTATGGCTGGCTCTCATCAGAGTCCGCCGCCTGGCTTCAACCACTCCAGGCGTGAGATTGGAGGAACGTCGAATGAACAGCAGCGCCGGGATGAGGATGTTCTCCATACTCCCATCGTCGGTACGACTGCTGAGGCCCAGGCCATGGAGGCTACACGCCTTCGGCTCAAAGAGATGCAGGAGGCACTCGACGAGCGTGCTGGGCAGCGTCCACCACGTCCCAATCGACAACAGTGACAGTTGTTCCCGAGTGGATCTCGAAATAACGTCGAGGTATTTCGTACTCCAGTTTTGAATGTTGCAGCGGCTGCTAGGATTGCAGAGTCTATTCAACCGTCACGATCAGAGGCTGGTAGAGGTCTGCAGCAGATCAAGACATTGCTTGAGGCAGCGCAGCAGCAGAACGCGGCTGTTTCTCAGTCGCAGAACAGGTTACACGGCAATTCTCCCAGTGCAGAAACAGTTCAGTCGGCTCACAGTCCTGGGTCACCTTCGCGTCACAGAGGCGGAGGATTTCGTGAAGATCGGTACAGAGATCAGGGGTGAGATCAGTCTGCTCCCCGTTATCACCGCGATGACCGCCGTCGAGTGTTTTCTCCTCCGCGGAATGGTTCATATGTGTCCCGGCACAATGATGATAGGCGCCCGTTCGGCGATGAGCGGAATCCTGGGTTCGACGCAAGGGACGTCCTTGCTCAAAGACGGGTCGACAGAGGCAGAGCCCACAGAGATGGTTATAACGGAGACTGTCCGAGTGGAAGCAGTGCTGTTTTTTCTGGGCCCGAGTGTTTTAGCAGAGCCATTCGCTCTGCAGAGATTCCCCCCAACTTCAGGTTGGCGGCTGGAATTGGCAAGTTTTCTGGCGAGTCAAAGCCTGAAACTTGGTTGGATGATTACCGAGTGGCTGTACAGATTGGTGGAGGTAACGACAACATAGCCATGAAGCATCTGTCTTTGATGTTGGATGGTTCGGACAGAGCTTGGTTGAATCGTTTGGCTCCCTCTAGCATCTATTGCTGGGAAGATTTGGCCCGAGTGTTTATCAGAACCTTTGAAGGCACTTGTAAACGTCCAGCTGGTTTGATTGATTTGCAGCACTGTGTCCAGAAGCCCAATGAAACCTTGCGAGATTACATTCAGTGCTGGTCCACCTTGCATCACACGGTGGAGAATGTTTCCGAACATCAAGCTGTTTGTGCCTTCAAGGCTGGGGTTTGATACAGAGAGCTCTATCTGAAGTTTGGTCGCACCGGTGATATTTCTCTGAGCAAGATGATGGAGATTGCCACTCGGTATGCCAATGGAGAAGAAGAAGACCGCCTCCGAAGCGGTAAAGCCAAAATAGTCGACAATGACGCAGGTGGGAATTCCAGTCGGAAACAGAAGCGCAAAGCTGATCCTCCTGCTCAGGCAGAAGCGGCCGCCGTGGCGGCACAAGGCAAGAGTAAAGGAAAGTCCAAGGCTAAGTTCACCCCAAAGAAGTCAAAGAATCAGTCGGGTACTGATGTTTTGGATTTACCGTGTGCAATCCACACGAGGAAAGACGAAGAGGGCAATTTGATATTGCCAAAGCATACCACTTGACAGTGCCGTTTGTTGATCTAGTCATTCAAAGAGGGCCAGTCGAGTGAGAAGGACCCTGAGAAAGAAACTGAGGAAGAAAAAGAAGAGGTCCCTGAAGTCAATGCCACCTTGTTGATTTTTGCTGATGTTGAGAGCAAGAGTCGACTGAAAGTTATCAACAGGGAGGTTAACATGGCGGTTCCCTCTACCCCAGCATATCTCAAGTGGTCTCAGACTGCTATCACTTTTAATCAGTCAGATCACCCTGCGCACATTGCTACCCCCGGGCGGCAAGCGCTGGTGGTGGACCCAGTGGTTGGGGGCACTCGACTCCGCAAAGTTTTGATGGATGGCGGGAGCGGCCTGAACATCCTGTATGCTGATACCCTTAAGGCGATGGGCATTCCGATGTCCCGGCTCAGTGAAAGCAACATGCAGTTTCATGGAGTAATCCCTGGGAAGAAGGCCCGTTCACTCGGCCAGATAGCATTGGATGTGGTGTTTGGTGACGACAAGCATTTTCGCAAAGAAAAACTGACGTTTGAAGTGGTAGACTTCCAGAGTGCATACCACGCCATCCTTGGTCGACCAGCTTATGCCCGTTTCATGGCCCGACCATGTTACGTGTATCTCAAGTTGAAGATGCCTGGACCAAAGGGTGTGATCACAGTCACTGGCAACCGACAGAGGGCTGAGGAGTGCCTCCAGCAGGGCTCCTAGATCGCCGACCAGCAGATGGCTATGGTTGAGTTGGAAGAATACAAGAAGAACGTTGATCCTGCCGATCTGTTGCGTGCTAAGAAGCCCGCTTCTGAGTCAGCTTTTCAGTCGGCAGGAGATGTGAGGAAGGTGCACATTCACCCGACAGATCCAACTTCTGCCCCGACCAACATCTCAACAACACTCGACAGCAAATAGGAAGCCGAGCTCATCCAGTTCCTCCGTGAGAACTGGGACATCTTCGCATGGAAGCCCGCTGACATGCCTGGTGTACCCAGGGAACTGGCTGAGCACCGTTTGAGAGTTGATCCGAAGGCCAAGCCTATGAAGGAACACTTGCGTCGATCGGCAACAGAGAAGCGAAAAGCAATCGGCGAAGAGGTGGCTCGTCTCTTGACGGCCAAGTTTATACGTGAGATTTACCACTCCGAGTGGTTATCGAACGTTGTCATGGTCCCTAAGAAGGACAAGTCTCTCCGCATGTGTATTGATTTCAAACATATCAATCGGGTCTACCCGAAAGATCATTTCCCACTCCCCCGCATTGATCAGATTGTCGACTCAACTGCGGGATGCGAGCGTCTGTCTTTTCTTGATGCTTATTCTGGCTACCATCAGATCCGTCTGTTTGGTCCGGATGAAATAAAGACAGTCTTCATCACCCCTTTCGGGTGTTTCTGTTATATCACCATGCCTTTTGGTTTGAAGAATGCTGGCGCTACTTTCATGCGCATGATTCAGAAGTGTTTGCTCAATCAGATTCCTCGGAACATTGAAGCGTATATGGATGATATCGTAGTCAAGTCTCGCAAAGGTTCCGACCTGTTGTCTGACTTGGCTGAAACATTCGCCAATTTGAGGAGGTATGATATTAAGTTAAATCCGACTAAGTGCACTTTCGGCGTTCCCGGTGGAAAATTACTCGGTTTTCTTGTTTCCGAAAAAGGAATCGACGTTAACCCTGAAAAGATCGGCGCCATCGTCCGAATGAAAAGCCCCGAGCGTGTGCACGATGTCCAGAAGCTCACAGGTTGCTTGGCAGCATTGAGTCGATTCATTTCTCGTCTCGGTGAGAAGGCACTGCCTTTATACCGACTGATGAAAAAGTCTGATACATTTGAGTGGACTCGAGAAGCTGAAGCAGCATTTGTCGAGCTCAAAGCCCTGCTTACCACCCAGCCGGTGCTTGCTGCTCCGCACAGCAAAGAGCCATTATTATTGTACATCGTGGCCACTAATCAGGTCGTCAGTACAGTACTAACTGTCGAGCGGGAAGAGGAAGGCAGGGCTTACAAAGTTCAACGCCCGGTTTACTATATTTCTGAAGAGTTGACTCCGTCGAAGCAAAGATATCCACATTACCAGAAGCTTGTATATGGTATATATCTGACTGCAAAGAAGGTGGCACACTATTTTCAAGATCACTCCATTTCAGTCGTCAGTGATGCTCCGTTATCTGAAATTCTCAATAATCGAGATGCGACTGGTCGAGTGGCCAAATGGGCTATTGAACTCCTTTATCTTGATATCAAATTCGAAGCGAAGAAAGCAATCAAGTCTCAAGCGCTGGCTGATTTCCTCGCCGAGTGGATCGAGCAACAGCAGCCGATCCAACTTCACTCGGCACACTGGACCATGTTCTTTGATGGTTCAAAGATGCTGAATGGGTCTGGCGCTGGAGTCGTTCTGGTATCCCCAAAAGGAGATAAACTCAGTTACGTCTTACAGATTCACTTTGATTCCTCCAATAATGAGGCTGAATATGAAGCACTTTTGCATGGATTGCGTATGGCCATTTCACTCGGCGTCCGGCGCCTGATGGTATATGGCGATTCTGATTTGGTGGTTAATCAAGTGATGAAAGAGTGGGATGTCAGGAACCCCGCTATGACTGGATACTGCAATGCAGTAAGAAAACTTGAGAAGAAATTTGAAGGTTTGGAACTCCATCATGTTCCCCGAGTGAAGAATCAAGCAGCTGATGAGTTGGCAAAGATTGGATCAACTCGGAAACCTGTCCCCAGACAATGTTATTTGTTAAATGAAGACTCCCGCAGTCTATTGTCGATTCCGATCGCACAGTTTTACATTCAAAATTACTCCGAGTGAAGAGCGATCCTCTCTCTCGGGGGGCTTAGCTGCGAATCCGTTTCGCCTAAGTTCAAAACTTCTCCGAGTGTATGACATTCAGTACACTCGGAGACTTAGCTGTGAGCCAGTCCTCGCCTAAGTTCGAAAATTACTCCGAGTGAAGAGCGATCCTCTCTCTCGGGGGCTTAGCTGCGAATCCGTTTCGCCTAAGTTCAAAACCTTTCCGAGTGTATGACATTCATTACACTCGGAGACTTAGCTGCGAGCCAGTCCTCGCCTAAGTTCGAAAATTACTCCGAGTGAAGAGCGATCCTCTCTCTCGGGGACTTAGCTGCGAATCCGTTTCGCCTAAGTTCAAAACTTTTCCGAGTGTATGACCTTCGGTACACTCAGAGACTTAGCTGCGAGCCAGTCCTCGCCTAAGTTCGAAAATTACTCCGAGCAAAGAGCGATCCTCTCTCTCGGGGGCTTAGCTGCGAATCCATTTCGCCTAAGTTCAAAACTTTTCCGAGTGTATGACATTCAGTACACTCGGAGACTTAGCTGCGAGCGAGTCCTCGCCTAAGTTCGAAAATTACTCCGAGCAAAGAGCGATCCTCTCTCTCGGGGGCTTAGCTGCGAATCCGTTTCGCCTAAGTTCAAAACTTTTCCGAGTGTATGACATTCATTACACTCGGAGACTTAGCTGCGAGCCAGTCCTCACCTAAGTTCGAAAATTACTCCGAGTGAAGAGTGATCCTCTCTCTCGGGGACTTAGCTGCGAATCCGTTTCGCCTAAGTTCAAAACTTTTCCGAGTGTATGACCTTCAGTACACTCGGAGACTTAGCTGCGAGCCAGTCCTCGCCTAAGTTCGAAAATTACACCGACGAAAGAGCGATCCTCTCTCTCGGGGGCTTAGCTGCGAATCCGTTTCGCCTAAGTTCAAAACTTTTCCGAGTGTATGACATTCAGTACACTCGGAGACTTAGCTGCGAGCGAGTCCTCGCCTAAGTTCGAAAATTACTCCGAGCAAAGAGCGATCCTCTCTCTCGGGGGCTTAGCTGCGAATCCGTTTCGCCTAAGTTCAAAACTTTTCCGAGTGTATGACATTCAGTACACTCGGAGTCTTAGCTGCGAGCCAGTCCTCGTCTAAGCTCAAAAATTACTCCGAGTGAAGAGCGATCCTCTCTCTCGGGGGCTTAGCTGCGAATCCGCTTTGCCTAAGTTCAAAACCTTTTCCGAGTGTATGACATTCAGTACACTCGGAGACTTAGCTGCGAGCCAGTCCTCGCCTAAGTTCAAAAATTACTCCGAGTGAAGAGCGATCCTCTCTCTCGGGGGCTTAGCTACGAATCCGTCTCGCCTAAGTTCAAAACTTTTCCGAGTGTATGACATTCAGTACACTCGGAGACTTAGCTGCGAGCCAGTCCTCGCCTAAGTTCAAAAATTACTCCGAGTGAAGAGCGATCCTCTCTCTCGGGGGCTTAGCTGCGAATCCGTGTCGCCTAAGTTCAAAACTTTTCCGCGTGTATGACATTCAGTACACTCGGAGACTTAGCTGCGAGCCAGTCCTCGCCTAAGTTCAAAAATTACTCCTAGTGAAGAGCGATCCTCTCTCTCGGGGGCTTAGCTGCGAATCCGTCTCGCCTAAGTTCAAAACTTTTCCGAGTGTATGACATTCAGGACACTCGGAGACTTAGCTGCGAGTCAGTCCTCGCCTAAGTTCAAAAATTACTCCGAGTGAAGAGCGATCCTCTCTCTCGGGGGCTTAGCTGCGAATCCGTCTCGCCTAAGTTCAAAACTTTTCCGAGTGTATGACATTCAGGACACTCGGAGACTTAGCTGCGAGCCAGTCCTCGCCTAAGTTCGAAAATTACTCCGAGTGAAGTGTGATCCTCTGTCTCGGGGGCTTAGCTGCGAATCCATCTCGCCTAAGTTCAAAACTTTTCCGAGTGTATGACATTCAGCACACTCGGAGACTTAGCTGCGAGCCAGTCCTCGCCTAAGATCGAAAATTATTCCGAGTGAAGAGCGATCCTCTCTCTCGGGGGCTTAGCTGCGAATCCGTCTCGCCTAAGTTCAAAACCTTTCCGAGTGTATGACATTCAATACACTTGGAGACTTAGCTGCGAGCCAGTCCTCGCCTAAGTTCGAAATTTACTCCGAGTGAAGAGCGATCCTCTCTCTCGGAAGCTTAGCTGCGAATCCGCTTCGCCTAAGTTTAAACCCTTTCCGAGTGTATGACATTCAGTACACTCGGAGGCTTAGCTGTGAACCAGTCTTCGCCTAAGCCCTAAATTCTTTCGAGTGCTGAACGCCCGTTCCATTCGAGAATTAAATAAATTCAGCCAAGCTAAATGTCGGAAAGCGAAATGCGAGTAAGACTAAAATCTCTGGCGTAGCAGAAGCTTGTTCACGCAAATGGAAGTTCTCAGGCTTAAGGCCTGAACGAAGTTTACTCGGTTACACCAACACTCGGCATACCGAGGCAAATAAAGTTTTTACCATAAGCAAAGTACCAATTCAAGCTCCAGCAGGACTTGAAGGTTCAACGAAGGTATCCAGGTCGATTCCGTCGGCGATCCGAGTGGCAGCATCGATGAAAGTCTCCATGAAATCTTCAAATTTGAGTTTCTTCGTGTTGGTCACTCGGAGATCCTTCAGTTTGTCCTCTCTAGCTTCCTTGCAATGAACCCTGACGAGTGAAAGTGCCACGTCAGCACCACAGCGGGCAGCAGATTTCTTCCACGATTGCACTCGATTGGGAATCTCATTGAGCCGAGTCATCATTGACTCGAGGTCAGTCTGGAGAGGATCTTCAGGCCACAATTCCTTGTCGACCTTCTCAAATGCAGCTCTCAGCCGAGTGATGAATCCTTGGACGCTCTTAAGACGAGCTTCGAGACGAAACATATCCATGGCCACGGCGTCTCCGACGAGAGACTTTGTGGGGTCTAGATTGGGTTCAATTTCTTCAGTTTCTTTTTCGAAGCCTTGACAGAATTCTGCATGACGAGAAAGTGAAAGGGTGATCATAATACCATTCTGGAAAAACCGAAGAAATTCATTCGACAGATGAGGGTTACCTTCGAGCATGCTGAACATTTTCTTCGCAAAGTCTCCCAAGTGTTTCTCCAGAGCGGTCTTACTCTTGGTCTGCACTTCGAGTTTTTTGATCCATTCGGATCGTTCCTGCTTGAGCTTGGTGTTCTCCTCTTCCAGTTTACTGGCTGCTGCAAGTTTCTTCTCAGCAGCTGCAGTTTTCTCCTTTGCTTCCTTCTGAGCATCAGCAAGTGATTTGTCCTTGTCCTCGAGCGCCTTCTTCATGGTATCTAGAGAAATAGCATTGTTGAGGCGCACTCGGAGACGACGGTTTTCATCACGTACGTCTGTTCGAGTGGATTCACTCGGTTCAAAGGATGGAAATCGAAAGTGATAATACAATTGATCAACAAAGATTACCTCCCAAAGTCTTCAGTTCGGTCTGTGCACGGTCCAGGTTGTTATTCGTCAACTCCAGATCCAGCAGAAGTCGATTCTTTTCCTTCTCCAGCTCGACGTACTTGGTCCCGAGCCCACAGGCTTTCTGAAATCAACAAAAATGGGGGTTCAGTCGACATAATAATTTCTCAACTACAGTCGACTGAAAGGCGGCCCGCCGCCCCACCCCACAACCCTATACAAGCGTCATATCATGGTTGATGGAAATGATGTCCATGAAACCTGCAGAATGGTTCTAAAGACTACTGCCCATCGTCAACGATCGACAGTAGTCTCGGGGACTACACCCAGTGGGTGCACTCAGCGTGCCCCCACTGGAAACAAAAACACCCGACCAGGTCTGGCCTGTCAGAGTATAAAAGAAAGAAGCAAGCAACCAAACATCGTCTTTATCAGACCACCGCCGAAGCAAGCACTCGACGGCGGTCTCGGGGACTACACCCAGTGGGTGCACTCAGCGTGCCCCCACTGGACCTACTTTTACTCGACAAGGTCTGCCCTGTTGAATGGAAACAATATTAAGACCCCCGCCGATGCCTTCGTCATTCGACAGCGGTCTCGGGGACTACACCCAGTGGGTGCACTCAGCGTGCCCCCACTGGACCAGAAACTACTTGGTCTACTGGCGAAGAAAAACACCCCAGTGGGTGTAAAATCAAGACGGACAGGAATTCAATCGGAAATGAACTTACAATACCACTTACTCGGACGTTGGCCTGAAGCGCTGAGCTGGCATCATAGGCTAACTTGCTGGCTTCATACGCCTCCTTTGTTCGTAGCATCATCTGCCCAGCCTGGATCATGGCTTCCTTGGCAGCTCCGGTTTGGTCCTCCGGGACATGGTACAAAGGGTATGCAGGCGTCGAGTGAGTTGGTGTAGTCACTGGAGCAGCTGGAGGTGCTTGGGATTGTCCGATCAGCGTCGAAGCCACCAGATTAGAAGTGGCCGGCGGAGCACTCGACAGCGGAGTTACAAGGGTTGGAGGCGTCGCAGCAGTCATCCCACGGGGCATCTGGACAGACGGTGGCCCCCGAGTGCCCACGCGGGGAGCCTCCGGAAGCACAGCTTCACCCTCCGCTCCCCGCCGCGGCTCCTCATCATCTTCCAGTTCGATGACTTCGTCGGCTGCAGTCGACAATTTTAATCTAGACACTCGACAATTATTCTTCAGCAAGCAGAGTAAAGTGTGGAATTGTCATACCTCGTTGGGAGGTGGCCGCATCAGGAGTGTCTACTTCCATATGGTCTCCATCATCCCGATGGGGCGACGTTACGGAGGTAGCGGCTCTGGCAAATAAATTTCACTCGGTCAACATCAACATAAAGTTCTTCAACAGCAGAATAAGGAAAATGAACACTCACGTGGAGGCAACAGGCACGGCTATCTTGATTCGAGGCAGGGCCTTCCGAGGCTTTGGCTCGTCTGGCTTGAGCTGTTTCGCGGCCTTTTCAGTCGACCCCGATGTCGCGACACGGTCACGTTTCGGGTTCCTTGTGCTTGACGCCACAGTTTTGCTCGGGGTGACCTCCAGGTCGTTCTGCTGCTTGGCCCGACGGTCGGTGCGCAAAAGGACTGGAGCCTCCACCTCGTCTTCATCCAGATCGTCGTCGCTGCTCTCACTGTCGTCAGCATAATCGCCGTCTACGCTGCCGTCGACGCTCCCTTCCTCTTCATCAGGATGTTCTCCATTGGGTACAGGCGAGTACATGTTCGTAAATTCCTGCGAGATTCAAGCTTCAAATTCAGTCGACCGAAGATTCAGTTACTCGGCAAAATATTAAAACAATCGACAAATATATAACTCACCAAGTTCTTTGGCGGGTTCAAAGCGGAGAAAGGCGGAATTCGTTTGGATCCTTCTGGGTTATCACAGGCTCCAGTGATGCTTCTGAGCCACTGAGAAACAGTCTGATCGGAAACTTCCTCAGGATGAGTCCGGGTGGTATCCTCAGGGCCCAAATAATGCCACATGGTGTGATCCCGAGCTTGGAGAGGCTGAATTCGTCGACTCAGAAACGTTTCAAGGAGGTCCAAACCAGTCACTCCACCGCGGATCAGTTCAGATATAGCATTCACTAAGATCCCTACCTGGATTTTCTCTACCTTTGTCACGTACAGCGGTTTGGGAGTAACAGGTCGATCCAGGGTGAAAGGAGGAAGTCCAGTCGACATATTTGGTGATGCAACATCTTTGCAATAAAACCAGGTCGACTGCCAACCCCGAACGGAGTCGGGAAAGGTCATAGAGGGGAACGCACTCCTACCTCTCTTCTGAATCCCTAAGCCACCACACAGTTGGATCACATTGGTTTTGCTATCTTTGGGATTGGCTTTCTTGACGGCTTGGGATCTGACAGAGAATATGTGCTTGAACAAACCCCAATGTGGGGGACAGCCCAGGAAACATTCGCACAAGGTTACGAAGCAGGAAAGATAGGCAATTGCATTAGGAGGAAGGTGGTGGAGTTGCGCTCCAAAATAGTTCAAGAAAGCACGGATGAACGGATGGGGAGGCATGGAAAAACCTCGCTCGATGTGGGTGAGAAGCAGAACTCGCTCGCCGTCGCGTGGCTCCGGCTCGACCTCCCCCTTCGGCAACCGCCAGGAATCGGCAGCTATCAACCCGTCAACGACGAGTTTGTCCACATCTTCCGCCGTGACCGTCGATTGGAGAAAATCCCCCTGGATCCACCCCGGCGGCACCGTCGACCGGGCTCCCGACGGCTTCTTCGCCTTGGCGCCTCCCTTCTTGGCGCGCTCAAGCTTCTCCATCTTGCCCTTCGTCATGGCGGCGGCGGTCAGCGAAGCAGAGCAGGGCGGAGGAAGAGGAGGAGAAGAGTGGATTTGGGGGAAGAGTACTGTACCAGCACTGGCGTCGTCGCCTCTTATACCCGCTCGTGTGAGCCACTGACCTGCGGGCCCACAGGATCTCTGGATATCGCGAAATCAGAGGAGGAGCGATACGTGGCGATATGGGCGGCGCGATAATCGAGGCGTCGTTCCTGCACTTGCCTTAGCAGTTACGCCATCTCCACTCCGCGCGCGCGCGCTCTTATCCAAATTTCAAAACCCGCGAGGCTCAGACCCGGTGGAGCAAACTGTTTCGTCAGAAGATTCTCCAGATCACTCGAACCTGGCTTTGAGCTCAGTTTCATTCGGACCAGTTTTCAAGTTCAGTTTTACTTGGACACACTCCAAGACAGAATTGATCAGGGCGGACGATTAAGGTTTCAATCGACGCAGATTTCTGGGAAGCCTCAAAATATACTCGGAATTTTTGTGTCTTGTCTGAACCTGCATTGACACCTTTTACCCTCGAACCCCGATCCATTCGGGGGCTAATGATGGGGATATGTACTTAGGGTAGGGCCATAGGCCTGACCTACATACCCTACCTAAGGACACTGCCCCAGAAAGCTTAAAGGCTACGAGGAAGTCTCCGACTGAAATCACCTTGACGCATGAGTCACTCGACAATATACACTCGGAGATATCTTTCACTCGACGCTTACCCTTTCACTCGGAAGGACAAGAAGACAGTCGACCACAGAAGCCCAGAAGTCACCCCAGGGAGGCTAACGGGCAGGCATTCATCAAGACCATTAATAGCATTTATGTTGTACGTTACCAGTAACGTATGTCATTATAACCACGATTTAACCCTTGGATGCCGGACACTTATGAGGGGCAGCGCACTCTATATAAGCGGCCCCTCCCCTCTGGCACAAGGGTTCGCAACCTTTTGAAACACAACACACATATTTCACTCGACAGAGTAGAGAGCTCTCCAGAGCACTGAGACGTAGGGCTGTTATCACTTCTGAGTGAGGCCTGAACTCATACATCTGTGTGTACATCCTCGCCGTAGCTAGGACTCTGCCCCCTCCATTCGTACCCCTACCATCTACTGTCAGGCTTGTTCCCACGACAAAGTCCGCTGCGGATCTACCTTGATCATTCACTCATTACAGTCGTCCCCAGCTCCGTCCTCTGCTCCCATCGAGGTCGTGGTGATCTCCTGAGCCCGACGGCATCGTTGGTTCATCGGATCGTCGCCAGAATAGCCGTATCCGACGAGCTCCGCCGCCACCGTCTCTAGAGAAGAACGGTCCGACGTCGTCCGTCCACCCCCGCTGTCGCCTCGGGTACGTATGTGTTCGCCGTGACGTGCTGAACCCATCCCGACCATCGCCGGCGACCGTCGTGGTCTCCTCGCCGGAGAATCACCAGCGAAAGCGCCGCCTCCCCTGTTCCCTTTCTCTCTCCTTTTTAACCCTGATAGGGGGTCCCACCTGTCAGTCTCTCTCTCTCTCCCGAACCGTTTTCTAAGTGGAAGCGTATTCTAAAAATATGCCTTCGACGTGGCCCTCTATGGAAATTCGTTTAAATTCAATTAAATCTAGATTTTGACCCAAACTTTGACTAGCTCTAGTTTTTATTCTATAAGTCCAAATGAGTTGATTCTTTTTGCATTAGTTTTGTATTGAGCTATAGTTTCTGTATGCCGAATTTCAGAATTTTCCTTGCTGTTGGGAATTTTTGGTGAAATAAAATGCTTGATGTGACTTTTTCTTTTTGCATTTAAAATATTTTCAGAAGCTCCTAGTTGTGTTGGAGAAGACCAGGGGTATTGTGACACTCCTCTGAACCAAGGCAAGCCACAACATTCATATGCAAGGATGGCATTGCAATGACAATGGTTTATTTGAATTAAATTCCTCATATGCTTCACTATTAAAATGATTTGCTATATATAACTCATTGCATTGTAGTTGTTCCATGTCATTTTGATGTTATGCAGTAGAGAATATGTTTTCTTGCTAAAGTGTGCAGTAGATATCATGTCATATACTCTCATGGTAACATGATGCATTCGTTACTCATGATCATGACCCGTGCATCCATTCACATACTATGGCTCGAATCATTTTATTTCAAGTTAAACCTGATGATAATTCAACTTGAACAAACTGTTGATCGAGTCATGGTGCCACCGAATCGAGCTCACCAATGCAACCACACTTGCCTGGATGGGGAGGCCCTAATTCGGTCCATTGTCATGCCTCTCGCCGGTGCCTCCTACTAGGGAAGGTTGTGCACTTGCGCTACCCTGGCCCGGTAGGCAGTCATAACCTTGTGTGCCCGAGTTTTGTGGTACCGATGTCCCCGTTTGGGATGACTTGTTTTGTTTTGGCCACGACGGTGGCAGCCACAAAGGTGGCGGATGTCACGAGTTGACATCGGGGCCACCCATGACATAGCCCAAAGGGGAGTTTGTCGGAGTGGCCGTGAGAGTGTCATGCAATAGATTGGTTTTGTCGGAATATCGTTGGTCCACCCGAATGGGAGCACGAGGCCATGAGTTTCGTGGTGTGGGTATAGTGTACTAACCTCTGCAGAGTGTATAATCTATTGATAGTCGCGTCCTCAGATATGGACACAGTTCGTAGTAGGTCACACCGTGGGTCAACAGAAATAAATAACCTGCACACTAAGAACCACATGATGGCACATGCAGAAGTTGGTGATCGAGAGAGGATCACTATGGTAAGATGTTGACGGTGGTTATGAGGTAACCCCGAGATGGTAAGTTGGTCCAATGGACCATGGCAGCAATTCTCGCACAATTCATGACTGGTAGTATCATGATCATGTTCATGCATTAAGCTTGCTAAACGCTTTGTTATTGTTTGTCATATTTGCTTTGTTTGCTGTGAGCTTGCGAGTGTATTCAAAGTACTCACCTGGCTTATCATGCCAGAAGCAGGAGAAGCCGTGCAAGGCATCGATGTCGAGCGGTATGTCGCGATCTAGGCCGTGTCCCAGCGATACGTCTCCAACGTATCTATAATTTTTGATTGTTCCATGCTTTTATATTATCAATCTTGGATGTTTTTATATGCATTTACAGCAATTATATATCATTTTTGGAGACTAACCTATTAACTTAGTGCCCAGTGCCAGTTGCTGTTTTCTGCCCTATTTTTGTTTTACAGAAAATCAATACCAAACGAAGTCCAAATGCCACGAAACTTTTTGGAGATTTTTTTCTGGACAAGATAAACACTAGAAGCTTCGGGAGAAGACCAGACGCCAGAGGAGGTGGCCACGAGCCACTAGGGCGCGCCTGGGGGGGCACGCGCGCCCTGGGGCCTCGTGGGCCCACCCCAGCTCCGTTTGACCTAATTCCACCACTATAAATTCACGAAAAATCAGAAACCCTCAGGGGAGTCCACGAAATACTTTTTCCGCCGCCGCAAGTTTCTGTTCTCGAGAGATCCCATCTGGAGGCCTTCTCCGGTACTCCACCGGAGGGGGAATCGATCACGGAGGGGCTCAACATCAACCTTGCTGCCCTTCCGATGCTGAGTGAATAGTTAGTAGCTAGATGGCTTCTTCTCTCTTTTTGATCTTCAATACAATGTTCTCCTCGATGTTCTTGGAGTTCTATCCGATGTAATCACTTTTTGCGGTGTGTTTGTTGGGATCCGATGAATTGTGAGTTTATGATCAGATTATCCATGAATATATTTGAGTCTTTGCTGCACTCTTTTATGCAAGATTATTATAGCTTCGTATTTCTTCTCCGATCTATTGATTTGGTTTGGCCAACTAGATTGATTTATCTTGCCATGGGAAGAGGTGCTTTGTAATGGGTTTGATCTTGAAGTGTTCAATCCCAGTGACAGAAAGGGACATGACATGTCTGTATCGTTGCTATTAAGGGTAAAAAGATGGGGTTTATTCATGCGTGAGTTTATCTTGTCTACATCATGTCATCGTTCTTAAGGCGTTACTCCGTTCTTTATGGACTTAATACACTAGATGCATGCTGGATAGCGGTCGATGTGTGGAGTAATAGTAGTAGATGCAGGCAGGAGTCGGTCTACTTGTCTCGGACGTGATGCCTATATACATGATCATTGCCTTGGATATCATCATGATTATTTGCTTTTCTATCAATTGCCCAACAGTAATTTGTCTACCCACCATATGGTATTTTCTCGAGAGAAGCCTCTAGTGAAAACTATGGCCCCCGGGTCTATCTAAATCATATTACTAAAACCCTAAAAATATTGCTGCCATTTTCTTTTATTTATTTTATTTTGTATTTTTATTTCAATCTATCTATCTATCCCATACAATTTAATCTTGCAATTGACCGCCGAGGGATTGACAACCCCTCATTTGCGTTGGGTGCAAGGATTTGTTGTTTGTGTGCAGGTGCTGCTAACATGGTGTTGCGTGATTCTCCTACTGGTTCGATAACCTTGGTTTCATAACTAAGGGAAATACTTATCTCTACTGTGCTGCATCATCCCTTCCTCTTCGGGGATAATACCAACGCAAGCTACAAGTAGCACCCAGCAGTGTCCCTGTGGAATGAAGTTCCGCTACATCATCGTTCCGCTGCCGCGTAGTAGTTCTGTTGTGGTTTTGTCACGGCAGATGCCCGAAGGCTTAGGTTCGAGGCCATCGCTAAAGAGGTGGACTCAAAGGGGTTAAACGGGACAAGGGACACGAGTTTACCCAGGTTCGGCCCCTCACGGTGGAGGTAAAAGCCTACGTCCTGCTTGTATTGTATTGACTGTAGTATCGATTACAAAGGGGCGGCTTGCTTGCCCTAGCTCCCGATTGCTTGGCCTCTCTCGCCGTAAGGCTTGTCTGTCTCTCCTCACCTCTCCAACCCGCCGCAGGGGCTCACCTTTATATACATAGGTAGAAACCCTGGGCTTACAAGAGTCCGGGTCGGGTTACACAACGTAACCGACCCCGGTTCTACTTTCCTAGTCTTACAAAGTAAGTCTTCACGTGGCGGCTTACCCTTTTGGGCCTTGAGTCGCCACCAGGATTTGGGCCTTCAACTGGCCAACCTATAAGTCGTCATCTTCACGTCTTGCCTTCCTGGGCCGGCTTAGGCTCTTGCACTATGAGTCGCCAACCGGTGTAACCCGGCCCCTTAAGGGCGGGTCATACCGTGGGGTTATATCCCCAACATTAGGCCCCAAATTGATTTGAACCTGTTCATGTCAATTAAAATCCTTCCGTTGGCGAGTCTTCCTTAATACTTCTTTTAATCTTGGACTGGTCTTTCCTAACCCGCCACATCCAATAGTGACGCTACAGCGAATCCTTTCCTTAACCCACCATTCCGGAAATCGAGGCGTCTTCTCAGCCGTGATAATCATGCCGCCTCCTCGATCTTCGGGCCTGCCGTTTCACTACTCCATTTTTCCTTATAAATAAGCACGGGGCTGTCCTCTTTCTCTTCTATCCAGTCGCCGCCCCTTCTTGTTCCTCACGTCGTCACTGCAACACAGCAAACAGAAACTCCGTCGCTGTCGCTCTTCACCAGTTTCTTGGACTCGGGCCACTGTATCACCCTGACCAGACCGGATCACAGCGGCACTCCTCCGCTCTCCAATCAGACAGTCAGGTAATGCTCCTTCCCCTCCATGGATTCGCATTAAACTAAATCTGTTCATCAAGCTCGCTGGAGTTCTTGCATGTTCTTCGTGTTCTTCGTGCTGGGAACGGTGCCTCAATCCAAATCAAAGCACAAAGTGTTGCGGTAGTGATTAACTCCCCTTTTGTATCTAGTATGGATTGATTCTGCTTCAGCATTAGCGAGTCCCTGATTCATCTGTTCTTCCACTGCCTGATAGGGTTAATAATTTTCCCCTTTCTGGATTGCCCGTAGATCCGAAAATGTTGTTACGGATTGTGAAATTTGTTTGCCCAACACTTAGTGAAATCTTGGGCCATCTTGGGGGTACTGACGACTGACCCGCCATTGATCTTTCGGACGGCTTAGCACATATGTTTGTATCTCGCCATAAAGTTTTGACTATTGCTTCTTTCACTTAACCCGCCAACCTACCTCTGGCTTTTAAATTTCAGCTCTTAACCCGCCAATATGTCAAGCGCAACATCGTCTTGTGACTGGGTCCAATCCGGAGTTACCGAAGATCTACTGTTAGACTATGTGAAGATAGGCGTGTTACCGGCTCGGGACGTCATTCAGTGGCGGGCTCCCGGGTTAGAGAAAAGACCCAGACCTCAAGACGGAGAAGTCGTTGTTTTCGCTGACCACCTCGTCCGCGGCTTCAGCCCGCCCGGGTCTAAATTCTTCCGAGATGTTCTGCACTTTTTTAAGCTTCACCCTCAGGACATAGGCCCCAATTCAGTCACCAATATCTGCCAATTCCAAGTCTTGAGTGAGGTGTATCTGCAAGAAGAACCTTTTGTGGGCATTTTTCGTGATTACCATTATATCAACCGCCAAACTGAGAAAGCAGGCGGCTCAAGTCTGGAACTCAGCGGCGTGACTATCCACAGGCGGAGAGATGTGCCTTACCCATCTGCTACCCTGCCAAGTCGTCCTAAGAACTGGAACAGGACCTGGTTTTATTGCAAAGACACTTCTCCGGAGGGTGAAAATCCGCTGCCGGGTTACCGACCTACCCGGCTTCCCAGCTCCGGAGAACTTCCCGACAGGCTATCCACTACTGAAAGAGCGAAGTATGCCACTTCCATTGCCAAGATCAAAGCTTTGATTGCAAACGGATTAACTGGTGTCGACCTGACCCGCTGCTGGGTCAGTTGGCAAATATCGCCCCTAAGCCGGCGTGACCGGCTTATGTTTGAATACACGGGTGAACCCAATGACCCCCTCTGCTTCTCAAACGCCCAATTGTCACAACAGGAAATCAGCAATAGCGTTAAAAATCTTCTCGGCGAAAAACAGGAAATTTGTGATAAAATTGGGCTGAGACCCTTCTATGCCCAGAACCCGGCTCCGCCTGTAAGAAAAACTTCTGGAAACCTTACAATCTTCGTCTTGCTCGTTTTAATTTGCATCTTTTAACCTCTCTGGCGGCTTGTGCGCAGGCCGTCTCAGATTTCTGGAAGAAAAAACTCAACCCGCCCGTGAGGAAGCCCAGGGCGGGTAAAACCCTTGCTCATAAAAGGAGAACCACCGCCTCCTCCATTCCTGAGTCTAACGATTCAGAGGTAAAGCTTGACTTCTTCTGACCGTCTCTTTATACAGCTTACTGATGATATTTATTTCACAGGTCGAACCAGAGACCAGCCGTGTGGACGCTCCTGAGGTAATCAATATTTCCTCCGATTTAGAAAATTCTCCCCCAAAGAAGAAACGGCGGGTTATCCGAAAAGTCCCATTCTCTCATCCTCTTGCTTACTTAGACTGCCATTTTCTTTTGAAAAAGCAACAGCACACCTCCAGGCGTCAGACCCGGAGTGCCGGCTCTGAGGAGCTGATGGGCGGTTTACCCAACTCCCCGGCTTCCCGGAAGCGTCCTGCAGAGGTACTTTTTACCCAAGTCTGATCATCTTAACAGTCTTGTCTTGCAATCTTACTTTACCTGAAGGACTGTAACTTTTCCAGGACTCGCCCCCTTCGTCTGGCGACTCAACGGCCACTAAGCTGCCTCCATTGAGAATCAACCCAGAGTACGCATTTTTCCTTTGCACTATATTTTTCGTCAATCTTGTCTTTTATTTGACAATTGTTTTTGCTCTCTAGGGCTCAAGCGAAGCGGAAGAAAACCGACGGGTCTGAAGCCGCCCCCACTGTCCAAGAGCCGGAGAAATCCAAACCGGCTTCCCCTGTACCTCATGCTGAGCCTACAGAAGCTATAAAAGAAACACCTGCCGATGATCCTCAGCCCCACGAGCCGGCTGTTCATGATACGGTCGCTCCTACGAGCCCTCCACGAACTGACTTCCAAACGCCAAGCTCTCCAGCTACCAAAAACGTCACCCTTACTAGGGCGGGTTATCAATCGACCTCTCATGTGCTGACAAGACACACCGGCGAGGCTAAAGAGAACTCGCCAGAACGATTTGACTTTGCATTGCCCTCGTTGGAAAAGATGTCTACAGATGATCTTCATGCCGGCTATTTAAATCGCCTCAGCGCAAGCCACAACATGGAGCGAAAACTTGTTAGCCTTATGAAGTCCAAATTTGAGGTACTGCTCCTTTCTTGCTTTCCTTATACCCTTATGTAGCCCCCAAGATCCGGTTTAGTCTTGCAAAATAGTAGACCGGGTCTTATACTTCTTGTCACATACTTCAAATTATAATACCTGTAGCCCCCAAGTATCAGGTTAATACTGATATTGAGCCGGTACTTAGTTGAAAAGGGTTGATCCAAGTGTAGCCCCCGAGTTCGGGTCATGACGGTGAGCCAGAACTCCATTGTAAACTTTGGAGAGCTCTGTGTAGCCCCCAAGTGCCGGCTTAACTTTAACAAAGATGAGCCGGGACTGCCATGTAGACTTAGAGAAAAACACAGGCATTAGCCCCCAAGTGTCAAGTATATTGCTTGCAATCTGCTTGAGACTTATAACACAATAGTTTCACCAATGTGCGAATCATACCCTGACTGAAAACCTTTGAAACTGTCTTTTGCGTAACGCAGGAAGCTTTAGCAACTGCTGAGTCGAATTTCACTGTGCAACAAGCTGCCAGGGCTGAGGCGGACAATAAATGGCGAGTTGCCGTGACAGAGCTGGAGAAAACCTGGGCTGAACTCGCTGCTTATCAGAAGACGGCCGAGGCGGAAAAAACTGCTATAACCCAATGAGCCAACGACACTGAAAGCCGGCTTAAGGTTGTGTCCGACGAGCTACAAACTCTCCAAGACCATATCTCTAGAATGACCTCTGCGATCTTCGGTAAGTGCCAAGCACTTGAAAATTACCTAGTCTTGTTGAATAACTCATACAGGCGGCTTATAATACTTGACTATCTTGCAGGTGAACGGAGCCGCCAACTCGCTTCTGACAGCGTGATTAAGCTGAAAGCCATCTACTCCTTAACCGAACAGTTATATTGCGGGACCCTCTGCACCATGAAGGCGATGCTGACCGAGAAATGCATCCCAAAGCATATCAAGGGGGTGATAGAACTTCTATCCACCCTGCCCAAACAGGTTGGAGAACTCAAACGGTCAGCCGCCAGGCAGGGAGCCATGGCTGCTTTAAGCCGGTGTCTTGCTTTTGCCCCGGAGTTAACTACAGCGGAAATGACGGACGGGTTCCCAGCCAAAAAGGTCGACGGCTCAGATTTCACAGAAGCCGACTACGTCAAATGTATGAAAGATTCCCGGGTGCTGGCCTCAAGTCTTGCCAATGAGTTAGACCTTTCCACATACCAGGCGGCTTATGACGCGAAAAACAAACGCGTGCGCGGCCCAACCTTTGAATCGAGGAGCCTGACTCCCGCACGTCGTAAGCAGCTCTTCGCTCCTGACCTTGATGCATCTCCCTTCTTCGACCAGACCCAATTTGAGGCCTTAACACGCTGCAACTGGGATGTCAAAAATCTTCAGATCGAAGAGGTCGAAGACCCGGCGAAGGATGACTAGCCAGCGAGCTGTACTTTCGGCTGAAACTTATAACTCGGCCTGTCTGAGCCGCCAAGGCTGTCTTTTGTAAAAAACTTTAATCTTGCCTTGTCTTGTACTCCATGGGGAGCTTTTGTAATAGCTGTAGAGACATCTGAAATGCCTGAGTCGTGCCTTCGTGCACGTATAACCCTTTTTGAATAGTCTTGCTGCAATGATATCTTTCATATGCTCTTACTCTCAACCATGCTTTCAAGGTCCATGGCGGCTTATCAGAAAAGATAAAACCTGCAAAATAAACAAGACAGAAAACTTCTGTATTGTTGTCAGGGCGGCTTATAACAGCACAACCCGGAGATGTCTTTCATGGTCTTGCGTCTTGTTTCATAATCTTTCCTTGACCCGGCTTGTCAAAACCGGAATGATATGTAAGTGTGATGTATGATGCAATGCATGACGTATGATGCAATGCACGATGCATGATGCAATGCATGATGTATGATGTTCTCTGCTCTTACAAGTCATCCAAAAAAGGGGGTAAGTGGCCAACTCGCCGCACCCCAATGTTGGAGAGGTTATCAAAAGAGGGGGTAAGTGTACAACTCGCTGCACCCCAATTTTGGAAAAGATCATCAAAAGAGGGGGTAAGTATTTAACTCACTGCACCTAATTTGACCTTGTTGACGGAGTCAACCTTTGCGCGGCAGAAATCCCGGTTTTACAGGTATGCCAATTTTTGCACGGCAGAAATCCCGGCTTACGGGTATGCCAGTTCTTGCACGGCAGAAATCCCGGCTTACGGGTATGCCAATTCTTGCACGGCAGAAATCCCGGCTTACGGGTATGCCAATTCTTGCACGGCAGAAATCCTGGCTTACGGGTATGCCAATTCTTGCACGGCAGAAATCCTGGCTTACGGTGGCTGAACAGCCGATCAAGAGGGTGGAAGCTTAACCCGGTGGGTTAAAAGCCCCCAAACGATCATGTAGATGATATCAACTTGTGCACCGTCTTATCAGCCGCCGTCATGTGACCCGCCAATTTGTAAGCCGCCGTACTGTTTAATATTGTGGCTGGAGAGCCGATCAAGAGGGGGTAAGTATACAACTCGCTGCACCCCAAATGACCTTGTCGTTGATCTTGACTTGTGCAAAACTCCCCGGTCTCGCTTGTCGAGGCTGGTTGTAAAAACATGGTACTGACCCCCGTTGAGCTGTTTCGGGTTACTCTGCTGCTGGTCTCCGCCGCCAGACTGTTAATTATGACCTCCATGGTTGTCTTGTCTCTGGTAACCGGACCCTGAGCTGCCAGTGCCAAAGCCGGCTCCTGAGCCGCCTGATGAACCAGTGCCGTTATTACGATACTGTTGAAGGCTGTAATCCCGGAACTGTCGCATAATCCTGCAATCCCTCCATGCATGGCGTGCCGTCTTATCGGGCCGGCTGTGCTCTGGACAAGGTTTATTGAGCATCTCTTCCAGGTTAAAAGGAGTTTTACCCTTGTTTAAAGGCTGTCTAAAGTTTCCAACGTGAGCTTCTTCTGGGCGTTTATTCCGGTACTGACTCTTGAATCTCTTGCTATCATTGTCAGCGCTGTCTAACCCACCATCCGCCGGTTTACGCTTCCGGTTGCTGTGTCGATCTCCTGGGCTCTCATCATGCCTCAGATGAACCGGCGTGACGCTTGGGCGAGTCTCCAGTTGCCCAATTTTGGCTTTCAACCCACTTAATTCCTTATACACACAAGCTTGTGCTTCCTTCATCTGTTGCTGAATACTAGCTATTCTTGCGTGTAGCTCTATTAACTCTGCATTGCGTTCCGCCTTTCTCTTAGCTTCCGGATTGCCAGTGATGACTCGTGATCCGTCCGTTGTAACAAAAGCCGGGTTTTCCGGGTCGTAAGGCTCCGGATTAATGTCTCCATCAGAACAGTCCCCAAAGTTCGCCTCACAAGGCGGGTGAGAAAGAGCGGTGTAACCACCCAGCTTAGAACTTGACCCGCCATTGAGAAGGGCGAGCTTACGCTCTGGGACCTGATATCCTTGCTCATTTGAATGGAATTCCATCCCCTGACCTTCATGACTCTCTGGCTTAGAGTAAGGCTCGACGTAGCCCCCAAGCCCGCCGTTCTGAAGCCGATAGGTCGACTCCGTCTCTTCATTCGAGGATCCATCCTCTGAGCAGATGAGAGTTTCCTTCCGCGATACAGAATCTCCAAGCTCCGTGCCTCGGGTTAAGTCGACGAAGATATGCTTCTTGTCCGGGTTAGCACGGACAGCTTGCACGCGCTGGGCGGTTTGATCTCGCCGGGTGGGTTGCTTGCGTCGGGCAGGCTCGTCGATGTTGTTGCAGATGTCTAGCCCGGATTCAGATCCGCCAATCTTTCCGATGAAGACTTGGTCTTCGCCGAAGGGGACCCGGGAACCATACTCGATTGAGTCGGCCTCGGGGACCCGGCCGGCATCGTCGAGGTAAAGCTTTCCATGTCGACTCTTAATCATCTCACCAACAACGTACCCCTCGCTCCCAGATAGAGAACCCTTTGAGAACTCAACACCATCAAGCGCTGGCCCCACGGTGGGCGCCAACTGTCGTGGTTTTGTCACGGCAGATGCCCGAAGGCTTAGGTTCGAGGCCATCGCTAAAGAGGTGGACTCAAAGGGGTTAAACGGGACAAGGGACACGAGTTTACCTAGGTTCGGCCCCTCACGGTGGAGGTAAAAGCCTACGTCCTGCTTGTATTGTATTGACTGTAGTATCGATTACAAAGGGGCGGCTTGCTTGCCCTAGCTCCCAATTGCTTGGCCTCTCTCGCCGTAAGGCTTGTCTGTCTCTCCTCACCTCTCCAACCCACCGCAGGGGCTCACCTTTATATACATAGGTAGAAACCCTGGGCTTACAAGAGTCCAGGTCGGGTTACACAACGTAACCGACCCCGGTTCTACTTTCCTAGTCTTACAAAGTAAGTCTTCACGTGGCGGCTTACCCTTTCGGGCCTTGAGTCGCCACCAGGCTTTGGGCCTTCAACTGGCCCACCTGTAAGTCATCATCTTCACGTCTTGCCTTCCTGGGCCGGCTTAGGCTCTTGCACTATGAGTCGCCAACCGGTGTAACCCGGCCCCTTAAGGGCGGGTCATACCGTGGGGTTATATCCCCAACAAGTTCCCTTTATCATCGAGGCCCTTGAGATGTCTACTTGATAATGTACATAAGTGTAGCTGCACCGTGTGTGCCGCTTGGCCTCGCTTACCTTGTAATGTTTGAACCTTTGTATCCGCTAGAGATCAATAAAGCGGTTATTTTCTATACCAAGTTGTTGTCTATTGCCAGAAGACTTGATCTCTTGGCTGGCAATGCAAGGTAACCCGGTTGCTCTGAGCCGGGGTGCCACATGCTGATAGTAGTTACCTTTTCTTTTTGGATCGGGATGGTATAGTAATTTACTAGTAGTACTTAAAAAACCATAAGGACCCAAATGTCGGTGTTTATGTTGGTGAGCAAGTGAACCTGTGTTCTGTTTATATGTGATGTTGGGTTTATCAGAAACTTCTGACAAATGGAACAAAAGGAAATTAGCAATATGTTGATGTGTACTCACACTTTAATATTATGTGATGCTATGTGTTGTCCATTTCATATGCATGTATGGGAGTCTTTGCCTTTGCTCTCTTCTGAAGAAGTGGAGTTGAGATTAGACACATAGGCCCACTTTGCCGCGTTGGTGAAATTTGAGCTAGTCAAATTGTTTTTAAATGGTGTTGCCTAAGCCGGGTGACTTGGGGGAACCCCAGCCACCCGTGGCCCACTCCCCACCTCCCCCCCACCCCCGCGTAGTCGCTACCGGAAGGCTGGCCAGTGAAGCCGCACTGGGCCCTGGGATGGCGGCGGCGGGGCCGTTTTCTCCTTCCCATCGCCCCACTGCCCCTCCTCTGCACCTCTCCTCCAGATCCGGTCCAGGAAAGCGTCGGCGGCCTCCTTCAGTGGCAGGGGCAGCCTCTTCCCCGTCCTGCTGGCAGCGCGGGTGGCCTACCTCGGCCGTGTCAACCCCTTGTGGATACCGGTCCGCCTCAGATGGGCTCTGGGGGCTCACTCCGGCCAGTTGCGGCCATGCGCACTCTTGTCGCCCCGACCCCCGCCCCACCCTACCGCCCTCATCCCCCTGTTTGGCTTTGGGTCGACCTCTTTGGGAGGCAGCCATGGAGGCACTTCATTGTGCCTGACGGCGGTTGCTTCCTGCGGCGCGCCGACGGGAGGTTTGGTTGCGTGAGTCTTCTTCACCACCCTACCCCCAGCAAGGGTGGCTTCGGCTCAACGGCCATGGACATGTGCCCCCTCCTGCGTCCATGGCCGTCTGGCGCGGCTTCGGGTACGGTGCGCACCAGGAGCTATGCTCTTTCTGGCTCCTTTGGCTCGTAGGCTCATTGGTGTCTCTATACCACCACCACCCTGCCATGTACCAGATGGCACCGGCCAACGGCATGTTCCCAATGATGGGCGACGACATGGGGTTCGTCCCCAACAGGTACGCAGGGATGGCCATGGTGCCGCCACCACCTTCTCAAGGTGGGGTGGGTATCGTGAGCCCCGGGTCGTCGGACAGTAGGAGCGCCATGATGCAAGCTAACATGATGAACTGCATGGGGGACTGAAAGATCGAGAAGATATAGGTCTAGAGGGGGTGAATAGACACTTAACAAAGCAAAGGTGCAGTTTT
Organism: Elymus sibiricus; assembly: GCA_039707655.1. Lineage (NCBI taxonomy): Eukaryota > Viridiplantae > Streptophyta > Magnoliopsida > Poales > Poaceae > Elymus > Elymus sibiricus. The sequence goes on from CM077668.1 coordinate 347,836,995, forward strand.
TAATTTTCTTGAAACTTAGGCAGATTTTAGCACAAGTTAAGATACAACCAATACTTCCTACACATGCATATCTAGAGTTTGGGCAGTGGATAAAGAACAACATGCAAGTGCAAGAAAGTAGAGGGAGGTAGAGATAGGAAGATCAAACACAATGAAGACATGAAGATTTTTTTTTCGTGGTTCCGATAGGTGGTGCTATCGTACATCTATGTTGATGGAGACTTCAAGCCACGGAGGGTAACGGCTACGCGAGGCCACGGAGGGCTCCACCCATGAAGGTCCACGAAGAAGCAACACCAAAAGAGTGTGCATGTGTGCACGATACCAAGCGGCACCAAAAGAGTGTCATCTAAAGGCCGTGAAAAGAATTGTGAGATACTTGTTACATACACCAAACTTTGGCATAAGGTATCCCAAAGGGTCTTCTTTTAATCTTGTTGTCTACTCCGATTTGGACTATGCGGGAGACAAGGTTGATAGAAAGTCCACTTCGGGTACTTGTCAATTTATTGGGAGATCTCTTGTGTCTTGGTCCTTCAAGAAACAAAACTCTATATCTCTATCTACCGCCGAAGCGGAATACATTGCCGCTGGATCATGTTGTGCTCAATTACTATGGATGACACAAACTCTCAAAGATTATGGGATACATGTGAAACATGTTCCATTGCTTTGTGACAATGAGAGTGCTATCAAGATTGCACACAATCTCGTGTAACATTCTCGAACTAGGCATATTGAAGTTTGTCATCATTTCATTCAAGATCATGTTGCTAAAGGTGACATTAACCTTAAGCATGTTTGTACCGACAAGCAATTGGTGGATATCTTAACTAAACCTCTTGATGAGAAGATATTTTGTTGATTGAGGAGTGAGTTGAATGGCATTGATGCTTCCAATGTGAACTAGAAACTCACTTGGATGCATGCAAGGGCATGAGCTTTCATGACTAATCCTTGATATATCTTTTATGATGACTGATGTCTACTACACAACTTATTCTTGTAGACTCGTGTTGGGCCTCCAACCGTAGAGTTTTGTAGGACAGTAGCAATTTTCCCTCAAGTGGATGACCTAAGGTTTATCAATTTGTGGGAGGCATAGGTTGAAGATGGTATCTCTCAAACAACCCTGCAACCAAATACAAGAAATCGCTTGTGTCCCCAACACACCCAATACAATGGTAAATTGTATAGGTGGACTAGTTCGGCGAAGAGATTGTGATAAAAGTGTAGTATGGATAGTAGATACAGGTTTTTGTAATCTGAAAATATAAAAACAGCAAGGTAGCAAGTAACAAAAGTGAGCACAAACGGTATTGCAATGCTTAAAAATAAGGCCTAGGGTTCATACTTTCACTAGTGCAATCTCTCAACAATGCTAACATAATTGGATCATATAACCATCCCTCAACATGCGATAAAGAATCACTCCCAAGTTCCTATTAGCGGAGAACATAAGATAGAAATTGTTTGTAGGGTACGAAACCACCTCAAAGTGATCCTTTTCGATCGATCTATTGAGCCATTCCTATAAGTGTCACAAACACCCCTAGAGTTCGTACTAAAATAACACCATATGATACACATCAACCAACTCTAATGTCACCTAGATACTCCAATGTCACCACAAGTATCTGTGAGTTGATTATACGATATGCATCAAACAACTTCATAATCATAATATTCAATCCACACAAAGAACTCCAAGGAACACCCCAAAGTTTCTATCGAAGAAAAGATAATGAAAACGTGCATCAACCACTTTGCATAGATTACCCCAATGTCACCTCGGGAATCCGCGAGTTGAGTGCCAAAACATATATCAAGTGAATCAATATAATACCCCATTGTCACCACGGGTATTCATATGCAAGACATACATCAAGTGTTCTCAAATCTCAAATATTCAATCCGACAATAACGAAACCTCAAAGGGAAAAGATTCGATTCATCACGACAAGGATAGAGAGGGAAGAAACACCATATGATCCAATTATATTAACAAAGCTCGCGATACATCAAGATTGTGCCAAATCAAGAACACGAGAGAGAGAGAGAGAGAGAGAGAGAGAGAGAGAGATAAAACACATAGCTACTGGTACAAACCCTCAGCCCCGAGGGTGAACTACTCCCTCCTCATCATGGAGACCGCCGGGATGATGAAGATGGCCTCCGGTGATGATTTTCCACCTCCGGCAGGGTGCCGGAAAAGGGCTGTAGATGATATCGTGGAGGTATAGAGGCTTGCGGCGGCGGAGTCGAAGTTCTAGGGTTATTTCTGGGGGTTTCTCTATTTATAGGATTTTTTAGCGTTGGAATCAGGTCAGACAGAGCCACGTGGGCCCCCTGAGGTACCAGGGCTCGCCTGAGGGGGGGTGGCGCGCCCTGGTGCCTCTTGGGCACTGGGTGGCCCCCCTCTAGAGGGTCTTGGTTCCAGTATTTTTTATTTATTCCACAAAAAATCTGCAAAAAGTTTCATCCAATTCCAAGAACTTTTATTTCTGCACAAAAAACAACACCATGGCAATTCTGTTGAAAACAACGTCAGTCCGGGTTAGTTCTAATCAAATCATACCAAAACCATATAGAATTGTTATAAACATGGCATGAATACTTCATAAATTATAGATACGTTGGAGACGTATCAGCATCCCCAAGCTTAATTCCTGCTCGTCCCCGAGTAGGTAAATGATAAAAGAAATAATTTATGAAGTGTGAATGCTAGCATAATGCATAAGTTTGATCAATAATTATTTCAATCACTTTTTCTAGCATCAATATATATCATAATCAGTAGCTCATCTCATAAAACTTCTCATGATCAAGTAGCAAGCTATTCACATGTTTAAAGTATAGGCCATAAACTTTCTTGAAAACTAACAAACTATGTTCTCAGTCATCAAACAATTGCAATTCATCTTATTTTCAGGAAGGGTCTAAGTAAGAGCTTTGATCTAGCAAATTCCACATACTCAACCATCTTTTAGTCTTCCATGATTGCTGACACTCAAAGCATATTTTTAGAACAAACCGTTTCAGTCAAACACATAGGAAGATAGGGGCTTAATGTTTCGCCTCCCAACTTATTTATCTCAGGGATAATGTCAACAATAATAACTCATGATCACCTATATTCAACAGGATATATGTGCCTGGATCTTTCCCTACCACATAATGCTTCCCAACTAAATAATAAATAGAGCAGAATAGGGATGAACATTAATGACTCTTGCATAAAAGTAAATACAGAAAAGTAAATGCATACAAGTAAAAGATAGGCCCTTCGCAGAGGGAAGCAGAGGTTGTCATGCGCTTTTTGTTGTTGGATGCACAAGCCCTTAATGCAAAGGAACGTCACGTTATATTGCCCCTTGTGATAGCAACCTTTATTATGTAGTCCATCGCTTTTATTTCTTTACCATCACAAGTTCGTACAATGCTTATTTTCCCTTGCAATAAAAGATCATACATATTTTAGGAGCAATTTGTATTGCTTTTTGCACCGATGACAACTTACTTGAAGGATCTTATTCAATCCATAGGTAGATATGGTGGACACTCATGGCAAGAAACTGGGTTTAATGGTTTTTGGATGCACAAGTAGTATCTCTACTTAGTGCAAATTTTTGGCTAGCAAAAGATCCTAAGCAAGCACCACATGTTAGAGGATCCATGACAATATAACTTCTATGTGAATATAAACAAACATAACTCATTACGTTGTCTTCCTTGTCCAACGTCAACTACTTTATCAAGCTTGAAAATAATTAATGGGGGCTCACAATCATAGAAGATGTCCAAGATAGTATATTTATATGTGAAATTTCTCTTCCTTCAAAATTCTTTCATGAATTGTTCAAGTGACCAATGCTATGTTTGTTAACTTTCAATAAATTTTACCACTTATACTTCTTGTATGTGAAGTCACTACTCCCCATGGGACAAGCATATGAAGCATATAAATTTCAACTTTATGATATTCAATTCATTTCAACAATTTACTCACAGGATATAAGTGAAGCACAAGAGTAAATGACAAACTACTCCAAAAAGATATAAGTGAAGATCAATGAGTAGTTAAACAATTAAGTAGCTATGTGAAGACTCTCTCCAAATAAAGATTTCAGATCTTGATAATTTTATTAAAACAGAAAACAAAATGAAAATAAAAGGACACTCCAAGAATATCACATATCATGTGAAGAAGTAAAAACTTAGGCTAACCGATACTAACCGATAATTGTTGATGAAGAAAGGTGGGATGCCTACCGGGGCATCCCCAAGCTTAGATGCTTGGGACTTCTTGAAATATTAATTTGGGATGCCTTGGGCATCCCCAATATTGAGCTCTTGTGTCTCCTTAATTCCTCTCATATCACGGTTTCTCTAAATCTTAAAAACTTCATCCACACAAAACTCAACAAGAACTCGTGAGATAAGTTAGTATAAATCAACTCAAAACCTTAACATTCACTACTGTAGCAAATCACTAAAATTATAATTAAACATTGCATACTAAATGCCTCTGCATATTTAATACTCCTATCCTCAAATAGAAATATTAAACAAGCAACATATGCAAACAATGCAACTATAACCGAAATCTGCCAAAACAGAACAGTCTATAAAGGCTGAATAAGAATCCATACTTCCCTCACTCCAAAAATTATGAAAACTTACCACGTGACAGAGAACTCATGCCTGCTTATTGTGTAAAAATTTCAGATTTTTATCATTTTCTGACTATTCAGGGATATTCTGGACATAACAGAAAACTTTCTGTTTTCAAACAGCAACACATGAACTTGCAAACTGGGCATGGTAAAGGCTATAATTGGTATTTTATTGAACTAAAAGATAAAAAAAACATGATTATTGATAACACCAAGCAAATATAAACAGAAGAAAATAACTCTCCAAGCAAAACTCATATTACATGACGAATAAAAACATAGCTCCGAGTGAGGTTACCGATAGTTTTGAAGACGAAAGAGGGGATGCCTTCCGGGGCATCCCCAAGCTTAGAAGCTTGAGTATTACTTGAATATTACCTTGGGGTGCCTTGGGCATCCCCAACCTTAGAGTCTTTCCGCTCCTTATTCTCCTCATATCGATATCTCACCCAAAACTTGAAAACTTCAATCACACAAAACTTAATGGAACTTCGTGAGATAGGTTAGTATGATAAAAATAAATCATCCACTTAGGTACTGTCAAGACAAGATTCATAATTGTTCTCACATAATTCCTACTGTATTATATCATTTCCACAATTTATACTACTCAATACAAGCTATGGAAACACTAAAACAAGCAAACTATGCATCGAAAATAGAATCTGTCAAAAACAGAACAGCATGTAGTGGGCGATTTAAAAACCATACTTCTGTACCTCCAAAAATTCTGAAAATTTAGTAAAACGTAAAAAATTTGTAAACCAATACTGTGTAAAAATTTCAGAATTTTTGCATGCTCCAGTACAGAATAGAAATTCCAGCACTGGACGCAAAAGTTTCTGTTTTTGCACAAAATCAAATCAACAAGCATCCACACTATCCCAAAGGCTTTACTTGGCACATTATTGAAACAAAACATATAAAACATGATTACTACGGTAGCTTAATCATGTGGACACACAAAAATAGTAGGTATAAGTATTGGTTTGTCTCCCAACAAGCGCTTTTCTTTAATGGCTTTTAGCTAGGCATGATGATTTCAATGATGCTCACGTAAAAGTAAAGAATTGAAACACAAGGAGAGCATCATGAAGCATATGACTAGCACATTTAAGCCTAACCCACTTAATATGCATAGGGATTTTGTGAGCAAATAGTTTATGGGAGCAAGAATCAACTAGCATAGGAAGGCAAAACAAGCATGACTTCAAAACTTTCAACACATAGAGAGGAAACTTGATATTATTGCAACACCTACAAGCATATGATCCTCTCTAATAATAATTTTCAGTAGAATCATGAATGAATTCAACAAGATAGCTATCACATAAAGCATTCTTTTCATGATCCACAAGCATAGAAATTTTACTACTCTCCGCATAAGCAATTTTCTTATGATTCATAATAGTGGGAGCAAACTCAACAAAATAACTATCATGAGATACTTGATTGGCATAATCCAATTGAAAATTCAAATCATGATAACAAGTTTTATAGTTATCATTATTCTTTATAGCATACATGTCATCACAATAATCATCATAGATAGCAACTTTGTTGTCATAATCAATTGAAACCTCTTCCAAAATAGTGGATTCATCATTAAATAAAGTCAAGACCTCTCCAAATCCCTTTTCATCAATATAATCATCATAAATAGGAGGCATGCAATCATCATAATAAATTTTCTCATCAAAACTTGGGGGACTAAAAATATCATCTTCATCAAACATAGCATCCCCAAGCTTGTAGTTTTGCATATCATTAGCATCATGGATATTCAAAGAATTCATACTAGCAACATTGCAATCATGCTCATCATTCAAAGATTTTATGCCAAATATTTTATTGAATTCTTCTTCTATCAATTGAGCACAACTTTCCTTTCCGTCATTTTCAAGAAAGACATGATAAAGACGAATAATATGAGGCAACCTCAATTCCATTTTTTTTGTAGTTTTCTTTTATAAACCAAACTAGTGATAAAACAAGAAACTAAAAGATTCGATTGCAAGATCTAAAGATATACCTTCAAGCACTCACCTCCCCGGCAATGGCGCCAGAAAAGAGCTTGATGTCTACTACACAACTTATTCTTATACACTCGTGTTGGGCCTCCAAGCGCAGAGTTTTGTAGGACAGTAGCAATTTTCCCTCAAGTAGATGACCTAAGGTTTATCAATCCGTGGGAGGCATAGGTTGAAGATGGTATCTCTCAAACAACCCTGCAACCAAATACAAGAAATCTCTTGTGTCTCCAACACACCCAATACAATGGTAAATTGTATAGGTGCACTAGTTCGGCGAAGAGATGGTGATGAAAGTGTAGTATGGATAGTAGATATAGGTTTTTGTAATCTAAAAATATAAAAATAGCAAGGTAGCAAGTAACAAAAGTGAGCACAAACGATATTGCAATGCTTAAAAACAAGGCCTAGGGTTCATACTTTCACTAGTGCAATCTCTCAACAATGCTAACATAATTGGATCATATAACCATCCCTCAACATGCGATAAAGAATCACTCCCAAGTTCCTATTAGCGGAGAACATAAGATAGAAATTGTTTGTAGGTACGAAACCACCTCAAAGTTATCCTTTCCGATCGATCTATTGAGCCATTCCTATAAGTGTCACAAACAGCCCTAGAGTTCGTACTAAAATAACACCATATGATACACATCAACCAACTCTAATGTCACCTAGATACTCCAATGTCACCACAAGTATCCGTGAGTTGATTATACGATATGCATCAAACAACTTCATAATCATAATATTTAATCCACACAAAGAACTCCAAGGAACACCCCAAAGTTTCTATCGGAGAAAAGATAATGAAAACGTGCATCAACCCCTATGCATAGATTACCCCAATGTCACCTCGGGAATCCGCGAGTTGAGTGCCAAAACATATATTAAGTGAATCAATATAATACCCCATTTTCACCAAAGGTATTCATATGCAAGACATACATCAAGTGTTCTCAAATCTGAAATATTCAATCCGACAATAACGAAACCTCAAAGGGAAAAGATTCGATTCATCACAACAAGGATAGAGAGGGAAGAAACACCATATGATCCAACTATATTAACAAAGCTCCTGATACATCAAGATCGTGCCAAATCAAGAACACGAGAGAGAGAGAGAGAGAGAGATAAAACACATACCTACTGGTGCAAACCCTCAGCCCCGAGGGTGAACTACTCCCTCCTCGTCATGGAGACCGCCGGGATGATGAAGATGGCCTCCGGTGATGATTTCCCCCCTCCGGCAGGGTGCCGGAAAAGGGTTGTAGATGAGATCGTGGAGGTACAGAGGATTGCGGCGGCGGAGTCAAAGTTCTAGGGTTCTTTCTGGGGGTTTCTCTATTTATAGGATTTTTCAGCGTTGGAATCAGGTCAGACGGAGCCACGTGGGCCCCACGAGGTACCATTTCGCACCTGGGGGGGTGGCGCGCCCTGTTGCCTCGTGGGCACTGGGTGGCCCCCCTCCAGTGGGTCTTGGTTCCAGTATTTTTTATTTATTCCATAAAAAATCTCCAAAAAGTTTCATCCAATTCCAAGAACTTTTATTTCTGCACAAAAAACAACACCATGGCAATTCTGCTGAAAATAGCATCAGTCCGGGTTAGTTCTAATCAAATCATACCAAAATCATATAGAATTGTTATAAACATGGCATGAATACTTCATAAATTATAGATACGTTGGAGACGTATCAATGACTACCATACATCTTGGATACATTGCTCCCTTGTATTGCATCTAACCCTTTCTAGGTACTTGGATAAGCAACATTCCACAAGATTGCTACCAACTCTTATCTTGAGCAATCATGTTTGAACCAAGTATCGAGATCATGTTTGTTGTGATCAAGGAACAAGACAACGCCAAAATATCCTTTGATAATATATGTTAAACTTTCTCATTCCGGTCTATTCTGCCAATATTGGCAGAATAGTTATTCTGCCCACACTTTCGAATTGCACACTCAACGCGAGGGCACTGCACTTTCTGAAGCAAAGGTATTGCAATACAGAGACTAGTGAACTTCACGTCGCAAAAAACTGCACGCGGTGTTTTTCGGTACTGTTTTTGATCCAGTTTTTAAACCATTTGTCGGAATGAGGCGTGTAATATACCGTTGGAAAGCTATGGATTAGGCGCAACTTCACCATGTTGAACACTTTTCGAGATTCCTTGCAGTTTAAGAGCAGTTTCGAAAACGATGGGCGCCCGACGAGTGGCAGCGAGCGTATTTTTGCGTTTTTTCGCAAACCGCTTGTCGGAATAAAGCAAATGATACGCCGTTGGAAAGATATCGTCGAGTCGCAACTTTTTCTTATATATTACTTTCTCTAATTCCATGCGGTTTAAGAGCAGATTCAAATTTACTAAATCACGGAATTCTGTTTTTCAAATTTTTTGTAATTTTTCGGTATTGTTTTCACTCTAGTTTTTTAACCGTTTGTCAAAACGAGGCGTGTGATATGCCTTTGGAAAGCTACGGATGAGGCGCAACTTTCATCTGTAGAAATTATTTTGAGATTCCTTATGGTTTTAAACTAATTTTGAAAATGGTGCGGCGGACGACGGGTGGCAGCGGCCGTTTTTTCGCGAATTTTTACAAACCGCTGGTCGGGATGATTCAAATGATACGCCGTTGGATAGATATCGACGAGGCGCAAGTTTTTCAAGTAGAACACTCCCTATAATTCTTTATGGTTTAAGAGCCGTTTTGAAATTACCGAAATGCGGAGACTGTTTTTCACGACACCAAAATCGATGAGTAAACTTCATCGGACAGAAAACCGCACTACTTGAGACTGAAAACCGCACTGCATTAGATGGACAAATGAACTGCATGATTTCTTTTATTCAAACGTTAATTTTCTCAGGCGAGGAAGTGAATCGCACTTCACAACGGGCGTAAGTGAACCGCAACACTATCGAGAAGTGAACCACGTTACTTTTTATTGTCGTTTTTGTAATAATTTTTTTGTACTTCACGTTTTGAGAGTAAGTAAACCGCAAACATTACTGAAAGTGAACCGCATGAGTTTTTGTTGTCCTTTTTCTAATATTTTTATGAACGAGTGAACCGCAGCGACGAGGGCAAGTGAACTACGGTTCACTTTGGGAGTAAGTGAACCAGAACATTATCGGAATTTTTTGTTGTTTTCCAACATTATGCACATCACATTGGTCGGAAGTGAACCGTGAGACCATTACTTTCTAAACTACAGTACGGGACGAGCGGACTGCATGTTTTTTTTTCAAATTTCATGGTTTTAGTTTTTTAAATTGTTTTATTATGTTTACCCAAAAATGAACTACAAAGACGAGATGAGTGGACTGCATTTTTTTTGTATTTTTCTGTTTTTAGTTGTTTATTGTGCACAGAAACAATTAACTGCACTGCACAACGCATATAAAAATTTGGCTACAAAAAAAAGCACCAGGGCATACACGCATTTTTTGCACTGCACCGCAATCTGAGAACTCAGGGGAACATATGAACACATATCTTTTCCTCGAAAAAAACACAAGAAATGAACTGCAAGGTTTTATTTTTCTTTTTTCATCGGAAGTGAATTGAGACCCCAAGGAACTTCTACCACCACCGAACTGCAGCTGCACGCGCGCGATGAACGAACTACAAATGCAAGCAAAAACAACCAATACTGCAAGTGCACCAGCACTGAACCGCATCATGCATGCCGCCGAGCTGCACATCGGCGGTCACCGGACTGCAGAGGGGAGAGGCGGTCTTGTTGAAAGGCATCAGTCCAAAAGAGGAGGTCACGGGGAGGAGTTGGATCCGGTGCAGAGTTGCTCGTCGGTGGCCTCGCTGGAGAGGAGTGAGTGAAGGCTGCGTGCTCTTCTCATCGGGGATGTGATCCTGTCGGATCCGTGGCAGAGAGGAGTGGCTAGGGTCGTGCCCCCGTCGTCGATGAACAGACAAAGGCCGTGAGGGCTCCCTGTGTGCCCCTCGCATTGCAATCCGCGAGAAGACTTCGGCGAAGGTGGTGGACGGCGGTGCCATGGCAGATGCGAGACTGTAGTCGGGGGGGTTGATGCAGACTACAGTCAGGCGTGATGCGGACTGCCACGTCTCCACCTCGCTGGACGGTGGGTGCATGACGAGGTTGCATCGGAGGTACCAGGAGTGGCGGCGACTTGCACTCGAGCGCCCCCCGAACTGCTCGTGCGAGCTGGATCGGGTGCAGTCCACTCACCCCCGCCGCCGATGAACTGCGTGGAGTGTCCCCGAACTACACGCCGTCATTGGCCGTACTGCAAGCCATCGTTGGCTGCCCTGCATGCCATCATCGGTCGTACTGCAGGTGCAGGCAGCGAGTGCTCTAGGCCACTACGGCTCTGGTTGCACACTGGAGGTTCAGCACCGGATCCTGGCGATGCAGCGATGCCAGAAGTCGCTGGCCGGGGGCAGGGTTGGCGGGGGAGCTCAGCCGGGGGCAGCACTCGGTGGTGGCCACGACGGCTCGCACGGTGAGCGGCCCAGCTTGATCCGGATGGGGCATTGCGGGATCCGGCCATGGGGGGCGCTGCGTTGGACCCGGATCGGCGAGAATGGAAGTAGTCAAGGCGGGATGCGGTGAGGGGAAGGAGGCGGTTGGCTGCGGCGCACGGATCCAGGATGGAGGCAGCGGGAGGGCGGGACAGCGCGGGATCCGGCCACTGGGGGCGCTGCGGCGGGAGTGGGGCACCACGGGGCGGGAGGAAGGTGGCTAGGGGCTGCGGGGCTAGATCCAGCCGGATCTATCGCAGGGGAGGCGCCGGAGGCATTGCGACGACCTGTGACGGCCTCGATCCGGCGGTAGGGTCAGTGCGGTGGCACCGGTGGCAGGTTGGTGGAGGCGTAGGGCCCTGGCGGCGGTGGGAACAACAAAGGTTTGGGGGTGAAGCGGGGAAGGAAGAAGGTGGGTTGGGAGTAGGTGGGTGGGTGCACCGGGGGGTGTGGTATGTTTGCGGGCAGCTCGCTGGTGTTGGCAGAATAAGAGTTTTGGATGGTAGAATAAGGTCTTAAGGGTGTTGTTAGAATAGACCAACCCCCTTAAGACCTTATTCTACCCACAAAAACACTTATTCTGCCAACGCTAGCGTCCGCCACCTCCTCCCACCTCCTTCCACCGCCGGCCAGCGGGCCTGCTAGACCCACACGCCGCCCACCTCCCTCCCAGCCCTCGCCAACTCGCCCCCACCGCCCCCACCTCCCTCGCAGCCCCGGTCAAACTCCTCCCTCCGCCGCACCCACCTCCCTCGTTGGCCCGCCCCCACCTCCCTCCAACCCCGGCCACCCTGGATCCCGCCACCCCGGCCGCCCCACAACCTTCCCACGTCGACGACAGTAGGATGTGGTGCCTCTCTCCCGTGCATCTGAACGGCAGAGGCCTCCCCGAACATCTCCTCTGTGGATCCCCCACCCCCACGACCACCCAAGCACCCACCTTCTTCCCCTGGGTCAAATCCCCACCCCGACCCATTTCTCCTCTTCCTTCCTTCCAGCCGCCACCGCTCCCTTTCGCCCCCGCCGCCCCACGCGGCTGCTGGCCTACCTCGCCGAGCCGTCGGATCCAGGCCGTTGCGGGGCCGCGCGATGCCCCGTCTCCGCCTACCTACGCTGAGAGCGGCCGCTGTCTCCGTAGCTACGATGGCTACCACTCAAGGGCTGGCCGCTCTGGTGGATGCGCGCTGCCACGACGATGGATCGGAGCAGCCCTGCCTCCCGGCGTCAAGATCCGAGAGGCCCCGGCCACTCCGCGCCACCCCTGCCACGGATCCGGTGAGATCCACTATCACCTGTCCTCCAGCGCACGTGCTCAAGCCCATCCCTGCACGTGACGACGCCATGTGGCCCTTGGCTCCGCGGCAACGACGTCGGTGGCCCTCGCCCGCGGGTCGCCGGTCGGCGGCACCGCCCCAAGTACCTCCTCCGCCATGGCTTGCAGCTGCTGCTTGTCGTCTCCTCCTGACGGCTCGAAGCTTTTTCCGGCGACCTGCTGCTGCAGCTTGCTCCGCGTGTCATGGCTGCCGCTCGAGCTCCCCCTTCCTCTGCTTGGTTCTCGACGGCCATAGAACATGTTTTGCTGGCCATCGAGTGCATCGCGTCTCAGTCTGTCGCTCGCGTGCGCAGTTCGTTTGGTGCGGTTGTGCGGTGGCGTCGGCAAGGCACACAAAACATGTTCTATGGTGGGATGCAGTTCGCTAGTATCGACGCGCGTGGTGCAGAAGCGCGACCATGGCATGCTCGCGTGCACAGCATAGTAGCACCCCGGGATGAAATTTTTAGTTTTTGACTAGAGGTTGGTTTTGCTAATTTTTACGGATTCATGTCTAGGGATTCAGGTTTTCCTTGCGCGGTTCACTTAGCCACGCGGTGTAGTTCGCTTGGGTGTCATTACCCCACCGTCCACTTCGTTGGTGGTGTGCAGTTCTGCAGACACTGGCGTGCAGCTCATCTGAAAAAATAGTGTAGTTCATTGGTACAAAAGTTTGTGATTCATTCCAATGGAGATAATGTAAAAAAACTATGCAGTTCATTGTGTGAATTGGATGTTAGAAAGCTTGGTGGTTCACTGTGTAGTTGTAGTTCGTTGACGTTCATTCTGATAGTGTGTGGTGGTTCATTTTATTCACTAGTGCAGTTCATTTTTTAGATGGTTTGTCATACCGTACAAGGCTATATGTATGTATGTGTTGATGAGATGTCAGCCCCGTGACACATAGATGTAGTTCGTTTGTACCAAAACACTATGGTGCTCTCCATAAAGAAAAAAGAAAAAGAGAAAACCCCGAGCAGTTCACTACTTGCCCCATGCAAATCCTAACTCATGTTGCCCAGACGCCATGAATAAAGAAAAAAAATGCAGTACACTACATTGGACCAAACAGTCCTGACGCGTTTATAAGATGCTAAAAAGACAAAACATAAATTAATGGAGTTCAGTAAACTCACCATGCAGTTTGATGCACTTATAAAAAAGTTTAAAAAAGACAAAAAAAATGATGTTCAAATTAATGGAGACCAAATTGATGTGGTTCACTTGTACTGCGTGGCCTTTGTTTTGTTATAAACGATACACGATGTTGTTCAGTGTAAAAAGCTATGTGGCTCACTTGGTAAAAATGAGGAAAAAAAACATCTCAAAAATAAGTTCACTCCTTTGTAGATGTAGGTCACTAGCTTCTGCTCTGCGGTTCACTTGCCCTCATCTCTGCGGTCCACTCTCGTTCATAAAAAGGTTAGAAAAAAGGACAACAAAAACTCATGCGGTTCACTTTCGGTAGTGCCGTGGTTCATCTTCAATAGTGTCGCGGTTCACTTGCTCCCAAAATGTGAAATGCAGAATTTTTTTACGGAAACCACAAAAAAAAGTTATGCGGTTCACTTCTCGATAGTGTTGTGGTTCACTTACGCCCGATGTGAAGTGTGGTCCACTTTCTCGTCTGAGAAAATTTAAGTCCGACAAAAGAAATTATGCAGCTCACTTGCCTGTCGGATGTAGTACGGTTTGTAGTCTAGAGCAGTGCGGTTTTTTGTCTGATGCAGTACAGGCATCGATTTTGGTGTCGCGAAAAACAGAGTGTCCGCATTTCGGTAAAATCAAAACTGCTCTTAAACCGTAAGGAATTAGAGAGAGTGTTCTACATGAAAAAGTTGCGCCTCGTCGATATCTTTCCAATGGCGTATCATTTGAATCATTCCGACCAGCGGTTTCTAAAAATTCGCGAAAAAACGGCCGCTGCCACTCGTCGTCCGCCGCACCATTTTCAAAATTAAATTAAAACCGTAAGGAATCTCAAAATAATTTCTACATATGAAAGTTGTGCCTCGTCTGTAGCTTTCCAACGGCATATCACACGCCTCGTTTCGACAAACGGTTAAAAAACTGAAGCGAAAACAGTACCGAAAAATTGAAAAAATTCGAAAAACAGAATTCCGCGATTTAGTAAATTTGAAACTGCTCTTAAACCGTAAGGAATTAGAGAAAGTAATATATATGAAAAAGTTGCACCTCGACGATATCTTTCCAACGGCGTATCATTTGCTTCATTCCGATGAGCGGTTCGCGAAAAAACATGAAAATACGCTCGCTGCCACTCGTCGGGCGCCCACCGTTTTCGAAACTGCTCTTAAACCGTTAGGAATCTCAAAAAAAATTCAACATGGCGAAGTTGCGCCTAATCCATAGCTTTCCAACGACGTATCATACGCATCGTTCCGACAAACGGTTAAAAAACTGGATCAAAAACAGTATCAAAAAACACCGTGTGCGTTTTTTTACAATGCGAAGTTCACTCGTCTCAGTACTGCAGTACTCTTGCTTCAAAAAGTGCAGTGCCCTCGCATTGAGCGTGCAGTTCGGAAGTGTGGGCAGAATAACTATTCTGCCAATATTGGCAGAATAGACCGGCTATTCATCACCCAAGGTGGCTAAGTGTGGGCAGAATAACTATATATAGAAAGTCTATTCATCACCCAAGGTGCAGAATAATTTATTCTTCACCCGAGGTAATCTTATGATTATTTCATAAATAAATTACATTTGAAATACAAATAATTACATTCATATTGATTCACTGCGTAAAATTTGGCGTAAGGAAAAAAATATAGGTCATTAGACCAAAAAAATTAAATTTTATGTACATTTTACACTATGTTTTTACATTTGTAATTTTACGAAACATAAAATATTTTTTACGGCGATTATATATTTTCTTACGTTCTCTTTTTACGTCTGAAATAAGATAAAATTTACGAAACGTAAAATTACGGTGCATTGACGTTAAAATAGAAGGGAGTGAAGAATAACTATTCCTCACCCAGGGAGACTTTTGTCCTACATATATGTATATATATGTAGGACAAATGTTTCCTACCACCTGGTGGTAGTTACCACCATTTGCGTTTTGTATGTTGTATGTAGTATCTATCAAATCGAAGAGTATGTACGCGTATATGTAGTATATAATAATGTTTAGGTAGTATATATACTACTTTTTTGGTAGTATGTATCGTATTTTGAGTATGCTCATTTTTACGTACAAATATGTACGTATTTTATAAATATAATAAAAACCATGGGCCAACTTACAATTTTTTCATATAACTCACTTTGAAGTATCTTATATATAGTATATGAACATACTTAAAATGATAAAGTAGTATATATACTATCACATGGTAGTATATGGGACATGCAACGTAGTATATATATATCTCTGTGTGTGTGTGTGTGTGTGTGTGTGTGTGTGTGTGTGTGTGTGTGTGTGTGTGTGTGTTGTTCCTTGCATGACTAACCCATATAGGAAGATGAACTACAAAAGAAGAAGGATAGCTCCCAACTTCATCACATGTGCATCCACAACTAGTTCAACTACATGATGGAGTCAACATCAAAACCCAATGTAAGTGATCACATCTTAGAGAAGTTTTACTCAAAGACATGAGCTAAAGCAACTCCACAAGATGTAGATACATTGAAATGCTTAAATGAAAAATGGTAACCCCATTTTGAGCTTAACGATGTGTATGACCTATGATCAAGTGTTCTCACTTGACTCCTAAGTCAATATACTCTAACATAGGTGACCTAGTCACTGACCCTTTCCTAGATGAAGTTCTCTAGTGTTTCCTTGTCTTGCAATTTCTCTTTGTGCTTTAGTTGCTTTGCACCTTCATCTAGATGTTCTTTCCTTGTATTTCTTTTCCTGTCTTAGCTAGTTTCTTTCTTCTAGTTAATTCCTTGCAAATCTTATCTGAATTCATTGAGAATTCTTGTGAGGTCCTATCTCAAAGTGAGCTGAGTTTGACAAACCCTTATTTCTGTCTTGAACTCGATCCCTCCGATCCCAAACACACCGGTGCCACTGAGCTGCAATTAACATTGCTTACATGTTCATCGGAACAACCGGCGTGAACTGTCTCGGACACACTGATGTGATCAACCCGTGACACTCCATTTCTCGGACTCACCGATTGATCCTACTCGGAGACACCGATTTCACTACACAAAGAACCTTTTGTCAAATTCCTTCAGATTCTTTCCAGCTCCACTCAATGCATGATTCTTTCCCCTCTAATGCATTCAACTCAAGGACCCTACCTACTTGACCAATGACCATAAGCTAAACCTATCTTGGAAATTGATTTCAAAGGGGAAGAGAGGTATCACATCAAAGCTCATCCTCTCCATGAGAAGGAAAATGCACAGTTAAAGAGGAGAGAGACCTGTATGTTGGTGTAAAAACCGGCTGACCTCGAGGTAGGGGTCCCGAGCTGTGGATCTCGGATCAATGGTAACAGGGACGAAGGAGACCGTGTTTACCCAGGTTCGGGCCCTCTCTATGGAGGTAAAACCCTACGTCCTGCTCTTGTTTATATTGATGATGAAGTATCGAGTAAACTCTTGATCTACCTCGAGATCGTCAGGAGAAGCCTAACCCTAGAGCTAGGTGGATGGTAATTGTGATTCCATGTCCTCTACAGGCTAAACCCTCCGGCTTATATATACGCCAGGTAGGGGCATCTAGGGTTACATAGGCGGTATCTAGGGATGCGTATGGAGGCGGCAGGAGATGTCTTGGGGTACACTCCAAGTCTTCGGCAGATACAATCTTGATCACGTCATAGCTTTCGGAGTCCATTTGGATGAGAACAGGGCCTTCGGGCCCATCCCGAGGACTATGGGCCGTCTAGGTTGGTACCCCCTAGTCTAGGACACCATCAGTAGCCCCCGAACTAGTCTTCTATACCGAGGACATCACCTTCGCCTTTTAGCAACTTCGGATCCGGAGTCCTTGGCTCGACAGACAAGTTCCTTCCTCCTATTGACACCTGTCTTCTTATTCAAGGCCGCCGCAGACCACTCCTCGAAGGGGTGGCATCCCTTGTTCGGAACCCAATCAGAAACACGATCCATATCCGAGGTCGCGAGGTTATTTAGCCTCAAAGGCCTGCCGCGTAGGTGTGAACAGTGCTTTTTAGCCTGACAACTTTATCGAAGCGGCACCACCCACGGCCCGGCGAGCAGTTACTGCTCACTCGAATCGCGGCCCGAGGCAATCTTTTTGCTGGCATGTCTTATCGAAATGGAGATTGTGCCCACTTTTTAAGGGATATCATTAAGATTTTGTTTCTCCCTATACGCATAACGGCATATTTTGCGGGTTAATGTCAATTTCAACGACGCGGCTAGAGGGACTCTTGGCCTTTTCACCAGCCTATATAAGAGCGAGGGGGTAACAACAGAGAGTACACACTCCCTTGCTTCCCTGCCTATCGCCTCCCAAGCTCCATTGCTCAGATCCAATCCGAACTCTTCCTACTCCCTCAGCGCCCTTCACCTCAACAATGGTGGAGCCCAACCTCAAGGGGCACTGGGGCAGCTCCTCCATGATGGAGCGCACCATTTTGGAGCTGCGCAGCGCAGGGTACATCCCTGCTGAGATCCACACTCGCGCGCCGACTCTGAAGCAGCGCGTACCCACTCCCGAAGCTGGGGAGAGGGTCGTCTTTGTCCCCCATCTCATCAGAGGCCTGGGGTTCCCGCTACACCCCTTTGTGCGCGGGATCATGTTTTACTATGGGCTAGATTTCCACCATCTAGCCCCGAATTCCATCCTCCACCTCGCCTCCTTCATCACCATCTGCGAGGCCTTCCTCCGCATGATCCACTGGATTCATTGCAACATCATGAACAATGGGGCATCTGCCTAAGCACCGGCACCCCCACCACGCTTACGGCTCTATACCTACTAGACCTGTATTCGGTAAAGCTTTCTTTCTATATGCTAATTCTCATGCAGTTCATATTGTCGATATGAGTATAATTGCCTCGAGAAATAGATAAGAATTCCTTCCTTTACCGGTAAATGAATAGGAATCAGGTTAATAAAACCGGAACTGTTTCCGCCTTCCTCTCGAATACTTCGCTAAGGTTCAACCGTTTCGCTACGGTTTTCTTCCAATTTCTTCTAAGGAATTCTGATCAACGGAAAAAAATCTAAGCGAAGGCACCTTTCTCTGCATGGAAAAAGGAAGAAGATGCTGCTTCGGCTTCCGTTTCTAGCTCTGCTTGAGCTGCTTCGTCTGTTTCTCTTGATGTGGGTGTCGGTCTTTTGAGATCTCTTCTCTCACTTTCGGAGCACAGTTGGTCCTCAATTTGAAAACCGACAAAGGTGACTTCTTCCTTATTCACGCCTTGATGCACCTTTTTTCGTGTTCAATCTCGCCTGAGAGCAGTGCATCGATACAACAGAGTTCTTATTCTTACCCTTCAAAAGATCGGGAAAGGTCATTCTAGGCTCTTTATCAGATGTCTCATTCCATCCTTTACCTTGTGCCATGCATGATTCCTAGATCGATTGAATGATCAATTTGAACTTTAGGAACGTAGTCCCTTTGGCCACACAGGAAAAGGTTCATTGTTTTATTTGAAGTAGTGAAACTAATCAACCAAGCGAAGCAAAAGAGATACAAGTAGTGATTATTATTAACAGATTGGAATGCTATTAAGCATAACGAGACGCTAGCTCACGTTGGCATCTTTCAACCTTTCGGATAACTTCTCTCCATACTAACCAAGAAGAGCAGGGCGGTTTTACTACCATTAGTGAGTAGTTCCCTCTCCATTTTGCAATACAAATATAAGATCACTATTATTACGAGTGGTGAAAGCGAAAGCAATAGTCGCGTACTGGAATCCCAGTAAAGAAGAGTGATTTTTGTCAGAAAGAACAAAAGCTGGAGGAATGCGATCCAGAAAAAAACAGAAACATTGCACTTTTTTTCGTTTGCAAGTAGTTGAAGAGGGAATCCACTACCAAAAGAGAAAGAGTTCAGCTGCCCTGATTTCTCGAAGGGTAAGAAGAAAATAAGAAGTCTCTTGAGCAGTGAGGAGCACAACGATTTGTGCTCTGAGCGATAGAGGTAAAAGGTGCTGTGCTACTAAAGGAGAAATGAGAGAAAACAGAAGCACTGGAGAGGAGTGCAAGCTTCGTGCCAGGGCGAACTGAAACATCTTAGCCGTATGCCTTCCTTCCCTTTTCAAGTGCTTGCTATCCCTCTCGCTCTACCCATCCAGAGGGCAGACCTCGTTCACAAGGATAAAGAGGTGGGCATCAATAATAATATATAAACCGAAATCTCTTCACCCCTTTTCATAACGAGAGTGCATTTCATCTCTAGTTTTCAAGAATTCATCAATTTTGTGACCAGAAAATCCAATATCTTTCTCAAGTGATACAGGTCGGGATGGGAAGAAAGATCCGATTTCTTCGAATTTGCTTTCGAAAAGGTGTAGCTGCATGGAACAAAATCCACATTACCTGTTCTCAATTATGAGTAATTTGCTGGATGAAAGATTATTCTTATTGTTATCACCTCTGCTCTACCTTTCACGCTAGCTTCCCCTTCGCTCGAAGTACACTTCCGGTGCACTTCCCACTGCTCAACCACTATCGCTTGATTTCTCTCGTAGCTCTTCCACCTACTCCTTTGATGAAAGGAGAAGATTATTGGATTGATCCCTCGATTTGGACACCGTAGGGAGCTTCTTCAGTCAGTGGGCAAGGAATTCTAGAGGAGTAGATTCCGGATATCTAGTACGAACGGAGTTAAGGGTTATGAAATAAATAATCCATTGGAAAGCATGAGATCTCACTTATGATCAGCGCTCTTATAGGTGAATCTTATAGCGCAATTGAAGAATAATTGGCGACGCTTCGCGATAATACGTTTTAGGGATAGCGCAATGCTATTTAGGATTCGGATTCTCTAGTACTGGTATGATCGGAACTAGTATTTAGATATATGTGACCCTGTAGCGGTTTGACTTCGTTGATGGTATACGGAACTTCCTTCCAGCGAACTCGACCTTTCGCAGGAAGTTCTTGGTAAAATCCCTTTCGCAGATTCCTTTGGTTCCATGTTCAGATCCATCTATCTTCTCTCCCTTTCTCGGATTCAGATTCGGGCCAGACGGAGGAAGTCTTTATAAGAGCTTGCCGTGGAAGAACTACTACGCTGCTGCCTTGGCTAAGCTGCTTGCCCGAAGCTCTGACCAACTCTGCTCAATCAACTCGGAACAAAAGATAGAAAGAACTTGTTCCAATGGTGGAGTCAAAACTTGATTGACCCGGGTCAGAGCAATCCCTCGGCTAAAGGAAAGGAAGGACAGAGGTACTTTATAGGCTGCTTCAGTGTTTTGATAGAACTCAAGCGGTTGATATTGCTAAGGAAAACCATAAGAGTGAGGGATTGCATTTCCATGCAGGAGTATTGGCTTTGGCAAGCAAGTCAAGGAAAGAAGAGGAAATTCGAAGTTCCCTGAGTTTGATGGTACTAAGTTAGATGTCACAAATAGGAATTCATGGCCTACTGTATGCATGTATGTGCTAAAATAAGATCAAAATCCGGGGAATCACTTAATAATAAATTCTAACTATTGTTCAAAACTCAAAGTACCACAGATTCAATAGAATGAAATGGTTAACTAAGAATGAGAGAGTGAAAAAGCGGAGTAATAAACAAGGAGTGGCTTGCTATTTATGATGACGAAGAGCTGGTACAAGCCACCTTCAGGAATGACCCCGCGATGAAAGCAATCTACATCTACATGATTCCAAGATGGTAAAAGATATAAAGTCAAAGTGCTATGGAACGCATGGTGAACAACCTGCGGGAGCACGGTAATCCCGACGAGTAGGATCCAGAGGAACTCAGGCAGAAGTACTGCCTCCTTGATTGGATCGCACATGTCAACTGGCTTTTCAGAGACCTAAAAAGACAAAGCCCCTCTCCTCCCTCTATAACTAGAGAGGTAGGCAAACTTGAGTTTAGAGCCACCTCGATTCGGGATGTCGGAACACCAACCGGATCGGAAACCTCATCCTAAACTTACTTCGGAATAGGTTCGAGAGCTTCCATTTCAATGTGTCTTTCCAAAAATCTTTGGTATGCCTTTTCCTGGTCAAAAGGTTTGTTTGGGAAAGCTTCTAAATCTAGGGTTCAATGTCCCCGAAAAAACCCCTGGGGCAGGATAGTAAAGAGCTGATTCTAGGGAAAGCTAGGATTTCACTTTTCTCTTAGCCATCGAGTTGGAGTAGTTAACCTTCTATATGCCGTGGAAGAATACGCATAAGCATTAGTTCTTGCCCATCCAGTGTAAGTGGCAGATCAAACTTGATCTAGTTCCACACATTGCCTTTTCCCTTATATGTCGTGGCAGGCGAGCTCCCTTCTGGTAAAAAGGATTTGAGTGGAAGGTTGAGCGCCCCTTAACGTTTAGAAGTATCCTTTTCAACGGTTAGAAACCTTTCTATTCTATGACGGCTAAGTCGAGGGCAGACACAACAGGTCACAAAGAGCTAGAGGATATAGAATTCCTATTTACCGGGAACGGAAGGAAACATCGGCTCTTCCGAGATCTTATGTAAGGAATACTATAAAAAGTAGAGCAAAAAGATCTACAAAACTCTACAAGAAATGTCTTTCCCGCAGAAGACTCTAACTCCTCATAGCATTACGTCAATCTGCAAATATTGAATGATGCTTCGACAGATTCAGTCATCCATTCAGCTTTGAAATCGGAGACAAGGAAAACTTCATAGAAGCGCCGCGGATCAATATAGAGATGCGAACCAATACCCTTTTCCTGGTGGGCTCTGAAGTACTCGTCTTTTGCGCAAGGCCTCGTGTCAAAAAACTTCCAACCACGTCCTCCTACCTCGCCCATTTGCGGAGATCATCTACATTTTTCTCCGTGTCGAGCTCCAGCCGGCCGAAACGTTTTCCTTCGGGAGGGCATAAAATCGCTTTCTTTCTGTAGGGAGGACGGATGATTCAAGTAAGGGCTGAGAGCCTACATATCACTGAGATGGGCCAAGGAAGAAAAAGCACCTACTGTTCGTTAATTGAAATTCTCTTTGCTTAGCGCCCTTGTGTTTCGAATAGAAAAGCACTGGAGATATCTGTGGAACTGTTGTTTTTCTTAGGGCAAGCTAGCAGAAAGAAGTAATCTATCTGGTTAGCCAGGTGAAGCATTTAGGGTTCAGTGCCTGGTTTCAAGTGTTCTTCTTCATCGTTTGGCACTTCACTTTTTGTTGAGTAATCCAATGGCCTAATGACACATGCACATCTGTTGGTGTTGTCGCCTTACTTAGTGACTAGCTCAAGTGCATTTGATCGCAAAAAACACAGGCATTGGCTCCGGGTCAAATCTACAGGGGGCATGCAAATCAAATGCGAAAGAACGGAAAACATTTCTGTTTCTTCTGCTTCAATGCCGTGATACACTCAGGATGTTTATGATACCTACCCATTAATTGCTCTAACTTCTCGTGGTTCACCCCTAGCTATGCCCGCTTCTATGAAATTCCAAATTATGCTTGCAAGCTCATTGGAGCTAGGCAACTGTTGGGGAACGTCGCATGGGAAACAAAAAATTTCCTACGCACACGCAAGATCTATCCATGGTGATGAGCATCTACGAGAGGGAGAGTGAATCTACATACCCTTGTAGATCGCTAAGCGGAAGCGTTAAGAAACGCGGTTGATGTAGTCGAACGTTTCCGTGATCCAAATTGCAAGTCGTCCCTCGATCCGATCACGAACTAGTGCCGAACGGACGGCACCTCCGCGTTCAACACACGTACGGCTTGATGACGCCTTCACCTCCTCGATCCAGCGAGCGATGATGAAGTAGTAGATGAGTTCCGACAGCACGACGGCGTGGTGATGGTGGTGAGGAACAATCTCTGCAGGGCTTTGCCAAGCACTACGGAGATTATGACGGGAGGAACTAGAGGGTTAGGGTTGCCGGCACACGGCTTGGGAAATCTTGATATATCCCGTGTGCTAGCCCTTCCCCTCTATTTATATGTTGAGCCTTAGGGTCTAAACTTGGAGTAAAAGCCTCCTCCAGGTCGGTTTTGCCCGCACAAGGTCGGTTTGGCCCGCAGGGAAAGAGTCCAACTCGGATCCCAGCAGTCCTGCGTACAAGCGGTAGTACCGCTTACGCGGTAGTACTGCTTTACCAGCGGTAGTACCGCTTAAGGCAGCAGCAAAACTTCCTTTTGCACTTTCCAATACCTTGTGGGCTTTACCCCTTTGGCCTATATAAAGTGTTGCTGCACCCGAACACTTCGGTAAACATCCGGAACCCCTTCCGGTGAATTCAGGAACCCTTCCGGAGATCAAAACACTATTATCACATATATCAATCTTTACCTCCGGACTCTTCCGGAGACCCTCGTCATGTCCGGGATCTTATCCGGAACTCCGAACAACCTTCGGTCACCAACACAATAACTCAACTATACTAACCGTCACCAAACGTTAAGTGTGTAGACCCTGTGGGTTCGAGAACTATGTAGACATGACCGAGACACCTCTACGATCAATAACCAATAGCGGGACCTGGATGCCCATATTGGCTCCTACATATTCTACGAAGATCTTTATCGGTCGAACCTCTATGTCAAGGATTCAGTTAATCCCGTATGCTGTTCCCTTTGTTCTTCGGTATGTTACTTGCCCGAGATTCGATCGTCGGTATCTCTATACCTAGTTCAATCCCGTTACCGGCAAGTCTCTTTACTCGTTCCGTAATACAAGATCTTGTGGCTAACACTTTAGTCACATTGCTTGCAAGGCTCATTGTGATGTTGTATTACCGAGTGGGCCCTGAGATACCTCTCCGTCATACGGAGTAACAAATCCCAGTCTTGATCCATGCCAACCCAACAGACACCCTCGGAGATACCTGTAGAGCATCTTTATAGTCACCCAGTTACGTTGCAACGTTTGATACACACAAGCTATTCCTCCGGTGTCAGTGAGTTGCATGATCTCATGGTCATAGGAACAGATACTTGACATGCAGAAAACAATAGCAATAAACTGACACGATCATATGCTACGTTTATAGTTTGGGTCTTGTCCATCACATCATTCTCCTAATGATGTGATCCCGTTATCAAATGACATCTCATGTCCATGGCTAGGAAACCTTCACCATCTTTTGATCAACGAGCTATTTTAACTAGAGGCTTACTAGGGACACAGTGTTGTCTATGTACCCACACATGTATTTAAGTTTCCAATTAATACAATTATAGCATGGATAATAAACGATTATCATGAACAAGGAAATATAATAATAACCAATTTATTATTGCCTCTAGGGCATATTTCCAACAGTCTCCCACTTGCACTAGAGTCAATAATCTAGTTCACATCACTATGTGATTTACATTGTAATGAATCGAACACCCATGCAGTTCTGGTGTTGTTCATGTTTAGCCCTTGGAAGAGGTTTAGTCATCGGATCTGCAACATTCAGATCCGTGTGTACTTTGCAAATATTTATGTCGTCCTCCTTGATGTAATTGTTGGAAATATGCCCTAGAGGCAATAATAAATTGGTTATTATTATATTTCCTTGTTCATGATAATCGTTTATTATCCATGCTATAATTGTATTGATTGGAAACTCAAATACATGTGTGGGTACATAGACAACACTGTGTCCCTAGTAAGCCTCTAGTTGACTAGCTCGTTGATCAAAGATGGTTAAGGTTTCCTGGCCATTGACATGAGATGTCATTTGATAACGGGATCACATCATTAGGAGAATGATGTGATGGACAAGACCCAAACTATAAACGTAGCATATGATCGTGTCAGTTTATTGCTATTGTTTTCTGCATGTCAAGTATCTGTTCCTATGACCATGAGATCATGCAACTCCCTGACATCGGAGGAGTACCTTGTGTGTATCAAACGTCGCAACGTAACTGGGTGACTATAAAGGTGCTCTACAGGTATCTCCGAGGGTGTCTGTTGGGTTGGCATGGATCAAGACTGGGATTTGTTACTCCGTATGACGGAGAGGTATCTCAGGGCCCACTCGGTAATACAACATCACAATGAGCCTTGCAAGCAATGTGACTAAAGTGTTAGCCACGAGATCTTGTATTACGGAACGAGTAAAGAGACTTGCCGGTAACGAGATTGAACTAGGTATAGAGATAACAACGATCGAATCTCGGGCAAGTAACATACCGAAGAACAAAGGGAACAGCATACGGGATTAACTGAATCCTTGACATAGAGGTTCGACCGATAAAGATCTTCGGAGAATATGTAGGAGCCAATATGGGCATCCAGGTCCCGCTATTGGTTATTGATCGTAGAGGTGTCTCGGTCATGTCTACATAGTTCTCGAACCCGCAGGGTCTACACACTTAACGTTTGGTGACGATTAGTATAGTTGAGTTATTGTGTTGGTGACCGAAGGTTGTTCGGAGTCCCGGATAAGATCCAGGACATGACGAGGGTCTCCGGAAGAGTCCGGAGGTAAAGATTAATATATGTGATAATAGTGTTTTGATCTCCGGAAAGGTTCCGGAATTCACCGGAAGGGGTTCCGGGTGTTTACCGAAGTGTTCGGGTGCAGCAACACTTTATATGAGCCAAAGGGGTAAAGCCCATGAGGTATTGGAAAGTGCAAAAGGAAGTTTTGCTACTGCCTTAAGCGGTACTACCGCTGGTAAAGGCAGTACTACCGCGTAAGCGGTACTACCGCTTGTTGGAAGCGGTACTGCCGCCCAAGCGGTACTACCGCTTGTGTGAAGCGGTACTACCGCTCAAGCGGTACTACTGCTCGTGAGCGGTACTACCGCTTGTGCGCGGTACTGCAGGGATCCGAGTTGGACTCTTTCCCTACGGGCCAAACCGACCTTGTGCGGGCAAAACCGACCTGAAGGAGGCTTTTACTCCAAGTTTAGACCCCAAGGCTCAACATATAAATAGAGGGGCAGGGCTAGCACACGGGACACATTAAGATTTCCCAAGCCGTGTGTCGGCAACCCTAACCCTCTAGTTCTCCCGTCATAATCTCCGTAGTGCTTGGTGTAGCCCTGCAGAGATTGTTCCTCACCAACATCACCATGCCGTCGTGCTGCCGGAACTCATCTACTACTTCATCATCGCTCGCTGGATCGAGGAGGTGAAGGCGTCATCAAGCCGTACGTGTGTTGAACGCGGAGGTGCCGTCCGTTCGGCACTAGTTCGTGATCGGATCGAGGGACGACTTGCGATTTGGATCGCGGAGACGTTCGACTACATCAACCGCGTTTCTTAACGCTTCCGCTTAGCGATCTACAAGGGTATGTAGATTCACTCTCCCTCTCGTAGATGCTCATCACCATGGATAGATCTTGTGTGTGCGTAGGAAAATTTTTGTTTCCCATGCAACGTTCCCCAACAGTGGCATCTGAGCTAGGTCTATGCGTAGATGAGATCTCGAGTAGAACACAAACGAGTTGTGGGCGTGGGTGTATACATATTGCTTGCCGTTACTAGTTGATACTTGATTCGGCGGTATTGTGAGATGAAGCGGCCCGGACCGACATTACGCGTACGCTTACGCGAGACAGGTTCCTTCAACTGACATGTAACTTCGTTGCATAAAGATGGCTAGCGGGTGTCTATCTCTCTCACTTTAGTTGAATCGATTTCAATGAAGAGGGTTCTTTTAGAAGATCAAAAAGCAATCACTACACCACGTTGTGGTTTTGCGTAGGTAAGAACGGTTCTTGCAAACCCGTAGCAGCCACGTAAAACTTGCAACAACAATTAGAGGACGTCTAACTTGTTTTTGCAGGGTATGTTGTGATGTGATATGGCCAATTACATGATGAGATATATGTGATGTATGAGATGATCATGTGTTGTATAGAATATCACGACTTGCATGTCGATGAGTACGGCAACTGGCAGGAGCCATAGAGTTGTCTTTAATTATTTTCGCCGTTTTTGCTTTACTTTATCGCTATGAGTTAGCTATAGTCGTGGAAGCAATAGTCGGCGCGACAACCTCATGGCGACACGTTGATGGAGATCAAGATGATGGAGATCATGGTGTCATGCCGGTGACGATGGAGATCATGCCGGTGCTTTGAAGATGGAGATCAATAGCACAAGTTCATGGCCATATCATGTCACTTATGATTTGCATGTGATGTTAATCCTTTTATGCATCTTATTTTGCTTAGGACGGCGGTAGCATTATAAGGTGATCCCTCACTTAAATTTCAAGAAAAAATTGTGTTCTCCCCGAGTGTGCACCGTTGCGAAAGTTCGTCGTTTCGAGACACGCCGTGATGATCGGGTGTGATAGACTCTACGTTCACATACAACGGGTGTAAGCCATGTTGCACGTGCGGAACACTCGGGTTAAACTTGACGAGCCTAGCATGTACAGACATGGCCTCGGAACACAAGAGACCGAAAGGTCGAACATGAGTCATATAGTAGATATGATCAACATGAAGATGTTCACCATTGAAACCACCTCAACTCACGTGATGATCGGACTTGAGTTGGTAGATTTGGATCATGTTACACTCAAATGATCGGAGGGATGTCAATTTGAGTGGGAGTTTTTAAGTAATATGATTAACTAAACTCATTATCTAGAACAATAGTCTAAGTTGTCTTTGCTATATTTATGTTGTAGATCATGGCTCGCGCAGTAGCACCCCTGAATTTTAATGCGTTCCTAGAGAAAGCTAAGTTGAAAGATGATGGAAGTAACTTTGTGGACTGGGCCCGTAATCTAAGGATTATCCTTACGGCTTCCCAGAAGGCTTATGTCCTTGATGCACCGCTTGGTGATCCACCCGCTCCAGTTGAGTCTCTAGACGTTGTGAACGCCTGGCAGGCTCGTTCTGAAGATTACTCAATAGTTCAATGTGCAATATTGTATGGCTTAGAACCGGGACTTCAAAGACGTTTTGAACGTCATGGAGCATATGAGATGTTCCAGGAGTTGAAGTTTATCTTTCAGAAGAATGCCCGGATCGAGAGATATGAGATCTCCGATAAGTCCTATGCTTGCAAGATGGAGGAGAACGGGTCTATCAGTGATCACGTACTCAGAATGTCTGGGTACTCCACCCGTCTGGCAGAATTGGGGATGCCCCTTCCACCAGAGGCTATCACTGATAGAGTTCTTCAATCATTGCCACCTAGCTACAAGAGCTTCGTGTTGAACTATAACATGCACGGGATGAACAAGTCAGTCGCCGAGCTGTTTGCGATGCTGAAAGCCGCTGAGTCTGAAATTCAGAAGGAGCATCAAGTGTTGATGGTCAATAAAACCACTAGTTTCAAGAAAAATGGCAAGGGTAAGAAGGGTAACTCCAAGAAGAGTGGCAAAGCAGTTGCTCCTCTCGTGAAGAAACCCAAGGCTGGACCCAAACCAGAAACTGTGTGCTTTCATTGCAAGGGAACTGGACACTGGAAGCGGAATTGCCCCAAGTATTTGGCTGACAAGAAGGCGGCCAACAACAAACAAGGTATATATGATATACATGTTATTGATGTGTACCTTACCAACTCTCGTTGTAGTGCCTGGGTATTTGATACCGGTGCGGTTGCTCACATTTGCAACTCAAAACAGGAACTGCGGAATAGACGGAGGCTGGCAAAGGACGAAGTGACGATGCGCGTGGGAAATGGTTCCAAGGTTGATGTGATCGCCGTCGGCACGCTCGCTCTTCGATTACCATCGGGATTAGTGATGAACCTGAATAATTGTTATTTAGTGCCTGCGTTAAGCATGAACATTATATCTGGATCTTGTTTATTGCGAGACGGTTACTCATTTAAATCAGAGAATAATGGTTGTTCTATTTATATGAGTAATATCTTTTATGGTCATGCACCCAATGTGAGGGGTTTATTCTTATTGAATCTCGATAGTAATGATACACATGTTCATAACATTGATGCCAAAAAGATGTAGGATTGATAATGATAATACCACTTTCATGTGGCACTGCCGTTTAGGTCATATTTGCGTAAAATGCATGAGGAAGCTCCATGCTAATGGACTTTTGGAGTCACTTGATTTTCAATCACTTGACACATGTGAGCCATGCCTCATGGGCAAGATGACTAAAACGCCGTTCTCTGGAACAATGGAACGGGCAAGTGACTTATTGGAAATCATACATACTGATGTGTGCGGTCCGATGAGCATTGAGGCGCGCGGTGGTTATCGTTACTTTCTCACCTTCACTGATGACTTAAGTAGATATGGGTATATTTACTTAATGAAACACAAGTCTGAAACATTTGAAAAGTTCAAACAATTTCAGAGTGAAGTTGAGAATCATCGTAACAAGAAGATTAAATTCCTACGATCTGGTCGAGGAGGAGAATATCTGAGTTATGAGTTTGGCAGTCACTTAAGACAATGTGGAATTGTTTCACAACTAACACCGCCTAGAACACCACAGCGTAATGGTGTGTCCGAACGTCGTAATCGAACCTTATTGGATATGGTGTGATCTATGATGTCTCTTGCCGATTTGCCACTATCGTTTTGGGGTTATGCATTAGAGACAGTTGCATTCACTTTAAATAGGGCACCATCGAAATCCGTTGAGACGACGCCATATGAACTTTGGTTTGGCAAGAAGCCAAAGCTGTCGTTTCTTAAAGTTTGGGGATGTGATGCTTATGTCAAAAAGCTTCAGCCTGAAAAGCTGGAACCCAAAGCGGAAAAATGCGTCTTCATAGGATACCCAAAAGAGACAGTTGGGTATACCTTCTACCTCAGATCCGAAGGCAAAGTGTTTGTCGCTAAAAACGGAACATTTCTTGAGAAAGAGTTTCTCCCGAAAGAATTGAGTGGGAGGAAGATAGAACTTGATGAGGTTGTTGAACCTTTACTTCAACCTAAAAGTAGCGCAGCGCAGAAAGATGTTTCTGTAGAGCCTACATCAGCTGAAGAGGAAGTTAATGATGATGATCATGAAGCTTTGGATCAAGTTGCTATCGAACCTCGTAGGTCGACAAGGACGCGTACTGCTCCTGAGTGGTACGGCAACCCTGTCTTAGAGGTCATGTTGTTGGACAACGATGAACCTACGAGCTATGGAGAAGCGATGATGGGCCCGGATTCCGAGAAGTGTTTAGAGGCCATGAAATTCGAGATGGGATCCATGTATGAAAACAAAGTACGGACTTTGGAAGTATTACCTGAAGGGCGTAAGGCCATTCAGAACAAATGGATCTTTAAGAGGAAGACGGACGCGGACGGTAATGTCACCGTCTATAAAGCTCGACTTGTGGCAAAGGGTTTTTCACAAGTTCAAGGAGTTGACTACGATGAGACCTTCTCACCCGTAGCGATGCTTAAGTCCGTCAGAATCATGTTAGCAATAGCTGCCTTTTTCGATTATGAAATTTGGCAGATGGATGTCAAAACAGCGTTCCTTAACGGTTTCCTTAAGGAAGAGTTGTATATGATGCAACCAGAAGGTTTTGTCGATCCAGAGAATGCTGACAAAGTTTGCAAACTCCAGCGATCCATTTATGGACTGGTGCAAGCATCTCGGAGTTGGAATCTTCGCTTTGATGAGGTGATCAAAGCGTTCGAGTTTATACAAGTTTACGGAGAAGCTTGTATTTACAAGAAACTGAGTGGGAGCTCTATAGCGTTTCTAATATTATATGTGGATGACATATTACTGATTGGAAACAATATAGAAATGTTGGAAAGCGTGAAGGGATATTTGAACAAGAGTTTTTCAATGAAGGACCTAGGAGAAGCTGCTTTCATATTAGGCATCAAGATCTATAGAGATAGATCGAGACGCTTAATAGGACTTTCACAAAGCACATACCTTGACAAAGTTTTGAAGAAGTTCAAAATGGATCAGTCCAAGAAAGGGTTCTTGCCTATTTTGCAAGGTGTGAAGTTGAGTAAGACTCAATGCCCAGTGACTGCAGAAGATAGAGAAAAGATGAGTGTCATCCCCTTTGCTTCAGCCATAGGCTCTATCATGTATGCAATGCTGTGCACAAGACCCGATGTCAGCCTTGCCATAAGTATGGTCGGAAGGTTTCAAAGTGATCCAGGAATGGAACACTGGACGGCGGTCAAGAATATCCTGAAGTACCTGAAAAGGACTAAGGACATGTTTCTCGTTTATGGAGGTGATCAAGAGCTCGTCGTAAAGGGTTACGTCGATGCAAGCTTTGACACTGATCCGGATGACTCTAAGTCGCAAACCGGATACGTATTTATTCTTAACGGGGGTGCGGTTAGCTGGTGCAGTTCCAAGCAAAGCGTGGTAGCTGATTCTACATGCGAAGCGGAGTACATCGCTGCCTCGGAGGCGGCGATGGAAGGTGTCTGGATGAAGGAGTTCATGACAGATCTTGGAGTAGTGCCGAGTGCGCTTAACCCAATGACTCTGTTTTGTGATAATACTGGTGCCATTGCTCTAGCCAAGGAACCAAGATTTCACAAGAGGACCAGGCACATAAAGCGACGTTTCAATTCCATCCGCGATTACATCAAGGAGGACGACATAAATATTTGCAAAGTACACACGGATCTGAATGTTGCAGATCCGATGACTAAACCTCTTCCAAGGGCTAAACATGAACAACACCAGAACTGCATGGGTGTTCGATTCATTACAATGTAAATCACATAGTGATGTGAACTAGATTATTGACTCTAGTGCAAGTGGGAGACTATTGGAAATATGCCCTAGAGGCAATAATAAATTGGTTATTATTATATTTCCTTGTTCATGATAATCATTTATTATCCATGCTATAATTGTATTGATTGGAAACTCAAATACATGTGTGGGTACATAGACAACACTGTATCCCTAGTAAGCCTCTAGTTGACTAGCTCGTTGATCAAAGATGGTTAAGGTTTCCTGGCCATTGACATGAGATGTCATTTGATAACGGGATCACATCATTAGGAGAATGATGTGATGGACAAGACCCAAACTATAAACGTAGCATATGATCGTGTCAGTTTATTGCTATTGTTTTCTGCATGTCAAGTATCTGTTCCTATGACCATGAGATCATGCAACTCCCTGACATCGGAGGAGTACCTTGTGTGTATCAAACGTCGCAACGTAACTAGGTGAATATAAAGGTGCTCTACAGGTATCTCCGAGGGTGTCTGTTGGGTTGGCATGGATCAAGACTGGGATTTGTTACTCCGTATGACGGAGAGGTATCTCAGGGCCCACTCGGTAATACAACATCACAATGAGCCTTGCAAGCAATGTGACTAAAGTGTTAGCCACGAGATCTTGTATTACGGAACGAGTAAAGAGACTTGCCGGTAACGAGATTGAACTAGGTATAGAGATACCAACGATCGAATCTCGGGCAAGTAACATACCGAAGAACAAAGGGAACAGCATACGGGATTAACTGAATCGTTGACATAGAGGTTCGACCGATAAAGATCTTCGTAGAATATGTAGGAGCCAATATGGGCATCCAGGTCCCGCTATTGGTTATTGATCGTAGAGGTGTCTCGGTCATGTCTACATAGTTCTCGAACCCGCAGGGTCTACACACTTAACGTTTGGTGACGATTAGTATAGTTGAGTTATTGTGTTGGTGACCGAAGGTTGTTCGGAGTCCCGGATAAGATCCAGGACATGACGAGGGTCTCCGGAAGAGTCCGGAGGTAAAGATTAATATATGTGATAATAGTGTTTTGATCTCCGGAAAGGTTCCGGAATTCACCGGAAGGGGTTCCGGGTGTTTACCGAAGTGTTCGGGTGCAGCAACACTTTATATGAGCCAAAGGGGTAAAGCCCATGAGGTATTGGAAAGTGCAAAAGGAAGTTTTGCTACTGCCTTAAGCGGTACTACCGCTGGTAAAGGCAGTACTACCGCGTAAGCGGTACTACCGCTTGTTGGAAGCGGTACTGCCGCCCAAGCGGTACTACCGCTTGTGTGAAGCGGTACTACCGCTCAACCGGTACTACCGCTCGTGAGCGGTACTACCGCTTGTGCGCGGTACTGCAGGGATCCGAGTTGGACTCTTTCCCTGCGGGCCAAACCGACCTTGTGCGGGCAAAACCGACCTGAAGGAGGCTTTTACTCCAAGTTTAGACCCCAAGGCTCAACATATAAATAGAGGGGCAGGGCTAGCACACGGAACACATTAAGATTTCCCAAGCCGTGTGTCGGCAACCCTAACCCTCTAGTTCTCCCGTCATAATCTCCGTAGTGCTTGGCGTAGCCCTGCAGAGATTGTTCCTCACCAACATCACCACGCCGTCGTGCTGCCGGAATTCATCTACTACTTCATCATCGCTCGCTGGATCGAGGATGTGAAGGCGTCATCAAGCCGTACGTGTGTTGAACGCGGAGGTGCCGTCCGTTCGGCACTAGTTCGTGATCGGATCGAGGGACGACTTGCGATTTGGATCGCGGAGACGTTCGACTACATCAACCGCGTTTCTTAACACTTCCGCTTAGCGATCTACAAGGGTATGTAGATTCACTCTCCCTCTCGTAGATGCTCATCACCATGGATAGATCTTGTGTGTGCGTAGGAAAATTTTTGTTTCCCATGCAACGTTCCCCAACATTAATCGCGGATGGAGTTGAAACGTCGCTTTATGTGCCTGGTCCTCTTGTGAAATCTTGGTTCCTTGGCTAGAGCAATGGCACCAGTATTATCACAAAACAGAGTCATTGGGTTAAGCGCACTAGGCACTACTCCAAGATCTGTCATGAACTCCTTCATCCAGACACCTTCCTTCGCCGCCTCCGAGGCAGCGATGTACTCCGCTTTGCATGTAGAATCAGCTACCACGCTTTGCTTGGAACTGCACCAGCTAACCGCACCCCCGTTAAGAATAAATACATATCCGGTTTGTGACTTAGAGTCATCCGGATCAGTGTCAAAGCTTGCATCGACGTAACCCTTTACGACGAGCTCTTGATCACCTCCATAAACGAGAAACATGTCCTTAGTCCTTTTCAGGTACTTCAGGATATTCTTGATCGCCGCCCAGTGTTCCACTCCTGGATCACTTTGAAACCTTCCGTCCATACTTATGGCAAGGCTGACATCGGGTCTTGTGCACAGCATTGCATACATGATAGAGCCTATGGCTGAAGCATAGGGGATGACACTCATCTTTTCTCTATCTTCTGCAGTCACTGGGCATTGAGTCTTACTCAACTTCACACCTTGCAAAACAGGCAAGAACCCCTTCTTGGACTGATCCATTTTGAACTTCTTCAAAACTTTGTCAAGGTATGTGCTTTGTGAAAGTCCTATTAAGCGTCTTGATCTATCTCTATAGATCTTGATGCCTAATATGAAAGCAGCTTCTCCTAGGTCCTTCATTGAAAAACTCTTGTTCAAATATTCCTTCACGCTTTCCAACATTTCTATATTGTTTCCAATCAGTAATATGTCATCCACATATAATATTAGAAACGCTATAGAGCTCCCACTCACTTTCTTGTAAATACAAGCTTCTCCGTAAACTTGTACAAACTCGAACGCTTTGATCACCTCATCAAAGCGAAGATTCCAACTCCGAGATGCTTGCACCAGTCCATAAATGGATCGCTGGAGTTTGCAAACTTTGTCAGCATTCTCTGGATCGACAAAACCTTCTGGTTGCATCATATACAACTCTTCCTTAAGGAAACCGTTAAGGAACGCTGTTTTGACATCCATCTGCCAAATTTCATAATCGAAAAAGGCAGCTATTGCTAACATGATTCTGACGGACTTAAGCATCGCTACGGGTGAGAAGGTCTCATCGTAGTCAACTCCTTGAACTTGTGAAAAACCCTTTGCCACAAGTCGAGCTTTATAGACGGTGACATTACCGTCCGCGTCCGTCTTCCTCTTAAAGATCCATTTGTTCTGAATGGCCTTACGCCCTTCAGGTAATACTTCCAAAGTCCACACTTTGTTTTCATACATGGATCCCATCTCGGATTTCATGGCCTCTAACCACTTCTCGGAATCCGGGCTCATCATCGCTTCCACATAGCTCGTAGGTTCATCGTTGTCCAACAACATGACCTCTAAGACAGGGTTGCCGTACCACTCAGGAGCAGTACGCGTCCTTGTCGACCTACGAGGTTCGATAGCAACTTGATCCAAAGCTTCATGATCATCATCATTAACTTCCTCTTCAGCTGATGTAGGCTCTACAGAAACATCTTTCTGCGCTGCGCTACTTTCAGGTTGAAGTAAAGGTTCAAAAACCTCATCAAGTTCTATCTTCCTCCCACTCAATTCTTTCGAGAGAAACTCTTTCTCAAGAAATGTTCCGTTTTTAGCGACAAACACTTTGCCTTCGGATCTGAGGTAGAAGGTATACCCAACTGTCTCTTTTGGGTATCCTATGAAGACGCATTTCTCCGCTTTGGGTTCCAGCTTTTCA
Source organism: Elymus sibiricus (assembly GCA_039707655.1). Lineage (NCBI taxonomy): Eukaryota > Viridiplantae > Streptophyta > Magnoliopsida > Poales > Poaceae > Elymus > Elymus sibiricus. The sequence continues at coordinate 347,872,972 of CM077668.1, forward strand.
GGCTGAAGCGTTTTGACATAAGCATCACATCCCCAAACTTTAAGAAATGACAGTTTTGGCTTCTTGCCAAACCAAAGTTCATATGGCGTTGTCTCAACGGATTTCGATGGTGCCCTATTTAAAGTGAATGCAGCTGTCTCTAATGCATAACCCCAAAATGATAGTGGCAAATCGGCAAGAGACATCATAGATCGCACCATATCCAATAAGGTTCGATTACGACGTTCGGACACACCATTACGCTGTGGTGTTCCAGGCGGTGTCAGTTGTGAAACAATTCCACATTGTCTTAAGTGACTGCCAAACTCATAACTCAGATATTCTCCTCCTTGATCAGATGGTAGGAATTTAATCTTCTTGTTACGATGATTCTCAACTTCACTCTGAAATTGTTTGAACTTTTCAAATGTTTCAGACTTGTGTTTTATTAAGTAAATATACCCATATCTACTTAAGTCATCAGTGAAGGTGAGAAAGTAACGATAACCACCGCACGCCTCAATGCTCATCGGACCGCACACATCAGTATGTATGATTTCCAACAAGTCACTTGCCCGTTCCATTGTTCCAGAGAACGGCGTTTTAGTCATCTTGCCCATGAGGCATGGTTCACATGTGTCAAGTGATTCAAAATCAAGTGACCCCAAAAGTCCATCAGCATGGAGCTTCCTCATGCGTTTTACGCCAATATGACCTAAACGACAGTGCCACAAGAGAGTGGTATTATCATTATCAATTCTACCTCTTTTGGCATCAATGTTATGAACATGTGTATCATTACTATCGAGTTTCAATAAGAATAAACCCCTCACATCGGGTGCATGACCATAAAAGATATTACTCATATAAATAGAACAACCATTATTCTCTGATTTAAATGAGTAACCGTCTCGCAATAAACAAGATCCAGATATAATGTTCATGCTTAACGCAGGCACCAAATAACATTTATTTAGGTTCATCACTAATCCCGATGGTAATCGAAGAGCGAGCGTGCCGACGGCGATCACATCAACCTTGGAACCATTTCCCACGCGCATCGTCACTTCGTCCTTTGCCAGCCTCCGTCTATTCCGCAGTTCCTGTTTAGAGTTGCAAATGTGAGCAACCGCACCGGTATCAAATACCCAGGCACTACAACGAGAGTTGGTAAGGTACACATCAATAACATGTATATCATATATACCTTGTTTGTTGTTGGCCGCCTTCTTGTCAGCCAAATACTTGGGGCAGTTCCGCTTCCAGTGTCCAGTTCCCTTGCAATGAAAGCACACAGTTTCTGGTTTGGGTCCAGCCTTGGGTTTCTTCACGGGAGGAGCAACTGCTTTGCCACTCTTCTTGGAGTTACCCTTCTTACCCTTGCCATTTTTCTTGAAACTAGTGGTTTTATTGACCATCAACACTTGATGCTCCTTCTGAATTTCAGACTCAGCGGCTTTCAGCATCGCAAACAGCTCGGCGACTGACTTGTTCATCCCGTGCATGTTATAGTTCAACACGAAGCTCTTGTAGCTAGGTGGCAATGATTGAAGAACTCTGTCAGTGATAGCCTCTGGCGGAAGGGGCATCCCCAATTCAGCCAGGCGGGTGGAGTACCCAGACATTCTGAGTACGTGATCACTGATAGACCCGTTCTCCTCCATCTTGCAAGCATAGAACTTATCGGAGATCTCATACCTCTCGATCCGGGCATTCTTCTGAAAGATAAACTTCAACTCCTGGAACATCTCATATGCTCCATGACGTTCAAAACGTCTTTGAAGTCCCGGTTCTAAGCCATACAATATTGCACATTGAACTATTGAGTAATCTTCAGAACGAGCCTGCCAGGCGTTCACAACGTCTAGAGACTCAACTGGAGCGGGTGGATCACCAAGCGGTGCATCAAGGACATAAGCCTTCTGGGAAGCCGTAAGGATAATCCTTAGATTACGGGCCCAGTCCACAAAGTTACTTCCATCATCTTTCAACTTAGCTTTCTCTAGGAACGCATTAAAATTCAGGGGTGCTACTGCGCGAGCCATGATCTACAACATAAATATAGCAAAGACAACTTAGACTATTGTTCAAGATAATGAGTTTAGTTAATCAAATTACTTAAAACTCCCACTCAGATTGACATCCCTCCGGTCATTCGAGTGTAACATGATCCAAATCCACCAACTCAAGTCTGATCATCACGTGAGTTGAGGTGGTTTCAATGGTGAACATCTTCATGTTGATCATATCTACTATATGACTCATGTTCGACCTTTCGGTCTCTTGTGTTCCGAGGCCATGTCTGTACATGCTAGGCTCGTCAAGTTTAACCCGAGTGTTCCGCATGTGCAACACTGGCTTGCACCCGTTGTATGTGAACGTAGAGTCTATCACACCCGATCATCACGTGGTGTCTCGAAACGACGAACTTTCGCAATGGTGCACACTCGGGGAGAACACAATTTATCTTGAAATTTAAGTGAGGGGTCACCTTATAATGCTACCGTCGTCCTAAGCAAAATAAGATGCATAAAAGGATTAACATCACATGCAAATCATAAGTGACATGATATGGCCATGAACTTGTGCTTTTGATCTCCATCTCCAAAGCACCGGCATGATCTCCATTGTCATCGGCATGACACCATGATCTTCATCATCTTGATCTCCATCAACGTGTCGCCATAAGGTTGTCGCGCCGACTGTTGCTTCCACGACTATTGCTAACTCATAGCGATAAAGTAAAGCAAAACGGCGAAAATAATTAAAGACAACTCTATGGCTCTTGCCAGTTGCCGTACTCATCGACATGCAAGTCGTGATATTCTATACAACACATGATCATCTCATACATCACATATATCTCATCATGTAATTGGCCATATCACATCACAACATACCCTGCAAAAACAAGTTAGACGTCCTCTAATTGTTGTTGCAAGTTTTACGTGGCTGCTACGGGTTTGCAAGAACCGTTCTTACCTACTCAAAACCACAACGTGGTGTAGTGATTGCTTTTTGATCTTCTAAAAGAACCCTCTTCATTGAAATCGATTCAACTAAAGTGAGAGAGACAGACACCCGCTAGCCATCTTTATGCAACGAAGTTACATGTCAGTTGAAGGAACCGGTCTCTCGTAAGCGTACGAGTAATGTTGGTCCGGGCCGCTTCATCTCACAATACCGCCGAATCAAGTACCAACTAGTAACGGCAAGCAATATGTATACACCCATGCCCACAACTCGTTTGTGTTCTACTCGAGATCTCATCTACGCATAGACCTAGCTCAGATGCCACTGTTGGGGAACGTCGCATGGGAAACAAAAAATTTCCTACGCACACGCAAGATCTATCCATGGTGATGAGCATCTACGAGAGGGAGAGTGAATCTACATACCCTTGTAGATCGCTAAGCGGAAGCGTTAAGAAACGCGGTTGATGTAGTCGAACGTTTCCGCGATCCAAATCGCAAGTCGTCCCTCGATCCGATCACGAACTAGTGCCGAACGGATGGCACCTCCGCGTTCAACACACGTACGGCTTGATGACGCCTTCACCTCCTTGATCCAGCAAGCGATGATGAAGTAGTAGATGAGTTCCGGCAGCACGACGGCGTGGTGATGGTGGTGAGGAACAATCTCTGCAGGGCTTCGCCAAGCACTACAGAGATTATGACGGGAGGCACTAGAGGGTTAGGGTTCCCGGCACACGGCTTGGGAAATCTTGATATATCCCGTGTGCTAGCCCTTCCCCTCTATTTATATGTTGAGCCTTGGGGTCTAAACTTGGAGTAAAAGCCTCCTCCAGGTCGGTTTTGCCCGCACAAGGTCGGTTTGGCCCGTAGGGAAAGAGTCCAACTCGGATCCCAGCAGTCCCGCGTACAAGCGGTAGTACCGCTCACGAGCGGTAGTACCGCTTACGCGGTAGTACTGCCTTACCAGCGGTAGTACCGCTTAAGGCAGCAGCAAAACTTCCTTTTGCACTTTCCAATACCTCGTGGGATTTACCCCTTTGGCCTATATAAAGTGTTGCTGCACCCGAACACTTCGGTAAACATCCGGAACCCCTTCCGGTGAATTCCGGAACCCTTCCGAAGATCAAAACACTATTATCACATATATCAATCTTTACCTCCGGACTCTTCCGGAGACCCTCGTCATGTCCGGGATCTTATCCGGGACTCCGAACAACCTTCGGTCACCAACACAATAACTCAACTATACTAACCGTCACCAAACGTTAAGTGTGTAGACCCTGCGGGTTCGAGAACTATGTAGACATGACCGTGACACCTCTACGATCAATAACCAATAGCGGGACCTGGATGCCCATATTGGCTCCTACATATTCTACGAAGATCTTTATCGGTCGAACCTCTATGTCAAGGATTCAGTTAATCCCGTATGCTGTTCCCTTTGTTCTTCGGTATGTTACTTGCCCGAGATTCGATCGTCGGTATCTCTATACCTAGTTCAATCCCGTTACTGGCAAGTCTCTTTACTCGTTCCGTAATACAAGATTTCGTGGCTAACACTTTAGTCACATTGCTTGCAAGGCTCATTGTGATGTTGTATTACCGAGTGGGCCCTGAGATACCTCTCCGTCATACAGAGTAACAAATCCCAGTCTTGATCCATGCCAACCCAACAGACACCCTCGGAGATACCTGTAGAGCATCTTTATAGTCACCCAGTTACGTTGCAACGTTTGATACACACAAGGTATTCCTCCGGTGTCAGTGAGTTGCATGATCTCATGGTCATAGGAACAGATACTTGACATGCAGAAAACAATAGCAATAAACTGACATGATCATATGCTACGTTTATAGTTTGGGTCTTGTCCATCACATCATTCTCCTAATGATATGATCCCGTTATCAAATGACATCTCATGTCCATGGCTAGGAAACCTTCACCATCTTTTGATCAACGAGCTAGTTTAACTAGAGGCTTACTAGGGACACAGTGTTGTCTATGTACCCACACATGTATTTAAGTTTCCAATTAATACAATTATAGCATGGATAATAAACGATTATCATGAACAAGGAAATATAATAATAACCAATTTATTATTGCCTCTAGGGCATATTTCCAACAGCAACTCTTTGTCAGTGATTTCATGCCTACCAAGCAAGTACACTCTAATGTATACACCCTTTAAGAAAAGAAATCCTTCTCGTATTCTGCTACTTTTTTGATTCATTTTATCCCAATAATAGCATAGACATCATATATTTATTCTTGCAAGCTCAAGTGCTTGATTGTTGACAAATTCTTTTCTCAGCAGGGCACCTCAGGTACCTGACTATAGTTTCCTGTCTTGAAGGGGGGCGACGCAGCTATTTTCTTTAACAACACGTCATTCAACGAAGTGTTTTCGTTATTTGGTCATCACTAAAAAGTTTATAGTGATAAAGTGAGCCTATTATATTAAGTTTAGAGGATTCTCCTAACGTGATGAGTTTAGTTTATCACTTTTAAAGATCACTGGTGGCAATGGTACTTCCTTTTATGCAACAACTCCTGTATGTACCATTTGGTAATTGGAGTTTGATAAGACCATGGATCCTTATATACAAAACATACTTGGCCAACTAAGGCCCTGCAGTCCAATGTCCGATATATTATCGTCAGCTGAGGAGGTGTTTGGCAAGGGTGTGACCGTTGTTTTTGGGACAATGTTCAAGCAGGAGGCCATGAATCTGTCTAGTCTCGCCATGGGGGTGAGTTTATCTCATTGCTCCTTCCTGGTGTAAAGCCGATCACTGAGGTTTATGTCTATCAAACCGAGCTCTTGAACCCAATGTTTGGAACATCAACGTCCCTCTCCAGTCGTAATCAGGATTTGATTTATCATGAAGTTTTAGCGCCACATAAGATCCACGGCATGTTATCTGTCGGTGCAGCGGCTTTGAGTTGTCGGAAAAAAAAGACAGGAGCTTAAGTAATTCCTCAGTTTAGTATAGGGTGTCCAGGGAGAGCTGCTGAAGGGAAGGTGGGCGAACCCACACGAGTGAAAACCCTACTTTATTAGTCATCAATGCGATTTCTCGCACTTTTTGATACCTCCGAGGGGGTACACTTTAAAGGCATGCAAAACGTGCCTTACAGTCATGTTGGACGAGGCTAGGCGGTGAATGCAACGCTGGGAAGTTTTGTCCCGGTTCGAGAGGTTGGCTCGAGCCGCACTTCGGGCTGTGGCTGAAGATCTTCGGTGTTAAGCCAAAGTCCAGCGACTCCGAGCTCGCAGAGTGCGGGGGAGCGATGATCAGCAAGAACCAGAGGGCGGTCTGGTTCAAGGCTACCTTCATAGAGACCATCAAGGAGTGGCAGCACGAGTGGTTTTACATCACCGAGCCGCTCGCTGCTGGCCATGCCGGGGTCGAGTTCTCCGCCGGCCCTCCGAGGAAGCTCTTATCCTGGAGGAGGATGCCCATGGACTGGGGGAACCCGGCCGAGGTGGAGGTGTTGATCCAGAAGATCGAATTCTGGATCAATCAGAGGAACATCAGGCTGACGGACGTGGTGAACGTCATGCTCCACCGCCGCATCCTCGCGCTTCAGTCTCGGGCTACCCCCAATGTGGGCGTATAAGCCCGAGGACGAGGTGCCTATCCACCACTTCTTCTGCTCCACCCCGGCTGGGATGTGGAAGCTGCTGTTCAAGCCGTCTAAGGAAGGCTTTCTCGAGGTCGAGAGAGATTTCGGCTTCGAAGCCGCCCACGAAGGCCCCGAGGTAAATTTCAATGCTCAATTATATGCTCTGTGCTTCTTAGTTCCTCACAAATTTTGGCTAACCGATCCATCATTCGCAGAAGTGGATACCCAAGGCACAGCGGATGTTGTGCCTGGCGCCACAACCCGAGGGGGAGAGGACTCCCCAGCTTGTGGCCCTCCTGACCAAGGAGCCACATGTGGTGATCCCCAAGGAGTCCAGACCTCCAAGGGGCAGAGCGGGCCTCCGAGGTCGGGAGACCTCGGTCACCCGGTTCGAGGAAACCAATGCCTCCTCCACCCATGAAGACGAGGAGGGAGGCGAGGGGGAAGAGAGATCTTCCCCTAAAGGGAAGAGGGCGGCGTCCGAGGGCTCCGAAGAGGAGGCGAGGCCGAAAGGCCCGAAGAGGCCGTGCAAGGCCTCGGCCGATCCCGCCCTGCCGGAGAAGCCCAGCTTCCCCGAAGATTCGGATGAGGACCTCCTCGCCCTGGGGAGGAAGAAACCGGTGCCCCGGAGGTATGTAATCAGTACTTAATTTAGACTTCGAGAGCCTATTTCTCACATGAGACTCACAAGGGATCTTTTGCCAGCCCACCGGGGGCCCGCCTCAGCGGTGACACTTCGGGCGATCTGCCCCATCGGACAGCGGGACGCCCAAGCGCGCCAAGACTCCCCCAGCTTTCGACGGGCTGGGGGAAATGTCGTCCAGTTCGGCCCCTCCAGCCAACACATCGGGGGCCGGGGTACCGGTCGTCGTGGCCAAGGTTGACACCTCGACCGCACCGGGGCAAGGGGAACCAGTCCCCGAGGTCCTCAAGGAAGGGTTGGGCCAGACCTCGGCCCAGCCCGAGCAGTCTCCAGCGCCTGCGCTGCAGCCGGAGACCCTCGTTCCCAGCACTTCGGTGGTGGGTTCAGAGGTTGCTCCACCCCCGCCTCCAGTCACAGGGCAGGTTAGCGCGGGGTGGCCCGAGGAGATGGAGGCGGCCTTAACGGGCTCCTCCATTGCAGAAGAGCATCGTGCCTTGATTTGCGCGGCGCTGCAAGGCTTCCGGTCAGCGGAAGACGGAATGCGCGAGGTCTTCAAGGGCCTTGTGAGGAGCTTCGAGGTACGCTTTTTATCTCTCCATAGATTTATTTATAGTAGCGGACTTTTATCTGAAGACTTGTCGCCTAGCGCGTCATCTGTAAGAGCATATCCAGCCAGTAGCCCCCGAGCCCAAGGCTGGTTTTGAAAAAACTGGCCTTGGGGTCAATGTATGAATAAGTTTAGGTGTTGATCTAGTAGCCCCCAAGACTCTGGCCGTTCTTCAAAAAGGATTGACCAGAGGATTTAAAGTCAAAAAAATAGGGACTAAGGCATGAGTGCATGTTTGCAGGTGTCGACCTCGGCTCCGAACTCCGCCTCCGAGGAGGTGGCGGAGATGAATAGGAAGCTGCAGAGGTTCGAGGAGGACCTCGATCTAATGAAGAAGCAGATCGAGCTGTCTCAAGGTAAACTTCAATAACCTATGAGTGTGCCATTTGCACTTGTTAAAGGATGCTCTTGAAAGATTTGAATCTGACGCCGAGCTGTTTTGTATGATAGCTGCTACAGCGGAGCTTGAGGCACTCAAGGCCAAGCTGGTGAAAGCTCGGCAGGAGGCTGCTACTTGTAGCTTGCGTTGGTATTTTCCCCGAAGAGGAAGGGACGATGCAGCATAGTAGAGATAAGTATTTCCCTCAGTTATGAAACCAAGGTTATCGAACCAGTAGGAGAATCACACAACACCTCGTTAGCAGCACCTGCACACAAACAACAAATCATTGCACCCAACGCAAACGAGGGGTTGTAAATCCCTCGGCGGTCAATTGCAAGATTAAATTGTATATGATAGAGAGATAGATTGAAACAAAAATACAAAATAAAATAAATAAAAGAAAATGGCAGCAATATTTTTAGGGTTTTAGTAATATGATTTAGATAGACCCGGGGGCCATAGTTTTCACTAGAGGCTTCTCTCGAGAAAATAGCATACGGTGGGTAGACAAATTACTGTTGGGCAATTGATAGAAAAGCAAATAATCATGACGATATCCAAGGCAATGATCATGTATATAGGCATCACTTCAGAGACAAGTAGACCGACTCCTGCCTGCATCTACTACTATTACTCCACACATCGACCGCTATCCAGCATGCATCTAGTGTATTAAGTCCATAAAGAACAGAGTAACGCCTTAAGAACAATGACATGATGTAGACAAGATAAACTCACGAATGAATAAACCCCATATTTTTACCCTTAATAGCAATGATGCATACGTGTCATGTCCCTTTCTGTCACTGGGATTGAGCACCGCAAGATCGAACCCATTACAAAGCACCTCTTCCCATGGCAAGATAAATCAACTCAGTTGGCCAAACCAAATCAATAGATCGGAGAAGAAATATGAGGCTATAATAATCATGCATAAAAGAGTGCAGCAAAGACTCAAATAATATTCATGGATAATCTGAGCATAAACTCACAATTCATCAGATCCCAACAAACACACCGCAAAAAGTGATTACATCGGATAGAACTCCAAGAACATCGAGGAGAACATTGTATTGAAGATCAAAAAGAGAGAAGAAGCCATCTAGCTACTGCCAATGGACCCGAAGGTCTATGGTAAACTACTAACGCATCATCGGAAGGGCAGCAAGGTTGATGTAGAGCCCCTCCGTGATCGATTCCCCCTCCGGCAGATTACCGGAGAAGGACCCCAGATGGGATCTCTCGAGAACAGAAACTTGAGGCGGCGTAAAAAGTATTTCGTGGACTACCCTGAGGGTTTCTGATTTTTCCTGAATTTATAGTGGTGGAATTAGGTCAAACGGAGCTGGGGTGGGCTCACGAGTCACCAGGGCGCGCCTGCCCCCCCCCCCCCCCCGCCCCAGGCGCGCCCTGGTGGCTCGTGGCCACCTCCTCTGGCGTCTAGTGTTTATCTTGTCCAAAAAAATTCTCCAAAAAGTTTCGTGGCATTTGGACTTTGTTTGGTATTGATTTTCTGTAAAACAAAAACAGGGCAGAAAACAGCAACTGGCACTGGGCACTAAGTTAATAGGTTAGTCTCCAAAAATGTTATATAATTGCTGTAAATGGTTATAAAAACATCCAAGATTGATAATATAACAGCATGGAAGAATCAAAAATTATAGATACATTGGAGACGTATCAGCATCCCCAAGCTTAATTCCTTCTCGTCCTCGGGTAGGTAAATGATAAAAACAAAAAAATTGATGTGGAATGCTGCCTATCATATTCATCACATATTCTTTTCTTTTGTAGCATGGACATTGCACTTGAATGATTCAAAGCAATAGTCTATAATTTGACATGAAAATATAAATACTCAAGCATGCTAACAAGCAACCATGTCTTTCAAAATATCAATGCTAAAGAAAGTTATCCCTAGCCCATTATGCTCAATCATTGATCCATTCATGAAACTCACTCAAATATTAGCTACATCCAATGCACAAGTATGACAATAGTGCTCTCTAGTTGGTGCTTTTGTAAGAGAAGATGGAGACTCAAATCAAATAAAAATTGCATAAAAGTAAATAGATAGGCCCTTCACAGAGGGAAGCAGAGATTTGTCAAATGTGCCAGAGCTCAAGGCTTAAATTAGAGAGATAAAAATATTTTGAGAGGCATGCTTTTCTTGTCAACGAAAACGACCGAGAATTCCCAATATTTTCCATGCTAGACACATCATAGGCAGTTCCCAAACAGAAAGTAAAGTTTATTTCCTTTCCACCATTCTTTCACAATCCATGGCTAGCCACATCCGGGGTGCCCTCCAAACCAACACTTTCCAAGGAATTTTGTTGTTATTAATTTTTGATTTCATTGTGGGACTGGGCATCCCTATTACTAGCCACTCTCTCGTGCAATGACAAGTGAATAAACACTCATCGTGAGAATATCACACCTAGCATGGAAAATAATGGCTACCCCCTGCCGCTTCATGAGCGGTACGGGCACACAAAACGGAAAAATTATTTTGAAAATTAGAGTTGGCACACATAAATTTACTTGGAACGGCATTGAAATACCGCATATAGGTAGGTATAGTGGACTCATTTGGCACAACTTGGGTTTAAGGATTTTGGATGCACAAGCAGTATTTCCGCTTAGTACAAATGAAGGCTAGCAAAAGATTGAGAAGCAACCAACGAAAAAACAAAAACGGTCATAAACATGCATTGAACATAACTAACACAGAATAATGCACCATAAGTAGGATATAATTTCGTTGCATAACTATTGACTTGATGTGCATGCATAGGGAATCACAAACCTTAACACTAATATTCTTACTAAATAACAATTACTAACTAACATGACTCACATATTATCATTTCCATATCGCAAAACTATTGCAAGGAATCACACTTATCATATCCAATGATCTATATGAAAGTTTTTATTATATCCCTCTTGAATATTCATCACTTTGGGACCAAATTCATATCTTGTGCAAATTACCATTACTATTATCAACTCTCAAAAAGATTTAAGTGAAGCATGAGAGTGCAAATATTTCTTCAAAATTTCAATCTTATCAATTCTCAAAATAATATAAGTGAAGCATGAGAATTCATTTCTTCAAAATTTCAATCAACTCTCAAAATAATATAAGTGAAGCATGAGAGTTTATTTCTTCAAAATTTAGCCGCCACCGTGCTCAAAAAGATTTAAGTGAAGCACTAGAGCAACTGCCTAGCTCAAAAAAATTAAGTGAAGCACATAGAGTATTCTAACAAATGATGATAAACGTGTGGCTCTCTCAAGATAGGTATGTTCAGCAAAGATGATTGTGACAAACTAAAAAGCAAACAAAGCAAAGACTCATATCATACAAGACACTCCAAGTAAAACACATATCATGTGACGAATAAAAATATAGCTCCAAGTAAAATTACCGATGGTTGGTAGAAGAAAGAGGGGATGCCTTCCGGGGCATCCCCAAGCTTAGACGCTTGAGTCTTCCTAGAATATTAACTTGGGGTGCCTTGGGCATCCCCAAGCTTAGGCTTTTACTACTCCTTATTCCTTCATCCATCGTGATCTCACCCAAAACTTGAAAACTTCAATCACACAAAACTCAACAAAACCTTCGTGAGATCCGTTAGTATAACAAAATAAATCAGTACTTTAAGTACTGTTTCAAACCCATTCATATTTTATTTTTGCATTATACCTACTGTAATCTAACTTCACCATGGCTTATACCCCCCGATACAATCCATAGATTCATCAAAACAAGCAAGTAGTGCATCAAAAACAGAATCTGTTAAAAACAGAACAGTCTGTAGCAATCTATTTAAAATACATACTTATGTAACTCCAAAAATTCTGAAAAACTAGGAAAATGTGGGAAATTCATATACCAATACTGTGTAAAAATTTCAGATTTTTATGAAGCTCCAGTACAAAAACAAAATTCATGCACTGGATGCAAAACTTTCTGTTTTCCAAACAGCATCAATTATATTATCTTCCAAATCATCCTAAAGGCTTTACTTGGCACAAAAACTAATTAAAAACACAAAAACACAATCATACCAGTAAATTAAACATGAAATCACAAAATGACAGAAAAAATTATTTTATTCATTGGGTTGCCTCCCAACAAGCGCTATTGTTTTATGCCCCTAGCTAGGCATAATGCATAGTTTCAAGTATTGTCATCTTTCAAGTTGATTCCATAAGTGGCCCTCATAATTGATTCATATGGTGCTTTGATTTTCTTCCTAGGGAAATGTTCCATACCCTTTTTTAGTGGAAACTGAAATTTTATATTCCCTTCTTTCATATCAATAACGGCACCTATAGTTCGTAAGAACGGTCTACCAAGTATTATGGGGCAAGAAGAATTGCATTCAATAGCAAGAACAATAAAATCAACGGGCACATAATTTCTATTTGCAAGAATAAGAACATCATTAATTCTATCCATTGGTTTTTTAATAGTAGAATCCGCAAGATGCAAATTAAGAGAGCATTCATCTATATTGGTAAAACCTAGCACATCACATAGAGATTTTGGAATTGTGGAAACGCTAGCACCCAAATCACATAAAGCATTGCACTCATAATTTTTAATTTTAACTTTAATGGTGGGTTCCCATTCATCATATAATTTTCTAGGAATTGAAATCTCTAGTTCTAACTTTTCTTCTAAAGCTTTCATCATTGCTTCTACGATGTGTTTAGTAAAAGCCTTGTTTTGCTCATAAGCGTTGGGTGAATTTAACATGGATTGTAACAAAGAAATGTACTCAATCAAAGAACAATTATCATAATTAAAATCTTTGTAATCCAAGAGAGTGGGCACATCGCTATTTAAAGTTTTTACCTCTCCAAACCCACTTTTAGCAAATTTTTCATTAAGATTTTCACCCTCCGAATTATGGGAACGCCTACTAGCTAAAGTTGACTCTTCTTCAGTCCCCTTTTCATCAAGTTTTATATTGCTAAACAAAGAATCAATAGATGAAACACCAATCATTTTAATATCCTCATCATTACTATGTTCTAATGATTCCGGCTTAGCCGCCATTTGATTTACTAGCATAGCTTGCGCATCAGAAATTTTTCCTAGCAAATTTTCAGTAAGAGCAAATTGAGATTGAAGACTAGCAACTTCTTTACTAACATCATCGAGTTGTTTTGCAATAGCATCTAATAAAGTAGAGTGTTCTTTGAGTTCCTCGGTAAAAAAATTGGTGTGCTCAAACTGTGTAGTCATGTAATCCTTACTACTTTTCTCAATTTCGGACAAAATTTTATAATAAGAAGTATCATGATAATTCTCTCGGGGCATCATGATTAAGCAAACAAGGTAACAAGCAAGCAAACAAGCAAACAAGAAAAAGGCAAACAAAAAATATTTTTGTATATTTTTAAAAACATTTTAGAAGTGGGGGAGATGAAAACGAGCGGCAAATGGCAAATAAAATAAATGCAAGGAGATGAGAGTTTATGCAAAAGGTACTTGATAGATGTTGATGATGTCTCCCCGGCAACGGCGCCAGAAATTCTTCCTGCTACTTGTAGCTTGCATTGGTATTTTCCCCGAAGAGGAAGGGACGATGCAGCACAGTAGAGATAATTATTTCCCTCAGTTATCAAACCAGTAGGAGAATCACACAACACCTCGTTAGCAGCACCTGCACACAAACAACAAATCCTTGCACCCAACGCAAACGAGGGGTTGTCAATCCCTCGGCGGTCAATTGCAAGATTAAATTGTATATGATAGATAGATAGATTGAAACAAAAATACAAAATAAAATAAATAAAAGAATATGGCAGCAATATTTTTAGGGTTTTAGTAATATGATTTAGATAGACCCGGGGGCCATAGTTTTCACTAGAGGCTTCTCTCAAGAAAATAGCATACGGTGGGTAGACAAATTACTGTTGGGCAATTGATAGAAAAGCAAATAATCATGACGATATCCAAGGCAATGATCATGTATATAGGCATCACGTCCGAGACAAGTAGACCGACTCCTGCCTGGATGTACTACTATTACTCCACACATCGACCGCTACCCAGCATGCATCTAGTGTATTAAGTCCATAAAGAACGGAGTAACGCCTTAAGAACGATGACATGATGTAGACAAGATAAACTCACGTATGAATAAACCCCATCTTTTTACCCTTAATAGCAATGATGCATACGTGTCATGTCCCTTTCTGTCACTAGGATTGAGCACCGCAAGATCGAACCCATTACAAAGCACCTCTTCCCATGGCAAGATAAATCAACTCAGTTGGCCAAACCAAATCAATAGATCGGAGAAGAAATACGAGGCTATAATAATCATGCATTAAAGAGTGCAGCAAAGACTCAAATAATATTCATGGATAATCTGATCATAAACTCACAATTCATCGGTTCCCAACAAACACAACGCAAAAAGTGATTACATTGGATAGAACTCCAAGAACATCGACGAGAACATTGTATTGAAGATCAAAAAGAGAGAAGAAGCCATCTATCTACTGCCTATGGACCCGAAGGTCTGTGGTAAACTACTCACGCATCATCGGAAGGGCAGCTAGGTTGATGTCGAGCCCCTCCGTGATCGATTCCCCCTCTGGCAGATTCCCGGAGAAGGACCCCAGATGGGATCTCTCAAGAACAGAAACTTGCGGCGGCGTCAAAAGTATTTCGTGGACTTCCCTGTGGGTTTCTGATTTTTCCTGAATTTATAGTGATGGAATTATGTCAAACGGAGCTGGGGTGGGCCCACAAGCCACCAGGGCGCGCCTGCCCCCCAGGCGCGCCCTGGTGGCTCGTGGCCACCTCCTCTGGCATCTGGTCTTCTCCTGAAGATTCTAGTGTTCATCTTGTCCAGAAAAAAATCTCCAAAAAGTTTCGTGGCATTTGGAATTTGTTTGGTATTGATTTTCTGTAAAACAAAAACAGGGCAGAAAACAGCAACTGGCACTGGGCACTAAGTTAATAGGTTAGTCTCCAAAAATGATATATAATTGCTGTAAATGATTATAAAAACATCCAAGATTGATAATATAACAGCATGGAACAATCAAAAATTATAGATACGTTGGAGACGTATCAGAGGCCGAGCAGCAGAAGGCTGTGGCCTCGAAGGCCAAAGAAGAGCTGGCTGCCGAGAAGGTGGCCAGGGGTAAGGACCAGGCACGGGTCATGGAAGTGGAGGAGACCTTGGAGGGTGTCTACAAGGAGCGTGACGCCCTCCAGGAGAAGGAGAAGGTGGTGAGCACCGAGCTCGAAAAGCTGCGCTAGGCCCACGCCGAGGTCCAGTCCCAGGCCTGCGCAGACCACGAGGTGCTCCGGCAGGTGAAGCAGATCGCTGCCGGTAAGCCGTTTTTGCTTCAATGTGTTTTCGGCCGCAAGGGGTTCATCGAGCTCACCTAGCTATGGCGATCCGCAAAGGCCTTTGAGGATCTTTCGAGGAGCGCAGCAGACGTCGGCCGCTTCTATGGTGCGCAGGAGGGCCATACTACGGAGAGGGCGTTCTGGCTGGAATTCCAGGTGCCCTCACATCCGGAGCTGCTGAACAATCAGATGAAGCAGCTGATGGAGCTCCTGCGCATGGCGAGGTCGGTGCTTAAAGACCTTTGTGCCAACCTTTGGCCCACGGAAGCCCTACCGACCAGCTTCTTCGGGTTCTTCGCCCGTCTGCGGGAGGCCGCCCCCCAGTTAGTGCGCTGGAAGCGTTCGGCGTGCCTGGAGGGTGCTCAGCGGGCATATGCCTGCGTGAATACACACTACCCGCATGTTGAAGCAGCAGTCGTGGCCGCCCGGCTGCCCGAAGGGAAGAACCGGACCGTGGAGCTGTACATGGACAAGGCGATGGAAGGGGCCCGGATCACCGAGGCGGAATGCTCAATGGAAAATTTGTATTTTTAAATTTGTACTTCGGTATGCCGGAGTGTAGTTCGGATGTAAAAACTATCTTTTATTTTGCAATGAATTCAGCTTTATTTTCCGACATGTGCTTGCTTGCGTATGTATATTTTTGTTTTTTGACTCCTGTGTGACCGTATGTGACTGAAAGTGACAAGTCGTCGGCTTCGGCCCCTTTGTACAGTGTACAATGGGTGTTTCCAAGGCAATTGTGACCCTTAGCCGACATCTCGGTTCCTGAAGGCGGTCCATGCTCGTGGAAACAAGGCAATCAGACTATAGTGGTTTTATGAATTTCACTTAGTCGTAGGAGCTTGACTGCGAGGGCTGATGACAAGCCCCCGGTTCCTGAAGTGGATTGGCTGTGTAGCCGAGATCTATGCCGCTAACCACTTCGGCTGATTTTAATGAAAAGCCTTTTGTTTAACACGAGTATCCTCTAACGGTACATTGTTGGACGCTGTCTTCGGATGGCCGACCAGTTTACGCTTACCAGGACAGTCAGTTTTCGGCTTTCTCCACTGAGGCGCTTTGCCATTCGAGCTGGCAGCGCAATCGCAGTAGTTCTCCCTTTACACCCTTAGCCGAATAGATCAGAATGTAAGGGGTAAGCACAGGAGCCGGGCAACCCAACTATTGACCAAAATCGAGGTTTAAAACAGATTCATATAATGCAACATCCAAGACGCCGAATAGACACTTCGGACTTGTAGGGGGGGCGTGAGTTTAAAAGCGAAGCCCATGGTAAATAACATTTGTATCGTAAATGTATGCTTTTGGCTCAAAGGCAGTGAACATAAGGAAACATGCAATAGCCTCGATGGGCGCCCTTTCTTTATTTCATGCGGTCAAGCCGTACATGCAAGCATTAACAAAAGATATTTGTAAAAGATACAACTTAAAAGAAAAAGTAAAGGAGTAAGAACAGGGCGGATATTTTAATGAGATTAAATGCCCAAGCCCGTCGCTGTCGCACGTCTGCATCTCCGTGCTATTGATCAGCTTGCCTTCATTGAAAGCGAACGAGGTGTGGGCTGTCCGCGACCTCGGCCTCTTATTTGCTTGATGCTTTCGTTGGTCAAGTCCTTTGAAAAGGCGTGCGGCTGCCACTTAGATGGTGTAAGCCATGTGGACATGCTGCTTCTGACTGGGCTTTTTACAGAGCCCTGCTGGTATGCAAGTCCGAAGTGCGTTGCTGTTTGGTTGAACCGATAACGACGCGTCATTCGATTCGGCTCCTCGGCCGCCCAAGGAATTTTTAGTGCAAATTTATGCACCCTAGGGACGTAATGCCCCTCCAAGGGGAGGCAGACGAGGAGCCCGTGCCCCTATTTGGGGGGAATCGTGGCCTGACCGAGGTTGGCTCGTGCGGCCCGTACGCGCTTTGAGGAGCTAGGTTTGTTACGAGCTACCTCCTCATTTGCCTGTACCTCGGCTGTGAAAGCCGTGGTCTGTTCTCTGTTTGGAGGGAGCACTCGGTGTTACCATTGACTATAATAACACCATTTGGTCCTGGCATTTTCATCTTTAAGTATGCGTAATGCGAGACTGCATTAAAGCGGGCGAATGCGGTGCGCCCAAGCAGTGCATGGTATCCGCTCCAAAAAGGGACTATATCGAAGATTAACTCTTCGCTCCGAAAGTTCTCGGGTGATCCGAAGACTACCTCCAGCGTTACTGTTCCTGTGCAGCGAGCCTCGACGCCCGTTATGACACCTTTAAAGGTGGTGGTGCTGGGTTTGATCCTCGATGAGTCTATGTCCATCTTCCTGATCGTATCCGCGTAGATTAAATTGAGGCTACTGCCTCCGTCCATGAGGACGCGCGTCAGATGGAACCTGTCGACGATCGGGTCCAGGACCAAAGCAGCCAAACCTCCATGTCGGATGCTGGTTGGGTGATCATGTTTGTCGAATGTGATCGGGCAAGCCGACCACGGGTTAAACTTCGGGGCCACGGGCTCTAGGGCGTAAATGTCCTGAAGTGCTCGTTTCCTCTCCTTTTTCGGAATGTGGGTTACATAAATCATGTTTATGTCCTTCACCTCGGGAGGGAATTGCTTCTGGTTGCCATTGTTGGATCGACGAGGTTCATCCTCGTCTTCGCTGCGAGGTTGGGCTTTACTTTAGCCCTCCGTCGCTATCTTTTCAGCCTGCTTGAAGACCCAGCAGTTCCGGTTGGTGTAGTTTGCCAGCTTGTCCGAGGTGCCATGGATTTGACATGGCCTGTCGAGGGTCTTATCGAGCTGGCTAGGTCCGTCTTTGCTCCCTTTAAAGGGCCTCTTTTTTGACTAGATCTAGGTCCGTTGAACCCTGCGTTTACGGCGACGTCCTCGGTGTCGCTCCCGCCATTTTTATGCATGCGCTTATTTTTATTGCGCCTGGGCTTGCCATTGGCGTTGCGAGCTTCCGAAGTGCCTGCCTCACCGTTATGAGTGCTGCGGGCCAGCCAACTATCCTCTCCCGTGCAAAAGCGGGTCATGAGCGAGGTGAGGGCCGCCATGGTCCTTGGCTTGTCTTGCCCGAGCTGGCATGCAAGCCACTCGTCTCGGATGCTATGCTGCAAAGCGGCGATGGCCTCGGCGTTGGGGCAGTCCATAATTTGGTTCTTTTTAGTTAAGAACCTGTTCTAGAACTTCCTTGCTGACTCGCCGGGCTATTGAATAACATGGCTGAGGTTGTCGGCATCTGGAGGTCGGACGTATGTGCCCTGGAAGTTAGCCCTGAAGGCATCCTCGAGCGATTCCCAGCTTCCAATGGAATGAGGAGGCAGGCTATTCAGCCAATGCCTAGCCGGCCCCTTTAGTTTGAGCGGTGATACGTCTCCGTCGTATCTATAATTTTTTATTGTTTCATGCCAATATTCTACAACTTTCATATATTTTTGGCAACATTTTATATTATTTTTGGGACTAACATATTGATCCAGTGCCCAGTGCCAGTTCCTGTTTGTTGCATGTTTTTTGTTTTGCAGAATATCCATATCAAACAAAGTCCAAACGCGATAAAAAAACTATAGAGATTTATTTTGGAATATATTTGATTTTTGGGAAGAAGAATCAATGCAAGACGATGCTCGTGGGCCCCACGAGGCACCAGGGCGCGCCGTGGTGCCTTGTGAGGCCCTCGTAGGTCGGTTGACCCCCTTCTTTCGCCGCAAGAAAGATAATATCTGGAAAAAATCGTGTTAAAATTTCAGCCCAATCGGAGTTACGGATCTCCGGAATTTAAGAAACGGTGAAAGGCCAGAAAACAGGAGCGCGAAACAGAAGAGAACAGAGAGAGAGATCCAATCTAGGAGGGGCTCCTGCCCCTCCGCCGCCATGGCAGCCATGGACCAGAGGGGAAACTCTCCTCCCATCTAGGGGGGGGCCAAGGAAGAAGAAGAAGAATAAGGGGGGCTCTCTCCCCCTCTCTTCCGGTGGCGCCGGAGCGCCGCCGGAGGAACCAACGTGACGGCGATCTACACCAACAACTTCGCCGCCATCAACACCAACTCTCTCCCCCTCTATGCAGCAGTGTAACCTCTCAATTCCCGCTGTAATTCTCTACTTAAACATGGTGCTTAATGCTACATATTATTATCCAATGATTTGTGGCCATCCTATGATGTTTGAGTAGATTCGTTTTGTCCTATGGGTTGATTGATGATCGTGATTGGTTTGAGTTGTATGTTTTATTTTCGTGTTGTCCTATGGTGCCCTCTGTGTTGCACAAGCGTTAGGGATTTCCGCTGTAGGGTTTGCAATACGTTCATAATTCTCTTATAGTGGGCGGCTAGAGTGACAGAAGCTTACACCCGAGTAAGGGGGTTGTTGCGTATGGGAGTAAAGGGGACTTGATACTTAATGCTATGGTTGGGTTTTACCTTAATGATCTTGGGTAGTTGCGGATGCTTGCTAGAGTTCCAATCATAAGTGCATATGATCCAAGTACGGAAAGTATGTTTGCTCATGCCTCTCCCTCATATAAAATTGCAATAATGATTACCGATCTAGTTATCGATTGTCTAGGGACAAATCCTTCTCTTGTGTTACAAAACTTTTCTACTAAACAACTAACTTTTATTATCTTGCAAATCACTCATAGTTTTATTCTCGCAAAGTACTTCTAGTTTTATTCTTGCAAACCTATCCTATCACCTACAAAATAGTTTTATACTTGTTCTAGGTAAAGCGAACGTTAAGCATGCGTAGAGTTGTATCGGTGTTCGATAGAACTTGAAGGGAATATTAATTCTACCTTTAGCTCCTCGTTGGGTTCGACACTCTTATTTATCGAAAAAGCTACAATTGATCCCCTATACTTGTGGGTTATCAAGACCTTTTTCTGGCGCCGTTGCCGGGGAGCAATAGCGTGGGGTTGATATTCTTGTGTGTGCTTGTTTGCTTTATCACTAAGTAGATTTTATTTTCTGTTCTAAGTTATTATCTATCTTTAGTTATGGATATGGAACACGAAACACCAAAAAAATTAGTTGTACTTGCTACTCATGGAGATGGGGAACCTCCTAAAACCCTCGATGCTCGTTATGTGGAAAACATTAAATACTACTTTGATAATCCTAATAAAACTCCATTCAACTTGATAATGGGAGTTACTTTGGATCAACAGGAATACTTTAGGGATTATCGCTTGTCTCAAAAAGGAAAACTCTTATGGGATCAAATTTATTATTTGCATTGGTATGCTCGGAATTTATGCTTAAGATATGATTATACTTGCTGCTCTAGGATGAAGGCTCCACACCTTCCCTTTTCATGTGAATTTAATGATAATGAAACCTTGGCTTCTTATGCTAATGGTATATATGATTACTATGATGTGGAACAAATAGAAGAATTTGTTGCTTTTAAGGGTGCTTATGAAATTGAATCTTTGTTTGAAAAGTATGAAAATTATGATGATGCTGTTTACCGATCTGAAAAAATTTCTATACTTAAATATTGCTATGATAATTATGAATACAATGCCTATATTGATCAATTTATTGAGAAAGTCTCCACTGTCCGAGAAGAGACTAATATTTTGCAGGAATCTATGGAAGAAGAAATTGATGACACTGTGAGCTCATTAAATGAAAAAGATGACGAGGAGAGCGAAGAACAAAGGGAGGAAGAGCGGATTAGCTACCCGTGCCCACCTTCTAATGAGAGTAACTCTTCAACTCATACATTGTTTAATTTCCCTTCGTGTTTACCGAAGGATGAATGCTATGATAATTGCTATGATCCCTTGGATTCGTTTGAAATATCCCTTTTTGATGAAATTGATGCTTGCTATGCTTGTGGACATGATGCCAATATGAATTATGCTTATGGAGATGAACTTGCTATAGTTCCTTATGTTAAGAATGAAATTGTTGCTATTGCACCCACACATGATAGTCCTATTATCTTTTTGAATTCTCCGAACTACACTATATCGGAGAAGTTTGCTCTTATTCAGGATTATATTGATGGGTTGCGTTTTACTATTGCACATGATGATTTTGATAAACATAATATGCATGTGCTTGCTGCTCCTACTTGCAATTATTATGAGAGAGGAACTACATCTCTGCCTCTCTATGTTTCCAACACGATAAAATTGCAAGAAACTGTTTATGCTATGCATTAGCCTTTACTTGATGTGCATGAATTGTTCTTTTATGACATGCCGATGCATAGGAAGAGAGTTAGACTTCGTCATTGCATGATATATGTTGCTTTGTTCTCACTACTAAATTATAAATCATTGTTAATTAAAAATTGGCTTTGATATACCTTGGGATCCGGGTGGATCAATTACTTGAGCACTTTATGCCTAGCTTAATGGCTTTAAAGAAAGCGCTGCCTGGGAGACAACCCAGAAGTTTTAGAGAGTCATTTATTTCTGTTGAGTTCTTTTATAAAGTTTAAAAACAAAAAAATATAGAGGGGAACCTAAAACTTTTTCAAAAAGGAAAGTGAAAGTAAGAAAGACGAGCACCGTTGAAGTGGGGGAGCTCCTTGAACTTTGTTCATGCCCATGGAAACTTTGCAAATCTTGAATTACAGAAACTTTTCAACAAAAATAATTATCCCCTTGTACAAATCCATTGTATTATAAAAATAATGTGCCAAGATTTACCGTTAGGATGTTTAATTGCTTGTTTGGTGTGTACGGTGCAAAAACAGAAACTTTCGCTGTAGTGCGTGAATTTACATTTTTTACTGGAACATCCAAAAATTCTGAAATTTTTACAAAGTAATTAAATGCAAATTTGTTATTTTTTCCTAATTTTTCAGAATTTTTAGAGTTACAGAAGTATGGTCAATATTCAGATTACTACAGACTGTTCTGTTTTTGACAGATTCTGTTTTTGATGCATTGTTTTGCTTGTTTTGATGAAACTATGGATTGTATCGGAAGTTATAAGCCATGGAGAAGTTATAATACAGTAGGTATAATGCAAAAATAAAATATGAATGGGTTTTCAACAGTACTTAAAGTAGTGATTTGCTTTATTATACTAACGGATCTCACGAAGGTTTTGTTAAGTTTTGTGTGGATGAAGTGTTCAAAGATCGAGAAGGTATTGATATGAGAAGAATGAGGAGAGGCAAGAGTTCAAGCTTGGGGATTCCCAAGGCACCCCAAGTAAATATTCAAGGAGACTCAAGCGTCTAATCTTGGGGATGCCCCGGAAGACATCCCATCTTTATTCAACAATTATCGGTATGTCTCGGTTTTTGTTTTGTTCACATGATATGCGTAAATTCTTGGAGCGTCGTGTGCCTTTTATTTATTTTTAATAATAATGCACCATGCTGGTATGGGATAGTCCTTGGTTGATTTATAGAATGCTTCATGCACTTCAGTTATATCTTTTGAGTATGGCTTTATAGAATGCTTCGTGTGCTTCACTTATATCATTTGAAGTTTGGATGCCTGTTTCTCTTCATATAGAAAACCCTTATTTGTAGAATGCTCTTTTGCTTCACTTATATTTGTTAGAGCGTGGGCAAGTCTTTTGTAGAAATAATTAAACTCTCATGCTTAACTTATATTTATTTAGAGAGTCAACAGGAATTGGTCATTCACATGGTTAGTCATAAAATCCTACATAAAACTTGTAGATCACTGAATATGATATGTTTGATTCCTTGCAATAGTTTTGCGATATAGAGATGGTAATATGTGGGAGGTACTAGTGAATGATTGTGGTTTAGTAAGAATATTGGTGTTAAGGTTTGTGATTCCTGAAGCATGCACGTATAGTATCTCATTATGCTAAGAAGTTGGAGCATGATTTATTATTGATTGTCTTCCTTTGCGTGGAGGTCAGGGGCGCGCGATGGTTAACTCCTACCAACCTCCCCCCTAGGGGCATGCATAGTAGTACTTTGCTTCGAGGGCTAATAAACTTTCGCAATATGTATGTGAGTTCTTTATGACTAATGTGAGTCCATGGACTATACGCACTCTCACCTTTCCGCAATTTGCTAGCCTCTACGGTGCCGTGCATTGCCCTTTCTCACCTTGAGATGTGGTGCAAACTTCACCGGTGCATCCAAACCCCATGATATGATACGCTCAATCACACATAAGCCTCCTTATATCTTCCTCAAAACAGCCACCATACCTACCTATTATGGCATTTCCATAGCCATTCCGAGATATATTGCCATGCAACTTCCATCATCATCGTATACATGACTTGAGCATTCATTGTTATATTGCTTTACATGATCGTAAGATAGCTAGCATGATATTTTCATGGCTTTTCCATTTTTTGATATCTTTGCCACGCTAGATCATTGCACATCCTGGTACACCGCCAGAGGCATTCATATAGAGTCATATTTTGTTCTAGTATTGAGTTGTAATTTTGAGTTGTAAGTAAATAAAAGTGTGATGATCATCATATGCATTATTAGAGCATTGTCCCAGTGAGGAAAGGATGATGGATACTATGATTCCCCCACAAGTCAGGATGAGACTTCAGACAAAATATAAAAAAAGAGAAAAAAAAAGAGGCCAAAAAGAGCCCAAGAAAAAAAAATGAAAAAAAATGAAAAAAAGAGAAAACAAAAGAGAAAACAAAAAAATGAAAATGAGAGAAAAAGAGAGAAGGGGCAATGTTACTATCCTTTCCACACTTGTGCTTCAAAGTAGCACCATCTCCTATGCTTTCATTTTCATACACTAGTGGGAATTTTCATTATAGAACTTGACTTGTATATTCCGATGATGGGCTTCCTCAAATGCCCGAGGTCTTCTAGAGCAAGCAAGTTGGATGCACACCCACTTAGTTTTCAGTTTGAGCTTTCATACACTTATAGCTCTTAGTGCATCCGTTGCATGGCAATCCCTACTCCTCGCATTGACATCAATCGATGGGCATCTCCATTGCCCGTTGATTAGCCGCGTCGATGTGAGACTTTTTTTTGTCTTCTCCATATTAATCTCTACCACCGCATTCTATTCCACCCATAGTGCTATGTCCATGGCTTGCGCTCATGTATTGCGTGGGGGTTGAAAAAGCTGAAGCGCGTTAAAAAGTATGAACCAATTGCTTGGCTGACACCGGGGTAGTACATGATAAATACTTTATGTTAAGAGGATGGAGCATGACAAGGCTATATGATTTTGTAGGGATAGCGTTCTTTAGCATTGATATTTTGAAAGATATGATTGTTTGTTGGGATGCCTGAGTATTGATGTCTTTATATCAAATTATAGACTATTGCTTTGAATCACTCATGTCTTAATATTCATGCCATGATTAAATTATATGATCAAGATTATGCTAGGTAGCATTCCACATCAAAAATTATCTTTTTTATCATTTACCTACTCGAGGACGAGCAGGAATTAAACTTGGGGATGCTGATACGTCTCCATCACATCTATAATTTTTGATTGTTTCATGCCAATATTCTACAACTTTCATATATTTTTGGCAACATTTTATATTATTTTTGGGACTAACATATTGATCCAGTGCCCAGTGCCAGTTCCTGTTTGTTGCATGTTTTTTGTTTCGCAGAATATCCATATCAAACGAAGTCCAAACGTGATAAAAATTTACGGAGATTTATTGTGGAATATATGTGATTTTTGGGAAGAAGAATCAATGCAAGACGGTGCTCGTGGGCCTCACGAGGCACCAGGGTGCGCCCAGGGGGGTGGCGCGCCGTGGTGCCTCGTGAGGCCCTCGTAGGTCGGTTGACCCCCTTCTTTCGCCGCAAGAAAGATAATATCTGGAAAAAAATCGTGTTAAATTTCTGCGCAATTGGAGTTATGGATCTCCAGGAATTTAAGAAACAGTGAAAGGCCAGAAAACAGGAGCGCGAAACAGAAGAGAACAGAGAGAGAGATCCAATCTAGGAGGGGCTCCTGCCCCTCCGCTGCCATGGCAGCCATGGACCAGAGGGGAAACTCTCCTCCCATCTAGGGGGGAGGCCAAGGAAGAAGAAGAAGAAGAAGAAGAAGAAGGGGGCTCTCTCCCCCTCTCTTCCGGTGGTGCCGGAGCGCCGCCGGGGGAACCAACGTGACGGCGATCTACACCAACAACTTCGCCACCGTCAACACCAACTCTCTCCCCCTCTATGCAGCGGTGTAACCTCTCAATTCCCGTTGTAATTCTCTACTTAAACATGGTGCTTAATTCTACATATTATTATCCAATGATTTGTGGCCATCCTATGATGTTTGAGTAGATTCGTTTTGTCCTATGGGTTGATTGATGATCGTGATTGGTTTGAGTTGTATGTTTTATTTTGGTGTTGTCCTATGGTGCCCTCCGTGTCGCGCAAGCATGAGGGATTCCCGCTGTAGGGTTTGCAATATGTTCATAATTCTCTTATAGTGGGCGGCTAGAGTGATAGAAGCTTACACCCGATTAAGGGGGTTGTTGCGTATGGGAGTAAAGGGGACTTGATACTTAATGCTATGGTTGGGTTTTACCTTAATGATCTTTGGTAGTTGCGGATGCTTGCTGGAGTTCCAATCATAAGTGCATATGATCCAAGTACGGAAAGTATGTTAGCTCATGCCTCTCCCTCATATAAAATTGTAATAATGATTACCGGTCTAGTTATCGATTGCCTAGGGACAA
This sequence comes from Elymus sibiricus, assembly GCA_039707655.1. Taxonomy (NCBI): domain Eukaryota; kingdom Viridiplantae; phylum Streptophyta; class Magnoliopsida; order Poales; family Poaceae; genus Elymus; species Elymus sibiricus. Next base: position 347,899,193 of record CM077668.1, read on the forward strand.
ATCCTTCTCTTGTGTTACAAAAGTTTTCTACTAAACAACTAACTTTTATTATCTTGCAAATCACTCATAGTTTTATTCTCGCAAAGTACTTCTAGTTTTATTCTTGCAAACCTATCCTATCACCTACAAAATATTTTTATACTTGTTCTAGGTAAAGCGAACGTTAAGCGTGTGTAGAGTTGTATCGGTGGTCGATAGAACTTGAAGGTAATATTAATTCTACCTTTAGCTCCTCGTTGGGTTCGACACTCTTATTTATCGAAAAAGCTACAATTGGTCCCCTATACTTGTGGGTTATCAAGCGGCAGATATTTGATGGCGTGGAGATCGTCGCCATGTGCCATGTGGATGTGGAGAAGGAAATCTTCGATCCACACCGCTGGATCGGTAGTACCATCGTACGACTCGATGTTGATGGGTTTAAACCCGTCAGGGAACTGGTGTTCCATTACCCTATCTGTAAAATAGATCGGGTGAACGGGACCTCAGAACCGAGCAGATTTGCATCGGACGTCGGGAGATATCCGCGTATAAGCTTGTTCCCGAGCTCGGCCGTTCCTGTCCATCCAGGCATCGTAGCCGTCGAGCCCGGCCGGTGCGCGTCCTCTTGATCCATAGATGGACCGAGAAGGTGCCCAATTCGCCTCTATCTGGCATCTTGCGTCGTACGGCTCGGTGTAGTCGATGGGGTCCTTGCCGTAATGGCGTGTCATTGTTTGGGTGTGTAAATTTTCCCGCGCTGGCCTGTCTCGCCCTCTAGGGGGGCAGTCGGGTTCGTCAGCCCTTCCATGTGTTAAGAGCACGTCGACGGCTAATTCTTCGTCGAATTCAGGCAGTAGACGCCTGCGCGGGTAGCATTTAGGCGCACTTTGGAGCCGCTCCTCGAGGTCCTGCTCGGCCGAGAGTATCTCGATCCACTTATCATTCAGCGCATCTTGATTGGCTTGCAGCTGCTACTGCTTCTGTTTCATGCTTTGGGCAGTGGCCATGAGGCATCGTCGGAACCTTTCCTGCTCAAAGGGGTCTTCGGGGACTATGAAGTCCTCGGTGCCTAGGCTCTCGTCCTCTTCGGACTGAGGTAAGTAATTGTCATCTGCCCCTTCAAAGAGGTCATCGGGGTCCTCGTCCTCGGGGATTCCTGCGGGACTGTGTGGCCGCCCTGGGGAGGCTTGAGAATCCTCTCCTGGGTTATCGGCGTTGTCAGCCACAGCACCGGTGTTGGTGGCAGTGGCGTCGTGCCCGCTGGGGTCCCCGTTGGCGCCTCGTCCGCGCCTTCACCGACGTCTTGATGGAGGTTTCAGAGTATCCACCATGTACATGTCAGTCGGGGGGATAACCCCCGGGTAGGTGATCGAACCCGGAGCCCCTTTTCAAAACTTCGGGGCAGCCCGTGCCCCTTCAATCCGGCTGGTCGTCCGGCCGGCTTTCCAACGCTGGCCGGCTGGGCCCGGTCCCGTGCCGGGTTCGGCTGGCCGCTAGCCGGTTGACGATGGGTCAGCGGCCGTCCCATCGCTCTGTACGACAAGACGGCTCTCCACGGCAGGAGAGCGTGGCTACAGCACCACGAACCCAGAAGAGCATGGCTACAGTGCCGCCAACCCCGCTGACCCCGGCGACCGACGTCAGCGCGGCGATCCACTGTAGCCCCATGACGCCAACCACTCCGTGAGGACCTCAGGGAGACTTTTGCCAATCTGCGCCAGTACTAGATCAAGCTCAACCCGGAGAAGTGCGTCTTCGGCGTTTTGGCTGGCCAGCTCCTGGGGTTCCTCATTTTGGAGCGTGGCATTGAGGCCAACCCGGAGAAGATCAAGGCGATCGAGCGCATGCGCAAGCCGGCCCGGCTACGCGATGTCCAGAAGTTCACCGACTGCTTGGCCTCTCTCAGCCGGTTCATCAGCCAGCTAGGGGAGAGGGCCCTGCCCCTGTATCAGCTGATGAAGAAGACGATGCCGTTCGAGTGGTCCGACCAGGCGGACGAGGCTTTCCGCGACCTCAAGCGCATGCTCTCCACCACACCCGTCTTGGCCGCACCGGTTGAGAAGGAGCCGCTCCTGATGTACATCGCGGCAACCACCCGCGTGGTCAGCATGGTGCTGGTGGTTGAGCGCCCTGAGCAGGGCAAGGCGCAGCCGGTCCAGCGCCCTGTGTACTACCTGAGCGAGGTCCTCTCCACCTCCAAGCAGAACTACCCCCACTACCAGAAGATGTGTTATGGCGTGTACTTGGCCGCCAAGAAGCTGAAGCAGTATTTCTAGGAGCATGTCATCACCATGGTGAGCACGGCCCCCTCAGCGAGATCATGGGATGCCGGGACGCCTCTGGCCGGGTCGCCAAGTGGGCCATCGAGCTAGCCGGCTACACCATCCTCTACGAGCCCCGCACGGCCATCAAGTCGCAGGCGTTGGCCGACTTCCTCGTCGACTGGGCAGAGACCCAGTACTTGCCGTCGGCTCCCGACTCAACGCACTGGCACATGCACTTCGACGGCTCGAAGATGGTCTCCGACTTGGGAGCCGGCATCGTGCTCTCCTCCCCCAAGGGTGACCGGCTGCGCTACGTGCTCCAGATCCACTTCACCGCCTCCAACAACGTCGCCGAGTACGAAGCCCTTGTCCACGGCCTCCGGCTGGCCAAAGAAATTGGCATCCGGCACATCCTCAGCTACGGTGACTCCGACCTGGTGGTCCAGCAGGTGTCTGGCAAATGGGATGCCAGGGACTCCAACATGGCCAGCTACCGCAACCTGATCCAGCAGATGACCGGCGGCTTCGACGGCTGCGAGTTCCTCCACGTCCCCCAAAACGAGAACGAGGCGGCGGACACTCTAGCCAAGCTCGGCTCCAGCCGGCAAGCAATCCCAGCCGGCGTCTCCCTCGAGCACCTACGCAAGCCCTCCATCAAGCTGTCTCCGGATTCGGGGTCCATCTTCGTCCCGGCTGACCCAACGGTCCCTGCGTCCGGCTCGGGGGCTGGCGGCTCCGGCTCGGGGACTGCCATCCCGGTCCCGGGGACTGCCGTCTCTGACCCAGCCCTAGGGGCTGCCAGCTCCGGCTCGGGGACTGCCGTCCCAGTCTCAGGGGCTGCCGGCTCCAGCCCGCCGCCTCCCGACCCGGCCGAACCTGTGCAAGTGGCCGTCTTCACGGTGGTGGAGGCACCGTCTTGGGCCCAACCGATCCTCACTTTCCTAGTGAGCGGCGAACTCCCAGCGAACGAGGTCGAGGCTCGGCAAGTGCAGCGCCGGGCCTCCACCTACAGCATCATCAACAACGAGCTTGTCAAGCGCAGCACCACCGGCGTCTTCCAGCGCTGCGTCGAGACGGACAGGGGCCTCGAGATCTTGCGTGACATCCACCAGGGCGAGTGCGGGCACCACGCCGCCTCCCGGTCCCTGGTGGCCAAAGCCTTCCGCCACGGCTTCTACTGGCCGATTGCTCTGAAGGACGCAGAGGAGTTGGTCCTCAAGTGCAAGGGCTGCCAGCACTTCAAGGCTCAGAGCCACCAGCCGGCTGCGGCTCTCCAGACCATCCCCATCGCATGGCCCTTTGCTGTCTGGGGCCTCACCATGGTGGGACCCTTCAAGACCGCTCGAGGCGGCAAGACGCACCTGTTGGTGGCCGTCGACAAGTTCACCAAGTGGATCGAGGCAAGGCCGATCAAGAAGCTCGACGGTCCCACAGCCGTCAAGTTCGTCAAAGACATCGTTGTCCGCTACGGCATCCCCAACAGCATCATCACTGATAACGGCACCAACTTCGCCAAAGGTGCACTGGCATGTTACTACTCCGTCTCCGGCATCCGGCTTGACCTGGCCTCCGTCGCGCATCCTTAGTCCAACAGCCAGGCAGAGCGAGCAAACGGCCTCATCTTAGCCGGCATCAAGCCGCGACTCGTCGAGCCACTTGCGCGATCACCCGGCAGCTGGATCGACGAGCTGCCGGCCATCCTCTGGAGTCTTCAGACCATGCCCAATCGGTCAACCGGCTTCACCCCCTTCTTCCTCGTCTACGGGGCCAAGGCGGTCATCCCCTCGGACATCGAGTTCGACTCGCCTTGGGTCACCCTGTACATGGAGGTGGAAGCCAAAGCAGCATGCGAAGACGGCGTCGACCTGCTGGAGGAGGTGCGCCTGCTAGCCCTCAGCCGGTCGGCCATGTACCAGCAAAACCTACGCCACTACCATAGCAAGAAGATCAAGCCCCTCGCTTTCTGCAAGGGCGACCTCGTACTCCGGCTGATCCAACGAACAGCTGACCAGCACAAGCTATCCTCCCCATGGGAGGGCCCCTTCATCATCAGCAAGGCCCTACCTCATCGACGCGCAGAAGAAAACAAGCACAAGAGAGACGCTTCCGGCGAAGAGACAGAACGCCCCTGGAATGTGGAGCTCCTCCGTCCGTTTTATAGTTGAATCATGTATGTATGTATCGCTACCCCTTTTGGAAATTAATGAAAGCAGTAGGTCCCTCGAACGACACTCGGGGGCTACCTTTTCATCTCTATTGAGTTCTTGCGCACTTTACCGCATTCGCCTCCCTCCTGCCAGGTCGGCACGTCCGTCTCGGGGGCTCGGGGGCTCACCGGCTAGCCCGCGCCCCGCTCTCCTAAACCCGGCCAATAACGTGTGCCCCGTTGAAGCCCTCTCTCTACCATAAGCCATAGTCCGGCTCCCGGCTGTCCAGGCTGGCAAGAGCCAAAGGCTGAAAGCATCCTCACGCGAAAAGTGGCTAAGGACGAACGCCCAGCTCGGCCAACCCAGCTCTCTCCCTCTCTCTCTCTTTCACTCATCGCCGCATAGACTGGCTGCGCTCCAGCCAGCTCGCTGCCTGCAGCTAGCCGGCCAAGTGGGTGTTTCGCTTGCGCTCAAATCCTAAAGCCTAAGTACTGTTCACTCTCTTTCAAGTCCGGCTACCCGTCCCAGCTACAGACCGGCTCCCGGCTGTCCGGCTGGCGGGGAGGAGGTCGAGACGGGAAGAGAATTAGAAAACGGCCTAAGGAAATAAGCAAGAACGAACCGCCAAATGGCAAAGACAAGCATACATAAGAACAAGCATGGATATATACATAGCAAAAGGCCCACGGCCAGGAATTCATTACATAACATACACCCCCAGTGGGTGGACTTGCTGGCTAACAAAAGTTTCAAGTTCAGAACAAAAGGCAGGAAAGAAAAAAGCCCTAAGCGGCGGCCTAGTCGGCATCACTCGGTGCCGGATTCTCCGTGACGGCGGTGTCGTCCAAGGCGGCATCGTCGTCTGCCCCGGCTTCCATCTCGGCCGAGCTGTCCTCCGGGTCTTCGAGCGCCAGGCCAAAGTCATCGGTGGGACGCTCCGCGCCGTTTGGCGCCCGCTCCGGCACGAACGAGTCGTGCGGGCTAAACGACGCAATGTCGCTGGCCCGCACGGCGATTTGCCGTCGCCCGCTCTGCCAAGTCCGTGCCCCGGCCCTCCGCGCGCGCAGCTGGTCCAAGCGGATGCTCGGGTAACAGGACAGCACGAGCCCGAGTGCCATCTCCGCGCCGGCTCGGGCTGCGGAGGCTCTCCACGCGCTAAGACGCGCCGCGCCGGCTTCCAGCCAACGCGCCAGCCGGCTAACGGTGGTTGGCACCACCGCAGCCGGCCAGAGAGCACCCACCATCGACAGACTGGCTTCGAAGAGCCGGTTCATGTCTTGGATGTTTTTATAATCATTTATTGTTCCATATTAACTTGGATGTTTTTATAATCATTTACAGCAATTATATATCATTTTTGGAGACTAACCTATTAACTTAGTGCCCAGTGCCAGTTGTTGTTTCCTGCCCTGTTTTTGTTTTACAGAAAATCAATACCAAACGAAGTCCAAATGCCATGAAACTTTTTGGAGATTTTTTATTGGACAAGATAAACACTGGAAGCTTCGGGAGAGGGCCAAAAGATGAAGGAGTGGGCCACGAGGCACCAGGGCGCGCCCCAGGGGGGTGGCGCGCCCTAGTACCTCATGGGGCCCACCCAGCTCCATTTGACCTAATTCCAGCACTATAAATTCAGAAAAAATCAGAAACCCTCAGGGGAGTCCACGAAATACTTTTTCCGCCGCCGCAAGTTTCTGTTCCAAAGAGATCCCATCTGGAGGCTTTCTCCAGTACTCCGCCGCAGGGGGAATCGATCACGGAGGGGTTCTACATCAACCTTGCTGCCCTTCCGATGATGCGTGAGTAGTTTACCACAGACCTTCAGGTCCATAGGCAGTAGCTAGATGGCTTCTTCTCTCTTTTTGATCTTCAATACAATGTTCTCCTCGATGTTCTTGGAGTTCTATCCGATGTAATCACTTTTTGCGGTGTGTTTGTTGGGATCCGATGAATTGTGAGTTTATGATCAGATTATCCATGAAATTATTTGAGTCTTTGCTGGACTCTTTTATGCATGATTATTATAGCCTCGTATTTCTTCTCTGATCTATTGATTTGGTTTGGCCAACTAGATTGATTTATCTTGCCATGGGAAGAGGTGCTTTGTAGTGGGTTCGATCTTGCGGTGCTCAATCCCAGTGACAGAAAGGGACATGACACGTATGTATCATTGCTACTAAGGGAAAAAGATGGGGTTTATTCATACGTGAGTTTATCTTGTCTACATCATGTCATCGTTCTTAAGGCATTACTCCGTTCTTATGGACTTAATGCACTAGATGCATGCTGGATAGCGGTCGATGTGTGAACTAATACTAGTAGATGCTGGCAGGAGTCGGTCTACTAATCTTGGACGTGATGCCTATATACATGATCATTGCCTTGGATATCGTCATGATTATTTGCTTTTCTATCAATTGCCCAACAGTAATTTGTCTACCCACCGTATGCTATTTTCTCGAGAGAAGCCTCTAGTGAAACCTATGGCCCCCGGGTCTATCTAAATCATATTACTAAAACCCTAAAATATTGCTGCCATTTTCTTTTATTTATTTTATTTTGTATTTTTGTTTCAATCTATCTATCTATCACATACAATTTAATCTTGCAATTTACCGCCGAGAGATTGACAACCTCTCGTTTGCGTTGGGTGCAAGGATTTGTTGTTTGTGTGCAGGTGCTGCTAACGAGGTGTTGTGTGATTCTCCTACTGGTTCGATAACCTTGGTTTCATAACTAAGGGAAATACTTATCTCTACTATGCTGCATCATCCCTTCCTCTTCGGGGAAATACCAACGCAATCTACAAGTAGCAGGAAGAATTTTAGGCGCCGTTGCCGGGGAGACATCATCAACATCTATCAAGTACCTTTGCATAAACTCTCATCTCCTTGCATTTACTTTATTTGCCATTTGCCTCTCGTTTTCATCTCCCCCATTTCTAAAACGTTTTTTACAAAAATACAAAAATATTTTTCGTTTGCCTTTTTCTTGTTTGCATCTTTGATTTACTCATCTCGTGATCATGACTAGCGTAACTATCCCTCCTTTGTCACCGGATTTTGAAGTGTTTTACTTCAAACTGAAACAGGGAGAAAATCTCAAAGATGCTTGGTATAGGTTAATGGAACCCTACCGTGTTTGCTCTATAAAAGGGGATTTAAAAATTTTGCTTCGCAATTTCTATTTAGGTTTAACCATGCATCATAGACAACTTTTGGATTTTGCCGCAAAGGGAAATTTTATTGAAAGTGAGGCCAATACTGCCTATGAAATAATAGAAGGCATATTGGGGATTCCACCACCACAAAAGGGTTTTTCTTTTACTCAAGAGGGGGCTCAAATATTAGACAAATTGGGTGATATGCAGAAAAATTTGGTTTAGTTGCAAAAGTCTCACGAACCTCTTAAAAATATTAGTGGAAATCTCAATCGCACGAACACTTTGATTTCTTTATGCAATAAGCGATTGGATATTTTAGACCTTAAATTGCCTCTTTTTCTGAGAATAATGGGAAGCGTAAAGAACCTCCTGGGTTTGAGAAAACTCCTATAAATATTACTAAAACCAAAGATGACAACACTTGAAACTATGCATTATGCCTAGCTAGGGGCATAAAACAATAGCGCTTGTTGGGAGGCAACCCAATGAATAAAATAAATTTTTTCTGTTATTGTGTGTTTCCACTGTCATGCTACTGGTATGATTGTGTTTTTGTGTTTTTAATTAGTGTTTGTGCCAAGTAAAACCTTTGGGATGATTTGGAAGATAGTATAATTGATGCTGTTTGAAAACAGAAAGTTTTGCGTCCAGTGCTGGAATTTTGGTTTTTCTCTGGAACGTCAGAACCTTCTGAATTTTTTACACAATATTGATATATGAATTTCCCACGTCGTCCTAAGTTTTCAGAATTTTTGGAGTTATAGAAGTATGACCATAATTCAGATTTCTATAGACTATTCTGTTTTTGACAGATTCTGTTTTTGATGCACTACTTGCTTGTTTTGATGAATCTATGGATTGTATCGGGGGGTATAAGCCATGGTGAAGTTAGAGTACAGTAGGTATAATTCAAAAATAAAATATGAATGGGTTTGGAATAGTACTTATAGTAGTGATTTATTTTGTTATACTAACGGATCTCACGAAGGTTTTGTTGATTTTTGTGTGATTGAAGTTTTCATGTTTTGGGTGAGATCTCGATGGATGAAAGAATAAGGAGTACCAAAAGCCTAAGCTTGGGGATGCCCGAGGCACCCCCAAGGTAATATTCTAGGAAGACTCAAGCATCTAAGCTTGGGGATGCCCCGGAAGGCATCCCCTCTTTCTTCTACCAACCATCGGTAATTTTACTTGGAGCTATATTTTTATTCGTCACATGATATGAGTTTTGCTTGGAGCGTCTTGTATTATATGAGTCTTTGCTTTGTTTGCTTTTTAGTTTGTCACAATCATCTTTGCTGAACACACCTATCTTGAGAGAGCCACACGTTTATCATCATTTGTTAGAATACTCTATGTGCTTCACTTAAATTTTTTTAGCTAGGCAGTTGCTCTAGTGCTTCACTTAAATCTTTTTGAGCACGGTGGTGGCTATATTTTGAAGAAATAAACTCTCATGCTTCACTTATATTATTTTGAGAGTTGATTAAAATTTTGAAGAAATGAATTCTCATGCTTCACTTATATAATTTTGAGAATTGATAAGATTGAAATTTTGAAGAAATATTTGCACTCCCATGCTTCACTTAAATATTTTTGAGAGATGATAATAGTAACGGTAATTTGCACAAGATATGAAATTGGTCGCAAAAGTGATGAATATTCAAGAGGGATATAAATAAAAACTTTCATATAGATCATTGGATATGATAAGTGTGATTCCTTGCAATAGTTTTGCGATATGGAAATGATAATATGTGAGCCATGTTGGTGAGTAATTGTGATTTAGTAAGAATATTAGTGTTAAGGTTTGTGATTCCCTATGCATGCACGTTAAGTCAATAGTTATGCAATGAAATTATATCCTACTTATGGTGCATTATTCGGTGTTAGTTGTGTTCAATGCATGTTTATGACCGTTTTCATTTTTTGGTTGGTTGCTTCTCAATCTTTTGCTAGCCTTCATTTGTACTAAGCGGAAATACTGCTTGTGCATCCAAACTCCTTAAACCCAAGTTGTGCCAAATGAGTCCACTATATCTACCTATATGCGGTATTTCAATGCCGTTCCAAGTAAATTTGCGTGTGCCAACTCTAATTTTCAAAATAATTTTTCTGTTTTGTGTGCCCGTACCGCTCATGAAGCGGCAGGGGGTGGCCATTATTTTCCATGCTAGGTGTGTTATTCTCACGATGAGTGTTTATTCACTTGTCATTGCACGAGAGAATGGTTGGTAATAGGGATGCCCAGTCCCACAATGAAATCAAATTAATAACAACAAAATTCCTTGGAAAGTGTTGGTATGGAGGGCACCCGTGGATACAGCTAGCCATGGATCGTGAAAGAATTGTGGAAAGGAAATGAACTTTACTTTTTGTTTGGGAACCACCTATGATGTGTCTAGCATGGAAAATATTGGGAATTCTCGATCATTTTCGTTAACAGGAAAAGCATGCCTCTCAAAATATTTTTATCTCTTTAATTTCAGCTTTGAGCTCTGGCACATTTGACAAATCTCAGCTTCCCTCTGCGAAGGGCCTATCTATTTACTTTTATGCAATTTTTATTTTATTTGAGTCTCCATCTTCTCTTACAAAAGCACCAACTAGAGAGCACTATTGTCATACTTGTGCATTGGATGTAGCTAATATTTGAGTGAGTTTCATGAATGGATCAATGATTGAGCAAAATGGGCTAGGGATAACTTTCTTTAGCGTTGATATTTTGAAAGACATGGTTGCTTGTTAGCACGCTTGAGTATTTATATCCTCATGTCAAATTATAGACTATTGCTTTCAATCATTCAAGTCCAATGTCCATGCTACAAAAGAAAAGAATATGTGATGAATATGTTAGGCAGCATTCCACATCAAAAATTCTGTTTTTATCATTTACCTACTCGAGGACGAGCAGGAATTAAGCTTGGGGATGCTGATACGTCTCCAACGTATCTATAATTTTTGATTGTTCCATGCTGTTATAATATCAATCTTGGATGTTTTTATAATCATTTACAGCAATTATATATCATTTTTGTAGACTAACCTATTAACTTAGTGCCCAGTGCCAGTTGATGTTTTCTGCCCTATTTTTGTTTTACAGAAAATCAATACCAAACGAAGTCCAAATGCCATGAAACTTTTTGGAGATTTTTTATTGGACAAGATAAACACTGGAAGCTTCGGGAGAGGGCCAGAAGATGAAGGAGTGGGCCACGAGGCACCAGGGCGCGCCCCAGGGGGGTGGCGCGCCCTGGTACCCCGTGGGGCCCACCCAGCTCCGTTTGACCTAATTCCAGCACTATAAATTTAGAAAAAATCAGAAACATCTGGAGGCTTTCTCCAGTACTCCAATGGAGGGGGAATCGATCACGGAGGGGTTCTACATCAACCTTGCTGCCCTTCCGATGATGCGTGAGTAGTTTACCATAGACCTTTGGGTCCATAGACAGTAGCTAGATGGCTTCTTCTCTCTTTTTGATCTTCAATACAATGTTCTCCTCGATGTTCTTGGAGTTCTATCCGATGTAATCACTTTTTGCGGTGTGTTTGTTGGGATCCGATGAATTGTGAGTTTATGATCAGATTATCCAAGAAATTGTTTGAGTCTTTGTTGCACTCTTTTATGCATGATTATTATAGCCTCGTATTTATTCTCCGTTCTATTGATTTGGTTTGGCCAACTAGATTGATTTATCTTGCCATGGGAAGAGGTGCTTTGTAGTAGGTTCGATCTTGCGGTGCTCAATCCCAGTGACAGAAAGGGACATGACACGTATGTATCGTTGCTACTAAGGGAAAAAGATGGGGTTTATTCATACGTGAGTTTATCTTGTCTACATCATGTCATCGTTCTTAAGGCATTACTCCGTTCTTATGGACTTAATACACTAGATGCATGCTGGATAGCGGTCGATGTGTGAAGTAATAGTAGTAGATGCAGGCAGGAGTCGGTCTACTAATCTTGGACGTGATGCCTATATACATGATCATTGCCTTGGATATCGTCATGATTATTTGCTTTTCTATCAATTACCCAACAGTAATTTGTCTACCCACCGTATGCTATTTTCTTGAGAGAAGCCTCTAGTGAAACCTATGGCCCCCGGGTCTATCTAAATCATATTACTAAAACCCTAAAAATATTGCTGCCATTTTATTTTATTTATTTTATTTTGTATTTTTGTTTCAATCTATCTATCTATCACATACAATTTAATCTTGCAATTTACCGCCGAGAGATTGACAACCTCTCGTTTGCGTTGGGTGCAAGGATTTGTTGTTTGTGTGCAGGTGCTGCTAACGAGGTGTTGTGTGATTCTCCTACTGGTTCGATAACCTTAGTTTCATAACTGAGGGAAATACTTATCTCTACTATGCTACATCATCCCTTCCTCTTCGGGGAAATACCAACGCAAGCTACAAGTAGCATCGCCCTCTGCTCCTGCCGATGAGCACCCACCGCCTCCTCGGCCGGCACCTGTGTCTCAGGGAAGACCCCTGGAGAGGAAAGGATGAAGATCGATCAAGTGGCCGAAGGGCTGGAACCAGAAAGAAACCAAGATAAAAACAAGCGAGGACACTTACGTGTGAGGAGCTCGTCGATGTACTGCACCTCCTGCACCATCTCTCGCTCCCTCGCCGCCCATGCGCTGGCGTTGCGGTCACGGGCCGCCTTGAGCTGGGCGACCTCCTCGGCAGCCTTCTTCGCCTCCTCCTCCTTTCGCCCCACCGCCTGGCGGTGCTCCTCCGCGAGCCGGTCCAGCTCGGCCTTGTGGGCGGCTGCGGCCTCGTCCCTCTCCCGGACCGCCCGGGCCGCCTCCTCCTGCAATCGGTTGCGCTCTGCGACCGCCTGGTCACGGAGCTGGCCGGCTTCAACCAACTGGCATCGGAGCCCCTGCATCTCGGCCGGGTCGACGACGGCGGCTGCATGGCCAGATCCGGGTCCCAGTCAGAGGCTGGACAAGAAATAAAAAAGAAAGCAAAGAACAAAGCAAGAAGATTCGACCCGGCTGCTACGCAACCGGCCCGAATCTCGAGGCTACACCCAGTGGGTGCACTGGCGCGCCCCCACTGGAAGCATGCAGGAAGTACCTTTGGCCTGGCGAAGCTCCTCCTCCTTGGCCACCAGCTGGGCCTTCGCCGTGCGGAACCGGCCCAGGAGGCTGTTGTACACCGCCATCCGCTGGTCGTAGATGGACTGCAAGGAAAAGAATTAGCACAAAATGCCTAAGAAGCCCCGACCCGCCTGATGCGTAGCCGGCCCGGGCCTTGGGGGCTACACCCAGTGGGTGCACTGATGCGCCCCCACTAGAAAGCGACCAAGCCAATCAAGAAAGGGAAAGAAGAAACAAGACGCAATCACAAGAAAACGCGAAGAATAAGCAAACTCACCACGAAGGTCCGCTCCAGCTACAGCAGCCGGCCGTTCTCTGCCTGGGCGAAGCCTTGCCACTAGCCGCGGTGGTCGGCGAGCTGCAGCCACAAGGAGTCCACCGCCGCGTCCAGCTCACTCCGAGGGGCGCCGCTCGTCGCCTCGCTGGAGCTCGCTGCCCAGTTCCGCTGCGGCTGGGTCGAGGACCCGGTGCTGGTTCCGCTGCCCGCCAGCCTCAGCACGAGGTTGCGCCCCGCGGCCCATGGCTCCGCAGTCACCATGGCACGAGAGCTCCCTGGCGTGGCCTCCGCGCTCGGGGGCGGCGCTCCTCCTCCGCCTGGCATGGCCTCCAGCTCGCGGCTTCCACCGTCTCCACGATCGGCCCCATCGGCCGGGTCGGCGGCCGGCGGCACCACCAGATCGGCCATCTGGTCGGCGTCTGGCTCGTGCTCATCGGTCTCACCGCAGCCGGCTGCCTCGGCGGCAGCACGGGCATCCGCCTCCGCCCGGCGGGCCGGGTCGTGCACTGATTTGGAGCGATGCTCCGCAACCGGCGACGGCGGTCCTCCTCCCCCTCGCCGCGGCCTCGGCCGCGATGCCGGTCCACACCCTCGCCGAGGCCTCGGCCATCTCCTTCTCGGCCTCCTCCCACACCCTCCAGGCATCCCTCTCAGCGCCCTCCAGTGCGGTGCCGGGCTGGCGGGCCGTGAGCGCCTCCTCGCTGGTCTCCACCACCTCGCGCTCTCCCGCGCCACTTCGGCCCCTCTGACGGTCGGCCTCCTCCGCGGCCGCGGCCGCCTCCGCCAGCTCGAGCGCGTTCCTAGTCGACGCGAGAAGAAGATAAGGAAGAAGAAAAACAGCACAACAACGAAAAAGGACAGGAGCGAAGCATAAGGAAAGCTAACCCTATGGCCGTGGGAACCGCCCGCTTCGGGCCCACTGACGGCGCCTCCCGGCGCACCTTCTTGATGGACCTCTTCATGGCGCCCGGCTGCGCCGTGGCCGGCCGTGCCTCGTCCAGCTGCTTCCCGTGAGGCCGGCTCGGGGCCGCCGGCTCCCTGGCCGTCCTCCGCGGCCGCCCTCTGGGGGCGGCCCCATCACCCGCCTCCGCATCCGGAGGTGCTGCATCGCCCGCACCGCTCTCATCATCTTTATCGATGTTCGGCCACTCACGCAAAGGATCCGGGACTAAGGACTTACCGGCTTGGCCGGACCCGCCGGCTTCCGTGTCCACGAGGCGCTCCTCGCCGCCTCCGACTTCCGCGTCGCCGTCTCCCTCCTCCTCCGGGTCCGAGTCGGCCCGATCCGGCTGCAGGACCAGGGGGTTCGGGCCGTCATAAATCAGCTAGCTCGGGAAGTGCTGCAACTGGGCCAAGGTGTCAGGGCGCATGAAGAGGGCGGACGCTGCAAAGAACAGGGACCAAGGACTCACCGCTGGCGCCAGGGCATCCCGGCTGTACGGCTCCTTGCCGAATCGCCACTCCTTCACCTTGAGCCCGGCGGCGGAGATGTCGTTGACGCGCTGGGCCACCTCCTCCAGCGTCAACTCCTTCGTCAACAGCCAGCAAGGGTCGCACTGGCCGCTCATGTCGCAGATCCGGTGCGGCCGTCACTGCAGCGACAGCACCCGACGACCCACGAAGGCCGTGATGAGATCCACGGCGGCGAGCCCCTCGCGGTCCGTCATCTCCTTGATCCGGCGGCAGACACCCACGATCTCCATGGACGGGCTCCTCGGGTTATGCCCCCAATTCAGCTTCTCAGCCGGCGGCGCGTCAACGAAAGGGGGAAGGTTGATGCGGTCGTCGGCCGGGTCGACGTACTTCACGTAGAAGAATGACTTTTGCCATTTCTTGTACGACTCCTCGAGCGGCAGCTTCGGGAAGGGGCCCGCCGTCAGGGTAACCGGCATGGCCGCCCCTCACTCGGACATGACGCCGGCCGACGCCCTCTGCTGCTTCAGGTAGAACAGCCGGCACCACAGCTCCACGTACGGGAGAAGGCCGATGTAACCTTCAAACAGCGTCACAAAGGCCGCAAGCTGCAAAATCGAATTCGGGCCTAAGTGGTGCGGCTGGAGGCCGAAGAAGGTGAGGAAGCGCGGGAAGAAGACGCTCGTGGGGGGCCCGAGCCCGCGGAGGAAATGGGTGTAGAAGACCACCACCTCGGTGTCCCACGGCGCCGGCGCCGTTTCTACGTCGGGCGCGCGCGCCTCCACCTGCTCCGCCGGCGGTAGCCGTCGCGTGCGGCGGAGGTATGCGATATCATCATCGGTCACCACAGACCCCTCCCAAGAGCCCTTCGGCGGTGCCATCGGCGAGAGCGGGAGGGGCGCGGTCGAGAAGAAGAAACGGTGGCGAAGCAGAGAAAGAAAATCCCGCTCGCAGGTCGCAACGCGGCGTAGCTGCGGCTCGAGCAGGCGACGGCGTGCGGCGGGGGTGTACACGAGAAGGAAGAAGAAGAGGTGGAGATGACGCAACGGGCGGGGGCAAGAGTGTGAATGCCTCGGCCTCTCCCCCCTCCATTCCCATTTAAAGACCACAGCGGACGTGGGGGAGTGGGATCGTCTGCGCCCACGTTCCCCACTCCCCCGCAATGTGCGGGCGCATTACTCTCATGCCATAACTACACCGAGAACCCAACCGTCGCGCGTGGCCGAGGCCGCGGCCCGGTAGGACCCAGCCCACTGCAACGTCTCATCAAGCGCGTGGCCTAGCAGGCCCCGTCCGCCGTTGGGCTACACGTGGCAGGATTTCATCAGGCGGCTGGCGCGATCCCCCATGCCGGCTGGCCTGGCCGGCCGGGCCGTTCGGACTCCGTTTCGGCCAAGCGCCCCAACCCAGCCCCCGACGGCTGGCGTTCGCGGTGTCAAGCCAGCGTTCCTTCATCAACCACCGCTCTCCTTCGGGAGGGGATAAGCTGCAAAGCCTCCCCCGCTTGGAGCCGGCGAGCCTTTACAGCTTCGGGGACTACTATCGGGGGGATAACCCCCGGGTAGGCAATCGAACCCGGAGCCCCTTTTCAAAACTTCGGGGCAACCCATGCCCCTTCAATCTGGCTGGTCGTCCGGCCAGCTTTCCAACGCTGGCCGGCTGGGCCGAGTCCCGTGCCGGGTCCGGCTGGCTGCTAGCCGGTTGACGACGGGTCAACGGCTGTCCCATCGCTCCGTACGACAAGACGGCTCTCCACGGCAGGAGAGCGTGGCTACAGCGCCGCGAACCCAGAAGAGCATGGCTACAGTGCCGCCAACCCCGCTGACCCGGGCGACCGACGTCAGCACGGCGAGCCACTGTAGCCCCACGACGCCAACCACTCCATGACGCACGAGGTGACGAGCCACAGTGCCAGGCAGCCGGTGA
The DNA here is from genome assembly GCA_039707655.1 of Elymus sibiricus. NCBI lineage: Eukaryota > Viridiplantae > Streptophyta > Magnoliopsida > Poales > Poaceae > Elymus > Elymus sibiricus. Next base: position 347,915,482 of record CM077668.1, read on the forward strand.
GCCCCGCAGTCGGCGGGTCCCAGCAACCGGCGGGCCCCACTGCCGGCTCCAGACACCGACTTCTAGGTCCCGCCCGCGAGTAGATTTACCCAAGTAACCCTGGGAGGTCGGGCTATAAGACCCCCCAGGAAGCCTCCATGCAGGGGACGGCTCTCAGTAGCAACACTCACACCCACACACTCACTCACAGGAGAGGCAGGACGGCGGCCTAGCCCCTTCTTCCTCATCCGCCCAAACAGCTCCAGGAGCACCATTGTAGCCCTTGGGTATATCATCCCATTTCGGCAGGACTAGGGGTGTTACCTCTCCGGAGGGCCCCGAACCTGGGTACGCCTTGTGTCTCCCGCACGCGTATACCAACCTCACTTCCAGAGCCCACCGGCGTCCTCACGCAGCCCCCCACTTTTAGCCATCTCATGGCATCTGTCGTGATTTCACCACGACAACATCATAAGTAGAGGTTGCAGTCCACTTGCCGGTGTTGACCGGCGGCGTGGTGGTTTCTGTGTGGCCATCGACATCTTCATCCATGTCTGTGGCTTCATCATAGTCTAACACGTCGGTTAAGTCATCGACCATGGCGACTAGATGGGTGGTGGGTGGGATATAAATTTCCCGATCGTCGGCTTTAAGTCTGATCTTGTCGTAGACCGAAGTCTGGCTATTTTGAGATTGATAAGCTTTGGATGCGATCCGGCATCTCGTTTAAGTGAGATAGCTCTTCGGGATACATGGCCTGGCTAAAAGCCGCGCTGACTTGAAGCACGACCGGTAGATCGCCTGACGCGTCATTAGCCTCGTGCGGGGCTGGGGTTGATCCCGGATACGTCACCCGAGCCGGCTCTAGATCCGACGTAGTATCCGACGTGGTGTCCGGAGCGGCGTCGTGGCTTGATGCCAGGACGAGGCTGTCCGTGGTGGAGGTAGTCGATTCCTCCGTAGGGCCCTGTAGGGGCAAGGGGTTTGATCCGACATCCTCGAATGAGATCGGTTCCGGGGCCGAGTCCCCCGATGTCCGCTAGGCCCTCAATCCGGCCTGGCGTCCAACCGGTAAGGATGAGCTCTCCGCGGAAATCCGTGGTGTACTCCAAGCCTCCGAAAGTTACGACGTGATCTGGAGCGTAATTCTCGAAGGAAGCTAGATGGCCCGAAGAGTCAGCGCAAAAGACCATGCTGCCGAAAACGAATAGCTGGCCGGGGACGAAGATGTCCCCATAGGCGGAGCCACAGTTGATCTGTAGGTGGGCCATCGATCCTTTTCTGATCTCACAGCGGAACTCTCAATGAAAGCACCAGTGTCGGTGTAAAAACCGGCTGACCTCAGGGTAGGGGGTCCCGAGCTGTGGATCTCGGATCAATGGTAACAGGACGAAGCAGACAGTGTTTACCTAGGTTCGGGCCCTCTCTATGGAGGTAAAACCCTACGTCCCGCTCTTGTTTATATTGATGATGAAGTATCAAGTACACGCTTGATCTACCTCAAGATCGTCAGGAGAAGCCTAACCCTAGAGCTAGGTGGATGGTAATTATGATTCCGTGTCCTCTACAGGCTAAACCCTCCGACTTATATACACGCCAGGTAGGGGCATCTAGGGTTACATAGGCGGTATCTAGGGATGCGTATGGAGGCAGCAGGAGATGTCTTGGGGTACACTCCAAGTCTTCGGCAGATACAATCTTGATCACGTCACAGCTTCTGGAGTCCATCTGGATGAGAACAGGGCCTTCGGACCCATCCCGAGGACTATGGGCCGTCTAGGTTGGTACCCCCTAGTCCAGGACACTGTCACTGTATGTTTCCAAGTGGGGAGAAACATATATCTTGATCATTTTATATGATCTTGTGCTCTGATTTCTTTTATTTCTTTTGCTCTCATTTTATCTCACCCTACCTTCTCCCAATATCTACTATCTCAGATTCAGGGGGAGAGGAAGTTCAAAGTCTAGGGGAGAAAAATCTCTGGAACTTTATTGCAAATCTTTATTTAACCTTTTGGGGACATGTCTGCTCTTAAGGAAGTATTCACTCAGTGATACTAACCCCTTACATGTCATCCCAGTCTTGGTATTCTTGATGTTCTTGCATTCTTCTTGAAGATATTCTCTTATATTATCTAACCTTGTTTTCTCAAGATAGTTTATTCAGCTAAAATGCTCAAGCACCTCAAGGTAAGTATATGCATCATACTTATGTGCGTGATGATGTCTTGCTTATTGCACATACTTGTTTGCAAGATAGATTCATGAACATGAATCTATTTCCTTCACATCTTTGCTCGGATGCATATAGCCTAGACACATGTGACATATCAAGTTTCCTACCCCATTGTGCATTTGCATTCCAAAAGCAATTATCCTTTTAAAAGACTGCACACTTGTAGGGGGAGCCTATGTATGTCACATGTCTCTCAAAGCTTTCACACATACTATGGTATATTCTTATATGAAGCTTTGATGTATGTTGTCATCAATTACCAAAAAGGGGGAGATTGAAAGCACATTTTCTCCCTTGGTGGTTTTGGTAATTCATGTCAACATACATGTTGTTGGACTAATGTTTTCCTCAAGTATATTTCAGGAAAAGTTCAATGTAGGTATGGCAAGGACATGTGATTGTGGGCCCCTCAAAGTGCAAAGGACATACATTGGCAAAAGATCCAAGACTCTACATCTTTGGTTAAGTGATCCAAGATCACATTGAGTCCACAGGAAAGCCAATACTATTAAAAGGGGATGAGGTTTTGATCATGAGTCATTTGCTCAAGTGCTTGAAGATATTGCTCCAAAACCCTTAGCCACATTCTCACAATCCAATCTGTCCAAAACCCTAAAGTTCATCTCGGTCCCACCGAAACAGTCACATTCGGGCCCATCGAGATACACCAGACAGAGCCCCAACATAAACCCTAGAAACTCAGTTCTACCGAGATGGCATTCGGTCCCACCGAAGTGCACTGCAAAACTTTCTGTACCCCATCTTGTTCATTTCGGAATCACCGAGTGAAACCGGTCGGAATTACCAAAATGATGCAAGCGCTTAGGTCATCACATTCGGTCCCACTGAGTGGATTCATCCGGTCTCACCGAATCGTCTAACGTTCGAATATTTTGCACTAGTCGGTCCCTCCGAGTTTTTGACCTGGTATCACCGAGTTGTGCATAAAGTGAGTAACGGCTAGATCTTTGGTGATGGCTATATATACCCCACCCACACCACCTACTCTTAGAGAGAGCAACCAGGACGAAGCATACACTTCCCACATTCATTTTCTGAGAGAGAACCACCTACACTTTGCTACTTGTGAGCTGCGTTGGTAATTCCCTGAAGAGGAAGGGAGATGCAGTATAGTAGAGATAAGTATTTCCCTCCGTTATGAAACCAAGGTTATCAATCCAGTAGGAGAATCACGCAACACCTTGTTAGCAGCACCTGCACACAAAACAACAAATCCTTGCACCCAACGCAAACAAGGGGTTGTCAATCCCTCGGCGGTAATTGCAAGATTAAATTGTATGTGATAGATAGATAGATTGAAACAAAAATACAAAATAAAATAAATAAAGTAAAATTACAGCAAGGTATTTTTAGGGTTTTTAATATATGATTTAGGTAGACCCGGGGGGCATAGTTTTCACTACAGGCTTCTCTCAAGAAAATAGCATACGGTGGGTAGACAAATTACTGTTGGGCAATTGATAGAAAAGCAAATAATCATGACGATATCCAAGGCAATGATCATGTATATAGGCATCACGTCCGAGACAAGTAGACTGACTCCTGCCTGCATCTACTACTATTACTCCACACATCGACCGCTATCCAGCATGCTTCTAGTGTATTAAGTCCATAAAGAACGGAGTAATGCCTTAAGCAAGATGACATGATGTAGACAAAGTAAACTCATGCATGAATAAACCCCATCTTTTTACCCTTAATAGCAACGATACATACATGTCATGTCCATTTCTGTCACTGGGATTGAGCACCGCAAGATCGAACCCATTACAAAGCACCTCTTCCCATGGCAAGATAAATCAATCTAGTTGGCCAAACCAAATCAATAGGTCGGAGAAGAAATATGAAGCTATAATAATCATGCATAAAAGAGATCAGAGAATACTCAAATAATATTCATGGATAATCTGATCATAAACTCACAATTCATCGGATCCCAACAAACACACCGCAAAAAGTGATTACATCGGATAGAACTCCAAGAACGTCTAGGAGAACATTGTATTGAAGATCAAAAAGAGAGAAGAAGCCATCTAGCTACTAAATATGGACCCGAAGGTCTGTGGTAAACTACTCACACATCATCTGAAGGGCAGCAAGGTTGATGTAGAGCCCCTCCGTGATTGATTCCCCCTCCGGCGGAGTACCGGAGAAGGCCTCCAGATGGGATCTCTCGAGAACAGAAACTTGCGGCGGCGGAAAAAGTATTTCATGGACTCCCCTGATGGTTTCCCGATTTTTGGGAATTTATAGTGGTGGAATTAGGTCAAAAGAGGCAGAGGTGGGCCCACGAGGCACCAGGGCGCGCCTGCCCCCCCCTCCCCCAGGCTCGTGGCCACCTCCTGGGGCTTCTGGCCTTCTCCCGAAGCTTCTAGTGTTTGTTATGTCCAGAAAAAAATCTCCAAAAAGTTTCGTGGCATTTGGACTTCGTTTGGTATTGATATTCTGTAAAACCAAAAACAGGCAGAAAACAGCAACTGGCACTGGGCACTAAGTTAATAGGTTAGTCCCAAAAAATGATATATAATTGCTGTAAATGTATATAAAAACATCCAAGATTGATAATATAACAGCATGGAACAATCAAAAATTATAGATACGTTGGAGACGTATCACACTTGTGTTGAGATCAAGGCATTCCACTCCAACCATTTGATCCTTGATTTCTAGCCCCCTCCACTTGCTTTCCACTCCAATCCTTCTCCCACCACCATGCCAAATCTGTGAGAGAGTGATTGAGTGTTGAGGAGACTATCTTTTGAAGCACAGGAGCAAGGAGTTCATCATCAACTACAACATCTGTTACCTTTTGAGAGTGGTGTCTCCTAGATTGGTTAGGTGTCATTTGGGAGCCTCCAAAGCTTGTGGAGTTGAACCAAGGAGTTTGTACAGGCAAGGAGATCGCCTACTTCGTGAAGATCTACCCCGAGTGAGGCTAGTCCTTCGTGGGCGTAAGCCATGATGGCATAGACAAGGTTGCTTCTTCTTGGACCCTTCATGGGTGGAGCCCTCCGTGGACTCGTGCAGCCGTTACCCTCCGTGGGTTGAAGTCTCCATCAATGTGGATGTACGATAGCACCACCTATTGGAACCACGGGAAAAATCTTCGAGTCTTCATTGTGTTTTATCTTCCTATCTTTACTTTCTTGCACTTGCATGTTGTTCATTTTCCGCTGCCCAAACTCTAGATATGCATGTGTAGGAAGTATTGATTGTATCTTAACTTGTGCTAAAATCTGCCTAAGTTTCAAGAGAATTTAAAAACTACACCTTTGCCTTGTTAAGTGTCTATTCACCCCCCTCCCCCCCCTCTAGACCTATCTTCTCGGTCTTTCAATAGATAAAATAAATAAAATGGTATAACAAAGAATAATATATTTGTACATGTTTTCAGTAATGGAAAATACACCCCTGGGGGCCATAGGTTCACTAGTGGCATCTCTCCAAGCAGACAAGTGTGATGTGGTGAACACATTACAGTTGGGTAGCAATTAAATTGCAATATTTATATGTACTAGAAATGTGCCCGTGTGTTGCAACGGCTCCAAAGTAGAATAATTCATGTTCACGAACTTGAAAGAAAAACACTCTAGTTTTGGTATATATATATATACATCACTAAAAATATATTAGGTTTCACTTAAAATATATTCATCATTGCTTTTTCGATGAGGTGAGGGAGGGATGTGGTTGGTTTTGAGATACTAAGGGGTTTTCTGCAAATTGGAGAAGAGAAGTGGGGTGTTGTTGCAAAAGAAATACCACAACTTACCTCACAGTCATTAGATGCAGGTCTGATGGTCAGAAATGACGGATGGCAGACACACTGATGTCTACTACACAACTTGTTCTTGTAGACTCGTGTTGGGCCTCCAAGCGCAGAGGTTTGTAGGACAGTAGCAATTTTCCCTCAAGTGGATGACCTAAGGTTTATCAATCCGTGGGAGGCGTAGGATTAAGATGGTCTCTCTCAAACAACCCTACAACCAAATAACAAAGAGTCTCTTGTGTCCCCAACACACCCAATACAATGGTAAATTGTATAGGTGCACTAGTTCGGTGAAGAGATGGTGATACAAGTGTAGTATGGATAGTAGATATAGGTTTTTGTAGTGCGAACAATAAAAAACAGCAAGGTAGCAAGTAACAAAAGTGAGCACAAATGGTATTCCAATGCTTAAAAACAAGGCCTAGGGTTCATACTTTCGCTAGTGCAATCTCTCAACAATGCTATTATAATTGGATCATATAACCATCCCTCAACGTGCAATAAAGAATCACTCCCAAGTTCCTATTAGCGGAGAACATAAGATAGAAATTGTTTGTAGGGTACGAAACCACCTCAAAGTTATCCTTTCCGACCGATCTATTAAGCTATTCCTATAAGTGTCACAAATAGCCCTAGAGATCGTACTAAAATAACACCATATGATACACATCAACCAACTCTAATGTCACCTAGATACTCCAATGTCACCACAAGTATCCGTGAGTTGATTATACGATATGCATCAAACATCTTCATAATCATAATATTCAATCCACACAAAGAACTCCAAGGAGCACCCCAAAGTTTCTATCGGAGAAAAGATAATGAAAACGTGCATCAACCCCTATGTATAGATTACCCCAATGTCACCTCGGGAATCCACGAGTTGAGTGCCAAAACATACATCAAGTGAATCAATATAATACCCCATTGTCACCACGGGTATTCATATGCAAGACATACATCAAGTGTTCTCAAATCTGAATATTCAATCCGACAATAACGAAACCTCAAAGGGAAAAGATTCGATTCATCACAACAAAGATAGAGAGGGAAGAAACACCATATGATCCAACTATATTAACAAAGCTCGCGATACATCAAGATCGTGCCAAATCAAGAACGCAAGAGAGAGAGAGATAAAACACATAGCTACTGGTACAAACCCTCAGCCCCGAGGGTGAACTACTCCCTCCTCGTCATGGAGACCACCGGGATGATGAAGATGGCCTCCGGTGATGCTTTCCCCCCTCCGTCAGGGTGCCAGAAAAGGGCTGTAGATGAGATCGTGGAGGTACAGAGGCTTGCGGCGGCATAAAAACTCATCTAGGTTAACTTTCGGGGGTTTCTGAATATATATGATTTTTTGGCGTTGGAATCACGCAAAGAAGGGCCACAGGGGGCCCACGAGACACCAGGGCGCGCCTGGGGGGGTAGCGTGCCCTGGTGGCTCGTGGGGCCCCTGTGGGTCTTCTGGCCACCTCCCGAAGCTTCTAGTGTCTCTTATGTTCCAGAAAAAATCGTCAAAAAGTTTCGCTGGATTTGGACTTCATTTGATATAGATTTTCTGGAAAACCAAAAACAAGCAGAAAACAGCAACTGGCACTGGGCACTAGGTCAATATGTTAGTCCATGAAAATCATATAAAAGCCATATAAAAGTGCACCAAAATCATACAAAACTATAATAAACATGGCATGAATACTTCATAAATTATAGATACATTGGAGATGTATCAGCATCCCCAAGCTTAATTCCTGCTCGTCCTCGAGTAGGTAAATGATAAAAGAAATAATTTATGAAGTGTGAATGCTAGCATAGTGCATAAGTTTGATCAATGATAACTTCAATCACTTTTTCTAGCATCAATATATATCATAATCAGTAGCTCATCTCATAAAACTTCTCATGATCAAGTAGCAAGCTATTCACATGTTCAAAGTATAGGCCATAAACTTTCTTGAAAACTAACAAACTATGTTCTCAGTCATCAAACAATTGCAATTCATCCTATTTTCAAGAAGGGTCTATGTAAGAGCTTTGATCTAGCAAATTCCACATACTCAACCATCATTTAGTCTTCCATGATTGCTGACACTCAAAGCATATTTTTAGAACAAACTGTTTCAGTCAAACACATAGGAAGATAGGGGCTTATTATTTTGCCTCCCAACTTATTTATCTCATGGATAATGTCAACAATAATAACTCATGATCACCTATATTCAACTGGATATATGTGCCTGGATCATTCCCTACCACATGATGCTTGCCAACTAGAGAATAATTGAGGTTGAAACGAGAAGAAATAATATTGACTCTTGCATAAAAGTAAATACATAAAAGTAAATGCATAAAAGTAAAAGATAGGCCCTTCGCAGAGGGAAGCAGAGGTTGTCATGCGCTTTTTATTTTTGGATGCACAAGCTCTTAATGCAAAGGAAGGTCACGTTATATTGCCCCTTGTGATAGCAACCTTTATTATGCAGTCTGTCGCTTTTATTTCTTTACCATCACAAGTTCATACAATGCTTATTTTCCCTTGCAATCAAAGATCATACATATTTTAGGAGCAATTTTTATTTCTTTTTGCACCAATGACAACTTACTTGAAGGATCTTATTCAACCCATAGGTAGATATGGTGGACACTCATGGCAAGAAACTGGGTTTAAGGGTTTTTGGATGCACAAGTAGTATCTCTACTTAGTACGAATTTTTGGCTAGCAAAAGATCCTAAGCAAGCACCACATGTTAGAGGATCCATGACAATATAACTTCTATGTGAATATAAACAAACATAACTCATTACGTTGTCTTCCTTGTCCAACGTCAACTACTTGGTCAAGCTTGAAAATAATTAATGGGGGCTCACAATCATAGAAGATGTCCAAGATATTATATTTATATGTGAAATTTCTCTTCCTTCAAAATTCTTTCATGAATTGTTCAAGTGACCAATGCTATGTTTGTTAACTTTCAATAAATTTTACCACTTATACTTCTTGTATGTGAAGTCACTACTCTCCATGGGACAAGCATATGAAGCATATAAATTTCAACTTTATGATATTCAATTCATTTCAACAATTTACTCATAGGATATAAGTGAAGAACAAGAGTAAATGGCAAACTACTCCAAAAAGATATAAGTGAAGAGCAAATGAGTAGTTAAGTAAATAGGTAGCTATGTGAGGACTCTCTCTCATTCAAAAATTTCAGATCTTAAGTATTTTATTCAAACATCAAAGAAAACAAAATAAAATGACATTCCAAGGATAGCACATATCATGTGAAGAAACAAAAACTTAGGCTCAACCAAAACTGACCGATAGTTGTTGAAGAAGAAAGGTGGGATGCCTACCGGGGCATCCCCAAGCTTAGATGCTTGAGACTTCTTGAAATATTAATTTGGGATGCCTTGGGCATCCCCAAGCTTGAGCTCTTGCGTCTCCTTAATTCCTCTCATATCATGGCTTCTCCTAAATCTTAAAAACTTCATCCACACAAAACTCAACAAGAACTCGTGAGATAAGTTAGTATAAATCAACTCAAAACCTTAACATTCTTTACTGTAGAAAATCACAAAAATGATAATTAAACATTGCATACTAAATGACCCTGCATATTTAATACTCCTATCCACAAATAGAAACATTAAAAACGCAAACATATGCAAACAATGCAACTATAACAGCAATCTGCCAAAACAGAACAGTCTATAAAAGGGGAATAAGAATCCATACTTCCCTAACTCCAAAAATTATGAAATATTACCACGTTACAGAGAACTCATGAATGCTTACTGTGTAAAAATTTCAGATTTTTATCATGTTCTGACTATTCAGGAATATTCTGGACATAATAGAAAACTTTCTGTTTTCAAACAGCAACACATGAACTTGCAAACTGAGCATGGTAAAGGCTATAATTGGCATTTTATTGAACTAAAAGATACAAAACATGATTATTGATATCACAAAGCAAATATCAACAGAAGAAAATGACGCTCGAAGCAAAACTCATATTATGTGACGAATAAAAATATAGCTTCAAGTAAGGCTACCGATAATGTTGAAGACGAAAGAGGGGATGCCTTCCGGGGCATCCCCAATCTTAGTTTCTTGGTCTTCCATGAATATTACCTTGGGGTGCCTTGGGCATCCCCAAGCTTAGGGTCTTGCCACTCCTTATTCTCCTGATATCGATATCTCACCCAAAACTTGAAAAGTTCAATCACACAAAACTTAATGGAACTTCGTGAGATAGGTTAGTATGATAAAAATAAATTATCCACTTAGGTACTGTCAAGACAAGATTCATAATTGTTCTCACATAATTATTACTGTATTCTATCATTTCCACAATTTATATTACTCAATATAAGCTATGGAAACACTAAAACAAGCAAACTATGCATCGAAAACAGAATCTGTCAAAAACAAAACAGTGTGTAGTAAGAGATTTAAAAACCATACTTCTGTACCTCCTAAAATTCTGAAACAATAGGACAACGTAAAACATTTGCAAAGAAATACAGTGTAAAAATTTCAGAATTTTCTCACACTCCAGTACAGAATAGAAATTCCGGCACTGGGCGCAAAAGTTTCTGTTTTTGCACAGAATCAAATCAACAAGCATCCACACTATCCCAAAGGCTTTACTTGGCACATTATTGAAAGAAAACATATAAAACATGATTACTACAGTAGCTTAATCATGTGAACACACAAAAACAGTAGGGGTAAATATTGGGTTGTCTCCCAACAGGCGCTTTTCTTTAATGCCTTTTTAGCTAGGCATGATGATTTCAATGATGCTCGCATAAAAGTAAAGAATTGAAACACAAAGAGAGCATCATGAAGCATATGACTAGCACATTTAAGCCTAACCCACTTCCTGTGCATATGGATTTTGTGAGCAAATAATTTATGTGAGCAAGAATCAACTAGCATAGGAAGGCAAAACAAGTATAATTTCAAAACTTTCAACACATAGAGAGGAAACTTGATATTATTGAGATATGTAGAAGCATATATTCCTCTCTCATAATAATTTTCAGTAGCATCATGAATGAATTCAACAATATAACTTTCACATAAAGTATTCTTTTCATGATCCATAAGCATAGAATTTTTACTACTCTCCACATAAGAAAATTTCTTCTCATTCATAATAGTGGGAGCAAACTCAACAAAATAACTATCATGGGATACTTGATTGGCATAATCCAATTGAAAATTAAAATCATGATGACAAGTTTCATAGTTATCATTATTTTTTATAGCATACATGTCATCACAATATTCATCATAGATAGCAACTTTGTTTTCATAATCAATTGAAACCTCTTCCAAAATAGTGGAATCATCATTAAATAAAGTCATGACCTCTCCAAATCCATTTTCATCAATATAATCATCATAAATAGGAGGCATGCTTTCATCATAATAAATTTTCTCATCAAAACTTGGGGGACTAAAAATATCATCTTCATCAAACATAGCATCCCCAAGCTTGTAGTTTTGCATATCATTAGCATCATGGATATTCAAAGAATTCATACTAGCAACATTGCAATCATGCTCATCATTCAAATATTTTATGCCAAACATTTTATTGAATTCTTCTTCTATCAATTGAGCACAATTTTCCAATCCATCATTTTCAAGAAAGACATGATAAAGACGAATAATATGAGGCAACCTCAATTCCATTTTTTTAGTTTTCTTTTATAAACCAAACTAGTGATAAAACAAGAAACTAAAAGATTCAATTTCAAGATCTAAAGATATACCTTCAAGAACTCACCTCCCCGGCAACGGCGCCAGAAAAGAGCTTGATGTCTACTACAAAACTTGTTCTTGTAGACTCGTGTTGGGCCTCCAAGCGCAGAGGTTTGTAGGACAGTAGCAATTTTCCCTCAAGTGGATGACCTAAGGTTTATCAATCCGTGGGAGGCGTAGGATGAAGATGGTCTCTCTCAAACAACCCTGCAACCAAATAACAAAGAGTCTCTTGTGTCCCCAACACACCCAATACAATGGTAAATTGTATAGGTGCACTAGTTCGGCGAAGAGATGGTGATACAAGTGTAGTATGGATAGTAGATATAGGTTTTTGTAGTGCGAACAATAAAAAACAGCAAGGTAGCAAGTAACAAAAGTGAGCACAAACGGTATTGCAATGCTTAAAAACAAGGCCTAGGGTTCATACTTTCGCTAGTGCAATCTCTCAACAATGCTAATATAATTGGATCATATAACCATCCCTCAACGTGCAATAAAGAATCACTCCCAAGTTCCTATTAGCGGAGAACATAAGATAGAAATTGTTTGTAGGGTAGAAAACCACCTCAAAGTTATCCTTTCCGATCGATCTATTGAGCTACTCCTATAAGTGTCACAAACAGCCCTAGAGTTCGTACTAAAATAACACCATATGATAAACATCTACCAACTCTAATGTCACCTAGATACTCCAATGTCACCACAAGTATCCGTGAGTTGATTATACGATATGCATCAAACAACTTCATAATCATAATATTCAATCCACACAAAGAACTCCAAGGAGCACCCCAAAGTTTCTATCGGAGAAAAGATAATGAAAACGTGCATCAACCCCTATGCATAGATTACCCCAATGTCACCTCGGGAATCCGCGAGTTGAGTGCCAAAACATACATCAAGTGAATCAATATAATACCCCATTGTCACCACGGGTATTCATATGCAAGACATACATCAAGTGTTCTCAAATCTGAATATTCAATCCGACAATAACGAAACCTCGAAGGGAAAAGATTCGATTCATCACAACAAAGATACAGAGGGAAGAAACACCATATGATCCAACTATATTAACAAAGCTCCCGATACATCAAGATCGTGCCAAATCAAGAACGCGAGAGAGAGAGAGAGAGAGAGAGAGAGAGAGAGAGAGAGAGAGATAAAACACATTGCTACTGGTACAAACCCTCAGCCCCGAGGGTGAACTACTCCCTCCTCGTCATGGAGACCACCGGGATGATGAAGATGGCCTCCGGTGATGCTTTCCCCCCTGTGGCAGGGTGCTGGAAAAGGGCTGTAGATGAGATCGTGGAGGCACAGAGGCTTGCGGCGGCGTAAAAACTCATCTAGGTTAACTTTCGGGGGTTTCTGAATATATATGATTTTTTGGCGTTGGAATCACGCGAAGAAGGGCCACAAGGGGCCCACGAGGCACCAGGGCGCGCCTGGTGGGTGGCGTGCCCTGGTGGCTCGTGGGGCCCCTGTGGGTCTTCTGGCCACCTTCCGAAGCTTCTAGTGTCTCTTATGTTCCAGAAAAAATCGTCAAAAAGTTTCGCTGGATTTGGACTTCATTTGATATAGATTTTCTGGAAAAGCAAAAACAAGCAGAAAACAGCAAATGGCACTAGGCACTAGGTCAATATGTTAGTCCATGAAAATCATATAAAAGCCATATAAAAGTGCACCAAAATCATACAAAACTATAATAAACATGGCATGAATACTTCATAAATTATAGATACATTGGAGATGTATCAGCATCCCCAAGCTTAATTCCTGCTCGTCCTCGAGTAGGTAAATGATAAAAGAAATAATTTATGAAGTGTGAATGCTAGCATAGTGCATAAGTTTGATCAATGATAACTTCAATCACTTTTTCTAGCATCAATATATATCATAATCAGTAGCTCATCTCATAAAACTTCTCATGATCAAGTAGCAAGCTATTCACATGTTCAAAGTATAGGCCATAAACTTTCTTGAAAACTAACAAACTATGTTCTCAGTCATCAAACAATTGCAATTCATCCTATTTTCAGGAAGGGTCTATGTAAGAGCTTTGATCTAGCAAATTCCACATACTCAACCATCATTTAGTCTTCCATGATTGCTGACACTCAAAGCATATTTTTAGAACAAACTGTTTCAGTCAAACACATAGGAAGATAGGGGCTTAATGTTTTGCCTCCCAACTTATTTATCTCATGGATAATGTCAACAATAATAACTCATGATCACCTATATTCAACTGGATATATGTGCCTGGATCATTCCCTACCACATGATGCTTGCCAACTAGAGAATAATTGAGGTTGAAACGAGAAGAAATAATATTGACTCTTGCATAAAAGTAAATACATAAAAGTAAATGCATAAAAGTAAAAGATAGGCCCTTCGCAGAGGGAAGCAGAGGTTGTCATGCGCTTTTTATTTTTGGATGCACAAGCTCTTAATGCAAAGGAACGTCACGTTATATTGCCCCTTGTGATAGCAACCTTTATTATGCAGTCCGTCGCTTTTATTTCTTTACCATCACAAGTTCATACAATGCTTATTTTCCCTTGCAATCAAAGATCATACATATTTTAGGAGCAATTTTTATTTCTTTTTGCACCGATGACAACTTACTTGAAGGATCTTATTCAACCCATAGGTAGATATGGTGGACACTCATGGCAAGAAACTGGGTTTAAGGGTTTTTGGATGCACAAGTAGTATCTCTACTTAGTACGAACTTTTGGCTAGCAAAATATCCTAAGCAAGCACCACATGTTTGAGGATCCATGACAATATAACTTCTATGTGAATATAAACAAACATAACTCATTACGTTGTCTTCCTTGTCCAACGTCAACTACTTGGTCAAGCTTGAAAATAATTAATGGGGGCTCACAATCATAGAAGATGTCCAAGATATTATATTTATATGTGAAATTTATCTTCCTTCAAAATTCTTTCATGAATTGTTGAAGTGACCAATGCTATGTTTGTTAACTTTCAATAAATTTTACCACTTATACTTCTTGTATGTGAAGTCACTACTCTCCATGGGACAAGCATATGAAGCATATAAATTTCAACTTTATTATATTCAATTCATTTCAACAATTTATTCATAGGATATAAGTGAAGAACAAGAGTAAATGGCAAACTACTCCAGAAAGATATAAGTGAAGAGAAAATGAGTAGTTAAGTAAATAGGTAGCTATGTGAGGACTCTCTCTCATTCAAAAATTTCAGATCTTAAGTATTTTATTCAAACATCAAATAAAACAAAATAAAATGACATTCCAAGGATAGCACATATCATGTGAAGAAGCAAAAACTTAGGCTCAACCAAAACTGACCGATAGTTGTTGAAGAAGAAAGGTGGGATGCCTACCGGGGCATCCCCAAGCTTAGATGCTTGAGACTTCTTGAAATATTAATTTGGGATGCCTTGGGCATCCCCAAGCTTGAGCTCTTGCGTCTCCTTAATTCCTCTCATATCATGGCTTCTCCTAAATCTTAAAAACTTCATCCACACAAAACTCAACAAGAACTCGTGAGATAAGTTAGTATAAATCAACTCAAAACCTTAACATTCTTTACTGTAGAAAATCACAAAAATTATAATTAAACATTGCATACTAAATGCCTCTGCATATTTAATACTCCTATCCACAAATAGAAACATTAAACACGCAAACATATGCAAACAATGCAACTATAACAGCAATCTGCCAAAACAGAACAGTCTGTAAAAGGGGAATAAGAATCCATACTTCCCTAACTCCAAAAATTATGAAATATTACTACGTGACAGAGAACTCATACATGCTTACTGTATAAAAATTTCAGATTTTTATCATGTTCTGACTATTCAGGAATATTCTGGACATAATAGAAAACTTTCTGTTTTCAAACAGCAACACATGAACTTGCAAACTGAGCATGGTAAAGGCTATAATTGGCATTTTATTGAACTAAAAGATACAAAACATGATTATTGATAGCACAAAGCAAATATCAACAGAAGAAAATGATGCTCGAAGCAAAACTCATATTATGTGACGAATAAAAATATAGCTCCAAGTAAGGCTACCGATAATGTTGAAGACGAAAGAGGGGATGCCTTTCGAGGCATCCCCAAGCTTAGTTGCTTGGGTCTTCCATGAATATTACCTTGGGGTGCCTTGGGCATCCCCAAGCTTAGGGTCTTGCCACTCCTTATTCTCCTGATATTGATATCTCACCCAAAACTTGAAAAGTTCAATCACACAAAACTTAATGGAACTTCGTGAGATAGGTTAGTATGATAAAAATAAATCATCCACTTAGGTACTGTCAAGACAAGATTCATAATTGTTCTCGCATAATTCTTACTGTATTCTATCATTTCCACAAGTTATATTACTCAATATAAGCTATGGAAATACTAAAACAAGCAAACTATGCATCGAAAACAGAATCTGTCAAAAACAGAACAGTGTGTAGTACCGCTCATAACCGCCCGGTAGTACCGGCCGGAAGCACAGGCCAGAACCTAAGCGGTAGAACCGCTAAAGTTTGACCGGTAGAACCGCCGGGACGCTACAGCCAAATGGCAGGGCGGTAGAACCGCCCTGACCACCGGTTGTACCGCCCGGTTACTGCCACCCATGCCAAGATATCAACTTGTGTACATTTGGAGCAGAATGTTTCAAGGGTAGAGGAGGCTTGGGATGGAAACTTGGCACAGAATTATGGTGAAGTAAACTCCAAGAGTGCAAGAAGCAAACGATAAAGTCCAACACTTGGAGTATACAAACACCTAGGACCTAAAAAGAAAACTAGCAAGGCAAATAAGATCCAAAAGGAGAACCAAACCTCCACAAAGAGAGGAGGGGCGGTGGCCGAAGCCACCTATGTTTGTGTCAATTGGTATGGCATCGTGAAGATTTTAACCTTGGGCCCATGACCAAAACTCATCTTTGAAGCACTAGTACCATCAACAATGGCTAATGTGAAAGATTAGGTCTATTTATGCATAATAGGGGGAGGGAGAGTTCATTGAGAGAACAACACTCCCCCTAAATCCATGCCTACATCTAGAACAAGATAATCATGATGAATGCGGTGGGATGTGATGAGATTCAAGACACGTTGCTCGAATCAATGATATTTAGCTCATGCCTTAACTCGCGAAATCTTGCTTCATCCAATGGCTTTGTGAAAATATCCGCTAGTTGCTCTTGAGTTCCAACATGAATAATATCAATCTCTCCACGCTTGACGTGATCCCGGATGAAATGATGATGAATCTCAATGTGCTTCATCTTGCTATGTTGCACCGGATTGTAGGAGATCTTGATTGCACTTTTATTGTCACAGAAAAGAGGCACTTTGTCACAATTGACACCGTAATCCTTTAAAGTTTGCCTCATCCATAGCAATTGTCCACAACAACTTGCGGCGGCTACATACTCGGCCTCAGTGGTGGAGAGAGACACACAATTTTGCTTCTTCGAAGACCAAATCACCAAAGAGCGACCAAGGAATTGGCACCCTCCGGAGGTTGACTTCCTATCCACACGGTCTCCCGCCCAATCCGAGTCCGAATATCCCATGAGATCAAAGCTTGCTCCTTTGGGGTACCATAAGCCAAAGTTTGGTGTATGAGCCAAATATCAAAAGATTCGCTTGACCGCCACAAAGTGACTTTCCTTAGGCGCGGCTTGAAACCGTGCACACATTCCCACACTCAACATGATATCCGGCCTAGATGCACAAAGGTAAAGCAAGGATCCAATCATAGAACGATATACCTTTTGATCCACCGCTTTACCATTGGGATCAATGTCAAGTTGGCACTTGGTAGGCATTGGAGTCTTGGCCGGTTTGACGTCTTCTAACTTGAATCTCTTGAGCATGTCTTGGGTATATTTGGCTTGGTTGATGAAGGTTCCTTCTCTTCTTTGTTTGACTTCGAACCCAAGAAAGAACTTCAACTCTCCCATCATAGACATCTCAAACTTCTCGGTCATGAGTGCGGCAAACTCATCATTGAAAGCTTTGTTAGGAGAACCAAAGATAATATCATCAACATATAGTTGGCATATGAACAAATCCCCTTTAACCCTCTTAGTAAAAAGAGTAGGATCGATTATCCCAATTTCAAACCCACGGTCTTGCAACAACTCGGTAAGGTGCTCGTACCACGCACGTGGGGCTTGTTTAAGGCCATAGAGTGCCTTATCGAGTTTGTATACATGATTGGGGAATTTGGGATCCTCGAACCCCGGGGGTTGTTTGACATATACCAACTCACTAAGGGGACCATTAAGAAATGCACTCTTCACATCCATCTATTGCAACTTGAAATCATGATGAGATGCATATGCAAGCAACATACAAATAGATTCAAGACGAGCAACGGGAGCAAAGGTTTCACCGTAGTCGATACCCTCGACTTGGGAGTAGCCTTGTGCCACCAATCTTGCCTTGTTTCGAGTGACAACACCGTTCATATCTTGCTTGTTCTTGAAGATCCATTTGGTTCCAATGACATTATGATTCTCCGTTGGCCTTGGCACCAATGTCCACACCTTGTTGCACTCGAAGTTGTTGAGTTCATCATGCATGGCTTCAAGCCAATCCGTTTCCTCGAGCGCTTCATGTACCTTTTGGGGTTCAACACAAGAAACAAACGCGTGATGCTCAAAAAAGTTTGTTAATTGTCTACGAGTGGTTACCCCCCTCTTTAAGCTTCCATAAACATTCTCCAAGACATGTTGTTGATGCTTGAGTTTGGAAGCAATCTTGGTGGCACGACGCTCCAATAGTTCCTCCGAGGTCACTTGAGGAGGATCATCTTGAACATTTTGAGCGTCATCTTGAGCTTGCTCTTGATCTTGAGCTTGCTCGGTGTCGTGATCTTGATCTTGGGCATCATTTGGTGAATCACCATCATCTTGAGGTTGATCTTGCCCTTGATCTTGATCGCTTGGTTGAGGGCCTTCGGTTTGTTCTTCGGAAGCGTGTGGGTCAATGGTTGGTGATGGCTCCACTTGCGTAGAGCATTGTCCTTCTCCTTCGGCCACAAGGGGTTCCTCAATGGGGAGTATTTGACCAATCCCCATTCTTCTTATGGCTTGGGGAGGAATTTCATCACCTACATCACAAAGACCACTTTGCTCAACTTGGGAGCCATTATTTTCATCAAACTCTATGTTACATGTCTCATCAATGAGTCTGTTGGACTTGTTGAGGACACGGTAAGCATGAGAGTTTGTAGCATAACCAACAAATATGCCCTCTTGAGCTCTAGATTCGAATTTAGACAAACGTGTACCTTTCTTGAGAATGAAACACTTACACCCGAACACCCGAAAGTACTTGAGGTTGGGCTTGTTACCGGTAAGTATCTCATATGGAGTCTTGTTCAAGCCTTTGCGGAGGTAGAGCCGATTGGATGCATGACATGCGGTGTTGATGGCTTCGGCCCAAAAGTTGTACGGAGACTTGAATTCCGCCATCATGGTCCTTGCCGCGTCCATCAACGTCCGGTTCTTCCTCTCCGCTACACCATTTTGTTGAGGGGTATATGGTGCAGAGTATTGATGCTTGATCCCCTCATCACTAAGGAACTCATCCAAGGTGTAGTTCTTGAACTCGGTGCCATTGTCACTTCTAATCATCAATATCTTTGCCTCATGTTGATGTTGAGCTTCATTGGCAAAGTCGATGACGGTTTGTTGGGTCTCGCTCTTCCTCTTGAAGAAATATACCCAAGTGTATCTTGAATAGTCATCCACAATCACCAAGCAATACTTTCTTACCCCAAGACTATCAAAGGATGGAGGTCCAAAGAGATCCATGTGAAGGAGCTCCAAGGGCCTCTTCGAGTAGATGATAGTCGTGGGTCGGTGAGCCATCTCATGTAGCTTTCCTTCGAACGTGATCCCCTTTGGGGAGACTTTGCAAAGATCTCATATTGACATGGGCTAGTCGGCGATGCCAAAGCCACCCCACATCAACTTTAGCCATTAGGCAAGTCGCGGTCTTAGTGGGTCGCTCCGAGAAGTTAACCACATAGAGACCGTTCTCGACATGCCCAACAAAAGCTACTTTAAGAGTCTTGATCCACAAAAGGGCCATGGTATCAAGGTCAAAGAATGTGGCAAAGCCCATAAGTGCAAGTTGACGAACGGAAAGTAAATTATATGCAAGGGTCTCAACAAGCATGACTTTCTCAATTGATAAATCATGAGAAATCACAACCTTGCCAAGACCCAATACCTTAGATGTTGAGGCATCACCGAATTGAACATGGGTGGGCATAGATGAGCTTGGTTGCATGTCCACCACCAAATGCTTGCTCCCGGTCATATGATTTGTTGCTCCACTATCGAGCAACCATGATCCTCCACCGGAAGCAAACTCCTACAAGAGATCAATGCTTGCTTTTAGGTACCCATTCTTGAATGGGTACTTTGATGTTAGTAACAAGGGTCTTAGGAACCTAAATAGACCATTCAATGTACTCATAATAAGAACCAACAAATTTGGCATAAACATGCCCATCACTAGCATGACATAAAACATAAGACGGGTTAAAATCGCCGTCTTTGTTTAATGGAGTGGGATTGCCCTTCTTGACATTTCCACCCACCACCTTGTCCTTCTTCTCCTTATGAGCACCCTCTCCCTTCTTGACAAATACCTCTTTGAGAGGGAGAGGTTTCTTGATCTTGTTGTTCTTCTTCTTCTTCGACTTGGGTGCAAACCCGAGCCCTTCCTTTGCCACCACCTCCTTTTGATTGCTCAAAAGATCATTGAGGTTCTTCTCACCTTGTATGCAAGTCACAAGGCCTTTCTCAAGTTGCTCTTTCAACTTGGCATTCTCCTCCACAAGATGCTCATGCTCACAACAAGGGTTAGTAGCATTGACATTATCAATTAAAACAAAAGGAGGACAAGTGGCTATTTCCTTAGTGAGCTTTGCTTGGAGTTGATCATGAGACTCCTTGAGAGTAGCATGTGCACCTTTCAAGGCCTTGTGAGCCTTGTCAAGTAGCTCAAACTCCTCTTTGAGTCTAGCATGGCCAACCCCAAGTTCAGCATTCTCGAATTTAAGCACACGAGCAAGAACTTGAGCATGATCATGATCTTTCTTTAGTTGAGCAAGGCCAACGTTTTGCGACTCCTCAAGAGCCGAATGAAGACCTCGCTCTTCCTCAAGAGCGATGGAAAGATCCGCAATTTCATCGGCATAGTCACGACTATGGCCTTCCAAGTTAGTGATGTTCTCCTCGTGAGACTCAATGATATCATTGGCCTCACCAAGTTGTTCCAAGAGAGCAACAAAGTGCTTCTTGGTCTCACCTTTGAGCTTACCCAAGAACTTGTCAAACTCATTCTCATCCACCTTCACCTCCTCTAGATCATCCACACAATCCAACAAAGAAGGATTAGGAGAGATAGAAGTTTTGATGTTGGAGGTTGAGGTTACCTTGTTGACGCCTCTTGCCATGAGGCACTTGGGGATGATGTTCTCATTGGGGGCATTGAAGAGGGACACCGAGGTTGGAGAAGAGGTGGCAATGGCCACAGTGGCCGTTGCTAATACTTCACAACTTGTATCATCATCATCATCGGAGTTGTACTCTTCTTGCGCCACCAAGCCCTTTGGAGGCACCTTCTTGTTGAAATTGTTCTTGTTGGGGAAGGACTTGGCCTTGTCTTTGCGGATGAGCTTGCCACCATTGTCTTCCCTCTTCTCATATGGACAATCCACCACAAAGTGACTCACATTGCCACAATTGTAGCAAGTCCTTACACGTTGCTTGCCCTTTGAGTTGTTCTTAGAGGAGTTGGGCCTTGTGTTTCTCTTGTTGCCCCAAAATTGCCTTCACGCAAGAGCCATGTGCTCGTGGTAAGCATATTTGGTGTTTTCGGGGCAACTCTCTTCTTCTTCCTCTTCTTCTTCTTCCGGAATACCCTTGGCCTTCAAAGCAAGGTTGGGTGAGGCTTTCTTTGACCGTTGGACACGAGCTAGAGCATTGTCGGCGGTCTTGTTCATGATGTTCATGGCAATAAACTCATCCAACACTTCACTTGAAGACAAGGTGTGGAAGTCCGGTCTTTGACGGATCACGGAGGACATTGCCTTGTTGAATGGCATGATGGCCTTGAGAAACTTGTGCTTGATCCAATTGTCATCCGTATCCTTGCTCCCATGATCTTGAAGAGCGACCGCAAGAGTTGTCAATCTTCGGTAGAGATCCCGAGGATCCTCATCTTCATTCATCACAAACTCATCGGCCTCATCAAGCACCATCTCAAAGTTGGACCGTTGAATGCTTGAGCTCCCCTTGTACAAAGATATAATGTGTTCCCAACAATCCTTTGCACGGGAGAAGGGGCGCAAGTGAGCTAGATCTTCGAGAGGCACTGCGGATTGGAGGATGAACAATGCGGAGTGATTGTATTGATTGTTCGCCTCTTCTCTTGGAGTGAGGTTGCTTGGATCATGTGGGTAGAAGCCTTGCTTGATGATTCTCCAAAGATTCGTTGAGCTGTGATTCAAATGAGACTTGATACGAAAAACCCAATTAGCAAAATCACCCTTCACAAGCTTAGGAGGAGGACCAAGGTTGTTAATATGCGGTGTAGGGACCGGTCCTCCATAGACCGGGGGAGGGGGAACCGAGGCGAAGGTTCCCGTCCCATTCTTACCTTGAGGGGAAGAGGTTTGAGCACCTTTAGCCGCTTCCTTGCCGGAATTGGCCTCCGATACCGATGCGGTGGGATTAACCACAAGCAAAGGATCGGGAGTAGATTTCAACCCCTCAAAAAGTTCTTTAAGCATGGACTTGACCTCGGCCTTCATAGACGTCTTAAGTGAAGCCATAGCTTCATTTAAGTCGTCTCGGGTGACCGAGTTCAACTCCACAGCCTCGGGCACTTCCTCATCCCGATCCTCGTCGTCAACCATACTCTTCGGGTGGTGAAACCCTTAATAAAGAGACGAGGCTCTGATACCAATTGAAAGGATCGATATGGTTGACTAGAGAGGGGTGAATAGGCAACTACCAATTTTTAGCTTTTCTTAACAAATTAGGGTTAGCAACAAAATAGGTTGTCTAGATGTGCAACTAGGTGAGCAACCTATATGATGCTAACAACAACAACACGAGCAAGCAAGGGATACAACACAAGTAAAGCTTGCACAAAGTAAAGGTAAGAAGTAACCACAAGTGGAGCCGGTGAAGACGAGGATGTGTTATCGAAGTTCCTTCCCTTTAGGGGGAAGTACGTCTCCGTTGGAGCGGTGTGGAGGCACAATGCTCCCCAAGAAGCCACTAAGGCCACCGTATTCTCCTCACGCCCTCGCACAATGCAAGGTGCCGTGATTCCACTAGTGGTGCCCTTGAAGGCGGCAACCGGACCTTTACAAACAAGGTTGAGGCTCTCTCCACAACTGAATTGGAGGCTCCCAACACCACCACGGAGCTTCACCATAATGGAATGTGGCTCCGAGGTGACCTCTTCCGTCTAAGGTGCCCAAACACCCAAGAGTAACAAAATCCACACAAGAAAGTATGGGGGAATCAAGTTTCCTTTGGTGAAAGTGTAGATCTAGGTCTCCTCCTTCAATCCCTAGTAAATCAACAAGTTCGAGTGGCTAGAGAGAGAGATCGGGCAAGAAAGCTTGAAGGGCAACAATGGAGGAGAGAGAGAGGCAAGAGGTGAAAAGGTAGGTGGAAGAACCACCTACTTATATAGTGTCCCCCAAATCCAACCGTTACAGCATTTTTTACACTGCAGCGGTACAACCGCTTGAACCACCGGTACAACCGGTATTCACGGGTTCCCACTGCAGAAGTGCCCCAGCGGTACAACCGGTGGAGCCACCGGTAGTACCGGTCGGCCGGAGCCAACCAGGAACTACCGCTCCACCACCGCCCAACAACCGCCTCCTAAACAGAAGGGAGTCACCCCATAGCGGTGGTTGGGGCGGTGGTTGAGCCGGTACAACCGCCGGTCCAGCATTCATGTGATGGCTAAGTCCGGAGCGGTACAACCGCTCCAGACACCGGTAGTACCGGTTCGCCGAAGCCGTCCGGGAACTACCGGGCCACCCCCGCCCGACCACAGCTCCACTTACAGAAGGGATTCTGGAAGTGGAGCGGTGCAGGGCCGGAACAACCGGTCAAGCGGTACAACCGCTCGGCACTAAAAACACTGCCACAGAAAGACTTTGAGGACCTCTCTCCTCGAACGGAAGGATATATAGTGGGTGCAATAGAATGTGTATGTGCATTGATTCACCCAGTACCTTCCGATGTGGATTCCCTCTTAATAGTACGGATTTCCTACGACCAAAGAAATAAACGCGTCGGAAACTCCGTCTTCAATCTTTTCCGTCCTGAGAGAAAGCCTAACCGTCTTGCGCCAAACAAGGTGTACCTGAGTAAACTTGGGCGCACGATTAGTCCAAAGGTGCATTGTCATCATCACCAAAACCCTAAGGCGGGAAATGCCCTAACAAATATGTTAGTCCATGAAAATCATATAAAAGCCATATAAAAGTGCACCAAAATCATACAAAACTATAATAAACATGGCATGAATAATTCATAAATTATAGATACGTTGGAGATGTATCACACACCAACATCACCAACTGAGTCTTTTATAGGACTAGAGATGACTATGATCATTCATGGCATAATCTTGCATAGGCATTGTCGGGGTTGGATTTCCGGGACACAATATCCGAGAAGTTAACCCCTCATGTCGTCACCAGCCCCAGGATTACTGTTAGCTGGTGGACACTTCCTTGATACAGAATTCCAAGCAGTTACAAGAATTTGAGTACAAGACCATAAGGTCCATTGAGCATCCAATGATTTCCAGTGGAGGATGATGGAAGCGACTCGTGGATCTCCAACGTCGGTGGGGCTCCATTCCCACAGGAACAGCTGACCTGGATAACTCCTATCTTGCGTGGCTGCTATCTTCGATTTCCTAGGCTGCGGGGTGTGCCTTCGTAGTACTCTTCTCCTACTCGTGATCTGGCCAAGACAATAGCCAGGGACAAGCCAGTGAGTACGTTTGAATGTACTCGCAAACATTATGAACAAGAGATGTAATAAAAGTTGGCAGAATGCATGCAATTAACTTTAAACATATTTAACAATATTCAGCCATGGTAAGAGTTTAATGCAATCATGTGGAGTAGTATAATTATGCTGGTAAATAAAGATTAGTCATCCGATATTAGCAAAGGATAATATTCATGGTGCCATCAGAATTATGAAGCCGGGTTCTAGGCGGTAGAACCGTCCGGTGAATTCCAGAAGAATTAAAATGGAACACCGGGCGTTAGACCGCCCGAGAAATTCCAAGAAAAATGCCAAACGGGTGTCTGAATGTGACGCCACGAGAGGTCTTGAAAAGAAATGCCAAACGGGTGTCTGAATGCGACGCCTCGAGAGGTCTTTGAAAAGAAATGCCAAACGGGTGTCTGAATGCGACGCCTCGAGAGGTCTTGAAAAGAAAATGCCAAACGGGTGTCTGAATGCGACGCCTCGAGAGGTCTTGAAAAGAAATGCCAAACGGGTGTCTGAATGCGACGCCTCGAGAGGTTATGAAAAGAAATGAGTATCCAGGTGGCACAACCATCCCAAGAGATACTGAAAAGAAATGAGTATCTAGGTGGCACAACCATCCCAAGAGATACTCAAGGTTACACATAAGAGAAAAAGGTTAGTCCACAGTAATATTCATGTTAACAATAATATTCATGACAGTATCCGTAGCGATATTAATCATCCTACAAAAGTGAATGACGATCAATTTAATTATTTCCTCCGAAGACCGACACCAAGACCGACACTTGACCAACCCAGATTGTAGTCCTTGACCGTGGATACGGCTATTCGAATAGGTTTTAAAACTCTGCAGAGGTTGTACTCTTTACCCACAAGTAAAGGATTTCTTTAGCCAACACCGAGGCGTTGACTAATTCCCCTTACGGTCTTTGGGATGAAAACACACCTGACCAGCACACACCAAATTAACTTTCCGGATGCCAGGAATCACCCAAAGCATCATTCAAGAAAAACTCTAAGACGGGGAGACCATCGTCTTGAATAGCAAGGGATCACTATTTATAACGCGCGGATTACAAGGGGTGTCCCCCTCTCGGCCCAGACGGATACACCCATGCCCCCTGACCCGATGACTGGCATTATACCTGGATCCTGGAAACCTTCATCGTGGCCCCTCTGTACGGTGTGTGCCGAAAAGGGGTTAACAACTTACTGAACCATACCCTACCTATGGCAGGGACCAGTGGAAGCACGAAACAAGTATGGGGGTTACCGGAACAAGACTCGATCTACGGTTGACTCAGGAGGTTTATATTTCTTGCAGTGATTAGCATAATGAATTTTCTCGGCAGTACCCAACAGGGTCACTGTCTGGCATGTCCCAACATGCCATCACTGATCACTCTCGTCACAACGAGATTTTCAGTCTCATGGTCACTTCTCTCTAATGCTTTCCTGCGGGTTAGTCGGAACAAGCATAGACAGGTGACAATAACCATACTACTCATACTTCACATATAAGTGAAGACAAAATATTATCCAAGGGTCTTGCATGTATAACTAGCAATATGCAAGTTTTTGAATTAACATAATCATGCTCAAATTATTCTAGCAAGCAAACCACCAAACTTTCACCATATCAAGTGTTCAAGATGCTTGCCTTGAGCATGCAGAAGGATTGGGTGCACTCCAAAACTTTGAAAATTTCATCTTCCCTCCATTTTTCCTATTTTCAAAATATTGCAATTACCACATAATTTGAAAACAGTACAAAAAATTTGTTTGGAAATTTTTGAAATAAATACTAAAATAAACTAGATGAAAAATTATGAATTTCAGAAAAAGAATCAAATGATTTGGAGTTGTGGTTAAAAAGTTAGAGGCAGTCAAAGTTAAAGTCAAATTCTGATTTTTAATAAAAAATATAAAAGAAAACGTTTCGGCAGCGAATACGCTTTCGAAGGAGGAAGACGTATTTCGTGGAATACGCCTCCACTTAAGACGGCTCGGTGCGACCTGTGAGTCACTGACAGTGGGCCCCACCTGGCCCACTGGTCAGATTTGACCGTGGTCCACCCCACCTTCTCCTCTGGCCGAACGGAGCGGGGGCTCCGGCGATCTGCGCCGGCGAACGGCGGCGCCTTTCGCCGGGATGAGGACACGAGTGTGACCAGTGGACCGAGGCAAGTCCAAAGAGGTGCGCCACGGTCGCCGGAGTGGGTGGAGTCGCCGGCGGCGAGCACTCCCGAAGGGCTCCGGCGGAGGCGATTTGGGGCATTTGCCCACGGGCTATCTCCGGCGAAATTGACAAGTGGGATGAATCCGTGGTTGCTCAAGGGAGATGGAGGTGAAGAGATTTTCTGCGGGGAGGTACTGGCTGCGTCGAAATCGACCGGAAGGCCATGGTGGCCGTGGCTACTGGAGGCGAGGAAGACGACCGTCCCCGGTCATGTGGTTGTGTTGGGAGACTTGTAGGAGGAGGGGGAGTGGTTGTGGTGACGAGGGAGTGCTCGGGGTGGCCTTTTATAGGAGGGGGAGGTCGGTTCGTCGCTTCCAGAGACGGATGCGGCGGCGATCGCCATTACTGAGGTAGGAGAGGTAGGTAGCGCGGTCGGTGGTGGACGACGGGGTTCGGTGAGGACGGCGGTGGCTGCCATTAGGGCGAGGCGTGTTTGTTGGCCTAAACGCGAGCCACGCATCCAGGGGTGGTGGCGTAGCCGAGACGGCAGTGGCGGCGGCGGCCATGGCCGGTGCTACGGTCAAGGAGAGGTGCGGATAAGGCGGTGGCTGGTCCTGCGACGCCCGCTGAGGGAGGCAGAGGCAGGGGAGGGCAGCAGCAGAACGGCAGGGGCTCGCGGCGGTCCTACGCGCGCTCTGGCCACGCTCTGTGCATGCCCACAGTGTGTTCGGCAGAATGCCCGTGCATGCTAGGCTGCTCCAATTGAGCTATAATTTATTTGTGTAGCAAATCTTGGTTTGGGTAGAATGATGGACATGCTGCATTGGCTAGATGATCAAGTTCCTAATGTAGTTAAGAGAGATGCCAAATTCCTGTCATGCCCACAAGGTATTTGACAGAATGTTAGGGCCATTTAGAAAATTCTTATGGAAGTGATACTTGGCAGAATGGTGTCTCCTTACATGTTAGAGATGATGGTGTGGTTGGTTATGTAAAAAGAAAAACTTGCTAGTGCAAATTTGGAAGAATTTCAGTTCTGGACAGAAACTACAGGGAATTATTTGGTGAACTAAAAAGAGGTAATTGGAGCTGATCTTCTGGACTTAAGTGTTTCTTAGGAAGTACTATAACTTGGAAAAATTTGGGAATTGTTTGAGCAACAGAAAATTGGGTTGTAGTTCAAAGCTGAATCTGGACCAGAAATGAAAAGTGGATGTTTTGCTCAAAATTTTCAAAAGACCAGGTTGAGTTTTTGCACCAAAGTGATCTATAGGCATCACATGACCCCTCATATTTTTTGTGGAATTTTAGAAGAATTATTTAAAATAGTTGTAGTGCAACAGAAGCATTTCAAAGATTGAAAATGCTATTAAAAGAATTATTTTGGTCAAATTTTATTATGCAAATATTTCCTACTGTTATTTAAAATGATTTAAGAAAACTACCAAAGCCCATAATATTTTCCAAATAATTTTCAATGGAGGGAAGAATTTTGGAAAACAAAAAACAAGAGAGATTCTGGAACTATTAAAAGACCTAATATAAATCAAAATTTTATTTCTGGCCAAATTTTATTTAGTAAAAACATGCCGAAATTTTTGGGGTGTTACAAACTCTACCCCCGTTAAGAAAATCTCGTCCTCGAGATTTGTTAAGGTGGTTTTGGTAGTCTCGCCTAGAATTTATTCTGCCACCACACGCCAACAATTTATGCTAAATCACGCATACTACTATTAAGACAATGGTACACCAGTAATTTACAGACGTACTACGCCATACGACTGCTACTACGAAAATACAGGGAAACCGGGCCACTAAGGCTCGACAACAATTCTGGTGGACTCAGTCCACCTCGTTGACATCTAGCCGGGCGTGTCCCACAGATGTCGTCTTCGTGTGCTTTAGTGTCGGAGCTGGCTGAGGTCGGACGGGGAGCTACAGGGCTGGGGTAGCGGTGGTGCCCCTCGCGGGGTGTCGTGGTCACAGTCCCGTTGGAGTAGGTCTCCAAGAGACGACGGAGTTCCCCTGGGGAGACGAAGGCATTGCCAGGATGGACAACAGGGGCAGATTCCGAGGGCTCGGTCGGTCTCTCGAACGGCACTATCGGGGTGTCAGTGGCGGGTGTAGCTTCTCTTCTTACCGGAGTCAGGAGAGCGAGCGTCCTGCGGGTCGCAATCAGATCAAGGGTGACCTGATCGAATAGTGCCTCTTGCGCTCTCAGGTAGCGCACCAGATGCACTAGAGCAGGATCCGTCTCATGGTCTCCGTTGGTGACTTGGGTCGGGCTACCATAGCCTTCACGACTAGGGTAGTAGTAGAAAGGACGGATGTTAACCCTCGGCGACAAATGCTGGAGATTAACTACAGCCTCTCGGGCTGCCAGTTGGATGGCTTGGGGCTCGTCGGAGGTCGTCCTCCCGGTGAACCGGTAGGGGCGTTCTGATGGGGTGCCCCTCCCGTAGATGTGCACCGTGGCCCAGAAGTGGTGGGTGGCATTACTCGTGTGCTCTTGGAACACAACATACTCTGGGGGCTCTTCTATGCCAAAAGCACGACGAGTGAGATTGGCGAGGATGACTACAAAGTCTCCGAGCTCGGCTACGGTGGTCTCGTTATGAACGATGGGACCAGGCATCTTGGTGATTGGATATCGAACTGAGAGTGAGGCTGTGATGTGCTGAGTTGGGGCAAGGCTTCCTTTATAGGTCAGTGGAGTCTTCCATCGCACGCTTGTGGATGGGACAACTCAGGTGTCGGCCACAGGCACACGGCCTATGGACAGGCTGACATGTTGAGCACCGACTGTCAAAAAATGTCGGCTGGCCACTGTGCAAGCTTATCGGATGGAACGGGCTTGACTACGGACAGGAAAGGTTTTGGATGGTGTGGAAACCTAGGGATAGTGACCAGGCTAAGATAGGATTAGCCAATGGTCAGCCTGGGCTCTGATACCAAGACTGTCGGGGTCGGATTTCCGGGACACAATATCCCAAAAGTTAACCCCTCGTGTCGTCACCAGCCCCAGGATTACTGTTAGCTGGTGGACACTTCCTTGATACAGAATTCCAAGCAATTACAAGAATTTGAGTACAAGACCATAAGGTCCATTGAGCATCCAATGATTTCCAGTGGCGGATGATGGAAGCGACTCGTGGATCTCCAATGTCGGTGGGGCTCCATTCCCACAGGAACAGCTGACCTGGATAACTCCTATCTTGCGTGGCTGCTATCTCCGATTTCCTAGGATGCGGGGTGTGCCTTCGTAGTACTCTTCTCCTACTCGTGATCTGGCCAAGACAATAGCCAGAGACAAGCCAGTGAGTACATTTGAATGTACTCGCAAACATTATGAACAAGAGATATAATAAAAGCAGGCAGAATGCATGCAATTAACTTTAAACATATTTAACAATATTCAGCCATGGTAAGAGTTTAATGCAATCATGTGGAGTAGTATAATTATGCTGGTAAATAACGATTAGTCATCCGATATTAGCAAAGGATAATATTCATGGTGTCATCAGAATTATGAAGCCAGGTTCTAGGCGGTAGAACCGTTCAGTGAATTCCAGAAGAATTAAAATGGAACACCGGGCGTTAGACCGCCCGAGAAATTCCAAGAAAAATGTCAAACGGGTGTCTGAATGTGACGCCTCGAGAGGTCTTGAAAAGAAATGCCAAACGGGTGTCTGAATGCGACGCCTCGAGAGGTCTTTGAAAAGAAATGCCAAACGGGTGTCTGAATGCGACACCTCGAGAGGTCTTGAAAAGAAATGCCAAACGGGTGTCTAAATGCGACGCCTCATGAGGTCTTGAAAAGAAATGCCAAACGGGTGTCTGAATGCGATGCCTCGAGACGTCTTGAAAAGAAATGAGTATCCAGGTGGCACAACCATCCCAAGAGATACTCAAGGTTACACATAAGAGAAAAAAGGTTAGTCCACAGTAATATTCATGTTAACAATAATATTCATGACAGTATCCGTAGCGATAATAATCATCCTGCAAAAGTGAATCACGATCAATTTAATTATTTCCTCCGAAGACCGACACCAAGACCGACACTTGACCAACCCAGACTGTAGTCCTTGACCGCGGATACGGCTATTCGAATAGGTTTTAAAACTCTGCAGAGGTTGTACTCTTTACCCATAAGTAAAGGATTTCTTTAGCCAACACCGAGGCGTTGACTAATTCCCCTTACGGTCTTTGGGATGAAAACACACCTGACCAGCACACACCAGATTAACTTTCCGGATGCCAGGAACCACCCAAAGCATCGTTCAAGAAAAACTCTAAGACGGGGAGACCATCATCTCGAATAGCATGGGATCACTATTTATAATGCGCGGATTACAAGGGGTGCCCCCTCTCGGCCCAGCCGGATACACCCATGCCCCCTGACCCGATGACTGGCATAATACCTGGATCCTGGAAACCTTCATGGTGGCCCCTCTGTACGGTGTGTGCCGAAAAGGGGTTAACAACTTACTGAGCCGTACCCTACCTATGGCAGGGACCAGTGGAAGCACGAAACAAGTATGGGGGTTACCGGAACAAGACTCGATCTACGGTCGACTCAGGAGGTTTATATTTCCTGTAGAGATTAGCATAATGAATTTTCTCGGCAGTACCCAACAGGGTCACTGTCTGGCATGTCCCAACATGCCATCACTGATCACTCTCGTCACAACAAGATTTTCAGTCTCATGGTCACTTCTCTCTCGTGGCTAATGCTTTCTTGCAGGTTAGTCGGAACAAGCATAGGCATGTGACAATAACCATACTACTCATACTTCACATATAAGTGAAGACAAAATATTATCCAAGGGTCTTGCATGTATAACTAGCAATATGCAAGTTTTTGAATTAACATAATCATGCTCAAATTATTCTAGCAAGCAAACCACCAAACTTTCACCATATCAAGTGTTCAAGATGCTTGCCTTGAGCATGCAGAAGGATTGGGTGCACTCCAAAACTTTGAAAATTTCATCTTCCCTCCATTTTTCCTATTTTCAAAATATTGCAATTACCAAATAATTTGAAAACAGTACAAAAAAGTTGTTTGGAAATTTTTGAAATAAATACTAAAATAAACTAGATGAAAAATGATGAATTTCGGAAAAAGAATCAAATGATTTGGAGTTGTGGTTAAAAAGTTAGAGGCAGTCAAAGTTAAAGTCAAAATCTGATTTTTAATAAAAATATAAAAGAAAACGTTTCGGTAGCGAATACGCTTTCGAAGGAGGAAGACGTATTCCGTGGAATACGCCTCCACTTAAGACGGCTCGGTGCGACCTGTGAGTCGCTGACAGTGGGCCCCACCTGGCCCACTGGTCAGGCTTGACCGCGGTCCACCCCGCCTTCTCCTCTGGCCAAATAGAGCGGGGGCTCCGGCGATCTGCGCCGGTGAACGGCGGCGCCTTTCGCCGGGATGAGGACACGAGTGTGACCAGTGGACCGAGGCGAGTCCAGAGAGGTGCGCCACGGTCGCCGGAGTGGGTGGAGTCGCCGGCGGCGAGCACTCCCAAAGGGCTCCGGCGAAGGCGATTTGGGGCATTTGCCCACGGGTTATCTCTGGCGAAATTGACAAGTGGGATGGATCCGTGGTTGCTCAAGGGAAATGGAGGTGAAGAGATTTTCTGCGGGGAGGTACTGGCTGCGTCGGAATCGACCGGAAGGCCATGGCGGCCGTGGCTACTGGAGGCGAAGAAGACGACCGTCCCCGGTCATGTGGCTGTGTTGGGAGGCTTGTAGGAGGAATGGGAGTGGTTGTGGTGACGAGGGAGTGCTCGGGGTGGCCTTTTATAGGAGGGGGAGGTCGGTTCGTCGCTTCCAGAGACGGACGCGGCGGCGATCGCCATTACTGAGGTAGGAGAGGTAGGTAGCGCAGTCGGTGGTGGACGGTGGGGTTCGGTGAGGACGCGGCGGCTGCCATTAGGGCGAGGCGTGTTGGTTGGCCTAAACGCGAGCCACGCGTCCAGGGGCGGTGGCGTAGCCGAGACGGCAGTGGCGGCGGCGGCGATGGCCGGTGCTAGGCCGGTGCTACGGTCAAGGAGGGGTGCGGGGAAGGCGGTGGCTGGTCCTGCGACGCCCACTGAGGGAGGCGGAAGCAGGGGAGGGGAGCAGCAGAACGGCAGGGGCTCGAGGTTCTCGGGCGGTCCTACGCGCGCTCTGGCCACGCTCTGTGCATGCCCACGGTGTGTTCGGCAGAATGCCCGTGCATGCTAGGCTGCTCCAATTGAGCTATTATTTATTAGTGTAGCAAATCTTGGTTTGGGTAGAATGATGGACATGCTGCGTTGGCCAGATGATCAAGTTCCTAATGTAGTTAAGAGAGATGCCAAATTCCTGTCATGCCCACAAGGTATTTGACAGAATGTTAGGGCCATTTAGAAAATTCTTATGGAAGTGATACTTGGCAGAATGGTGTCTCCTTACATGGTAGAGATGATGGTGTGGTTGGTTATGTAAAAAGAAAAACTTGCTAGTGCAAATTTGGAAGAATTTTAGTTCTGGACAGAAACTACAGGGAATTATTTGGTGAACTAAGAAGAGGTAATTGGAGTTGATCTTCTGGACTTAAGTGTTTCTTAGGAAGTACTATAACTTGGAAAAATTTGAGAATTGTTTGAGCAACAGAAAATTAGGTTGTAGTTCAAAGCTGAATCTGGACCAGAAATGAAAAGAGGATGTTTTGCTCAAAATTTTCAAAAGACCAGGTTTAGTTTTTGCACCAAAGTGATCTATAGGCATCACATGACCCCTCATAATTTTTGTGGAATTTTTGAAGAATTATTTAAAATAGTTGTAGTGTAACAGAAGCATTCCAAAGATTGAAAATGCTATTAAAAGAATTATTTTGGTCAAATTTTATTATGAAAATATTTCCTACTGTTATTTAAAATTATTTAAGAAAACTACCAAAGCCCATAATATTTTCCAAATAATTTTCTATGGAGGGAAGAATTTTGGAAAACAGAAAACAGGAGAGATTCTGGAACTATTAAAAGACCTAATATAAATCAAAATTTTATTTCTGGCCAAAGTTTACTTAGTAAAAACATGCCTAAATTTTTGGGGTGTTACAGGCATTACGTCTGTGATATGAAAAATCGTTATCTAACTGCATCCATAAGTAATACTCCACCCAAGACCGCTATCCAGCATGCATCTCGAAGTATTAAGTTTATGACAAACAAAGCATTATAATAAGCATGATGACATAATATAGATAGTAAAACTATCATCTAAGTGTGATAAAGAAACCATCGATTTATCCTTAGTGGCAACAATACAATACGTGTCCAATCCCTTATTATCAATGGGATCAAATTCACCGCAAGATTGAACCCACTACCATGCACAACTCTCTTTGAAGAACTACCAATCAATCTTGGCCAGAGACGACAAATAGATCATAAAGCATACATGGCTACTTAATTATGCGGCAAACAAACTGCAAGAGATTCAAAATAATTCAATGAATAATCCGATCATAAAGTGACAATTCATCAGATCTCAACAATCGTAACCACCAATTACATCATATGGATCCCGATCATGTGAGGCAGCTCACGGGAACTTTGTATTGAATCACAAGGGAGAGAGGATGTCATCTAGCTACTGCTATGGACCCTAAGGTCCTAAGGAAACTACTCACACATGTTCATGGTGGCAGCAAGGTTGATGAAGATGGCTCCGGTAATGGATTCCCCCTCCGATAGGGTGCCGGAACAGGCCTCCGGATTGGATCACCCTGGAAAAGAAACTTGCAGCAATCCCGAAAAATGGTACAAAGGTTTTCTCGATTTTTGGCATTTATAGGCAAAAGAATGGGCGTAAGGCGGTGCACAGGGGGGCCATGTGGCTATGCCACGTGGGTGGCCCCCTGGCCGCTCCACCAGGCCGCGTGGGGCCCTCGAGTGGCCCTCCAGCAGCTCTCGGCACTTTCTGGAATCCTCGTATCCTGGAAAAAAAATCATATTAAATCCCCAGGGTTTTTTGACCTCCATAGATACGAATTTTCTGAAAAGTCAATAACATGCAGAAAACAGCAGCTCACTATGGACACTGAATTAATAGGTTAGTCCAGAAAATAAAATTTGCTATAAAAAGTATTCAAAGGTGATATTATAATAACATGAAACAAATCAAAAATTATAGATATGTTTCAGACGTATGAGGGTCGAGGGAGCCCAAGAGGCCACTAATCGGGCACCAGCGAGCGACGGGCGGAGTTGGAGAAGACGGAATTGATGGCGTCGTCTATGGCCGTATCGGGTTGATTGTTTTGATGGAGAAGGTCAGGGTGTATCGGTGGAGCTCCAAGACACGTCAGTTCTTTGATGGGAGTTCAGTCGCCTCGTGTGCCAAGTCGTCACACTGTCAGACGTATTCTGGACGCATCGGCGCCAGAGGAGGAAGCATGCCTCACTGCGATTAAAACTTCGGCGGTCATTTGCATGGCGGAGATAATCAAGAATGCATGGGACCGAGGCAGAGGAGCCATGGCTAGGAAGGCCGCGACGGTGGCGTGCTTACCGAGTAGGAACCCCTCCTCAACAAGCTCGTTGGAGGGCCGACGGTAAGGAGCAGAGGTGGGGTGGATATTTGTGGGAGGAGGTAGGCGCGCAGGTATCAGATTCAATCGCCGGCCGGGGAGGAGTCGGTTGAGCGACGACGCTCATGGCGATGGGCGGTCGGGCGTCGGGCGCGTGGCTGCGCAAGGGTAAGAGGAGGTCGGGGTGAAGGAGAAGGAGGAAAGTAGGGGTGCTACGGGGCCTGGGCTTGCCGACGGCGGAGCCCGCCAGCCGGAGGCGAGCGGCGACAGATCGTGCGCGAGATACACCCCTGGCGGCTCGGAGGTGAGAAATACACGGGAATAAGAGAGGGAGATTGTTTTTCCTTTTTGTTGACCCCACATGTGACATATGGAGACAGGGGCAAAATTGTCCAGGAAACGTCCCGAACACGGTCAAAGGCCCATGACCAGACGGAAACAACACGGAAGGGTATTTTCATAAGTGAACTAGACGAAAGAGGGGCAAAGTCGAGCACATGATTATTTTTAGGGGTAAAGATAAGGGTGGGTGCAGATTAGGGAAAACAATATAAATTTCCCCTTTTTTTCTTTCATTTTCCTTTTCTTTCTGCTTTTAGACGTGCACGGGAACATTTTTCTTTTTCGTTTTTTCATTTTTTTTATTTCACTATCGTCTTTTCTTGTTTTTCCATAATTCATTGTTTAAATTTGTGAACATTTTTAAAAAAATTAAAGAACAGTTTTTGAATGCACGAACATTTTTTTGACTTCGTCAACATATTTTGAATTCATGAACATTTTTATAAATTCATGAATATATTTTTCAAATATGCATATATGTTTTGAATTCATGAACATTTTTCAATTCATATAATTTTTCTGAATTCATGAACAATTTTTGAATTCCTGAACGTTTCTTCAACTTCATGAACAAATTTTGAATCGCTGAACTTTTTTTATAATTCACAAATATTTTGTAAATCCGTGAACACTTTTTCGAATTTATGACCTTCTTTTGAGTTGTGATCATTTTCCAAAAAAAATGGAATTTCAAAATGTGCAAAATTTCAAAAATTGTTCGTGTTAAAAAACATTTTCTAGAAAAAAATTGATGTTTCAGTAACGTCCACTTTTCCAAAAATTATTTGCAATTTTTTTTTAAAAATGGTTACAGCAAAATGACTGTGCTATAGTACCTCGCCACACTATAGTTGCTAATGATCATCCAATAAGAGCTCTACCATTGTGGACGCAGTGAGCGTCCAATAAGATCTCCCCTGTGCAATTGATAGTTCGCAAAGAGCAATACATGTCACCTCCCTGCCCCCCTCGAGGGAGCTCCTATTCCGTGACCCTTCCACGGAAAAGCAAGTTAATGCACACGCCTGCTCCCCGCATGCGCGAATTTGCGCCGGCCCACGTGCGGGACCGGATGCCTAGGTTTTTTTAATTATTTTTGTTTCTTTTCTTTTTTTGCCTCTGTACAACATATTCAAGATTTTAAAAGAAGTTCTGAATTTCAATAAATATTCATGAATTCAAAAAAATTCAAATTTCAAAAACTGTTCACAAATTTAGAAATTGTTCCTGATTTCCAAAAATGTTCATGAATTTAAAAATGTTCCTGGATTTTTTAAAATGTTGGTGAATGTGAAATTATTTTGAATTTTGAAAAATGTTCATGACTACAAAAAATTTTGAATTTCAAAAAATATT
Source organism: Elymus sibiricus (assembly GCA_039707655.1). Lineage (NCBI taxonomy): Eukaryota > Viridiplantae > Streptophyta > Magnoliopsida > Poales > Poaceae > Elymus > Elymus sibiricus. Next base: position 347,952,800 of record CM077668.1, read on the forward strand.
CTCAATTTAAAAAATGTTCGTGGATTGCAAAATATATTCTCAAATTTCAAAAAATGATTGTGGATTCGAAAAAGGATCACCGATCCAAAAACTATTCAAATTTTTCAAAAAATCTTCATGAATTTTCAAATTTTGTTCCAAATTTCAATAAATATTCACGAAATTCAAAAAACGCACACCGATTCAAATAGTTTCATGAATTCAATTTTTTGTATATTTACTGTTTTCATGTATTTAATTTATTTTCATATTTTCAAAAAATAGAAAAGATAAAAATGGAAAATAAGTAAAAAAGAAGAGGAAATAGAAACAAAAAGAAAAAAAGAAAATGGAAAACCGAAAAAAAACAAAGAAGAACAAAACGCAGAAAAAACAGACGAACGGGACAGCCATTACACGCGGGCGGCGGTGTGCGTTTGGCCGGCCACCCGCGCGAGGAATAGGATCCGGAGAACTCCCGCGAGAGCTATTTCTCGCTTTAAGCGAGAGGACAGCTCTGCGATCGCTGAAGCATGAACGTAATCGGGCCGGCCCACAATATAGCGCTGCCAGGGATCGATCCTAGGACCGACTGGTACGCATGAAACAGGGTTAGCCACTGCGCCACCTATCACGTTGTGTTTTATTACTAGGACGGGTTCTACTTAAAGGAAATAAGCCGGGCGCGTACTACTGGTTCCCATGTATATAAGGTCCGGGTTTTTTTCGTTTTCCTTTGTTTTTTTTCTTCTCCGGGGTTCTCATTAGTTTCTTTTTTTTCCTTTTCCTTTTCCTTTGGTTTATTTTGATTCTTTTTCGTTTTTTGGGTTTTTCTTTGTTTCTTTTTTTCATTCTACAATCTTATATACATGATCAACATTTTTAAAATAATTGTTCAACATTTTTCAACTAGTTGTTCAACATTTTTATATACATGATCAACATTTTTTTTAAATACTTGTTCAATATTTTTTCAAATACTTGTTCAATATTTTTCAAATACTTGTTCAACATTTTTTCAAATACTTGTTCAATATTTTCAAATATTTGTTCAACATTTTGCATATACTTGTTCAACATTTTTATATACATAATCAACATTTTTTCAAATACTTGTTTAACATTTTCTTAAATACTTGTTCAACATTTTGCAAATACGTGTTCAACATTTTTTCAAATACTTGTTCAACATATTTCTCAAATACTTGTTCAACATTTTTCAAATCCTTGTTCAACATTTTCCAAATACTTGTTCAGCATTTTCTATATACATGATCAACATTTTCCAATACTTGTTCAACATTTGTCATATAATTGTTCAACATTTTTCATATACTTGTTCAACATTTTTTTAAAACTGTTCAAAAAATTTCAAATATTTGTTCAACATTTTTAATACTTATTCAACATTTTTCAAATACATGTTCCACATTTTTTAATACTTATTCAACATTTTCTAAATGTGTTTTTGAAGAGTGTTTTTTGTAATATATACATACATATATATGTAGAATATTTTTAAAGTATAAATAAAAGTACAAAAAATGAAGCAAAAAATGAGAACAGAAAACAGAAGAAAAAAAAGGTTGTGGCTCCCGCGCTGCTGGGCCGGCCCATCTGGGGCTCCCTCCAACGCGAGCGCAGCGCCCTGCTCGCTGAACGCGAGAAATAGGAGCTCCCGAGAACTCCTAATTGGCACCATAGGCGCCCGTTCGCTAAACCGGCGCTCGCAACCGTGTTACATGGGCCGACCCAGCCCCGTGCTGTTTGCTCGCTCCTTCCCTTCGTTCGTGACGCAAGCAGCTTCCTTTGTTTGGTGCACAGTCAACCATTTGACTAGTTGAACATTGACTTAGAAAAAACATGGTTCTAAAAAATGTATGAATTTAAAAACAGTCCATGAATTTTAAAAAAATCATGAGTTTGACAAAATTATACAGCCTAGAAAACGTTCATGGATTCTGCAAAATTGAGAAAAGTTCATAAATTTGAAAAAAAAGGTTCATGAAATTAAGAAAAAAATTCACGAGTTCAAAAAAAGTTCATGAATTTTGTGAAATTGAAAAAAGTTCAGAAATTATAGAAAATTGCACGAGTTTGAAAAAAGTTCATGAATTTGTAAAGTCCATAGATTTTGCGGAATAAAAAAACATAAATAGAAAAAGTTCATGAATTTGAAAAATAAATCATGAATTTGAATAAAGTTCACGAATTTAAGAAAGAGTTCATGAATTAGGGGAAAAATTGAAAAAGTTCACAAATTTAAGAAAGAGTTCACGAATTTGGAAAAAATCACGAATTTCGGAAAAGTTCACAAATTTGAAAAAGAAAAATCATGAAATTTAAAATAAAAATGAAAAAGCAAAAAAATAAGCATAAAAGCAAACAAAAACAAAACAGGAAAAAAATGGCTACAAGAAAAACGCGAGAAGAACCATACTGCTGCTACTGTGCTAAATTGGCCGGCCCGTTTCAGTCAGGGGTGTGTACGGATTATCCTCTATTTGTCGGCAGACCCTATTTAGGGTTTCAGGCACCCGTTGTGTTTTTGCAAACGGACGCATGAAGTGCCCCCGCGCTGGGCTGGCCCATCTAACGTTTGTTTTGATGTATCTTAATTCGCAAAAAGCGTCACGTTTGTGAATCGAACCAGCAACCTCCCTCATCAGGGTAAATCTGGTGTAACCACCATGCCACACAACAAGGATCTGGCAACCCTTAACTTTTCTCCTCTTTAATTCGTCCTTTTTCCTTTGTTCTTTTTTTTGTTTCTTTTTTCCTTTTTTCTTCTTCCTAATTCAATGATTTCTTTGCAAATACGTGAACGTTTTCTTCAAATCGATGAACTTTTTTTGAAATTCGATGAAAATTTTCTAATTTGATGAAGTTTTTTTCAAATTGATGAACTTTTTTTTCAAAATCCATGAAGTTTTTTTGAATTTTAATGAACTTTTCTTGAATTTTCATGAACTTTTTTTCAAATTTGATGAACTTTTTTCCATATATGATGAAGTTTTTTTCAAAATTGATGAAGTTTTTTTCAAAATTGACGAACTTTTCCCATTTTTCACGAATTTTTTTTAGAATTCATGATTTTTTAGATTTTTTTGGTGAACTTATTTTCAAATAATTAATTCTAGGTATATAATATATCTCTAGAAGAAGGGTCAAATAGATCTTGTTTCTGATAGTCGATGTAACATCCCCATGTAATAGCCACAGTGATCACCTTTTGATAATGCCAAGTCAGCATGCTTAACTAGTCTTGATCATCATTTGCATCATACTTCATTTCAAACTTCAATTCAATTTGCAATTCAAATTTAAAGTGAAAAATAAAAGCTGTTCAAATCTGAAAACTAAAATGTTCAAATATTGCAAATAATTCAGAGGCATTTATAAAAATATATTCAACGTTAATTGAATTAGTTAAATTACTCTAACAACCTCAAACAGTAGCTAACAGCAACATTTTAATACCATTTTAACTAATAGAATTACAAATGAAATTATATTTTATCCAAACCAATTTCTGGTGTTAGGTAGTAATGCACTGTAATATTTGAACAAAGTCACACATTTTATAAAAATCATTTAGTGGCTTATCTATTTGCAAAACAGAAAAGAAAACAGAAGATAAAAAAGAAAATAGAAAAAGGAAAAAGCCCCTGGCCCAACTGGGCCACGGCCCAGCCAGGCCGGCCCAGCCGCCCTACATAACCCCCCCCTCCCCCCCGTTCACCCCGAACCCTAACCCTACCCCCACTCTCCCCCGATCCCCTTCTCCCCTCGCTCCCCGACGCCGCCGCCTCGTCGCTCGTCGCCGTCCCCGACCTCCTCCCCGAGCCGCTACCTCGCGCCTCGCCGCCCCGATCCCCTGCAACGGGGGTGAGCCGCGCCCTGCTCCTCCTCTTCTCCCCCCTCTGTCGTCCGTCGCCGCCGCACGCCGCGCCGCCTCTCCCCCCCTCCCCGCTGCGGCCTGGCCACCGCGCTCCGCCGCCTGGCCGCCCGCTCGCGCCCGTGCTCACCCGCTGTCTCCCGCGACTGCTCGCCCGCCCTACGCCGCTGCTCTCGCTGCCTCTCTCCGTCGCCGCCTGCTGCCGCCGTCGTCCGGCCTCGCCCGCTGCCGCAGCCGCCCGTGCCCGCTGCTGCAGTCGCCGCCGCGCCCAGCCACCTCTCCCCTCTGCTCGTCGCTGCCCGCCGTGCCGTGGCCGGCCTCTGCCCCGCGCGCGCGCAGTTCCCCTTCGCCGTGCCGCCGGACGTGTCCGCCCCCTCCTCTGTGCCCGCGCGTACACTGGAGCTCGGACATGTCCGGCCCTCGCACGGGCACGGCGCGGACATGTTCGGCCCGTGCCACTGACGCCTGGGGCCCGCGACTGTTTAAACGAAAACGAAAATAAAAATAAATAAAATAATTAAAATTAAAATAAATAAATAATAATTAATTAATTAATTAATTAACTTAATCAATCATGTTTAATTAAATTAATTATTAATTAACCTAATTAATCTGTAATTAACTTAATTAAACCTTAATTAGTTTAATTAGGCACTGACAGGCGGGACCCACATGTCAGTTTGACTGATCAACCGTACTGTTGACTGCTGACGTCAGCAATACATCATGCTGATGTCAGCCTGCCCTGTTTCGGATAATGTTAATTTAAATAATTTAAATAATTCCAGAAATTAATAAAAACTTTAGAAAATCATATCTTTTAAACCGTAACTCGGATGAAAATAATTTATATATGAAAAATGATTAGAAGAATGTGTAGAATTTGAATAACCTATCCACATGTCTGCCACACCCCTCTAACTTACCGAACATGGGACATTTTGCCTGTATCCGGTATATGAATAGTGCATAACCTTAATAAAATAATTCCAAATAAATTTCTTAATTAACTAAAGCATTTAGTTAGGCAATAAAACACCTCTATATATCATTTAGGCATGTCATGCATAGTGATTGCATTTTTGCCGTGGATTTATTGTTTCCTCCCCCTCCTTTCTCTCCCGATAGACGCCGAGACCGACGCCGTCGCACCAGAGTTTGACTACACCCCCGACGAGCAGCCGACTGACGACCAGCCCCTCTCTGCAGAGCTTCCAGGCAAGCAATCCCCCCTTGACGCATGCCGATATCTCCTATTCTTTCTCCCTCCTGCTTGCATTAGAAATTGCCGCTGCCTTGCTTTATCCTATTCTGATGCACAGCCTGATTTTGTCGCCTGCTACTGATACATTACCTGTTATCCCATGAGGCCTAGTTAACTATGTTGTTGTTCCATCTTTGGCCCTTCGCCTTGTCCGTATGCCATGCTTGTTACCGGGCCGTGATCACTCTGGGTGTGATCGCGGAAATGCTTACACTACTGCAATACTTAAACTGTTAAAGTCGGGCTGGCCCCAAGGGTGCCCGCGAGAGAACAGCATTAAAGACGGGTCGGCTCCAAGAGTACCCACGAGTGATACCAAGTCAGAGCGACAGAAACTCTGATCGTCTCTGCGAGTTACTAAATACGCCTAACGGAACTGGGTATTTGATCTGAGTGGGTCGTCGTGCCCTATACGCACTACTACCATGTGGGATAATGGTTTATGGGGCCCTCTACGCCGTATGTATCAGCCGAAAGCTTTGACAGATGTCCAGTTCAGCAGTGCGGCACGGCTGGGCCGGCGCCATCCAGGACAGAGGTGGTTCCTGGACCCGCGTGTGCGCAACGACCCGGAGTGCAAAGGGGGATGGGCCCAAGAACCCTGAGCGCTTAGGATGTAGACCGGAGGGGACCTCTCTGCTGAGCTCTAGGTGGGGCTGCGGTGTGTCGATCAGCCGAGGCCGGGCATGACCCGATAAAAGTGTGTCCGGCCAGAGTTAATCGAGCGTGTTGGTAACAGTAGTGCACCCCTGCAGGGAAGTGATCTATTCGAATAGCCGTGTCCACGGTAACAGGACGCTCGGAGTTGTATCCGGATCCATGACAACTACAAAGTGATGGTGATACATATTAAACTGTTACTATTGCTCTCTGGATCGCTTTCTCGCGGGATAGTCGAGAAAGGATCTCGGGGAGTTGCTGCTATACAACCACTATTGTATGTTACTATACTCTACTCTCTTCTGATGCTGCAAGATTGCTTGAAGATGCTAGTCTTCGATAGGCTAGGCTTTTCCCCCTCTACTCTGGCATTCTGCAGTTCAGTCCAAAGATATAGCCCCATCCCTTTGATACAAATGCATATTAGTATAATTCTGATGTCAGTCTTGCGAGTACTTTGGATGAGTACTCACGGTTGCTCTGCTATTCTTTTCCCCATATCCAATTGATGATACATCAGACGACGGAGCCCAGGAGCAGGAGATCCCCGGAGGTGCCTACTACGACGTGGAGATCCCCGACGACCCTAAGTAGTTCGGAGGCCCTAGGCAGGAGGTCTTCGCCTTTTCGATCAGTGTCGCTGTTTGTGCTAGCCTTCTTAAGGCACTCTTGTTTAACTTTGTGTCTGTACTCAGATACTGTTGTTTCCGCTGACGCTTGTTTTCGAGCTTTTGTATTCTAGCCCTCGAGGCCCCTGGCTTGTAATATAAAGCTTGTATTATTTTATTTTTGTGTCTAGAGTTGTGTTGTGATATCTTCCCGTGAGTCCTTAGGCTTGATCGTGTGCATTTGCGTGTATGATTAGTGCACGATTAAGTCGGGGGCGTCACAGTCGACAAGCTTGGCAGCTTGTGTGGTTGTTCTGGCGTCAGGTATGCTCTTTCTTAGGTGAAGAGTTCGATTACGAGTTCTCCCATATATATACCAGTAAGTATATTTTTACTATTTTTTTCTCCCACGAATGGGCCGCCCCGCTAGCTTCCCCTGCGAGCGCTGTTAGCGTCAATCGGCGCTTACAGCGCCGAATAGGAGCTCCCCTGGCGCCTGAATTGTCTAAAAAAAATGGCGCCTGAAGTGCGAAATCACTAATTGAGGAGTACTCCTCCAAAGATAACTCCCACCTCCTCAGGTTACGACAAGAGGCGCACTGCATGCGCGTCATTTGTCGCAACCTGGGAGTTTTCCTTTTTTCGTACATCCGTTTATTCAAAACGTTTTATCTCTTAAACCGTGCGTCTAAATCTCGAACCATTTTCATCATTGGATTCCTCACGTCGAGATCTTCAAAACTAGATCCCATGTTGATAGATTTTGACGAACTTTTTTTTCACAAAAAAACCGGACGAAAAAACCGAACCGGGAGCATGTTTTTTCCCTTTTCGAAAGAGGCACGGCCGTGCCTCTCGTGAAAGCAAAACCGTGTCCCTCACGGAAGCAAAACCGTGCCCCTCACGGAAGGAAAGAAAACAGAAAACGTGTTTTTTTTTCGTTTCCGAGAGGCAGGGTCATGCCTCTCGCGTAAGGAAAAAAACAGAAAACACATTTTTTTTCGTTTCCGAGAGGCACGGCCGTGCCTCTCGTGGAAGCAAAACCGTGCCTCTCGTGGAAGCAAAACCGTGCCTCTCGTGGAAGAAAAAAAAAACACATTTTTTTCCCGTTTTCGATAGGCACAGCCGTGCCTCTCGCGAAATCAGAAATCAAAACCGTGCCTCTCGCGAAGCAAAAGAAACTCGTTTTTTCATGCAAAAAAAAATTAAAATTTTTTGTCCAAAAGCTAAGAAAGACCGGTGGAAAACCAAAAAAACGAAAAAAAAAAGGGAAAAAACCGTTTAAAAAGGCGAAAACGCGTGCGAAAAAAGAAAAAAAGAAAAATCTGGTGGGAGCGCCCAGAGCGCGACACGTGGCGGCTGGCGTGCTCTCAGCCCACCCTAAGTGATCGTTGGGAGGTTCCTGAAGGAGCGCTCGTCAACTAGTTGCTTCCATGAAGCGTCAAATAGGATTCGTGTAGGATCTGCTCCCCACCGGTGTCCAAATTCTAACCTACTGTACGAACCTGGGCTAGGCCCACGCGAGTGCAGACGAAAACGAAAACCTGCAGTTTACGCTTGAGCAACCAGCCCGGCCCATGGCCTTCCGCAGACGCGTTCGTTTTCCTTGGTTGGAAAATCCCCAACCCAGACCGCCGCGTCACTGCTCCGCTCCGCTCCATCTTTCTTCCCGTCGGCCGAGGCCAGAAGCACCGGGCACCATCTCCCGTCGGCCGTCGCGATCCCTACACCCGCACCTGCTGGGACCAGAGTGAGACCCCCCGATCCGTCCTCCGCCGTTTCTTCTAGGAGGTATATTGCTCCCTTTTCAGATCGCTACATAGGATTTACGGCGTAGCTTGCTGTTGAATCCGGGGCGATGGATTGGAGATTTCCCGATGCGCAAGCTCCAAGAAAAAGTACCATAGCTAATCGAGGAGTGGGCAGAACACTGCAATTGTTCGGTGTATGCGTGATAATGCCAGGGGGGTTTGGGGTGTGTGTGTGTGTGTGTGTGGGGGGGGGGGGGGGGGGGGTTCTCGATGGCAACTAATTAGTACAGTATCGCTGTGTGCGCAGCAATTTGATTTGTTCGAACCGTAAAGGTGTAGCTTCCTCTTAGCTGGGACTGGGTACTATCCCTCCCGATTCAGGTTTGTTGATATTGTATCTTTGATTTCAGGGTTCAGTTCAAGGCTTGTGAAGATGGGTTGGGGGATATCCCGGTTGATTGGACTCAAGGCGGCTGTCTTGCTCACTGCGGCGTATTTCGTTCATGGACTAGGCATGAAATTGCTCTCATTGCCCCTCATATACACCTGCCTGATTGCCGTGCTTATCTCCATTGCTTCCCATCCGTCGGTCGACCTCCCGCTGCTCCTCGGCAAGGCATCCAATGGAAGCTTTCCCCTATGGTCATGGGTCATGTTCTCACCCTTTCTCTTTTTCATCCATCTGTTTGTGCTGTTGCGGAGATTTGTGAAAAATGAGCCCTTGTACACCGAGATAGCAGACGGAGTGTATGTTGGAGGCTGGCCTTCTTCCGTTGAACGCCTGCCACCTGGTGAACCCGCAGTCATTGATTGCACGTGCGAGCTGCCAAGAAGCTCAACTATATCCGAGAATTCATATTTGTGTGTCGCTACATGGGATACAAGGGCGCCTCAGCCACCACAGATTGAGTCAGCTGTGCGATGGGCCGTGAGAAAGCGGTCACAGAACAAACCTGTGTATGTCCACTGTGCCTATGGTAAGTTTTTATCTGTTAGTTTGTTATTCTAGATTTAGGAACAGCCTTGTGTTTTATTATGTTTTGATAATAATAGTGGTCGTTTACTTGTCTTCATGCATCTGATTCACTTATGCAGCTTACTACTTATATTAGATATTTGTTGATAGAGTAGACACATCGACTGCCTTGAGGTGGATAAACTGTTGAGCTGTATTGTAGGCGTGCTGATGTGCATTTCTGTCCTGTGGTTATTATTAGCATTTCTGATTTATCTTTCGATATCTATCAAAGTTAAACTCTTCTCTCATACATTATAGGATAAATTTAATGACATATAACAATCTTCACTAATTGCTATCATATATGAGTCAAGATATACCCATATGAGTCAAGATATACCCATATGCGTGACTACAAGGTGTCCCGTGGTTATTCTAGCATTTCTAATTTATCTTTCAATATCTATCAAAGTTAAACTGCCTCTCATACATTATAGCCTAAATTTAATATATGACAATCTTCAGTAAATTGCCATCATATAGAGGTCAAGATATACCCATATGCGCGACTACAAGGTTTGCGCATACATAACGAATATTACAAATGTAATTGTAATGTCATCTATTGTCTCAAGAGCCCGTTTGGCCTGGTTTAGACTTAGGACTAAAAATGAAGCTTAAGCAGGAGCTGTGCGGCCAATTAATTTGTTTGTTTAGCTCATATTCATTATAAGTTTATACAGTGGTTTTGTACAATTGGGTTATGAATACAAAGTTGTGTGTATTGAGCTCTTAGTCCCAATAGCATGCCCATTTGAATAAGCCTAGGCTAGTACAATAGTTATAGACGGTTTGCAGCCGTGCAATACTCAGGTTTAAGTTACCTTATATCTCGATAGTTATATTGTTTAAAATGCACCGATACGGGGACACGGACATGGGGATATGCATACAGGGACACGGAATACGACATTTTCCAAAAACAGCCATACGGGGATACAGCGTGTTTATATTAAAAAAACATGCCATGTAATAAAAACAGAAAGATAATGAGATGAGATCAAAATACTACCCCATTTGTTGCCTCCATGCCTCCCTTTTCAAGTCCTTGAATGATTGAACTGAATGATCCTCAATTTCCTCGTACTGAGGTCTTCCAACTTGCAAAATACACCATATGCTATCTGGAATACCAGGCCTCTTCACTGTCACCCACTGCCGTGCCGCTGCCCCCAGATGCCATGCTGGAGGTTGTGCCCGTGCCTTGCTGCTGAGAGGAAAGGTGGCTGGAGATTCCTCAATTTCCTCCCTTTTAAAATCCTTGAATGATTGAATTGAATGATCGTCAATTTCCTCATACTGAGGTCTTCCCAACTTGCAAAATACAGCATATGCTAGTATTAGAACATAAGCCCACATAGGATATTTAGGATCTGGAATACCAGGCCTCTTCACGGTCACCCACTGCCGTGCCGCTGCTCCCAGATGCCATGCTCCCTAGCCAGCAAGAAGTCAACACCAGCAGTAACAAGACAGCAAGCTGCGGCACCGGCGGCAGGCAAGAACGGCAAGAGGGGGGAAGGAGAGAGGGGAGGCCGTGCCCGTATCTTGATGCTGAGAGGAAAGCTGGCCGGAGATCCACATGTCAGAGGTGCCGGTGGTGGCGCAGTCGCAGGAATGTGGACTCGAGTGGAGAACAGGAGATGGGGTGCTCGATTGATGCCCGTTAGGGTTAGTATATGGGCTGACTGGACCTTCTCGTGTCCCCGGCGTATCCCAGTTGTGTAAGCCATGTCGGTGTTTTTTTTTTAATCGGAAATTACGGGATACTACGTGACACACGTGTCCCGACCTCCCCGCATGTCCCCGTGTTGCACACGTATTATACGGGGATACAGTGACTTTTGACGTGTCGGTGCTTTCTAGGTAAACAGACAGAAATATTTGAGGTCAAATTATGCATTACAGTTTTGGCATTTTCCTATATGGAAGGTAGAAATGATGTAGGACATGGTCATGTGGGATCAAGGGTTAACTGCTAAGCATCAAGTTATATGATGCTTGCCTTTGTCCTTTTCACAACTAGGAAGTAATATTTCTTTCTTCCCTGTATATTTTTCTCCATCCAGTCAAGCAAAAGAGCATCAGTGAAGTAGCCTGTAAGCCATTAGGTTGATGTAAGGCAGGATCCAAACAGCCTAATCCATGTGAGAAGCTACTCTAGTACTCTATCTATATGAGGCATGCCATTAACCATTACAGAGAGCAAAGTTTCCTTTCCTGGTGCATTAGCTCTTAACAGCTCGTCATCTAAGTGCTTTGCTAAATTGTAACAGGCCATGGCAGAAGTGTCTGCGTGATGTGTGCACTTCTAGTCGCACTGGGATTAGCTGACGATTGGAAAGCTGCTGAGCAAATGATCCGCAAGAAGCGACCTTCTATCAGCATGAACACTCTTCACCGCAAAAGCTTAGAGGAATGGTCAAAACACTTGCTTTCTCCCTCAAAAGGAAGTGGGGAATCCGATGTGAGTTCTGTGATTCTTTCGGACTACACCAGGAAAAAGCATTGAACTCGCAAGACACGGACTTGTTCAGTAACTGTGATAATTGAGAAGACTTCATGCTTTGGTGTTATCTACTGTTGTCCTAGTAAATGTCCAAGGCATTTCGTTGTCTAAGTTACTGCCCTCGATTATGTTGTATGGATACGTGGATATTCTATTACTGTGGCTTACAATGTTGCTCTTTTTATGCATACTGTTCAGTGATCCTTGGGGTCATTGAATGCTTTCAAGACAAATCGTTTTGTGGGATTTTCTTTCTTAAGATAGAGGTCCCTGCTAGCCTGCTAGATTGTCATTTATAACGGAGTGTAGTACTCCCTCCGTTCCAAAATATAGCGCGTCCTCGGTTTCCGCGCTTCAACTTTGACCATAAATTTAACCAACGAGACCGACTGCGGCGGAGCAAAAATTATACGTATAATGGAAACGCGGGCGCACTATATTTTGGAACGGAGGGAGTATGTCTCTCGTCCGTACCTTGCATTTTTAAGGCAGTACCATGCATTCAATATCTCTGCTAGGTACTCCTCGTTTGGTTCAAGTAAATGCTCAGCTATTCATAGCTTTCTTGTGCTGTACCAGCCCGTCGTGTAACCATTTCATTATGTCAAAATTTTCTTGTTTTGAAGTTTCCTGACTTACCTATGTTGATTGAGGTTATGCTGAAGTGTACTCATTTTGGTATTCTTCGATTGAGGTTATGCTAAAGTGTGCTCGTTCTGATATTTTTTGTATGCTCACCTGGTTTTTCATCCTTTTAACCACCTGTCTGTCCTTGTTAATGAGCGGCTTTCGAGTTAGAGATTGAATTCTGAGCTGCATGATTGGAATGATCTTCATCTGATGGCAAGTTTCACGCCTGACAACAGTTCCGGCTAGATGCCATGAGCCCATGATGGAGCTGATGTTGAGTTCCTGAGTCCCTTGGTCTGGTATTGATGGAGCATCCACAGAGCTGTTTTTTTACATCTGTTCATCAGGTGCGACCTTCCATCTTCTGTTTATTGTTTTATTTATGTAAGGTTCCTTACGCTGTTTCGACATGTATTGCTTAACATCGCTCTTAGATGTTACTGCTTCTTTCATGGTTTCTTTTGCTCAACAATTCGCTGATTGTTTCTACAGTACTGCTGATGTAACCTGCAGCAGCTGTCCTTAATTGTTTGTTGATATGCTGTTGTCGTCGTTTTCTATTGATTTGACCGTTGATCTAAAATTATTGCTCATATCTGTTTTGTGATGTTATCTCTAAAGGTCTCCTTTTGCAAAATAAACTTGGAGTAACCTAGTATAGATAATAAGGGATTGTTTAGCAAGAATATTCGATTTTGTGTTATTTTTATGTCTGCCTTTGTAAAGTGGAATTTGTCTGCTCGGGTCCATGAGCAGCCACGCATCTCCTGCCTTTGCTTTGCCCTTCTGTGAGCCAAAATCTGATGCACTAATAACTCTTCAGTCAGTTCAGGAGCCATGGGAACAACAGGTGAGAGCCACTCAGCATTGCACCCCAACAATTGCCCCCTTTCCCTTTTCCCCTAGTGATGTTGCTTTCTCCAATACTTTAATCAATGATAGAACATTACAATCCCTCGTTGTCTCTCCTCTCTTTCTAACATCACTGACCCCTACGTTACACCCTCTAGTCCAGGAGAGCCCTCAAAATCCGGAGAACTGATTCTGTTGCGGTTGTTGGTGGTGCTGCATTCCTTGCAGCTCGGTTCCTGTTGGGCTAAGGCTCTCGGTCCCAATGAAGTTCCTGGTACAGGAGAAAATAAGAGGTGCAAGTCATGGTCGGCCATGTTCATTTCACCTATTTATGTTTCTGAAAACACAAATATTTTGTGCAGAAAATATATTTATGGCACATGTGTCGAGTCCCTGTAATGAACAACTAATAAGTGACTCACTGAATGAATTTCACGTATGTTTTTCTTCTTCTGAAACTTGGGAAAAACTAAGAATATAGTGTGCAGTTTTTGCAGCTGAGCGAATGAATCTTACTCGCGAGGACGGGAAGCCCAGAGACTGCTGAGAGCTCGGAGCCGGCGGTAGTACTCCCCGATGGAGAGGAAACACCGAGCCGCCTGTCGGGTTGTTAGAATCCGGCGCATCTGATGCAACGTTTGCTGCCTCAGATTGTCAGCCTGCAGCATTTGCAAGTAAGTCACCCAAAAGACAATGAGATGTCATGTTATACAGTTTTGTATCTTGGCTTGGCTAGGAATTTGACACGACATAGAATGCCGGCATTATATATGCTTAGTGATGGGGCATTTTATCAAGATTGTGCGAGTGCATATTCTAATGCTAGGTTGTTTTCACCGCTGTATTCTGCTTTGGACGCTGGTTCAGATCATCTTGCAACCGAGACAGGTCAAACTATAGTCTAACTTTGTTCCAAGCTCTTGGTCGCTAGCCCTTATATATAGTGCCTCGTTGAGCTTGCAAATTTTCTCTTCTTTGCCTTTTTTTCTTGTAGCCAAGAAGTTGTTCCCCGTACGCTTCTTTTATAGGATCATTGTTGAAGAAAGCAGATTTAACATTCATATAAAAACCTTTCAATCCTCTTGTGCTACCATAGCTAGGAGCAGCCTCGCCGTCTCGAGTCGAGCAACAGGTGTAAACACCTTTTCATAATCAACTCCTTGAAAATCATAAGACCGAGTTACGCAACAAGATGTCTGGTGGCTGGCTTAATGATTTTATTATTCTCCTATATTTGGTTATTCTTCTGAGGATTCACATGAATTATTTTACTTAAAAGTTCGCCACACCTTAAACTTTTTTCGTCCTCCGCCTCTGCAAGGGCTTATTCTAATGTGACGTTTTTTTCTGATCGCGGCGCGTGGGACTTAACAGATAAAATTTGAAGAGAATGAAAACCAAAGGAAAAGGAGAACCTATGATTGATTAGTATCAACAAAATAGCCAGCCTTTCCTGAGCAACCGAAAATAAGAAGTGTCTGATGTGATCATGTTTATTTTTAGTCATTCATATAGTAGTACTTCTAACAAATCATTATTATTATACATACTACTTTCTCTGATGCAACTATATCTAAATCCATTCACCATCTTTTCATAGAAGACTTTATGCAGAATGATTGCCCCAATCATGATCCTAGAATTATTAATTGGCCGCATACCTTAATACCTTTCAAAATATCTACATCCACAAACCGCAATCAACATATCTCAGAAGGAATCAGGGCTCAGAAAAGGCGGAAAAAGAAACAAAAACAGAATGGAGGTCTCAATCTTCTTTTATCCCTGGAGGCCTTGAGAGAGAGAAGATAACCCATAAAAAGTCTAGACGATTGTTTTTCCTACACTTGTGATGGAACAGCAACACGGTATCCACCTTTCTTCAAGGCTCCTGTCCACGGAGCTGAAATTTAGGTGGCTGTGTCCTTTTCTGATGATTTTTCTGTAGTGCAAGGCAAGGAACATCATAAATGAGGCCTCCATGGATTTTATTTTCTTGCTATGATTGTGGGCCTCAGCTGTGGTACTACCAGCAAACAGAGGAGGGAATAAAACAAGAGAGGAGATATGTGGCTGGCACGGCACAGCACAGCACAGCACAAGAGAGGGTAGAGAAGCTCAAAGAACATAGCTTATGCACAGTTGCAACCGTATGTATTCGTCCATTGACTTTATGGAGAAAGGGACATGTGTCTGTCTACATGTATATATTGTAATAGTACCAGATATGCAGGTACACGTACACATGTGTGATCAGGAATAAACCTTTCCCGCCCTAGGCCCCCCACCAACTTTGTCTAGAAAACGTACAATAATTGGCTGTACCAGAAGCATTTGCTTGGTAGCGTGGTTTTATAATAGCGGGCTGATTATGCATGCTAGAAAGCGCTAATGATGCTTATCCACAAGTTTAATCCGCTGGTTTCTGACGAAAAGTTGGCCTGTCATTCATCATGGAGAAAGTAGGACATGGCTCCGTAGCCAGCAGCTAGCGTTTCTGACAGAAAAGGACCACTTGTACTACATACTGTAGCACAAATTTTATTTCAGTAGATTTTTGTATCGTTCTATTCAAGAGAGGTTATTACTGGTGTAGATTATGATCTAACCGCAGCAAGTTTGATGATGCAACCCAAGAACAGGAGGAATTGATGTGTGCTGAGTGCTGACCTGCTGGTAGAAGCTCTCGAGGCTGGCGAGCTTCTCGAGCGCGATGGCCATGATGGCCATGTAGTTGGGGCCGGGGGTGCCGTCGTTGAGCGTGCCGGCGGCGACGGTGTCGGCGAGCGACTGATGCAGCTGCTGCAGCCCCTGCGCGAGCGCCTCCTCCGCCTGCTCCGACGAGTGCTGCAGGCCGCAGATCCCCATCATCTGCTGCTCCGTCAGCGGATCCAGCTGCCCGATCAGTATCTGCATTCCCATGCATGATAGCAGGCCGGCTTCTAGCCTCGGTTAGTACGGGACAGCCGTACGTACGTGCGCGCATGCACGGACCATTCTTCATGGATGCCGTTCGTGCATGCATGCAATGCATGGGAAGAAGATGATAAAATATAACCTTGAGGAGCTCGGAGGGCCGGAAGCCGCCCATCCAGAAGAAGCAGCGCTCGGCGGGGGTGGCCCAGGCGCCAGTGAGGAGGTGGAAGACGTCGGAGCGCGCCAGCTCCGCCTTGAGCTGGAACAGCTCGTCGTAGTGCTGCATGCACTCCTCCACCACGGCGCCCAGGTTGCTGTCGGCCAGCTGGTGCGCCTGCAGGCCGCCCCGGAGCTCCGCCAGCCGCTTGCCGTCGTCGTCCAGCCACCGCGCGTACTCCATGTTGAACATGGCGGCCCCTACTCATGCACGGGCCACGAGTTAGCTTCACAAGTTATTATTACGAACAGTCTTGCTAAGTCTCTGTCGACTGAGACTTCCTCAGTCGATACTATATCCGTGAGATCTTACATTAAGATCCGTGCAAAATTTTCATTTTGGTTTTCTCTTTTTCTCTTTTGCATGTTATGTACTTGACTGAGACTTGGTTAAATCTCAGTCGACTGGGACCTAGCCACACCCTATTACGAAGGATAAAAGGTAAAAGTAAAAAAGCAAACGTCTCAGGCTTTTGCAGTCGTCGGAGTAAAAAAAATGTTCAGACGGACGGCGCTGATTACCAGGACTCATGTCACCGCCTGCGCCGCACCCTCCGAGAAATATCCCCTGAAACAAGCAAGCAATATTGTGAGAGGAAAATATTTTTTAAGGCATCAAATGGACTGGGCTGAGAGAAGATGAGCTGTAATAACAACCTGTGACCGTGCTCTCTGGAGCTCTTGCTCCATCTGCTGAAGCCTGACCCTGCTGGTCTCCAGATTCTGCACATAAGCCTGTGAAAAGAGAGGGCGCTCAAATTTAGGCAGTCGTAAGCACCAGTGCTAGCTTGGCACGATCATCAAAGGTATGTTTATGGATCTTGTGAGCACCTTCTTCCTCAGCCTGCTCTTCTTTGCGGCCTCCCTGTTCTGCGCTAATCGCCTTTCGGTCTGTAAGACCAAAACGGTTAGCTTAACCATGTGGTAAGATGATAATGGCATAGACGACACAGCTCCAAGAGACATGAATCAAACAATGAGTGGATGAAGAAGCAAACAAACAGTAGCCATCCCACCTTGGAATCTACCAACTTGCCATCTTTCCTTGTGGATCCATGTTTCCTCTGTGCAAAGGACACCAAGGGAAAAGAAAGAGGTACGGAGTTAGAGCAAGGTGCATAGTGGCATCGTTCCTTCCTCTCCTATAGACAGCACAGTGCCACATCTCAACATCAACATCGACACCAAAGAAAGCAGCAGCAACAGCAGCTACAGGGAACAGGATAGTACATTGGAGCCAAAGTTGCTGTCCATTGTTCTATCCAGCCCAGCAACCTCAATAACTTTTTTGGCCGTAGCTGTTCCTGATGACACCGATGGCTCGGACAGCGAGCTAGCTACGCTATGCTGGCCATCACAGCTCGGTGAGTGACCATCACTGCCGCTTTGCCAAGGGCCAAGGCGCAGGAGGGGGATAAGATGGGGGTTTATCAACTTATCATGGTATGATCCTGCTTTTATGTCTGTCTATCCACCCTGGGAGAGACAGAAAGGCAGTCCAAGGCTACCCGTTCCATCCATCATTATGCATGGTGTTGGTGTCCTATTAACCAGGTGCAGCATCGACCAGATGCCATTAGTCCAAACAGTCATCATCTATCATAGAGAGACATCCGGCTGTTCCCTCCCAAACAAGCATGGCCTTTTCTCCTCTACCATAGAGGCTCTAGTCTAAGCAAAGGGCACATGTCTTGTGCTTACTGCTTGAGGAGTACTCCCTCCGTTCCAAAATATAGTGCGTCCTCGGTTTTCGCGCTTCAGCTTTGACCATAAATTTAACCAAAAAGACCGATTGCGGCGGGAGCAAAAATTATACCAGTGAATTCGTATTCGAAAGAAGTTTTCAATTAGTATATAATTTTTGCTCCCGCCGCAGTCGGCCTCGTTGGTTAAATTTATGGTCAAAGTTGAACTTCGGAAAGCGCGGGCTCATAATATTTTGAAACGGAGGGAGTACTAGTGGTACCTTAAGACAGTATCATAGAGAGACATGATCTAGCCTGATAGCTAGATAGGCTTTGCGCCTGTCCGTGACTACACAAACACAAACGGACGTACTACTTGGCCGTGCACTCGGCTCCGGGACGGTGACGGGACAGAGCGATGCTGCATGCTTGCACGACGAATTCCTAACAGTTTGGCATCCTCTGTCAGACAGGCCAAGAGTTGTTTTTTCTCTCTGGAGGAGATTTGATTTGATGGTATTATTCTGGGGAGTGAGAAGGACAAGCTGGTGAGTGGCGAGGCGATGTGTCCTGTGCTAACTCCTTGGGATGAGATGGGGTGGTGGTACTGGTGGTCTGGTACCGGTACGATTAGCTTGCTAGCTGGTCTGGTACGTATGATTGATAGGAAAAGGTCAAGAAAGGGGGAGGGAGCGTTGTACCTTGTCATGGTCTCCTCCTCCGTGCAGCTGCAGCTGCTGGTGGTGCGGCTGCTGCTGCTGCTGAAAGCTTGGCGCCGCGGCAGCGAGGCCAGCGGCGGCAGCTGGAGGGAGGCCTGGCTTGTAGCTGTAATCATCAGTGGTCACCATCATGACCTCCTGCCGTTGCTGCTGCTGCTCGGAGGCGGAGGAGGGGGAGGGCCTGACGCTGCCTGCTGGGGACACCAGCTCCATCTGCGCCATTGTGTTCCGGGCTGAGCTCGAGTCAGTGGTGCTCCCGACTGACTGCGAATTCCCCTGTTCAGCAATTAAGCAGGCAAACAGTGAGTGGTCACGCAGCGCACCCCATGCATGCATGCAATGCAGGGTTAATGTGCCTCTGAGACGAGCGGGAGTAGGCGGGGGAACACGTTTTCGCCCCCCTCTCTCGCCGTCGCAGGCTCTCTTTACTCGTGGCCGGCCGGTGGCGGTACGGCCACGGGGCTACGCCAAGGAACATCGACCTCTTTTTCCTCGGGTTCAGCGACGACGACGACTGAGCGAGTAAATTAATGAGTGGGGTGAGTGAATGATCATGGGAAGCGGGTGCTTACAGCACGGTGCAGCTGCTGTGGGTGCGGCATTGGCCACGAAGGGAAGATCTCCAGCGTGGGGGGCCTGCCCGCGCCCGCCAGGTACCCTCCTCCCCCTCCTCCTGCCGCTGCGGCTGCATGCATAGATAGATACAAAGAGGATTCAATTATATCGATTTCATGTTGGTGTTCCTGTTCCCCTAGCTAACAGCTGTTCGTGCATCTTTCTCTCTCTTCCTCCCTCACTTCCCAGAGAAAGAGAAAAAGGAAGAAGCTGCTGCTAAACATGGTGGAGGGAGGAAGAAGCTGCTGCTACCCTGTTGGCGACGGACGGAGGAGGGGAGGTCAACCGGGCCAAGGACGACGACATGCTTTCCTTCCTTGTCTCACCATTTATACCGCGCGGAGCTGCTGCATGTGACGACTGTGTAGGAATGCAAAAGACGAGGCATGTCTCCCTTCCCCCCCTCGCCATGTGTTCCAAGCAACAGCAACAAACGATCCTTTTTGGTAGGTGGCCAAGGTTTGGACCGGAGGAGGTGCATGGAAGAAGAAGGGTACGTACGTAGCTTACACTTGGCTTGCGCGTCGCCTGCGATCATGCCGGGGTGTGGGTGGTGGAGGTGGTCGGCGACGCCGACGTTGGCACCATGGATGAGGGCCTCCTCCAGCTCTCCGAAGTAGGCGGCGGCCGCGGCTGCGGGCTGGAAGTCCCTGCCCAAGCAGCAGTGGCGCACAGAGCTCATCATCAATCACCAGTGAGTGATATGCCAACTTACTATGCTGTAGCTATAGGAAATCAAACAGGATAAAAGCTTTTCGAGAATGGAAAGGCAGGCGGAGGCTACTAAAGATCGACCGAGCTGGACAGATAAGGATGAGGCCGGGGGGCAGAAAAGATGGTGCCCCGATCACTCTCGTAGTACGGTTCAGGCCTTAGGCATTAAGAAATGGAACTGGCGCGCGCGCGCGCGGAGGTGTAATCCAATGGAGGGAGCATAAGCATATCTCTGTGTGTGTGTGTGACTCTGCGTGGAATAAGTTTGTTAAAAAGATGATGGATGGATGGATAAAAGGATGCACACGATCGAGATAAAAAAGAAATTAATTAAACAAGTAGCCTTCCCACTGAGGGATTTGCTTGCAAGAAAAGGTTGGTCTGATCTTGCTAGCTAGCTCCTCTTGCATGAGCTGCTCAGCTAGAGGATGGATAGCAAAAACCTCGAAAAAGAAACAAAATTTTGCAAGGGAAATGGGAAGAGAGGGCGGAGATGTAGTAGTACAAGAAGCTGGCAGGCGGCGCAGCGTTGGCATGGTGATGGGGTTGGAGCTGGAGTCCGCCATGGTAGGCGAGCGCCGCTTGGTGGTTGAGGTGCAGCACTGCCCTCTCGTGGTGGTCGTGGGCGGCGCTCGCCATCCTCCACGAACAGCTCGCCTCCTCACCTTGCACCATGATCACCACCTCTGCTGCTGCTGCTGCCAACGAGAGACCAGACCAGAGGCCAGAGTGAAGTTAGTAGTGGTAGAGGGAGGAGGACCAGAGAGAGAGAGGGAGGGCATACCATCCTGGAGCAAGCATGCGAGGGAAGGCAGAGGGGGGGGGGGGGGGGGGGGGGGGGGGATGAATGAATGAATGAGTGATGGGATTGGCGCTCCTCTGCCTCTGCTTCTCGGTTCGCGCACACTGGCAAATTGAATCCGCCTTGGAGTTTCGTCCCCTGTACTGCAAAGAAGATCTTGTCCTCTTCAACACGTCCCACGACCCTGTCTTTCTTTTTCCTCACTCTCACATCACAGCCTAGGCTAGAGAGAGAGAGAGAGCGTGAGTGTTGAGGGTGAGGAGAGCTGGACTGAGGACAGAGGGTTAGAGAGAGAGTATAGATAGAGAGAGAAAAGAGCTGCTGGAGAGGGTTAGAGAGAGAGAGATGAGGGGGGTGGTAGGCCTCTGCTGTCAGCGTTTCTGTCTCCTCCTGCTCCACTCCTTGCAACCACCTTTCATCCCCCATTGGCCGCGCTCCTCTGAGACGGCAAGTACTCGACCAAAAGGGGCATTTAATTGAGAGAGAGAAATCGTTTTTTCAAAAAGGAATAATAGAGAGGAGAAAGGCTCACAAGCTTTTTAAAAAGAGGGGGGCTTGAGAAGTGGTTCTACCCCTCCATCCATCTCTCCTTCCCGTCTCTTCTGTTGAAACTTGAAAGCAGAGAGAGACACATAGGGGGGTTGATTTGTCAACCATATGTTCTCTCGCTCCACATATCACCAACAATTCTAGTTTACTCGTGTGGCCACCCCTAACCAAAGCACCACCAGATATAAACATATCAGATATGATGCCCCACCGATCCAATGTGGCAAAAAGAAACCACTTGCGTCGAAAAATATGGAATTTCGGGGGCGCATGGAAAATGGGTTGGTTTGGGACTTGTCTTCTCTGTGCTCCGATTCTTCAATCCGGGGGTCAGCATCGGTGCCTCGTCATGCACCAAATACATACTAGAAAGATTCTTTCCTATATGAGAAAATATGTGTGTTCGATCCTGAGATAGATGTAGTGGATCCCTCTAGCTTGGTAGGGGCACAGGACACTTGTTGCGACCTGATTAGTGGCCCAGTTTGTTTAGATTGATCTGAGAGACCAAGTTGCGAGCTGGCTAGATACTGCTAGTGCTTAATCCTCTTTGCTCAAGTAGGGCCTTTGAGGGTATAAGAATAAACTACCATGGCTGAAGAAGAACAAAGTGTTCGTGGCGCAACGACGATGGAGAGAAGATGCGTTCATACTCGCTGCCCACAAACTGCTACTTCCTCCGATCCAAAATAAGTGTCGCAGTTTTGAACTTATTATGGATCGAAGGGAGTAGTTAACTTTTTTTATCTCTCACTCTGAAGTCTTGTTGTACTACATGTAAAAAAAGTCTTGTTATACACTAGCTGGAGTTGGTCAAAGGTGAGATGAGAAAGAGTCTCTCGTTCAAGTGCCGGAGCCTGCCCACTGCCCGGTCCATTCCAGCGAAATACGGAACAGTACACATCGTAGGAAAAGAAATATGAACTCCAGTACGTACTGTACTAGCCAAGGTCAGCAGTTCGATTTTTTTATTTTGAGAGAGAGATTCGGTAGGTTTGATAGATCTCTTGGGAAGGATGGGCCTGTAGTAAGTGTCAAGTCGTCGCAGCTTTTTTTCAAGAGGGGAGAATGTATAGGCAGATCAACAAGTGAACTGGCATCCATGTTATGGCGAATGGTTCTCCATTTTCTTCTGCCGTGCTACCACGGTAAATCACCGAGGTAAAAATGACGCGTCGCAGAAAGCCAGCTCTCTCTCTCTCTCTCTATCTCTGTCTCTTTTTTTCTTTTGAAATTCAGAAAGCCAGATGTTAGATTGTAGCACCACTTGTTTTTCTTGTGGCATTTTGTTTTGACAGAATGGCAACGACATGGGAGACTGGCCCTCTTTTATTAGCGAAAGGCGATGCGGTTCGTTTCACATATATAGACACGACAAGGGTTAAGATTGCTTATAGGCTAATAAACCGCATTTTTAGTTAAGTGGCTTCGAGATGATCTCTTTTTTTTTCAGGGAGAGGTGTACCTTTAACAAAGATGCAGATGCTTGCTTCCACGGCTTCAGATTTTTGATCCACTTAGAACGAAAAGGGACGCTATATAAATAAACACTAGCGATCCAAGACAATACGAAAGTCTCACCTCAAACTTTAAAGCAAATGGCAGAAGCAGCAACAGAAAGGTCAATGATCTGAACTTTCTGATTGATCGTGTCCGCGGTTGCGTATTTCACGGAAGAGGTCGCAGCCTTTTGTTTATTTCACTTCATGCTTCAGCTAACAAATCCTCCACATTCGGATACGTTGGCTACCATGAGTTCCTCACCTTATAACCACCCAATTGCTAGTTAGCACTAATGAAGATATGAAGGGAGTTTAAGCAGATACTTGATGCCGCCAAAAGAAATAACAGAATCAAAGCAAGTATTCCATATGAATTCCTTAAAGTTCTGTTCATTTGCTGAACTAAAGCAATCAACCGAATCGGCTCTTCATTTTGTTAATAAGAAAGGGAAAGCGCATATGGCGAGTGGAGCCGTATTTACAGAAAGGAATGTCAGCTTGGCAAGCCAACCCTGGGCCCCAGTTTGATATGATCGCCGCGCGGAATATGATTCTGTTATAGTAAAGAACTGTAAATAAAAATTTAAGCCCAGATGGAATAATAGCTGAGATGCTACCCTCAGATTTATAACACTCAGCTATAAAGATTAGGCAGTGATGCTGCCATGCAGTGGAGATCACCCTGGGCAAGGAATATGTATAAAAGTGGCACAGTGGATACTGGATACCCATTTCCGAGGAGAACCACTAAGGGCATGCAACTGTAAGCTTTAAATGGTACAGTTTACAAAAACTTGCACTCTGACAGCATATATCAAGAGAATCTCGAACCAAATTCTAATCTCATGAATATCCAAAAGATGTTTGATATGATGTGCACTTAAATCTCAACTGAATCATTCCACTACAGCTGAACAAATGAAGCAGGAGAGAGGGAGAGGGTTTCTCAGAAAAAGGAATCGCATCTGGTTCTGCCGTCCGTGCTATAATGCGATGGGCAAATACAGGAATCTGCAATTTTGTGAATAGGTGGTCTCAAGCTTTCTTTAACCATGTCCGATGGTACATGCAGCTGCCGATTATAAAATATATGCTCGTCATGAAGTAGGATCAGAAGCAAAGCTGCAAGATGCATAAAAAACATTAGGCATAAATTTATAAGATAGCACGTCAAACCTTATCTATGTTGCACTGCATGATGATAGAGGCTCTAACAATACTAGATTAGATCAATATAAGAACAAAACTTTGCTCTATCAGTTTATCCTGTTGTATTTAAGTCGAAACGATGAGGTGATATTGCTACAAAAAACATAAGAAAGCAAAGTATTAAAAAGAAGTGAGGCAATGATAGAAGCCTAGAACTGTCACAGAATAGTTCATCTAAGAGCTGCTAGATTCCAGGTACATGGTAAACAGCACAACACAGTTGACGGCGGGCAGTAATAAGACATCTAGGCTAGGAAGCTACTAATCCTTTAGAGAAGGGTGAAGGTAAAAACAAGATAATGTTGGTTTGTCTGCCACCATTTCCTTACAGAATCAGTGCTTCAGGAACATGTTACCACGAAAGATGGCTAGAATCTGACATAACCTAATGGTTTCCCTTTTACTGAATTAGCATATTGATTGTTCACAAAAGTAGACACACGAATCGCTTGTTATTCCTAAATCCCATAAAACCATTAATTCATTAAGTGATCAATTCCCAGTGTCATTCTAAAAAAACAGCGCATCTCCTCGAAACAATAACATTACAATACCCATATATATCTTTGGGCATGCATAATGGAACTATGCACGTGACTATGCTAGTACAAATTATCTAGTTCTTAGCCACATCGAAATGACACTTTACCTTAACTTGTTTACACCATGGCATTGTGTTTATAACCAACTAAATGTTCAAATAGATCTAACATGATTCTAAAAAAACAGTTCTGGCAGGAACTACGTGCTTTACTGACAAGTGGATATAATAGCATATTAGTGAGCTACTCAAGAGCAATGGTTTGCCTTCTAAAAGAAATTATAGTTAGCCATCGAGTACATTCACAGGTTAGACAAGGCCAATAAGAAGCTCCAGGTACTGATCCTGGGCCATGCAAAGCATGCGATCTTATCAGAGTTGACACATATGGACAGATACCATAAAACTAATATTGCATCCCAAATACAGCAATATCGTACTCAATATTACTCAGAGTGAGATATTGCATCGCTGCAGCTTAAACCAAAATATCAGGTCAATAAGTTGTGGTTCCTAGGCGATTTAGTTCTGAATATACATAAAAGTCTTCCTGGCTGTTAAGCAAGATACCGTAGCATCAAATGACCAAATACAATATTTATTAAATTCAGTTTAAAGCAGTGTCTGTCAGTATCCACAATTTTCTGGACCGAGTTGCATGTATGTGTAACCTCCCTAGTTTTATGTCATCTGCATCTTAAACTGATGTAATCATAAACTGAGCAGATTGCCATTTTTCCCATGGAAGGTAGGGTGAGCAACCAGAAGGTAGCAAAGAGTTCACGACATGGAAAATCAGAACACAAGCTCTAAAGCTCCAAAAACTTTGAAAGTAGTTGTACATCTTAGCATATGGTAAACTGAAGTGGATTCGTTAAAAGCAGAACTAGTCAAAGCTTCAAAAATCCATAAACCTGATTGTATGTCATGTCCCTCCTGAGGCTCTTCTGTGATAAAAATCAGTATACACTGATTGAACTGACTAACATCTATTCAAAGCCCTCTGTCCCTACCGGTCCCTACCGGTCTAGCATTGAGCATTAAAACAAAGTAACAAACATAAGCTAGTATAGGTGCTCTAGTATAAGCACGTCATGGGCAAGATTTACCGAATGGAAAGAGCATAAGTGCATGCCTACTGAATTTTATAGCTGTTTGCTAGTAACTACTGTATCAGCACGTAATTACATTAAATTTCCAAGATCACGGATAGACAGATGCTTTCTCATCTCTTCAAAGGGTAGTATTTGTCTACTTAATATACAAACTTAATGGGAAGGTAGAAAAACTTTCTTTTATCTCCAAAATGGTAAAAAAAAATGTCCACCATGTAGTACATCAACAAATGTGAAAAGGCAGCCTCTCTATTATATGGGTGTTCAAGTAACCATTGATGACTACATGCCAACAGCTACAACTATATCAGTCTCAACAGGAGCTGAAGAAGCCGGTTATATTGTACCTATATTTGTAATATACATTAACTTTGCTTCAACACAGCATGATTCTGAAGGTTCCAAAGTTTTCCTCGACTCATGTGACTGACTCGGGTGAGGAACCAAGACTTCAGAGAGTAATTATTTAGATAAACAAATTGACAAGGCAGCACCAAAATATGCAACATATAATAGCACCAACCAAGATTAATTTTACACGAAGATAGCCAGAGATGAGCCATTTCTATAAGGCATTTTAAAAGAAATTGCAGAAAGTAAAGTTGTAATGAGGCTGTGCTGGAATACATGCCGAAGTCCAAAACCCCCAAAAGATTACCTGATTGCAAGAGTTGCACTGAACACGGATAATGAATGCCCACTCGACCTAGTGGCTGATCACTCATACTCAAATTGCACATCCACATGCACATACTTTCTCATGAGACAAACTATAAAAGAGGTAAAGGTTGCTAACATCTTGCGCTCTTCGCGTGTTTTTGCCTCAGAAAGAACACCATGAATGACAAGTTTCTTGAGATTTGGACACCTTTCAATCATTCCAAACACCCAGGGACCAAAGTGCTCACTTATTACTGTCCAACCAAGTTCCAGAACTGAAACATTCTCCAGTGGCGACAATCCTTGCAGTAGCCCATCTCGTAATTCATAACTTAGTGAAAGATGCCTTAGAAGAGGAAATGCAACAGCAACAGTCTCCAAGTCCACAATCTCATCATCATCATCAAACGCAACACCCCAGAAACGTAGCATCCGCAAATTGCATGCTCTAGATATCATATTGTAGAACTTTGGCCAGACTATCATAAAGTTACTCACATCCACAACCTCCAGATGATCGGTACTCTCCCCAATATCCAAATTTGTAACACTCACGTCATCAATCTTGAGATGCTTTAGTGTACCCTTCCCAGAGAGCTCAAACAGATCAAGGTTCAAAGCATTCAGGTGCAGGACCTCCAGATTATCTGCATCGAGTATGATCTTATCCACGCCAACTGTTTTTACAAAGATGCTTTTCAAGGTATGGCTCGTTAATTCCATTGTAGACTGCGAATCAGAAGTGACAATCTCAAGGACATCAAGTGCAAGTGACTCAATCTTCGGGCAAGCAGCAACTAGAAGGCTCAAATCCAGGGCAGAAATGCTCACATGCCTCAAATAAAGGGATTTAAGACAAGTGAACCTCTGGTAGCTTGGTTCAACACCAGTGATTGTGTTATGGTCCAAATCCAACACCTCCAGCTTCTGTCTCCCACACTTCTCCAGGATGTTTACATTAGGGTTGGTTTGGATGTTGTAATACAGGCACCGGAGCGTCTCCCTGGTATACATTAGCCATGCAATCACAGGTGCTGCAGAGAACTCATGTGTGTTATCTATATGAATAGAGAGGCATTGCAGTCCCATCGTCTGAAATATAGTCTGTGTGATGATGATCTCCAGTTGACGTGTGGTCATGTCCCGAGGAAAGTCGTCTGAATTGAAGGACAGTGAATGGAGATGCTTCCTGCAGGCCTCCCGCCACTTCCGGCAAACCGCAGAGGAAACCATGACATCTCGTGCAGCAGTAAGATGTGCAAGAATGTTGCCAATAACTTCGACCGGGAGGTGCTCCATAATTTCCAGGCAATTGAATTGTCCAATTTGATCAGCAAAAACCTAATGCAGAATTTGCCCAATCACAGTCAGCACAAGTATTATAGTACTCAACAGAATTCACAGGGTTGCAAACATTTCAGGATGTGCAATCATCAATATAAATCCTATGAATCATAAATTTCGATTCAAACACCTTCCTTCACTGTGAAACAGCAATAATAGGCAGTGATTAGAGCGGGGCGGATCTAGATGGCACGAGCACACCCAGAAATTATGGAGGTGAGTGGGGTTTAACAAATCACATGCTCATACCTCAAAACCCAATCGCCAAAGATTGTAGACGGAGTAGAGATGGCAAGAACTCGATGAGGAAGAACGGGAACGACGGTGGCGACCACGCCAACGAGAACGGCACAGCGGCGGCTGCAGGGCACGCGGCGGTAGAGTTTAGGGCTTGTTTGATGGAGGAAACATGCCTTGGCCGGGGACCTCCCTCGGAGTTGCCTGAGCCTTGATTGATTGCCGGCCACCCTGGCCCAGGCAATCCGATCCAGGCTTGGGCACCAGGCCCCGTCTTCCTCCCCTAATGAGCGGATCTTTCGCTAGACGCAGGCAGCACCGTCCTCCTCGCCTCCTCCCTCCGGAACCAGCAACCCGCGGGTTCCGCGGCCTCCTCCTCTCTCCCGCCGGAATCAGTCGGCCGCGGCCCCGCACGCCGTAATCGATTTGGCGCCGCCGCCCGTGGAAGGGGTCCGCGACCCCAACCAGCGGCAACGACGGGCTTGGAACTCCGCTGGCGCAGACGAGGGCGACGATCAGCGAGATCTCGGGGCGCGTTTCGCAACGCTCCTGGATGCCGCCGTCGGTGACCCGGCCGCCGGGATCTCGTTGTCTGCGCGATGCGACTGAAGGTGGCCGTAGGGTGTCTTCCTGTTTTTTCTTTCTTCCTATCTCTTTCCGCTATACCAAACCGATGGTGTGGCAGTTGATGGAAGCGCATCTCAAGCATTACGTTTGCTCTTTCCCAAAACAGATTCCACTCTCTCAAAAAAAAAAAAAAAACAGATTCCATTTTGTTTCCGTCTTTCACTCAGGAACAGATCATCAACCAAACAAACATGTATGCCCGGCCATGTAAAAGTCACATCACTTTTGCCCAGCGCGAATCTATTAATACTAGCGCACGTTGTTGCAGAAATATTTTGGAACATATTTTAATGTGATTCATTGTATGAAACATGAATATTTGAAGTAATAATATAGAAAACTAAAACTGGAAATACATATAATTTATTATGTTTGATTACTACTCCCTCCGTCCCGAAATTCTTGTCGCAGTGGCATTTTTGTGAAAACACCCTCAGCGAATTCCCGACACAACCCGCACTCCCTGGTCGTCTCCCTCGCAGCCTCGCTCAGTCTCCCCTGCGTGCCGGAGCTCCCCTGCTCGGCTCCCCCGCGCCGGAGGTCCTCCGCTCGGCTCCCCTGCGCGTCGCCGGAGCTTCCCCACCCCACGCCTCCACCGCGTTGCTTCCCTCTCCTTATTCCCTTGCTCGTTCCCCATGGTGAACCACGGGAAGGAGAAGGCTCGATTTTTGTTTTCGATCTGCTCTCCGACGGCGGCGGCCTTCCCCGAGCTTGGCGAGCCGGAGCTAGCCCTTCCCGTCGTCGACCACCTCCTCGCCGGCTGACCGCCGTCGACCACGAAGCCGGTCCCCGCCAGTTCCTTCACCTCGCCGCCAACCTCGTCCACCTCGCTCCCCCGCGCACCTCCCTGGAGTCGGCAGAAGCTCTCCACTTTCCCCCTTCGGCAGGAGCAACCATCCCCGCCTTCGCCGCCCAGCAACCAGCACTGCCCGCGACGACAGAGCAAAGGTGAGGATCCAAACTGTCCCCAAGCTGTCCCCAAACTGTAATGTTTGACTGAAATTTGAGAAAAACTAAAAAAATTCAGTTGCAGCAGCACGGGCCTGGAGATTTGGTCACGTTCTGCAACCAAGCAACCGCTCTCCTCCGTTCTCCCCCAGCAGCAGCAAAAGGTTTTTGCTCTCCCTTATTACTGAATTTAAGTTGGAGACACCATTTAAGTTCTGAACATTCTTACTAAATCATGTTCTGAATAATTTAAGTTCTCAACCATTGGAATTTCTGAATCATGAACCTTGTTAAGTTTAAAAAAATGATTACTAGTATATCCAGGACACATAGGCAACCCAAATCCAACATTTTAGTAAGATTTGTACTGTCTCAAAATTCACTCATGAACTCTGAACTCTGAAACTAGTACTGTCTCAAAATTCAATAAGATTTGCTCATTGTTGTGCAGTACTGAATCATGGAGTACATTGTGGCCCTGTGGCTTGCAGTTGCGGGTCTCGTCCTCTTCCATCTCCGCCACCAGAAGAGCGGGGGAGGAGGCTGCTCTTGGTCACTAGAGGAGCACAGCAGGGGGATTTTTCAGAGTGGAGGCTGTCATGTAATCTCGAGCTCGATCTTAGGCGGCACATGATCCGCTTGTTTCCCATCCAAACTTTCTGTCCATGGATATTGATGGAGCGAGCATCTTCATGCCCAGACCATGCTCATTGATTCTCAGAAGAGTAGTATGTAGATGCAATGGAGAGAATAGCTGTTGGTACTGTGATGGATATGACTGTTACTGATTTCAGTAAGGAAATGCATTGTAAGCAATTCTAGTCTGAAACTAGTAGAGCTCTTGGTGATTTACAAATTGCAAGCAAGATGTCTGAAACTAGTAGAGCAAGTGTACTGCTTATTGTAAGATGTCTGAAACTAGTAGAGCAACTGTAAATGTCTGTAAAAATTCAGTATTGTATCCTACTCTGAATATAAATTGTATTGCTTACTGCAAGCAAGTTTAAATAATTCCAAATAATTAAAATAAATTTAAATAATCCAAATAAATCAAAATAATTCAAATAATTCCAAATAAATCCAATACATTCAAATTATTCCCTTTTCTTTCTTTTCCTTTCTATAGCTACTTCTTCCCTTCCCTTTCCTTTTCCTATCGCATTTCCATTTCTTCTATAATGGCCCTGGTATCAGCAACTAGCTGACTATCGCAATATACACTGATTATTTCCCTCCCATCATTCTGAAGGCGATCCTTGTGCAAGTGTGGCAGCTTATATTGATTTCCTCCTTTGTCCTTCATAACTTCAAACATAACTGCTTGCAATGTGATAAAACTTTTGTACAACTTGTGGGGATCATAGTTCTCGAATTCCTCTTCCACACCCTGTACCAATTCCTGGATGTTTGTAGGTGACCTGCAGTCGGTTAGAGACTGGAGAGAGTTGTGGAAGCAGAGGTCCAAACAATTGAACTCAGGGCTGTTTGGTGGTTGCTGTAGCAACCGGATGTCTAGATCAGTTTGTTCCACAGCTTCTCGAAAAGCTACATCATTGGGGAGAACATGAGGCTTTGCGTTATCCTGTTGGATGAATATTGTTGCTCCCTCATCATCGTCAGGCCACTTATCTTGAATTGCCGGGATAACCTTATTGATGAGATAATCTCTGCACACAGGTCTGATTACTTTCACTGGCTTCAGCACTTTCGTTCCTCTTGCTCTGTTCTGACTTGTTCGCACCGCCTCAGTCTCTTCGATGAATGCCCAAATGCCGATCTTTCCGTCGAATGTTAACTCTCCATCATCATTGTATCGAGGCCTCGCCACAGCAGTTAGGAACATCACCTTCCCAATGTTGTTAGTGTTTGACACGGTGCGATTGGGTGGAGGTTCTCCTGAAAGTACATAGTAACTATTCTTCACTCGGGTCATGTCAAACCATTTTCATCTATGTGCACCATATTGGTCCTTGGCTTGAACATAGGCCGGGAAGTTGAGATCCAATTGTCATCGAGCATAGACATGCAAAATTTCAATCTCGCAATCTTGTTCTCTGGCTTGAGGTGAGGCTTCACGGTGTTTGTGATGCGGTTGAGCTCATTCAACTAGAACCTCTTATGTAGGGTCGAGCGGGCCACACCTAGAGACCGTGCCAGAGATCGAATTGTCCTTCTTTTATTCAGTGGGATTGTTAAGGTCCTCGCTAGATCCAACTCTTTTCTCTTTCGGCCAGCTCTTCCTGGCTTCTTGCTTGAGACATCTACTTCTTGGCCAGCGGCAATCTGCTTTTTGGCGTCTGCCCAGATTCTTTCAACAGATCGTACATGTATGTTCAACAAGGTTGAGACTAGCAGCTTGTCATCTGATTGAACAGATCCATCTCCGAGCTCGATTACTAGCAAAGCAAAGTAAACACCATGCCTCTCCTTATCTGACAAATCTTTCCTTCTCTTGTTACCTACAAAAAGGAGCAAAAGGAAATTTAGGAACATTTGCAACCAAAGTACCCCAAGCAAATCTGCATCTCTAGAATTCAGATCATGGAGTATTACCTGCTACGTCTTCTTGACCTTCTTCGTCTCCTTGAGCTTGTTCATCTTCTTGAAGTATCCAATTCATAACTTCATCCTCTTCTTCTTGAGCTTGTTCATCTTCTTGAAGTATCCAATTCATAACTTCATCCTCTTCTTCTTGAGCTTCATCTTCTTCCTCTTCATCTTCTTGAGGCATCCAATTCATAGCTTCATCCTCTTCTTCTTGAGCTTCATCCTCTTCCTCTTCATCTTCTTGAGGCATCCAATTCATAGCTTCATCTTCCTCCTCTTGAGGCATCAAGTTCAAATCTATAGCTCCATTCTCTCCCTCTTGAGCTTCTTCCTCTTCAGGGATCCAATTCAAATTAATACCTTCATCCTCTTCCTCTTGAGGCATCATGTTCAAATCCATACTCCTGCTATCAATGACAAAAGATGAGTACACCATGGTACCATAACAAGAATACATACTCTTGAGGCATTCAATTTCACCAGATGACTATCAATTTCACCATATGACTATTAATTTCACTATAATTGATCTGCTTCAATACCTATCCCAGCAGCAGTAGCATTTAAGAGAAATAAAAGAACTGTGGTCTAACATTTATTCTTCATAAGCATAGGATTTTGAAAGTAAAAGGATCAGTATCTCATCTCAGCTGATTTATTCTTCATAAGCATAGGATTTTGTTTGTAATTTGTAATCTAAATGTAGTGCTTTGAGTAATCCAGATTCAGATTATCACTACTGTAAATTTGACTCTAATCTCAGCTGATTTATTCTTCATGACAACAAGAAACAATCACTGATCAGCAGCAGTACTACTCCCCATAGTTATATTCAACTGTAGATTTTCACAAATTGTAGACATCTCAAGACTTGCTCAAATTAATTCAAATGGTTCCACAAATTTGCATTTACTGTCTGGCACTACAAATTTGCACTTACTGTCTGGCACTGCCTTTGGATAGGTTCATAACTGAATTTTCCGTGCACGAGTTTAACTGAATTTTAGGAGTATCATGTTTACTGAAACATTTGCAAACAAAGATCATAGCACTAAAACATCCATGCTGAGTATGACATCCATCTTGTGCATTCATATGGTACTACAGCTTCCCTGTAAACAGATTATTATTCAGATTAAAGGTGACCTCCTCAAAGTTTAATTTAGTATTCATAGTTTTGGAGTACATTATCAACAGATCATGCATCTACTGAATTATGCATCTACTCCACTGACTGACTGAATTATACAGTTTACTGTTGAAAATATGCCCTAGAGGCAATAATAATTTAGTTATTATCATATTTCCTTGTTCGTGATAATCGTTTATTATCCATGCTATAATTGTATTGATTGGAAACTCAAATACATGTGTGGGTACATAGACAACACTGTGTCCCTAGTATGCCTCTAGTTAACTAGCTCGTTGATCAAAGATGGTTAAGGTTTCCTAGCCATAGACATGAGATGTCATTTGATAACGGGATCACATCATTAGGAGAATGATGTGATGGACAAGATCCAAACTATGAACATAGCATATGATCGTGTCAGTTTATTGCTATTGTTTTCTGCATGTCAAGTATCTGTTCCTATGACCATGAGATCATGCAACTCACTGACACCGGAGGAATACCTTGTGTGTATCAAACGTCACAACGTAACTGGGTGACTATAAAGGTGCTCTACAGGTATCTCCGAGGGTGTCTATTGGGTTGGCATGGATCAAGACTGGGATTTGTTACTCCGTGTGACGGAGAGGTATCTCAGGGCCCACTCGGTAATACAACATCACAATGAGCCTTGCAAGCAAAGTGACTAAAGAGTTAGCCACAGGATCTTGTATTACGGAACGAGTAAAGAGACTTGCCGGTAACGAGATTGAACTAGGTATAGAGATACCGACGATCGAATCTCGGGCAAGTAACATACCGAAGAACAAAGGGAACAGCATACGGGATTAACTGAATCCTTGACATAGAGGTTCGACCGATATAGATCTTCGTAGAATATGTAGGAACCAATATGGGCATCTAGGTCCCGCTATTGGTTATTGACCGTAGAGGTGTCTCGGTCATGTCTACATAGTTCTCGAACCCGCAGGGTCTACACACTTAACGTTTGGTGACGATTAGTATAGTTGAGTTATTGTGTTGGTGACCGAAGGTTGTTCGGAGTCCCGGATAAAATCCCGGACATGACGAGGATCTCCGGAAGAGTCCGGAGGTAAAGTTTGATATATGTGATAATAGTGTTTTGATCTTCGGAAGGGTTCCGGAATTCACCGGAAGGGGTTCCGGATGTTTACCGAAGTGTTTGGGTGCAGCAACACTTTTTATGGGCCAAAGGGGTAAATCCCACGAGGTATTGGAAAGTGCAAAAGGAAGTTTTGCTGCTGCCTTAAGCGGCACTACCGCTTGTAAGGCGGTACTACCGCTTGTGTCAAGTGGTACTACCGCTCGTGAGCGGTACTACCGCTTGTGCGCGGTACTGCTGGAATCCGAGTGGGACTCTTTCCGTGCGGGCCAAACCGACCTTGTGTGGGCAAAACCGACCTTGTGGAGGCTTTCTCTCCAAGTTTAGACCCCAGGGCTCAACATATAAATAGAGGGGCAGGGCTAGCACACGGGATAGATCAAGATTTCCCCAAGCCGTGTGCCGGCAACCCTGTCCCTCTAGTTCATCCTCCGTCATAGTTTCTGTAGTGCTTGGCGAAGCCTTGCGGAGATTGTTCTTCACCACCACCGTCACCACGCCGTCGTGCTGCCGGAACTCATCTACTACTTCACCATCGCTCGCTGGATCGAGGAGGTGAAGGCGTCATCAAGTTGTACGTGTGTTGAACGCGGAGGTGCCGTCCGTTCGGCGCTAGATTGGAAGGATCGTGATCGTGATTGGATCGCGAGACGGATCGTGATGAGATCGCGGGACGCTCGGCGATTTGGATCGCGAAGACGTTCGACTACATCAACCGCGTTTCTTAACGCTTCCGCTTAGCGATCTACAAGGGTATGTAGATTCACTCTCCCTCTCGTAGATGCTCATCACCATGGATAGATCTTGCATGTGCGTAGGAAAATTTTTGTTTCCCATGCGACGTTCCCCAACATTTACACTTGACAGTGTTTGTCTGTGAGAAATTGTACCATGATCATCTACTGAATTCATCCATCCTAACTTGCCTTGCTACTGGACAAGTATTGTATACTACTCCAAGTGGAGTACTACTGGAGTTAATGTGACCATTTGCTTTTACAAAATCTGACCAAATGTGGCTCTACAAATCACAACAGAAAGTACTCCAAGTGGCTCTACTGAAAATTGTTTGAAATAGGAAAATGGATCATAATTGTTCGACTACTGAAAATTGTTCAGATCATATTTGCTCTGCTGATATCTGCTGATTATTTTCAATTAGCATTGATCATATTTAGTTAATATTGTTTTTTCAGTTAACAATATTCAATTAACTACTCCAGTGATCATATTCAGTTAACTCCTTGCAGGAAATTTGTTTAGATCATAACAACACCATAATACTCCAGTGATGGTGGAACAGTAGCAGGAGCACAAGGAGTAGAGGAGCAACTCCTTACAGTACCTTCTTCTTCTTCCTGAGGAACAGGAGCGATGGCAGCAGCACAAGGAGCAGGGCAGACGAGCATCAGCAGCACGGGCAGACGAGCAGCAGCAGTACGGGCAGAGGAGCTCCACCGGCGGCAGGAGAGAAGCAGCCGCACGGGTGCATAGGCAGGGGAGAAGGAGCAGCACGGGCTTGCGCGGGAGATCGAGGAGGACGCGCGGGAGATCGAGGAGGAAGCGCGCGAGCTCCTGGTCCACCGGATCGTGGAGGCAGGTTCCGGCGACGCCCGTAGGGGATCGCGGCCGGGAGGAATCGCGGCGGCGCACGCGCGGGAGCTCGAGAAGGATGCGCGGGAGCTCAAGGAGGACGCGCGCGAGCTTGAGGAGGATGCGCGGGAGCTCGGGGAGGACACACGCGAGCTCGAGGAGGACGTGGTGGGAGGTTCCGGTGACGCCCGCAGGTAATCGCGGTGGGAGGGGATCGCGGCGGCGCAGGTCTGGGCGGCGGCGGCTGAGCAGGTACTTGGCGACAGCGGCGGCGGAGCAGGTACGTGTCAACGGCGGCGGAGCACTTCCTGGTGGGCGGCAAGTCGCGCAGCTGGGCGGCACCGCCCTGGCGACGCCGAGGAAGAAGAGGGGGGCGGAGGGACTTGTTTGAGACGGTTTTGAAACTACGAGGGCTTTTTTGCAAAATTACCAATGAACTGCGTGCGCGACAAGAATTTCGAGACGGGGGGAGTATATAGTTGTAAAATGTTTATTAAATATAAATAGCATAATAGAATGAAAAATTTCATGTATGTTTGCATGTTGAGATGGGTCTTTTTTCCATGCATGTTTCACAATGAAGTGGCATGCTTGCATGTCGAGAGACATATGGTAGTGGGGGTTAGCCTTTTCTCATGCATTTTTTTTGAAGTAACCACCCATATTTCATTAGAAAAACGGATTACAAAGAGTACACACTATGTCACCACAAGAGACATACATAGATGTCTTGCAATATTGCATCAAAGACTCCACAAGAAGTAAAACTAAAATTTCACTCCAGGAGAATCTTGTGCCACACCGAAACATCATCCACCATCGTCTTCCGCAGTCGCTGAGGCAACACGAAAGAAATAGGAGAGTTGCCGTCATACCCAGATCTGGAGGAGCACCTTCACATACAAGGATGGTTTTTGAGCCGATGAACCGGACCGCCGCAAGCGACGAGACCGAGATTTTGTGGCACGTCGGTCGGGGTTCTTCCCCGTGTCCGCTAGATCCCAGCGCCGTCAACTTCATCCAACGTGGTCGAAGAAGAGAAACGTCGCTGCTTGTCACCATCCACGCAACCCACTGCAAGACACCAAACACAACTGCAACAGTCAAACGCCAACGCCACCCAGGAGGGTGTCATGTGTCGACCATTGGACACAAATCTCACCGGATCTGAAGACCAGCAAGAAGACTGAGCCACCTGCTCCTCGATGCCGCCCATTAGAACGTCACCGAGATGGAGGAAGAGCAAAAGCAGATTATTCTGACGCGGCGCCGTCTCCACCATTGTTGTAGCACCTCTCACAGAAAACTATGCCTATCCTATCTCCTACTGAAGAGAAACTGCCAGGGTACCTGTCCACTCCCGCCGCTGAAGCGGCAGACGAAGAGGACGAGGACCCACGGCGGCGCTGCTGTCGTGAGGAACGGCAGAAGGTCGCCTTCGATCGCCTCTCTGGAGCGGTTTCTAGAGAGCGAACGAAGCGGTTCGTCAGTTTGGCAGAATTTATCTGTTTTACATGAGCGTCGATGCAACCCTATTATACAGTGTTGTTCGTGTGTTATGTGCAATAATGTGGCATGCTTGCATGTTCAGAGAAATAGTTAGTGGGGACTAACTATTTAGATATAGAAGATTAACTACACTACACTATGCTCCGTAATGATTGAGGCCCTCAACGATAAATATTTGGGCTTGCCAGCAAACGTGGGATTAGATAAAACATATTGTTTCTGCTGCTTGTGAGCTGCGTTGGGATTTTCCTCGAAGAGGAAGGGCGAAGCAGTACAGTAGAGATAAGTATTTCCCTTAGTGAGAACCAAGGTTATCGAACCAAAAGGAGAATCACGCACATCCTAGTGAACATCACCTGCACACACAAAAGCAAATACTTGCACCCAACGCGGGCAAGAGGGTTGTCAATCCCCTTGAACTCGTTACTTGTAAGGATCAAATCTTGTATAGGTAGATAGATAAATTGTAAAACAAAATAAAAGTAAATAAATTGCAGCAAGGTATTTTTGGTTTTTATAATATATATAAAGTAGACCAGGGGGCATAGTTTTCACTAGAGGCTTCTCTCTCGAACACATAGCATACGGTGGGTAAACAAATTACTGTTAGGCAATTGATAGAAAAGCGCATAGTTATGACGTTATTCATGGCAATGATCACATATATAGGCATCACGTCCGTGACAAGTAGACCGACTCCTGCCTGCATCTACTACTATTACTCCACCAATCGACCACTATCCAGCATGCATCTATGGTATTAAATTCATTACAAACAGAGTAACGCCTTAAGCAAGATGACTGATACGTCTCCAACGTATCTATAATTTTTTATTGTTCTATGCTATTATAGTATCAATCTTGGATGTTTTATATGCAATTGTATGCAATTATATATCATTTTTTGGGACTAACCTATTAATCTAGTGCCCAATGTCAGTTGCTGTTTTTTGCTTGTTTTTGGCTTTTTAGAAAATCAATATCAAACGGAGTCCAAATGGAGAAAAAACTTTGGATTTTTTTTTCCGGACTAAAAGAGACCCTAGAAGATTCGGGAGAAGACCAGACGAGCCACGAGGGAGCGACAAGCTAGGGAGGCGCGCTAGGGGGTAGGCGTGCCCCCCAGGCTTGTGGGCCCCTCGTGGCACCTCTTGACCTAATTCCAAGCCTATAAATTCTCAAATATTCCCCGTATACTAGAGAGCCACCTCGAATAACTTTTCCGCCGCCGCAAGCCTCTATTCTTCCGCGATCCCATCTGGAGGCCTTTTTCGGTACTCTGCCGGAGGGGGAATTGATCACGGAGGGCCTCTACATCAACCTTGCTGCCCTTCCGATGATGTGTGAGTAGTTTACCACAGACCTATGGGTCCATAGCTAGTAGCTAGATGGCTTCTTCTCTCTCTTTGATTTTCAATACAATGTTCTCCTCGATCTCCTTGGAGTTCTATTCGATGTAATCTTCTTTTGCGGTGTGTTTGTTGGGATCCGATGAATTGTGGGTTTATGATCAGATTATTCATGAGAAATATTTGAGTCTTTTCTAAACTTATTTATGCATGATTGTTATAGCTTTGTATTTCTCTCTGATCTATCCGTTTGGTTTGGCCAACTAGATTGATTTATCTTGCAATGGGAGAGGTGCTCTGTGATGGGTTCAATCTTGCGGTGTTCTATATCCCAGTGACAGAAAGGGACAAGACACGTATTTGTATTGTTGTCATTAAGAATAAAACGATGGGGTTTATTCATATTGCTTGAGTTTACTTTGTCTACATCATGTCATCTTGCTTAAGGCGTTACTCTATTTTCGTTAACTTAATACCCTAGATGCATGCTGGATAGCGGTCGATGGGTAGAGTAATAGTAGTAGATGAAGGCAGGAGTCGGTCTACTTGTCTCGTACGTGATGCCTATATACATGATCATTGCCTTGAATATCATCATAACTATGCGCTTTTCTATCAATTGCCCAACAGTAATTTCTTTACCACCGTATGCTATGTGTTCGAGAGAAGCCTCTAGTGAAAACTATGGCCCCCGGGTCATTTATCCATCATATATAAAATCCAAAAATACCTTGCTGAAATTTTATTTCTTTTATTTTGTTTTGCAATTTACTTATCTATCTATCACTATCAGAATTAATCCTTGCAAGTAACCGCCAACGGGATTGACAACCCTCTTGTTCGTGTTGGGTGCAAGTATTTGCTTTTGTGTGTGTAGGTGCTGCTAACGAGGTTCTGTGTGGTTCTCCTACTGGATTGATAACCTTGGTTCTTAACTGAGGGAAATACTTATCTCTATTATACTGCATCATCCTCTCCTTTTCGAGGAAATCCCAACGCAGCTCACAAGTAGCAGAAGAATTTCTGGCGCCCTTACCGGGGAGACATCACCAAAACCTATCAAGTACCTTCACATAAACTATCATCAACTTGCTCTTAGTTTCATTTGCCTTTTTATTTGCATTTGCCTCTCATTTTCATCTCCCCCACTTCTAAAACAATTTTACAAAAACACAAAAATATTTTTGTTTTCTTGCTTGCTAGTTTGCTTGCTTTGTCACTATGTCTCAAGAAAACACCAAATTGTGTGACTTTTCAAATACTAATAATAATGATTTTATTAGTACTCCTATTGCTCCTCCCGCCACTAGTGCGGAGTCGTGTGATATTAATGCTGCTTTGCTTAATCTTGTTATGAAAGAACAATATTCTGGTAGTCCTAATGAAGATGATGCATCCCATCTTAATACTTTCATTGAACTTTGTGATATGCAAAAGAAGAAAGATGTGCATAATGATATTTTCAAATTGAAATTATTTCCGTTCTCACTACGAGATCGTGCTAAAACTTGGTTTTCATCCTTGCCTCGAAATAGTATTGATTCTTGGGATAAGTGTAAGGATGCTTTTATTGCCAAATATTTTCCTCCCGCTAAGATTATTTCTCTTAGAAATCAGACTATGAATTTTAAGCAACTTGAGCATGAACATGTTGCACAATCTTGGGAGAGAATGAAATTAATGATAAGAAATTGCCCCACTCATGGCTTAAGCTTATGGATGATTATACAAAAAAATTATGCGGACTAAACTTTGTTTCTATAAATATTCTAGACTTTGTCACAGGTGGTACTTTTATGGAAATTACAATGGGAGAAGCTACAAAACTCTTTGATAATATTATGACAAATTATTCCCAATGGCACACCGAAAGAACTCCAACTGGTAAGAAGGTAAATTATGTCGAAGAAATTAATACTTTAAGTGATAAGATGGATGCTCTTATGAAAATAGTTGTTAGTAAAAGTGCTCATGTTGATCCTAAGGATGTGCCATTATCTACTTTGATTGAGCAAAATAATGATGCTATTGATGTGAATTTTTTCTCTAGAAATAATTTCAACAACAATGCTTATAGGGGTAATTTCAAACCTAGACCGTTTCCCGGAAATTCATCTAATAATTATGATAATTCAAATAATAATAATAATAGGATACCCTCTGATCTTGAAAGTAATATTAAAGAATTTACTAATTCTCAAAAGATTTTCAATGCTATGGTAGAAGAAAAATTGAATAAAGTTGATGACATGGCTAGGAACATGGATAGAATTGCTCATGATGTGGATACTCTCAAAGTTAAATTTTTGCCACCCAAGCATGATATTAATGAGTCTATTAAAGCTATCTATGTCTCCATTAATGAAAGTAAAGAGAGGACCGCTAGGTTGAGAGCTAAGCGAGAATTCTTAGAAAAAGCTATTCCACCAGGCTTTTATCGTAGTAATGATGAAGATATTAAAATGATTGGCATCTCACCTATTGAATCTTTATTTAGTAATATAAAACTTGATGAAAAAGGGACTGGAGATGAGTCAACTTTAGCTAGATTAATGTGTTTCCTTATTGCAATCCATGATTAATTCACCTAATGCCTATGAACAAAATAAAGCTTTTACTAAACATATTGTAGAAGATATGATAAAAGCTCATGAGGAAAAGCTTGAGTTGGAGGTTTCAATGCCTAGAAAATTACATGATGAATGGGAACCTACTATTAAGGTTAAAATTAAAGATTATGAATGTAATGATTTGTGTGATCTAGGTGCTAGCGTCTCTACTATACCAAAAAAATTATGTGACGTGCTACGTCTCACCGATTTGGATGCTTGTTCCCTTAATTTACATCTAGCGGATTCAACTATTAAAAAACCATTGGGTAGAATAAATGATGTGCTTATCCTTGTTAATAGGAATTATGTACCCATGGATTTTATTGTGCTTGATATTGAATGCAATCCGTCTTGTCCTATAATACTTGGTAGGCCTTTCCTACGAACCATAGGAGCTATTATTGATATGAAAGGAGGTAATATAAGATTCCAATTTCCATTAAAGAAAGGGATAGAACACTTCCCTAGAAAGAGAATTAAGCCACCATATGAATCTATTATGAGGGCCACCTATGGAATTAATTTTAAGGATGATAATACTTGAAACTATGCATTATGCCTAGTTAGGGGCATAAAACAATAGCGCTTGTTGGGAGGCAACCCAATATGTATCTTAAATTTTTGCTTTGTTTTCTATTTTATATGTTTACACAATTGTAGCCTCTATTATTATTGTGAATTTTATCTTTTAATTAGTGTTTGTGCGAAGTAATGCCTTTGGGATGATTTGGATGATAGTATAATTGATGCTGTTTGAAAAACAAAAAGTTTTGCGCCCAGTGCTGGATTTTTGGTTCTGTACTGGAGCGTCAGAAAAAACTGAAATTTTTACACAGTATTGGTATTTTAATTGTTTACGTTCTCCTAATGTTTCAGAATTTTTGGAGTTACAGAAGTATAGTTTTTAAATAGATATTTACAGACTGTTCTGTTTTAGAAGATTCTGTTTTTGTTGCATAGTTTGCTTATTTTGATGAATCTATGGATTGTATCGGGGGGTATAAGCCATGGGGAAGTTGGTGTATAGTAGCATTATGCTAATATTAAATATGAATCAATTTACAACAGTACCTAAAGTTTAAGATTTATTTGTTATACTAACGGATCTCACAAGGTTTATGTTGAGTTTTGTGTGCTGAAGTTTTCAAGTTTTGGGTGAGACCACGATGGATGAAGGAATAAGGAGCGGCAAGACCCTAAGCTTT
Source organism: Elymus sibiricus (assembly GCA_039707655.1). NCBI lineage: Eukaryota > Viridiplantae > Streptophyta > Magnoliopsida > Poales > Poaceae > Elymus > Elymus sibiricus. The sequence goes on from CM077668.1 coordinate 347,995,438, forward strand.
GGGATGCCCAAGGCACCCCAAGGTAATATTCAAGGAAGACCCAAGCGTCTAAGCTTGAGGATGCCCCGGAAGGCATCCCTTTTTTGTCTACAATCTATCGGTATATCACTTGGAGCTATATTTTTATTCATCACATGATATGTGTTTTACTTGCAGCATCTTGTGCCATTTTCTTTGTTTGCTTTTTAGTTTGCCACAATCATCTTTGCTGAACACACCTTTTTGAGAGGGACACACATTAATCGTGATTTGTTAGAATATTCTATGTGCTTGACTTATATCTTTTGAGCTAGACAGTTGCTCTAGTGCTTCACTTATATCTTTTAGAGCACAGCGGTGGTTATATTTTAAAGAAATAGTTACACTCTCATGCTTCACCTATATCTTTTTGAGAGTCTAATAAATAGTGATGGTAATATGCACGGGTTATGAATTTGGTCCTAATATGATAGGTATTCAAGAGGGATATAATAAAACTTTCATGTAGATCACTGAATATGATAAGTTTGATTCCTTGCAATAGTTTTGCGATATTAAGATGGTAATATGTGGATGTACTAGTGAATGATTGTGGTTTACTAAGAATATTGGTGTTAAGGTTTGTGATTTCCGAAGCATGCACGTGTAGTCCTTAGTTGTGCGATGAAGTTGGAGCATGATTTATTATTGATTGTCTACCTTATGAGTGGCGGTCGGGGACGAGCGATGGTCTTTTCCTACCAATCTACCCCCCTAGGGGCATGCGTAGTAGTATTTTGCTTCGAGGGCTAATAGACTTTTGCAATAAGTATGTGAGTTCTTTATGACTAATATGAGTCCATGGATTATACGCACTCTCACCTTTTCGCAATTTGTTAGCCCCTTCGATACCGTGCATTGCCCTTTCTCACCTCGAGAGTCGGTGCAAACTTCGCCGGTGCATCCAAAACCCGTGATATGATACGCTTTATCACACATAAGCCTCTTTATATCTTCCTCAAAACAGCCACCATACCTACCTATTATGGCATTTCCACAGTCATTCTGAGATATATTGCCATGCAACTTCCACCGTTCTTTTTATATGACACACATCATCATTGTCATATTGCTTTGCATGATCATATAGCTGACATAGTATTTGTGGCTCAGCCACCGTTCATCATTTTTTATACATGTTACACTAGATCATTGCACATCCTGGTACACTGCAAGAGGCATTCATATAGAGTCATATTGTTCTAGTATCGAGTTGTAATATTGAGTTGTAAGTAAATAAAAGTGTGATGATCGTTGTTCGCACACGAACACGTCACCGTGTACCCTCGATGCCGGGGGTGATGCACCACAGCTCACGTCGAAGGAGACCCGACCGACAGCGCGATACGCAGGACAGTCAGCGGGCGCTTTTCTAGACCCGAAGCCCCGCTCACCCGGGAGGGACCCTGTAAGGGCTCGCGGCGGCTATGGGCTGCTCTAGGTCGATTCGCTCTCCCCTAGAGCCTCGTGGATCCGCAGCCCTCCGGCGTGGAAGGCTAGCGAAGAACGAGAAAGAAAGATACAAGGGTAGGAGATAAAAGTAGATGAACACAAAAGTGTAATAGATTGATTGGTTCGATTGGTGTTGTTCAATCGGCCGTCACCCCCAACACATATAAGAGGCGGCTGGACTTCCCGTACAAGTAAAGGATTCATCTAGGCTTTCCTTACAAGAAAATTACATTGAATCACGCCCTAGAGTCCTAGTTCCAGTCTCACTCGGATTCAGCCCGAATCTGGCTCAATCCTCTGTCTTGCTCCTTGCGTGGGCCACGAAATCTGCATATGACCTCCGATGGAGACGGTTCAAATACCAATCTTGTGCGTCTCGACGAGGCCAACAATCCGTATGTTGATCACTTTTCCAAATAAGGCCATCTTGAATACTCCACGAGGTCATCTTTAACTTTGAATCGGACTCAGTCACGTAGCGGACTGGACCGTCGAGTGTTGTAGCGTCTCTGCAGGCCTTATACTATCTCAGATGACAATGACCTTAAAAGCAAAGTTGACCGTTTCGACGTTACGAACAACTTTCATGTTGGACACTTTTCCATCCGAGGCTATCTAGATGACCATATAGGCCAATCTTTACCTTCTGGTTGAATCACTCGGATTTGGAGTCCTCCCGTCGGTCGAGTGAAATTTCTCACTCGGGCAGCAATTTTCCACTCGGAAGATAATTTTCCACTCGACAAATGTTTAGCCGGACTTTATGTCACTCCGATTCCTTGACCGAAGTGTCACTCGGACGGTAACCTTTCACACAGCCAGCAACTTTTCACTCGGATGGCAAACTTTCACTCGGATGGCAATATTCCACTCGGAAGGATTTCACTCGGATGGCAATATTCCACTCGGATGGATTTCACTCGGATGGCAATATTCCACTCGGAAGGATTTCACTTGGATGGCAATATTCCACTCGGGTGGCAATATTTTCACTCGGATGACAGTTTTTCACTTGGTTTCACCCGGAGCAAACTTCACTCGGATTGCCAGACAAATGTTCTAGTCGGTCTTCATGTCACTTGGACTCCCCGACTAAAGTTTCACTCGGATTTCATGTACCTGGACTCCTTGACCGAAGTTTCACTCGGACGGAAACTTTTCACTCGGTCATCAAGCCTTCACTCGGATAGCTATATTTTCACTCGGATGGTAAGCTTTTCACTCGGATTTCCCGAATGAAAACACAGCCCGATCTTGTTTCGCCTCTGCAGGTTGCATACAACCTCGGATTTGGACGATTTATATATCAAAATCGACCGATTCGACGAGACGAAACTTTTCCGTGTTGAAGGTTTTTCGATTCAAGGCTATCCTGAGGGCCAAATAACTCACGCATTGCATCAGACACTCATCAAGATGTGTCTGGTCTTCTGCGTAATATTTTGATCTTTGGCCGTGCTGTATTGTACCGCCTCTAACTTTTCCATACAAACTCGGATTGAGATGATTTATATATCAAAATCAATTAGCTCGACGAGACGAAGACAATTCATGTAGAGCATTCCTTCATCCGAGGTCGTCTTGGAAGCGTAATCAGCCAAATATCACTCGGAACACCCATCTTGACACTTCGAGAGTAGTTTTGGCCCTTGATATGACGTCGGATGGTGATGGCCTAAACATCAAAGTTGTTCCACTCGGTAATGAAAAACTTTCTTATGTTAAAAACCTTTTCATTTGAGGCCATCTTTATTGCATTTTGTATCGTGCCAAAATCGGGTGTCAACAATCGTCATTATTAGAGCATTGTCCCAGTGAGGAAAGGATGATGGAGACTGTGATTCCCCCACAAGTCGGGATGAGACTCCGGACGGAAAAAGAAGAAGAGCCCAAAAGGATCCCAGCAAAAAAATGAGAGAAAAAGAGAGAAGGGGCAATGTTACTATCCTTTTCCACGGTTGTGCTTCAGAGTAGCACCATGTTTTCATATAGAGAGTCTCCTATGTTGTCACTTTCATATACTAGTGGGAATTTTTCATTATAGAACTTGGCTTGTATATTCCGATGATGGGCTTTCTCAAATGCCCGAGGTCTTCATGAGCAAGCAAGTTGGATGCACACCCACTTAGTTTTTATTTTGAGCTTTCATACAATTATAGCTCTTAGTGCATCCGTTGCATGGCAATCCCTACTCCTCGCATTGACATCAATTGATGGGCATCTCCATAGCTCGTTGATTAGCCGCGTCGATGTGAGACTATCTTCCTTTTTGACTTCCCCTTATTAATCTCTATCATCATTCTATTCCACCCATAGTGCTATGTCCATGGCTCACGCTCATGTATTGCGTGAGGGTTGAAAAAGCTGAAGCGCGTTAAAAAGTATGAACCAATTGCTCGGCTTGTCATCGGGGTAGTGCATGATTAATACTTTGTGTTAGGAAGACTAAGCATGACGGTCTATGTGATTTTGTAGGGATAGCGTTCTTTAGCATTTTTATTTTGAAAGGCATGATTGTTTGTTGGTATGCCTGAGTATTGATGTCTTTATATCAACTTATAGACTATTGCTTTGAATCACTCGTTTCTTAATATTCATACCGTAAAAGAGATTACATGATAGACATGTTAGGTAGCATTCCACAACAAAAATTCTGTTTTTACCATTTACCTACTCGAGGACGAGCAGGAATTAAGCTTGGGGATGCTTGATACGTCTCCAATGTATCAATAATTTTTTATTGTTCCATGCTATTATAGTAACAATCTTGGATGTTTTATATGCAATTGTATGCAATTATATATCATTTTTTGGGACTCACCTATTAACCTAGTGCCCAGTGTCAGTTGCTGTTTTTTGCTTGTTTTTGACTTTTTAGAAAATCAATATCAAACGGAGTCCAAACGGAGAAAAAACGTTGGATTAATTTTTTCTGGACTAAAAGAGACCCTAGAAGGTTCGGGAGAAGTCCAGACGAGCCACGAGGGAGCGACAAGCTCGGGAGGCGCGCCCAGGGGGGTAGGCGCGCCCCCAGGCTTGTGGGCCCCTTATGGCACCTCTTGACCTAATTCCAAGCCAATAAATTCTCAAATATTCCCCGTATACCAGAGAGCCACCTCGAATAACTTTTCCGCCGCCGCAAGCCTCTGTTCTTCCGCGATCCCATCTGGAGGCCTTTTCCGGTACTCTACCGGAGGGGGAATCGATCACGGAGGGCCTCTACATCAACCTTGCTGCCCTTCCGATGATGTGTGAGTAGTTTACCACAGACCTACGGGTCCATAGGTAGTAGCTAGATGGCTTCTTATCTCTCTTTGATCTTCAATACAATGTTCTCCTCGATCTCCTTGAAGTTCTATTCGATGTAATCCTCTTTTGTGGTGTGTTTGTTGGGATCCGATGAATTGTGGGTTTATGATCAGTTCATGAGAAATATTTGAGTCTTTTCTGAACTTATTTATGCATGATTGTTATATCTTTGTATTTCTCTCCGATCTATCCGTTTGGTTTGGCCAACTAGATTGATTTATCTTGCAATGGGAGAGGTGCTTTGTGATGGGTTCAATCTTGCGGTGTTCTATATCCCGGTGACAGAAAGGGACAAGACACGTATTTGTATTGTTGCCATTAAGGATAAAACGATGGGGTTTATTCATATTGCTTGAGTTTACTTTGTGTACATCATGTCATCTTGCTTAAGGCGTTACTCTGTTTTTGTTAACTTAATACCCTAGATGCATGCTGGATAGCGGTTGATGGGTGGAGTAATAGTAGTAGATGCAGGCAGGAGTCGGTCTACTTGTCTCGGACGTGATGCCTATATACATGATCATTGCCTTGAATATGGCCATAACTATGCGCTTTTCTATCAATTGCCCAACAGTAATTTGTTTACCCACCGTATGCTATGTGTTCGAGAGAGAAGCCTCTAGTGAAAACTATGGCCCCCGGGTCTATCTTAAATATAAAAAGAAAACCAAAATATACTTTCTGCAATTTATTTACTTTTATTTTGTTTTGCAATTTATCTATCTACCACTACAAGATTTAATCCTTGCAAGTAACGAGTTCAAGGGGAGTGACGACCCTCTTGCCCGCGTTGGGTGCAAGTATTTGCTTTTGTGTGTGCAGGTGTTGTTCATGAGGCTTTGCGTGATTCTTCTACTGGTTCGATAACCTTGGTTCTCACTAAGGGAAATACTTATCTCTATTGTACTGCATCTCCTCTCCTCTTCAGGAAAAATCCCAACGCAACTCACAAGTAGCGGGAAGAATTTCTGGCGTCGTTGCCGGGGAGACATCATCAAAACCTATCAAGTACCTTCACACAAACTATCATCTACTTGCTCTACTTCTTATTTGCCTTTTTATTTGCCTTTGCCTCTCGTTTTCATCTCCCCCTCTTCTCATAAAAATACAAAATAGTACGCAATGATAGAATATTTATCCATACTTATGTAACTCCAAAAATTCTGAAAAATTAGGACAACGTAAAAAAATTGTATACCAATATTGTGTAAATATTTCAGATTTTTCTGACGTTCCAGTAAAAAACGTAAAATCAAATATTGGGCCCAAAACTTTCTGTTTTCAAACAACATCAATTATATTATCATCCAAATCGTTCCAATGGCATTACTTGGCACAAACACTAACTAAAAGATAAAAACACAATCATAACAGTAGCAATAATCATGTTTGATGATAACCCACAAGTATAGGGGATCGCAACAGTCTTCGAGGGTAGTATTTCACTCAAATTTGTTGATTCGACACAAGGGGAGCCAAAGAATATTTATGAGCCTTAGCAGTTGAGTTGTCAATTCAACCACACCTGGGATATAATATCTCTGCAGCAAAGTGTTTAGTAGCAGAGTAGTTTGATAGTTTTGATAGTTTCAGTAACAATAGCAATAGTAACAGGAACAGTAACAAAAGTAGATTGTGATGATTGTAACAACGACAGTAGTAGTAACTTAGCAAAGATCAATATGAGAAAAGCGTAGGCATTGGATCAGCGATGGATATTTGTGTTGGATGACATTCATCATGTAACAGTCACAACCTAGAGCGATACACAATAGCTCCAATTCATCAATACAATGTAGGCATGTATTTTGTATATAGTCATATGTGCTTATAATAAGAACTTGCATGACATATTTTGTCCTACCCTCCTGTGGCAGCGGGGTCCATAAGGAAACTAAGGGCTATTAAGGCCTCCTTTTAATAGAGAACCGGAACAAAGCATTAACACATGGTGAATACATGAACTCTTCGAATTATAGTCATCCCCGGAGAGTATCCCAACCATTGTCACTTTGGGGTCTACGGATCAGAACAATAACAAGTGCATATAAGTAGTAGATAGGATCAAGAACTCAAATATATTGATGATAACATAAAGGGTTCTGATCTGAAATCATGGCACTCGGGCCCTAGTGACAAGCATAAGCATAGCAAAGTCATAGCAACATCAATCTCAGAACATAGTAGATACCAGGGATCAAGCCCTAACAAATTGACTCGATTACATGACAAATCTCATCCAACTCCATCACCGTCCAGCAAGTCTACGGAGGAATTACTCACACCCGGTGGTGAGCATCATGAAATTGTTGATGGAGAAGGGTTGATGATGACGACGACGACGAATCCCCCTCTCCGGAGCCCAGAACGGACTCCGGATCAGCCCTCCCGATGAAGAACAGGAGGTGGCGGCAGCTCCGTACCGTAAAACGCGATGAAACTTTCTCTCTGATTTTTTTCTCCGCGAGACGGTACTTATAGAGTTGGAGTTAGGGCAAACGGAGGCCTGTGGGGCCTACAAGCTCACAGGGCGCGCCCCCTGAGCTTGTGGCTCCTGGGTGGCCCCCCTCCTGTAGTTCTCTTCGCCAATATTTTTTTATATATTTTGAAAATAATCTTCGTAAATTTTCAGCTCAATCCGAGAACTTTTATTTTTGCACAAAAACAACATCATGGTAGTTTTGCTGAAAACAGCGTCAGTCCGGGTTAGTTTCATTCAAATCGTGCAAATTAGAGTCCAAAACAAGAGTAAAAGTGTTTGGAAAAGTAGATACGTTTGGGATGTATCATTTGCACGCAAAAAGCAAAAAGCAAAAATAAAGATAACTATTGGGTTGTCTCCCAACAAGCTCTTCCTTTATAGCCATTAAGATAGGCTTTGAGATTTCAATGATGCTCACGTCAAAGACAAGAATTGAAGCACAAAGAGAGCATCATAAAACATGTGACAAACACATTTAAGTCTAACATACTTCCTATGCTTAGTCATTTTATAAGCAAACAAATTAGCAAGACAAGAAATATTTAGCATATGCAAGGAAGAAGAATAAAACATTGATAATTTGATCATCAAGAGAGGTAATTGAGTAACATGAAATTTTCTACAATCATATTTTCCTCTCTCATAATAATTACACGTAGGATCATAATCAAATTCAACAATATAGCTATCATATAAAATATTCTTTTCATGATCCTTATGCATAAAAGTTTTATAATCTTCCAAGATAGTGGGATTAACATCAACTAAAGTCATGGCCTCTCCAAACCCACATTTATCAAAAAATTCATAGGATTGAACACTCTCCGAATATGTGGGATTCTTTTTACCTAAATTTGAGACTCTTCCAAACCCACTTTCAATATTATTGCAAACATTATCAATAACATATTCATCATGAGGCTTAAATAAATTTTCAAGATCAAAAGAAACATCATCACCCCAATCACGATCATTAGCACAATTGACATTCATAGAATTTATACTAACACACTTGCAATCATGCTTTTCATTCAATAAATGTATCCCAATAGCATTTTCTTTTATCACTTCTTCATTATTAGCTATTGGTTTACAACAAGCAGCAAGTTTGAAAAGATTAGCAAGTGGATGAGGATCCATATGTCTTTTTTTTTCTTGAGTCACATACTTATAGCTAGTAAGCAAAATAAAATATTTTTGTATTTTTTATTTTTTTAACGAGACTAATAAAGAAAAATAAAAGCAAATAAAAAGTAGAACAAGTAATTGATAAATTGTGTGAAGGGACCTGCTAGGTATTTGATGATGTCTCCCCGGCAACGGCGCCAGAAATTCTTTCTGCTACTTGTGAGCTGCGTTGGAATTTTCCCTGAAGAGGAAGGCTGAAGCAGTACAATAGAGATAAGTATTTCCCTCAGTGAGAACCAAGGTTATCGAACCAAAAGGAGAATCACCCAAATCCTAGTGAACAACACCTGCACACACAAAAGCAAATACTTGCACCCAACGCGGGCAAGAGGGTTGTCAATCCCCTTGAACTCGTTACTTGCAAGGATCAAATCTTGTATAGGTAGATAGATAAATTGCAAAACAAAATAAAAGTAAATAAATTGCAACAAGGTATTTTTGGTTTTTATAATATATTTAAAGTAGACCCGGGGGCCATAGTTATCACTAGAGACTTCTCTCTCGAACACATAGCATACGGTGGGTAAACAAATTATTGTTAGGCAATTGATAGAGAAGCGCATAGTTATGACGTTATTCATGGCAATGATCACATATATAGGCATCACGTCTGTGACAAGTAAACCGACTCCTACCTGCATATACTACCATTACTCCACCAATCGACCGCTATCCAGCATGCATCTATGGTATTAAGTTCATGACAAACAGAGTAACGCCTTAAGCAAGATGACATGATGTAGACAAAGTAAACTCAATCAATATGAATAAACCCCATCGTTTTATCCTTAGTAGCAACAATACTATACGTTCCCCGTCCCCTTCTGTCACTGGGTGACGACACCGCAAGATTGAGCCCACTACAAAGCACCTCTCCCACTGAAGATAAATCATTCTAGTTAGCCAAACCAAACGGATAGATCGGAGAGAAATACAAAGCTATAATAATCATGCATAATAAAGTTCAGAAAAGACTTAATTACTTTCAATGAATAATCTGGTCATAAAGCCACAATTCATCGGATCCCAACAAACACACCGCAAAAGAAGATTACATCGGATAGAACTCCAAGAAGATCGAGGAGAACAATGTATTGAAGATCAAAGAGAGAGAAGAAGCCATCTAGCTACTAGCTATGGACCCGTAGGTCTGTGGTGAACTACTCACACATCATCGGAAGGGCAGCAAGGTTGATGTAGAAGCCCTCCGTGATCGATTCCCCCTCCGGCAGAGTAACGGAAAAGATCTCCAGATGGGATCATGAAAGAACAGAAGCTTGCGGCGGCTAAAAAGTTATTTCGGGTGGCTCTTTGTTGGTTTGGGAATATATGTGAATTTATAGGCTTGGAACTAGGTCAAACGGAGCTGCGTGGGGCCCACAAGCTCAGGGGGCGCGCCCTGTGAGCTTGTGGCTCTCTCGTATCTCTTCTGGCCTCCTCCCGAACCTTCTAGGGTCCCTTCTGGTCTAGAAAAAATCATTTTAAAGATTTTATTCCATTTGGACTTCGTTTGATATTGATTTTCTGAAAAGCCAAAAACAAGCAAATAACAGGAACTGACACTGGGCACTGAGTTAATAGGTTAGTCCCAAAAATGATATAAAATAGCATAAAAATTCATATAAAGCATCCAAGATTGATAAATATAATAACATGAAACAATCAAAAATTATAGATACATTGGAGACGTATCAGTTTTCAATTTCTGATTGAGCGAATTGTTAAGAAAATCAGTGGTTGAAAGGAAAAATTACTGTCTGTCGGAGGGAAGGAGATCCTGCTCAAGACCGTTATCCAAGCCATACCCACCTATGCAATGTTGGTCTTTAAAATTCCTAAAGAAATTTATAAATGAATCATTGACGCGATGGCGCATTTCTGTTGGGGAGACGAGGAACACCAGAGGAGGATGCATTGGATGGCCTGGTGGAAAATGTGCGTCCCTAAGAATCAAGAAGGGATGGGATTTCGTGATATTCACTGTTTCAACTTGGCAATGCTCGCCAAACAGGCGTGGCGCCTTCTTGAGAATCCTCATTCTTTGTGTGCTACTATTCTGAGGGCTAAGTACTATCCTGATGGCGTTTTGTTGAACACTAAGTTAAGGAAAGGCTCTTCCTTTACCTGGCAAAGTATTATGGCAGGCGTGAACTCTGTAAAACATGGTTATATTTGGTGGGTGGGGAATGGACAGAATATCAGTATTTGGGAAGACGCTTAGATTCCAAATTGTGCCACTAGGAAAATTGTTACGTCGAAAGGGGGACAACTGTTATCTAAAGTGGGGGATTTGATTGATCCTATTTCGAATAATTGGGATAAATACCTGATTAGACAAACTACGTGGCCCATTGATGTACAACGGATTCTTTCAATCCCACTCTCGCAACATGATACGCCAGATTTCGTTGCTTGGAGTTACACGAAAAATGGTATGTTTTCGGTTCGGTCTGCTTACTTTGTGGAGTGGGACCATTAGTATGGAAGTAAACTGAGACATCCCAATGGGATGGGACGAACCACACTTAACTCTATTTGGAGCAAGGTATGGAAATTATCTTGCCCGGCAAAGGTCAAAATATTTATCTTACGTACGCTACATGGCACACTCCCATGTCGTAGTGTTACGCTCGCAAACAGACATATGAAAATCTTGTCCACTTGTCCTACTTGCTCTACGGGTCCAGAAGATACGAAGCACATGTTATTTCTCTACAGTAAAGCAAAGGAGGTTTGGAAAAGGCTAGGGATGGATGATATTGTTGATAAAACTTGTGAGGTTGATTGATACGTCCAGTTTGCATCATGTTTTCCTACTGTTATTTATAGTGTTTTTAATCAATATAACACTTTGTGGAGCAATTCTAATGCCTTTTCTCTCTTAGTATTCAAGATTTACATAAGGAGGGAGATTGCCGGCAACTGGAATTCTGGACCTGAAAAAGCTATGTCAGAGATACCTATTCTGCACATCTCCAAATGAGCTGAAATTTCACGGAGATTTATTTTGGAATAAATAAAAAATACTGGAGAAAAGAAGTACCAGAGGTGGCCACCCAGGTGCCCACGAGGCACCAGGGCGCGCCCTGGTGGCTTGTGGGGCCCCTGGCCAGCCTCCGGTGCCCATTTTTTGGTATATAAGCCCATTTGCCCTAAAAAAATAAGGAGAAGACTTTTGGGATGGAGCGCCGCCGTATCAAGGCGAAACTTGGGCAGGAGCACTTTTGCTCTTCGGCGGAGCGATTCCGCCGGAAATACTTCCCTCCGGGAGGGGGAAATCAGAGCCATCGTCATCACCAACGATCCTCTCATCGTGGGAGGACCAATCTTCATCAATATCTTCACCAGCACCATCTCATCTCAAACCCTAGTTCATCTCTTGTATTCAATCTTTGTCTCAAAACCTCAGATTGGTACCCGTGGGTTGCTAGTAGTGTTGATTACATCTTGTAGTTGATGCTAGTTGGTTTATTTGGTGGAAGATTATATGTTCAGATCCTTAATGATATTGAATACCCCTCTGATCTTGGACATGAATATGATGTGTGAGTAGTTACTTTTGTTCTTGAGGACATGGGAGAAGTCTTGTCATAAGTAATCATGTGAATTCGGTATTCGTTCGATATTTTGATGATATGTATGTTGTTGATTCTCTTAGTGGTGTCATGTGAACGTCGACTACATGACACTTCACCATCTTTGGGCCGAAGGGAATGCATTGTGGAGTAGTAATTAGATGATGGGTTGCTAGAGTGACAGAAGCTTAAACCCTAGTTTATGCGCTATTCCGTAAGGGGCTGATTTGGATCCATATGTTTAATGCTATGGTTAGATTTGTCTTAATTCTTCTTTCGTAGTTGCGGATGCTTGCGAGAGGGGTTAATCATAAGTGGGAGGCTTGTTCAAGTAAGAACAGCACCCAAGCACGGGTCCACCCACATATCAAATTATCAAAGTAGCGAACGCGAATCAAACAAACATGATGAAAGTGACTAGATGAAATTCCCATATGTCCTCGAGAACGTTTAGCTTATTATAAGAGATCGTTCCGGCCTGTCCTTTGCAACAAAAAGGATTGGGCTACCTTGCTGCACCTTAGTTACTATTGCTACTTGTCACTTGTTACAAATTATCTTGCTATCAAACTACTTGTTACCGATAATTTCAGTGCTTGCAGAAAATACCTTGGTGAAAACCGCTTGTCATTTCCTTCTGCTCCTCGTTGGGTTTGACACTCTCACTTATCGAAGGGACTATGATTGATCCCCTATACTTGTGGGTCATCAAGACTCTTTTCTGGCACCGTTGCCGGGGAGTGAAGTGTAGGAGATATGCCCTAGAGGCAGTAATAACAGTTATTTTGTATCTCCAAAGTTTGTAATGAATGTTTATGTTCCATGCTATAACTGCAATGATTCTCGAGTCTACAATATCCACGAGGCTCGTTGGGAAACTCATGTGCACATGTGGTATAATAAACGGTAAAATGTATTCCTAGTCATGCCTCTAAGACTAGCTCAAGTATTGCATGATGATCCTATTTTCTTGATCATGGGCATGACTATGCCGGCAATTTTGAGGCACAATGTTAGTAGAACACTTGTGTTGAATCGACCCGAATTAATGTTATGCTATGAGATACATTCGTCACAAGTTAATGGTTAATTACACAGAGATAGTTAATGTTTGCATAATTTCTTAGACCATGAGAGTATCAAGTTCCTTCGTACTTGCTTCATGAACTTTGGGGTTTGTTAAACGTCATCCGTAACTGGGTGGCTATTACGGCGACTTACGGGTTCACGGAAAGGTATGACAAGAAATGAGATAGCTCAATATTGGGATTTGCTCCTCCGACGATGGAGAGATATTCTCGGGCCCTCTCGGTGTTACGGTATCCATCATCGTCTGGCCAGACACAGGGTGATTTGATCACAGGGATGCCGGAACACGGAAACGAGAAAAGAGAACAAAACCGGTAACGAGGTAACTGGCATAGTGGACAAGTTGTTGATCCATGGGGATGCAGATAAATCTCACCTCGGGTTTTGTAACATATCGCGAAGCAACAGGAATAGCACACGGCAACCGGAGGTTCACTCGAATATTTATTCGTGTGGGTATAGGGGTCAATATGGGTGTCCACGGCTCCGATGTTGATCATTGATCGGAAAGTGTTCCGGGTCATGTATATACTTCACCGAACCTATAGGGTCACACGCTTAAGGGTCATCTATCTGCTGAATACTAGACAGGGAGTCTGAGAGAAAGTCACCGGAAAAGTTTCGGAGACAACGGAAATGTTCCGGAGAGAACACCGGAATAGTTTCGGTAAAACTGAAAAGTTGTTTCGGAGTATACCATTAAGTCAAATTGGTTTCGGCACATGCCTGGAAATTCTTGGTGGGTGCCAAAATTGTTCTGGAAACTTCTGGGATTTTTCCGGGATAAAAACCGGAAATGTTCCGGAGCTGCCAGAACCGGTTTGGTTACTTTTCGCAGAAGAAAATCACTAATCCGGAATTCTTTCGGAACGCATCCAAAATCATTTTAGTGGGTACTGGAATTATTCTAAGACCCATAGAAATATTTTTGGATTTAACGGTCGCGGAAAAATGTTTTCGTGAATAGTGAAAATCACTTTATGGTTACTTTTTTGGAAAGCCACCTTTTAGGGCTTTCCCAAAAGGCTTCTAGAAGGACTTAGGGACCAAGGAACCCCCTTTGGGGGGCCCCCATGAGGGTGGCCGGCCAAGGGTGGAGCTCCTCCATGGAGCTCCACATGCCATCCTTTTATGCCCTTTATGTGTAACATAAGGCATGGGTGTTTTGGTATTTTTTAGTACCACCCTTCCCCTTGGCTTTCCTATAAATAGAGGTGGAGAGGAGCTCTCCACACTCACTCCAACTCTCATACACATGCCATTCATTATCTGGCTTTCTCTCTCCCTCCCACGAAATAGTTTCGTAGAGCCGAAAGGCTGTCTGGGTTCCGGCAGGAACTAGTTCTGGACGGCAAAGCCCTGCCGGATAGCTGACACCGTATGTGTGCAACCCCGTAGAGAGGTCATAGGTTCAATCTTTTTCCCGAGGGGCTGTTCGAGGGTCCTACCGAAGGGCTGTCCGAGTTACCGTTCGAGCTTCGAGGGTCCTCCCGAAGGGCTGTCCGTGATATCGTCTGAGGGACTGTCCGACCGCCTCCCGAAGGGCTGTCCGACGAGGGAGTACATCCTCGCGGTTGGGAGGCTGTAAATCCTAGATGCGGGGATCTGCACCGACGATCTACATCGACTCTACTTCCGCTGCGCTACGAGTCGGTAATGATCAGATCAAACCCTGTATGCAGTCTCCATAGTGGTCCTGGGCGTGCTCGCTGTACCGATTTTTTTTTGTTTTCTGTCGCGTTCCCCTATAGTGGCATCAAGGGCCTTGCTATGCGTAGATGCAGGTTACGATCTAGAATACATAGAGATGTATGGGTATTGCATAATATAATTTTGTAGTAGATGAGATCTATTGCTGAAAATTATTTATGCGGGTGGCAGATGAAATCTGTTACCCGATGTTCTTGTTGCTTCCCTAGAATTTGCGTATTTCTGATCTTGAAACAACATGGTGGAATTTCACAAAGTTCTAGCAATCCGCGATCCTGATTGATCAATGAAGTGCTATCAGTTATTTGGGTTCCACCATAGTTAAGAGAAAGATGAAATTTCGCAGACGAAAGGGCAATACAGATATGATTTGCACGGGGTCATGCGTATGACGAAGTTTAGTATGGGGCTTGAGATTTTATTATCTCGTGTTTCATACACCCCGCAA
Source organism: Elymus sibiricus (assembly GCA_039707655.1). Taxonomy (NCBI): domain Eukaryota; kingdom Viridiplantae; phylum Streptophyta; class Magnoliopsida; order Poales; family Poaceae; genus Elymus; species Elymus sibiricus. Next base: position 348,010,709 of record CM077668.1, read on the forward strand.
AGTTAATCTAGCGATTTGAATAATCATACTTGATGATAAACGTTGGTAGCTGCGGTTTAAGTCAAAAACCTTAGAAGCCACGTAAAATAATTTTTTGCATAAACCGATTAGAGGCGTCTAACTTGGTTTTGCAGGATGTGCATATGATGTGGCATAGCAGCTATCATATTAATTCGATTATGTATGAGATGACTATATGATGTAAATTTATTAACATGACCAGCGTGTCATGATTCGGCATGATGGCTGGAGCCATATGATTGTCACTTTGATACTTCTCCGTCATATCTATAATTTTTGATTGTTTCATGCCAATATTCTACAACTTTCACATATTTTTGGCAACATTTTATATTATTTTTGGGACTAACATATTGATCCAGTGCCCAGTGCCAGTTCCTGTTTGTTGCATGTTTTTTGTTTCGCAGAACATCCATATCAAACGAAGTCCAAACGCGATAAAAATTTACGGAGATTTATTTTGGAATATATGTGATTTTTGGGAAGAAGAATCAACGCAAGACGGTGTCCGAGGTGGCCACGAGGCACCAGGGCACGCCTGGGGGGGAGGGGCAAACGTGCCCTGGTGGCTCGTGAGCACCTCGTAAGTTGGTTGACCCCCTTCTTTCGCCGCAAGAAAGATAATATCCGGAAAAATCGTGTTAAAATTTCAGCCCGATCGGAGTTACGGATCTCCGGGAATTTAAGGAACGGTGAAGGGCTAGAAAACAGGAACGCGAAACAGAAGAGAACAGAGAGAGAGATCCAATCTAGGGGGGGCTCCTGCCCCTCCTCCACCATGGCAGCCATGGACCAGAGGGGAAACTCTCCTCCCATCTAGAGGGAGGCCAAGGAAGAAGAAGAAGGAGGGGGGCTCTCTCCCCCTCTCTTCCGGTGGCGCCGGAGCGCCGCCGGGGGAAACATCGTGACGGCGATCTACACCAACAACTTCGCCGCCGTCAACACCAACTCTCTCCCCCTCTATGCAGCGGTGTAACCTCTCTTTTCCCGCTGTAATTCTCTACTTAAACATGGTGCTTAATGCTACATATTATTATCCAATGATTTGTGGCCATCCTATGATGTTTGAGTAGATTCGTTTTGTCCTATGGGTTGATTGATGATCGTGATTGGTTTGAATTGTACGTTTTATTTTGGTGCTGTCCTATGGTGTCTTCCATGCCATGCACACGTGGGGGATTCCCGCTGTAGGGTTTGCAATACGTTCATAATTCTCTTATGGTGGGCGGCTAGAGTGACAGAAACTTACACCCGAGTAAGGGGGTTGTTGCGTATGGGAGGAAAGGGGACTTGATACTTAATGCTATGGTTGGGTTTTACCTTAATGATCTTTGGTAGTTGCGGATGCTTGCTAGATTTCCAATCATAAGTGCATATGATCCAAGTACGGAAAGTGTGTTAGCTCATGCCTCTCCCTCATATAAAATTGCAATAATGATCACCGGTCTAGTTATCGATTGCCTATGGACAAATCATTCTCTTGTGTTACAAAAGCTTTCTACTAAACAACTAACTTTTATTATCTTGCAAATTACTTGTAGTTTTATTCTCGCAAAGTACTTCTAGTTTTACTCTTGCAAACCTATCCTATCACCTACAAAATAGTTTCATACTTGTTCTAGGTAAAGCGAACGTTAAGTGCGCGTAGAGTTGTATCGGTGGTCGATAGAACTTGAAGGGAATATTGATTCTACCTTTAGCTCCTCGTTGGGTTCGACACTCTTATTTATCGAAAAAGCTACAATTGATCCTCTATACTTGTGGGTTATCAAGACCTTTTTCTGGCGCCGTTGCCGGGAAGCACTAGCGTGGGGTTGATATTCTCGTGTGTGCTTGTTTGCTTTATCACTAAGTAGATTTTATTTTGTGCTCTTGTTTTCTATCTTTAGTTATGAGTAGGAAACGCAAAATACCAAAAAAAATAGTTGTACCTGCTAAACCAATGGTTGAAGAACCACCCAAAATCTATCATACTGCTGAAGCTTTCTACTTGGATCATCTTTGATCCATTTGTGCTCGTGCTAAAAACCCAACTAGATTAGTTGAGGTAAAATCATTAGATGAGCATGCTCATTTTGTGCGACACCGCTTATCTCAAAAAGGGAAACTTTTATGGCATCATATTAATACTATGCATTGCTATGCTTGGAATTTATGCGAAATACATGATTTTACTTGTTGTTCTGAAGACCCTAAGAAACACCTTCCCTACCAATGTGAGTTTAGTGATAATGGAATTGTATCTTCTTATGCTAAAGGTGTTTATAGTTACTATGATATTGAACAAATTGAAGAATTTGTTGCTTTTAAGGGTGCTTATGAAATTGCTTCTTTGATTGAAAAGTATGATGCTACTCTTTACAAATCTGAAAATTTTGCCATACTTAAATATTGCCATGAAAACTATGCTTCTAATGCTTATGTGAAAAAATATATTGAGGACACCTCCGTTGTCCAAGAAGAGACTAATATTTTGCAGGAATCTATGGAAGAAGAAATTGATGAAACTGTGAGCTCATTAGATGAAAAAATTGAGGAGGAGAGTGAAGAACAAAAGGAGGAAGAGCAGATTGATCACCGTGCCCACCTTCTGATGAGAGTAACTCTTTATCTCATACATTGTTTAATTTCCCTTCGTGCTTACCGAAGGATGAATGCTATGATAATTGCTATGATCCCTTTGATTCGTTTGAAATATCCCTTTTTGATGAAATTGATGCTTGCTATGATTGTGGCCATGATGCCAATATGAATTATGCTTATGGAGATGAACTTGCTATAGTTCCTTATGTTAATAATGAAATTGTTGCTATTGCACCCACACATGATAGTCCTATTATATTTTTGAATTCTCCCAACTACACTATATCGGAGAAGTTTGCTCTTATTAAGGATTATATTGATGGGTTGCGTTTTACTACTACACATGATAATTTTGATGAATATAATATGCATGTTCTTGCTGCTCCTACTTGCAATTATTATGAGAGAGGAACTACACCTCCACCTCTCTATGTTTCCAATACGATAAAATTGCAAGAAACTGCCTATACTATGCATTGGCCTTTACTTGATGTGCATGAATTTTTCTTTTATGACATGCCGATGCATAGGAAGAGAGTTAGACTTCGTCATTGCATGATATATGTTGCTTGGTGCTCACTACTAAATTACAAATCATTGTTAATTAAAATTGGCTTTGATATACCTTGGGATCCGGGTGGAACTATTACTTGAGCACTTTATGCCTAGCTTAATGGCTTTAAAGAAAGCGCTGCCAGGGAGACAACCCGGAAGTTTTAGAGAGTCATTTATTTCTGTTGAGTGCTTTTAAAAAGTTTAAAAACAAAAAAATATAGAGGGGAACCTAAAACTTTTCAAAAAGGAAAGTGGAAGTAAGAAAGACGAGCACCGTTGAAGTGGGGGAGCTCCTTGAACTTTGTTCATGCCCATGGAAACTTTGCAAATCTTGAATTACAGAAAATTTTCAAAAATAATAATTATCCCCTTGTACAAATCCATTGTATTATAAAAATAATGTGCCAAGATTTACCGTTAGGATGTTTAAATTGCTTGTTTGGTGTGTGCGGTGCAAAAACAGAAACTTTTGCTGTAGTGCGTGAATTTAAATTTTTTAATGGAAAATGAAAAAAATCTGAAATTTTTACACAGTACTGATATGCAAATTGTTTAGTTTTTCCTAAATTTTCAGAATTTTTGGAGTTACATAAGTATGGTCAATGTTCAGATTACTACAAACTGTTCTGTTTTTGACAGATTCTGTTTTTGATGCATTGTTTTGCTTGTTTTGATGAAACTATGGATTGTATCGGAAGGTATAAGCCATGGAGAAGTTAGAATACAGTAGGTATAATTCAAAAATAAAATAGGAATGGGTTTGCAACAGTACTTAAAGTAGTGATTTGCTTTATTATACTAACGGATCTCACGAAGGTTTTGTTAAGTTTTGTGTGGATGAAGTGTTCAAAGATCGAGGAGGTATTGATATGAGAAGAATGAGGAGAGGCAAGAGATCAAGCTTGGGGATGCCCAAGGCAACCCAAGTAATATTCAAGGAGACTCAAGCGTCTAAGCTTGGGGATGCCCCGGAAGGCATCCTATCTTTATTCAACAATTATCGGTATGTCTCGGTTTTTGTTTTGTTCACATGGTATGTGTAAATTCTTGGAGCGTCTTTTGTGTTTATTTTTCCCTTTTCTTTTATGCACCATGATGGTATGAGATAGTCCTTGGTTGATTTATAGAATGCTCTTTGCACTTCACTTATATCTTTTGAGTATGGCTTTATAGAATGCTTCATGTGCTTCGCTTATATCATTTGAAGTTTGGATGCCTGTTTCTCTTCATTTAGAAAACCGTTATTTGTAGAATGCTCTTTTGTTTCAATTATATTTATTAGAGCATGGTCTTTTATAGAAAGAATTAAACTCTCTTGCTTCACTTATATCTATTTAGAGAGTCAACAGGAATTGGTCATTCACATGGTCAGTCATAAAATCCTACATAAAACTTGTAGATCACTGAATATGATATGTTTGATTCCTTGCAATAGTTTTGCGATATAGAGATGGTAATATGTGGGAGGTACTAGTGAATGATTGTGGTTTAGTAAGAATATTGGTGTTAAGGTTTGTGATTCCCGAAGCATGCACGTATAGTCTCTCGTTATGCTAAGAAGTTGGAGCATGATTTATTATTGATTGTCTTCCTTTGCGTGGAGGTCGGGGGCGCGCGATGGTTAACTCCTACCAACCTCCCCCCTAGGGGCATGCGTAGTAGTACTTTGCTTCGAGGGCTAATAAACTTCCGCAATAAGTATGTGAGTTCTTTGTGACTAATGTGAGTCCATGGATTATACGCACTCTCACCCTTCCGCAATTTGCTAGCCTCTACGGTACCGTGCATTGCCCTTTCTCACCTCGAGAGTCGGTGCAAACTTCGCCGGTGCATCCAAACCCCATGATATGATACGCTCTATCACACATAAGCCTCCTTATATCTTCCTCAAAACAGCCACCATACCTACCTATTATGTCATTTCCATAGCCATTCCGAGATATATTGCCATGCAACTTCCATCATCATCATATACATGACTTGAGCATTCATTGTCATATTGCTTTGCATGATCATATGGCTGACATAGAATTTGTGGCTCAGCCACCATTCATCATTGTTATACATGTTACGCTAGCATCATTGCACATCTTGGTACACTGCCAGAGGCATTCATATAGAGTCATACTTTGTTCTAGTATCAAATTATAATTTTTTGAGTTGTAAGTAAATAGAAGTGTGATGATCATCATTATTCATTATTAGCGCATTGTCCCAGTGAGGAAAGGATGATGGAGACTATGATTCCCCCACAAGTCGGGATGAGACTTCGGACAAAATAAAAAAAATAAAAAAAAGTGAGGCCAAAAAGAGCCCAAGAAAAAAAAGAAAAAAAAAGAGAAAACAAAAAAATGAAATGAGAAAAAAAGAGAGAAGGGGCAATGTTACTATCCTTTACCACACTTGTTCTTAGAGTAGCGCCATGTTTTTCATATAGAGAGTCTCCTATGCTTTCATTTTCATACACTAGTGGGAATTTTCATTATAGAACTTGGCTTGTATATTCCGATGACGGGCTTCCTCAATTGCCCGAGGTCTTGAGCAAGCAAGTTGGATGCACACCCACTTAGTTTTCAGTTTGAGCTTTCATACACTTATAGCTCTTAGTGCATCCGTTGCATGGCAATCCCTACTCCTCGCATTGACATCAATTGATGGGCATCTCTATAGCCCGTTGATTAGCCGTGTCGATGTGAGACTTTCTTCCTTTTTTGTCTTCTCCATATTAATCTCTACCACCGCATTCTATTCCACCCATAGTGCTATATCCATGGCTTGCGCTCATGTATTGCGTGGGGGTTGAAAAAGCTGAAGCGCGTTAAAAAGTATGAACCAATTGCTTGGCTGACACCGGGGTAGTACATGATAAATACTTTGTGTTAAGAAGATGGAGCATGACAAGGCTATATGATTTTGTAGGGATAGCGTTCTTTAGCATTTTTATTCTGAAAGGCATGATTGTTTATTGGGATGCCTGAGTATTGATGTCTTTATATCAAATTATAGACTATTGCTTTGAATCACTCGTGTCTTAATATTCATGCCATGATTAAATTTTATGATCAAGATTATGCTAGGTGGCATTCCACATCAAAAATTATCTTTTTTATCATTTACCTACTCGAGGACGAGCAGGAATTAAGCTTGGGGATGCTGATACGTCTCCGTCGTATCTATAATTTTTGATTGTTTCATGCCAATATTCTACAACTTTCACATATTTTTCACAACATTTTATATTATTTTTGGGACTAACATATTGATCCAGTGCCCAGTGCCAGTTCCTGTTTGTTGCATGTTTTTTGTTTCGCAGAACATCCATATCAAACGAAGTCCAAATGCGATAAAAATTTACGAAGATTTATTTTGGAATATATGTGATTTTTGGGAAGAAGAATCAACGCAAGACGGTGTCCGAGGTGGCCACGAGGCACCAGGGCGCGCCGAGGGGGGGGGCAAACGCGCCCTGGTGGCTCATGAGCACCTCGTAAGTTGGTTGACCCCCTTCTTTCGCCGCAAGAAAGATAATATCCAGAAAAAATCATGTTAAAATTTCAGCCCGATCAGAGTTACGGATCTCCGGGAATTTAAGAAATGGTGAAGGGCCAGAAAACAGGAACGCGAAACAGAAGAGAACAGAGAGAGAGATCCAATCTAGGGGGGCTCCTGCCCCTCCTCCGCCATGGAAGCCATGGACCAGAGGGAAAACTCTCCTCCCATCTAGGGGGGAGGCCAAGGAAGAAGAAGAAGGAGGGGGGCTCTCTCCCCCTCTCTTCCGGTGGCGCCGGAGCGCCACCGGGGGAAACATCATGACGGCGATCTACACCAACAACTTCGCCGCCGTCAACACCAACTCTCTCCCCCTCTATGCAGCGGTGTAACCTCTCTTTTCCCGCTATAATTCTCTACTTAAACATGGTGCTTAATGCTACATATTATTATCCAATGATTTGTGGCCATCCTATGATGTTTGAGTAGATTCGTTTTGTCCTATGGGTTGATTGATGATCGTGATTGGTTTGAGTTGTACATTTTATTTTGGTGCTGTCCTATGGTGCCTTCTGTGCCGCTCACACGTGGGGGATTCCCGCTATAGGGTTTGCAATACGTTCATAATTCTCTTATGGTGGGCGGCTAGAGTGACAGAAGCTTACACCCGAGTAAGGGGGTTGTTGCGTATGGGAGTAAAAGGGACTTGATACTTAATGCTATGGTTGGGTTTTACCTTAATGATCTTTGGTAGTTGCGGATGCTTGCTAGAGTTCCAATCATAAGTGCATATGATCCAAGTACGGAAAGTATGTTAGCTCATGCCTCTCCCTCATATAAAATTGCAATAATGATGACCGGTCTAGTTATCGATTGCCTATGGACAAATCATTCTCTTGTGTTACAAAAGCTTTCTACTAAACAACTAACTTTTATTATCTTGCAAATTACTCGTAGTTTTATTCTCGCAAAGTACTTCTAGTTTTACTCTTGCAAACCTATCCTATCACCTACAAAATAGTTTCATACTTGTTCTAGGTAAAGCGAATGTTAAGTGCGCGTAGAGTTGTATCGGTGGTCGATAGAACTTGAAGAGAATATTGATTCTACCTTTAGCTCCTCATTGGGGTCGACACTCTTATTTATCGAAAAAGCTACAATTGATCCCCGATACTTGTGGGTTATCACACTTTAATGACCTGCGTGTCAATCTTAAGTAATGCACTTATTTTATTAGCTATAGAGATAGCAATATTATCCGGTGCATCGACAAGGTGGTGGCAATCTTCGCGAAGGTGAACACCGACGCAAATGCCGAAGACGAAGAAATAAAAGACTTCTCCGTCGGAAAGGGCTATACCATATCATGCTATTATGAATTGCCTGAGATGTTTATCCCTCTTGATGCACCCTTCTTGATTGCGCGGTAGTCGCTTTTTATTAGGGTGATCTCTCACTTAAAATATCAAGTAGTTAGTGTTCTCCCAAGTGTAGCACTGTCATGGCACCTATCTCTTCGGGGCATCACATGATCTCTATGGGTGCGAACGATTAGAGAAGTGTGAGGCGGGTGAGTTGAGACCTCGCAGCAAGATCACTTGGTTGACTTGACGTTCAGGCAGGACAGTCCTGAGCTCGGAACACTCACATCGAAAGATGAACAAGAATCACATAGAGATGTGATCGGCAAGTTTGCCTACCGATTGAAGTTCACGCCATTTGTGTTCATCTCGAACCGTGGCGCTGAATGGAAATGCGGGTCTTGAATCACCCATAATCAATTTTGAGAGATATTGATTTGAGTGGGATTGTCCTCAGGAGCGCTAAGAGGATGTATGTGCTTGAAACTCCTCTTCCAGCTAAACCGGTGGCAACTGCCCTGAAAGATGAACAAAATGTCTGGGCCACTAAGGATGATGATCACAACTTAGTGCAGTGCCTCATGCTAGCTTGCATGAGTCCAGAGCTTAAAAAACGTTTTGAATTCCATAACGCCCGTGATATGATCCGGGAATTGGATGCTCTGTACAAGAAAACCGCACGGTCTGAATAGTTTGATATCATGAAGGCCGTGATGGATTGCAAGATGGCTGAGGGCAGTTCACTTGGCGAACACGTGGTCAAAATGATTGGCTACGCTGAAAGGCTTAAAACCCTGGAATTTCCAATTCCACCAGCCCATATGATGGACATGTTGCTTTCTTCACTCCCCCCATCTTACGACGGTTTTGTCATGAACTACAACATGAGTGGGATGGAGAAGACACCAAATGAGGTGCTCGCCATGCTGAAAACTGCGAAAGGAGGACTGCGGAAAAATCGCAAGCAAGTGTTGCTTGTGAATAAAACCGCCAGTTTTAAAAAGAAAGGCAAGTCCAAGAAGGGCAAGGGCGCCGGTAAGACCGACTCCCAAAGCAACTCTAAGGGCGGAGCCAAGAATGAAACTGAGTGCTTCTACTGCAAGGGCACAGGACACTGGAAGAGAAACTACAAGAAGTATCTGGAAGATAAGAAGTCCGGGAAAACCGGAAAAGGTATAACTGTTATACAGGTTAATGTCATTGATGTTTTGCTTGCTAGCGAAAATTCTAAGTCTTGGGTATTTGATACCGGATCGGTTGCTCACATTTGCAACTCGATACAGGGGCTTCAGAAGGTGCGTAAGCTGGCAAAGAATGAAGTCGTGATGCGTGTCGGGAACGGCGCTGGGATCGCCGCTCAAGCCGTCGGCATTATGCCTCTATGTCTCCCTTCAGGATTTACCTTAGAACTAAGTAACTGTTATTTTGTTCAGGCATTGTGTAGAAACATTATCTCTGGATCATGTTTAGTGCACGATGGGTACTCTTACAAGTCTGAGAACAATGGTTGTTCACTTTATTGTAAGGATACGTTTTATGGATTTGTACCCATTGTTGGGGGGCTTTTCATACTAAATCTTGAATGTGGAAATGATGTCTTTAACGTGAATGCTAAACGCCTTAAGAAGGCTGATACCACCACCACTTACTTGTGGTACTGTCGGCTTGGCCACATCGGAAAGAAACGCATGCAAAGACTCCATAAAGATGGAGTTTTACCGTCCTTTGATTTTGAATCATTTGACACATGTGAAACTTGTCTGATGGGGAAAATGACCAAGACGCCGTTCACGGGTCATCCTGAACGGGCGGGTGAATTATTGGAAATAACACATAGTGATGTATGTGGTCCGATGAGCACAACCGCACGGGGTGGGTATTTCTACTTCGTGACTTTTACTGACGATTTAAGTAGGTATGGCTATATCTACTTGATGAAGCATAAGTCGAAAACCTTTGAAAAGTTCAAAGAATTTCAGAGTGAGGTAGAAAATCATCATAACAAAAGGATTAAGTTTCTGCTTTCAGATCGTGGGGGCGAGTATCTTAGTCATGAGTTTAGCCAACATCTGAGTGACCGTGGAATCGTTTCACAGCTTACACCTCCCGGAACTCCACAGCAAAACGGAGTGTTGGAAAGACGTAACCGAACCCTGTTAGACATGGTAAGGTCGATGATGTCTCTTACAGATCTACCGATATCTTTTTGGGGTCACGCACTACTCACTGCCGCTTATACATTAAACAGAGCACCGTCTAAGTCTGTTGAGACGACGCCATTTGAATTATGGTATGGGAAGAAACCCAATGTGTCGCATCTCAAGGTTTGGGGTTGTGAAGCTTATGTAAAATGTTTACAACCAAGCAAACTCGACCCCAGATCAGACAAATGTTACTTTGTAGGTTATCCCAATAACACCATTGGGTATTCCTTCTACCACCAGTCCGAGGGCAAAGTGTTTGTCGCAAGAGTTGGACATTTTCTCGAGAAAGAATTTCTCGCTAAAGAATTAAGTGGGAGGACAGTACAACTTAATGAGATTAGTGAATCTTCGGCGACCGTTGATATGGCTAAGGAACCGGAAGTAATTCCGCAAATTATCCCTACAACCGAGCCGGAAGTTGTCGCATGTGATGCGGAAACTTCAGACAATGTTGTAACTGAACCGCGCAGATCAGGTAGGGCTATCCAGCCACCTGAGTGGTTTCATAATGGAATCTTCATTCTTGAAGACGATGAACCTGCGCACTACAAGGAAGCGATGGCGGGGCCCAGCTCAAGGGAATGGAACAAAGCCATGAAATCCGAAATGGAATTCATGTACGAAAATCAAGTTTGGAACTTGGTAGAACTTCCAGAAGGCGTTAAGCCCATTGGTTGTAAATGGATTTTCAAAAGAAAGAGAGACGCGGATGGTAACATTACTATCCATAAAGCTAGACTTGTCGCGAAAGGGTTCACGCAAGTTCCAGGAGTGGACTACGACGAGACTTTCTCGCCAGTAGCTATGCTTAAGTCCGTTCGGATATTACTAGCAATTGCTGCTTATTTTGATTATGAAATATGGCAGATGGACATCAAAACGGCTTTCCTAAATGGAAATCTCAAAGAAGATGTATACATGATACAGCCCGAAGGTTTTGTCGTTCATGAGGATGCTGGAAAGGTATGCAAACTTCAGAAGGCCATTTATGGTCTGAAGCAAGCATCAAGGAGCTGGAACATTCATTTTGATGAAGTATTCAAAGTGTTTGGCTTCATCAGGAATGACGAAGAATCTTGTGTTTACAAGAAGTTTAGTGGGAGCGCAAAAGCATTTCTAATCTTGTATGTGGATGACATATTGTTGATTGGAAATGACGTGAATTTTCTTAGCGAAATAAAAGATTCATTGAAGAAGAGTTTTTCAATGAAAGACTTAGGCGAAGCGGCATATGTATTGGGCATCAGGATCTATAGAGATAGATCAAAACACCTGATAGCGCTTAGCCAAAGCACGTACATTGACAAGGTGTTGAAAAGGTTCAACATGGAGAACTCCAAGAAAGGCCTACTCCCCATGTCACCTGGCACAGTGCTTTGCAAGAATCAGTGTCCTCAGACTCTCGATGAGCGAGTACAAATGAATGATGTTCCATATGCTTCGGCAGTTGGTTCTATTATGTATGCCATGCTATGTACAAGACCGGATGTTTCCTATGCGCTAAGTGTTAGTAGCCGGTACCAAAGTGATCCAGGACTGGAACACTGGGCCGCAGTCAAAAGTATTCTTAAGTACCTCAGAAGGACCAAGGATTTACTCCTTGTGTACGAAGGTGATGAAGAGCTCATTGTAAGTGGTTACACTGATGCAGGCTTCATGACTGACCCAGATGACTTCAAATCTCAATCAGGCTATGTTTTCATATTGAACGGTGGCGCAGTTGATTGGAAAAGTTCCAAACAAAAGACTATGGCGGATTCTACGATGGAGGCGGAATATGTTGCAGCTTCAGAAGCCTCCAAGGAGGCGGTCTGGATCAAGCAATTTCTTGAAGACCTTGGTGTGGTTCCAAGTGCGCTGGACCCGGTGGAGATCTATTGTGATAATAGTGGGGCCATGGCTCAGGCTAGGGAGCCATCTTCGCACCATAAGACAAGACATATTGAACGCAAATATAAACTCATTCGACATCATGTCGAAGCGGGTTTAGTGAAAGTATGCAAAGTTCACACGGATCTAAACGTGTCAAACCCAATGACAAAGCCTCTACCACGAGCAAATAATGAGCAGCACCAGATAGCCATTGGTGTTAGGGAAGCCATGTAACTGGATTATGACTCTAGTGCAAGTGGGATTCTGTAGGAGATATGCCCTAGAGGCAGTAATAACAGTTATTTTGTATCTCCAAAGTTTGTAATGAATGTTTATGTTCCATGCTATAACTGCAATGATTCTCGAGTCTACAATATCCATGAGGCTCGGAGGGAAACTCATGTGCACGTGTGGTATAATAAATGGTAAAATGTATTTCTAGTCATGCCTCTAAGACTAGCTCAAGTATTGCATGATGATCCTGTTTTCCTGATCATGGGCATGACTATGCCGGCAATTTTGAGGGCACAATGTTAGTAGAACACTTGTGTTGAATCGACCCGAATTGATGTTATGCTATGAGATACATTCATCACAAGTTAATGGTTAATAACACAAAGATAGTTAATGTTTGCATAATTCCTTAGACCATGAGAGTACCAAGTTCCTTCGTACTTGCTTCGTGAACTTTGGGGTTTGTTAAACGTCATCCGTAACTGGGTGGCTATTACGGCGGCTTACGGGTTCACGAAAAAGTATGGCAAGAAACGAGATAGCTCAAGATTGGGATTTGCTCCTCCGACGATGGAGAGATATTCTCGGGCCCTCTCGGTGTTACGGTATCCATCATCGTCTGGCCAGACACAGGGTGATTTGATCACAGGGATGCCGGAACATGGAAACGAGAAAAGAGAACAAAACCGGTAACGAGGTAACTGGCATAGTGGACAAGTTGTTGATCCACAGGGATGCAGATAAATCTCACCTCGGGTTTTGTAACATATCGCGAAGCAACAGGAATAACACACGGCAACCGGAGGTTCACTCGAATATTTATTCGTGTGGGTATAGGGGTCAATATGGGTGTCCACGGCTCCGATGTTGATCATTGATCGGAAAGTGTTCCGGGTCATGTATACACTTCACCGAACCTATAGGGTCACATGCTTAAGGGTCATCTATCTACTGAATACTAGACAAGGAGTCTGAGAGAAAGTCACCGGAAAAGTTTCGGAGACAACGGAAACGTTCCGGAGAGAACACCGGAATAGTTTCGGTAAAACTGAAAAGTTGTTTCGGAGTATACCATTAAGTCAAATTGGTTTCGGCACATGCCTGGAGGGTGCCAGAATTGTTCTTGGAGGGTGCCAGAATTGTTCTGGAAGCTTCTGGGATTTTTCCGGGATAAAAACCAGAAATGTTCCGGAGCTGCCGGAACCGGTTTGGTTGCTTTTCGCAGATGAAAATCACTAATCCGGAATTCTTTCGGAACGCATCCAAAATCATTTTAGTGGGTACTGGAATTATTCTAAGACCCACAGAAATATTTTCGGATTTAACGGTCGCGGAAAAATGTTTCTGTGAATAGTGAAAATCACTTTATGGTTACTTTTTTGGAAAGCCACCTTTTAGGGCTTTTCCCAAAAGGCTTCTAGAAGGACTTAGGGACCACGGAACCCCCTTTGGGGGGGGGCATGAGGGTGGACGGCCAAGGGTGGAGCTCCTCCGTGGAGCTCCACATGCCATCCTTTTATGCCCTTTATGCCCTTTATGTGTGACATAAGGCATGGGTATTTTGGTATTTTTTAGTACCACCCTTCCCCTTGGCTTTCCTATAAATAGAGATGGAGAGGAGCTCTCCACACTCACTCCAACTCGCATACACATGCCATGCATTATCTGGCTTTCGCTCTCCCTCCCACGAAATAGTTTCGTAGAGCCGAAAGGCTATCTGGGTTCCGGCAGGAACTAGTTCTAGACGGCGAAGCCCTGCCGGATAGTTGACACCGTATGTATGCAACCCTGTAGAGAGGTCGTAGGTTCAATCTTTTGCCCAAGGGGCTGTTCGAGGGTCCACCCGAAGGGCTGTCCGAGTTACCGTTCGAGCTTCGAGGGTCCTCCCGAAGGGCTGTCTGTGACATCGTCCGAGGGACTGTCCGACCGCCTCCCGAAGGGCTGTCCGACGAGGAGTACATCCTCGCGGTTGGGAGGTTGTAAATCCTAGCTGCGGGGATCTACATCGACTCTACTTTCGCTGCGCTACGAGTCGGTAATGATCAGATCAAACCCTGCATGCAGTCTCCATAGTGGTCCTGGGCGTGCTCGCTGTACCGATTTTTTTTTGTTTTCTGTCGCATTCCCCTACATGAAGCGCCTTTGGTGAGTGGAATTTGGTAAGGAAACATTTATATTACGTGCTGAAATTTATTGTCACTTGTCACTTTGGAAAGTAATCCTTTGAGGGGTTTGTTCAGGGTATCTTCACCTCGACCGGAAACACAAAGAGTTGCTCCTCAACCTACTACACCTACTGAAAATATTTATTATGTGATTCCTTCGGGTATGATAGAGAAACTGCTAGCTAATCCTTATGTAGGAGATGGAACAATACATCCTGATATGCACCTAATCTATGTGGATGAAGTTTGTGGATTATTTAAGCTTGCAGGTTTACCCGAAGATGAAGTTAAGAAGAAGGTTTTCCCTTTATCTTTGAAGGGAAAGACATTGACATGGTATAGGCTATGTGATGATATCGGAACGTGGGATTGGAATCGATTAAAATTGGAATTTCATCAAAAGTTTTATCCTATGCATCTAGTTCATCGTGATCGGAATTATATATATAATTTTTGACCTCGTGAAGGAGAAAGCATCGCTCAAGCTTGGGGGAGGCTTAAGTACATGATGTATACATGCCCCAATCATGAGCTGTCAAGAGAAATTATCTTACAATTTTTTTATGCTCGGCTTTCTCATGATGATCAAACCATGCTCGGTTCTTCTTCGACTGGCTCCTTTATGAAGAAAACTATTGAATTCAGATGGGATCTTCTGGAAAGAATTAAATGCAACTCTGAAGATTGGGAACTCAACAAAGGTAATGAGTCAGGTATAACACTTAAGTTTGATTGTGTTAAATCTTTTATGGATACCGATGCTTTTCATAAGTTTAGCACTAAATATGGACTTGACTCTGAGATAGTAGCCTCCTTTTGTGAATCATTCGCTACTCATGTTGATCTCCCTAAGGAGAAGTGGTTTAAATATCATACCCCTGTTAAAGAAAAGATTGAGGAACCCATTAGTGTTAAAGAAGAAATAATTGTTTATCATGTTGATCCAGTTGTGCCTACTGCTTATATTGAGAAACCACCTTTTCCTGTTAGGATTAAGGAACATGCTAAAGTTTCAACTGTGGTTAACAAAAGTAATATTAGAGCACCTAGACCCTCTGAACAAATTAAAGTTGAACCTAATGTTGCTATGGTTAAAGATCTCTTGGTCGATAATATAGATGGGCATGTTATTTACTTCTGTGATGAAGCGGCTAGAATTGCTAAACCAGATCCTAAAGATAAAACAAACCTGTAGTAGGCATGCCTGTTGTCTCTATTAAAATAGGAGATCATTGTTATCATGGCTTATGTGATTTGGGTGCTAGTGTGAGTGCTATTTCGTTTACCTTATATCAAGAAATTCTGAATGATATTGCACCTATTAAAATAGAGGACATTGATGTTACTATTAAACTTGCAAACAGAGATACCATTACACCGCTTGGGATCGTTAGAGATGTTGAAGTCTTGTGTGGAAAAATAAAATACCCTATTGATTTTTTAGTCCTCGGTTCTCCACAAGATAATTTTTGTCCCATTATATTTGGTAGACCTTTCTTGAACACTATTAATGCCAAGATTGATTGCGCTAAAGAAACTGTTAGTGTTAATTTTGGTGGTATGTCTCATGAGTTTAATTTCTCCAAGTTTCGTAGACAACCTCATGATAAAGAATTGCCTAGTAAAGATGAAATTATTGGTCTTGCTTCTATTGCCGTACCTCCCACTGATCCGTTAGAACAATATTTGCTAGACCATGAAAATGATATGCACATGAATGAAAGAAATGAAATAGATAGGATGTTTTTTAATCAACCACCTATCCTTAAACATAATTTGCCAGTTGAAACTCTTGGAGGCCCTCCTCCACCTAAGGGTGACCCTGTATTTGAATTGAAGCAATTGTCTGATACATTGAAATATGCTTATCTAGATGAAAAGAGGATATATCATGTTATTATTAGTGCTAACCTTTCAGAGCATGAAGAAAAGAGATTACTGAAAACTCTGAGGAAGCACCGTGCTGCTATTGGATATACTCTTGATGATCTTAAGGGCATTAGTCCCACTCTATGTCAGCACAAAATTAATATGGAGCCTGATGCTAAACCAGTTGTCGACCACCAACGATGATTAAATCCTAAGATGAAGGAGGTGGTAAGAACTGAAATATTAAAGCTTCTGGAAGCAGGTATAATCTATCCCATAGCTGATAGTAGATGGGTAAGTCCTGTTCATTGTGTCCCTAAAAAGGGAGGTATTACCGTTGTTCCCAATGATAAAAATGAACTCATTCCACAAAGAATTGTAACTGGTTATAGGATGGTAATTGATTTTAGAAAATTAGACAAAGCCACTAGAAAAGACCATTACCCCCTACCTTTTATTGATCAAATGTTAGAAAGATTGTCTAAGCATACACACTTTTGTTTCCTAGATAGTTATTCTGGTTTCTCTCAAATACCTGTATCACCTGAAGATCAAGAGAAAACCACCTTTACTTGTCCTTTTGGAACTTATGCTTATTGTCGTATGCCTTTTGGTTTATGTAATGCACCTGCTACTTTTCAAAGATGTATGACTGCTATATTCTCTGACTTTCGTGAAAAGATTGTTGTGGTTTTCATGGATGATTTCTCCGTTTACGGAACTTCTTTTGATGATTGCTTAAGCAACCTTGATCGAGTTTTGCAGAGATGTGAATAAACTAATCTTGTCTTGAATTGGAATAAGTGCCACTTTATGGTTAATGAAGGTATAGTCCTTGGGCATAAAATTTCTGAAAGAGGTATTGAAGTTGATAAAGCTAAGGTTGATGCTATTGAGATAATGCCATGTCCTAAAGACATCAAAGGTATACGAAGTTTCCTAGGTCATGTTGGTTTCTATAGAAGGTTTATTAAAGATTTCTCTAAAATTTCTAGGCCTCCTACTAATCTATTGCAAAAAGATGTTCCCTTTGTTTTTGATGATGATTGTGTAGAAGCCTTTGAAACACTTAAGAAAGCCTTAACCTCTGCACCTATTGTTCAACCACCTGATTGGAACTTGCCTTTTGAAATTATGTGTGATGCTAGTGATTATGCTGTTGGTGCTGTTCTAGGACAGAGAGTTGATAAGAAATTAAATGTTATCCATTATGCTAGTAAAACTCTAGACAGTGCTCAAAGAAATTATGCTACTACTGAGAAAGAATTTCTAGAAGTTGTGTTTGCATGTGATAAATTCAGATCTTACATAGTTGATTCTAAAGTAATTGTTCACACCGATCATGCTGCTATTAAATACCTTATGGAAAAGAAAGATGCTAAACCTAGACTCATTAGGTGGGTTCTATTGCTACAAGAATTTGACTTGCATATTACTGATAGGAAGGGAGCTGAGAACCCCGTAGCTGATAATTTGTCTAGGTTGGAAAATATTCTTGATGACCCACTGCCTATTGATGATAGTTTTCCCGATGAGCAATTAGCTGTCATAAATGCTTCTCGTAATTCTCCTTGGTATGCAGACTATGCTAATTATATTGTTGCTAAATTTATACCACCTAGTTTCACATACCAACAAAAGAAAAGTTCTTCTTTGATTTAAGACATTACTTCTGGGATGACCCACATCTTTATAAAGAAGGAGTAGATGGTATTATTAGACGTTGTATACCTGAGCATGAACAGGAACAAATCTTACGGAAGTGTCACTCCGAGGCTTACGGAGGACACCATGCGGGAGACAAAAGTGCACATAAGGTATTACAATCTGGTTTTTATTGGCCTACTCTTTTCAAGGATGCTCGTAAGTTTGTCTTATCTTGTGATGAATGCCAAAGAATTGGTAATATTAGTAGACGTCAGGAAATGCCTATGAATTATTCACTTGTTATTGAACCATTTGATGTTTGGGGATTTGATTATATGGGACCTTTTCCTAAATCCAATGGGTATACACATATTTTAGTTGCTATTGATTACGTTACTAAGTGGGTAGAAGCTATTCCAACTAGTAGTGTTGATCACAACACTTCTATTAAAATGCTTAAAGAAGTTATTTTCCCGAGGTTCGGAGTCCCTAGATATTTAATGACTGATGGTGGTTCACATTTTATTCATGGTGCATTCCGTAAACTGCTTGCTAAATATGATGTCAACCATAGAATTGCATCACCCTATCACCCTCAATCTAGTGGTCAAGTTGAATTGAGCAATAGAGAAATAAAGTTAATTTTGTAAAAAACCGTCAATAGATCTAGAAAGAATTGGTCTAAGAAACTTGAAGATGCATTATGGGCTTATAGAACTGCTTATAAAAATCCTATGGGTATGTCTCCTTATAAAATGGTTTATGGAAAAGTATGTCATTTACCTCTTGAGTTAGAACATAAAGCATATTGGGCAATTAAAGAACTCAATTATGATTTTAAACTTGCCGGTGAAAAGAGGTTATTTGATATTAGCTCACTAGATGAATGGAGAACTCAAGCTTATGAAAATGCCAAATTGTTTAAAGAAAAAGTTAAAAGATGGTATGATAGAAGAATTCAAAAACGGGAATTCAAAGTGGGTGAGTATGTTCTGTTGTACAATTCTTGTTTTAGATTTTTTGCAGGAAAACTTCTCTCTAAATGGGAAGGGCCGTATATCATCGAGGAAGTTTATCGCTCTGGAGCCATTAAGATCAACAACTCCGAAGGCACTAATCCGAGAGTGGTGAATGGGCAAAGAATTAAGCACTATATTTCAGATAATCCCATTAATGTTGAAACTAATATTATTGAAACAATGACACCGGAGGAATACATAAAAGAGTCCTTCCGGAACACTCCAGAACCCTGAAAAGGGGTAGGTATGTGATACGGTAAGTAAACCGACTCCAAAGATTTCATAAAAATATTTTCTATCAGTTTTGGAACATTAGAAAAAATACAAAAATAAGAAACAACCGAGGGGACCCACGAGGTGCACACGAGGCACCAGGGCGCGCCACCCCCCCTAGGCGCGCCCTGGTGGCTCGTGGGCCCCTCGAGAGCCTTCCCGACTCCGTTTTCTTCTGGAATACTTGTTTTGCAAGATAAAAATTCTTTATATATACTCCCGGACGTTTTGACCACCGTATCGCAGAAATATCCTCTGTTCTTGTTTCGTGCTATTTTTCTGACAGATCTAGATCGATATGTCTCCACCAAGCTCTTCCAAGGACAAGTTCTACAAGAAGGTCATCAACCCCTACCTACCAGAGGTGATGAAACACCCTCAAGCCATCGAGATGCGTGAGGGGGTGCTTCACATCCGGGATGTTCAAAGACCCAAGAAGACCGGGAGCGTGGAGGCCATGCTCGAAGCGGTGGAGCAGGAGATTTTCAAGTGCCAAGGGATGGTAGAACGTGGACTCAACGCCAACCACTCCATGATCACGGAATTCACCCGCGATCACAAGGTGGATGGCCAATCGATGGGGGACATCGTCTTCAAGCTCAATGAACGAATTGACTATCTCCAAGGCCAAATCTATGATCTTCAAAACCAAAATTTTGAGTATGAGGCAAGATTCAAAGGTATGAGTTTAGCTGCAAGTTTCAGGACTCCGGAGACTCATTCATCTTTTTATGATGGGGAACCTATGCCATGGAAGCCGGAGGACAAGCTAGCCACTTCATCACCACCATCCTCACCGAAGAAAGAAGCTTGAGTACATGGGTATGGGCACTCCCCTTGGCTTGTGCCAAGCTTGGGGGAGGTGCCCCGGTATCGTATCACCATCACTTTTATTATCTTTACCTATTTTTAGTTCGATCCTTAGTTATTTCATGATTTAGGTTAATAAAAGTTTAGTATGATCTATTTTCGAGTGCTAGTTTCGTGATCTATCTATCTATGTAATTGAGTTGAGAGTTATATAATAAAGAGTAGTTTGAGTTTTTGCTTCTTTACTTTTATGTTTCAATCCTAGCAATGAAAATAATGAAAAGACGATATGCTAATCTTATGGAAAGTAATGACATTACATAAAGAAAAGTATAAGTGGTAAAATTTATTGAAAGTTATCAAACATAGCATTGGTCAATGATGCAATTCATGAAAAAATTAATAAGGGAAGAGAAGATTCACATGCAAATACACTATCTTGGACATCTTTTATGACTGTGAGCCCCCATTGAGTATTTTATGTCAAATTATTGACGTTGGACAAGGAAGACAACGTAATGAATTATGTTTGCTTATATTCACATAGAAGTTATATTGTCATAGATCCTCCAACATGTGGTGCTTGCTCAATATCTTTGCTAGCCAAAAATCCGCACTAAGTAGAGATACTACTTGTGCATCCAAAACCCTTAAACCCAGCTTCATGTCATAAGAGTCCACTATATCTACCTATGGATTGAATAAGATCCTTCAAGTAAGTTTTCATCGGTGCAAAAAGCAATAAAAAATTACCTCTAAATATGTATGAACTTTTATTGTAAGGGAAAATAAGCTTTGTACGAACTTGTGATGGTAAATAAATAAAAGCGACGGACTGCATAATAAAGGTTGCTATCACAAGGGGCAATATAAAGTGACGTTCCTTTGCATTAAGAGCTTGTGCATCCAATAACAAAAAGCGCATGACAACCTCTGCTTCCCTCTGCGAAGGGCCTATCTTTTACTTTTATGTATTTACTTTTTATGTAAGAGTCAATAGTGTTCTCCTCTATTCCTTTTTATTTTTCTCTTTTGCAAGCATCATGTGGTGGGGAAAGATCCAGGCACATATATCCAGTTGGATATGAGTGATCATGAGTTATTATTGTTGACATTACCCTTGAGGTGAATAAGTTGGGAGGTGAAATTATAAGCCCCTATCTTTCTATGTGTCTGGCTGAAACTTTTTGCTCCATATATATGTTGTGAGTGTTAGCAATCATAGAAGACTAAATGATGGTTGAATATGTGGACTTGCTAAAAGCTCCTACATGAGACCCTTTCTGAAAATATGATGAATTGCAATTGCATTGTTGACTGAGAACATAGTTTGTTAGTTTTCAAGAAAATTTATGTCTTATACTTCGTTGTTGTGATGAATTGTTACTTGCTCATGAGAAGTTCTATGATAATGAATATTGCTGTTATTGCCTCATAATCAGGTACCAAACCCTTATCATGTTGCTCAAGGCAAAGAGCAGTAATCTGCTTATTCCGGGCTAAACTTTTTAAAGCAGCCAGAGCCACCTCATCTTTTGCAATATTAGACACAGATGCTCCTATAGAATCTCCACTCACTCGGCAATAACCATGAAGGTGAGCCGAGTCATGAATATTTTTATTTGCATATGCTGCTGAACAATTAACCTCACGAGGTGTGGTATATGATGAGTGAGGATAACCGGCCAAATAGCTAATGGAAGCATGGCCGATTCCCCCATCCATCGGCATGTTTGGGGATGAACCCGCATATTGCGAGCCGGCTGCCGATGGACAAAACTGTGAAACACCCTCCTGTGCATGAGGTGTCTTATATTGATCACTCGAACTCATCGTGTTGTTCACCGGCATATTGAAGGGAGTTGCCGATGCACGAAAGTTCGGATCTATAAGTTGCATGTCACAATTATGTAATTCCCAAGCTTCTCCAACAGGATACTTAGTCGGCCTTTGCTCGTTAGGGCTAGCCGACATGGTATGCCCATCAAAGGATCTAGTGACAGCAATATAATGGCTATTTGCATCTACATAAGCAGATTTATGATACATGTTACCGTGTAGATTGCAGCCGCTTGATGACGCTCTCCTCGTAGCAAGAACGGGCTGGAGACCGTTCAAAGTTTCGTCCCCAGCGGAGTCGCCAAAAAGTGTGTTCACACACGAACACACCACCGTGTACCCTCGACGCCGGGGGTGATGCACCGCAGCTCACGTCGAAGGAGACCCGACCGACAGCGCGATACGCAAGACAGTCAGCGGGCACTTTTGTAGACCCGAAGCCCCGCTCACCCGGGAGGGACCCCGTCAGGGCTCGCGGCAGCTATGGGCTGCTCTAGGTCGATTCGCTCGCCCCTAGAGCCTCGTGGATCCGCAGCCCTCCGGCGTGGAAGGCTAGCGAAGAACGAGAAAGAAAGATACAAGGGTAGGAGATAAAAAGTAGATGAACACGAAAAAGTAGATTGATAGATTGGTTCGATTGGTGTTGTTCAATCGGCCGTCACCCCCAACATATATAAGAGGCGGCTGGACTTCCCGTACAAGCAAAGGATTCATCTAGGCTTTCCTTACAAGAAAATTACATCAATTCACGTCCTAGAGTCCTAGTTCTAGTCCCACTCGGATTCAGCCCAAATCTGGCCCAATCTTCTGTCTTGCTCCTTGCGTGGGCCGTGGAATCTGCATATGACCTCCGATGGAGATGGTCCAAACATCAATTTTGTGTGCCTCGACGAGGCCAACAACCCGTATGTTGATCACTTTTCCAAATAAAGCCATCTTGAATACTCCACGAGGTCATCTTTAACTTTGAATCGGACTCGGTCATGTAGCGGGCTGGACCGTCCGAGTGTTGTAGCGTCTCTGCAGGCCGTATACTATCTCAGATGATAATGACCTTAAAAGCAAAGTTGACCGTTTCGACGTTACGAACAACTTTCATGTTGACCACTTTTCCATCCGAGGCCATCTAGATGACCATATAGGCCAATCTTTACCTTCTGGTTGAATCACTCGGATTTGGAGTCCTTTAGTCGGTCGAGTGAAATTTCTCACTCGGATAGCAATCTTTCCAGTCGGAATTTTCCACTCGGATAGAACTATTTCACTCGACTGGCAATATTTCACTCGGATTTGGAGTCCTTTAGTCGGTCGAGTGAAATTTCTCACTCGGACATCAATCTTTCCAGTCGGAATTTTCCACTCGGATAGAACTATTTCACTCGACTGGCAACTTTTCACTCGGTCATCAAGCCTTCACTCGGATAGCTATATTTTCACTCGGATGATAAGCTTTTCACTCGGATAGCTATATTTTCACTCGGATGATAAGCTTTTCACTCGGATAGCTATATTTTCACTCGGATGATAAGCTTTTCACTCGGATTTCCCGAATGAAAACACAGCCTGAACTTGTTTCGCCTCTGCAGGTTGCATACGACCTCGGATTTGGACGATTTATATATCAAAATCGACCGATTCGACGAGACGAAACTTTTCCGCGTTGAATATTTTTCGATTCAAGGCCGTCTTGAGGGCCTAATTGCTCGCGCGACCCATCAGACACCATCCAGGTGAGTGTCTGGTCCCTCGCGCCATACTTTAGCTCAGGATCAGTCCGCAGTGTTTTGCTTCTAAATTTTGCATACGAACTCGGATTGAGATGATTTATATATCAAAATCGATCATCTCGACGAGACGAAGACAATCCATGTAGAGCATTCCTTCATCCGAGGTTGTCTTGGAGGCGTAATCGACCAAAAAGCACTCAGAACATCTAACATGACAATCCAAGTGTAATTTTGGCCCTTGATATGATGCCGAATGGTGATGGCCTAAACATCAAGGTTGTTTCACTCGGCAATATGCTTTGTCGTATAAAAAACCTTTTCGTTTGAGTCCATCTTCACTGCATTTTGCATCGTGCCAAAATCAGGTGTCAACAGGGAGATTGCCGGCAGCTGGAATTCTGGACTTGAAAAAGCTATGTCAGAGATACCTATTCTGCACATCTCCAAATGAGCTAAAATTTCACGGAGATTTATTTTGGAATAAATAAAAAATACTGGAGAAAAGAAGTACCAGAGGGGGCCACCCAGGTGCCCACGAGGCACCAGGGCGCGCCACCCCCCAGGCGCGCCCTGGTGGCTTGTGGGGCCCCTGGCCAGCCTCCGGTGCCCATTTTCTGGTATATAAGCCCATTTGCCCTAAAAAAATAAGGAGAATACTTTTGGGACGGAGCGCCGCCGTCTCGAGGCGGAACTTGGGCAGGAGCACTTTTGCTCTCCGGCGGAGCGATTCCGCCGGGGATACTTTCCTCCGGGAGGGGGAAATCGGAGCCATCGTCATCACCAACGATCCTCTCATCGTGGGAGGACCAATCTTCATCAACATCTTCACCAGCACCATCTCATCTCAAACCCTAGTTCATCTCTTGTATTCAATCTTTGTCTCAAAACCTCAGATTGGTACGTGTGGGTTGCTAGTAGTGTTGATTACATCTTGTAGTTGATTCTAGTTGGTTTATTTGGTGAAAGATTATATGTTCAGATCCTTAATGATATTGAATACCCCTCTGATCTTGGACATGAATATGATGTGTGAGTAGTTACTTTTGTTCTTGAGGACATGGGAGAAGTCTTGTCATAAGTAATCATGTGAATTTGGTATTCGTTCGATATTTTGATGATATGTATGTTGTTGATTCTCTTAGTGGTGTCATGTGAACGTCGACTACATGACACTTCACCATCTTTGGGCCTAAGGGAATGCATTGTGGAGTAGTAATTAGATGATGGGTTGCTAGAGTGACAGAAGCTTAAACCCTAGTTTATGCGCTATTCCGTAAGGGGCTGATTTGGATCCATATGTTTAATGCTATGGTTAGATTTGTCTTAATTCTTCTTTCGTAGTTGCGGACGCTTGCGAGAGGGGTTAATCATAAGTGGGAGTCTTGTTCAAGTAAGAACAACACCCAAGCACCGGTCCACCCACATATCAAATTATCAAAGTAGTGAACGCGAATCAAACAAACATGATGAAAGTGACTAGATGAAATTCCCATGTGTCCTCGAGAACGTTTAGCTTATTATAAGAGATCGTTCCGGCCTGTCCTTTGTAGCAAAAAGGATTGGGCTACCTTGTTGCACCTTAGTTACTATTGCTACTTGTCATTTGTTACAAATTATATTGCTATCAAACTGCTTGTTACCGATAATTTCAGTGCTTGCAGAAAATACCTTGCTGAAAACCGCTTGCCATTTCCTTCTGCTCCTCGTTGGGTTCGACACTCTTACTTATCGAAAGGACTACGATTGATCCCCTATACTTGTGGGTAATCATTGATCGTGCTGGAGAGGCGGTGTTGGAGTATTTACTTATTCTACCAAACCAAGAATTGTGGATTATAGGTCATCACAATGTGTGTGAAATGATTGCTCTCTCGGCATGGTGTCTATGGTGGGAAAGACGGAAATTGGTGCACAAGGAGATAACTGAGAACGCGTATGAGATCTCTGTGGGGATACTAGCCCTTACGGAAAACTTCGTTACTACATCATCTCGAAAGGCCTCTATGAAAGGGGGGGGGGGGCTTGTCTTGCCCTCGTGTGGATTTTGTGAAACTTAATGTTGATGCTTTTTTTTTACCATGACCTGCTTAGGGACACGATGGGGCAGTCCTTAGAGACGACAAAGGCAGATTTATCACTGGGCGGAATGGGAAGATTGACTACTGCGCGGATGTCTTGATGGTTGAAGCCTTGGCTCTCAAATTCGGTCTATCGCTGGCGCAAGGTCGGGATGTAATCGCCTTATTATTAATTCAGACAACCTGGAGGTGATTGATACCATGAAGGACGGAGGACGGTTGGTGGGTGCGGTGGCGGTAATCTTCGATGATTGTTTTTATTATGCTTGTGATTTCATCATTATTAGGTTCAAACATTGTAATAGAGAAGTAAATAAAGTCACTCATGAGCTCGCTAGATTAGCTAGATTTTCTATGACTTCTGATTGGTTTGAGGAACCCTTAAATGAAATTTTAATGATCCTCATAAATGATGTATTGGTTATTTCTAATGAATAAAGTTTCTGGTTTTATTTTAAAAAAAACGCTCCCTAATTTTTAAGGGCCCATAATCAATTGAGGTCTCCAATTTATAATTGGATCACCCGATTTTGACCGAGTCGACAATTTCTCAAGACTTCTCTCATTTTATTCTTTTAATTCACTATGCTCCCTAATTTTTAACACTTCAATTCGATTGAGGTATTTAATTTTGGAATTGGTTCAATTTTGACCGGGCGAACGATTTTTCAAATCAACCAGCAGCAACTGGCCTATAAAAACATATCAACCCCGCACACCCTCTCATCACCTAAAGAAAGAAGCGCCAACATGTGATACTGTAGTACCAATATAGTACATGCAGCCACCTACATAGAAAAATTCCCCACATAAATATGGGCTGATTAGCAGATAACACAGGATCACACCATGAAAGGCCCATCAAAATATCGCATTATAAATAGAAAGAAACACATTCCATCATCTTTCTCACTCGCAAAACCAAATATTCCCTCGGTTCCAAAACATAAGGTGTATTAGTTTTTCAAAAAGTCAAATTTCTTAACTTTGACCAAGTTATGAGCCAAAAATATCGACATCCATAATACTAAATAAATAAAATATGAAAATTCATTTCATGACGAATCTAATGATACCGATTTGATATTATGAATATTGATATATTTCTTTGCAAAGTTTGGTCAAACTTAAAGAGGTTTATTTTTTCAAAAAACTAATCACCATAAATTTGAAACAGAGGGAGTAAAAAAATTATGAAAATTGAACAACACCGATGGACATCAAAGCATGCCCAACCCTTCTAGTAAGGGCATGAACTATGGAGGCATCTCCTTCATACTGCCTCAGCTATTTATCCAAGAAAAAAGTAACGAGGCCACCATTTTTTAAATTTACTGGCCAATCGTGGATGCACCTTGTGGACCCATCTTGCAATACCTCTCTTCTCACATGCATGCGTGGCGTTCTCCTTCCTCTCTCTACCTCTCTACTCGCATGCATCACCCTTCGTTCATTTCTGAAAAACATGTATGAAAATGCATACATCAATGGTTTATGCTCGCTAGTTGCTAATGCCCGCCGTAGTTCACCAAAAAAAACTGTGGAGGGAGCAAGTCACGTTGTCAACTCGGTAAAAAGATGAGGCATGCAGTCAGATTGTTAATCCCATTCAATGTTGATGTAATCTTGAAAAACTTATCAATCAAACATTTCGTAGCAGCGCAAGGGGTATCTTCAAATAGTCATAAAATGCCACAACTTTTAGGGTTTTCCATTGAGTATGTGCAAAAGTAATCAAATTTATTGCCATCCTGAAAATAGGGCTAATAGAGCACTTCCTCGATAAAAAACCTAACAAAATCTACTATTAAGGTGAAGAAAACATTTATGGAAAGATGTATGCAAAATGCATACATCAATGGTTTATGCTCGTTAGTCGCTAATGCCCGTCATAGTTCACCAAAAAAACTGTGGAGGGAGCAACTCACGTTGTCAATTGGGTAAAAAGATGTGGCATGCTGTCAGATTGTTACTTTGTCTTTGTTGGTTTCAGTTTGATGTTTGTGCTTTTAGAATAACACAATGTAGGAGAGAGAGAGAGAGATCGTAATAGGAGAACATTTGGAGTATACAGAGAAGCAGATAAGATAAATGTTTCATTGCCCCCAATTGCAAGTATCAAATGCAGCAAATGAACAATCAGTTTTGTTGGATAGAACCATTGTGATTTGTGGTCCTCGCAGAAAGATGACATTTGTTCTTAATTTTGACAATTAGCTCTTCTTATCAAGTTACTTGAGAGTGCTAGTCATCATTTTTCTGCTTATGAGTTTCCCGTGTTTGTTCATTCCAAATGGCATATTGGAAACCTTTCCATGTTTTCTAGCTATCTATTTTCACCTAGACTCTTATATTGTTTTTTCCTATCCATGTGATATATTTCAATATCATTCGCTCCAAGAAGAGCATCAACTTTTATGAGCAATTCTATTACCAGGAGCTTAGTTTGTAAAAAAATAAATCAATTCAGAGCTTCTACCGTTTTAAAAACAATTTTAAAAATAATAATACTTTTATACCCCCGAAAAATCTCAAAAAAGTGTAGACACATGAAGAATATGCAAAAAAAAAAAAAACCGACCTAAAAGAAGGAGAAAGAAAACTTCCGGCCCACTAACAAGCCCACAGCCCGTACCGTTGTCCCCCTCGCTCGAGTGTTTTAGGGTTTAGGCTCCCCCGTCACCGATATAAAACCAGGCTCTAGGGTTTCCACTCCGCCGCGCCGCCCCCTCCTCCCCCCTGCCTCGTCGCGGTAAGCCACCTCCTCCTCTCCCTTCTGTTCTCTTGGTGCTTTGATTTGACTCGGCCGTTCATTCCGTCTCACCCGCCATTCTTCTCCCTCTCTTTCGCTGCGCAGGAACAGTGCTCCCACCGCCGGCGCCATGAGGTACGGACACGCTTCTCCTCTGGTTCCAACCGTAGCTGCGTGTTGCTTTGGGTTCTGAGAGCCGAGAGATGTCCCTAGGCTGTTAACCATGTGGTCTAACACTGGTCACTAGTCAATTTGTTTGATGTTGTGGCGGCTGATCTGACCCCCAGTGCTTAGGATTTACCGCGCAGTCGTTAGCTACTAGCAAATGTATCTTTCGTACCGTGTTACATGCTTCGCATCTTTGGTGCGGTTGCTTTTAAATCAGAAAGCATGCTTGTTTTCCCTTTTGCTTGCTCGAGTAAGCACTGATGCGTCCTGTAGATCTACATTAGATGCTAGTATATATCATCTATCTTATCAGTTGCTAGATACATTTCCTAAAGAGTTCATAAAATCAGACCCATGAATTCGTTGCATGCCACGCTGTCCCTGGAAAGCTGTAGCGGCATTAGATGCTATATATTTGTGTAGCGGCAGCAAGCTTGCTCTGGGATGCGAGCACTCCTGCAAAATTTCCATCAAGTGAAGGAATAAGTCTGTATCAAATCTATTTTTCTGTTTGTAGGCGCCCCTTTGTGTCTGCTGCACAATGCTGTAATTTAGATGTTCAATTGCTGTGAACATCAGATTTTGTTGAACCTGTTCTGCGAATTAGCAACATGCTTTATATTTAGCTGAACTTTCGACAAGCTTAGTTACTGATGATGCTGCATGCAGTCCTCCAAGCTTATTAGAGCTGTGCGTGTTTCTTGCAAACCTAGATCATGTTTTATTGGCACCTTACCAGTTACAGAAGCATAGAACTTAACCTCCATTTCATGCACTACCATTCAACTAACTGCTGATTCCTCCATATTTCAGTAAGTTGCAGAGCGACGCCCTGAGGGAGGCAATCACAAACATTACCAATGACTGCCGTGAGAAGAACCGCAAGTTCGTTGAAACCATTGAGCTGCAGATTGGTCTGAAGAACTATGACCCGCAAAAGGACAAGCGTTTCAGTGGTTCTGTTAAGCTTCCTCACATCCCTCGCCCAAAGATGAGGGTTTGCATGCTTGGTGATGCCCAGCACGTTGAAGAGGTACCATATGCTTGTATCAATTTTTATTTCACTTGTGCTGAAAACATTATTAAGTTTATTGTTCTTCAATATGGTTTTCACTTGTGTTTAGTGAATGAGTTGTTACCTTGATCATTCAAAGCCCAGTATAAATCCAGTGATTTTCTACCTTCAGTCAGAATTTTTCATACATGCAAAGTATTTTTCTTGAGCCATAAGTTCATTTTTATAATGTTTCATTGGCAACACTTAGTTTTATCAGTTGTTTTAGATTGTATGCTATTCAGCAATTCTTTGCTTTACATTTCCTGATATTTCTGTTGTACTCTTGTTATCAATGCTGGATGCAGGCAGGGAAAATGGGCCTAGACTGCATGGATGTGGAATCCCTTAAGAAGATGAACAAAAACAAGAAGCTAGTCAAGAAGCTTGCAAAGAAGTATCATGCTTTCCTTGCATCTGAGGCTATCATTAAGCAGATTCCCCGACTTCTTGGACCTGGTCTTAACAAGGCAGGCAAGTATTTCTTCCTTGTTCCATTGTCTGCATTAGAAGACTGTTGGTGTGATCACAGTTCATGTTTGATAAACTTTGACTATTGGCAGTTATTTATTGCTAAATAAACATCTCATGGCTTTTGCATGGATATTGCATTTAGTCATAGGTTATTAAAGTGGGCCATGTTATGAAATACAGTAAATCATAGCATCTTTGCTGTCTGCTTGTGTTGTGCAATCTTAGTAGCTCACTGGCACACTACATCATCGCTATCTCTTGCTGGCATAACGTCTTTCTCTTTATTTTATTTTTGAGAGCATTTGTGATGTGCTTCCTCTATATTCATCCTTGCACTTTGAGGTATGCTTATTACCTATGAAGAAAGCAGTGGGGATAATATTCTGAGATGCTCCTTTTTGTTTCATATTTTACTGCAAGTCCTTGTTCCCTAAATGTAAATTCCACAAGTATATAGAAGTTAAAACTGTGCCTTTATAATATTTCTCGAAGTATTAGGCAAGAAATATGTGAACTTATGGGTTTGTGGCAAGGCTTAGGGTTTATTGGTCTGAAGTAGTCCATTAATGAATGCTGTAATCTATGTTACAATTATACCTTCTAGTGGATTTTTTATTGAAATTTATGAAGGGCTATACATCCGCTTTGGCTTGTCAATGTATTTTGTTTAGATTATGTACTTCGTGGTGTATGACGCAATGAGGCATACATTGCTATCTTCTGGACTATACTAATAACTGAACTGTAGTTTCGTACTCTGTGACGCAGTGGGGCATACATTGCTATCTTCTGGACTATACTAGTAACTGAACTGTTGTTTTCCACCTTGTTACTACTCTTGTTCTTACGTTATAATCAACTGCAGGAAAGTTTCCAACTTTGGTGTCTCACCAGGAATCCCTTGAGTCCAAGGTTAACGAGACCAAGGCCACAGTCAAGTTCCAGTTGAAAAAGGTGCTTTGCATGGGTGTTGCCGTTGGCCACCTGGGTATGGAGGAGAAGCAGATCTTCCAGAACGTGCAGATGAGCGTGAACTTCCTCGTCTCTCTGTTGAAGAAGAATTGGCAAAACGTACGTAATGTGCCCTCTGCTACGCTTTCAGAATATTTTCATTCGACAATTTGGCTATTGATGATTGCATGTTAAATACATAGAATACCGATTGATATGTATTTTCTTGCAGGTGAGATGCTTGTACCTGAAGAGCACGATGGGAAAGGTGTACCGGTTGTTCTAGACTCTAGTCTTCTAGGATTTCCAGGAGATTGACAACTTGAGGACTTTTGTTGTTTTCTCAACTATCAAATTTTCGTGCGTGGCAAGCGACAATTAAACCGTTGGATTATTGTCTTGTACTGAGATGGTTTGTTCTATTGTCTGGAATTTGATGACATTTTATCCGCTGTCCCTGTTCCTTCCTACTGCTCTGCCTGCTGTCAATCATCAGCTTAACGCTAGGTTCAGCATTGGTCCATTGGTATTTACGACCGTCAGAATCTTATTTTACCCTGTGTGTCGGTTGGTGGAATCTCGGTGTATCCGTGCTGCCCTGCTGGGAGCCTTGGAGCATCCCGGCCATTTCTTTGGAGTCTGCACGGAAGAGTTTTGTCTTTCGATCTCACCCAATTCTCTGGAGCGTATCGCCGTTTGCCCATCTGGCACTGAAGTTCCTGTTCATGATTAGCATGTACGAATTTTGTATGCGTTTCGCACAATTTTGGTTTCAGTTTCAAGCGCGGATAACTCCGTGGCCACCAACCACCAAACCACTATAAAAACCACAGCCATCCCAACTCAAAAAACACAACGTACTCTCCATCGTCATAGCACTAGCAAGGGCTCTAGGACTGATCCCAGCCATGGCAAGCCGAGCTATCACTCCGTTCCAGCTCGCTGCCATCCTCCTCGTGGTGCTCTTCGCCACATGCCATGCTGGTAGCATCGCTGTGTACTGGGGCCAGAACGACGGCGAGGTGTCGCTGGCCGAGACGTGTGCGTCCGGCAACTACAAGTTCGTCGTGATCGCTTTCCTCCCCAAGTTCGGCAAGGGCCAGAAGCCGGAGCTGAACCTCGCTGGCCACTGCGACCCTTCGTCGGGCGGCTGCAAAGGCCAGAGCAAGGACATCCACTCGTGCCAGCGCCGCGGCGTCAAGGTCCTCCTCTCCATCGGCGGCGCAGAGGGCAGCTACGGCCTCTCGTCCCGCGGCGATGCACGGCAGGTTGCCATGTACCTGTGGAACACCTATCTGGGCGGCACGAGGTCGTCGTCTCGCCCCCTCGGGGACGCCGTGCTCGACGGCATCGACTTCGACATCGAGCGCGGCGGCTCCAAATTCTGGGGTAACCTCGCCAGGGACCTCAAGAACTTGGACAAGAGCGTGCTGCTGAGCGCGGCGCCACAGTGCCCTTTCCCCGACGAGTGGGACGACGGCGCGATCAAGACGGGGCTGTTCGACTTCGTGTGGGTGCAGTTCTACAACAACCCGGAGTGCCAGATCAGCGCGGGCCGTGGAGCATTCATGGCCGCGTGGAAGAGGTGGGAGTCGGTGCCGGCAGGGAAGCTCTTCCTGGGGCTGCCGGCTTCCAAGGACGCGGCGGGCACCGGGTTCGTGCCCGCCGGCAAGCTCAAGTCGCAGGTGCTGCCGCTCATCAAGGGCTCGCCCAAGTACGGCGGCGTCATGCTGTGGGCTAAGTTCTACGACGATCACACTGGATACAGCTCCGCCATCAAGAACCACGTGTGATTCTCCCTGATGTTTTTTTCGCTATATTAATTGGTACTGTCATGTGTCCCGCTTGCATGCGTATGATAGTATCAGGTGTTTAAGTGTTTGAACAAGATAACTCCATATTGGTAGCGACTATGTCCCAATATGTAAGGATCACGGTGTAGTTTCTTTGAAGCCGCCATGTCCCAATCACTTCAAATTTGGAACTCTATATATTACATTATGCACTACCTCGTTGATATTTCTACATAAAAGTACTGCATTTGATCCATATTAATTGTCACCGATCTAGTTCAAAGCTAGTACGTACGACTTTGTACTAAAGCAGCGACAATTAATATGGATCGGAGGGAGGGAGTATAATTTTTGGTCAATCAACTATAGCTCGAGTTTTACAAAGAACGGAACTGTACCCTCTCGTTAGGGCTTCCGCCTCCCGCTGCGGCGACGTAGTGTCGAGACAGCTTCCTCCGCCGCCGGTCTCCTCCCCTGATTCTTCTCCGCTCGGGCTGCTCCTGCTCTTGGCGCGTGGGTTTCGGCGCGGTGCTTGGCACTTGGAGTTTTTGTTTTCTGTCCTCTCTACGACCCGGGTCTAACCTAGGGCTCCCTAGGGTCCATGGCTGAGAAGAAAGCTGTGCCCATGACGGCAGATGATGATCTCGTGGGTATGATGCAAGAGTTGGGAATAGAAGACGAGGATCTGGATGATATTGTCATCGAGGATGGATTCCCGGAGCTGAACAAGGATTCTGTCCGCTGGCTAGCTATTGGAAGGGTTCACACCACGAAGGAATTTGGGGACTTCTGGTTCTTCAAAAACATGCGCAACGCATGGGATCTGGCGCAACAGGTCAAATTCAGATCATTGGGTGATAATCTTTATACCATGCAATTCTATTGCCTTGGTGATTGGGATAAAGTGATGGAGGGGGGGCCTTGGACCTTTCGAGGCAACCCTGTTCTGCTAGCCCCCTACGATGGTTTCTCAAAGCCATCGTCCGTTGATCTTCACAACTTCAGAATCTGGATACAAATACATGACCTCCCTGATGGTTATGAGCCTTTAGTTAAATCCCTTGCAGGCAAGGTTGGGGAATTTTATTCCCTTGATAATAGAGGCCGGGACATAGCAGGAAATTATTACCGGGTGAGGATCATGTAGAAAATTGTGGGCTATACGGTCTACCCTTTAATTCTTCTGCCTTTTCCGTGGTGCCGCTCACAATGCATATTGAGGCTAGAGAGTAGGGACCTATTTATAGACTCCACTTCCAGGCGTTTTTATTATTCCACCTGTTTCCGGAAAGATCCGTACGACTCTGGGCAATGTTACCAACCACGATAAAACATGCCAGTTTTCCAAGTCTAAATATACTAGTCCCTAGCACACATGTGTGAGTCATGTGCCATGATTAGATTGGATATGTGAGATCAACTTCCAATCTTAATCATGTGGGTCAACAGCCTGCAGAGCCGATCCTGCAAAACAAACCCAGCTCTTCCACCCTGTGATGTCCCGGGAAAAATACGTACGCACATATAAATTCCAGTAGAGTCGATCCCTATTAATTCCTCTATTGTATTCCATCACAGTCGTCCTCGGCACCTCGAGTATTACTTCCTCGAGTGAAATTCCACATCAGTTATTCCCCGTCACAAACATTAATAATATGAATAATTCTAAGTTGATTTAAATAAATAATAATCATGTTGAATAAATGTTGAAAGCCACATAAATATCCAACATCTCCCACTTGGCTGAAACATATTAATCAATAAATGAAGTTGCATGTGTAAACATGTTTCGAAAATAATTCCTGACTATAGTCAGTGAGCCTGCACCATATTAGTATTATTATACAAATAAATGAAGTATACGTACCTGAGTTTAATCATTCCGCACCTCGTGTATACAATGGTAACTTCCTCAATGTGTTTACTTTTAACCAAAAACTCCAGAATAGTTGACAGGTTGTGATGCACATTCCACGATCTCATATGATGTGTGAGATTCCCTTAGCCACACATATTTCCTTACATTGCTTGAATGCACCAATAAATTCCGGTAGCTAAGGTTGATAGTATAACAAAAATTAATACAAATTCCAATACCATTTAGTATCCCCTTTTTCCTCAGGAGTTCAAACACAATTCCTCACTGAGTATGATTCCCCTTATAAGGTATTTTAACAGGTTTGCAATTTTCCATAGAAAAATGAATCACTACACTTCCTATGTATTTCCACTCCCAAAAATCGGAAGTCTCAAACATGCCTTTCATTTGAAAGTTATAAGATAACCAAGCTTTCACTTCCATCAATGTAACATTATCATTGCAAACAAAAAATAATAATATCATTAACATATATAATAGTAATGCAAAATAGTTTACACTTATGTTTGTAGATGGTCGTTTTGCTTCCTCTAGAAAACCATGTGACTTGCTATTCCATTGATGTGAAGCTTGTTATAAGACCATCATTAATATACTGAATTAGCAAACCATGTCTTTATTTCCTCTTTCCCTAAATTCCGGAGAAAGAGTTTCCACAAAAAATATATATTTTCCGTTGTGTAAAGAATTGAATAACAAGAGTGGCATTATAATATTCCATTAAACCAAATTCCTTGTAAAACTAAAAAAAACTTACGAACAATGGGCTTGCGGTTGTTTGGTGAGATAATAAATTCCCAAACTTTATTATTCCTTATTGAGTTTATTCCTTCCCGCATTTATTCCACCCATAACTTGCGTTCATGGAATATTTAAACCTTCTTAAAAGACTTAGTTATTCCTCTAAAAATTTAGAGTGGCTTCCCCAAACAACAGACAAAAAATCTAGACATGATATTACATGTTATTTCCTCCCACTTATCCTAAGCATGTTAGTGTCAGGAGTTTCACTTGTAGTTTCCTTTGGGGTCAAGAATATATTCTAGTATGATTGCCAATAATTCCACCATTTTCCATAAAAATATTGTGCTCCCACTTTCCACCAGTTTTCCTTTTCCAGATCAAAAACATACCCTTGATCCACTAGAATAACAATTAACAAATTCCTGGTGTGTGCTTTGTAGTAATTGAGAATTTCCTTCCAAAATAAAATACTTCCTTCCAGTCTACAAACCATAAGGAGTGACTGCACTTGATGAAGAATGACATAAAGAAATGGCACTGTGTAATGCTTCTTCCAACAACGAGGGAGTATATATAAAAAAATTCAATTCCTCCATCCAGGTGGAGTATATGATATATTACAATAGTGAATGAAGTTCCATGCTATTTACATATTCAATTGATATATTCCTGAAGTGTACTTCCCCCACCAATCAGTTGTTAAAACTGTGAAATCCTTTAATCAACTGATTTCCACTTCAGTAAACAACATGACAAGCACAATAAAACATTCCGACTTGTATTTTGAAAGGTATACATATACCATATAAAGTGCAATCATTGATGAGGGAAGTGATATAAACAATCTAACCTCTAGTGGGAGTATAAAAAAAATACCATAAGTATATATAAAAGAATGATGTGAAGCTTTTTACCTCCTTCCACCTTAAGAAAAGGTGTGCAAGTTAAATACCCATTATATATGTGCTTCAGAAAACCAAATTCCTCCCACTAAAGTTTTGAATTTCGGATTTAGTAAGCCACTCGATTCGGTTCCATGATATGTGACCAAGTCGTCCATGACAAAAATAATAAATTCCAAGCATGTGTTCCTATTATCAGCAGTCCTCTCTATGGAGTTATCTTCCCCAAATAACAATTTGGGTTGCTAACTTCCAATGGACCATCAAGAAAGAATAGACCATTGTGTGAAATTCCGTAATGCACTAATTTTATCCTTGAGCAATATTTCCACTCTTCCTTTTCCAAATAGCATTTCATAAATAATGTGTTCCAAGATAGAACCATAAGTTAAATCCCTTCGCACTGAAGTTGCATATAGAGTGTTCTATAACAATATTACTTTTCCTCCACCAGGGAGTTTCATGGCAAAAATTTCCAATTCCAAAGTGTATAAGATTTGGCAGTAATGACAAAACACACAATATATATAATTTCCTTTGGTACTGTTAGCATGCCAATAAAATTGCTATTGTATTCCAGCAATATAGTACATAGAAGCTTAAATCCACAATCCAACTATTTGAAAAAAGTAGTGACATATACATACTTAATGCAAGTATTAACAATGTGCAGTGAGAGCAAATTTCCTTAATTTTCCATGGAGTGGTTCCCATCTTCCTCCATAAATAAATGATTGTCATAATAGACACTTTTTGAATTCCTTCTCATGCAAGGTTAGTATAATAGTGTATCCATCAACATTAATTTTCCTCCACAACAGAGTTTGAGGGCATAATTTCCAATTCCAAGTTTATTAACTTTAGCATTTCCTTGGAATTGTTTGCATGGAAGTGAAACATTATATCATGGTAAATGATAGCCAGAATGCACAACATGACTATTTTGAAAAATAGTGGTAAATGAAAAAAAATCCATGCATACAAATTATAGACATACCTTCCTCTTTGCCAATTGCATTGATAAAATATTATACCTTCCTCTTCGAGGTGCAACCAATAATATTTGATCATATCCTTCCCTCAAAGAGTTTCTATCTTCCTCCATAGAGCAAATAATATTCCATGTTGCATATTAAATGACCACTCAGGGTGAAAAAGAAAATTGATTATTCCGATCAATTTGACATAGAGTTTAGAATAACCATGACACGCAGTTAAATATATATATATATATATATATATATATATATATATATATATATATATATATATATATATATATATATATATATATATATATATATATAGACAAAATACATCCTACTACTAGGTGTAGTTACACCCATATCTCATATACTACCATGTGGTAGTATATATACTACTTTATCATTTTTATTATGTTCATATACTATATCTAAGATACTCCAAAACGAGTTATGTGAAAAAATTGCATGTAAGCCCATGTTTTTATCATATTTGTGAAATATGTACATATTTGTACGTAAAAAGGAGTATGCTCAAAATATGGTACATACTACTTACAAAATAGTATATATACTACCCAAACATTCTTACATACTACATACTACACGTACATACTCTCCAATATAATAGATACTACGTACGAAACCAAAGTGGGAGTAACTACACCCGGTAGTAGGGAAAATTTGTCCTATATATATATATACATATATTTCCTCTGCTAATCACACAGAGTTCACGATTTGCTCATGAAAAAAAAACATTTATTATTCATTAAAAAAATATAAATATGATCGAGCACTTATGTGAGATATTTCACTGAAAACTATTCCAGATTGCACATACTTTTCCACACAATCAGTTCAGTCTCATGTTGAATAACCAAGGATCAACAAAACGATCCCAACATAATTACGCAAGCCATTTGCTATCCAACATTGAAGTACCATCTTATTCAACATATATTTCCTTTTCCTCAACTGTGGCCTTTTAATTTGGCCTTTTCCAGTATGTTTACCAATATTTCTCATAGAAAATACAACTATATTTTCTATTTTCCAAACCGTGATACTATAGTTCCAACCAATATAAGGAATCTAAACAGCTAAGGAAAAGTGTTGTTTAATGACATGGGAAGAAACGTGTTACCGATCAACTTGTAGAACTTGACGTCTGGATTTGCATGCCAAGAATTAATTCCTTGCTTCCTTAGGGGAAAAGATCCAAATAGGCCAGATGGAAAGTACCCGTGTGAATTATGAGCTTGCTCAATTCGTCAAATTGACCCGTCATGCAAGTAGTACGAACAGCAGCGACAGACAACTTTCCTCATTCCCCACGCCAAAAACTGTAGCAGCAGGCGTGGGCAAGCCCTGCAGTTTCCTACTTCCCCGAGCAGCTAGCTCGTTCCGCACAAGGCGCCTGTTCCGCGCGAGTTCGACGAACGACAAGGTGCAGCGAGAAAACGTCGAAGCTCTGATGAACCGATCTATAGCAAGATATCTCGACGAAGCGCGGAACAGATCGATCTAGTTTGATTCCCAATTCCTCATGCACAACATGCAAGTTACTAAAAGTAACAGCAGCTGAATTGATTTGCTCGGTCGTCCGCACGTACATTAAAGAAGCAAGAATAGGCTTGGATTTCATCACGTGAACCTGCTGCTTGTCCCCTCCACGATCGCGTGCGTGGCAGGTAGTCACCGAGCCAGCGCGTACTAGTGCTAATCTTCCTCGATCTCGGCACCAAAAAACAAATCCATTGATTGATGCGCTTCGGCTTCCGGATCGAGTGAAACCTCGCGAAAAAGCCTCCACCAGTTCACGCCACGATGCAGCACACCATAGGTTAATCGGACGAATCGAGGGCGGAGCGTCTGACAGAGTTTGCAGTGGAATCAGAGGCTACCAACGGCGATACAGGCAGAGTTGGCAGCGGAACGGATCGACGATGGCGTGGATTTGGCCGGCGATTAGGGTTAGGGTGACAGCGACCGAACCTTGCTCATGATGC
This sequence comes from Elymus sibiricus, assembly GCA_039707655.1. Classification (NCBI taxonomy): domain Eukaryota; kingdom Viridiplantae; phylum Streptophyta; class Magnoliopsida; order Poales; family Poaceae; genus Elymus; species Elymus sibiricus. The sequence continues at coordinate 348,050,167 of CM077668.1, forward strand.
CAATGTAGAAAATTGTGGGCTATACGGTCTACCCTTTAATTCCTCTGCCTTTTCCGTGGTGCCGCTCACAATGCATATTGAGGCTAGAGGGTAGGGACCTATTTATAGACTCCACTTTCAGGCGTTTTTATTATTCCACCTGTTTCCGAAAAGATCCGTACGATTCCTGGGCAATGTTACCAACCACGATAAAACATGCCAGTTTTCCGAGTCTAAATATACTAGTGCCTAGCACACATGTGTGAGTCATGTGCCATGATTAGATTGGATATGTGAGATCAACTTCCAATCTTAATCATGTGGGTCAACAGCCTGCAGAGCCGATCCTGCAAAACAAACCCAGCTCTTCCACCCTGTGATGTCCCGGGAAAAATACGTACGCACATATAAATTCCAGTAGAGTCGATCCCTATTAATTCCTCTATTGTATTCCATCACAGTCGTCCTCGGCACCTCGAGTATTACTTCCTCGAGTGAAATTCCGCATCAGTTATTCCCCGTCACAAACATTAATAATATGAATAATTCTAAGTTGATTTAAATAAATAATAATCATGTTGAATAAATGTTGAAAGCCACATAAATATACAACAGATCACACTGGACGTCAGAAATAAGCTCAAGAACCATGTTTCGGTTGTAAAAAGGCAGAAAAGGCAGATCTTCAAGGTGAAATATGAGCGGTTACCGGATTGGTGTGCAGTCTATGGGATGATTGGACACTTATACACAGAACATGGTGATGTGCTCACCATCCATCAACAATGATTTTCAGAGAACTCCGTGCTACATGGGGTTCAGGTGGCTCAGGTGGTCGTGGCCAAAACCGTGATGATGACACACGAGCACCCGCTACAGATGGTGTGACTGTAACCGAGGTACAGGAAAATAAAAGCATGGAAATAGACCCGACTAAGGGAGCAGCGGTTGAGGATGATGCTGCGGATTCAGAGTCTAATAGGAAACGTGCTTTGGCTGCTCGCTCGGCTGCTGATACACCTCCTCTTGCTACAAATTCAAAGGGTCAGTTGCTACTAACTAATTTTGGACACGCTGTGTCACCTAGTCCATCCGGCGAGCAGGATCCGAAGCGAACGAGAACTGAGCAGAGCACACTCAATACAAAAAATTTGTCCACAACGGCGGGTTCCAATCAGGAACGCCTCCAGGACAAATGAATCTCCTAAGTTGGAACTGCCGGGGGGCGGGGAACTCCCGGACAGTTCGTGATCTTGCGACTCTTGTTCAGTCGCTTTCCCCTACTTTGGTCTTCTTGTGCGAGACCCGCCAACCCAAGTCCCGGATGAAGCGGTATCGAGCAAGATTAGGCCTCAAAGGATTTCATGGTGTTGATAGTGAAAGAAATAGTGGTGGTTTATCACTCTTCTGGCATGAATCTCTCTTAGTGGAAGTAGTCTTTTCAAACCAACGATGTATTGACGCTCACGTTAAATTGGGGCCGGATGAACCAGCGTGGCGTCTTACATGAGTGTATGGGGAACCAAGAGTAGAGAACAGGCACAATATGTGGTCTCTTTTACAAACTCTCAGTGTGCAATCAGATTTACCTTGGATTGTTGCGGGGGACTTCAACGAGTGCATGTGGGATTTCGAGCACTTCTCGGCAACTGCCAGGTCAGTAGCACAAATGCAAGCTCTTCGAGATGTCTTGGAGGTATGCGAGTTGGTTGACTTGGGTTTTATTGGCATCCCGCACACATATGATAACATGAGGGCCGGTAGTGCCAATGTTAAAGTTCGGCTGGACAGGGCAGTTGCAAATCATGCTTGGAGAAATATGTTTGATAATACTTCTGTCAAGCACCTCATATCCCCATGTCCAGATCATGTCTCAATTCATATTTGTTGTGACGTACATAATGACCAGCCTACTAAATCATGTATAAGGCGGTACGAGGTTATGTGGGAAAGAGAACCGGCTTTGCAAGAAGTAATAGCGAAAGCATGGGCTGATGCTGGCACGAAAAACTCGCTTGGTGATGTACATGCAGCTCTCAGAGGTACTATGCGCAGACTGTGCGAGTGGAGCAAGTCAAAATTTGGTAGTGTCACACGCGAGATAGAAAAATCCCGAACTCAGCTGGAGCAGCTCATGTTAATGAATGCAGATAGAATGGAAATACGAAGAGTGACGGACAGAATGAATGAGCTTTTATATCAAGAAGAGCTCATGTGGATGCAACGCTCTCGTATTACCTGGTTGAAAGATGGCGGTAGAAACACGAAGTTTTTTCATGCAAAATCAGTGTGGCGTGCAAGAAAGAACATGATTAAAAAATTGAAGGATGCTCAAGGGAATTTGTTCACTACCCAGAAGGAGATCGGAGGGGCGGCCACATCCTACTTCCAGAATCTTTTTGAGGCAGACATAACACTTGATGCTTCTCCGGTTGTTGGGTTAATTAATCCCGTTGTTACGGCAGATACAAATGATCTCCTGTGCGCTGACTTTACAGACAAGGAAATCGCTGATGCTTTATTCCAAATTGGACCCTTAAAGGCCCCGGGGCCGGATGGGTTCCCAGCCAGGTTTTTTCAAAGAAATTGGGCAACTCTGCGGGATGGAGTTATTGCATCCGTAAAGGAATTCTTCCGTACTGGAAATATGCCTCCTGATGTTAATGATACAATGCTGTAATTTAGATGTTCAATTGCTGTGAACATCAGATTTTGTTGAACCTGTTCTGCGAATTAGCAACATGCTTTATATTTAGCTGAACTTTCGACAAGCTTAGTTACTGATGATGCTGCATGCAGTCCTCCAAGCTTATTAGAGCTGTGCGTGTTTCTTGCAAACCTAGATCATGTTTTATTGGCACCTTACCAGTTACAGAAGCATAGAACTTAACCTCCATTTCATGCACTACCATTCAACTAACTGCTGATTCCTCCATATTTCAGTAAGTTGCAGAGCGACGCCCTGAGGGAGGCAATCACAAACATTACCAATGACTGCCGTGAGAAGAACCGCAAGTTCGTTGAAACCATTGAGCTGCAGATTGGTCTGAAGAACTATGACCCGCAAAAGGACAAGCGTTTCAGTGGTTCTGTTAAGCTTCCTCACATCCCTCGCCCAAAGATGAGGGTTTGCATGCTTGGTGATGCCCAGCACGTTGAAGAGGTACCATATGCTTGTATCAATTTTTATTTCACTTGTGCTGAAAACATTATTAAGTTTATTGTTCTTCAATATGGTTTTCACTTGTGTTTAGTGAATGAGTTGTTACCTTGATCATTCAAAGCCCAGTATAAATCCAGTGATTTTCTACCTTCAGTCAGAATTTTTCATACATGCAAAGTATTTTTCTTGAGCCATAAGTTCATTTTTATAATGTTTCATTGGCAACACTTAGTTTTATCAGTTGTTTTAGATTGTATGCTATTCAGCAATTCTTTGCTTTACATTTCCTGATATTTCTGTTGTACTCTTGTTATCAATGCTGGATGCAGGCAGGGAAAATGGGCCTAGACTGCATGGATGTGGAATCCCTTAAGAAGATGAACAAAAACAAGAAGCTAGTCAAGAAGCTTGCAAAGAAGTATCATGCTTTCCTTGCATCTGAGGCTATCATTAAGCAGATTCCCCGACTTCTTGGACCTGGTCTTAACAAGGCAGGCAAGTATTTCTTCCTTGTTCCATTGTCTGCATTAGAAGACTGTTGGTGTGATCACAGTTCATGTTTGATAAACTTTGACTATTGGCAGTTATTTATTGCTAAATAAACATCTCATGGCTTTTGCATGGATATTGCATTTAGTCATAGGTTATTAAAGTGGGCCATGTTATGAAATACAGTAAATCATAGCATCTTTGCTGTCTGCTTGTGTTGTGCAATCTTAGTAGCTCACTGGCACACTACATCATCGCTATCTCTTGCTGGCATAACGTCTTTCTCTTTATTTTATTTTTGAGAGCATTTGTGATGTGCTTCCTCTATATTCATCCTTGCACTTTGAGGTATGCTTATTACCTATGAAGAAAGCAGTGGGGATAATATTCTGAGATGCTCCTTTTTGTTTCATATTTTACTGCAAGTCCTTGTTCCCTAAATGTAAATTCCACAAGTATATAGAAGTTAAAACTGTGCCTTTATAATATTTCTCGAAGTATTAGGCAAGAAATATGTGAACTTATGGGTTTGTGGCAAGGCTTAGGGTTTATTGGTCTGAAGTAGTCCATTAATGAATGCTGTAATCTATGTTACAATTATACCTTCTAGTGGATTTTTTATTGAAATTTATGAAGGGCTATACATCCGCTTTGGCTTGTCAATGTATTTTGTTTAGATTATGTACTTCGTGGTGTATGACGCAATGAGGCATACATTGCTATCTTCTGGACTATACTAATAACTGAACTGTAGTTTCGTACTCTGTGACGCAGTGGGGCATACATTGCTATCTTCTGGACTATACTAGTAACTGAACTGTTGTTTTCCACCTTGTTACTACTCTTGTTCTTACGTTATAATCAACTGCAGGAAAGTTTCCAACTTTGGTGTCTCACCAGGAATCCCTTGAGTCCAAGGTTAACGAGACCAAGGCCACAGTCAAGTTCCAGTTGAAAAAGGTGCTTTGCATGGGTGTTGCCGTTGGCCACCTGGGTGTGGAGGAGAAGCAGATCTTCCAGAACGTGCAGATGAGCGTGAACTTCCTCGTCTCTCTGTTGAAGAAGAATTGGCAAAACGTACGTAATGTGCCCTCTGCTACGCTTTCAGAATATTTTCATTCGACAATTTGGCTATTGATGATTGCATGTTAAATACATAGAATACCGATTGATATGTATTTTCTTGCAGGTGAGATGCTTGTACCTGAAGAGCACGATGGGAAAGGTGTACCGGTTGTTCTAGACTCTAGTCTTCTAGGATTTCCAGGAGATTGACAACTTGAGGACTTTTGTTGTTTTCTCAACTATCAAATTTTCGTGCGTGGCAAGCGACAATTAAACCGTTGGATTATTGTCTTGTACTGAGATGGTTTGTTCTATTGTCTGGAATTTGATGACATTTTATCCGCTGTCCCTGTTCCTTCCTACTGCTCTGCCTGCTGTCAATCATCAGCTTAACGCTAGGTTCAGCATTGGTCCATTGGTATTTACGACCGTCAGAATCTTATTTTACCCTGTGTGTCGGTTGGTGGAATCTCGGTGTATCCGTGCTGCCCTGCTGGGAGCCTTGGAGCATCCCGGCCATTTCTTTGGAGTCTGCACGGAAGAGTTTTGTCTTTCGATCTCACCCAATTCTCTGGAGCGTATCGCCGTTTGCCCATCTGGCACTGAAGTTCCTGTTCATGATTAGCATGTACGAATTTTGTATGCGTTTCGCACAATTTTGGTTTCAGTTTCAAGCGCGGATAACTCCGTGGCCACCAACCACCAAACCACTATAAAAACCACAGCCATCCCAACTCAAAAAACACAACGTACTCTCCATCGTCATAGCACTAGCAAGGGCTCTAGGACTGATCCCAGCCATGGCAAGCCGAGCTATCACTCCGTTCCAGCTCGCTGCCATCCTCCTCGTGGTGCTCTTCGCCACATGCCATGCTGGTAGCATCGCTGTGTACTGGGGCCAGAACGACGGCGAGGTGTCGCTGGCCGAGACGTGTGCGTCCGGCAACTACAAGTTCGTCGTGATCGCTTTCCTCCCCAAGTTCGGCAAGGGCCAGAAGCCGGAGCTGAACCTCGCTGGCCACTGCGACCCTTCGTCGGGCGGCTGCAAAGGCCAGAGCAAGGACATCCACTCGTGCCAGCGCCGCGGCGTCAAGGTCCTCCTCTCCATCGGCGGCGCAGAGGGCAGCTACGGCCTCTCGTCCCGCGGCGATGCACGGCAGGTTGCCATGTACCTGTGGAACACCTATCTGGGCGGCACGAGGTCGTCGTCTCGCCCCCTCGGGGACGCCGTGCTCGACGGCATCGACTTCGACATCGAGCGCGGCGGCTCCAAATTCTGGGGTAACCTCGCCAGGGACCTCAAGAACTTGGACAAGAGCGTGCTGCTGAGCGCGGCGCCACAGTGCCCTTTCCCCGACGAGTGGGACGACGGCGCGATCAAGACGGGGCTGTTCGACTTCGTGTGGGTGCAGTTCTACAACAACCCGGAGTGCCAGATCAGCGCGGGCCGTGGAGCATTCATGGCCGCGTGGAAGAGGTGGGAGTCGGTGCCGGCAGGGAAGCTCTTCCTGGGGCTGCCGGCTTCCAAGGACGCGGCGGGCACCGGGTTCGTGCCCGCCGGCAAGCTCAAGTCGCAGGTGCTGCCGCTCATCAAGGGCTCGCCCAAGTACGGCGGCGTCATGCTGTGGGCTAAGTTCTACGACGATCACACTGGATACAGCTCCGCCATCAAGAACCACGTGTGATTCTCCCTGATGTTTTTTTCGCTATATTAATTGGTACTGTCATGTGTCCCGCTTGCATGCGTATGATAGTATCAGGTGTTTAAGTGTTTGAACAAGATAACTCCATATTGGTAGCGACTATGTCCCAATATGTAAGGATCACGGTGTAGTTTCTTTGAAGCCGCCATGTCCCAATCACTTCAAATTTGGAACTCTTTATATTACATTATGCACTACCTCGTTGATATTTCTACATAAAAGTACTGCATTTGATCCATATTAATTGTCACCGATCTAGTTCAAAGCTAGTACGTACGACTTTGTACTAAAGCAGCGACAATTAATATGGATCGGAGGGAGGGAGTATAATTTTTGGTCAATCAACTATAGCTCGAGTTTTACAAAGAACGGAACTGTACCCTCTCGTTAGGGCTTCCGCCTCCCGCTGCGGCGACGTAGTGTCGAGACAGCTTCCTCCGCCGCCGGTCTCCTCCCCTGATTCTTCTCCGCTCGGGCTGCTCCTGCTCTTGGCGCGTGGGTTTCGGCGCGGTGCTTGGCACTTGGAGTTTTTGTTTTCTGTCCTCTCTACGACCCGGGTCTAACCTAGGGCTCCCTAGGGTCCATGGCTGAGAAGAAAGCTGTGCCCATGACGGCAGATGATGATCTCGTGGGTATGATGCAAGAGTTGGGAATAGAAGACGAGGATCTGGATGATATTGTCATCGAGGATGGATTCCCGGAGCTGAACAAGGATTCTGTCCGCTGGCTAGCTATTGGAAGGGTTCACACCACGAAGGAATTTGGGGACTTCTGGTTCTTCAAAAACATGCGCAACGCATGGGATCTGGCGCAACAGGTCAAATTCAGATCATTGGGTGATAATCTTTATACCATGCAATTCTATTGCCTTGGTGATTGGGATAAAGTGATGGAGGGGGGGCCTTGGACCTTTCGAGGCAACCCTGTTCTGCTAGCCCCCTACGATGGTTTCTCAAAGCCATCGTCCGTTGATCTTCACAACTTCAGAATCTGGATACAAATACATGACCTCCCTGATGGTTATGAGCCTTTAGTTAAATCCCTTGCAGGCAAGGTTGGGGAATTTTATTCCCTTGATAATAGAGGCCGGGACATAGCAGGAAATTATTACCGGGTGAGGATCATGTAGAAAATTGTGGGCTATACGGTCTACCCTTTAATTCTTCTGCCTTTTCCGTGGTGCCGCTCACAATGCATATTGAGGCTAGAGAGTAGGGACCTATTTATAGACTCCACTTCCAGGCGTTTTTATTATTCCACCTGTTTCCGGAAAGATCCGTACGACTCTGGGCAATGTTACCAACCACGATAAAACATGCCAGTTTTCCAAGTCTAAATATACTAGTCCCTAGCACACATGTGTGAGTCATGTGCCATGATTAGATTGGATATGTGAGATCAACTTCCAATCTTAATCATGTGGGTCAACAGCCTGCAGAGCCGATCCTGCAAAACAAACCCAGCTCTTCCACCCTGTGATGTCCCGGGAAAAATACGTACGCACATATAAATTCCAGTAGAGTCGATCCCTATTAATTCCTCTATTGTATTCCATCACAGTCGTCCTCGGCACCTCGAGTATTACTTCCTCGAGTGAAATTCCACATCAGTTATTCCCCGTCACAAACATTAATAATATGAATAATTCTAAGTTGATTTAAATAAATAATAATCATGTTGAATAAATGTTGAAAGCCACATAAATATCCAACATCTCCCACTTGGCTGAAACATATTAATCAATAAATGAAGTTGCATGTGTAAACATGTTTCGAAAATAATTCCTGACTATAGTCAGTGAGCCTGCACCATATTAGTATTATTATACAAATAAATGAAGTATACGTACCTGAGTTTAATCATTCCGCACCTCGTGTATACAATGGTAACTTCCTCAATGTGTTTACTTTTAACCAAAAACTCCAGAATAGTTGACAGGTTGTGATGCACATTCCACGATCTCATATGATGTGTGAGATTCCCTTAGCCACACATATTTCCTTACATTGCTTGAATGCACCAATAAATTCCGGTAGCTAAGGTTGATAGTATAACAAAAATTAATACAAATTCCAATACCATTTAGTATCCCCTTTTTCCTCAGGAGTTCAAACACAATTCCTCACTGAGTATGATTCCCCTTATAAGGTATTTTAACAGGTTTGCAATTTTCCATAGAAAAATGAATCACTACACTTCCTATGTATTTCCACTCCCAAAAATCGGAAGTCTCAAACATGCCTTTCATTTGAAAGTTATAAGATAACCAAGCTTTCACTTCCATCAATGTAACATTATCATTGCAAACAAAAAATAATAATATCATTAACATATATAATAGTAATGCAAAATAGTTTACACTTATGTTTGTAGATGGTCGTTTTGCTTCCTCTAGAAAACCATGTGACTTGCTATTCCATTGATGTGAAGCTTGTTATAAGACCATCATTAATATACTGAATTAGCAAACCATGTCTTTATTTCCTCTTTCCCTAAATTCCGGAGAAAGAGTTTCCACAAAAAATATATATTTTCCGTTGTGTAAAGAATTGAATAACAAGAGTGGCATTATAATATTCCATTAAACCAAATTCCTTGTAAAACTAAAAAAAACTTACGAACAATGGGCTTGCGGTTGTTTGGTGAGATAATAAATTCCCAAACTTTATTATTCCTTATTGAGTTTATTCCTTCCCGCATTTATTCCACCCATAACTTGCGTTCATGGAATATTTAAACCTTCTTAAAAGACTTAGTTATTCCTCTAAAAATTTAGAGTGGCTTCCCCAAACAACAGACAAAAAATCTAGACATGATATTACATGTTATTTCCTCCCACTTATCCTAAGCATGTTAGTGTCAGGAGTTTCACTTGTAGTTTCCTTTGGGGTCAAGAATATATTCTAGTATGATTGCCAATAATTCCACCATTTTCCATAAAAATATTGTGCTCCCACTTTCCACCAGTTTTCCTTTTCCAGATCAAAAACATACCCTTGATCCACTAGAATAACAATTAACAAATTCCTGGTGTGTGCTTTGTAGTAATTGAGAATTTCCTTCCAAAATAAAATACTTCCTTCCAGTCTACAAACCATAAGGAGTGACTGCACTTGATGAAGAATGACATAAAGAAATGGCACTGTGTAATGCTTCTTCCAACAACGAGGGAGTATATATAAAAAAATTCAATTCCTCCATCCAGGTGGAGTATATGATATATTACAATAGTGAATGAAGTTCCATGCTATTTACATATTCAATTGATATATTCCTGAAGTGTACTTCCCCCACCAATCAGTTGTTAAAACTGTGAAATCCTTTAATCAACTGATTTCCACTTCAGTAAACAACATGACAAGCACAATAAAACATTCCGACTTGTATTTTGAAAGGTATACATATACCATATAAAGTGCAATCATTGATGAGGGAAGTGATATAAACAATCTAACCTCTAGTGGGAGTATAAAAAAAATACCATAAGTATATATAAAAGAATGATGTGAAGCTTTTTACCTCCTTCCACCTTAAGAAAAGGTGTGCAAGTTAAATACCCATTATATATGTGCTTCAGAAAACCAAATTCCTCCCACTAAAGTTTTGAATTTCGGATTTAGTAAGCCACTCGATTCGGTTCCATGATATGTGACCAAGTCGTCCATGACAAAAATAATAAATTCCAAGCATGTGTTCCTATTATCAGCAGTCCTCTCTATGGAGTTATCTTCCCCAAATAACAATTTGGGTTGCTAACTTCCAATGGACCATCAAGAAAGAATAGACCATTGTGTGAAATTCCGTAATGCACTAATTTTATCCTTGAGCAATATTTCCACTCTTCCTTTTCCAAATAGCATTTCATAAATAATGTGTTCCAAGATAGAACCATAAGTTAAATCCCTTCGCACTGAAGTTGCATATAGAGTGTTCTATAACAATATTACTTTTCCTCCACCAGGGAGTTTCATGGCAAAAATTTCCAATTCCAAAGTGTATAAGATTTGGCAGTAATGACAAAACACACAATATATATAATTTCCTTTGGTACTGTTAGCATGCCAATAAAATTGCTATTGTATTCCAGCAATATAGTACATAGAAGCTTAAATCCACAATCCAACTATTTGAAAAAAGTAGTGACATATACATACTTAATGCAAGTATTAACAATGTGCAGTGAGAGCAAATTTCCTTAATTTTCCATGGAGTGGTTCCCATCTTCCTCCATAAATAAATGATTGTCATAATAGACACTTTTTGAATTCCTTCTCATGCAAGGTTAGTATAATAGTGTATCCATCAACATTAATTTTCCTCCACAACAGAGTTTGAGGGCATAATTTCCAATTCCAAGTTTATTAACTTTAGCATTTCCTTGGAATTGTTTGCATGGAAGTGAAACATTATATCATGGTAAATGATAGCCAGAATGCACAACATGACTATTTTGAAAAATAGTGGTAAATGAAAAAAAATCCATGCATACAAATTATAGACATACCTTCCTCTTTGCCAATTGCATTGATAAAATATTATACCTTCCTCTTCGAGGTGCAACCAATAATATTTGATCATATCCTTCCCTCAAAGAGTTTCTATCTTCCTCCATAGAGCAAATAATATTCCATGTTGCATATTAAATGACCACTCAGGGTGAAAAAGAAAATTGATTATTCCGATCAATTTGGCATAGAGTTTAGAATAACCATGACACGCAGTTAAATATATATATATATATATATATATATATATATAGACAAAATACATCCTACTACTAGGTGTAGTTACACCCATATCTCATATACTACCATGTGGTAGTATATATACTACTTTATCATTTTTATTATGTTCATATACTATATCTAAGATACTCCAAAACGAGTTATGTGAAAAAATTGCATGTAAGCCCATGTTTTTATCATATTTGTGAAATATGTACATATTTGTACGTAAAAAGGAGTATGCTCAAAATATGGTACATACTACTTACAAAATAGTATATATACTACCCAAACATTCTTACATACTACATACTACACGTACATACTCTCCAATATAATAGATACTACGTACGAAACCAAAGTGGGAGTAACTACACCCGGTAGTAGGGAAAATTTGTCCTATATATATATATACATATATTTCCTCTGCTAATCACACAGAGTTCACGATTTGCTCATGAAAAAAAAACATTTATTATTCATTAAAAAAATATAAATATGATCGAGCACTTATGTGAGATATTTCACTGAAAACTATTCCAGATTGCACATACTTTTCCACACAATCAGTTCAGTCTCATGTTGAATAACCAAGGATCAACAAAACGATCCCAACATAATTACGCAAGCCATTTGCTATCCAACATTGAAGTACCATCTTATTCAACATATATTTCCTTTTCCTCAACTGTGGCCTTTTAATTTGGCCTTTTCCAGTATGTTTACCAATATTTCTCATAGAAAATACAACTATATTTTCTATTTTCCAAACCGTGATACTATAGTTCCAACCAATATAAGGAATCTAAACAGCTAAGGAAAAGTGTTGTTTAATGACATGGGAAGAAACGTGTTACCGATCAACTTGTAGAACTTGACGTCTGGATTTGCATGCCAAGAATTAATTCCTTGCTTCCTTAGGGGAAAAGATCCAAATAGGCCAGATGGAAAGTACCCGTGTGAATTATGAGCTTGCTCAATTCGTCAAATTGACCCGTCATGCAAGTAGTACGAACAGCAGCGACAGACAACTTTCCTCATTCCCCACGCCAAAAACTGTAGCAGCAGGCGTGGGCAAGCCCTGCAGTTTCCTACTTCCCCGAGCAGCTAGCTCGTTCCGCACAAGGCGCCTGTTCCGCGCGAGTTCGACGAACGACAAGGTGCAGCGAGAAAACGTCGAAGCTCTGATGAACCGATCTATAGCAAGATATCTCGACGAAGCGCGGAACAGATCGATCTAGTTTGATTCCCAATTCCTCATGCACAACATGCAAGTTACTAAAAGTAACAGCAGCTGAATTGATTTGCTCGGTCGTCCGCACGTACATTAAAGAAGCAAGAATAGGCTTGGATTTCATCACGTGAACCTGCTGCTTGTCCCCTCCACGATCGCGTGCGTGGCAGGTAGTCACCGAGCCAGCGCGTACTAGTGCTAATCTTCCTCGATCTCGGCACCAAAAAACAAATCCATTGATTGATGCGCTTCGGCTTCCGGATCGAGTGAAACCTCGCGAAAAAGCCTCCACCAGTTCACGCCACGATGCAGCACACCATAGGTTAATCGGACGAATCGAGGGCGGAGCGTCTGACAGAGTTTGCAGTGGAATCAGAGGCTACCAACGGCGATACAGGCAGAGTTGGCAGCGGAACGGATCGACGATGGCGTGGATTTGGCCGGCGATTAGGGTTAGGGTGACAGCGACCGAACCTTGCTCATGATGCCAATGTAGAAAATTGTGGGCTATACGGTCTACCCTTTAATTCCTCTGCCTTTTCCGTGGTGCCGCTCACAATGCATATTGAGGCTAGAGGGTAGGGACCTATTTATAGACTCCACTTTCAGGCGTTTTTATTATTCCACCTGTTTCCGAAAAGATCCGTACGATTCCTGGGCAATGTTACCAACCACGATAAAACATGCCAGTTTTCCGAGTCTAAATATACTAGTGCCTAGCACACATGTGTGAGTCATGTGCCATGATTAGATTGGATATGTGAGATCAACTTCCAATCTTAATCATGTGGGTCAACAGCCTGCAGAGCCGATCCTGCAAAACAAACCCAGCTCTTCCACCCTGTGATGTCCCGGGAAAAATACGTACGCACATATAAATTCCAGTAGAGTCGATCCCTATTAATTCCTCTATTGTATTCCATCACAGTCGTCCTCGGCACCTCGAGTATTACTTCCTCGAGTGAAATTCCGCATCAGTTATTCCCCGTCACAAACATTAATAATATGAATAATTCTAAGTTGATTTAAATAAATAATAATCATGTTGAATAAATGTTGAAAGCCACATAAATATACAACAGATCACACTGGACGTCAGAAATAAGCTCAAGAACCATGTTTCGGTTGTAAAAAGGCAGAAAAGGCAGATCTTCAAGGTGAAATATGAGCGGTTACCGGATTGGTGTGCAGTCTATGGGATGATTGGACACTTATACACAGAACATGGTGATGTGCTCACCATCCATCAACAATGATTTTCAGAGAACTCCGTGCTACATGGGGTTCAGGTGGCTCAGGTGGTCGTGGCCAAAACCGTGATGATGACACACGAGCACCCGCTACAGATGGTGTGACTGTAACCGAGGTACAGGAAAATAAAAGCATGGAAATAGACCCGACTAAGGGAGCAGCGGTTGAGGATGATGCTGCGGATTCAGAGTCTAATAGGAAACGTGCTTTGGCTGCTCGCTCGGCTGCTGATACACCTCCTCTTGCTACAAATTCAAAGGGTCAGTTGCTACTAACTAATTTTGGACACGCTGTGTCACCTAGTCCATCCGGCGAGCAGGATCCGAAGCGAACGAGAACTGAGCAGAGCACACTCAATACAAAAAATTTGTCCACAACGGCGGGTTCCAATCAGGAACGCCTCCAGGACAAATGAATCTCCTAAGTTGGAACTGCCGGGGGGCGGGGAACTCCCGGACAGTTCGTGATCTTGCGACTCTTGTTCAGTCGCTTTCCCCTACTTTGGTCTTCTTGTGCGAGACCCGCCAACCCAAGTCCCGGATGAAGCGGTATCGAGCAAGATTAGGCCTCAAAGGATTTCATGGTGTTGATAGTGAAAGAAATAGTGGTGGTTTATCACTCTTCTGGCATGAATCTCTCTTAGTGGAAGTAGTCTTTTCAAACCAACGATGTATTGACGCTCACGTTAAATTGGGGCCGGATGAACCAGCGTGGCGTCTTACATGAGTGTATGGGGAACCAAGAGTAGAGAACAGGCACAATATGTGGTCTCTTTTACAAACTCTCAGTGTGCAATCAGATTTACCTTGGATTGTTGCGGGGGACTTCAACGAGTGCATGTGGGATTTCGAGCACTTCTCGGCAACTGCCAGGTCAGTAGCACAAATGCAAGCTCTTCGAGATGTCTTGGAGGTATGCGAGTTGGTTGACTTGGGTTTTATTGGCATCCCGCACACATATGATAACATGAGGGCCGGTAGTGCCAATGTTAAAGTTCGGCTGGACAGGGCAGTTGCAAATCATGCTTGGAGAAATATGTTTGATAATACTTCTGTCAAGCACCTCATATCCCCATGTCCAGATCATGTCTCAATTCATATTTGTTGTGACGTACATAATGACCAGCCTACTAAATCATGTATAAGGCGGTACGAGGTTATGTGGGAAAGAGAACCGGCTTTGCAAGAAGTAATAGCGAAAGCATGGGCTGATGCTGGCACGAAAAACTCGCTTGGTGATGTACATGCAGCTCTCAGAGGTACTATGCGCAGACTGTGCGAGTGGAGCAAGTCAAAATTTGGTAGTGTCACACGCGAGATAGAAAAATCCCGAACTCAGCTGGAGCAGCTCATGTTAATGAATGCAGATAGAATGGAAATACGAAGAGTGACGGACAGAATGAATGAGCTTTTATATCAAGAAGAGCTCATGTGGATGCAACGCTCTCGTATTACCTGGTTGAAAGATGGCGGTAGAAACACGAAGTTTTTTCATGCAAAATCAGTGTGGCGTGCAAGAAAGAACATGATTAAAAAATTGAAGGATGCTCAAGGGAATTTGTTCACTACCCAGAAGGAGATCGGAGGGGCGGCCACATCCTACTTCCAGAATCTTTTTGAGGCAGACATAACACTTGATGCTTCTCCGGTTGTTGGGTTAATTAATCCCGTTGTTACGGCAGATACAAATGATCTCCTGTGCGCTGACTTTACAGACAAGGAAATCGCTGATGCTTTATTCCAAATTGGACCCTTAAAGGCCCCGGGGCCGGATGGGTTCCCAGCCAGGTTTTTTCAAAGAAATTGGGCAACTCTGCGGGATGGAGTTATTGCATCCGTAAAGGAATTCTTCCGTACTGGAAATATGCCTCCTGATGTTAATGATACAATGCTGTAATTTAGATGTTCAATTGCTGTGAACATCAGATTTTGTTGAACCTGTTCTGCGAATTAGCAACATGCTTTATATTTAGCTGAACTTTCGACAAGCTTAGTTACTGATGATGCTGCATGCAGTCCTCCAAGCTTATTAGAGCTGTGCGTGTTTCTTGCAAACCTAGATCATGTTTTATTGGCACCTTACCAGTTACAGAAGCATAGAACTTAACCTCCATTTCATGCACTACCATTCAACTAACTGCTGATTCCTCCATATTTCAGTAAGTTGCAGAGCGACGCCCTGAGGGAGGCAATCACAAACATTACCAATGACTGCCGTGAGAAGAACCGCAAGTTCGTTGAAACCATTGAGCTGCAGATTGGTCTGAAGAACTATGACCCGCAAAAGGACAAGCGTTTCAGTGGTTCTGTTAAGCTTCCTCACATCCCTCGCCCAAAGATGAGGGTTTGCATGCTTGGTGATGCCCAGCACGTTGAAGAGGTACCATATGCTTGTATCAATTTTTATTTCACTTGTGCTGAAAACATTATTAAGTTTATTGTTCTTCAATATGGTTTTCACTTGTGTTTAGTGAATGAGTTGTTACCTTGATCATTCAAAGCCCAGTATAAATCCAGTGATTTTCTACCTTCAGTCAGAATTTTTCATACATGCAAAGTATTTTTCTTGAGCCATAAGTTCATTTTTATAATGTTTCATTGGCAACACTTAGTTTTATCAGTTGTTTTAGATTGTATGCTATTCAGCAATTCTTTGCTTTACATTTCCTGATATTTCTGTTGTACTCTTGTTATCAATGCTGGATGCAGGCAGGGAAAATGGGCCTAGACTGCATGGATGTGGAATCCCTTAAGAAGATGAACAAAAACAAGAAGCTAGTCAAGAAGCTTGCAAAGAAGTATCATGCTTTCCTTGCATCTGAGGCTATCATTAAGCAGATTCCCCGACTTCTTGGACCTGGTCTTAACAAGGCAGGCAAGTATTTCTTCCTTGTTCCATTGTCTGCATTAGAAGACTGTTGGTGTGATCACAGTTCATGTTTGATAAACTTTGACTATTGGCAGTTATTTATTGCTAAATAAACATCTCATGGCTTTTGCATGGATATTGCATTTAGTCATAGGTTATTAAAGTGGGCCATGTTATGAAATACAGTAAATCATAGCATCTTTGCTGTCTGCTTGTGTTGTGCAATCTTAGTAGCTCACTGGCACACTACATCATCGCTATCTCTTGCTGGCATAACGTCTTTCTCTTTATTTTATTTTTGAGAGCATTTGTGGTGTGCTTCCTCTATATTCATCCTTGCACTTTGAGGTATGCTTATTACCTATGAAGAAAGCAGTGGGGATAATATTCTGAGATGCTCCTTTTTGTTTCATATTTTACTGCAAGTCCTTGTTCCCTAAATGTAAATTCCACAAGTATATAGAAGTTAAAACTGTGCCTTTATAATATTTCTCGAAGTATTAGGCAAGAAATATGTGAACTTATGGGTTTGTGGCAAGGCTTAGGGTTTATTGGTCTGAAGTAGTCCATTAATGAATGCTGTAATCTATGTTACAATTATACCTTCTAGTGGATTTTTTATTGAAATTTATGAAGGGCTATACATCCGCTTTGGCTTGTCAATGTATTTTGTTTAGATTATGTACTTCGTGGTGTATGACGCAATGAGGCATACATTGCTATCTTCTGGACTATACTAATAACTGAACTGTAGTTTCGTACTCTGTGACGCAGTGGGGCATACATTGCTATCTTCTGGACTATACTAGTAACTGAACTGTTGTTTTCCACCTTGTTACTACTCTTGTTCTTACGTTATAATCAACTGCAGGAAAGTTTCCAACTTTGGTGTCTCACCAGGAATCCCTTGAGTCCAAGGTTAACGAGACCAAGGCCACAGTCAAGTTCCAGTTGAAAAAGGTGCTTTGCATGGGTGTTGCCGTTGGCCACCTGGGTATGGAGGAGAAGCAGATCTTCCAGAACGTGCAGATGAGCGTGAACTTCCTCGTCTCTCTGTTGAAGAAGAATTGGCAAAACGTACGTAATGTGCCCTCTGCTACGCTTTCAGAATATTTTCATTCGACAATTTGGCTATTGATGATTGCATGTTAAATACATAGAATACCGATTGATATGTATTTTCTTGCAGGTGAGATGCTTGTACCTGAAGAGCACGATGGGAAAGGTGTACCGGTTGTTCTAGACTCTAGTCTTCTAGGATTTCCAGGAGATTGACAACTTGAGGACTTTTGTTGTTTTCTCAACTATCAAATTTTCGTGCGTGGCAAGCGACAATTAAACCGTTGGATTATTGTCTTGTACTGAGATGGTTTGTTCTATTGTCTGGAATTTGATGACATTTTATCCGCTGTCCCTGTTCCTTCCTACTGCTCTGCCTGCTGTCAATCATCAGCTTAACGCTAGGTTCAGCATTGGTCCATTGGTATTTACGACCGTCAGAATCTTATTTTACCCTGTGTGTCGGTTGGTGGAATCTCGGTGTATCCGTGCTGCCCTGCTGGGAGCCTTGGAGCATCCCGGCCATTTCTTTGG
This sequence comes from Elymus sibiricus, assembly GCA_039707655.1. Lineage (NCBI taxonomy): Eukaryota > Viridiplantae > Streptophyta > Magnoliopsida > Poales > Poaceae > Elymus > Elymus sibiricus. The sequence goes on from CM077668.1 coordinate 348,068,236, forward strand.
AGTCTGCACGGAAGAGTTTTGTCTTTCGATCTCACCCAATTCTCTGGAGCGTATCGCCGTTTGCCCATCTGGCACTGAAGTTCCTGTTCATGATTAGCATGTACGAATTTTGTATGCGTTTCGCACAATTTTGGTTTCAGTTTCAAGCGCGGATAACTCCGTGGCCACCAACCACCAAACCACTATAAAAACCACAGCCATCCCAACTCAAAAAACACAACGTACTCTCCATCGTCATAGCACTAGCAAGGGCTCTAGGACTGATCCCAGCCATGGCAAGCCGAGCTATCACTCCGTTCCAGCTCGCTGCCATCCTCCTCGTGGTGCTCTTCGCCACATGCCATGCTGGTAGCATCGCTGTGTACTGGGGCCAGAACGACGGCGAGGTGTCGCTGGCCGAGACGTGTGCGTCCGGCAACTACAAGTTCGTCGTGATCGCTTTCCTCCCCAAGTTCGGCAAGGGCCAGAAGCCGGAGCTGAACCTCGCTGGCCACTGCGACCCTTCGTCGGGCGGCTGCAAAGGCCAGAGCAAGGACATCCACTCGTGCCAGCGCCGCGGCGTCAAGGTCCTCCTCTCCATCGGCGGCGCAGAGGGCAGCTACGGCCTCTCGTCCCGCGGCGATGCACGGCAGGTTGCCATGTACCTGTGGAACACCTATCTGGGCGGCACGAGGTCGTCGTCTCGCCCCCTCGGGGACGCCGTGCTCGACGGCATCGACTTCGACATCGAGCGCGGCGGCTCCAAATTCTGGGGTAACCTCGCCAGGGACCTCAAGAACTTGGACAAGAGCGTGCTGCTGAGCGCGGCGCCACAGTGCCCTTTCCCCGACGAGTGGGACGACGGCGCGATCAAGACGGGGCTGTTCGACTTCGTGTGGGTGCAGTTCTACAACAACCCGGAGTGCCAGATCAGCGCGGGCCGTGGAGCATTCATGGCCGCGTGGAAGAGGTGGGAGTCGGTGCCGGCAGGGAAGCTCTTCCTGGGGCTGCCGGCTTCCAAGGACGCGGCGGGCACCGGGTTCGTGCCCGCCGGCAAGCTCAAGTCGCAGGTGCTGCCGCTCATCAAGGGCTCGCCCAAGTACGGCGGCGTCATGCTGTGGGCTAAGTTCTACGACGATCACACTGGATACAGCTCCGCCATCAAGAACCACGTGTGATTCTCCCTGATGTTTTTTTCGCTATATTAATTGGTACTGTCATGTGTCCCGCTTGCATGCGTATGATAGTATCAGGTGTTTAAGTGTTTGAACAAGATAACTCCATATTGGTAGCGACTATGTCCCAATATGTAAGGATCACGGTGTAGTTTCTTTGAAGCCGCCATGTCCCAATCACTTCAAATTTGGAACTCTATATATTACATTATGCACTACCTCGTTGATATTTCTACATAAAAGTACTGCATTTGATCCATATTAATTGTCACCGATCTAGTTCAAAGCTAGTACGTACGACTTTGTACTAAAGCAGCGACAATTAATATGGATCGGAGGGAGGGAGTATAATTTTTGGTCAATCAACTATAGCTCGAGTTTTACAAAGAACGGAACTGTACCCTCTCGTTAGGGCTTCCGCCTCCCGCTGCGGCGACGTAGTGTCGAGACAGCTTCCTCCGCCGCCGGTCTCCTCCCCTGATTCCTCCGCTCGGGCTGCTCCTGCTCTTGGCGCGTGGGTTTCGGCGCGGTGCTTGGCACTTGGAGTTTTTGTTTTCTGTCCTCTCTACGACCCGGGTCTAACCTAGGGCTCCCTAGGGTCCATGGCTGAGAAGAAAGCTGTGCCCATGACGGCAGATGATGATCTCGTGGGTATGATGCAAGAGTTGGGAATAGAAGACGAGGATCTGGATGATATTGTCATCGAGGATGGATTCCCGGAGCTGAACAAGGATTCTGTCCGCTGGCTAGCTATTGGAAGGGTTCACACCACGAAGGAATTTGGGGACTTCTGGTTCTTCAAAAACATGCGCAACGCATGGGATCTGGCGCAACAGGTCAAATTCAGATCATTGGGTGATAATCTTTATACCATGCAATTCTATTGCCTTGGTGATTGGGATAAAGTGATGGAGGGGGGGCCTTGGACCTTTCGAGGCAACCCTGTTCTGCTAGCCCCCTACGATGGTTTCTCAAAGCCATCGTCCGTTGATCTTCACAACTTCAGAATCTGGATACAAATACATGACCTCCCTGATGGTTATGAGCCTTTAGTTAAATCCCTTGCAGACAAGGTTGGGGAATTTTATTCCCTTGATAATAGAGGCCGGGACATAGCAGGAAATTATTACCGGGTGAGGATCATGTAGAAAATTGTGGGCTATACGGTCTACCCTTTAATTCCTCTGCCTTTTCCGTGGTGCCGCTCACAATGCATATTGAGGCTAGAGGGTAGGGACCTATTTATAGACTCCACTTTCAGGCGTTTTTATTATTCCACCTGTTTCCGGAAAGATCCGTACGACTCCTGGGCAATGTTACCAACCACGATAAAACATGCCAGTTTTCCGAGTCTAAATATACTAGTCCCTAGCACACATGTGTGAGTCATGTGCCATGATTAGATTGGATATGTGAGATCAACTTTCAATCTTAATCATGTGGGTCAACAGCCTGCAGAGCCGATCCTGCAAAACAAACCCAGCTCTTCCACCCTGTGATGTCCCGGGAAAAATACGTACGCACATATAAATTCCAGTAGAGTCGATCCCTATTAATTCCTCTATTGTATTCCATCACAGTCGTCCTCGGCACCTCGAGTATTACTTCCTCGAGTGAAATTCCGCATCAGTTATTCCCCGTCACAAACATTAATAATATGAATAATTCTAAGTTGATTTAAATAAATAATAATCATGTTGAATAAATGTTGAAAGCCACATAAATATCCAACAGATCACACTGGACGTTAGAAATAAGCTCAATAACCATGTTTCGGTTGTAAAAAGGTAGAAAAGGCAGATCTTCAAGGTGAAATATGAGCGGTTACCGGATTGGTGTGCAGTCTATGGGATGATTGGACACTTATACACAGAACATGGTGACGTGTTCACCATCCATCAACAATGATTTTCAGAGAACGCCGTGCTACATGGGGTTCAGGTGGCTCAGGTGGTCGTGGCCAAAACCGTGATGATGACACACGAGCACCCGCTACAGATGGTGTGACTGTAACCGAGGTACAGGAAAATAAAAGCATGGAAATAGACCCGACTAAGGGAGCAGCGGTTGAGGATGATGCTGCGGATTCAGAGTCTAATAGGAAACGTGCTTTGGCTGCTCGCTCGGCTGCTGATACACCTCCTCTTGCTACAAATTCAAAGGGTCAGTTGCTACTAACTAATTTTGGACACGCTGTGTCACCTAGTCCATCCGGCGAGCAGGATCCGAAGTGAACGAGAACTGAGCAGAGCACACTCAATACAAAAAATTTGTCCACAACGGCGGGTTCCAATCAGGAACGCCTCCAGGACAAATGAATCTCCTAAGTTGGAACTGCCGGGGGGCGGGGAACTCCCGGACAGTTCGTGATCTTGCGACTCTTGTTCAGTCGCTTTCCCCTACTTTGGTCTTCTTGTGCGAGACCCGCCAACCCAAGTCCCGGATGAAGCGGTATCGAGCAAGATTAGGCCTCAAAGGATTTCATGGTGTTGATAGTGAAGGAAATAGTGGTGGTTTATCACTCTTCTGGCATGAATCTCTCTTAGTTGAAGTAGTCTTTTCAAACCAACGATGTATTGACGCTCACGTTAAATTGGGGCCGGATGAACCAGCGTGGCGTCTTACATGAGTGTATGGGGAACCAAGAGTGGAGAACAGGCACAATATGTGGTCTCTTTTACAAACTCTCAGTGTGCAATCAGATTTACCTTGGATTGTTGCGGGAGACTTCAACGAGTGCATGTGGGATTTCGAGCACTTCTTGGCAACTGCCAGGTCAGTAGCACAAATGCAAGCTCTTCGAGATGTCTTGGAGGTATGCGAGTTGGTTGACTTGGGTTTTATTGGCATCCCGCACACATATGATAACATGAGGGCCGGTAGTGCCAATGTTAAAGTTTGGCTGGACAGGGCAGTTGCAAATCATGCTTGGAGAAATATGTTTGATAACACTTCTGTCAAGCACCTCATATCCCCATGTCCAGATCATGTCCCAATTCATATTTGTTGTGACGTACATAATGACCAGCCTACTAAATCACGTATAAGGCGGTACGAGGTTATGTGGGAAAGAGAACCGGCTTTGCAAGAAGTAATAGCGAAAGCATGGGCTGATGCTGGCACGAAAAACTCGCTTGGTGATGTACATGCAGCTCTCAGAGGTACTATGCGCAGACTGTGTGAGTGGAGCAAGTCAAAATTTGGTAGGGTCACACGCGAGATAGAAAAATCCCGAACTCAGCTGGAGCAGCTCATGTTAATGAATGCAGATAGAATGGAAATACGAAGAGTGACGGACAGAATGAATGAGCTTTTATATCAAGAAGAGCTCATGTGGATGCAACGCTCTCGTATTACCTGGTTGAAAGATGGCGATAGAAACACGAAGTTTTTTCATGCAAAATCAGTGTTGTGCAAGAAAGAACATGATTAAAAAATTGAAGGATGCTCAAGGGAATTTGTTCACTACCCAGAAGGAGATCGGAGGGGCGGCCACATCCTACTTCCAGAATCTTTTTGAGGCAGACATAACACTTGATGCTTCTCCGGTTGTTGGGTTAATTAATCCCGTTGTTACGGCAGATACAAATGATCTCCTGTGCGCTGACTTTACAGACAAGGAAATCGCTGATGCTTTATTCCAAATTGGACCCTTAAAGGCCCCGGGGCCGGATGGTTCCCAGCCAGGTTTTTTCAAAGAAATTGGGCAACTCTGCGGGATGGAGTTATTGCATCCGTAAAGGAATTCTTCCGTACTGGAAATATGCCTCCTGATGTTAATGATACGGTGATTGTGATGATCCCAAAAATTCCAAATCCAATTAAAATTACAGATTTCCGCCCCATTAGCCTTTGTAATGTTATCTATAAGGTAGTGTCCAAATGTCTTTCTAATAGACTCCGCCCAGTTCTTGATGATATTATTTCACCGTCACAGAGTGCTTTTATCCCGGGAAGAATGATTACTGACAATGCACATGTGGCGTTTGAATGTATCCATCACATCAAGCAAGAAAAGGACCCAACAAAAAGTTTCTGTGCTTATAAGCTAGATATTTCAAAGGCATATGATAGAGTGGACTGGGTTTATCTTAGGCAAACGATGGAAAAGCTTGGCTTTGCTCACCGGTGGGTTAATTGGATCATGACTTGTGTAACCTCGGTGAGGTATTCCGTGAAATTTAATGGAGCCATCTTGGAATCTTTTGCACCGTCGCGTGGTCTTCGGCAAGGTGATCCATTGTCCCCTTATCTGTTTCTTTTTGTGGCTGATGGTCTCTCTGCACTAATTGATAAAGGCATTGTGGAAGAACATATCTCTCCTCTGAGAATTACAAGAAGCGCCCCTGGTATATCCCACTTGCTGTTTGCGAATGATACTTTGCTATTCTTTAAAGCCACACTTCAGCAAGCTAATCATGTTAACCATATTTTGGAGGTATATGGAAAGGCCACGAGACAACTTATAAATCAAGCAAAGTGCTCTTTGCTGTTTGGTGATGCATGCCAGCAAGACATGGTTACTTCTGTAAAAAATGTGTTGCAGGTTACTTCATTTGGCTTTGAGGAGAAATATTTGGGACTACCCACCCCTGATGGAAGGATGACAAAAGGGAAATTTCAGAACCTCCAGGTCAAGCTCACTAAGAGACTATTTGCTTTTGATGGCCATCCTACTCAAGCTGGAAAAGAAGAGCCCATTAGGTCAATTGCACAATCCATCCCTACTTACTTAATGAGTGTTTTTAAGCTCCCTCTAGCGGTTTGTGATGATCTGAACCGGATAGTACGTAACTACTATTGGGGTGCTGAGAAAGGTAAACGCAAAACACACTGGTACGCTTGGGATAAAATGACAAGGCCGAAGTCCCTAGGCGGTCTTGGGTTTAGGGACTTTCGACTCTTCAATCAAGCGCTACTAGGACCTATTCAGTGTGTACATGCCCCCGCGTCGCCCCCCGCTAGGGCGGCTCGGGTGGAAACCCTAAACCGCGCCGCCGGGCACATCCATCCCCATCCTCCCCTCCGTCGCCGCTGGAGGAGGTCGCCGGGCGAAGCCCCGGGCGACTGACGGCGGCGGCAGAGGACCTCTTCCCTCCCGCGTCAGATCGGGTGAGGCGGGTCACCCCATGGCGCCGGGGCGTTTCTCCCTGATCTGCGTCGCAGCGGCGCGGCTGTTCGCATCCGGCGACGGCGCAAGGTGGTAGCATGGTGCTGGGCGGAGGCGGCGGAGCTGCTGGACTTCGTGGAAGATCGGGTGGCGCTGGCCACTCGGTGGGTTCACATGGTCATGGCGGCCTTGGTCGCGGTGGCTGGCGGGTCGGCGGGTCGGCGACGGCGGAACGTGGCCAGTGGCAGCGGCGATGTTCGGCCTGGATCCCGGGGCGGCGGGTGAAGCTCGGACTTCCCGCGGCGGCATGGCATGGTGCAGTCCCTGTCCAAGGCGGATCTGCACCGGCAATCTGGTGGTTTTTGCTATGGATTGGTTCGGATCAGAGATGGTGACGAGCGCGCGGGATCCATCTCGGCGGCTCTCGTGGTTTGGCGAGGTGGGGTGGGAGCCCTCCTCCCAGGCTCCAGTGGTGGCACACTCAGACAGTGGCCGGTGCGCCAGGGCTCCTACGGTGGCACTGCTGTTGCGGTTGGTCGCCGGATCTAGGTGGCTAGATCAGGGACTTTGAAGGCGGTCGAGACGGTGCACAGGTTGTCGGGTGGATTTCTTGGGACGGATCCGGGTGAAAACCTGGTCTTCGGTCGGTGGCCGGAGCCGGTGATGGCGATGCCCTTATCGTCGTTTCCTTCATGAAGGCATCATCGAGGTGAAGCTCCCAACCCCACCCAATACCTTTGGGGGAAACCCTAGATCAGTTGATCGGATGACGGCGGCATTCTTATGTCGTTTCCCCCTTGGGGGCGGCATTCTTGGAGGTGTACTCGGGCTCGAGAGACCAGTGGACGGCATCTTCGGTGGAGCGGTGCTTCATTCTACATATTCATGGCGGCAGATCTCGGCGGCGTGGAGCAGTGGAGGCTCGGCATCCGATGTGTGGCGATGGACTCACGCAGGAGGACGACGCTGTTGGGGAACGTTGCATGGAAAACAAAATTTTTCTACGCACACGCAAGATCTATCCATGGAGATGCATAGCTACGAGAGGGGGAGTGTGTCTATGTACCCTCGTAGACCGTAAGCGGAAGCGTTAGAATAACGCGGTTGATGTCGTCGAACAACTTCACGATCCAACCGACCGAGCACCGAACGTACGACACCTCCGCGTTCAGCACACGTTCAGCTCGGTGACGTCCTCGACTTCTTGATCCAGCAAGACGGCGAGGTAGTGGATGAGTTCCGGCAGCACGACGGCGTGGTGACGGTGATGGTGATGCTATCTCCACAGGGCTTCGCCCAAGTACTGCGAAAATATGACCGAGGGACGGAACTGTGGAGGGGGGCGCCGCACACGGCTAAGACAATGTTGTGGCTTGTTTGGGGCGCCCCCTCTCCTCTATTTATATATGTGTAGGGGCTTGGAATAGAAGGAATAGTGCTACATGAACAGTACCACGTGAACAGTACCACATGAATAGTACACACGTGGACTTGGACTCCAAAGTCCAATCCTATTCCTATTAGGACTCTCCTTTTTTCCTTCCCTAGCTGCGTGGGCTTTTGAGGACTTGGTGCGCCTGGCCCAATAAGGCCAGGGCGCCTCCCCTTAGCCCATGCCAGCCCTTGGGACGTGGTGGACCCACTTGTGGACTTCCGGACCCCTCCGGAATCCTCCGGAACCCTCCGGAACCTTTTGGAAGCTTCCCGGTACAATACCGAAAAAACTGCACCTTTTTCCGGAACCCAAAATATGACTTCCCATATATAAATATTTACCTCTCGACCATTCCGAGACTCCTCGTGACGTCCGGGATCTCATCCGGGACTCCGAACAACATTCGGTTACCAATTCACATAACTCATATAACACTATATCGTCAACGAACGTTAAGCGTGCGGACCCTACGGGTTCGGGAATGATGTAGACATGACCGAGACGCCTCTCCGGTCAATAATCAATAGCGGAACCTGGATGCCCATATTGGTTCCTACATATTCCACGAAGATCTTATCGGTCGAACCGCAATGACAACATACGTAATTCCCTTTGTCCGTCGGTATGTTACTTGCCCGAGATTCGATCATCGGTATCTCCATACCTAGTTCAATCTCGTTACCGGCAAGTCTCTTTACTCGTTCCGTAATACATCATCCTGTAACTAACTCCTTAGTCACTTTGCTTGCAAGCTTCTTATGATGTGCATTACCGAGAGGGCCCAGAGATACCTCTCCGAAACACGGAGTGACAAATCCCAGTCTCGATCCATGCCAACTCAACAGACACCTTCGGAGATACCTGTAGAGCATCTTTATGATCACCCAGTTACGTTGTGACGTTTGATAGCACACAAGGTATTCCTCCGGTATCCGGGAGTTGCATGATCTCATGGTCGGAGGAACATGTATTTGACATTCAAGAAAGCAGTAGCAATAAACAGAACGATCATATGCTAAGCTAACAGATGGGTCTTGTCCATCACATCATTCTCCTAATGATGTGATCCCGTTATCAAATGACAACTCATGTCTATGGTTAGGAAACCTTAACCATCTTTGATCAACGAGCTAGTCTAGTAGAGGCTCACTAGGGACACGGTATTTGTTTATGTATTCACACATGTATTTAAGTTTCCGGTCAATACAATTCTAGCATGAATAATAAACCTTTATCATGAACAAGGAAATATAAAATAATAACAACTTTATTATTGCCTCTAGGGCATATTTCCATCAGTCTCCCACTTGCACTAGAGTCAATAATCTAGTTCACATCGCCATGTGATTAACACCCAAGAGTTCACTAGAGTCAATAATCTAGTTCACATCACCATGTGATTAACACTCAAAGAGTTCTAAGGTGTGATCATGTTTTGCTCGTGAGAGAGAATTTTAGTCAATGGGTCTGCAATATTCAGACCCATGTGTACTTTGCAAATCCTTATGTCATACTGTAGATGCTGCTATCACGCTTTACTTGGAGCTATTCCAAATGACTGCTCCATTATACGTATCCGGTTTGCTACTCAGAGATATCCAGATTGGTGTCAAAGCTTGCATCGACGTAACCCTTTACGACGAACTCTTTATCACCTCCATAATCGAGAAACATTTCCTTAGGTTTTTAGTTACTAAGGATAATTTTGACCGCTGTCCAGTGATCCACTCCTGGATCACTCTTGTACCCCCTTTGCCGGACACGTGGCAAGGCACACATTAGGTGTAGTACACAACATGGCATACATTATAGAACCTATGGCTGAGGCATAGGGAATGAGTTTCATTCTCTCTCTATCTTCTGCCGTGGTCGAGCTTTGAGTCTTACTCAACTTTACACCTTACAATACAGGCAATAACTCCTTCTTTGACTGATCCATTTTGAACTTCTTCAAAATCTTGTCAAGGTATGTACTCATTGAAAGTCTTATCAAGCGTCTTGATCTATCTCTATAGATCTTGATGCCCAATATATAAGCAGCTTCACCGAGGTCTTTCATTGAAAAATTCTTATTCAAGTATCCCTTTATGCCATCCAGAAATTCTATATCATTTCCAATCAACAATATGTCATCCACATATAATATTAGAAATGCTACAGACCTCCCACTCACTTTCTTGTAAATACAGGCTTCACCGTAAGTCTGTACAAAACCATATGCTTTGATCACCTCATCAAAGCGTATATTCCAACTCCGAGATGCTTGCACCAGTCCATAGATGGATCGCTGGAGCTTGCACACTTTGTTAGCACCCTTAGCATCGACAAAACCTTCTGGTTGCATCATATACAACTCTTCTTTGAGAAAACCATTAAGGAATGCAGTTTTGACATCCATTTGCCAGATCATAAAATGTGGCAATTGCTAACATGATTCGGACAGACTTAAGCATCGCTACGGGTGAGAAAGTCTCATCGTAGTCAACCCCTTGAACTTGTCGAAAACCTTTCTGTTGGAAATATGCCCTAGAGGCAATAATAAATTGGTTATTATTATATTTCCTTGTTCATGATAATCGTTTATTATCCATGCTATAATTGTATTGATTGGAAACTCAAATACATGTGTGGGTACATAGACAAACACTGTGTCCCTAGTAAGCCTCTAGATGACTAGCTCGTTGATCAAAGATGGTTAAGGTTTCCTAGCCATTGACATGAGATGTCATTTGATAACGGGATCACATCATTAGGAGAATGATGTGATGGACAAGACCCAAACTACGAACGTAGCATATGATCGTGTCAGTTTATTGCTATTGTTTTCTGCATGTCAAGTATATGTTCCTATGACCATGAGATCATGCAACTCACTAACACCAGAGGAATACCTTGTGTGTATCAAACGTCGCAACGTAACTGGGTGACTATAAAGGTGCTCTACAGGTATCTCCGAGGGTGTCTGTTGGGTTGGCATGGATCAAGACTGGGATTTGTTACTCCGTGTGACGGAGAGGTATCTCAGGGCCCACTCGGTAATACAACATCACATTGAGCCTTGCAAGCAAAGTGACTAAAGAGTTAGCCACAGGATCTTGTATTACGGAACGAGTAAAGAGACTTGCCGGTAACGAGATTGAACTAGGTATAGTGATACCGACGATCGAATCTCGGGCAAGTAACATACCGAAGAACAAAGGGAACAGCATACGGGATTAACTGAATCCTTGACATAGAGGTTCGACCGATAAAGATCTTCGTAGAATATGTAGGAGCCAATATGGGCATCCAGGTCCCGCTATTGGTTATTGATCGTAGAAGTGTCTCGGTCATGTCTACATAGTTCTCGAACCCGCAGGGTCTACACACTTAACGTTTGGTGACGATTAGTATAGTTGAGTTATGTTGGTGACCGAAGGTTGTTCGGAGTCCCGGATAAGATCCCGGACATGACGAGGATCTCTGGAATAGTCTGGAGGTAAAGATTGATATATGTGATAATAGTGTTTTGATCTCCGGAAGAGTTCCGGAGTTCACCGGAAGGGGTTCCGGATGTTTACCGAAGTGTTCAGGTACATCAACACTTTATATGGGCCAAAGGGATAAAGCCCACGAGGTATTGGAAAGCGCAAAAAGTAGTTTTGCTGCCGCGTAAGCGGTACTACCGTTTTGTGAAGCGGTACTACCGCCCAAGCGGTACTACCGCTTGGTGAAGCGGTACTACCGCTCAAGCGGTACTACCGCTTGTGAGCGGTACTACCGCTTGTGCGCGGCTGTGCACGGTTCGGCAGGGATCCGAGTTGGACTCTTTCCCTGCGGGCCAAACCGACCTTGTGCGGGCAAAACCGACCTGGAGGAGGCTTTTACTCCAAGTTTAGACCCCAAGGCTCAACATATAAATAGAGGGGCAGGGCTAGCACACGAGAGACATCAAGATTTCCCCAAGCCGTGTGCGGCAACCCTAACCCTCTAGTTCCTCCGTCATAATCTCCGTAGCGCTTGGCGAAGCCCTGCAGAGATTGTTCCTCACCACCATCACCATGCCGTCGTGCTGCTGGAACTCAACCACTACTTCACCATCGCTCGCTGGATCGAGGAGGTGAAGGCGTCATCAAGCCGTACGTGTGTTGAACGCGGAGGTGCCGTCCGTTCGGCGCTAGTTCGTGATCGGATCGAGGGACGACTTGCGATTTGGATCGCGGAGACGTTCGACTACATCAACCGCGTTTCTTAAACGCTTCCTCTTAGCGATCTACAAGGGTATGTAGATTCACTCTCCCTCTCGTAGATGCTCATCACCATGGATAGATCTTGTGTGTGCGTAGGAAAATTTTTGTTTCCCATGCAACGTTCCCCAACAGTGGCATCATGAGCCAGGTCTATGCGTAGATGAGATCTCGAGTAGAACACAAACGAGTTGTGGGCGTGGGTGTATACATATTGCTTGCCGTTACTAGTTGATATTTGATTCGGCGGTACTTTGAGATGAAGCGGCCCGGACCGACATTACGCGTACACTTACGCGAGACAGGTTCCTTCAACTGACATGTAACTTCGTTGCATAAAGATGGCTAGCGGGTGTCTGTCTCTCTCATTTTAGTTGAATCGATTTCAATGAAGAGGGTTCTTTTAGAAGATCAAAAAGCAATCACTACACCACGTTGTGGTTTTGCGTAGGTAAGAACGGTTCTTGCAAACCCGTAGCAGCCACGTAAAATTTGCAACAACAATTAGAGGACGTCTAACTTGTTTTTGCAGGGTATGATGTGATATGATATGGCCAATTACATGATGAGATATATGTGATGTATGAGATGATCATGTGTTGTATAGAATATCACGACTTGCATGTCGATGAGTACGGCAACTGGCAGGAGCCATAGAGTTGTCTTTAATTATTGTATGACCTGCGTGTCAATCATTAAGCGCTATGTAATGCTTTACTTTATCGCTAAACATTAGCAATAGTCGTGGAAGCAACAGTCGGCGCGACAACCTTATGGCGACACGTTGATGGAGATCAAGATGATGGAGATCATGGTGTCATGCCGGTGACGATGGAGATCATGCCGGTGCTTTGGAGATGGAGATCAAAAGCACAAGTTCATGGCCATATCATGTCACTTATGATTTGCATGTGATGTTAATCCTTTTATGCATCTTATTTTGCTTAGGACGACGGTAGCATTATAAGGTGATCCCTCACTTAAATTTCAAGATAAATTGTGTTCTCCCCGAGTGTGCACCGTTGCGAAAGTTCGTCGTTTCGAGACACGCCGTGATGATCGGGTGTGATAGACTCCACGTTCACATACAACGGGTGCAAGCCATGTTGCACACGCGGAACACTCGGGTTAAACTTGACGAGCCTAGCATGTACAGACATGGCCTCGGAACACAAGAGACCGAAAGGTCGAACATGAGTCATATAGTAGATATGATCAACATGAAGATGTTCACCATTGAAACCACCTCGACTCACGTGATGATCGGACTTGAGTTGGTGGATTTGGATCATGTTACACTCGAATGACCGGAGGGATGTCAATTTGAGTGGGAGTTTTTTAAGTAATATGATTAACTAAACTCATTATCTAGAACAATAGTCTAAGTTGTCTTTGCTATATTTATGTTGTAGATCATGGCTCGCGCAGTAGCACCCCTGAATTTTAATGCGTTACTAGAGAAAGCTAAGTTGAAAGATGATGGAAGTAACTTTGTGGACTGGGCCCGTAATCTAAGGATTATCCTTACGGCTTCCCAGAAAGCTTATGTCCTTGATGCACCGCTTGGTGATCCACCCGCTCCAGTTGAGTCTCTAGACGTTGTGAACGCCTGGCAGGCTCGTTCTGATGATTACTCAATAGTTCAATGTGCAATGTTGTATGGCTTAGAACCGGGACTTCAAAGACGTTTTGAACGTCATGGAGCATATGAGATGTTCCAGGAGTTGAAGTTTATCTTTCAGAAGAATGCCCGGATCGAGAGATATGAGATCTCCGATAAGTTCTATGCTTGCAAGATGGAGGAGAACGGGTCTATCAGTGATCACGTGCTCAGAATGTCTGGGTACTCCACCCGTCTGGCTGAATTAGGGATGCCCCTTCCGCCAGAGGCTATCACTGTCAGAGTTCTTCAATCATTGCCACCTAGCTACAAGAGCTTCGTGTTGAACTATAACATGCACGGGATGAACAAGTCAGTCGCCGAGCTGTTTGCGATGCTGAAAGCCGCTGAGTCTGAAATTCAGAAGGAGCATCAAGTGTTGATGATCAATAAAACCACTAGTTTCAAGAAAAATGGCAAGGGTAAGAAGGGTAAATCTAAGAAGGGTGGCAAAGCAGTTGCTGCTCCTGTGAAGAAACCCAAGGCTGGACCCAAACCAGAAACTGAGTGCTTTCATTGCAAGGGAACTGGACACTGGAAGCGAAACTGCCCCAAGTATTTGGCTGACAAGAAGGCGGCCAACAACAAACAAGGTATATATGATATACATGTTATTGATATGTTCCTTGCCAACTCTCGTTGTAGTGCCTGAGTATTTGATACCGGTGCAGTTGCTCATATTTGCAACTCTAAACAGGAACTGCGGAATAGACGGAGGCTGGCAAAGGACGAAGTGACGATGCGCGTGGGAAATGGTTCCAAGGTTGATGTGATCGCCGTCGGCACGCTCGCTCTTCGATTACCGTCGGGGTTAGTGATGAACCTAAATAAGTGTTATTTGGTGCCTGCGTTAAGCATGAACATTATATCTGGATCTTGTTTATTGCGAGACGGTTACTCATTTAAATCAGAGAATAATGGTTGTTCTATTTATATGAGTAATATCTTTTATGGTCATGCACCCAATGTGAGGGGTTTATTCTTATTGAATCTCGATAGTAATGATACACATGTTCATAACATTGATGCCAAAAGATGTAGAATTGATAATGATAATACCACTTTCTTGTGGCACTGCCGTTTAGGTCATATTGGCGTAAAACGCATGAGGAAGCTCCATGCTGATGGACTTTTGGAGTCACTTGATTTTGAATCACTTGACACATGTGAGCCATGCCTCATGGGCAAGATGACTAAAACGCCGTTCTCTGGAACAATGGAACGGGCAAGTGACTTATTGGAAATCATACATACTGATGTGTGCGGTCCGATGAGCATTGAGGCACGCGGTGGTTATCGTTACTTTCTCACCTTCACTGATGACTTAAGTAGATATGGGTATATTTACTTAATGAAACACAAGTCTGAAACATTTGAAAAGTTCAAACAATTTCAGAGTGAAGTTGAGAATCATCGTAATAAGAAGATTAAATTCCTACGATCTGATCGAGGAGGAGAATATCTGAGTTATGAGTTTGGCAGTCACTTAAGACAGTGTGGAATTGTTTCACAATTGACACCGCCTGGAACACCACAGCGTAATGGTGTGTCCGAACGTCGTAATCGAACCTTATTGGATATGGTGCGATCTATGATGTCTCTTGCCGATTTGCCACTATCGTTTTGGGGTTATGCATTAGAGACAGCTGCATTCACTTTAAATAGGGCACCTTCGAAATCCGTTGAGACGACGCCATATGAACTTTGGTTTGGCAAGAAGCCAAAGCTGTCGTTTCTTAAAGTTTGGGGATGTGATGCTTATGTCAAAAAGCTTCAGCCTGAAAAGCTGGAACCCAAAGCGGAGAAATGCGTCTTCATAGGATACCCAAAAGAGACAGTTGGGTATACCTTCTACCTCAGATCCGAGGGCAAAGTGTTTGTCGCTCAAAACGGAACATTTCTTGAGAAAGAGTTTCTTTCGAAAGAATTGAGTGGGAGGAAGATAGAACTTGATGAGGTTGTTGAACCTTTACTTCAACCTGAGAGTAGCGCAGCGCAGAAAGATGTTTCTGTGGAGCCTACATTAGCTGAAGAGGAAGTTAATGATGATGATCATGAAGCTTTGGATCAAGTTGCTATCAAACCTCGTAGGTCGACAAGGACGCGTACTGCTCCCGAGTGGTACGGCAACCCTGTCTTAGAAGTCATGTTGTTAGACAACGATGAACCTACGAGCTATGGAGAAGCGATGATGGGCCCGGATTCCGAGAAGTGGTTAGAGGCCATGAAATCCGAGATGGGATCCATGTATGAAAACAAAGTATGGACTTTGGAAGTATTACCTGAAGGGCGTAAGGCCATTCAGAACAAATGGATCTTTAAGAGGAAGACGGACGCGGACGGTAATGTCACCGTCTATAAAGCTCGACTTGTGGCAAAGGGTTTTTCACAAGTTCAAGGAGTTGACTACGATGAGACCTTCTCACCATTAGCGATGCTTAAGTCCGTCAGAATCATGTTAGCAATAGCTGCCTTTTTCGATTATGAAATTTGGCAGATGGATGTCAAAACAACGTTCCTTAACGGTTACCTTAAGGAAGAGTTGTATATGATGCAACCAGAAGGTTTTGTCGATCCAGAGAATGCTGACAAAGTTTGCAAACTCCAGCGATCCATTTATGGACTGGTGCAAGCATCTCGGAGTTGGAATCTTCGTTTTGATGAGGTGATCAAAGCGTTCGAGTTTATACAAGTTTACGGAGAAGCTTGTATTTACAAGAAAGTGAGTGGGAGCTCTATAGCGTTTCTAATATTATATGTGGATGACATATTACTGATTGGAAACAATATAGAAATGCTGGAAAGCGTAAAGGAATATTTGAACAAGAGTTTTTCAATGAAGGACCTAGGAGAAGCTGCTTTCATATTAGGCATCAAGATCTATAGAGATAGATCGAGACGCTTAATAGGACTTTCACAAAGCACATACCTTGACAAAGTTTTGAAGAAGTTCAAAATGGATCAGTCCAAGAAGGGGTTCTTGCCTGTATTGCAAGGTGTGAAGTTGAGTAAGACTCAATGCCCAGTGACTGCAGAAGATAGAGAAAAGATGAGTGTCATCCCCTATGCTTCATCCATAGGCTCTATTATGTATGCAATGCTGTGCACAAGACCCGATGTCAGCCTTGCCATAAGTATGGTCGGAAGGTTTCAAAGTGATCCAGGAATGGAACACTGGACGGCGGTCAAGAATATCCTGAAGTACCTGAAAAGGACTAAGGACATGTTTCTCGTTTATGGAGGTGATCAAGAGCTCGTCGTAAAGGGTTACGTCGATGCAAGCTTTGACACTGATCCGGATGACTCTAAGTCGCAAACCGGATACATATTTATTCTTAATGGGGGTGCGGTTAGCTGGTGCAGTTCCAAGCAAAGCGTGGTAGCAGATTCTACATGCGAAGCGGAGTACATCGCTGCCTCGGAGGCGGCGAAGGAAGGTGTCTGGATGAAGGAGTTCATGACAGATCTTGGAGTAGTGCCTAGTGCGCTTAACCCAATGACTCTGTTTTGTGATAATACTGGTGCCATTGCTCTAGCCAAGGAACCAAGATTTCACAAGAGGACCAGACACATAAAGCGACGTTTCAATTCCATCCGCGATTACATCAAGGAGGACGACATAAATATTTGCAAAGTACAAACGGATCTGAATGTTGCAGATCCGATGACTAAACCTCTTCCAAGGGCTAAACATGAACAACACCAGAACTGCATGAGTGTTCGATTCATTACAATGTAAATCACATAGTGATGTGAACTAGATTATTAACTCTAGTGCAAGTGGGAGACTGTTGGAAATATGCCCTAGAGGCAATAATAAATTGGTTATTATTATATTTCCTTGTTCATGATAATCGTTTATTATCCATGCTATAATTGTATTGATTGGAAACTCAAATACATGTGTGGGTACATAGACAAACACTGTGTCCCTAGTAAGCCTCTAGATGACTAGCTCGTTGATCAAAGATGGTTAAGGTTTCCTAGCCATTGACATGAGATGTCATTTGATAACGGGATCACATCATTAGGAGAATGATGTGATGGACAAGACCCAAACTAAGAACGTAGCATTTGATCGTGTCAGTTTATTGCTATTGTTTTCTGCATGTCAAGTATCTGTTCCTATGACCATGAGATCATGCAACTCACTAACACCAGAGGAATACCTTGTGTGTATCAAACGTCGCAACGTAACTGGGTGACTATAAAGGTGCTCTACAGGTATCTCCGAGGGTGTCTGTTGGGTTGGCATGGATCAAGACTGGGATTTGTTACTCCGTGTGACGGAGAGGTATCTCAGGGCCCACTCGGTAATACAACATCACATTGAGCCTTGCAAGCAAAGTGACTAAAGAGTTAGCCACAGGATCTTGTATTACGGAACGAGTAAAGAGACTTGCCGGTAACGAGATTGAACTAGGTATAGTGATACCGACGATCGAATCTCGGGCAAGTAACATACCGAAGAACAAAGGGAACAGCATACGGGATTAACTGAATCCTTGACATAGAGGTTCGACCGATAAAGATCTTCGTAGAATATGTAGGAGCCAATATGGGCATCCAGGTCCCGCTATTGGTTATTGATCGTAGAAGTGTCTCGGTCATGTCTACATAGTTCTCGAACCCGCAGGGTCTACACACTTAACGTTTGGTGATGATTAGTATAGTTGAGTTATGTTGGTGACCGAAGGTTGTTCAGAGTCCCGGATAAGATCCCGGACATGACGAGGATCTCCGGAATAGTCTGGAGGTAAAGATTGATATATGTGATAATAGTGTTTTGATCTCCGGAAGAGTTCCGGAGTTCACCGGAAGGGGTTCCGGATGTTTACCGAAGTGTTCAGGTACAGCAACACTTTATATGGGCCAAAGGGATAAAGCCCACGAGGTATTGGAAAGCGCAAAAAGTAGTTTTGCTGCCGCGTAAGCGGTACTACCGTTTTGTGAAGCGGTACTACCGCCCAAGCGGTACTACCGCTTGGTGAAGCGGTACTACCGCTTGTGAGCGGTACTACCGCTTGTGCGCGGCTGTGCACGGTTCGGCAGGGATCCGAGTTGGACTCTTTCCCTGCGGGCCAAACCGACCTTGTGCGGGCAAAACCGACCTGGAGGAGGCTTTTACTCCAAGTTTAGACCCCAAGGCTCAACATATAAATAGAGGGGCAGGGCTAGCACACGAGAGACATCAAGATTTCCCCAAGCCGTGTGCGGCAACCCTAACCCTCTAGTTCCTCCGTCATAATCTCCGTAGCGCTTGGCGAAGCCCTGCAGAGATTGTTCCTCACCACCATCACCATGCCGTCGTGCTGCTGGAACTCAACCACTACTTCACCATCGCTAGCTGGATCGAGGAGGTGAAGGCGTCATCAAGCCGTACGTGTGTTGAACGCGGAGGTGCCGTCCGTTCGGCGCTAGTTCGTGATCGGATCGAGGGACGACTTGCGATTTGGATCGCGGAGACGTTCGACTACATCAACCGCGTTTCTTAAACGCTTCCGCTTAGCGATCTACAAGGGTATGTAGATTCACTCTCCCTCTCGTAGATGCTCATCACCATGGATAGATCTTGTGTGTGCGTAGGAAAATTTTTGTTTCCCATGCAACGTTCCCCAACACTTTCGCGACAAGTCGAGCTTTGTAGACAGTGATATTACCATCAACGTTTGTCTTCCTCTTAAAAATCCATTTATTCTCAATGGCTTGCCGATCATCGGGCAAGTCCACCAATGTCCATACTTTGTTCTCATACATGGATCCTATCTCAGATTTCATGGCCTCAAGCCATTTGTTGGAATCTGGGCTCATCATAGCTTCTTCATAGTTCGTAGGTTCGCCGTTGTCTAACAACATGACTTCCAGAACAGGATTACCGTACCACTCTGGTGCGGAACGTACTCTGGTCGACCTACGAGGTTCAGTAGTAACTTGATCTAAAGTTTCATGATCTTCACCATTATCTTTCTCTCTTATTGGTGTAGGCATCACGGGAACGGTTTTCTCTGATGAGCTACTTTCCAATTCGAGAGAAGGTACAATTACCTCATCAAGTTCTACTTTCCTCCCACTCACTTCTTTCGAGAGAAACTCCTTCTCTAGAAAGGACCCATTCTTGGCAACAAAGACCTTGCCTTCCGATCTGTGGTAGAAGGTGTACCCAATTGTTTCTTTAGGGTATCCTATGAAGACGCACTTCTCCGCTTTGGGTTCGAGCTTATCAGGTTGAAGCTTTTTCACATAAGCATCGCATCTCCAAACTTTAAAAAACGGCAGCTTAGGTTTCTTGCCAAACCACAGTTCATACGGTGTCGTCTCAATGGATTTAGACGGTGCCCTATTTAACGTGAATGCAGCTGTCTCTAATGCATAACCCCAAAACGATAGTGGCAAATCGGTAAGAGACATCATAGAACTCACCATATCCAATAAAGTACGGTTATGACGTTCAGACACACCATTACGCTGTGGTGTTCCAGGTGGCGTGAGTTGTGAAACAATTCCACATTTTCTTAAATGAATGCCAAACTCGTAACTCAAATATTCGCCTCCGCGATCGGATCGTAGAAACTTTATTTTCTTGTTACGATGATTCTCTACTTCACTCTGAAATTCTTTGAACTTTTCAAATGTTTCAGACTTGTGTTTCATCAAGTAGATATACCCATACCTACTCAAATCATCTATGAAGGTTAGAAAATAACGATACCCGCCGCGTGCTTCAACATTCATCGGACCGCATACATCGGTATGTATTATTTCCAAAAAATCAGTAGCTCGCTCCATTGTTCCGGAGAACGGAGTTTTAGTCATCTTGCCCATGAGGCATGGTTCGCAAGTATCAAATGATTCATAATCAAGAGATTCCAAAAGTCCATCAGCATGGAGTTTCTTCATGCGCTTTACACCAATATGACCTAAACGGCAGTGCCACAAGTATGTTGCACTATCATTATCAACTTTGCATCTTTTGGCATCAATATTATGAATATGTGTATCACTACGATCGAGATTCAACAAGAATAAACCATTCACAAGGGTGCATGATCACGAGGGATATTATTCATATAAACAGAATAACCATTATTCTCTGACTTAAATGAATAACCGTCTTGCAATAAAAAATATCCAGATATAATGTTTTATGCTCAACGCAAGCACCAAATAACCATTATTTAGGTTTAATACTAATCCCGAAGGTATTACGAGCGTGTCGATATTGATCATATCAATCTTGGAGACACTTCCAACACATATCGTCACCTCACCCTCAGCTAGTCTCCGTTACTCTGCAGCTCCTGCTTCAAGTTACTAATATTAGCAACTGAATCGGTATCAAATACCCAGACGCTGCTACGAGCACTAGTGAGGTACATATCAATAACATGTATATCAAATATACCTTTGTTCACTTTGCCATCCTTCTTATCCGCCAAATACTTGGGGCAGTTCCGCTTCCAGTGACCAGTTTCTTTGCAGTAGAAGCACTCAGTTTCAGGCTTGGGTCCAACTTTGGGTTTCTTCGTGGGAGCGGTAGCTTGCTTGCCGTTCTTCTTGAAGTTCCCCTTCTTTCCCTTGCCCTTTTTCTTGAAACTAGTGGTCTTGTTAACCATCAACACTTGATGCTCCTTCTTGATTTCTACCTCCACCGATTTCAGCATCGCGAAGAGCTCGGGAATTGTCTTCTCCATCCCTTGCATATTATAGTTCATCACGGAGCCTTTATAGCTTGGTGGCAGTGACTGAAGAACTCTGTCAATAACACTCTCAACTGGAAGATCAATTCCCAGCTGAGTCAAGTGGTTGTGGTATCCAGACATTCTGAGTATGTGTTCACTGACATAACTGTTCTCCTCCATCTTACAGCTGAAGAACTTGTTGGAGACTTCATATGTCTCAACCCAGGCATTAGCTTGAAATATCAATTTTAGCTCCTAGAACATCTCATATGCTCCATGGCGTTCAAAACGCTTTTGTAGTCCCGGTTCTAAGCCGTAGAGCATGACACACTGAACTATCGAGTAGTCATCAGATCGAGCCTGCCAGGCGTTCACAACGTCTGCATCAGCTCCTGCAGCAGGTCCATCACCTAGCGGTGCATCAAGGACATAATCCTTCTGTGCAGCAATGAGGATAATCCTCAAGTTACGGACCCAGTCCGTGTAATTGCTACCATCATCTTTCAACTAAGCTTTCTCTAGGAACGTATCAAAAACAGGGGAGCTACAACGCGAGCTATTGATCTACAACATAATTTGCAAAGACTATCAGGACTAAGTTCATGATAAATTAAGTTCAATTAATCAAATTACTAATGAACTCCCACTTAAATTAACATCCCTCAAGTTAACTAAGTGATACATGATCCAAATCAACTAGCCCATGTCCGATCATCACGTGAGATGGGATAGTCATCAATGGTGAACATCTCCATGTTGATCATATCTACTATATGACTCATGTTCGACCTTTCGGTCTCCAGTGTTCCGAGACCATGTCTGTACATGCTAGGCTCGTCAAGTTTAACCCAAGTATTCTGCTTGTGTAAAACTGGCTTACACCCGTTGTATGTGAACGTAGAATCTATCACACCCGATCATCACGAGGTGCTTCGAAACGACGAACTTTAGCAACGGTGCATACTCGGGGAGAACACTTTTATCTTAAAATTTAGTGAAGGGATCATCTTATAATGCTACCGTCGTTCTAAGCAAAATAAGATGCATAAAGGATAAACATCACATGCAATCAAAATATGTGACATGATATGGCCATCATCATCTTGTGCTTTTGATCTCCATCTCCAAAGCATCGTTATGATCTCCATCGTCACCGGCTCGACACCTTGATCTCCATCGTTGTGTCGTGGTCATCTCGCCAACTATTGCTTCTACAACTATTGCTAACGCATAGCGATAAAGTAAAGCAATTACATGGCGCTTGCATTTCATACAATAAAGAGACAACCATAAGGCTCCTGCCGGTTGCCGATAAATTACAAAACATGATCATCTCATACAATAACGTATATCACATCATGTCTTGACCATATCACATCAAAGCATAGCCTGCAAAAACAAGTTAGACGTCCTCTACTTTGTTGTTGCAAGTTTTACGTGGCTGCTACGGGCTTCTAGCAAGAACCGTTCTTACCTACGGCACAAAACCACAACGGTGATTTATCAAGTTTGCTGATTTAACCTTCAACAAGGACCGGCCGCAGTCAAATTCGATTCAACTAAAGTAGGAGAAACAGACACCCGCCAGCCACCTTTATGCAAAACAAGTTGCATGTCTGTCGATGGAACCGGTCTCATGTACGTGGACATGTAAGGTTGGTCTGGGCCGCTTCATCTTACAATACCGCCGAATCAAAATAAGACGTTGGTGGTAAGCAGTATGACGATCACCGCCCACAACTCTTTGTGTTCTACTCGTGCATATCATCTACGCATAGACCTGGCTCATGATGCCACTGTCGGGGAACGTTTCATGGAAAACAAAAATTTTCTACGCACACGCAAGATCTATCCATGTAGATGCATAGCTACGAGAGGGGGAGTGTGTCTACGTACCCTCGTAGACCGTAAGCGGAAGCGTTAGAACAACGCGGTTGATGTCGTCGAACAACTTCACGATCCAACCGACCGAGCACCGAACGTACGGCACCTCCGCGTTCAGCACACGTTCAGCTCGGTGACATCCTCGACTTCTTGATCCAGCAAGACGGCAAGGTAGTGGATGAGTTCCGGCAGCACGACGGCGTGGTGACGGTGATGGTGATGCTATTTCCGCAGGGCTTCGCCCAAGTACTGCGAAAATAAGACAATGTTGTGGCTTGTTTGGGGCGCCCCCTCTCCTCTATTTATATATGTGTAGGGGCTTGGAGTAGAAGGAATAGTGCCACATGAATAGCACCATGTGAATAGTACCACGTGAACAGTACCACATGAATAGTACACACGTGGACTTGGACTCCAAAGTCCAATTCTATTCCTACTAGGACTCTCCTTTTTTCCTTCCCTAGCTGCGTGGGCTTTTGAGGACTTGGTGCGCCTGGCCCAATAAGGCCAGGGCGCCTCCCCTTAGCCCATGCCATCCCTTGGGACGTGGTGGACCCACTTGTGGACTTCCGGACCCCTCCGGAATCCTCCGGAACCTTCTGGAAGCTTCCCGGTACAATACCGAAAAAACTGCACCTTTTTTCGGAACCCAAAATATGACTTCCCATATATAAATCTTTACCTCTCGACCATTCCGAGACTCCTCGTGACATCCGAGATCTCATCCGGGACTCCGAACAACATTCGGTTACCAATTCACATAACTCATATAATACTATATCGTCAACGAACGTTAAGCGTGCGGACCCTACGGGTTCGGGAATGATGTAGACATGACCGAGACGCCTCTCCGGTCAATAATCAATAGCGGAACCTGGATGCCCATATTGGTTCCTACATATTCCACGAAGATCTTATCGGTCGAACCGCAATGACAACATACGTAATTCCCTTTGTCCGTCGGTATGTTACTTGCCCGAGATTCGATCGTCGGTATCTCCATACCTAGTTCAATCTCGTTACCGGCAAGTCTCTTTACTCGTTCCGTAATACATCATCCCATAACTAACTCCTTAGTCACTTTGCTTGCAAGCTTCTTATGATGTGCATTACCGAGAGGGCCCAAAGATACCTCTCCGAAACACGGAGTGACAAATCCCAGTCTCGATCCATGCCAACTCAACAGACACCTTCGGAGATACCTGTAGAGCATCTTTATGATCACCCAGTTACGTTGTGACGTTTGATAGCACACAAGGTATTCCTCCGGTATCCGGGAGTTGCATGATCTCATGGTCGGAGGAACATGTATTTGACATTCAAGAAAGCAGTAGCAATAAACAGAACGATCATATGCTAAGCTAACAGATGGGTCTTGTCCATCACATCATTCTCCTAATGATGTGATCTCGTTATCAAATGACAACTCATGTCTATGGTTAGGAAACCTTAACCATCTTTGATCAACGAGCTAGTCTAGTAGAGGCTCACTAGGGACACGGTATTTGTTTATGTATTCACACATGTATTTAAGTTTCTGGTCAATACAATTCTAGCATGAATAATAAACCTTTATCATGAACAAGGAAATATAAAATAATAACAACTTTATTATTGCCTCTAGGGCATATTTCCATCAGACGCTGTCTGGCGTCGTGGTGGCGTCGATGGCAGAGAGGCCTGACAAGGTCGATGCGTCAGTATCTGCTTTGAGGATGGATCGATGGAAGACGGAGGTGGCGGCCCTTGCAGCGTGCACGTGTGGTGCCCACTGAGAGTTCGCCGGACCGGTGTGTCACCCAGTCCCGGCTTTGTGGCTTGGATGGGGCATCCGGCTTTAGATGTTAGGCTTTGGTGCGATGTCTGTTTGGTATTAGGCTCGGACATTCGGCACCCCTTCATCAAGGGGATATGAGTAGCGACAGGTGTTGTCAAGATGGTGGCTTCAGGCTTACTGATGTATTACTTTTTAAGGTCTTTGTGAATAATTAATAAAATGGCCGCATGCATCGCCCAGATGCAGAGGCCGGGGGTGCATCCTCCTTTTCAAAAAAAAATCAAGCGCTACTAGCCAGGCAAGCATGGAGATTGATTGCGTTCCCAAATAGCCTTTGTGCTAGACTCTTGAAGGCAAAATATTACCCTAATGGCGGACTAGATGACACCGTGTTTACTGGTAATCCATCCCCAACATGGCAGGCTATCAGTTATGGGTTGGATCTGCTGAAGAAGGGGCTGGTTTGGAGGATCGCAAATGGCCAGAATGTTAGAATATGGAGGGACATATGGGTGATGCGCGAGCCCTCAGGCGGCTTGATCTCGAGGAAGGGGCGTTGTAGGTTCAAGTGGGTGTCTGAGCTCATGGATTATAATGGAACATGGGACCAAATCAAACTACAACAATTCTTTTTACCCGTTGACATATGTGAGATCTTGAAAATACGGCCATCTCCATGACTTGGTGTAGACTTTCTTGCTTGGGCACTAGAGAAGTCGGGCATCTTTACTGTGCGCAGTGCTTATCGACTTGCGTCGGATGAAGTGAGCAATAGTTCCATTGCTACTTCCAGTGAACATGCTGATGGAGCGCGGGTGGGATGGAAGCACATCTGGTCCACTCCGGCTCCACCAAAGGTTCTGAATTTTGCATGGAGGTTGGCAACAGATTCATTAGCTACTTGCAAGAACAAACATAAACGAAACCTGGAGATAAGTGCTATGTGTCCTATTTGTAGCTGTGAAGAGGAAGACTCTTTCCACACCTTTTGCTCATGCATTAATGCAAGGCGACTATGGAGAGCAATGTCTCACTAGTAGAAAACAGGGCTTTGGTCCTGGCCAGATCAGAGCATTAGTCCCGGTCGTGTTACGAACCGGGACTAATGGGAGCATCAGTCCCGGTTCGAGAGGCTATGACGCCGGCCGGGCCTCGGCAGGCATCAGTCCCGGTTCCATCCACCAACCGGGACTAAAGGGGTTGCTGCCCTTTAGTCCCGGTTGGTGTCTGGAACCGGGACTAAAGGGTAGGCCATTAGTCCCGGTTTTAGACACAATCCGGGACTAAAGTTTTGCCTATATATATCCACGCCCCCCATCTCCTCTGTTTTTTGGCCGTGGAAGGGTGGAGGTGTTGGGCTACTCTGTTTTTTGCCTATATATGCACATAAGGTGTTTGATGAAATGCCGGAGCCACACTTAAGCTTTCTCCTCTGTTCTTCCTCCAAGCTCGACCTACAAGCTCCATTTTCCCCAAGATTTGTCTAGGTTTGGCGGTGCACCAACTATCCAAGTGTTCTAAAAAGGTTAGCAACTTCATCCTTTCATCTCTCACTGCTAGTTTAACTCATTTCAAATGCTCTAGAAGTAGTGTGGTTTGTGGGTTTTAGTGGAGGAGTGTATGTGTGAGTTTATTTGATTTAGATGCACAATTTGAGCTCAAATTAATTTCTTAGTTTGCACATGTGTAGGGTGCCGTCCTGTCCCCGTCCCCGTCCTCACCGCCGTCGATCGCCCGCGCCGATCTCGTCGCCGGCACCACCGTGGTGAGCCTCTTGTTCTTATCTTGTTTTTAAAGAAAAAATTCTTACTTGTATGATTTATATATCTACTTGTATAATTTTTTTACTTGTATTATTGTTTGTTATTATATAGTGCCATGGTTTTGGTATCCGCCCCCGTCGGCTCTCGTCCGGTCTATGATTCGGATGTGGTATATTGTCTTTTATAACGATTTGTTTCATTTAGTGTTTATGACAATTATGCCGACCAACTTGACATAGATGTCTTTATCTAGGAGGTATGTGAACCAGAAATTCCAACCGACCCTCTTGTCGAGAGGTTAAATTTAGTTGAAAAAGAAAACAATTATTTGAAAGAAAAATTGAAAAGAGTTGAAGAAGAGAAGATGAAATTGGAGTTGCATGTCGCCGATGTCGTCGATCTACACAAGATCCAAATGGATGCAATGCGCTTGAAGATTAGAAAGATTAGAAAATATGCCATTGATAATGAGGCTTGGTATCATTATGCTGTTGGATCAATTGTTACCTTAGTTGCGATTTTGATCGCATTTGTTGTTGCATTTAAATGTTTTACATAGTTGTATGTTAGTTTCAATGTATGTTTTAATTAGATGCTCTAAAGAGCTGTATGTTGTTCTATGAGAACTATGTATGAACTTTATGTATTTATTTTTTCAGTAATAACATTTGATCACTACTGTACTTTGGTTTTAATGTGATGATGAACTTGTATTAATTTGGTCATTTCTCTATTCATGATGTTCTGTAATGGTTTTTGATATACTTAATTATATAATGCACGCAGATGAATCGGCAATGGATGTACGGTGACCGACGCACCTCCGACTTCATTACGGGCCTGCATAATTTTCTCGATGTGGCTGAGGCAAACAAGCAGAATGATTTTATGTATTGTCCATGTACTGTCTGTGAGAATACAAAGGATTACTCTTCCTCGAAAACCCTTCACTTCCACCTGCTTGAGAAGGGTTTCATGCCACACTATAATGTTTGGACCAAGCATGGAGAAAGAGGGGTTATGATGGAAGACAACGAAGAAGAAGAGGATGATGACAACTATCCTATGTTCCCTGAATACGGTGATACTGCAAAGGGGGAATCTGAAGATCAAGAGGCACCAGATGTGCCCGATGATGATCTTCGCCGGGTCATTGTTGATGCACAGAGAGGATGCGAAAGTGAAAGTAAGAAGTTGAAGTTCGATCGCATGTTAGAGGATCACAAAAAAGGGTTGTACCCAAATTGTGAAGATGGCAACACAAAGCTCGGTACCGCACTGGAATTGCTGCAATGGAAGGCAGAGAATGGTGTATCTGACAAGGGATTTGGGAAGCTACTGAAAATAATGAAGAAGAAGCTTCCAAAGGATAACGAATTGCCTAACAGTACGTACGAAGCAAAGAAGGTTCTCTGCCCTCTAGGATTAGAGGTGCAGAAGATACATGCATGCCCTAATGACTGCATCCTCTACCGCGGTGAGGAGTACGAGAATTTGAATGCATGCCCGGTATGCGGTGCATTGCGGTATAAGATTAGACGAGATGACCCTGGTGATGTTGAGGGCGAGCGCCCCAGGAAGAAGCTTCCTGCCAAGGTGATGTGGTATGCTCCTATAATACCACGGTTGAAACGTCTGTTCAGAAACAAAGAGCATGCCAAGTTGTTGCGATGGCACAAAGAAGACCATAAGAAAGACGGGAAGTTGAGAGTACCCGCTGATGGGTCGTAGTGGAGAAAAATCGAGAGAAAGTGGCCGGACTTTGCAGGTGACGCAAGGAACTTATGGTTTGGTATAAGTGCAGATGGCATTAATCCTTTTGGGGAGCAGAGCAGCAATCATAGCACCTGGCCTGTGACTCTATGTATCTATAACCTTCCTCCTTGGTTGTGCATGAAGCGGAAGTTCATTATGATGCCAGTGCTCATCCAAGGCCCTAAGCAACCCGGCAACGACATTGATGTGTACTTAAGGCCATTAGTTGAAGAACTTTTACAGCTGTGGGACATAAAAGGTGTACGTGTGTGGGATGAGCACAAACAACAGGAATTTGACCTACGAGCGTTGCTGTTTGTAACCATCAATGATTGGCCTGCTCTTAGTAACCTTTCAGGACAGACAAACAAGGGATACCACGCATGCACGTACTGTTTAGATGAGACCGAAAGTATATATTTGGATAAATGTAAGAAGAATGTGTACCTGGGACATCGTCGATTTCTTCCGACCAAGCATGCCTTAAGAAAGAAAGGCAAGCATTTCAAAGGTGAGGCAGATCACCGGAAGAAGCATGTCCTCTGTACTGGTGATGATATACTTGATATGGTCGAGGATTTACAAGTAATCTTTGGAAAGGGTCCTGGCGGACAATCTGTTCCGAATGACGCTGACGGACACGCACCCATGTGGAAGAAGAAATCTATATTTTGGGACCTACCCTATTGGAAAGACCTAGAGGTCCGATCTGCAATCGACGTGATGCACGTGACGAAGAATCTTTGCGTGAACCTGCTAGGCTTCTTGGGTGTGTATGGGAAGACCAAAGATACACCGGAGGCATGGGAGGACCAACAACGTATGAACGAAAAAGACGGCATGCATCCAAAGCAGTATCAAGGTCCTGCCAGCTACGCTCTTACCAAAGCAGAGAATGAAATCTTTTTTGAATGCCTGCTCAGTATCATGGTCCCGTCTGGCTTCTCGTCGAATATAAAGGGAATAATAAATATGGCAGAGAAAAAATTCTAGAACCTAAAGTCTCATGACTGCCACGTGATTATGACGCAACTGCTTTCGGTTGCATTGAGGGGGCTTCTACCAGAAAATGTTCGATTAGCCATTGTGAAGCTATGTGCATTCCTCAATGCAATTTCTCTGAAGGTAATCGATCCAGAAATCCTACCAAGGTTACAGAATGATTTGGTCTAATGTCTTGTCAGTTTCGAGTTGGTGTTCCCACCATCCTTCTTCAATATTATGACACACATCCTAGTTCACCTAGTCGACGAGATTGCAATTCTGGGTCCTGTATTTCTACACAATATGTTCCCCTTTGAGAGGTTCATGGGAGACTTAAAGAAATATGTTCGTAACCGTGCTAGGCCAGAAGGAAGCATCTCCACGGGCCATCAAACAGAGGAGGTCATTGAGTTTTGTGTTGACTTTATTCCTGACCTTAAGCCAATTGGTGTTCCTGAATCGCGGCATGAGGGGAGACTGAGTGGAAAAGGCACGCTAGGACCGAACTCAATAATATGTAGGGACGGGAATTCTTGGGCGCAAGCACACTACACAGTTCTAGAAAATTCTACCTTGGTGGCCCCGTATATCAATGAACACAAGAATATTCTATGCTCCAAACACCCGGAGCAGTCTGACGACTGGATTACACGTGAACACATGGGGACTTTCGGCGGTTGGTTGCAAACACATCTCATGGGTAACACCACTGTTGGAGATGAGATGTACTTGTTGGCCAGGACACCATCTTTGACTGTATTGACTTTCCAAGGGTACGAGATAAATGGGAATACATTTTACACGATCGCCCAAGATAAAAAGAGCACCAACCAAAACAGTGGTGTCCGCTTTGATGCAGCAAACACCAATAGGGCAAAGGACACATATTATGGTTACATAGAGGACATATGGGAACTTGACTATGGACGTGATTTTAAGGTCCCTTTGTTTCGGTGCAAATGGGTCAATCTGTCAGGAGGCGGGGTACAGGTAGACCCACAGTACGGAATGACAACAGTGGATCTCAACAATCTTGGGTACACAGACGAACCATTCGTCCTAGCCAATGATGTGGCGCAGGTTTTCTATGTGAAGGACATGTCTACCAAACCGAGAAAAAGAAAAGATAAGGAAGCGAATACATCATACGATGAGCCAAAGTGCCACATAGTTCTTTCAGGGAAAAGAAACATCGTGGGAGTGGAGGACAAGACAGACATGTCAGAAGATTATGAAAAGTTTCATGAAATTTCTCCCTTCAGAGTGAAGACTGACCCAAGCATCCTGTTAAATGATGAAAATTATCCATGGTTACGGCGCAATAAGCAAGGGACACACGCGAAGAAATAGTTTTTTACCCCAAGATCCCACTCTGGGATGTGACCGACTTCACTGCCATCACTTTCTCTCTAGTGTGAGTTTCCAGACTTATAGCTGGAAAGTGCCACTTCGGACAAACCGGAGGGAATCTTTGTAAGAGCTAGCTAGGGCATTTTGGCATTTGAAACATGATTTTATAATAATTATTTATTAAGTTATGTAATTTCAATTATTCCTATCCTTTTAGTATTTTAATTATACAGAGGAGTTAATCAATGCAATTATGTCCAAACAAAATATGAATGTCTTCTGAGCACCGGTTGGTTGCTCAATATTTTCAAAAACATATTGACAAACCACCACCTGATGTGTTAAAGAATAAAGTTATATAAAATTCTAGTTATGATCAATTAAAACAAAACTATAATATTCTTCAATAGCAAAAAGAATCAACTAAAAAGCTTTTATAAAACTCTAGTTATGATCAAAATAATATTAACTTAAAATTATATAAAAATGAGGTACATACCTCCGACTTTACCTCAAGCCCGCTCCTCTCTATAAAATTGATATAACATATGCAAAAAATAACATAAAAAATAAAAAATAAAATTGACATAACATATGAAAAAAAAACATAAAAAAACATAAAAAATAAAAAAAACATAACATATGCAAAAAATTAGAATTGCCATAGCATAAAAAATAACATAAAAAACAAAAAGACATAACATATGCAAAAAATTAAAATTGCCATAACATAAAAAATAAAAAGACATAACATGTGCCATATATTTTATAGTGGTTATGAAAGAATATTAAAATTGCCATAACATATGCAAAAAATAACATAAAAAATAAAAAGACATAACATATGCAAAAAGTTAAAATTGCCATAACATAAAAAATAACATAAAAAATAAAAAGACATAACATATGCAAAAAATGAAAATTGCCATAACATAAAAAATAAAAAGACATAACATGTGCCATATATTTTATAGTGGTTATGAAAGAATATTAAAATTGCCATAACATATGCAAAAAATAACATAAAAAATAAAAAGACATAACATATGCAAAATATTAAAATTGCCATAACATAAAAAATAAAAAGACATAACATGTGTCATATATTTTATAGTGGTTATGAAAGAATATTAAAATTGACATAACATATGCAAAAAATAACATAAAAAATAAAAAGACATAACATATGCAAAAAATTAAAATTGCCATAACATAAAAAATAAAAAGACATAACATGTGCCATATATTTTATAGTGGTTATGAAAGAATATTAAAATTGACATAACATATGCAAAAAATAACATAAAAAATAAAAAAAATACCCGCCTACTAGCAGACACCACGGCCTGCATACGACTAGAAACCCAACTATATATGGGCCAGGATGCAGGCCCGCGGGGCTAGTAGGCCCAACAGGGCTGAGGTTAGGCAATTAAGTGCCTGCTTTAGAGAGGAGCTTGAGAGAGAGATCGCAGCCGCGTATATAAACCGGTGCGATCTCCTCTCGCTTGGCGAGGTGGGACTAAACTTTCACCACCCCACGGCTGTGCCACCCTTTAGTCCCGGTTGGTGGCTAGGACCGGGACTAAAGGCCCCCCTTTAGTCCCGGTCCGAGCTAGCAACCGGGACTAAAGGGTTGGGTTTCGCGCCCTTTAGGCTGGTGAAATTCACCTTTAGTCCCGGTTGGTGGCTCGGACCGGGACTAAAGGGGGGCCTTTAGTCCTGGTTGGAGCCACCAACCGGGACTAAAGCTCGGGCTATATAAACCGCGCGCTGCCTTCTTCCTCCCCAATCTTCTTTCTCTCTCGCGCGCTCCTCTGCCCCGACGTCGAACCACCGCACGCCGCCGCCAGGTTGCCGCGACGCCCTGCCCCGAACCGTCCCCGAGCCCGCTGACCGTCGCCGGACCTCCTCGCCGTCCTCCCCGAGCATCGCCGCCCCCGAGCCCGCTTCTCGTCGCCGCCCCCGATCGAACCCTCCTCGTCGTCGCCGCCCCACGGTGAGCACCCCTTCCCCCTCCTCCCCCTCTTCCCCAAATGGATGGATGGATGGATTCATGGATGGATGTATTGATAGATTGTAGTAGGTGAACCCTCTTCCCCAAATGGATGGATTCATGGATGGCAGTAGGTGAACCCTAGCTAGTTCATCACTTTGTTTGAAATTTTGTGATGTTAAATTTGTTTAGTATGGATATGAGGTAGTAATAGAGGTGTGTTGATGAATGTATGGATAGATTTTATGGATATGTTGTAGTTAATTTTTTTAATTTGTATGGATGAATAAATTGTATGGATATGTTGGACTTGGTTTTTTCTCAATGTGTATGGATAGATGCATATTGCAATTAGTGGATGAATGCATATGTATGCATATATATAGATTGCAATGTGTGTGCAATGTGTATGGATATATATAGATTGCAATTAGTGAGCATATAAACAAATTGAAGAACAATTTTTTTGCATTAGAGTTCATTTTGTCTTTTTTGTATGTTTTAATGCAAGCATCTTTTGGGCATTCTATCCAGTGGCATACTTGGGTTTGCCTAATTTTTTTTCACTCGGTGGAATTACAGGTTGTGGTGTTGCATCTCCGTGGAGTTGGTCCCTGATCGTCCCTCCGCTGTTCGACAAAAGGTGTCCATTTGTCGTATGTTGAGTTTTGTTCATAGGATGATGGTTGGTTCATTTGTTGAGTTGTGTATAAATCTTGTATTCATTTTGTATTCATCTTGTGTATAAATCTTGTATTCATCTTGTACAAATATCGTTGTAACTTCGACATGAGGGGGGGGGGGTCGTTAAAACATAACCCTGATAACTTTGATTTTGAGGCATATGAAAACCTGATTTGCACGTCGGACAGGCATGAGAGAGGCGGTCCGCAAAGTATCCTCTCCCGAAAGATAGGACGACACATCAGATATGATTCTAGATAATGTCCAATGCCTCAAATCGCGAACATAGTTATATTGGATAATTGATCTTCATATAAATGAAGCATAAAAGTTTAGCAATCACTTACAAATTTTCATTGACTTCGACATGAGGGGGGGGGGGGGTCGTGTTAAAACATAACCCCGATAATTTCGACATGAGGGGGGGGGGTCGTGTTAAAACATAACCCCGATAATTTCGACATGAGGGGGAGGGGGTCGTGTTAAAACATAACCCCGATAATTTCGGTATAACTTCGACATGAGGGGGGAGGGGGTCGTTAAAACATAACCCCGATAATCCACTAATCCATTGCTCATATGCATATGATTCCTTGTTGTGATTAGGTCTATGTTTGCCACTAGTCCATCTCTCATGGTTGTATATTTCCATGTTGTAATATTTGCAGAAACTATGGAACACGACAGAGACTTAGAACAAGAAAAGGCGTTGGAGGAAATAATCCGCGAGGGAGATGATGATATCATCACCTCACAGTTTCTCAATGACTCCGATGGTGAGGGAAGAGAAGACGACGGCTCCGGTGATCGAATGGAGGAGGGAGAAGATGACGGCTCCGCCGGTGTTGGAGCCTTAACTGTTGCAAAGTCCGGCGAGGTATATATATTAATTAAG
The DNA here is from genome assembly GCA_039707655.1 of Elymus sibiricus. Lineage (NCBI taxonomy): Eukaryota > Viridiplantae > Streptophyta > Magnoliopsida > Poales > Poaceae > Elymus > Elymus sibiricus. The sequence goes on from CM077668.1 coordinate 348,102,588, forward strand.
CATCTGCTGACTAGATGCATTAATTGTTTTGTATGTACATATATTAATGCTTCTTTCTTCTTTTAGCCCTCCGGATCGAGCCAAACTTCTATAAGGAGACGAGGCCCGAAGAAAAGGTTGGGCGAGAATGAAAGGTTCACGATCGAACAAGTTGATCCAGATGGCAAACCGACTGTTCCCAAGCGGACCCAAGACCGATTTATACATCAGTGCGGAGTTGTTGTTAGGGACAGCGTCCCGATCAACATCCAAGAATGGAATAAGAAGAAGGACGATGGAGTTTCTTATGTCGACGATAGATGCAATGATGAGCTTTGGAACTCGCTCATGATAAATTTCAGCTTACCGCCAGAGGAGGATCCAAATAAACCAGTTATACAGCGAAAAGTAAAAAAATGGGCTCTTAAGAAGATGGCAGAACAATTCAAGAACTGGAAGAAAAGATTGAACGAATAGTTTGTCGAGAAAGACGAGACTCCAGAATTCACCGGTCAATATGCGAAGATAAAAGATCACTGGCCCGCATTTGTGGCGTACAAGAAATCGGAGAAAGCTAAGAACAAGTCACAGACAAATAAGCTAAATGCTGCAAAGAAGCAGTATCACCATGTTACGGGGTCAGGTGGCTACAAGGTTGCCCGGCCTACGTGGGACAAAGCTGAGAACGACCTGCTTGCTAAAGGGATCCAACCAGCGACATTGAACTGGCCCGAACGGGCAAGGACTTGGTTCTTCGGGCATGGGGGAACTTTGGACCCAGAAATAGGGAAGTGTGTTTACATGAAAGAACAACTTCAAACACCCCTCATAAAGATTCAGGAAGCAATCGAGGACGTGCAGGAAGGGAGGTTCCATCCCGACAGAGAGAAGGACGTGCTGTCACGCGCCCTCGGGAATCCTGAACACCCTGGACGAACACGAGGCACATCAGGCTCCGTTCCGTGGGTGCATGGGTTTCCTGACAGCACTGGTTATAGAAGCCGAATGAGAAAGAAGAAAGAGGAAGCAGACCGGATGCAGAATGTAGAACAAAGATTAGCGTTGCAGGAGAAGAAACTAGAGGCACTTACCAGTCAGCGAGCTACCGGCGGTCCACCATCTCAGCAGCACGAAGATCCTTCATTCGATACTGCCCACGAAGCTACCCCACCATCTCAGCGGAAAAGCAGCGTGGCTTCCACGGAGCTCGTTCGGCCTGATATCACGGCTCCTTGCTACCCCGTGGATGATATCACGGAGAGGGAACATTGTGAGCTAATGGCGAAATGCATCAACCTAACCTTGAAGGTGGCGGTCGGCTATGTCTTACCTCCTAGACCTGATGGAACTTTCCATTGCAATCTGATTCCAGATGGCTTTGCTATTGTCGGGGTGGATGAAGTTACCAAGGGATTCGAGGGGCTGGAGCTTGAGTACCCTACAGGTGAAGGGGAGACTCATCTGGTAGATGCCGTAAGGACTACCATTCTATGGAGAAAGGAATACATCGTGCTTCCACAATGGACGCCGCGTCAGCAGACTCAGCCGGAGGAGGCCCCTCAGCAGACTCCTCACAGTCCAGCTCTATCTCCGCTGCCTTAGTCGTCTCCGCCACGTCACAACACTCCGCCGCCTCAGCTGTCTCCGCCGCGTCAGCAGACTCCGCCGGAGGAGGCCCCTCAGCAGAATCCTCCGCCGCCTCAGCTGTCTCCGCCACCTTAGCGGACTCCGCCTCCTCCGCCGCGTCAGCTGACTCCGCCTCCTCAGCAACGGCGGAAGAGACCTGCCGCCGCTCGTGCGGCTAGCAGTACAACAACGAAGAAATCCAGAGCAGGTCCAAGCGTCAAGAAGGCTCCTGCCAAGTTAGCATACGACATGACTAAGGAGGAAAACAACGAGATCGTGGCTGCCGATGTGAAACGCCAGCTTGCACCGAAACGTCCAGATCCAAAGGAGAAAATAGATCCGATAAAAGCGAAGCGCTGTCTGGATGCCCTTCAGCGACCACCACCTCCTCCGCTGCTCTCACACTATGACCACTGTATTGTAAAGACATTTAATGAAGCGAAAAGGTTGGGAAGTACTAGCAGTGCTGCAAGAAGTGGGAAAACAATTCCCCAGCTCGGCGAACAGGAAAAACAATCGTGCCCCCCGCTCAAGGTGTTTCCCGATATCGCTAATGATCCGGGGGTAGCGGCCGCTCATCCTGGTTACACTCTTGCTGATTACTTAGGCGATGAGGTACAGTTCGAAATGGCTGAGGCAACCTTTAGATACGAGCACGGGAAGCCTCTCGTCAGACCTGCACAACTCCCGCATCTATCAACGATGATGCGAACATTGCATAACTGGTACTTGAAAGCCTGCAAGGAAGGGACCAACAATATCTTAGTGGGAATTAAAGATGAGCACTACTTCAATGGAGACGAGGCGTTGTACATTGAATTTGAAGAATTATTTCAGTTATACAATCAAGACGCCCTCGACAAAACTATCGTCAGTTGCTATTGTCTGTAAGTATTTTTTCTGTAATTAAGTCTCTAGCTCAGCTCGTTCATTGCATGTATAATTATCCTCACACTATATTATGCAGATTGAAGATCCGCGAATGCAGAGGAAAAATCTATGACATTGGGTTCATTAACCCAAATAACGTAAATGAATATACGATACAAAAAAAACCCGATGAAACAGAGAAAAACTTGCTAAAGGCGTTACTTGGACAACAAAACAAAAGGGAAATACTATTTCCTTACAACTTCCAGTGAGTGTTACTGTCTTGTGCACATTCTGTTTCGCTTACTCGAGGTTAAGTGTAATTGATGAGTTATGCGTGCGCAGGTTCCACTTTATTCTGCTAGCCATTCAGCTTGACGCGGGACTAGTAGTTGTCTTGGACTCGAGACGTAAAGACGCTAAGGAGTGGGCGGACATGAGGCAAATGCTCCAGAAGTAAGTTCAATCATTATCGCACCATATCGGCAACTTTCGTTCATTTCCTGATATCAAGTAATCATTTTCTTTGCTGGACAGGGTTTGGAAAAAGTTCACCAACCAGGTTACGTGAATGGAAAAAGGAGCTGCGATTTTCACACCCCAAAGTAAGTACTACTAGCTAGTTCCGCGCATCTCTCATTGATTCTAGTTTCAATACCATTATCATGCTTGATTATCATTTTGATTGAACTCTATTCTCGTAAAGTTCTTGTGGCAGGAACCCGGGAATAATTTATGTGGATACTACGTTTGCGAGTACATTCGCCACGAGATCTCTGAGTGGGGCAGATCTGAAGAACAATTTGAAGTACGTAAACAATATTCATATTTTTATTTTATTACCATCAATTGTGTTGAGTTTCATTCATATATATATATATATATTGACCCCTTCTTTAAATTAGATCTCGCCGAAGCGGGACGAACTCCTACCAACTGATCACATACGAGCAATTCAAGAGGAATTGGCGGGATTCTTTGTTGACCATGTCATACCTACAGACGGAGAATACCATCGGGATTGGCAATGCGATTTTGGTAATTAGATATTAGGGATCGTAAGAGATGTTATATTGTATATATGCATGAACGTGTACTATATGTAGTAGCGTCGAATAGATATACGAAAACTTGTTGTTCGACCAAGCACGGAGAAAGAGAGGTCACTTCTCTCTATATATTGATCATGACGATGTTGTCTAATGGTTCCTTCATTGCTATATGTAGTAGCTAGCGTCGAGTTGAATGAAAAGCATAAAATAAAAATGAAACCTAAATGTAAAGAATTGAATGGTAAACACAAAAAGAAAAGAGGAAACACAATATGAAACCCCTAAACCCTCCAAAACCCCTAAACCCCTCCTTTAAAAAAAACAATAAACCCCAGTGCCTGGCAGTGCTGACGCGTGGCTGCCTTCTAGTCCCGGTTGGTGTTACCAACCGGGACTAGAGGTCCTCCTGCCTGGGCGCCCACAGCGGCCACGTGGACCTCCTTTAGTTCCGGTTCGTAACCCAACCGGGACTAAAAGTGGGGGCCTTTAGTCCCGATTGTTCAGTCCCGGTTGCAGAACCGGGACTAAAGGCCCTCTGGAACCGGGACTGATGCCCTGTTTTCTGTTGAATGGGACCTTCCGGATGTTACAAAAATACTGCCAACAGGAAGAGAATGGTTTCTTCAGATAGTTTCAGATTTGAACGAACATGTACGGCTAAGACTGATGATGTTACTCGCATATTTGGTATGTGCAGAATGAGCTAGTTCATCATAAACCTGCGCCACCAGTGGACGCGTCGCTACACTCCATTGCTATAAACCCACAGGTTGACCACTCAAAGGGCAAGTACCCAGCTATGGTGTGTTTTCCTTTGACTGCTCCTACATGCAATATAAAGCGCCTTGATCCCAACCCTTGGGCTCCTCCTGCGGCTGGTAGGGTAAAGCTGAACACCGACGGATCTGTGCTAAATGGAGTAGCAGGTACAGGTATGATTCTTAGAGACCATGACGGCAGTATCATTTTCAGTTCCTGCAGATATTTGTTTTCTTGTAATGACGTGCTTGAGACTGAGATCATGGGCATTCGAGAAGGTCTCTCACTAGCATTACAATGGAGCAATTTGCCTGTTGATGTTGAATCAGACAGCCTTGAAGCAGTGAAGATGATTCATACTGGAGATATGAATAGATCAAAATATGCTTTTCTGATAGAGGAGATCAAAGCTAGTTTGATCGAGCGTAATTCTTGTATTACTCATGTTGTGCGCAGCAAAAATAATGCTAGTCACTTTTTGGCAAATTTTGGACGATCACAATGCCGAACTGTTGTGTGGCTTGGATCGGGTCCTGATGAACTCCTCGACATTGCCGGTCGTGATTGTAACCCTGGATAGTTTTGAGTAATACAAGTATTATCCCGCAAAAAAAAACTATAGCTCGAGTTCAACATCCATCCTACATTTGAATGCCACTACCTGACAGTATAACACCTCAATATTTTAGACATGATGTTCTCAAAAAAATATTTTTTTTTAGACAGGACAACTTTGGGCCTCTCCTGCCTAGAAGCAGTTTGATGGGTGATGTGGCAGTGGTTTCACATACTAAACGTTTTCTCAATACATCACAACAATGGATAAATAAAGAAAACTGAATAAAGGAATCAAATAATAACAACGTTTAAGAATTGCAAAGATAATCCGTCAATTAAAAATTAAGTAAGGTGCGGAAACAAGTTTAGGAGCATTCACGAAACCTTAGGAATAACTCTATAAAATAGAGTATTTGTGAGCATTCTCTATTTTTTTTCTGAGTTTTCTGTTATACTTATGACTTTTTCTTTTTTCTAAATTTCCTTTTTGTATACCACATATGGTATTCCTATTTTTTTCATTTGTATTATAATTTTACTTATATTTTTCACTCTCCCCATACTCCATTTCACAATAAGTGACATTTTGGGTTTGACCACTAACTTCAAATGTAATATATGTATAAACAACATAAAAACATATACAAGATTTTATAAATATTTTTGAGACAAATATATACTATGGTATTTCCAACTTGAAAAAATAAAATAATATTCATGGACAAAGTATAATTTTTTTGACTGAAGGTATTGCCCAAAACGTCACTTATTTGTGATAAGGAAGTAGTAATTCTGTTTTTTTATTCAAAAATATTCTTGACTTTACTACCACATTTACAAAATCACTTCAATATCATCCATTAAACTGGCTCGGGTCGGAAGATGGCCCAAAGCTTTCCACTTTAAAAGGTGGAGGGGTCATGTATTTTGGCATTCAAGTTGCGGAACCCTATGTTTTTCGACCATAACTGATGAACCAAGAAAATAAGTTTCTCATTTTTTCCAATGTGTACCTTGGGCTGCCTCAACTTAATATTTTGATGTAATGGAGCGCAAATAGCCAACCTGAACCATTACAAAACTTCTAGAGTGACTCAAAAAAAAATCTTCTAGAGTGCATAGCTTAGAATACAGCCTAACAAACCAACAAAAGCAAAAAAGGAAGCAAGAAAAAAAAACCCACACAAAAACACACGGAAGCGGATAAATGGGAGAGTCTAGGAGAAGCGTGTGATAGATGCCAAGCCCAAGACCGCATAGGAAATTAGGTGATATACATCGGATATAAAGTACGGAAAGTATCATAGAACTTTCTCCGACCCTACTCCCCAACCTAGAATACTTAAGTGTGGAAGTAAAATTAACCCTTGTTCATACATGAGTTTTTCTGATAAAACATGGGCCCACTTCAAATAGGTTAATTGCTCCGACACCGAATATGATCAATCTGACATGGGCTATGTGAGCTCCAAGTAGTTTACTAGACAAATTGGTAAGTTCGGCATTCCCAATCCACTAAGCAAGACCCCATAGTCATGAAGAAGAGATTTCCGTGCTAATTTTGAGTAGCTATTTGACCAAATGAGCAATTCGTTCACATAGTGTGGGAAGCAGTTGCGGACCTAGGAATTTAGGGTGTGTTTGTTTGGGCTGCAACTTCGCCGGCTGCAGCTGCAACGACTCCGGCTGGAAGGAGCGGTTGTCGCTACTAGCTGCGGCTGAAAGGTTGGAGCTGAGGTGCAGCCGTTTGATAGTTTTGCTGTAGCAGCTGCGGCTGTTGCTGAAACATGCTGAACCAGAATGTTCTCTGTTCTTCTGTAGATTGGATTTAAGTGCTGACTATAATGTTTTAACAGTAAATGACCCGATTAAGAGCTGTTTTATCACAGATGACCAGTTTTCACAAATTTGAACTGGGATCATACTAGTTTGATGGCGTAGACAGTAGCAGTAGCACACAGTAGCAGTATAGTCCTTTCTCGTATAACCAGCCATCTTTTACTACCTACAATATGGCATGAACATATAGCGGAGCACACAACAGTAGCAGTATAGTCATGCATACACTCTTGCCATTTATATCACGCACACACAGCAACGCACGCACGTATCAAGCCACGCACACACAGCAACAGTAGCAGATTTTTCTGGTTTTTTTGAAATTTTTTGGGTGTCTACTGTTCGTATTCACGGCAACGTCGGCGTCAGTGAACAGTACATACACATGAACAGTACCCCCACTAGTACACAGACAGAAAAGCACACACGCATCACGGGCACTGGCGAACCGTTTTGTGGCAAAGTCGTTGTATTATGGAGATTGGTGGGAGGGTAAACTGGTAAAAGACTGGGTTGGAGCCGGCTGCGAGGAGCTCAAGCCCGAAATACCAGCTGCGGCTTCCGGTCCACTTTTGCGGAGCGCTCCGCCTGGCAGCTGCATGGAGCCGGCCGAGAAAATAGGCCTTTGGCGCAGCTCCGGCTTCTGCAGCCCGAGAAGCCGTAGAAGCCGCTCCATGGAGCTGAAGGGTTACCATAGTTTGCATATATAATGTATATAAAACACAACAATAACAAACCAGTTCAAAATTTGTAAAAAATACACTACAAATAGCATAATTTCGTATAAACACCATTAGAATTCTGAGAAATAGTCTTAAAATAGCATTAAATTGCTAGATAATTAGTGTTAGTCATATACTGTAAACTATTTTGCATTTTTAGAGGGGACATCCATGGCTCATCTTTATTTACAAAAACATTCACGTGTATGTCACTTCCACAAGTTGCAATGTGCTTTAATACTCCTTCCGGACCTTTTTTGTCCACGTTTAAGAAAAATTCGTTTTCCCCGCAATGCTCTGTGTATTGACATTTTTTGGCTGCTCTTTCCAACTATGCCCCTCCTTTCGGTTCGATCGCACGCGCGCCCACAATTACTCCAAATGACAAAACTACCTTCACAATTCGAAATGGAAAACATTGTGATGACGATGACATGCAATAACGACCATCACAATAAGAAAGAGGCGAGAGGGGGGGGGGGGGGGGGGGGGGGGGGGGGGGTGGGGGGCTTGCTTTTGGGATGCGGCACGGGAATGGGCAACCACTTGGAGACATGGCTCTACCAATCTACAACATCGCTAATAGGAAAATAATAGTATGTTCATGATGCTCCTTGACAAAATGCACGTGTCCATCAGATCGACTAGATGGAAGGCATTTCCCACTCATGGATTGAGATGGATTGCATTAAGGAATGCTCGTCACACATCATCCATGAAAGAAGAATGCGAAAAAGTCATGATGTCATTGACCATGCTTTGCTCTCGAGAAATTTGAAACAAATGTACTGTGAGAGTCTTCCGTAACATCCCTATGCTCCACACCTTGTTTTTCCGTGTAATAAAACCAAGACAACAAATTGGGTTTTCTCCGCCACTAAACACTTGCGGTCATATTTTGAGGGAGTGTAGCCTTCTACTGTTTTTCTTGTCTTATAACATATTGTACTATACTCATTCTTTATTAAATGAATGAAGGCTAATTTTTACCCCCACGTTTTCAGAATACGCATAAGTATGCGTATTATCTATTAAAGAAGAAATGGTAGACACCCTCCACAGTTTACAATCTGGCCTTCCGGCCGCCCACCGTTACAACAAGCGCCTACTCACCCTCATCCCGCCTACACCACCTATACAACGCTTGGAAAACATGTTGTACCTCCCCTTTTATAATACCTACCGTGGCCCAAGACTTGGCCTCCTCTAGAATCCTAAGGCCTTGTACAATGCTAGGTGCTTACAAAAATAAACCGGATTTTCTGAAGCATCCGTGCCTATTTCTACAGGAGAGACGCCTAATTAAGCGTCTACCCTCTACAAATAAGCATTGGTGCTTAAAGAAAGATTGGTTTATTTTTCTAAGCACCTTCTCTAAACATCTTGCATTGTACAAGGCCTAAGAAGTAGAGCCCTCTCATCCGGAATTGCGTTGTGGAAGACAATAGCGTTCCGATGTTTCCACGGCTCCCATAAGATTAGACACGGTAGGGCGAGTAGGTCCTTCCGATCCCTCAGCCCTTGCTCAACCGAAGTGCACCACTGCAAGAGCCGATCCGCCGGGCCAGGAGGCTGAATACCCGGGCCCAAGCAGTCAATATCTTGTGCCAAACAGACCGCGAGAAGGGGCACTCCACTATCAAATGATCCATCGTCTCCTGGCTTTGATCACATAACGGGCACGAATCTTGGTGGGGAAGCCCTCGGCGTGCTAGATGGTGAGACGTCTAGCCCTGTTTTGGAGAGCTAACCACGAGAAGACCTTAGCAGTTCAGCGGAGCCCTCGACTCCCAGATGAAGGTGGCAGCCTGGTCGTGTTGCCGTCCTACAAACTTGGCCGTGTAAGCCGATCGGGCCGAGAATTCACCCGATGGTTCCCGGCCCCAGCGCACATGGTCCTGAATCGTGTCACGAAGTTGGAAATGCGCCGTCGCGTCCCATAATCTTAGATACTCCGCAATCAGACCGGCCATGAGATTTGGACCGACATCTCTTGGCCAAGCACCCGCCAACGCCTCCTGCACCGTACGCGAACCTCTGATCTTTGGCCGAATTCAGTCATATATGCCGGGTGCAATCTCACAACCTCACAAAACTACAGGAGATCTGGATTTGCAAGGGTACTCAATATCACGAAATTCAGTAGAAATATTTGCTATTCCTCTGTTCAGGAGCATTAACCATCGTTGAGTTTGCTTCGAGCCGCAAATGACCGTGCCACGATAAACTTTGTATATGTGCTCTGTTTAGTACTCTGCTGGAGTAGAAAACGAAAACAGAGGAGAAGGGCCCAGTTTTGATGGCACGTACTGTTGATGTTTTGGTTGAGCACGGCAGGGCGTTTGTGATCTGAACGCACTCTGCTTCACTAATCGTTTATCAACTGCTGATCAGTCCGAGCAGATTAAGCAAGGAAAATACTAACTGCAAACGGAACGCAAAACATTGCCGTAAATTTAGACGCAGGAGCGGACAAGCGACGGCAGGAAAGTCACTAAAAAAGCGTCCATGACGCTCCATCAAGACACTATAAAAATCCAAACATACCCGACATCCATCACAACTCAAAATACACAGCGCACCTCCTCACCAGTCTCTACTCCTTCCTGTACCAGATAGCCAGCTAGGTGTGCTCCGCTTGATCCCAGCCATGGCAAGCCGAGCTCTCACCCCCTTCCAGCTCACCGCCACCCTCCTCATGGCGCTACTCGCGACGTGCCATGCCGGCAGCATCGCCGTGTACTGGGGCCAGAACGACGGCGAGGCTTCGCTGGCCGAGACGTGCGCGTCCGGAAACTACGAGTTCGTCATCCTGGCTTTCCTCCCCAAGTTCGGCAAGGGCCAGACGCCACAGCTGGACCTGGGCAGCCACTGCGACGCCTCGTCGGGCGGCTGCAAAAGCCAGAGCAAAGACATTCACTCGTGCCAGCGCGGCGGAGTCAAGGTCATCCTCTCCATCGGCGGTGGAGACGGCAGCTACGGCCTCTCATCACCCGGTGATGCACGCCAGGTTGCCATGTACCTCTGGAACAACTATCTGTGCGGCACGTCATCATTCCGCCCTCTCGGCGATGCTGTACTCGACGGCATCGACTTTGACATCGAACTCGGTGGTGCCAAGTTCTGGAACGATCTCGCCACGGACCTGAAGAACTTAGGAAAGAACGGAGGCAAGACCGTGCTGCTGAGCGCGGCACCGCAGTGCCCGTTCCCGGATGAGTGGGACGGCAACGCGATCAACACGGGGCTGTTCGACTTCGTTTGGGTGCAGTTCTACAACAACCCAGAGTGCCAGTTCAGTGCAGGGCGTGGAGCGTTCATGGACGCATGGAAAAGATGGGAGTCGGTGCCGGCAGGGAAGATCTTCCTGGGACTGCCGGCCTCCAAGGACGCCGCGGGCACCGGGTTCGTGCCCGCCGGTGAGCTCACATCCCGTGTGCTGCCGTTTATCAAGGGATCGCCCAAGTACGGCGGGGTCATGCTGTGGTCTAAGTTCTACGATGATCGCACTGGATACAGCTCCGCCATCAAGAGCCATGTGTGATTTTCCCTACCAGTGTGCTTGGCCTAGTATTTATGTGTGCCTTGTCCTGTATCATAGTATCATGCGTTAATTGTTTGAGATGTCATCATATTGGGAGCTAGCACGCCGGTGCACATGAGGAGATATGCATCCATTGTAAATATTTATGAAGAATTTTAATATACTTCCTTTTAAGCGAAGTCCCATATTACGTCAAATTTGGAACTCCACATAACAACCATATTACATCATGCACTACACTGTTGATGTTTGTAGAGAGAAGTACTACTCCCTTCGTTCCATAATATTTTTGACACTAGTGTAGTGTAAAAAACGCTCTTATATTATGGGATGGAGGGAGTACAATTTTCTACACAGGAATGATTACCATTCATTTGACTTTAATTTCTCTTATACAATTGCCTTTGCTGACTTGGAATGCATTATTTAGTACTCCCTCCGTCCGGAATTACTTGTCGTAGAAATGGATGTATTTAGTCGTATTTTAGTTCTGGATACATTCATTTTTATCCATTTTTACGACAAGTAATTCCGGACGAAGGGAGTATTTTGCTTTTGTTTTGGGCCAGCTGGACTTAAAGTGCCAGTTGTGCCTTTTAATAATTTCTTTTGCATAAATGAGCTGGTGCTACACTTTGTTGGTTTTGTTTGTGAGCTATGAATTTCTTCTAATGGCTGTTCTGTTTCCTTAACAAAACCATTGTTACTGCTTGAGCTGCTATTACTGCTGATCCATACTGGAACTTGTCCAACTACTGCGCTTTGGTCCCTAGACTATACATTTGGTCACTCCTATATCTGGTCTATCTGGTCTTTAACTTGCTTATGTGGAATCCCATTGGAAATTCTTTAATCAAGGGTTTTTGGACCAGTTTCCAAAATTCCTAAGTGCCAGCTCAAATAGCTACATTCTAATCTTAAACCACTTCTTTTCTTTTTGTTGTTTATTTTGCAGGTTTCAAAATTATGAAGAAGAAGAAGATAAGAAGATTTAGTACAGGTCTAGTTTAGGTTTTATCTTTCTTTCTTTTATTCCTTTTCCTCCAATGTAATTGTTGGATACTTTGTATTTATTTTTATATCAATAAAGCTTGTTGTTTCTTTATCCAGATTGCTTAATTTGTAATATTACTTTGTAATGATTCATTTATTATCCATAAAGTTTCCTTTATTCCTTTTTGGATCAACTTTTATAATATGACTTTGTAGTAAGAATTCAATTGTTAATTCCAATTAATTCATTTGTTATTTGAATTTTCCAATTCAATTATTTGAATTATACTTTTGTACATTTTAGTCCTTAACTTATAACTTATTGAATTGTGATCCAAATAGTTCAAAATAAAGTTTTAAATTACCCTGGATTTTGAGTGCATGAATGCAATGCACATTCGATTTTTTTCCCTGTTCTCTCTAAACTACGGGTCATTACAACTCAGATGGGGAAGAAAAGGGAGGGGGTGGGCCTTGCGGTCATGGAAAGAGCGAGAAAGAGACAAAGCTCCAGAATCACCAACATCAAAGAGGGATATGCGAATACAATTTTTTTTCACCTTAGGGTAAATGGTCGGCGGAGGAAAAATCTTATACACCGCCTCAAGCAAGGCAATGGCTGGGTGACGGATCACGATCACAAAAAATATATCGTCCACTCTCATTTCACCGAGGTTATGAAAAGGGGTACCCCGCGTACAAAGACCATCAATTGGGCTGCCATCCCCCGTGCTGACCATGACCTCACAGCGCTTGGTGATGTTATTACGGAGGAGGAAGTCAAGGCTGCGGTCTTCGCCCTTCCTAGTGACAAAGCCCCGGGGCCGGATGGATTCACCGGAAAATTCTTCAAGACCTGCTGGGACATTATCAAGGAAGACATCATGCTTGTGATCAATAACTTCTCCACCCTCCAGGCCCGAAACTTGCACTGGCTCAACTCTGCGAATATTGCTCTCGTTCCTAAGAAGGATGGTGCGGAAGAGATCTCGGACTTTAGACCAATTAGCCTGATCCATGCTGTGGCAAAGCTCATTGCCAAGATCCTTGCCTCCAGGCTGGCTCCCCACATGAATGACATCGTATCCATTGCACAGAGTGCGTTCATCAAGAGAAGAAGCATACACGACAATTTCCTATACGTGCGGAATTTGGCCAGAAAATTTTACCGCACAAAAAAGCCCATGCTTCTCTTCAAGCTTAACATCAAGAAGGCTTTTGACTCCGTGAGATGGGATTACCTATTGGAGATGTTGAGTCATCATGGCTTCCCTGCACGTTTCCGCGACTGGGTCTCGGCGCTTCTCTCTTCGGCGTCATCGCGCGTCTTGCTCAATGGTATTGCTGGAGATCCTATCAAGCATGGTCAGGGCCTCAGACAGGGTGACCCTTTATCCCCTTTGCTCTTCGTGCTTGCCATCGACCCGCTACACCATATCCTCAGTAAGGCCACGACTCAAGGGAGGCTCCAACCCCTTCCTGGGAGGCACACGGAGATTCGTGCCTCTCTTTATGCCGACGATGCTGCTGTTTTTTGTGCCCCTATTAAGGAGGATGTCCAATTCCTGGCCACCATGCTTGCTTCCTTCGGCGAATCCACTGGCCTAGCCACTAACTGCGCAAAGAGTATTGTTGCCCCCATCAGATGTGGTAGTGTGGACCTTGACGATATTCTTCATTCCTTCCCGGCAGGTCGCTCCAACTTCCCTATTCGTTACCTTGGTCTCCCTCTCGCAATCAAAAGGCTAAAGAGAATTCATCTCCAACTTTTGGAAGATAAGGCAGCCGGCAAATTGGTGCCTTGGAAAGGCAAGCATGTGGCTATCTCGGGTCGAATGACCTTGGTCAAGGCGGTCCTTACTGCGGTGGCAATCTATCATATCACACCACTGGACCTTCCGGTGGAGGTTCTCAAGGCAATTGACAAGCTGAGGCGGGCCTATCTTTGGGCTGGAACGGACAAAGTGACAGGTGGAAAATGCAAAGTCAACTGGGAGCTGGTGTGCAAACCGAAAGAGTATGGAGGTCTTGGCATTTTGCACCTTGGAAAGTTTGCAACTGCTCTCCGGCTGAGGTGGCTGTGGCTAGACTGGGACGACCCGCCAAGGGCGTGGTGCGGGCTAGGCACGCCTTGCATGAAACAGGATCACGATCTCTTCGCGGCTGCGACCAAGGTGACGGTGGGTGATGGAAATAAAGCAAAATTTTGGGCCTCTTCTTGGCTGGAGGGGCTCAGACCAAAAGATATCGCCCCAAAGATTTTTGACATATCACGCAAAAAAGGTTGCACTGTTGCTACGGCCTTAAGGGATGGGAGCTGGATAACTCAAATTGACACCCAAAGCGGCCTCACACTTGTGCACCTCCAGCAATTCACGGCCCTCTGGGAGAAGCTTGCGAGTGTTGTCATCCAGTCGGGCGTCAAGGATACCATTATGTGGAAGCTTGCCAACGATGGAATCTACTCTACTAAGACCGCTTATATGGCGCAGTTCTCTAGACTATCTCGTTCAAGCTTGCAGGTTTCGGTTTGGAAGGCTTGGGCCCCTCCCAAATGCAAATTCTTCGCCTGGCTTGTCAACCAAAACAGGATTTGGACCGCGGACAGGGTTCAACGCAGAGGATGGCCAAACTGCGACCGTTGCCCTCTGTGCAAGCAAGTACAAGAATCGGCGGCTCACCTCCTTTTCCAATGCAGGTTCTCTATCCGTATTTGGAATGAGGTGTTCGCCTGGCTCGATATGCATATCCCCACGGCCCTCTGGCGCCGGTTTGGCACGGTGAAAGCTTGGTGGGATGAGCTCCTCACTTCCAATGCTCATCCGGTTAAAGCCTTGTCTTCTGCATTACTTCTTGTGGGATGAGAAATCTGGAAGGAAAGAAATGCGCGCGTTTTCAGAAACAAGGCGGCACCGGTGGAGGTCGTCTTGCGAAACATCAAAGAGGAAATGGCGCTTTGGGCCATTGCAGGTGCCAAGCACTTGAGTAATGTAATGCCGCGAGAGTAATACGTCTAGTTTTTTTTTTTGCCGCTTGGCGGCGTGTGTGTATCAAAACCCCCTTCTTAATTAATGAAAATGGCAAATCTTTTGCCTTGTTTCAAAAAAAGAAAAGGGAGGGGGTTGTCATGGGTATGGATAGATAGGATTTCCCCGTGTTCATGAGGTATCCTCAAAGTCAGTGACGGAGCTAGCATTGGATTACGCTTAGGGCTAAACTACCTTGAGGAACTGCAAAGTCTATTGTTACAAGCCTAGGGCTATAGCCCCAACTGCGCTAGGCCTGTCTCGGTCACTGCTCAAAGTATCTGAATTTATTTATTTATTTTAGAAACGGAGAACAGAGGGATACATGTCCAGTACGTTTCGAGCAATATCTGAACGTATCCGATACGCCCGTTACGGCAGTTTTCAGAAGTATCCGGGTAACTTAGTTGAGGCTGTTTCAAGCTGCAAATAATTAAACTATCCGCGTCCGTGCTGCAGTAAGCTAGTACCATAATTAGAGCTATGCCTGGTACTCAGCTGGAATAGAAAACAGAGGAGAAAGCCCAGTTGATGTTTTGGTAGAGCGTTTGTGATCTGAACGCACTCTGCTTCACTAATCTCAGCTTTACTTAACCGCAAGCATTGCCGGTAAATCTAGACGCAGCAGGAGCGGACGAGTGACGACACGAAATCCACTAAAAAAGCGTCCACGACGCTCGATCAAAACACTATAAAATCCGAGCATACCCGATAGAATCACAACAACATCAAGTACAGAGCGCACCTCCTCACTCAGTAGTCTCTAGTCTCTGGAGTAGAGACTCTACCCCTTACTGTACCACTAGCTAGGCAGCTAGGTACGCTCCGCTTGATCCCAGCCATGGCAAGCCGAGCTCTCACCCCCTTCCAGCTCACGGCCACCCTCCTCGTGGCGCTACTCGCGACGTGCCATGCCGGCAGCATCGCCGTGTACTGGGGCCAGAACGACGGTGAGGCGTCACTGGCCGAGACGTGCGCGTCCGGAAACTACGAGTTCGTCATCCTGGCTTTCCTCCCAAAGTTCGGCAAGGGCCAGACGCCACAGCTGGACCTCGGCAGCCACTGCGACGCCCCGTCGGGCGGCTGCAAAGGCCAGAGCAAGGACATTCACTCGTGCCAGCGCGGCGGTGTTTAAGGTCTTCCTCTCCATCGGCGGTGGAGACGGCAGCTACGGCCTCTCATCACCTGGTGATGCACGACAGGTTGCCATGTACCTCTGGAACAACTACCTAGGCGGCACGTCGTCGTCCCGCCCTCTCGGCGACGCCGTACTTGACGGCATCGACTTCGACATCGAGCTCGGCGGCGCCAAATTCTGGAATGATCTCGCCACGGACCTGAAGAAATTGGGAAAGAACGGAGGCAAGGCCGTGCTACTGAGCGCGGCACCGCAGTGCCCGTTCCCGGATGAGTGGGACGGCAACGCGATCAACACGGGGCTGTTCGACTTCGTTTGGGTGCAGTTCTACAACAACCCAGAGTGCCAGTTCAATGCGGGGCGTGGAGCGTTCATGGACGCGTGGAAAAGATGGGAGTCGGTGCCGGCAGGGAAGATATTCCTGGGACTGCCGGCCTCCAAGGACGCGGCAGGCACCGGGTTTGTGCCCGGCGGTGAGCTCACATCCCGTGTACTGCCGCTTATCAAGGGATCACCCAAGTATGGCGGCGTCATGCTGTGGTCAAAATTCTACGACGATCGCACTGGATACAGCTCCGCCATCAAGAGCTATGTGTGATTCTCCTTGGTGTGCTTGGCCTAGTATTTATGGGTCCCTTGTACTGTATCATAGTATCATTGGATCATTGTGTTAATTGTTTGAGATGCCATCATATTGGTAGCTAGCATACCGGTGTACATGAGGAGATATGCCTCCATTTATGAAGAATTTTAATAAGCTTTCCTTTAAGCCTCCCATATTACATCAAATTTGGAACTCCACATACTACATCACGCACTACACTGTTGATGCTTCTACATAGAAGTGCAATTTTTGGTCAATCAACTATATCTTGGGTTCAACATTTGAATACCGTTATCCGAGAAAATGACTCCTGAGTGGTCATGTTTTTTATTCAAGATGTGGAACCAGTTATTTTTGGATCATTACCTATGGACCAAGAACATAAAATTTTCATTTTTTATTTAACAACTTGAGTTGCGTCAGCAGAAATTAATTGGGCCATGCCTACTAAGTACTAACAAACACGATAATTCCAAAATAAATCCCTGAGGATTACTCATGCATGTCAAATGATGAACTTTAGTCCAATGTTTAGTTTTTTTTGCGAGAACAGTGGTCAGGTAGTTAGACAAACATATAATGGTTGCTTGTCCACCCACTATTAAGATCTTGAGGCTAAACCAATTTTACCGAAAAAGGCTTTTGCCCCGCTTTATATATAAAGTAAACCATCAAAGTCACAAAGATCCAACAAACAAGTTCACACCACACTCACACAGGTAGCACACAGACAGAGTACGACAAGGGTCTACTGAAGGCACAACTCAATAAGCCCTAAAGAAAATAAATAAAACAAAACACATGCCAAGGGGGAGCCCCAGCGGCCCTGCCACAGTGGCACCAATTTTCAAAACTTCAACAATACAAAGTTTTGAGTGCTACCAAGAAGACAGCAAAAAAGAAAAAGAAACAATAAGCAAAGAAACTATACGGGCTATACAAGGCACAAGCTACAAAATTATAGATGAAGACAAAATAGGAGAACATGATCCCCTAATCCCGAAGAAGGGCTTTTGGTGTTGAATTCGAGCAACTATTTAAAAAATCGAGCAAGTCGTTTGCATAGCATCGGAGGAAGATGAAAGAGAACGTCTCATCTACATTTATGAAAACCACTTTCACAGGTTCCATAGCATGCACTAATACACTGAGCACATGTTCAAATGACGAATCTACCTTCACAATTGGAAGCTGAAACCCTTGCAATGACGACATGGGCCAACAATAAGACATGGATCCTCCAACCTACGCCATCTCTCTCTCGAACTAGGCTTTCGCCCTGCTTTATATATAAAGCAAACATCCATACAAACCAGTCTCAAAACATAAGCATAGAAACCTGCTGGGGCCAAACAGCACAAATGAGCCCAAGGAAAGCAAGAAGAAACAAAAAAGGCCACCTAGTGGCAAGCTAAGAAGTCGACGAGCGGGTGGAGAGCCGGCGCGCAGAAGCAAGGAGAGCGTCCAGGATGGCGTCCAGGCGGTCGCGGTCTCGCTGCCTAGCGAGCGGGTGCCAGTGCTGCAAGAATGCAAGAAATTTGAAGAACGAATCAGAAGCCTGTCGCGGGAAGATCCGCTCAATCACCATTTTATTGCGCGTTGTCCAAAGAGTCCAAGTCAGCGCCGCAAATATAAGCCAGAACAGGCGGCGCTTGCGACCCGTCTGGGTGGCCCTAGACTGCAGGAACTCAGCCAGGTCTAGGGCCTCCCAGTCCGGCCCAAGGGCCTCATGAACAAAGGACCAGAGCGCTTGGGCCGCGACACACGAGAACATAATATGAGTTCCCGTCTCCGGGACTCGACAGAGGGGGCAGATACCATCACCCGGACCGTGCCGTTTAAGAACCTCTGTCCCAGAGGGAAGGCGGTCACGCAGGAGCTGCCAAACGAAAATCTTGATCTTGAGGGGCATCGGAGCTTTCCAAAGCGGGGAGAGCCATTGAGTGACTGGACGGCGGCAGAGCGCCTGATAAGCTGAACTCACGGAGAACTCTCCCGCAGGAGAGAGGCTCCAGGAAACCGAGTCAGGGGACTGGGACAGCGGGAGAGGGACTACTTCCCTCAGGCCGTCCCACTCGAGCACTTCAGCCGGTCCAAAGGAGTGACGGAACGCGATGTTCCATTGCCCGTCTAGGCTGGCTTCAGAGACGAGGAGCTTCGGGAGCAAGCAGATAGCAAAAAGCCTAGGGAATCGAAAGCGGAGCGGTTCCCCTCCGAGCCAGGGGTCAATCCAGAACTGGGTGCTATTCCCATTGCCAACTGAGAAGGTGACACCCAACCGGATCTCATCTTTAATAGCTTGGATGGATCTCCAGAACTGTGATCCGGCAGAACGAGAGCAAGCCAGCAGGGGTTCTCCCCGCATATACTTCGCCTCGAGCAGCTGGAGCCACAAACCTCCGTCACCCCTCAGTATCCGCCAGACCCAACGCAGCATGAGAGCTACATTCATGCGGCGCGAGTCCGTGATACCGAGGCCACCCCGATCTTTGGGGAGGCAGATGTCAGCCCATTTCACCATGTGATACTTGGGCCGACCATCCGCCGCCTGCCAGAAGAACCTAGCCAGGTCCTTGTCAAAGGAGCTATGTACACCCTCAGGAAGGATGTACATCCCCATCATATACATGGGGAGGCTAGCAAGTGCGTTCATTATCGACGCATCACATTCAAGAATTTCTGAAGATTTGGGCCATCTCCTCCCAAATTAAACTTAGCGTGGACACATGTGACTATTCGTTTGAAGCTTTCCGCTTTCTAGCCAAACTTCGGCCTTGTCCTACACGGAGCAAATTTTGGGAGCAACCTCAACTTGCAATGTTTGAACCTGAAGTGCAAATTATCTTGGCTAATCATCCAAAACCGGGCTGGAGAAATCCGAGGGTAGTTAATGCGTGGCCTTTGTCCCTTACGCTGGTCATAGTGGGGAGTAATTTTCGTAGTGCAAAGTATCATAGTGGTAGTATGATAGATGATTTCATTTATTAGCTTGTAGACTCATTTTCTCTTGGGAAACACATCACCATGTCTTTCCTCCTTTAATGCTATGACATGTCACTAATATACCTAGTTGACATTGCATAAGTATGCATGTTACTACTTATGTTACTCCTATTATGGCTATGCAAGAGATTGCAAGTGTGAATTTAGCGCAAGTCTAAAGATTGCCTAGAACAAACATCGTCCATGAAAAAAGAATGAAAAAAATGGCGTCATTGATACTTGTCTTTTTGAAAATTTGAAACGGCCCAAGGCGAGGGTCTTTAGCAACATCCACACACTGCAAATCTTGTTTTTTTTTCCAAATATTAGGATCGAGGCTACAAATTTGGTTTTTGCCAGGGCTAGACACTTGGGTCATATTTTGTCAGGAGAGTAGGCTTTTGTTTTATTTTAGGGAAAAGTATATTTTTCGTCTCTAAACTCTCTTGAAAGTATAGAAATGGTCCCTCAACTCCAAAACCAGCAAAACTTGGTCCCTAAACTCCTTAAACCGAATTGGTTAGAACAAGCTATGCTACGATAAATTTTGTTTGCCTTTTGCCTTTGCTTCAATTTTTCTGACAAAACTACCCATGTGTGCTGAGGAACAAGCCTAAAAAAAGCTGTTTCTACCAATTTATGTTTTTTGCGAAGTTGTGGATTCAACGACATTCTGAAACTCGCCATATTCAGTAGAAATATTGCCAATCCTCTGTTCAAGAGCATCAGCCATCGTTGAGGCTGCTTCACGCTGCAAATAATTAAGCTATCGGCGTGTAAACTACCAGAATTAGCAGAAGACTATGTATATACGCGTTCCGCTATGCCTGGTACTCCGCTGGAATAGAAAACAGAGGAGAAAGCCCAGCTGATGATTTGGTAGAACGTTCGTGATCTGAACGCACTCTGCTTCACTAATCGTTTATCAACCGTTGATCAGTCCAGAGTTGGAATAATAAGCAGATAAAATACCAACCGCAAGGTGAACGTTTCTGCATCTCAGCTTTTACTTAACCGCAAGCATTGCCGGCAAATTTAGACGCAGGAGCGGACGAGCGACGGCACGAAATCCACTAAAGAAAGTGTCCGTGATGGTCGATCAAAACACTATAAAATCCGAGCATACCTAATACCATAGCATCACAGCTTCAAGTGCAGAGCGCACCTCCTCACTACCTCAGTAACCTTTGGTCTCTACTCCCGAGACTCTACTCCTTGTACTAGTTAGGTACGCTCCGCTTGACCCCAGCCATGGCAAGCCGAGGTCTCACCCACTTCCAGCTCACTGCCACCCTCCTCGTGGCACTTCTGGCGACGTGCCATGCCGGCAGCATCGCCATGTACTGGGGCAGAACGACGGCGAGGCGTCGCTAGCCGAGACGTGCGCGTCCGGAAACTACGAGTTCGTCATCCTGGCTTTCCTCCCCAAGTTCGGCAAGGGCCAGACACCACAGCTGGACCTCGGCAGCCACTGCGACGCCTCGTCGGGTGGCTGCAAAAGCCAGAGCAAGGACATCCACTCGTGCCAGCGCGGCGGTGTCAAGGTGCTACTCTCCATCGGCGGCGGAGATGGCAGCTACGGCCTCTCATCACCCGGTGATGCACGGCAGGTTGCCATGTACCTCTGGAACAATTATCTGGGCGGCACGTCGTCGTTCCGCCCTCTTGGCGACGCCGTACTCGATGGCATCGACTTCGACATCGAGCTCGGCGGTGCCAAGTTCTGGAACGATCTCGCCACGGACCTGAAGAACTTAGGAAAGAACGGAGGTAAGACCGTGCTGCTTGTTAGCTCCAAGATCGAAAATCGCAGGAGGTAGACGAAGAACAAAGAAAACAGATCGAAACAGAGAGGGTTTGGTACTGCCAACGTGCAGTTTTTTCTGGGTCTTTATTTCACATCATATAGGGCTCAAGGAGCCGACCTCACGACCAACTCGGCCTACTATTCGTGCCCAACACGTTGTGACCCTGATCACAAACCGACCAGGTTTAAAACACACTTTATCTCTAAGAGTTTGACCCTAAAACGACTTCAAACGAGACCTGAACTTTTCCTATCTTTTACAGACTCGGACACCTATCAGAACATGTGTTTACAGAGAACAGAAAACTCACATTCACCCCCCTAAACACGATGTTATGACTACTTGACGGCCTTTACTCCGATCTTCTCACGCATCTCTTGAAACTTCACCTTCCCAAGTGACTTCGTTAAAATGTCCGCGAGTTGATCGTTTGTATTGACATGCTCAACCTCCATCCTCCCTTCTTCCACACATTCACGAATGTAGTGGAACTTTACATCAATGTGCTTGCTACGATCATGATGCACAGGATTCTTGCACAAAGATATGGTGGATTTATTGTCAATATGTAGCTTCACTTGCTTCGGCTGTTCTCCCATCAAGTCCGCATATAATCTACTGAGCCAAACTCCCTGACACGCCGCAGCCGCTCCTGCAATGTATTCCGCTTCGCAAGAAGAAAGTGCCACTACCTTCTACTTCTGTGACAGCCAAGAGATCAAATTTTCACCTAAGAAAAATGCAACGCCAGTAGTACTTTTCCTGTCGTCCACATCTCCTGCCATATCACTGTCACTATACCCCACCAATGGTGGTCTTGCCTCTTTCTTTCTTGTGTATTTGCAGCCATATTTTAGAGTGCCCTTAACATACCTCAAAATTTGCTTCACCGCAGCTAGATGCTCAGTAGTAGGGTGCTCCATGTATCTACTAACGATCCCAACAGAGTAGGCCAAATCAGCCCTTGTGTTCACCAAGTACCTTAGGCTCCCCACAATGCTTCTATAATCTGTTGGATCAACGGCCGGTGCCTCACTCCATTTGCTCAACTTGAGCTTAGCCTCCATAGGCGTATGTGAAGGATTGCAATCATCCATGCCACAATTCACCAGAATTTTTGTGGCATATGCCTCTTGGCACAATGTGATCCCATCTCTACTTTGATGTACTTCAATCCCAAGGTAAAAGCTTAACAAGCCTAGATCACTCATTTTGAACAATTCCTTCATTTGCTTCTTGAATCTCCCAATCTCCTTCTCACTTGCACCGGTGATTAGGAGGTCATCAACATACACACCAATGAGTAGACGACTTGCATCTATACCTCTTTTATACATGGCATGCTCTAGTGGACACTTCTCAAAACCAAGTGAAATCAAAGTGTTATGAAGTTTAGTATTCCATGCTCTAGGGGCCTGCTTCAAACCGTACAAAGCTTTATGCAACTTATATACCTTATGTTCCTCTCCTTGCTTGACAAAACCAGTGGGCTGCTGCACATATACCTCCTCCTCTAGATCTCCGTTGAGAAAGGACGACTTCACATCCATGTGATGCAAAGACCATGACTCTTGAGCTGCTGGTGCAATCAACAACCGAACAGACTCCATCCTTGCAACCGGAGCAAAAACTTCTTCAAAATCAATGCCTTGCTGCTGTACAAACCCCTTGGCCACCAACCTTGCTTTGTGTTTCACCACTGCTCCTTGTGAATCTTTTTTAACTTTAAACACCCACTTGAGCCCAATTGCATTGTGTCCACTTGGAAGATCAACAAGACTCCATGTTTGATTTTCTTCAATTGAACCAAGCTCCTCTATCATGGCGCTGCGCCAAGACTCTTCACCGTTCGCCTCCTCGAACGTGGCTGGTTCTACTTCAGAAAACAAGCAATGATCTCCTCTCTTTTTCATTTGATCTCCTCTTTTTTTCATTCGCACGGGATTAATTTTTCGAAGAGCCTCCTTTGGATAAAGATCCAATACTCGCCGGAGCTTCACCGGCGTTGGCGGCCTTCCCGGAGTACGCTCAGGGGACTCACGAGTCTCCCCCATCGCGCTCCCTCCCACCGTGCTTTGCGAATCATCATCATCCCTGAAATCTGCAGCATCAGAATTTTCGGCTGCCACGGCAGCGTTTCTGGGCGTCCCTACAGATTGCATACCAGATTTCGCTGCCACGACAGCTTTTTTTGCTGCTGTTTCTGAACGAGCTCCAGCTGCTGACCCATCATCTACATCATCATCGCCCCACCACGGTCCGCCTCCTGGGGTAGAGGAGGAGCTGGGCAAGCCGTGGCTGGGTGTACGCGCCGTGGGGGTTCCAGGTGCGCTGCCGGATCCCGGATTTCCGTCGCCATGTCCGGGATCGTCATCAACATCAAGCCCATCTTCATGTATGTCGTTGTCGTGATGGTGGCCTGCAGGATCAGTGTGATAGGATACAACAAACATGTCATCACCTCCTGTAGGACGGTCCTCCACCGCTGCGCCGTCCCAATTCCAGGCTTTTTCTTCATAAAAAATTACATCACGTGACACTTGTACTTTTTTCATTGCTGGATTGTAGACTCGATACGCCTTTGAACCTTGCTCATAACCCAACAAAATTGTGGGTATACTTCTGTCCGCTAGCTTCTCGGTGTGTGCACCCAACACTTTGATATGAGCAATACATCCAAAAGTCCGAAGATGATCAACCGAGGGTTTTCTACCGCACCATGCCTCGTACGGTGTCATTCCAACAACACTCTTTGTCGGAGCTCTATTGAGTAAATAAACAGCAGTAGTCACGGCTTCTCCCCAAAATCTCCCTGGTAGCTTTTTGCTTTTCAACATACTTCTGGGCATAGCTACAATGGTTTGATTTCTCCTCTCAACGACTCCGTTTTGCTGCGGAGTATATGGTGCCGTCAAGCACCGCTTAATCCCATGCTTCTCACAATAAGCTTTAAACTCATTAGAGGTGAATTCCCCTCCTCGGTCAGTCCTCAATGCCTTCAACTTTTCTTCGGATTCAACCTCAGCTGCAATTTTAACCTTTTTGAAAGCTTCAAGTGCCTCATCTTTGCTCCTCAACAAGACCAACCACATATACCTGCGGTAGTCATCTACAATGAGCAAAAAGTACTTCTTCCCGGACGGGGTAGCCGGAGTAATGGGTCCACATAAATCACCATGAACCAGCTCCAAAACTTTTGAAGCTCTGAATTTTGCTTCTCTCGGAAATGCACCTCGGCGTTGCTTGCCAATTAAACACCCAGTGCAAAGCTGATCAACATGATCAATCATCGGCAGTCCACTCACCATCTGCTGCTTTCCCAATTTCCTCAATGCATGAAAATTCAAGTGACCAAAGCGTGAGTGCCACTTCCACGCTGTTTCGTCAAACTTTGCTAGCAAACACACTGGCTGTGCCTTGTCCAAATTCAGGACATACATTCTGTTCCGAGACCTCTTCACACGCATCATGAGATTTCTTTGACAATCATAGCCCCACAAATATCCGTCTTCAAGCACAATTTTGCAACCCCTCTCTTCGAGCTGTCCCAAACTAATTATGTTCGTCTTTAGCATGGGAATGTAATAAACATCCGTGAGAATCTTGTGTTCACCACTCTTTGCTTCGAAGACCACGGTGCCTCTCCCTAAGATTGACACTGTTTTGCCGTCACCGAACCCGACCATCCCTCCAACAGTCATGCTTAGCTCGCTGAATTGGGTCCTATCCCCCGACATATGGTTGCTTGCCCCCGTATCAAGGTACCAAAAATTTCCGGCCCTCTTCTCTTCTTCCTCGTGGAGATAAAATTTCTTCTCCACAAGTGTAACGGTTTCAGCTACTTGCATCTGTTCGTCCACCTCCGGAAACTCGCAGATTTCACACAGTAGCATGTTGGCTTGATCATCATCAATGTCGCCCTTCTTCGCGATATATGCCTGCTCCTTCGCTGGCTTCCTACACTCAAATTTGAAGTGCCCCATGATGCCACAATTATGACACTTGATCTTGCGCTTATCGAACTTCTTCTTCTTTGGAGCGCTGTCCCCGGCGTTCCTCTTGTTCTGTTCCTTTGGCGCACGATCTTGGCGAGTATTGCTTGAGCCCTCGCCACCCTTCTTCTCCCTTGCGATCAAGGCCTGCCACTGTGCCCTCGTGAGCATGACGTGCTCGCTATCCCTAGCATCACTGAGGCTATGGCGCATCCGCTCATCGTGAGCTTTGTAGCGGCCAACAAGGTCATCGACTGTCAACGTAGTGAGGTCGACACACTGCTCAATCGCCATCACGATCTGCATGTAACGGGGAGGAGCGGCGCGCAAGAATCTCCTGACCACTGAGGTCTCCGTCAGGTTTTCTCCAAGCGCACGAATTCCATTGACCAATGTGATCACCCGCGAAGCGAAGGCATGCACGGTTTCATCATCACTCATCACAAGCGTTTCATAATTCCTCAAAAGAGTTTGCATATTTGCTTGCCTGACACGGGTATGCCCCTCGAAGAGCAGCTTCAAGGTATCCCATGCCTCCTTCACCGTTTCCTTGGCGATGATACGCTGAAGAACGTCCATCGGCATCACCGAATAGAGCGCCGTCGCTGCCTGCCTGTCCTTGCGGTGCTCGGCGCCGTCCTTCTTGTAGGCATCGCCGCCGGGGTCGACGACATCCCACAATTCAGCGGCTCGTAGGGCACACTCCATTAGAGCCTTCCAAACCCCAAATTTCTCCCGATCAAAGCGAGGGTATGACGTCCCGGGTATGACAATTGCTTTAGCCGCCCCGGAACTTCCTGCTGCAGCCCTCTGCTTGCTCAAGTCGTCGTCCACCATGATGTAGGAGATATGCCCTAGAGGCAATAATATATGTTATTGATTATCTCCCTGTTCATAATTAGGTTTATGTTCCATGCTATAACTGCTATGGTTCTCGAGTCTACAATAACCACGAGGCTC
This sequence comes from Elymus sibiricus, assembly GCA_039707655.1. Classification (NCBI taxonomy): domain Eukaryota; kingdom Viridiplantae; phylum Streptophyta; class Magnoliopsida; order Poales; family Poaceae; genus Elymus; species Elymus sibiricus. The sequence goes on from CM077668.1 coordinate 348,129,040, forward strand.
GGAGGAAGACTCATATGCACGTGTGGAATAATAAACGGTAAAATGTATTCCTAGTCTGGCCTCTAAGACTGGCTCAAGTATTGCATGATGATCCTGTTTTCCTGATCATGGGCATGGCTATGCCGGCAATTTTGAGGGCACAATGTTAGAAGAACATTTGTGTTGAATCGACCCGAATTGATGTTATGCTATGAGATTCATTCGTCATAAGTTAATGGTTAATAACACAGAGATGGTTAACGTTTGCATAATTCCTTAGACCATGAGAGTATCGAGTTTCTTCATGCTTGCTTCATGAACTTTGGGGTTTGTTAAACGTCATCCGTAAATGGGTGGCTATTACGGCGGCTTACGGGTTCATGGAAAAGTGTGTCAAGTAACTTGATAGCTCGAGATTGGGATTTGCTCCTCCGACAATGGAGAGATATCTCTGGGCCCTCTCGGTGTTACGGTATCCATCATCGTCTGGCCAGACACAGGGTGATTTGATCACAGGGATGCCGGAACACGGGAACGAGAAAAGAGAACAATACCGGTAACGAGGTAACTGGCATAGTGGACAAGTTGTTGATTCATGGGGATGCCTACATGTCTCACCTCGGGTATTTGTAACATATCGCGAAGCAACAGGAATAGCACACGGCAACTGGAGGTTCACTCGAATATTCATTCGTGTGGGTATAGGGGTCAATATGGGTGTCCACGGCTCCGATGTTGATCATTGATCGGAAGGGGTTCCGGGTCATGTCTATGCTTCACCGAACCTATAGGGTCACACGCTTAAGGGTCATCTATCTGCTGAATACTAGACAGGGAGTCTGAGAGAAAAACACCGAAAAAGTTTCGGTCAACGGAAAAGTTCCGAAGAGAGAGGTCACCGGATGAGTTTCGGTGAAACTGAAAAGTTGTTTCAGAGGATACCATAAAGTCAAATTGGTTTTGGCGCATGCCTGATAATTCTTGGAGGGTGCCAGAATCATTCTGGAAACTTTCTGGAATTTTTCGGGATGAAAACCGGAAATGTTCCGGAGCTGCCGAAACCGCTTCAGATGCTTTTCGCAGATGAAAATCACTAAACCGGAATTGTTCCGGATAGCATTGAAAATTATTTTAGTGGGTACTGGAAATGTTCTAAGCCCACATAAATATTTTCAGTTCGACCGGACGCTGAAAAATGTCGTCATGAATAGTGAAAGTGCTTTTTGGTTGCTTCTTGGAGAAGCTACCTTGAGGGCATTTTGGTAATTTTCATAGTGGATGGAAATATCTGAAAATATCTGGATAACACTATTCATGAATGGTGGAAACACTATTCATAAATAGTAGAATCACTATTATGATTAGTGAAAATATCTGAGGGCATTTTGGTACTTTTACCATTGTCTCTCACCCTATAAATAGAGGTGGAGGGTGCTCTCAAATATGTCACTACTTCTCACATACAAGTGCCATGACATTTCTGGCTTCTCTCTCCCTCCCAGCGAAATAGTTTCGTAGAGCCGAAAGGCTGTCTGGGTTCCGGTGGGAACTAGTTCTGGACGGCGAAGCCCTGCCGGATAGATGACACCGTATGTGTGCAACTCTGTAGAGAGATCGTAGTTTCGGTCTTAGTTCGAGAGTGCCTCCCGAAGGGCTGTCCGAGTTACTGTCCATGTTTCGGGGGTCCTCCCGAAGGGCTGTCCGAGGATCCGTCCGGTGGGACTATCCGAAGGACTGTCCAGAGGCCTCCCGAAGGGCTGTCCGAGGATCCGTCCGGTGGGACTATCCGAGGGACTGTCCTGAGGCCTCCCGAAGGGCTGCCCGAAGATCCGTCCGGTGAGCCGACGAGGGAGTACATCCTCGCGGTTGGGAGGTTGTAAAATCCTAGCTGCGGGGATCTGCACCGCCGATCGTCATCGACTCTACTTCCGCTGCGCTACGAGTCGGTAACGAAACAGATCAAACCTTGTATGCAGTCTCCATAGTGTTCCTGGGCTGGTGCGTAGGTCGGAAATTTTTGTTTTCTGCTGCGTTACCCTACAGTGGCATCAAGAGCCGTGCTATGCGTAGATGCAGGTTGCGATCTAGAATACATAGAGATGTATGGGTATTGCACAATATAATTAGGTAGTAGATGAGTTCTATTACTGAAAATTATTTGTGCGGGTAGCAGATGAAATCTGTTACCCGATGTTCTTGTTGCTTCCCTGGTATTTGCATATTTCTGATCTTGATAACAGTATGGTGGAGTTTCAATGTTCTGGCAATCCGCGATCCTGATTGATCAACGAAGTGCTAACAGTTCATTGAATTCCACCGTAGTTAAAAAGAAAGATGAAATTTCACAGACGAAAGGGCAATGCAGATATGATCTGCACGGGGGTCACGCGTATGACGAAGTTTAGTATGGGGCTCGAGATTTTATTATCTCGTGTTTCATACACCCCACAATGTTAATCTAGCGACTTGGATTATCATGCTTGATGATGGACGTTGGTAGCTTCGGTTTGTTTCGAAACCTTAGAAGCCACGTAAAATAAAATTTTGCATGAACCGATTAGAGGCGTCTAACTTGGTTTTGCAGGATGGTTTGCATGTGCATGTGATGTGGTATAGCAGTGCTCATTATAATTTGATTATGTATGAGATGACTATATAATGTAAATTGATTAACATGACCTGCGTGTCATGATTCGGCATGATGGCTGGAGCCATATGATTGTCACTTTAATGACCTGCGTGTCAACCTTCAGTAATGCACTTATTTTATTAGCTATAGAGATAGCAATATTATCTCGTGCATCGACAAGGTGGTGGCAATCTTCGCGAAGGTGAACACCGACGCGAATGCCGAAGACGAAGAAATGAAAGACTTCTCCGTCAGAAAGGGCTATACCATATCATGCTATTATGAATTGCCTGAGATGTTTATCCCTTATGATGCACCCTTCTTGATTGCGCGGTAGTCGCTTTTTATTAGGGTGATCTCTCACAAAAATATCAAGTAGTTAGTGTTCTCCCAAGTGTAGCACCGTCACGGCACCTAACTTTTCGGGGTACGACATGTACACATGAGTATGAACGATTAGGGAAGTGTGAGGCGGGTGAGGTCAGACCTTGCAGCGAGATCACTTGGTTGTCTTGACGTTCAGGCAGGACAGTCCTGAGCTCAGAACACACGCATCGAAAGATGAACAAGAATCGCATAGAGATGTGATTGGCAAGTTGGCCTATCGATTGAAATTCGCGTCATCAGTGATGAACCCGTCAATGGCGTTTAATTGAAATTTGGATCTTGAATCACTCACAATCAATTATGAGAGATATTGATTTGAGTGGGAGCACACTTTAGAATTAATTCTTTTAATTCTTACTGCAATTAATTATGAACCTTGTCTAAGTGAAATTTGCAAAATAGTTATAGAATAATGGCTCACATTTCCACCTTCCCTATTAAAATTGAATAAGCTGTTAAATATCTGGTTAAAGCTTTACGGTTGGTAACGTAATGTGAGGATTGTCCTCAAGAGTGCCAAGAAGGATTTTGTCCTATCGCATGCTTTTAGTATTCTCCCGTTAATGCTATGGATAATGTGACTCTCGTCCTTCGATCCAAAAGCAAGAATTCCGTTACGGTCAAGTGCAATATGTTTGCTTCCATGAGACCCGGACTTCAAAAGTTTGGGATAGCTATGTGATATTCATGGAACTGAAAATCATTTTTCAGACACAAACAAAGGCTAAAAGATATGGGATATCCAAAGCAATGTTTGTTTTGCAAACTATTAGTAAAAGGTGTTTACTATGCATTTGACTAATGACAGAGGGATCCAGTAGAACGCCTGTCATATGATGAAAGGTGAATAAAACAACAACTTAAAGAGAAAGGAAGTGTCCGAAGGGTGTTAGTGAGACTTTCACGCCTAGGAATTCCGGGGCTAACGCCACTCTTAAGTTGGGTGCTTCTTCTGAGAGTAGGAGAAATACTGAAAGTTAAACTGTTAGAAGTATAAAGGCAAAAGGAAAGAAGACTGGAATATCCAGCTCATGTATGAATGTCATACAAGTTTTTGATGTATAGAAGGCTGGTCAAAGATATAGTTCTTGGGAATTATGGTTAAACATGTTAATCACTAATTCTTGGGTATTGTGAGTTAATCACAAAGATACCCGCTCGATTGCATTCTGTTGCAACTCGATGTAAGAACTACTATGGCCTGAAAGACTAGCCAGGAATGAGGTTTAGATACACGCAGGGAACATAGTAAATGTTACTATGCCTTCCATCGGTGTATTCCCTATGTATTTATTTTCATAATTCATTTTAGAGTTTCACACTCTAGCCCTTTGCATAAGGTATCTTGCAAGAAGGTTGTTCATAAGAGAACTTTTGATGTTCGGTGTTATGAATAACATAAGGGCCATACTTTCATTATGAATGAGATGTATGTTATGAATATTGATAATAATACATTACCTATGGGTTTACTTTCATAATTCATTTTAGAGTTTCATACACTCTAGCCCATTGCACAATGTTTGTTGCAAAAGAGTTGTTCATAAAAACAACAATTGTTGTTCAGTATTATGAATGACATGAAGGGCCATGCTTCCATCCTAGATGGGATGTATGTTATGAATATTGATGGAAATATGATACATCCATAACACTGACGCTAAATGTCGCAAGACTAAAAGAATACCACACAAGTGTGGCACTGCATTTGGTCACATTGGAGAAACCCGCATGGAAAATTCCATTATGATGGATTTTGAAGTCGTTTGATTTTGAATCATCTGACACTTGCAACTTTCCTCTGAAAAGTGAAGTGACTGAAATAACGTTCACAGGCCATAAGGAATGAGCAAAGAACATATTGGTGATCATACATTATGATGTGTGTAGTCCAATAAATGTTGTTGCAAGTGGTGGATTTATCTATCTTCAGAAATGACTCAAGTAGATATGTGGATATTTACTTGTTGAGACGTAAGTCTGGATCTTTTGAATTCATTCATAAGGTTTTCAAAAATGAAGTAGAAGTTGTTGTAACAAGAAAATTATGTTTCTACAATTCGATTGCAGAAAGGAATATTTAAGTTACAAGTTTAGCGAATGTCTGATGAGTTGTGAAAGGGGTTTCATAACTTGCACCTCCCGGAACACCACTGCAAGTGGAGAGTCCGTGTAGATGTAATCGAACCATTTATGACATGGTAAGATCAAAGATGACATAAATAGATTTGCCATTATCACTTTTAAAGTGATGCTTTAGAGACTGCGGCTTTTACACCGAAAAGAGCTCCATCGGGTCTGTGGAAATGACGCCATGGTATGGTACGCCCAACCATGTTATATCTTTTCTTAACATTTGGAATATGGGGCTTGTGTAAAAGGTTACAAACCTATTCCAAATCAGACAAGTGCTACTTTGTAAGGTTATCCCAAGTCATTGGGTATTCCCCCACCACTATACCGAGGCAAAGGGTTTTGCCGCAAAACGGTATGCTTTTAAAGAGAATAGTTCTTTCAAAAGGTGAGTGGGAGGACAGTGCAACTCGACGAGATAACCAGTATCTTCGTCATCAGATCAAAGGAAAGAAACCTTGGAAGTGATTCCGGAGTTTCCTACTGCGACTGATACGGAAGTCTCTACAATAAAATGTATGGACTTCGGTCGAACTTGCAGCTGAACCACGTAGGCAAAGCTCGTGCAAACCTATCAGGTGCGCAAACGAGATATTGTTGTTAGACAACAGTATACCTACAATACACAAGGAAGCGTTGATGGGCCCTGACTCCGGAATTGGCTAAATGCCAATACAATCCGAGATAGTTTCCATATAAGTGATTCGAGATTAAAATCTTGATAGACCTTTCGGAAGACTTAGAGTCTAACGAATATTTATGGAACTAAAAACTGATACGGATAAAATGTTTTATCCATAAAGCTCGACTTGTTGCAATAACAAGTTCAAGGAGTTGACTACGATGAGATTGTCTCACCGTAGCGATGCTTAAAGTCGGTTCGGGTTGAACTAGCAATTAATACATATTTCAATCATGAGATATGAAACATGGATGACAAAAGGATTTCCATCTGATGGAAATGAAACCTAGGACTTGTATGTGATACAGTGCAAAGTAATTTGTCGATCCAGAGGATGCTAGTAAGTATGCAAACTTCAGAGTTCCAGCAATGGACAGAAGAGAGCAAAGTGGAGTTGGAATCTTCGTTTTTGATGGAATGGTCAAAAGGGTTTGACTTCATCAAATGGGTATCGAAGATGCTTGTGATTCAAGAAAGTAAGTGGGAGCATGATAATATTTCTAAAAACCTTGTGTACTTGACACATTGTTAATTGGAAATAAATTTCTTGACACGAATTAGGACTTCATTTGAAAATATTTTTTCGATGAAGTGCTTAGGCTAAATAGCCTCAATATTAGGCATGATGATCTATGGAGATAGATTTACCTAATAGGGCTAAGCTATGAATACATATTGACAAGATGCTAAAACTTTTTAGCATTTAAAACACCAAGGAGTGATTCTTGCCGAAGTCACATGGAAAGAGTTTTGCAAGACTCGGTGTCTCAAAACACTGATGAGCAAAATACATGATGGAGAATCCACACCCTCTTGTGTTTGGATTAATCATGTATTCCATGGTATGTAAATCAACCAGATATGTCCAATACTCCAAAGTTGTTGCGAGTATAGATACCATAGTGATCAAAGTACTGATCATAGGACAACAGTGAAAGATGTCATTGAGTACTAGAGTAGTAGTGATGACATATTTTCTCGCAAGCAGAGATTATGAAGTGCTCGTTGTAAGTAATTACATCGATACAGTCTTCATCAATGCTCCATGCGATTTTCGATTTAAGTTAAGGGTTTTGTGTAATACACAATATGGTGGCACGGTAGTTGGAAATTGTTCCAAACAAGATACTGTGGCGAATTCTATAACAAAGGCTGAGTATGTTGACGCTTAAGAAGCGACAAAGAAGTTGTTGAATCATATAGTTCATTCATGAACTTAGTATGGTTCCAAGATGGCTTTGGTCTATGGGACACTATTGCAGATAGTTGCTCCATAGCTCAGTCTGAGGAATCAGGTTTCGACCAATGATTCACACATATGCAAAGCCAAGTCCACACAAAATATGAATTTTGTGAAAGCGTGAAAACGCGAGGATATGCAAAGTTACACACGGAGCTGAAGTTGTCAGATCCGTTGGACATCAGGCTATACCACAAGCGAAGCATATTTTACACCAGTATGCCATAGGTGTAAAGTGCATTAGCATTGACTAGATTATTGACTCTAGTTCAAGTGGGAGTCTGTAGGAGATATGCCCTAGAGGCAATAATATATGTTATTGATTATCTCCCTGTTCATAATTAGGTTTATGTTCCATGCTATAACTGCTATGGTTCTCGAGTCTACAATAACCACGAGGCTCGGAGGAAGACTCATATGCACGTGTGGAATAATAAACGGTAAAATGTATTCCTAGTCTGGCCTCTAAGACTGGCTCAAGTATTGCATGATGATCCTGTTTTCCTGATCATGGGCATGGCTATGCCGGCAATTTTGAGGGCACAATGTTAGAAGAACATTTGTGTTGAATCGACCCGAATTGATGTTATGCTATGAGATTCATTCGTCATAAGTTAATGGTTAATAACACAGAGATGGTTAACGTCTGCATAATTCCTTAGACCATGAGAGTATCGAGTTTCTTCATACTTGCTTCATGAACTTTGGGGTTTGTTAAACGTCATCCGTAAATGGGTGGCTATTACGGCGGCTTACGGGTTCATGGAAAAGTGTGTCAAGTAACTTGATAGCTCGAGATTGGGATTTGCTCCTCCGACAATGGAGAGATATCTCTGGGCCCTCTCGGTGTTACGGTATCCATCATCGTCTGGCCAGACACAGGGTGATTTGATCACAGGGATGCCGGAACACGGGAACGAGAAAAGAGAACAATACCGGTAACGAGGTAACTGGCATAGTGGACAAGTTGTTGATCCATGGGGATGCCTACATGTCTCACCTCGGGTATTTGTAACATATCGCGAAGCAATAGGAATAGCACACGGCAACTGGAGGTTCACTCGAATATTCATTCGTGTGGGTATAGGGGTCAATATGGGTGTCCACGGCTCCGATGTTGATCATTGATCGGAAGGGGTTCCGGGTCATGTCTATGCTTCACCGAACCTATAGGGTCACACGCTTAAGGGTCATCTATCTGCTGAATACTAGACAGGGAGTCTGAGACAAAAACACCGAAAAAGTTTCGGACACCGGAAAAGTTTCGGTCAACGGAAAAGTTCCGAAGAGAGAGGTCACCGGATGAGTTTCGGTGAAACTGAAAAGTTGTTTCAGAGGATACCATAAAGTCAAATTGGTTTTGGCGCATGCCTGATAATTCTTGGAGGGTGCCAGAATCATTCTGGAAACTTTCTGGAATTTTCCGGGATGAAAACCGGAAATGTTCCGGAGCTGCCGAAACCGCTTCAGATGCTTTTCGCAGATGAAAATCACTAAACCGGAATTGTTCCGGATAGCATTGAAAATTATTTTAGTGGGTACTGGAAATGTTCTAAGCCCACATAAATATTTTCAGTTCGACCGGACGCTGAAAAATGTCGTCATGAATAGTGAAAGTGCTTTTTGGTTGCTTCTTGGAGAAGCTACCTTGAGGGCATTTTGGTAATTTTCATAGTGGATGGAAATATCTGAAAATATCTGGATAACACTATTCATGAATGGTGGAAACACTATTCATGAATAGTAGAATCACTATTATGAATAGTGAAAATATCTGAGGGCATTTTGGTGCTTTTACCATTGTCTCTCACCCTATAAATAGAGGTGGAGGGTGCTCTCAAATATGTCACTCCTTCTCACATACAAGTGCCATGACATTTCTGGCTTCTCTCTCCCTCCCAGCGAAATAGTTTCGTAGAGCCGAAAGGCTGTCTGGGTTCCGGTGGGAACTAGTTCTGGACGGCGAAGCCCTGCCGGATAGATGACACCGTATGTGTGCAACTCTGTAGAGAGATCGTAGTTTCGGTCTTAGTTCGAGAGTGCCTCCCGAAGGGCTGTCCGAGTTACTGTCCATGTTTCGGGGGTCCTCCCGAAGGGCTGTCCGAGGATCCGTCCGGTGGGACTATCCGAAGGACTGTCCAGAGGCCTCCCGAAGGGCTGTCCGAGGATCCGTCCGGTGGGACTATCCGAGGGACTGTCGTGAGGCCTCCCGAAGGGCTGCCCGAAGATCCGTCCGGTGAGCTGACGAGGGAGTACATCCTCGCGGTTGGGAGGTTGTAAAATCCTAGCTGCGGGGATCTGCACCGCCGATCGTCATCGACTCTACTTCCGCTGCGCTACGAGTCGGTAACGAAACAGATCAAACCTTGTATGCAGTCTCCATAGTGTTCCTGGGCTGGTGCGTAGGTCGGAAATTTTTGTTTTCTGCTGCGTTACCCTACACATGATCACCGGGTACTAGGCGATCACGACGAGGATCTGATGCCACGTGTTAGCTTCAAGATCGAAAATCGCAGGAGGTAGACAAAGAACAAAGAAAATAGATCGAAACAGAGAGGGTTTGGTACTGCCAACGTGCAGTTTTTTCTGGGTCTTTATTTCACATCATATAGGGCTCAAGGAGCCGACCTCACGACCAACTCGGCCTACTATTCGTGCCCAACACGTCGTGACCCTGATCACAAACCGACTAGGTTTAAAACACACTTTATCTCTAAGAGTTTGACCCTAAAACGACTTCAAACGAGACCTGAACTTTTCCTATCTTTTACAGACTCGGACACCTATCAGAACATGTGTTTACAGAGAACAGAAAACTCACACTGCTCAGCGCGGCACCGCAGTGCCTCTTCCCGGACGAATGGGACGGCAACGCGATCAACACGGGGCTGTTCGACTTTGTTTGGGTGCAGTTCTACAACAACCCAGAGTGCCAGTTCAGTGCGGGGCGTGGAGCGTTCATGGACGCATGGAAAAGATGGGAGTCGGTGCCGGCAGGGAAGATTTTCCTCGGACTGCCGGCTTCCAAGGACGCTGCGGGCACCGGGTTCGTGCCTGCCGGCGAGCTCACATCGCGCGTGCTTCCGCTCATCAAGGGCTCGCCCAAGTACGGTGGCGTCATGCTGTGGTCAAAGTTCTACGACGATCGCACTGGATACAGCTCCGCCATCAAGAGCCATGTGTGATTCTCCCTCGTGTGCTTGGCCTAGTATTTATGTGTCCCTTGTCCTGTATCATAGTATCATGCGTTAATTGGTTGAGATGTCATCATATTCGATATGCGTCCATTGTAAATATTTATGAAGAATTTTAATATATTTCTTTTTAAGCTAAGTCCCATATTACACTCGACCACTATGACATAAGTTGAGTCACTTATTTTGGGATGGAGGGAGTACTTTTCTGGTATACCTGCAAGTTACTTTTATGATCATCCAGCTACGATCTGACATTTGGCAACCTCAAAGTATAACCATCCGGTATGCAGGTCCACGATATTCTCATGTTCTAAAGATGCGAGTAAACGTTAACATATCCTATATATAAATCTAAGTAGTTGATCCCCACTATTTAATTCTCTCAACATGCACACATACCATATCACTACTCATGCCACCTCATCAAAGGCACACCTCAACATGCATCACTACTCATGCCACCTCATCAAAGGCCACCTCAACATGCATCACTACTCATGCCACCTCATCAAAGGTCCAACTCAACATGCATGGTGTTTTTCATTAATAGTCGATCACTAGTGCAGAATCGGCCTATAGTGCCGGTTCGTAAGGGCCTTTAGTCCCGATTTAGGAACCGGCACTAAAGGGTGGGGACTAAAGGCCCCCCCCCCTTTAGTCCCGGTTCAACACGGCCCGGGACCAAAGGCCCACCACGTGGCACGAGCCGGCGCCGGGGGCTGGGGGACCTTTAGTCCCGGTTGGTAACACCAACCGGGACTAAAAGTATTTCATTTAATTCTGGGTTTATGAATTATGGTTTATTTTTCCTTTTAATTTTGTGTTTTCCATTTAATTCTTTTTCATTTCAAACATATTTTACGCTACTACATACTGTACACGTTATGCATATATATATAAATAGAATTTCTCGTAGAACCGATCATATATATATCATCGAATTTCTCATACGACCATTCACATACACACATATATATATATATACAATTTGGTATATACAATTTCTCCTACAATTTGCGGATCATTACATGCAGGCATTACAGCTTGTAATGGTATTCTCCCTTGGGATCTATGACCTGGTCGAGCAAAAATCCCGCTATTTCCTCTTGAATTGCTCGTATGCGATCCGTTGGTAGGAGCTTGCCCCGCATCTCCGACAACTTTAAAGAAGGAGATCAAGATGAATATATTAGTTGTGTGTATATATATTAGATCATGATAAAAAAATTGTGGATAGTGTTCTGGCAAATGTACCCAAAGTTGTCTTCCAGATTTTTCCATTTCGAACGTCATCATGCGAATGGTCTCGCAAACGTAGTATGCGCATAAATTATTCCCCGGCGCCTGGCTCAGCCACTTCACGAGAATAAAATTCAATCAGATAATAATTAATCAAGCATGATAATGGTATTGAAACTAGAATTAATCAAGCTAGCTAGTACTCCCTCCGTCCGAAAAAGCTTGTCCCAAGCTTGTGCCTCAAATGGATGTATCTAGCACTAACTTGGTGTTAGATACATCCATTTGAGAGACAAGCTTTTTCGGACGGAGGGAGTACTACTTAATTACCTTGGGTCGCACCCATTTCAGCTGTTGTTTCCATTCGCCGGTGACCTCTTTGATGAACTTTTGCTAAGCCCTGCCCGCCGGCAAAGAAAATGAATAAAGGAGTTATTAATTAGTTGATATCAGGAAATGAACTAAAGAGGCCGACATAGTGCGATAATGATTGAAATTACCTGTCGACCATCCCCTTCACGATTTCGTAGTCGGATGGGTCTTTATATAGTGAGTCCAGTACTTGAACTTTTCCCTTGTCAACTTCAATGATTAACAAGATCCAGTGGAAACTGCATGCACACATGTTTGTATAATTAAGCGGGCATGTGCATAACTCATCAACTACACTTATTAACATCTAGTAAGCAAAAATAGAATTTGTAGTACAAGATATAGTAACACTCACCCGAAGTTGTAAGGAAGTAGTATTTCTGGTTGGGTGTTTAGTCGCTTCAAAAACTCTAGCAAGCTGATCTCTGTGTCTTTTCTCGACCATTCAATTGACCATGTCTTTTGATTAATCGTATTTGGGTCAATGAACCCATTGCCATAGCGTCTAGCTTTTTTCATTTCATACATCTTCATTCTGCATAATACCACAGAAAAGAATATAGTGAGGATAATTACAGGTAATGAACGAGCACAACTAGCTAGAGACTTAAATTACAGAAAGAAATCACTTACAGACAATAGCAACTGACGATAGATTTGTCGAGTGCGTCTTGATTGAATAACTGAAACATCTCTTCAAACTCAACCCACAAATCTTTTGCATGGAAGTAATGCTCTTCCTTGACTTTCACCATGAGGGACTCTAGATCGGTCTTTGCTGCTTCTATCATGTACCACTTATGCAAATTGTACATTCTCGTTGGTAGAAGCAGGACCTGCTCAGGCTTGACCAGAGGTTGGTCGCGGACATATTTCCATCTTAGTTCCTCCTCTTTAAACACGGGGAGTTCCTCGGTGCCTAGGAGTTGTTCAACAGTGAGACCGGCCTCTTTAGACGGCCTTTTATGATCGTCGGTTATTACCAGCTGATGGGCGGTACTCACATGTGTTTGTGCAATGAGCGGGGGGATCGATTGCACTGCCTGTTCTCCCAGCTGGGGAACAGTTTTCCCCTTTTTTTGCCAACTGCTTGGCTCGAGCTCGAGCTCGACTCCTTCTTTTGTTGTGCCTGATATAACTTCTTGATACATCGCTCATAGTCTGTGTCCGTATGCTTGACAGCCGGTTGAGCATTATCAATAAAGTGTTGTATGACATCCTCACGTACTTTCTCCTTTGGCGGTGGGAGCGGTTTCGGTCCAAAATGGGCCTTCAATTGGGCAACCACTTCGGCTTTGGTTTCCTCCTCAGTCAGGTGGTAAGGAAATTTCGGAAGAGGCTTGAGGCTTGGACCATATTTGTATTTCTTGCCTGTTGTACCGCTAGCCGCCGTAGCTGCGACGCCTCTCTTCCGCTGTGCCGGACTTGGAGGAGGAGGAGTCGGCTGACGCGGTGCCGGCGGAGACGGCTGACGCGGTGCCGGGCTTGGAGGAGGAGGAGTCAGCTGACGCGGTGCCGGCGGAGGAGTCGACTGACGCGGCGGCAGACTTGGAGGAGCAGGAGTCGGCTAACGCGGTGGCGGACTTGTTGCAGCAGGAGTCGGTGGCCTTGGAAAGACGATGCAATCCTTTTTCCATAGAATGATACGATGTATGGACTCTCCCAGTGTGCTCTCCTCGTCACCTCCAGGAATGTCAAGCTGTAGCTCGTAATATCCTGACATCACTTCATCAACCCCGACACGAGCATAGCCAGCTGGAATCGGATTGCAATGGAAGGTTGCTTCAGGGGGATTTGTTAAAGCATAGCCGTCCTCCCGTCTGCCACCTTCATGGATAGGTTCTTCACTTTCATGTGTAGCTCACAAGTAGTCCTATCTTTGATATCATCCACAGGGTATCTAGACAGCAGTGCATCATCGGCCGGGGTGGAACCCACGCTGCTTCTCGGCATAGATGGGACGGTGCTATCCAATGCTGGATCGATCTGCTCCTGCTGCCGCTGAGACGCCCTTTCCTGGCTAAGTGAGTCGATCTGCTCCTGCTGCCGCCTGAAAGCGCGTTCCAACTCCAAGTGCCTTGATTCTAGGCCTTCAAGGCGGAGTGCTTCCTTCTTCCTCTTCTCCTCCTCCAGCTTCCTCTTCTGCTCCTCCTGCTGCTTCTTTCTCGCACGGCTTCTGTAATCGGCGTTCCAATCCACAAACCCCTCAAACCACGGAACAACGCCTTTGCCTCGTGTTCTTCCCGGGTGTTCAGGATTCTTCAGGGCGCGCGTAAGCTCGTCGTTCTCTCTGTTGGGCGTGAACACCCCCGTTCGAGCTTCTTCTATTGCAACAAGTAAATCGTCCTGAGCTTTTTTAAGACTTGCCCGCTCCATAATCAGCCCTGTCTCTGGGTCCAACTTCCCCCCATGCGCATAAAACCAAGTCCTGCACCTGGGGGGCCAGTCCAATGTAACTGGAGTGACCCCTGCATCCATCATCTTTTGCTCAGCGAGATCCCACTTAGGAAGGGCCACCTGGTAGCCACCTGGCCCCAGAGTATGGTGCCACTTCTTTTTCGCAGCATTAATCTTGTTTTGTCTCGACCGTTCCTGAGCTAGTTCCGATTCCTTGAACTTCACGAAATCGTCCCAGTGATCTCTTGCCTTCTCCAGTGTTCCATTGAATTCTGGAGTCTGCTTTCCTGCTCTGACGTACGCGGCCCATATATTTTTCTTGTGGTTGTTGAATGCTATCGGCATCTTCTTAAGAGCACTCTTCCTGACTTTCGCCAGATCTGCATCTGTCAAATGATCTGGTAGGGTGAAATGTGACATGAGCGATTCCCAAAGCAGATCTTTTGCTCTTTCGTCGACAAAAGTAACTCCTGGATCTCCCTTTGCTGGCTTTTTCCATTCTTGAACGGAGATCGGGATTTGGTCCCTGACAATAACTCCGCATTGACGAGTGAACTTGGTCGCATTCTTCTTAGGTTCAAGTGGTTCGCCATTTGATTTGATGGCATCGATGTTGTACTTTACGCCAGCCTGCAACCTTTTGGCCGGGCCTCGAACTGCCCTGCCGCTTGTAGAAGATTTGCTGGATCCGGAGGGCTAAAAGAAGAAAGATCTATTCGTTAATACATAGAAATCAATTAATACATGTAATGATCACCGGATGGCTTATATAATAAATATACCTCGCCGGTCTTTGTTATTTGAAGAACATTTCCTTCGTCATCATTGTTGTCGCATTCATCTATTCGTTCGTCTTCATCAAACATCATACCCTCACCCGTAGTGTTCAGATATTGCGAGCCGTCATCATGATCATCTGGGCTCGGGGAGCGTATGATGTCGAACAGAGCCTCTTCTCCTTCTCTGCCAGTATTGTCCATAGCTTTTATTTAACTAATCCAGAAGAAAGATTAAACAATTTAGTATTCAAATTAGAATGCATGCAATCAATAAGGAAAAACTGAATCATAGTAGATAATATGCATCTCGAATAATCCAGATAATACGCATCATCGAATATAATCTCGAATACATCGTCTCGAATATTATCGAATAATATAATCTTGAATACATCGTCTCGAATATTATCGAATATAATCTCGAATACATCTCGAGTATTATCACTAATACATCTCGAATATTATCATATATATAACATCACTAGCTAATTAACATCACTTGGGGTGGACACCCAAAGAGAAGGAACGATCACAGGATCATAGCTCGGGTGAGATCCCTGAAGGACCTGCCAGGTATTGGAGAACCTAACGTCCAACGCAACCATGTAGCGACAGACGTGCTCGTCCTCCTCCCTGACATGGTGACGTACCACCTCCGCGGGGGACGCCAGCCTCCGCACCGAATGTGGCCCACGCGCCCGCCACCAAAGAAGCTCCGGGTCGACGACGGGACCCGGGTTCCTCACCAAGCAGATGCGCGCCCCTGAAGGTAGCACCTCCCAGTGCTAGCCCGGCGGAGCCCAGTCCCGAACGTGGCGCCTCTGAAGCAGGACGTCCTCGCGAACGAGTCGACGACGAGGATGCGGGCCGGGCATCGTTGACGTCGAGAACAAATTCTTATGAAAAAAAATTCCTATATATGCAATGTCATTTTATTAGGAAATTTTGAGCAAAATATCCTCTTTTCAATTATAATGTCCCATTCCTAGGTTATAACTACCCTAATAATATTCCTTTCTCAAAAAATTCCGAAACTTTTCCCACTTATATATAGTCCTTCTAACAAATATATATATGGTCAACTTTTTCCTATGCAACTTTTTTATATGCAAATTTTTTCTATACTATGATATACAACATTATATAAAATTAAAAAACAGAAAAAGAAACACTAATTAAGCATACTTCTATACATCCATTAAAAAACAGAAAAACAACATTATATAAAAAAAATTCTATACTAATTATACACTAATTATATCCATCTAACATGCATTCATACATACATATATACTAGTGAAAAAATAATCATCTAAAGCAACTAAAACATCTAAATAAAACATCAAACATTCATGCATACATGTATAAAAAAAACTAGTGAAAAAAAATCGCCGGAGGGGGCGGCCGCGCGAGCTCACAGCGGACGGACGGCGGCGTCGAGGTGCAGGGGCGTGGACGGACGGCGACGGCGACGGCGAGGTGCAGGGGCGCGGCGGCCACGACGTCGAGGTGCGGCAGAGGCGCGGACGGACGGCGGCGTCGAGGTGCGGTAGGGGCGCGGACAAACGGACGGCGACGTCGAGGGGCAGGGGCGCGCGGACGGACGGCGATGGCGAGCTCCGGCAGCCTGGCGGCGTGGTGGTACGTTCCGCGTCGTCGAGTAGAAAGGCAGATTTGGGGAAAAATTCGTAAGTGTTGTATATATAGGAGGCACCTTTAGTCCCGGTTCGAGCCACCAACCGGGACTAAAGGGTGAAATTTGGCCAGGCAGAGCGGCGGGAAGACAAGCCTTTAGTCGCGGTTGGTGGCTCCAACCGCGACTAAAGACCCCCTTTAGTCGCGGTTGGAGCCACCAACCGCGACTAAAGGTGGTGTGCCAGGCGAGGGGCGCGGTGGATGTTTAGTCCCACCTCGCTAGTTGAGAAAAGCTCGCACCGGTTTATAAGCCCCGCCGTGGCTACCGTGTCGAGCTCCTCTCTAATGCAGACCTTCTGGGCCTACCGCACCTGTGCCGCCCAGTGGGGCCTACTGGGCCGTACGGGCCTGCATCCTGGCCCAACTAGAGGTTGGGTTTCTAGTCGTATGCAGGCCGTGGCGGCCCAATATGCGGGCTTTTTTTTAATTTATTTATTTTTCTGTTTTTTTGTTTTCTGCTTTATTTATTTTCTTTTGTTTCTGAGTTGTTTTTTGCTTTATTTAGAGTTTCTTTGTGAATCTTTTTTGCTTTAGGTAATTTTTTTTATAAACTTTCTGTTAGTGCCAGTAGTTTTCAAATTTGAATAGTTTAAATTTGAATTATTTGAAATTTGTGTGAATCACTAGTTTGTGAATAACTTTACTTTAAAAATAGATTTTTCAGTGATTATTAGTGTGTTTTATCATTATATTCAATTTGGTAATTCTTAGGTTATTTAAAAAAATGAAATGCCTTTGTAACAGACGAGTTTTCGTCAGAAACCCTGATACTTCGAAAGAGATTGTCCAGTTTGTACACGAAGTGCATCCAGATTTTGCCGTAACCCTCTCAACTTTTTAGCACATGCTATGTGGGTGAAATGATGATACCATGCCAACTTTCAACCTTTTCAGAGTTCATTTGTAGTGCTTTTCAATTTCAGGGTCATTTAGCTCAAAAAAATCAGTAAATGCATGAAAAATAGCAAATGCAGTCAGAAAGGGTTGAAAATTGATGACGTGGCTTCGAATGGTCCATACTGAACGCACAAAAAGTCTGGAGTTGAAATAAGTTTAAAACAATGAAATGCCTTTGTAACAGATTTGTTTTCGTCTGAAACCCTGATACTTCGAAAGAGATTGTCCATTCTGTACACGAAGTGCATCCAGTTTTTGCCGTAACCCTCTCAACTTTTTAGCACATGCTATGTGGGTGAAATGATGATACCATGCCAACTTTCAACCTTTTCAGAGTTCATTTGTAGTGCTTTTCAATTTCAGGGTCATTTAGCTCAAAAAATCAGTAAATGCATGAAAAATAGCAAATGAAGTCAGAAAGGGTTGAAAATTGATGACGTGGCTTTGGACATAATATTTCTTCGCGTTTCAAATGCCAAAACACATAAGTACCCTAACTATTACAAAGATTCCCTCCGGTTTGTCCGAAGTGGGACTTCCAGATATATATGTCCGGAAACTCACTAGAGAAGAAAGTGATGACAGTGAAGCCGGTCACATCCCAGAGTGGGATCTTTGGGTATAAAACTTTTTCTTCGCGTGTGTCCCTTTGTGCCGTAACCATGGACAATCTTCACCGTTTAACTTGATGCTCGGGGTCAATATTCACTGTGAAGGGAGCAATTTCATGAAACTTTTCATAATCTTCTGACATGTCTGTCTTGTCCTCCACTCCCACGATGTTTCTTTTCCCTGAAAGAACTATGTGGCGCTTTGGCTCATCGTATGATGTATTCGCTTCCTTATCTTTTCTTTTTCTCGGCTTGGTAGACATGTCCTTCACATAGAAAACCTGCGCCACATCATTGGCTAGGACGAATGGTTCGTCTGCGTACCCAAGATTGTTGAGATCCACTGTTGTCATTCCGTACTGCGGGTCTTCCTTTACCCCGCCTCCTGTCAGATTGACCCATTTGCACCGAAACAAAGGGACCTTCAAACCACGTCCATAGTCAAGTTCCCATATCTCCTCTATGTAACCATAATATGTGTCCTTTGGCCTATTGGTGTTTGCTGCATCAAAGCGGACACCACTGTTTTGGTTGGTGCTCTTTTTATCTTGGGCCATCGTGTAAAATGTATTCCCATTTATCTCGTACCCTTTGAAAGTCAATATAGTCGAAGATGGTAACTTGGATAGCAAGTACAGCTCATCTGCAACAGTGTCGTCATGCATGAGACGTGTCTGCAACCAACCGGAGAAAGTCCCCGTTTGTTCATGTGTAATCCAGTCGTCAGACTGCTCCGGGTGTTTGGAGCGTAGAATATTCTTGTGTTCCTCGATATACGGAGCCACCAAGGCGGAACTTTGTAGAACTGTGTAGTGTGCTTGCGCCCAAGAATGCCCATCATGGCATATTACTGAATTCTTTCCTAGCGTGCCTTTTCCACCCAGTCTGCCCTCATGCCGCGATTCAGGAACAACAATCGGCTTAAGGTCAGGAATAAAGTCAACACAAAACTCAATGACCTCCTCTGTTTCATGGCCCTTGGAGATGCTTCCTTCTGGCCTAGCACGGTTATGAACATATTTCTTTAAGACTCCCATGAACCTCTCAAAGGGGAACATATTGTGTAGAAATACAGGACCCAGAATGGCAATCTCTTCGACTAGGTGAACTAGGACGTGCGTCATGATATTGAAGAAGGATGGTGGGAACACCAACTCGAAACTGACAAGACATTGCACCAAATCATTCTCTAACCTTGGTATGATTTCTGGATTGATTACCTTCTGAGAGATTGCATTGAGGAATGCACATAGCTTCACAATGGCTAATCGAACGTTTTCCGGTAGAAGCCCCCTCAATGCAACCGGAAGCAGTTGCGTCATAATCATGTGGCAGTCATGAGACTTTAGGTTCTGGAACTTTTCTCTGCCATATTTATTATTCCCTTTATATTCGACGAGAAGCCAGACGGGACCTTCATACTGAGCAGGCATTCGAAGAAGATTTCCTTCTCTTCTTTGGTAAGAGCGTAGCTGGCATGACCCTGATACTGCTTTGGATCCATGCCGTCTTTTCCGTGCATACGTTGCTGGTCCTCCCATGCCTCCGGTGTATCTTTTGTCTTCCCATACACGCCCAAGAAGCCTAGCACGTTCACGCAAAGATTCTTCGTCACGTGCATCACGTCGATTGCAGAGCGGACCTCTAGGTCTTTCCAATAGGGTAGGTCCCAAAATATAGATTTCTTCTTCCACATGGGTGCGCGTCCGTCAGCGTCATTCGGAACAGATTGTCCGCCAGGACCCTTTCCAAAGATTACTTTTAAATCCTTGTCCATATCAAGTATATCATCACCAGTACGGTGGCGAGGCTTCTTCCGGTGATCTGCCTCACCTTTGAAATGCTTGCCTTTCTTTCTTACGGGATGCCTGCTCGGAAGAAATCGACGATGTCCCAGGTACACATTCTTCTTACATTTATCCAAATATATACTGTCGGTATCATCTAAACAGTGCGTGCATGCGTGGTATCCCTTGTTTGTCTGTCCTGAAAGGTTACTGAGAGCAGGCCAATCATTGATGGTTACAAACAGCAACGCTCGCAGGTCAAATTCCTGCTGTTTGTGCTCATCCCACGCACGTACACCTTCTATACTCCACATCTCTAAAAGTTCTTCAACTAATGGCCTTAGGTACACATCAATGTCGTTGCCGGGTTGCTTGGGGCCTTGGATGAGCACTGGCATCATAATGAACTTCCGCTTCATGCACAACCAAGGAGGAAGGTTATAGATACATAGAGTCACAAAAGGATTAATGCCATCTGCACTTAAACCAAACCATACGTTCCTTGCATCATCTGCAAAGTCCTTCCACTTTCTCTCGATTTTTCTCCACTGCGATTCGTCAGCGGGTACTCTCAACTTCCCGTCTTTCTTACGGTCTTCTTTGTGCCATCGCATCAACTTGGCATGCTCTTTATTTTGGAACAAATGTTTCAACCGTGGTATTATAGGAGCATACCACATCACCTTGGCAGGAATCTTCTTCCTGGGGCGCTCGCCCTCAACATCACCAGGGTCATCGTGGCTGATCTTATAGCGCAATGCACCGCATACCGGGCATGCATTCAAATCCTCGTACTCACCGCGGTAGAGGATGCAGTCATTAGGGCATGCATGTATCTTCTGCACCTCTAATCCTAGAGGGAAGACAGCCTTCTTTGCTTCGTACGTACTGTCGGGCAATTCGTTGTCCTTTGGAAGCTTCTTCTTTAACATTATCAGCAACTTTTCAAATCCCTTGTCAGATACACCATTCTCTGCCTTCCATTGCAGCAATTCCAGTGTGGTACCCAGCTTTTTCTTTTCATCTTCGCAATTTGGGTACAACAATTTCTTGTGATCCTCTAACATGCGCTGCAACTTCAGCTTCTCCTTTTCACTTGCGCAGTTTCTTTTTGCATCGGCAATGGCCCGACCAAGATCATCAGCGGGCTCATCTGATGCCTCTTCTTCAGCTTCTTCCCGCATTGCTGGCTCAGCTTCTTCCCCCATTGTTGTACCATCGTATTCAGGGAACCCATGGCCAGGATAGCTGTCGTCATCCTCTTCTTCTTCATTCTCTTCCATTAGGACCCATCTTTCTCCGTGCTTGGTCCAACGGTTATAGCCGGACATGAAACCGGACTCAAACAGGTGGACGTGAATGGTTCTTGAGTTAGAGTTATTTCGATCATTCTTATAGCCAGCACATGGACAATACATAAAACCATCAGCCCGCTTGTTTGCCTCAGCCGCAACCAGAAAAGTACGCATGCCATTAATGAACTGGGGAGAGCATCGGTCATCGTACATCCATTGCCGGCTCATCTTCATTACACAACACCGAGAAGACCAAATTAATACAAGTTCATACATAAAGTTCATACACACTTGTTCTCATAAAACAACATACAAACTCTCTTGCTAAATCATTTAAATGCAACAACAAATGCGATCAAGATCGCAACTAAGGTAACAATTGATCCAACAGCATAGTGATACCAAGCCTCACTATCAATGGCATATTTTTTAAATTTTCTAATCTTCAAGCGCATTGCATCCATCTTGATCTTGTGATCATCGACGACATCGGCAACATACAACTTCAGTTTCATCTTCTCTTCTTCAATTCTTTTCAATTTTTCTTTCAAATACTCGTTTTCTTTTTCAACTAAATTTAAGTTCTCGACAAGAGGGTCGGTTGCAATTTCCGGTTCACGTACCTCCTAGATAAAAATATCTATGTCAACTTGATGGGCATAATTGTCATAAACACGAAATGCACCAAATAGTTATAAAAGAGAATATACCACATCCGAATCATAAACCGGACGAGGGCCCACGAGCACGGATATCAAAACCATGCCACTATGTATAACAAACAACGTACGGGTAAGAAAATTATACAAGTAACTATCTAAATCACACAAACATGATTTTCTTTTTATAAAAAGGATAAGAACAAGAGGCTCACCAAGGTGGTGCCGGCGACGGGACGGTGCGGGCGATCGACGGTGGTTAGGACGGGGACGGGAAGGCACTAAGTAAACCACACCTACACATCCAAACTAAGAAGTTAATTTGAGCTCAAATTGCATATAAATCAAATAAACTACCACATATAAATACTCCCAAACTAAAACCCACAAATCACTGTACTTATAAAGCATTGCAAGAGCTAATCTAGCAATGAGAGATGAAAGGACAAAGTTGCTAACCTTTGTGAACACTTGGATGGATGGGGTGCCTCCAAATCTTGACAAATTTTGGCAGAAATGGAGGATGAGCTCGAGGAAGAGGGGAAGAACAGAGAGGAGAGGAAAGGGGAAGAACAGAGAGCTAGGGCTGGACGAAGGGTTTATATAGGAGCATCTTTAGTCCCGGTTCGTTACACAAACCGGGACTAAAGGTGAGCCTCTAGTACCGGTTCGTGACACGAACCGGGACTAAAGGTGATCGTGAGGCCCCAGCCTGACACCAGCCTGCCACCACCCCTTTAGTCCCGGTTCGTGTCACGAACCGGTACTAGAGGTTCAACACGAACATGGACTAATAATGCCCGCCCCCCTAGCCGTTGGAACCGGGACTAATAGTCACATTAGTACCGATCCGTTTCCAAACCGGGACTAATGGGGCTCACGTAAAGTCCTTTTCTACTAGTGGATCATCACTACTCTATTTATCTCAACATGAACATATCCTACCTCATCAAAGATTCACCACAACATGCATTGAAAAATGTTTTTCCATTATATTATGCTACTTATATTCATATTTTTTCCTTAATCAACTATGATATATCACTCCGTCCGGAATTACTTGTCTCAAAAATGAATGTATCTGGACGTATTTTTAGTTTTAGATACATCCATTTCTTTCCATTTCTGAGATAATTTTAGTTTATATATTATAAATCCAAATATTCATGTTTCATAAATCAAATTTTATTGAAATATATTGCAGCGACTTCCGCAGCAATGCGCGGTGTGTCATCTAGTTATATGAAAATACTGACAATAATATAGATAATGTGATATCGCAGCATATCATAATTTGGGCCTATCCAACACCATTGTCCTGCTAACAATGTCGGCATCCTTGTCACATTGACAATACCCATGATCTGGAAAACATGATCATCAACAATACTTTAGCTAGTATTAGAGGCTACACTAGGGATCTATTTAATGTTTATTTTTCACCCATGCAACTAAGTTTTCCTTTGAATCTCACATTAAAGGATTATTGTAATTATAACACAGAAATAATAGCACAAAAATATAAAATTAATTATGAACATAAAAATAAAATAATAACCTTTATTAATGCCTCTAGGTCATATTTCCAACAGTGGGCGATTAAAAAAAATGGTTTGACTCGATGTTTTGAGCCTAGTGGCTAGCTAGGCCATAGGGGGCTGTTGCTTTGTGGTCCACATGGGATCGGATCAGGCTCGCTTCTCTCTCCTAACTTGCTTACAACACACATTCTCTATCCCGTTGCTTGTGTAAAAAAAGAGTCAATGCAACAACACACTCCCTCTCTCTCTTAACTTTTGGATCCAACATACACTCATTTTGAGCCATGGGAAGGTGAACAAGAAACAATCATGTTCGAGAAAGAGAATCTCCACCCGGTCAACAACAACCTATGCACATGCAAAATACTGTTCGCATAGCACTGCAAGACTCTTGCAGCTTCAACCAACATCCTTTCAAATCACCCCGACCACATGCACAGTGTCTAGATCACGAGTGAACAACAACCCGTGGCGAACGGCGTGGATAGAGGGTGTACCCACATCCAAGAGTAAAAAGGCCACTATTTTTTTTGAAAAATAGGGAAAGGTGTGACTACTCCTAGGCTTACCCACACCACTTATCCTAGCCATTGTTGAACACTTAGATGTGTGCGCAGTTATGAGTCATGCCAGAGTGTTTGCAGGTTGTGGGTGTTTCAAAACAAGGTTTTGACTCGATGTTTTGAGCCTGGTGGCTAGCTAGGTTGTAGGGAGGTTGTTGCTTTGTCGCCAAAATGAGACCGGACCAGGCTCTCTCTTCTCTCTCCTAACTTGCTTGCAACACACATTCTCTCTCACGCTCTTTGTCTAAAAATGTCAATTCAACAACATGCTTTCTCTTCTCTCTCTGTCCTAACTTTTGATGCAACATACAATCTCGTTTTGAGCAACATGCGGATGAAGAAGAAACAATCATGTCAGAGAAGAGGAATCTCCACTCGGTGAACAACACCTATGCACACACAAAATATTGTTCGCATAGCACTGCAAACCCCGACCATAGGCACAATGTCCAGATCACGAGGGAACATCAACCCATGGCAAACGGTGTAGATACAAGGTACCCACACCCAAGAGTAGGAATTCCAGTTTTTTGATAAATAGGGAACGGCGTGACTACTCCCGGACTTACCCACTCTACTTATCCTAGCCGTTGCTGAACACTCAGATGTGTGCCCAGTTCTAACCCATGCGGGAGCATTTGCAAGATCGTGGGTGCTTCAAAACAAGGGTTTGACTCGATGTTTTGAGCTTGGTGGCTAGCTAGGTTGTAGGTAGGCTCTTGCTTTGTGGACGAAGCCAGGATTCACACATAGATGGGATAAGTTTGCTAATGGAGGAGGCAAAGTTCTTATGGAGTGATTTTTTTGCACCAACAACCAGTATTAACGAAGAAAAATAGTTCGGGGGGGGGGGGGGGGGGGGGCGTAAATTTGTCCCTGTTTGTGGCCCACATGGAACCGGACCATGCTCTTTTTTCTCTCTCCTAACTTGTTTGCAACACACCCTCTTTCTACCATTTATTATCTAAAAAAACCCACTGCAACAACACACACACACTCTCTCTCCTGCCCGGGGGCGGGGTGAACAAGAAACAATCATGTCAGAGAAAAGGAATCTCCATCCAGTGAACAACACTCTATGCACACGTAAAATATTGCTCACACAACACTGCAAGACTCCTGCAGGTTCGGCCCACTTCAGAGAAATATTATCTAACTAATTAAATGCTCCTTCAAATGCACGCCGGGCGCCTAGAAGCTTCTTATCAAATAATGTAATTAGTGTGTGAATCTTCTTTTATATGTAAACAATGTTTTTACTACGTGAATCCTCTTAATTTGTTGGCCAGAGACTAATAGAGAAAAGCAAACCTATTGTTAACTTTTTTCTCTACCAATCTATTCTGAAGTTCTTATATATAGTGAAAAAATTCTTCTTGGTTGGTACTGAGTATTGACAAGAAGGGAAAGGTGCAGGTAAGCTAATACTCCCTCCGTTCCAAAATATAGTGCGCCCGCGCTTTCCGAGGTTCAACTTTGACCATAAATTATACCAGGTTCAACTTTCGAATACGAATTCACTGGTATAATTTTTGCCCCCGCCGCAGTCAGTCCCGTTGGTCAAATTTATGGTCAAAGTTGAAGCGCGGAAACCGAGGACGCACTATATTTTGGAACCGAGGGAGTAGGTCTTTCCGTACGTCCTGCTTGCATGCGCGGAACTCATGGAACCTTCATGTCACCATCTACAAACGACACACTCGATAAAGATGTCATTCACACCCATACACATCGAGCGGTACGAGAATGGCATCCCGGAGGCCCAGCGTAGCGCACAAGCAGATGCTACTTTGATGTCTCATCTGGAAGCTTTGGCGTTGCGTGTGAACATCTGCTCAATGTTCACTCACCTACCTCCAATCTTGCTAGGCATGCATGTCCTCCGATTTCTTCCCGTCCCATGACTCCGTTTTCTCCGTGCAGGTGCGACTTCCCTCCGCTCCCCGCGCGCTACATAATCTCTCACCTCATGCGTCGCTAACACGTACTTGAGCACCTCAACACTTACGTGTCACCTAGCAACCAAGCTAGCTCATCCATGGCGGGCATACGGTGCGACCAGCCCAAGATGACGCCAGCAAGCCCGTCGTCCCTAAGGATCTTCGGCTACGACGTGGCCGGCGGCGCCACCGACGCCGCCGCCGTGCTGACACTGCCGCCGACACCGCGGGCCGACGCGCGGAGGTTCGGGTGCCAGTACTGCTCTCGCGAGTTCGCCAACTCGCAGGCGCTGGGCGGGCATCAGAACGCGCACAAAAAGGAGCGGCAGCAGCTGAAGCGCGCGCGCCTGCACGTCGACGCCAGGATGAGCTACTTCGCGCAGCCGCCGGGGCACGTGATCGCCGTGGGACACGCAGGGTCGTCGGCCTACGCGCGGGACGCCTTCCACAGATGGGTCTACCTCGCGCACCAGTCCACGGCGGGCCTGCCGTTCCATGCTCTGCCAGCCGGTGGTGGGTGCCACGCCGAGCCGCGGCTGCTCCAGGACGCAAGGGACTGCAGCAGCGCCGCCATCAGCACCAGCAGTGGTGCTCGTGCCTGCACTCCAGCGGATGACAGCACCGAGGAAGCCTCCGCGATGGGTCTCGACCTCGATCTCAGTCTTGCTCCGGCCACTTCATCGTGAAATTGGATAAATCCATCCTCACATGCATGAGTTAGCCATGTAATGTAACGAGTCGTCAAGTCGACCATGTCACTTCTTTCGTTCTCTTGGGACTCTTATTACTTGTTGTCCATTCATTCCGCCTTCCATCCGAAGAAATGACCGATGGATATACGAAACATGATGATTATATTTCAAAAATTGTTTAAAAAAATTAAATGTAATTTATACATCTGAAATATTCTTTCCGGGTCATATCATATTGAATATATTAACCCTTTTCATTAATTTAATCCATAAGCAAATCATGACAACAATGCTAACAATATTTATCTCAAAAAGTCGTAACCTAATATGTGAGCACGTAATGCCCATAGAACAGAGAACACAACTCTCCTGCAAAAAAAAAAAAAAAAAAAAAGAAGAAGGAGAGAACACAACTAGTATTGCAAGCGCATTGATCAATAAAAGTAGAATAAACAGATCATACCTTTTGGTCGGAAAAAATCAGGCCGTGGCGGTGGGAACAATGGCATCGACAACCTTTTTTCAGGCATCGCTATTTCTACAATGGCGTGGTTGAGGCTGTCTAGGAATTAGTCGATGTCGTGGATGTAAACGGATGGAAGCGAGCAATCGCGCCGAGACGCTCCCCCAAAATTGTATCTCCCTTCTCTCGGTACAGGGTTTGAAAGGACGTGACTCTGGAGGCATCCCGTACGGTCGTCAACATGTGCGCGAGAAGGCAAATAATAGATGTCTGAGCTCGGCTCGGCTCGCTCACGAAACAGGACGCTTGATGGAGAGGCGAGACAGGCCGCGGAGGAGCGGACGTGCACTACTCCTCTTCTCATGCTTGAATGGGGTGCGGAAGAGAGTTCCTTATATGTTGGCCCAATTTTTTTTTAAGGCGTATATGTTGGTCCAAACTATTCTCACTCACGGGGTGGGACTAAACCTCCCACTATGTCATAAAACCGTAAATGGGCCTATGAGATTCATCCAGAAAGCATTTGTTATATGTGCCTAAAACTCCTCTGACTTTCAACATATCATAGGTCAACTTTTATAATGACTTGGGAGAAAGTGTTGCTTAAGATAGGTTATGCAACCAAATCACGGTAACACTGGCTTCCTTGTTGGCCATTGTATTTGTATAAGTACATATGTAAGCGAACAATTATGAAATAAAAATATTTTGAAACTTTTTAGGAAAAATTTGTGATGCACGGTCGAATACCTAAACCCTAAACACAAACATGCATCCACCCATTACATGACCACATATCATTCTCTTATATTTAACATCTAAATAGTTAATGATCAAAGAATAAGACGTTACATTACCGAAAAAGGCTTTCACCCCACTTTATAAAGCAAACCGCCACAAGCACAACCAGGATCCAACAAGGTAGCAACACAACTCACAACGCACCATAGACACAAATAAAAAGTAGCACAACAAGAGGGTTCGGCCGAGGGCACCAGCTCAACCAGCCATAAGACACAAAAGTGGTACATGCCATGAGGGAGCTCCATAGAGCTAGTCCGGGTCCGGTGGTGGCGGCGGGAGAGGAGGCGCCAAACATAAAGCCAAGGATCTGAAGCCGGCAGTGATAGCATCGATGGCGCCTCGCTCTGGGTCGCGACTAAGTGGCTTTCACAGCTGGAAAAACCCACAAAGTTTGTAGATCGCATCAGAAGGTCGCCGCTCGATGACAAGCTTGTTGCCGATCGTCCACAACGTCCATGTGAGAACCCCAATCGCAAGCCACCTAATGTGGCGGGACCCTACCGTGGAAGTTTGAATCTCCTCATAGAGATTGGGGAAGTTTGTGTGGCACCAGCCGCCACCCAAAACATCTTCGAAGCAACTCCAGAGGAATTGAACCATAGCACAAGAGAAGAAAATATGGTCGGAATCCTCATTTGTGTCGCATAGAGGGCAAGTACCATCCTCGGGGCAACTGCGCTTGAGTACCTCCACCCCTGAAGGCAGTCGTCCGCGAATCCATTGCCATAGGAAAATCCTAATCTTTAACGGAAGCCGAATCATCCATTGTTTTGCTCAAGGTGCCACGACACCTGGTCCAGTTCTAAGCTTGGAGTGTGAAGGGTGACACACTCCAACATATCTTCCCAGGCGGCCTGCTCAGGAGGGCCGAAAACGCGCCGGAATGAGATGCTCCCTAGATCAATAAGGGCGGCCTCAACAGAAAAATGGGGGGCAACACAAATGAAGAATAACTCCAGGAAACGCGCGTCAAAGGGGCGGTTGCCCGCCCAACGAAAAGGGTTGACGACCCAGACCCAACCGAGATCGAGGGCCCAATACGGAGAACGGGGAGTAGCTGAATAATAGATTGCCAGAACTAGGACCCACCCGAGCGTTGGAAAAACACAAGAGGTTGACCCCGTAGATATTTTGCCTTGACAATATCTAGCCAAAGTCCTCCCTCATTATTAGCAATCCGCCACAACCATTTTGATAGCAACGCGATATTCATACGCTTGGACGCATGATCCTCAGATCACCCTGGTCTTTAGGTTTACAGATGTCGGTCCAACGGACCATGTGGTATTTTTGCTTGTCGCTCTTGAACACCTAGAAGAATTTGGAGTGAAACTTCGCAATCTCGTGATGAAGGGTTTCGTGTAGGCTATAGAAGCTCATGATGAACATGAGCAAGCTCGACAAGGACGAGTTATTTAGTACCGTTCGAGCCGCCTTAGAGAGCCACGGGCCATGTCAAAACTCGACCATATGTTGGATCTTGGTCACCACTGGCCTAAGATTCGACATAGAGTCGCGAGTCACTAATAAGGATTCCCAGGTAGGAAGTTGGGAAGGACACTAACGTACAGTTGAGGCGGTCAACAATGCTTTGCCGCTCATCTGCCGAGTAACCTAGAACCATCACTTCACTCTTGGAGAAGTTGATGGTAAGCCCAGACATCTGCTGGAAGCAGAGCAAGAGGAATTTGAGGCTAGCGATATCCATGGCGGACCCCTCAATCATATGATGATTGTATCATCGACATATTGTAGCAGGGAAATCCCGTCCCTGGCCACTAAGTGAGGTACCACACCTCAGATATGCCTGGCCATGCTTGGACTTATATATAATGGTCGCGAGGGCATCAACCACCATAATTAGAGCAAGGGGGAAAAGGGATTCCCTTGCCTCACTCGACAGAAGGTGGGAAAATATGGGCCTATGTCCCCATTAATATTAACGGCGGTGCGCCCACTAGATACCAACTGCATAACTCTGGTAACAAAAAAAAGAGAGGTTACATTTTCCCACTTCATAGTAACCATACTCAGGGGCGGAGCCAGGACTGGGCCAAACCCCGGGCCCCAGGCATGCTACAGTCCGATACAGTGTTGCTACAGTGCCAAATACGCTACAGTGAACGCAGTGCTAAGTCTTCACGCCCCGGGCCCAGGCCCCCCGGCCTGGGTCCTGGATCCGCCACTGACCGTACTGAACTTGAAACCAAAGATTGCAGTAGTTATTCAATTAAATATTATCATACCTTTATCTGGGTAGTTGTAATTATTCAGCGATCCACTATCATTGTATTGATAATGTAGTAATCGAGCTGGTTAGGGATTAGTCACCATGATAGAATTTGATTAGTTACAAAATGCTAAGATCACGGTTACCACCATCGCAGTAGTGAAAGTATCTTGATGTCCAGTTTAAAGTATCATTGTTACACCGATGAAGTTTTCTTTTTTTGGCCGGATTACGCCGATGAAGTTACCCAGCTGTCCAGATTATAGTTACCACGGTTGTGCTAATATCAGTATCTGGATCTGTAGGTGTCAATTACCGCTTGATACTACACTACAACATCGATAAACAGTACCACCATTCGCGTTTGGCGCTTACCGCAATCGGGTTGAGTTGGGCCTTCATGCAGTCAGGGCCGGATCGTAGGATTGTCCGTTCGGGTAACACATGTCACACTTGTGCCCCATGCAGTGGCGGAGCTTCGTTGAAGCAAAACCAGGCCGTGGCCCGCCCTGTTTTGCTTCAAATCAATGGGCCTGAGAGAGAAATAAGTCGTGAGTGCAAAAAAAATCATGTGCTCTGCTCTATCTGGCCCGCCCAACCATTGGCACGTAGCTCCGCCACTGGCCCCATGGCTGGTTAGGCCAGCCCAATGACCTTTTATTCATCTTTGTAAATGTGGTGACGCATTAATAAAGTTTGCGAGTTTGTCAAAAAAAAAAATATCACACTCGTGCGCTTGAAGTTGTCAAAAGGTTCGGTGTGAACGTTTTGACTGGTTCACAATTAAACTATGTGCGTGCATCCGCGTCACAATAAACTAGTCCATAATTAGGAGTATAGTACGGTATAAGATTTTGTATATGCGCTCAGAAAACAGAGAAGGCACAGTTTTTATCGCACGTATTGTTGATGTTTTGGTTGAGTACGGTGGAGCATTTGTGATTTGGACGCACTCTGCTTCACTAATCTTTGATGAGCCGTTGATCAGTCCTAGTATAAAATTAATTAGCATGGAAACATACCGGCGGCAACGAAATTTGTTCTGCATCACTGAACATTACCGGTAAATTTAGACGCAGGAGCGGACAAGCGACGGCACGAAATCCAGTAAAGAAAGCGTCCATGACGCTCCATCAAGACACTATAAAATCCAAACATACGAACCCAATATCCATCACAGCTCAAAATACAGAGCGCACCTCCTCACTACTGCCTCGGAAGCAGCTAGCTAGGTACGCTCCGCTTGATCCCAGCCATGGCAAGCCGAGCTCTCCCTCTCACTGCCACCCTCTTGTTGGCGCTACTCGCGACGTGCCATGCCGGCAGCATCGCCGTGTACTGGGGGCAGAACGACGGCGAGGTGTCGCTGGCCGAGACGTGCGCGTCCGGGAACTACGAGTTCGTCATCCTCGCTTTTCTCCCGAAATTCGGCAAGGGCCAAACGCCGCAGCTGAACCTAGCCAGCCACTGCGACCCTTCGTCAGGTGGGTGCAGAAGCCAGAGCAAGGACATCAAAGAGTGCCAGAGCCGCGGCGTGAAAGTCCTGCTCTCCATCGGCGGCGGCGACGGTAGTTACGGCCTTTCGTCCCCCGGAGACGCACGGAAGGTTGCCATGTACCTCTGGAACAGCTATCTAGGCGGCGCGCGTCTTCCTCCGGTCCCCTCGGCGACATCGTGCTCGACAGCATCGACTTCGACATTGAGCTTGGCAGCGCTAAGTTCTGGAACGATTTTTTTTTTTTGAATGAAAGGGGTTCCCCCCCCCCCCCCCCCCCCCCCCCCCCCCCGCCCCATTTTTATAGAATGAAGCAGCGAACAGCCAACATAGTCTTATACAAGGATCAAACTAAGACCGAACAGGCAAAAGCCCCTACTCACAGAAATAGGTGAGAGCAAAGTTCTCTCAAGCACCCTAGACAAGCTATGTTTTTGATAGCATACTTTTATTACAGGACCCAAATGAGTACAGAAAGTAAAGCCAACGCCATGAAACAGATCGTAGCAAGGGTCGATGTCCCTCTCACTGGGCTCCCTCCTTCACCTCCATGCGATCCGAAGTAGCTCTCCACGCCGTTTGTCCAGTAAAAGGATGCAGCGTTGCAGCAGTGTCGCCTGGGTATCGTCGCAGAGCACTTTCCATTGTTTCAGATAACAGCTTAGCTTGGCAAGAATGCACTTTACACTTCTCCAAATGCGCCCCTGAAAGCAGAAATCATTCCTTAGTTTCCATATGCTCCACAAGGAGGCAGCAATCACTAAATTCATCACATCATTTTTCTTGTATGCATGCCAGAAAGCATAAATATCTTCGAAACTATAAATTCTGTCAATCTCAAAGCATTCAGAAATAAAAGCCCATACTTGCTGAGCCACAATGCAATCAAATAAAAGATGTTGGACAGATTCCATCTCATTACAGAATAGACAAG
The DNA here is from genome assembly GCA_039707655.1 of Elymus sibiricus. Classification (NCBI taxonomy): domain Eukaryota; kingdom Viridiplantae; phylum Streptophyta; class Magnoliopsida; order Poales; family Poaceae; genus Elymus; species Elymus sibiricus. The sequence continues at coordinate 348,161,680 of CM077668.1, forward strand.
ATGGATCATCCACTTGCCTACGTTTGGCCAAGTTGTCTCTGGTAAGCATTTTGTTGTAAGCACACAGCCAAAGAAAAACATGAATTTTCTGCGGGCAAATAACTTTCCAAAGTTTGTTATTAACAGCAGAAACCACACCACCAAAGTTGATTTTTGCGTAGAGAGATTTCACCGAGTAAATACCATTAGCCTCCAACGTCCAGATTGGGGTGTCTACCCCATCTAGTAGAGGGAATTGCTTAACCAATTCCACTAGCTGTTCCCAAAGCACTATACCCTCCTGGTCGACACATCTTCTAAACGACAATTTCAGATTAACCCCATCCCACACCTGGGCAACGGTGCAATCAACTTGGTTACATATGCTAAACAATTCCCAATATTGTACCTTAAGGGAACATTCCCCCGCCCAGGTGTCATGCCAGAAACTGATGAGCTCACCGTTTCCCAATTTCTACCTATAAAAGGGCCTGGCAAGTTCTGGAACGATCTTGCCACGGACCTGAAGAACTTAGGCAAGAACGGAGGCAAGACCGTGTTGCTGAGCGCGGCACCGCAGTGCCCGTTCCCGGATGAATGGGACGGCGGTGCGATCAGCACGGGTCTGTTCGACTACGTGTGGGTGCAGTTCTACAACAACGAGGAATGCCAGTTCAGTGCGGGACGGGGGGCATTCATGGACGCGTGGAAGAAGTGGGAATCAGTGCCGGCCGGGAAGATCTTCTTGGGGCTTCCGGCCTCCAAGGACGCGGCGGGCACGGGGTTCATCCCTGCCGGCGAGCTCACTTCGCGTGTGCTGCCGCTCATCAAGGGCTCTTCAAAGTACGGTGGTGTCATGCTATGGTCCAAGTTCTATGATGACCACACAGGCTACAACTCCGCCATCAAGAGCGATGTGTGATAGTTCTCTCTAGTGTGTTTGGGGAGTTGTTATTATTGTGTGTCTTGTGTCATGTATCATAGGATCATGTGTTAATTGTTTGAGATGACATCAGATATTGCCATATGTAAATATATATGAATAAAAACACAGTGTAGTTTCTTTGAACCAAGTCCCATATTACATCAAATTTTGAACTTCATATTTTACATCATGCTCTACACTGCTTTTGATTCTACAGAAAAGTAAGTGTACAATATTTGGTCAATCAACTGTGGTTCTAGTTCAATATTGGTCCCTCAGTTTGAATACCTTTAACCGACAACATGACTCCTCGACTTTTGAAGAATAATAACTTTAGCCATCTTGCAACTAGAAGAAATTTTATAGATGATGTTGAACTAGGACTAGAGCTAGAACTAGAACTAGAAGAAAGTTATTATTCTTTTTAAGAATAATAACTTTTTGGAAAATACTTCCCTGGAATTGTGATTCAATTATCCTTGTGCACTTGCAGGACATCAACAAGTCATTTGCATATCTCAAGAGACAAAACATACTCTAATATTTCGGTTTTGCTGAAACTCAGCTAGCTGAGTTTTAGTTATGGTCTCATTCACGTACACAGTCGTTGGATCAAAAAGCGCGTAGCAATTCGTGCATGTCCCAGCGAAGTTGTCCTCGGCCTGTTTTTTTCTCGGTTGTTGGTTATCTCGTGCTGGTGGCTCGCCGCAGCCCATTAGGTCCTCCCGTCGTTGATCCAAGAAGAGGTAGCGATGCTCCTTGTTTTGTTTTCAGGGGTAGCGATGCTGCCTTTGTTTTTTTTCCAAGGGTAGCGATGCTGCCTTGTTTCATTTATGCGTTAGTCACTGTATATATGTGTATCGGGCCATGTTGGCCTTTTCTGCTTTGTTTTTTTTTCTCAGCGTTTTCTTTTATTCACCTTTTTATTTTCTATTTTTGTTTTTCATTTTCAGTTTTTTACTTTTAGTTTTCAAAATTAATTTTTTTGTTTCTTTATCGGTATTGATAGCTCAGTTATAGTTTGCCATCATTCATTGTATCAGCCATTGGATGTTTTTCATGTCACGATTTGTGCTTTCCTTACTTTTTTTGAGGGGTTTGTGCTTTCCTAGCTGGCAAGGTTGTCCCGGTGGTACGCAGCCCATCTTGGCTTTTTATCTGTCGCGGGCTGTTTTCTCCTTGTTTTCCCATCCATTTTCGACAGTTGACGTTTACAGTGCGGCAGTGGCCCATTATCTCAGGCCCGCCTTACCGTTTTATAGTAGGGTGGCGTATCGACGAGTTTTGTTCTTATCCTCACTTCCCTCCCGGCGTTTTCTGACCGTCTCCCCAGAGAGGGAAGAGTGAGCAGAGAGAGTGAGTGCTGAGAGAAGGGGAGTTCGTTGATTTCCAAGGCATGTCACAACTCCCATGTTTTTCCAACATCAATCACAATTTGCATAAGTTTTTTATTTTTATTTTTCAAGTTTTTTTCTCATGTTTTAAATTCCTTTTTTGTGTCCTCTTTTTTCCACATGTTTTTATTTCCTTTAAAAAAATTAAATGATATAAAATGCCATGCTCGAGGGAGCCACTGCAAGTGTTTTTTGAGGGGCTTGCAACCGCAAGTTGTAAAGATGGGGAATCACAACTGCATGTTTTTCCAAGGCAGGTCGCAACTGCATGTCCCCAAGGAGAACAACAAATGCACCATTTTCTCAAGCTAGGTCGCAACTGCAAGTTTCTAGGGGTTGTCGCAATTGCAAGCCTTCAAGAGATGTGAATCGAAACTTCACTGTTTCCTAGGCATGTCGCAACTGCATGTCACAAGAGGGAGTCGCAACTGCATGTTTTTCAAGGCAGGTCGCAACTGCAATCCCCAAGGAGTAATTGGAACTGCATGATTTCCAAGGCATGTCGCAACTACAAGTTTTCTAGGGTTTGTTGCAACTGCATGTCCCCAAGGGGAAATCACAACTGCATGTCCCCAAGGGAAAATCGCAACTGCATGTCCCCAAGGGGTAATTGCAACTGCAAATTTTCTAGGATTTGTCGCAATTGCATGTCCCCCGGGGGGAATCGCAACTGCAAGTTTTTTAAGGCAGGCGCAACTGCAAGTTTTCTAGGTTTGTCGCAACTACGAGCCCCAAGAGTGAGAATCAGAACTGCATTGTTTCCAAGGCATGTCGCAACTGCAAGTTTTCTAGGGGTTTGTCATAATTGCATGTCCCCGAGGGGGAACCGCAACTGCACTTTTTCTAGGTTTTGTCCCAATTGCATGTCCCAAAGGGAGGATTGCAACTGTACGGGCCACCAAGGCGATTGCAAGTGTTGCAACCCTCACTACAACTATGGTGGCCCCCCAATGCGACTACAACTGGTGGTGGATTTCATTTTTATTTATTTTTTAATCATGATTTTTTTACAAAACCGGTGAACATTTTGGAGAACTTGTGATTTTTTCCAACTTCATGATTTTTAAATGTTAGTGAACATTATATATATATTTTTGTATTTGACGTACATTTTTAAATACAGGGAGATTTTTATATCCATGAACAACTTCATGGGTTTGTTACTATACTTGCAACAACATATTTGCCAACGTATTATGGTGAAATGGCATAATAGAAAATCGACAAAATGTCATGGTTAATACGTTTGTGATGTCAAATTGTTGCTTCAATATTTTTTCTACAAGTTTCAACCTAGCTTCCATGTCTTCAAACAGCAACTACTAGGTTATTTTTTTGAGCGGTAGCAACTACTAGTAGATCAAGCGACTTTGCAAAATGTAGTAGTCTTGCCGGCCGCACAACACGAGAAGTCCCTAGGCCAAGTCCGGCCCAAGAAAAATCAAGAAAACACACTAGGCAGCCACACACGAAAAACGAAGACAACCAGATCGTAGGGGAGCGAGAAACAAACTCACTAGAACATGCTGACATCATCCGTGAATGAGACCATAGTTATGTCTCAGCTAGATGAGCTCCAGGTGCTCCCCTAATATTTTGTGGGACGATGAAGGGAGAACAACCGGCCAGATTTATTTTCCAAAATTTTCGGAGTACAAAGTTTACAATACAACTGAACTAGCCAACAAAGGCCAAAACACTATTCAAAAATAATAATACAGAGGTTCATAATATAAGAGAACATGAGTGGCTGTTTTACCATATGAGAAAGTTATTTGCATAGCATAGAAAAAATAGATTACCTCATCTTCATTTATCAAACCTTGGCCTTACGTCACATGTTCGGTTGGGAATATGATCTAGAGGCAGTTATAGAGATGATTATGTTCTCATGTATCCATGATTTACTAATATTGTCCTTCAATATCATCTTGACATAGGTTGGTGAATACTTTATTATTTGTGAAACTCTTTGTTGTATGATGTTATGATAATAATCGCTGGCCATTGAGGATATGGGCACACATATCCAAAGATTAGCATATCATTTTTTGATGACCTTGTTTCGTAGGTCATGAGTATATGTGATATCAATATGATAATAAGACTTGCGTTGGTAGAACATAGTGTGAGACATACCTATTTTGAGATGTAGTGCGAATTGTCATTTGTTGGTCTAAAGTATAGTGTATATGCCATGATCTACACCTGAGGTAATCATACATTCTCCGGATGTGAATAGACCTTCCTAGGGTATGTCAACACTTGTTCGTAACTGGATAGTCATAAAGGTAATTTTAGAGCTTGCTGCCAAGCATTCCGCGAGGCATGGCCGACCAAGATAGGATTTTTTCCCTCCGACTTGGAGAGATGACTCTAGGGCCTCTCGATTGGCTAGACTAAAAAGATGCATGGTTGTGTAACCAACTTTAAGTGCTAACCTTATAGATGAATCTATATCATGAGTTCGGGAGATGTTGAGCCGCTCGACAAGGATCCCAAATACTCACAGTGGGTTCGGCAACATATATCCTGAGGCAGCATATGACACATTATGAGGTTCTTCTACATGACTTTGTGAGCACTTGTGAGTTGGCACATCCTGCTAGGGACCACTACCAACTATGGTCCAAGTTAGAGTAAGTCAGAGTTTGAGTAGTGTACTCAGGGCCTGACTAGGTACCCGAGGGTGGATTGAGTTTACGTAGGCTGCTTGACGGTGTCCTGGATTAAGGGATGCTAACCTAGCTGGCCCGTCTCCTCGGTTGGGCCGATGGGCCCTCGCACGTGATCAAGATGGACTCCGGAGGCTGTACACAGGAAGCGTGATCAAGACTGTCTCTCCCGAAGACTTGACGTATACTCCAAGATCTCTCCTACCGCCTCTCTCCTAAGATACCGACTTTGTAACCCTAGATACCCTCCCTGGCGTGTATATAAGCCATAGGGTTTAGCCCGTAAGGGGGACATCAACGCAATATCGCTCACCTAGCCCTAGAAGCTAGACAGATATTACGATCTCGAGGTAGATCAACTCTGTACTTGATACATCTCCATCAATATAAACAGAAGCAAGACGTAGGGTTTTACCTCCATCGAGAGGGCCCGAACCTGGGTAAAACATTGTCTCCCTCGTCTCTGTTACCACCGATCCGAGATCCACAGCTCGGGACCCCCTACCCCGAGGTCTGCCGGTTTTTACACCGACACTGGTGCTTTCATTGAGAGTTCCGCTGCGTGATCACCAAAAGGATCGATGGCTCACCTACAGATCAACTGCGCCAACGGCCACGGGGACGTCTATGCCCCCGGCCAGCTTTTTGTCTTCGGCAGCATGGTTTATTGCGCCGACTCGACGGGTCACCTGACCCCTATCGAGAACTACGCCCCAGGTCGGATCGTGACCTTCGGTGGCCTCGAATACACTGCGGATTCCCATGGTGAACTCATCCTATCGGGATGGACTCCCTGCCGGATCGAGAGCTCGGCCGGTTCTGGAGGCTCGACTCCGGAACCGAACTCTGTCACGTCGCCTCTTGAGACCCCTGACGCCACCACTCCGGCCAGTTTCTCCCCGATCGACAGCCCGGAGATAGATTCGGCTCCCACTCCCGAAATTACGCCGGTGCCAGAACTGACTTCGACGCAGAACCCGGAATTATGTTCAGATTCCGTTCGCTCCGAAAACGCATCCGGTTACACACCGGGTGTACTTCGAGTCAGCCCTGCCTATGGCGCATCCATGAATACCGAAGAGTTATCTCACCTCGATGCGATGCTTGACCGCATCCGGAGCATGTCCATCTCGGACGGCAAGACTTCGGTTTACAATCAGATCGGACTTAAAGCCGACGGTAGGGAAATTTACATCCCACCCAATACCCACCTAGTCGCCACGATCGATGATTTAACCGACGTGTTGGACTACGGCGAAGCCTCAGACATGGAGGAAGATGCTGATGGCCCCATCAAGAACACCTTGCCCCCGGTAAACGCGGGCAGGTGGGCCGCCACGTCCACCTACGATGTTTATATGGTGGACACCCCCAAATCCCCTCCAAGACGTCGGTGAAGGCGCTGAAGGGGCAATAATGGGGAACCCAGTGGTAATGACGCGACAGCCAATAACGGCGACGCGGAGGACGGTGATGCCGGTAACCATGAAGAGGACGTTCAAACCTCCCCAGTAAGGAACGACACACAGGACCGGTTTTCTTGGGGATCAGATCCCGATAACCTCTTCGAAGGGGCCGACGACAACTACATGCCAGAATCCGAGGAGGACAAGAGCCTCGGTACCGAGGACTACATCGTCCCCGAAAACCCTTTTGAACAAGAGCGCTTCCGGCGACGCCTCGTTGCGACGGCCCGGAGCATAAAGCGCAAGCAGCAGCAGCTGCAGGCCAATACCGATGCACTAAATGAAAAGTGGATCGAAGTGCTCTCCGCCGAGCAAGAAATGGAGAACCGGCGCCATAGTGCGCCGAAATCATACCCACGTCGGCGTCTCTTGCCGGAGTTCCATGAGGAATTCGCTGACGACCTCGACCGGCCCCCCAGAGGCCGGGACAGGCCAAGACGAGAAGACCCCAATGAACAGCCACCTCCACGCCGTTATGGCAAGGACCTCGTGGATTACCTAGATCCTCATGACGCTAGATGTCACATTGAGGAAAAAAGGGCTCCCCCTCGGTCCATCTATGGATCAAGGGGACGCGCGCCCGCCGGGCTCGACGGCTACGATGCCTGGGTGGACAGGAACGGCCGTGCCCGAGATCAGGCCTACTCACGGCTTTCTCCCGACCTTCAACGAGACACTCCTCGGTCCCGAGGACCGGCTCACCCAATCTGCTTTACAAACAGGGTGATGGAACATCAATTCCCGGAAGGATTTAAGCCCATCAATATAGAGTTATACAATGGCACCACGGACCCGGCAGTTTGGATTGAAGATTTCCTCCTGCACATACACATGGCCAATGGAGATGATCTCCATGCCATCAAATATTTGCCGCTCAAACTAAAGGGGCCGGCGAGGCATTGGCTTAATAGCCTCCCTCCTCACTCTATCGGCAGCTGGGAGGCCCTAGAAGACGCTTTTCGAGCAAACTTTCAGGGCACATATGTCCGACCTCCGGACGCTGATGACCTCAGCTGTGTCACCCAGCAGCCAGGTGAATCAGCCCAGAAATTCTGGAACAGGTTCCTCACCAAGAAGAACCAGATCATAGACTGCTCCGAAGTCAAGGCCATCGCTTCCTTTAAAAACAATATCCGAGATGAATGGTTGGCTCGCCAACTCGGCCAAGATAAGCCGAGGACCATGGCGGCCCTGACCTCACTAGTGACTCGCTTTTGTGCGGGATAGGACAACTGGCTTGCCCGCAATACTCATAATGGCGAGGCAGGCACTTTAGAAACTCACGACGCTAATGGAAAACCCAAGCGTAATAAAAATAAGCGCAGGTATAAAAATGGAGGAAGCGATACTGAAGACGCCGCGGTCAGCGCAGGGTTCACCAGACCTAAATCCGGGCAGAAAAGAAAACCCTTTAAAGGGAACAAAGACGGACCTAGCCAGCTTGATAGGCTCCTGGACCGCCCATGTGGGATTCATGGTACTCAGGAAAAACCAGCAACCCACACTAATAGGAATTGCTGGGTCTTTAAACAAGCCGGCAAGATAGCGGCAGAGGGTCAGAGTAAAACCCAACACCGCAGCGAAGACGAGGATGAACCTTGGCGGCCCAATAATGGAGGCCAAAAGAAATTTCCTGATGAGGTAACAGAGGTCAATATGATCTATGTCACCCACATCCCTAAAAGGGAGAGGAAGCGTGTGCTTCGGGATGTATACACGCTGGAGCCCGTCGCCCCGAAGTATAACCCATGGTCAGCTTACCCGATCACGTTCGACAAGCATGATCATCCGACCAACATCAGGCATGGCGGATCAGCGGCACTTGTCCTGGACCCTATTGTTGATGGTTATCATCTAACGCGCGTCCTGATGGATGGTGGAAGCAGCCTCAACCTCATCTACGAGGACATAGTTCGGAAGATGGGCATCGACTCATCTCGGATCAAGCCGAGCTCAACCACCTTTAAAGGTGTCATTCCGGGCGTCGAAGCCCGCTGTACCGGAATGGTTACCGTAGAGGTAGTCTTCGATTCGCCTGAGAACTTCAGAAGCGAGGAGTTAATCTTTGATATCGTACCCTGCCAGAGTGGATACCATGCGCTCTTAGGGCGCACAGCCTTCGCGCGCTTCAATGCAGTCCCGCATTATGCCTATCTCAAGCTCAAAATTCCGGGACCTAACGGCGTTATCACAGTCAATGGTAACACATGGCGTTCACTTCAGACAAAGGAACAGACCGCGGCTTTCGCAGCCGAGGTTCAAGCGTCCGAGGAGGCAACCCGCAACGATAAACGCGCCGCCCGCTCTTTGAAGCGCGCCCGGGCTGCACAAATCGACCTCGGCCAGGTACCCCCGCACCCGAAATACGGATGCGGGCTCCTCGTGTGCCCTCTCTGGAGTGGGCACTACGTCCCCAGAGTGCATAATTTCGCACTAAAGATTCCCTAGGACGTCGAGGAGCCAGAACACTTACCCAAACGTCGGCGTGGATCAACCAAGCAAAGACGTGGCTTAGAGCCCCTGCACAGGCAAGTATCTATAAAAGAAATAGCCAAACATGACTACATCTATATGGTTATAACCACAGAGTGACTTTGGCAACACCTCCTTTAAAGGAACTCGGTCAATCAAACACTTAAAGTGTATAAAGGGCCGGAAGGGCATCAACCTTCACAAATTCATCACCATCAATGGTGAACATCTGGTCAATAGTTCGGAAACGCAGACGTGCGGCAGGTAGCGGCCCAGATTCTTTAAAATCCATTAGCAATTATCTGCCCTGTTTCTTCCTCTTCCTTCTTTACCATTTACATTATACTCTTTCAATTACTCTCGTCACAGCTGGGCATGTACACGATTGATATAAAGAAACTATTCCCCTTCAAGGTCTCTATCGTATTTCTTTATCAGCATAGCCCCTCTGGGACGAAGACATTCTTTAAAAAGATGCAATTGTATAACAAAGTCTGAGGTATTCGGCGTCTCGGATTTTGGCCTTATATGCATCAGTTTCGAACCTAGATTTTGGTCAATAGTTGGGTTGCCCGGCTCCTACGTGTACCCCTTACGTTTCTGATGAATTCGGTTAAGGGTGTAACGGGAGAACCACTGCGATTGCGCTGCCAGGTCAATTGGCATGGCGCCTCAGTGGAGAAAGCTGAAAACTGACTATCTAGGTAGGCGTAAACTGGTCTGCCATCCGAAGACCGCGTCAAGCGATGTGACGATAGAGATCACCCGTGTTAAACGAAGGGCTTTCATTCCTAGCCGAAGTGTGCTATGGCCTAGACCTCGGCCGACTTGGCCAAACACTTCCCACACCGGGGGCTGGTCATCAGCCCTCACAGTCAAACTCTTATGACTAAGTGAAAGATATCAAGCCACTATAGTCCGATTGCCTAGTTCCTATGAGGCACCGACCGCCTCCGGGTACCGAGACGTCGGCTAAGGGTCCAGTATGCCTTAAGGAACACCCTTTGTATGACCTACACTGGGGCTGAAGCCGACGACTGGCCAGTCTCATTTTAAACAGTCATATCGGAGGAAAAATTAATTATAAAACAACACACATGGAATTTCAAGCCATTTTCATTCAACCAAAGATAAAGTTTTTACATCGTACACTCCGGCATTCTGAAGTATCATCTAGAAATACAGAGTGTCTTTGGGACACATGGCTTCTGTGGTCCGAGCTCCCGCCTCCACCTCGGCAAAGAACTGCTCGGCGGTGCGCGGCTTGTCGGCAGGAGGGCCCGCGGCACATGTCTCCGCATCAACCTTGCGGAAGTGCGTCTTCACGCAGGCGTACGCCCTCCGCGTCCCTTCGAAGCACGTGTAGGAGATATGCCCTAGAGGCAGTAACAACAGTTATTTTGTATCTCCAAGTTTGTAATGAATGTTTATGTTCCATGCTATAACTGCAAAGATTCTAGAGTCTGCAATATCCACGAGGCTCGGAGGGAAACTCATGTGCACGTGTGGTATACTAAATGGTAAAATGTATTCCTAGCCTTGCCTCTAAGACTGGCTCAAGTATTGCATGATGATCCTGTTTTCCTGATCATGGGCATGTCTATGCCGGCAATTTTTGAGGGCACAATGTTAGGAGAACACTTTTGTTGAATCGACCCGAATTGATGTTATGCTATGAGATACATTCGTCACAAGTTAATGGTTAATAACACAGAGAAAGTTAATGTTTGCATTATTCCTTAGACCATGAGAGTATCGAGTTCCTTCGTGCTTTCTTCGTGAACTTTGTGGTTTGTTAAACGTCATCCGTAACTGGGTGGCTATTACGGCGGCTTACGGGTTCACGGAAAAGTATGACAAGAAACGAGATAGCTCAAGATTGGGATTTGCTCCTTCGACGATGGAGAGATATTCTCGGGCCCTCTTGGTGTTACGGTAGCCATCATCGTCTGGCCAGACAAAGGGTGATTTGATCACAGGGATGCTGGAACACGGAAACGAGAAAAGAGAACAAAACCGGTAACGAGGTAACTGGCATAGTGGACAAGTTGTTGATCCACGGGGATGCAGAAAATCTCACCTTGGGTGTTTGTAACATATCGCGAAGCAACAGGAATAGCACACGCCAACTGGAGGATCACTCGAATATTTATTCGTGTGGGTATAGGGGTCAATATGGGTGTTCATGGCTCCGATGTTGATCATTGATCGGAAAGTGTTCCGGGTCATGTCTATGATTCACCGAACCTATAGGGTCACACGCTTAAGGGTCATCTATCTGCTGAATACTAGACAGGGAGTCTGAGAGAAATTCACCGGAAAAGTTTCGGAGACAACGGAAACGTTCCGGAGAGAACACCGGAATAGTTTCGGTAAAACTGAAAAGTTGTTTTGGGGTATACCATTAAGTCAAATTGGTTTCGGTACATGCCTGGAAATTCTTGGAGGGTGCCAGAATTGTTCTGGAAACTTCTGGGATTTTTCCGGGATAAAAAACGGAAATGTTCCGGAGCTGCCGGAACCGGTTTGGTTGCTTTTCGCAGATGAAAATCACTAATCCGGAATTGTTTCGGAACGCGTACAAAATCATATTTGTGGGTACTCGAATTATTCTAAGACCCACAGAAATATTTTCGCATTTAACGGTCACGGAAAAATGGTTCCGTGAATAGTGAAAATCACTTTATGGTTAATTTTTTGGAAAGCCACCTTTTGGGATTTTTCCCAAAAGGCTTCTAGAAAGACTTAGGGACTAAGGAACCCCCTTTGGGGGGGGGGGGCATGAGGGTGGCTGGACAAGGTGGAGCTCTTCCATGGAGCTCCACATGCCATTCTTTTTTGCCTTTTATTCCTTTTATGTGTGACATAAAGTGAGGGTACTTTGGTATTTTGTGTGCCAATCCTACCCCTTGGCTTTCCTATAAATAGAGGTGGAGAGGTGCTCTTCACACTCATTCCTTGCTCTCATACACATGCCATGCTTTGTCTAGTTTTCTCTCTCCCTCCCACGAAATAGTTTCGTAGAGCCGAAAGGCTGTCTGGGTTCCGGCAGGAACTAGTTCTGGACGGCGAAGCCCTGCCGGATAGCTGACACCGTATGTGTGCAACCCCGTAGAGAGGTCGTAGGTTCGATCTTTTGCCCGAGGGGCTGTTCGACTGTCCTCCCGAAGGGCTATCCGAGTTACCGTTCGAGCTTCGAGGGTCCTCCCGGAGGGCTGTCCGTGACATCGTCTGAGGGACTGTACGACCGCCTCCCGAAGGGCTGTCCGACGAGGGAGTACATCCTCGCGGTTGGGAGGTTGTAAATCTTAGCTGCGGGGATCTGCACCGACGATCTACATCGACTCTACTTCCGCAGCGCTACGAGTCGGTAATGATCAGATCAAACCCTGTATGCAGTCTCCATAGTGGTCCTGAGCGTGCTCGCTGTACCGAATTTTTTTGTTTTCTGTCACGTTCCCCTACAGTGGCATCAAGAGCCATGCTATGCGTAGATGCAGGTTACGATCTAGAATACATGGAGATGTATGGGTATTGCATAATATAAATTTGGAGTAGATGAGATCTATTGCTGAAAATTATTTATGCGGGTGGTAGATGAAATCTGTTACCCGATGTTCTGGTTGCTTCCCTAGAATTTGCGTATTTCTGATCTTGAAAGGGCATAGTGGAATTTCACAAAGTTCTAGCAATCCGCGATCCTAATAGATCAACGAAGTGCTATCAGTTCTTTGGGTTCCACCATAGTTGAGAGAAAGATGAAATTTCGCAGACGAAAGGGCAATGCAGATATGATCTGCACGGGGGTCATGCGTATGACAAAGTTTAGTATGGGGCTCGAGATTTTATTATCTCGTGTTTCATACACCCCGCGATGTTAATCTAGCGACTTGAATAATCATACTTGATGATAAACGTTGGTAGCTGCGGTTTAAGTCAAAACCTTAGAAGCCACGTAAAATAAAATTTTGCATAAACCGATTAGAGGCGTCTAACTTGGTTTTGCAGGATGTGCATGTGATGTGGTACAGCAGCTCTCATATTAATTCGATTATGTATGAGATGGCTATATGATGTAAATTTACTAAACATGACCTGCGTGTCATGATTCGGCATGATGGCTGGAGCCATATGATTGTCACTTTAATGACCTGCGTGTCAACCTTAAGTAATGCACTTATTTTATTAGCTATAGAGATAGCAATATTATCTGGTGCATCGACAAGGTGGTGGCAATCTTCGCGAAGGTGAACACCGATGCAAATGCCGAAGACGAAGAAATTAAAGACTTCTTCGTCAGAAAGGGCTATACCATATCATGCTATTATGAATTGCCTGAGATGTTTATCCCTTATGATGCGCCCTTCTTGATTGTGCGGTAGTCGCTTTTTATTAGGGTGATCTTTCACTCAAAATATCAAGTAGTTAGTGTTCTCCCAAGTGTAGCACCGTCACGGCACCTATCTTTTCGGAGTGCGTCATGTTTCCATGAGTACAAACGATTAGAGAAGTGTGAGGCGGGTGAGTTGAGATGTCGCAGCGAGATCACTTGGTTGTCTTGACGTTCAGGCAGGAAAGTCCTGAGCTCAGAACACGCCCATCGAAAGATGAACAAGAATCACATTGAGATGTGATCGGCAAGTTGGCCTACCGATTAAAATTCCCGTCATCAGTGATGTTCCCATCAATGGCGTGGAATTGAAATGCGGATCTTGAATCACTCACAATCAAATTATGAGAGATATTGATTTGAGTGGGAGCGCACTTTAGAATAAAATTGTTTATTCACTAGTGCAAATTGATTATGAACAAAGTCTAAGTGAAACTTGTGTTTACTGTTGTAGATCAAATGGCTCGCAACACCACGTTCTTCTTAGCCCCGATGTTAGAGAGAGTGAAGTTAGCTGAAACTGGAAACAACTATGCGGACTGGGTCCGTACCCTGAGGATTGTCATCAAGAGCGCAAAGAAAGACTATGTGCTTGATCAACCTCTAGGTGATTCGCCTACGCCAGAAATGGCTCAGGATATCATCAATGTGTTTATCTCACGAAAGGATGATTTCAGTGTTGTTAAAAATCTTATGTTATCTTGCATGGATCCTGTGCTACAAAACCGTTTTGAACAACTTAGTACCTTTGAGATTATTGAGGCACTAGATGTTCTGTATCTCAAACAGGATTCGGCCAAAGTTCATGAGATAACTGAGGCCATGAAAGAATGCAATATAAATAAGAAATCTCTAGTTGATGAGCATAGTGTCAGACAAGCAAACTGTTACGATAGTTATGCTGAAAGGGGAATTAATTTTCCAAAGACACCTGGTAATGATTTGATCCTTACCTCGTTTTATGAAGCGATGCTCAAAACAAATGAGATAGGACTGCAGAAGCAGCAAAAGTTGCTGGTGAATAAAACTGCCAGTTTCAAAAAGAAAGGCAAGCCTAAGGGCGGAGCCAAGACTGAAACTGTGTGTTTTCACTGCAAAGGCACTAGACACTGGAAGTGAAACTGCAAGAAGTATCTGGAAGATAAGAAGTCCGGGAAAACCGGAAAAGGTATAATTGTGATACAAGTTAATGTCATTGACATTTTGCTTGCTAGCGAAAATTCTAAGTCTTGGGTATTTGATACCGGATCGGTTGCTCACATTTGCAACTCGATATAGGGCCTGCAGAAGGTGCGCAAGCTAGCAAAGAATGAAGTCGTGATGCGCGTCGGGAACGGTGCTGGGATCGCCGCTCAGGCCGTCGGCATTATGCCTCTACGTCTCCCTTCAGGATTTATCTTAGAACTAAGTAACTGTTATTTTGTTCCACTATTGTGTAGAAACATTATCTCCAGATCATGTTTAGTACACGATGGGTATTCATACAAGTCTGAGAACAATGGTTGTTCACTTTATTGTAAGGATTTGTTTTATGGATTTGCACCCATTGTTGGGGGCCTTTTCATACTAAATCTTGAATGTGGAAATGATGTCTTTAACGTGAATGCTAAACACCTTAAGAAGGCTGATACCACCACCACTTTCATGTGGCACTGTTGGCTTGGCCACATCGGAAAGAAACGCATGCAAAGACTCCATTAAGATGGAGTTTTAACTTCCATTGATTTTGAATCATTTGACACATGTGAAGCTTGCTTGATGGGGAAAATGACCAAGACGCCGTTCATGGGTCATCCTGAACGGGCGAGTGAATTGTTGGAAATAATACATAGTGATGTATGTGGTCCAATGAGCACAATCGCACGGGGTGGGTATTTCTACTTCGTGACTTTTACTGATGATTTGAGTAGGTATGGATATATCTACTTGATGAAGCATAAGTCGGAAACCTTTGAAAACTTCAAAGAATTTCAGAATGAGGTAGAAAATCATCGTAACAAAAGGATTAAGTTTCTGCAGTCTGATCACGGGGGCGAATATCTTAGTCATGAGTTTAGCCAACATCTGAGTGATCGTGGAATCGTTTCATAGCTTACGCCTCCCGGAACTCCACAGCGAAACGGAGTGTCGGAAAGACGTAACCGAACCCTGTCAGACATGGTAAGGTCGATGATGTCTCTTACAGATCTGCCGATATCTTTTTGGGGTCACGCACTAGAAACTGCCGCTCACACATTAAACAGAGCACCGTCTAAGTCTGTTGAGATGACACCATACGAGTTATGGCATGGGAAGAAACCCAGTTTGTCGCATCTTAAAATTTGGGGATGTGAAGCTTATGTAAAACGTTTACAACCAAGCAAACTCGATCCTAGATCAGACAAATGTTACTTTGTAGGTTATCCCAAGGAAACATTTGGGTATTCTTACTACCACCCGTCCGATAACAAAGTGTTTGTTGCAAGGTATGGGGTTTTTCTTGAGAAAGAGTTTCTCGCAAAAGAATTAAGTGGGAGGATAGTACAACTTGATGAGATTAGTGAATCTTCGGCAACCGTTGTTATGGCTGAGGAAATGGAAGAAATTTCGCAAATTATCCCTACAACCAAGCCGGAAGTTATCGCATGTGATGCGGAAACTTCAGACAATGTTGTAACTGAACCACGCAGATCAGGTAGGGCTATCCAGCCAGCTGAGTGGTTTCATAACATAATCTTCATTCTTGAAGATGATGAACCTGCGCACTATAAGGAAGCGATGGCGGGGCCCAGCTCAAGGGAATGTCACAAAGCCATGAAATCCGAAATGGAATCCATGTACGAATACCAAGTTTGGAACTTGGAAGAACTTCCAGAAGGCGTAAAACCCATTGGTTGTAAATGGATTTTCAAAAGAAAGACGGACACGGATGGTAACATTACTATCCACAAAGCTAGACTTCTCACGAAAGGGTTCACACAAGTTCCAGGAGTGGACTATGACGAGACTTTCTCGCCCGTAGCTATGCTTAGGTCTGTTCGGATATTACTAGCAATTGCTGCTTATTTCGATTATGAAATATGGCAGATGGACGTCAAAACGGCTTTCCTAAATGGAAATCTCAAAGAAGATGTATACATGATACAACCTGAAGGTTTTGTCGTTCATAAGGATGATAGAAAGGTATGCAAACTTCAGAAAGCCATTTATGGTCTGAAGCAAGCATCAAGGAGCTGGAACATTCATTTTGATGAAGTGGTCAAACAGTTTGGCTTCATCAGGAATGACGAAGAATCTTGTGTTTACAAGACGTTTAGTGGGAGCGCAAAAGCATTTCTAATCTTGTATGTGGATGACATATTGTTGATTGGAAATGACGTGAATTTTCTTAGCGAAATAAAAGACTCACTGAAGAAGAGTTTTTCAATGAAAGACTTAGGCGAAGCGACATATGTATTGGGCATCAGAATCTATAGAGATAGATCAAAACGCCTGATAGCGCTTAGCCAAAGCACGTACATTGACAAGGTGTTGAAAAGGTTCAACATGGAGAACTCCAAGAAAGGCCTACTCCCCATGTCACCTGGCACAGTGCTTTGCAAGAATTAGTGTCCTCGGACTCTCGATGAGCGAGTACAGATGAATGATGTTCCATATGCCTCGGCAGCTGGTTCTATTATGTATGCCATGCTATGTACAAGACCGGATGTTTCCTATGGGCTAAGTGTTATCAGCCGGTACCAAAGTGATCCAGGATTGGAACACTGGGCCGCAGTCAAAAATATTGTTAAGTACCTCAGAAGGACCAAGGATTTACTCCTTATGTACGGAGGTGATGAAGAGCTCATTGTAAGTGGTTACACTGATGCAGGCTTCATGACTGACCCAGATGACTTTAAATCTCAATCTGGCTATGTTTTCATTTTGAACGGTGGCGCAGTTGATTGGAAAAGTTCCAAACAAAAGACTGTGGCATATTCTACGACGGAGGCGGAATATGTTGCAGCTTCAGAAGCCTCCAAGGAGGCGGTCTAGATCAAGCAGTTTCTTGAAAACCTTGGTGTGGTTCCGAGTGCACTGGTGTGACGCCCCCGACTTAATCGTGCACTAATCATACACGCAAATGCACACGATCAAGCCTAAGGACTCACTTGAAGATATCACAACACAACTCTAAACACAAAATAAAATAATACAAGCTTTATATTATAAGCCAGGGGCCTCGAGGGCTCGAATACATAAGCTCGCGATCAAGCGTCAGTGGAAGCAGCAAATATCTGAGTACAGACATAAAAGGGAAACAAGTTTGTCTTAAGAAGGCTGAGCAAAACAACGACACTAGATCGAACGGCGCAGGCCTCCTGCCTGGGAGCCTCCGAATCTACTCCTGGTCGTCGGTCTCCACGTAGTAGTAGGTTGCACCGGTAGGGTAGTAGTAGTCGTCGGCGGAAGCAGCTGGCTCCGGGGCTCCATCATCTGGTCGCAGCATCAGGTATAGGGGAAAAAGAGGTAGCAAAGCAACCGTGAGTACTCATCCAAAGTACTCACAAGACTTACATCAGAACTATACTATTTATGCACCAGTATCAAAGAGAGGCTGTATCTGTGGGCTAGACTGCAGAAATGCCAGAATAGAGAGAAAGGCCTAGCCTATCGAAGACTAGCATCTTCAAGGTCTTGCAACATTAGAAGAGTGCAGATTAGCACATTAAGTATAGTAGTAACAACAAGTAGTAACAACGCCAGAGATCCTTCCTCGACTCCCTGCGAGAAAGCAATCCCGGAGCCACATATTAACCAAGTTCTAGTTGTAGAAGATCGGGATACTTTCCGAGCGTCCTGTTACCGTGGACATGACTATTCGAATAGATATACTTCCATGCAGGGGTGCACCAACTTTACCCAACACGCTCGATAAACTCTGGCCGGACACACTTGCTCGGTCCATCCCGGCCTCGGCTGATCGAGACGTCATAGCCCTACCTAGGCTCAACAGAGAGGCCAGCACGCCGGTCTACATCCTAAGCGCTCAGGGGTCTTGGGCCCATCGCCCTTTGCACTCCTGCGCGTTGCGTACGCGGCCGGTGAGAAGACCTAGCCCCCTTAATACAAGCGCAGGCCTTCACGGTCCAACCCGGCGCGCGCCGCTCAACTGCTGACGTCTGAAGAGCTTTGGCTGATACATACGACACCGAGTGCCCATACTTATTCCCGCGTGGTGGTTAGTGCGATAAGGCCAGAGGCCTACTCAGATTACATATCCTAACCCGATAGTGCTCTGGGAGCTCGCGGTGACAATCAGCGATCCACGATCTGTGGTCCCGTCACCCCGTCTCATGGACTTACGGCAAGGGATAGGAATGCCCGGCTATGCCACGTGATCATCACACGGGTACCCTCATGGTCAACCCGAATCCACATCACTCGCGGGTACCCCTCGGGGCCGACCCGACTTTATCAAGTAACTGTAGGTAAAAGTCATGGTAACCGTGTGTTCTTCACATCAAGGGGAATCCGAGGAATCACCCTCGTTGGAATCCTACTCGATGTAATCCGACAAGGAGAACCAGGAGGAATCACCCTCGATGGTCAACACTTGAGGGGTTGCACGACAGAGTCATCATCGGGAAGGGGAGAGCGAGGAATCACCCTCTGCAATCACCACCGATGTGCTGTACTACAGAGATATCATCAGGAGTGCAGTACGAGGTATCACCCTCGGCACTCGATAGTAGCCCTGCAACGTCGTACAACTAAGGGGGTGTGTGCGGTGATGTGCTGGTCTCAGCCCATCGATCACCTCGATCGGGGCACTGGTAGCTAAGCGGGGCAACTAGGACAAGGATGAGGGCCACAGATGGTTCACTACCAACCTATACTAAGCAGTTTAGGATGACAGGTAAAGTAACAACAACAGGTTACAAAAACAGGCTATGCATCAGAATAGGTATTCGGAACAATAAATGTAGCAGCTCTAATGCAAGCAGGAGGGAGAAGAATAGGCGATATAGGCATGCTCAAGGGGGGGTTGCTTGCCTGGAAGATCTGCTGAAAGGGCCTGGTCGTCAGGGGCGTAGTCGTACTCGGCAGCAGCATCGATCTCGGGGTCTACCGGTGAGAAGAGGGGGGAAGAAACAATACATAAAAGCAAACAATGCAACACAGATGCATGGCATGGCGATATGATGTGCTGGTGGTGGCCTAATGCAGCACTACACGTTGCAGGCGGAGCGGGAAAATATCTGGGGATATTTTCCCGGCTTCGGGCATCTGTCGGACAGATGAGCCGGAGGGGAAGGTTCCATGTTTGCAGTGTTGTGGACCTGTGACAGCAACACGGAGGGCGTAATCGGATTCGTCTCGTTTTTCTGATCAACTTTCATGTAGAAAACTTTTTGATCCGAGCTATGGTTTATTTTCTATGATTTTTCAAAGATTTAAACATTTTCTAAAATTGTTTTAATTAATTAATTCGACAGAAAAAGAAATATGACGTCAGCATGATGTCAGGGTGATGTCAGCAGTCAACTTTGACCTTGGACTGGTCAACCTGACAGGTGGGGCCCTTCTGTCATTGACTGTACTAACTAAACAGTAGATTAATTAACTAATTAATCTAATTAGTTAGTGGGACCCACTGTCAGTAACTGATTAATTAACTAATTTTAATTAACAGAATAATTAGCCGTTTTATTAATTTTAAAAATGTTTTAAACAGTGCGGGGCCCGCATGTCAGTGACACGGGCTGCCCAGTCAGCAGAGTTGACTGGGTCAACCCAGTCAACTGGGCTCCACGGGCCCATAGTCCGTCGCACAGGGGGTGGGGTCCACGCGTCCACGTCAGAGCGCGCCGGCGTTCAGCCGCCGGCGCCGGAAAACACGGCGGCGAGCTACGGCCATCGCCGGAATTCCGCTACGGGGCTCCGTTTGGAGCGCGCGACCGCGCGTTCGAAAGAGGAGAACGAGCCGCGCCCAACGGCGGCGGTCTCGCGACCTGGGACGGCCGGAGTCGACCAGAGCTACGACGGCGGACGGCGGCGGCTACGGGTGCTAAGCGGATACGGCAGCCCAGCGCGCGATAGCTCAAACGAGTGGGGCAGGGGCGATCTACGCACGCTTGCGAGCTAAACGGACACTGGCGCGGGGCCATTTGGTCGCCGGAAGCTCGCCGGCGATGAGATCGTGCGGAGGCGGGCTCGGCCACTATGGGGACGGCGGCTACGGGCACGGTGAAGCGAGGAGAGGAGAGTGGAGGGGAAGCGGAGCTCATAGTGGACCTGCAGAGGTGCACAGCGGGCTCGGGGAGGGCTCGGTGGCGACGTACGGCGGCGGGGATCTCCGGCGACCGAAGGTTGAAGACGAAGACGCCGGCGATGCTGTGGCGGCTCCGAGCTCCAACGGGTCGGTGTAGCCAACGTAGACGAGGACGGGGAAGACGCTGGACATGAAGGGGCGGCGAGAAGGGTGCGGTGGCCGCGAGGTTCACGACGGTGCGGCCATGGCGCCGTTCAGGTGAGGGTGGAGAGCGAGGCAGAGGGGAGAGAAGGCGGGCTAGAGTTCGCCAGAGGGTCGAGGGGGGGCCATGCAGTCGCCCACCACGGCTGTAGCGACGCGTTGTCGACAGGAGGAGAGAAGGGGCCTGGCGCGGCGCGTGCGCGCATGACGACAGGAGCGCGCGGGAGCAGTGCGAGGTAGGGGGCGAGCTAGTTGGGCTGGGCTGGCGCAGTAGCCCGCAGGCTTGAGTGCACAGTAGCCGCTAGCCTTTTTTTTGTTTTTTCCTTTTTTGTTTTGTTTTCCAGTAGCTCTTGCATTTATATTTAGCCAACTAATGACTTTGCAAAAATGTGCCACTGGCAGAATCAAATAGTAAGGAATATTGTGCACTGTCACAAAAAGTTTGGGGGCAAAATAATTCCAATTGAATTTTCCATAAAGGAAAAGGCATTTAAATTGCTGTTTTGGCACAGTTTTCAAGATGTTTGAGACATCTAGGGAATTTTGGTGATGTTGTTTTCCTGAACATAATTCGTAATGGATTATTTCCAAAATTATGAACATTTTAGTTCCAGGATTTGAACAACTTTTATTTTCACCTCAAATTTGAATTTCAATTTGAATTGGAATTTGAAATGAGATATGATTCAAATGTGATCAAGCATTGTAATTCAAAATGACTTGGCATGATTAACAGATGATCACTGTGCTCATTACCTAGGGGTGTTACAGCTGGACCCGGTGGAGATCTATTGTGATAATAGTGGCGCCGTGGCTCAGGCTAGGGAAGCCATCTTCGCACCATAAGACAAGACATATTGAACGCAAATATAGACTCATTCGACATCATGTCGAAGCGGGTTTAGTGAAAGTACGCAAAGTTCACACGGATCTGAACGTGTCAGACCCGATAACAAAGCCTCTACCACGAGCAAAGCATGAGCAACACCAGATAGCCATTGGTGTTAGGGAAGCCATGTAACTGGATTATGACTCTAGTGCAAGTGGGAGTCTATAGGAGATATGCCCTAGAGGCAGTAACAATAGTTATTTTGTATCTCCAAGTTTGTAATGAATGTTCATGTTCCATGCTACAACTGCAATGATTCTCGAGTCCGCAATATCCACGAGGCTCGGAGGGAAACTCATGTGCACGTGTGGTATACTAAACGGTAAAATGTATTCCTAGTCTTGCCTCTAAGACTGGCTCAAGTATTGCATGATGATCCTGTTTTCCTGATCATGGGCATGTCTATGCCGGCAATTTTTGAGGGCACAATGTTAGGAGAACACTTGTGTTGAATCGACCCGAATTAATGTTATGCTATGAGATACATTCGTCACAAGTTAATGGTTAATAACACAGAGAAAGTTAATGTTTGCATTATTCCTTAGACCATGAGAGTATCGAGTTCCTTCGTACTTGCTTCGTGAACTTTGGGGTTTGTTAAACGTCATCCGTAACTGGGTGGCTATTACGGCGGCTTACGGGTTCACGGAAAAGTATGACAAGAAACGAGATAGCTCAAGATTGGGATTTGCTCCTCCGATGATGGAGAGATATTCTCGGGCCCTCTCGGTGTTACGGTATCCATCATCGTCTGGCCAGACAAAGGGTGATTTGATCACAGGGATGCCGGAACACGGAAACGAGAAAAGAGAACAAAACCGGTAACGAGGTAACTGGCATAGTGGACAAGTTGTTGATCCACGGGGATGCAGAAAATATCACCTCGGGTGTTTGTAACATATCACGAAGCAACAGGAATAGCACATGGCAACTGGAGGTTCACTCGAATATTTATTCGTGTGGGTATAGGGGTCAATATGGGTGTCCACGGCTCCGATGTTGATCATTGATCGGAAAGTGTTCTGGGTCATGTCTATGCTTCACCGAACCTATAGGGTCAAACGCTTAAGGGTCATCTATCTGCTGAATACTAGACAGGGAGTCTGAGAGAAAGTCGCCTGAAAAGTTTCGGAGACAACGGAAACGTTCCGGAGAGAACACCGGAATAGTTTCGGTAAAACTGAAAAGTTGTTTCGGGGTATACCATTAAGTCAAATTGGTTTCGGCACATGCCTGGAAATTCTTGGAGGGTGCCAAAATTGTTCTGGAAACTTCTGGGATTTTTCCGGGATAAAAACCGGAAATGTTCCGGAGCTGCCGGAACCGGTTTGGTTGCTTTTCGCAGATGAAAATCACTAATCCGGAATTGTTTCGGAACGCGTCCAAAATCATTTTTGTGGGTACTCGAATTATTCTAAGACCCACAGAAATATTTTCGGATTTAACAGTCGCGGAAAATTGGTTCCGTGAATAGTGAAAATCACTTATGGTTAATTTTTTGGAAAGCCATCTTTTGGGATTTTTCCCAAAAGGCTTCTAGAAAGACTTAGGGACTAAGGAACCCCCTTTGGGGGGGCCCCGTGAGGGTGGCCGGCCAAGGTGGAGCTCCACATGCCATTCTTTTTTGCCTTTTATTCCTTTTATGTGTGACATAAAGTGAGGGTACTTTGGTATTTTGTGTGCCAATCCTACCCCTTGGCTTTCCTATAAAGAGGTGGAGAGGTGCTCTCCACACTCATCCCTTGCTCTCTTACACATGCCATGCTTTGTCTGGTTTTCTCTCTCCCTCCCACGAAATAGTTTCGTAGAGCCGAAAGGCCGTCTGGGTTCCGGCAGGAACTAGTTCTGGACGGCGAAGCCTGCCGGATAGCTGACACCGTACGTGTGCAACCACGTAGAGAGGTTGTAGGTTCGATCTTTTGCCCGAGGGGCTGTTCGAGGGTCCTCCCGAAGGGCTGTCCGAGTTACCGTTCGAACTTCGAGGGTCCTCCCGAAGGGCTGTCCGTGACATCGTCCGAGGGACTGTCCGACCGCCTCCCGAAGGGCTGTCCGACAAGGGAGTACGTCCTCGCGGTTGGGAGGTTGTAAATCCTAGCTGTGGGGATCTTCACCGACGATCTACATTGACTCTACTTCCACTGCGCTACGAGTCGGTAATGATCAGATCAAACCCAGTATGCAGTCTCCATAGTGGTCCTGGGCGTGCTCGCTGTACCGAAATTTTTTGTTTTCTGTCGCGTTCCCCTACAGCACGCAGACCTTTTCCAGCGATCCACGTAGGGCACGGCATCTCGGAGACGGGACATAAGGCCGAAGAGGCTCTTCGGCATGGCTTCGGCAGGCCACAGCGCGATGCAAAGGTCCTGGAGCGCCGGTCTTGTCATACGAAACAGCTCCACCAGCTGATTCACTCGATGATTCAGCAGCTGCGCGGACGGCGACCCTGGAATCTGCCCCCAGAAGGCCTTCGCCGCCTCGTGGCCCGCCGGCTAGCCGAAGTATGCCACCGCATCCGCCGCGCTCTGCGGGATATCCGCAAAGACCTCTGCGGAACGCCATAACTGGGTGAGCCCGGCACACCCTCTGCTGCCAAATGAACACTGCAACAAAAATATCTTACCCGAGGCGAATTGCTCCACTTGCTGGAGCACCTCGCGGTCAGCTCGGGCCGAGGTCTTGAGCTCGGAGTGGGAACGTTGAAGCTTCTCGAGCTCCTCCTTCGATCGTTGCCCCTCCTCCTGAAGCTTGTCGCGTGCTTCGAACACACCCTTCAGGGTCTCCTCGACCTCCAGCACCCGCGCTTGGTGCTTCTCTCCGGCTGCCTTCTCGGCGGCCCGGGCCTTCTCGGCCGAGGCGGTAGCAGCCTCCTGCCGCCGCACCTCCTTCCGAGCCATTTCGAGCTCGGCCTTGAGCGTCTCCAGCTCAGCTAACGCCGCTGTTGTCAAAACGGTCCGGCCTTAGTTGTTTTCTTTTACAAAACATGTCATACCTCCTTCGTCTAGAGTACAGGGCAAGTTTAAACTTGCTTACCTTGAGACTGCTCGAGTTTCTGGTTCGCCAGGATGAGCTCTTCCTGGGACCTCTCTAGCTTCTGGTTCATCTCCGCGATCTCCTCGAAGATGGAGTCCGGAACCGAGGTCGACACCTGGCACAAAAACAGAGATACTCATTGTAAAGAGAAAATTTAAAACACTAAAAGGCTCCAGGACGGCTGCCTCAAGCAGTGCCCTGGGGGCTACTTAAGTGGCTCCTACTTAATTAAACGACCCCAATGCCGGTTTCTTGAAACCGACTTCGGGCTCGGGGGCTACTCACTCACTAAGCCGTTTAGCAGGCTGTACTTTTATGTCCTCGGACAAAATTCATAAATGCTCAAACAAACAAATTAGACTGGCAGAAAGCGTACCTCGAAACCTGCCGTGAGGTTCTTGAAAACCTCATGCAGGCCGGTCCCTGCGGACCGGTAGCCCTGTAGCGCCGCAACTATCAAGGCACGGTGCTCTTCCTTGATGGAGGAGCCTATCAGTGCCTGAGTTACTCTGAGAAGGTGTGGGAGTCACTGGTGTAGGTGGAGGTAAGGTAACTAGAGGAACAAGCGATGTGTGGATGAGTAAAGGTGGAGCGAAGGCAGATCGAGCGGCAGCTAGCTCGTCTCGAACGCGGTTCAGCTCCTGGGCTAGGCTGACGATCAGAAAGTATCCAGCCGTTATGTAACGAGACAGGTGGCTGGCTGACCGGTCACACTCTGGATCAATGTAAGGGAAGTGTGTCAGGGATATAACCCCGCGATATAACCCGGCCGGAGTATAACCCGGCCAGGACTTGGCGATTCACTGAAGACCCGGTCACCAGCTTGGCGGTTTATAGTCAAGACCCATAAGGTGGGCCAGAAGACGGAGACCAAGCCACATGGCGGGTTACCAAGTGGGCCAAGAGGAAGACAAGACATGAAGACCAGGCCATATGGCGGCTTGCCAGATGGGCTGAGGTCAAGGCCCAAGAGGCATGAGGCGACTCATGGGCCTGAAGATGTAAGCTGCCATAAGATGACTTGTTCTGTAAGACTAAGGAGTTGGAGCCAGGATCGGTTACGTTGTATAACCCGACCCGGACTCGTGTAAGCCCAGGGCCTCGACCTATGTATATAAAGGTGAGCCCCTGCGGCGTGTTAGGCAAGTTAAGTAAGACAAAAACCAAGTATCAAGAGCTAGGGCAAGCAAGTCGCCCCTTGTAATCGAAACAGCAGTCAATACAATACAAGCAGGACGTAGGCTTTTACCTCCACCGAGAGGGGCCGAACCTGGGTAAACTCGTGTCCCTTGTCCCGTTTAACCCCTTTGAGTCCACCTCTTTAGCGATGGCCTTGAACCTAAGCCTTCGGGCATCTGCCGTGACGAAACCGCGACAGTTGGCGCCCACCGTGGGGCTAGCGCTTGATGGTGTTGAGTTCTCAAAGGGTTCTCTCTCAGAGATCGAGGGGTACGAGGTTGACAGGATGACCGAGAGTCGCCGCAGAAAGCTTTACATCGACAATGCCGACCAGGGCCCCGAGGCCGACTCAATCGAGTGTGGTTTCCGGGTCCACTTTGGCGGAATCCGCGTCTTCATCGGCAAGATCAGCGGATCTGAACCCGACCCGGACATCTGCACCGACATCGTCGAGCCGGCTCGGTGCAAGCAACTCGCCCGGAGCGTGCAACCCGCCCATGTTGACCCGGGCAAGAAGCACGTCTTCGTTGGCTTTACTCAGGGCATGGAACTTGAAGGTTCTATGTCACAGGAGGAATCTCTTGTCTACTTAGAGGAAGGATCCTCGAGTAGAGAGACGGACTCGATCTATCAGCTTCATAATGGTGGACTTGGGGGCTACAACGAGTTTTACCCCGAGTCAGAGTACCATGAGCCGGAGGAATATGAGCCGCCAAGCCATGCCGCCGTCTTCATGGCGGGTGCAGCGGCGGCTCAGGGCAGCACAGCCGCCGGGCTGACTGGGTCCGGGTCAGGCACCCCCCCGGCTCAGGTTCTTCTGGATCTAATGAACGAGCTTACAGCCTTGATGGAGACTGAGGTCACTGCTGAAAACCAAGCGGCCCGTAATGCGGAGATCGCAAAGTTGAAGAATCAGATAGCCGGAGTCCAATAGGAGATCAATGAGCTGAAGGCTCAGATGGATGCGGAGGCAGAATGCCTTAAGGCAGACGCTTTTCGTTTTGAGTTAGAGCAGCAGTCAGCAGCGGCGGTTTATCGCATGAGACATCAATCCCACTTGCCAGAGCAATATGAAGCTCGGAATCTTTTTAACACGCCAGGAACGGGACGAAGTGTGCCTTTGTCCATAACCCGGACAGCGGAAATACCTGGGAGCCGGGCGGCGGTTCAGCGTCAAGACCCGCCACGACGGGGCCAAAACCCGCCACTACTTTATTCAACACCGCCGGGTCATTATTCTAGCCCGGTGGAGAACATGGTGGCGGCGGCAACCAGGCTTGATACAATCCCGATCCCCGATGAGGCGCCCTATGCAGAAGAGGTGCGGAATGCTATCGGATACCTGCGCACGGCGATGGCCCAGCAGGGGAAATATAATTATAGCCGGAGTCGTGTGCATTCAACCCCCATCCACGGCCGTAGCTACAGCCGGCGTTATGAGTCGCCGGCGGTCTCTAGCAGTAACCCGCCGCAAGCTGATCGGGCGGCTTTGGATGTTCAAACACGGGTGGAACGGGCAAAAGCACAGCAAGAAGTGGCGGCTCTGGCAGTAGCCCCTTCCGTCTCAGGAGGAGCGGGGGCGACTTCCAGGGCTATGGGAGTACCATGTTTGGTGCCGGCTCTGCGGAATGAGCGTCTGCCGAAGGATTTCAAGGGTCCTCGTAAGGTGCCCAACTACACTGTTGATTTACCTCCAGAGGCCTGGGTTGAAAGTTATGAGCTAGCCATGGAGATGTTGGACGTTAGTGATGCGGTCTGCGCCAAGTATGTCATCATGATGCTGGAAGGGCCGGCTCGCACATGGTTGAAGGGTTTGCCACCCAACACCATTAACTCCTGGGCCGAGTTAAGGGCGAAATTCATCAAAATTTTTAAAGGAACATGCAAGCAGCCCATGACGATTGTGGATTTGGACCAGTGTGTGCAGCGTGAGGACGAGTCGGCTCATCACTGGGTCCGGCGAGTCTCCGAAATCATCCACTCTTCTGAGCAGATTACGGCCTCTCAGGCGGTTTTGATTCTAGAGAAGAATTGTCACTTCACGCCTTTGAAGCAGAAACTTGGCCGGCTCAAACGCTCATGCCAAGACTTGGGGGAGCTCATGGCGGCTCTCACCAAGTACGCAGATTCTGATAACACGAAGGACCCGGACTCTGATAATGAGAAATCAGGTCAGGGGAAGAAAGGTAGCAATGGCAAGCGGAAGCACCCAGATGGCGGGTCAGAACTGGTGGCAAACACCAACGTCAGGAACAACCGTGCTAAGGGCAATGGGAACTTCGAGCAGTCTTTTAACAAGGGAAAAACTACTTTCAACCTGGAGGAGAGGCTTAGCCAACCTTGTCCAGAGCACACCCGGCCGAATAAGCCGGCAAACCATCTATGGAGGGATTGTTATACTATGAGACAGTTCCGGAATTACAGCATTCAACAGCATCGCGATAACGGTGATGGCCCATCGGGCGGCTCAGGTCCGGGCGGCTCAGAAGCCGGCTTTGATGCTGGTGGCTCAAGGTCCGGTTACCAGGGTCAAGGCAACCATGGGGGTCATAATCAACAGCCTCGCGGCGGAGGCCAGCGGCAGAATAACCAGTCAGGGTATCAGAGGAACCCGAAACGCCTTAACGAGGATTACTAAAACACCTCAAACGGGATCATTTATAACCCGCAATGGGCAACTTCAACCTTCAGTGGAGATTATTAAGCCGACTCCTCAAGTCATCTTAAAGACTTGGGGGCTATGCAGTTATGACTCGGCAAAGATCGTTATTTCAAAGAAGATAAAACCTGGTCCTGGAGATTGCCGCCTACATTCCAACAGGTGACCCGCCGTCTCTTTGACAGTCAATCTATATGACCCTGAACTGTCAAGAGCTGGCTTATGATTTACGTCTCTTTGACAGTCAATCTATATGACCCTGAACTGTCAAGAGCCGGCTTATGATTTACGTCTCTTTGACAGTCAATCTATGTGACCCTGAACTGTCAAGAGCCGGCTTATGATTTACGTCTCTTTGACAGTCAATCTATGTGACCCTGAACTGTCAAGAGCCGGCTTATGATTTACGTCTCTTTGACAGTCAATCTATATCACCCTGAACTGTCAAGAGCCGGCTTATGATTTACGTCTCTTGACGGTCAATCTATATGACCCTGAACTATCAAGAGCCGGATTATGATTTACCTCTCTTTGACAGTCAATCTATAAGACACTGAACTTGTCAAAAGAGTCGGTTTTATAAATTGTTGTACTCTTGAACAGTCAATCTTTAGAGACCCTGAACTTGTCTCTTGACAGTTAATCTCGCAATAAGACCCTGAGCTGGTTAAGGTTAAAACGACGAATCTGTGCCATATGAGAGCTGGCACATGAGTGGCAATCATGCCTAAGTCTTTACAAGATAAAGCCTGAGTTTTAAGCAAATTTGTGAGAGTTAACCTCTCCGGGTTACACCGTAACCTCTGCAAGCATAATAAAGACACTAAATAGCTGACATGGCTGGCTATTCTTGAAGAGCCGTCCTATTGATTATAATGCCGGGTTATCTAGATCGACCGGCTCTTGGATTTCTTCAACCAGTGCTATGTAGTATACTACAGCATTCATGGATTTCTCAAGCATATATTTGCCGGGTTGCACTGCAACCACGAGCAGGGATTTCATTATTCATAACCGGTTTACAACCACGGTCAAGGAATCATATTACTCTTATACAGTCCCGAGTCGCAGCAGGCAGACAACCCGGCACTTGGGGGCTACATTATTCAAATCCGGCTTATATCAAGTACGCAAGTCCCATGTCGCTGCAAGCATGCGCCACAACACTTGGGGGCTAATGCAAGCCAGTTTTCAAGACAGTACATTATCAAGCAAGACCCTGTTATTTCAAGGAGATGACCGGTTTTTTACAATCCTTCTAAAGTCCCGGCCCAGTACATATTACTGACCCGGCACTTGGGGGCTACACCGCTCAGATCAAATTCTCTAAAGTCCCAAAGTCGCCGCAGGCATGCGACCCGGCACTTGGGGGCTACAGTATTCAGCTGTTCAAAGCAGACTATAAGGTTCTCATTGAAGACCCGGCCCATCATATACTGAAGAACCGGCTCTTGGGGGCTACACCAGCTGAAGCTTTATAAGGTATAAGACAGTTACAAGTCCCAGGCTGCTGCAGGCAAGACAACCTGGTACTTGGGGGCTGCACAGTCAAAGATATGATTGCAAAGCGCCAAGTCATCATGGATAAACTTGGAGCTTGGGGGCTACAGGTAATATGGATATATCAAAAAATCGAAAGGAGTTATCAAAGTCAGCCGAAGTCTGGTTATTTGACCCGGCGTCACCAACATTACCTGCCGAGAGTATTGGAGGCCGACTCAATGGCATATGGGTGTTGTATTCCCAGAGTTTTTACTTAAAAGGACACTGACAAGCAAGACGATTGAGAAGACGGCTCGACCTTAGCATGAATAAATTCAAGCTAACCTGGGGGCTAATGTCAGGGATATAACCCCGTGAAATAACCTGGCCGGAGTATAACCCGGCCAGGACTTGGCGATTCACTGAAGACCCGGTCACCAGCTTGGCGGTTTATAGTCAAGACCCATAAGGTGGGCCAGAAGACGGAGACCAAGCCACATGGCGGGTTACCAAGTGGGCCAAGAGGAAGACAAGACATGAAGACCAGGCCATATGGTGGCTTGCCAGATGGGCTGAGGTCAAGGCCCAAGAGGCATGAGGCGACTCATGGGCCAGAAGATGTAAGCTGCCATAAGATGACTTGTTCTGTAAGACTAAGGAGTTGGAGCCAGGATCGGTTACGTTGTATAACCCGACCCGGACTCGTGTAAGCCCAGGGTCTCGACCTATGTATATAAAGGTGAGCCCCTGCGGCGTGTTAGGCAAGTTAAGTAAGACAGAAACCAAGTATCGAGAGCTAGGGCAAGCAAGTCGCCCCTTGTAATCGAAACAGCAGTCAATACAATACAAGCAGGACGTAGGCTTTTACCTCCACCGAGAGGGGCCGAACCTGGGTAAACTCGTGTCCCTTGTCCCGTTTAACCCCTTTGAGTCCACCTCTTTAGCGATGGCCTTGAACCTAAGCCTTCGGGCATCTGCCGTGACGAAACCGCGACAAAGTGGATCTGTCCTGACTCAAACAGGGACGGATAGAAGTAGAAACCTAGGTGAGTCTGCATCTGGATCTCATTATAGCGCAAGTCAATGAGAGCCTCGAACGCTGTAAACTGGACTGCCTGGTCGGGTGTAGAGGCAGTCCCGCCCTTGGTGGAGCGAGTGTAAGTACCCACCACGGTACTGTTGTGCATGATGACCTCCGCGTGATACTCGTAAACACCATCAGCAAGCTGCTCTCGGTACATCCTGGTATATGGGGTCATCGCCATCAGGGTAGAGTCGGCGCCACACGTTGCTAAGCAGATGCGGAAAGGTGGAAGGTGCCGGCTCAGGCTGGTACGGATAAGGGACTGGTGCCATCTACACTCACAATATTAGCTGATCAGTATTAACAGTAAGCTATATGCATGCAATGCAACACCCAAGTGCGGAATCCAACCTCAAACCGCTACAGAGGCTAAAACTACCATTTTCTAACGCGTCGGCTGTCTAGGGCGTCCTACAGTCAGCGCGGCTCTGATACCAAGCGTTGTGGCACCCCGGCTCAGAGCAACCGGTTTACCTTGCATTGCCAGCCCAGAGATCAAGTCTTCTGGCAATACACAACAACTTGGTACAGAAAACAACTGCTTTATTGATCTCTTAGCGGATACATAGGTTCACATATTACATGCTGAGCGAAGCCAAGCGGCACACACGGTGCGGCTGCACTTATGTACATTATTTAGTAGACATATCAGGGGCCTCGGTGATAAGGGAACTACTACGCGCCAGCGGAACTCCACTCCACAGGGACACTGCTGGGACACGGCCTAGAGCGCGACATACTGCTCGACATCCACACCATGCACGGCTTCTCCTGCATCTGGCATGATAAGCCAGGTGAGTACTTTGAATGTACTCGCAAGCTCATAGCAAACAAAACAAGTGCGACAAACAACAACAAGGCATTTAACCAGATTAATGCATGAGCATGATACCATCTAACATGAGGTGTGCGTGAAATAATGCCATGGTTCCTGGGACCAACTTACCATTCCGAGGTTACCACGTAACCATCCACGTAATTCGCGGGATGCATGGGAAACAAAAATTTTCCTACGCACACACAAGATCTATCCATGGTGATGAGCATCTACGAGAGGGAGAGTGAATCTACATACCCATGTAGATCGCTAAGCGGGAAGCGTTAAGAAACGCGGTTGATGTAGTCGAACGTCTTCGTGATCCAAATCACCGAGAGTCCCGCGATCCAATCACGATCCGTCCCGATCAAGTACCGAACGGACGGCACCTCCGCGTTCAGCACACGTACAGCTTGATGACGATCTCCGCCTTCTTGATCCAGCAAGAGAGAGCGAAGAGATAGATGAGTTCTCCGCCAGCATAACGGCGTAGTGGGGGTGGGGGTGGAGCTGTTCCAACAGGGCTTCGCCTAAGCACCGACAAAAACAGATTTGAGGAAAACCGTATAGACGGGGGGAGAGAGGGCTGCACCGTGGCTTTGGGTGTTTGGCCCTCTCTCCCCTCTAGTATATATAGGAGGGAGGGGGAGGGGGCTGGCGCCCTAGGGTTTTCTCCCTAGGTGCGGCCGAACCAAGGAGGAGGAGGTGGACTCCTCCACTTCTTCCTAGTCCAAATAGGACACCTTCCATATTTGGTTCCCCTTCCCTTTTCTTGGGTTTTATGCCTTTTCCACTTATTCCAGCCGCATGGGCCTTATAGGGCTGCCTTGCCCAGCCCACTAAGGGCTGGTGCAACCCCCTTTAGGCCCATGTGGCCTCCCGGCGTGGGTGGCCCCTCCCGATGGCCCTCCGGCACTCCCGGTACACTACAGGAAATACCCGAAACTTTTCCGGTGGCCAAAACGGGACTTCCTATATATCAATTTTTACCTCCGGACCATTCCAGAGCTCCTCGTGATGTCCGTGATCTCATCCGGGACTCCGAACAACCTTCGGTCACCAACATGCATAACTCAAATCTACCG
The DNA here is from genome assembly GCA_039707655.1 of Elymus sibiricus. Lineage (NCBI taxonomy): Eukaryota > Viridiplantae > Streptophyta > Magnoliopsida > Poales > Poaceae > Elymus > Elymus sibiricus. Next base: position 348,194,641 of record CM077668.1, read on the forward strand.
AAACGTCACCGAACCTTAAGTGTGCAGACCCCGCGGGTTCGAGAACTATGTAGACATGACCGAGACACCTCTACGGCCAATAACCAATAGCGGGACCTGGATGCCCATATTGGTTCCTACATATTCTACGAAGATCTATATCGGTCGAACCTCTATGTCAAGGATTCAATTAATCCCGTATGCTGTTCCCTTTGTTCTTCGGTATGTTACTTGCCCGAGATTCGATCGTCGGTATCTCTATACCTAGTTCAATCTCGTTACTAGCAAGTCTCTTTACTCGTTCCGTAATACAAGATCTCGTGGCTAACACTTTAGTCACATTGCTTGCAAGGCTCATTGTGATGTTGTATTACCGAGTGGGCCCTGAGATACCTCTCCGTCACACGGAGTAACAAATCCCAGTCTTGATCCATGCCAACCCAAGAAACACCCTCGGAGATACCTGTAGAGCATCTTTATAGTCACCCAATTACGTTGCGACGTTTGATACACACAAGGTATTCCTCCGGTGTCAGTGAGTTGCATGATCTCATGGTCATAGGAACAGATACTTGACATGCAGAAAACAAAAGCAATAAACTGACACGATCAAATGCTACGTTTATAGTTTGGGTCTTGTCCATCACATCATTCTCCTAATGATGTGATCCCGTTATCAAATGACATCTCATGTCCATGGCTAGGAAACCTTCACCATCTTTTAATCAACGAGCTAGTTAACTAGAGGCATACTAGGGACACAGTGTTGTCTATGTATCCACACATGTACTAGTGTTTCCAATTAATACAATTATAGCATGGATAATAAACGATTATCATGAACAAGGAAATATAATAATAACCAATTTATTATTGCCTCTAGGGCATATTTCCAACAGTCTCCCACTTGCACTAGAGTCAATAATCTAGCTCACATCACTATATGATTTATATTGTAATGAATCGAACACCCATGCAGTTCTGTTGTTCATGTTTAGCCCTTGGATGAGGTTTAGTCATCGGATCTGCAACATTCAGATCTATGTGTACTTTGCAAATATTTATGTCGTCCTCCTTGATGTAATTGCGGATGGAATTGAAACGTCGCTTTATGTGTCTGGTCCTCTTGTGAAATCTTGGTTCCTTGGCCAGAGCAATGGCACCAGTATTATCACAAAACAGAGTCATTGGGTTAAGCGCACTAGGCACTACTCCAAGATCTGTCATGAACTCCTTCATCCAGACACCTTCCTTCGCCGCATCCGAGGCAGCGATGTACTCCGCTTCGCATGTAGAATCAGCTACCACGCTTTGCTTGGAACTGCACCAGCTAACTGCACCCCCATTAAGAATAAATACGTATCCGGTTTGTGACTTAGAGTCATCTGGATCAGTGTCAAAGCTTGCATCGACGTAACCTTTTACGACGAGCTCTTGATCACCTCCATAAACGAGAAACATGTCCTTAGTCCTTTTCAGGTACTTTAGGATATTCTTGACCGCCGTCCAGTGTTCCATTCCTGGATTACTTTGAAACCTTCCGACCATAGTTATGGCAAGGCTGACATCGGGTCTTGTGCACAGCATTGCATACATGATAGAGCCTATGGCTGAAGCATAGGGGACAACACTCATCTTTTCTCTATCTTCTGCAGTCACTGGGCATTGAGTCTTACTCAACTTCACACCTTGCAAAACAGGCAAGAACCCCTTCTTGGACTGATCCATTTTGAACTTCTTCAAAATCTTATCAAGGTATGTGCTTTGTGAAAGTCCTATCAAGCGTCTTGATCTATCTCTATAGATCTTGATGCCTAATATGAAAGCAGCTTCTCGTAGGTCCTTCATTGAAAAACTCTTGTTCAAATATTCCTTTACGCTTTCCAGCATTTCTATATTGTTTCTAATCAGTAATATGTCATCCACATATAATATTAGAAACGCTATAGAGCTCCCACTCACTTTCTTGTAAATACAAGCTTCTCCGTAAACTTGTATAAACTCGAACGCTTTGATCACCTCATCAAAGCGAAGATTCCAACTCTGAGATGCTTGCACCAGTCCATAAATGGATCGCTGGAGTTTGCAAACTTTGTCAGCATTCTCTGGATCGACAAAACCTTTTGGTTGCATCATATACAACTCTTCCTTAAGGAAACCGTTAAGGAATGCTGTTTTGACATCCATCTGCCAAATTTCATAATCGAAAAAGGCAGCTATTGCTAACATGATTCTGACGGACTTAAGCATCGCTATGGGTGAGAAGGTCTCATCGTAGTCAACTCCTTGAACTTGTGAAAAACCCTTTGCCACAAGTCGAGCTTTATAGACGGTGACATTACCGTCCACGTCTGTCTTCCTCTTAAAGATCCATTTGTTCTGAATGGCCTTACGCCCTTCAGGTAATACTTCCAAAGTCCATACTTTGTTTTCATACATGGATCCCATCTCGAATTTCATGGCCTCTAACCACTTCTCGGAATCCGGGCCCATCATCGCTTCTCCATAGCTCGTAGGTTCATCGTTGTCTAACAACATGACTTCTAAGACAGGGTTGCCGTACCACTCAGGAGCAGTACGCGTCCTTGTCGACCTACGAGGTTCGATAGCAACTTGATTCGAAGGTTCATGATCATCATCATTAACTTCCTCTTCAACTGATGCAGGCTCTACAGAAACATCTTTCTGTACCGTGCTACTCTCAGGTTGAAGTAAAGGTTCAACAACCTCATCAAGTTCTATCTTCCTCCCACTCAATTCTTTCGAGAGAAACTCTTTCTCAAGAAATGTTCCGTTTTTAGCGACAAACACTTTGCCTTCGGATCTGAGGTAGAAGGTATACCCAACTGTCTCTTTTGGGTATCCTATGAAGATGCATTTCTCCGCTTTGGGTTCCAGCTTTTCAGGCTGAAGCTTTTTGACATAAGCATCACATCCCCAAACTTTAAGAAACGGCAGCTTTGGCTTCTTACCAAACCAAAGTTCATATGGCGTCGTCTCAACGGATTTCGATGGTGCCCTATTTAAAGTGAATGCAGCTGTCTCTAATGCATAACCCCAAAATGATAGTGGCAAATCGGCAAGAGACATCATAGATCGCACCATATCAAATAAGGTTCGATTACGACGTTCGGACACACCATTATGCTGTGGTGTTCCAGGCGGTGTCAGTTGTGAAACAATTCCACATTGTCTTAAGTGACTGCCAAACTCATAACTCAGATATTCTCCTCATCGATCAGATCGTAGGAATTTAATCTTCTTGTTACGATGATTCTCAACTTCACTCTGAAATTGTTTGAACTTTTCAAACGTTTCAGACTTGTGTTTCATTAAGTAAATATACCCATATCTACTTAAGTCATCAGTGAAGGTGAGAAAGTAACAATAACCACCGCGAGCTTCAATGCTCATCGGACCGCACACATCAGTATGTATGATTTCCAACAAGTCACTTGCCCGTTCCATTGTTCCAGAGAACGGCGTTTTAGTCATCTTGCCCATGAGGCATGGCTCACATGTGTCAAGTGATTCAAAATCAAGTGACTCCAAAAGTCCATCAGCATGGAGCTTCCTCATGCGTTTTACGCCAATATGACCTAAACGGCAGTGCCACAAGAAAGTGGTTTTATCATTATCAATTCTACATCTTTTGGCATCAATGTTATAAACATGTGTATCATTACTATCGAGATTCAATAAGAATAAACCCCTCACATCGGGTGCATGACCATAAAAGATATTACTCATATAAATAGAACAACCATTATTCTCTGATTTAAACGAGTAACCGTCTCGCAATAAACAAGATCCAGATATAATGTTCATGCTTAACGCAGGCACCAAATAACATTTATTCAGGTTCATCACTAATCCCGATGGTAATCGAAGAGCGAGCGTGCCGACGGCGATCACATCAACCTTGGAACCATTTCCCACGCGCATCGTCACTTCGTCCTTTGCCAGCCTCCGTCTATTCCGCAGTTCCTGTTTAGAGTTGCAAATGTGAGCAACCGCACCGGTATCAAATACCCAGGCACTACAACGAGAGTTGGTAAGGTACACATCAATAACATGTATATCATATATACCTTGTTTGTTGTTGGCCGCCTTCTTGTCAGCTAACTACTTGGGGCAGTTCCGCTTCCAGTGTCCAGTTCCCTTGCAATGAAAACACACAGTTTCTGGTTTGGGTCCAGCCTTGGGTTTCTTTACGGGAGGAGCAACTGCTTTGCCACGCTTTTTGGAGTTACCCTTCTTACCCTTGCCATTTTTCTTGAAACTAGTGGTTTTATTGACCATCAACACTTGATGCTCCTTCTGAATTTCAAACTCAGCGACTTTCAGCATCGCAAACAGCTCGGCGACTGACTTGTTCATCCCGTGCATGTTATAGTTCAACACGAAGATCTTGTAGCTAGGTGGCAATGATTGAAGAACTCTGTCAGTGATAGCCTCTGGCGGAAGGGGCATCCCCAATTCATCCAGACGGGTGGAGTACCCAGACATTCCGAGTATGTGATCACTAACAGACCCGTTCTCCTCCATCTTGCAAGCATAGAACTTATCGGAGGTCTCATACCTCTCGATCCGGGCATTCTTCTGAAAGATAAACTTCAACTCCTGGAACATCTCATATGCTCCATGACGTTCAAAACGTCTTTGAAGTCCCGGTTCTACGCCATACAACATTGCACATTGAACTATCGAGTAATCATCAGAACGAGCCTGCCAGGCGTTCACAACGTCTAGAGACTCAACTGGAGCGGGTGGATCACCAAGCGGTGCATCAAGGACATAAGCCTTCTGGGAAGCCGAAAGGATAATCCTTAGATTACGGGCCCAGTCCACAAAGTTACTTCCATCATCTTTCAACTTAGCTTTCTCTAGGAACGCATTAAAATTCAGGGGTGCTACTGCGCGAGCCATGATCTACAACATAAATGTAGCAAAGACAACTTAGACTATTGTTCAAGATAATGAGTTTAGTTAATCATATTACTTAAAAAACTCCCACTCAAATTGACATCCCTCCGGTCATTCGAGTGTAACATGATCCAAATCCACCAACTCAAGTCCGATCATCACGTGAGTTGAGGTGGTTTCAATGGTGAACATCTTCATGTTGATCATATCTACTATATGACTCATGTTCGACCTTTCGGTCTCTTGTGTTTCGAGGCCATGTCTGTACATGCTAGGCTCGTCAAGTTTAACCCGAGTGTTCCGCACGTGCAACATGGCTTACACCCGTTGTATGCGAACGTAGAATCTATCACACCCGATCATCACGGCGTGTCTCGAAACGACGAACTTTCGCAACGGTGCACATTTGGGGAGAACACAATTTATCTTGAAATTTAAGTGAGGGATCACCTTATAATGCCACCGTTGTCCTAAGCAAAATAAGATGCATAAAAGGATTAACATCACATGCAAATCATAAGTGACATGATATGGCCATGAACTTGTGCTTTTGATCTCCATCTCCAAAGCACCGGCATGATCTCCATCGTCACCGGAATGACACCATGATCTCCATCATCTTGATCTCCATCAACGTGTCGCCATGAGGTTGTCGCGCCGACTGTTGCTTCCACGACTATAGCTAACTCATAGCGATAAAGTAAAGCAAAAACGGCGAAAATAATAAAAGACAACTCTATGGCTCCTGCCAGTTGCCGTACTCATCGACATGCAAGTCGTGATATTCTATACAACACATGATCATCTCATACATCACATATATCTCATCATGTAATTGGCCATATCACATCACAACATACCCTGCAAAAACAAGTTAGACGTCCTCTAATTGTTGTTGCATGTTTTACGTGGCTGCTACGGGTATCTAGCAAGAACGATTCTTACCTACGCAAAAACCACAACGGTGATATAAAAGTTGCTATTTCACCTTCTACAAGGACCGCCTCTGTCGAATCCGATTCAACTAAAGTGGGAGAGACAGACACCCGCCAGCCATCTTATGCAACAAAGTTACATGTCAGTCGATGGAACCGGTCTCTCGTACGTGGACGAGTAAGGTTGGTCCGAGCCGCTTCATCCCACAATACCGCTGAATCAAGAAAAGACTAAGGAGGGAAGCAATCTGAATATCAACGCCCACAAACTCCTTTGTGTTCTACTCGAGATCTCATCTACGCATAGACCTAGCTCTGATACCACTGTTGGGGAACGTTGCATGGGAAACAAAAAATTTCCTATGCACACACAAGATCTATCCATGGTGATGAGCATCTACGAGAGGGAGAGTGAATCTACATACCCTTGTAGATCGCTAAGCGGGAAGCGTTAAGAAACGCGGTTGATGTAGACGAACGTCTTCGTGATCCAAATCACCGAGCGTCCCGCGATCCAATCACGATCCGTCCCGATCAAGTACCGAACGGACGGCACCTCCGCGTTCAGCACACGTACAGCTTGATGACGATCTCCGCCTTATTGATCCAGCAAGAGAGAGCGAAGAGATAGACGAGTTCTCCGCCAGCACAACGGCGTAGTGGGGGTGGTGGTGGAGCTGTTCCGACAGGGCTTCGCCTAAGCACCGACAAAAACAGATTTGAGGAAAATCGTATAGACGGGGGGAGAGAGGGCTGCACCGTGGCTTTGGGTGTTTGGCCCTCTCTCCCCTCTAGTATATATAGGAGGGAGGGGGAGGGGGCTGGCGCCCTAGGGTTTTCCCCCTAGGTGCGGCCGAACCAAGGAGGAGGAGGTGGACTCCTCCACTTCTTCCTCGTCCAAATAGGACACCTTCCATATTTGGTTCCCCTTCCCTTTTCTTGGGTTTTATGCCTTTTCCACTTATTCCAGCCGCATGGGCCTTATAGGGCTGCCTTTCCCAGCCCACTAAGGGCTGGTGCAACCCCCTTTAGGCCCATGTGGCCTCCCGGCGTGGGTGGCCCCTCCCGATGGCCCTCCGGCACTCCCGGTACACTACCAGAAATACCCGAAACTTTTCCGGTGGCCAAAACGGGACTTCCTATATATCAATTTTTACCTCCGGACCATTCCGGAGCTCCTGGTGATGTCCGTGATCTCATCCGGGACTCCGAAAAACCTTCGGTCACCAACATGCATAACTCAAATCTACCGAAACGTCACCGAACCTTAAGTGTGCAGACCCTGCGGGTTCGAGAACTATGTAGACATGACCGAGACACCTCTACGGCCAATAACCAATAGCGGGACCTGGATGCCCATATTGGTTCCTACATATTCTACGAAGATCTATATCGGTCGAACCTCTATGTCTAGGATTCAATTAATCCCGTATGTTGTTCCCTTTGTTCTTCGGTATGTTACTTGCCCGAGATTCGATCGTCGGTATCGCTATACCTAGTTCAATCTCGTTACTGGCAAGTCTCTTTACTCGTTCCGTAATACAAGATCTCGTGGCTAACACTTTAGTCACATTGCTTGCAAGGCTCATTGTGATGTTGTATTACCGAGTGGGCCCTGAGATACCTCTCCGTCACACGGAGTAACAAATCCCAGTCTTGATCCATGCCAACCCAACAGACACCCTCGGAGATACCTGTAGAGCATCTTTATAGTCACCCAATTACGTTGCGACGTTTGATACACACAAGGTATTCCCCCGGTGTCAGTGAGTTGCATGATCTCATGGTCATAGGAACAGATACTTGACATGCAGAAAACAATAGCAATAAACTGACACGATCAAATGCTACATTTATAGTTTGGGTCTTGTCCATCACATCATTCTCCTAATGATGTGATCCCGTTATCAAATGACATCTCATGTCCATGGCTAGGAAACCTTCACCATCTTTTGATCAACGAGCTAGTTAACTAGAGGCATACTAGGGACACAGTGTTGTCTATGTATCCACACATGTACTAGTGTTTCCAATTAATACAATTATAGCATAGATAATAAACGATTATCATGAACAAGGAAATATAATAATAACCAATTTATTATTGCCTCTAGGGCATATTTCCAACATGGAACTCATGGCCTCGTGCTCTCATTCGGGTGTACCAACGATATTCCGACAAAACCAATCTATTGCATGACACTCTCCCGGCCACTCTGACAAACTCCCCTTTTGGGCTATGTCCTGGGTGACCCCGATGCCAACTTGTGACATCCGCCACGTCTGTGGCTGCCACCGTCGTGGCCAAATAAAAACATCGTCCCAAACGGGGACCTCGGTACCATAAAACTCGGGTACTCCAGGTTATGACTGCCTACTGGGCCAGGGTAGCACCAGAGCACAACCTTCTCTCGTAGGAGGCACCGGCGAGAGGCATGACAATAGACCGCATTAGGGCCTCCCCATCCAGGCAAGTGTGGTTGCACTGGTGAGCTCGATTCGGTGGCACCATGACTCGATCAACAACATGTTTGAGTTGAATTAACATCAAGTTTAAATTAAAATGAAATGATTCGAGCCATAGTGTGAATGGATGCACAGGTCACGATCATGAATGATGAATGCATCATACTACCATATGTGCATATGACATGATTCCTACTGCCCACATTAGCAAGTAAGCATATACCCTACTGCATACTATCAAAATGACAAGAACAAAGTCTATGCCATAAGATCTATATAGCAAATTATTTTAAATAGTGAATATATGATGAATTTAATTCAATTAAACCAAAGTCATTGCAATGCCATCCTTGCATATGAATGTTGTGGCTTGCCTTGGTTCAGAGGAGTGTCACAGTACTCCTGGCCTTCTCCAACACAACTAGGTTCTTCTGAAAATAATTTAAATGCAAAAAGAAAATGTCACATAACACTTTTTATTTCACCAGAAATTCTCAACAGCAAGAAAAATTCTGAAATTTGGCATGCACAAACTTTGGAATTTTACAAACCAGAAGCAAAAAGAATCAACTCAATCGGACTTATAGATTAAAAGTTATAGCTGGTCAAAGTTGGATTAAATCTGGTCAAAATTTCCATTTAAACGAAAATCCAGACACGGCCATGTCGAAGGCGTATTCGGCGAATACGCCTCCACTTATACCGCTTCGGGAGGGCGAGAAGGAGGCTGACGGGTGGGTCCCGCTGTCAGGGGTAAATAGGAGAGAGGGAGGGAACAGAGAGAGCGGCGCTGTCGTCGGCGATACTCCGGCGAGGAGACCACGGCGGTCGCCGGCGATGGGCGGGATGGACTCAGGGCATTACGGCGAGCACGCACGTACCCGAAGTGGCGGCGGGGGTCGACAGACGGCGTCGGAAACTTCCTCTCCAGAGACGGCGGCGGCGGAGCTTCTCGGACTCGGCTATTCCGGCGACAATCCGGTGAGCTAGCGGGACCGTCGAGCTCAGGAGGTTACCACGGTCTCGGAGGAAGCAGTGGTTGGAGCTGGGATGGGCTAGGATGAGTGCATGTTCGTGGTGGATCCACGGCTGTCTCCGGCGATCAACGGCGGCGAGAGGCCCTCCCGGCCTTGCCGCGATCGTGGGGGAGTAATTTGTGGCCAGAGAAGTGGAGGGGGATGACCAGAACGGCTCGGGGGTGCCTCTATTTATAGGTGGAGCTCGCCCGTGTTCGGGTGTCCGCCGGCGACGAGTTGCAGCAGAGGAGAGGGGGAGATAAGCACGGGCTCGGTGTGGGCAGGAGTAGTGGAGCACAGGGCTACGCGGTGCACGCGTGTGGTCACAGCGGCGCGCACTACGCGAAGATTGCGGAGCACGCGAGCTCACTGTTCCGCCGCGTAGCTCTCGGCCGTTTCCGGTGAGCGGCTTGCTGGCGTCGGGGAGGAATAGGGAGAGGCTCGGGTGGCGCACTGGAGTTGGCTGCGGGACTGGGACACGGTGCGGTGTCGCGGGGAGGGCGAATGGACGGTGGCCGAGGGCCCCGACGCACAGAGCGCGGCGAGCGCATGTAGTGCACCGCGCTCTCACGCGGTCACCGCATGCACTGGCACGCGGGGCGCTTTCGGCGCTGCCACACCATGTCCATCGTGAAGTCCCTTCAACGCGGTGCCTGAAAATGCTCTTGGCTTGCCATGTGGCTCACTGGAGGTGACTAGAGGGAGCTGCAAAGTTTCTGGATAGGAACTTGTGCCAACCACTGGGGACAAACGGCTGGGAGATTGGAGCTGAAATTTTGGGGTTAAGCATTACTTAGGAGGGTAGTCATGTGGTAAAAGTTTCAGCTTAAAAAGATCAAGGAAAAATATAGTTGCTTCACAAAGTGACTATTCTGTACAGAAGCAAAAACATTTTCCTTGGCTGAAATTTTCCAAATGACCATGGGATGTTTTTGCATAGGAAGGTGAGGCATGATCCAAAGAATATTTGGGAATTTTATTGGAATTTTTAGAGCAATAAAAATGAAGGTTGCTTCATAGCTATGTGAGAAAATGGGCATTTTCAGTAGGAATATAACGCCATTAAATAAAAATACCCAACAGCATTATGGTGAGAGGGATAAGGTCTAGGAAGGGTTTATAGATGATAGAACCCACTTGGAAGAAAATCAAAAATAAATCCAAGTGGTAGGTCCAAAAGAATTGATTGAAAAACTCAAATGCAATTTGAAATATTCAATAAATCCAAATAAAAGAAAAAGGCAAAATCCAGGGTGTTACAAACCTCCCCCCTTAGGATGAATCTCGTCCTTGAGATTCGGTTGCTCAGGAAACAAATATGGGTATGCAGTCCTTAAGAAATCCTCTCTTTCTCAGGTGGCCTCATCCTCAGTATGGTGCTCCCATTGGACCTTGTAAAACTTTAAAGTTTTGCTGAAGGTGACTCTGTCCATCTCTTCCAAGATTCCCAATGGTTTCTCCTCATATGTTAAATCTTTGGCAAGCTCTAGTTCTGTCATATCTGTCTGTTTTGCGGGTGGTGCGATGCATTTCCGTAGTTGAGACACGTGGAACACATCATGAACCTCAGATAGCTCGGGAGGCAATTCTAACTGATAGGCCACTTTGCCCACTCTGGTCATAACTGGAAACGGACCAATGCATCTTGGTGGGAGTTTTCCTCGAGTATGAAACCTTCTAACTCCTTTCATGGGGGTAACTCGGAGATATGCATATTCACCTGGTTCGAAGCTGATCTGCCTATGCTTTGAGTCATAGTAGCTCTTCTGACGAGATTTTGCCACTTGCAGTCTATCTTGAATTTCTTTGACTTGCTTTTCTGCTTCCATCATCAAATCAGTCCTGAAGATTCGGATGTCTCCTGTATGAGACCAGTTCAACGGGGTACGACACTTACGTCCATATAGAGCCTCAAAAGGTGACATCTTGAGGCTAGTCTGGTAGCCGTTGTTGTAAGAAAACTCAGCGTATGGCAGGCTGTCTTCCCATTTGGGTCCATGAGCAAGAGCGCACGCCCGAAGCATGTCTTCCAAGATTTGATTTACCCGCTCTGTCTGCCCATCTGTCTGAGGGTGATAAGCGGTGCTATGCTTCAAAGCGGTTCCCAAGGCTTGGTGTAGACGTAGCCAGAATGCCGAGGTAAACAAAGATCCTCGGTCTGAAGTGATAGTCCTGGGTACCCCGTGCAAGCTGACAATCCTGGATACGTAGAGTTGAGCGAGTTGATCTGCACGGTAGGTGGTTCTTATTGGAATAAAGTGGGCCACCTTGGTGAGTATGTCGACCACGACCCATATGGCGTTATTTCCTCGTGGTGTCCTTGGTAACCCCACGATGAAGTCCATGCAAATATCGTCCCATTTCCATTGTGGAACGGGTAAGGGTTGAAGTAGACCGGCGGGTTTCCGGTGTTCAGCCTTCACCTTGTTGCATATATCGCAACAGGCGACGTAATAGGCGATGTCTTTCTTCATACCTTCCCACCAGAATGTTTGCTTCAAGTCTTGATACATTTTAGTGCCTCCAGGATGAATAGAGTATGCAGATTCGTGAGCTTCCTTCAGAATTTGCTGCTTTCATTCCCTGAGGTCCGGTACACAGACTCGATCCCAAAATCGGAGTGTACCTTTTCGTCAATGTTGAAATCTGCTATCTTCCCTTCTCGTACTTGGGTCATTATCTTGAGGAACATTGGGTCACCAGGTTGAGCCTTTCGGATTTCATCTTCCAGAGTAGGGGTTACTTCCAAGGTAACTGAGCAAGTTGCATTACACATGATCATATTGGGCTGAGCTATTTCTTCTTGAAGTGCGGGGTGCAGACGCTCGATTAATGAGTTTGCGGTAGCCGGTTTGCGACTGAGAGCATCGGCGACTACATTTGCTTTTCCTGGGTGGTAGTTGATACCCAGGTCATAGTCTTTGACCAACTCAAGCCATCTTCTTTGTCGGAGGTTCAAGTCTGGTTGCGTTAATATATACTTGAGACTTTTGTGGTCGGTGTAGATTTGGCATCGTTTTCCAATGTTGTAGTGCCTCCAAATCTTTAAGGCGTGGACCACAGCTACCATCTCCAGGTCATGGGTAGGGTAATTCTCCTCATGCAGTCGAAGCTATCTTGATGCATAGGCCACGACCTTTCCATCTTGCATAAGTACACACCCAATGCCACGCCTGGATGCGTCACAATAGATGTCGAAGCTTCGATAGATATCTGGTAGAGTTAACACTGGAGCGGTGGTCAAATAGGTCTTCAGCTCATTGAAACTGTTCTCACATGCCTCCGTCCATATAAACTTCTGATTCTTCTTGAGTAATTCAGTCATTGGCTTGGCAATCTTTGAGAAGCCTTCAATGAAACGACGGTAATAACCTGCCAGACCCAAGAAACTCCTGATTTCTGTTACTGAAACAGGTGTCTTCCACCTCAGGACTTCTGTGACTTTGCTTTGGTCCACGACTACTCCTTGAGCGGAAAGAGTATGTCCAAGGAATCCCACTTCTTTAAGCCAAAATTCACATTTGCTGAACTTGGCGTAGAGTTGATGAGCGTGTAATCGTTCCAACACTGCTCGGAGATGCTGCTTGTGCTCTTCTTTACTTTTGGAATATACGAGGATGTCATCAATGAACACCACTACAAACTTGTCCAAGAAGTCCATGAACACCTTGTTCATCATGTGCATGAAAAATGCACGAGCGTTGGTCAATCCAAATGACATGACCGTATACGCGTACAACCCATATCTCGTGGTGAATGCTGTCTTAGGGATATATTCTTTTCTGATTTTCAGCTGGTGATACCTGGTGCGCAAATCAATCTTGGAGAACACTTGGGCTCCACTGAGTTGATCAAACAAATCATCAATCCTGGGCAGCGGGTATTTATTCTTGATTGTGACATCATTGAGAGCACGGTAGTCAACACACATCCGGAGACTGCCATCTTTCTTGCCCACAAATATTGCCGGTGCACCCCAAGGAGATGAACTGGGGCAAATATATCCCTTTTGGAGCATCTCATCTAATTGTTTCTTCAACTCCACGAGTTCAGATGAAGGCATTCGATAATATTTCTTGTAAATTGGTGTTGTCCCGGGCACAAGCTCGATTGAAAATTCAAGCTCTCGATCAGGTGGCATGCCTGGCAATTCATCTAGAAACACATCTGGGAATTCACAGACCGCTGGGACTAGATTCATTTCTATAGCAATGGCAGCATAAACCATCCCCTTCTTTGGCATGGCTCGACCGGCATAGAATCGAGCGGACTGGCCCGAGGGATTTATTAGCGTGACTTCTCTTGTTGCGCAGTTGATGCAGACCTGGTGTCTTGTCAACCGATCCATCCCCAAAATAATATCCATGGTTGGGGATTCAATGGATACTAGGGATGCGGGGAAGATGACTCCATTGATTGATATTTTCAACCCTCGGCATACAATATTTGTCCTGAGCCTGGATCCGGGGGATTGTACCACCATAACTTTTTCCAAAAGAGTATAGGAAAGGCGATGTTGGGCATCAAAACTCCGCGAAATAAAAGAATGGGAAGCTCCGGAATCGAATAAAATTGTTGCAGGTATGTCATTAACAGGAAACATACCAATGACCACATCGGGAACTTCAAGGGCTTCTTCGGCGGAGATGTGATGAACTTGCCCTTGAATATACCTCCATTTGGGGAATTGCCCCACATATTGACTTGAGGCTTCAGGTTGGCTGTTGACTTGCCGTTCTTGGGACACTGCCTAGCGTAATGCCCAGTTTGTCCACATGAGTAACAGGCATTGTTACACTGACAGTCTTCCTTGTTTGGCTTGGCAACCACCGTCTTGATCTGACTTTCATTCTTGATGTTCCCCTGTTGCCAGGTTGGCTTGAACTCAAACTGGGGTTGCTGCCAAGTACGAACCTTCTAAAAGACTTGCCCTTCGTTCTTGGGTTCAAACTTGCGTTTGCGGTCTTCATAGGCAGTCTTATGATCATTAACCAGCTTGTGTTCCCTCTCGGCAATGAGTGCCTTATTCACCAAAGTTTGGAAGTCAGGGAAATCCAGCATGCTGAGTGCATATCAGAGGGTAAGGTTGAGTCCTCCGAGAAACTGGTCTATCTTCCGTTCTTCGATGGCCACATCATGCGTGGAATGACGGGTCAAGTGATTGAACTTGTTTAAATACTCACTTACAGTCGAGGTCCCTTGTGTAAGGGTGAGAAATTCTCGCTGCTTGACCTTCATGATGCCGGCAGGAATGTGATACTTGCGGAATTTATCTTTGAATTTATCCCAAGTAATCTCGTCTTCAGCAGGCCACATAATTTTGGCATTGTCGTACCATATAGCAGCTGGTCCTTCTAGATAATGAGTGGCGAAGGGTACCTTATCAGCATCTTCAGTGCGAGCAATTTCCAGCTTCTTCTCAATGGTCCTCAACCAATCATCGGCTTCCATCGGATCCACTGCTTGACTGAAACTTGGCGGTTTGGTCCTCTGAAAGTTTGACAGCTTGGAGTGATTACCATTGTGATTATTCTGCCCAACCACAGTCTGCATGCTTCTCAAGAACTCCATCAGATCTTGGTTCCTCTTTTCTTCAAACATTTGCATAATCTGCTCTGTTGTGGGTGCTTGAGGTGGAGGAGGTGGTGGCTGATATGGTTCTGGAGAATGTCCTGCTTGCCTGGCGGATCGACGAACTGGAGTATCGTGGCCACCATAACAGTTACTGCCACACCTTGTCATCCTATATATGTTTCCCAATACGAAGCATCGAGATGAGCAACATCCATTAGGGGACAAAAATAGGAAGGGTAAGCAACAAACCCGGAAGAGAAATCGAGAAAAGCCAAAGCGAATAACAAAAAGCAACATAATTATACAATACATCATCCACGATACATAAAAGGACAACGGCATAGCTAGTACTACTACATGCATACAACCAAACACCACATCATCCTCGTCTACACGCGACGACAGCGATCACACTGGCACGCTGACGGTCCTGCTGGTGTCTCCTAGGTGTCGGACTCCGAATCGGAACTGATAACGGACACCTCCGGAGCAAAGGAAACACGACGACGCTGACGGGAAGACTCTCCCTCAGGATCTGGAGCAGGGTGGCTCCGCAACATCAGAGCGGCTGGGGTAGCGAGAAGCATAGCCCACTGGGCTGGGAACTCATGAGGAGTCACTACCGAAGTGCCTGAGTTACTCTGAGAAGGTGTGGAAGTCACTGGTGTAGGTGGAGGTAAGGTAACTGGAGGAACAAGCGATGTGTGGATGAGTAAAGGTGGAGCGAAGACAGATCGAGCGGCAGCTAGCTCGTCTCGAACGCAGTTCAGCTCCTGGGCTAGGCTGACGATCAGAAAGTATCCAGCCGTTATGTAACGAGACAGGTGGCTGGCTGACCGGTCACACTCCGGATCAATGTAAGGGAAGCGGATCTGTCCTAACTCAAACAGGGACGGATAGAAGTAGAAACCTGGGTGAGTCTGCATCTGGATCTCGTTATAGCGCAAGTCAGTGAGAGCCTCGAACGCTGCAAACTGGACCGCCTGGTCGGGTGTAGAGGCAGTCCCGCCCTTGGTGGAGCGAGTGTAAGTACCCACCACGGTACTGTTGTGCATGACGACCTCCGCGTGATACTCGTAAACACCATCAGCAAGCTGCTCTCGGTACACCTGGTATATGGGGTCATCGCCATCAGGGTAGAGTCGGTGCCACACGTTGCTAAGCAGATGCGGAAAGGTGGAAGGTGCCGGCTCAGGCTGGTACGGATAAGGGACTGGTGCCATCTACACTGACAATATTACTTAATCAGTATTAACAGTAAGCTATATGCATGCAATGCAACCCCCAAGTGCGGAATCCAACCTCAAACCGCTACAGAGGCTAAAACTACCGTTTTCTAACGCGTCGGCTGTCTAGGGCATCCTACAGTTAGCGCGGCTCTGATACCAAGCGTTGTGGCACCCCCGGCTCAGAGCAACCGGTTTACCTTGCATTGCCAGCATAGAGATCAAGTCTTCTGGCAATACACAACAACTTGGTACAGAAAACAATCGCTTTATTGATCTCTTAGCGGATACATAGGTTCACATATTATATGCTGAGCGAGGCCAAGCGGCACACACGGTGCGGCTGTACTTATGTACATTATTTAGTAGACATATCAGGGGCCTCGGTGATAAGGGAACTACTACGCGGCAGCGGAACGACGAGGTAGCGGAACTCCACTGCACAGGGACACTGCTGGGACACGGCCTAGAGCGCGACATACTGCTCGACATCCACACCATGCACGGCTTCTCCTGCATCTGGCATGATAAGCCAGGTGAGTACTTTGAATGTACTCGCAAGCTCACAGCAAACAAAACAAGTGCGACAAACAACAACAAGGCATTTAACCAGATTAATGCATCAGCATGATACCATCTAACATGAGGTGTGCATGAAATAATGCCATGGTCCCTAGGACCAACTTACCATTTCGAGGTTACCACATAACCACCATTCATACCTTACCATCGTGATCTTTACTTGATCACATCCATACCTTTCATAGTGATCCACTCTCGATCACCACTTCTGCATGTGCCAACTTGTGAGTCTTAGTGTGCAAGCTAATTATATCTGTTGACCCACAGTGTGACCTACTATGAACTGTGTCCATATCCGAGGACGCGGCTATCGATAGATTATACACTCTGCAGAGATTAGTACACTGTACCCACACTACGGAACTCATGGCTTCGTGCTCCCATTCGGGTGTACCAACGATATTCCGACAAAACCAATCTATTGCATGACACTCTCCCGGCCACTCCGACAAACTCCCCTTTTGGGCTATGTCCTGGGTGACCCCGATGCCAACTTGTGACATCCGCCACCTCTGTGGCTGCCACCGTCGTGGCCAAACAAAAACATCGTCCCAAACGGGGACCTCCGTACCATAAAACTCGGGTTCTCCAAGTTATGAATGCCTACTGGGCCAGGGTAGCGCCAGAGCACAACCTTTCCTCGTAGGAGGCACCGGCGAGAGGTATGACAATAGACCGCATTAGGGCCTCCCCATCCAGGCAAGTGTGGTTGCACTGGTGAGCTCGATTCGGTGGCACCATGACTCGATCAACAACATGTTCGAGTTGAATTAACATCAAGTTTAAATTAAAATGAAATGATTCGAGCCATAGTGTGAATGGATGCACGGGTCACGATCATGAATGATGAATGCATCATACTACCATATGTGCATATGACATGATTCCTACTGCCCACATTAGCAAGTAAGCATATACCCTACTGCATACTATCAAAATGACAAGAACAAAGTCTATGCCATAAGATCTATATAGCAAATTATTTTAAATAGTGAATATATGATGAATTTAATTCAATTAAACCAATGTCATTGCAATGCCATCCTTGCATATGAATGTTGTGGCTTGCCTTGGTTCAGAGGAGTGTCACAGTACTCCTGGCCTTCTCCAACACAACTAGGTTCTTCTGAAAATAATTTAAATGCAAAAAGAAAATGTCACATAACACTTTTTATTTCACCAGAAATTCTCAACAGCAAGAAAAATTCTGAAATTTGGCATGCACAAACTTTGGAATTTTACAAACCAGAAGCAAAAAGAATCAACTCAATTGGACTTATAGATTAAAAGTTATAGCTGGTCAAAGTTGGATTAAATCTTGTCAAAATTTCCATTTAAACGAAAATCCAGACACGGCCACGTCGAAGGCGTATTCGGCGAATACGCCTCCACTTATACCGCTTCGGGAGGGCGAGAGAGAGGCTGATGGGTGGGTCCCGCTGTCAGGGTTAAATAGGAGAGAGGGAGGGAACAGAGAGTGCGGCGCTGTCGCCGGCGATACTCCGGCGAGGAGACCACGGCGGTCGCCGGCGATGGGCGGGATGGACTCAGGGCATTACGGCGAGCATGCACGTACCCGAAGTGGCGGCGGGGGTGGACGGACGGCGTCGGAAACTTCCTCTCCAGAGACGGCGGCGGCGGAGCTTCTCGGACTCGGCGATTCCGGCGACAATCCGGCGAGCTAGCGGCACCGTTGAGCTCAGGAGGTTACCACAGTCTCGGAGGAAGCAGTGGTTGGAGCTGGGATGGGCTAGGATGAGTGCATGTTCGTGGTGGATCCGCGGCTGTCTCCGGCGATCAACGGCGGCGAGAGGCACTCCCGGCCTTGCCGCGCTCGTGGGGGAGTAATTTGTGGCCAGAGAAGTGGAGGGGGATGACCAGAACGGCTCGGAGGTGCTTTCGGCGCTGCCACACCATGTCCATCGTGAAGTCCCTTCAACGCGGTGCCTGAAAATGCTCTTGGCTTGCCATGTGACTCACTGGAGGTGACTAGAGGGAGCTGCAAAGTTTCTGGACAGGAACTTGTGCCAACCACTGGGGACAAACGGCTGGGAGATTGGAGCTGAAATTATGGGGTTAAGCATTACTTAGGAGGGTAGTCATGTGGTAAAAATTTCAGCTTAAAAAGATCAAGGAAAAATATAGTTGCTTCACAAAGTGACTATTCTGTCCAGAACCAAAATCATTTTCCTTGGCTGAAATTTTCCAAATGACCATGGGATGTTTTTGCATCGGAAGGTGAGGCATGATCCAAAGAATATTTGGGAATTTTCTTGGAATTTTTAGAGCAATAAAAATGAAGGTTGCTTCATAGCTATGTGAGAAAATGGGCATTTTCAGTAGGAAAAAGAATATAATGCCATTAAATAAAAATACACAATAGCATTATGGTGAGAGGGATAAGGTCTAGGAAGGGTTTATAGATGATAGAACCCACTTGGAAGAAAATCAAAAATAAATCCAAGTGGTAAGTCCAAAAGAATTGATTGAAAAACACAAATGCAATTTGAAATATTCAATAAATCCAAATAAAAGAAAAAGGCAAAATCCAGGGTGTTACAGCTGCATAAGAAAAGATGCCTTTGTAAGTTTCCCCTTGCCTGGAAATGACTTGTCATATTAACAGCCGGGATGCGAAGAAGACGACTTACCCTCGGGGCGCCGGCTTCTTCCTTCCCCCAGCAAGGAGGTCTTCCTCTGAGTCGCCGGAGAGCTCGGCCCTCTCCGACGACTTGTTGGCAGCCCCGGACGACGTTCGCCTCGGCCTCTTTGAGCCCTTCGGTGGCATGCCCACGTCGGCGTATTCTAACGCCGACCTCTTCCCCTTCGGGGGGGGGGGGGAACCTCCTCCTCCTCACCCTCCTCGGCGTCGCCGTCTTGGGCGGCGGAGGTGTGAGTCTCTTCGGACCGGGTGACCGAAGTCCCCCGAGTCCGAGCACTTGACCTCCCCTTCTGGGACTTTGTCCCATTTGGGGGCCACCACATGCGGCTCCTCGGTCAGAAGCGCCGAGAGCAGGGGAGTTGGAGGCTGCTCTGGCAGTGGGGCCGGGCATCGTACTCCTTGTACCCAGGCCAACCACTTCTGCAAAGCATCAAACACGATGGTTCAAGTAAAAACTTTACTCCTCAGTGCAATGAGCAAAAGAAAACAATGATTGGGGGGCGAAGCCACTTACTGGGGGGGCCTCATAGCCGTGTTCGAGGCCGCGGACCTCCCCGTCCTTGGGGATCTTGTCCTTGGCCAGCTTCATGAGCCTCGTCCACATGGCGGCCGAGGTGGAGCGGAAGAAGGAGGTGATGGTGTCCATGTCCTCGGGCTTTTGTGCCCACATCGGGGTAGCCCGAAGTTGGAGAGGGAGTATGCGGCCGTTGAGCATGACATTGATGACGTCGGCGAGCTCGACCTTCCCCGTGGTTGACCACCACAAGATCCTATCGATCAGGGTCTCCACCTCTTCTGGCTTCCTCCAGGCGACGCCCTTCTCCTTCCAGGACTTGAGCTTCTTGGGAGGCCTGGCTGAGAAGGCCGGGACCTTGGTTTGACTAGGGGCGATGTCTCGGTGATGTTGAACCACTCTCTCTGCCACTCCTTCACTGTTTCGATGAAGGTGCCCTTAAACCAGGTGGCCCCCTGGTTTTTGCTGATCATGGCTCCTCCGCACTCCGCAAGATTCGAGCCGCTGGACTTCGGTTTAATCCCGAAGAGCATCAGCCACAAGCCGAAGTGCGGCTCACAGCGGAGGAAGGCCTCGCAGACCGTGATGCAGGCAGCGAGGTGGAGAACGGAGTTGGGGGCCAGGTGGTGGAAATCCAACCCGTAATAGTACATTACCCCGCGCACAAAGGGGTGCGGCGGGAACCCCAGGCCTCGGATGAGGTGGGGGACGAAGACCACCCGCTCCCCGGCGTTGGGAGCGAGCACCAGCTGGCCGGCCGCTGGATCGCGGGCGGCAATGGCGGGGGTCAGATACCCTGCGCTGCGCAGCTCTGAGATGGTCGCGGCCGTCACAATGGAGCCGCCCCAGTGCCCCTTGAGGGTGTCGGCCATGGCTGGTTGTGGAAGCTGGGCTTGCAAAAGGGAAAGGCGGGCGGGTTGGATCTGGGCGCTGGAGCTAAACGAAGCAGTAGTGGGAGGAGAATGGGAGCATGGGCGATTGCGCTGTCCTCCCTTTTGCTCTTATAAGCCTATAAAAGGCCAAGAGTCCCCTCGCTGCGCCGATAAATTCGTTGTTGCTATCAAAAATGCCGTTGAAGCATATGGGGGGAAACAAAATCTTGATGATATCCCTAAGAAAACGGGCACGATCTATGCCTCGAGGGGATGTGCCAGTGAAAAGGCTGCCTCGAACCACGATTTGAGGGAAAGGTAGTAACTGCTCAGCCCGTCGCGGGGCAAGCCTCTTCGACAAAGTTGTCAAGCTGGATTGGACCGTTCATACCCGAACGACAGGCCTTCGAGGCTAAGATATCTGTCCTCTTCGGACGGGATGTGGGCTCGGATGAACCTCGGATATCCTTGTCCTACTATAATGAATGAAGTACAAAGGGGAACTCGTCTGTCAAGCTAAGGACTCTGGATCCGAAGTGAAGTTTTCTAAAAGTCATCCTCGGCATAGAAGACCAGTTCGGGGGCTACTGACGGTGTCCTGGATTAGGGGGTGCTAACCTAGCTGGCCCGTCTCCTTGGTTGGGCCGATGGGCCCTCGCACGTGATCAAGATGGACTCCGGAGGCTGTACACAGGAAGCGTGATCAAGACTGTCTCTCCCGAAGACTTGACGTATACTCCAAGATCTCTCCTGCCGCCTCTCTCCTAAGATACCGACTTTGTAACCCTAGATACCCTCCCTGGCATGTATATAAGCCATAGGGTTTAGCCCGTAAGGGGGACATCAGCGCAATATCGCTCACCTAGCCCTAGAAGTTAGACACATATTACGATCTCGAGGTAGATCAACTCTGTACTTGATACATCTCCATCAATATAAACAGAAGCAGGACGTAGGGTTTTACCTCCATCGAGAGGGCCCGAACCTGGGTAAAACATTGTCTCCCTCGTCTCTGTTACCACCGATCCGAGATCCATAGCTCGGGGCCCCCTACCCCGAGGTCTGCCGGTTTTTACACCGACACTGCTCATGACATGTATAACCGATCAAGAACATATGGGGTCACACACTTAAGGGGGCAACACCCACTCTAATTCGATCCGAGTGGATTAGTGAATGAAGTCAAGTTGGGTTACAGGTGTTGTGGCCCATCTAAGAAGATCTATATAAATGGAGAAGTATGGATTGGTTAAGAGCTGCTTGATTGATTGTCTGGTAAGGGGTTTGGGAAACTCAAGCTGTCACCAACTCCACACCCAAGTCTTGTGATAGAATCTAGCAATCTGCCATGTTATGTTCCACCTCATACACGTGGATAACTTGTAGGCATCACTTCTATGATGCTAGGACAAACAACACGAGGGACACCACGAGGACGCAACACCGACGCTCGTCATCATCTCTACTTCTGCTGGGTCTGTGCATCTACTGGTAATCTTGTGGTCTATAATAGGATGATATTATTGGTTTACGTGATTGAAAACTCTTTTTTACATTAGTCTAGCTTACTTGAATCCTGATAGGTTCCACAATGTGCACTAATATGTTGAGCACATGTTCGAATGATGAAACTACCTTCAAATTCGAATGGAAACCCTTGAGATGATGCTGACATGGAACCCTTCTACACCTAAATGACCATAAAAATGGATGGAAGGGGGAGCTTACTTTTGGGACGCGGGTGGGCTAATGGGCAGCGACTTTAAGATATCCCTCCACCAATCTATGCCATCTGTAAAAAAGAGAGAAAGGAAAACTAGTGTGTTAATAATGTGCTTTCAGGAAATGCATAGGTCCATCAAAATGACTAGACCGAAGACCTCTCGGGCATCATATTGAAGAATTCATGAAGATTAGGGTCATGGCCCTCCAAATCTTTTATATCTAAATAGCTAGTCTTCGGTCTTCGCTAGCCTATTTCTGTCAACATTCAAACATGTCACCTCAGCATGCAATATGCATGAGAAAATACGCACTTCAACATGCAACTATGCATAGAAAAAAAAGTCTACTCAACATGAAAACATGCATGATAATTTTCATTCTATTATGCTTTTTATATTTAATACATATTTTTACAACTATACAACAATCAGACACAATAAATCATATGTATCTTTAGTTTAGTACTCATATTATTACTCCAAATATTCATGTTCAATACAATCAAATCTCATGAAATATGGCAAAACATTCTCACAACAATGCGTGGGGGTATCATCTTGTTTAACTAAATGTTGCCTCGCAAAAAAAAAATCAACTAAATACGGACACATGTGACTCTATTCTTTTGGAGCTTTCTCCTTCTTGTCAATACTCTACGGCCTCATCCTACAATGTGCAATTTTCAGAGCAACCTCGACTTGTATGAATGACACTGTTTGTAGATTTGAAAATGTTTTCTTTGTGTTAATCATCCGAAAATCGTGTATGGATGGCCGATTGGCTCGAACGAGGGTGACCTGTATTTGTTGTCTTTGCTCCTTATGCAAAAGAATGTCAGAAAATGGTGGCCAACCACCTTTTCGGCCGCTAAGCATTGAGAATTTGGCACATGATTAAAGATTGGCTAGGGCACACATGGTACATGAAAGAAGAATGCGAAAAAAAAACATGTCGTCATTGACGCTTGGGCCATATATTTCCGAGGAAAAAGTCCTCCCAGGCTAATACCACGCCCCCGCGTCGCCCCCGCTCGGGCGACTCGGGCGGGGACGAAACCCTAGCCATCGGGGGCTCTTCTTCCTTCCTTCCCTCCCTCCGCCGCCGCCGAAGGACGCCGCCGGCCTATAGCCTGGGGGCCGACGGTGGTGGCGGGGGCCTTCCTCTCTCCTGCGCCATGGGGATGGTGCGGAGCCCCGCGGCGTGAGGAGGCGCGGCCGATCTGGCCTTGGCGGCGCGGCGAGCGTCCCTGCCTTGACCGGCGGCAGCGCGTCGGCCGGCCTTGCGGCGTTGGCTGCGTTCGGCGGCGGCGGCCGGATCTGCGGCAACGGGCCATCTGACCTCGGATCGGCGGCGGCGGCATGGAGGGCCTGGTGGACGGGTTGGCGCCATGAGTGGTCTGTCCTCCGGACAGATCTGATCTGGTCAGTGCGGCCTGCTCGCTGCGCGGCGGCTCAGATCGGTGGGACCCGTGCACACGATGCTTGATGGAGGTTCGTCGAGCGGATCCGGGTGAAAACCTCATTCTTGGCTTGTTGCCAAGACCGGCGATGGCGGCACTCTTTTGTGTCGTTACCTTCTTGAAGGCATCGCCGTGGAGAACTTCCAGACCACTATCTACTACCTCCTGGGGAAACCCTAGATCAGTAGATCGGATGACGGCGGCGCTCTGGTGTCGTTTCCCCCTTGGGGGCGTCATTCTTGAGGTGTACACGAGCTCGAGGGACCAGTGGACGGCTTCTTTGGTGGAGCGGTGCTTCATCTTACTCATTGATGGCGGCGGATCTCGGCGGCATGGCGCAGTGGAGACTCGGCGTATGATGCGCGGAGATGGACTCGCGTAGGAGGAAGACGCTGTCTGGCGTCATGGTGGCGTCGATGGCAGAGAGGCCTGGCAAGGTCGGTGCGTTAGTTTCTGCTCTGAAGATGGATTGGTGGAAGACGGCGGCGACGACACATGAGAGTGCGTCGGACCGGTTTGTACCCCAAATCCAGTATGTGGCTCGGTTGGGGCCTCCGGCTTTAGATGTTAGGTTTTGGTGCGATGTCTGTTTCGTATTAGGCTCGGACTATCGGCACCCCTTCATCAAGTGGATAGGAGTAGCGACATTTGTTGCTAAGATGGTGGCTTCAGACTATCTGATGTACTACTTTGTAAGGTCTTTGTGAATAATTAATAAAATAGCTGCATGCATCGCCCAGATGCAGAGGCCGGGGGTAATCCTCCTTTTCTAAAAAAAAAGTAATTAATTTCGCATGATGTACTATGTCAATTTCTTTCTTATTTACTGCATCGAGGCAAATCTTTTGCCTCAAGTTCAATTTTTTTAGAGTAAAATGCATCTGGTCATCATACTTGTGTCAAAAGCTCACTTTGGTCACTATATACGCCTTTCGGTGATTATATGGTCACTGAGTATAATCACCGAAAGGCATATATATTGACTATATTGACCGTATTCTTGAGTACAAATACAATGACCAAAGTGAACTTTCAACACAAGTACGATGACCGCCGACTGCCGATGCATTTTACTGTTTCTTTTGCAAAGCTACCAATGACCGTCGAGGGTGCTTCTAGCTGCGTATACGTTCTGTCCGGCACTCTGCCGGGACAGGAAACAGAGGAGTTTCGGTTGAGTACGGTGCAGCGTTTGCGATTTGAACGCAGTCCGTTTCACTAATCTGTCCGAGTAAATCAAGCAAGGAAACAACCCACCGCAAACGGAATTTTTCTACCCTCAGCTTTACTTAACCGTAACCACTCTACTACCATAGGTAATTAAATTCAGACGCAGAAACGGACGCGAGACGGCACGAAAGCGAGTAAAAAAGCATCCCTGACGCTTCCAAAACCACTATAAAATCCAAACATACGCAATAGCCATCACAACTCAAAACACAGAGCTAGGCTACTTGCACAGGCACGCGCCGATTGATCCCAGCAATGGCAAGCCGTTCTCTCACTCCCTTACAGCTCACTGCCACCCTCTTCGTAGCACTCCTTGCCACGTGCCACGCCGGCAGCATCGCCGTGTACTGGGGCCAGAACGATGGCGAGGCGTCGCTGGCCGAGACGTGTGCGTCCAGGAACTACGAGTTCGTCATCCTCGCTTTTCGAGTGAATTGCAGAAAACCACCACATTGACGCGTAGGTTTGCAGAAAGCACCGGTTTACGAATTTGGGACAAAAACCACTGATTCTCGACCTAATCTTTTGCAAAAAACACTGATCAGTCGATTTGGGCATTTTAAACGTGATTATGACATGTGGGTCCCACATTTGATGACGTGGCATAACGGTTCACGGTAGACGACGTAGACTGGTCTTTTTTGCAAAGAACCCCTCCCTCCGAAAACAAATCCCCTACCCCCACCCCGATCCAGATTGGATCGGTCGTCCCCGCAGGCCATCGCCGCCGTGGCCTGGACCAAGGTGCTCGTCGCTTCCTTTCTGCTGGGCGCAGCACCGGAGCAAGTGGCCGCGAGCAGCGACGGCGGCACACAACATGAGCGCGAGCAGCGGCGGCGGCCGGAGCATGTGCGCGAGCGGCGGCGGCGGCCTGCAACACGGCCGCGAGCAGCGGCGGCGGCGCGCGGCATGAGCGCGAGCAGCGGCGGCGCGCATCACTGGTCAAGCGGCGGCGCGCAACAACGGCGCGGCGGCGCGCAGCACTGGTCAAGCGGCGGCGCGTAGCAGCGGCCGCGCGCGGCGACGTGCAGCAGCGGCTTGGCGATGCGTTGGTCCGGGCGAGGTGAGCTCGCAGCTGCTCAAGAGCTCCGACTAGGTAAGCTCGCAACAATCGCGCGCCTGTGTTGGTGCCCTCTGCTCCTTCTCCCGGCAGCCCAAAATCCATTGTTGGAGATGATTGCTTTTTGTTTTTTGATTGAAGGTTCTCTCTGTAAAATTGCAGGGACTGTTTTGTAAATTTAGAAAAGCCCTCATCTAACGTCGTATATCTGAACCGTTATGCCACGTCATCAAATGCGGAACCCGCATGTCATAATCGTGGTTAAAATGTCCAAATCGACTGATCAGTGTTTTTTGCAAAAGATTAGACCGAGAATCAGTAGTATTTGTCCCAAATTCGTAAAACGGTGTTTTATGCAAACCTAAGCGTCAATGTGGTGGTTTTCTGCAATTCACTCTCGCTTTTCCCCCGAAATTCGGCAAGGGCCAGACGCCGCAGCTGAACCTAGCCAGCCACTGCGACCCTTCGTCAGGTGGGTGCAGAAGCCAGAGCAAGGACATCAAAGAGTGCTAGAGCCGCGGCGTGAAAGTCCTGCTCTCCATCGGCGGCGGCGACGGTAGTTACGGCCTTTCGTCCCCCGGCGACGCACGGAAGGTTGTCATGTACCTCTGGAACAACTATCTAGGCGGTTTGTCTTCCTACGGTCCCCTCGGCGACATCGTGCTCGACGGCATCGACTTCGACATTGAGCTTGGCAGCGCTAAGTTCTGGAACGATCTTGCCACGGACCTGAAGAACTTAGGCAAGAACGGAGGCAAGACCGTGTTGCTGAGCGCGGCACCGCAGTGCCCGTTCCCGGATGAATGGGACGGCGGTGCGATCAGCACGGGTCTGTTCGACTACGTGTGGGTGCAGTTCTACAACAACGAGGAATGCCAGTTCAGTGCGGGACGGGGGGCATTCATGGACGCGTGGAAGAAGTGGGAATCAGTGCCGGCCGGGAAGATCTTCTTGGGGCTTCCGGCCTCCAAGAACGCGGCGGGCACGGGGTTCGTCCCTGCCGGCGAGCTCACTTCGCGTGTGCTGCCGCTCATCAAGGGCTCTTCAAAGTACGGTGGTGTCATGCTACGGTCCAAGTTCTATGATGACCACACAGGCTACAGCTCCGCCATCAAGAGCGATGTGTGATAGTTCTCTCTAGTGTATTTGGGGAGTTGTTATTATTGTGTGTCTTGTGTCATGTATCATAGGATCATGTGTTAATTGTTTGAGATGCCATCAGATATTGCCATATGTAAATATATTTGAATAAAACCACAGTGTAGTTTCTTTGAACAAAGTCCCATATTACATCAAATTTTGAACTTCATATTTTACATCATGCTCTACACTGCTTTTGATTCTACAGAAAAGTAAGTGTACAATATTTGGTCAATCAACTGTGGTTCTAGTTCAATATTGGTCCCTCAGTTTGAATACCTTTAACCGACAACATGACTCCTTGACTTTTGAAGAATAATAACTTTAGCCATCTTGCAACTAGAAGAAATTTTATAGATGATGTTGAACTAGGACTAGAGCTAGAACTAGAACTAGAAGAAAGTTATTATTCTTTTTAAGAATAATAACTTTTTGGAAAATACTTCCCTGGAATAGTGATTCAATTATCCCTGTGCACTTACAGGACATCAACAAGTCATTTGCATATCTCAAGAGACAAAACAAACTCTAATATTTCGGTTTTGCTGAGTTTTAGTTATGGTCTCATTCATGTACACAGTCGTTGGATAAAAAAGCGCGTAGCGATTCGTGCATGTCCCAGCGAAGTTGTCCTCGGCCTGTTTTTTTCTCGGTTGTTGGTTATCTCATGCTGGTGGCTCGTCGCGGCCCGTTAGGTCCTCCCGTCGTTGATCCAAGAAGAGGTAGCGATGCTCCGTGTTTTGTTTTCAGGGGTAGCGATGCTGCCTTTGTTTTTTTCCAGGGGTAGCGACGCCGCCTTGTTTCATTTATGCGTTAGTCACTGTATATATGTGTATCGGGCCATGTTGGCCTTTTCTGCTTTGTTTTTTTTTCTCAGCGTTTTCTTTTATTCACCTTTTTATTTTCTATTTTTGTTTTTCATTTTCAGTTTTATACTTTTAGTTTTCAAAATTAATTTTTTTGTTTCTTTATCGGTATTGCTAGCTCAGTTTTAGTTTGCCATCATGCACTGTATCAACCGTTGGATGTTTTTCATGTCACGATTTGTGCTTTCCTTAGTTTTTTTTGAGGGGTTCGTGCTTTCCTAGCTGGCAAGGTTGTCCCGGTGGTACGCAGCCCATCTTGGTTTTTTATTTGTCGCGGGCTGTTTTCTCCTATTTTTCCCATCCATTTTCGACAGTTGACGTTTACAGTGCGGCAGTGGCCCGTTATCTCAGGCCCGCTTTACCGTTCTATAGTAGGGTGGCGTATCGACGAGTTTTGTTCTTATCCTCACTTCCCTCCCGGCGTTTTCTGACCGTCTCCCCAGAGAGGGAAGAGTGAGCAGAGAAAGTGAGTGCTGAGAGAAGGGGAGTTCGTTGATTTCCAAGGCATGTCACAACTCCCATGTTTTTCCAACATCAATCACAATTTGCATAAGTTTTTTATTTTTATTTTTCAAGTTTTTTTCTCATGTTTTAAATTCCTTTTTTGTGTCCTCTTTTTTCCACATGTTTTTATTTCCTTTAAAAAAATTAAATGATATAAAATGCCAAGCTCGATGGTGCCACTGCAAGTGTTTTTTGAGGGGCTTGCGACCTCAAGTTGTAGTGATGGGGAATCGCAACTGCATGTTTTTCCAAGGCAGGTCGCAACTGCATGTCCCCAAGGAGAATAACAAATGCACCATTTTCTCAAGCTAGGTCGCAACTGCAAGTTTCTAGGGGTTGTCGCAATTGCAAGCCTTCAAGAGGTGTGAATCGAAACTGCACTGTTTCCTAGGCATGTCGCAACTGCATGTCACAAGGGGGAGTCGCAACTGCATGTTTTTCAAGGCAGGTCGCAACTGCAAGCCCCAAGGGTAGGAATTGGAACTGCACGATTTCCAAGGCATGTCGCAACTACAAGTTTTCTAGGGTTTGTTGCAACTGCATGTCCCCAAGGGGAAATCACAACTGCATGTCCCCAAGGGAAAATCGCAACTGCATGTCCCCAAGGGGAAATTGCAACTGCAAATTTTCTAGGATTTGTCGCAATTGCATGTCCCCTAGGGGAAATCGCAACTGCAAGTTTTTTAAGGCAGGCGCAACTGCAAGTTTTCTAGGTTTGTCGCAACTACGAGCCCCAAGAGTGAGAATCAGAACTGCATTGTTTCCAAGGCATGTCGCAACTGCAAGTTTTCTAGGGGTTTGTCGTAATTGCATGTCCCCGAGGGGGAACCACAACTGCACTTTTTCTAGGTTTTGTCCCAATTGCATGCCCCAAAGGGAGGATTGCAACTGGACGGGCCACCAAGGCGATTGCAAGTGTTGCAACCCTCACTACAACTATGGTGGCCCCCCAATGCGACTACAACTGGTGGTGGATTTCGTTTTTACTTATTTTTTGTTTCCATTTTTTAATCATGATTTTTTTACAAAACCGGTGAACATTTTGGAGAACTTGTGATTTTTTCCAACTTCATGATTTTTAAATGTTAGTGAACATTATATATATTTTTTTGTATTTGACGTACATTTTTAAATACATGGAGATTTTTATATCCATGAACAATTTTGAAATAGAAAATCACATGTTTTATGGTGTAATGGAACAACATGAAATCTACATGGCTCTGTTATGATACTTGCAACAACATATTTGCCAACGTATTATGGTGAAATGGCATAATAGGAAATCGACAAAATGTCATGGTTAATACATTTGTGATGTCAAATTGTTGCTTCAATATTTTTTCTACATGTTTCAACCTAGCTTCCATGTCTTCAAACAGCAACTACTAGGTTATTTTTTTGAGCGGTAGCAACTACTAGTAGATCAAGCGTCTTTGCAAAATGTAGTAGTCTTGCCGGCCGCACA
Organism: Elymus sibiricus; assembly: GCA_039707655.1. Lineage (NCBI taxonomy): Eukaryota > Viridiplantae > Streptophyta > Magnoliopsida > Poales > Poaceae > Elymus > Elymus sibiricus. The sequence continues at coordinate 348,224,845 of CM077668.1, forward strand.
ACATGAGAAGTCCCTAGGCCAAGTCCGGCCCAAGAAAAATCAAGAAAACGCACTAGGCAGCCACACACAAAAAACGAAGACAACCAGATCGTAGGGGAGCGAGAAACAAACTCACTAGAACATGCTGACATCATCTGTGAATGAGACCATAGTTATGTCTCAGCTAGATGAGCTCCAGGTGCTCCCCTAATATTTTGTGGGACGATGAAGGGAGAACAACCGGCCTGATTTATTTTCCAAAATTTCCGGAGTACAAAGTTCACAATACAACTGAACTAGCCAACAAAGGCCAAAACACTATTCAAACAACAAAAAATATATAGAGGTACATAATATAAGAGAACATGAGTGGCTGTTTTACCATATGAGAAAGTTATTTGCATAGCATAGAAAAAATAGATTACCTGATCTTCATTTATCAAACCTTGGCCTTACGTCACATGTTCGGTTGGGAATATGATCTTGAGGCTGTTATAGAGATGATTATGTTCTCATGTATCCATGATTTACTAATATTTTCCTTCAATATCATCTTGACATAGGTTGGTGAATACTTTATTATTTGTGAAACTCTTTGTTGTATGATGTTATGATAACAATCGCTGGCCATTGAGGATATGGGCACACATATCCAAAGATTAGCATATCATTTTTTGATGACCTTGTTTCGTAGGTCATGAGTATATGTGATATCAATATGATAATAAGACTTGCGTTGGTAGAACATAGTGTGAGACATACCTATTTTGAGATGTAGTGCGAATTGTCATTTGTTGGTCTAAAGTATAGTGTATATGCCATGATCTACACCTGAGGTCATCATACATTCTCCGGATGTGAATAGACCTTCCTAGGGTCTGTCAACACTTGTTCGTAACTGGATAGTCATAAAGGTGATTTTAGAGCTTGCTGCCAAGCATTCCGCGAGGCATGGCCGACCAAGATAGGATTTTTCCCTCCGAGTTGGAGAGATGACTCTAGGGCCTCTCGATTGGCTAGACTAAAAAGATGCATGGTTGTGTAACCAACTTTAAGTGCTAACCTTATCGAGGAATCTATATCATGAGTTCGGGAGATGTTGAGCCGCTCGACAAGGATCCCAAATACTCACAGTGGGTTCGGCAACATATATCCTAAGGCAGCATATGACACATTATGAGGTTCTTCTAGATGACTTTGTGAGCACTTGTGAGTTGGCACATCCTGCTAGGTGCCACTACCAACTATGGTCCAAGTTAGAGTAAGTCAGAGTTTGAGTAGTGTACTCAGGGCCTGACTAGGTACCCGAGGGTGGATTGAGTTTACGTAGGCTGCTTGACGGTGTCCTGGATTAGGGGGTGCTAACCTAGCTGGCCCGTCTCCTCGGTTGGGCCGATGGGCCCTCGCACGTGATAAAGATGGACTCCGGAGGCTATACACAGGAAGCGTGATCAAGACTGTCTCTCCCGAAGACTTGACGTATACTCCAAGATCTCTCCTGCCGACTCTCTCCTAAGATACCGACTTTGTAACCCTAGATACCCTCCCTGGCATGTATATAAGCCATAGGGTTTAGCCCGTAAGGGGGACATCAACGCAATATCGCTCACCTAGCCCTAGAAGTTAGACACATATTACGATCTCGAGGTAGATCAACTCTGCACTTGATACATCTCCATCAATATAAACAGAAGCAGGACGTAGGGTTTTACCTCCATCGAGAGGGCCCGAACCTGGGTAAAACATTGTCTCCCTCGTCTCTGTTACCACCGATCCGAGATCCACAGCTCGGGACCCCCTACCCCGAGGTCTGCCGGTTTTTACACTGACACTGGTGCTTTCATTGAGAGTTCCGCTGAGTGATCACCAGAAGGATCGATGGCTCACCTGCAGATCAACTGCGCCAACGGCCACGGGGACGTCTATGCCCCCGACCAGCTTTTTGTCTTTGGCAGCATGGTATTTTGCGGCGACTCGACGGGTCACCAGACCCCTGTCGAGAACTACGCCCCAGGTCGGATCGTGACCTTCGGTGGCCTCGAATACAATGCAGATTCCCGTGGCGAACTCATCCTATCGGGGTGGACTCCTGGCCGGATCAAGAGCTCGGCCGGTTCTGGAGGCTCGACTCCGGAACCGAACTCTGTCACGGCGCCTCTTGAGACCCCTGACGCCACCACTCCGGCCAGTTTCTCCCCGATCGACATCCCGGAGATAGATTCGGCTCCCACTCCCGAAATTGCACCGTTGCCAGAACTGACTTCGACGCAGAACCCGGAATTATGTTCAGATTCCCTTCGCCCCGAAAACGCATCCGGTTACACGCCGGGTGTACTTCGAGTCAGCCCTGCCTATGGCGCATCCATGAATACCGAAGAGTTATCTCACCTCGATGAGATGCTTGACCGCATGCGGAGCATGTCCATCTCGGACGGCAAGACTTCGGTTTACAATCAGATCAGACTTAAAGCCGACGATAGGGAAATTTACATCCCACCCACCACCCACCTAGTCGCCACGATCGATGATTTAACCGACGTGTTGGACTACGGCGAAGCCTCAGACATGGAGGAAGATGTTGATGGCCCCATCGAGAACACCTTGCCCCCGGTAAACGCGGGCAGGTGGGCCGCCACGTCCACGTACGATGCTTATATGGTGGACACCCCCAAATCCCCTCCAAGACGTCGGCGAAGGCGCCGAAGGGGCAATAATGGGGAACCCAGTGGTAATGACGCGACAACCAATAACGGTGACACGGAGGACGGTGATTCCGGTAACCATGAAGAGGACGTTCAAACCTCCCCGGTAAGGAACGGCACACCGGACCGGCTTTCTAGGGACTCAGATCCCGATGACCTCTTCGAAGGGGCCGACGACAACTACATGCCAGAATACGAGGAGGACAAGAGCCTCGGTACCGAGGACTACATCGTCCCCGAAAACCCTTTTGAACAAGAGCGCTTCCGGCGACGCCTCGTTGCAATGGCCCGGAGCATAAAGCGCAAGCAGCAGCAGCTGCAGGCCAATACCGATGCACTAAATGAAAAGTGGATCGAAGTGCTCTCTGCCAAGCAAGAAATGGAGAACCGGCGCCATAGTGCGCCGAAATCATACCCACGTCAGCGTCTCTTGCCGGAGTTCGAGGAGGAACTCGCTGACGACCTCGACCGGCCCCCTAGAGGCCGGGACAGGCCAAGACGAGAAGACCCCAATGAACGGCCACCTCCACGCCGTTATGGCAAGGACCCCGTGGATTACCTAGATCCTCACAACGCTAGACGTCGCATTGAGGAAAAAAGGGCTCCCCCTCGGTCCATCTATGGATCAAGGGGACGCGCGCCCGCCGGGCTCGACGGCTACGATGCCTGGGTGGACAGGAACGGACGTGCCCGAGATCAGGCCTACTCACGGCTTTCTCCCGACCTCCGACGAGACGCTCCTCGGTCCCGAGGACCGGCTCACCCAATCTGCTTTACAGACAGGGTGATGGAACATCAATTCCCGAAAGGATTTAAGCCCATCAATATAGAGTCATACGATGGCACCACGGACCCGGCAGTTTGGATTGAAGATTTCCTCCTGCATATACACATGGCCAATGGAGATGATCTCCATGCCATCAAATATCTGCCGCTCAAACTAAAGGGGCCGGCGAGGCATTGGCTTAACAGCCTCCCTCCTCACTCTATCGGCAGTTGGGAGGCCCTAGAAGACGCTTTTCGAGCAAACTTCCAGGGCACATATGTCCAACCTCCGGACGCTGATGACCTCAGCAGTGTCACCCAGCAGCCAGGTGAATCAGCCCAAAAATTCTGGAGTAGGTTCCTCACCAAGAAGAACCAGATCATAGACTGCTCTGAAGCCGAGGCCATCACCGCCTTTAAGAACAATATCCGAGATGAATGGTTGGCTCGCCAACTCGACCAAGATAAGCCGAGGACCATGGCGGCCCTAACCTCACTAATGACTCGCTTTTGTGTGGTAGAGGACAGCTGGCTTGCCCGCAGTACTCATAACGGCGAGGCAGGCACTTCGGAAACCCGCGACGCCAATGGAAAACCCAAGCGTAATAAAAATAAGCGCAGGTATAAAAATGGCGGAAGCAACACTAAAGACGCCGCGGTCAATGCAGGGTTCACCGGACCTAAATTCGGGCAGAAAAGAAAACCCTTTAAAGGGAACAAAGACGGACCTAGCCAGCTTGATAGGCTCCTGGACCGCCCATGTGGGATTCATGGTACTCAGGAAAAACCAGCAACCCACACTAATATGAATTGCTGGGTCTTTAAAGAAGCCAGCGAGATAGCGGCAGTGGGTCAGAGTAAAACCCAACACCGCAGCGAAGATGAGGATGAACCTCGGCGGCCCAATAATGGAGGCCAAAATAAATTTCCTGATGAGGTAACATAGGTCAATATGATCTATGTCAGCCACATCCCTAAAAGGGAGAGGAAGCGCGTGCTTCGGGATGTATACGCGCTGGAGCCCGTCGCCCCGAAGTATAACCCATGGTCAGCTTACCCGATCATGTTTGACAAGCACAATCATCTGACCAGCATCAGGCATGGCGGATCAGCGGCACTCGTCCTGGACCCTATTGTTGATGGTTATCATCTAACACGCGTCCTGATGGACGGTGGAAGCAGCCTCAACCTCATCTACGAGGACACAGTTCGGAAGATGGGCATCGACTCATCTCGGATCAAGCCGAGCTCAACCACCTTTAAAGGTGTCATTCCGGGCATCGAAGCCCATTGTACCGTAACGGATACCCTAGAGGTAGTCTTCGGTTCACCCGAGAACTTCAGAAGCGAGGAGTTAATCTTCGATATCGTACCCTTCCGGAGTGGATACCATGCGCTCTTAGGGCGCACAGCCAAACAGTCCCGCATTATGCCTATCTCAAGCTCAAAATGCCGGGACCTAATGGCGTTATCACAATCAATGGTAACACAGAACGTTCACTCCAGACAGTGGAACAGACCGCGGCTTTCGCAGCCGAGGTTCAAGCGTCCGAGGAGGCAGCCCGCAGCGATAAACGCGTCGCCCGCTCTTTGAAGCGCGCCCGGGCTGCACAAATTGACCTTGGCCAGGTACCCCCGCACCCGAAATAGGGATGCGGGCTCCTCATGTGCCCTCTCTGGAGTGGGCACTACGTCCCCAGAGTGCATAATTTCGCACTAAAGATTCCTTGGGGGGTCGAGGAGCCAGAACACTTACCCAAACGTCGGCGCGGATCAACCAAGCAAAGACGTGGCTTACAGCCCCTGCACAGGCAAGTATCTGTAAAAGAAACAGCCAAACATGACTATGTCTATGTGGTTATAACCACAGAGTGACTTCGGCAACACCTCCTTTAAAGGAACTCGGTCAATCAAACACTTAAAGTGTATAAAGGGCCGGAAGGGCATCAACCTTCACAAATTCATCACCATCAATGGTGAACATCTGGTCAACAGTTCGGAAACGCAGACGTGTGGCAGGTAGCGGCCCGGATTCTTTAAAATCCGTTAGCAATTATCCGCCCTGTTTCTTCCTCTTCCTTCTTTACCAGTTACATTATACTCTTTCAATTACTCTCGTCACAGCTGGGCATGTACACGATTGATATAAACTAACTATGCCCCTTCAAGGTCTCTATCGTATTTCTTAATCAGCATAGCCCCTCTGGGACGAAGAAGTTCTCTAAAAAGATGCAATTGTATAACAAAGTCCGAGGTATTCGGCGTCTCGGATTTTGGCCTTATATGCATCAGTTTCGAACCTAGATTTTGGTCAATAGTTGGGTTGCCCGGCTCCTACGTGTACCCCTTACGTTTCCGATGAATTCGGCTAAGGGTGTAACGGGAGAACCACTGCGATTGCGCTGCCAGGTCAATTGGCATGGCGCCTCAGTGGAGAAAGCCGAAAACTGACTATCTAGGTAGGCGTAAACTGGTCCGCCATCCGAAGACCGCATCAAGCGATGTGACGATAGAGATCACCCGTGTTAAACGAAGGGCTTCCATTCCTAGCCAAAGTGTGCTATGGCCTATACCTCGGCCGACTTGGCCGAACACTTCCCACACCGGGGGCTGGTCATGAGCCCTCACAGTCAAACTCCTTTGACTAAGTGAAAGATATCAAGCCACTATAGTCCGATTGCCTAGTTCCTATTAGGCACCGACCGCCTCCGGGTACCGAGACGTCGGCTAAGGGTCCAGTATGCCTTAAGGAACACCCTTTGTATGACCTACACTGGGGCTGAAGTCGACGACTGGCCGCTCTCATTTTAAACAGTCATCTCGGAGGAAAAATTAATTATAAAAAAACACACATGGAATTTCAAGCCATTTTCATTCAACCAAAGATAAAGTTTTTACATCGTACACTCCGGCATTCCGAAGTATCATCTAGAAATACAGAGTGTCTTTGGGACACATGGCTTCTGTGGTCCGAGCTCCCGCCTCCACCTTGGCAAAGAACTGCTCGGCGGTGCGCGGCTTGTTGGCAGGAGGGCCCGCGGCACATGTGTCCGCATCAACCTTGCGGAAGTGCGTCTTCACGCAGGCGTACGCCCTCCGCGTCCCTTCGAAGCACGTGTGGGAGATATGTCCTAGAGGAAGTAACAACAGTTATTTTGTATCTCCAAGTTTGTACTGAATGTTTATGTTCCATGCTATAACTGCAATGATTCTCGAGTCTGCAATATCCACGAGGCTCGGAGGGAAACTCATGTGCACGTGTGGTATACTAAACGGTAAAATGTATTCCTAGTCTTGCCTCTAAGACTGGCTCAAGTATTGCATGATCATCCTGTTTTCCTGATCATGGGCATGTCTATGCCGACAATTTTTGAGGGCACAATGTTAGGAGAACACTTGTGTTGAAGCGACCTGAATTGATGTTATGCTATGAGATACATTCGTCACAAGTTAATGGTTAATAACACAGAGAAAGTTAATGTTTGCATTATTCCTTAGACCATGAGAGTATCGAGTTCCTTCGCACTTGCTTCGTGAACTTTGGGGTTTGTTAAACGTCATCCGTAACTGGGTGGCTATTACGGAGGCTTACGGGTTCACGGAAAAGTATGACAAGAAACGAGATAGCTCAAGATTGGGATTTGCTCCTCTGACGATGGAGAGATATTCTCGGGCCCTCTCGGTGTTACGGTATCCATCATCATCTGGCCAGACAAAGGGTGATTTGATCACAGGGATGCCGGAACACGGAAACGAGAAAAGAGAACAAAACCGGTAACGAGCTAACTGGCATAGTGGACAAGTTGTTGATCCATGGGGATGCAGAAAATCTCACCTCAGGTGTTTGCAACATATCGCAAAGCAAAAGGAATAGCACACGGCAACTGGAGGTTCACTCGAATATTTATTCATGTGGGTATAGGGGTCAATATGGGTGTCCATGGCTCCGATGTTGATCATTGATCGGAAAGTGTTCCGGGTCATGTCTATGCTTCACCGAACCTGTAGGGCCACACGCTTAAGGGTCATCTATCTGCTGAATACTAGACAGGGAGTCTGAGAGAAAGTCACCGGAAAAGTTTCGGAGACAACGGAAACGTTCCGGAGAGAACACCGGAATAGTTTCGGAAAAACTGAAAAGTTGTTTCGGGGTATACCATTAAGTCAAAAAAAATTCGGCACATGCCTGGAAATTCTTGGAGGGTGTCAGAATTGTTCTGGAAACTTCTGGGATTTTTCCGGGATAAAAACCGGAAATGTTCCGGAGCTGTCGGAACCGGTTTGGTTGCTTTTCGCAGATGAAAATCACTAATCCGGAATTGTTTTGGAACGCGTCCAAAATCATTTTTGTGGGTACTGGAATTATTCTAAGACCCACAGAAATATTTTTGGATTTAACGGTCGCGGAAAATTGGTTCCGCGAATAGTGAAAATCACTTTATGGTTAATTTTTTGGAGAGCCACCTTTTTGGATTTTTCCCAAAAGGCTTCTAGAAAGACTTAGGGACTAAGGAACCCCCTTTGGGGGGCGCATGAGGGTGGCCGGCCAAGGTGGAGTTCCTCCATGGAGCTCCACATGCCATTCTTTTTTGCCTTTTATTCCTTTTATGTGTGACATAAAGTGAGGGTACTTTGGTATTTTGTGTGCCAATCCTACCCCTTGGCTTTCCTATAAATAGAGGTGGAGAGGTGCTCTCCACTCATCCCTTGCTCTCATACACATGCCATGCTTTGTCTGATTTTCTCTCTCCCTCCCACGAAATAGTTTTGTAGAGCCGACAGGCTGTCTGGGTTCTGGCAGGAACTAGTTCTGGACGGCGAAGCCCTGCCGGATAGCTGACACCGTATGTGTGCAACCCCGTAGAGAGGTGTAGGTTCGATCTTTTGCCCGAGGGGCTGTTCGCGGGTCCTCCCGAAGGGCTGTCCGAGTTACCGTTCGAGCTTCGAGGGTCCTCCCATAGGGCTGTCCGTGACATCGTCCGAGGGACTGTCCGACCGCCTCCCGAAGGGCTGTCCGATGAGGGAGTACATCCTCGCGGTTGGGAGGTTGTAAATCTTAGCTGCGGGGATCTGCACCGATGATCTACATCGACTCTACTTCCGCTGCGCTACGAGTCAGTAATGATCAGATCAAACCCTGTATAAAGTCTCCATAGTGGTCCTGAGCGTGCTCGCTGTACCGATTGTTTTTGTTTTCTGTCGCGTTCCCCTACATTGGCATCAAGAGCCGTGCTATGCGTAGATGCAGGTTACGATCTAGAATACATGGAGATGTATGGGTATTGCATAATATAATTTTGGAGTAGATGAGATCTATTGCTGAAAATTATTTATGCGGGTGGTAGATGAAATCTGTTACCCGATGTTCTGGTTGCTTCCCTAGAATTTGCGTATTTCTGATCTTGAAAGGGCATAGTGGAATTTCACAAAGTTCTAGCAATCCGCGATCCTAATAGATCAACGAAGTGCTATCAGTTCTTTGGGTTCCACCATAGTTGAGAGAAAGATGAAATTTCGCAGACGAAAGGGCAATGCAGATATGATCTGCACGGGGGTCATGTGTATGACGAAGTTTAGTATGGGGCTCGATATTTTATTATCTCGTGTTTCATATACCCCGTGATGTTAATCTAGCGACTTGAATAATCATACTTGATGATAAACGTTGGTAGCTGCGGTTTAAGTCAAAACCTTAGATTCCACGTAAAATAAAATTTTGCATAAACCGATTAGAGGCATCTAACTTGGTTTTGCAGGATGTGCATGTGATGTGGTATAGCAGCTATCATATTAATTCGATTATGTATGAGATGGCTATATGATGTAAATTTACTAAACATGACCTGCGTGTCATGATTCGGCATGATGGCTGGAGCCATATGATTGTCACTTTAATGACCTGCGTGTCAACCTTAAGTAATGCACTTATTTTATTAGCTATAGAGATAGCAATATTATCTGGTGCATCGACAAGGTGGTGGCAATCTTCGCGTAGGTGAACCCCGACGCAAATGCCGAAGACGAAGAAATTAAAGACTTCTCCGTCAGAAAGGGCTATACCATATCATGCTATTATGAATTGCCTGAGATGTTTATCTCTTATGATGCACCCTTCTTGATTGCGCGGTAGTCACTTTTTATTAGGGTGATCTCTCACTCAAAATATCAAGTAGTTAGTGTTCTCCCAAGTGTAGCACCGTCACGGCACCTATCTTTTCGGAGTGCGTCATGTTTCCATGAGTACAAACGATTACAGAAGTGTGAGGCGGGTGAGTTGAGACCTCGCAGCGAGATCACTTGGTTGTCTTGACGTTTAGGCAGGAAAGTCCTGAGCTTGGAACACGTCCATCGAAAGATGAACAAGAATCACATTGAGATGTGATCGGCAAGTTGGCCTACCGATTGAAATTCCCGTCATCAGTGATGTTCCCATCAATGGCGTGGAATTGAAATGCGGATCTTGAATCACTCACAATCAAATTATGAGAGATATTGATTTGAGTGGGAGCACACTTTAGAATAAAATTGTTTAGTCACTAGTGCAAATTGATTATGAACAAAGTCTAAGTGAAACTTGTGTTTACCGTTGTAGATCAAATGGCTCGCAACACCACGTTCTTCTTAGCCCCGATGTTAGAGAGAGTGAAGTTAGCTGAAACTGGAAACAACTATGTGGACTGGGTTCATACCCTGAGGATTGTCCTCAAGAGCACTAAGAAAGACTATGTGCTTGATCAACCTCTAGGTGATTCGCCTATGCCAGAAATGGCTCAGGATATCATCAATGTGTTTATCTCACGAAAGGATGATTTCAGTGTTGTTAAAAATCTTATGTTATCTTTCATGGATCCTGTGCTACAGAACCGTTTTGAACAACTTAGTACCTTCGAGATTATCGAGGCACTAGATGTTCTGTATCACAAACAGGATTCGGCCAAAGTTCATGAGATAACTGAGGCCATGAAAGAATGCAATATAAATAATAAATCTCTAGTTGATGAGCATAGTGTCAGACTAGCAAACTGTTATGATAGTTATGCTGAAAGGGGAATTAATTTTGCAAACACACCTGGTAATGATTTGATCCTTACCTCGCTTTATGAAGCGATGCTCAAAACAAATGAGATAGGACTGCAGAATCAGCAAAAGTTGCTGGTGAATAAAACTACCAGTTTCAAAAAGAAAGGCGAGCCTAAGGGCGGAGCCAAGACTGAAACTGTTTGTTTTCACTGCAAAGGCACTAGACACTAGAAGAGAAACTGCAAGAAGTATCTGGAAGATAAGAAGTCCGGGAAAACCAGAAAAGGTATAATTGTTATACAAGTTAATGTCATTGACGTTTTGCTTGCTAGCGAAAATTCTAAGTCTTGGGTATTTGATACCGGATCGGTTGCTCACATTTGCAACTCGATACAGGGCCTGCAGAAGGTGCGCAAGCAAGCAAAGAATGAAGTCATGATGCGCGTCGGGAACTGCGCTGGGATCGCCGCTCAAGCCATCGGCATTATGCCTCTACGTCTCCCTTCAGGATTTATCTTAGAACTAAGTAACATTATCTCCGGATCATGTTTAGTACACGATGGGTATTCGTACAAGTCTGAGAACAATGGTTGTTCACTTTATTGTAAGGATATGTATTATGGATTTGCACCCATTGTTGGGGGCCTTTTCATACTAAATCTTGAATGTGGAAATGTTGTCTTTAACGTGAATGCTAAACACCTTAAGAAGGCTGATACCACCACCACTTTCATGTGGCACTGTCGGCTTGGCCACATCGAAAAGAAATGCATGCAAAGACTCCATAAAGATGGAGTTTTACCGTCCTTTTATTTTGAATCATTTGACACATGTGAAGCTTGCTTGATGGGGAAAATGACCAAGACGCCGTTCACGGGTCATCCTGAACGGGCGAGTGAATTGTTGGAAATAATACATAGTGATGTATGTGGTCCAATGAGCACAATCGCACGGGGTGGGTATTGCTACTTCGTGACTTTTACTGATGATTTGAGTAGGTATGGATATATCTACTTGATGAAGCATAAGTCGAAAACCTTTGAAAAGTTCAAAGAATGTCAGAATGAGGTAGAAAATCATCGTAACAAAAGGATTAAGTTTCTGCAGTCTGATCGCGGGGCGAATATCTTAGTCATGAGTTTAGCCAACATCTGAGTGATCGTGGAATCATTTCACAGCTTATGCCTCCCGGAACTCCACAGTGAAACGGCGTGTCGGAAAGACGAAACCGAACCCTGTTAGACATGGTAAGGTCGATGATGTCTCTTACAGATCTGCCGATATCTTTTTGGGGTCACGCACTAGAAACTACCGCTCACACATTAAATAGAGCACCGTCTAAGTCTGTTGAGATGACACCATACGAGTTATGGCATGGGAAGAAACCCAGTTTGTCGCATCTTAAAATTTGGGGATGTGAAGCTTATGTAAAACGTTTACAACCAAGCAAACTCGATCCTAGATCAGACAAATGTTACTTTGTAGGTTATCCCAAGGAAACAGTTGGGTATTCTTTCTACCACCCGTACGATAACAAAGTGTTTGTTGCAAGGTATGGGGTTTTTCTTGAGAAAGAGTTTCTCGCAAAATAATTAAGTGGGAGGACAGTACAGCTTGATGAGATTAGTGAATCTTCGGCAACCGTTGTTATGGCTGAGGAAATGGAAGAAATTTCGCAAATTATCCCTACAACCGAGCCGGAAGTTGTCACATGTGATGCGGAAACTTCAGACAATGTTGTAACTGAACCGCGCAGATCAGGTAGGGCTATCCAGCCACCTGAGTGGTTTCATAACGAAATCTTCATTCTTGAAGATGATGAACCTGTGCACTACAAGGAAGCGATGGCGGGGCCCAGCTCAAGGGAATGGCACAAAGCCATGAAATCCGAAATGGAATCCATGTACGAAAACCAAGTTTGGAACTTGGAAGAACTTCCAGAAGGCGTAAAACCCATTGGTTGTAAATGGATTTTCAAAAGAAAGACGGACGCGGATGGTAACATTACTATCCACAAAGCTAGACTTGTCGCGAAAGGGTTCACGCAAGTTCCAAGAGTGGACTACGACGAGACTTTCTCGACCGTAGCTATGCTTAGGTCTGTTCGAATATTACTAGCAATTGCTGCTTATTTCGATTATGAAATATGGTAGATGGATGTCAAAATGGCTTTCCTAAATGGAAATCTCAAATAAGATGTATACATGATACAGCCTGAAGGTTTTGTCATTCATAAGGATGCCAGAAAGGTATGCAAACTTCAGAAAGCCATTTATGGTCTGAAGCAAGCATCAAGGAGCTGGAACATTCATTTTGATGAAGTGGTCAAACAGTTTGGCTTATCAGGAATGACGAAGAATCTTGTGTTTACAAGAAGTTTAGTGGGAGCGCAAAAGCATTTCTAATCTTGTATGTGGATGACATATTGTTGATTGGAAATGACGTGAATTTTCTTAGCGAAATAAAAGACTCATTGAAGCAGAGTTTTTCAATGAAAGACTTAGGCAAAGCGGCATATGTATTGGGCATCAGAATCTATAGAGATAGATCAAAACGCCTGAGAGCGCTTAGCCAAAGCACGTACATTGACAAGGTGTTGAAAAGGTTCAACATGGAGAACTCCAAGAAAGGCCTACTCCCCATGTCACCTGGCACAGTGCTTTGCAAGAATCAGTGTCCTCGGACTCTCGATGAGCGAGTACAGATGAATGATGTTCCATATGCCTCGGCAGTTGGTTCTATTATGTATGCCATGCTATGTACAAGACTGGATGTTTCCTATGCGCTAAGTGTTAGCAGCCGGTACCAAAGTGATTCAGGATTGGAACACTGGGCTGCAGTCAAAAATATTCTTAAGTACCTCAGAAGGACCAATGATTTACTCCTTGTGTACGGAGGTGATGAAGAGCTCATTGTAAGTGGTTACACTGATGCAGGCTTCATGACTGACCCAGATGACTTCAAATCTCAATCAAGCTATGTTTTCATTTTGAACGGTGGCGCAGTTGATTGGAAAAGTTCCAAACAAAAGACTGTGGCCGATTCTACGACGGAGGCGGAATATGTTGCAGCTTCAGAAGTCTCCAAGGAGGCGGTCTGGATCAAGCAGTTTCTTGAAAACCTTGGTGTGGTTCTGAGTGCGCTGGTGTGACGCCCCCGACTTAATCGTGCACTAATCATACACGCAAATGCACACGATCAAGCCTAAGGACTCACTTGAAGATATCACAACACAACTTTAAACACAAAATAAAATAATACAAGCTTTATATTACAAGCCAGGGGCCTCGAGGGCTCAAATACATAAGCTCGCGATCAAGCGTCAGTGGAAGCAGCAAATATCTGAGTACAGACATCAAAGGGAAATAAGTTTGCCTTAAGAAGGCTGAGCAAAACAACGACACTAGATCGAACGGCGCATGCCTCCTGCCTGGGAGCCTCCGAATCTACTCCTGGTCGTCGGTCTCCACGTAGTAGTAGGTTGCACTGGTAGGGTAGTAGTAGTCGTCGGCGGAAGCAGCTGGCTCCGGGGCTCCGTCATCTGTTCGCAGCAATCGGGTATAGGGGAAAAAGTGGTAGCAAAGCAACCGTGAGTACTCATCCAAAGTACTCACAAGACTTACATCAGAACTATACTATTTATGCACCAGTATCAAAGAGAGACTGTATCTGTGGGCTAAACTGCAGAAATGCTAGAATAGAGAGAAAGGCCTAGCCTATCGAAGAATAGCATCTTAAAGGTCTTGCAGCATTAGAAGAGTGCAGATTAGCACATTAAGTATAGTAGTAACAACAAGTAGTAACAACACCCAGAGATCCTTCCTCGACTCCCAGCGAGAAAGCAATCCCGGAGCCACATATTAACCCAGTTCTAGTTGTAGAAGATCGGGATACTTTCCAAGTGTCCTGTTACCGTGGACACGGCAATTCGAATAGATATACTTCCCTGCAGGGGTGCACCAACTTCACCCAACATGCTCGATAAACTCTGGCCGGACACACTTGCTCGGTCCATGCCCGGCCTCGGCTAATCGACACGTCGTAGCCCTACCTAGGCTCAACAGTGAGGCCAGCACGCCGGTCTACATCCTAAGCGCTCAGGGGTCTTGGGCCCATCGCCCTTTGCACTCCTGCGCATTGCGTACGCGGCCGGTGAGCAGACCTAGCCCCCTTAATACAAGCGCAGGCTTTCACGGTCCAACCCGGCGCGCGCCGCTCAACTGCTGATGTCTGAAGAGCTTCGGCTGATACATATGACGCCGAGTGCCCATACTTATTCCCGCGTGGTGGTTAGTGCGATAAGGCCAGAGGCCTACTCAGATTACATATCCTAACCCGTTAGTGCTCTGGGAGCTCGCGGTGACAATCAGCGATCCATGATCTGTGGTCCCGTCGCCCCGTCTCGTGGACTTACGGCAATGGCTAGGAATGCCCGGCCGTGCCACGTGATCATCACACGGGTACCCTCATGGTCAACCCGAATCCACATCACTCGCGGGTACCCCTCGGGGCCGACCCGACTTTATCAAGTAACTGTAGGTAAAAGTCATGGTAACCGTGTGTTCTTCACATCAAGGGGAATCCGAGGAATCACCCTCGTTGGAATCCTACTCGATGTAATCCGACAAGGAGAACCAGGAGAAATCACCCTCGATGGTCCACACTTGAGGGGTTGCACGACAGAGTCATCATCGGGAAGGGGGGAGCGAGGAATCACCCTCTGCAATCACCACCGATGTGCTATACTACAGAGATATCATCAGGAGTGCGGTACGAGGTATCACCCTCAGCACTCGATAGTAGCCCTGCAGTGTCGTAGAACTAAGGGGGGTGTGCGGTGATGTGCTGGTCTCAGCCCATCGATCAACTCAATCGGGGCACTGGTAGCTAAGCGGGGCAACTAGGACAAGGATGAGGGCCACAGATGGTTCACTACCAACCTATACTAAGCAGTTTAGGATGACAGGTAAAGTAACAACAGCAGGTTACAAAAATAGGCTATGCATCAGAATAGGTATTCGGAACAATAACTATAGCAGTTCTAATGCAAGCAGGAGGGAGCAGAATAGGCGATATATGCATGCTCAAGGGGGGGTTGCTTGCCTAGAACTTTGCTGAAAGGGGCTGGTCGTCAGGGGCGTAGTCGTACTCGGCAGCAGCGTCGATCTCGGGGTCTACCTGAGAGAAGAGGGGGGAAGAAACAATAAATAAAAGCAAACAATGCAACACAGATGCATGGCATGACGATATGCTGTGCTGGTGGTGGCCTAATGCTGCACTACACGTTGCAGGCGGAGGAGGAAAATATCTGGGGATATTTTCCCGGCTTCGGGCATCTGTCGGACCGATGAACCGGAGGGGAAGGTTCCATGTTTGCAGTGTTGTGGACCCGTGACAGCAACACGGAGGGCGTAATCGGATTCGTCTCGTTTTTCTGATCAACTTTCATGTAGAAAACTTTTTGATCCGAGCTACGGTTTATTTTCTATGATTTTTCAAAGATTTAAACATTTTCTGAATTTTTTTAATTAATTAATTCGACAGAAAAAGAAATATGATGTCAGCATGATGTCAAGGTGATGTCAGCAGTCAACTTTGACCTTTGACTGGTCAACCTGACAGGTGGGGCCCTTCTGTCATTGACTGTACTAACTAAACAGTAGATTAATTAACTAATTAATCTACTTAGTTAGTGGGACCCACTAGCAGTGACTGATTAATTAACTAATTTTAATTAACAGAATAATTAGCCATTTTTATTAATTTTAAAAACGTTTTAAACAGTGCGCGGCCCGCATGTCAGTGACACGGGCTGCCTAGTCAGCGGAGTTGACTGGGTCAACCCAGTCAACTGGGCTCCACGGGCCCACAGTCAGTGGCACAGGGGGTGGGGTCCACTCGTCCACGTCAGCGCGCGCCGGCGTTCAGCCACCGGCGCCGGAAAACACGGCGGCGAGCTACGGCCATCGCCGGAATTCCGCTACAGGGCTCCGTTTGGAGCGCGCGACCGCGCGTTCGAAAGAGGAGAACGAGCCGCGCCCAATGGCAGCGGTCTCGTGACCTGGGACGGCTGGAGTCGACCGGAGCTACGACGGCGGACGACGGCGGCTACGGGTGCTAAGCGGAGACGGCAGCCCAGTGCGCGATAGCTCAAACGAGTGGGGCAGGGGCGATCTACGCACGCTTGCGAGCTAAACGGACACTGGCGCGGGGCCATTTGGTCGCCGGAAGCTCGCCGGTGACGAGATCGTGCGGAGGCGGGCTCGGCCACTATGGGGACGGCGGCTACGGGCATGGTGAAGCGAGGAGAGGAGAGTGGAGGGGAAGCGGAGCTCACAGTGGACCTGCAGAGGTGCACAATGGGCTCGGGGTGGGCTCGGTGGGGACGTACGGCGGCGGAGATCTCCGGCGACCGAAGGTTGAAGACGAAGACGCCGACGACGTTGTGGCGGCTCCGAGCTCCAACGAGTCGGTGTAGCCAACGTAGACGAGGACGGGGAAGACGCTGGACACGAAAGGGCGGCGAGAAGGGTGCGGTGGCCGCGAGGTTCACGGCGGTGCAGCCATGGCGCCGTTCGGGTGAGGGTGGAGAGCGAGGTAGAGGTGAGAGAGGCGGGCTAGGGTTTGCCAGAGGGTCGAGGGGGGGCCATGTAGTCGCCCACGGCGGCTGTAGCGGCACGCTGTTGACCGGAGGAGAGGGGGGCCTGGCGCGACGCGTGCGCGCACGGCAACAGCAGCGCGCGGGAGCAGTGCGAGGTAGGGACGAGCTAGTTGGGCTGGGCCGACACTGTAGCCCACAGGCTTGAGTCCACAGTAGCCGCTAGCCTTTTTTTGCTTTTTCCTTTTGTGTTTTCTTTTCCAGTAGCTCTTGCATTTATATTTAGCCAACTAATGACTTTGCAAAAATGTGCCACTGAGAGGATCAAATAGTAAGGAATATTGTGCACTGTCACAAAAAGTTTGGGGGCAAAATAATTCCAATTGAATTTTCCATAAAGGAAAAGGCATTTAAATTGTTGTTTTGGCACAGTTTTCAAGATGTTTGAGACATCTAGGGAATTTTCGTGATGTTGTTTTCCTGAACATAATTCATAATGGATTATTTCCAAAATTATGAAAATTTTAGTTCCTGGATTTGAACAACTTTTATTTTCACCTCAAATTTGAATTTCAATTTGAATTGGAATTTGAAATGAGATATGATTCAAATGTGATCAAGCATTGTAATTCAAAATGACTTGGCATGATTAACAGATGATCACTGTGCTCATTACCTAGGGGTGTTACAGCTGGACCCGGTGGAGATCTATTGTGATAATAGTGGCGCCGTGGCTCAGGCTAGGGAGCCATCTTCGCACCATAAGACAAGACATATTGAACACAAATATAAACTCATTCGACATCATGTCGAAGCGGGTTTAGTGAAAGTACGCAAAGTTCACACGGATCTGAACGTGTCAGACCCGATGACAAAGCCTCTACCACGAGCAAAGCAAGAGCAACACCATATAGCCATTAGTGTTAGGGAAGCCATGTAACTGAATTATGACTCTAGTGCAAGTGGGAGTCTGTAGGAGATATGCCCTAGAGGCAGTAACAACAGTTATTTTGTATCTCCAAGTTTGTAATGAATGTTTATGTTCCATGCTATAACTGCAATGATTCTCGAGGCTACAATATCCACGAGGCTCGGAGGGAAACTCATGTGCATGTGTGGTATACTAAACGGTAAAATGTATTCCTAGTCTTGCCTCTAAGACTGGCTCAAGTATTGCATGATGATCATGTTTTCCTGATCATGGGCATGTCTATGCCGGCAATTTTTGAGGGCACAATGTTAGGAGAACACTTGTGTTGAATCGACCCGAATTGATGTTATGCTATGAGATACATTCATCACAAGTTAATGGTTAATAACATAGAGAAAGTTAATGTTTGCATTATTCCTTAGACCATGAGAGTATCGAGTTCCTTCGTACTTGCTTCGTGAACTTTGGGGTTTGTTAAATGTCATCCGTAACTGGGTGGCCATTACGGCGGCTTACGGGTTCACGGAAAAGTATGACAAGAAACGAGATAGCTCAAGATTGGGATTTGCTCCTCCGACGATGGAGAGATATTCTCGGGCCCTCTCGGTGTTACGGTATCCATCATCGTCTGGCCAGACAAAGGGTGATTTGATCACAGGGATGCCGGAAAACGGAAACGAGAAAAGAGAACAAAACCGGTAACGAGGTAACGGGCATAGTGGACAAGTTGTTGATCCACGGGGATGCGGAAAATCTCACCTCGGGTGTTTGTAACATATCGCGAAGCAACAGGAATAGCACACGGCAACTGGAGGTTCACTCGAATATTTATTCGTGAGGGTATAGGGGTCAATATGGGTGTCCACGGCTCCGATGTTGATCATTGATCGGACAGTATTCCGGGTCATGTCTATGCTTCACCGAACCTATAGGGCCACACGCTTAAGGGTCACCTATCTGCTGAATACTAGACAGGGAGTGTGAGAGAAAGTCACCGGAAAAGTTTCGGAGACAACGGAAACGTTCCGGAGAGAACACCGGAATAGTTTCGGAAAAACTAAAAAGTTGTTTCGGGGTATACCATTAAGTCAAAAAAAAAATTCGGCACATGCCTGGAAATTCTTGGAGGGTGCCATAATTGTTCTGGAAACTTCTGGGATTTTTCCGGGATAAAAACCGGAAATGTTCCGGAGCTGCCGGAAACGGTTTGGTTGCTTTTCGCAGATGAAAATCACTAATCCGAAATTGTTTTGGAATGCGTCCAAAATCATTTTTGTCGGTACTGGAATTATTCTAAGACCCACAGAAATATTTTCGGATTTAACGGTCGCGGAAAATTGGTTCCGTGAATAGTGAAAATCACTTTATGGTTAATTTTTTGGAAAGCCACCTTTTGGGATTTTTCCCTAAAGGCTTCTAGAAAGACTTAGGGACTAAGGAACCCCCTTTGGGGGGGGGGGCATGAGGGTGGCCGGCCAAGGTGGAGCTCCTCCATGGAGCTCCACATGCCATTCTTTTTTGCCTTTTATTCCTTTTATGTGTGACATAAAGTGAGGGTACTTTGGTATTTTGTGTGCCAATCCTACCCCTTGGCTTTCCTATAAATAGAGGTGGATAGGTGCTCTCCACACTCATCCCTTGCTCTCATACACATGCCATGCTTTGTCTGGTTTTCTCTCTCCCTCCCACGAAATAGTTTCGTAGAGCCGAAAGGCTGTCTGCGTTCCGGCAGGAACTAGTTCTGGACGGCGAAGCCCTGTCGGATAGCTGACACTGTATGTGTGCAACCCCATAGAGAGGTCATAGGTTCGATTTTTTGCCCGAGGGTCTGTTCGAGGGTCCTCCCGAAGAGCTTTCCGAGTTACCGTTCGAGCTTCGAGGGTCCTCCCGAAGGGCTGTCCGTGACATCGTCCGAGGGACTGTCCGACCGCCTCCCGAAGGGCTGTCCGACGAGGGAGTACATCCTTGCGGTTGGGAGGTTGTAAATCCTAGCTGCGGGGATCTGCACCGACGATCTACGTCGACTCTACTTCCGCTGTGCTACGAGTCGGTAATGATCAGATCAAACCCTGTATGCAGTCTCCATAGTGGTCCTGGGCGTGCTCGCTGTACCGAATTTTTTTGTTTTCTGTCGCGTTCCCCTACAGCACGCGGACCTTTTCCAGCGATCCACGCAGGGCACGGCATCTCAGAGACGGGCCATAAGGCCGAAGAGGCTCTTCGGCATGGCTTCGGCAGGCCACAGCGCGATGCAAAGGTCCTGGAGCGCCGGTCTCTTCATACGAAACATCTACACCAGCTGCTTCACTCGATGATTCAGTAGCTGCGCGGACGGCGACCCTGGAAACTGCCCCCAGAAGGCCTTCTCCGCCTCGTGGCCCGCCAGCTGGCCGAAGTATGCCACCGCATCCGCCGCGCTCTGCGGGATATCCGCAAAGACCTCTGCGGAACGCCATAACTGAACACTGCAGCAAAAATATCTTACCCAAGGCGATTTGCTCCACTTGATGGAGCACCTCGTGGTCAGCTCGGGCCGAGGTTTTGAGCTCGGAGTGGGCACGTTGAAGCTTCTCGAGCTCCTCCTACGATCGTTGCCTCTCCTCCTGAAGCCTGTCGCATGCTTCGAACACGCCCTTCAGGGTCTCCTCGACCTCCAGCACCCGCGCTTGGTGCTTCTCCACGGCTGCCTTTTCGGTGGCCCGGGCCTTCTCGGCCGCGGCGGCAGCAGCCTCCTGCTTCCGCACCTCCTTCCGAGCCCTTTCGAGCTCGGCCTTGAGCATCTCCAGCTCAGCTAACGTTGTTGTTGTCAAAACGGTTCGGCCTTAGTTGTTTTCTTTAACAAAACATGTCATACCTCCTTCGTCTAGAGTATAGGGCAAGTTTAAACTTGCTTACCTTGAGACTGCTCGAGTTTCTAGTTCGCCAGGATGAGCTCTTCCTGGGACCACTCTAGCTTCTGTTTCATCTCTGCGATCTCCTCGGAGATGGAGTCCGGAACCGAGGTCGACACCTGGCACAAAAGCAGAGATACTCATTGTAAAGAGAAAATTTAAAACACTAAAAGGCTCCAGGACGGCTGCCTCAAGCAGCGCCCTGGGGGATAGTTAAGTGGCTCCTACTTAATTAAACGACCCCAATGCCGGTTTCTTGAAATCGACTTCGGGCTCGGGGGCTACTCACTCACTAAGCCGTTTAGCAGGCTGTACTTTTATGTCCTCGAACAAAATTCATAAATGCTCAAATAAACAAATTAGACTGGCAGAAAGCGTACCTCGAAACCTTCCATGAGGTTCTTGAAAACCTCATGCAGGCCGGTCCCTGCGGACCGGTAGCCCTGTAGCGCCGCGCCTATCAAGGCACGGTGTTCTTCCTTGATGGAGGAGCCTTTCAGGGCGTCCTCCACCTCTTCGGTCCACCCCGCACCAGCCCGAGCTTGGGCAGTTGGCTGGGGAGGAGGGAGGACCGCGGATACATCTATCTGGGTAGCCTCCACCTGGGACGGTGGGGACGGGGTAGACGTCGGCTGGGCCGATGACTGGCCCAGCCCTTCTCCGATGACCTCGGGGCGCTTCTCCCTCGGGTCCTGTTGGGCCGAGGTGTCGACCTCGGCCGTGATGGCCAACTCGTCGGCCCCCGTCGTGTTGACGTCGGGAGCCAAGGTGGATGTTGCCTCCCCTATCTCGTCATGCATCGGGGCAGGATCAGCGGGCTCCGGAGTCCCGCTGGCGGATGGCAACCCGCTCGAGGAACCACTGGGGATTACCCTCGGTGGGCTGCTGTGGCACCCCGGCTTAGAGCAACCGGTTTACCTTGCATTGCCAGCCCAGAGATCAAGTATTCTGGCAATACACAACCACTTGGTACAGAAAACAACCGCTTTATTGATATCTTAGTGGATACATAGGTTCACATATTACATACTGAGCGAGGCCAAGCGGCACACACGGTGCGGCTGCACTTATGTACATTATTTAGTAGACATATCAGGGGCCTCGGTGATAAGGGAACTACTACGCGGCAGCAGAACGACGAGGTAGCGGAACTCCACTCCACAGGGACACTGCCTAGAGCGCGACATACTGCTCGACATCCACACCATGCACGGCTTCTCCTGCATCTGGCATGATAAGCCAGGTGAGTACTTTGAATGTACTCGCAAGCTCATAGCAAACAAAACAAGTGCAACAAACAACAACAAGGCATTTAACCAGATTAATGCATGAGCATGATACCATCTAACATGAGGTGTGCGTGAAATAATGCCATGGTCCCTGGGACCAACTTACCATTTCGAGGTTAGCACGTAACCACCATTCATACCTTACCATCGTGATCTTTACTTGATCACATCCATACCTTTCATAGTGATCCACTCTCGATCACCACTTCTGCATGTGCCAACTTGTGAGTCTTAGTGTGCAAGCTAATTATATCTGTTGACCCACAGTGTGACCTACTACGAACTGTGTCCATATCCGAGGACGCGGCTATCGATAGATTATACACTCTGCAGAGGTTAGTACACTGTACCCACACTACGGAACTCATGGCCTCGTGCTCCCATTCGGGTGGACCAACGATATTCCGACAAAACCAATCTATTGCATGACACTCTCCCGGCCACTCCGACAAACTCCCCTTTTGGGCTATGTCCTGGGTGACCCCGATGCCAACTTGTAACATCCGCCACCTCTGTGGCTGCCACCGTCGTGGCCAAACAAAAACATCGCCCAAACAGGGACCTCGGTACCATAAAACTCGGGTCCTCAAGGTTATGACTGCCTACCGGGCCAGGGTAGCGCCAGAGCACAACCTTCCCTCGCAGGAGGCACCAGCGAGAGGCATGACAATAGACCGCATTAGGGCCTCCCCATCCAGGCAAGTGTGGTTGCACTGGTGAGCTCGATTTGGTGGCACCATGACTCGATCAACAACATGTTCGAGTTTAACATCAAGTTTAAATTAAAATGAAATGATTCGAGCCATAGTGTGAATGGATGCACGGGTCACGATCATGAATGATGAATGCATCATACTACCATATGTGCATATGACATGATTCCTACTGCCCACATTAGCAAGTATGCATATACCCTACTGCATACTATCAAAATGACAAGAACAAAGTCTATGCCATAAGATCTATATAGCAAATTATTTTAAATAGTGAATATATGATGAATTTAATTCAATTAAATCAAAGTCATTGCAATGCCATCCTTGCATATGAATGTTGTGGCTTGCCTTGGTTCAGAGGAGTGTCACAGTACTCCTGGCCTTCTCCAACACAACTAGGTTCTTCTGAAAATAATTTAAATGCAAAAATAAAATGTCACATAACACTTTTTATTTCACCAGAAATTCTCAATAGCAAGAAAAATTCTGAAATTTGGCATGCACAAACTTTGGAATTTTACAAACTAGAAGCAAAAGAATCAACTCAATTGGACTTATAGATTAAAAGTTATAGATGGTCAAAGTTGGATTAAATCTGGTCAAAATTTCCATTTAAACGAAAATCCAGAAACGGCCACGTCGAAGGCGTATTCGGCGAATACGCCTCCACTTATACCGCTTCGGGAGGGCGAGAGAGAGGCTGACGGGTGCGTCCCGCTGTCAGGGTTAAATAGGAGAGAGGGAGGGAACAGAGAGAGCGGCACTGTCGCCGGCGATACTCCGGCGAGGAGACCACGGCGGTCGCCGGCGATGGGCGAGATGGACTCAGGGCATTACGGCGAGCACGCACGTACCCGAAGTGGCGGCAGGGGTGGACGGACGGCGTCGGAAACTTCCTCTCCAGAGACGGCGGCGGCGGAGCTTCTCGGACTCGGCGATTCCGGTGACAATCCGGCGAGCTAGCGGCACCGTCGAGCTCAGGAGGTTACCACGGTCTCGGAGGAAGCAGTGGTTGGAGCTGGGATGGGCTAGGATGAGTGCACGTTCGTGGTGGATCCGCGGCTGTCTCCGGCGATCAACGGCGGCGAGAGGCCCTCCCGGCCTTGCCGCGCTCGTGGGGGAGTAATTTATGGCCAGAGAAGTGGAGGGGGATGACCAGAACGGCTCGGGGGTGCCTCTATTTATAGGTGGAGCTCGCCCGTGTTCAGGTGTCCGCCGGCGACGAGCTGCAGCGGAGGAGAGGGGGAGATAAGCACGGGCTCAGCGTGGGGAGGAGTAGTGGAGCACAGGGCTACGCGGTGCACGCGTGCGGTCACAGTGGCGCGCACTACGCGGAGAATGCGGAGCACACGAGCTCACTGTTCCGCCACGTAGCTCTCGGCCGTTTCCGACGAGCGGCTTGCCGGCGTCGGGGAGGAACAGGGAGAGGCTTGGGTGGCACACTGGAGTTGGCTGTGGGACTGGGACACGGTGCGGTGTCGCGGGGAGGGTGAATGGACGGTGGCCGAGGGCCCCGACGCACAGAGCGCGGCGAGCGCATGCAGTGCATCGCGCTCTCACGCGGTCACCGCGTGCACTGGCATGCGGGGTGCTTTCGGCGCTGCCACACCATGTCCATCGTGAAGTCCCTTGAACGCGGTGCCTGAAAATGCTCTTGGCTTGCCATGTGGCTCACTGGAGGTGACTAGAGGGAGCTGCAAAGTTTCTGGACAGGAACTTGTGCCAACCACTGGGGACAAACGGCTGGGAGATTGGAGCTGAAATTTTGGGGTTAAGCATTACTTAGGAGGGTAGTCATGTGGTAAAAATTTCAGCTTAAAAGATCAAGGAAAAATATAGTTGCTTCACAAAGTGACTATTCTGTCCAGAAGCAAAAACATTTTCCTTGGCTGAAATTTTCCAAATGACCATGGGATGTTTTTGCATAGGAAGGTGAGGCATGATCCAAAGAATATTTGGGAATTTTCTTGGAATTTTTAGAGCAATAAAAATGAAGGTTGCTTCATAGCTATGTGAGAAAATGGGCATTTTCAGTAGGAAAAAGAATATAATGCCATTAAATAAAAATACCCAATAGCATTATGGTGAGATGGATAAGGTCTAGGAAGGGTTTATAGATGATAGAACCCACTTGGAAGAAAATCAAAAATAAATCCAAGTGGTAAGTCCAAAAGAATTGATTGAAAAACTCAAATGCAATTTGTAATATTCAATAAATCCAAATAAAAGAAAAAGGCAAAATCCAGGGTGTTACAGCTGCATAAGAAAAGATGCCTTTGTAAGTTTTCCCTTGCCTAGAAATGACTTGTCATATTAACAGCCGGGATGCGAAGACGACGACTTACCCTCGGGGCGCTGGCTTCTTCCTTCCCCCAGCAAGGAGGTCTTCCTCTGAGTCGCCGGAGAGCTTGGCCCTCCCCGATGACTTATTGGCAGCCCCGGACAAGGTTCGCCTCAGCCTCTTTGGGCCCTTCGGTGGCATGCCCACGTCGGCGTCTTCTAACGCCGATCTCTTCCCCTTCGGGGGGGGGGACCTCCTCCTCCTCACCCTCCTCGGCGTCGTCGTCTTGGGCGGCGGAGGTGTGAGTCTCTTCGGACCGGGTGACCGAAGTCCCCTGAGTTCGAGCACTTGACCTCCCCTTCTGGGACTTCGTCCCTTTGGGGGCCACCACATGCGGCTCCTCGGTCAGAAGCGCCGAGAGCAGGGGAGTTGGAGGCTGCTCTGGCAGTGGGGCCGGGCATCGTACTCCTTGTACCCAGGCCAACCACTTCTGGAAAGCATCAAACACGATGGTTCAAGTAAAAACTTTACTGCTCAGTGCAATGAGCAAAAGAAAACAATGATTGGGGGGCGGAGCCACTTACCGGGGGGGCCTCATAGCCGTGTTCGAGGCCGCGGTCCTTCCCGTCCTTGGGGATCTTGTCCTTGGCCAGCTTCATGAGCCTCTTCCACATGGCGGCCGAGGTGGAGCGGAAGAAGGAGGTGATGGTGTCCATGTCCTCGGGCTTTTGTGCCCACATCGGGGTAGCCCGAAGTTGGAGAGGGAGTATGCGGCGGTTGAGCATGACGTTGACGACGTCAGCGAGCTCGACCTTCCCCGTGGTGGACCACCACAAGATCCTGTCGATCAGGGTCTCCACCTCTTCTGGCTTCCTCCAGGCGACGCCCTTCTCCTTCCAGGACTTGAGCTTCTTGGGAGGCCCGGCTGAGAAGGCCGGGACCTCGGTTTGACCAGGGGCGAGTGGCTCGGTGATGTAGAACCACTCTCTCTGCCACTCCTTCACCGTTTCGATGAAGGTGCCCTTAAACCAGGTGCCCTCCTGGTTTTTGCTAATCATGGCTCCTCCGCACTCCGCGAGATCCGAGCCGCTGGACTTCGGTTTAATCCCGAAGAGCTTCAGCCACAAGCCGAAGTGTGGCTCACAGCGGAGGAAGGCCTCGCAGACCGTGATGAAGGCAGCGAGGTGGAGAACGGAGTTGGGGGCCAGGTGGTGGAAATCCAACCCGTAATAGTACATTACCCCGCGCACAAAGGGGTGCAGCGGGAACCCCAGGCCTCGGATGAGGTGGGGGACGAAGACCACCCACTCCCCGGCGTTGGGAGCGGGCACCAGCTGGCCGGCCGCTGGAGCGCAGGCGGCGATGGCGGGGGTCAGATACCCTGCGCTGCGCAGCTCTGAGATGGTCGCGGCCGTCACAATGGAGCCGCCCCAGTGCCCCTTGAGGGTGTCGGCCATGGCTGGTTGTGGAAGCTGGGCTTGCGAAAGGGAAAGGCGGGCTGGTTGGATCTGGGCGCTGGAGCTAAACGAAGCAGTAGTGGGAGGAGAATGGGAGCGTGGGCGATTGCGCTGTCCTCCCTTTTGCTCTTATAAGACTATAAAAGGCCAAGAGTCCCCTCGCTGCGCCGATAAATTCGCTGTTGCTATCAAAAATGCCGTTGAAGCATATGGGGGGAAACAAAATCTTGATGATATCCCTAAGAAAACGGGCACGATCTCTGCCTCGAGGGGACGTGCCAGTGAAAAGGCTGCCTCGAACCGCGATTTAAGGGAAAGGCAGTAACTGCTCAGCCCGTCGCAGGGCAAGCCTCTTCGACAAAGTTGTCAGGCTGGATTGGACCGTTCATACCCGAACGACAGGCCTTCGAGGCTAAGATATATGTCCTCTTCGGACGGGATGTGGGCTCGGATGAACCTCGGATATCCTTGTTTTACTATAATGAATGAAGTACAAAGGGGAACTCGTCTGCCAAGCCAAGGACTCCGGATCCGAAGTGAAGTTTTCTAAAAGTCGTCCTCGGCATAGAAGACCAGTTCGGGGGCTACTGACGGTGTCCTGGATTAGGGGGTGCTAACCTAGCTGGCCCGTCTCCTCGGTTGGGCCGATGGGACCTCGCACGTGATCAAGATGGACTCCGGAGGCTGTACACAGGAAGCATGATCAAGACTGTCTCTCCCGAAGACTTGACGTATACTCCAAGATCTCTCCTGCCGCCTCTCTCCTAAGATACCGCCTCCCTGGCGTGTATATAAGCCATAGGGTTTAGCCCGTAAGGGGAACATCAACGCAATATTGCTCACCTAGCCCTAGAAGTTAGACACATATTACGATCTTGAGGTAGATCAACTCTGTACTTGATACATCTCCATCAATATAAACAGAAGCAGGACGTAGGGTTTTACCTCCATCGAGAGGGCCCGAACCTGGGTAAAACATTGTCTCCCTCGTCTCTGTTACCACCGATCCGAGATCCACAGCTCGGGACCCCCTACCCCGAGGTCTGCCGGTTTTTACACCAACACTGCTCACGATATGTATAACTGATCAAGAACATATGGGGTCACACACTTAAGGGGGCAACACCCACTCTGATTCAATCCGAGTGGATTAGCGAATGAAGTCATGTTGGGTTACGGGTGTTGTGGCCCATCTAAGAAGATCTATATAAATGGAGAAGTATGGATTGGTTAAGAGCTGCTTGATTGATTGTCTGGTAAGGGGTTTGGGAAACTCAAGCTGTCACCAACTCCACACCCAAGTCTTGTGATCGAATCTAGCAATCTGTCATGTTATGTTCCACCTCATACACGTGGATAACTTGCAGGCATCACATCTATGATGCTAGGACAAACAACATGAGGGACACCACGAGGACGCAACACCGACGCTCGTCATCATCTCTACTTCTGCTGGGTCTGCGCATCTACTGGTAATCTTGTGGTCTATAATAGAATGATATTATTGGTTTAAGTGGTAGAAAACTCTTTTTTACATTAGTCTAGCTTACTTGAATCCTGATAGGTTCCACAATGTGCACTAATATGTTGAGCACATGTTCGAATGATGAAACTACCTTCAAAATCGAATGGAAACCCTTGAGATGATGCTGACATGGAACCCTTCTACACCTAAATGACCATAAAAATGGATGGAAGGGGGAGCTTACTTTTGGGACGCGGGTGGGCTAATGGGCAGCGACTCTAAGATATCCCTCCACCAATCTATGCCATCTGTAAAAAAGAGAGAGGGGAAAACTAGTGTGTTAATAATGTGTTTTCAGGAAATGCATAGGTCCATCAAAATGACTAGACCGAAGGCCTCTCGGGCATCATATTGAAGAATTCATGAAGATTAGGGTCATCGCCCTCCAAATCTTTTATATCTAAATAGCTAGTCTTCGGTCTTCGCTAGCCTATTTCTCTCAACATTCAAACATGTCACCTTAGCATGCAATATGCATGAGAAAATACGCACTTCAACATGAAACTATGCATAGAAAAAAAAGTCTACTCAACATGAAAACATGCATGATAATTTTCATTCTATTATGCTTTTTATATTTAATACATATTTTTACAACTATACAACAATCAGACACAATAAATCATATGTATCTTTAGTTTAGTACTCATATTATTACTCCAAATATTCATGTTCAATACAATCAAATCTCATGAAATATGGCAAAACATTCTCACAACAACGCGTGGGGGTATCATCTTGTTTAACAAAATGTTGCCTCGCAAAAAAAAATCAACTAAATACGGACACATGTGACTCTATTCTTTTGGAGCTTTCTCCTTGTCAATACTCTACGGCCTCATCCTACAATGTGCAATTTTCAGAGCAACCTCGACTTGTATGAATGACACCGTTTGTAGATTTGAAAATGTTTTCTCTGTGTTAATCATCCGAAAATCGTGTTTGGATGGCCGATTGGCTCGAACGAGGGTGACCTGTATTTGTTGTCTTTGCTCCTTATGCAAAAGAATGTCAGAAAATGGTGGCCAACCTCCTTTTCGGCCGCTAAGCATTGAGAATTTAGCACATGATTAAAGATTGGCTAGGGCACACATGGTACATGAAAGAAGAATGCGAAAAAAAAACATGTCGTCATTGACGCTTGGGCCATATATTTCCGAGGAAAAAGTCTTCTCTTCTAGTAATTAATTTCGCATGATGTACTATGTCAATTTCTTTCTTATTTACTGCATCGAGGCAAATCTTTTGCCTCAAGTTCAATTTTTTAGAGTAAAATGCATCTGGTCATCATACTTGTGTCAAAAGCTCACTTTGGTCACTATATACGCCTTTCGGTGATTATATGGTCACTGAGTATAATCACCGAAAGGCATGTATATTGACTATATTGACCGTATTCTTGAGTACAATGACCAAAGTGAACTTTCGCCACAAGTACGATGACCGCCGACTGCCGATGCATTTTACTCTTTCTTTTGCAAAGCTACCAATGACCGTCGAGGGTGCTTCAAGCTGCGTATACGTTCTGTCCGGCACTCTGCCGGGACAGGAAACAGAGGAGTTTCGGTTGAGTACGGTGCAGCGTTTACGATTTGAACGCAGTCCGTTTCACTAATCTGTCCGAGTAAATCAAGCAAGGAAACAACCCACCGCAAACGGAATTTTTCTACCCTCAGCTTTACTTAACCGTAACCACTCTACTACCATAGGTAATTAAATTCAGACGCAGAAGCGGACGCGAGACAGCACGAAAGCGAGTAAAAAAGCATCCCTGACGCTTCCAAAACCACTATAAAATCCAAACATACGCAATAGCCATCACAACTCAAAACACAGAGCTAGGCTACTTGCACAGGCACGCGCCGATTGATCCCAGCAATGGCGAGCCGTTCTCTCACTCCCTTACAGCTCACTGCCACCCTCTTCGTAGCACTCCTTGCCACATGCCACGCCGGCAGCATCGCCGTGTACTGGGGCCAGAACGACGGCGAGAGGCGTCGCTGGCCGAGACGTGTGCGTCCGGGAACTACGAGTTCGTCATCCTCGCTTTTCTCCCGAAATTCGGCAAGGGCCAGACGCCGCAGCTGAACCTAGCCAGCCACTGCGACCCTTCGTCAGGTGGCTGCAGAAGCCAGAGCAAGGACATCAAAGAGTGCCAGAGCCGCGGCGTGAAAGTCCTGCTCTCCATCGGCGGCGGCGACGGTAGTTACGGCCTTTCGTCCCCCGGCGACGCACGGAAGGTTGCCATGTACCTCTGGAACAACTATCTAGGCGGTTTGTCTTCCTCCGGTCCCCTCGGCGACATCGTGCTCGACGGCATCGACTTTGACATCGAGCTTGGCAGCGCCAAGTTCTGGAACGATCTGGCCACGGACCTAAAGAACTTAGGAAAGAATGGAGGCAAGACCGTGTTGCTGAGGGCAGCTCCGCAGTGCCCGTTCCCGGATGAATGGGACGGTGGTGCGATCAGCACGGGTCTGTTCGACTACGTGTGGGTGCAGTTCTACAACAACGAGGAATGCCAGTTCAGTGCGGGACGGGGGGCATTCATGGACGCGTGGAAGAAATGGGAGTCAGTGCCGGCCGGGAAGATCTTCCTGGGGTTGCCGGCCTCCAAGGATGCGGCGGGCACAGGGTTCGTCCCTGCCGGAGAGCTCACTTCGCGTGTGCTGCCGCTCATCAAGGGCTCTTCAAAGTACGGTGGTGTCATGCTGTGGTCCAAGTTCTATGACGAGCGCACGGGCTACAGCTCCGCCATCAAGAGCGACGTGTGATTCTCATGAATATGTTCGCCCGGGCAGTGTGTTGCATGTGGGTATCTTTGTAAGTACGATGTTCTTTGGTCTTTTCATCTTTGTGCTTATGTATTTGTGTGTGCATATTCTTTGTTCATATCTCGAATTTGTTACTGGAGGTGTGATTCTTGTGTTGGAATTAGACGGTAGTGTTGTTAGTTCATCGTTGTTTTCGTGACATGTCGTATGCAGTATGGAAGTATCAGTATTTTCACGTTGTGAAATTGGGTAAAGAGTTTGATGTATCCAGCAGCAGGGACTCGTATGTTTAACTTAGCTCCTAAGAAATATATACAGAGAGAGAGAGAGAGCTGTATTTGAACACAACCAAAGCACCTTCTCCCTTGTGTCTCTCTCCCATGCAACACGAGGTGGAAACCCTAGTGTCGCCTCCACTAGTTGACCCCTCCTTCCTTGCCCTCTTATCGTCGCTGCCACCGGCCTCCACTACGGGGCTTTCTCTTTTGTTGACGGCGGTGGTCGGCTCGCCGGCATGCATGGCTGGGCTCGTGAATCTGGTCTCAGGGTGGGTATTGCAGCAGTAGCAGCTAACGTGATTTGGTTTTGCAGTGCAATGTGGCGGGAGGCATTGGGCATAGATCAGGTTGATCTCACAATAGGCTTCACGTTGACTCGGTGTCGTGTTTGTGCACAGGAGCAGCGACTCCAAGCATGAGGAGGCGCAACGGGCGCTCTGGGTCGCGAGGTCAGCGTGGGCGGTGGCTTGAGGCGTCTCCCGTCATCCAAGCATGGTGGACCGTGGACGTCAGCAACGACATGCTTGGCGGCATACCCATGTCCAGAAGCTTGAGTGTTGATTGGTTGGCTTGGCCGGCTGCACTGTCGGATAAGTTCCAGGTGAAACGGCAACTTTGACTCCGATGACTGTTGGTGACGATGATGTTTTTTGACATCGTTCCCTTCTTAACCCACCATCATGGCCTCGTGTTCTTCGGAGTGAAAACTCAAGGTTTGGCCTTGGCAAGAATGGGCGAGCATGGCCTTGGAGGCCAGGTAGGTGATGGTGGATTGCATGATCATGCATTGTCATTTTGCCGGTGTGGGAGGCGGCTGTTGGGGCGGCAGCCTTAGAAAGTGGCGTTCATGGACTGGGCACAGCGGCACATATGTATGGTTTTCAGTACGGTGCCAAATTTTATTTTATTTTCTAATGGAATTGCAAGAAACTCTTGGCTAGAGGTTCGTTAGAAAATGAGGGGGGGGGGGGGGGGGGGGGGGGGGGGGTTGATTTTGGAGCAGAGGGTGGAAGCAGAGCGGGTGACAACATAATCCATACACATTTAAGGTTTCGACGCAGTCATTACATGTTGGTAGCACATGCTACAGACCTTGACATTCCTGCATGTTTAAGTTTCATGATATTGGCCATAAGACACCCACAAAGGTCCAGGTCTCCTAGTCGGCCCTGACCTGTTCTGAGATAAAATTGTACGGCAATCATCACGAGCTGGAAGCCTTGAAGGTGTCTGGCTTGTGCTTCTCCATCAGAACTGTCATTGCAGCCTCGAGCTCCTTCTCGAGCTCCACCTCCTTCTCCATATACTCTTTCTTGAGCTGCAGCTTCTTCTTCTCGTGTGCCGTTATCAGCTCATCCCTTTCAGACATGAACTCCTCCACGCCCTTAGCCTGGCAATCTATGAAACGCTGTACTTCCTCCTTCCTGCAGAGGGTGACATGGATTAAAAAAGATAGCGTTTCGCTACTTTGAGATGGGTAGGAGAAGCCAAGAATAAATGACATGGTTGAACTGGATAATTTCTACCCACAAACACACATTTGAAGATTACATCCTTAATCATTGACTCAATCATATCTCGTGACACGGACAGACAAAAAAAATTCATCCAATCAAGTACCAGTTACGCACCTTAGCCTGCGATTTTCGGTAGTCCCAGAATCCACATCATACTGTCTAGCCTTTGCACGCTCCTCCTGCAGTCTCTTCTCATATTCACTTGATTTCTCCTCCATGTCCTTGTAACAGTTTTCTATCTGGTCCTGAAAAAATTTCTGCTGGGACGCCATCTGCAAAGTGTAGAAATACAAGGTGAAAAAAAGCGATGAAATCATAAAAAGGAAAAGGTAACACGAGACAAATTGGAAAAATTCTGCATCGTGGAAAAAAAGAGCCACCAGCAAATTTCAATCTAATGTTGATCATGCCTATCTTATTTAAGTCATTGGCATGCCATAGGGTTTGGAAATAAATGCTATGTTTGATGTTCATATGCAGGTTCACAATTTTATATATACGAGAAATATGTTGCTATATCCAATGTCATTTCGTGTTTTGAGATTTGCATCTTTTCATCATCTTCATTGCGGCGCATCCTCATTTGACACCTTAATAAAGTCAAATTCAAAACAGGTGGCCTAGATGTGACATGCATATACATTTATACATTCTCAATGGCTGACATGCATATACATGTATTAGTTCGACCTAAATATGTATTGCTTTGTCGCAGACAGTATAATGCTGCATAGTGCCGAGACATAAATAATGCAAACTTTAAATAAATAAAAGGTTGTATACCCCACTAGAGATAAGAAAATCTGCACTCAGTCATATATATACTGGTGTAACCGTTCAGAAACCATTACCTCTTCCTCATGCTCCAAGTGCTTCTCTTTAATCCTACGCATGAGCACCGTGTAATCTTCACTAGTCTCTCGACATTTCTGAGTGATGACATCAAGCGATTCTTCTACAACTTTAGAGCGTTGCTCTGTCTTAACCACCCTGTTCTTCATATAATTCAGCTTCTTTCGGTTAGTGGAAGGATTTTTGGAGATCATTGCACGCGAATGGGCTAAGCCGGTTAGTGGAAGGACGCATGTTGAGAGATGGCAAAACAAGATTAGACATCTCCGACAGTTTTTGAGAGGTTGGGCCAGAAATGAGAGTGGGATTTACAAACAAGAAAAAGAGCGTCTTATTCAATTAATTGAGGCACTAGACTTAAAAGCTGAAGACGCTCTTCTTTCGGTTAATGAGCAAAGATCCAAGTCCGAGGCTGAGCAAGGTCTACGAGCTCTATTGAGAGAGGAGGAGCTCAAGTGGGCATTGCGTGCTAAAACGCTTAAGGTTGTCCAAGGGGACGACAATACACAATTCTTCCATATGGTTGCAAATGGTAAACATAGGAAGAAGAAAATCATTCAGCTTGAACAGGACGAGGGGACAATAGTGGGGCATGAAAATCTGAAAGCATATATCTCTAATTACTATAAACAACTGTTTGGACCCCCAAATACAAGCACGGTGACACTAGATGAATCTGTGATTGATGACATACCTCAATTACACGCAGCGGAGAATGATTTTCTATCTGCACCGTTTACTGAAAAAGAGGTTCTTCAGGCAATTTCACAAATGAAACCGAATAAAGCACCGGGACCAGATGGGTTTCCAGCTGAATTCTATAAGAAATGTTGGCATATTATAAAAGATGATCTTATGCCTATGTTTCATGATTTTTTTAACGGTCATTTAGAGTTGTTTCATCTCAACTTCGGTACGATAACGCTGCTACCAAAGAAAGATGAGGCAAATCGGATCGAACAATTCCGGCCCATTTGTCTGCTGAATGTGAGCTTCAAAATTTTCACAAAGGTTGGAGCCAATAGATTGACACAAATTGCTCATTCAGTGGTCCAACCAAGTCAGACAGCGTTCATGCCGGGGCGACACATACTGGAAGGGGTGGTCGTTCTGCATGAAACGCTTCATGAGATCCACTCGAAGAAACTGGATGGGGTTATCTTCAAAGTGGATTTTGAAAAGGCGTATGATAAAGTCAAGTGGCCTTTTCTTCAGCAGGCAATGCGCATGAAGGGCTTTAGTGAAGCCTGGAGGAACCAAGTGGACACCCAAGTCCAGAAGGGTAGTGTCGGAATCAAGGTGAATGATGACATCGGTCATTATTTTCAGACACATAAGGGGTTGAGACAAGGGGATTCCATGTCTCCTCTTCTGTTTAATATTGTGGCAGACATGCTGGCCGTCATTATTGGCAGGGCCAAGCAGCGTGGCCATGTAGAAGGGTTAGTTCCCCGTCTAATCGATGGAGGGGTATCCATTCTACAGTATGCTGATGACACTATCCTATTCATGGAACATGACATGGCTAAGGCACGTAATATGAAACTTATCTTATGTCTCTTCGAACAATTGTCTGGCTTAAAAATTAATTTTCATAAGAGCGAGTTGTTCTGCTTTGGGAAGGCCAAAGACGAGGAACACACTTATAGACAATTGTTCGGATGTGAATTAGGTGCTTTACCATTCAGTTACTTGGGTATACCGATCCACCACCGTAAACTATCCAACAAAGAATGGAAGTGTATTGAAGAACGAATTGAAAAAAAACTTAGCTGCTGGAAGGGCAAGCTTATGTCATATGGAGGTTGGCTAGTCCTGATTAACTCGGTACTGACTAGTATGCCGATGTTTCTACTTTCGTTCTTCGAAATTCCGAAAGGAGTTCGGAAGCGACTTGATTTCTTTAGATCTCGTTTCTTCTGGCAGTCTGATGAGGCCAAGAGGAAATACCGTCTTGCGCGATGGGATATCTTGTGCCGACCTAAAGACCAAGGGGGTCTCGGTATTGAGAACTTAGAAATTAAGAAT
This sequence comes from Elymus sibiricus, assembly GCA_039707655.1. Lineage (NCBI taxonomy): Eukaryota > Viridiplantae > Streptophyta > Magnoliopsida > Poales > Poaceae > Elymus > Elymus sibiricus. Next base: position 348,260,448 of record CM077668.1, read on the forward strand.
AAATGTCTTATGAGCAAATGGTTATACAGGCTAGAGACAGAGCCGGAGGGTATGTGGTCACAAATCCTGCGCAATAAGTATTTACACTCCAAAACATTAGCCCAGGTTACCATGAGACCGACTGACTCGCCATTCTGGAAGGGACTTATGCGAACGAAGGACTTGTTCTTTCGCAGGGTCAAATTCTTGGTTGGCAATGGGATGTCAACAAGATTTTGGGAGGATACATGGTTAGGAGAGACGCCTCTGGCCATCCAATATCCCACTCTTTATAATATTGTGCAACGTAAGGAGGATTACGTAGGTACAGTCCTCCAAACTATTCCCCTAAACATCCAGTTCCGACGTGCGTTAGTTGGTGAGAGATGGAATGCCTGGATGCATTTGGTTCGGAGACTGATAGAAGTTCAACTTTCCGACCAGCCGGATTCGATACAATGGAAGTTAGCTAAGAATGGGATTTTTACGGTGAAATCATTCTATATGGATTTGATTAATTCTGGCCCAATCTCAAGGTCGCTGCACATATGGAGGGTTAAGGTTCCTTTGCGGATTAAAATCTTTATGTGGTTTGTCCACAAGCAAGTGATACTCACAAAAGACAATTTAATTAAAAGGCGATGGGTAGGAAGTTCGCGGTGCTGTTTTTGTGATCATGATGAAACAATACAACACTTATTTCTTGAATGCCCACTTGCCAAACTACTCTGGAGAACGATTCATATAGCTTTTAACATTAATCCTCCAGTCGATATTGTGTCGTTGTTTGGGACGTGGTTAGCTGGGGTTGAACAGATTACTGCGGCTCGTATTCGGATTGGAATATGTGCACTATTATGGGCTATATGGAACTGCAGGAATGATATGATTTTTAACAGACAACACACTTTAACTTTCCTGCAGGTCATCTTCAGAGCTACAGCTTGGATCCGTACGTGGTCCTTACTCACTCCTATGGACTCCAGGGAGCCTTTGGTTACTGGGTGCAACCAATGGGAGATGGTAGCTCGGGTTATATTCAACCGGTTCGGATGGCGCTCGCATAACAGGATAGGAGTCTAGGGAGCTTATCCTTCATATTACCGTTTCGGTTGCTTTTGTCAGCATGTAATTTTTTTTTTACTTTGTTCTGCTCCGTTTGCGAGTTGTAAGACCTTTATGACGTTACTTTGTGGATTCTTAATAAAATGGCTGCATGCATCTTCATGATGCAGAGGCCAGGGGCATGCCTCCATTTCCAAAAAAAAAAAAATTCAGCTTCTGATTGTCTAGACTCATCTGTTTCATACCTACCACTACCATTTCATTATAGGATCTCATATCATATTTCAGGCAACTTTTTCCTGAAAATATAATAAAGCACTTATGTTAAAATTATAGTACAATAGGCAGTGTATCTGCTAAGAACATCATCAAGTATTTAAGGTCATATTCAGTAGATGCATAACAGGTTGTGTGGGTGATGCATTTTTTACAGTGCTTCAGTGTGTATTGAACTTGCAGGCCGCGTCTTCATAAACAGAATAAAGCTGCCTTTGTTTCTTCTTACGGAGGAAATTGGCTTCTTGTTACTAATAGCTCTTACTATATAATGTGAACCAGGGCCTCGACACTAGAGCAGGTATCCATATATAGTACACACAAAGAAATGATACAGATGAGCTATGAATTGCCACAGGGATGCAGAATCTATGCATATTATATAAAAATAAAATAAAAAGCGAAAGGATGCCATGATCAGGGAAAAAACTGCAAATGCATAGGTGAACAAAGAGGGACAGGGATCTATCACTCATTTTCTCCAAATTATCCCAAGCTACCCATTGCATATTGGCTTCTACTTACTAGTTACTAACATAATGAAGAAAACATACCTTCTGAACCATCACATGATCTAGTACCATAATGCAAATGCTACCCAGCCCAAAAGTTAATAATCAAATAGGAGTAAATCAGAAAACTTGATAGGTCAGGTGTATTCTGCTTCAAATACACGTTCTTAAGTTCGGACGAAGTCCATGTATTGTCAGTACGAAACATAAGTAAAAAATGTCAAGTTCCTTCAAAAAGTTAACATGTCAATGCAGGAGAACAGAAATATGCAGCTTGACATGTGTATCATTGGTGGCAGAGAATTTAGGGCTACAAAATTTCAGTAACAAACAGGTATTTACCATATTACTGAGCAATTATATGGAAGCTAAATCATTAAATGGAGGAAAATAAGCTAAACAGTAATACCTGGGTGGTGCTTATTGAAAGTCTCCATATCATCTTTGTTCGCTAAGAAACCATATAACAGCCTTTTCCCACCAGGTAAGAACCGACGCTTAGAAGGAGCTTGCCATGCTTCCCTATTTGTCCTTTCACTGACGAAGTGCTTATGCAGACGTTCAGCCTCCATATAACCCACGACAGAGCTTTCAAATATTAACACACTCATGCCACGGTGCCCACCTGGACCATAGGCATGTCGTGCTTTGATTGCATCGTATTCATGGAAATAATCGAGAAGCTCTTCGTTGCCCATGCCTAACCACTAGAAAGCATCAAAGAATAGCAAGGTCAGAATACAATAATCATCATCGCTAAATCTTGAAAATTTATATATTAAAGCAATGTTCTATTAAAATTGCAACCAATCGAACACTCATATATGAACTTCAACTGATTCACCAACTATACCATATCAACACGGTAGAAACACACATTTGCATTTAAGGTGGTGGAGGTTGACGACCAGAAAGCAGAAAATACATTACCTTGTCACCATCATCTTGTTCCAGTAAAGTGTTCATGACAATAACCATTGGTGGCCATACTATCTCGCGGTCAGTGCTTCCTCGCAATCCTTCCCATTTCCCAAATTGCTCGCCAGGTTGTAGCAGTGAAGTTCCCATCTCCTGTTCTAGCAATGTGGCAAATTCTCTGTGGAGCTTAACTCTTCTAGAACCCTTTGTTCTAGCATGTCTCACCAAATATTGTAGCCCATTGAACCAGTCAATTGCCCCAGGTCCATTTTGGCATGCTGGACAGTGCCATGGCCTAGTCTGTTCATGTATTTCTTCTGCACTCAGGGTATCAATGACTTCAAAGAATTTTTTGAACCATTTATTCTTTTTGCGAGTCTCGAAACTTTTTTCACTTGTGTCAGAATCGTCCACTTCACTCATGTCATCATCTGATGAATCCTCAACTTCAGAACTGTCCTTCTCAGGGTCAAGACTAGATGAAGCAACACTGTCCTTGTTGCTTTCAGGACCATATGGATGAGACCAGGATGCCAACTGCGAACCATTTGCCAGAGTTGGCCTCACAACTGGGTTTGGTACTGTGTGCAATTCTGGTTCTCTCGGATATGTTTGTGATGACTGCCCACGATTGCCTCCGGGAGCAGGCCTACGATCAAAAGGTTGAGTTCCATAGTTCCCCAAAGTAAGTGAAGATCCTCCATTGTCAATACAAGCTTGCGATGCTGTAGTATGTGAAGCATTTGAGGAGGAACTTGATGGTTGCCATTGTCCCCTCCCAGCTGCTTGGCCTGATTTCTTCTTCCAAATACCCCCTGGATGCAAGACATGATTACGCATGATTAGATAGAACAATCTAAACATATTTTTCAGGACAGCAATTCAACACATTTGAGACCAAATATTCCTCTGTTCTTTTGTAGATTAATTTATACCGACGCGTGCCAAAACAAAGCAAAATATCAACTGAGACCATGACTACTAAAACAAGCAATGACACCATGGTTTTAGCGAAATTTAATATAACAGACACTTATCTTTATTTTGCATAGTTTGATGCAAAATAAACACGTATTTTAATTTTATAAATTTATAAGAAAATATATAATTATATCACCAAATCACAATGCTAAAGTAAGATAGCACATATGAGGCTAATTAGCACCTTCCAGTTTCCCTTCCTTACTAGCTTCCGGATGTGTCAATAATGCAGTTTTTGTTTTTGCTCGGTAGCATATCAAGTAAAAATGCCAAATAAGGTACAAATGCCAACAAGTACGTACATTTGTATACTTGATAGATTAATGATGGGGTACACAAGGAATCTTTTCTTCGAGTCGAGCTTAGCAAAGTCAACGTAATAGTGTACCATAAGGCACATACAGTCGTGCTATCGATGTAATTTTTTAGCTAATACTGTAGATGGTTTCTTATAGGAACGAATCGAGTCCACTATCACCCTTATACTAACCCCAATATTGGTAGGTCTAGGCCGGAAAAAGACTCTAACTGGTCTTGGTCAAACTTTTCAAGGAAATAAAACTTTGCTCACACACTAATCTTAGAAAGGGAAGGCCGACGCCGTTACTTTTCAAGAAACCAAATTAAAATAGCGTTGCTAAATTTACAGAAAAAGAGAAGATTATGTGACGCACTTTTTTGTTTGAGACCTGATTACCAGTACAACACAAATTGCATGTGGTGGCCCTTCTCTAGAGATGCTTCACAGGCTGTCTATTAATATTCAATGATTTTACCAGAAAATGCAGCAAATCTTTGAAGATTTTCAAATCACTCTAGCGGCGAAAGAAAGACAGGGCAGTTTTTTGCCCGACACGAGTCAAAAACAGAATCAAAATCTGCTGGTAGTTTTCCCAAACGAGGCAGTACCAATGTACTCGTTTTCTTACGGTAACCGCAGCACGAACGCGGAACCAACGAGAAGGTTTGAGAGACAACACATGTCCACAGAACTTTGCAGAAAGACCTCTCCAAGAAAAGGTAAGTACAAAGGAGTCCTTAGGTAATCTTCCAACTACCATTGCCGCCACTAATCGTCATGGACTCATAGGAAAGCCTTATTTACATTTACTTTGTTTAGAGTAACCGCAACAAGAACGTGGGACCGACCAGAAGGTTCAATGAGACAACACGTGTCAACATAACTTTATCGAAAAAACTCTCCAAAGAAAGGAAAGTACAAACAAGTACTTAGGTAATCCTGCAACTGCCATTGCCGCCGCTAACCATCGCTGGACTCATAGGAAAGCATTAGCCCAAAAGGGCGTTGTGAGTAGATGAAGAAGCCAGCCGTCGGCAAGTCCTTTGTCGTTGTGGTGCGTCCACCGTGGATCATTCCCACCCTCCACGAGTCCCGTAGCCACCATCAACCGGTGACCTTGTTAAGGCCGAGGGCCAGATCTGCCGCCATCAATCCTCAATCCCAGATCTGGAATCCCTATCCTCTCTCGCCCACTGGTAACAACAGCAGAGACGGCAGCCACCGGCCGAAGACCTAAACCCGCAGACCAGAAGGGTCGACAGGAGACTGGGCCCACCGCCACCGGCGGCCGAGGGCCAGATCTGCCGCCATCAATCCTCAATCCCAGATCTGGAATCCCTATCCTCTCTCGCCCACTGGTAACAACAGCAAATACGGCAGCCACCGGCCGAAGACCTAAACCCGCAGACCAGAAGGGTCGACGGGAGACTGGGCCCACCGCCACCGGCTCATCCACGCCACCATGGACGCCTTCGAGATGAGAATTAAGCCGGGGCATTCCCACCGGCTCATCGACGCCGCTATGGACGCCATTGAGATGAGACTTGAGCCGGGGCATGGATGCACCGCTGCCGTCACCGCATAAGCATCGCCACTCCAGACACGAAGCCTAACCTATATACGGCTCTGGAGCCAAACCACCGGGATCCCACCCCCTCCGGTAGCCGGAGCAGACAACGGAGGAGGCATGGACCGGCGGCGTTGAATTGCATGCCAACAATGGTAATAACTGGCTAGATATCATCTCCGAAAACCCCCTAATCGGCAAGCAGAGAGAAACCGGTTAATCTGCATAAAACTCCCAGCCAGATGAACCAAACGCCCAAACGAAACATCCAATTCCGCACCTACACGAATCAGCATTACCGAGCCCCTCCCCTCCTCCTCCTCAGTGCTCACCGCGATCGAGCGAAACCAAGTACCCTATTGGAACAAATCGCCCGCCCCACCGGCCAAATCAGCCCACATCCGGCGATCCCCGGAGCAAGGAAACAGGGGAACACAAACCCGGCCGCAACATCTTTTGCGAAGGAGACGAACGGACAACTGAGAAAAAGGTAACAGCGAGGACGACACTATGTACGGGTAAGCCCCTCACCTCTTCCGCAAGCAGCCATTCCAGGGTTGCCGCTGCCGTTGCCGTCGTTGCTGGGAGGCCGGCTGCCGCCGAACATCTCGAGCGTCTCGGCGGCTCGCGGCGTGGGTTTTAGTGGGGAGGGGGTGGCCACCGTAGCGGCCGGAGGGGGAGGCGCGTCCTATATAGCTAGCGCCCAGCGGAAGGCTAACTGACGAGTGGGCACACGGCCCATTGATTGGGCGAGCCCTCGCCCGCTTCGCATCCCGGCCAGGCGCACCCTTCACACTGACCAGTGGGGACGGGAGGCTCGCCCCAGGTTTCAGTTGGTGGGGTGGCGTTCGACGGTTGACGGGGTCTTCCTCCTCCGCGCAAACCCGCTTCGTTTCACACGGTTCGTCTTGCCTGCCAGTTTGGTGAATTTAAGCATGATGAAAAATATTGCAGACCGGCGGCGGCGCGGGCTGGACCTGGGCGGTCTGCGCCCGGACCGGCGGTTCGCAGCGGGGAACTTTGGTGGTGGGTGCGTTCGTGGCTCAGGGCGGTGGCTGCTGCGGGTTTGGATGCGTGTCCAGGTTCTCCGTCTGTGGGTTTCAGGGCTGTGGCCACTGCGGTGTTCCACCAGGAGGTGGTGCGGCTCCTGGCCGTGCTGGATGTGGGTGATGTGCTGGTGGTGCTCTTCCCCGGCCGTGAGGGTGGTGGTAGCTGGAATGCGTGGCCTCGGCGTGCTGGGTATCTGGTGCTCTGTGAGGCTATGACCACGATGGCGAGGTGCTACGGCGGCGGCGGTGTGATCCAGCACAGATAGTGTCCTCATTCCTTCGCGAGGGGTGGGAGGTGGGCGATGTTAAGGATGAAAATCCAGCCCGTCTTCGATCGGTGCCGCCGCGACGGCGCCCGTGGGTGTCGTTTCCCTCCTTGGAGGCGTCGCTTAGGTGTGTCGGCATCTCCCCTTCTTGCTTGGGTTGCTGTCTCCGGGTGAAAGCCTAGGTCTTGGACCGGCGATGGCGGCGTCTTGGCGTCATTCCTCTGTTGGGAGCATCGTGCGTGGAGACATGGCTAGGAGATTCTGTGTGGCGGTTCTCCGGTGCGTGCCGCTGGTCCGAGTAGAGTTTCTTGGGCGCTATGTACGCTAACGCCGGTGAGTTCAAGACGGTGGCTTTCTCGAGACTATCCGAGTCCCGCCACCCACTCACCATCTTCTTATCGGCAATCATGGGTGGTTGGTGCGTCGACAAGGGGAGTTCGGTGGAAGTTGCTGCTCTTCGGGTGATCGGTGTTGGTCGAGACGCGGCCGTGTTGCTCTGGTTAGGGCAGGTTCCTTTGCGTTGTGGTTGTAATGTGTGCAGAGGCTTTTCTTCGGATTAGCTCGGGTGTGGTGTTTGAACTACACTTGCTGTTCGCAGCGAGTGATAGTCTCTTGTAATTGTCTTCTGCCTTCTATAAAAATATGGTATGCCTTTGGCGTACTCTCGAAAAAAAATATTGCAGATTTGCAGCCTCTGATTTGCCAACGGCAGGAAGGAATTTTCTTTTCCATCGCGCCTTTGACTTTCACTATGTTGGTGAGGAAATCGAAGGGTGTGATCCGCGTGATCAATCCTCTGGGAAATGCTGCTCGTCTCACGCTTCAGTGCCCATTTGCCCAAGAGTATCTGACTTCCGTGAGCATATGTCCAACGTTGCGATGCATGCCAAGTCTGTTGCCACTAACTTTTTTAAATTCATTATGCTCCCAAGTTTAGAGCTCTCCCGATCGATCGATGTGTTTGATTTGGATTTGGTCTAGATCAACAATTTGTCAAATCAATCGGCGGGAACTAACCTATAAAAACACATCATTCACGTGCCCCTCACCAATATTAGTACACGAGATCACCAGCACAAGAATTTTTCCCACATATGCGTGGGTTGATTAACAGATACCACATAATCGCACCGCCTAGAAAGGCCCACCAAAGCACCGCATTAAACCCATTAATTGCGACTTCTTGGGCACCCTCTAGGCTATGCCACGTCATCATCAACAATGTTTAGCGATGGAGAGTAAAAACATGCGCAGGTCTGCTCATTCCTCCCTCTCGTCTTGATCATTCTGATTGGACCATTTGTCATACGTTGACTGAGAGGGAAAAGGAAGGTTCCTGGAAGTTGGTTGCGCATCAAGCCCGGTGAATGCGATGCCTCCCACTTGTTTCCTCTTCCTCTCCTCCCACATGCAACCTTCTCCTCCTACCCCCCGCATCTTCCCCTTCTTCTCCTCAACATCGTCATGAGCGTGTGTGTGGGGGGGGGGGGGGGTTGACGACCTCGAGATCGGTGACATAAGTAGATGGGGATTGTAACACCCCAAAAATCAAGCCTTTTTATTTTTGGGTTGTTATTAACTTTTGACTCTCTTCTAAACTTTTTCTTTTGAACTTTGTAACAAAAGTTCACCTCACCCTAGCTTACACCTGGATCACAGCACAACCAAGACCAACCGAGCTCAAATCCCAGTTATTTGAATTTGAAACCCTAGCTTAGATTGCCACAAAGGAAACGTCACTTTATTTGTTGAGCTAGTCCACCCCAATATTTGAAGAGAATCTCCTAACCCTATGGATCAAGGGAGTGCCACAATATTGCAAAGCCAACTGTAATATTTTTCTTCCAGAAACAATTTAAGTTTCTGCCACTTGGGGAATTAAATCCAGAAAAATACGTAGGCACCTCTATAAAGAATGAAATTAATTGGAGATGATTATTGTGCCTATAGTAGACCCTGGTAAAAATATTGGCTCAATTAGGGCAAGATCAAGCCTTGCTTTAGCTGATAAAGCCCGTATGCCCTAGGCTGCTGTTGTGAAGGAACTACCATTTTGGTAGCTCTGAAAATTCCCAAATAATTTGGGCAACACCTAGTAGTCACACATGAACAAATTACACCACACATTTGGTCATTCACAGCCACACAAAATCACAGGGCAAAGTTTAAGTTTCTTCCCTAAAATGCAAGTTGTGGAGGAAGTACATGCTAGGAGCATCATATGGAGCTGAAACTTGGTGGAGAGATGCACCCTAGTATGAGATCACTACCAGACATGGAGTCACAGCTTGGTAGTGGATAATCCAGGGCACTGTACAAACAGGTTGTTGTCCAAATGGAAAGGATGAAGGATTCCAACCATCATTCATCCTGGGATAGATCCAGACACACACACACACTGGCCACCCACACACACCCTAGACATGGTCTAGCCCCCTGTGGCCCATTGGTACACGCCATGCCAGTGGTGACCATAGGCAGAGCATGCCAAACACATGCTCTGTCCGTGTCCAGGAGCAACCCCCTCGCCGTCCAGCCGTCCCGAGCCCCCACCTATTATCTAGCGCGTTGACCAGACCCCCACAACCCTTCTACAAGCCTTGGAGACGAAGTAGCCGCCCCTGCGACCACCGGCGCCGCCGCCCGGGCCCCGATAGCGCTCGTGACCTCCCTGTCTTGGATGGGATTGATGTCCAGCCCCCCTGACGAGTCCAAAATATGTGATGATTTTGATAGTTATTTTGTGTCTACGCGGTAGGCTTTGTGGAGTTTTACCGCGTCCGCGCACTACTTTTGTCGGTATCACCCAAGTAACGTCTTTTGAAGTAAATGAAGTTCTATGGAAGGAATCCTAGGAAATTATGGTGGAATCACATTATTCAATGTGATAATTAACTACCATAAAAAGAATGAAACAAAGGGACAAAGGAGGAGTTCATATAGTGACTCCAGAGCAAAAGACGGCCTAGCTTACGAGCACGATTGCTCATATGCACGGTCATATGAGGCTCCAGCGCCGCCGCCTCATCCACTACTTCCACCCCTGTGAAGTCGGATCGAGGATCAGACGAACATACGCACCAGAAACACATTGAGAAGACAGAACCCTAGTCTCCGGAGTCATCCGCAGGAGGGATTGACAAGGAGGAGATCGCCATCTTCACCACCACATGCAAGGGGATGTCAACATCATCATCATCATCATCCACATCCATCTCCATCTCCATCTCATTGTAACATCAGGAACCCTAGTGGATCGTCTTGTGTGTTACTTGTGTGATTCATCCATGCTCACCATTACCATCCCCATGATGCTTGTTGTCTCCATGTGTGAGTAGACTCCTTAGTTCTCGGGGATATGGATGAACCTTGGTATGTATAGGATCTGAAACGTTATATTCGATATGAGATCATCTGTTGAATGCTTAGTTTAATAAACTTCGTGAATGTTGTGAAGGGGCCCCACTCAGCATTATCGTTGAAAGGCCATGAAGTGTATCACTGTCATTGTAAAGGTTAGGATGTGAAGGTAATTTGAGGTGATAGTAAAAGCCTTCACAACTCGCTTTTTTAATTGATGGGGGAGTTACGGAGAACCCTTAGAGAGGCCGCGTTCATGGGGTAACCCTTAATTACCGTAGTTGTAACCTGCAGGGGGAGACTACGGTAGTGGCGTGCGTGGCACGAAGTTTACCTAGAGTGGAACGTGTTCTTTACCCGGCTCCGCCCAGCATAATCTTCAAGAGTGGCTCAAGTATCCAGACTATATTATGCGGATGCATAGTGTCGGGGGGATGACCCCCGGGTAGGCTCAGGAGTACAAGACGATTTTCAAAACATCGGGGCGGCCAACACCCCTCAATCCGTCTGGCCCTCCAGCCGGCTCCCTAACAGCAGGCCGGCTGGGCACGGCACCATGTCCGAGACGGCTGGCCTCAGTCGGCATCCGGCGAGGTCAGCGCCTGCCCAATCCCGCCGTACGACAAGACCTCTCCCACGTCGGGGAGAGCGTGGCTACAGTGCCGCCGTCCCCGCTGACCGGGGCGACCGACGCCAGCGCGGCCCGGTACTGTAGACGCACAGTGCCAACCACTCCGTGACGCAGAGGACGATGGGCTACAGTGCCGTGCAGCCGGCGGGCCCCACTGGTGGCCATAGATGATGACGACAGGGCCCCGCCCCTCTTATTTTATCACTCGTAACCTGGGAGGTCGGGTTATAAGACCTCCCAGGAGCCCCCAGAGCGGGGGTCGGCTCATTTCGCACTCACATACAAATACATACGAGGCAAGGAGGAGAGCTAGTTGCTTCTTCCTCCTCCACCCGATACAACTCCAGGAGCACCATTGTAGCCTTTGTGCTCTTCATAGTTCATCTGGTAGGACTAGGGGTGTTACCTCCATCGGAGGGCCCCGAACCTGGGTACATCGTGTGTCTCGCACCGCTTGCACCCAATCTCGTCTTCGGAACCCACCGACGCTCTTCGGCTCCACCCATGATAAGCCATCCCATGGCATCAGTCGTGAGCACACCACGATAGTTGGCGCCCACCATGGGGGCGCACGCGGCGTCGGCCGGAGTTACGTTCTGGACGAGACCCTTCGCCACTTCCGACGAGTGCATCACGCAAGGCTTGGTTAGCCAGCCCAGCATGCTCGGCTACGCCGGCAACGGCGCAACACTCGGCACGGACGCCGCCTGCCCTGCAGGCTGCTCCGTCGTCCCCTTCGGCAAGCTGCGCGTCTTCGTCGCGCTCAACCCCGACGAGTACCCTCGCGAGGTACTTAGCTTCATCGACTCACCCCTCCCCACCGGCTGCAGCGTCGCCAACAATGTCGCAGATCTCTACACCCGCGTGGAGGTGCTGACCACCAGCTCCAGCCACGCTTCCGGTCGTAGCAAGGACAAGACCGCTGCGGCTGCAGCCCACGCCAGCCGAACGAATCCGCTGCGCATGGCGCTGCAGAACCTGCGTGCTCCCATCACGCCAGATGCCGACCCGGCCGCTACCGCGGTCGGGCTCGAAGAGACGCGTCAGCGCCTGCTGGATGAGGCCACGGCGCTCGCCACTATGCAGTGCCGGATGGAGTCCGTCCAGCGCGAGTACAACACCGCCCACGGCCTCACGTCGGCTGCCGACGGGCCCAGCCGGCTCGGTAAGGTGCGACACCGCGGCAGGGCCCTCGGCCAGATGCTGGGCGTGGAAAGGCCCACCCATTGGCAATAAGTTTACCCGTGGGTGATGAGGTCAAAGTTACACAGACGGGTAATGATGGACACGCGTGAAGAAACCAACTGTGTGCAATAATGTCGAAGATTGCGAGTACGCAATATAGATCGTCTGCGATGAGATCGATAGGGGAAACACATTCGAGAATGGCAAATAAAATCAAGTCCATTAAGGTCCAGAGATTAATCTTCCATTGCATATTAAGGTCAAAATAGTAGTACCAATATACGAGTCTCATACGATGCCATTTCAATGATTGTACCACAAATTCCAGAAACATTACAATGCTCAAATTCGAAGATTACAAGGTTCAAACTGATATTAGAAATGAAATTCAGCTCATGCAGCTGTAGATGCCCGCGCTGATCAGCTGAACATGAACATGTGAGAGGTTCAAACTGATATTACAACTAGTTTTGCCACCTCAACATTTCTGTAAAGGGATCAGCCACTGACAAGTCATGTATGGGCTTGACATAATGACTTCCGATTACTATGTCAACTGAACTACCAAAATGAAATTCAGCTTCTGCAGAGGCTTTTCCATTCTGCCGTATCCGCTGGCGCTGATCAGCAAGCCATTCAGTTTTGCGCGATAAATGTAGGGCAAACCTCATTACCTTTAGCACACTTGCTCTCACAACAAAGAACCTAGCGAATATAATCGCCGGTAAGGTCCCTCGGTAGGAGTTCAAAGTAATTTCTGAGAGATGGAGATCAAGGCATTCGATGGGATTGTTATATTGTATCACATTATCCACTACCGTGCCTAATTGTATCTGCAAAAGAAGAGAATGTATTAGTGCCTACATGCAGTTTTGAACACTAGAGGCCTCTTTGATTTGCAGGATTTCTAAAATTCAGGAATATAGTGACATGCCATCTTCGATCCTACATGATTAACATGGGAGTTTGATTACACTCTAGGAAAACGTAGGCTTCTTCACAAGAGGTTGGAGTCGATGGAAATTTTCCTATGAAAACTAGTAAAGATGAATCCAAAGGAGAAATACTTATGGATTGTAACCATATGAATCAAGCAACCACTATAGGAATAAAACATCTATGTACTGAAATCCTACAAAATTCCTCCAGAAATCGTAGTACATTCATCAAACTTGGGAAAAGGTACCAAAAATTGAACGCCCTTGTGGTTAACATTTAACAGGAGAGGAGCATCACCTCGATATATAGCTTCTCCAGGCACAGAAAGCATCTCAGGAATCTGACAACTTGGTCCAGGTCGGGGCCGATGGATTCTAGTGCCAAGATCTTCACTGTGCGCAAATACAGGGTCAAGCTTGTCGGAATCATTTTCTGGATGACAGACGAACATACATCTTCAAAATTAGAAAAGATGTTAATTTCAAGAAGGAGAAAAAGGAGACTGTTGTACCTGAACGGGTATGGATCCAATAACAAGTTCGGAGAATTTGACAGGCGAGTAGCCCACCACTGTCAATTTCGGCGCAGAAATGACACTGATTCTTGTTGGACCTTGTTGATCAATGATACGTCTCCATCGTATCTATAATTTCTGATTGTTTCATGCCAATATTCTACAACTTTCACATACTTTTGGCAACAATTTATATGATTTTCTTGGACTAACATAATGATCCAGTGCCTAGTGCCAGATCCAGTGTGACACCCTGGTTTTGGCAACTTTTTCTTTGCAAATATTTTTCGGGTTTCATTTGCTTTTTGGGTGAATTTCAAAATAGTTCATTGACTTTGGACTTGAGGGTTTCTTGAATTTCTTCCTAAATGATCCAACACCCTCAACACCTTGCCAATATTTTGTCTCACACCCTCTGGACCAAACCCTAAATTTTTATCCTTCCAAAATAATTCATTTGGAAATGCCTATTTTCACTATGGGTTGTGAAGCAACCTATAGCTCTGCTGATCAGAAAATTCCCACATTAATACCACACCTTCTTGACATCATCTACTCCCACAATACTCAAAAATATTTCATTGTCCAGTACAAAATTTTGCCCAGAAAATTCGTTTTACTTTCTGGACAGAATTGGCCCTTTGTGAAGCAACCTATATTTTCATGACTCAGAAAATTCCTAAATTAATACCTGAGATACTAGGAGTCCTATCTTTCCACAATATCCAAAAATATCCCTTAGCCCAGTTCAATTTTTCAGCAAAGAAATTCTTTTCAGCCTCTGGACATTTCAAACCTCTGTGAAGGAAGTACCAGCTAGATGTGTCCATTGGTTCTGAAATTTTTATAGCATCTTGTCACCACCAAATAACTCTCAAATACCCAATTTCACTTCAAGGAACCCATCTATGTGAGTGCAACATCTTCAACAAGTTTTTGGGCCAGAATATGGTTTGTACATGAACCATGTTCAAAACTTGTTGAAAATTTCTCAAATCTTGCCAGAAGGTTGTCCTTCCAACATAGAATACCCTGGACAAACCCTTTGGCTCAGTCCACAACTCATCCTCTCTCTGGAACCCTCCCATGTTCCTATCCAGAACCTGTTCTGGATGAACTCGAGCAGCCTGAGCCACTCCTAGTCCTACCCTTGCCCTAGACCTACTATTTGAGCTCAGGACGACACTCTAGACAAGGTTTGACAGGCTTGCGTGGCCTCCAGGTGCCAGCACCCGTGGTGATCACGAGGCTAGCAGGGCCAAAGTCGCGCTCTGCGCGCCGAATGCCTCGGACACGACCACTCCGGCCACCCCGCGTCGCCGTACCTTGTCTGGTCGTACCGACATCGTCGCCGCCACCCATGTACCCCCTCCAGAACCCTCCACCTCCTCTGGCGAAGCTCGCCACCGCTCGCGGCCAAGTTCACCCATGGGTCGAATAGTGTGCCGCGGTCGCCGCCGTTGTCCGCACGCCCTTAATGGCTCCAGACCTATCCCGTCTTCCCTGCGAGCTTCCGTCACCTCCATACACGCTCCCCAGGCCAGCTCAACGCCCAGCTCACCCACCCCCCCCGACTTTGTCCGCATCTTCACGGCGGCTCCTGGCCACGGCATCGCCGTTGGGCTATAAAAGCCGCAGCCCGGAGCCCCAGCTCCTCACCACTCCACCTCTCCCCCTCCCAATCGCCTCCAGAGAGCTCCGTCAGGAGCCGGGAGCTCGTCTCCCTTAACTCCGGCCAAACCTCTGTTGCTCGATCCCCCTCCGCCGCCCGCTAGCTTCACTGCATCCCAGCCTCATCCGACCTCACATTCGAGCTCAGTGCACTCCCCTGGCCCTCCCTGACCCCTTCCCTGGCCGAGGTGCTACCAGAATCGCCGTTTCCGACGACCACCAAAACCAGCCACCGCTGGAGAGGAAGGGGGTGACGCCGTCCGGCCATGTCCGGTCGAGCTACGGGTACCTACGGGACCGTCTCCGTGCGCCTGATCCATCCCCGCCGTCTCCCGACCTCACCGCCGTCCCTACGCCAGAGAACTGCCATCGGTGAGACGCCTCGCCTCTGTTCTCTCTCTCCCTCGTTTAAATATGATAGGGGGGCCCCACCCGTCATAGGCCCAGCCGCGCCCGAACCGTTTTTAAGTGAAGGCGCATTCCGAGAATGCACCATCGACGTGGCCTTCTCTGGAAATTCCAGTATTTCAATTTAATTTAATATTTAGTCCAGTTTGACCAGAAACTTTGACCAGCTCTAGTTTTTAAACCACAAGTCCAAATCAATTGATTCTTTTTGCAGTAGTTTTGTCTTGAGCTCCTCTATTTTCTGGCAAAAGTTGGTATTTTTCCAGTGTGTACAGAATTTCTGGCCAACAGAAATGCTTTATGTAACATTTTCTTTTGCTATTTAAAAATATTTTCAGAAGGAAATTGCTTTGGTGTTGTAGACCGGGAGTTTGTTGACACCCCACTTGAGCAAGGCAAGCCACATCATCCATTGCATAAGGCATTACAATAGTATTGGCTTTATGTTAAATTCTTTTGCATTTAATCCAAGATAAAAATGCCATAATTCATATTGCTTGGTATCTTGCATGAACCCTGCCATGTTAGTTCATTTATATAGCATAACCAGTATGACAAGCAACTTCACATGATGAATGTCAATTTGATGGTTGATCAAGTACCACCGACCCGGACTTACACGTGCAGCCACATCTGCCGGAATGGGACGGCATTGACTTGGTCTAATCATGTGCTCTTTTACCGGTACCACCAAAGAGAGAAGGTTATGCGTGCGTGCTATCCTGATCAGGTAGACGACGATAACCTTGTGAGCCCAAGTTAAGTTATTTGCCGGCGTCCCCATTTGGGACTGTTTAGTTTGGCCACGACGGTGGCAGGTGTCAGGAGTGACACATGGGCCACCCAGGGCATGACTCGGACGGGGGATGATTGTCGATGGTACGATAGAAGGGTCACATGTTAGGCAAGTTTCGTTGGACGAATGTCCATGGTGTGGGTAAAGTGCGCAACCTCGGCAGAGTGTAAGAATCTATTCGAATAGCCGCGTCCACGGTAATGGACACAGTCCGCACTAGGTCACACTGTATGGTCAACAATAATAATGATGGAAGAACTTGTCTTATGCTCAAAAGTGACCGATGGGTCACGAGTGCTCCAGGAGTCATGGTGTGAACCCAGAGGAGAGTAAGTTGATAATTAGTATCAGTAAGTGAGCATCTTAAAGTATGCCTGTTTCCGAAGTATTTATCCCAATCACTGCCATGCTGTTGTTTGCTGCACTATTTTGGTTGTTGTGAGCTTGCGAGTACATTCCAAGTACTCACCTGGCGTATCATGCCAGATGCAGGAGAAGCTGAGGGTGGAGATCCCGAAGGTTTGTGCTACGCTAACTTGGTCGTGTCCCAGTAGTGTCCCTATGGGATGGAGTGTCTCACCCGATGTTCCGCTACGCCGTAGTAATTTCCACTAGTATTGAGGCCCTTGAGATGTTTCATAAATAATGTAGATACTGTCATAGCACGAGTAGTGCTCTTGGCCTCACTATCTTATGTAATATCCAAGCTTGTACCTGTATCATATCAATAAAGATCAGTTCTGTTCTGTTCCAAGTTGTTGTGTGTTTCCAGAAGACATGATCTCTGGGTTGGGAACACAGGGTAAACCGGTCCTCTAAGCCGGGGTGCCACAACGCTTGGTATCAGAGCTGTGCTGACTGTAGGACACCCTAGTTAACCTCGCGCTAGAGTCCCGATTAGTTTAGAGATTTGGTGTGTGCTTTGCTTGCTGCATTTGCCTGTTGCATAGCATGCATCTAGAATCATTTGTTTTGATAATCATTGGCCTTGTGAGTGTAGATGGCACTAGTCCCGTACCACTACAACCATGAGCCGGCACCGTTCACTTTTCCAGTACTACTTCGCAGCGTCTAGCTTCGGCTTTATCCCAATGGAGAAGACCCAGTATATCAGGTGTTCCGAGAGCAGCTTGCAGGTTCAGTGTACGAGTACCACGCCGAGGCCTTCCTTACTACGAGTTCGGAGATCGGCAGCTATTCTCGCTCTTCCAAGGGCGGAACTGCTTCTACCCCCGATCTGGCGATTCAGTTTGCTGCTATGGAGGCTCTCACTGACTTGCGCTTCCATGAGGTCGAGATGCAGACACATCCAGGTTTCTTTCACTACCCCACTCTGTCGCCTACGACAGGGCGAGTCCTTTTTGCGCCTGTTGATCTGGCGAGTGATCGAGCGACTGGTGTTTTATCCCGTTATCTAAATGCCAGTTATCGCATGATCACCTCCCTGGCTGAGGAGCTGTCTCGTGCCCGAGAGGCACTTGCAGATGCTACTGCAGCACAGTCTCCTCCTTCCCCTATGTTTTCACCTATGCATACACCGCCTATTCCACCTTCGTTCGTACCTGAGACTCCTTCTAGCTCGTTCGGACCGCCAGGCACTTCGTCTGGTATCCGACGTGAGACCCCAGCTGAGTGGGCCTCACTGCTAGCCACTCCAGCTGCTCCGATGCTGAGGCGTCGTGCTTCTTCTCCTTCAGAGGGAGAACCTTCTTGTCAGCGTCGCCGTGTTTCCTTTGTTCTGGAGGACGTGATTCACATCATCAGTTCCAATTCCGAGGCGGAATCAGATGACGAGGAGTCTTCAGTCTGCCAGTGTCCGTGCCATCCGAGTCACTAGAGTGGATGTTTCAGTTTTAGCATGTGTGTGCATCATAGCATCTTTGCATATGTCAACTGCCGTATGAGCAGTATCAGCCTTGATACCCTCCACTAGCTTGCCATGTATGATGTTGGGTTGCCTTGTATAATTATGTTGCTCATTTCGTTTTTGTTTGATCTTGTTTTCTTGGTGTCACATTGTTGTATTTCCCTTATGGATGTTGCTCATCAATTCAGTATTTTGCAATGGGAACAGATATAGGATGAAGAGGTGTAGTAACCAAGGCGGCGATGGAACTCCGGTTCATCGATCCGCCAGACAAGCAGGACAACCTCCAGAAGATTTGCTACCTCCACCTCCACAACCACCGACGACTGATCAAATTATGAGGATGTTTGAGGAGAAAAGAAATCAGGATCTCATGGAATTTTTGAGGAGTATGCAAACCATGGTAGGACAGAATCATAACAATGGGACGCACTCCAAGCTGTCTGATTTTCAGCGTACCAAGCCACCCAATTTTAGTCAAGCTGTTGATCCAATTGAAGCTGATGACTGGCTGAGAACCATGGAAAATAAGTTGGAAATAGCTCGCTGTGATGAGTCAGACAAGGTTCCTTTTGTTACTCGCTACTTGGAAGGGCCGGCAGCCATCTGGTGGGATAATGCAAAAACTGTATGGCCTTCTGAAGAAAATATTACCTGGGAGAAATTTAAGGAGGTGTTACGAAGGTACCATATTCCCACTGGCATAATGAAGGTGAAGCAGAGGGAATTCCTTGCTCTTACTCAAGGAAACATGTCAGTTGGTGGATACCTGAACAAATTCAATAATATGGCACGGTACTCCACCCACGATGTGTCCACAGAGGAAAGAAAGATAGATCGATTCCTAGGAGGACTCAACCATACCCTCCGTTATTAGCTCTGTATGCTGGACTTTCCTGACTTTCAGACTTTGGTAAACAAAGCTTTCATAGCTGAACAGGAGCATAAGTCAGGATATGATGACCGCAAGCGTAAGTTTGAACCTAAGAAGGACAACCGCGAGCAGTTTGCGCAGAAGCCACGTATCTGGCAACCGGTTCAGCCTGAGTACAAGCCTACCTGGAACAGTGGCCACACTAACAACAAGCCAGGTAACCAGGACAAGACCTATGGCAAGCAGCCAGTGCTGGAAGACTGCTGACGCAACAACACTTGCTTCACTTGTGGTCAAGGCGGGCATTATTCCAAGCAATGTCCCACAAGGGCCGGGAAGCCACCATCTGACTTCAAGCCACTAGTCAACAATATTGGACGCCGCTCCAATCAGGACTTCCGTCGCGGCCGAGTCCATCATATCTCCGCTGAGGAAGCCTGCGAAGCACCAAACGTAGTCCTCGGTATGTTCTTTATTAAGAACATACCTGCAGTAATCTTATTTGATTCGGGGCTTCCCATTCGTTTATTTTGCGGAGTTTTGCCACCGTACACCAATTTTCTCCTTCTCTTTTGGACAAAATCATGGTGGTACAATCCCCTGGCTCCATGCTCAGAACAAATGTCATATATAAGGACCTGGAAATCTTGATACATGGAGTTAAGTTTCCAGCCACCCTTATCGCCATTGAATCCCCTGGACTGGACATAATATTGGGGATAGATTGGTTGACACCGCACCAGGTCTGCATCAACTGCTCCACCAGGACAGTGACATTGGTTAACCCGACAGGCCAAACAGTTCAGTTCACCGCTAGCAGAATGCTGTCAAAGAAAGAAATGGCATTCAAGACCACTGCTACAGATATGAACTTGATTCCGGTAGTCAGTGAATTTCCGGACGTGTTCCCTGAGGAACTACCAGGAATGCCACCTGACCGGGAACTGGAGTTTTCTATTGATGTTATTCCCGGAACCGCTCCAATATACAAGAAGTACTACCGCATGCCGTCCACAGAGCTGGTGGAATTGAAGAAGCAGCTGGATGAGCTGCTACAGAAAGGGTATATTCGCCCAAGCATCTCGCCGTGGGGATCACCCGTGCTGTTTGTTAGGAAGAAGGATGGTAGTCTACGAATGTGCGTGGACTATCGCCCGCTGAATGAGGTCACTATTAAAAATAAGTACCCGCTTCTCCGCATTGATGATTTGTTCGACCAGTTAAACGGGTCCCGGGTATTTTCCAAGATTGACCTTCGAACAGGGTATCACTAGCTAAAAATCAGGAAAGAGGATATTCCCAAGATAGCCTTCTCCACTCGATATGGTCTGTATGAATTTACAGTCATGTCATTTGGGCTGACCAATGCTCCAGCTTACTTCATGAGCATGATGAACAAAGTCTTCATGGACTTTCTGGACAAGTTTGTGGTAGTGTTCATCGATGATATCCTTATATACTCCAAAAATGAAGAGGAGCACAAACAACACCTTCGTGCTGTCCTGGAGAGATTAAGGATCCACCGCTTGTATGCCAAGTTCAGCAAGTGTGAATTTTGGCTAAAAGAGGTGGGATTTCTGCGGCACATTCTGTCAGAACAAGGTGTGGCCGTCGACCCCAGCAAAGTGACTGCTGTACTAAATTGGAAGACACCAGCCACGGTAACTGAAGTCCGCAGTTTCCTGGGATTGGCAGGCTACTACCGTCGTTTCATTGAAGGCTTCTCTAAGATAGACAAGCCACTGACCGAACTGTTGAAGAAGAATCACAAATTTGTTTGGACGGAGGAATGTGATAGCAGCTTTATGGAGCTAAAGATGAGGCTAACCACAACCCCTGTCCTAATTCTTCTAGATATTCACAAGAGCTTTGACATATACTGTGATGCTTCCAGGTGTGGGACTGGTTGCGTGTTGATGCAGGAAGGAAAGGTTGTAGCGTATGCATCCAGAAAGTTACAACCCCATGAGGAGAACTACCCCACCCATGACCTGGAATTAGCAGCCGTGGTTCACGCCTTAAAAATTTGGAGGCACTATCTTATTGGACAGCGCTGTGAGATATACACAGACCACAAGAGTCTCAAATATATTTTCACACAACCCGATCTTAACCTCAGACAAAGAAGATGGCTTGAACTAGTCAAGGACTATGACCTCAGGATTAATTATCATCCGGGAAAAGCCAACGTTGTCGCAGATGCCCTCAGCAGGAAACCAGGTACGGTGAATGCAATAACTGAAGGTATCCATCCGAGGTTACAAGAAGAGTTTGCCAAGCTTAACTTGGTACTTTGTGGCCCGATTAACCCGGATACATTGGAAATCACTCCAACACTTATGGAGGAAATTAAAGAAGCTCAGAAAGCAGACAGGAGCATACAAGAGATCAAGGAGAACATACAAAAAGGAAAGGCCAAGTCCTTCCATACTGACGATCAAGGAACATTATGGTTTGACAACCGAATATGCGTACCTGATCAAGAAAACCTGAGACAACAAATATTACGAGAGGCACATGAATCTGCATATTCCATTCATCCCGGAGGAACAAAAATGTACCAGGACCTAAGGGAAATTTTTTGGTGGCCAGGAATGCGAAAAGACATCGCCTACTATGTTGCATGTTGCGATGTATGCAATAGGGTTAAGGCTGAGCACCAGAAACCAGCAGGATTGCTACAACCTTACAGGTTCCCCAGTGGAAATGGGACGACATATGCATGGACTTTATCGTTCGGTTACCCAAGTCAACAAGAGGCCATGATGCCATTTGGGTTATCATGGATATACTCACCAAGGTGGCTCACTTTATTCCAGTAAAGACCACCTTTAGGGCTGACCAGCTCGCGCAGCTATATATGTCCCGGATTGTCAACCTTCATGAAGTACCCAAGTCCATCACATCGGATAGAGGATCCTTGTTCACGTCAGCATTCTGGCTACGTTTGCACCAAGCTCTGGGAACCATGTTGAAGCATAGCACGACATATCATCCACAGATGGACGGGCAGACCGAACGAGTGAACCAAATATTGGAAGATATGCTTCGGTCTTGCGCCCTCACCTATGGATCCAAGTGGGAGGATAGTCTACCCTATGCGGAATTCTCCTACAACAACAGTTATCAAGCAAGTCTCAAAATGTCACCGTTTGAAGCACTGTATGGGCGTAAATCCCGCACCCCCTTAAACTGGTCACAGACAGGAGACAGCCGTATCTTAGGCACGGATTTGATGCTCGAGGCTGAGAAGAAAGTTAAGGAAATTCAAGAGCGTCTTCGAGCAGCCAAGTCCCGTCAAAAAAGCTACTATGACCCTAAACACCGGGAAGTAACTTTTGAGCTCGGAGAATATGCCTATCTCCGAGAAACGCCCATGAAAGGAATCAAAAGGTTTCATACTCGAGGAAAGCTTGCGCCCAGATATATCGGTCCCTTTCCAGTGATTGCTAGAAGAGGCAGGGTAGCCTACCAGTTAGAGCTACCGCCAGAATTGTCCGACGTTCATAACGTCTTTCACATATCACAGCTGAGAAAGTGCATTGCACCTCCGATCAAACAGGCAGATATGAGTGAAGTAGAGTTAACCAGGGATCTGACCTATGAGGAAAAGCCTATCAGAATCTTGGATGAGATGGAAAGAACCACTAGGAGTAAGGTGATCAGGTTTTCCAAAGTACTGTGGGAACACCATACCGAAGAAGAAGCTACCTGGGAATGAAAGGATTTTCTGAGATCAGCATATCCGTATTTGTTCCCTGAGCAATCGAATCTCGAGGACGAGATTCATCCTAAGGGGGGTAGGTTTGTGACACCCTGGTTTTGGCAACTTTTTCTTTGCAAATATTTTTCGGGTTTCATTTGCTTTTTGGGTGAATTTCAAAATAGTTCATTGACTTTGGACTTGAGGGTTTCTTGAATTTCTTCCTAAATGATCCAACACCCTCAACACCTTGCCAATATTTTGTCTCACACCCTCTTGACCAAACCCTAAATTTTATCCTTCCAAAATAATTCATTTGGAAATGCCTATTTTCACTATGGGTTGTGAAGCAACCTATAGCTCTGCTGATCAGAAAATTCCCACATTAATACCACACCTTCTTGACATCATCTACTCCCACAATACTCAAAAATATTTCATTGTCCAGTACAAAATTTTGCCCAGAAAATTCCTTTTACTTTCTGGACAGAATTGGCTCTTTGTGAAGCAACCTATATTTTCATGACTCAGAAAATTCCTAAATTAATCCCTGAGATACTAGGAGTCATATCTTTCCACAATATCCAAAAATATCCCTTAGCCCAATTCAATTTTTCAGCAAAGAAATTCTTTTCAGCCTCTGGACATTTCAAACCTCTGTGAAGGAAGTACCAGCTAGATGTGTCCATTGGTTCTGAAATTTTTATAGCATCTTGTCACCACCAAATAACTCTCAAATACCCAATTTCACTTCAAGGAACCCATCTACATGAGTGCAACATCTTTAACAAGTTTTTGGGCCAGAATATGGTTTGTACAAGAACCATGTTCAAAACTTGTTGAAAATTTCTCAAATCTTGCCAGAAGGTAGTCCTTCCAACCTAGAATACCCTGGACAAACCCTTTGGCTCAGTCCACAACTCATCCTCTCTCTGCAACCCTCCCAAGTTCCTATCCAGAACCTGTTCTAGATGAACTCGAGCAGCCTGAGCCACTCCTAGCCCTACCCTTGCCCTAGACCTACTATGTGAGCTCAGGTCGACACTCTAGACAAGGTTTGACAGGCTTGCATGGCCTCCAGGTGCCAGCACCCATGGTGATCACGAGGCTAGCAGGGCCAAAGTCACGCTCTACGCGTCGAATGCCTCGGACACGACCACTCCGGCCACCCAGCGTCGCCGTACCTTGTCTGGTCGTGCCGACATCGTCGCCGCCACCCACGTACCCCCTCCAAAACCCTCCACCTCCTCCGGCGAAGCTCGCCGCCGCTCGTGGCCAAGTTCACCCATGGGCCGAATAGTGCGCTGCGGTCGCCGCCGTTGTCCACACGCCCTTAATGGCTCCGGACCTGTCCCGTCTTCCCTGCGAGCTTCCGTCACCTCCATACGCGCTCCCTAGGCTAGCTCAATGCCCAGCTCACCCCCCCCCCCCGAGTTTGTCCGCATCTTCACGGTGTCTCCCGGCCATGGCATCGCCGTTGGGCTATAAAAGCCGCAGCCCGGAGCCCCAGCTCCTCACCACTCCACCTCTCTCCCTCCCAATCGCCTCTAGAGCGCTCCGTCGGGAGCCGGGAGCTCGTCTCCCTTAACTCCGGCCGAACCTCTGCCGCTCGATCCCCCTCCGCCGCCCGCTAGCTCCACTGCATCCCAGCCCCGTCCGACCTCACATTCGAGCTCAGTGCACTCCCCTGGCCCTCCCTGACCCCTTCCCTGGCCGAGGTGCTACCGGAATCGCCGTTTCCAACGACCACCAAAACCAGCCACCGCCGGAGAGGAAGGGGTCGACGCCGTCCGGCCATCTTCGGTCGAGTTGCGGGTACCTACGGGACCGTCTCCGTGCGCCTGATCCAACCCCGCCGTCTCCCGACCTCACCGCCGTCCCTACGCCGGAGAACCGCCGTCGGTGAGCTGCCTTGCCTTTGTTCTCTCTCTCTCCCTCGTTTAAATATCACAGGGGGCCCCACCTGTCATAGGCCCAGCTGTGCCTGAACTGTTTTTAAGTGAAGGCGCATTCCGAGAATGCGCCATCGACGTGGCCTTCTCTAGAAATTCCAGTATTTCAATTTAATTTAATATTTAGTCCAGTTTGACCTGAAACTTTGACCAGCTCTAGTTTTTAAACCACAAGTCCAAATCAATTGATTCTTTTTGCAGTAGTTTTGTCTTGAGCTCCTCTACTTTCTGGCAAAAGTTGGTATTTTTCCAGTGTGTACAGAATTTCTGGCCAACAGAAATGCTTTATGTAACATTTTGTTTTGCTATTTAAAAATATTTTTAGAAGGAAATTGCTTTGGTGTTGAAGACCAGGAGTTTGTTGACACCCCACTTGAGCAAGGCAAGCCACATCATCCATTGCATAAGGCATTACAATTGTATTGGCTTTATGTTAAATTCTTTTGCATTTAATCCAAGATAAAAATGCCATAATTCATATTGCTTGGTATCTTGCATGAACCCTGCCATGTTAGTTCATTTATACAACATAACCAGTATGACAAGCAACTTCACATGATGAATGTCAATTTGATGGTTGATCAGGTGCCACCGACCCGGACTTACACGTGCAGCCACATCTGCCGGAATGGGACGGCCTTGACTTGGTCTAACCATGTGCTCTTTTACTGGTACCACCAAAGAGGGAAGGTTATGCGTGCGTGCTACCCTGATTAGGTAGACGATGATAACCTTGTGAGCCCATGTTAAGTTATTTGCCGGCGTCCCCGTTTGGGACAGTTTAGTTTGGCCGCAATGGTGGCAGATGTCAGGAGTGACACAGGGGCCACCCAGGGCATGACTCGGATGGGGGATGATTGTCGGTGGTACGATAGAAGGGTCACAGGTTCGGCGAAGAGATGGTGATAAAAGTGTAGTATGGATAGTAGATATAGGTTTTTGTAATCTGAAAATATAAAAACAGCAAGGTAGCAAGTGATAAAATGGAGCACAAACAGTATTGCAATGCTTGAAAACAAGGCCTAGGGTTCATACTTTCATTAGTGCAATCTCTCAACAATGCTAACATAATTGGATCATATAACCATCCCTCAACGTGCGATAAAGAATCACTCCCAAGTTCCTATTAGCGGAGAACATAAGATAGAAATTGTTTGTAGGGTACGAAACCACCTCAAAGTTATCCTTTCCGATCGATCTATTGAGCTATTCTTATAAGTGTCACAAACAGCCCTAGAGTTCGTACTAAAATAACACCATATGATACACATCAACCAACTCTAATGTCACCTAGATACTCCAATGTCACCACAAGTATCCGTGAGTTGATTATACGATATGCATCAAACAACTTCATAATCATAATATTCAATCCACACAAAGAACTCCAAGGAGCACCCCAAAGTTTCTATCAGAGAAAAGATAATGAAAACGTGCATCAACCCCTATGCATAGATTACCCCAATGTCACCTCGGGAATCCGCGAGTTGAGTACCAAAACATATATCAAGTGAATCAATATAATACCCCATTGTCACCACGGGTATTCATATGCAAGACATACATCAAGTGTTCTCAAATCTGAAATATTCAATCCGACAATTACGAAACCTCAAAGGGAAAAGATTCGATTCATCACAACAAAGATAGAGAGGGAAAAAACACCATATGATCCAACTATATTAACAAAGCTCGCGATACATCAAGATCGTGCCAAATCAAGAACACGAGTGAGAGTGATAAAACACATAGCTACTGGTACAAACCCTCAGCCCCGAGGGTGAACTACTCCCTCCTCGTCATGGAGACCACCGGGATGATGAAGATGGCCTCCGGTGATGCTTTCCCCCTCCGGCAGGGTGCCGAAAAAGGGATGTAGATGAGATCTCTCAGGTACAGAGGCTTGCGGCGGCGTAAAAACTCATCTAGGTTAACTTTCGGGGGTTTCTGAATATATATGATTTTTTGGCGTTGGAATCACGCGAAGAGGTGCCACAGGGGGCGCACGAGGCACCAGGGCACGCCTAGGGGGGGTGGCACGCCCTGGTGGCTCGTGGGGCCCCTGTGGGTCTTCTGGCTACCTCCCAAAGCTTCTCGTGTCTCTTATGTTCCAGAAAACATCGTCAAAAAGTTTCGCTGCATTTGGACTTCACTTGATATAGATTTTCTGGAAAACCAAAAACAAGCAGAAAACAGCAACTGGCACTGGGCACTAGGTCAATATGTTAGTCCATGAAAATCATATAAAAGCCATATAAAAGTGCACCAAAATCATACAAAACTATAATAAACATGGCATGAATACTTCATAAATTATAGATACGTTGGAGACGTATCAGCTTCCCCAAGCTTAATTCCTGCTCGTCCTCGAGTAGGTAAATGATAAAAGAAATAATTTATGAAGTGTGAATGCTAGCATAGTGCATAAGTTTGATCAATGATAATTTCAATCACTTTTTCTAGCATCAATATATATCATAATCAGTAGCTCATCTCATAAAACTTCTCATGATCAAGTAGCAAGCTATTCACATGTTTAAAGTATAGGCCATAAACTTTCTTGAAAACTAACAAACTATGTTCTCAGTCATCAAACAATTGCAATTCATCCTATTTTCAGGAAGGGTCTATATAAGAGCTTTGATCTAGCAAATTCCACATACTCAACCATCTTTTAGTCTTCCATGATTGCTGACACTCAAAGCATATTTTTAGAACAAACTGTTTCAGTCAAACACATACGAAGATAGGGGCTTAATGTTTCGCCTCCCAACTTATTTCTCTAAGGGATAATGTCAACAATAATAACTCATCATCATCTATATTCAACTGGATATATGTGCCTGGATCATTCCTTACCACATGATGCTTGCCAACTAGAGAATAATTGAGGTTGAAACGAGAAGAAATAATATTGACTCTTGCATAAAAGTAAATATAGAAAAGTAAAAGATAGGCCCTTCGCAGAGGGAAGCAGAGGTTGTCATGCGCTTTTTGTTGTTGGATGCACAAGCCCTTAATGCAAAGGAACGTCACCTTATATTGCCCCTTGTGATAGCAACCTTTATTATGCAGTCCGTCGCTTTTATTTCTTTACCATCACAAGTTCGTACAACGCTTATTTTCCTTTGCAATAAAAGATCATACATATTTTAGGAGCAATTTTTATTGCTTTTTGCACCGATGACAACTTACTTGAAGGATCTTATTCAATCCATAGGTAGATATGGTGGACACTCATGGCAAGAAACTGGGTTTATGGGTTTTTGGATGCACAAGTAGTATCTCTACTTAGTACGAATTTTTGGCTAGCAAAAGATCCTAAGCAAGCACCACATGTTAGAGGATCCATGACAATATAACTTCTATGTGAATATAAACAAACATAACTCATTACGTTGTCTTCCTTGTCCAACGTCAACTACTTGATCAAGCTTGAAAATAATTAATGGGGGCTCACAATCATAGAAGATGTCCAAGATAGTATATTTATATGTGAAATTTCTCTTCCTTCAAAATTCTTTCATGAATTGTTCAAGTGACCACTGCTATGTTTGTTAACTTTCAATAAATTTTACCACTTATACTTCTTGTATGTGAAGTCACTACTCCCCATGGGACAAGCATATGAAGCATATAAAATTTCAACTTTATGATATTCAATTCTTTCACAATTTACTCATAGGATATAACTTAAGCACAAGAGTAAATGACAAACTACTCCAAAAAGATATAAGTGAAGATCAAATGAGTAGTTAAGTAAATAGGTAGCTATGTGAGGACTCTCTCTCATTTAAAATTTAAAATCTTTATAATTTTATTCAAACAGAAAATAAAACAAAATAAAATGACATTCCAAGAATAGCACATCTCATGTGAAGAAGCAAAAACTTAGGCTCAACCAAGACTAACCGATAATTGTTGATGAAGAAAGGTGGGATGCCTACCGGGGCATCCCCAAGCTTAGATGCTTGAGACTTCTTGAAATATTAATTTGGGATGCCTTGGGCATACCCAAGCTTGATCTCTTGTGTCTCCTTAATTCCTATCATATCACGGTTTCTCTAAATCTTAAAAACTTCATCCACATAAAACTCAACAAGAACTCGTGAGATAAGTTAGTATAAATCAACTCAAAACTTTAACATTCTCTACTGTAGCAAATCACAAAAATTATAATTAAACATTGCATACTAAATGCCTCTTCATATTTAATACTCCTATCCTCAAATAGAAACATTAAACACGCAAACATATGCAAACAATGCAACTATATTAGCAATCTGCCAAAACAGAACAGTCTGTAAAGGGTGAATAAGAATACATACTTCCCTAACTCAAAAAATTCTGAAAACTTACCACGTGACATAGAGCTCATGCATGCTTACTGTGTAAATTTTTCAGATTTTTATCATGTTCTGACTATTCAGGAATATTCTGGACATAACAGAAAACTTTCTGTTTTCAAACAGCAACACATGAACTTGCAAACTGAGCATGGTAAAGGCTATTATTGGCATTTTATTGAAATAAAAGATACAAAACATGATTATTAATAAAAGAAATAAAATATCAACAAAATAAAATGATGCTCCAAGCAAAACTCATATTATGTGACGAATAAAAATATAGCTCCGAGTGAGGTTACCGATAGTGTTGAAGACGAAAGAGGGGATGCCTTCTGGGGCATCCCCAAGCTTAGACGCTTGAGTCTTCCTTGAATTTTACCTTGGGGTGCCTTGGGAATCCCCAAGCTTAGGGTCTTGCCACTCCTTATTCTCCTCATATCGATATCTCACCCAAAACTTGAAAACTTCAATCACACAAAACTTAACGGAACTTCGTGAGATAGGTTAGTATGATAAAAATAAATCATCCACTTAGGTACAGTCAAGACAAGATTAAAAATTGTTCTCACATAATTCCTACTGTATTCTATCATTTCCACAATTTACATCTCATAATATAAGCTATGGAAACACTAAAACAAGCAAACTATGCACCGAAAACAGAATCTGTCAAAAACAGAACAGCATGTAGTAAGCGATTTAAAAACCATACTTATGTACCTCCAAAAATTCTGAAAAATTAGTAAAACGTACAAAATTTGTAACCCAATGCTGTGTAAAAATTTCAGAATTTTTTCACGCTCCAGTACAGAATAGAAAATCCAGCACTAGACGCAAAAGTTTCTGTTTTTGCACAGAATCAAATCAACAAGTATCCACACTATCCCAAAGGCTTTACTTGGCACATTATTGAAAGAAAACATATAAAACATGATTACCACCGTATCTTAATCATGTGAACACAAAAAAACAGTAGACATAAATATTGGGTTATCTCCCAATAAGCGCTTTTCTTTAATGCCTTTTTAGCTAGGCATGATGATTTCAATGATGCTCGCATAAAAGTAAAGAATTGAAACACAAAGAGAGCATCATGAAGCATATGACTAGCACATTTTAAGCCTAACCCACTTCCTATGCATAGGTATTTTGTGAGCAAATAGTTTATGGGAGCAAGAATCAACTAGCATAGGAAGGCAAAACAAGCATACCTTCAAAACTTTCAACACATAGAGAGGAATCTTGATATTACTGAAATATGTTGAAGCATATATTCCTCTCTCAAAATAATTTTCAGTAGCATCATGAAGAAATTCAACAATATAGCTATCACATAAAGCATTCTTTTCATGATCCACAAGCATAGAATTTTTATTACTCTCCACATAAGCAAATTTGTTCTCATTCATAATAGTGGGAGCAAACTCAACAAAATAACTATCATGAGATACTTGATTGGCATAATCCAATTGAAAATAAAAATCATGATGACAAGTTTCATGGTTATCATTATTCTTTATAGCATACATGTCATCACAATAATCAACATAGATAGCAACTTTGTGGTCATAATCAATTGAAACCTCTTCCAAAATAGTGGAATCATCACTAAATAAATTCATGGCATCTCCAAATCCACTTTCATCAATATAATAATCATAAATAGGAGGCATGCAATCATCGTAATAAATTTTCTCATCAAAACTTGGGGGAGTAAAAATATCATCTTCATAAAACATAGCATCCCCAAGCTTGTATTTTTGCATATCATTAGCATCATGGATATTCAAAGAATTCATACTAGCAACATTGCAATCATGATCATCATTCAAATATTTTATGCCAAACATTTTATTGAATTCTTCTTATATCAATTGAGCACAATTTTCCGATCCATCATTTTCAAGAAAGACATGATAAAGACGAATAATATGAGGCAACCTCAATTCCATTTTTAGTTTTCTTTTATAAACCAAACTAGTGATAAAACAAGAAACTAAAAGATTCAATTGCAAGATATAAAGATATACCTCAAGCACTCACCTTCCCGGCAACGGCGCCAGAAAAGAGCTTGATGTCTACTACACAACTTATTCTTGTAGACTCGTGTTGGGCCTCCAAGCGCAGAGTTTTGTAGGACAGTAGCAATTTTCCCTCAATTGGATGAACTAAGGTTTATCAATCCGTGGGAGGCGTAGGTTGAAGATGGTATCTCTCAAACAACCCTGCAACCAAATACAAGAAATCTCTTGTGTCCCCAACACACCCAATACAATGGTAAATTGTATAGGTGCACTAGTTCGGCGAAGAGATGGTGATAAAAGTGTAGTATGGATAGTAGATATAGGTTTTTGTAATCTGAAAATATAAAAATAGCAAGGTATCAAGTGATAAAATGGAGCACAAACAGTATTGCAATGCTTAAAAACAAGGCCTAGGGTTCATACTTTCACTAGTGCAATCTCTCAACAATGCTAACATAATTGGATCATATAACCATCCCTCAACGTGCGATAAAGAATAACTCCCAAGTTCCTATTAGCGGAGAACATAAGATAGAAATTGTTTGTAGGGTACGAAACCACCTCAAAGTTATCCTTTCCGATTGATCTATTGAGCTTTTCCTATAAGTGTCACAAACAGCCCTAGAGTTCGTACTAAAATAACACCATATGATACACATCAACCAACTCTAATGTCACCTAGATAGTCCAATGTCACCACAAGTATCCGTGAGTTGATTATACGATATGCATCAAACAACTTCATAATCATAATATTCAGTCCACACAAAGAACTCCAAGGAGGAATTGTGTGGATTGAATATTATTCAATCCACACAAAGAACTCCAAGATGGAATTGTGTGGATTGAATATTATTCAATCCACACAAAGAACTCCAAGGAGGAATTGATGCATGATCGTGGGTTCACTCTGACGATGGAGCCTCCCACCACCCCCATCGTCCCACCACCACCTCCGGCGATCTCCTCACTCAACCACTAAATTTCTGGTTTTCTCTGATCAACATCTCCGGCGTGCTCTCCTCTTCTCGGGGATATCTCTTTGATGGCTTTCTCATCTGGATCAACCCTTGGCTTGGACTTCTCCAAGGGTTTGGAGTTTGCGGATTATGTCTTCAGATCTACTGGATTTCCTGTTCATCCTACGGATGACACTGGCCATTTCACAATGGTTGTGTCTTTCAGTCGTCATGATTTCAGGCTTAATGATGATTCTGTGGCGGCGGCTTTGGAGGCAGCTATTGGAGGATCTGCAATCGAGCTGGGAGTCTCTTGCATACGTGACAAGGTTTATTCTTTTAACGTTTCTTCCAAGCAAGTTGGTTTTTGTGTTCTTGATCTATGATCGTTTGCTTGCCCGCATTTCAAATGTTATTTTAATCTCTGGGGTCGTGGAGGCCCGAATTGGGAGCGTGAGTTTAATCGTTGGAGATTAGAATGTGATGCTGAGTGGATTTTAGTTAGCCCGTCCAAGAGGCGTGCGGCTTTGGGGATGATTGCTATGCATAAGCCTCCTATCAAGTCTTGCATTCGATCTTCCACCAATGTTAGATGAAGCTTTCTTTTGCCACTTTTCAAAACTATGAAGCATGCAAAGGCTACCAATATTCCGCTTCACAGAAGTGCATTGATACTGTTATTGATGGAGGTTATGATCTTCCTGCTCATGAAAGAGTGGTCATTCGATCTTCGCCGTCGGCGAGCCTTGAGTGGACGGTGGCCATGCCACCCATTGTTTTCGGTTCAGTTAGATCGCCGCTGATTAGGCGCGCGCAAATCTCGGCTAACGATGTGCAACAACATGATTTCCATGTTCTAGATGAACGCTCTGCTAGTTCAAATTCGGTCACGTCGATCCCGGAATCTCCGGCTTCCCATGCTGGGCCTCATTTGCCCCCTGGGCCTATGGCCTCTCCTCAGGAGCCTTCCATTCCTTCTACTCAAGAAGCGGATGCCATGTTCGGTGAAATGGTCGATGACATGGTGGCCCGTGTCCTGACCTGTACCAAATGTAATCAGCAGGGCCACGTGTCAGTCAGCTGCCCAGTCTGTTTATCTTGCACCCGTAATGGTCATACCTGTCTCTCGTGTAATCAATGGGCTAGAGATAATGGTTACATTTGGAAGGTTAAAACAACGCAACAAAATCCAAGTATTTCGCCGGTGTTGGTTTCCATACCCGCCACGAGTCCAGCTCCTATTCCTCCTTCAAGGGACTCCTCGATTTTAGAGACGACCCACGCGCCTGTGCAGTCGGGTCTTGTCACGCCTCCAACGCCCCCCTTGCACCATCCAGCTTCTCCGCCACCTCCCACGCCTGCAATGGCGAACTTTGCCCTGGATCCCCTGGAGTTCCTTCCGCCGGGCTTTGAGATCATCGACGGTGGCCCAACTCGACTGCCTTGGACCTTCTTCTCCCCTGCTGTTGCTCCAGACCGTCGCCATGAGCAGTTTGCAATCGGCATTGTCGAGCCGCCGCCGCCTCCTGGACAGATCCATCACTTCCGTCAGCTGGTTAGTGACTTTGTGATTACTCAGCTTCACCGTGATGTACTTAGCGATCAGCAATGGATTGAGGGTGTGGGTCTGTTTGAGTTTCGTAACCCTGCATCTAGGCATGCTATCATGGATCACCCTCCTTATGATCTTGGCAATGGTCACTTTGTTCGGTTCATACCTCATGATCATGGCATTAATCATAGAGCTACTCAGGGTTTTCGTCGTGGTTGGATTATGCTGTTGGGGATTCCATTGGATTATCGCACAACTCAGTATATATCAGATGTAGTTAGTACTTTTGGTCGTTTTCATCTATGGCATCAGGAGGATCCTAGAAAGGTTAGGACGCTGGTGTATGCTTCCTTCCCATGCCCTGAACAAGTTCCTAGAGATGTTGTGTATCGTGAATATGCTAACTTTGGTGCTACCCGTATCTCTTGGACTGCTCCGATTTATGTTCTGTCGGCGGAGTTTGCTGATATTCTTCCTGCTGATGAGGATCAGATGCCCTTCAATGGCAATCCGCATCCTTTGCCTGGTAATCTCCAGTTTGACAATGTCAATTTTGTTATGCCCGAATACCCTGAGTTGGGTTGCAATGACCCTCTGATAGTTCCTGGTAACCAGCATCAACATCATCATGGGGTTCAGAATGATAATGTTCTTGTGGAAGAAGTTCTTGAGGATGATGATGACCTGCAGCCTGGATCTCAAGAATCAGTGGTGATGCAGAATTCTGGGCCCTCAGAACGCTCTGATGATGTGCCAGCTCCTGCTCATCAGGGAGTTCTTGCTGTTTATCATCCACCTGCCATTCAGCCTCCCGTCATCATTGGTCAGGTGTTTACTGTTTTTGGACCTGAGCTTCCTCTAGTGATGCAGTGGAAAAGGAGTTTTGATCGCTTTATGCCGATTCTTGAGGTTATGCAAATTCCAAGGGGAATTCAGTTTCCGATCCCTTTCAAGCCAGTTGTTCTTTCTAAGAGATCCTGGGAAGTCTCTTTCTCCTACTCCCTCATGAGAAACAAGCTAGTTTATCATCCTACTCCTGTCCGTAAGTTTGTTGTGGCTCAGAGAAAGCCTCCAGTTGCACGTGCCCTCTATTTTGACTCTGTTGCGGAGGACTGTTCTATGGACTCTGATGTTCTGTTTGATGTGGAGATGAATGCCTTCAGTTTTGCTGCTGCCTCTGTCAAGCGCCCACCTCGTGCTCGCCAGACAAAGCCTGTTGTTGTTGATTCTGATGTGCGGCGCAGTGCCCGCCTCTCTGCTTTGCGTGATGGTTTCAAACACAGCTCCCCGGCCA
Organism: Elymus sibiricus; assembly: GCA_039707655.1. Classification (NCBI taxonomy): domain Eukaryota; kingdom Viridiplantae; phylum Streptophyta; class Magnoliopsida; order Poales; family Poaceae; genus Elymus; species Elymus sibiricus. Next base: position 348,295,440 of record CM077668.1, read on the forward strand.
GGCCGGTTTCTCTGAAGAAGCCCTCAGCGAAGCCCATTAAGAAACGCAAGGTCCAGCCCAAGGAATCTCCGTCACCAAATCAACCTGATGGGCCTCATGATGCTGTCCCACCCCCCACTCCTATTCTGGTTATTCAGCGCATAGGTGGACGACTTGGCATCGCTCCTGAGAAGCTTACCAAGGAGAAGCTTAATGCTGGATCCTGCAAGTCTACGGCTACTTCCTCGAGCTCTAATGATAGTTAAATCTTTGTTCTGCTGGGGTTTATGGTTAACCCATGTGAAAACCACATATCTTAGGGTTTACTCCATGTCTTGTCAGAACTTTTATTTTGCTATGTTGCTGGTTTGTCTCTGCCATTACGTGGTGGACTTTTTCTATTGCACTTTTATAGTTTGTAATGAATCGGAACAACTTTAGAGATTGGAAAGTTTTATGCTGGAATGTGCGTGGACTGAATTCTGATGCACGACAAAGGGCAGTTCGTCAGAAAATTGATGAAAGTGGTTGCTCTGTGATTTGCTTGCAAGAAACTAAATGTGAGAATATGGATCAACGTTTTATCCGTAAATTTTGCCCGCGGCGTTTTGACCATTTTGTCTTTGTGCCTTCAATTGGGGCCTCTGGTGGTATGATTGTGTTATGGAACTCTGCTATTTTTTCTGGCAACCTCATTCATTCAGCTAGTTATGGTATCATTGTGGAATTCAAATCAAAACATAACTCTGATTTGTGGACTCTTGTCACTGTTTATGGGCCCTGTCAAAACCCTGCTCGGGAGGAGTTTATTAACTGGCTGCATGATCTTGTTATTCCTGTTGATGCAAACTGGCTTCTTTTGGGCGACTTCTACTTTTTGCGTTTCATGGAAAACAGGAATAAACCTGGAGGCAATGTGAATGATATGCTTATTTTTAATGATGTTATTGGGCATCTAGGATTAATTGAGCTTCCTTTAAAGGGCAGAAGATACACTTGGTCAAATATGCAAGATGTGCCACTGCTTGAGCAGATTGATTGGTTTTTCAACTACAAATTGGACCAGTTGTTATCCCAATACCATGGTTCTGCCCTTAGCAAGGACTGCTTCTGATCATATTCCTTGTGTTGTTTCTATTCAAACTGCTATTCCTAAAACTAAGGTCTTTTGCTTTGAAAATTATTGGGCTAATTTACCTGGCTTTATTGACTGTGTCAGAGATTCTTGGACCAAACCAGCACACAGGAAATCTTCTGCTACTATCATATCTGCTAAATTTAAAGCTCTAAGACATGCTCTCAAACATTGGCATACTTCTCTTTCCAAGGTTAAAATTTTGATTACTGACTGTAACAAAGTGATTCTGTGTTTGGATGCTTTGGAGGAGCAGAGACCTCTGTCTATGCCTGAGTCTAATTTCAGAAGGATTGTCAAACTGCATCTGGAGGAAATTCTTAAGCTGCAATTTATATATTGGAAACAAAGATGCACAATCAGGAGCATTAAAGTTGGGGAGGAAAATACTAAAATTTTCCATGCCATGGCAACTGAGCGTTATAGGTCCAATACTGTTTCCAGTGTCATTACTGAGGATGGTGAGGTGGTTTCTGACCATGCAACCATTGCAGGACTTTTCTTGCAAGATTTCAAAAATAGGATGGGATGTTCTACTGAAACTCACATGGGTTTTGACCTGGCATCCATAATTAAAAAAGTGGATAGTCTTGATGAGTTAACAAGGCCTTTTACTGAAGAGGAAATTGATACGGTCATTAAACAAATGCCACCAGACAGAGCACCAGGACCTGATGGATTTACTGGTCATTTCTTAAAGAAGTGTTGGGCTATAATTAAAGATGATTTCATGCAATTGGTTAAAGAGTTTTATGAGGGACAACTTGATCTTGAGTGTATTAATACTTCCCTCATAACTCTGATCCCCAAAAAGCTGAATCCTGAGGGCCTGAATGATTATAGGCCAATCTCCCTTACCAATACTTGTTTGAAATTCCTCACCAAGCTCTTGGCCAACCGATTGCAGAAAGTCATTTTGTCTTGCATACATCGAAATCAGTATGGTTTTATCAAGACTAGAACTATCCAAGATTGTTTGGGATGGTGCTTTGAATACATACACCAATGTCAGGCCTCCAAAAGACCTATCGTCTTGCTGAAGTTGGATTTCACAAAAGCATTTGATACCATTGAGCATGCTGCCATTCTCAGGATTCTGAAATATAAGGGTTTCAATGACAAGTGGATCTCCTGGATGCACAGTATCTTATCATCAGGATCATATTCTGTGTTACTCAATGGTGTACCTGGCAATCACTTCACTTGTAAGCGAGGTGTCAGACAGGGGGATCCCATGTCTCCCCTGTTGTTTGTGCTAGCTGCAGACCTTCTCAAGTCTGTAGTTAATGATATGTGCTCCAAAGGGATTTTAACTCACCCAATCCCAACACAATGTCAGGATTATCCTATTGTGCAATATGCTGATGACACTTTAATTATCCTGCCTGCATTGGACCATCAGCTATTGGCTCTTAAGGACATGCTGGATGTTTTTGCTGCCTCTACTGGCCTGTCTGTTAACTTTGCAAAATCTTCAATGGTGCCTATGAATATTACAGATGAGGAGGCCAACAGATTAGCTTCCATCTTGGGTTGCAAGTTGGGTTCCATGCCTTTTACCTATTTGGGGTTGCCAATGGGAACTACCAGACCATCTGTTCAAGATCTTTTGCCTTTAGTGCATAGAATTGAGAGAAGGCTCTCTGCCACTTCTTGCTTTCTGAATCAAGGAAGCAGGCTTCAGTTGCTCCAATCTGTCCTGACATCAATGCCTATATATTTTCTGTGTACTCTTGTTATTCCTCCTGGTATTCTCAAACAGATTGAACGCATTCAGAGGAAATGTCTTTGGAGAGGTAACTCTGACACACCCAGGCAGTCTCTTGTTGCCTGGGATTTGGTTTGTCTGCCAAAAAACAAAGGAGGCCTGGGTGTTCTTAATCTGAGGGTGCAAAATGAGGCTCTGCTTATGAAATTTTTTCATAAATTCTATAATCACCATGACACTCCCTGGGTAAGCTTGGTCTGGGACTCTTACTACCATGATTCAATTCCTCACACTACTACCCTATGTGGCTCCTTTTGGTGGCGTGACATTTTCAAACTAGCGCCTAAATATTATCAGTTAGCCAAACCAAAATTGGGAAATGGGAGGGCCATAATGTTTTGGACTGACAATTGGGTTGCTGAGCTGAATGATTCTTCCATTAGCCAGACATTTCCACGGCTATTCTCTTTTGTTGCTGATGGACAGCAGTCAGTTTCACAAGTTCTATCTCAGGATCTTTTATCTGGTCTGCACCTACCTCTGTCTTCCCAGGCTTTTGAGGAGCTGGCGAACTTGTAGCTAATTTTGGGTGGATATGTATGCACACAGGTGAATGACCAATGGATTTGGCCATTCAACAAAGGATGCTTCAGACCTAAATCATTCTATACCCATGTTCACCACAGTATTATGGTTGATCCAATTTTTCAATGGATCTAGAAATGTTCCTACACGCTAAAGATCAAAATGTTTGGATGGTTATTGTTGAGGGACCGTCTAAAAACCAGGGATATGTTGCAGAGAAGGCACTGGCATGTTGATGATCATACATGTGTGCTTTGCCCACATCTGTTGCATGAGGATGTGGTTCATTTATTTTTCTCATGCAACTTCAGCCAAAGGGTATGGAACTATTTGCAAATTAACTGGGATCCACAACCAGGAATGTCTACATACCAGATGGCGTTGAATGCTAAGAATGAATTTGGCAAGCCTTTCTTTACTGAGGTGGTGTTCACTGCTGCTTGGAATATCTGGATTATCAGAAATGGAAAGGTTTTTAGAAATGAAATACCTCTTTTTCGAAATTGGAGGCACAACTTCATTCATGCCATGACACTTCTCGCTCATAGGATTAAGTGTAAATACAAGGATAGCTACTTAGACTGGCTTGCTAACCTACCTTAGATGCTTCTGTATGTATTGTAATCTGTTGTAAGTTCTTCTTTCTTTCTTTATTTCATTTTCTTTTTCTTTCTTTTCCTTTTGTACATGACTTTTTGCTTTTGCTATTAATAAAGTTCACTGTGAGGCTTTTGCCTTGCAGTTTATAGTAAAAAAAAAGAACTCCAAGGAGCACCCCAAAGTTTCTATCGGAGAAAAGATAATGAAAATGTGCATCAACCCCTATGCATAGATTACCCCAATGTCACCTCGGGAATCCGCGAGTTGAGTGCCAAAACATATATCAAGTGAATCAATATAATACCCCATTGTCACCACGGGTATTCATATGCAAGACATACATCAAGTGTTCTCAAATCTGAAATATTCAATCCGACAATTACGAAACCTCAAAGGGAAAAGATTCGATTCATCACAACAAAGATAGAGAGGGAAAAAACACCATATGATCCAACTATATTAACAAAGCTTGCGATACATCAAGATCGTCCCAAATCAAGAACACGAGAGAGAGTGATAAAACACATAGCTACTGGTACAAACCCTCAGCCTCGAGGGTGAACTACTCCCTCCTCGTCATGGAGACCGCCGGCATGATGAAGATGGCCTCCGGTGATGTTTTCCCCCCTCCGGCAGGGTGCTGGAAAAGGGCTGTAGATGAGATCCCTCAGGTACAGAGGCTTGCAGCGGCGTAAAAACTCATCTAGGTTAACTTTCGGGGGTTTCTGAATATATATGATTTTTTGGCGTTGGAATCACGCGAAGAGGTGCCACAGGGGGCGCACGAGGCACCAGGGCGTGACTATGGGGGGGTGGCGCGCCCTGGTGGCTCGTGGGGTCCCTGTGGGTCTTCTGGCCACCTCCCGAAGCTTCTAGTGTCTCTTATGTTCCAGAAAAAATCGTCAAAAAGTTTCGCTGCATTTGGACTTCATTTGATATAGATTTTCTGGAAAACCAAAAACAAGCAGAAAACAGCAACTGGCACTGGGCACTACGTCAATGTGTTAGTCCATGAATATCATATAAAAGCCATATAAAAGTGCACCAAAATCATACAATACTATAATAAACATGGCATGAATACTTCATAAATTATAGATACGTTGGAGACGTATCAACATCCCCAAGCTTAATTCCTGCTCGTCCTCGAGTAGGTAAATGATAAAACAAATAATTTATGAAGTGTGAATGCTAGCATAGTGCATAAGTTTGATCAATGATAATTTCAATCACTTTTTCTAGCATCAATATATATCATAATCAGTAGCTCATCTCATAAAACTTCTCATGATCAAGTAGCAAGCTATTCACATGTTAAAAGTATAGGCCACAAAATTTCTTGAAAACTAACAAACTATGTTCTCAGTCATGAAACAATTGCAATTCATCCTATTTTCAGGAAGGTCTATATAAGAGCTTTGATCTAGCAAATTCCACATACTCAACCATCTTTTAGTCTTCCATGATTGCTGACACTCAAAGCATATTTTTAGAACAAACTGTTTCAGTCAAACACATAGGTAGATAGGGGCTTAATGTTTCTCCTCCCAACTTATTTATCTCAGGGATAATGTCAACAATAATAACTCATGATCATCTATATTCAACTGGATATATGTGCCTGGATCATTCCCTACCACATGATGCTTGCCAACTAGAGAATAATTGAGGTTGAAACTAGAAGAAATAATATTGACTCTTGCATAAAAGTAAATACAGAAAAGTAAAAGATAAGCCCTTCGCAGAGGGAAGCAGAGGTTGTCATGCGCTTTTTGTTGTTGGATGCACAAGCCCTTAATGCAAAGGAACGTCACGTTATATTGCCCCTTGTGATAGCAACCTTTATTATGCAGTTCGTCGCTTTTATTTCTTTACCATCACAAGTTCGTACAACGCTTATTTTCCTTTGCAATAAAAGATCATACATATTTTAGGAGCAATTTTTATTGCTTTTTGCACCGATGACAACTTACTTGAAGGATCTTATTCAATCCATAGGTAGATATGGTGGACACTCATGGCAAGAAACTGGGTTTATGGGTTTTTGGATGCACAAGTAATATCTCTACTTAGTACGAATTTTTGGCTAGCAAAAGATCCTAAGCAACCACCACATGTTAGAGGATCCATGACAATATAACTTCTATGTGAATATAAACAAACATAACTCATTACGTTGTCTTCCTTGTCCAACGTCAACTACTTGATCAAGCTTGAAAATAATTAATGGGGGCTCACAATCATAGAAGATGTCCAAGATAGTATATTTATATGTGAAATTTCTCTTCCTTCAAAATTCTTCCATGAATTGTTCAAGTGACCACTGCTATGTTTGTTAACTTTCAATAAATTTTACCACTTATACTTCTTGTATGTGAAGTCACTACTCCCCATGGGACAAGCATATGAAGCATATAAAATTTCAACTTTATGATATTCAATTCTTTCACAATTTACTCATAGGATATAAGTGAAGCACAAGAGTAAATGACAAACTACTCCAAAAAGATATAAGTGAAGATCAAATGAGTAGTTAAGTAAATAGGTAGCTATGTGAGGACTCTCTCTCATTTAAAATTTCAGATCTTGATAATTTTATTCAAACAGCAAAGAAAACAAAATAAAATGACAGTCCAAGAATAGCACATCTCATGTGAAGAAGCAAAAACTTAGGCTTAACCAAGACTAACCGATAATTGTTGATGAAGAAAGGTGGGATGCCTACCGGGGCATCCCCAAGCTTAGATGCTTGAGACTTCTTGAAATATTAATTTGGGATGCCTTGGGCATACCCAAGCTTGAGCTCTTGTGTCTCCTTAATTCCTCTCATATCACGGTTTCTCTAAATCTTAAAAACTTCAACCACATAAAACTCAACAATAACTCGTGAGATAAGTTAGTATAAATCAACTCAAAACTTTAACATTCTCTACTGTAGCAAATCACAAAAATTATAATTAAACATTGCATACTAAATGCCTCTTCATATTTAATACTCCTATCCTCAAATAGAAACATTAAACACGCAAACATATGCAAACAATGCAACTATAACAGCAATCTGCCAAAACAGAACAGTCTGTAAAGGGTGAATAAGAATACATACTTCCCTAACTCAAAAAATTCTGAAAAATTACCACGTGACACAGAACTCATGCATGCTTACTGTGTAAATATTTCAGATTTTTATCATGTTCTGACTATTCAGGAATATTCTGGACATAACAGAAAACTTTCTGTTTTCAAACTGCAACACATGAACTTGCAAACTGAGCATGGTAAAGGCTATAATTGGCATTTTATTGAACTAAAAGATAGAAAACATGATTATTAATAACAGAAAGCAAATCTCAATAAAATAAAATGATGCTCCAAGCAAAACTCATATTATGTGACGAATAAAAATATAGGTCCGAGTGAGGTTACCGATAGTGTTGAAGACGAAAGAGGGGATGCCTTCCGGGGCATCCCCAAGCTTAGACGCTTGAGTCTTCCTTGAATTTTACCTTGGGGTGCCTTGGGCATCCCCAAGCTTAGGGTCTTGCCACTCCTTATTCTCCTCATATCGATATCTCACCCAAAACTTGAAAACTTCAATCACACAAAACTCAACGGAACTTCGTGAGATAGGTTAGTATGATAAAAATAAATCATCCACTTACGTACAGTCAAGACAAGATTCAAAATTGTTCTCACATAATTACTACTGTAGTCTATCATTTCCACAATTTATATCTCATAATATAAGCTATGGAAACACTAAAACAAGCAAACTATGCACCGAAAACAGAATCTGTCAAAAACAGAACAGCATGTAGTAAGCGATTTAAAAACCATACTTATGTACCTCCAAAAATTCTGAAAAATTAGTAAAACGTACAAAATTTGTAACCAATGCTGTGTAAAAATTTCAGAATTTTTTCACACTCCAGTACAGAATAGAAATTCCAGCACTGGACGCAAAAATTTCTATTTTTGCACAGAATCAAATCAACAAGTATCCACACTATCCCAAAGGCTTTACTTGGCACATTATTGAAAGAAAACATATAAAACATGATTTCCACAGTAGCTTAATCATGTGAACACAAAAAAATAGTAGGGATAAATATTGGGTTATCTCCCAATAAGCGCTTTTCTTTAATGCCTTTTTAGCTAGGCATGATGATTTCAATGATGCTCGCATAAAAGTAAAGAATTGAAACACAAAGAGAGCATCATGAAGCATATGACTAGCACATTTTAAGCCTAACCCACTTCCTATGCATAGGGATTTTGTGAGCAAATAGTTTATGGGAGCAAGAATCAACTAGCATAGGAAGGCAAAACAAGCATAACTTCAAAACTTTCAACACATAGAGAGGAATCTTGATATTACTGAAATATGTTGAAGCATATATTCCTCTCTCAAAATAATTTTCAGTGGCATCATGAAGAAATTCAACAATATAGCTATCACATAAAGCATTCTTTTCATGATCCACAAGCATAGAATTTTTATTACTCTCCACATAAGCAAACTTGTTCTCATTCATAATAGTGGGAGCAAACTCAACAAAATAACTATCATGAGATACTTGATTGGCATAATACAATTGAAAATAAAAATCATGATGAAAAGTTTCATGGTTATCATTATTCTTTATAGCATACATGTCATCACAATAATCAACATAGATAGCAACTTTGTTGTCATAATCAACTGAAACCTCTTCCAAAATAGTGGAATCATCACTAAATAAATTCATGGCATCTCCAAATCCACTTTCATCAATATAATCATCATAAATAGGAGGCATGCAATCATCATAATAAATTTTCTCATCAAAACTTGGGGGAGTAAAAATATCATCTTCATAAAACATAGCATCCCCAAGCTTGTAGTTTTGCATATCATTAGCATCATGGATATTCAAAGAATTCATACTAGCAATATTGCAATCATGCTCATCATTCAAATATTTTATGACAAACATTTTATTGAATTCTTCTTATATCAATTGAGCACAATTTTCCGATCCATCATTTTCAAGAAAGACATGATAAAGACGAATAATATGAGGCAACCTCAATTCCATTTTTTTTGTTTTCTTTTATAAACCAAACTAGTGATAAAACAAGAAACTAAAAGATTCAATTTCAAGATATAAAAATATACCTTCAAGCACTCACCTTCCCGGCAACGGCGCCAGAAAAGAGCTTGATGTCGACTACACAACTTATTCTTGTAGACTCGTGTAGGGCCTCCAAGCGCAGAGTTTTGTAGGACCGTAGCAATTTTCCCTCAAGTGGATGACCTAAGGTTTATCAATCCGTGGGAGGCGTAGGTTGAAGATGGTATCTCTCAAACAACCCTGCAACCAAATACAAGAAATCTCTTGTGTCCCCAACACACCCAATACAATGGTAAATTGTATAGGTGCACTAGTTCGGCGAAGAGATGCTGATAAAAGTGTAGTATGGATAGTAGATATAGGTTTTTGTAATCTGAAAATATAAAAACAGCAATGTAGCAAGTGATAAAATGGAGCACAAACAGTATTGCAATGCTTAAAAACAAGGCCTAGGGTTCATACTTTCACTAGTGCAATCTCTCAACAATGCTAACATAATTGGATCATATAACCATCCCTCAACTTGCGATAAAGAATCACTCCTAAGTTCCTATTAGCGGAGAACATAAGATAGAAATTGTTTGTAGGGTACGAAACCACCTCAAAGTTATCCTTTCCGATTGATCTATTGAGCTATTCCTATAAGTGTCACAAACAGCCCTAGAGTTCGTACTAAAATAACACCATATGATACACATCAACCAACTCTAATGTCACCTAGATACTCCAATGCCACCACAAGTATCCGTGAGTTGATTATACGATATGCATCAAACAACTTCATAATCATAATATTCAATCCACACAAAGAACTCCAACGAGCACCCCAAAGTTTCTATCGGAGAAAAGATAATAAAAACGTGCATCAACCCCTATGCATAGATTACCCCAATGTCACCTCGGGAATCCGTGAGTTGAGTGCCAAAACATATATCAAGTGAATCAATATAATACCCCATTGTCACCACGGGTATTCATATGCAAGACATACATCAAGTATTCTCAAATCTGAAATATTAAATCCGACAATAACGAAACCTCAAAGGGAAAAGATTCGATTCATCACAACAAAGATAGAGAGGGAAAAAACACCATATGATCCAACTATATTAACAAAGCTCGCGATACATCAAGATCGTGCCAAATCAAGAACACGAGAGAGAGAGAGAGATAAAACACATAGCTACTGGTACAAACCCTCAGCCCCGAGGTTGAACTACTCCCTCCTCATCATGGAGACTACCGGGATGATGAAGATGGCCTCCGGTGATGCTTTCCCCCCTCTGGCAGGGTACCGGAAAAGGGCTGTAGATGATATCTCTCAGGTACAGAGGCTTGCGGCGGCGTAAAAACTTATCGAGGTTAACTTTCGGGGGTTTCTGAATATATATGATTTTTTGGCGTTGGAATCACGCGAAGAGGTGCCACAGGGGGCCCACGAGGCACCAGGGCGCGCCTGGGGAGGGTTGGCGCGCCCTGGTGGCTCGTGGGGCCACTGTGGGTCTTTTGGCCACCTCCCGAAGCTTCTAGTGTCTCTTATGTTCCAGAAAAAATCGTCAAAAAGTTTCGCTGCATTTGGACTTCATTTGATATAGATTTTCTGGAAAACCAAAAACAAGAAGAAAACAACAACTGGCACTGGGCACTAGGTCAATATGTTAGTCCATGAAAATCATATAAAAACCATATAAAAGTGCACGAAAATCATACAAAACTATAATAAACATGGCATGAATACTTCATAAATTATAGATACGTTGGAGACGTATCATGTCTCACCCGATGTTCCGCTATGCCGTAGTAATTTCCACTAGTATTGAGGCCCATGAGATGTTTCATAAATTATGTAGATACTGTCATAGCACGAGTAGTGCTCCTGGCCTCACTATCTTATGTAATATCCAAGCTTGTACCTGTATCATATCAATAAAGATGATCTCTGGGTTGGGAACATAGAGTAAACCGATCCTCTGAGCCGGGGTGCAACATCCTGTTTGTTGCATGTTTTTTGTTTTGCAGAAAATCCATATCAAACGAAGTCCAAACGTGATAAAAATTTACGGAGATTTATTTTGGAATATATGTGATTTTTGGGAACAAGAATCAACGCGAGACGATGCCTGAGGGGCCCACAAGCTCAGAGGGCGCGACCCCCTACCCTGGCCGCGCCCAGCAGGCTTGTGCCTATCCCGTAAGGCGGTTGGGGCCCTTCTTTTGCCGCAAGAAAGATAATTTATGGATAAAAATCCTCTCAAAATTTCATCCCAATCAGAGTTACGGATCTCCGAGAATATAAGAAACGGTGAAGGGCCAGAAAACAGGAACGCGAAACAGAAGAGAAACAGAGAGAGAGATCCAATCTCGGAGGGGATCCTGCCCTCCAGGAGCCATGGCTGCCATGGACCAGAGGGGAAACTCTCCTCCCATCTAGGGGTGGCCAAGGAAGAAGAATAAGGAGGGGGGCTCTCTCCCCCTCTCTCCCAGTGACGCCGGAGTGCCGCCGAGGGAACCATCGTGACGGCGATCTACACCAACAACTTCGCCGCCGTCAACGCCAACTCTCTCCCCCTTTTTGAAGCGGTGTAACACCTCTTCTCCCCGCTGTAATCTCTATTTAAACATGGTGCTTAATTCTACATAGTATTATACAATGATGTGTTGCCATCCTATGATGTTTGAGTAGATTCGTTTTGTCCTATGGGTTGATTGATGATCATGATTGGTTTGAGTTGTATGTTTTATTTTGGTGCTGTCCTATGGTGCCCTCCATGTCGCGCAAGCGTGTGGGATTACCGTTGTAGGGTGTTGCAATACGTTCATGATTCTCTTATAGTGGGTGGCGAGAGTGACATAAGCTTATACCTGAGTAAGGGGGTTGTTGCGTATGGGAGTAAAGAGGACTTGTTACTTAATGCTATGGTTGGGTTTTACCTTAATGATCTTTAGTTGTTGCTGATGCTTGCTAGAGGTCCAATCATAAGTGCATATGATCCAAGTATGGAAAGTATGTTAGCTCATGCCTCTCCCTCATATAAAATTGCAATAATGATTACCGGTCTAGTTATCGATTGCCTAGGGACAAATCCTTCTCTTGTGTTACAAAAGGATTTCTACTAAACAACTAACTTTTATTATCTTGCAAAGTACTCCTAGTTTTATTCTTGCAAAGTAGTTCTAGCATTACACCTACAAAGTACTTCTAGTTTCATACTTGTTCTAGGTAAAGCAAACGTTAAGTGTGCGTAGAGTTGTATCGGTGGTCGATAGAACTTGAAGGGAATATTGCTTCTACCTTTAGCTCCTCGTTGGGTTCGACACTCTTATTTATCGAGAAAGGCTACAACTGATCTGCTATACTTGTGGGTTATCAAGACCTTTTTCTGGCGCCGTTGTCGGGGAGCAATAGCGTGGGGTTGATATTCTCGTGTGTGCTTGTTTGCTTTATCACTAAGTAGTTTTTATTTTCTGTTCTAAGTTGTTCTCTATCTTCAGTTATGGATATGGAACACGAAATACCAAAAAAATTAGTTGTACTTGCTACTCATGGAGATGGGGAACTTCCTAAAACCCTCGATGCTGGTTATGTGGAAAACATTAAATACTACTTTGATAATCCTAAGAAATCTCCATTCAACTTGATAATGGGATATACTTTGGATCACCGGGAATACTTTAGGGCTTATCGCTTGTCTCAAAAAGGGTAACACTTATGGGATCAAATTAAAATGTTGCATTGTTATGCTTGGAATTTATGCTTAAGATATGATTATACTTGTTGCTCTAAGATGGAGGCTCCACACCTCCCCTTTCAATGTGAATTTAATGATAATGAAACCTTAGCTTCTTATGATAATGGTGTATATGATTACTATGATGTGGAACAAATAGAAGAATTTGTTGCTTTTAAGGGTGCTTATGAAATTGAATTTTTGTTTGAAAAGTATGAAAATTATGATGATGCTATTTACAGATCTGAAAATTATGCTATACTTAAATATTGCTATGAGAATTATAAATACAATGCCCATATTGATGAATTTATCCAGAAAGTCTCCGCTATCCAAGAAGAGACTAATGTTTTGCAGGAGTCTATGGAAGAAGAAATTGCTGAAACTGTGAGCTCATTAGATGAAAAATATGAGGAGGAGAGCGAACAACAAAGGAGGAAGAGCGGATTAGCTACCCGTGCCCACCTTCTAATCAGAGTAACTCTTCAACTCATACATTGTTTAATTTCCCTTCATGCTTAACGAAGGATGAATGCTATGATAATTGCTCTGATCCCTTGGATTCGTTTGAAATATCCCTTTTTAATGAACTTGATGCTTGCTATGCTTGTGGCCATGATGCCAATATGAATTATGTTTATGGAGATGAACTTGATATAGTTCCTTATGTTAAGAATGAAATTGTTGCTATTGCACCCACACATGATAGTCCTATTATATTTTTGAATTCTCCCAACTACACTATATCAGAGAAGTTTGCACTTATTAAGGATTATATTGACGGGTTGCGTGTTACTATTGCACATGATGGTTTTGATGGATATAATATGCATGTGCTTGCTGCTCCTAATTGCAATTATTATGAGAGAGGAACCACATATTCACCTCTCTATGTTTCCAATACGATAAATTTGCAAGAAACTGTTTATGCTATGCATTGGCCTTTACTTGATGTGCATGAATTGTTCTTTTATGACATGCCGATGCATAGGAAGAGAGTTAGACTCCGTTGTTCCATGATATATGTTGCTTTGTGCTCACTACAAAACTATAAATCATTGTTAATTAAAATTAGCTTTGATATACCTTGGGATTCGGGTGGATCAATTACTTGAGCACTTTATGCCTAGCTTAATGGCTTTAAAGAAAGCGCTGCCTGGGAGACAACCCAGAAGTTTTAGAGAGTCATTTTATTATATTATGTGCTTTTTATAATATTTAAAAACAAAAAAATATAGAGGGGAACCTAAACTTTTCAAAAAAGAAAAGTGAAAGTAAGAAAGACGAACACCGTTGAAGTGGGGGACGTCCTTGAACTTTGTTCATGCCCATGGAAACTTTGTGAATCTTGAATTACAGAAAATTTTCAACAAAAATAATTATCCCCTTGTACAAATCCATTGTATTATAAAAATAATGTGCCAAGATTTACCTTTAGGGTGTTTAAATTGCTTGTTTGGTGTTTGCAGTGCAAAAACAGAAACTTTTGCTGTAGTGTTTGAATTTATATAATTTACTGGTACATGAAAACATTCTGAAATTTTTACACAGTACTTATATGAAAAAAAATTATAACTTCCTAATTTTTCAGAATTTTTGGAGTTACAGAAGTATATGTTTCATTTGCATCTTTACAGACTATCCTGTTTCACAGATTGCTGTTATGGTTTCTTTATTTGCATATGTTTGAAATCTTGTTGAGCCCCATTGACTTGGGAGCCATAGAATTGTGATATAATATAGTGGTTAATGTTTGATTATAATTATACAACAATGTTACAGCAGGGCATGATGGGATTTGATGTTATATGTACTAACCCCTCTAATAAAAAGTTCGGTTAAGTTTTGTGTGGATGAAGTGTTCGAAGATCGAGGAGGTATCGATATGAGGAGAATAAGGAGAGACAAGAGTTCAAGCTTGGGGTTGCCCAAGGCACCCCAAGTAAATATTCAAGGAGACTCAAGCGTCTAAGCTTGGGGATGCCTCGGAAGGCATCCCATCTTTTTTCAACAATTATCGGTATGTCTCGGTTTTTGTTTCGTTCACATGATATGCGTAAATTCTTGGAGCATCGTGTGATTTTTTTATTTTAAATAATGCACCATGATGGTATGAGATAGTCCTTGGTTGATTTATAGAATGCTTCATGCACTTCACTTATATCTTTTGAGTATGGCTTTATAGAATGCTTCATGTGCTTCACTTATATCATTTGAAGTTTGGATGCCTGTTTCTCTACATTTGGAAAACCGTTATTTATAGAATGCTCTTTTGCTTCACTTATATTTATTAGAGCGTGGTCTTTTGTAGAAAGAATTAAACTCTCATGCTTCACTTATATCTATTTAGAGAGTCAACAAGAATTGGTCATTCACATGGTTAGTCATAAAATCCTACATAAAACTTGTAGATCACTCAATATGATAAGTTTGATTCCTTGCAATAGTTTTGCGATATTAAGATGATGATATGTGGGAGGTACTAGTGAATGATTGTGGTTTAGTAAGAATATTGGTGTTAAGGTTTGTGACTCCCGAAGCATGCACGTATAGTTATGCAACGAAGTTATATCCTACTCATGTTAGTATCCAATGTTAATTATTCGCAATGCATGATTATGACCGTTGTCGCTCTCTAGTTGGTCGCTTCTCAATCTATTTGCTAGCCTTCGCCCGTACTAAGCGGGAATGCTGCTTGTGCATCCAAACCCTTAAACCAAAGTTGTTCCAGATGAGTCCACCATATCTACCTATATGCGGTATTACTCTGCCGTTCCAAGTAAATTTGCATGTGCCACCTCTAATCATTCAAATAAGCATCTGTTTTGTGTGCCCGTACCGCTCATGGAGTGGTAGGGGGTGGTCAGTATCGTCCATGCTAAGCGGGTTATTCTCACGATGGGTGTTTCTTCACTTGTCATTGCACGAGAGAGGCTGGTAATTGGGATGCCCAGTCCTGTAATCAAAATGAAAAATATATATAATGAAACAAACTCCCCTGGAAAGTTGATTGTATGGAGGGCACCCGAGGATTCGGCTAGCCATGGATTGTGTTTGAATGGTTGAGGGGGAGTAAACTTTACCTTTCTGCTTGGGAACCGCCGATAATGTGTTTAGCATGGAAGATATTGAGAATTCTCGGTCGTGACGTTGACAGGAAAACTACACCTCTCAAAATGTATTCATCTCTGATTTAAGCTTCGAGCTCTGGCACCTCTGAAATCCATGCTTCCCTCTGCGAAGGGCCTATCTATTTAATTTATGTTATTTTACTTTTATTGTTGAGTCATCACCTTCTCATTCAAGCACCAGTTGGAGAGCACTATTGTCATTTTTATGCATTGAGTATAGTTAATGTTGAGTACATCATGACTGGATCAATGATTGAGCATGACGGGCTAGGGATAGCATTCTTTAGCATTTTTATTTTGAAAGGCATGATTGTTTGTTGGTATGCCTGAGTATTGATGTCTTTATATCAAATGATAGACTATTGCCTTGAATCACTCGTATCTTAATATTCATGCCATGATTAGATTACATGATCAAGATTATGCTAGGTAGCATTCCACATCAAAAATTATCTTTTTATCATTTAACTACCCGAGGACGAGCAAGAATTAAGCTTGGGGATGCTGATACATCTCCATCGTATCTATATTTTTTGATTGTTTCATGCCAATATTCTACAACTTTCACATACTTTTGGCAACAATTTATATGATTTTCTTGGACTAACATATTGATCCAGTGCCCAGTGCCAGTTCCTGTTTGTTGCTTGTTTTTTGTTTCGCAGAAAATCCATATCAAACAAAGTCCAAATGCGATAAAAAATTATGGAGATTTATTTTGGAATATATGTGATTTTCGGGAAAAAGAAACAACGCGAGACAATGCCCGAGGGGCCGACAAGCTCAGAGGGCGCGTCCCCCTACCTTGGCCCCGCCCAGCAGGCTTGTGGCTATCCCGTAAGGCGGTTGGGGACCTTCTTTCGCCACAAGAAAGATAATTTCCGGATAAAAATCCCCTCAAAATTTCAGCCCAATCGGTGTTACGGATCTCCGAGAGTATATGAAACGGTGAAGGGCCAAAAAACAAGAACGCGAAACAGAAGAGAAACAGAGAGAGAGATCCAATCTCGGAGGGGCTCCTGCCCTCCGGGAGCCATGGCTGCCATGGACCAGAGGGGAAACTCTCCTCCCATCTAGGGGGGAGGCCAAGCAAGAAGAAGAAGGAGGGGGGCTCTCTCCCCCTCTGTCCCGGTGGCGCCGGAGTGCCACCGGGGGAACCATCGTGACGGCGATTTACACCAAAAACTTCGCCGCCGTCAACACCAACTCTCCCCCCCTCTATGCAGCAGTGTAACACCTCTTCTCCCCGCTGTAATCTCTACTTAAACATGGTGCTTAATTCTACATATTATTATCCAATGATGTGTTGCCATCCTATGATGTTTGAGTAGATTCGTTTTGTCCTATGGGTTGATTGATGATCGTGATTGGTTTGAGTTGTATGTTTTATTTTGGTGCTGTCCTATGGTGCCCTCTGCTACCTGTAGTATGCGTTGGTATTTCCCCGAAGAGGAGAGGATGATGTAGTATAGTAGAGATAAGTATTTCCCTTAGTTAAGAACCAAGGTTATCAATCCAGTAGGAGAACCAAGCAAAATTCCGTTAAGCGCACCTTCACACACAAGAGCAAACACTTGCACCCAACGCAAATAAGAGGGTTGTCAATCCTCTTAGCGGTTATTTGCAAGGATTAAATCTTATCGAGGTAAATAGATAAACTAAACTACTAATTAAAATAAAAGTAAATAAATTGTAGCAAGGTATTTTTAGGTTTTTTATATAATAAAGATAGACCCGGGGACCATAGTTTTCACTAGAGGCTTCTCTCTTGAGCACATAAACATACGGTGGGTAAACAAATTACTGTTGGGCAATTGATAGAAAAGCAAATAATTATGACGGATTCATGGCAATGATCATGTATATTGGCATCACGTCCGAGACAAGTAGACCGACTCCTGCCTGCATCTACTACTATTACTCCACCCATCGACCGCTATCCAGCATGCATCTAGGGTATTAAGTATGAAACAGAGCAACGCCTTAAGCAAGATGACATGATGTAGAGAAGCAAATTCAAGCAATATGAATAAACCCCATCTTTTTATCCTTAATGGCAACAATACAAATACGTGTCATGTCCCTTTCTGTCACTAGGATTGAGCACCGCAAGATTGAAGCCATCCCAAAGCACCTCTCCCATTGCAAGATAAATCAATCTAGTAGGCCAAACTAAACCAATAGATCGGAGAGAAATACAAAGCTATAACAATCATGCATAAAAGAGTTCAGAGAAGACTCAAATATTTCTCACGAATAATATGATCATAAACTCACAATTCATCGAATCCCAACAAACACACCGTAGAAGAAGATTACATCGGATAGAACTCCAACATCGAGGAGAACATTGTATTGAAGATCAAAGAGAGAGAAGAAGACATCTAGCTACTAGCTATGGACCCATAGGTCTATGGTAAACTACTCACACATCATCGGAAGGGCAGCAAGGTTGATGTAGAAGCCCTCCGTGATCGATTCCCCCTCCGGCAGAGTACCAGAAAAGGCCTCCATATGGGATCGCGGAAGAATAGAGGCTTGCGGCGGCGGAAAGGTTTTCTCTTCTAGCTCTCTGGGGGTTTCCCAATATTTGTGAATTTATAGAAGTAGAATTAGGTCAAACGGAGTCACGTGGGCCCCAGAAGGTAGCACGGCACGCCCTAGTGCCTTGTGAAGCCTCCGTGAGTCTTCTGGCCTCCTCCCGAAGCTTCCCAGGTTTCTTTTGTCCAGAAAAAAATCTGCAAAAAGTTTCGTGGCATTTGGACTTCATTTGGTACTGTTTCTCTGAAAAGCCAAAAACAAGCAGAAAACAGCAACTGGCACTAGGCACTTGGTTAAGAAGTTAGTTCCAAAACATGATATATAATTGCATATAAAAACATCCAAGATTGATACTATAATAGCATGGAACAATAAAAAATTATAGATACGTTGGAGACGTATCAAGCATCCCCAAGCTTAATTCCTGCTCGTCCTCGAGTAAGTAAATGATAAAAACAGAATTTTTGATGTGGAATGCTACCTATCATGTTTCATCATGTAATCTCTCTCTTACGGTATGAATAATAAGATCCAAATGATTCAAAGCAATAGTCTATAATTTGATATAAAGACATCAATACTCAGGCATACTAGCAAACAATCATGTCTTTCAAAATAAAAATGCTAAAGAATGTTATCCCTACAAAATCATATAATCCTGTCATGCTCCATCTTCTTCACACAAAGTATTTATCATGAACAACCCCGGTTTTAGCGAAGCAATTGGTTCATACTATTTAACGCGCTTCAACTTTTTCAACTCCCACTCAATACATGAGCGCAAGCCATGGATATAGCACTATGGGCGGAATAGAGTATGGTGATAGAGATAAATAGGAGAAGTCAAAAATGGAGAAAGTCTCACATCAACGAGGCTAATCAATGGGCTATGGAGATGCCCATCAATTGATGTCAATGCGAGGAGTAGGGATTTCCATGCAACGGATGCACTAACACTACAGGAATCAGCTGATATGCCGTCTGCCTTGGCAGACGACAAAGCACCAAAAAGCAGACGGCAAAGGTCTTTGTCGTCTGCCGCAGACGACAAACGCTTCCGGCACTGGAAGCTATGGTAATGAGCTTCTTTACCGTCTGCATTCGTACAGCGGACGGCAAAGACCTTTGCCGTCAGCTTTCCTGGCCAAGCAGACGGCAAAGAAAGTGGACGGCAAAGAATAGACGTTAGCCACGTTTGGTGGCTAACGGGAGACTTTGTCGTCTGCCGGCGGACGGCAAACGTGCTCTCCCCTTTGCCGTCTGCTTCCTGACGTCAGCAAACCCGTGGCATAACGTCACTCCTCCACGCTCTTTGCCGTCTGCCGCTCGCCTTTCTTTGCCGTCTGCTTGCGGACGGCAAAGAACCACTCTCCTTTGCCGTCTGCCAGCGGACGGCATAATGACCAAATTGGTCAGACCCAGTACTCCCAGGTTGCACAGGTTGCTGCCACGTGGCACCTTTGCCATCCGCTGGCTGACGGCAAAGACCTTTGCCATCCGCTGGCAGACGGCAAAGTGCCTGTATTGCCCCTTTTTATTCTGTTTTTTGTTATATCCAAGCATTTTCACAACAAATATATGATATATATATATTTCACAGGGCAAATAGTATGTGCAAGTTTCACAGCAAGTATATGATATCCAACACATAAGAAACTATATCCCTGCCATATGGATATGATCATCCAACAGATATACCAAAACAAAATGTGCAAGTTTCACCATATTACAATAGTTTCATCCATAGGTAGTAAGGTTCACATTGTTCATGGATACAAAATCAAAACAAAAAGTAAACACAAGCACTCCATCAATGCAAGCTTCCGTGAAGTCAATCAAATCTGCAAAATGGGAAATAAGAAAGTTAGAAGAAGAAGAAGAAGAAAAAGAAGAAGACTAGAAGAAGAAGAAGAAGAAGAAGAACAAGAATAAGAAGAAGAAGAAGAAGAGTTTTTCTTCTCTTTCTTTTTCTCCTCTTGTTTTTCTTCTTCTTATTGCTTGTTTGTGTCATTTTAGAGCTAACCTAGGTAATTATGCCATTTTTGACCTAACTAAGCTTATTGTGTCATTTTGGAGGAAAACAAGCTAAGTATATGACATTTATGAGGTTACCAAGGTTATTATGCCATTTTTGAAATGAATAAGCTAATTATGTCATAAATGGACTAAATAAGCTAATTATGTCATTTTGGAGGATAATTAGCTAAGTATGTATTTTTTGGGGAAAATAAGCTAAGAAGAAGAAGAAGAAGAAGAAGAAGACTAGAAGAAGAAGAAGAAGAAGACTAGAAGAAGAAGAAGAAGAAGAAGAAGACTAGAAGAAGAAGAAGAAGAAGAAGAAGAAGAAGAAATGGACTAAATAAGCTAATTATGTCATTTTGGAGGATAATTAGCTAAGTATGTCTTCTTCTTCTTCTTCTTCTTCTTCTAGTCTCCTTCTTCTAGTCTTCTTCTTCTTTTTTTCTTCTTCTTCTTCTTCTTCTTCTTCTTCTTCTTCTATTCCTTCTTTTTCTCCTCTTCCTTGTTTTTCTTCATCTTATTCCTTATTTGTGTCATTTTAGAGCTAACCTAGGTAAGTATGCCATTTTTGTGCTAACCTAGGAAAATAAGGTAAGTATAGGTCATTTTTGTGCTAACCTAGGTAATTAAGCCATTTTTGAGCTAAATTAGGTAAGTATAGGTCATTTTAGAGCTAACTTAGGTAATTATGTCATTTTGGAGGATAATAAGCTAAGTATATGACATTTATGAGGTAACCTAGGTTATTATGCCATTTTTGCAACGAATAAGCTAATTATGTCATAAATGGACTAAATAAGCTAATTATGTCATTTTGGAGGATAATTAGCTATATAAGTATGTCTTTTTTGGGGAAAATAAGCTAAGTATGTGGCATAATAGAGAAAACTTACCGGAGGTCAAGCATCGGGGTTCGTCGGGTTGTGCGATGCGGCTTCGGAGTTATGCTACACCAAAGATCATTTGCAAAGTCTCGTTAGCATGATGACACTCAAATGTTAAGACTTGTAACTAATGACCATTCAAATGAAACTCACCGTTGCCGCTCTAGTAATGACCGGCATCGGCGGAGGGGTCTGACCGGTCTTCTCGCACATAGACTGCACATTTGGTTTTGACGAGTCAATCATATAGGTTAGTAATGAAACGAACATATTACGTGCATGATTTGGCTAATATGCATAAGAAACTTACCACGAGGAGCTCGTACATGGCCCGGTGAGACGCATCATTCCGTGCCCTCTCCTCCTCCAACAACCTAGCCGTCTTCTCCTCCGCCAACCGTTCCCTCTCCGCCGCCAGCCGGTCCCTCTCCTCCAGAAGCGCCAGGGTTGTCTCTCTCT
This sequence comes from Elymus sibiricus, assembly GCA_039707655.1. Classification (NCBI taxonomy): domain Eukaryota; kingdom Viridiplantae; phylum Streptophyta; class Magnoliopsida; order Poales; family Poaceae; genus Elymus; species Elymus sibiricus. The sequence goes on from CM077668.1 coordinate 348,317,323, forward strand.
CTTTATGAAGAGCAGCCTGCAACACCACTCCTCGTTAGCATTTTAATCATGGATGGGCACACACACAATGTAATGGAGGAAAGATATCTGAGTCCATATAACTTACCTCGATGGCGAGATCGACTGGCCGTGGACGAGGCCTTATCTCAGGACAAGAGCTCGTTTGGCGCGCCTTGATCTCCGGGAGAGTGCGAGGACAACGTATAAGTCCATCTCCAATGGCTATCGAGCCATGGGGCCTCCCACCACCAGATATCATCACCAGCTCTGGATCAAAGGGATGCTGGCTCGGGTTAAAGTCCTCCCCATTCCTCGCCTTCCCCTCATCTCTGTACCTCACGAGCTTGTGGTGGGAGGAGATGTTGGTGAAATTCTCTGGATTATCGAGGTCAGCCTCAGAGAATGCCTTGACCTTCTTGTACGAGGCAGTATGGGCCATGGCATAGAGGTCGTAAACCTCTAGCACCTCCGTGTTATTGTGTCCCGCCTAAAAGAGAGGAACAAAGTATTAGTAAAGGGCTCAAGCTAGCATGAAGAATGAATTGCATGAATCATGAAGCAAACCACATACCTAGTTCCGCCCGAACTAAAATAAGTTGGCGCTACCTTGATGGTGTGGCACACCAACCATTTGGGCACGCCGGTCCTTGGCATTGTCGTGGACGGCTCGCCAGTGGCCTGTGCACCACTCATCCACCAACGCCTCCCAACAATCCATCTTATCCGCACACCATCTCGGGGGCAGCTAAGTTAGTAAAGAGAAATTTGAGCGCTACGCCTACGAATCAAATCAAGGAAACTAAGTACAATGCCTTAAGAATAGTTAATTACCTTCATGTACTGATCCTTCTTCAGAAACTTAGCCCGGCACGACGCCTTGTCCTTCTTAATATCACGCGTGGCATAGTAGTCTCGAACAGCCTGCGGCCAAGCCTCATGCCGTAAGTTTTGTAGTAGGCGCCTGCACTCGTGATCGATAACCTGTGCCGCCTCCTCCTAGTATCCCTCCTCACACCTGTAGAAGGTCTGCAATCAAACGAGACAACACTGATTAGTAAAATAACTAGCTATTGTTAATTTTTAATTTTGCAAAGGAGAAATTACCCAAAAGCTTCTGATCACCATCTCGGCAATCGTGTGGCACAAGACACCATCGATCATGTGGTCCGGCGGGGCCTGGGCAGCCAAGTAGTGCTCCCAGCTCAATCCTAGCTCTGGAAGCTGACCCTCACCGGGCAACGTGACAAACCCTGGGAAGTTTTGCCGGCAAAGCACACCAAGGACGGTGTTGGGCCTGCGGACTCCACTGGCGTGTACCCAACCCCTGCAGTATGACAAGGCCAACGCATTAGATATTTGAAGAAACCTGAAGGCAAAAGGTACAAAAAGAGTAAATGCACTTACTTCTCCCCATCAGGCCTAATCACCGGCCGCAGCTCGCGGGTCGCCGACACGGGCGGGAGCCGTGTACCACCACGATTTTGCACGGGACCCCCCAATCTTGCCTCGGTCGGGAGATGTAAAATCAAATGCTGCCTTGGATTAAAGAAGCCTGGTAGAAATATCTTCTCTAACTTGCAGAGCAACTCCGGCGCCAACTTTTCCATGTCATCTATCACCGCAAGCGATAGTTCTTTCGCACAAAGAACACGGAAGAAATAGCTCAGCTCTGCCAGTACTAGCCATTCATCCTCAGGGATAAAGCCACGCAACATCACCGGCATTACCCGCTCAAGCCATATGTGGCAATCATGACTCTTGAGACCAAATATTTTCAATTTTTCAAGACTCGCTCCCCTCTTTAGATTCGCTGCATACCCATCGGGGAACATCAACTGCATTTTCACCCACAAGATAATTTCCCTCATAGCTGGCCTTCCAAGATTGAACCAGGCCTTTGGCTTCGTCCAGTTCTTCTTTCCTTTCGGTTGTCGCATGTTCTGTAACGGTCTATCACATAGAGTCTGCTGATCGACTCTAGCCTTAGGATTATCCTTTGACTTCCCCTCTATGCCAAACAATGTACCAAAAAGGGCCTCGCCGATATTCTTTTCAGTGTGCATCACATCGATGTTGTGTGGAAGAAGGAGGTCTTTGAAGTAAGGCAGATCCCACAAGCATGTCTTGTGAGTCCAGGCGTGTTCCGAATTATACCCCTTGAAATACCCTGGACGCTCTGGATCAGGCTCGAGAGCGTTTAACTGATCCAGGATCTGTTGGCCTGTCAACGCAGGTGGGGCAGAGTTTTTGACAACTCTACCTTTGATGAAGTTCTTCTTGTCTTTTCTGAACTTATGGCGAGGATCCAGGAACGATCTATGCAAGTCGAAGCAAGAATACTTGCGATCCACCTCCAGCCAACGAAACTGAAGAGCTACCTTGCATGTGGGGCACGGGAACCTTCCATGCACACACCAGCCAACGAATAGCGCATACGCCGGCAAGTCATGCATTGAGTACATGTACCAGACACGCATTATGAAGTTTTGTTTGCTAGCGGCGTCGTATGTCTTGAACCCATTATCCCAAGCTTCTTGCAATTCATCCTTAAGTGGCTGCATGTACACATTCATATTCTTCCCTATATAGTTGGGCCCTAGAATTATCAACGTCAGGAAAATGTTCTTTCTTTGCATAATTTGTCCGGGGGGGGGGGGGGAGATTGAGTGGAATGACAAATACAGGCCAACAAATTTATTGGGTTGCCGTCATACCAAACGGATTGAACCCATCCGTGCCGATGCAGACTCGAGGATGCCTTGGATCTGCCGCTTTATCCCCATGTAATTCATCGAACTTCTTCCACGCAAAAGCATCCGATGTGTGTACCATCATCTGATTCCCATCTGCATCTAGTTCGGTTCTTTTGCCCAATTTGTGCCATGTCATCTGTCTGGCCGTCTCTTCGACCATGAAAAGACGTTGAAGTCTTGGTATGATTGGCAGATACCGAAGAACATTAACGGGGATTTTGGTCTGCCTCTTCTCACTCATACCGTTGTCTACCACAACATACCTGGAAGACTTGCAAATGGGACAATAGTTCAAGCCCGCATACTCAAGCCTAAATAAGGCACATCCGTTCTCACAGGCATCTATCTTCTCATAGGGTATCTTAAGTGCACGGAGGATTTTGTCCGACTGGTACAGGTTTGTAGGCATTACATGGCCTTTGGGTAGAAAGCGTCCAAATAGTGTCATCATCGCGTTATAGCATTCTCTGCCCATGTTGAATTGAGCCTTCAGAGCCATTACTTGTGCGATGGCATCCAGCTGACAAAGCTCAGTGTGCTCGTGGAGAGGACGTTTTGAAGACTCCAACATTTCATTGAAGGCCTTTGCAGATTCCTCCATCTCCTCGTCCGAATCCCGAGCATCATCAAAGTCTTGCACCATATCGTCGATCCCGGTACCATGCTCGTCGGTGCGACGACGAACCACCTCAGCCCTGGTACGTTGGGCAGACTCTCCATGAAATGTCCACACCGTATAATCAGGCGTAAAACCCCACTTCTGCAGGTGTTTACCCATTTCATCCTCTGTCCTCTTTTTAAAGTTGTCGCACCTAAGACAAGGGCACCAGGTTTTTCTCTGGCCATTTGCAAATGCGGCTTTCACAAACCCCTTGGTTTTTGTTAACCATTCAATGGTCATGTCTTCCTGACTAGTGTGGCCGATGTACATCCACGCACGATCACTCATCTTGCCTACCTACTAAACACACAAGAAATATATATATAATTCATCATATATATTCATCAGTTAATTAAGTTTGTCAATTTTATTACGCCCATGCAACCTACACGCTAATAGGTAAAGATAGGTCCTAATCCCACCCGAGTATGTGTAGATTGGGTTCGTTTTCCCATGCTCTGCTCCGGATTCGACGCAGAATTTCGGCAGCACCTCCCCGCTGTTCTCATGATACACGTCTCGGCAATAAACAGAGAGGATGTGTACTCGGAGAACAACAAGGAGGCACTGACAAAATTCTGCATCGGATCCGGAGCAGAGCTTGGGAAAACGAACCCAATCTACACATACTCGGGCTGTCCATGGATAACGTTGGACAATTCGAAAGGATGGTGGTTATAAATATGCAAAGACATGCATATTTATAGATGTCGCCCTTTCGAACGGGAGACGCATACTGGTCACGCATACTGATGATTGAAGACACCTATAGCTAGCAAGTTTCATCGGCACAAAGACCGGAATAGAGCAAATTAAGGGGGGGGAGGAGATGTCATTTGTGCTCACCCACGAACGCAGGGGAGGTCGTCAAGCGCATGGGGAGGTCGTCGAACACCAGACCCTCACAGCGACAAAACAACTGCACATTTAAATCCAAAGATGAGTAACATAGCATTATTGTCTTTTCAGTCAACCTAACTAAATATTTAAAATAGGATGCCACCGCCAAGTTGTAAAAAAATGATTTGCACTGCTTGTTCCCCGCAACAACCCCTAACCTAAAGAGTTATCATTTAGGGTTTTTCCGTGGACACCTCTTCTTCTTCTTCTTTTCTTCTCCTCCTCCTCTTCTTCTTCTCCTCCTCCTCCTCTTCTTCTTCTTCTTCTTCTTCTTCTTCTTCTTCTTCTTCTCCTCCTCCTCCTCCTCTTCTTCTTCTTCTTCTTCTTCTTCTTCTTCTTCTTCTTCTTCTTCTTCTTCTTCTTCTTCTTCTTCTTCTTCTTCTTCTTTTCTTCTCCTCCTCCTCTTCTTCTTTTCTTCTCCTCCTCCTCCTCCACCTCTTCTGCTTCTTCTTCTTCTTCTTCTTCTTCTTCTTCTTCTTCTTCTTCTTCTTCTTCTTCTTCTGCTTCTTCTTCTTCTTCTTCTTCTTCTTCTTCTTCTTCTTCTTCTTCTTCTTCTTCTTCTTTTCTTCTCCTCCTCCTCCTCTTCTTCTTCTTCTTCTTCTTCTTCTTCTTCCTCTTCTTCCTCCTCTTCTTCTTCTTCTTCTTCTTCTTCTTCTTCTTCTTCATCTTCTTCTTCTTCTTCTTCTTCTTCTTCTTCCTTCTTTTCCTTTTTCCTCTTCTTCTTCTTCTCTTCTTCTTCTTCTTCTTCTTCTTCTTCTTCTTCTTCTTCTTCTTCTTCTTCTTCTTCTTCTTCTTCTTCTTCTTCTTCTTCTGCTTCTTCTTCTTCTTCTTCTTCTTCTTCTTCTTCTTCTTCTTCTTCTTCTTCTTTTCTTCTCCTCCTCCTCTTCTTCTTCTTCTTTTTCTTCCTCTTCTTCTACTTATTCTTATTTTTCTTTTTTTTTTCATCTTTCTTCTTTCTTCTTCTAATTATGTAAATCTAAACCTAAACCTAAACCTAAACCTAGCACTCTAACCTAAACCTAAACAGCAAAAAACAGAAAAAAAACAGGAAAAAAAAGCTCACCTCGGAGGGGCCGGTGGAGGAGGGGGCCGGTGGAGGAGGGCCGCCGCAGGGAGGACGCCGGCGCTGCGGTGCTTTAGAAGGGCCGCGGAGAGAAGATCCCTGCACATGAAAAGCACCGGCAGAACCAACATAAGAACTCGCACAACAATCTAATAAAAACATCATCAACATCATCTTGCAGTTCAAGAACATCTAAGCTAAAGAAAATAAGCAAGAAAGAAACCACGGAAGTGACCGGCCTCTCGTGCAGGATTGGTACTTGGTACAGTAATGAAAACACTGAAATTTGATTCATATTTACAGATTACTTGTAGGGAAACAATGGCCCCCCTTGCATTCTACTCCTACTTTGACAACCATATATATATGTGTAGCAAGACTAGACTCCCTGGCTTGTCTTCTCCAATCTAAGCTTGTTGCAAAAACTGTGCATTTCCTACGAGCATCAATCAAAGAATGAAATATTGCCTTATAGAACAACCATATTATGGACACGCACAAGGCTGCCTTGTACTAAGAATTTTAGGCAGAAGAAAATGGAAAGGGATACATCCATCATCCATCAACAAATCATCCATACATCCATCCTTGCATCCATTTAAAAATCCATCCACAAATACTGCAATTCATACATCTATCCATCTAAAATGAATACGAACAGAGATGGAGAGCGGTGCTCACCGAGGGGTGGGGCAGAGGGGGCTGAGGGCAGAGGGGGAGGTGGTGCCCGGCTTCGGTGGCGACCAGCGATGGCGGATGCGTAGACGGGGACCGGCGGCGGTGCTGCCAACGGCAGCCGTGGCGCTAGGGCAAGGGAGGACGGCCCGGTGGCAGTCTCGCCATTGGAGGAGGACGGGAGGGGGGTGCGGTGGAGCGGCGGGGTAGGGGGCCGGCGGGGCGTGGCGGCGGCGGGGCGGGGGAGCGGCGGGGCGCGGCGGCGGCGGGGCGGGGCGGCGAGGCGTCGGCGCGGGGCGGCGGGGCGGTGGGTCGGCGGCGGCGACGGGCGCGGCGGCGGCGACAGAGGGAGAGAGAGAGGCGCGGGGGTGGGAGAGCGAGTGGCGAGTGGGGGGTTTCGGGCGGGGGGTAGCCGTTAAGGCAAACCCCCGCTTTGCCGTCTGCTAGCGGACGGCATATCGCTCTTTGCTGTCTGCTAGCAGACGGCATAGCGGCCATCCGTTAGCCCTGAACGGTACCACGCGGCGGGTGGGGCCCAGTGCTCTTTGCCATCTGCTATTTCATTATTTGCCGTCTACTAGCCGACGGCAAAGAGCCAGCAGACGGCAAAGAGTTGACCTAGCCAATGCCACTCTTTGGTGGGGCCCACCCTCCTCTTTGCCGTCTGCCATATTTCTCTTTGCCATCAGCAAGCAGACGGCAAAGAAAGGACTGACGGCAAAAACTATCATTGCCATGAGTCCTTTCTTTGTCGTCTATTTCCCCAAAGCTGACGACAAAGGCAGTCTTTGCAGTCAGCTGGTTGACGGCAAAGAGGCAGCAGACGGCAAATTATCAGATTCCAGTAGTGTAAGAGCTATAAGTGTATGAAAGCTCAACATGAGAACTAAGTGGGTGTGCATCCAACTTGCTTGCTCATCAAGACCTCGGGCATTTGAGGAAGCTCGTCATCGGAATATACAAGCCAAGTTCTGTAATGAAAAATTCCCACTAGTATATGAAAGTGACAAAATAGGAGACTCTCTATATGAAAAACATGGTGCTACTCTAAAGCACAAGTGTGGAAAAAGATAGTAACATTGCCCCTTCTCTCTTTTTCTCTCATTTATTTTTTTTCTTCTCTTTTTTTTTCTTTATATTTTTTTTTCATGGCTCTTTTTCGCCTCTTTTTTTCTATATTTTTTTTCGTCCGGAGTCTCATCCCGACTTGTGGGGGAATCATAGCCACCAGCATCCTTTCCTCACGGGGACAATGCTCTAATAATGATGATCATCACACCTCTATTTACTTACAACTCAAAATTACAACTCGATACTAGAACAAAAATATGACTCTATATGAATGCCTCTGGCAGTGTACCAGGATGTGCAATGATGCTAGCGTAACATGTATAAAAATGATGAACGGTGGCTGAGCCACAAATACTATGTCAGCTATATGATCATGCAAAGCAATATGACAATGACGATGTGTGTCATAAAAACAGAACGGTGGAAGTTGCATGGCAATATATCTCGGAATGGCTATGGAAATGCCATGATAGGTAGGTATGGTGGCTGTTTTGAGGAAGATATAAAGAGGCTTATGTGTGATAGAGCGTATCATATCACGGGGTTTGGATAAACCGGCGAAGTTTGCACCAACTCTCGATGTGAGAAAGGGCAATGCACGGTACCGAAGAGGCTAGCAAATTGCGGAAGGGTGAGAGTGCGTATAATCCATGGACTCACATTAGTCATAAAGAACTCACATACTTATTGCGAAAGTTTATTAGCCCTCGAAGCAAAGTACTACTACGCATGCCCCTAGGGGGGTGGTTGGTAGGAGTTAACCATCCTGCGGCCCCGACCGCCACACAAAGGAAGACAATCAAGAATAAATCATGCTCCAACTTCTTAGCATAATGACAGATCATACGTGCATGCTTCGGGAATCACAAACCTTAACACAATTATTCTTACTAAACCAAAATTATCTACTAATACCTCCCCATATTACCATCTTAATATCGCAAAACTATTGCAAGGAATCAAATTTATCATATTCAGTGATCTACATGAAAGTTTTTATTATATCCCTCTTGAATACCTATCATATCAGGACCAAATTCATAACCCGTGCATATTACCATTGCTATCATGAGACTCTCAAAAAGATATAAGTGAAGCATGAGAGTGCAACTATTTCTTTAAAAATATCATCACCGCCGTGCTCTAAAAGATATAAGTGAAGCACTAGAGCAACTGCCTAGCTCAAAAGATATAAGTGAAGCACATAGAGTATTCTAACAAATCACGAATAATGTGTGTCCCTCTCAAAAAGGTGTGTTCATCAAAGATGATTGTATCAAACTAAAAAGCAAATAAAAGCGAACAAACTATTTCACAAGACGCTCCAAGTAAAACACATATCATGTGATGAATAAAAATATAGCTCCAAGTGAGTTACCGATAAATTGTAGACGAAAGAGGGGATGCCTTCCGGGGCATACCCAAGCTTAGACGCTTGAGTCTTCCTTCAATATTACCTTGGGGTGCCTTGGGCATCCCCAAGCTTAGGCTCTTGCCACTCCTTATTCCTTTTTCCATCGTAGTCTCACCCAAAACTTGAAAACTTCAGCACACAAAACTCAACAGAAACCTCGTGAGATCCGTTAGTATAACAAACAAATCTTTAACTTTGGGTACTGTACTAAATTGATTCATATTTAATATTGGCATAATGATACTGTACTCCAACTTCTCCATGACTCATACCCCCCCGATATGATCCATAGATTCATCAAAATAAGCAAACTATGCAATAAAAACATAATCTGTCTAAAACAGAACAGTCTGGAAAGATCTATTTAAAATACATACTTATGTAACTCCAAAAATTCTGAAAAATTATGACAACGTGGGTAATTCATATAAACATACTGTGTAAAAATGTCAGATTTTTCTGACGCTCCAGTACAGAACTAAAATTCCAGCACTGGACGCAAAACTTTCTGTTTTCCAAACAGCATCAATTATACTATCTTCCAAATCATCCCAAAGGCATTACTTGGCACAAACACTAATTAAAACATAAAAACAATATCATAACAGAATCTATAATCATTTAAACACTCAAGAACAGTAGGTAAAATAAAAAAATTATTTTATTCATTGGGTTGCCTCCCAACAAGCGCTATTGTTTTATGCCCCTAGCTAGGCATAATGTATAGTTTCAAGTGTTGTCATCCTTCAAATTGATTCCATAAGTGGCCCTCATAATGGATTCATATGGTGCTTTAATTCTCTTCCTATGGAAGTGTTCCATCCCTTTCTTTAGTGGAAATTGAAATCTTATATTACCTTCTTTCATATCAATAATAGCACCAATAGTTCGAAGAAAAGGCCTACCAAGTATTATGGGGCAAGAAGGATTGCATTCAATGTCAAGAACAATAAAGTCCATGGGCACATAATTTATATATGAAAGAATAAGCACATCATTTATCCTACCCAATGGCTTTTTAATAGTGGAACCCGCAAGATGCAAATTAAGGGAACAAGGATCCAAGTCGGTGAGACCTAGCACATCACACAAAGACTTTGGTATAGTGGAAACGCTAGCACCAAGATCACAAAGAGCATTACATTCATAATCTTTAATTTTTACTTTAATAGTGGGTTCCCATTCATCTTGTAATTTTCTAGGAATTGATACTTCCAACTCAAGTTTTTCTTCATGCGCTTTCATCATGGCTTCTACAATATGTTTAGTGAAAGCTTTATTTTGTTCATATGCATTTGGTGAATTAATCATGGATTGCAACAAGGAAATACACTCAATTAAAGAACAACTATCATAATTAAAGTCCTTGTAATCCAAAGTAGTGGGTGCATTACTATTTAAAGTTTTAACCTCTCCAAACCCACTTTTTTCATTTTTATGATCAAGATTATCACCCTCCAAGCAAGTGGGACTCCTTCTTTCTAAAGTTGACTCTTCTTCAGTCCCTTTTTCATCAAGTTTTATATTATTAAAAAAAGATTCAATAGGTGTAACACCAATCATTTTAATATCTTCATCATTACTACGATAGTAACCGGGTGGAATCGCTTTTTCTAGAAATTCTCGCTTAGCTCTCAACCTAGCGGTCCTTTCTTTACTTTCATTAATGGAGACATAGATAGCTTTAATAGACGCCTTTATATCATGCTTAGATGGCAAAGTTTTATTTTTGAGAGTTTCCACATCATGAGCAATTTTATCCATGTTCCTAGCCAATTCATCAACTCTATTCAGTTTTTCTTCTGTCATAGCATTGAAATTCTTTTGCGAACTAATAAATTCTTTAATATTGATTTCAAGATCAGAGGGCATCCTATTATTATTATTATTATAATAAGAATAATCATAATTATTAGAGGAATTTCCAGGAAACGGTCTAGCATTGAAATTACCCCTATAAGCATTGTTGTTGAAATTATTTCTAGAGACAAAATTCACATCGATAGCATCATTATTTTGCTCAATCAAAGTGGACAATGGCACATCATTAGGATCAATATGAGCATTTTTACTAGCAACCAATTTCAATAAAGCATCCATCTTATCACTCAAAGTATTAATTTCTTCAACAGAATTTACCTTCTTACCGGTTGGAGTTCGTTCAGTGTGCCATTGAAAATAATTTGCCATAATATTATCAAGAAGTTTTGTAGCTTCTCCCAATGTAATTTCCATGAAAGTGCCACCTGCGGCAGAGTCTAGCAAATTTCTAGAGACAAAGTTTAGTCCCGCATAAAAATTTTGTATGATCATCCATAAATTCAAACCATGAGTTGGGCAATTTCTTATCATTAATTTCATTCTCTCCCAAGATTGGGCAACATGTTCATGCTCAAGTTGCTTAAAATTCATAATTTGATTTCTTAAAGAAATAATCTTAGCGAGAGGAAAATACTTGGTAATAAAAGCATCCTTACACTTATCCCAAGAATCAATATTATTTCTACGCAAGGATGAAAACCAAGTTTTAGCACGATCTCGTAGTGAGAACGGAAATAATTTTAATTTGACAATATCATTATCCACATCTTTCTTCTTTTGCATATCACAAAGTTCAACGAAAGTATTTAGATGGGATGCAACATCTTCATTAGGACTACCAGAAAATTGTTCTTTCATAACAAGATTAAGCAAGGCAGCATTAATGTCACATGACTCCGCACTAGTGGTGGGAGGAGCAATAGGAGTACTAATAAAATCATTATTATTAGTATTCGAAAAGTCACACAATTTTGTGTTTTCTTGAGACATCGCGACAAAGCAAACAAACTAGCAAACAAGCAAACAAAATATTTTTGTGTATTTTGTAAAAAAAAATTAGAAGTGGGGGAGATGAAAACGAGAGGCAAATGCAAATAAAAGGTAAATAAAGTAAATGCAAGTGAATGATAATTTGTGCGAAGGTACTCGATAATTTTGATGATGTCTCCCCGGCAACGTCGCCAGCAATTCTTCCGGCTACTTGTAGTCTGTGTTGGTATTTCCCCAAAGAGGAGAGGATGATGCAGTACAGTAGAGATAAGTATTTCCCTCAGTTAAGAACCAAGGTTATCAATCCAGTAGGAGAACCAAGCAAACTTCCGTTAAGCACACCTGCACACACAAGAGCAAACACTTGCACCCAACGCAAATAAGAGGGTTGTCAATCCTCTTAGCGGTTATTTGCAAGGATTAAATCTTATCGAGGTAAATAGATAAACTAAACTACTAATTAAAATAAAAGTAAATAAATTGCAGCAAGGTATTTTTAGGTTTTTTATATAATAAAGATAGACCCAGGGACCATAGTTTTCACTAGAGGCTTCTCTCTTGAGCACATAAACATACGGTGGGTAAACAAATTACTGTTGGGCAATTGATAGAAAAGCAAATAATTATGACGGATTCATGGCAATGATCATGTATATAGGCATCACGTCCGAGACAAGTAGACCGACTCCTTCCTGCATCTACTACTATTACTCCACTCATCGACCGCTATCCAGCATGCATCTAGGGTATTAAGTATGAAACAGAGTAACGCCTGATGTAGAGAAGCAAATTCAAGCAATATGAATAAACCCCATCTTTTTATCCTTAATGGCAACAATACAAATACGTGTCATGTCCCTTTCTGTCACTAGGATTTAGCACCACAAGATTGAACCCATCACAAAGCACCTCTCCCATTGTAAGATAAATCAATCTAGTAGGCCAAACTAAACCGATAGATCGGAGAGAAATACAAAGCTATAACAATCATGCATAAAATAGTTCAGAGAAGACTCAAATATTTCTCATGAATAATCTGATCATAAACTCACAATTCATCGGATCCCAACAAACACACCGCAAAAGAAGATTACATCGGACAGAACTCCAAGAACATCGAGGAGAACATTGTATTGAAGATCAAAGAGAGAGAAGAAGCCATCTAGCTACTAGCTATGGACCCATAGGTTTGTGGTAAACTACTCACACATCATCGGAAGGGCAGCAAGGTTGATGTAGAAGCCCTCCGTGATCGATTCCCCCTCCGGCAGAGTACCGGAAAAGGCCTCCGGATGGGATCGCGGAAGAACAGAGGCTTGCGGCGGCGGAAAGGTTTTCTCTTCTGGCTCTCTGGGGGTTTCCCAATATTTTTGAATTTATAGAAGTGGAATTAGGTCAAACGGAGTCACGTGGGCCCCACAAGGTAGCACGGTGCGCCCCCCCTGGGGCGCGCCCTAGTGCCTTGTGAAGCCTCCGTGAGGCTTCTGGCCTCCTCCCGAATCTTCCCAGGTTTCTTTTGTCCAGAAAAAAATCTCAAAAAAATTTCGTGGCATTTGGACTTCATTTGGTACTGTTTCTCTGAAAAGCCAAAAACAAGCAAAAAACAGCAACTGGCACTAGGCACTGGGTTAATAAGTTAGTCCCATAAAATGATATATAATTGCATATAAAAACATCCAAGATTGATACTATAATAGCATGGAACAATCAAAAATTATAGATACGTTGGAGACGTATCAAGCATCCCCAAGCTTAATTCCTATCCAAGATTACTATGATGTGGAACAAATAGAAGAATTTGTTGCTTTTAAGGGTGCTTATGAAATTGAATTTTTGTTTGAAATGTATGAAAATTATGATGATGCTATTTACAGATCTGAAAATTATGCTATACTTAAATATTGCTATGAGAATTATAAATACAATGCCCATATTGATGAATTTATCCAGAAAGTCTCCGATGTCCAAGAAGAGACTAATGTTTTGCAGGAGTCTATGGAAGAAGAAATTGCTGAAACTGTGAGCTCATTAGATGAAAAAGATGAGGAGGAGAGCGAAGAACAAAAGGAGGAAGAGCGGATTAGCTACCCGTGCCCACCTTCTAATGAGAGTAACTCTTCGAAAGTGCAACTAATCCCCGGGTGGTTTTGGTAATTCATAACAACATATATCTCATTGAACTAATGTCCATTCAAGTTAAATATTTCAGGATGTTCAATGATTGGCATGGCAAGGACTAGAGATGTGGACCCATCAAAATGCTAAGGACATGGATTGGCAAAAGCTCAAGACTATACATTTTTTGTTAAGTGATCCAAGATCACATTGAGTCCATAGGAAAGCCAATACTATTAAAAGGGGATGAGCTGTTGCTTAATGGTCTTTTTGCTCAAGTGCTTAGTGACAGTTCTCCAGAATCCTCAGCCATTTTCTCCATCCAAATATGTCCAAAACCTACATTCCAACTCGGCCCCACTGATTCATTCCTATCCGGAGCCACCGAGTTCATTTGGACTTAGCCACTGCCAAAACCCTAACAAATCGGATCCACCGATATGGATCTCGGTCCCACCGAGATGGGCTTGCCAACTCTCTGTTACTAGTTGCAATTATTTCAGTCCCACCGTGAATTGCAATCGGTACCACTGAGATGGCTTGCCAACTCTCTGTTGCCTTATTGCTTCACTTCGGTCCCACCGAGTTGATGCAATCGGTGCCACCGAGACAAGGTTTGCCCTAACCATTGCACATCGGTCCATCCGAGTTGTTCCAGTCGGTCTCACCGAGATTCCTAACGTTCATATCTTTTACACAGGTCGGTGCCACCGAGATTTCTGATCGGTGCCACCGAGTTGGGTCAAAAGTGTGTAACGGTGGGATTTTGTGTGGAGGCTATATATACCCCTGCACCCCCTCTTCCTAAGTAAGGGAGAGCCATCAGAACGTGCCTACACTTCCACCATACATTTTCTGAGAGAGAACCACCTACTCATGTGTTGAGATCAAGAGATTCCATTCCTAACATTTGAACCTTGATTTCTAGCCTTCCCCAAGTTGCTTTCCACTCAAATCCTTCTTCCACCATAGCCAAATCTGTGAGAGAGAGTTGAGTGTTGGGGAGACTATCATTTGAAGCACAAGAGCAAGGAGTTCATCAACAACACACCGTCTATTACCTTTTGGAGAGTGGTGTCTCCTAGATTGGTTAGGTGTCACTTGGGAGCCTCCGACATGATGTGGAGTTGAACCAAGGAGTTTGTAAGGGCAAGGAGATCGCCTACTTCATGAAGATCTACCCGAGTGAGGCTAGTCCTTCGTGGACATAAGCCATGGTGGAATAGACAAGGTTGCTTCTTCATGGACCCTTCGTGGTTGGAGCCCTCCATGGACTCGCGCAGCCGTTACCCTTCGTGGGTTGAAGTCTCCATCAAAAATCATCGGAACCACGCCAAAAATCATCGTGTCTTCATTCCGTTTGGAATCTCTGATCCCCTCCTTTACTTACATGTGCAATTGTTGACTTTCCGCTGCCACACTCTTAGAATTGCATGTGTAGGGTGTTACTTGACTTGTATACTTGCTAAAATCTGCCCCAACTAAAATTGGGAAAAGGATAGATTTTTATTTGATCAAGTAGTCTAATCACCCCCCTATAGACATACTTTCGATCCTACAAGTGGTATCAGGGCTTTGGTCTCCGTAAGCCTTGATTTCCATTGTTTTGGTGATCATAGCCTTGGTTTCACAACCTAGGAGAGTATTGCATCTAGTGAGGGTAATTATCACCGTAGAGGTCCATATTTTGATGGTACAAACTTTGCTAGTTGGAAACATAAGATGAAAATGCATATTCTTGGTCATAACCCCGCCATTTGGGCTGTTGTTCGTGTTGGCTTGCAAGGTGGATTCTTTAAGGATCGCAAGGAACCGAATCGTGAAGCAACCGCGGAAGAATTGAAGATGTTGCAATACAATGATCAAGCTTGTGACATTCTCTTCAACGGTTTGTGCCCCGAGGAATTCAACAAAATTAGCCGCCTTGAGAATGCAAAGGAAATTTGGGATACTTTGGTTGATATGCATGAGGGTACCGAGTCCGTCAAGGAATCTAAGTTGGATGTGCTTCAAAGTCAACTTGACAAGTTCAAGATGAAGGACGATGAAGGAGTCGCTGAAATGTACTCTAGGATTGCTCTCGTTACAAATGAGATTGCCAGCTTAGGAAGTGAAGAGATGACCGACAAATTCATCATCAAGAAGATCCTTAGAGCTTTGGATGGAAAATATGATACCGTTTGCACATTGATCCAAATGATGCCCAATTACAAAGATCTCAAGCCCACGGAAGTCATTGGAAGGATTGTTGCTCATGAAATGTCACTCAAGGACAAAGAGGAGCTACACAACAAATCAAGTGGTGCTTACAAAGCCTCAACCGATGCTCCAACAACTTCAAGTGACAAGCTAGTATCCAATGAAGAGATAAGCCTAATGGTGAAAAGATTCAACAAGTTTTACAAGAACAAAGGGAAAGAAAGAAGCTCTAGCTCAAGACACTATGAGAGAAGATCATCAAGTCATGACCGAAATTGTTACAATTGTGGGAAACCCGGACACTATTCCAATGAGTGTACGGCTCCCTACAAGAAAAGAGACGAATCACCAAGAGGAAGACATAGAAGAGATGAATCACCTCACAAGGAGAGAAGGAGTAGAGACATCGTTATGAACGAAGACCCTCTCAAAGAAGCAATGATTCAGAAAGGAAGGACAAGTCATCCAAGAGCTGCACAAGAATAAGACATCAAGCTCATGTTGGTGAATGGATTTCCGGCTCCGACTCCGACAACCACTCCGAGAGAAGCTATCACTCCAACTCCGACTATAGTCAAGATGAAGGTGTTGCCGGACTTGCTCTTGTGTCATCCAACTCCTATGATCTCTTTGATTCACCAAATGAAGGAATTGGAAGATGCTTCATGGCAAAAGGCCCCAAGGTATCACACCCCGAGTATCTTGACTTCAATAGTGATGAGGATGACTTGCTTGGTGATGATGATTTACTTGTTGATAAGGCTAGTGATGTGAGCTATAATGAAAATGCTAGTAATTATGATAGTCAAGAGGAAACGAGTGACAATGCTATGAAGGAGATTGAGCGTCTAACTAAAGAACTAAATGCTCTTAAGTTAGCTCATAAAACAACTCAAGAGGATCACAGAGAACTTCTAAGAACTCATGAGAAGCTACGCTTCGAGAAGCTAAATTTAGAGCAAGAGCATGAGTTTCTTAAAGCTATCAATGATGATCTTCGAAAGAAGAGTTCTTCATATCTTGCCAAACGTTTACTCTTGTCTACCTTTATGCCACAAGTTAAACCTAAGCAAACTAGTAACCAGGGTAAAAAGGGTTCTACCTCTAGTAGTAACAATAACAATGCTATATCCAATGTTTTTGCTTCTAGTAGTTCTATTGATTCCACTAATGATTCTCTTAGCCAAGTTACACTTGAGAAAGAAAACAATCTATTGAAAGGAATTATAGAAAAAGGTGTCTACAAGAGCCTTGCCGGGAGTAAGCAATTTGAGGAAATTGTACGCAAGCAAGGAAGGCACCGGAAGAACCAAGGTGTTGGTTTTGAACGAAAGTTCAATGCCAATGAAGTTGAGTGGGAAGAAGATCAATACCCCAAGACGAAGTTCGTTCCTCAACAAGAGAAGTATGATCCTACTTCCTTCAAGGGAACACAAGCTCAAGATGATCTTTCACCACAAGACCACAAGCTAAAAGGCAAGAACAGGCTTCAAGAAGAGATTGATTCATTTGAAGAAGCACCTCAAGCCTTGGTCAAGTGGGTTCCCAAGACTTCATCAAGTTCTACTTCATCAAGTGCTACTACAACTCCAAGGATTCCCATCAAGTTGATATGGGTCCAAAAGAAGAAGAACAAGAGAGTTCTTGAGGGTGACTCCACCAACAAACTTCATTCACATTCATTTATGACAAGAACTTGTGCAACCAACTTCAACATCTTGCACTAGTTCATGGAGTCACAAAACCTCTTGTTGGTAAGGCAAGGGACAAGGTATTCAATGCATTCATGGACATCATCATATGTGTATTTCACTCTATGTCTATGGATATTCTCATATGTTCCTTGTGTGGGACTAACCCATGTAGGTATTGAAAGTGCAAAACTCTAAGGATTGCTCCCAACTCTTGATGGTCTACATCAACATTGAGCATCCACATCTTCAACATCTACATGAAGTCATCATCGACAAAACCCAAGGTTAGTTCATCCCTCTTTGGGGGGATATCACATCTACGGGGAGATTTGCTCTAAAAATTGAGCTAAAGCAACTCTAATGGTGTGAACACATTAATGCTTTATGTAAAAGTGGCAACCCCACTTGTGCTTAAACGATGAGTATGACCTATGATCAAATGTTCTCATTTGACTCCTAAGTCAATATACTCATATATAGATGACCTAGTCATCGCCAATTGCTTGATAGATGCTAGATTTGGTTGTGCATGTTTGACACATATTTCATTTGCTATCTTATTGTGTGAGCATGTTGGTTTGCATGTTTTCTTCATTCAAGGACATCCATTTGTTGTTTTGATTGTCTTGGTTTTTTTTTCTGGCCAAGTGGATGTACAAGAATGCCTAAGTACCTTCTCTAGCTATCTATGCTTTCTTGTCTCAAATTCTTTTCTTGCTACATCACAAAAATTGAACAAGTCATTTTTGGACCCTCCGAGTGAGGAGCATTCGGAGTCACCGATCTGAAAGGGCTGAACCTCCAAAACCTTCAAATTTGTTTCGGCGTGACCAATTCACTCCTATTCGGACTCACCAAAATAGTTTGATTGATCTAGGTTTCCATCTCGGTATCACCAAGTTGAACCGTTTCGGCGCCACCGATGTGCCATACTGCTTGCAGTTACACATATCGGTGCCACCGAGTTGTTCAACTCGGAGCCACCGACAGCACACAGGTATATATACTCCGCGGGCCCGAACGATTGAAATTTCTCAAACCTTTTCATTCCCGCACCCCGTTGCTACCGCCGCCGTGGTCTTCGGATCGTCGCCCTTGTCTCCTGTGCGCCCTCGCCGCCGGAATCCGTCACCGTCAACGGGAATATTCTGCGTCATTGCCGCCGTAGAGGATCTCCACCAAGTTAGGGTGAGATTCGAACTCCTCTGTGCTGAAATTCTGATTCTATGCACGGATGGATTGCCATTATTCTTGCCACAGATTGAAACCTTCCTTTACACTGAAAATTCCTTAGATTAGATTCGAGCAAAAAATTTAGGTTTAGGTTTTCGCCGAAAGCATCTCGGACCGACCGATTTGAGATTTTTGGAGTCACCGATTTGGCCCTGGACAATGCACTAGTACGTCTCGGAGCCACCGAGTTGTACGAATCGGTGAGACTGAAAGTAAAGTCTCAGTGAAACCCTAGCATCTCGGAGACACCGAACCACATCTCGGTCTGACCGAAATGGAGTGTTAAGTTTCTATTAAGTGCTTCGGTATCACCGAGATGATCAACTCGGTGGATCCGAAATGCCTTCTGTGAAAACTTGAAACTAAGATTTGAACTCAATTTTCTTGAAAAATATCTTCTTTTTGTGATGACTCATCTACTCTACCCATACCCATCTATTCACAGGGTCAGCTTTGCAAGATGTCAGATGCAAGTGATAGTCAGAATCTGTCAGAACGGCATGCAGATCTCAATGAAGGATCAAGTCCTGAGGAAAGTTTTTATGAAGGAGAGAGAAGTTCTCCTGATCTTCCAAAAGGAGCCACCAAAACTAGAAAGAAGAGAACCTTAGATGATGAGGATGAGGATTTTGTAGCTAGTAAGGCGACATCAAAGCAGAGGAAAGTGATTGCCAAGGAGTATGGCAGACCTGCTAGCACAAGACCTGCTGCCAAGGATAAATCTGCTCTGAAGAAAGTTACAAAGAAGAGCATGGCATTTACACTTGAGGAGTCAAGTGACTCAGAGACAACAGTTGCAGGAAAGAAAAAGAAGAGGGCAAGGAAGACAACTACTCAGGTTGTGGGCAAACCCTCCATGATGATTGATGAGGAGGAGGAGGAGGAACCAGCAGCTGATGCACCTCCTGCCAAGACTCAGAAGCTCATGTCTGATGCTATGAGGTCTACTACCCCCACCAAGTCCAAGCCCAAAGCTCCAGCACCCAAGAGATCTACAAGAAACATCCCTGCTGCTGAGAAGAACAAGGCCCCAGTGCCTAAAGTTGATGCTGATGAGGAGCCACTAGTGCTCAGGAAGTTGAAGCCAAAGATTCCAGATCATGATAATGCTCATTCGGTTGCAGAGAACATGATGCTTAGAAAGGACAAAGGATTGCGTCAGTGGAGATTGACTGATCCATATGCTGCAAGGAGGAGGACTGCTTGTGATTACCGCTTCCACACCAGAGAGCAACAGGATTTCTATGAAACTTTGCTGCTAGACAAGAAGCCTATTGTCAGTGATATGAAATGGGTGGATTGGATGTACATTGATGCAAATGAAGGCTACTTCCCCCATGTTCATGAGAGCTTCAGAATTGCAGGTGTTGATGACTTTGTTGGAAAGAAGCTTACCAAGTGGAATGATGAGATTATTATGCAATTCTACTCCACTGCACACTTCTATCCAGATGGCAGAATTGTGTGGATGACTGAGGGATCCAAATACCAGTCAACCATCTCTGAGTGGGCTAATCTTCTTGAAGCTCCAAAGGAAGAAGAAGATGACATTGATATATATATATGCCAAGCTCAAGATGGACCACAATTCCATGGCTAATATGTACACAACAATTCCAGAGAAAGACATAGAGACTCACAAGCTTGGTTCTGTGAAGCACTTACTGCCTGGTCTGGCCACCACCAGTACAATCTTGAGGTACACTCTGTTGCCCAAGTCTGGAGATGACAAGATGATACGTGGCCACTCCATCAACCAGCTACACTTGTTTGACACACCGCAGAAGTTCAAAGTTATGAGCCTTATTGTTGAAACAATCAAGAGAACCGCAGCTAACCAGAAGAGATCTTGTGGATATGCTCCACACATTCAGATGCTCATCAACTCCAAGGTTGGAATGAGCAGATATCTACTTGATCATGAGCATCTTCCATTGCATCCAGAGTTCAAGGACAATGTAGTGGTGATGGACCCTTCACACCCTACATCTGCCCAAGCTCAAGAGAAGATTCGGGCAGCTGCTGCAGCAAAAGAAGCTCAGAAGGCCTCTGCTCCCAATGCACCTATTGCTAACCTCAAGTCAAAGAATGATCAAATGACTTATCTGCTGGAAGCCACCCTGAGGATTGAGAGAAGTCTGGCCAACCTCACCAAGAACCAGGTGAGCCTAGAGCGGATAGTCGAGACAAAGATTCATGATCTTGATGTAAAGATCACTGAGGTACAGACTATTGTGGAGAAGCTGAAAGATGATGTTGACGCAGCTAGAGCTGCTACTGATGATAGTGGAGATGACAGACCGACGACTGATAGGTTCCAGACAGTGCCTAGGGCATCCAGGTCTGCTGCAGTACCAGTTGTAGATACGAGGACTATAGTTTCTGCACCAGCTGCCGTTGCTACAGAGCCACCTCCAGTTTCTACTACACCAGCCCAGCGGACGTCAGCTGAAGCCTTCGCGGATGCACTTCTCTCAACGCCATCTACGCACACCGGAGCTGCCAGCCAGAGATCACCTTCAAGAGCTGCCGAGGATCGTGCCTAGAGAGACGTATAGCTCTATACCTATTCGAACTTTTTGGTACTTTTTGCCAAAGGGGGAGAATTTGTATAGATCATTAGGCTTCGAGAGAGAATGTCTCGCTTTTGCTTGTTGGTTTCTTTCTTGAGTTGTTGCTACTATTTGGTCTTTGCTACTTCGCTTTGATGTTTGAGATACTATGTGCTATGTGCGTGTGAGATACTTTGTGTGTGATTGAACATACTATGCTTCATGTGATGCTTAATGCTTATCCTTATCATTATCTTTGTATGATCATTCACTTGTTTTTTTGGTGATGCGTGCTTACTATTCCAGTCATATCATTTTACGTGCTCCACCGAGTTGTATGTGACATGGAAGAGTGACCCATGATCCTAATCGATTGTGCATTTGCATTCAAACGCAAATTTTTAATAATGCACAAATTTAGGGGGAGCTCTTGCTTATCACATACTTCTCAAAGCGACGATGTACTTCATTCATTTAATCATTTGTCAAAGCTTTGATCTATATGTTGTCATCAATTACCAAAAAGGGGGAGATTGAAAGTGCAACTAATCCCCGGGTGGTTTTGGTAATTCATAACAACATATATCTCATTGAACTAATGTCCATTCAAGTTAAATATTTCAGGATGTTCAATGATTGGCATGCCAAGGACTAGAGATGTGGACCCCTCAAAATGCTAAGGACATGGATTGGCAAAAGCTCAAGACTCTACATTTTTTGTTAAGTGATCCAAGATCACATTGAGTCCATAGGAAAGCCAATACTATTAAAAGGGGATGAGGTGTTGCTTAATGGTCTTTTTGCTCAAGTTCTTAGTGACAGTGCTCCAAAATCCTCAACCACTTTCTCCATCCACATATGTCCAAAACCTACATTCCAACTCGGCCCCACCGATTCATTCCTATCCAGAGCCACCGAGTTCATTTGGACTTAGCCACTGCCAAAACCCTAACAAATCGGATCCACCGATATATATCACGGTCCCACCAAGATGGCCTTGCCAACTCTCTGTTACTAGTTGCAATTATTTCGGTCCCACCGAGAATTGCAATCGGTACCACCGAGATGGCTTGCCAACTCTCTGTTGCCTTATTGCTTCACTTCGGTCCCACTGAGTTGATGCAATCGGTGCCACCGAGACGAGGTTTGCCCTAACCATTGCACATCGGTCCATCCGAGTTGTTCCAGTCGGTCTCGCCGAGATTCCTAACGTTCATATCTTTTACACAGGTCGGTGCCATCAAGATTTCTGATCGGTGCCACCGAGTTGGGTCAAAAGTGTGTAACGGTTGGATTTTGTGTGGAGGCTATATATACCCCTCCAACCCCTCTTCCTAAGTAAGGGAGAGCCATCAGAACGTGCCTACACTTCCACCGTACATTTTCTAAGACAGAACCACCTACTCATGTGTTGAGATCAAGAGATTCCATTCCTACCATTTGAACCTTGATTTCTAGCCTTCCCCAAGTCGCTTTCCACTCAAATCCTTCTTCCACCATAGCCAAATCTGTGATAGAGAGTTGAGTGTTGGGGAGACTATCATTTGAAGCACAAGAGCAAGGAGTTCATCAACAACACACCGTCTATTACCTTTTGGAGAGTGGTGTCTCCTAGATTGGTTAGGTGTCACTTGGGAGCCTCCGACATGATGTGGAGTTGAACCAAGGAGTTTGTAAGGGCAAGGAGATCGCCTACTTCGTGAAGATCTACCCGAGTGAGGCTAGTCCTTTGTGGACGTAAGCCATGGTGGAATAGACAAGGTTGCTTCTTCGTGGACCCTTCGTGGTTGGAGCCCTCCATGGACTCGCGCATCCGTTACCCTTCATGGGTTGAAGTCTCCATCAACGTGGACGTACGATAGCACCACCTATCGGAACCATGCCAAAAATCATCATGTCTTCATTGCGTTTGAAATCTCCGATCCCCTCCTTTACTTATATGTGCAATTGTTTACTTTCCGCTGCCACACTCTTAGAGTTGCATGTGTAGGGTGTTACTTGACTTGTATACTTGCTAAAATATGCCCCCAACTAAAATTGGGAAAAGGATAGATTTTTATTTGGTCAAGTAGTCTAATCACCCCCCCCTCTAGACATACTTTCGATCCTACACTCTTCAACTCATACATTGTTTAATTTCCCTTCATGCTTACCGAAGGATGAATGCTATGATAATTGTTATGATCCCTTGGATTTGTTTGAAATATCCCTTGTTGATGAACTTGATGCTTGCTATGCTTGTGGCCATGATGCCAACATGAATTATGTTTATGGAGTTGAACTTGCTATAGTTCCTTATGTTAAGAATGAAATTGTTGCTATTGCACCCACACATGATAGTCCTATTATCTTTTTGAATTCTCCCAACTACACTATATCGGAGAAGTTTGCACTTATTAAGGATTATATTGACAGGTTGCGTTTTACTATTGCACATGATGGTTTTGATGGATATAATATGCATGTGCTTGCTTCTCCTAATTGCAATTATTATGAGAGATGAACCACATATTCACCTCTCTATGTTTCCAATACGATAAATTTGCAAGAAATTGTTTATGCTATGCATTGGCCTTTACTTGATGTGCATGAATTGTTCTTTTATGACATGCCGATGCATAGGAAGAGACTTAGACTCCATTGTTCCATGATATATGTTGCTTTGTGCTCACTACAAAATTATAAATCATTGTTAATTAAAATTGGCTTTGATATACCTTGGGATCCGGGTGGATCAATTACTTGAGCACTTTATGCCTAGCTTAACGGCTTTAAAGAAAGCGCTGCCTAGGAGACAACCCGGAAGTTTTAGAGAGTCATTTTATTATATTGTGTGCTTTTTATAATATTTAAAAACAAAAAAGTATAGAGGGGAACCTAAAACTTTTCAAAAAAGAAAAGTGAAAGTAAGAAAGACGAACACCGTTGAAGTAGGGGACGTCCTTGAACTTTGTTCATGCCCATGGAAACTTTGTGAATCTTGAATTACAGAAACTTTTCAAAAATAATAATTATCCCCATGTAAAAATCCATTGTATTATAAAAATAATGTGCCAAGATTTACCTTTAGGGTGTTTAAATTGCTTGTTTGGTGTGTGCAGTGCAAAAACAGAAACTATTTCTGTAGTGTTTGAATTTCTATAATTTACTGGTACATGAAAACATTCTGAAATTTTTACACAGTACTTATATGAATTTTTTTTATAACTTCCTAATTTTTCAGAATTTTTGGAGTTACATAAGTATATGTTTCATTTGCATCTTTACAGACTATCCTGTTTCACAGATTGCTGTTATGGTTTCTTTATTTGCGTATGTTTGAAATCTTGTTGAGCCCCATTGACTTGGGAGCCATATAATTGTGATAGCATACAGTGGTTAATGTTTGATTATAATTATACAACAATGTTACAGCAGGACATGATGGGATTTGATGTTATATGTACTAACCCCTCTAATAAAAAGTTCAGTTAAGTTTTGTGTGGATGAAGTGTTCGAAGATCGAGGAGGTATCGATATGAGGAGAATAAGCCGAGACAAGAGTTCAAGCTTGGGGATGCCCAAGGCACCCCAAGTAAATATTCAAGGAGACTCAAGCGTCTAAGCTTGGGGATGCCCCGGAAGGCATCCCATCTTTTTTCAACAATTATCGGTATGTCTCGGTTTTTGTTTCGTTCACATGATATGCGTAAATTCTTGGAGTGTCGTGTGATTTTTTTTTTTCTTCTTTTAAATAATGCACCATGCTGGTATGAGATAGTCCTTGGTTGATTTATAGAATGCTTCATGCACTTCACTTATATCTTTTGAGTATGGCTTTATAGAATGCTTCATGTGCTTCACTTATATCATTTGAAGTTTGGATGCCTGTTTCTCTACATTTGGAAAACCGTTATTTATATAGTGCTCTTTTGCTTCACTTATATTTATTAGAGCGTGGTATTTTGTAGAAAGAATTAAACTCTCATGCTTCACTTATATCTATTTAGAGAGTCAACAGGAATTGGTCATTCACATGGTTAGTCATAAAATCCTACATAAAACTTGTAGATCACTGAATATGATAAGTTTGATTCCTTGTAATAGTTTTGCGATATTAAAATGATGATATGTGGGAGGTACTAGTGAATGATTGTGGTTTAGTAAGAATATAGGTGTTAAGGTGTGTGACTCCCGAAGCATGCACGTATAGTTATGCAACGAAGTTATATCCTACTTATGTTAGTATCCAATGTTAATTATTCGCAATGCATGATTATGACCGTTGCCGCTCTCTAGTCGGCCGCTTCTCAATCTATTTGCTAGCCTTCGTCTGTACTAAGCGGGAATGCTGCTTGTGCATCCAAACCCTTAAACCAAAGTTGTTCCAGATGAGTCCACCATATCTACCTGTATGCGGTATTACTCTGCCGTTCCAAGTAAATTTGCATGTGCCACCTCTAATCATTCAAATAAGCATATGTTTTGTGTGCCCGTACCGCTCATGGAGCGGCAGGGGGTGGTCAGTATCTTCCATGCTAAGCGGGTTATTCTCACGATGGGTGTTTCTTCACTTGTCATTGCACGAGAGAGGCTGGTAATTGGGATGCCCAGTCCTGTAATCAAAATGAAAAATATATATAATGAAACAAACTCCCCTGGAAAGTTGATTGTATGGAGGGTACCCGAGGATTCGGCTAGCCATGGATTGTGTTTGAATGGTTGAGGGGGAGTAAACTTTACCTTTCCGCTTGGGAACCGCCGATAATGTGTTTAGCATGGAAGATATTGAGAATTCTCGGTCGTGACGTTGACAGGAAAAGTACACCTCTCAAAATGTATTCATCTCTGATTTAAGCTTCAAACTCTGGCACCTCTGAATTCCATGCTTCCCTCTGCGAAGGGCCTATCTATTTACTTTATGTTATTTTACTTTTATTGTTGAGTCATCACCTTCTCATTCAAGCACCAGTTGGAGAGCACTATTGTCATTTTTATGCATTGAGTATAGTTAATGTTGTGTACATCATGACTGGATCAATGATTGAGCATGACGGGCTAGGGATAGCATTCTTTAGCATTTTCATTTTGAACGGCATGATTGTTTGTTGGTATGCCTGAGTATCGATGTCTTTATATCAAATGATAGACTATTGCCTTGAATCACTCGTATCTTAATATTCATGCCATGATTAGATTACATGATCAAGATTATGCTAGGTAGCATTCCACATCAAAAATTATCTTTTTTATCATTTAACTACTCGAGGACGAGCAGGAATTAAGCTTGGGGATCATGATACGTCTCCATCATATCTATAATTTTTGATTGTTTCATGCCAATATTCTACAACTTTCACATACTTTGGGGAACAATTTATATGATTTTCTTGGACTAACATATTGATCCAGTGCCTAGTGCCAGTTCCTGTTTGTTGCATGTTTTTTGTTTTGCAGAAAATCTATATCAAACGAAGTCCAAAAGTAATAAAAAATTACGGAGATTTATTTTGGAATATATGTGATTTTTGGGAAAAAGAATCAACGTGAGACAATGCCCAAGGGGCCCACAAGCTCAGAGGGCGCGGCCCCCTACCCTGGCCGCTCCCAGAAGTCTTGTGGCTATCTCGTAAGGCGGTTGGGGCCGTTCTTTCGCCGCAAGAAAGATAATTTCCAGATAAAAATCCCCTCAAAATTTCAGCCCAATCGGTGTTACGGATCTCCGAGAATATAAGAAACGGTGAAGGGCCAGAAAACAGGAATGCAAAATAGAGAGAGAGATCCAATCCCGGAGGGGCTCCTGCCCTCCGGGAGCCATGGCTGCCATGGACCAGAGGGGAAACTCTCCTCCCATCTAGGGGGGAGTCCAAGCAAGAAGAATAAGGAGGGGGGCTCTCTCCCCCTCTGTCCCGGTGGCGCCGGAGTGCCGCCGGGGGAACCATCATGACGGCGATTTACACCAACAACTTCGCCGCCGTCAACTCCAACGCTCTCCCCCTCTATGCAGTAGTGTAACACCTCTTCTCCCCGCTGTAATCTCTACTTAAATATGGTGCTTAATTCTACATATTATTATCCAATGATGTGTTGCCATCCTATGATGTTTGAGTGGATTCGTTTTGTCCTATGGGTTGATTGATGATCGTGATTGGTTTGAGTTATATGTTTTTTTTTGTGCTGTCCTATGGTGCCCTCTGTGTCGCACAAGCGTGTGGGATTACTGCTGTAGGGTGTTGCAATACATTCATGATTCGCTTATAGTGGGTGGCGAGAGTGACAGAAGCTTATACCCGAGTAAGGGGGTTGTTGCGTATGGGAGTAAAGAGGACTTGTTACTTAATGCTATGGTTGGGTTTTACCTTAATGAACTTTAGTAGTTGCGGATGCTTGCTAGAGGTCCAATCATAAGTGCATATGATCCAAGTACGGAAAGTATGTTAGCTCATGCCTCTCCCTCATATAAAATTGCAATAATGATTACCGGTCTAGTTATCGATTGCCTATGGACAAATCCTTCTCTTGTGTTACAAAAGGCTTTCTACTAAACAACTAACTTTTATTATCTTGCAAAGTACTCCTAGTTTTATTCTTGCAAAGTAGTTCTAGCATTACACCTACAAAGTACTTCTAGTTTCATACTTGTTCTAGGTAAAGCAAACGTTAAGTGTGCGTAGAGTTGTATCGGTGGTCGATAGAACTTGAAGGTAATATTGATTCTACCTTTAGCTCCATGTTGGGTTCGACACTCTTATTTATCGAGAAAGGCTACAACTGATCCCCTATACTTGTGGGTTATCAATCAAGTACAAGTAATCTCTCAAGTAAAGGCGTGTCCTTAATGACCATATCGTGATACACCTTATGTGATCTCTTGTTGCAGCACCAGCAACACACATAAATTGTCCGGAGAGTCGTGGAGGCTACTCAACCCATTAATCGCTTGAAGACGAAGGTACTCAAGCGCAGTACAGCCACGGAGCAGGCGCTCCATGTCCTCCTTGGGGATGCAGACAGCGACAAGCTCGAGGTGCTTCAGTCGAGGGAGAAAAAGAGCGGGCGCATCATTAATCGAGGGGGGGAGGGAATGGCAGTTCATGAACTTGGCGAGGCGCAGCATGGGCGCGAGGCGGAGCGCGGACGGTGGCAGCGAGCGCATATGTCCATCATTAAAACTCAGCTCCTCAAGCTGATCTAGGGCGGGGGATAGGAACCACTCGTCAAGCTTGGCTCGGTCATTGCCGTTGGAACGGAACTTGGGCGTGATAAGGCCTCTGATTGGGCCACAGTGCATGCCAAGGATCTGGGACAATGCGTCCAAGCTTTTGCGATAACCATGGCGGAGCTTGTGGACGTCGATGAGGTCGAGAGGGGTGGAGTGCCATAGGGGGCGCCACCGCCGGGAGAGGACGGTTGTCTGATACGTCTTCAACGTATCTATAATTTTTTATTGTTCCATGCTATTATAGTATCAATCTTGGATGTTTTATATGCCATTATATATCATTTTTTGCGACTAACCTATTAACTCAGTGCCCAGTGCCAGTTGCTGCTTTCTGCTTGTTTTTGCCTTTTCAGAAAATCATTATCAAAAAGTGTCCAAACGAGAAAAAAACTTTGGATTAATTTTTTCTGGACCAAAATAGACGCACGAAGCTTCGGGAGAAGACCAGAAGAGCCACGAGGAGGCGGCAAGCGTGGAGGGCGCGCCCAGGGGGGTAGGGCACACCCCCAGGCTTGTGGGCCCCTCGTAGCCCCTCCTAACCTAATTCCAGCACTATAAATTCCCAAATATTCCCAATATACCAGAGAGACAGAAGAGAAAACCTTTCCACCGCCACAAGCCTCTGTTCTTCCACGATCCCATCTGGAGGCCTTTTCCGGTACTCTGGCGGAGGGGGAATCGATCACGGAGGGCTTCTTCATCAACCTTGCTGCCCTTCCGATGATGTGTGAGTAGTTTACCACAGACCTACGGGTCCATAGCTAGTATCTAGATGACTTATTCTCTCTCTTTGATCTTCAATACCATGTTCTCCTCGATGGTCTCGGAGTTCTATCCGATGTAATCTTCTTTTGCGGTGTGTTTGTTGGGATCCGATGAATTGTGAGTTTATGATCAGATTATTCATGAGAAATATTTGAGTCTTCTCTGAACTCTTTTATGCATGATTACTATAGCTTTGTATTTCTCTCTGATCTATCGATTTGGTTTGGCCTACTAGATTGATTTATCTTGCAATGGGAGAGGTGCTTTGTGATGTGTTCAATCTTGCGGTGCTCAATCCCAGTGACAGAAGGGGACATGACACGTATTTGTATTGTTGCCATTAAGGATAAAAAGATGGGGTTTAATCATATTGCTTGAGTTTATTTTGTCTACATCATGTCATCTTGCTTAAGGTGTTACTCTGTTTCATACTTAATACCCTAGATGCATGCTGGATAGCGGTCGATGGGTGGAGTAATAGTAGTAGATGCAGGCAGGAGTTGGTCTACTTGTCTAGGATGTGATGCCTATATACATGATCATTGCCATGAACCCGTCATAATTATTTGCTTTTCTATCAATTGCTCAACAGTAATTTGTTTACCCACCGTGCTATGTATTCGAGAGAGAAGCCTCTAGTGAAAACTATGGCCCCCGGTCTACTTTATCATATATAAAAAACCTAAAATACCTTGCTGCAATTTATTTACTTTTATTTTATTTAGTATTTTAGTTTATCTATCTATCACTATCAGAATTAATCCTTGCAAATAACGCTAAGAGGATTGACAACCCTCTTATTTGCGTTGGGTGCAAGTGTTTGCTTTTGTGTGTGTAGGTGCGCTTAACGGAATTTTGGTTGGTTCTCCTACTGGATTGATAACCTTGGTTCTTAACTGAGGGAAATACTTATCTCTACTATACTGCATCATCCTCTCCTCTTCGGGGAAATACCAACGCAGTCTACAAGTAGCATTGTCCGTGCACCATATTTGATTGGGAGGAGGGAGAGGATGACTATCAACATATCATTGGGGAGGTTGCTGATGAAGTCTAGGCCCACCGGACTCGCTTGCGGTTCTGGCTCGACCCGCCTCTGCTTGTTGGCAGCCTCGTCCTCCACTTCCGTAGTCTCCTCGGCGGCGGCGCTATCTGATAGGAGTGGACGAGTGGGAGGATAGGGAATATTTTGTTAGAACAGGGCAGAAGAAAAGTGTATTGGTAATTTACTATTTAGGATCAGACTTAACAGAGTCAGAAAATGAAATCCCAATTGGTTGCTTAAATACTACACAATTACTTTGATATTGCTACGTAAGTCAACATGCAGATACTTGAAAAGAACACTTACTTCGAACAAAGTCTGGATGGATGATGTCGTCGGGGAAGTTAGCATTTATAATATGATCAGGCTCTTTCAGGTGCAGTGTAATTTTAGTGCCAACTCTCAGTACATAAAACTTAGAAATTTCTGTCCAAAGGCCCACGTCAAAATAGGAGTGACAAGCATCTTCATCAAGCTTTACAGAAATAGCGATGGTAAATCCATGGTTTGTGTTCAATATGACATCCCTGGAGTCTTCATATATGTAAAGGCCAAGATTTTGTACTACAGTTGTTGTTGCAAAGCAAGGGATGTACTGTAGGAAATGATAAGATTGGTAAATAACAGGGTAACATGCAAATATGTGAGTAATTGAAAGAACGGTACAACAGTTGAAATCAAAGGACAAAAATTTAAAATTAAACAGATAATGTAACCATGTTGTCAAGCAAATATGAGAGTAATCGAAAGAATAATACAACATTAATTTCCCTAATATAGAAAGAAGAAAAATCCCCTTTTGATGTATATGCTGCATGTGGCACCTTTTATCCAAATGTAGCAATATATAGTATATGTTCAGAAAAGTAGGCCATGCCAACCGAGGTAGGGTGAGATTGAACATACCGTGTGCTTTTTGAAGTCATCTGGTACGGTGAGATGGAACTGCTCGGCTGTCTGGCCGAGGCCGCATAGGCATGATGTGTCCTTGCACTATACACTCTACGAATGAAAACCCTCGAATTAGCTAGAAGAAAAATGAACTCACGGCAATTTCGGCCAGGTGATTAAAAAGGGCAGACAGACTCGGATAAGAGATGAGCGAATATTTCAGTAAATTAGTTACCAGGTTCTCCATGAGAGAAAAAACCCAATACCACAGATTCCCCAATCGGGCAGAGCTGGGTCGATGACGAGCAGCGTCGACAAAGTCTGTGGCGATAGGCGGCGGCAAGCGGCAGTGGTGAAATGCGGTAGGGTTTGGCGGTGGCGACAGGCGTCGAGCTAAGTGGTTGCCGCGGCGATAGGCGGTGACACGCAACATTGCGGAGGAGTGCAGGTGCGACTGGGGACGGGGGGGTGGTGGGCGGGGGTGAGGGTTTTGTGACGTGGGGGGATGGTGAGGGGTTTTTTGTTTTTTGAATTGGGTGGTGAGGGTTTTCTGTCCCAGAATAATGCGTTTCGGAGGCAACGGTTTGGTAGACCCAACCGTGTGTGATTAATATCACTCCGGTGTGAGGGTGATACGGACTGCCATTCGATCTGTGTACATCCTACGGTGCAGACGTGCGATCCATGGGGATGCGTTCTGGCCAATCAGAACACACGAGCCGTGGCACAATGAAAGTCATCACACACGGTTCCAATATGGGAAAATCACCAAGTTTCAGGGTGGGGTCCACATTTCCTTCGTCGTTTGACCCTAAAATTTTTACCCACGCTAAACATTCACCCTAATATGCACCGTACATGTTCAAAGTTTTTGCCAACTCTCCACACGTAGTTGTGCTTGTTGTGGGCAAACGATTGCTAGCATAAAATTGTGTGGGAAGACCAAAAGTAACACAGACGATTTGCGCTAATAAGCTGTGTGTGCTGTGGGCAATCATAGGTTGGTCTAAGAGGAGCATAAAATTCCATCAACCAAACTGATTGCATACTCATCCCACATCTAGATATAATTAAGCATAGATATAAACATACTCGGGCATAGATAATAAGCGCACTGAAGCATAGTTCAACCATAGTTCAACCGATAATAAGCATACTCAAGCCTTGATATAAGTAAGACGCATACACTAGACAGCTAGGGTGTGCCGGCCTGCATGAAGGTGAAGCTTCTCCAGGTACTCAGCGTACGCGGCATGCGCCACCCTACGAGAATACTTCTGCTTGAAGGAGCCAATGGCTCGTCCTCTTGCATGCGCCAGAACACTTTCATACGCGTCATGAAGAATTTGGTTGCAGAACGGGCATCCAAAGCCCCCATTCCAGGTCCTAACATGCCTGTTATGCTTTCCCGCATAAAGTTCCCTGAGCTTTTGCTTCTTGAACCTCCTCTGGCCATCTTCATCCTTGCTATCGACATCGTCAGATAGCACCTATACGTATAGTAAAAAAATGTGGTGTTAGTATATTTTATAATGCGAATTCAGCAGGCAGAGTATATGAAACAAAATATCATGTGACAGCGTGAAACCTAAATCATCAAGTGATCTTGATGAAAGAAATGCATAAATTGAGAGCACAGAACTTAGTGTAACAAAATTAAGCGGCTGATTGGTTTGCTACCAACATTTGGCAAAACCAAAAGTTGCCAACATTTGTGAGAATGGCAATGAAAATTGGTATGCAACCAATCGCTAGCCAACATTTAGCAGTTGCCAAAATTAGGCATGCCAACTTTTGGCATCAAACCAATTTACATGTCGTAAAGTAGGATTAGGATTTCATGGCTATTATTCTAGACAGATCCAAAGATTTTGGTTCAATTTTTTTAGCAGAATCATCTATGTACATACCAATCTGGAAAAAAATATTGGCACAAACATATATGTAGGACATTCAAAATCAATTCTCAAGATGTGGCTACGAAATATTAACAGAAACACTAACCCTAGTCGGATTATTAGCAAAAATCATTTGTACAGAACAAACAATTAATCAGTAATCTTAGACGGATTATTAGCAAGATTTTGGTTCGATTTTTTAAGCACAATCATCTATGTTCATACCAATCTAGAAATTTTTTGGCACAAACATATATGTAGGACATTCAAAATCAATTCTGAAGATCTGGCTACAAAATATTAGCAGAAACACTAACCCTAGTTGGATTATTAGCAAAAATCATTTGTACAGAACAAACAATTAATCACTAACCCTAGACGGAGGATTATATTTGCAGATAACATATAACCATAGGATTTATATTCCAAAAAAGGGGAGGCAGGACTAACAAGAGAAAACCTAGGATTATATTTGCCAAAAAATGGGTATAGATGACTAACCGGTTCTCCGTCGTCGGAGTCGTCGCCGGAGTGGTCGTCGGAGTCCTCGCCGGAGTGGTCGTCGGGGTTGCTGTGGACCTCCGGCTTCGGCTGGGAAAGCACGATGGCGGCGACGACTTCAAGGCCGTGCTTCTGCCCGCGCGAGACCTCGTCCGCTGCGATGGCAACCTCTGTGTCCGGCTTCACGCGGTGCTGTGCTTCACCAGCCCCGGCATCCCCACTCCCTCCCATGGTGCGCTTCGTCGGCATCCTGATACACTTCAGACAGTGGTGACGACTGAGAACGGCGTTGAGGATGCAGGCGGAGAGAGAGGATTGTGTGTGTAGCGGGAATGGGGGGTGCGGCCACCTATTATATCTAGCAGCTAGGGCACGCCATTAATATGGAGCAGTGGGAGCGAGGCGGGCGCCAGTCAAAGGGCCGGCTCGCCTCCCGGCGAGATTGCGCAGCGGACTTCTCGCATGCCTACCATCATTTGACACAGCTGCTCGCACGTCTCCCGATGACACTGCACAGCGAACACGCCTCCCATCAATTCACACACCTGCTCGCACGCCTCCCGGCCTGCCTGCACGGCGGACTGCTCGCATGCGTCACGTCAACTCACGCCTACTCGCACGGCACGCGGGACGCGTGGCGGCACGTATATTGTTTTTCTTTTTTGAGGATTAATTCTGCCGCTTTATTAATTAACGGAAGCACGACACGTACATTGTTCGTCTAACGCGCACTGTTAGAATAAATAAACCATTTGCGATATTGTGTTCCAATTATTAATAATCTCCCGTTTCCAAGAAGCTTATATCAAAACTTGTCTCGAATTTGACAAAAAAACAATACTATTGGTGTCATACATGACACCACGACAAGTTTCATGAATTTCAACTAAGTTTTGGATTTACTGGAATTTAAAAATCAAGATTCTCAATGTTTTAAATTTCTTGTCATTTCTTGCATGGGGACTAAACATGCACCCAAGGACACACATATGATTTTCCAATCCATTTTGGTGCACTATCGCGTGTGCATGTAGTTCAAATTTGATGTTTACACATTAAATCCCTAGGAAATCAATCAATGTATAAAAACATCTGAATGATCTCTGAATTTTTTCAAATTTTAACACGGCACTCCTTTGGTCACATGTTCACTGCAGAAAAAGTTTGACATGCCTCGAAGTGGCGGTGCGGTGGGGGGGGGGGTCCGGCACACTACGCGTCGTGAGGCAGGTGCCACATCAAATGTTGGAAAGACGCCCTAGAGGCAATAATAAATTGGTTATTATCATATTTCCCGTTCATGATAAATGTTTATTATTCATGCTAGAATTGTATTGACCGGAAACTTAAATACATGTGTGAATACATAGACAAGACCGTGTCCCTAGTAAGCCTCTACTAGACTAGCTCGTTGATCAAAGATGGTTAAGGTTTCCGAACCATAGACATGAGTTGTCATTTGATAACGGGATCACGTCATTAGGAGAATGATGTGATGGACAAGACCCAACCGTAAGCTTAGCATCAGATCGTTTAGTTATTTGCTACAACTTTCTTCATGTCAAGTATCTGTTCCTTAAACCATGTGATCATGTCACTCCCAGATACCAGAGGAATGCCTAGTGTGCTATCAAATGTCACTTCATAACTGGGTGATCATAAAGGTGCTCTACAGGTATCTTCGAAGGTATCTGTTGGGTTGCATGGATCGAGACTGGGATTTGTCACTCCGTATGACGGTGAGATATCTCTGGGCCCTCTCGGTAATACAACATCGTAAAGAGCTTGCATGCAATGTGGCTAACGAGTTAGTCACGGGATCTTGTATTACGGAACGAGTAAAGAGACTTGCCGGTAACGAGATTGAACTAGGTATGGAGATACCGACGATCGAATCTCGGGCAAGTAACATATCGCCGGACAAAGAGAATTGCATTCGGGATTAACCGAATCCTCGACATCGTGGTTCAACCAATAAAGATCTTCGTTGAATATGTAGGAATCAGTATGGGCATCCAGGTCCCGCTATTGATTATTGACCGGAGAGTTGTCTCGGCCATGTCTGCATGTTCCCAAACCCGTAGGGTCGCACGCTTAACGTTCGGTAGCGCTAGGGTAGTATTGAGATATTAACAGTGGAAAGTCTGAAGGTTGTTCGGAGTCCCGGATGGGATCCGAGATATAACGAGGAGCTCCGGAATAGTCCAGAGGTAAAGATTTATATATGGAAAGTTGTTTTCAGGGTTACGGAAAAAGTTTGGTTTTTTCGGTATTGTACCGGGAAGTCACCGGAAGGTTCCGGAGGAGTCCGGGAGTCCACAGAAGGTTTCCAGCGGCCCCTAGGGCGTGCATGGGCTGTGGGGTGTGCCCTGGCCTTATTGGGCCAAGGGGACCAGCCCCACATAGGCCCATGTGCCTGGGGGGCAAACCCTAGGAGGTGGGGGCGCCTCCACCTCGCTTGGGGGCCAAGTTTCCCCCCTTGGCCGCCGCCCCCTCCCTTGGAGGAGGGTCTAGGGCCAGCGCCCTCTCCCCCTTGCCCCTATATATAGTGGGTGAGAGGGAGGCAGCCGCACCCTTTCTGCTGGCGCCTCCCTCTCTCCCGTATACTCCTAAACGTTAAGTCAGCGCTTGGCGAAGCCCTGCCGGAGTTCCGCTGCTGCCACCATGTGACACCCTGGTTTTGGCAACTTTTTCTTCACAAATATTTTTCTGGTTTTATTTGCTTTTTGAATGAGTTTCAAACCAGATCATTGATTTTGGACTTGAGGTTTCTTTGAATTACCTTTTAAGCGATCCAACACCCTCAACACCTTGCCAATATCTTATCTCACACCCACTGACCCAAGTCTCACTCCCTAATACTTATAATTATTCCTTTTTCTGAAAAAGGAATATTCGTCACTTATGGTAGGTTGTGAAGCAACCTATACTTCCATGACTCAGAAAATTCCCAAATTAACCCCTGAAATCCTAGGAGCTATATCTTTCCACAATATCCAAAAATATTCCATAGCCCAGTTCAATTTTTCATCAAAATAATTCTGACAAGCTTCTGGCCACTTCAAACCTTTGTGAAGGAAGTACCAGCTAGAAGTGTCCATTGGCTCTGAAATTTTTATAGCATCTTATCACTACCAAATAACTCCCAAATACCAAATTTCACCTCAAGGAGCCTATCCATGTGAGTGCAACATCTTCAGCAAGTTTCTGGACCACATTATGGTTTGTACATGAACCATGCTCTAAACTTTGCAAAAATTCCTGAAACTTCTCCAGCATGTAGTCCTTCCAACCCAGAACACCCTAGACAAACCATTTGGCTGGATCCACAGCTCATCTTCTCTCTGGATCTCTCTCTAGTTTCTGTCCAGAAACTGTTTTGGATCATCTCTTCGCAGGCTGCCCAAGCTAATCCCGAACAGAGGCCTAGGGCACCTATTTGAGCTTAGGTCGGCACAATGGACAACTTTTGACAGGCGTGTGTAGCCTCGGAGCGCCAGTGCCGGTGGTGAGCACGAGGCTGGCATGTTCGAGAGCGCGCTCTGCGCGCCCAGACGCCTCGGACGTGACCACTCCAGCCAGCCCCTGCCGTCTCCCCTTGTCCGTTGGTGCCGACGTCATCCCAGCCGCCCGCGTGCCCCCTCCAGAGTCTTCCTCCTCGTCGTTGGCACTCTCGCCGGCTGCCACCGAGCGCCGCCACTGTTGCGCCCGTGCGGCCACTGTGGATGCGCTGGCTGTCGCCTTCCTCCCGTCGAGCCATCGCGTCGCATTAACTCTCTGCTCTCCTCCATCACTTCGCCCCGCTCCGCGACAGCCACCTCGCCGTCCTTGCTTCGGCAGGTTCCCCGTGGCGCCGATCGGCTAGGGCACCCTCCGCCCACCTATAAAAGGCCCTGCCCGGCTTCTCCTCGCCTCACCACTCCACCTCTCCTCCTCCCAAACGCCTCCAGAGCGCCTAGTCGAGGGCCGGGAGCTCGTCTACCTCAGCTCCGGCCAGAGCTCTACCGCCCGATCCCCCTCCAACGCCAGCCAGCTCCGACCAACACCAGCCCCACCCGACCTCTCCTCTGAGCTCAGGGCATTCCCCTGGTGCTCCTCGACCTCCTTCCCAACCGAACCGTTGCAGGAATCGCCGTCCCCGACGACCACCGAAGCCCGCAGCCGCCGGAGAAGAAGGGGGCGACGCCGTCCGACCGCCTCCGGAGGAGCTACGGGTACAGGGGGAACTGCCGTCGACTGCCCGATCCACTCCTGCCGTCTCCTGACCTCGCCGCCGTCTCTATCGCCGGCGACCACCGCCGGTGAGCCGCCCTCCCTCTGTTCCCCTTCTTTTCCTTTAAATCTGACAGCTAGGCCCCACCCGTCAGCGACCCAGCTCCCGCTCGAAGCGGTACGCTAGTGGAGGCATACTCTGGGTTTACGCCTTCGACGTGGCCTGCTGGAGGTTTTCTGTTTTCTGTTTAAATTCATTTTAATCCAGGATTTTGACCAAACTTTGACCAGTCATTACTTTTAAACCACAAGTCCAAATCAATTGAAACTTTTTGCAATAGTTTTATCTTGAGCCCCTTTATTTTCTGGCAAAATTTGGTATTTTTCCAATATGAACAGAATTTTTGGCCAACAGAAATGCTTTATGTGACATTTTCTTTTGCCATTTAAAAATATTTTCAGAAGGAAATTGCCTTAGTGTTGAAGACCAGGAGTTTGCTAGCACCCCATTTGAGCAAGGCAAGCCACATCATCCATTGCATAAGGCATTACAATAGTGTTGGCTCTATGTTAAACTCTTTTGCATTAATTTAATCCAATATAAGTATGCCATAATTCATATTGCTTGGTATCTTGCATATATCACTGTCATGTTAATCCATTTATTTAACATAACTAATATGGTAAGGTAACTTTGCCTGATGCATGTTATGTTATTCACTAAACCTAAATTTGATGGTTGATCAAGTGCCACCGACATGGACTTACCCGTGCAGCCACATCTGCCGGTATGGGAGGGTCTTGACTTGGTCTAACCTCGTGCTCTTTTACCGGTACCACCAAAGAGGGAAGGTTATGCGTGCGTGCTACCCTGATCAGGTAGACGACGATAACCTTGTGAGCCCAAGTTAAGTTATTTGCCGGTGTCCCCGTTTGGGACAGTTTAGTTTGGCCATGATGGTGGCAGGTGTCAGAAGTGACACAGGGGCCACCCAGGATGTGACTCGAAAGGGGTATGATTGTCGGTGGTACGATAGAAGGGTCATAGGTTAGGCGAGTTTCGTTGGACGAATGTCCATGGTGTGGGTAAAGTGCGCAACCTCTGCAGAGTGTAAGAATCTATTCGAATAGCCGCGTCCACGGTAATGGACACAGTCCGCACTAGGTCACACTGCATGGTCAACGTTAATGATGGAAGAACTCATCTTATGCTCAAACGTGATCTATGGGTCACGAGTGCTTCGGGGGTCATGGTATGAACCCGGAGAAGAATAAGTTGGTTAACCGTAACAGTAAGTTGAGCATTTGTAATGCATGACTGTTTTCTAAGTATTTATCCCAATCACTGCCATACTGTTGTTTGCCGCACTATTTTGGTTGCTGTGAGCTTGCGAGTACATTCCAAGTACTCACCTGGCGTATCATGCTAGATGCAGGAGAAGCCGAGGGTGGAGACCCCGTTGGTTCATGCTATGCTAACTAGGTTGTGTCCCAGTAGTGTCCCTATGGGATGGAGTATCTCACCCGATGTTCCGCTACGCTATAGTATCTCTCACTAGTAATGAGGCCCTTGAGATGTTTCATTAATAATGTAGATACTGTCATAGCACGAGCAGTGCTCCTGGCCTCACTATCTTATGTAACATCCAAGCTTGTACTTGTACCATATCAATAAAGGTCAGTTATGTTCAGTTCCAAGTCGTCGTGTGTTTCCAGAAGACATGATCTCTGGGTTGGGAACACAGGGTAAACCGGTCCTCTGAGCCGAGGTGCCACAACGCTTGGTATCAGAGCCGTGCTGACTGTAGGACACCCTAGTTAACCTCATGCTAGAGTTCCGCTAGGTTTAGAGTCCTGGTGTGTGCTTTGTTTGTTGCATTTACCTGTTGCATAGCATGCATCTAGATTCATTTGATTCGCTAACCGTTGGCCTTATGAGTGTAGATGGCACCTGTTCCGTACCACTACAACCATGAGCCGGCACCATTCACTTTTCCAGTACTGCTCCGTAGCGTCTGGCTTCGAATCTACCCCAATGGAGAAGACCCAGTGTATCAGGTGTTCCAAGAGCAGCTTGCAGGTTCGGTGTACGAGTATCACGCTGAGGCCTTCCTTACCAGCAGTTCACAGATTGGCAGCTATTCCCGCTCTTCCAAGGGCGGAACCGCTTCTACTCCCGACCTGGTGATTCAGTTTGCTGCTATGGAGGCTCTCACTGACTTATGTTTCCTCAAGGTCGAGATGCAGACACACCCAGGTTTCTTTCACTACCCCACCCTATCACCTACGACAGGGCGAGTCCTTTTTGCGCCTGTTGATCCGGCGAGTGATCGGGCGACTGGTGTTTTATCCCGTTACCTAAACGCCAATTACCGTCTGGTCACCTCCCTGGCTGAGGAGCTGTCTCACGCCCAAGAGGCACTTGCAGATGCTGCTGCAGCACAGTCTCCTCCTTCTCCTGTGTTTTCACCTATGTTTACACTACTCATTCCACCTTCGCACATGCCTGAGACTCCTTCTAGCTCGTTCGGACCGCCAGGCACTTCGTCTGGTATCCGGCGTGAGTCCCTAGCTGAGTGGGCCTCGCTGCTAGCCACTCCAACTGCTCCAATGCTGAGGCGTCGTGCTTCTTCTCCCTCAAAGGGAGAACCTTCCCGTCAGCATCGTCGTGTCTCCTTTGTTCCGGAGGACGTGATCCACATCATCAGCTCCGATTCCGAGGCGGAATCATATGATGAGGAGTCTTCAGTCTGCCAGTGTCCATGCCACCCGCGCGACTAGAGTGGATGTTTGAGTTTTAGCACGTGTATGCGTCATAGCATCTTTGCATATGTCAACAGCTGCATGAGCGGTACCAGCTATGATACCCCTAATAGCATGCCATGTATGATGTTGGGTTGCTTTGTATAATTATGTTGCTCATTTGTTTTTCTTTGATTTTGTTTTCATGGTGTCTGATACATCTCCATCGTATCTACTTTTCCAAACACTTTTGCTCTTGTTTTGGACTCTAATTTGCAAGACTTGAATGAGACTAACCCGGACTGGCGCTGTTTTCAGCAGAACTACCATGGTGTTGTTTTTTGTGCAGAAATAAAAGTTCTCGGAATTGGACGAAACTTTTTGGAGATTTTTTATGGAATAAATAAAAAATACTGGATCCAAGATCCACTGGAGGGGGCCCACCTGCTGCCCACGAGGTAGCAGGGCGCGCCACCCCCCTGGCGCGCCCTGGTGGCTTGTGGGGCCCACGTGGCTCTGCTGACCCTAATCTCCAGCCTATAAATTCACAATTCCTGAGAAAAAAAATAGGAGAGGAAGTTTCATCACGTTTTACGATACGGAGCCGCCGCCAGCTCCTGTTCTTCATCGGGAGGCCAGATCTGGAGTCCGTTCGGAGCTCCGGAGAGGGGGATCTTCCATCATCGTCATCATCAACCATCCTCCATCTCCAATTTCATGATGGTCACCACTAGGAGTGAGTAATTCCTTCATAGGCTTGCTGGACGGTGATGGGTTGGATGAGATTTATCATGTAATCGAGTTAGTTTTGTTAGGGCTTGATCCCTAGTATCCACTATGTTCTGAGATTGATGTTGCTATGACTTTGCTATGCTTAATGCTTGTCACTAGGGCTCGAGTGCCATGATTTCAGATCTGAACCCTTTATGTTTTCATGAATATATTTGTGTTCTTCATCCGATCTTGCAAGTTATACGCACCTGCTATGTGTTATGATCCGCATACCCCAAGGTGACAATAATTGGGATTCTTTCCGGTGATTACCGTAGTTTGAGGAGTTCATGTATTCACTATGTGTTAATGCTTTGTTCTGGTTCTCTATTAAAAGGAGGCCTTAATATCCCTTAGTTTCCTTATGGATCCCGCTGCCACGTGAGGGTAGGACAAAAGATGTCATGCAAGTTCTTATCGCAAGCACGTATGACTATATACGGAATACATGCCTACATTACATTGATGAATTGGAGCTAGTTCTGTGTCGCCCTAGGTTATGACTGTTACATGATGAATGTTATCCAACATAATCACCGATCCAATGCCTATGAGTTTTTCACATATTGTTCTTTGCTAAGTTACTATTGTTGCTACTACTGTCACAATTATTACAAAACTATTGCTGCTACCGTTACTGTTACTGTTACTATTATTGCTATTGCTATCAAACTACCATACTACTGTGCTACTGATCACTCTGCTGCAGATATTTAGTCTCCAGGTGTGGTTGAATTGACAACTCAACTACTAATACTTGCAAATATTCTTTGGCTCCCCTTGTGTCGAATCAATAAATTTGGGTTGAATACTCTACCCTCGAAAACTGTTGCGATCCCCTATACTTGTGGGTTATCAAGACCTTTTTCTGGCGCCGTTGCCGGGGAGCATAGCTCTATTTGCTGAGTCACTTGGGATTTATATCTGTTGATCACTATGAAGAATCTTAAGGATGATAGAACCAAGATCGTTCCTTATAAGACGAGGGGAGGTAAGGAACTGCCATCTAGCTCTACACTTGATTCACCTTCTGTTTTGAGTAAGCTTGCAACACCACCACCTGCTATTAATTCTGATATGTCTCAAGTTATTGATGATACTACTTCTGCTATGAATGATACATATGATGATGCTAGTACTTTGCTTGATAATACTGTGCCACTTGGTGAATTTCTTGATGAGCAACTTGCTAAAGCTAAAGAAATTGAAAATGTTGAAACTCTTGAGAATTATGACTCACCTATTATGCCTAGCTCTCCTACTAGAGTTGAATCACCTGATGAGCATGTCTTCGATAGGGAGACGGCTAGAGCCATTCTTGCTTGTAATGATAGAGATGAAGTTATAAAATTGCTTGCTGAAATGAAAGAAAAATCTATGAGGGAGAGAATGATATATGATCCTAAGTTTGCTACCTCTCCCATATTTGTTACAGATAAGGATTATGAATTCTCTGTCGATCCTGAGTTAATTACTTTGGTTGAATCTAATCCTTTCCATGGCTATGAAACTGAAACCGTTGTGGCACATCTTACTAAATTAAATGATATGGCCACCCTATTTGCTCATGAGAAAAAAATTGCTATTACTATATTCTTAAGTTATTTCCTTTCTCGCTAAAGGGTGATGCTAAGATATGGTATAATACTCTTGCTCCTGGTTGTGTGCGTAGTCCCCAGGATATGATTTATTACTTATCTGAAAAATATTTTCCTGCTCATAAAAAACAAGTTGCCTTACAGGAAATATTTAACTTTGTGCAAATTGAAGAAGAGAATCTCCCTCAAGCTTGGGGGAGGCTTCTCCAATTACTTAATGCTTTGCCTGATCATCCTCTTAAGAAAAATGAAATACTTGATATCTTCTATAATGGACTAACCAATGCTTCTAGGGACCACCTAGATAGTTGTGCTGGTTGTGTTTTCAGGTAACGGACTATTGAACAAGCTGAGGAGCTATTGAATAATATATTGAAGAATAATAATGATTGGACACTTCCTGAACCACTGCCTAAGCCCACTCCGAAGAAGAGGGGTATTCTATTTCTCAGTCCTGAAGATATGCAAGAAGCAAAGAAATGTTTGAAGGAAAAAGGTGTTAAGGCTGAAGATGTTAAGAATTAGCCACCTATTTAAGAAATACATGGTCTTGACACACCGCCACAGGTGGTAGAGGTAAATTCTTTTATAAAGTTTGATGAAGGTGATATTCCTTATAACAAACCTCCTAGTCAATGTTTGTATGAATTTGACAACTATATTATTAAACAAGATCATTTCAATGCAAATGTTATTAAACAATTGAAATGAAATGCCTACATGATTGATCGCTTGAGTGACTTGTTGTTTAGAATTGCTAATGATGTTAAAGGTGTAGGTAAACATGCATCTATGGTTCAAACCCAGTTAGAACAAGTTGCTAAATCTCAAAGTGAATTGCTCAATGAGATGAATAACAATATGAATGATCATGCTGTTAGAGTAATGACTAGAGGAGGTAGAATGACTCAGGAGCCACTTTATCCTGAAGGTCACCCTAAAAGAATTGAACAAGACTCTCAAAGAATTAATGTTGATGCACCTAGTCCATCTAAAAAGAAAAAGAAAAAGAAAAATGATTGGACTTTGCATACTTCTAGTGAACCTGAGGTAGAAAAACCCTTGGAGGATAATAATGATGTTTCTATTTTCGATGCTGAAACACAATCTGGTAATGAACATTCACCTGATGATAATAATAATGATGATGCTCATGTGGACACTCAACCAGATAATGATAAAGAACCTGATAATGATGTTGAAATAGAACCTGCTGTTGATCTTGATAACCCACCTCCTAAAAACAAACGTTATGATAAAAGAGACTTCGTTGCTAGAAAACATGGTAAAGAAAGAGAACCATGGGTTCAAAAACCCATGCCCTTTCCTCCTAAACCATCTAAGAATAAGGATGAGGAAGAATTTGAACGCTTTGCTGAAATACACAATATGATGGCACGGTAGTTGGAAATTGTTCCAAACAAGAAAATGTGGCGAATTCTATAACAAAGGCTAAGTATGTTGACGCTTAAGAAGCGACAAAGAAGTTGTTGAATCATATAGTTCATTCATGAACTTAGTATGGTTCCAAGATGGCTTTGGTCTATGGGACACTATTGCAGATAGTTGCTCCATAGCTCAGTCTGAGGAATCAGGTTTCGACCAATGATTCACACATATGCAAAGCCAAGTCCACACAAAATATGAATTTTGTGAAAGCGTGAAAACGCGAGGATATGCAAAGTTACACACGGAGCTGAAGTCGTCAGATCCGTTGGACATCAGGCTATACCACATGCGAAGCATTTTTTACACCAGTATGCCATAGGTGTAAAGTGCATTAGCATTGACTAGATTATTGACTCTAGTGCAAGTGGGAGTCTGTAGGAGATATGCCCTAGAGGCAATAATAAATGTTATTGATTATCTCCCTGTTCATAATTAGGTTTATGTTCCATGCTATAACTGCTATGGTTCTCGAGTCTGCAATAACCACGAGGCTCGGAGGAAGACTCATATGCACGTGTGGAATAATAAACGGTAAAATGTATTCCTAGTCTGGCCTCTAAGACTGGCTCAAGTATTGCATGATGATCCTGTTTTCCTGATCATGGGCATGGCTATGCCGGCAATTTTGAGGGCGCAATGTTGGTAGAACACTTGT
Source organism: Elymus sibiricus (assembly GCA_039707655.1). Taxonomy (NCBI): domain Eukaryota; kingdom Viridiplantae; phylum Streptophyta; class Magnoliopsida; order Poales; family Poaceae; genus Elymus; species Elymus sibiricus. The sequence continues at coordinate 348,362,192 of CM077668.1, forward strand.
GTTGAATAGACCCGAATTGATGTTATGCTATGAGATACATTCGTCATAAGTTAATGGTTTATAACACAGAGATGGTTAACGTTTGCATAATTCCTTAGACCATGAGAGTATCGAGTTTCTTCATGCTTGCTTCATGAACTTTGGGGTTTGTTAAACGTCATCAGTAAATGGATGGCTATTACGGCGGCTTACGGGTTCGTGGAAAAGTGTGTCAAGTAACTTGATAGCTCGAGATTGGGATTTGCTCCTCCGACGATGGAGAGATATCTCTGGGCCCTCTCGGTGTTACGGTATCCATCATCGTCTGGCCAGACACAGGGTGATTTGATCACAGGGATGCCGGAACACGGGAACGAGAAAAGAGAACAATACCGGTAACGAGGTAACTGGCATAGTGGACAAGTTGTTGATCCACGGGGATGCCTACATGTCTCACCTCGGGTATTTGTAACATATCGCGAAGCAACAGGAATAGCACACGGCAACTGGAGGTTCACTCGAATATTCATTCGTGTGGGTATAGGGATCAATATGGGTGTCCACGACTCCGATGTTGATCATTGATCGGAAGGGGTTCTGGGTCATGTCTATGCTTCACCGAACCTATAGGGTCACACGCTTAAGGGTCATCTATCTGCTGAATACTAGACAGGGAGTCTGAGAGAAAATCACCGAAAAAGTTTTCGGACACCGGAAAAGTTTCGGACAGCGGAAAAGTTCCGCAGAGAGAACACCGGAACAGTTTCGGTAAAACTGAAAAGTTTTTTCAGGGGATAACATAAAGTCAAATTGGTTTTGGCACATGCCTGATAATTCTTGGAGGGTGCCAGAATCATTCTGGAAACTTTCTGGAATTTTCCGGGATGAAAACCGGAAATGTTCCGGAGCTGCCGAAACCACTTCAGATGCTTTTCGCAGATGAAAATCACTAAACCGGAATTGTTCCGGATCGCATTGAAAATTATTTTAGTGGGTACTGGAAATGTTCTAAGCCCACATAAATATTTTCAGTTCGACCGGACGATGAAAAATGTCGTCATGAATAGTGAAAGTGCTTTTTGGTTGCTTCTTGGAGAAGCTACCTTGAGGACATTTTGGTAATTTTCATAGTGGATGGAAATATCTGAAAATATCTGGACAACACTATTTATGAATAGTGGAAATACTATTCATGAATAGTAGAATCACTATTATGAATAGTGAAAATATCTGAGGGCATTTTGGTACTTTTACCATTGTCTCTCACCCTATAAATAGAGGTGGAGGGTGCTCTCAAATATGACATCCTTGCTCTCATACACATGCCATAGACTTGTCTAGCTTCTCTCTCCCTCCCAGCAAAATAGTTTCGTAGAGCCGAAAGGTTGTCTGGGTTCCGGCAGGAACTAGTTCTGGACGGCGAAGCCCTGCCGGATAGTTGAGACCGTATGTGTGCAACTCTGTAGAGAGATCGTAGTTTCGGTCTTAGTTTCGATGGTCCTCCCGAAGGGCTGTCCAAGTGACTGTCCGAGTTTCGATGGTCCTCCCGAAGGGCTGTCCGAGTTTCGATGGTCCTCCCAAAGGGCTGTCCGTGACACCGTCCGAGGGAATGTCCGACCGCCTCCCGGAGGGCTCTCCGGGGGCGGATGAGGGTATACATCCTCGCGGTTGGGAGGTTGTAAATCCTAGCTGCGGGGATCTGCACCGTCGATCGTCATCGACTCTACTTCCGCTGTGCTACGAGTCGGTAATGAAAAAGATCAAACCTTGTATGCAGTCTCCATAGTGATCCTGGGCTGGTACGTAGGTCGGAAAATTTTTGTTTTCTGCTGCGTTACCCTTCAGTGGCATCAAGAGTCGTGCTATGCGTAGATGCAGGTTGCGATCTAGAATACATAGAGATGTATGGGTGTTGCACAATATAATTAGGTAGTAGACGAGTTCTATTACTGAAAATTATTTGTGCGGGTAGCAGATGAAATCTGTTACCCGATGTTCCTGTTGCTTCCCCTGAATTTGCGTAGTCCTGATCTTGACGGCATGGTGGAATCTCACAAAGTTCTGGCAATCCACGATCCTTTCATGCTGCTCCTGAGTATGCTGATTGACAGATCAACGAAGTGCTAACAGTTCTTTGGGTTCCACCATAGTTAAAGAAAGATGGATGTTTCGCAGACGAAAGGGCAATGCAGATGTGATCTGCACGGGGGTCACGCGTATGACGAAGTTTAGTATGGGGCTCGAGATTTTATTATCTCGTGTTTCATACACCCCGCAATGTTAATCTAGCGACTTGGATTATCATGCTTGATGATGGACGTTGGTAGCTTCGGTTTGTTTCGAAACCTTAGAAGCCACGTAAAACAAGTTTTTGCATGAACCGATTAGAGGCGTCTAACTTGGTTTTGCAGGATGGTTTGCAAGTGCATGTGATGTGGTATAGCAGTGCTCATTATAATTTGATTATGTATGAGATGACTATATAATGTAAATTGATTAACATGACATGCGTGTCATGATTCAGCATGATGGCTGGAGCCATATGATTGTCACTTTAATGACCTGCGTGTCAACCTTCAGTAATGCACTTATTTTATTAGCTATAGAGATAGCAATATTATCTGGTGCATTGACAAGGTGGTGGCAATCTTCGCGAAGGTGAACACCAACGCGAATGCCGAAGACGAAGAAATGAAAGACTTCTCCGTCAGAAAGGGCTATACCATATCATGCTATTATGAATTGCCTGAGATGTTTATCCCTTATGATGCACCCTTCTTGATTGCGCGGTAGTCGCTTTTATTAGGGTGATCTCTCACAAAAATATCAAGTAGTTAGTGTTCTCCCAAGTGTAGCACCATCACGGCACCTATCTTTTCGGGGTGCGCCGTGTCACACGGGTACGAACGATTAGAGAAGTGTGAGGCGGGTGAGTTGAGACCTCGCAGCAAGATCACTTGGTTGTCTTGACGTTCAGGCATGACCGTCATGAGCTCGGAACACACGCATCGAAAGATGAACAAGAGTCACATAGAGATGTGATTGGCAAGTTGGCCTACCGGTTGAGATTTTCGTCATCAATGGTGTTACACCAATGGCGAACAATTTAAATGCGGGTCTTGTATCACTCACAATCAATTATGAGAGATATTGATTTGAGTGGGAGCACAGTTTAGAATTAATTCTTTTAATTCTTAGTGCAATTAATTTTGAACACTGTCTAAGTGTGATTTGCATAATAATTGTAGAATAATGGCTCGCGTTTCCACCTTCCCTGTTAAAATTGAATAGCTGTTAAATATCTGGTTAAAACTTTACGATTGGTAACGTAATGTGAGGATTGTCCTCAAGAGTGCCGAGAAGGACTTTGTCCTATCGCATGCTTTCGGTATTCTCCCGCTAATGCTATGGATCATGTGACTCTCGTCCTTTGATCCAAAAGCTAGAATTCCTTTTCAGTCAAAGTGCAATATGTTTGCTTCCATGAGACCCGAACTTCGAAAGTTTGGATAGTTATGTGATATTCATGGAATCTGAAAATCATTTTCAGAGAAAGACAAAGGCTAAAAGATATGAGATATCCAAAGCAATGTTTGTTTGCAAACTATTAGTAAAGGAGTTTACTATGCATTAGACTGATAAGAGAGGGATCCAGGAGAACGCCTGTCATATGATGAAAGGTGAATAAAACAACAACTTAAAGAGAAAGGAAGTGTCCGAAGGGTGTTAGTGAAACTTTCACGCCTAGGAAGTCCGGGGCTATCACCACTCTTAAGTTGGGTGCTTCTTCTGAGAGTAGGAGAAATACTGAAAGTTAAACTGTTAGAAGTATAAAGGCAAAAGGAAAGAAGACTGGAATATCCAGCTCATGTATGAATGTCATACAGGTTTTTGATGTATAGAAGGCTGGTCAAAGATATAATTCTTGGGAATTATGGTTAAACATGTTAATCACTAATTCTTGGGTATTGTGAGTTAATCACAAAGATACCCGCTCGATTGCATTCTGTTGCAACTCGATGTAAGAACTACTATGGCCTGAAAGACTAGCCAGGAATGAGGTTTAGATACACGCAGGGAACATAGTAAATGTTACTATGCCTTCCATAGGTGTATTCCCTATGTATTTACTTTCATAAATCATTTTAGAGTTTTACACACTCTAGCCCATTGCATAAAGTATCTTGCAAGAAGGTTGTTCATAAGAGAACTTTTTATGTTCGGAGTTATGAATAACAAAAAAGGGCCATACTTTCATTATGAATGAGAAGTATGTTATGAATATTGATAATAATACATTACCTCTGTATTTACTTTCATAATTCATTTAGAGTTTCATACACTCTAGCCCTTTGCATAAGGTATCTTGCAAGGAGGTTATTCATAAGAGAACTTTTGATGTTCGGTGTTATGAATAACATGAAGGGCCATGCTTCCATCCAGGATGGGATGTATGTTATGAATATTGATGGTAATATGATACATCCATAACACTGATGCTAAATGTCGCAAGACTAAAAGAATACCACATATGTGTGGCACTGCATTTGGTCACATTGGAGAAACCCGCATGGAAAATTCCATTATGATGGATTTTAAAGTCATTTGATTTTGAATCATCTGACACTTGCAACTTTCCTCCGAAAAGTGAAGTGACTGAAATACCGTTCACAGGCCATAAGGAACGAGCAACAAACTTATTGGTGATCATACATTTTGATGTGTGTAGTTCAATAAATGTTGTTGCAAGTAGTGGATTTATCTATCTTCAAAAATGACTCAAGTAGATATATTGATATTTACTTGATGAGACGTAAGTCTGGATCTTTTGAATTCATTCATAAGGTTTTCAAAAATGAAGTAGAAGTTGTTGTAACAAGAAAATTATGTTTCTACAATTCGATTGCAGAAAGGAATATTTGAGTTACAAGTTTAGTGAATGTCTGATGAGTTGTGAAAGGGGTTTCATAACTTGCACCTCCCGGAGCACCACTGCAAGTGGAGAGTCCGTGTAGATGTAATCGAACCATTCATGACATGGTAAGATCAAAGATGACATAAATAAATTTGCCATTATCCCTTTTAAAGTGATGCTTTAGAGACTACGGCTTTTACACTAAAAAGAGCTCCATCGGGTCTGTTGAAATGACGCCATGGTATGGTATGCCCAACCATGTTATATCTTTTCTTAACATTTGGAATATGGGGCTTGTGTAAAAGGTTACAAACCTATTCCAAATCAGACAAGTTCTACTTTGTAGGTTATCCCAAGTCATTGGGTATTTCCCCACCACAATACCGAGGCAAATAGGTTTGCCACAAAGAACGGTATGCTCTTTTGAAGAAAATGGTTCTTTCAAAAAGGTGAGTGGGAGAACAGTGCAACTCGACGAGATAAACAGTATCATCGTCATCAGATCAAAGGAAAGAGACCTTGGAAGTAATTCCGGAGTTTCCTACTGCGACTGATACGGAAGTCTCTACAATAAAATGTATGGACTTGGGTCGAACTTGCAGATGAACCACGTAGGCAAAGCTCGTGCAAACCTATCAGGTGCGCAAACGAGATATTGTTGTTAGACAACAGTATACCTACGATTCACAAGGAAGCGTTGATGGGCCCTAACTCCGGAATTGGCTAAATGCCAATACAATCCGAGATAGTTTCCATATAAGTGATTCAAGATTAAGATCTTGATACACCTTTCGGAAGACTTAGAGTCTAACGAATATTTATGGAACTAAAAATTGATACGGATAAAATGTTTTATCCATAAAGCTCGACTTGTTGCAATAACAAGTTCAAGGAGTTGACTACGATGAGATTGTCTCACCGTAGCGATGCTTAAAGTCGGTTCGGGTTGAACTAGCAATTAATACATATTTCAATCATGAGATATGAAACATGGATGACAAAAGGATTTCCATGTGATGGAAATGAAACCTAGGACTTGTATGTGATACAGTCCAAAGTAATTTGTCGATCCAGAGGATGCTAGTAAGTATGCAAACTTCAGAGTTCCAGCGATGGATAGAAGAGAGCAAAGTGGAGTTGGAATCTTCGTTTTTGATGGAATGGTCAAAGGGGTTTGACTTCATCAAATGGGTATTGAAGATGCTTGTGATTCAAGAAAGTAAGTGGGAGCATAATGATATTTCTAAAAACCTTGTGTACTTGACACATTGTTAATTGGAAATAAATTTCTTGACACGAATTAGGACTTCATTTGAAAATAGTTTTTCCGATGAAGTGCTTGGGCTAAATAGCCTCAATATTAGGCATGATGATCTATGGAGATAGATTTACCTAATGGGGCTAAGCATTGAACACATATTGACAAGATGCTAAAACTTTTTAGCATTTAAAACGCCAAGGAGTGATTCTTGCCGAAGTCACATGGAAAGAGTTTTTGCAAGACTCGGTGTCCCAAAACACTGATGAGTAAAATACATGATGGAGATTCCACACACTCTTGTGTTTGGATTAATCATGTATTCCATGGTATGTAAAACAACCAGATATGTCCGATACTCCAAAAGTTGTTGCGAGTATGGATACCAAAGTGATCAAAGTACTGATCATAGGACAACAGTGAAAGATGTCATTGAGTACTAGAGTAGTAGTGATGACATGTTTTCTCGCAAGCAGAGATTATGAAGTGCTCGTTGTAAGTAATTACATCGATACAGTCTTCATCAATGCTCCATGCGATTTTCGGTTTAAGTTAAGGGTTTTGTGTAATACACAATATGATGGCACGGTAGTTGGAAATTGTTCCAAACAAGATACTGTGGCGAATTCTATAACAAAGGCTAAGTATGTTGACGCTTAAGAAGCGACAAAGAAGTTGTTGAATCATATAGTTCATTCATGAACTTAGTATGGTTCCAAGATGGCTTTGGTCTATGGGACACTATTGCAGATAGTTGCTCCATAGCTCAGTCTGAGGAATCAGGTTTCGACCAATGATTCACACATATGCAAAGCCAAGTCCACACAAAATATGAATTTTGTGAAAGCGTGAAAACGCGAGGATATGCAAAGTTACACACGGAGCTGAAGTCGTCAGATCCGTTGGACATCAGGCTATACCACATGCGAAGCATTTTTTACACCAGTATGCCATAGGTGTAAAGTGCATTAGCATTGACTAGATTATTGACTCTAGTGCAAGTGGGAGTCTGTAGGAGATATGCCCTAGAGGCAATAATAAATGTTATTGATTATCTCCCTGTTCATAATTAGGTTTATGTTCCATGCTATAACTGCTATGGTTCTCGAGTCTGCAATAACCACGAGGCTCGGAGGAAGACTCATATGCACGTGTGGAATAATAAACGGTAAAATGTATTCCTAGTCTGGCCTCTAAGACTGGCTCAAGTATTGCATGATGATCCTGTTTTCCTGATCATGGGCATGGCTATGCCGGCAATTTTGAGGGCGCAATGTTGGTAGAACACTTGTGTTGAATAGACCCGAATTGATGTTATGCTATGAGATACATTTGTCATAAGTTAATGGTTTATAACACAGAGATGGTTAACGTTTGCATAATTCCTTAGACCATGAGAGTATCGAGTTTCTTCATGCTTGCTTCATGAACTTTGGGGTTTGTTAAACGTCATCCGTAAATGGATGGCTATTACGGCGGCTTACGGGTTCATGGAAAAGTGTGTCAAGTAACTTGATAGCTCGAGATTGGGATTTGCTCCTCCGACGATGGAGAGATATCTCTGGGCCCTCTCGGTGTTACGGTATCCATCATCGTCTGGCCAGACACAGGGTGATTTGATCACAGGGATGCCGGAACACGAGAACGAGAAAAGAGAACAATATCGGTAACGAGGTAACTGGCATAGTGGACAAGTTGTTGATCCACGGGGATGCCTACATGTCTCACCTCGGGTATTTGTAACATATCGCGAAGCAACAGGAATAGCACACGGCAACTGGAGGTTCACTCGAATATTCATTCATGTGGGTATATGGATCAATATGGGTGTCCACGGCTCCGATGTTGATCATTGATCGGAAGGGGTTCCGGGTCATGTCTATGCTTCACCGAACCTATAGGGTCACACGCTTAAGGGTCATCTATCTGCTGAATACTAGACAGGGAGTCTGAGAGAAAATCACCGAAAAAGTTTTCGGACACCGGAAAAGTTCCGCAGAGAGAACACCGGAACAGTTTCGGTAAAACTGAAAAGTTGTTTCAGGGGATAACATAAAGTCAAATTGGTTTTGGCACATGCCTGATAATTCTTGGAGGGTGCCAGAATCATTCTGGAAACTTTCTGGAATTTTCCGGGATGAAAACCGGAAATGTTCCGGAGCTGCCGAAACCGCTTCAGATGCTTTTCGCAGATGAAAATCACTAAACCGGAATTGTTCCGGATCGCATTGAAAATTATTTTAGTGGGTACTGGAAATGTTCTAAGCCCACATAAATATTTTCAGTTCGACCGGACGATGAAAAATGTCGTCATGAATAGTGAAAGTGCTTTTTGTTGCTTCTTGGAGAAGCTACCTTGAGGGCATTTTGGTAATTTTCATAGTGGATGGAAATATCTGAAAATATCTGGATAACACTATTTATGAATAGTGGAAACACTATTCATGAATAGTAGAATCACTATTATGAATAGTGAAAATATCTGAGGGCATTTTGGTACTTTTACCATTGTCTCTCACCCTATAAATAGAGGTGGAGGGTGCTCTCAAATATGACATCCTTGCTCTCATACACATGCCATAGACTTGTCTAGCTTCTCTCTCCCTCCCAGCGAAATAGTTTCGTAGAGCCGAAAGGCTGTCTGGGTTCCGGCAGGAACTAGTTCTGGACGGCGAAGCCCTGCCGGATAGTTGAGACCGTATGTGTGCAACTCTGTAGAGAGATCGTAGTTTCGGTCTTAGTTTCGATGGTCCTCCCGAAGGGCTGTCCGAGTGACTGTCCGAGTTTCGATGGTCCTCCCGAAGGGCTGTCCGTGACACCGTCCGAGGGACTGTCCGACCGCCTCCCGGAGGGCTGTCCGGGGGCGGATGAGGGTATACATCCTCGCGGTTGGGAGGTTGTAAATCCTAGCTGCGGGGATCTGCACCGTCGATCGTCATCGACTCTACTTCCGCAGCGCTACGAGTCGGTAACGAAAAAGATCAAACCTTGTATGCAGTCTCCATAGTGATCCTGGGCTGGTACGTAGGTCGGAAATTTTTTTTTTTCTGCTGCGTTACCCTTCACTAATCATACACGCAAATGTGCACGCTCAAGATCAGAGACTCACGGGAAGATATCACAACACAACTCTAAACTCAAATTTAAACATATATCTTCATATTACAAACCAGGGATCACGAGGACCCGAATACATAAGTCATACACACCATAATATCTGAGTACAGACATAGTTAGTCAAGTTTACCTTAAGAAGGCTAGCACAAACAACGACACTGATCGAAAAGGCGCAGGCCTCCTGCCTGGGAGCCTCCGGATCTACTCCTGGTCGGCTGGCTCAACCCAGTAGTACGTGCCTCTGGGACTCTCCTGGTAGTAGTCTCCTGCGGTGGTGTCTGGCTCCGGGGCTCCATCGTCATCTGGTCGCAAGTATCGGGTATGGGGAAAAGAATAGCAAAGCAACCGTGAGTACTCATCCAAAGTACTCACAAGACTGACATCAGAACTATACTAAAATGCATTGTATCAAAGGAGTGGGGCTATATCTTTGGACAAAACTGCAGAAATGCTGGAACAGAGGGGGAGAGGCCTAGCCTATCGAAGACTAGCATCTTGAAGCAATCTTGCAGCATCAGAAGAGAGTAGAGCAAGATATAATATATATATATATATATATATATATATATATATATATATATATATATATATATATATATTCAAACATATTGTAGTATTACCCTGGGATTCTTCCTCGACTACCCTGTGAGAAAGGGATCCCGAGAGCGGTAGTAACAGTTTAGCATTGTACCAGTATCCATTTGTAGTTGTAGCAGATCAAGATACAACTCTGAGCGTCCTGTTACCGTGGACACGGCTATTCGAATAGATAACTTCCCTACAGGGGTGCACTACTGTTACCCAACACGCTCGATCACATCTGGCTGGACACACTTGCTGGGTAATACCCGGCCTCGGGTGATCGACACGACGCAGTCCTACCTAGGCTCAGCAGAGAGGTCAACACGCCGGTCTAAATCCTAAGCACAAAGGGGTCTTGGGCCATCGCCCTTTATACTCCTGCACGTTGCGTGACTGGCCGGGGCCCAGGCACAACACTGAATATACCAGTGACGTAACCATCCCACCCCAGCAATCAGCCCGCATGTCTGAGCTGTGACGTCTGAAGAGCTTTCGGCTGATACTACGACGTAGGGGGCCCCATTAAACCATTATCTCACGTGGTGGTAGTGCGTATAGGCATGTAGCCAACTCAGATCAAATACCCAAATCCGTTAAGCATGTTTAGTAACTCGCAGAGACGAACAGGGTTCCTGTCGCTCCGACTGGGTAAAGCATGACGCGCGGGTGCTCTTGGAGCTGACCCGTCTTTAATGCTATTCTCTCGCGGGCACCCTTGGGGCCATCCCGACTTTAACAGTTTAAGGTATTGCAATAGGTAAACATTTCCGTGATCCTCACCCAGAGTGATCACGGCCCGATATCAAGCATGGCAAACGGACAAGGTGAAGGGCCACCGATGGAACATAGCATACCTAACTAAGCATCATAGGATAGCAGGTAATGTATCAGTAGCAGGCGACAAAATCAGGCTATGCATCAGAATAGGAGCTATCGGAGCAACAACAGAAGCAATACTAATGCAAGCATAAGAGAGAAGGAATGGGCGATATCTGATGATCAAGGTGGTTTTGCTTGCCTAGAAGCTCAGCTGAAGGGGTCTGGTCATCGGCGACGTCGTCGTACACAGCAGTGTCATCGGCGGTCTCGGGGGCTATCGGAAGAGAAGGAGGGGAAGAAACAATAAATACACGGCAACAATGCAACAAGAATGCAAGACATGCCTAAACGATATGCAGATGTGATATATTGCCTAACTAATTGTTTTAGTTAATTTAGGAATTTATTTGGATTTATTTTACTAAGGTCATGCACTATTCATCTATTGGAAACGGGCAAAAAGTTCCATGTTCAGTATGTTAGAGGGGTGTGACAGGTATGTGGGTGGCATATTCGGATTCTACATATTTTTCTGATCGTTTTTCATATATAAATTATTTTCATCCGAGTTACGGTTTATTTTATATGATTTTTCAAAGTTTTAAACATTTCTGGAATTTATTTAATTATTTAATTCCGAATTATCCGAAACAGTAAATGGTGATGTCATCATGACGTTTTGATGACATCAGCAGTCAACAGACCGCTGACCAGTCAAACCTGACCAGTGGGTCCCACTGGTCAGTGACTGGACTAATTAAACCGAGTTTAAATTAACTAATTAACCTATTTAACTGGTGGGCCCGCAATGTCAGCGACTGATTAGTCTAATTAAATTTTATTTAAACTTAATCCGAATTAATTAGCCGCGGGACCCACATGTCAGTGATTGTGGGTGCCCAGTCAGCGGTTGACTTAGTCAACCGGTCAACGGGACCCACCCGTCAGCGACACAAGGGACCCACGCGTCAGCCCACGTCGGACGGCGGCCGGAGACTCGCCGGAATCACGCCGGTGAGCTCAGTGAGCAGCGGCGCGGCCTCGGGTGTGGTCGGAAATCACGCACGGGGCACCATTCGATGCCCGGCTGGGCTCTTTCGAACGGCAAGACGATGCCACGGCGAATGGCGGTGGTCGGAGCGGCTGAGACGGCCGGAGTCGAGCGCTACGACCTCGCCGGGGGCGAGCTTCTCGGCTGAGCTGCGGGGATGCGGTTGCGGGGCGAGTTCGAGCGTGCAATCTAGCTAGGCGAGACCTACGCGATGCGGCAAAGCGAACGGGCACGAGTGCGGGTCCGTTTGGTCGCCGGAACGGCGCCGGCGACGAGCCACGCGGCGGCGAGCTCGGGCAAGATGGGGGCGGCAGCTATGGCTCGAAATCAACGGCAAGAGGAGAGGGGAAACGGGGAGGAGTTCACTACGACGCGGTAGGGGGTGGCAGCGTGCTCGGGGAGGGCTCGATGTGGCCGGGGACGACGGCGAACGGCGGCGATGCAGAAGAGGAAGAAGAGGTCGTAGCGGTAGGCTTGGTGGCTCCCGTCTCGCTCCAGTCGATGCAGATGAAGGAGTCGAGGTCGGCGCGTCGATCCGGCACGGTGGAGCGGCGAGTAGGTGACGGTGGCTACGGGTTTTACGGCGGCGCAGACATGGCGGCGTCGGGAGAGGTGGGGAAGACAAGAGAGTGAGGGGGAAAAGATCTCGGGCTGGCTAGGGTTGACGCGGCATCGTTCTTATCCACCCCAGGGGTGGCCTGTAGCGACGTGGACGAGCAGGCACGGCGGGGACGGCGACCGGCGACGGGCGCGGTCGGACGCGAGTGAGCAGTAGGAAGGGGGAGAGCGAGGCGCGGGCTGGGCCGGTTGCCTGACTTAGGCCCAGGCGCGCGGGCCTTTTTCTTTTTCTTCTTTTCGGTTTCTGTTTTCTCTTTTTCTTTTCTACCTTGCAAAATGTCTGGCCTCCATTACAATTTTATAAAATATGGGAATTGTCCATTTAAATACTAGGCAATATATCTCACTGCCAGAAAAAGGTTTGGAACTTAAATGATTTCATTTGAATTTTAATTAAATAAATTAGGATTAAATATTGGTGTTATGGTTCTGTTTTAGGATGTTAGGGTCATTTAACAAATTCAATTAATGTTGATTATATTTTTATAATTGCCTCTGGATTATTTGCAATTTAATGAACATTTTAGTTTCCAACTTTGAACAACTTTTATTTCCACTTTATATTTGAATTTCAATTGAATTTGGAATTTGAAATGAGATATGATGCAAATGAGGATCAAGCACTGTTAAGCATGGTGACTTGGCATTATCAAGAAGTGATCACTGTAGCTATTACATGGGGATGTTACAGACAACATGTCAATTATCCTTGGTAGACCCTTTTTGAATACTGCAGGGGCTGTTATTGATTGCAACAAAAGCAAGGTCACTTTTCATATCAATGGTAATGAACATACGGTGCACTTTCCGAAGAAACAATTTCAAGTAAACGGTATTCATGTTATTGAAAAGATTCCGACAGTTACTATTGGAAGTTTTCAACTCCCTCTTCCTACTGTCAAAAAGAAATATGAAACTCTTATTATTGGGGAGGTACACATCCCCGTCGAGGTAACCTAGTGTTTTACGAAGGTTCTTCGGTTTCATGTTACTCGGAAATGGTTTGTTAATAAGACTTGATCAACCTTATTAATGGATTCTTTTTGAGAGGTATGTGGTCGATGAATTTAGTAAGCACAACCTTCTGCACCCACTTTTTGTTTTCTATTATTTTTAGTTAAATGCTATAAAATGCCATTATTGTCCTGTTTTCTGAATTATCCGTGCAATAAAAAAGTGCCCAAAAATGAAAGTGCTCAGAATGATCTGAAATATTTACATGAATTTTTATAGAATATTTAAGAATTTTTGGCACTAAAAACATACCAGGGGGATGCCCTAGGTGCCCACGAGGCACCAGGGCGCGCCACCCCCCTGGGCGCGCCCTGGTGGCTTGTGGGCCCCACAGGGACCCACTCACTTATTCCTTCAGCTCACTTCGTCTCTTACCTCTAGAAAAAATTCCCGGTAGCTCTCTCTCTCTCTCTCGTGTTCTTGCTCCCAAACCTGAGATTTTAGATCTCTTTGCTCGGAGCTTTGTTTCCGAAACTGTTTTGGGAGATTGCTACTTGGTATGTGACTCCTCATTTGCTCCAATTAGTTTTTGCTCTAGTGGATTATATCTTGCATAATTAGCTGCTCTTGGTGCTACTGAAAATGACCTTGCATGTTGAATTCTTTTTGTCCTAAGTAGTTTGAATGCTTGATATGGCCTCTAGGCACTTGTATGAGTAGTTGCTATCAATTTTGTGAAGTTTTGTTAACATCTTTTTGTGGCCCAAAATTTTTCAGAAATTTGTTCTTAGGAAAATGAATTTCTTCCGGAGGAGTTCTTCGAGGAGGAGGTCCTCTGAAGCGTCATCAAGTGAAAGCTCAGCACGCCAATCATATGAGGAACCAATAGCAAGTTCGGTGAGAGGTGCCGAGTCAAAATCTTGTCGATGGCCCTGTGAGGAGTTCATGTTGGGTACAGGGATTAAGGAGGAATTCGAGCAATACATTCAGAACACTGAGCTTTCTGCCTTCGTCGCAGATAAGCCTCTGCAGCACTACAACCTCACTCATTCATTCACTCAACATTTTGCGTATCATACTCATAATTCTAGAGTTTCGTTTCATCTCTATAATAAATCCTATAGTATGTCTCTAGAAGAATTCTGTGATGCATGCAAAATTCCATATTGGGGTTCGTTAGATGAACCACCAAAATCTGATTATGAGTTGTTTCTTAATAGCCTTTGCAACGGTGAGGATAGGGGAGTTACGCAGGCCAGAATAATTAGCATTCACTTTCCCGCTATTCGGTATTTTGCACTTTTTAATGGTAAATGCATTGTTGGTAAGCAAGGCTGCAGTGCGCTTTGCGCCCCTGATCTGAGTCTTATTCATACGGCTTTGACTGGTAGCAAGCATTATAATCTTGGGGCTATTGTTGCACATAGACTGCAGCGTAACACGGGTAATGGTGATTTGTATGGAGGAATTTATGCCTCCCGCTTAGCTGCAAGGTTAGGGGTCTCGCCCAATTTCAATGATCCCCTCTTACCTGATAAATATTTGAATTTCAAAGCAATGCGAGAACATACGTTTTTAAAACGCGACGCACATGGATATGAATATAACTTAGTTTTTGATAAATATCGCTTTGTGTTTGTTGCTTTGCCTACTCCTGCCCTCTTTGATTTTCAGAACAAACAGAGATATTTTCTATCAGAGAGCGAGGTGCACGAGTACAATGCGGCAGTTGAGGCTGCCCATCTGGCTGAGGAGGCGGCTCAGAACGCCTCTACGAGCTACCACTTTGATTATTATCCGGGACAGCCATGGCAGTAGACCAAGCTAGGCAAATGCCTAAGCTTGGGGGAGTACATATTTCTCACCGACATTACATTCACGATCACACATTTCATTCCAATTGTCGGTGTTCATCCTCTTTCATTGTATAATCCATGTTAGTTTTATTTTCTCGCTTTCTTCTTGTGTATTTGAAAAAAAACTTTGAGAAAATCCAAAAACATTTCTCGCTTCTTTTCGGTTTTTCTTTCTAGTATAATTAGTAGTAGTATTAAAAGAAAACCCAAAAAGATTTCCCGTTTCTTCTTTTGCTTGTTGGGAGCTTTCCCGTGTAAATGGTTTTTTTCTCATTTTTGTTTTGTCTTCTTTAAATTGCTTCCTTCAAGAAAAAAACTAAACACTCCAAAAATATTTCAGTGTGTTTCTCTGAAATTCTTTTATTTTGTTGAGTCATTGTAAGGAAAAGACCACGATGAAAATGTTGAGTGGCTCTCGTATGCATTATTGTTGATCAAACAAAGAGCCCATGATACCTTGTTTTCTCCTTTGAATAAAATGTTTGCAGATTCCAGCTTAGTTCACAACACTCTTGCACTATTATTATTTCCACATCATTCAGTCATGCAAGTCAAAGGCAATAATGACGATAATTTGATGAAGTGACTGTGGCAAGGAAAAGCGGGTATGAACTCAACTTGTTTTTGTTTTTGTAAATATGTTTAACTCAGTATCCATGATTCAGCATATTATGATTAAACATGTTTATGATGACAATTAGAGATTATAGTTGCTCATGCCATGCTTAAGTAGCTAGGAGTGGATAATGATTTATCTTGGGTGTCAACATGCATTAAAATGTTTGTGATGTAGTATGATGATATGGTATCCTCCTCTGAATGTTTCGAGTGGCTTGACTTGGCACATGTTCACGCATGTAGTTCATTCAAAACCAACATAGCCTCCATGATATTTATGTTCATGGTGCTTATATCCTACTCATGCTAGTATTCAATGTTGATTATTCATAATGCATGATTATGACTGTTTTCGCTCTCTAGCTAGTCGCTTCTCAACCTATTTGCTAGCCTTCGCCTGTGCTAAGCGGGAATACTGCTTGTGCATCAAAACCCTTAAACCAAAGTTATTCCAGATGAGTCCACTATATCTACCTATATGCGTTATTACCCTGCCGTTCTAAGTAAATTTGCATGTGCCACCTCTAAATATTCAAATGAACATCCGTTTTGTGTGTCCGTACCACTCATGAAGCGACAGGGGGCGGTCAATATCTTCCATCCTAAGCGGGTTATTCTCATGATGAGTGTTTATTCACTTGTCCTTGCACGAGAGGGGCTGGTAATCGGGATGCCGAGTCCCATGATTAAAATTGCAAAATAATAAAACAAACTCCCCCGGAAAGTTGTTGGTATGGAGGGCACCTGAGGATTCGGCTAGCCATGGCTTGTGATTGTTGG
Organism: Elymus sibiricus; assembly: GCA_039707655.1. Lineage (NCBI taxonomy): Eukaryota > Viridiplantae > Streptophyta > Magnoliopsida > Poales > Poaceae > Elymus > Elymus sibiricus. Next base: position 348,378,739 of record CM077668.1, read on the forward strand.
TGGAGGGGGAGTAAACTTTACTTTACTGCTTGGGAACTGCCGCTAATTTGTTTAGCATGGAAGATATTGAAAACTCTCGGTCGTGACGTTGACAGGAAAGGCATACCTCCCAAAATTATATTTATCTCTGATTTAAGCTTTGTGCTCTGGCACCTCTGCAAATCCCTGCTTCCCTCTGCGAAGGGCCCATCTATTTACTTTTATGTTATTTTATTTTTATTGTTGAGTCACCACCTTCTCAAATAAGCACCAGTCCTGAGAGCACTATTGTCATTCTCATGCATTGTGTATAGTTAATGTTGTGTGCATCATGACTGGATCTCTTCTACCATGAATTACAATGTTTAGTCGCTGCTTGAAGTTTGGAGGTGCTCTGCATTTATGTTTTGCGGTCTCAGAAAGGGCTAGCGAGATACCATGTTGTCATATTATATCATGATTGTTTTGACCAAGTGTTGGCATTTGAGATATCTTATTATTGCTCGCTAGTTGATTATGCCATTGATATGAGTGAATATAATTTCTAAGAGTAATCATTTGCATGGTTAGTTATAATCTTTGCTGAAACCGTGGGTATTATTTAAGCATATATATAGATACAATAACAAAAGAGTTCCTAAAAGTTTTTCTTTATCACTTTCAGTTTGTCAACTGAATTGCTTGAGGACAAGCAATGAGTTAACCTTGGGGCAGTTGATATGTCTCCATCGTATCTAATTTTCCAAACACTTTTGCTCTTGTTTTGGACTCTAATTTGCATGATTTGAATGAAACTAACCCGGACTGACGCTATTTTCAGCAGAACTACCATGGTGTTGTTTTTTGTGCAGAAATAAAAGTTCTCGGAATTGGACGAAACTTTTTGGAGATTTTTTATGGAATAAATAAAAAATACTAGAGCCAAGATCCACTGGAGTGGGGCCACCTGCTGCCCACGAGGCACCAGGGCGCGCCACCCCCCCTGGCACGCCCTGGTGGCTTGTGGGGCCCACGTGGCTCCGCTGACCCTAATCTCAAGCCTATAAATTCACAATTCCAGAGAAAAAAATAGGAGAGGAAGTTTCATCATGTTTTACGAAACGGAGCCGCCGCCAGCTCCTGTTCTTCATCGGGAGGCCAGATCTGGAATCCGTTCGGGGCTCCGGAGAGGGGGATCTTCCGTCATCGTCATCATCAACCATCCTCCATCACCAATTTCATGATGCTCACCATCGGGAGTGAGTAATTCCTTCGTAGGCTTGCTGGACGGTGATGGGTTGGATGAGATTTATCATGTAATCGAGTTAGTTTTGTTAGGGCTTGATCCCTAGTATCCACTATGTTCTGAGATTGATGTTGCTATGACTTTGCTATGCTTAATGCTTGTCACTAGGGCCCGAGTGCCATGATTTCAGATCTGAACCCTTTATGTTTTCTTGAATATATTTGTGTTCTTGATCCGATCTTGCAAGTTATACGCACCTGCTATGTGTTATGATCCGCATACCCCAAGGTGACAATAATTGGGATTCTTTCCGGTGATTACCGTAGTTTGAGGAGTTCATGTATTCACTATGTGTTAATGCTTTGTTCCGGTTCTCTATTAAAAGGAGGCCTTAATATCCCTTAGTTTCCTTATGGACCCCACTGCCACGGGAGGGTAGGACAAAAGATGTCATGCAAGTTCTTATCGCACGCACGTATGACTATATACGGAATACATGCCTACATTACATTGATGAATTGGAGCTAGTTCTGTGTCGCCCTAGGTTATGACTGTTACATGATGAATGTTATCCAACATAATCACCGATCCAATGCCTATGAGTTTTTCACATATTGTTCTTTGCTAAGTTACTATTGTTGCTACTACTGTCACAATTGTTACAAAACTATTGTTGCTACCGTTACTGTTACTGTTACTATTATTGCTATTGCTATCAAACTACCATACTATTGTGCTACTGATCACTCTGCTGCAGATATTTAGCCTCCAGGTGTGGTTGAATTGACAACTCAACTGTTAATACTTGCAAATATTCTTTGGCTCCCCTTGTGTCGAATCAATAAATTTGGGTTGAATACTCTACCATCGAAAACTGTTGCGATCCCCTATACTTGTGGGTTATCAGTGTCACATTGTTGTATTTCCCTTATGGATGTTGCTCATCAATTCGGTATTTTGCAATGGGAACGGATATAGGATGAAGAGGTGTAGTAATCAAGGCGGCGATGGAACTCTGGTTCGTCGATCCGCCAGACAAGCAGGGCAACCACCAGAAGATCTGCCACCTCCACCACCACAACCACCAACCACTGATCAGATTATGAGGATGTTTGAGGAGAAAAGAAATCAGGATCTTATGGAATTTTTGAGGAGTATGCAAACCATGGTAGCATAGAATCAGAACAATGGGACGCACTCCAAGCTGTCTGATTTTCAGCGTACCAAGACACCCAATTTTAGTCAAGCTATTGATCCAATTGAAGCTGATGACTGGCTGAGGACCATGGAATAGAAGCTGGAAATAGCTCGCTGTGATGAGTCAGACAAGGTTCCTTTTGTTACCCATTACCTGGAAGGGCCGGCAGCCATCTGGGGGACAATGCAAAAATGGTGTGGCCTCCTGGGGAAAACATTACCTGGGAGAAATTCAAGGAGGTATTTTACAAGTACCACATTCCCACTGGAATAATGAAGGTGAAGCAGAGGGAATTCCTTGCTCTTACTCAAGGAAACATGTCAGTTGGTGAGTACCTGAACAAATTTAATAATCTGGCACAGTACTCCACCCATGATGTGTCCATAGAGGAAAGAAAGATAGATCGATTCCTAGGAGGTCTCAACCATGCCCTCCGTTGTCAGCTCTGTATGCTGGATTTTCCTGACTTTCAGACTCTAGTAAACAAAGCTTTCATAGCTGAACGGGAGCATAAGTCAGGATATGATGACCGCAAGCGTAAGTTTGAACCCAAGAAGGACAGCCGCGAGCAGTTTGCACAGAAGCCATGTGTCTGGCAACCGGTCCAGCCTGAGTACAAGCCTACCTGGAACAGTGGCAATAATAACAACAAGCCAGGTAACCAGGACAAGACCTATGGCAAGCAGCTAGTGCTGGAAGATTGTCGACGCAACAACACTTGCTTCACTTGTGGACAAGGCGGGCATTATTCTAAGCAATGCCCCACAAGGGCCGGGAAGCCACCATCCGACTTCAAGCCACAAGTCAACAATATTGGACGCCACCCCAACCAGGACTTCCGTCGTGGCCAAGTCCATCATATCTCCGCTGAGGTAGCCGTGAAGCACCAAATGTGGTCCTCGGTATGTTCCCTATTAACGACATACCTGCAGTAATTTTGTTTGATTCCGGGGCTTCCCATTCGTTTATCTCGCGGAGTTCTGCCACCATACACAATTTTTCCCTTTCTCTTTTGGACAAAATCATGGTGATACAATCCCCTGGTTCCATGCTCAGAACAAATGTCATTTATAAGGACCTGGAAATCTTGATACATGGAGTTAAGTTTCCAGCCACCCTTATCGCCATTGAATCCCCCGGACTGGACATAATACTGGGGATGGATTGGTTCACACCGCACCAGGTTTGCATCAACTGTGCCACCAGGACAGTGACATTGGTTAACCCGGCAGGCCAAACAGTTCAGTTTACCGCTAGCAGAATGTTGTCAAAGAAAGGAATGGCATTCAAGACCACTGCTACAGATATGAACCTGATTCCGGTAGTCAGTGAATTTCCAGATGTGTTCCCTGAGGAACTACCAGGAATGCCACCTGACCGGGAACTGGAATTTGCTATTGATGTTATTCCCGGAACTACGCCAATATATAAGAAGTACTACCGCATGCCATCCACAGAGTTGGTAGAACTGAAGAAACAGCTAGATGAATTGCTATAGAAGGGGTACATTCGCCCAAGCATCTCACCATGGGGATCACCCATGCTGTTTGTTAAGAAGAAGGATGGTAGTCTACGAATGTGCGTGGACTATCGCCCGCTGAATGAGGTCACTATAAAAAATAAGTACCCGCTTCCCCGCATTGATGATTTGTTCGACCAGTTAAACGGGACCCGGATATTTTCCAAGACTGACCTCCGAACGGGGTATCACCAGCTAAAAATCAGGAAAGAGGATATCCCCAAGATAGCCTTTACCACTCGATATGGTCTGTATGAATTTACAGTCATGTCGTTTGGGCTGACCAATGCTCCAGCTTACTTCATGAGCATGATGAACAAGGTATTCATGGACTTCCTGGACAAGTTTGTGGTAGTGTTCATTAATGATATCCTTATATACTCCAAAAATGAAGAGGATCACAAACAACACCTCCGTGCTATCCTGGAGAGATTAAGGACCCACCGCTTGTATGCCAAGTTCAGCAAGTGTGAATTTTGGCTAAGAGAGGTGGGATTTCTGGGGCACGTTCTGTCAGAACAGGGTGTGGCCGTCGACCCCAGCAAGGTGACTGCTGTATTAAACTGGAAGACACCAACTACGGTAACAGAAGTCCGCAATTTCCTGGGATTGGCAGGCTACTACCGCCGTTTCATTGAAGGCTTCTCGAAGATAGCCAAGCCACTGACAGAATTGTTGAAGAAGAATCACAAGTTTGTTTGGACGGAGGAATGTGATAGCAGCTTTATGGAGGTAAAGACGAGGCTAACCACGGCCCCTGTCCTAATTCTTCCGGATATCCATAAGAGCTTTGACATATACTGTGATGCTTTCAGGCGTGGAATCGGCTGCGTGTCAATACAGGAAAGAAAGGTTGTAGCGTATGCATCCAGACAGCTACGACCCCATGAAGAGAATTACCCCACCCATGACCTGGAACTAGCAGCCATAGTTCATGCCCTAAAAATTTGGAGGCACTATCTCACTGGGCAGCGATGTGAAATTTACACGGACCATAAGAGTCTCAAGTATATTTTCACACAACCCGATCTCAACCTTAGGCAAATAAGATGGCTCGAACTGATCGAGGACTATGACCTCGGGATCAATTACCATCCAGAAAAATCCAATGTGGTCGCAGATGCCCTCAGTAGGAAACCAGGAACAGTGAATGCAATAACCGAGGGTATCCATCCAGGGTTACAGGAAGAGTTTACCAAGCTTAACTTGGTACTTTGTGGCCCGATTAACCCAGATACGTTGGAAATCACTCCAATACTTATGGGGGAAATCAAAGAAGCTCAGAAAGCAGACAAGAGCGTACAGGAGATCAAGGAAAACATACAACAAGGAAAGGTCAAGTCATTTCGTGTTGACGATCAGAGAACATTATGGTTTGACAGCCGAATATGCGTACCTGATCAAGAAAACCTGATACAGCAAATATTACGAGAGGCACATGAATCCGCATATTCCATTCACCCGGGAGGAACAAAAATGTACCGGGACCTAAAGGAAACTTTCTGGTGGCCAGGAATGCGAAAAGACATCGCTTACTACGTTGCATGTTGTGATGTATGCAATAAGGTTAAGGCTGAGCACCAGAAACCAGCTGGACTATTACAACCCATACAGGTTCCCCAGTGGAAGTGGGATGACATATGCATGGACTTCATTGTTGGGCTACCCAAGTCAACGAGAGGCCATGATGCCATCTGGGTTATCGTGGATATACTTACCAAAGTGGCTCACTTTATTCCAGTAAGAACCACTTACAGGGCTGACCAGCTTGCGCAGCTCTATATGTCCCGGATCGTCAGCCTTCATGGAGTACCCAAGTCCATTACCTCAGATAGAGGGTCCTTGTTTACTTCAGCATTCTGGCTACGTTTGCACCAAGCCCTGGGAACCGTGTTAAAGCATAGCACAGCGTATCATCCACAGACAGATGGGCAGACCGAACGAGTGAACCAAATATTGGAAGATATGCTTCGGTCTTGTGCCCTCACCTATGGACCTAAGTGGGAGGATAGTCTTCCCTATGCGGAATTTCCCTACAACAACAGTTATTAGGCAAGCCTCAAAATGTCACCATTTGAAGCGCTCTATGTGCGTAAATGCCACACCCCTTTAAATTGGTCACAGATAGGAGACAGACACATCTTTGGCACATATTTGATGCTCAAGGCTGAGAAACAAGTTAAGGAAATTCAAGAGCGTCTTCGAGCAGCTAAGTCCCGTCAAAAGAGTTACTATGACCCTAAACACCGGGAAGTAACTTTTGAGCCTGGAGAGTATGCCTACCTCCGAGTAACTCCCATGAAAGGGGTAAAAAGGTTTCATACCCGAGGAAAACTTGCGCCCAGATATATCTGTCCTTTTCCAGTGATTGCTAGAAGAGGTAGGGTAGCCTATCAGTTAGAGCTACCGCCGGAATTGTCCGACGTTCATGATGTCTTTCACATATCACAGCTGACAAAGTGCATTGCACCTCCGATCAAACATACAGATATGAGTGATCTAGAGTTAACCAGGGATCTGACATATGAGGAAAAGCCTGTCAGAATCTTGGATGAGATGGAAAGAACCACTAGAAGTAAAGTGATCAAATTTTACAAGGTACTGTGGGATCACCATACCGAAGAAGAAGCTACCTGGGAAAGAGAAGATTTCCTAAAGTCAGCATATACGTATTTTTTCCCTGAGCAACCAAATCTCGAGGATGAGATTCATCCTAAGGGGGGTAGGTTTGTGACACCCTGGTTTTGGCAACTTTTTCTTCGCAAATATTTTTCTGGTTTTATTTGCTTTTTGAATGAGTTTCAAACCAGATCATTGATTTTGGACTTGAGGGTTCTTTGAATTACCTTTTAAGTGATCCAACACCCTCAACACCTTGCCAATATCTTATGTCACACCCACTGACCCAAACCTCACTCCCTAATACTTATAATTATTCCTTTTTCTGAAAAAGGAATATTCATCGCTTATGGTAGGTTGTGAAGCAACCTATACTTCCATGACTCAGAGAATTCCCAAATTAACCCCTGAAATCCTAGGAGCTATATCTTTCCACAATATCCAAAAATATTCCATAGCCCAGTTCAATTTTTCAGCAAAATAATTCTGACAAGCTTCTGGACACTTCAAACCTTTGTGAAGGAAGTACCAGCTAGAAGTGTCCATTGACTCTGAAATTTTTATAGCATCTTATCACTACCAAATAACTCCCAAATACCAAATTTCACCTCAAGGAGCCTATCCATGTGAGTGCAACATCTTCAGCAAGTTTCTGGACCAGATTATGGTTTGTACATGAACCATGCTCTAAACTTTGCAAAAATTCCTGAAACTTCTCCAGCATGTAGTCCTTCCAACACAGATCACCCTAGACAAACCATTTGGCTGGATCCACAGCTCATCTTCTCTCTGGATCTCTCTCTAGTTTCTGTCCAGAAACTGTTTTGGATCATCTCTTCGCAGGCTGCCCAAGCTAATCCCGAACAGAGGCCTAGGGCACCTATTTGAGCTTAGGTCGGCACAATGGACAACTTTTGACAGGCGTGCGTGGCCTCGGAGCGCCAGTGCCGGTGGTGAGCACGAGGCTGGCATGTTCGAGAGCGCGCTCTACGCGCCCAGACGCCTCGGACGTGACCACTCCAGCTAGCCCCTGCCGTCTCCCCTTGTCCGTTGGTGCCGACGTCGTCCCAGCCGCACGCGTGCCCCCTCCAGAGTCTTCCTCCTCGCCGGTTGCGCTCTCGCCGGCCGCCACTGAGCGCCGCCACTGTTGCGCCCGTGCGGCCACTGTGGATGCGCTGGCTGTCCCCTTCCTCCCGTCGAGCCATCATGTCGCATTAACTCTCTGCTCTCCTCCATCACTTTGCCCCGCTCCGCGACAGCCACCTCGCCGTCCTTGCTCCGGCAGGTTACCCACGGTGCCGATCAGCTCAGGTACCCTCCGCCCGCCTATAAAAGGCTCTGCCCGGCCTCTCCTCGCCTCACCACTCCACCTCTCCTCCTCCCAAACGCCTCCAGAGCGCCCAGTAGAGGGCCGGGAGCTTGTCTCCCTCAGCTCCGGCCAGAGCTCTGCCGCCCGATCCCCTCCAATGCCAGCCAGCTCCGACCAACACCAGCCCCGCCCGACCTCTCCTCTGAGCCCAGGGCATTCCCATGGTGCTCCTCGACCTCCTTCCCAACCGAACCGCTGCCGGAATCGCCGTCCCCGACGACCACCGAAGCCCGCAGCCACCGAAGAAGAAGGGGGCGATGCCATCCGACCGCCTCCGGAGGAGCTACGGGTACAGGGGGAACCGTCGTCGACTGCCCGATCCACTCCCACCGTCTCCTGACCTCGCCGCCATCTCTATCGCCGGTGACCACCGCCGGTGAGCCGCCCTCCCTCTGTTCCCCTTCTTATCCTTTAAATCCGACAGTCAGGCCCCACCCGTCAGCAACCCAGCTCGCTCTCGAAGAGGTACGCTAGTGGAGGCGTACTCTGGGTTTACGCCTTCGACGTGGCCTGCTGGAGGTTTTCTATTTTTTGTTTAAATTCATTTTAATCCAGGATTTTGACCAAACTTTGACCAGTCATTACTTTTAAACCACAAGTCCAAATCAATTGAAACTTTTTGTAATATATTTTTCTTGAGCCCCTTTATTTTCTGGCAAAATTTGGTATTTGTCCAATATGAACAGAATTTTTGGCCAACAAAAATGCTTTATGTGACATTTTCTTTTGCCATTTAAAAATATTTTCAGAAGGAAATTGCCTTGGTGTTGAAGACCAGGAGTTTGCTAGCACCCCATTTGAGCAAGGCAAGCTACATCATTCATTGCACAAGGCATTACAATAGTGTTGGCTCTATGTTAAACTCTTTTGCATTAATTTAATCCAATATAAGTATGCCATAATTCATATTGCTTGGTATCTTGCATATATCACTGTCATGTTAATCCCTTTATTTAACATAACTAATATGGTAAGGTAACTTTGCCTGATGCATGTTATGTTATTCACTAAACCTAAATTTGATGGTTGATCAAGTACCACTGACCCGGACTTACCCGTGCAGCCGCATCTGCCGGTATGGGAGGGCCTTGACTTGGTCTAACCTCGTGCTCTTTTACCGGTACCACCAAAGAGGGAAGGTTATGCGTGCATGCTACCCAGATCAGGTAGACGACGATAACCTTGTGAGCCCAAGTTAAGTTATTTGCCGGCGTCCTCGTTTCGGACAGTTTAGTTTGGCCACGACGGTGGCAGGTGTCATAAGTGACACAGGGGCCACCCAGGACGTGACCCGGAAGGGGTATGATTGTCGGTGGTACGATAGAAGGGTCACAGGTTAGGCGAGTTTCATTGGACGAATGTCCATGGTGTGGGTAAAGTGCGCAACCTCTGCAGAGTGTAAGAATCTATTCGAATAGCCGCGTCCACGGTAATGGACACAGTCCGTACTAGGTCACACTGCATGGTCAACGTTAATGATGGAATAACTCATCTTAAGCTCAGACGTGATCTATGGGTGACGAGTGCTTCGGGGGTCATGATATGAACCCGGAGAATAGAAAGTTGGTTGACCGTAACAGTAAGTTGAGCATTTGTAATGCATGACTATTTTCTAAGTATTTATCCCAATCACTGCCATACTGTTGTTTGCCGCACTGTTTTGGTTGATGTGAGCTTGCGAGTACATTCCAAGTACTCACCTGGCGTATCATACCAGATGCAGGAGAAGCCGAGGGTGGAGACCCCGTTGGTTCATGCTACGCTAACTAGGTTGTGTCCCAGCAGTGTCCCTATGGGATGGAGTGTCTCACCCGATGTTCCGCTACGCTGTAGTATCTCCCACTAGTAATGAGGCCCTTGAGATGTTTCATAAATAATGTAGATACTGTCATAGCACGAGCAGTGCTCCTGGCCTCACTATCTTATGTAACATTCGAGCTTGTACTTGTACCATATCAATAAAGATCAGTTCTGTTCTATTCCAAGTTGTTGTGTGTTTCTAGAAGACATGATCTCTGGGTTGGGAACACAGGGTAAACCGGTCCTCTGAGCCATCATTTTCAAGAAAGATATTATATAGATGAAGTATGTGAGGCAACCTCAATTCCATTTTTTTGTAGTTTTCTTTTATGAACCAAACTAGTGATAAACAAGAAACTAAAAGATTCAATTGCAAGATCTAAGGATATACCTTCAAGCACTCACCTCCCCGGCAACGGCGCCAGAAAAGAGCTTGATGTCAACTACGCAACTTTTATTCTTGTAGACGTTGTTGGGCCTCCAAGTGCAGAGTTTTGTAGGACAGTAGCAAATTTCCCTCAAGTGGATGACCTAAGGTTTATCAATCCGTGGGAGGCATAGGATGAAGATGGTATCTCTCAAACAACCCTGCAATCAAATAGAAGAAATCTCTTGTGTCCCGAACACACCCAATACAATGGTACATTATATAGGTGCACTAGTTCGGCGAAGAGATGGTGATACAAGTGTAGTATGGATAGTAGATATAGGTTTTTGTAATCTGAAAATAAAAAAAACAGCAAGGTAGCAAGTGATAAAACGGAGCACAAACGGAATTGCAATGCTTGAAAACAAGGGCTAGGGTTCATACTTTCACTAGTGCAATCTCTCAACAATGCTAACATAATTGAATCATGTAACAATCCCTCAACGTGCGATAAAGAATCACTCCAAAGTTCCTATTAGCGGAGAACATAAGACAAAATTGTTGTAGGGTACGAAACCACCTCAAAGTTATCCTTTCCGATCAATCTATTGAGCCATTCCTATAAGTGTCACAAACAGCCCTAGAGTTCGTACTAAAATAACATCATATGATACGCATCAACCAACTCTAATGTCACCTAGATACTCCAATGTCACCATAAGTATCCGTGAGTTGATTATTCGATATGCATCAAACAACTTCAGACTCATAATATTCAATCCACACAAAGAACTTCAAAGAGTACCCCAAAGTTTCTTATCGGAGAAAAGATAACGAAAACTTGTATCAACCCCTATGCATAGATTACCCCAATGTCACCTAGGGAATCCGCAAGTTGATTACCAAAACATACATCAAGTGACTCACTTGAATACCCCATTGTCACCACGGGTATCCACATGCAAGACATACATCAAGTGTTCTCAAATCTGAAATATTCAATCCGACAATAACAAAACCTCAAAGGGAAAGACACAATTCATCACAAGAAGATAGAGAGGGAAGAAACACCATATGATCCAACTATATTAACAAAGCTCGCGGTACATCAAGATCGTGCCAAATCAAGAACACGAGAGAGAGATCAAACACATAGCTACTAGTACATACCCTCAGCCCCGAGGGTGAACTACTCCCTCCTCGTCATGGAGACCGCCGGGATGATGAAGATGGCCTCCGGTGATGATTTCCCCCTTCGGTAGGGTGCCGGAACAGGGCTCCAGATGGTATTTCTCCGGTACAGAGGCTTGAGGCGGCGGCGTCGAAGTTCTAGGTTTATTTCTGGGGGTTTCTCTATTTATAGGATTTTTCAGTGTTGAAATCACGTGAAAAGGAGCTACGAGGGCCCCACAAGGCAGCACGGCATGCCCCCCCCCAGGCCGTGCCGTGGTGCCTTGTGAGCACCTCGTGAGGCTTCTGGTCTTTCCATGAAGCTTCGGGGGTCTCTTTTGGTCCAAAAAAATTGTCAAAAAGTTTCGTCCAATTCCGAGAACTTTTATTTCTGCACAAAAAACAACACCACGGTAATTCTGCTGAAAACAGCGTCAGTCCGGATTAGTTCTAATCAAATCATACCAAAACCATATAAAATTGTTATAAACATGGCATGAATACTTCATAAATTATAGATACGTTGGAGACGTATCAGTCCTCTGAGCCGGGGTGCCACATACCACCACCATACCGCCGTGCTGATTCCGATCTCATCTACCTCCTCTCCCTCTCTTGCTGGATCAAGAAGCAGAGGACGCCATCGAGCTGAACCTATGCTAATCTCGGAGGTGCCGTCCGTTCGGCACTTGATCGGATTGGATCATGAAGAGTGCGACTACATCAACCGTGTTACGACGCTAACGCTTTCGGTCTACAAGGGTATGTAGACACAGTCCCCTCTCGTTGCTTTGCATCTCCTAGATTAAATCTTGGGTGTTTCATAGGATTTTTTTTGATTTTCATGCAACATTACCCTTCAATGGTATCAGAGCTAGGTCTATGCGTAGATGTATTTGCACGAGTAGAACACAAAGAAGTTGTTGGCGTTGATGTTCAAATTGCTTACTTCCTTTGTCTTATTTGGATTCGGCAGTATTGTGGGATGAAGCGGCTCGGACCAACCTTACTTGTCCTCGCACAAGAGACCGGTTCCACTGACTGACATGCAACTTGTATTGCATAAAAGTGGCTTTGCGGGTGTCTGTCTCTCCCACTTTAGTTGAATCTGATTTGACAAGGGCGGTCCTTGTAGAAGGTTAAAAGGCAACTTGTATATCACCATTGTGGTTTTGCGTAGATAAGAACGGTTCTTATAGTTTGCCCTAGCAGCCACGTAAAAATTGCAACAACAAAGTAGAGGACGTCTAACTTGTTTTTGCAGGGCATGTTGTGATGTGGTATGGCCAAAACGTGATGTGATATATGTTGATGTATGAGATGATCATGTTTTGTAATAGGTTCACAACTTGCATGTCGATGAGTATGGCAATCGGCAGGAGCCATAGGGTTGTCTTTAATTTATTGTATGACCTGCGTGTCAACTATTAACCGCCATATAATTGCTTTACTTTATCGCTATGCGTTAGCAATAGTCGTAGAAGCAATAGTTGGCGGAGACAACCACATGACGGCACGATGATGGAGATCATGATGATGGAGATCATGGTGTCATGCCAGTGACAATGGAGATCATGCCTGTGCTTTGGAGATGGAGATCAAAGGCACAAGATGATAATGGCCATATCATGTCACATATTGATTGCATGTGATGTTTATCTTTTTATGCATCTTATTTTGCTTAGGACAACGGTAGCATTATAAGATGATCCCTTCACTTAATTTCAAGATAAAAGTGTTCTCCCTAAGTATGCACCATTGCGAAAGTTCGTCGTTTCGAAGCACCTCGTGATGATCGGGTGTGATAGACTCTACGTTCACATACAACGGGTGTAAGCCAGTTTTACACATGCAGAATACTTGGGTTAAACTTGACGAGCCTAGCATGTACAGACATGGCCTCGGAACACGGAGGACCGAAAGGTCGAACATGAGTCATATAGTAGATATGATTAACATGGATATGTTCACCATTGATGACTGCCCCATCTCACGTGATGATTGGACATGGGTCAGTTGCTTTGGATCATGTAACACTTAGACAACTTGAGGGATGTTGATTTAAGTGGGAGTTCTTTAGTAATTTCATTAGAAGAACCAATTATCATGAACTTAGTCTAATTGTCTTTGCAAAATTAATGTTGTAGATCAATGGCTCGCGCTGTAGCTCCCCTGAATTTTAATGCGTTCCTAGAGAAAGCTAAGTTGAAAGATGATGGAAGTAACTATGCGGACTGGGTCCGTAATTTGAGGATTATCCTCACTGCTGCACAGAAAGTATATGTTGGTGCAATGATTTGCCTCCTTATGTTTTGGACATTGTTGACAAACAGTAAGGGACTGATGTGTTTGATAGTGCACACAGAGTAACAGGTCCCTGGAGTCAAGAGGAGTTTGGTTTCAAACTCCGAAGAATATCCTCTGCGTGGCAGTGAAGGTTATCACCGAAGATTATGACGACAAGAGTGACCCCTCAAAAATTGCTGACGTGAAGCAATTGGTTCGGTGCCTTTCCGAAGGAAGTGACTGCATCCGAGAATATTGAAGACGAAGTGAAGACGTAGCATTCATTTCGATGTTTCTTTTCTCCTATTGAGTCATAGGACCACCGTACTATTAAGAGGGGTGTAGCGTTCGAAGATTTGATTCACTGATGCTTAACCCAAAGTTGCAAGAGAAATCTCTTTGTGCTCCGAGCAAATACTTGCCAGCAAGAGACTGTGATCTTCTTCGCTGCGAGAGATTTGTCTCTGACCGAGGAGTTAGCATTACTTGCTCCACAAGTAATGTTACCGTTGCTCTTAAAATCCGACCGCTGTGAACGTGTCGGTTGGCCATTGGCTGGACCGCATGTCCAAAATGGTCATTTCCCATCCGGGAAGGCTGCGGCTATAAATAGCCACCCCGCACCGGCGTTGTCCGGTGGCTGCTCCGTTTGATTCTGAGAAGATTGTTGAGCAACCCCCTCTCCGATAGATTTGAGTTTAAAATCCACCGAGAGAAAACCCCAGAGCCGAAAAATTAGATAGTGGTTCAACATCACTCGAATCTAAGTCCAGTACGCTCCGCCTATTACTCTTGAGAGTTGCGAACTCTCTAGACGGTTAGGTGTCAATTTCTTCAGAGACCAAGAGTAATTGTGGTTCTTGAAGAAGAAGTCTGTAAAGGTTCGGAGATCGCCTCAAGCATCTACCATGAGTAATCGGCATTGGTTGATGAATCAATTGTCGAGGAGAATAGGGTGAAGAGAGTTTATCTTCTGTGTTAAATCACAACCCCTCCAACCAGACGTAGTCCTTTTGCAGAAGGGCGAACTGGTCTACCAAATACCTTGTCGCCATCGAGCATCACTGGTCATCTCTGCTACTCTCCTTTACATTCGAACGATGCCATGTGACATGTTTCAATTATGTGATTTACCTCGATGCATGTTTTAGTTTCCATTCGATAGTTTGTATTCGCTCACTGAATGTTGTTTTCGTTCATTCCGCTGCAGGGTTCCGAGAGTTTTGATACTTCCGAAAGAAAATTTAAAACTCCCATTCACCCTCCCCCCTCTGGTAGACATACTTCGTTCCTACAGTATATGTCCTTGATGCACCGTTAGGTGTACCATCCGCTCCCTCGACTGTAGATGCTATGAACATCTGGCAGACTCGAGTTGATGACTACTCGATAGTTCAGTGCGCCATGCTATACGGCTTAGAACCGGGGATCCAAAGATGTTTTGAGCACCACGGAGCATATGAGATGTTCCAGGAGCTGAAATTGGTATTTCAAGCTCATGCACGGGTCGAGAGGTATGACGCCTCCGACAAGTTCTTTAGCTGCAAGATGGAGGAGAACGGCTCCGTTAGCGAGCACGTACTCAAAATGTTTGGGTACTTCAATCGCTTGAATCAGTTGGGAGTTAATCTTCCGGATGAAGTAGCGATTGCCAGAGTTCTCCAGTCACTGCCACCGAGTTATAAAGGCTTTGTGATGAACTATAATATGCAAGGGATGGAAAAGACGATCCCTGAGCTCTTCGCGATGCTTAAGGCCGCGGAGGTAGAAATCAAGAAAGAACATCAACTGTTGATGGCCAACAAGACCTCCAGTTTCAAGAAGAAAGGCAAGGGAAAGAATGGGAACTTCAAAAAGAATGGCAAGCCAGTTGCCGCTCCCGTGAAGAAACCCAAGGCTGGACCCAAACCTGAGACTGAGTGCTTCTATTGCAAGGGGAATGGTCACTGGAAGCGGAACTGCCCCAGGTACTTGGCAGATAAGAAGGCTGGCAACATCAACAAAGGTATATTTGATATACACATTATTGATGTGTACCTTACTAGTGCTCGTAGTAGCGCCTGGGTATTTGATACTGGTTCGGTTGCTAATATTTGTAACTCGAAACAGGAGCTGTGGACTAAACGGAGACTAGCTAAGGACGAGGGGACGGTGCGCATCGGAAATGGTTCCAAGGTTGATGTGATCGCCGTCGGCACGCTCCCTCTATGTTTACCTTCGGGATTAGTTTTGAACCTGAATAATTATTATTTGGTGCCTGCGTTAAGCATGAACATTATATCTGGATCTTGTTTATTGCGAGACGGTTATTCATTTAAGTCAGAGAATAATGGTTGTTCTATTTATATGGATAATATATTTTATGGTCATGCACCCTTGGTGAATGGTTTATTCTTGTTGAATCTCGATTGTAGTAATACACATGTTCATAATATTGATGCCAAAAGATGCAAATTTAATGATGATAGTACCACATACTTGTGGCACTGCCGCTTAGGTCATATTGGTGTAAAGCGCATGAAGAAACTCCATGCCGATGGACTTTTGGAATATCTTGATTATGAATCATTTGAGACGTGTGAACCATGCCTAATGGGCAAGATGACTAAAACCCCGTTTTCCAGAACAATGGAGCGGGCAAGTGACTTGTTGGAAATAATACATACCGATGTATGCGGTTCGATGAGTGTTCAAGCATGCGATGGATATTGTTATTTTCTTACCTTCACAGATGATTTGAGTAGATATGGGTATATTTACTTAATGAAACACAAGTCTAAAACATTTGAAAACTTCAAGGAGTTTCAGAGAGAAGTAGAGAATCATCGTAATAAGAAAATTAAATTTCTACAATCTGATCGTGGACGTGAATATTTGAGTTATGAGTTTGGTATGCATTTAAGACAATGTGGAATTGCTTCACAGCTCACGCCACCTGGAACACCACAGCATAATGGTGTGTCCGAACATCGTAATCGTACTCTATTGGATATGGTGCGTCCTATGATGTCTCTTACCGATTTGCCACTATCGTTTTGGGGTTATGCATTAGAGACAGCCGCATTCACTTTAAACAGGGCACCGTCTAAATCTGTTGAGATGACACCGTATGAATTATGGTTTGGTAAGAAACCTAAGCTGTCATTTCTTAAAGTGTGGGGATGCGACGCTTATGTCAAGAGGCTTCAGCCTGATAAGCTCGAACCCAAAGCGGAGAAGTGCATCTTCATAGGATACCCTAAAGAAACCATTCTGTATACCTTCTATCGCAGATCCGAGGGCAAAATCTTTGTTGCCAAGAATGGGTCCTTTCTAGAGAAGGAGTTTCTCTCGAAAGAAGTGAGTGGGAGGAAAGTAGAACTTGATGAGGCAGTGGTACCTTCTCCCGAATTGGAAAGTAGCACATCACAGAAAGAAGTTCCCGTGATGCCTACACCATCCGGAGAGGAAGCTAATGATGATGATCATGAAACTTTGGATCAAGTTACTACTGAACTTCATAGGTCGACCAGGGTACATTCCGCACCAGAGTGGTATGGTAATCCTGTCCTGGAAGTCATGTTGTTAGACAATGATGAACCTATGAACTATGAAGAAGCAATGATGAGCCCGGATTCCGACAAATGGCTCGAGGCCATGAAATCCGAGATAGGATCCATGTATGAGAACAAAGTATGGACTTTGGTGGACTTGCCCGATGATCGGCGGGCCATTGAGAATAAATGGATCTTTAAGAAGAAGACAGACACTGATGGTAATGTCACCGTCTATAAAGCTCGACTTGTCGCAAAGGGTTTCCGACAAATTCAAGGGGTTGACTATGATGAGACCTTCTCACCCGTAGTGATGCTTAAGTCTGTTAGAGTTATGTTAGCAATTGCCGCATTTTATGATTATGAAATCTGGCAGATGGACGTCAAAACAGTGTTCCTTAACGGGTTTCTTAAGGAAGAGTTGCATATGATGCAGCCGGAACGTTTTGTCGATCCTAAGGATGCTAACAAAGTATGCAAGCTCCAGCGATCCATCTATGGACTGGTGCAACCATCTCGGAGTTGGAATATACGCTTTGATGAGGTGATCAAAGCTTTTGGTTTTATACAAACTTACGGAGAAGTTTGTATTTACAAGAAAGTGAGTGGGAGCTCTGTAGCATTTCTAATATTATATGTGGATGACATATTGTTGATTGGAAATGATATAGAATTTCTGGAAAGCATAAAAGGTTATTTGAATAAAAGTTTTTCAATGAAGGACCTGGGTGAGGCTGCTTACATATTGGGCATTAAAATCGATAGAGATAGATCAAGACGCCTAATAGGACTTTCACAAAGCACATACCTTGACAAGATTTTGAAGAAGTTCAAAATGGACCAGTCGAAGAAAGGGTTCTTGCCTGTGTTGCAAGGTGTGAAGTTGAGTAGGACTCAAAGCCCGACCACGGCAGAAGAAAGAGAAAGGATGAAAGTCATCCCCTATGCCTCAGCCATAGGCTCTATAATGTATGCCATGCTGTGTACCAGACCTGATGTGTGCCTTGCCACAAGTCTGGCAGGGAGGTACCAAAGTGATCTAGGAGTAGATCACTGGACAGCGGTCAAGAATATCCTTAAGTACCCGAAGAGGACTAAGGACATGTTTCTCGTTTATGGAGGAGACGAAGAGCTTGTCGTAAAGGGTTACGTCGATGCTAGCTTCGACACAGATCCGGATGACTCTAAGTCTCAAACTGGATACGTATTTATATTGAATGGTGGAGTAGTCAGTTGGTACAGTTCCAAGCAAAGCGTCGTAGTGGGATCTACATGTGAAGCGGAATATATAACTGCTTCGGAAGCAGCGCAAGAAGGAGTCTGGATGAAGGAGTTCATATCCGATCTGGGAGTAATACCGAGTGCATAGGATCCAATGACTATCTTTTGTGACAACACTAGAGCTATTGCCATTGCCAAGGAGCCCAGGTTTCACAAGAAGACCAAGCAAATCAAACGCCGCTTCAACTCCATCCGTAATTACATCAAGGAGGGAGACATAGAACATTGCAAAGTACATACGGATCTGAATGTAGCAGATCCGTTGACTAAACCTCTTCCGCGAGCAAAACATGATCAGCACCAGGACTCCATGGGTGTTAGATTCATTACGATGTAAACTAGATTATTGACTCTAGTGCAAGTGGGAGACTGTTGGAAATATGCCCTAGAGGCAATAATAAATTGGTTATTATCATATTTCCCGTTCATGATAAATGTTTATTATTCATGCTAGAATTGTATTGACCGGAAACTTAAATACATGTGTGAATACATAGACAACACCGTGTCCCTAGTAAGCCTCTACTAGACTAGCTCGTTGATCAAAGATGGTTAAGGTTTCCTAACCATAGACATGAGTTGTCATTTGATAACGGGATCACATCATTAGGAGAATGATGTGATGGACAAGACCCAACCATAAGTTTAGCATCAGATCGTTTAGTTATTTGCTACATCTTTCTTCATGTCAAGTATCTGTTCCTTAGACCATGAGATCATGTCACTCCTGGATAGCAGAGGAATGCCTTGTGCGCTATCAAACGTCACTTCGTAACTGGGTGATCATAAAGGTGCTCTACAGGTATCTTCGAAGGTGTCTGATGGGTTGCATGGATCGTGACTGGGATTTGTCACTCTGTATGACGGAGAGATATCTCTGGGCCATCTCGGTAATACAACATCGTAAAGAGCTTGCAAGCAATGTGGCTAACGAGTTAGTCACAGGATCTTGTATTATGGAACGAGTAAAGAGACTTGCCGGTAACGAGATGGAACTAGGTATGGAGATACCGACGATCGAATCTCGGGCAAGTAACATATCGCCGGACAAAGGGAATTGCATACGGGATTAACCGAATCCTCGACATCGTGGTTCAACCGATAAAGATCTTCGTTGAATATGTAGGAATCAATATTGGCATCCAGGTCCCGCTATTGATTATTGACCGGAGAGTTGTCTCGGTCATGTCTGCATGTTCCCGAACCCGTAGGGTTGCACGCTTAACGTTCGGTAGCGCTAGGGTAGTATTGAGATACTAACAGTGGAAAGTCCGAAGGTTGTTCGGAGTCCTGAATGGGATCAGGGATATCACGAGGAGCTCCGGAATAGTTCGGAGGTAAAGATTCATATATGGAAAGTTGTTTTCGGGGTTACGGAAAAAGTTCGGTTTTTTCGGTATTGTACCGGGAAGTCACCGGAAGGTTCCAGATGGTTCCGGAGGATCCGGGAGTCCACAGAAGGTTTCCACCAGCCCCTAGGGCATGCATGGGCTGTGGGGGGTGACGGTGTCCTGGACTAGGGGGTACCAATCTAGTCGGCCCATATTCCTCGGGCTGGGCCGATGGGCCCTCATTATTATCAAGATGGACTCTGGAAGAACGAGACTGCATCTACTGAAGACTTGGCGCATACTCCAAGACTCCTCCTACCGCCTCCTCGCCTGATTGCCTACCTTGTAACCCTAGGTACCCTACCCGGTGTGTATATAAGCCGAAGGGTTTAGCCCGTAGAGGGGACCTCAACACAATCTCATTCACCTAGACTTAGGACTAGATCATACGATCTCGAGGTAGATCAACTCTGTACTTGATACTACTCCATCAATATAAACAAGAGCAGGACGTAGGGTTTTACCTCCATCAAGAGGGCCCGAACCTGGGTAAACATCGTCTCCCTGTTCCTGTTACCATCTGTCCTAGATCCACAACTCGGGACCCCCTACCCCGAGGTCTGCCAGTTTTACACCGACAAGGGTGCTTTCATTGAGAGTTCCGCTGTGTGATCACAAAGGTTCGATGGCTCATCTGCAGATCAACTGCGACAATGGCTGTGGGGACGCCTACGTCCCCGGCCAGCTTTTTGTGTTCGGCAGCAAGATCTTCTGCGCCGACTCGACAGGCCATCTGGCCACCATCGAGAACTACGCCCCCGATCAGATCGTCACCTTCGGAGGTCTGGAGTACACCACGGACTCCCGCGGTGAGCTCGTCTTATCAGGTTGGACCCCCGGCCAGATTCCGGATCTGGCAAACTCCAGGGGTTCGGCCTCGGAATGGATCTCCGCTGGAAACCACGAATCATGCCCTCCGACACCGCCGGAGGCTATGGAGGAACATCCCTCCCCTTCCTCAGATGACCCTGTTGCGGTACCTGACTCTGATGTGGATCAGAGTTCGGCCGGGAGCACCAAATCGGGCTTAGAACCGATCCCGGCGGCGGATCTTGAATCCACCCCGCTTCCTCGTACGGCAGAAAACGCATCAGGCGTGCCGTTGCGATTCGATCCGGCTTATGGCCAGACCATGAACCCTGAGGAGCTATCTCACCTTAATGAGATGCTTGACCAGATCCAAAGTTTGTCAATCTTGAACTCCTCAGTTTATGACAAGATCGGACTTAAAGCCGACGATCGGGAAATTTACATCCCACCCACCACCCATCTAGTCGCCACTGTTGACGATTTAAGCAACGTGCTAGACTACGACGAGGCAACCGACATGGATGAAGGTCGGCAGCCCTACGGACAACACCTCGCCGCCTATTAACACTGGCAGGTGGAAAGCAACATCTACTTACGATGTGTACATGGTTGATACCGCCAACTCCCCTCCATGGTGTAGGCGGAGATGCAGAAGGGGCACCAATGGGGAGCCCAGCGGGAACAACCCTACCACTGATACGGCGGCCAACGACGCTGAGGACCAAGGGGAGAACCTTCAAACATCCCCAGAACGTCACGTCGACCCTGAATGCACCCCCAAGGACTCGGATCCCGACGACCTTTTTGAAGGAGCCGATGACAATTACATGCCGGAATCTGAGGAGGGCGTAAGCCTCGGCACCGAGGACTTCATAGTTCTTGAAGCCCCTCTTGAGCAGGAACGCTTTCAGCGGCGCCTAGTCGCCACCGCCCGAAGCATGAAGCGCAAGCAGCAGCAGCTGCAGGCCAACGAGGACGCACTCAACGACAAGTGGGTCGAAATACTTTCGGCCGAGCAGGAACTCGAGGAACGGCGCCACAGTGCGCCCAAATTTTATCCACGCAGGCGTTTACTGCCTGAATTCGATGATGAACTAACCGCCGAGGCACCTGACCGCCCCCCTCGAGGACGTGACAGGCCCGCGCGGGAGGATTTCCACACTCAACCAGATCCATGCCATTATGGCAAGGACCCTATGGACTATCTTGAGCCTCAGGACGTTCGACGTCGGATAGAGGCAAACCGGGCACCACCCCGGTCCATTTACGGATCAAGAGGACGCGCTCCGGCCTAGCACGACGGCTACGACGCCTGGTTGGACAGGAACGGCCGCGCCCAAGATCAAACTCAAAGAAGGTTCTCTCCCGAAGCCCAGTACGACACCGCTCGATTCCGAGGACCAGCCCACCTGATTTGTTTTACAGATAGGGTAATGGAACACCAGTTCCCAGATGGGTTTATACCCATCAACATAGAATCGTACGATGGCACCACGGACCTAGCCGTATGGATTGAAGACTTTCTTCTCCATATACACATGGCCAATGGAGATGACCTCCATGCCATCAAGTACCTGACGCTCAAACTAAAAGGGCCGGCAAGGCACTGGCTGAAGTGCTTGCCGCCCCACTCCATCGGAAGCTGGGTAGCTCTTGAAGACGCCTTCCGGGCAAATTTCCAGGGAACCTATGTCCAACCTCCGGACGCCGATGACCTCAACCGTGTCACTCAGCAGCCTGGTGAATCAGCTCGGAAATTCTAGAACCGGTTTCTTACTAAAAAGAACCAGATCATAGACTGCTCAGACGCCGAGGCCATCGCTGCATTCAAGAACAACATCTGAGACGAGTGGCTCGCCCGCCAGCTCGGCCAGGACAAACCAAGGACCATGGCAGCCCTAACCTCGCTCATGACCCGCTTTTGCGCAGGAGAGGACAGTTGGTTGGCCCGTAGCACACACGACGTTCAGGCGGGGACCTCAGAGACTCGCGACGCTAATGGTAATCCTAAGCGCAATAAAAATAAGCGCAGGCATAGAAATGGCGGAAGCGACACAGAAGACGCAACAGTCAATGCATGCTTCATCGGACCTCGATCCGGACAGAAAAGAAAGCCCTTTAAAGGGAACAAGGATGGACCGAGCCAGCTTGACAAGATCCTGATTCGACCGTGCCAAATTCATGGCACCCAAGAGAAACCAGCAACCCACACCAACAGGAATTGCTGGGTCTTCAAGCAGGTCGGCAAGATAGCGACAGAGGGTCAGCATAAAACCCAAAATCGCAGCGAAGACGAGGATGAACCTTGGCGGCCAAACAATGGAGGCTAAAAGAGGTTTCCTAATGAGGTAACAGAAGTAAACATGATTTACGTTACCCACATCCCCAAGAGGGAGAGGAAACGTGTACTTCAGGACATCTACACGTTAGAGCCTGTGGCCCCGAAGTACAATCCGTGGTCGGCTTACCCGATCACATTTGACAAGCACGACCACCCAACGAGCATCAGGCATGGCGGGTCGGCCGCGCTCATCCTAGACCCGATCGTCGATGGTTTTCACCTGACGCGCGTCCTTATGGACGGAGGAAGCATCCTCAACTTGATCTATGAGGACACAGTACGGAAGATGGGGATTGACTCATCTCGGATCAAACCCAGTAGCACCACCTTTAAAGGTGTAATACCAGGGGTCGAGGCTCGCTGCACAGGAACCGTGTCTCTAGAGGTGGTATTCGGATCGCCCGAGAACTTCAGGAGCGAAGAGTTAATCTTCGATATCGTACCTTTTCGCAGCGGATACCATGCGCTCCTAGGATGCACCGCATTCGCCCGCTTTAATGCAGTCCCGCATTACGCTTATCTCAAGCTCAAGATGCCGGGACCCAACGATGTTATCACAGTAAATGGTAACACCAAACGCTCTCTCCGGATGGAAGAGCAGACCACGGCTTTCGCAGCCGAGGTACAGGCATCCGAGGAGGCCGCCCGTGGCGGTAAAGGCACCCCCAGCTCTTCAAAGCGTACGCGGGCTGTGCCAGTTGACCTCGGACAGGCACCTCCCCACCCCAAGTAGGGGTACGGGCTCCTCGTGCGCCTCCCTTGGAAGGGGCACTACATCCCCAGGGTGCACAACTTTGCACTGAAAATTCCCTGGGTCGCCAAGGAGCCACTACAATGGAGACGTCGGCTCGGTTAGACCGAGCAGCGACGATGCCTCGAGCTCGCACATCAGCAGGGCTCTGTCAATGAGCTAGCCCACATTAGCATACCCATGTGGCTTAAACCACGCAATTAACAACTGCATACCTCTTTGAAGGGATCGACCAATGGACGCATCAAACGCACGCTTGGCCGAAGCTACACAATACCAGCCCCCGCTATCAATGAGGATGAGCTGGTCAACTGCACGGAGACGCAGATGTGCGGTAGGAAGCGGCCCGGGCTCATAGACCCGATGACATGATCTGCCCTGTTTTCTTTTAGTTTCTCCCTCACTATCTTTACACGCATTGTATCCTGTTTAGTCCCTTTCATCAAAGAGTTCGGCATGTAAAGCTTGGCCATCTGAAATAAAGAAATCGTACCCATGAAGGTCTTCAAATGCATTTTCTTACAAGCACTGCCCACATCTTTAAGGTACAATTGCTAAAGGGTTTCGATTTAGCACCCTAAAACAAAAGTCCGAAGTACTCGGCGTCTCGGATGTTGCACTATATGCATCAGTTTCAAACCTAGATTTTGGTCAATAGTTGGGTTGCCCGGCTCCTATGTGTACCCCTTACGTTCCCGACAAATTCGGCTAAGGGTGTAACGGGAGAACCACTGCAATAGTGCCGCTAGTTTAACTGGCAGAGCACCTCAGTGGAGAAAGCCGAAGACTGGCTATCTAGGTAAGCGAAAACTGGTCGGCCATCCGAAGACCGCGTCAAGCGACATGTCGTTAGAGATCACCCGTGTTAAATGAAGGGCTTCTTCTTTGAACTGACCGAGGTGGGCAGGATATAAAACCTTGGCTGACTAGGCCGACCACTTCACACACTGGGGGCTCGTCATCAGTCCCCACCATCAAACTCCTATGGCTAAGTGAAAGTTATAAAGCCATCATAGTCCGATTGCCTAGCCCCTACGTGCACGGACCTCCCTCGGGAACCGAGACGTCGGCTACGGGTCAGGAATGCCTAAAGGGGGCACCCTTTGTACTTTGTACAAAGGGGTCGAAGCCGACGACTGGCCGCTTTCAGTTCAACACGGTCAAACAGGAGGAATATTAAAAACAAAACATAAATATATTTGAGGAAATTCAACCATACTCATTAAATAACTTGAAATCTTAATACATCACACGCACTTCGACATTCCGAAGTGCTACCTAGAAATACAAGTTGGCCTTAGGACACATTGCCTCGGTAAGACGGGCGCCCTCCTCCACGTCGGCGAAGAACTGCTCCGCGGTGCACGCCTTCCCTTCGGGGGGGCCCGCAGCAACAACCTCCGCCTCCACCTTCCGGAAGTGCGTTTTCACGCAGGCATATGCCCACCGCACTCCTTCCAGACACGCGGATTGCTTCTAGCGGTTGACTTGCGGGATGGCTTCTTGCAGCCGCACCAGGAGCCCGAAGAAGCTGGCTGGCAACGCATCCGTGGGCCATAGATTGATGCAGAGGTCTTGGAGTGCCGGCCTCGCCATCCGAAGAAGCTCCGCTAGCTGCTTCATCTGATGATTGAGCAACTGCGATTGTGAGGGCTCCTGGAACTGATTCTAGAACGCCTTCTCTGCCTCATGGCCCTCCAGTTGGCCGAAATGAAGGCCGGCATCCACCGCACTCTTTGGGAGATCGGCGAAGATCTCTGCGGATCGCCATAGCTGGGTGAGCTCGACGAACCCCTTGCTGCCAAATACACATTGAAGTAAATATTGCTTACCCACGGCTATTCACTCCACTTGCTGGATCACGTGGTGGTCGGCCCGGTCCCGGGTCTGGAGCTTAGCATGAGACAGGCGAAGCTTTCGCAGCTGCTCGCCCATCTCTTTTTCCTTCTTCTCAAGGGAATCGTGTTCGAGATACACGCCCTTGAGAGTCTCCTCGACCCCCAGGACCCGCGCTTGGTCCTTCTCCCTAGCCACCTTTACGGTGGCTAGGTCTTTTTCTGCCTTGGCCATAGCAGCCTTCTGCTGCTCGACCTCCTGCCGAGCCATCAAGAGCTCGGCCTTAAGCCTCTCAAGCTCGGCCAACGCTGTTGTTATCAAATCAGTTCGGCATCAGTCCTGGCTCAAAAAAAAAGGCACGACGCGTCGGTCGCTTCCATTGAGACTGCTCGGCCTGCTTGTTCATCAGGTCGAGGTCCTTTTCGGACCTCTCAATTTTCCGGCTCATCTCCGCAATCTCCTCGGAGGCGGAGTCCGGAGCTGAGGTTGACACCTGCATAAACAATTTCTAATGAGCCCCCTAATAAATTTAAGGACACTTCGGACACACATCCTGTTTCATCAGTCCTGGGGGCTACTTCTTCCTCTGAGCCTATATTTTGACCCCAACTCCAGTTTTTTCAAAACTGGCCCTGGGCTCGGGGGCTACTCACTAGGCAGGCCGTCTAAAACGATTGATAACATATGCCCTCGGACAATTACAAAGATCGATAAATCTAAGCAGAGAAGATCCTTTTTCTTAAAACACGGAGGGTTACCTCGAAGCTTGTCAGGAGGCCCTTGAAGACCTCATGCATTCCGGCCTCTGCGGACCGGAATCCCTGCAGCACCGCGCCAATCAACGCGCGGTGCTCATCCTTGAGGGAGGAGCCTGTCAAGGCTGCCTCCATCTCTACGGTCCACCCCGCGCTAGCCCGCCCTGGAGCGGGAGGTGAGGGCGGAACGACCTCGGGCCCCAGCACCTGGGTCCTGGGTTCATGGGTCTCCGGCTGTGGTGGTGGAGCCAGAGCAGACTCTGGCTGGGCCGTTGCTTGGCCCAGCCCTTCCTGGATGACCTCGGGGACCTCGTCCCCTTGGCCTTGTGGGGCCGAGGTATCAACCTCGGCCATGACCACCTCTTCGACCCCCACTACGTCAGCTTGAGGGGCCGGGGTCGATGTCACCTCGCCCAGCCCTTCTGGAGCCGGGGCAGCGTGGTCCGGCGTCCTGCTAGTGGGCGGTAACCCGCTGGAGGAGTCGCTTAGGCATGCCCTAGGCGGGCTGTGGAAAAACATTTACATGGCATTAGCCCTGCCAAAGAATTTAACTGTGAAGACAAGTACAAAAGACAGCGGCATACCTTTGAGGCACCGGCTTCTTCCTCCCCAGTGCGAGGGGGTCATCTTCGGATTCGTCGGAGAACATGTTCCTCTCCGACGGCCGGGGCTCATCAGCCGCCCCGACCGAGGTTTCTTTCAACCTCTTTTAGCCTGAGGGCCGAGCCTCGGCCTCGGCGTCTTCTGGCGCCGCCCTCTTCCCCTTTGGGGGAAGGTTATCCTCGTCCTCCCCCCCCCACCCCCCCCCCCCCGTCACTTTCATGGGTGGAGGAGGCATGGGTCTCCTCGGAGTAGGTGATCGAGGTCTCCCACCCCCGAAGACCCATCCTGCCCTTCTGGGGCTTCGCCGCCCTGGGGATCACCACGTGTGGCTCCTCGGTCAGGAGCGAGGTGAGCAGAGGGGACTTCTCCCCCTCCGAGAGTGGTGCTGGGCATGACATCTGCTGCACCATTTTCACCTAGTTCTGCAAATACGAAATGGATCGATTCATTAAAATCCATCTCACTTAACAGGAAAAGAATATGAACGTATATCTATTGAACGCTTACCGGGGTGGCGGCGTAGCCGACCTCGAAGCCGAGGTCCTTCCCCTCCTTAGAATCTTGTCCTTGGCCAGCTTGAAGAGCCGCGTCCACATCCCGGCCAGGGAGGAGCGGAAGAAGCTGAGGACGGGACAGCATCCCCAGATTTGTGCTCCCACATTGGGGTGGCCCGGAGTTGGAGCGGGAGGATGCGGCGATGGAGCATGACGTTGACCACGTCGGGCAGGTGGAGTTTCTTGAGGGACCACCATTGGATCCTCTTGATCAGCGTCTCTACCTCCTCGGGGTTTCCCCAGAGGATGCCCTTTTCCTTCCAGGACTTGAGCTTCTTTGGAAGCCCAGCCGAGAAGGCTGGGACCTCGGTCTAGCCAGTGGCAAGTGGCTTTGTGATATAGAACCACTCCCACTACCATTCCATGACCGTCTCGATGAAGGTGCCGTCGAACTAGGCGCCCCCCTGGTTCTTGCTGACCATGGCGCCTCCACACTCCGCCAGCTCGGAGCCACTGGACTTTGGCTTAACGCCGAAGGTCTTCAGCCATAGGCCGAAGTGCGGCTCGATGCGGAGGAAGGCCTCGCACACCGTGATGAAGGAGGCGAGGTGGAGGATGGAATTCGGGGCCATGTGGTGGAAGTCGAGGCCGTAGTAGAACATCACCCCGCGCACGAATGGGTGCAGTGGGAACCCCAGGCCTCTAATGAGGTGAGGGATGAAGACTACCCGCTCCCCAGGGTTGGGGGCGGGCACCTGCTGGTCGGCGTCGGGAGCGCAGGCGGCGACGTTGCCGGGGATATACCCCGCACTCCGCAGCTCCTGGAGCATGCCCTTTGTCACGATGGAGTCCCCCCAGTGCCCTTTGAGGGTGTCGGCCATGGCTTGGCAGGAAAGCTTGGATGCGCAGAGGAGGGAGGAGGCAAGATTAGATCTGGGCGGTGGAGCTCGAGGAATCAGAAGACGGGGTTAATGGGAGCGTGGCTACAGGCTCTATTTACTCTTTACTCTTATAGGCTGTTGAAAGGCCAAGAGTCCCCCTTGCTGCGCCTATAAAAACGCCACTCTCCTCCTCCGAAGATGCCGTTACACGCATAGGGGGAAACAAAATCTTGATGATATCCCTGAAAATACGGGCACGATCCCCACCTTGATGGGACGTGCCAGTAGAAAGGCAGCCTCGAACCATGATTTGAGATAAGCAGTAACTACCTGACCCGTCGTGGGTAGCGCCGCTTCGATAAAGTTGTCAGACTATGAGGTACAATTCACACCTAGGTGGCTAGCCTTCAAGGCTAAGTTAACTCCTGACTCCGGATGGGGCGAGGACCCGGCTGAATCTCGTTGATGTCTACTACGCAACTTTTATTCTTGTAGACGTTGTTGGGCCTCCAAGTGCAGAGTTTTGTTGGACAGTAGCAAATTTCCCTCAAGTGGATGACCTAAGGTTTATCAATCCGTGGCAGGCGTAGGTTGAAGATGGTCTCTCTCAAACAACCCTGCAATCAAATACAAGAAATCTCTTGTGTCCCCAACACACCCAATACAATGGTAAATTGTATAGGTGCACTAGTTCGGCGAAGAGATGGTGATACAAGTGTAGTATGGATAGTAGATATAGGTTTTTGCAATCTGAAAATATAAAAACAGCAAGGTAGCAAGTGATAAAACGGAGCACAAACAGTATTGCAATGCTTGAAAACAAGGCATAGTGTTCATACTTTCACTAGTGCAATCTCTCAACAATGTTAACATAATTGGATCATATAACAATCCCACAACGTGCGATAAAGAATCACTCCAAAGTTCCTATTAGCGGAGAACATAAGATAGAAATTGTTGTAGGGTACGAAACCACCTCAAAGTTATCCTTTCCGATCAATCTATTGAGCCATCCCTATAAGTGTCACAAACAGCCCTAGAGTTCGTACTAAAATAACACCATATGATACGCATCAACCAACCCTAATGTCACCTAGATACTCCAATGTCACCACAAGTATCCACAAGTTGATCATTCGATATGCATCAAACAACTTCAAATTCATAGTATTCAATCCACACACAAAACTTCAAAGAGTACCCCAAAGTTTCTTATCGGAGAAAAGATAATGAAAACATGCAACCAACCCCTATGCGTAGATCACCCCAAGGTCACGGGAATCCGCGAGTTGATCACCAAAACATACATCAAGTGAACCAATAGAATACCCCATTGTCACCATGGGTATCCACATGCAAGACATACATCAAGTGTTCTCAAATCTGAAAAATTCAATCCGACAATAACAAAACCTCAAAGGGAAAGACTCAATTCATCACAAGAAGATAGAGAGGGAAGAAACACCATATGATCCAACTATTTTAACAAAGCTCGTGATACATCAAGATCGTGCCAAATCAAGAACACGAGAGACAGAGATCAAACACATAGCTACTAGTACATACCCTCGGCCCCGAGGGTGAACTACTCCCTCCTCGTCATGGAAACCGCCGGGATGATGAAGATGGCCCCCGGTGATGATTTCCCCCTCCGGCAGGGTGCCGGAACAGGGCTCCAGATGGTATTTCTTCCGTACAGAGGCTTGAGGCAGCGGCGTCGAAGTTCTAGGTTTATTTATGGGGATTTCTCTATTTATAGGATTTTTCAGCGTTGGAATCACGCGAAAAGGAGCTACAAGGGCCCCACAAGGCTGCACGGTGTGACCCCCCCCCCCCAGGCCGCGCTGTAGTGCCTTGTGAGCACCTCGTGAGGCTTCTGGTCCTTCCACGAAGCTTCGGGGGTCTCTTTTGGTCCAAAAAAAATCGTCAAAAAGTTTCGTCCAATTCCGAGAACTTTTATTTCTGCACAAAAAACAACAACACGATAGTTCTGCTGAAAGCATCGTCAGTCCGGGTTAGTTCTAATCAAATCTTACCAAAACCATATAAAATTGTGATAAACATGGCATGAATACTTCATAAATTATAGATACGTTGGATACGTATCAGCATCCCTAAGCTTAATTCCTGCTCGTCCTCGAGTAGGTAAATGATAAAAGAAATAATTTATGAAGTGTGAATGCTAGCATAATGCATAAGTTTGATCAATGGCAATTTCAATCACTTTTCCTAGCATCATAACAGCAACTCTTTCTCATAAAACTTCTCATGATCAAGTAGCAAGCTATTCACATGTTAAAGTATAGACCATAAACTTCTTGAAAACTAACAAACTATGTTTTCAGTCATCAAACAATTGCAATTCATCTTATTTTCAGGAAGGGTCTATGTAAGAGCTTTGATTTAGCAAATTCCACATACTCAACTATCATATAGTCTTCCATGATTGCTGACACTCAAAGCATATTTTTAGAACAAATCGTTTCAGTCAAACACATTGGAAGATAGGGGCTTAATGTTTTTCCTCCCAACTTATTTATCTCATGGATAATGTCAACAATAATAACTCATGATCACCTATATTCAACGGGATATATATGCCTGGATCAATCCCCACCACATGATGCTTGCCAAGAGAGAAAATAAAAACGGAATAGAGAAGAACACTATTGACTCTTGCATAAAAGTAAATACATAAAGTAAAAAAGATAGGCCCTTTGCAGAGGGAAGCAGAGGTTGTCACGCGCTCTTGTTTTTGGATGTGCAAGCTCTTAATGTAAAGGAACGTCACTTTATATTTCCCCTTGTGATAGCGACCTTTATTATGCAGTCTGTCGCTTTTATTACTCCACCATCACAAGATCGTACAAAGCTTATTTTCCCTTACAATAAAAGTTCATACATGTTTAGGAGCAATTTTTATTGCTTTGCACCGATGACAACTTACTTGAAGGATCTTATTCAATCCATAGGTAGATATAGTGGACTCTCATGACATGAAACTGGGTTTAAGGGTTTTTGGATGCACAAGTAGTATCTCTACTTAGTGCAGAATTTTGGCTAGCAAAAGATAGGGGCAAGCACCACATGTTAGAGGATCCAAAACAATATAACTTCTATGTGAATATAAGTAAACATAACCCATTACGTTGTCTTCCTTGTCCAACATCAACTACTGGATCAAGGTTGAAAATAATTAATGGGGGCTCACAATCATAGAAGATGTCCAAGATAGTATATTTATATGTGAAATCTCTCTTCCTTCAATATTCTTTCATGAATTGTTCAAGTGACCAATGTTGTGTTTGCTAACTTTCAATAAATTTTACCACTTATACTTCTTATTTGTGAAGTCACTACTCCCCATGGGACAAGCATATGAAGCACATATAATTTCAAATTTATGATATTCAATTCATTCAACAATTTACTCTTAGGATATAAGTGAAGCACGAGAGTAAACGAGAAACTACTCCAATAGGTATAAGTGAAGATCAATGAGTAGGCAAACAATTAAGTAGCTATGTGAAGACTCTCTCTCAATAAAGATTTCAGATCTTGATAATTTTATTCAAACAGCAAACAAAATGAAAATAAAAGGACACTCCAAGAATAGCACATATCATGTGAACAAGTAAAAACTTAGGCTAACCGATAGGTGTTGATGAAGAAAGGTGGGATGCCCACCGGGGCATCCCCAAGCTTAGTTGCTTGAGACTTCTTGGAATGTTATCTTGGGGAGCCTTGGGCATCCCCAAGCATGAGCTCTTGTGTCTCCTTAATTCCTCTCATATCATGGCTTCTCCTAAATCTTAAAAACTCCATTCACACAAAACTCAACAAGAACTCGTGAGATAAGTTAGTATAAATCAACTCAAAACCTTAACATTCTCTACTGTAACAAATCAATAAAATTATAATTAAACATTGCATACTAAATGCCTCTGCATATTTAATACTCCTATCCACAAATAGAAATATTAAACAAGCAACATATGCAAACAATGCAACTATAACCGAAATCTGCCAAAACAGAATAGTTTGTGAAGGGGGATTTAAAATTCATAATTAACTAACTCCAAAAATTCTGAAAAATTACCACGTGACAGAGAACTCATGCATTATTACTGTGTAAAAATTTCAGATTTTTATCATGTTCTGACTATTCAGGAATATTCTGGACATAAGAGAAAACTTTCTGTTTTCAAACAGCAACACATGAGCTTGCAAACTAAGCATGGTAAAGGCTATAATTGGCATTTTATTGAACTAAAAGATACAAAACAAGATTATTTATAACACCAAGCAAATATCAACAGAAGAAAATGATGCTCCAAGCAAAACACATATCATGTGACGAATAAAAATATAGCTCCAAGTAAGGTTCCCGATAATGTTGAAGACGAAAGAGGGGATGCCTTCCGGGGCATCTCCAAGCTTAGACGATTGGGTCTTCCTTGAATATTACCTTTGGGTGCCTTTGTAATCCCCAAGATTAGGCTCTGGCCACTCCTTATTCTCCTCATATCGATATCTCACCCAAAACTTGAAAACTTCAATCACACAAAACTTAACGGAACTTGTGAGATAGGTTAGTATGATAAAAATAAATCATCCACTTAGGTACTGTAAAAACAAGATTCATAATTGTTATCACATAATTCCTACTGTATTCTATCATTTCCACAATTTATATTACACAATATAAGCTATGGAAACACTAAAACAAGCAAACTATGCACCGAAAACAGAATCTGTGAAAAACAGAACAGCGTGTAGTGAGAGATTTAAAAACCATACTTCTGTACCTCCAAAAATTATGAAAAATTAGTACAATGTAAAAAATATGTAACCCAATACTGTGTAAAAATTTCAGAATTTTCTCACGCTTCAGTACGGAATATAAATTCCAGCACTGGACGCAAAAGTTTCTGTTTTTGCACAGAATCAAATCAACAAGCATCCACACTATCCCAAAGGATTTACTTGGCACATTATTGAAAGAAAACATATAAAACATGATTACTACAGTAGCTTAATCATGTGACCCCCCCCCCCAGGCCTCGCCGTGGTGCCTTGTGAGCACCTCGTGAGGCTTCTGGTCCTTCCACGAAGTTTCGGGGTTCTCTTTTGGTCCAAAAAAAATCGTCAAAAAGTTTCGTCCAATTCCGAGAACTTTTATTTCTGCACAAAAAACAACACCACGGTAGTTTCTCTGAAAACAGCGTCTGTCCGGGTTAGTTCTAATCAAATCATACCAAAACCATATAATTTTTTTATAAACATGGCATGAATACTTCATAAATTATAGATACGTTGGAGACGTATCACTCATCTACAAGACACCACTCCTTAAAAGGGCGGTTAAGAGATTCGGAATTTCAAAGGGGGACTCGTCTATCAAGCCAAGGACTTCGGATCCGAAGCTACCACCGCAGAAGAGATCGTCCTCGGTGTAGAAGACCAGTTCGGGGGCTACTGACGGTGTCCTGGAATAGGGGGTACCAATATTGTCGGCCCATATTCCTCGGGCTGGGCCGATGGGCCCTCATTATTATCAAGATGGACTCCGGAAGAACGAGACTGCATCTACCGAAGACTTGGCGCGTACTCCAAGACTCCTCCTGTCGCCTCCTAGCGTGATTGCCTACCTTTTAACCCTAGGTACCCTACCCGGCGTGTATATAAGCCGAAGGGTTTAGCCCATAGAGGGGACCTCAACACAATCTCATTCACCTAGCCTTAGGACTAGATCATACGATCTCGAGGTAGATCAACTCTGTACTTGATACTACTCCATCAATATAAACAAGAGCAGGACGTAGGGTTTTGCCTCCATCAAGAGGGCCCGAACCTGGGTAAACATCGTCTCCCTGTTCCTGTTACCATTTGTCCTAGATCCACAGCTCGGGACCCCCTACCCCGAGGTCTACTGGTTTTTACACCGACAAGGGGGCGCCCTGGCCTTATTGGGCCAAGGGGACCAGCCCCACATAGGCCCATGTGCCTGGGGGGCAAACCCTAGGAGGTGGGGGCGCCTCCACCTGGCTTGGGGGCCAAGTTCCCCCCTTGGCCGCCGCCCCTCCCTTGGAGGAGGGGCTAGGGGCGGCGCCCCCTCCCCCTTGCCCCTATATATAGTGGGGGAGAGGGAGGGCAGCCGCACCCTTTCTCCTGGCGCCTCCCTCTCTCCCGTATACTCCTTCATGTTCCGTCAGCATACCGCCGTGCTGGTTCCGATCTCATCTACCTCCTCTCCCTCGCTTGCTGGATCAAGAAGGAGAGGACGCCATCGAGTTGAACGTGTGCTAATCTCAGAGGTGTCGTCCGTTCGGCACTAGATTGGATTGGATCGTGATTGGATCGTGAAGAGTACGACTACATCAACCGCGTTACGACACGAACGCTTTCGGTCTACAAGGGTATGTAGACACACTCCCCTCTCGTTGCTTTGCATCTCCTAGATTAGATCTTGGGTGTTTCGTAGGAATTTTTTTGATTTTCATGTAACGTTACCCATCATCAAAGTCGTGAATTGGGTATTTAAAACATTGCACAACCCTTTCATACATATGTTTGGGCCACATGCATATGCAGATTGGTCCTCGGACACTCCCTCGTGCGGTTATCAACGATGCGCCCATTCGTTAGCCCACGCAGGTAATCACTTTGGCCGACAGCGAGAGGCATTTGATGAAAGGTGGATTCATCTTGGCCTGTGTTACGATGTAGATCATGGTGAGATTCCAGACCAAAGTTCGAGTGCATGCGTACACATGAATCCATCCCACCGGCTCGAAGTTAGGGGATTACGCGTCGTGAACCTCCATGTGGGGCGTTTCCGGTTTGCGAAGCAGGTGCCACATCAAAGTTCTGCATTGGGTATTCAAACATCACACAACACCTCTTTGGGACACATGCAGGCGGTGGTTATCCTATCTAGCTAGGACACTCTGACTCGCACGGTTATTAGTGACGCTTCCATCCGTGGGCCCATGAGGTCCATCACTTTGACCTACAGCGAGAGAGTTTAATTTGACCAAGGAGGATTCTTTTTGGTTTGTGTTATAGAAGGAGTATATAGCATGCGCAGAAGAGGGGGCATCATAAACTACGCATCGTAAACCTCGCTTCGTGTGGGACTTTACGGTTTCCGAGGCAGGTGCCACATCAAAGTTGTGCATTGGGTATACAAACATCTGCTACTTGTGAGCTGCGTTGGGATTTCCCCGAGGAGGAGGGGATGATGCAGTACAGTAGAGATAAGTATTTCCCTCAGTTATGAAACCAAGGTTATCAATCCAGTAGGAGAATCATGCAACAACTCATTAGCAGTACCTGCACACAAAACAACAAATCCTTGCACCCAACGCGAACAAGGGGTTGGCAATCCCTTGGAGGTCAATTGCAAGATTAAATTGTATGGTGATAGAAAGATAGATCAAACAAAAATACAAAATAAAATAAATAAAGTAAAATTGCAGCAAGGTATTTTTAGGATTTTCAATATATGATAAAAGTAGACCCGGGGGCCATAGTTTTCACTAGAGGCTTCTCTCTTGAAAACAGCACACGGTGGGTGAACAAATTACTGTTGGGCAATTGATAGAAAAGCAAATAATCAT
Source organism: Elymus sibiricus (assembly GCA_039707655.1). Taxonomy (NCBI): domain Eukaryota; kingdom Viridiplantae; phylum Streptophyta; class Magnoliopsida; order Poales; family Poaceae; genus Elymus; species Elymus sibiricus. The sequence goes on from CM077668.1 coordinate 348,414,569, forward strand.
GACGATATCCAAGGCAATGATCATGTATATAGGCATCATGTCCGAGACAAGTAGACCGACTCCTGCCTGCATCTACTAGTATTACTCCACACATCGACCACTATCCAGCATGCATCTAGTGTATTAAGTTCATAAAGAACGGAGTAACGCCTTAAGCAAGATGACATGATGTAGACAAAGTAAACTCACGCATGAATAAACCCCATCTTTTTACCCTTAATAGCAATGATACATACGTGTCATGTCCCTTTCTGTCACTGGGATTGAGCACCGCAAGATCGAACCCATTACAAAGCACCTCTCCCATTGCAAGATAAACCAATCTAGTTGGCCAAACCAAATCAATAGATCGGAGAGAAATACGAAGCTATAACAATCATGCATAAAAGAGTTCAGAGAAAACTCAAATAATATTCATGGATAATCTGATCATAAACTCACAATTCATCGGATCCCAACAAACACACCGCAAAAAGTGATTACATCAGATAGAACTCCAAGAACATCGAGGAGAACATTGTATTGAAGATCAAAACGAGAGAAGAAGCCATCTAGCTACTAACTATGGACCCGAAGGTCTGTGGTAAACTAGTCATGCATCATCGGAAGGGCAGCAAGGTTGATGTAGAGCCCCTCCGTGATCGATTCCCCCTCCGGCAGAGTGCCGGAAAAGGCCTCCGGATGGGATCTCTCGAGAACAGGAACTTGCGGCGGCGAAAAAAGTATTTTGTGGACTCCTCTGTTGGTTTCCCGATTTTAGAGAATTTATAGAGGTGGAATTAGGTCAAACGGAGCAGAGGTGGGCCTATGAGGCACCAGGGCGCGCCACCCCCCTGAGGCGCGCCCTGGTGGCTCGTTGCCACCTCCTCTGTCTTCTGGCCCTCTCCCGAAGCTTCTAGTGTCTCTTATGTCCAGAAAAAAAATCTCCAAAAAGTTTCGTGGCATTTGGACTTCGTTTGGTACTGATATTCTGAAAAACCAAAAACAGGCAAAAAACAGCAACTAGCACTGGGCACTAAGTTAATAGGTTAGTCCCAAAATATGATATATAATTGCTTGTAAATGTATATTAAACATCCAAGATTGATACTATAATAGCATGGAACAATCAAAAATTATAGATACGTTGGAGACGTATCAAGCATCCCCAAGCTTAATTCCTGCTCGTCCTCGAGTAGGTAAATGATAAAAACAGAATTTTTGATGTGGAATGCTACCTATCATATTCATCATATATTCTTTTCTTTGTAGCATGAACATTTGGACTTGAATGATTTAAAGCAATAGTGTATAGTTTGACATGAAGACATAAATACTCAAGCATATTAACAAGCAACCATGTCTTTCAAAATATCAATGCTAAAGAAAGTTATCCCTAGCCCATTATGCTCAATCATTGATCCATTCATGAAACACACTCAATATTAGCTACACACAATGCACAAGTTTGACAATAGTGCTCTCTAGTTGGTGCTTTGTAAGAGAAGATGGAGACTCAAAATAAAAATAAAAATTGCATAAAAGTAAATAGATAGGCCCTTCGCAGAGGGAAGCAGAGATTTGCAAATGTGCCAGAGATCAAGGCTTAAATTAGAGAGATAAAATTATTTTGAGAGGCATGCTTTTCCTGTGAACGAAAACGACCGAGAATTCCCAATATCTTCCATGCTAGACACATTATAGGTGGTTCCCAAACGGAAAATAAAGTTTATTTCCTTTCCACCATTATTTCACAATCCATGGCTAGCCGTATCCACGGGTGCCCTCCATACCAACACTTTCCAAGGAATTTATTATTAACATCATATTATTATTATTTCATTTCGGGACTGGGCATCCCTATTACCTGCCACTCTCTCGTGCAATGACAAGTGAATAAACACTCATAATGAGAATAACACACCTAGCATGGAAAATATTGGCCACCCCCTGCCGCTTCATGAGCGGTACGGGCACACAAAACGGAAAATTATTTTGAAAAATTAGAGTTGGCACATGCAAATTTACTTGGGACGGCATGGAAATACCGCATATAGGTAGGTATGGTGGACTCATTTGGCACAACTTTAGGTTTAAGGAGTTGGATGCACAAGCAGTATTCCCGCTTAGTACAAATGAAGGCTAGCAAATAGATTGAGAAGCGACCAACCAAAAAGCGAAAACGGTCATAAACATGCATTGAACATAACTAACACCGAATAATGCACCATAAGTAGGATATAATTTCGTTGCATAACTATTGACTTTATGTGCATGCATAGGGAATCACAAACCTTAACACCAATATTCTTACTAAATCACAATTACTCACTAACATGACTCACATATTATCATCTCCATATCGCAAAACTATTGCAAGGAATCAAACTTATCATATCCAATGATCTTTCATGAAAGTTTTTATTATATCCCTCTTGAATATTCATCACTTTGGGACCAAATTCATATCTTGTGCAAATTACCATTACTATTATCAACTCTCAAAAAAGATATAAGTGAAGCATGAGAGTGCAAATATTTCTTCAAAATATAGCCACCGCCATGCTCAAAAAGATTTAAATGAAGCACTAGAGCAACTGCCTAGCTCAAAAGATTTAAGTGAAGCACATAGAGTATTCTAACAAATCATGATAAACGTGTGGCTCTCTCAAATAGGTGTGTCCAGCAAAGATGATTGTGACGAACTAAAAAGCAAACAAATCAAAGACTCATATAATACACGACGCTCCAAGTAAAACACATATCTTGTGATGAATAAAAATATAGCTCCAAGTAAAATTATCGATAGTTGGTAGAAGAAAGAGGGGATGCCTTCCGGGGCATCCCCAAGCTTAGACGCTTGAGTCTTCCTTGAATATTACCTTGGGCTGCCGTGGGCATCCCCAAGCTTAGGCTCTTGCCACTCCTTATTCCTTCATCTATCGTGATCTCACCCAAAACTTGAAAACTTCAATCACACAAAACTCAACAAAACCTTCGTGAGATGCGTTAGTATAACAAATAAATCCTTAACTTTAAGTACTGTAGTAAATTGATTCATATTTAATATTGGCATAATTCTACTGTACTCCAACTTCTCCATGACTCATACCCCCCGATACGATCCATAGATTCATCAAAATAAGCAAACTATGCAACAAAAACAGAATCTGTCTAAAACAGAACAGTCTGTAAAGATCTATTTAAAAGCTATACTTCTTTAACTCTAAAATTCTGAAAAATTAGGACAACGTGAGAAATTCATATATCAATACTGTGTAAAAATTTCAGATTTTTCTGACGCTCCAGTACAGAATTAAAATTCCAGTACTGGAGGCAAAACTTTCTGTTTTCCAAACAGCATCAATTATACTATCTTCCAAATCATCCCAAAGGCTTTACTTGGCACAAACACTAACTAAAACATAAAAATACAATTATAACAGTAGCATAATTGTGTAAACACACAAGAACTGAAATAAAAAGCAAAAAAATTAATTTATTCATTGGGTTGCCTCCCAACAAGCGCTATTGTTTTATGCCCCTAGCTAGGCATAATGCATAGTTTCAAGTATTGTCATCCTTCAAGTTGATTCCATAAGTGGCCCTCATAATGGATTCATAGGGTGCTTTAATTATTTTCCTAGGGAAGTGTTCCATCCCTTTATTTAGTGGAAATTGAAATCTTATATTACCTTCTTTCATATCAATAATAGCACCAATAGTTCGTAAGAACGATCTACCAAGTATTATGGGGCAAGACGGATTGCAATCAATGTCAAGTACAATAAAATCAACAGGCACATAATTTCTATTTGCAAGAATAAGAACATCATTAATTCTTCCCAATGGCTTTTTAATAGTAGAATCCGCAAGATGCAAATTAAGAGAACATTCATCTATATTGGTAAAACCTAGCACATAACATAGGGATTTTGGAATTGTGGAAACGCTAGCACCCAAATCACATAAAGCATTGCACTCATAATTTTTAATTTTTACTTTAATGGTGGGTTCCCACTCATCATATAATTTTCTAGGAATTGAAATTTCTAGTTCTAGCTTTTCTTCTAACGCTTTCATCATTGCTTCTATGATGTGTTTAGTAAAAGCCTTATTTTGTTCATAAGCGTTGGGTAAATTTAGCATGGATTGTAACAAAGAAATACACTCAATCAAAGAACAACTATTATAATTAAAGTCATTGTAATTCAAGAGAGTGGGCACATCGCTAGTTAAAGTTTTTACCTCTCCAGACCCACTTTTATCAAATTTTTTCATCAAGATTTTCACCCTCCGAATTATGGGGATGCCTCCTAGCTAAAGTTGACTCTTCCTCAGTCCCTTTTTCATCAAGTTTTATATTGCTAAACAAGGAATCAATAGATGAAACATCAATCATTTTAATATCTTCATCATTACTACATGCTAGTGATTCCGGCTTAGCTGCCATTTGATTTACTAGCGTAGCCTGCGCATCAGAAATTTTTCCTAGCAAATTTTCAGTATGAGCAAATTGAGATTGAAGATTAGCAACTTCTTCACTAACATCATCGAGTTGTTTTGCAATAGCATCCAACAAAGTAGAGTGTTCTTTGAGTTCTTCGGTAAAAAAATTGTTGTGCTCAAACTGCGTAGTCATGTAATCTTTAGTATTTTGCTCGATTTTGGCCAAAATTTTATAATAAGAAGTATCATGATAATTTTCTCGGGGCATCGTGACTACGCAAACAAGATAACGAGCAAGCAAAGAAGCAAACAAGAAAAAAGGCAAACGGAAAATATTTTTGTATTTTTGTAAAAACTTTTTAGAAGTGGGGGAGATGAAAAAGAGAGGCAAAGGAAAATAAAATAAATGCAAGGAGATGAAAGTTTTATGCGTAGGTACTTGATAGATGTTGATGATGTCTCCCCGGCAACGGCACCAGAAATTCTTCCTGCTACTTGTGAGCTGCGTTGGGATTTCCCCGAAGAGGAGGGGATGATGCAGTACAGTAGAGATAAGTATTTCCCTCAGTTATGAAACCAAGGTTATCAATCCAGTAGGAGAATCATGCAACAACTCGTTAGTAGTACCTGCACACAAAACAACAAATCCTTGCACCCAACGCGAACAAGGGGTTGTCAATCCCTTGGCGGTCAATTCCAAGATTAAATTGTATGGTGATAGATAGATAGATCAAACAAAAATACAAAATAAAATAAATAAAGTAAAATTGCAGCAAGGTATTTTTAGGATTTTCAATATGTGATAAAAGTAGACCCGGGGGCCATAGTTTTCACTAGAGGCTTCTCTCTTGAAAATAGCATACGGTGGGTGAACAAATTACTGTTGGGCAATTGATAGAAAAGCAAATAATCATGACGATATCCAAGGCAATGAACATGTATATAGGCATCATGTCCGAGACAAGTAGACCGACTCCTGCCTGCATCTACTAGTATTACTCCACACATCGACCACTATCCAACATGCATCTAGTGTATTAAGTTCATAAAGAACGGAGTAACGCCTTAAGCAAGATGACATGATGTAGACAAAGTAAACTCACGCATGAATAAACCCCATCTTTTTACCCTTAATAGCAACGATACATACGTGGCATGTCCCTTTCTGTCACTGGGATTGAGCACCGCAAGATCGAACCCATTACAAAGCACCTCTCCCATTGCAAGATAAATCAATCTAGTTGGCCAAACCAAATCAATAGATCGGAGAGAAATACGAAGCTATAACAATCATGCATAAAAGAGTTCAGAGAAAACTCAAATAATATTCATGGATAATCTGATCATAAACTCACAATTCATCGGATCCCAACAAACACACCGCAAAAAGTGATTACATCGGATAGAACTCCAAGAACATCGAGGAGAACATTGTATTGAAGATCAAAAAGAGAGAAGAAGCCATCTTGCTACTAACTATGGACCCGAAGGTCTGTGGTAAACTACTCACGCATCATCGAAAGGGCAGCATGGTTGATGTAGAGCCCCTCCGTGATCGATTCCCCCTCCGGCAGAGTGCCGGAAAAGGACTCCAGATGGGATCTCTCGAGAACAGGAAGTTGCTGCGGTGGAAAAAGTATTTCGTGGACTCCTCTATTGGTTTCCCGATTTTAGAGAATTTATAGAGGTGGAATTAGGTCAAACGGAGCAGAGGTGGGCCCACGAGGCACCAGGGCGCGCCACCCCCCTGGAGCGTGCCCTGGTGGCTCGTGGCCACCTCCTCTGTCTTCTGGCCCTCTCCCGAAGCTTCTAGTGTCTCTTATGTCCAGAAAAAATCTCCAAAAAGTTTCGTGGCATTTGGACTTCGTTTGGTACTGATATTCTGAAAAACCAAAAATAGGCAAAAACCTACAACTGGCACTGGGCACTAAGTTAATAGGTTAGTCCCAAAAAATGATATATAATTGCTTGTAAATGTATATAAAACATTCAAGATTGATACTATAATAGCATGGAATAATCAAAAATTATAGATACGTTGGAGACGTATCAACATCACACACCTCCATACATATGTTTGGCCCACATGCAAGCGGTGGTTGTCCTCTGGCACTCACTCACGCGGTTATCGGTGATGCTTCCATCTGTGGGCCTCCTTGGTCCATCACTTTGACCGACGGCGAGAGGGGTTAATTTGACCTAGGAGGGGATTAATTTTTGGTTTCTCTTACGTAGGTCATGCTAAGATTACATATATAGTATAGTTTGGGCGCATGTGTACGCACGAATACCTCCCACCGGATTCAAGGTCGGGGGGGAGGCGTAGCAAACGATGCGTCATGAACCTCGCTCCGTGTGGGGAGTTTACGGTTTGTGAGGCAGGTGACACATCAACGTTGTGCATTGGGTATTCAAACATCACACAACACCTCCATACATATCTTTGGGACACATGCATGCAGGCGGTGGTTGTCTTCGGACACTCTCCCTCGCGTGGTTATCGGCGGCAATCCCATTTGTGGGCCCGCGTGGACGTCCATCACTTCGACCGACGACGAGAGAGGTTACCAAGGTGGATTTTTCTTGGTTCACTTTACGGCAGGTCATGGTGATATTACATACCAAAGTTTGAGTGCACGCGTATGTACGCATGAATCCCTCTCACCGGCTCGAAGTGAGTGAAGCAGTATACTACGTGTCGTGAACTTTCGCTCTGTGTGGGGACTTTCCGGTTCCAATTTAGCAGGCGTCATATCAAAGTTCTGCGTTGGGTATTTGATACGTCTCCAACGTATCTATAATTTTTGATTGTTCCATGCTATTATAGTATCAATCTTGGATGTTTTATATGCATTTATATGCTATTTTATATCATTTTTGGGAACTAACCTATTAACCCAGTGGCCAGTGCCAGTTGCTGTTTTCTGCTTGTTTTTGGTTTTCCAGAAAATTAGTACCAAACAGAGTCCAAACGCTACAAAACTTTTTGACGATTTTTTTCTGGACATAAGAGACCCTAGAAGCTTTGGGAGGAGACCAGAGGATGTAGGAGGAGACGGCAGGGCAACCCGGCGCGCCCAGGGGGGCACGCCCTGTTGCCTTGTGGGCCCCTCGTGGCTCCATCTAACCTAATTCCACTTATATAAATTCTCAAATATTGGGAAACCAACAGAGAGCCACCCGAAATAACTTTTCCGCCGCCGCAAGCTTCTGTTCTTCCGCGATCCCATCTGGAGGCCTTTTTCGGTACTCTGCCGGAGGGGGAATCGATCACGGAGGGCTTTTACATCAACCTTGCTGCCCTACCGATGATGTGTGAGTAGTTCACCACAGACCTATGGGTCCATAGCTAGTAGCTAGATGGCTTATTCTCTCTCTTTGATCTTCAATACAATGTTCTCCTCGGTGTTCTTGGAGTTCTATTTGATGTAATCTTCTTTTGCGGTGTGTTTGTTGGGATCCGATGAATTGTGGGTTTATGATCTGAATATTCATGAGAAGTAATTGAGTCTTTTCTGAACTTTATATCCATTTGGTTTGGCCAACTAGATTGATTTATCTTCAGCGGGAGAGGTGCTTTGTAATGGGTTCAATCTTGTGGTGCTCTATATCCCAATAACAAAGTAGGGGACAAGACACATATTTATATTGTTGCCATTAAGGGTAAAATGATGGGGCTTATTCATATTAGTTGAGTTTACTTTGTCTACATCATGTCATCTTGCTTAGGGCGTTACTCTATTTTTATTAACTTAATACCCTAGATGCATGCTAGATAGCGGTCGATGGGTGGAGTAATAGTAGTAGATGCAGACAGGAGTCTGTCTACTTGTCTTGGACGTGATGCCTATATACATGATCATTGCCTTGAATATTGTCATAACTATGCGCTTTTCTATCAATTGCCCAACAGTAATTTGTTTACCCATCGTATGCTATGTGTTCGAGAGAGAAGCCTCTAGTGAAAACTATGGCCCCAGGGTCTACTTAAATCATCTACAAAAACCCAAAATATATTTTCTGTAATTTTATTTCTTTTATTTTGTTTTGCAATTTATCTAGCTACCACTACAAGATTTAATCCTTGAAAGTAACGAGTTCAAGGGTATTGATGACCCTCTTGCCCGTGTTGGGTGCAAGTATTTGCTTTTGTGTGTGCAGGTGTTGTTCACGAGGCTTTGTGTGATTCTCCTACTGGTTTGATGACCTTGGTTCTCACTCAGGGAAATACTTATCTCTACTGTACTGCATCTCCTCTCCTCTTCGAGGAAAATCCCAACACAGCTCACAAGTAGCAGGAAGAATTTCTGGCGCCGTTGCTGGGGAGACATCATCAAAACCTATCAAGTACCTTCACTCAAACTATCATCTACTTGCTCTACTTTTTATTTTCTTTTTATTTGCCTTTGCCTCTCGTTTTCGTCTCCCCCACTTCTCATAAAAAATACAAAAAAACAAAAATATTTTTGTTTTGCTCGTTTGCTTGCTTTGTTGCTATGTCTCAAGAAAATTTTCACGATAGTTCTTATCATAAAAGGCTGGCTGAAGTTGAAAATGCTACTAAGAATTTCATGTTTTCACAATATGAGCATAACAAATTCTTTTCAGAGGAACTTAAGGAACATTCTATCTTATTAGACACCATCAATAAACAACTTGACGAGGTTAATCAAGAAGTAGCCAATCTTCAGTCTCAACTTGCTCGTACCGAAAACTTGTTAGGAAAGATTTGTGATAAACAAACCACGCTAGTAAATAAGATGGCTGCTAAACAAGAGTCACATTCTGGTGATGATGAAGATATTAAAATGATTGGTGTCTCACCTATTGAATCTCTATTTAGTAATATAAAACTTGATGAAAAAGGGACTGGAGATGAGTCAACTTTAGCTAGAAGGCGTCCCAATTGTTTGAGGGATGATGATCTTAATGATAAAAATGATAAAAGTTGGTTTGGAGAGGTCAAGACTTTAAATAGTGATGTGCCCCCTACTTTGGATTACAAGGACTTTAATTATGATAATTGTTCTTTGATTGAATGTATTTCCTTGTTGCAATCCATGATAAATTCACCCAATGCTTATGAACAAAATAAAGCTTTTACTAAACACATTGTACAAGCTATGATAAAAGCTCATGAAGAAAAGCTAGAGTTGGAAGTTTCTATACCTAGAAAATTGCATGACGAATGGGAACCTACTATTAAAATTAAAATCAAAGATTATGAATGTAATGCTTTGTGTGATCTAGGTGCTAGCGTCTCTACTATACCAAAAACTTTATGTGGCATGCTAGGTCTCACCGATATGGATGCTTGTTCCCTTAACTTGCATTTAGCGGATTCAACTATTAAGAAACGATTGGGTAGAATAAATTATGTGCTTGTTCTTGCTAATAGAAATTATGTGCTCATGGATTTCATTGTGCTTGATATTGAATGTAATCCTTCTTGTCTTATAATACTTTGTAGGCCTTTCCTACGAACCATAGGTGCTATTAATGATATGAAAGAAGGAAATATAAGGTTTTAATTCCCATTAAATAAAGGGATGGAACACTTCCCTAGGAAGAGAATTAAACCACCATATGAATCCATTATGAGGGACACCAATGGAATTAATTTGAAGGATGATAATACTTGAAACAATGTATTATGCCTAGCTAGGGGCATAAAACAATAGCGCTTGTTGGGAGGCAACCCAATATTTATCTTTATTGCAATTTTTACTTTTCTTGTGTCACACAATTATAGCTACCGTTATGATTGTGTTTTTATGTTTTAATTACTGTTTGTGCCAAGTAATGCCTTTGGGATGATTTGGATGATAGTATAATTGATGCTGTTAGAAAAACAGAAAGTTTTGCACCTAGTTCTGGAATTTTTATTCTGTACTGGAATGTGATAGAATCCTGAATTTTTTTCACAGTATTGGAATACAAATTTTTTATGTTTTCCTAATTTGTAAGAATTTTTGGAGTTACATAAGTATGACGTTAATCCAGATCTTTACAGACTGTTCTGTTTTAGACAGATTCGGTTTTCTATTGCATAGTTTGCTTGTTTTAATGATACTATGGATTATATCGGGGGTATAAGTCATGGAGAAGTTAGAGTACAGTAGAATTATGCAAGAATTAAATATGAATCAATTTATAACAGTACCTAAAGTTTAAGATTTGTTTGTTATACTAACGGATCTCACGAGGTTTCTGTTGAGTTTTGTGTGCTGAAGTTTTCATGTTTTGGGTGAGATCACGATAGATGAAGGAATAAGGAGCGGCAAGACCCTAAGCTTGGGGATGCCCAAGGAACCCCAAGGTAATATTCAAGGAAGACCTAAGCGTCTAAGCTTGGGGATGCCTCGGATGGCATCCCCTCTTTCGTCTACAATCTATCGGTATATTACTAGGAGCTATATTTTTATTCATCACATGATATGAGTTTTACTTGGAGCGTCTTGTGCCATAGTATTTTTTGCTTTGTTTACATTTTAGTTTTCCACAATCATCTTTTTCTGGACACACCTTTTGAGAGGGACACACACTTATTCGTGATTTATTAGAATACTCTATGTGCTTCACTTATATCTTTTGAGCTAGGCAGTTGCTCTAGTTCTTCACTTATATCATTTAGAGCACGGCGGTGGTTATATTTTAAAGAAATAGTTGCACTCTCATGCTTCACTTAAATATTTTTGAGAGTCTAATAATTAGTAATGGCAATTTGCACGGGTTATAAGACTAGTCCATAAAGGATAGGTATTCAAGAGGGATATAATAAAAACTTTCATGTAGATCACTGAATATGATATGTTTGATTCCTTGCAATAGTTTTGCGAGATTAAGATGGTAATATGTGGATGTACTAGTGAATGATTGTGATTTAGCAAGAATATTGGTGTTAAGGTTTGTGATTCGCGAAGCATGCACGTATAGTCTCTAGTTATGCGATGAAGTTGGAGCATGATTTATTATTGAGTGTCTACCTTATGAGTGGCGATCGGGGACGAGCGATGGTCTTTTCCTACCAATCTATCCCCCTAGGGGCATGCGAGTAGTACTTTGCTTCGAGGGCTAATAAACTTTTGCAATAAGTATGTGAGTTCTATATGACTAATGTGAGTCTATGGATTATACGCGCTCTGACCTTTCCGCAATTTGCTAGCCTCTTCGGTACCGTGCATTGCCCTTTCTCACCTCGAGAGTCGGTGCAAACTTCGTCGGTGCATCCAAACCCCGTGATATGATACGCTCTATCACACATAAGCCTCTTTATATCTCCCTCAAAACAGCCACCATACGTACCTATTATGACATTTCCATAGCCATTCCGAGATATATTGCCATGTGATGAGTGATATTTTTACACTCATTTCAACCTTGTTTAAACCAAGATATTTCATTAAAAGAGAGATATTCACTCCGATATTGCCACTAATCACTAATAAGTGCAAGGGATTCCACAAATCCTCTCTTTGATATTTTTCCATGGGAAATGGGCTAAAAAGGGAAGAAATCACGTGGGAGAAAGGAAAGGAAGGAGAATGGAGAAGAAACAAGTCACCAGGAGGTGCCAGGAGGCCACCAGAGCAAAATACAGCGTTCCATGCGACTGCACGCGCTCGCATGAGCAGTCGTTTAGCGTGGAAACCGAGGCAGGTCATCCACCTAAACAACTTTTATAAAGGGGACCCCATCGAAATGTTAGCGGAGAAGCGTCGAGCACAGCCAAAACCTCTTCATCATCTTCTTCATCCACAAACCCTAGCCGCCGCCATTTTCATCTCCATAGCCATCTCCACCACCATAGTACTCTCTAATCTACTTCATACTTGTAATCGTGTATCGCACAAGGCATCCATTGTAAGACATATTGCAATCAATCAATCCCAAGATGTGTTCTTCAATGTTTTCTTCTCGCGATCTGATCTTCATGTGTGAGTAGTTCGGTAAGGTATGGGGTGAGGCATGAGCCTTGCAACCCCAGGTATTTGGTGAAGGGATCAATGGAAGCCTTTGACATAACGACTTGTATGTGTGAAATAAAATTGTTTCATGAAGTGTCTCTTGTCTTGTCCGCGATCTTCATCCCTATAGGTACCCAGGATCATGGAGATTGAGCACCGGTGAGGCTAGGAGGAAGGGGACCGTGAAGTGTTATACCGAACACCGGTGATAGTAAGGTTTAGTAGGGTAACATGGATCATAACCTTGGGGATTCATGAGGTGTAGTCATTAAACAAACAATGCTTTTGTCTGATATTATTATCTTAATTATCGGAGCAACCCCGCGAGACGGATAGGTACTTCGGTAGGACAACTGATTCTTGATGCAGGACTCGTGCCGGTCAAGATGTTATTTGGACACATCCCCCACTCCGATACGAAGCAAGCACCTCTTGATGGGTGACTTCCCGAGCCCCTTGGCCGGCTCGATGCAGTGTTGGAAAACACCAGTTGTGCTGCGCTTCATGTGCTCGCGGTTGATGATGCTGTAGGCGGAGGCTCGGCGTTGCACCTGCCGAGCCATAACTTCGTCGGTGGGGAGTTCGCCGCTCACCAAGAAGGTGATGATCGGCTGCACCCAAGATGGTGCCTCCACCACCATGAGGACAGCAGCTTGCACAGGGCCGGCTGGGTTGGGAGGTAGCGAGCCGGAGCTGGCAACCCCCGGGACTGAGGTGGCAGTCCCCGAGCCGGAGCCAGCAGCCCCCGGGACCGGGTCGGATCCAGCAGCCCCCGGGACCAGAACGACAGTCCCCGAGCCGGAGGCGGGAGCCGTCGGGTCGGTTGGGACGAAGATGGACTCTGAATCCAGAGATGGCTTGATGGAGGGCTTGCGCAGGTGCTCGAGAGAGACGCCGGCTGGGATGGCATCCCGGGTAGAGCCAATCTTGGCCAGTATGTCAGCTGCCTCGTTCTCGGCTCGAGGGACGAGGAGGAACTCGCAGCCATTGAAGCCGCGAGTCATCTGTTGGACAAGGAAGCGGTAGCTGGCCATGTTGGCGTCCCTGGCGTCCCACTTTCCAGGGACCTGCTGTATAACTAGGTCGGAGTCGCCGTAGCAGAGGAAGCGCAGGATGCTGATGTCCTTGGCCAGCCGAAGGCCATGGACAAGGGCCTCATACTCGGCCACGTTGTTGGAGGCGGCGAAGTGGATCTACAATGCGTACCGCGGCCATTTGCCTTTGGGGAAGGAGAGCACGATGACGGCTCCCAAGCCGGTGAGCATCTTCGAGCCATCGAAGTGCATGCGCCAGTGCATCGAGTCGGGAGCCGGCGGCAAGTACTGGGTCTCCACCCAGTCGACGAGGAAGTCGGCCATGGTCTGGGACTTAATGGCGGTGCGGGGCTCATAGAGGATCGTGTGGGCGGCCAGCTCGATGGCCCACTTGGTGACCCGGCCAGAGGCGTCCCGACAGCCCATGATCTCACCGAGGGGAGCCGTGTTCACCACGGTGACGGTGTGCTCCTGGAAGTACTGTTTCAGCTTCTTGGCGGCCAAGTACACGCCATAGCACATCTTCTGGTAGTGGGGGTAGTTCTGCTTGGAGAGGGAGAGCACCTCGCTCAGGTAGTACACAAGGCGCTGGACCGGCTGTGCCTTGCCCTCCTCAGGGCGCTCCACCACCAGCACCACGCTGACCACGCGGGAGGTTGCCGCGATATACATCAATAGGGGCTCCTTCTCAGGCGGTGCGGCCAGTACGGGTGCGGTGGAGAGCATGCGCTTGAGGTCGCGGAAGGCCTCGTCGGCCTGGTCAGTCCAGTCAAACACCGCCATATTCTTCATCAGCTGATACAGGGGGCCCTCTCCCCCAGCCGGCTGACGAACCGGCTGAGAGAGGCCAAGCAGCCGGTGAACTTCTCGACATTGTGCAGCCGAGCCGGCTTGCGGATGCGCTCGATCGCCTTGATCTTGTCCGGATTGGCCTCGATGTCACGCTCCGAGACGAGGAACCTAAGAAGTTGGCCAGCCGGCACGCCAAAGACGAACTTCTGCGGGTTGAGCTTGATCTGGAACCGGCGTAGGTTGGCAAACGTCTCCTTGAGGTCCTCCAGGAGGGTGAGGTGCTGCTTGGTCTTCACCACGATGTCGTCGACATAGACGTGCATGTTTCTGCCGATCTACGGCAGGAAGCACTTTTGCATGCAGCGCTGGAAGGTCGCGCCGGCGTTCTTCAAGCCGAATGACATGGTGATGTAGCAATACGCCCCGAAAGGGGTGATGAAGGACGTCGTGAGGGCGTCGGTCGGGTCCAGCTTGATCTGGTGTTAGCCGGAGTAGGCGTCCAGGAAGGACAGGAGCTCACAGCCGGCGGTGGAGTCGATCACTTGATCAATCCATGGCAGAGCAAATGGGTCCTTGGGGCATGCCTTGTTCAGGCTTGTATAGTCGATACACATGCGCCAAGTACCATTCTTCTTCAGGACGAGGACTGGGTTGGCCAGCCACTCGGGGTGGAAAAATTCCATGATGAAGCCGGCTGCAAGCAGCTGGGCAATTTCTTCACCAATGGTTCTTCGCTTCTCCTCGCAAAAATGGCGTAGCGGCTGCCGGACCGGCTTGGCATCTGGTCGGACGTGGATTTTGTGCTCGGCGAACTTCCTCGGAACACCCGGCATGTCTTTGGGGGACCATGCAAAGATGTCCCGATTCTCACGGAGGAAGTCAACGAGCTCGCCTTCCTATTTGCTGTCGAGGCGGGTGCCCACGACAACGTACTGGTCGGAGTTGGGGTTGGCCGGGTCGAGCGAAACCTTCTTCGTGTCCTTGGACGACTAGAAGGACGCCTCGTTGGCCGGCTGCTTGAGCGGAGCCGGCATGGCCGGCTGCTCGTTAGCCAGCGCCACAAGACGGTCGAGCTGGCGCCTCTCCTCGGAGATGACCATCGATTCGGCCAGCTTGGAGCCGGCTTGGGCGCACTCCAGGGACAGTGTGTAATCGCCGGTGATGGTGATGATGCCCTTGGGACCCGGCAGCTGCATCTTCAGGTAAGCGTAGTGGGGGACCGCCATGAACTTGGCCAGGGCAGGCCGACCTAGGAGCGCGTGGTAGGGGCTGGCCAGGTCGACCACCTCGAACCAGATCGGCTCGCGGCGGAAGTGGTCGCTGGAGCCGAACAGCACATCCAGCTAGACCTTGCCGATTGGGGAGCGGGAGGCACCCAGCACGATGCCGTGGAACACCGTCCGACTGGGCTGCAGCTGCTTCTCCTTGATGTCGAGCTTGATCATGGTGTCGCGGCAGAGGATGTTGATGCTGCTGCCGCCGTCGATCAGCACCCGCGAAAAGCGGCAGGTGCGCTTCTCAGCGATGAAGGTGGGGTCGAGGACGAGGTTGTAGCCGCCCGACATGGGCATCACGGCCGGGTGGTCCTCCCGGGTCCAGCTGATGGGGCGGTTAGACCAGTGCATGAACTGGGGAACCGGGGAGACGATCGCGTTTACCTCGTGCTGGACCTTGCGCTTGTTGTGCTTGTCGTCTCCCTCGCTGGTGAAGACGATGTAGGCCGCGTCCTGGCAAGGTAAAGCATTGTTGGCCAGGGCGCCGGCTGCCAGAGGCAGCGAGAGCGGCGGGCTAGGGGTGGAGGCGGGAGGTCACCCCGCATCAGGCGCTGCATGATGCTGCACTGCAGGAGAGTGTGCATGGACGGCTTCGCGTCGCTGTGGTGCTTGCAGGGGGCGTCGAGCATCTGCTCGAAGGTGAGCTTGGGCTGCCAGGCGGCCTTGCCAGTTCGCTGTCGCCGGCTGCTCTTCCTCGACGGCACTGACTTGCCGGTTGTCATAGCGGGCGGCTGGCTGCTCCCCCTTCCTCTTGTTGTTGTTGTTGTTGTTGTCTTGCTCGCGCTGGTTGTTGCCGCCAGCCGGCCGAGGGTTGGCCGGCTGGACCTGGACAACCTTGCCGGATGCGTTGAGCTGGACCCGCACCCGCATCGCGGCGTCGGCCGTGGCGTATTTGTCCGCCGTGGCCATGAGTGCCGCCATGGTGGCCGGCTCAGAACATATCAGCTTGTGCTTGAGGAGGGTGCCGTCTCGGCATCCCTTGATGAAGTATTGGATGGCCTGGACCTCATGGACCCCTTCACAGGAGTTGCGCAGCTCCGTCCACCGCGTGAGGTAGTCACAGAGGGACTCATCCGGGCCCTGGACGCACATGGAGAGCTACCGAGGCTGACACAAATGCTTGTACATGCTGGTGAAGTTGCGCACGAACGCATCCTCGAAGTCTAGCCAGGAGTTCACGCTACCGGCTTGCAGGCTATTCAGCCATGTCCGGGCCGAGCCGAGCAGCATGAGGGGTACATAGCGCACTGCTACGCGCTTGTTGCCGTCAGCTATGCCGATGGCCATGGTGTAGTCGATCAGCCAGTCCTCCGGCTTGGTGACGCCGCTGTACTTGGGGGTGTCGCGGGCCAGTGAGAAACCCTTGGGGAAAGGTTCCTCGCGGATGCGTGGCCCAAAACAGGCTGGGTCAATAGATCTCTCCTCCTCGAGAGCCGTAGACCGCGCCAGCCGGTCGATGCGATGGCGAGCGTCATGCTCGTCGTAAGGCTCACGAGGCCCCAGCCAGTCGGCGATAGAGACCAGCTGGGCCCGCCAAGGAGGTGGCGGGGGGAGTTCCGGCTGGCGGCGTCGGCGGTCCCCAGCCGGCTCGTCAGCATTGCCGTTGCCACCGTCAGGGCACGGTCGCGCTGGGCCCGGCAGCCCCGGCTCCGGCCAGAGTGGCTCTCGCTGGGGTGTGGGGAAGACGCCTGCTGCGTGCGCCGGGGGGGGCCGTTCGGGTCCCCAGCGTTCTCGGAGGCGGAGGCGGCAGGCTGGGCCGGCTTGAACTGCCTCTGCTGCAGGTTCGCAGCAGTGATGAGGTTGCACTCTCATGCTTCACTTAAATATATTTGAGAGTCTAATAATTAGTAATGGCAATTTGCACGGGTTATAAGACTAGTCCATAAAGGATAGGTATTCAAGAGGGATATAATAAAAACTTTCATGTAGATCACTGAATATGATATGTTTGATTCCTTGCAATAGTTTTGCGATATTAAGATGGTAATATGTGGATGTACTAGTGAATTATTGTGGTTCAGTAAGAATATTGGTGTTAAGGTTTGTGATTCCCGAAGCATGCACGTATAGTCTCTAGTTATGCGATGAAGTTGGAGCATGATTTATTATTGAGTGTCTACCTTATGAGTGGCGGTTGGGGACGAGCGATGGTCTTTTCCTACCAATCTATCCCCCTAGGGGCATGCGAGTAGTACTTTGCTTCGACGGCTAATAAACTTTTGCAATAAGTATGTGAGTTCTTTATGACTAATGTGAGTCCATGGATTATACGCGCTCTTACCTTTCCGCAATTTGCTAGCCTCTTCGGTACCGTGCATTGCCCTTTCTCACCTCGAGAGTCGGTGCAAACTTCGCCGGTGCATCCAAACCCCGTGATATGATACGCTCTATCACACATAAACCTCTTTATATCTACCTCAAAACAGCCACCATACTTACCTATTATGACATTTCCATAGCCATTCCGAGATATATTGCCATGTGATGAGTGATATTTTTACACTCATTTCAACCATGTTTAAACCAAGATATTTCATTAAAAGAGAGATATTCACTCCGATATTGCCACTAATCACTAATAAGTGCAAGGGATTCTCCAAATCCTCTCTTTGATATTTTTCCACAGGAAATGGGCTAAAAAGGAAAGAAATCACGTGGGAGAAAGGAAAGGAAGGAGAATGGAGAAGAAACAAGTCACCAGGAGGTGCCAGGAGGCCACCAGAGCGAAATACGGCGTTCCATGCGACTGCACGCGCTCGCATGACCGGTCGTTTAGCGTGGAAACCGAGGCAGGTCGTCCACCTAAACAACTTTTACAAAGGGGACACCGTCGAAATGTTAACGGAGAAGCATCGAGCACAGCCAGAACCTCTTCATCTTCATCTTCATCCACAAACCCTAGCCGCCGCCATTTTCATCTCCATAGCCATCTCCACCACCATAGTGCTCTCTTATCTCGTTCATACTTGTAATCGTGTATCGCACAAGGCATCCATTGTAAGACATATTGCAATCAATCAATCCCAAGATGTGTTCTTCAATGTTTTCTTCTCGCAATCTGATCTCCATGTGTGAGTAGTTCGGTAAGGTATGGGGTGAGGCATGAGCCTTGCAACCCCAGGTATTTGGTGAAGGGATCAATGGAAGCCTTTGACATAACAACTTGTATGTGTGAAATAAAATTGTTTCGTGAAGTGTCTCTTGTATTGTCCGCGATGTTCATCCTTGCAGGTACCCAGGATCATGAAGATTGAGCACCGGTGAGGCTAGGAGCAAGGGGGCCGTGAAGTGTTATACCGAACACCGCTGATAGTAAGGTTTAGTAGGGTAACATGGATCATAATCTTGGGGATTCATGAGGTGTAGTCATTAAACACCCAATGCTTTTGTCTGATATTATTATCTTAATTATCGGGGCAACCCCGCGAGATCGATAGTTACTTCGGTAGGACAACTGATTCTTGATGCAGGACTCGTGCCGTCAAGATGTTATTTGGACACATACCCCACTCCGATACGAAGCAAGCACCTCTTGATGGGTGACTTCCCGAGCCCCTCGGCCGGCTCGACGCAGTGTTGGAAAACGCCGGTTGTGCTATGCTTCCCGAGCTCGCGGTTGATGATGCTGTAGGCGGAGGCCCGGCGTTGCACCTATTGGGCCATG
The DNA here is from genome assembly GCA_039707655.1 of Elymus sibiricus. Classification (NCBI taxonomy): domain Eukaryota; kingdom Viridiplantae; phylum Streptophyta; class Magnoliopsida; order Poales; family Poaceae; genus Elymus; species Elymus sibiricus. The sequence continues at coordinate 348,433,728 of CM077668.1, forward strand.
ACTTCGTCGTAGGGGAGTTCGCCGCTCACCTGGAAGGTGAGGATCAGCTGCGCCCAAGATGGTGCATCCACCACCATGAGGACAACAGCTTGCACAGGGCCGACTGGGTTGGGAGGTAGCGAGCCGGAGCTGGCAGTCCCCGGGACTGAGGTGGCAGTCCCCGAGCCGGAGCCGGTAGCCCCCGGGACCGGGTCAGATCCAGCAGCCCCCGGGACCAGAACGACAGTCCCCGAGCCGGAGGCGGGAGCCGTCGGGTCGGCTGGGACGAAGATGGACTCTGAATCCGGAGATGGCTTGATGGAGGGCTTGCGCAGGTGTTCAAGGGAGACGCCGGCTGGGATGGCCTGTCGGGTAGAGCCAATCTTGGCTAGTGTGTCAGCCGCCTCGTTCTCGGCTCAGGGGCGTGGAGGAACTCACAGCCATTGAAGCCGCCAGTTATCTGTTGGACCAAGAAGCGGTAGCTGGCCATGTTGGCGTCCCTGGGGTCCCACTCGCCAGAGACCTGCTGTACCACCTGGTCGGAGTCGTCGTAGCAGAGGATGCGCAGGATGCCGATGTCCTTGGTCAGCCGGAGGCCATGGACAAGGGCCTCGTACTCGGCCACGTTGTTGGAGGCGGCGAAGTGGATCTGCAATGCGTACCGCTGCCGGTCGCCTTTGGGGGAGGAGAGCGCGATGACGGCTCCCAAGCCGGTGAGCGTCTTCGAGCCGTCGAAGTGCATGCGCCAGTGTGTCGAGTCGAGAGCCGGCGGCAAGTACTGGGTCTCCGCCCAGTCGACGAGGAAGTCGGCCAAGGTCTAGGACTTGATGGCGGTGTGGGGCTCGTAGAGGATCGTGTGGGCGGCCAGCTCGATGGCCCACTTGGCGACCCGGCCGGAGGCGTCCCGACAACCCATGATCTCACCGAGGGGAGCCGTGCTCACCACGGTGACGGTGTGCTCCTGGAAGTACTGCTTCAGCTTCTTGGCGGCCAAGTACACGCCATAGCACATCTTCTGGTAGTGGGGGTAGTTCTGCTTAGAGAGGGAGAGCACCTCGCTCAGGTAGTACACGGGGTGTTGGACCGGCTGCGCCTTGCCCTCCTCAGGGCGCTCCACCACCAGCACCACGCAGACCACGCGGGTGGTTGCCGCGATGTACATCAACAGGGGCTCCTTCTTAGGCGGTGCGGCCAGTACGGGTGCGGTGGAGAGCATGCGCTTGAGATCGCGGAAGGCCTCGTCCGCCTGGTCAGTCCAGTCGAACACTGTCGTATTCTTCATCAGCTGATACAGGGGGCAGGGCCCTCTCCCCCAGCCAGCTGACGAACCGGTTGTGAGAGACCAAGCAGCCGGTGAACTTCTGGACATCGCGCAACCGAGCCGCTTACGCATGCACTCGATCGCCTTGATTTTCTCCGGGTTGGCCTCGATGCCGCGCTCCGAGACGAGATACCCAAGGAGTTGGCCAGCTGGCACGCCAAAGACACACTTCTCTGGGTTGAGCTTGATCTGAAACCGGCGTAGGTTGGCAAACGTCTCCTTGAGGTCCTCCAGGAGGGTGAGATGCTGCTTGGTCTTCACCACGATGTCGTCTACGTAGACGTGCACGTTCCTGCCGATCTGCGGCAGGAGGCACTTTTGCATGCAGCGTTGGAAGGTCGTGCTGGTGTTCTTCAAGCTGAACGACATGGTGATTAGCAATACGCCCCAAAAGGGGTGATGAAGGACATCTTGAGGGCGTCGGTCAGGTCCAGCTTGATCTGGTGTTAGCCGGAGTAGGCGTCCAGGAAGGATAGGAGCTCGCAGCCGGCGGTGGAGTCGATCATTTGATCAATCCGCAGCAGAGCAAATGGGTCCTTGGGGCATGGCTTGTTCAGGCCTGTGTAGTCGATACACATGCGCCAAGTACCGTTCTTCTTTAGGACGAGGACTGGGTTGGCCAGCCACTCGGGGTGGAAAACTTCCATGATGAAGCTGGCTGCAAGCAGCCGGGCAATTTCTTCACCAATGGTTCTTCGCTTCTCCTCGGAGAAGCGGCGTAGCGGCTGCCGGGCCGGCTTGGCATCCGGTCGAACGTGGAGTTTGTGCTTGGAACACTCGGCATGTCTTTGGGGGCCCATGCAAAGATGTCCCGATTCTCATGAAGGAGGTCGACGAGCTCGCCTTCCTATTTGCTGTCGAGGCGGGTGCCCAAAACAACGTACTGGTCGGAGTTGGGGTTGGCCGGGTCGAGCGAAACCTTCTTCGTGTCCTTGGACGACTAGAAGGATGCCTCGTTAGCCGGCTGCTTGAGCGGAGCCGGCATGGCCGGCTGCTCGTTAGCCAGCGCCACAAGACGGTCGAGATGGCGCCTCTCCTCGGCGATGACCATCGATTCGGCCAGCTTGGAGCCGGCTTGGGCGCACTCCAGGGACAGTGTGTAATCGCCGGTGATGGTGATGATGCCCTTGGGACCCGGCAGCTTCATCTTCAGGTAAGCGTAGTGGGGGACCGCCATTAACTTGGCCAGGGCGGGCCGACCCAGGAGTGCGTGGTAGGGGGCTGGCTAGGTCGACCACCTCGAACCAGATCGGCTCGCGGCAGAAGTGGTCGCTGGAGCCGAACAACACATCCAGCTGGACCTTGCCGATTGGGGAGCGGGAGGCACCTGGCACGATGCCGTGGAACACCGTCCGGCTGGGCTGCAGCTGCTTCTCCTCGATGCCGAGCTTGATCATGGTGTCGCGGTAGAGGATGTTGATGCTGCTACCGCCGTCGATCAGCACCCGCAAAAAGCGGTAGGTGCGCTTCTCAGCGACGAAGGTGGGGTCGAGGACGAGGGCGTAGCCTCCCGGCGTGGGCATCACGGCCGGGTGGTCCTCCCGGGTCTAGCTGATGGGGCGGTCAGACCAGTGCATGAACTGGGGAACCGGGGGGACGACTGCGTTTACCTTGTGCTGGAACTTGCGCTTGCTGTGCTTCTCGTCTCCCTCGCTGGTGAAGATGATGTAGGCCACACCTGGCGAGGTAAAGCGTTGTTGGCGAGGGCGCCGGCTGCCAGAGGCGGCGGAGGAGGCGGCGGGAGTGGCGGGCCAGGGGGTGGAGGCGGGAGGTCGCCCCACATCAGGCGCTGCATGATGCTGCACTGCCGGAGAGTGTGCGTGGACGGCTTCGCGCCGCTGTGGTGCTTGCAGGGGGCGTCGAGCATCTGCTCGAAGGTGAGCTTGGGCTGCCAGGCGGCCTTGCTGGTTCGCTGTCGCCGGCTGCTCTTCCTCAATGGCACCGACTTGCCGGTTGTCGTAGCGGGCGGCTGGCTGCTCGCCCTTCCGCTTGTTGTTGTTGTTGTTGTCTTGCTGGCGCTAGTTGTTGCCGCCAGCTGGCCGAGGGTTGGCCGGCTGGACCTGGACAGCCTTGCCGGATGTGTCTAGCTGGACCCGCACCCGCATCGCGGCGTCGGCTGTGGCGTATTTGTCCACCGTGGCCATGAGTGCCGCCATGGTGGCCGGCTCGGAACATATCAGCTTGTGCTTGAGGAGGGTGCCGTCTCGGCACCCCTTGATGAAGTATTGGATGGCTTGGACCTCATGGACCCCTTCACAAGAGTTGCGCAGCGCCGTCCACCGCGTGAGGTAGTCACGGAGGGACTCTTCCGGGCCCTGGATGCACATGGAGAGCTAGCGAGGCTGACCCAGATGCTTGTACATGCCGGTGAAGTTGCACCCGAACGCATCCTCGAAGTCCAGCCAGGAGTTCACGCTACCGGCTTGCAGGCTATTCAGCCATGTCCGGGCCGAGCCGAGCAGCATGAGGGGTACGTAGCGCACTGCTACGCGCTTGTTGCTGTCGGCTATGCCGACGGCCGTGGTGTAGTCGATTAGCCAGTCCTCGGGCTTGGTGACGCCGCTGTACTTGGGGGTGTCGCGAGCCAGTGAGAAGCCCTTGGGGAAAGGTTCCTCGCGGATGCGTGGCCCGAAACAGGCTGGGCCAATGGAGCTCTCCTCCTCAAGGGCTGTAGACCGCGCCAGCCGGTCGATACGATGGCGAGCGTCATGCTCGTCGTAAGGCTCACGAGGCCCCAGCCGGTCGGCGACAGAGACCGGCTGGGCCCACCGAGGAGGTGGCGGGGGGGAGTTCCGGCTGGCGGCGTCGGCGGTCCCTAGCCGGCTCGTCAGCATTGCCGTTGCCACCGTCAGGGCGCGGTCGCGCCGGGCCCGGCCGCCCCGGCTCCGGCCGGAGTGGCTCTCACTGGGGTGCGGGGAAGACGCCTACTGCGTGCGTCGGGGGGGGCCTGTTCGGGTCCCCAGCGTTCTTCGAGGCGGAGGCGGCGGGCTGGGCCGGCTCGAACTGCCTCTGCTACAGGTTCGCAGCGGTGATGAGGTCGCGAACGCGCTGCTGCTGCTGCAACAACTCATCGCCCTCCAGAAACTCGAGGTCCGACATGGCCTCCTAAGTGGTGCGCATGTTCTTGACGGGGGTGTCGTAGGTGGGCCAGCCTGCGCCCAGCGCACGGCCGATGGTGCCACCACAAAGCCGCACCTCGGCGACCTGGCTGGGCTCAGCGCCAGCTGGCGTAAGGCCGTGGGCGGTGTCGTATTCCCGCAAGGCGGACTCCATCCGGCGCTGCACTGCAGTGAGCACTGTGGCCTTGTCCAGCAGGTGTTGGCGGTCTTCATTGAGCTGGGCCACAGCAGCAGCTGGGTCGGCATCGGGCGTGATGGGGGTACGCAGGCTCTGCAGCACCGCATGCAGCGGGTCGACCCAGCTGGTGTGGGCTGCAGCTGCAGCGGCCGCAGCGGCTTTCTCCTTGCCGCGCGAGGAGCCGAGGCTCGAGCTGGTGGTCAGCACCTCCACGCGAGTGTAGAGGTGTGCAACGTCGTTGGAGATGACGCAGCCAACTGGGAGGGGCGAGTCGGTGAAGCTATGTACCTCGCTAGGTTACTCGTCGGGGATGAGCGCGACGAAGACGCGCAGCGCGCCGAAGGGGACGATGGAGCAGCCTGCAGGGCAGGCGGTGTCCATGCCAGGCGCCGCGCCACAGCCGGCCGGGCCGGCCGCGGCAGGTGCGCGGACCAAGCCGTGCGCAATGCGCTCGCCGGAGCTGGTGAAGGGCCTCGTCCGGAACTTGACTCCGGCCAACGCCGCAAGCAGCCCCACGATGGGCGCCAACTGCCATGGTGAAGGGCCTCGTCCGGAACTTGACTCCCTGCTATCATTGTCTGGAGTCGGTAGTGGGGCCCATCGGCTGCTAGGGCCCACCAGCTGCACGGCACTGTTGCCCGTCGCCTCCCATGTCACAGAGTGGTTGCCGTCGCGGGGCTACAATGGTGGGCCGCGCTGACGTCGGTCGCCCGGGTCAGCGGATACGGCCGCACTGTAGCCATGCGCTCCCGTCGTGGGAGATTAGTCTTGTCATACGGCTGGATGGGACGGCCGCTGACCCGTCGCCAGATGGCCCGGACGTAGCGTCGCGCCCTGCCCTTTCAGATGGGATTGTTCACCGATTTCATCCCCTTTCGATCCCACGAGATCCTTGGCTCATAATGAAGGGATAGGGAGAGGATAAGGCTCATCTTGATCCCTTGGATGGAGGAGGAGGATCTACATCAACGGAGGAGACGCGAGAAGGCCTCCTATATAAACTCCTCCAACCCTAGCCGGCAGACAGAGCCATCATCATCCACCACAACTCCGGGCAGCCGCCGGGAGGCTCTCCCCCTTGGGGGAGATCTCTCCCTCCAACACCAAGCCAAGCAAGGAGGAGGAGGCACCGCCTTCATCACCACCACTGTCACCGGGCGCCGGTCCTCGCTAGGCCGTGCGTGCCGGTGTCCAAGTTCATCCCCCTCTCCATCTCCATCTTCACCCTTGTAATTTGTAAGATTGAACATGTTGATGACATCAATGAATCATTCTTCTTTGTGTGTCTATTCATCTATGTTTGAGTGATTGATCCGGTTCTAGGTTGAGGTATGATCTAGTATGGAAAATTAGTCTCTGTGGTATGATCTAGTATTTACTCGCGTTGCATGTAATGTTGGGAGACATCCTTTCTTGTGATCTTGTTATCACCTGCACGTATACTTGTACTAGTATTCCGCTGCCACTAAGATGCTCCTCTAGTACTAGTGAGACCGAAGCCTAGACACCGCCTTTCTCTCTATTCGATCCTACAGTTACAAAACCCCCTTTCATTAACTTAGTTTATTTTCCGCATTCTAACTTGTAGTTTAGTAAAACACTTTTATTCAAGCTTTCCTAGCAACCGATAGAATAGACTATTTCAAAACTACGGTTTGGGTGCGAATGTAGCCGTGCAGACAACATAGCTGTGGGGTTGGTAGTGTCCTCCTATTCGCTCCATGTGGGATTCGACACTTACTTATCACGAAATTGCTTCATAGCCCTGTGCACTTGCAGGACATCATTCGGTATAACACTTCACGGTCCCCTAGCTCCTAGCCTCACCGGTGCTCAATCTCCATGATCCTGGGTACCTGCAGGGATGAAGATCGCGGACAAGACAAGAGACACTTCACGAAACAATTTTATTTCACACATACAAGACGTTATGTCAAAGGCTTCCATTGATCCCTTCACCAAATACCTGGGGTTGCAAGGCTCAGGCCTCACCCCATATGTCTGAGGGATGACCCCGGGGTAGGCCCAAAGCATTTTTTGAAACATCGGGGCGGCCTACGCCCCTCAATCCTGCTGGCCCTCTGGTCGGCTCCCCAGTACGGGCCGGCTGGGCGCGGCGCTACGTAGAACTTTACATGCAAAATGTAACCTCCCCACGCTTAGAACTTTACATACTAAAGTAGAGAAGATTACAAAAGTGAAAAGAAAGTGCAGTTATTAAAAGAGAGCATGAGAAGTGGTTACATCCCCTAAGCTTAATCAAGCAAAGGGTTAGACACTTTTACCGTTGAGGTTCATATGACCTCTCTTCTAATAGACATGGACCTTGCTTCATGTGACCTCTGATACGTCTCCAACGTATCTATAATTTTTTATTGTTCCATGCTATTATAGTATCAATCTTGGATGTTTTATATGCAATTTTATGCCATTATATATCATTTTTTGGGACTAACCTATTAACCCAGTGCCCAGTGCCAGTGGTTGTTTTTTGCTTGTTTTTGTCTTTTCAGAAAATCATTATCAAACGGAGTCCAAACGGAGAGAAAACTTTGGATTAATTTTTTCTGGACCAGAAGGGACCCAAGAAGCTTCGGAAGAAGACCAGAAGAGTCACGAGGGAGCGACAAGCTCGGGAGCTGCGCCCTGGGGGGTAGGGCACGCCCCCAGGCTTGTGGGCCCCTTGTGGCATTTCCTGACCTAATTCCAGCGCTATAAATTCCCAAATATTCCCAATATACTAGAGAGACAAAAGAGAAAACCTTTCCGCCGCCGCAAGCCTCTGTTCTTCCGCGATCCCATCTGGAGGCCTTTTCCGGTACTCTGTCGTAGGGGGAATCGATCACGAAGGGCTTCTTCATCAACCTTGCTGCCCTTCCGATGATGTGTGAGTAGTTTACCATACACCTACGGGTCCATAGCTAGTACCTAGATTGCTTTTTTTCTCTCTCTTTGATCTTCAATACCATGTTCTCCTCGATGTTCTTGGAGTTCTATCCGATGTAATCTTCTTTTGCGGTGTGTTTGTTGGGATCCGATGAATTGTGAGTTTATGATCAGATTATTCGTGAGAAATGTTTGAGTCTTCTCTGAACTCTTTTATGCATGATTGTTATAGCTTTGTATTTCTCTCTGATCTATCGATTTGGTTTGGCTAACTAGATTGGTTTATCTTGAAATGGGAGAGGTGCTTTGTGATGGGTTCAATCTGGCGGTGCTCAATCCCAGTGACAGAAAGGGACATGACACGTATTTGTATTGTTGCCATTAAGGATAAAAAGATGGGGTTTAATCATATTGCTTGATTTTACTTTGTCTACATCGTGTCATCTTGCTTAAGGCGTTGTTGCTCTGTTTAATACTTAATACCCTAGATGCATGCTGGATAGTGGTCGATGGGTGGAGTAATAGTAGTAGATGCAGGCAGGAGTCGGTCTACTTGTCTCGGACGTGATGCCTATATACATGCTCATTGCCATGAATCCGTCATAATTATTTGCTTTTCTATCAATTGCCCAATAGTAATTTGTTTACCCACCGTATGCTATGTGTTCGAGAGAGAAGCCTCTAGTGAAAACTTTGGCCCCCGGGTCTACTTTTATCATATATTAAAATCCAAAAATACCTTGCTGCAATTTATTTACTTTCATTTTATTTAGTATTTTACTTTATCTATCTATCACTATCAGAATTAATCCTTGCGAATAACCGCTAAGAGGATTGACAACCCTCTTATTTGCGTTGGGTGCAAGTGTTTGCTTTTGTGTGTGTAGGTGCGGCTAACGAGGTTCTATGTGGTTCTCCTACTGGATTGATAACCATGGTTCTTAACTAAGGGAAATACTTATCTCTACTATACTGCATCATCCTCTCCTCTTCGGGGAAATACCAACGCAGTCTACAAGTAGCAGGAAGAATTTCTGGCGCCGTTGCCGGGGAGAAGTCACGCAAAGCCGTCTCCCGTCAACTTGTCAATTTCTGGCGCCGTTGCCGGGGAGACATCACCAAAACCTATCAAGTACCTTGGCACAAACTATCATCCACTTGCTCTTATTTTAATTTTCCTTTTATTTGCATTTGCCTCTCGTTTTCATCTCCCCCACTTCTCTAAAAATCAAAAATACAAAAATATTTTGTGTGCTATCTTTGTTTGTGTTGCCATGTGCCTTCTATTTGCTTGCATCTTTGCTTGATAAAAATCTATTGATATGGATCCTCATCCACTTGCTAATTTTTTCAAAAGATCCAATTATGATGAACCAATTGCTAGTGAGTTGAGTGCACTTGATTTTCTTTATGAAGTTTTGCTTGAAAATCATGAATCTGAAAATTGTGATGAAGTGTTAAAACAAGAAATTTATAAAGTGATTCATGATAGCTCCTTGAATGAAAAGCATGATAGCAATGATGTTATTATAAATTCTATTAATTTCAATTGTGCTAATACTATGCAAAGCTACAAGCATGGGGATGATAATTTTGTCATGTCCACTACTTATTGCAATGATCACGATTGGGGTGATAATGCTTCTTATGATCTTGAAAATTTATTTAAGCCTCATGATGATTATGTTATTGATAATAATGTTTTTAATAATATTGAAAATGGGTTTGGAAGAGCGTCAACTTTAGGAAAAAGAATCCCACATATTCGGAGAGTGTTCAATTTTTTGAAATTTTTGATAAAAGTGGGTTTGGAGAGGTCGTGAATTTAGTTGATGTTAATCCCACTATCTTGGAAGATTATAAAACTTTTATGCATAAGCATCATGAAGAGAATATTTTATATGATGGCTATATTGTTGAAATTGAATATGATCCTACATGCAGTTATTATGAGAGAGGGAAACATGATTGTAGAAATTTTCATGTCACTAAACTATCTCTCTTTGTGTTGAAATTATTAACGTTTCATTCTTCCTATTTGCATGTGCTATCTATTGCTTGTTTTGATAATTTGTTTTCCTATAAAATTCCTATGCATAGGAAGTATTTTAGACTTAAATGGGTTGATTGCATGCTATATGATGCTCTCTTTGCATTTCAATTCTTGTCTTTTATGTGAGCATCATTAATATACCAAAGCCTATCTTAATGGCTATAAAGAAAGAGCTTGTTGGGAGACAACCCAATATTTTCTTTTTTGTGTGTTTACACAATTTTAGCTACTGTTATGATTGTGTTCTTATCTTTTAAGTAGTGTTTGTGCCAAGTAATGCCTTTGGGATGATTTGGAAGATAGTATAATTGATGCTGTTTGAAAACAGAAACTTTTGCATCCAGTAATGGAATTTTGATTTTTTCCTGGAGCGTAATAACATTGTGAATTTTTAACACAGTATTGGAATATGAATTTCCCACGTTTTCCTAATGTTTCAGAATTTTGGGAGTTACAGAAGTATGACGTTAATTCAGATCTTTACAGACTATTCTGTTTTAGACAGATTCTGTTTTTGTTGCATAGTTTGCTTATTTTGATGAATCTATGGATCGTATCGGGGGGTATGAGTCATGGAGAAGTTGGAGTACATTATCATTATGCCAATATTAAATATGAATCAATTTACAACAGCACCTAAAGTTTAAGATTTATTTGTTATACTAACGGATCTCACGAGGTTTCTGTTGAGTTTTGTGTGCTGAAGTTTCAAGATTTGGGTGAGACTACGATGGATAAAGGAATAAGGAGTAGCAAGAGCCTAAGCTTGGGGATACCCAAGGCACCCCAAGGTAATATTCAAGGAAGACTCAAGCGTCTAAGCTTGGGGATGCCCCAGATGGCATCCCCTCTTTCGTCTACAATCTATCGGTATATCACTTGGAACTATATTTTTATTCATTACATGGTATGTGTTTTACTTAGAGCGTCTTGTGCTATAGTTTGCTTGCTTTTGTTTGCTTTTTAGTTTTTCACAATCATCTTTCCTGAACACACCTTTTTGAGAGGGACACACATTATTCGTGATTTGTTAGAATACTCTACGTGCTTCACTTATATCTTTTGAGCTAGGCAGTTGCTCTAGTGCTTCACTTATATCTTTTAGAGCACGGTGGTGGTTATATTTTAAAGAAATAGTTGCACTCTCATGCTTCACTTATATCTTTTTGAGAGTCTAATAAATAGCAATGGTAATATGCACGGGTTATGAATTTGGTCCTAATATGATAGGTATTCAAGAGGGATATAATAAAAACTTTTCATGTAGATCACTGAATATGATAAGTTTGATTCCTTGCAATAGTTTTGCGATATTAATATGGTAATATGTGGGAGGTGCTAGTAGGTAATTGTGGTTTAGTAATAATATTGGTGTTAAGGTTTGTGATTCCCGAAGCATGCACGTATGGTCTGTCGTTATGCTAAGAAGTTGGAGCATGATTTATTATTGATTGTCTACCTTATGAGTGGTGGTCGGGGACGAGCGATGGTCTTTTCCTACCAATCTATCCCCCTAGGGGCATGCGAGTAGTACTTTGCTTCGAGGGCTAATAAACTTTCGCAATAAGTATGTGAGTTCTTTATTACTAATGTGAGTCCATGGATTATACGAACTCTCACCTTTCCGCAATTTGCTAGCCTCTTCGGTACCGTGCATTGCCCTTTCTCACATCGAGAGTTGGTGCAAACTTCGCCGGTGCATCCAAACCTCGTGATATGATACGCTCTATCACACATAAGCCTCCTTATATCTTCCTCAAAACAACCACCATACCTACCTATTATGGCATTTCCATAGCCATTCCGAGATATATTGCCTTGCAACTTCCATCGTTCTTTTTATATGACACACATCGTCATTGTCATATTGCTTTGCATGATCATATAGCTGACATAGTATTTGTGGCTCAGCCACCGTTCATCATTTTTCATACATGTTATGCTAGTATCATTGCACACCCTGGTACACCGCCAGAGGCATTCATATAGAGTCATATTTTTGTTCTAGTTTTGAGTTGTAATTTTCTTTTGAGTTGTAAGTAAATAGAAGTATGATGGTCATCATTATTAGAGCATTGTCCCAGTGAGGAAAAAAAGAGGCCAAAAAGAGCCCACGAAAAAAAGGAAAAAGAAAAAAAGAAAAAAAATAAAAAGAAAAAAATGAGAGAAAAAGAGATAAGGGGCTGTGTTACTATCCTTTTCCATACTTGTGCTTCAAAGTAGCACCATGTTTTTCATATAGAGAGTCTCCTATTTTGTCACTTTCATATACTAGTGGGAATTTTTCATTATAGAACTTGGCTTGTATATTCCAATGATGGGCTTCCTCAAATGCCCAAGGTCTTCATGAGCAAGCAAGTTGGATGCACACCCACTTAGTTTTCATGTTGAGCTTTCATACACTTATAGCTCTTAGTGCATCCATTGCATGGCAATCCCTACTCCTCGCATTGACATCAATTGATGGGCATCTCCATAGCCCGTTGATTAGCCGCGTTGATGTGAGACTATCTTCTTATTTTTGACTTCCCCTTATTTACCTCTACCACCACATTCTATTCCACCCATAGTGCTATATCCATGGCTTGCGCTCATGTATTGCGTGGGGGTTGAAAAAGCTGAAGCATGTTAAAAAGTATGAACCAATTGCTCGGCTTGCCATCGGGGTAGTGCATGATAAATACTTTGTGTTAAGAAGATGGAGCATGACAGGATTATACGATTTTGTAGGGATAACTTTCTTTAGCATTTTTATTCTGAAAGACATGATTGTTTATTAGTATGCCTGAGTATTGATGTCTTTATGTCAAACTATAGACTATTGCTTTGAATCATTCGGATCTTATTATTCATACCGTAAGAGAGATTACATGATGAAACATGTTAGGTAGCATTCCACATCAAAAATTCTGTTTTTTATCATTTACCTACTCAAGGACGAGCAGGAATTAAGCTTGGGGATGCTTGATACGTCTCCAACGTATCTATAATTTCTGATTTTTCCATGCAATTATAGTATCAATCTTGGATGTTTTATATGCAATTATATGCCATTATATATCATTTTTTGGGACTAACCTATTAACCCAGTGCCCAGTGCCAATTGTTGTTTTTTGCTTGTTTTTGTCTTTTCAGAAAATCATTATCAAACAGAATCCAAACGGAGAAAAAACTTTGGATTAATTTTTTCTGGACCAGAAGGGACCCACGATGCTTCGGGAGAAGACTAGAAGAGTCACGAGGGAGTGACAAGCTCGGGAGGCGCGCCCTGGGGGTAGGACGCACCCCCAGGCTTGAGGGCCCCTCATGGCATTTCCTGACATAATTCCAGTGCTATAAATTCCCAAATATTCCCAATATACCAGAAAGACAGAAGAGAAAACCTTTCCGCCGCCGCAAGCCTCTGTTCTTCCGCGATCCCATCTGGAGGTCTTTTCCGGTACTTTGCCGGAGGGGCATCAATCACAGAGGGCTTCTTCATCAACCTTGCTGCCCTTCCGATGATGTGTGAGTAATTTACCATAGACCTACGGGTCCATAGCTAGTAGCTAGACGGCTTCTTCTCTCTCTTTGATCTTCAATACCATGTTCTCCTCGATGTTCTTGGAATTCTATCCGATGTAATCTTCTTTTGCGGTGTGTTTGTTGGGAATCGATGAATTGTTAGTTCATGATCAGATTATTCATGAGAAATATTTGAGTCTTCTCTGAACTCTTTTATGCATGATTGTTACAGCTTTGTATTTCTCTCTGATCTATCGATTTGGTTTGGCCTACTAGATTGGTTTATCTTGCAATGGGAGAGGTGCTTTGTGATGGGTTCAATCTTGCGGTGCTCAATCCCAGTGACAGAAAGGGACATGAAATGTATTTGTATTGTTGCCATTAAGAATAAAAAATGGGGTTTAATCATATTGCTTGAGTTTACTTTGTCTACATGATGTCATCTTGCTTAAGGTGTTACTCTGTTTAATACTTAATACCCTAGATGCATGCTGGATAGCGGTCGATGGGTGGAGTAATAGTAGTAGATGCAGGAAGGAGTCGGTCTACTTGTCTCAGATGTGATGCCTAAATACATGATCATTGCCATGAATCCGTCATAATTATTTGCTTTTCTATCAATTGCCCAACAGTAATTTGTTTACCCACCGTATGCTATGTGTTTGAGAGAGAAGCCTCTAGTGAAAACTATGGCACCCGGGTCTACTTATATAATATATTAAAATCCAAAAATACCTTGCTGCAATTTATTTACTTTTATTTTATTTAGTATTTTACTTTATATATCTATCGCTATCAGAATTAATCCTTGCAAATAACCGCTAAGAGGATTGACAACCCTCTTATTTGCGTAGGGTGCAAGTGTTTGCTTTTGTGTGTGTAGGTGCTGCTAACGAGGTTCTGTGTGGTTCTCCTACTGGATTGATAACCTTGGTTCTTAACTGAGGGAAATACTTATCTCTACTATACTACATCATCCTCTCCTCTTCGGGGAAATACCAACGCAGTCTACAAGTAGCAACCTCCTTGTCGTGGTCCGGCGGCTGCCCTCCAATAGAACCTGATGAAGACAAACTAAAAGGAAAATGAAATATTTTTGTGCTTTTGTGGTTTTCATTTTTTTGTAGCACAAAGGATTAGCAACACAAGTGATAAAAATATATACCTCACAATGATTCGTCCATCAACCTAAGCACCACGCTCAAGTCAACAAACTATGTCAAGGAATTCTTGAGTACCCCTAGCTTTGTATGAAATGTGTGTGAGACAAGATAAAAACACAAGTGTGCAACTTCCTACGTGCCTAACTAAAAATGGAGATCCTCACTTAAGGTGAGAAGCTCGATACTAAGCAACTTTTATTTGAGCAAGGTTCATATTGGAAAACATTATCGGGCACTTGTGGGTGAAGTTCGTCATGATGAAGCAACCAAGTGGCTTGTGTGGATCTTTTATACAGTTGGCACCATACCGTACCCGTCACCACATAAGGTCCAAGCCCCTGCGGAAATAACACACAAATGAAAACATCGATTCAGTATACGAACGAAGTTCGTATACCCATCCGGCAAAAAGAAATAAAAGAAAACGAAGTTGCTATAGAGAATTATTGGCTACGGAGTTTCAGAGGTAATAAACAGTGATTACAAAGCCAATGATCGGTTAGAAAATACCCCGTCGATCTCAAATGTCGAAAAAGAATCAGTTGGAGGTATTTTTGCCTTCATACGGGCGCTCAAATGACCGGTTGTGGTCGTATGGAGCGCCGTCGTTCGCTCTGGGAGATGCTCGTTGTGGTTGCCAGGTGATACGACCGCTCGTATCAGCGCGAGCGCTCGTACGGTAGGCCATCTTTTGCTCTGGTCTTCTTCTCTCTTGCGGCCACGAGCTCATACGGGCGCTCAAACGACCAGGACGGTCGTATGGAACGCCGTCTTTTCTCCTGGAGCTGCAGAACTTCATGAAATTTTTTGTGTTTCCTCCTCACCTTAGGCACATAGAGATATTGAAAATAAAATAGGAGGACGTATGCAGCAAAATAAATGCTACCGACATGCTACAAATTTTACCATGAGAACTATAAGAAACCAACTCAAATAGCAACTACTCAAAACAAAAATAAAAGTGCCAATGCAACATGAAATGCATCTAGACTCAAGACACAAAACTAAGAAAGACACCTACGTACTTCCAGGTTACCTCCCAGGCAGTGCTTTCTTTATAGCCATATAGCTAGGCTTCGGTGCTCCTTAAGTCACTCACCAGGATCCCAAGGGATGTCAACCCTGAGTGTATGTCTTACCTCCGACCGGGGTTCGGAGCACCTCATAGCAAAGTCCGGTCAGAGTTGTACCCGCTTACGGTGCATCGGCATCATGTAGGTAAATGTGTCCTCGCACTTAAGCGAGAACCGATGCACCAAGTGGGGTGAGCATGTCTCCTTATACTTCTGCAACAATAGAGTTAGAGACTTATATATATAATTTGAAATTTTACCTTGGCTACCTTTGTAGGGGAACACTTCATAAAATTCTTTATTCGAAGTGGATAATTCAACACTTCCTGATGGTTTCTCCTGCTCAACAAATTTGTCCAACAAAGCATAGCTGGACATTAGCATAGATGAATCAAGAGTATTTTCCTCCCCTAGTTTGTCATTATCACTAACACTAACATGGTATTCACCATCCTTAACTTGAGGGTGAGTTTCCTGCACAAAAGATTCATTAGCATCAAGTTCCTCCAAACTAGAGTCATCATCACTCTGTTGTTCCTGCAGATTAGTATCATCTTGCAATTTTTCTTCATCTCAAAGATGTTCTTAACAAATATAAATTATTGAATCCACCTTATAGAGTATCCAATCAAGTAATTTACCCTTACTGTGAACTTGAACCATTTCGATCTCCGGAAATAGCATCTCTGCACTTGTCCTCAACACATACCGGATGACATCCTCGGTGGCATTTATCTTACTACTATTGTTGTAAGATGCTACCACCTCATCAAAGGCCTGTGCGCATTGGAAATCAATATGTTTCGTACACCAAAAATATCTGCATGAAACTCGATACAAAGAACATAACATATATCCACATGTGTTCAATGAGTCTAGCAATTCTCTAGTATCCATATCAATCATGCACTTTTGAAGGGTTGCTTCGTCAAGAAATTTATTTAGTGTGTGCAAAAAGTTACCGTCAGAAGTGGGAGATTCGGATGGGTGATCAATCCATTCCTCTTCTTCCTCCTCCTCGCAGCTCTCTTCTTCTACGCACACTTGTTCATCCAATGTAGGTTGTATTTTGTCGTCCCTATCATTTTTCTGCAAGTTAGTTTGACGTTTACATATTTCAAGTAGACTTACCAATTCTTGCATCGTATCATCAATATTGGGGGCTGCTGATTCTTCTTAGTGTACAACATTTTCTTCATTAGTAGCCAAGCACGATAGACTTGTATTCTCTCTATTCCAGTGTTGCAATATTTCCTGAAAACTCATCTCAGAAGACATGATAAGCAGTTTTTTCTTCTTTTTGATTTAAAGGGGAAAAGCTGAAAGATAAATAACAGCTAACAAAACAAACTATATGCGAGTGGGAAGGCAATGACCAGCGCTAGGCTCCCCGGCAATGGCTCCAGAAAAAGCTTGATGAACTGCAAGTGCACAAAGCTATGTAGCAATTTGGTGATAAGTAAGTGTCGAATCCCACAGGGAGCGAATAGGAAGACACTACCAACCCCGCAGCTATGTTGTCTGCACGGCTACGTTCGCACCCAAACCATAGTTTGGAAATAGTCTATTCTATCGGTTGCTAGGAAATCTTGAATAAAAGGGTTTTACTAAACTACATGTTAGAATGTGGAAAATAAACTAAGTTAATGAAAGGGGGTTTTGTAACTGTAGGATCGAATAGAGAGAAAGGCGGTGTCTAGGCTTCGGTCTCACTAGTACTAGAGGAGCATCTTAGTGGCAGCGGAATACTAGTACAAGTATACGTGAAGGTGATAACAAGATCACAAGAAAGGACGTCTCCCAACATTACGTGCAACGCAAGTAAATACTAGATCATACCACAGAGACTAATTTTGCATACTAGATCATACCTCAACCTAGAACCGGATCAATCACTCAAACATAGATGAATAGACACACAAAGAGGAATGATTCATTGATGTCATCAACATTTTCAATCTTACAAATTACAAGGGTGAAGATGGAGATAGAGAGGGAGATGAACTTGGACACCGGCACGCACGGTCTAGCGAGGACCGGCGCCCGGTGACGGTGGTGGTAATGAAGGCGGCGCCTCCGCCTCCTTGCTCGGCGTGGTGTTGGAGGGAGAGGTCTCCCCCAAGGGGGATAGCCTCCTGGCAGCTGCCCGGAGTTGTGGTGGATGATGATGGCTCCATCTGGCGCTAGGGTTGGAGGAGTTTATATAGGAGGCCTTCTCGGGTCTCCTCCGTTAATGTAGATCCTCCTCCTCCATCCAAGGGCTCAAGATGAGCCTTATCCTCTCCCAATCCCTTCATTAAGAGCCACGGATCTCGTGGGATCGAATGGGGAAGAAATCGGTGAAGAATCCCATCTGAAAGGGCAACTTTCGGAGTTGTGTGCACGTCAAATGACCGCTGAAACGACCGCGTGCGGTCGTTTGGAACTCCGTCTTTCGTGTTGTCTTTTTGTGTTGTTCTTCTCCGGTAAAACGGCCGCCAATTCTTCATACGTACTCGGAATTTGACGTTTTTGGGCTCGTTGGATTCGTATGATCGACGCCGATCCATTTCTGGTCTTAGATCTTGATTTGGAGCACTTTGAAAAAATGACTTTTTCCGACCTTTGAAATGGCTAAGTCTGACCCCTGGCTGACTCCATATCGAACCCATCCTTGGTCCTTTCATCGTGCTTGGTACATGGTTGATCCAAACACCTGTAAACCCAAGAAAACAAGGAAAACTAATAAAAACCAAATAAAATACTAAATGTTCCATGCTCACAATGATAAGTGCAAATACCGGTAATCATACATAATAGACAACTATTTGGTTCAATGGGACACGATATATAAAGAGAACATGTAATAAATGAGCTCTCAAATGCGTAAAATATAGAGCCATCACCGAACACCGGTGACAGTAAGGTTTAGTAGGGTAACATGGATCATAACCTTGGGGATTCATGAGGTGTAGTCATTAAACACCCAATGCTTTTGTCTGATATTATTATCATAATTATCGGGGCAACCCCACGAGATGGATAGGGCCTTCGGTAGGACAAATGATTCTTGATGCAGGACTCGTGCTGGTCAAGATGTTATTTGGACACATCCCCCACTCCGATACGAAGCAAGCACCTCCTGATGGGTGACTTCCCGAGCACAAACTAATATCATTTTTTATCCCAACACCAATACATGGTTGTAAGCATTAAGACCTCATCCCCATACCTTCTTTTTATTATAAGTGTTTGAATCACAAATTGCTTGCTGATCCGGTCAAAAGCTGGATTTGACACTTTAGCAAAAGCTTGCTAGAGACCATTGCTTCTAGGGAATCTTCCTCTCGTGGGTTCGATACCCAGGGTCACCTCTGGGGAAATAGGTGCAGGATACCTTTTCTTGTTCTAATACCGGATCAATAAAAACGAGATATCACCATGCAACTTCCACCGTTCTGTTTGTATGACATACATATTCATTGTCATATTGCTTTGCATGATCATATAGCTGACATAGTATTTGTGCATCAGCCACCACTCATCATTTTTTATACATGTTACGCTTGATCATTGGACATCCTGGTACACTGCTAGAGGCATTCATATAGAGTCATATTGTTCTAGTTATCAAGTTGTAATATCGAGCTGTAAGTAAATAGAAGTGTGATGATCATTATTATTAGAGCATTGTCCCAGTGAGGAAAGGATGATGGATACCATGATTCCCCCACAAGTCGGGATGAGACTCCGGATGAAAAATAAAAAATAAAAAAAATATAAAAAAGGAGGCCAAAAAGAGCCCAACAAAAAAAGGAGATAAAAAGAGAGAACGGGCAATGTTACTATCCTTTTCCACACTTGTGCTTCAAAATAGCACCATGTCCTTCATATAGAGAGTCTCCTGATTTGTCACTTTCATATACTAGTGGGAATTTTTCATTATACAACTTGGCTTGTATATTCCGATGATGGGCTTCCTCAAATGCCTGAGGTCTTCATGAGCAAGCGAGTTGGATGCACACCCACTTAGTTTCAGTTTGAGATTTCATACCCTTATAGCTCTTACTGCATTCATTGCATGGCAATCCCTACTCCTCGCATTGATATTAATTGATGGGCATCTCCATAGCCCGTTGATTAGCCGCGTCGATGCAAGAGTATCTTCCTTTTTGACTTCCCCTTATTGATCTCTATCACCGCATTCTATTCCACCCATAGTGCTATATCCATTGCTCACACGCAAGAGTTGAAAAAGCTGAAGTGCGTTAAAAAGTATGATCCAATTGCTCGGCTTTTCATCAGGGTAGTTCATGAATACTTTGTGTTAGGAAGACTAAGCATGACGGTCTATATGATTTTGTAGGGATAGCGTTCTTTAGCATTTTTATTTTGAAAGGCGTGATTGTTTGTTGGTATGCCTGAGTATTTATGTCTTTATATCAAATTATAGACTATTGCCTTGAATCACTCGTTTCTTAATATTCATACCGTAAAAGAGATTACATGATAAACATATTAGGTAGCATTCCACATCAAAAATTCTGTTTTTATCATTTACCAACTCGAGGACGAGCAAGAATTAAGCTTGGGGATGCTGATACGTCTCCAACCTAAGTTTTGATTGTTCCATTGTATTATAGTATCAATCTTGGATGTTTTATATGCATTTATATGCTATTTTATATCATTTTTGGGAACTAACCTATTAACCCGGTGCCCAGTGCTAGTTGCTGTTTTCTGCTTGTTTTTGGTTTTCTAGAAAATCAGTACCAAACGGAGTCCAAACGCTACGAAACTTTTTGACGATTTTTTTCTGGACATAAGAGACCCTAGAAGCTTCGGGAGGAGACCAGAGGATGTACGAGGAGACGGCAAGGCAACCCGGCGCGCCCTGTTACCTTGTGGGCCCCTCGAGGCTCCGTCTGACCTAATTCCATTTCTATAAATTCTCAAATATTGGGAAACCAACAGAGAGCCACCCGAAATAACTTTTCTGCCGCCGCAAGCTTCTGTTTTTTCGCGATCCCATCTGGAGGCCTTTTCCAGTACTCTGCCGGAGGGGGGATCGATCACGAACAGCTTCTACATAAACCTTGCTGCCCTACCGATGATGTGTGAGTAGTTTACCACAGACCTACGGATCCATAGCTAGTAGCTAGATGGCTTCTTCTCTATCTTTGATCTTCAATACAATGTTCTCCTCGTTGTTCTTGGAGTTCTATTCGATGTAATCTTCTTTTGCGGTGTGTTTGTTGGGATCCAATGAATTGTGGGTTTATGATCTGAATATTCATGAGAAGTAATTGAGTCTTTTCTAAACTTTATTATGCATGATTGTTATAGCTTTGTATTTCTCTCCGATCTATTCGTTTGGTTTGGCCAACTAGATTGATTTATCTTCAGCGGGAGAGGTGCTTTGTAATGAGTTCAATCTTGCGGTGCTCTATATCCCAGTGACAAAGTAGGGGACAAGACACGTATTTATATTGTTGCCATTAAGGGTAAAACGATGGGATTCATTCATATTAGTTGAGTTTACTTTGTCTACATCATGTCATCTTGCTTAAGGCGTTGCTCTGTTTTTATTAACTTAATACCCTAGATGCATGCTAGATAGCGGTCGATGGGTGGAGTTATAGTAGTAGATGCAGGCAGGAGTCAGTATACTTGTCTCGGCTGTGATGCCTATATACATGATCATTGCCTTGAATATCGTCATAACTATGCGCTTTTCTATCAATTGCCCAACAGTAATTTGTTTACCCACCGTATGCTATGTGTTCGAGAGAGAAGCCTCTAGTGAAAACTATGGCCCCGGGGTCTACTTACATCATATACAAAAACCCAAAAAATATTTGCTGCAATTTTATTTCTTTTATTTTGTTTTGCAATTTGTCTATATACCACTACAAGATTTAATCCTTGCAAGTAACGAGTTCAAGGGGATTGACGATCCTCTTGCCCACGTTGGGTGCAAGTATTTGCTTTTGTGTGTGCAGGTGTTGTTCACGAGGCTTTGTGTGATTCTCCTACTTATTCGATAACCTTGGTTCTCACTGAGGGAAGTACTTATCTCTACTGTACTGCATCTCCTCTCCTCTTCGAGGAAAATCCCGACGCAGCTCACAAGTAGTAGTATTCATACACGAGACAACACTTCCATACATATGTTTGGGCCACATGCATGTGGTGGTTGTCTTCGAACACTCCCTCGTGTGGTTATCGGCGGCAAGCCCATTCGTGGGCCCGCATGGACATCCACCACTTCGATCGACAACGAGAGAGGTTACCAAGGTGGATTCTTCTTGGTTCGTGTTACGATAGGTCATGGTGAGATTCCATACCAAAGTTTGAGCGCATGCGTATGCATGAATCCCTCTCGGCAGCTCGATGTGGGGGGACCGACATGCTACGCGTCGCGAACCCTCGCTCAGTGTGGGGACTTTCCGGTTCCAAAGCACGGTGCCACATCAAAGTTGTGCATTGGGTATTCAAACACCACACAACACTTCCATACATATGTTTGGGCCACATGCAGGCGGTGGTTGTCTTCGGGCACTCCCTCGCGTGGTTATCGGCGGCAAGCCCATCTGTGGGGTCGTGTGGGCTTGCATCACTTCGACCGACAATGAGAGAGGTTACCAAGGCGGATTCTTCTTGGTCCGTGTTATAGTAGGTATTGGTGAGATGCCCTCCCACCGACTCGAAGTGTGTGTGTGGGGGGGGCACTACTTCGTACGTCCCGTACCTCCGTGGGGTCGGGGATGTCCAGTTTGCGAGGCGCATGTGCCACATCAAAGTTGTGATTTGGGTATTTAAATATCACACCACACCATTTTCATACATATAGTTGGGCCACCCGCAGGTGGTTCGTGGTCTCACCCATCTCACGCGCACAAGCACATTTGGGGGCCCGCACGGTCCACCTTGTTGTCCGAAAGCGAGAGGGGGGTTTGACCATGATGGATTCCTATAGGTTTTGTGTTACGGTAGGGTGAGATGCCAGACCTAGATATTTGGGGGCATGCGTTCATAGCTAGGATTCCCCTCCCGCCGACAAGAAGTGGGGGGCGAACGAGCAATACTGTGCGCTTTTGTGAGACAGGTGCCACATCAAAGTTGTGCATTGTGTATTTGAACATCAAACCACCCTTTTCATACATATATTTGGTCCACATGCAGGTGTGTTTGTGTTCTGACCCTTTCCCGCGGGTTTTTTACCAAATTTATAAATAGCAGACGAGTCGGATGAAACAACTGTCTGTGATTGTAGGCGCAACAGACACGGTTCCCTCAAACTACCCGTGTTCCACGCCCGTGCCCCTGTCACATCAGCACAGTCCACTGGTGGCTGCTGGCCACGATTGGGCTCCACGAGGCTTCCCTCGAAATCTCAAAAATATCTACCCGCCTTCAGCGATTTCAGAAATGGTGGTTCCGCGGGTTTTTCTATCTCATAGCACAGAATTATTATGTTTGGGTCGTGTGCGATGTTTGTTGCTCCCGCGCCGCTTCAATCCCTTCATCCAAATTTTCAGTAGCCCCAACATTTTATTCCCACCTAGTAAAATTTTCACTAGCCACGACATTTCCTCAAACACCACCTTGGCCCCCCTCCACACACACACACCCCAAAACCAGTATTTAAGTCATTGGCATGCATAGAGTTTGGAAATAAATGGTATGTTTAATGTTCATATGCAGGTTCACAAAATTATATATATTAGAAATATGTTTGCTATATCCAATGTAATTTCGTGTTTTGAGATTTGCATGTTTTCATCACCTTCATTGGGGCGCATCCACATTTGACACCTTAATAAAGTCAAATTCAAAACAATGTCGATATGGCCTATGTGACTATCACTCAACCACTAATACATTCTCAACGGCTGACATTAATATATATACATGTATTAGTTCGACCTAAATATGGATTGCTTTGTCGCAGACAGTATAATGTTGCATAGTGCCGAGGCAGAAATAATGCAAACTTTAAATTAATTAATACGGTTGTATACCCCAGTAGAGATAAGAAAATCTGCACGCAGTCATATATACTTGTGTAACCGTTGAGAAACCATTACCTCTTCCTCATGCTCCAAGTGCTTCTCTTTAATCCTACGCATGAGGACGGTATTGATCTCCTCACTAGTCTCTCGATATTTCTTCTACAACTTTAGAGCGTTGCTCTATCTTCACCACCCTGTTCTTCATATGATTCAGTCGCTGATTGTCTAGACTCATTTGTTTCATACCTACCACTACCGTTTCATTATAAGATTTCAAATCGTATTTCGGGCAAATTTTTCCTGAAAATATAATAAAGCACTTATGTTAAAAGTATAGTACAATAGGCAATGTATCTGCTAAGAGCATCATCTAGTATTGAAGGTCATGTTCGGTAGAGGCATAACAGGTTGTGTGGGTGATACATTTTTTTACAGTGCTTCAGTGTGTATTGAACTTGCAGGCCACGTCTTCATTTTAAACAGAACTTGCAGGTCATGTTTAGTAGATCCATAACAGATTGTGTGAGTGATACATATTTTTACAGAGCTTCAGTGTGTATTGAACTTGTAGTTCACGTCTTCATAATAAACAGAACAGTGCTTCAGTGTGTATTGCAGGCCACGTCTTCATAATAAACAGAATAAAGCTACTTTTGTTTCTTCTTACGGATGTAATTGACTTCTTGTTACTAATAGGTTTTACTAACATAATATGAACCAGGCCCTCTCCATTAGAGAAGGTATCCATAATATAGTATACTCACAAAAATGATACATATGAGCCATGAATTGCCACATGGATGCAGAATCTATGCATATTATATGAAAAAACAACAAAGGATGCCATGATCAGAGAAAAAACTGCAAATACATAGGTGAACAAAGAGGGACAGGGATCTATCCCTCATTTTCTCCAAATTATCCCAAGTTACACGCTGCATATTGGCTTCTACTACTAATATAATGAAGAAAACATGCCCTTTGAACAATCACATGATCATAATGCAAATACTACCCAGCCCCAAAAGTTAGTAATCTAATACATTAGGAAACTTAACAGATCAGGTGTATTCTACTTCAAATACACATTCTTAAGTGCGGATGAAGTCCAAGTATTGTCAATTGCCAAACATAAATATAAATTTCAAGTTCCTTCAAAAAGTTAAGATGTCAATGCAGGAAAGAATAGCGAAATATGCACCTTGACATGTGTATCATGTTTCATCTGCAGCAATTATCATTGGTGGTAGAGAATTTAAGGCTACAAAATTTCAGCATCAAACATGTATTTACCATATAACTAAGCAATTGTATGGAAGCATAAGCATTAAATGCATGAAAAAAAGTTAAACAGTATACCTGGGTGGTGCTTATTGAAAATGTCCATATCTTCTTTGTTGGCTAAGAAACCATATAACAGTCTTTTTCCACCAGGTAAGAACCGACGCTTAGAAGGAGCTTGCCATGCTTCCCTGTCTGTTCTTTCACCGGCGAAGTGCTTATGCAGACGTTCAGCCTCCATATAACCCACGGCAGAGCTTTCAAATATTAACACACTCATGCCACGGTGCCCACCTGGACCATAGGCATGTCGTGCTTTGATTGTATCGTATTCATGGAAATAATCGAGAAGCTCTTCGTTGCCCATGCCTAACCACTAGAGAGCATCAAAGAATATCAAGGTCAGAATACAATAATCATCATTGTTGAACATTGAAAGATTATATATTAAAGCGATGTTCTATTAAAATTGCAGCCAACGAACACACATATAGGAACTACAACAGATTCACCAACTATACCACATCAACATAGTAGAAACCATTGAAAAAAAATAGCGTGCTATAGCGCTGCTTATAGCATGCTATAGCTTCCTGAGAATTGCCTCACTAAATATATCAGTGTACAATGCCTCGCTAATAGCGTATTTTGAGGCCGGCGCTATTTTGCTATAGCACGCTATTTTTTTTCCTTGGGAAACACATATTTGTATTTGATGTGGAAGAGGTTCATGACCAGAAGGCAGAAAATACATCACCTTATCATCATCATCTTGTTCCAGTAAAGTGTTCATGACAATAACCATTGGTGGCCATACTATCTCGTGATCAATGCTTCCTACCAATCCTTCCCATTTCCCAAATTGTTCACCAGATGGTAGCATTGTAGTTCCTAACTCCTGTTCTAGCAATGTGGCAAGTTCTCTGTGGAGCTTAACCCTTCTAGAACCCTTTGTTCTAGCATGTTTCACCAAAGATTGTAGCCCATGGAACCAGTCAATTTCCCCAGGTCCTTTTTGGCATGCCCGACAATGTCGTGGCCTAGTCTGATCATGTATTTGTTCCTCATTTAAGGTATCAATGACATCAAAGAATTTTCTGAACCACTTATATCATCAAAATCATTCGCTTGCATCAAAATCATTCTCCTCACTCATATCATCATCTGAGGAATCCTCAACTTCAGAACTGTCCTCAGGGTCAAAACTAGATGAAGGAACATCGTCCTTGTTGCTTTCAGGACCATATGGATGAGACCTGGACGTCAACTGCGAACCATTTGCCAGAGGTGGCCTCACAACTGGGTTTTCTCTCAGATATGTTTGTGATGATAGCCCCCGATTGTCTCCGGCAGCAGGCCGACGATCAGAAGGTTGAGTTCCATAGTTCCTCAAAGGAAGTGAAGATCCTCCACTGCCATTGCAAGCTTGCCATGCTGTACTATGTGAAGCATTTGAGGAGGAGCCTGATGGTGGCCATTGTCCCCTCCCAGCTGCTTGGCCTGATTTCTTCTTCCAACCCCCTGGATGAAGGACATGATTATGCAAGCATGATTAGATAGAACAATCTATACATATTTTTGGGGACAACAATTCAAAAAGTGTGGAAAACATAATTGTAATCAAAGTTTTACTATAGGAACCTGGTACAAGAATTCTTCTCTGGACTTACATGTAGAAAATGATGTAAACATTCGATGGAGTTGTAATTGAACAACAACCATATTCTTGTGCTCATTTGTGGATTAATTTTATATCGACGCGTGCCAAAACAAAGCTAAATACAAGTATTGACACCATGGTTTTTGCGAAATTTAAGACGCCAGACTCTTATCTGTATTTTACCTAGTTGGTGCCAAATCATACATATTTTAATTTAATAATTTTATAAGAAAATATATAATTGTATCACCCAATCTCATTGCTAAATTAGGATAGCACATATGAGGCTATAAGTACCTTCCAGTTTCCATTTAGCTTCCGGATGTGTTAATAACACAGTTTATATTTTTGCTCACTAGCATATAAAGTAAAAATGCCAAATAAGGCACAAATGCCATCAAGTACATTAATCGCAACAAATATTAATAAATGAATATGTACATTTGTGTAATTGATAAATTAATGATGTGGTACGCGAAGAATCTTTTCTTCGAGTCGAGCTTAGCTAAGCCAACGTAATAGTGTACCATATGGCACATCCAGTCGTGCTATCGATGTAATTTCTTAGCTAATAGATAATTTCTTGTAGTAACGAAGAGAGTCAACTATCACCCTTATACTAACCCCAATATTGATAGGTCTAGGCCGGAAAAAGACTCTAA
Source organism: Elymus sibiricus (assembly GCA_039707655.1). Lineage (NCBI taxonomy): Eukaryota > Viridiplantae > Streptophyta > Magnoliopsida > Poales > Poaceae > Elymus > Elymus sibiricus. Next base: position 348,460,601 of record CM077668.1, read on the forward strand.
CTGGTCTTGGTCAAACTTTTCAAGAAAATGATACTTTGCTCACACACTAACTTAGAAAGAGAAGGCCTACGCTGTTAATTTTAAAGAAACCAAATTAACATGCATAGCTTAATTTACAGAAAAAGACAAGACTATGCGATGCTCTTTTTTGTTTGAGACCTGATAACCAGTATAAAACAAATCCATGTGGTGGCACTTCTCTAGAGGGGCTTCACAGATTGTCTATTAATATTCAATGATTTTACAAGTAAATGCATCAAATATTTTAAGATTTCCAAATCACTTAAGCGGCGAAAGAAAAGACAGGGCAGATTTTTGCCCGACGTGAGTCAAAAACATAATCAATTTTCCCAAACCAGGTAGTACCACAGTACCAGGATCAGTCGATTATTTACATATACTCTTTTTTTAGGGTAACCGCGGCACGAACTCAGAACCGACCAGAAGGTTTAAGAGACAACACATGCCAACAGAACTTTGCAGCAAAACCTCTCCAAGAAAAGGAAAGTAAAAAAGGAGTCCTTAGGTAATGTTGCAACTGCCATTGCAGCCACTAACCGTCGCCAGACTCATAGGAAACCATTATTTACTTTACCTTTTTTAGGGTAACCACAACACGAACACCGAACCGACCAGAAGGTTCAAGAGACAACACGTGTCCACCGAACTTTGTAGAAAAACCTCCCGAGGGAAAGAAAAGTACAAAGGAGTCCTTACGTAATCCTGAAACTGCCATTGCCCCTGCTAACCGGCGCTGGACTCATCGGAAAGCAATAGCCCAGAAGGTCGTTGTGAATGGATGACGAAGCCAGTCGTCGGCAAGGGCTTTTTCGATGTGGTGCGTCGACCGGGGCTCACCCCAACCCTCCATGAGTCCCGTGGCCACCGTCAGCCGTCAATATCATCATGATCGATCGACAGATCCGCCGCCATCAATCCTCAAGCGCGAGATCTGCCACCATCAATCCTCAAGCCCCAGATCTGCCGCCATCAAACCTCAAGCCCAGATCTGAAACTGCTATCCTCTCTCGCCCACCGGTAACAATTTCAGCAACAACAACCGCCGGACGAAGACCTAAACCCTCAAACCCGAAGAGTCGACAGGAGACTGAGCCCACAGGCTCATGGACGCCGACGAGACTTGAGTCGGGCATTATTCTTGGATGCACTGCTGCCGTCAGAAGCAACGCCGCCGCACACACGAAGCCTACCCTATCTACGGCGGGAGCCAAACCATTGGTGGACATGATTAGATAGAACAATCTATACATATTTTTTGGGGCAACAATTCAAAAAGTGTGGAAACCATAATTGAATGAAAGTTTTACTATAGGAACCTGGTACAGGAATTGGTCTCTGGACTTACATGTAGAAAATGATGTAAACATTCGATGGAGTCGTAATTGAACAACAACCATATTCTTGTGCTCATTTGTGGATTAATTTTATATCGACGCGTGCCAAACAAAGCTAAATATCAACTGAGACCATGACTACTAAAACAAGCACTGACACCATGTTTTTTGCGAAATTTAAGACGACAGACTCTTATCTGTATTTTGCCTAGTTTGGTGCAAAAACATAGTTATTTTAATTTAATAATTTTATCAGAAAATATATAATTGTATCACCCAATCTCATTGCTAAATTAGGATAGCACATATGAGGCTAATATGTACCTTCCAGTTTCCATTTAGCTTCCGGATGTGTCAATAACTCAGTTTTTGTTTTTGCTCAGTAGCATATAAAGTAAAAATGCCAAATAAGGTACAAATGTCAACAAGTACATTAATCACAAACAAATATAAATAAATGAATATGTACATTTGTATACTTGATAAATTAGTGATGTGGTATGCGAGGAATCTTTTCTTCGAGTCGAGCTTAGCAAAGCCAGCGTAATAGTGTACCATGAGGCACATAAAGTGGTGCTATCGATGTAATTTCTTAGCTAATAGATTATTTCTTATAGTAACGAAGAGAGTCGACTATCACCCTTATACTAACCGCAATATTGGTAGGTCTAGGCCGGAAAAAGACTCTAACTGGCCTTGGTCAAACGTTTCAAGAAAATAAAACTTTCCTCACACACTAATCTTAGAAAGAGAAGGCCTACGTTGTTAATTTTCAATAAGAAAATAACATGCATAGCTTAATTTACAGAACAAGTGAAGATTATGCGACGCTCTTTTTTGTTTGACACCTTATAACCTATACAACACAAATTGCATGTGGTGGCACTTCTCTAGAGGGGCTTCACAGATTGTCTATTAATATTCAATGATTTTACCAGTAAATGCATCAAATATTTTAAGATTTCCAAATGACTTGAGCGACGAAAGAAAAGACAGGGCAGGTTTTTTGCCCGACATGAGTCAAAAACAGAATCGAAGTCCCCTGGTAGTTTTCCCAAACCAGGCAGTACCACTGTACCGGGATCACTTGATTATTTACATACTCTTTTTTATAGGGTAACCGCACCACGAACTCAGAACCGACCAGAAGGTTCAAGAGACAACACGTGCCCACAGAACTTTGCAGAAAAACCTCTCAAAGAAAAGGAAAGTAAAAAGGGGACGTTAGGTAATCTTGCAACCGCCATTGCCGCTGCTTACCGTCGCCAGACTCATAGGAAAGCATTATTTACATGTTTTTAAGGTAACTGCAACACAAACGCTAAACCGACCAGAAGGTTCAAGAGACAACACTTGTCCATTGAACTTTGCAAAAAAACCTCCCCAGGGTTAGACAAGTACAAAGGAGTCCTTAGGTAATCCTGAAACTACCATTGCCGCCGCTAACCGGCGCCAGAGTCCAAGCCTAGAAGGTCGTTGTGAGTGGATGAAGAAGCCAACCGTCGGCAAGGCCTTTGTCGATGTGGTGCGTCGACCGGGGATCATCCCCACCCTCCATGACTCCCATAGACACCGTTAGCCGTCGACATCGTCATGGTCGATCGCCAGATCCACCGCCATCAATCCTCAAGCGCCAGATCCGCCACCATCAATCCTCAAGCCCCAGCACCACCGCCATCAATCCTCAAGCCCAGATCTGAAACTGATATCCTCTCTCGCCCACTGGTAATAATGCCAGCGACAACAACCACCGGTCGAAGACCTAAACCCTTAGACTCAAAGAGTCGACATGAGACTGAGCCCGCCGGCTCAGCGACGCCACCATCACCAAGACGAGACTAAGTCGGACATTATTCTTGGATGCACCGCCGCCGTCACCGTCAGAAGCAGCGCCGCCGCACACACGAAGCCTACACTATTAATGGCGGGAGCCAAACCATTGGTGGGCATGATTATGCTACATGATTAGATAGAACAATCTATACATATTTTTTGGTACAACAATTCAAAAAGTGTGGAAAACATAATTGAATGAAAGTTTTACTATAGGAACCTGGTACAGGAATTGGTCTCTGGACTTACATGTAGAAAATGATGTAAACACTCGATGGAGTCGTAATTGAAAAACAACCATATTCTTGTGCTCATTTGTTGATTAATTTTATATTGACGCGTGCCAAACAAAGCTAAATATTAACTGAGAACATGACTACTAAAACAAGCACTGAGACCATGGTTTTTGCGAAATTTAAGATGACAGGCTCTCATCTGTATTTTGCCTAGTTTGGTGCAAAAACATACTTATTTTAATTTAATAATTTTATCAAAAAATATATAATTGTGTCACCCAATCTCATTGCTAAATTACGATAGCACATATGAGGCTAATAAGTATCTTCCAGTTTCCATTTAGCTTCCGGATGTGTCAACAACACAGTTTTTTTGTTTTTGCTCAGTAGCATATAAAGTAAAAATGCCAAATAAGGTACAAATGCCAACAAGTACATTAATTGCAAACAAATATAAATAAATGAATATGTACATTTATATACTTGATAAATTAGTGTTGTGGTATGCGAGGAATCTTTTCTTCGAGTCGAGCTTAGCAAAGCCAGCGTAATAGTGTACCATGAGGCACATACAGTGGTGCTATCGATGTAATTTCTTAGCTAATAGATTATTTCTTATAGTAACGAAGAGAGTCGACTATCACCCTTATACTAACCGCAATATTGGTAGGTCTAGGCCGGAAAAAGACTCTAATTGGTCTTGGTCAAACGTTTCAAGAAAATAAAACTTTCCTCACAGACTAATATTAGAAAGAGAAGGTCTACGCTGTTAATTTTCAATAAAAAAATAACATGCATAGCTTAATTTACAGAACAAGTGAAGATTATGCGACGCTCTTTTTTGTTTGACACCTTATAACCTATACAACACAAATTGCAAGTGGTGGCACTTCTCTAGAGGGGCTTCACAGATTGTCTATTAATATTCAATGATTTTACCAGTAAATGCATCAAATATTTTAAGATTTCCAAATGACTTGAGCGGCGAATGAAAAGACAGGGCAGGTTTTTTGCCCGACATGAGTCAAAAACAGAATCGAAGTCCCCTGATAGTTTTCCCAAACCAGGCAGTACCACTGTACCAGGATCACTCGATTATTTACGTACTCTTTTTTTATAGGGTAACCGCAGCACGAACTTAGAACCGACCAGAATGTTCAAGAGACAACATGTGCCCATAGAACTTTGCAGAAAAACCTCTCAAAGAAAAGGAAAGTAAAAAGGAGTCCTTATATAATCTTGCAACTGCCATTGCCGCCCCTAATCATCGCCAGACTCGTAGGAAAGAATTATTTACATTTTTTTAGGGTAACCGCAACACAAACGCTAAACCGACCAGAAGGTTCAAGAGACAACACTTGTCCACCGATCTTTGGAAAAAAAAAAAACCTCCCCAGGGTTAGAAAAGTACAAAGGAGTCCTTAGGTAATCCTGAAACTACCATTGCCGCCGCTAACCGGCACCGGAGTCCAAGGAAAGCAATAGCCCAGAAGGTCGTTGTGAGTGGATGAAGAAGCCAGCCGTCGGCAAGGCCTTTGTCGACGTGGTTTGTCGACCGAGGATCATCTCCACCCTCCATGAGTCCCATAGACACCGTTAGCCGTCGACATCATCATGGTCGGTCGCCAGATCTACCACCATCAATCCTCAAGCGCCAGATCCGCCACCATCAAGCCTCAAGCCCCAGCACTGCGGTCATCAATCCTCAAGCCCAGATCTGAAACTGCTATCCTCTCTCACCCATCGGTAATAATTTCAGCGACAACAGCCACTGGCTGAAGACCTAAACCCTCAGACTCGAAGAGTCGACATGAGACTGAGCCCACCGGCTCATCGACGCCGCCATCGGCAAGACGAGACTTAGTTGGGCATTATTCTTGGATGCGCCGCTGCCATCACTGTCAGAAGCCGCGCCGCCGCACACACAAAGCCTACCCTATCTACAGTGGGCCATTGATTAGGGGGGGGGCTCGAGGCCGCTTCGCATCTCGCCAGGCGCACCCCTCACACTGACCAGTGGGGATGGGAGGTTCGCCCCAGGTTTCAGTTGGCGGGGTGGCATTTGATGGTTGACGGGGTCTTCCTCCTCGGTGCAAACCTGCATCATTTCACACGGTTCATTGATTGACAGTTAGGTGAATTTAAGCGTGGAGAATATTGCAACATCTGATTTACAACGACAGGGAGGAATTTTCTTTTCCATCGCGCCTTTGACTTTCACCGAGTTGTTTTTTCGGGGTTGACTTTCACCGAGTTGGTGAGGAATCGAAGGGTGTAATCCGCATGATCAATCCTTGGGGTTGCTCGTCTCACTCACCCTTCAGTGTCCCTTCACCAACATAGCGATGCATGTAAGTCTATTGTCACTACTTTTTAAAATTTACTATGCTCCCTAAGTTTAGAGCTCTCCCAATCGATCGAGGTGTTTGATTTGGATTTGGTCCAGATCAATGATTTGTCAAATTAATCGGCAGGAACTAGCCTATGAAAACACATCATTCACGTGCACCCCTAACCAATATTAGTACACGAGGGCCTAGAAAGGCCCTCCAAAGCACCGCATTTGTGTGGGTTGATTAACAGATACCACATAATCACACCACCTAGAAAGGCCCTCTAAAGCACCGCTTTAAACCCATTAATTGCGACTTCTTGGGCATCCTCTAGGCTATGCCACATCATCATCAACAATGTTTAGCAATGGAGAGTAAAAACATGCACATGTTTGCTCGTTTCTCCCTCTCATCTTGATCATTCCGATTGGACCATTTGGCATACGTTGGCTGAGAGGGAAAAGGAAGGTTCCTGGAAGCTGCCTGTGCATCAAGCCATCAAGCCCAGTGAATACGATGCCTCCCTCTTGTTTCCTCTTCCTCTCCTCCCACACGCAACCTTCTCCTCCTACCCCTCGAATCTTCCCCTCTTCTTTTTTTTGCCGGAAATATTCAATCTATTCATCTTCAATTGTAGTAGTACAATGAACACTAGAAATAATAAAAATTACATTCAGATCCATAGACCACTTAGCGACGAATACAAACACTGAAGCGAGCCAAAGGCGTGCTACCGTCATCGCCCCCCCCCCTCGCTAGAGCTGGGCAAAACTTGTTGTAGTAGATAGTCGGAAGTCGTCGTGCTAAGACCCCATAGGACCAGCGCACCAGAACAGCAACCGCCACCGATGAAGAGAAGCGTAGATCGGAAGGATCCAACCTGAAGACACATGAACGAACGAGCGTCAACATTGTCATGAGCGTGGAGGTGAAGACTTTGAGATCAGTGACCTAAGCAGATGGGGATACACCACCAACGCTCCATATCCGATGGAGGGGTGGCTCAGCAAGTGTAGGTACAGAACACCACTAAGAAGGAGGTGCCCTGGAGGAGCATCATCAGTAGGTTGGGGAAGGCGATGCGGACCGGATCGACCAAAGTGTAACGCCCCGGACACACCTGCCGGTTACTGGTCGTTACTCCTGGCGAGATCTAGACTGGCCCACTGATCAACACTAGTCTTTCCTACGCACTTTGTCCTCACTCGTGCGCACCTAGGACCAACTTCCCAGTCGGTCACCCATCCTGAAATTTCTTAATGTTGAGCATGCTTAACTTTGGTGTTCTTTCCGAATGGGCTCCCGGAAAAGAAGGAATTCCTTATTGATATGAGTAGTCTATTATACCTATTAAGCCAGGCTCTCACATACCCCCCCCCCCCCAACTCAAAGGAACCGACGTCATCGTCGGGCCATAGGAATGTTCCCTCTTGGCACACGTATATGTGTCCCGTCCGGCACATGTGCCATTCCGTGTGCCACGACGGGCCACAAACGTCATGCACAACATGAGCACGCACCTGACACACAAACATCTGTGTAACCATGAGGGTCGGCTCTAATACCAACTTGTAACGCCCTGGACACACCCGTCGATTACTGGCCGTTACTCCTGGCGGGATCTAGACTGGTCCCACAAATCAACACATGTTTCCTGCGCACTTTGTCCTCACTCGTGCGCACCTGGGACCAACATCCCAGTCGGTCACCCATCCTGAAATTGCTCCAAGCTGAGCATGCTTAACTTTGGAGTTCTTTCCGAATGGGCTCCTGGAAAAGAAGGAATTCCTTATTTATATGGGTAGTCAACATGATAACAGATACGTCTCCAACGTATCTATAATTTTTGATTGTTCCATGCTATTATAGTATCAATCTTGGATGTTTTATATGCAATCATATGCAATTATATATAATTTTTGGGACTAACCTATTAACCTAGTGCCCAGTGCCATTTGCTGTTTTTCTGCTTGTTTTTTGGCTTTTCATAAAATCAATATCAAACGGAGTCCAACGAAGAAAAAAATTTGGATTAATTTTTCTGGACCAAAAGAGACCCTAGAAGGTTCGGGAGAAGACTGGAGGAGTCACGAGGGAGCGACAAGCTCGGGAGGCGCGCCCCCCAGGCTTGTGGGCCCCTAGTGGCACATCTTGACCTAATTCCAAGCCTATAAATTCTCAAATATTCCCAATATACCAGAGAGCCACACGAAATAACTTTTCCGCTGCCGCAAGCTTCTGTTCTTCCGCGATCCCATCTGGAGGCCTTTTCCAGCGATCTACCGGAGGGGGAATCGATCACGGAGGGCTTCTACATCAACCTTGCTGCCCTTCCGATGATGTGTGAGTAGTTTACCACAGACCTACGGGTCCATAGCTATTAGCTAGATGGCTTCTTCTCTCTCTTCGATCTTCAATACCATGTTCTCCTCGATGTTCTTGGAGTTCTATCCGATGTAATCTTCTTTTGCGGTGCATTTGTTGGGATCCGATGAATTGTGGGTTTATGATCAGATTATTCATGAGAAATATTTGAGTCTTTTCTGAACTTATTTATGCATAATTGTTATAGCTTTGTATTTCTCTCCGATCTATCCATTTGGTTTGGCCAACTAGATTGATTTATCTTGCAATGGGAGAGGTGCTTTGTGATGGGTTCAATCTTGCGGTGCTCTATCCAAGTGACAAAGTAGAGGACAAGACACGTATTTGTATTGTTGCCATTAAGGATAAAATTATGGGGTTTATTCATATTGCTTGAGTTTACTTTGTCTACATCATGTCATCTTGCTTAAGGCGTTACTCCGTTTTCATTAACTTAATACCCTAGATGCATGCTGGATAGCGGTCGATGGGTGGAGTAATAGTAGTAGATGCAGGCAGGAGTCGATCTACTTGTCTTAGACGTGATGCCTATTTACATGATCATTTCCATGAATCCGTCATAACTATGCGCTTTTCTATCAATTGCCCAACAGTAACTTGTTTACCCACCGTATGCTATGTGTTCGAGAGAGAAGCCTCTAGTGAAAACTATGGCCCCCGGGTCATTTATCTATCATATATAAAATCCAAAAATACTTGCTGCAATTTATTTTATTTTATTTTATTTTTAAATTTATTTATCAATGTATCACTATCAGAATTAATCCTTGCAAGTAACAGCCAAGGGGATTAACAACCCTCTTGTTTGCGTTGGGTGCAAGTGTTTGCTTTTGAGTGTGTAGGTGCTGCTAACGAGGTTCTGTGTAGTTCTCCTACTGGATTGATAACCTTGGTTCTTAATTGAGGGAAATACTTATCTCTATTATACTGCATCATCCTCTCCTCTTTGAGGAAATCCCAACGCAGCTCACAAGTAGGAGGAAGAATTTCTGGCGCCGTTGCCGGGGAGATATCATTAAAACCTATCAAGTACCTTCGCATAAACTATCATCTACTTGTTCTTCTTTTTATTTTCCTTTTTATTTGCATTTGCCTCTCGTTTTCATCTCCCTCCACTTCTCTAAAAAATTAAAATACCAAAAATATCATGTGTGATGCCTTTGCTTGTGTTGCCATGTGCTTTCTATTTGCCGCATCTTTGCTTGCTAAAAAACTATTGATATGGATCCTCATCCACTTGCTAATATTTTCAAAAAATTCAATTATGATGAACCAATTACTAGTGAGTTGAGTGCACTAGATTATCTTTATGAAGTTTTACTTGAAAATCATGAATCTGAAAATTGTTATGAAGTGTTAAAAGAAGAAATTTATAAAGTGATTCATGATAGCTCCTTGAATGAAAAGCATGATTGCAATGATGTTATTATAAATTCTATTAATGCCAATTGTGTTAATAATATGCAAAACTACAAGCTTGGGGATGATGATTTTGTTATGTCCACTACTTATTGTAATGATCATGATTGGGATGATAATGCTTCTTATGATCTTGAAAATTTATTTAAGCCTCATGATGAATATGTCATTGATAATAATGTTTGTAATAATATTGAAAGTGGGTTTGCAAGAGCGTCAACTTTAGGTAATAATGATCCCACTACTTTGGAGAATTATCAATCTTATGAATTTTTGGATAAAAGTGGGTTTGGAGAGGTCATGACTTTAGTTAATGTTAATCCCACTATCTTGGAAGATTATAAAACTTTTATGCATGTGGATCATGAAGATAGTATTTTATATGATAGCTATATTGTTGAGTTTGATTATGATCCTACATGTAATTATTATGAGAGAGGAAAATATTGTTGTAGAAACTTTCATGTCACTAAATTATCTCTCTTTGTGCTGAAATTATTAATGCTTCATTCTTCCTATTTGCATATGCTAGATATTGCTTGTCTTGATAATTTGTTTTCCTATAAAATGCCTATGCATAGGAAGAGGGTTAGACTTAAATGTGTTTGTCCCATGTTTTATGATGCTCTCTTTGTGTTTCAATTATTATCTTTCATGTGAGCATCATTGAAATCTCAAGCCTATCTTAATGGCTATAAAGAAAGAGCTTGTTGGGAGGCAACCCAATATGTATCTTAAATTTTTTACTTTGTTTTATGTTTTGTGTGTTTACACAATTATAGCTACTATTATGACTATGTTTTTAGCTTTTAATTAGTGTTTGTGCCAAGTAATGCCTTTGGGATGATTTGGATGATAGTATAATTGATGCTGTTTGAAAACAGAAACTTTTGAGTCCAGTGCAGAATTTCCTTGATTTTACTGGAGTGTGATAAAATTCTGAATTTTTTACAAAGTATTGGTATATGAATTTTTTACGTTGTCCTAATTTTTAAGAATTTTTGGTGTTACAAAAGTATGACTTTTATTCAGATCTTTACAGACTGTTCTGTTTTAGACAGATTCTGTTTTTGTTGCATAGTTTGCTTATTTTGATGAATCTATGGATTGTATCGGGGGGTATAAGTCATGGATAAGTTGGATTACAGTAGCATTATGCCAATATTAAATATGAATCAATTTATAACAGTACCTAAAGTTTAAGGTTTGTTTGTTATACTAATGGATCTCACGAGGTTTCTGTTGAGTTTTGTGTGCTAAAGTTTTCAAGTTTTGGGTGAGACCACGATGGATGAAGGAATAAGGAGCGGCAAGACCCTAAGCTTGGGGATGCCGAAGGCACCCCAAGGTAATATTCAAGGAAGACCCAAGCGTCTAAGCTTGGGGATACCCCGGATGGCATCCCCTCTTTCCTCTACAATCTATCGGTATATCACTTGGGGCCACTTCTTTTGAGCTGCAGCTTATGCATAAGCTCCTGTGAAAATAAGCCTCAGATAAGCTCCTATGGAAATAAGCCCATGAGAATAAGCTAGCGAGTTCTTTTTAGTTCCTGTACCTCTAGCTTAATTTTGATGTACCAAGTGAAAAGTCTGTAATACCCCTGGACCATAATTTGTCTAATATTGATTTGTGTTTTAGCGTTTTGTTGCCCATATGAACATAAAATCGTTTTTTCAAACATCATGAAATATTAGTCGAAGATCATTTTGTCACATACAGGGGGGTCATTTTCTCACATACAAACATTGTAAAAACATCATTGTCTCACATAGAGAGGGACGTAACAAAAAAAGGACAGCTCCATGTAGGAAAATTGTGCTGCTGTAGAAGCTCATCAGCACAAAACTATACCATTCGTATATAATTAGCTTCATTGGGGAGTGGTTATTACAGACACTATCGACACTGACTGGCGCTGACGAAACTGAACAAAACACTAGTTCAACAGGGATAAGATGCAACAGGGGGTGAGTACAAAAACTAAATCTGCATCTGGTGGACTCCTAACGATAACACACACATGCCCAGATCCTGAACACACTTGATCTACTAGGTGTTTGCACCTAGGTACATTAGCAGCACAATACCAAGAACTAGCATGGTGGCCATCAGGTTGGCGCACACTATCAGTAGACTAGCAGCAGCCATGACTTTGAGATGATCGGCCCAGAACACGATCTGCGTGCAGATCTGCTGGATTGTGCACGGCAAGCCTGCTGGTTGACGTGTTGTGCTGAGCAGCATTGGGGGTTGTAGCTCTTGCGATATGGACGGCGGGATCCATGGATCCAGGCGCGTGGGTGTGCGTTGTGGTACTGCCGGCACCGGGAATCTTGCTCGGCGTCCCCTGACGAGAGGACGAGCGACAGCGGATGGCTGGACAGAGTGGCGGGGTTGGGCAGAGCAGAGGGAGACGGGGGGAGGAACGCGGCGGCGACGGCAGGAGGCGCGGGCGGCGGCAGGGAAACCCTATTTCGCGGGAGGAGAGTGGCAAGAAGATGCGGGCGCAGCTCTCTGGGTCATTCGGGTTGATACGTGGAGGATGAGGGCAGTGGCATTTCCTTCATAATTGTGTGCAAGTGGAAGGGCAAGGGGATATACCGGTTCGTTTTTAAGTGACCGCTCGCGAGAAGCTGCGGGAAGCTGCCCACCCCCAGCTTTTTTTCATTCTGAAGGAGAGGGCTGTGGAAATAAGTTAAGCTCTATGTCCCAAAACGAGTTCTTTTGATCTTTTGGCTTAATTTGGCAATAAGCTAAAAAAAGCCACAAAAGAACAGGCCCTTGGAGCTATATTTTTATTCATCACATGATATGTGTTTTACTTGGAGTGTCTTGTGCCATAGTTTTCTTTTCTTTGTTTGCTTTTTAGTTTGCCACAATCATCTTTGCTGAACACACCTTTTGAGACGGACACACATTTATCGTGATTTGTTAGAATACTCTATGTGCTTCACTTATATCTTTTGAGCTAGGCAGTTGCTCTAGTGCTTCACTTATATCTTTTAGAGCACGGTGGTGATTATATTTTAAATAAATAGTTGCACTCTCATGCTTCACTTAAATCTTTTTGAGATTCTAATAAATAGTAATTGCAATTTGCATGGGTTATAAGATTGGTCCATAAAGGATAGGTATTCAAGAAGGATATAATAAAAACTTTCATGTAGATCATTGAATATGATAAGTTTGATTCCTTGCAATAGTTTTGCGATATTAAGATGGTAATATGTGGATGTACTAGTGAATGATTGTGGTTTAGTAAGAATATTGGTGTTAAGGTTTGTGATTCCCGAAGCATGCACTATAGTCCTTAGTTGTGTGATAAAGTTGGAGCAAGATTTATTATTGATTGTCTACCTTATGAGTGGCGGTCGGGGACGAGCGATGGTCTTTTCCTACCAATCTACCCTCCTAGGGGCATGCGTAGTAGTACTTTGCTTCGAGGGCTAATAGACTTTTGCAATAAGTATGTGACTTCTTTATGACTAATGTGAGTCCATGGATTATACGCACTCTCACCTTTCCGCAATTTGCTAGCCTCTTCGGTACCATGCATTGCCCTTTCTCACCTCGAGAGTCGGTGCAAACTTCGTCGGTGCATCCAAACCCCGTGATATGATACGCTCTATCACACATCAGCCTCCTTATATCTTCCTCAAAACAACCACCATACCTACCTATTATGGCATTTCCATAGCCATCCCGAGATATATTGTCAAGCAACTTCCACCGTTCTTTTTATATGACACACATCATCATTGTCATATTGCTTTGCATGATCATATAGTTGACATAGTATTTGTGGCTCAGCCACCGTTCATCATTTTTTTATACATGTTATGGCAGATCATTGCACATCCTGGTACACTGCCAGAGGCATTCATATAGAGTCATATTGTTCTAGTATCGAGTTGTAATGTTGAGTTGTAAGTAAATAAAAGTGTGATGATCATCGTTATTAGAGCATTGTCCCAATGAGGAAAGGATGATGGAGACTGTGATTCCCCCACAAGTCGGGATGAGGCTTCGGACGAAAAATATAAAAAAAAAGTGGCCAAAAAGAGCCCATCAAAAAAATGAGAGAAAAAGAGAGAAGGGGCAATGTTACTATCCTTTTCCACACTTGTGCTTCAGAGTAGCACCATGTTTTTCATATAGAGAGTCTCCTGAGTTGTCACTTTCATATACTAGTGGAAATTTTTCATTATAGAAATTGGCTTGTATATTCCGATGATGGGCTTCCTCAAATGCCCGAGGTCTTCATGAGCAAGCAAGTTGGCTGCACACCCACTTAGTTTTAGTTTGAGCTTTCATACACTTATAGCTCTTAGTGCATCCGTTGCATGGCAATCCCTACTCCTCGCATTGATATCAATTGATGGGCATCTCCATAGCCCATTGATTAGTCATGTCGATGCGAGACTATCTTCCTTTTTGACTTCCCCTTATTAATCTCTATCATCATATTCTATTCCACCCATAGTGCTATGTCCATGGCTCGCGCTCATGTATTGCGTGAGGGTTGAAAAAGCTGAAGCGCGTTAAAAAGTATGAACCAATTGCTCGGCTTGTCATCGGGGTAGTGCATGATTAATACTTTGTGTTAGGAAGACTAAGCATGACGGGCTATATGATTTTGTAGGGACAGCGTTCTTTAGCATTTTTATTTTGAAAGCCATGATTGTTTATTGGTATGCCTGAGTATTGATGTCTTTATATCAAATTATAGACTATTGCTTTGAATCACTCATTTCTTAAAATTCATACCGTGAAAGAGATTACATAAAGAACATGTTAGGTAGCATTCCACATCAAAAATTCTATTTTTATCATTTACCTACTCGTGGACGAGCAGGAATTAAGCTTGGGGATGCTTGATACGTCTCCAACGTATCTATAATTTTTGATTGTTCCATGCTATTATAGTATCAATCTTGGATGTTTTATATGCAATTATATATCATTTTTGGGGCTAACCTATTAACCTAGTGCTAGTGCCATTTGCTGTTTTTCTGCTTGTTTTTGGCTTTTCAGAAAATCAATATCAAACAGAGTCCAACGAAGAAAAAACTTTGGATTAATTTTTTCTGGACCAAAAGAGACCCTAGAAGGTTTGGGAGAAGATCGGAGGAGTCGCAAGGGAGCGACAAGCACGGGAGGCGCGCCCAGGGGGGTAGGCGCGCCCCCCAGGCTTGTGGGCCCTCGTGGCACATCTTGACCTAATTCCAAGCCTATAAATTCTCAAATATTCCAAATATACCAGAGAGCCACACGAAATAATTTTTCCGCTGCCGCAAGCTTCTGTTCTTCCGCGATCCCATCTGGAGGCCTTTTCCGGCGATCTGCTGGAGGGGGAATCGATCACGGAGGGCTTCTACATCAACCTTGCTGCCCTTTCGATGATGTGTGAGTAGTTTACCACAGACCTACGGGTCCATAGCTAGTAGCTAAATGGCTTCTTCTCTCTCTTCGATCTTCAATACCATGTTCTCCTCGATGTTCTTGGAGTTCTATCCGATATAATCTTCTTTTGCGGTGAGTTCGTTGGGATCTGATGAATTGTGGGTTTATGATCAGATTATTCTTGAGAAATATTTGAGTCTTTTCTGAACTTATTTATGCATGATTGTTATAGCTTTGTATTTCTCTCCGATCTATCTGTTTGGTTTGGCCGACTAGATTGATTTATCTTGCAATGGGAAAGGTGCTTTGTGATGGGTTCAATCTTGCGGTGCTCTATCCCAGTGAAAAAGTAGGGGACAGGACATGTATTTGTATTGTTGCCATTAAGGATAAAACGATGGGGTTTATTCATATTGCTTGAGTTTACTTTGTCTACATCATGTCATCTTGCTTAAGGCGTTACTCCGTTTTCATTAACTTAATACCCTAGATGCATGCTGGATAGCGGTCGATGGGTGGAGTAATAGTAGTAGATGCAGGCAGGAGTCGGTCTACTTGTCTCGGGCATGATGCCTATATACATGATCATTGCTATGAATCTGCTATAACTATGCGCTTTTCTATCAATTTCCCAACAGTAATTTGTTTGCTCATTGTATGCTATGTGTTCGAGAGAGAAGCCTCTAGTGGAAATTATGGCCCCCGGGTCATTTATCTATCATATATAAAATCCAAAAATACTTGCTGCAATTTTATTTCTTTTATTTTATTTTGCAATTTATTTATCTATCTATATATCACTATCAGAATTAATCCTTGCAAGTAACCGCCAAGGGGATTGACAACCCTCTTGTTTGCGTTGGGTGCAAGTATTTGCTTTTGTGTGTGTAGGTGCTGCTAATGAGGTTCTGTGTGGTTCTCCTATTGGATATAACCTTGGTTCTTAACTGAGGGAAATACTTATCTCTACTATACTGCATCATCCTCTCCTCTTCGAGGAAATCCCAACGCAGCTCACAAGTAGCAATAACCGGTATCTCTCTTTTCCCCGTGTGATTCGACCACTCCCTATTAAGCCAGGCTCTCACACACAGCTCCGACGAGTTTCCTCCAATGATGTGAACCTCACCACCCTGAAGCCTTAGCAACATGATAACCGGTATCTCTCTTTCCCCGTGTGATTCGACCACTCTGGGATGATCTGCTTCTCCATGTGTGGCTAGCACTCTGCCAGTTAGGCCATGTCTGTAGGCCAAGGAGAGCAGCAATGACCGGCAGACATGGAGTGCTTGGGCCAGAGCAAGGGTAGGCAATGCATATTTGGTATTAGCTCACTAATATTCTCCAGCAGCTGTCGCGTGTGGAGGGAGTGTCGCATGCCACGAAAATTGCACCACCATGATCAACAACCTTGGCCTGCTAACCGACACACTCCATGAATCCGAGGATGTCCTACCTGACTGCTCCTTGATATCTATTATGCACTTCTATTCTTGTAGACTCTGTTGGGCCTCTAAGCGCTGAGGATTGCGGTACAACTGCAAATTTATCTTAACTGGATGACTTAAGGTTTATCATTCCGCAGGGGGGTAGGTTGAAATTGATCCCTCTCAAACAACCATGCAATCAAATACAACTAATCACATGTCTCCCAACACACCCAATATAATTGTTAATTGTATAGGTGCACTAGTTCAGCGAATAGATTGATAATTTGGGTGATAGATTGATAGTTTGGATGGTAACAATATTTTTGTATTTTCGGAATAAAATAGGACTGCACAGTAAACAATAATAAAGGTGAGTGAAACGGTGTCTCGATGCTTGGAAACAAGGCATAGGGTTCATACTTTCACTTGTGCCAACTCTCAACATTAGTAACATAGTTAAACAACGTGATAAGTAATGACCCACAAGTATAGGGGATCAATCGTAGTCCTTTCGATAAGTAAGAGTGTCGAACACAACGAGGAGTAGAGGGAATCAATAAGCAATTTTTAGCAAGGTATTCTCTGCAAGTGATGTAAAATAGTTGTGACAAATAGTTTGATAGCAAGATAATTCATAGTGAGTAACAAACGTGACAAGGTGCAGCAAGGTGAACCAATCCTTTTGATTGCAAAGGACAAGCCGTAAATACTTCCTATAGTGAGCAAAACGTTCTCGAGGACACATGTGAATTTCGTCTAGTCATTCTCATCACGATCAATTGACTCGCGTTCACTGCTTTGGTAAGTTGTTATGTGGGTGGACCGGTGCTAGGGTGATGTTCTTACTTGAACAAACAGTCCATTTATGATTATCCCCTCTTGCAAGCATCCTCAACAATGAAAGAAGAATTAAGATAAATCTAACCATAGCATGAAACATATGGATCCAAATCAACCCCTTACGGAATAGCGCATAAACTAGGGTTTAAGCTTCTGTCACTCTCACAACCCATCATCTACTTACTAATCCCACAATGCATTCCCCTAGGCCCAGGCATGGTAATGTGTCTTGTACTCGGCGTTCACACGACACCACTAGAGGAAGAACAACATAACACATCATCAAAACATTGAACGAAAACCAACTTCACATGATTACTTATAACAAGAATTCTCCCATGTCCTCAAGATCAAACGGAACTACTCACAAATCATATTCATGTTCATGATCAGAGGAGATACATATATGATTAACAATCTGAACATATAATCTTCCACCAAGTAAACCAACTAGCATCAACTACAAGATGTAATCAACACTATACTAGCAACCCACAAGTACCACTCTAAGGTTTGAGACAAAGATTGAATACAAGAGATGAACTAGGGTTTGGAGATGAGATGGTGCTCATGATGTTGATGGATATGGGTCCTCCCACGATGAGAGGAACGTTGGTGATGACGATGGCTTCAATTTCCCCCTCCCGGAGGGAAGTATCCCCATCGGAATCGCTCTGCCAGAAAGCAAAAGTGCTCCTGCCCAAGTTTCGCCTCGATACGGCGGCGCTTCATCTAGAAAGTCTTCCTTTGTTTTTTCTAGGGAAAATGGCTTCATATATCAAAAGAAGGGCGTCGGTGGACATCTGTGGGCCCCACAAGGCACCTGGGCGCGCCCATGGGTGTAGTACGCGCCCCCTGCCTTGTGGGCCCACTAAGGCTCCTCCTTGGTACTTATTTCTTCCAGTATTTTTTATATATTCCAAAATAATTCTCCTTGAATTTTCAGGTCATTTGGAGCTACGGAGAATAGCTATCTTTGTTGTAGCTTTTTCAGGCTCAGAATTCCAGTTGCCGGCAATCTCCCCCTTCAAGTGTACCTTGCATTTTAAGAGAGAAAAGGCATTAGAATTGCATCATAAAGTGGAATATAGATCTAAAACATTATAAATAACAGTAGGAAATCATGGTGCAAAATGGACGTATCAACTCCCCCAAGCTTAGACGTCGTTTGCCCTCAAGCGAAAGCCGAACTCAATAAACATGACCACAAGTTTAGAGAGAGTGGTGTTGATAAAAGAAAATACAGACATGGCAGCATCATGCTTATATTCATTATTATAATAGCAATTATTCATCATAAAACTTCTCATGATCAAGTAACAATTCATTCACAAGCTAAAGTATAAGCAATAAACTTTCATGAAAACTAACTAACTATGTTCTTAGTCATCAAAGCAATTACAATTCATCATATTTCCAAGAAGGGTCTATGCAAGAGCCTTTATTTTAGAAAACTTCACATACTCAACTATCATATAGTCTTCCATGATTGTTGGCACTCAAAACATATTTTTAGAACAAACGGTTTCAATGATACACAGAGGAAGATGGGGGTTTATTGTTTCACCTCCCAACTTATTTATCTCAGGGATAATGTCAACAATAATAACTCGTGATTACATATATTCAATTGGATATATATATCTGGATCATTCTGTACCACATGATGCTTGCCAAGTGGAGAATAATTGAGGTTGGAATAGTAGTAAATACTTTTGACTCTTGCATGAAAGTAAAGAATAAACATTGAAAGATAGGCCCTTCCCAGAGGGGAGCAGAGGTTGTCATGCGCTTTTAAGTTTGGACATGCAAACTTAATGCAAAGGAACGTCTCTTTATATTGCCCCTTATATATGATAGCAACCTTTATTGAGCAGTCCGTCACTTTTATTGCGTTACCATCACAAGTTCGTACAAAGCTTATTTTCCCTTACAATAAAAGATCATACATATTAAGGAGCAATTTTTATTGCGTTGCATCGATAGCAACTTACTGGAGGGATCTTATTCAATCTGTAGGTACATATGGTGGACTCTCATGACAAGAAACTGGGTTTAAGGGTATTTGGATGCACAATTAGTATCTCTACTTAGTACAGAAATTTTGGCTAGCAAAGATTATAAACAAGCACTACATGTTAGAGGATCCATGACAATATAACTTCTATGTAAATATAAGCAAACATCACTCATTACGTTGTTTTACTTGTCCAACATCAACTATTTGATCAAGCTTGAAAATAATTAATGGGGGTTCACAATCATAAAAAATGTCCAAGATAGTATATTTATATGTGAAATCTCTCTTCCTTTATTATTTTTTCATGAATTGCATCAATGACCAATGCTATGTTTGTCACCTTCCAATAAATTTTATCAATTATACTTCTTCTAGGTGAAGTCATTACTCCCCATGGGATTAGCATATGAACTTTTTATTATTATTTCTATCATTGATGCAACAGAACAAAAGGAAAGGAATACTCAAACTCATACTACTCTTTATTATATAACTCTCGCACACGATTACATAGATAGAACGATCACGAAACAAGCACTCGAAAACTACTTCATACTAATACTTTTATTCTTCTAAATCACAAAATAGCTAAGGTTCGAACTAAGATAGATAGTAATGATAAAAGTGATGGTGATACGATACCGGGGCACCTCCCCCAAGCTTGGAACAAGCCAAGGGTTGGTAACCATACCCGAGTACTCAAGTTTCCTTCTTTGGTGATGGCGGTGATGAAGTGGTAGGCTTGTCATCCGTCTTCCAAGGCATGGGCTTCCCATCAAAGAAAGAAGAAAGAGTCTCCGGAATCCTAAAATCTGCAGCTAGGCTCATCCTTTTAAACCTGGATTCATAATCACAGTTTTGGTTTTTGTAGGTCAAAGACTTGTGCTTGGAGATCTTTGATCCGAACATGAAGATTATCGATGGCCTCCTCGATCTTGTTGTTGTCCCACTTATGCCCACGAACAAAATCCGTGATCATGGAGTGGTTGGCATCAAGTCCACGTTCCACCATCCTTTGGCACTTGAAGATTTTCTGATCCATTGCTTCAAGCCTGGCCTTCTTGTCTCCCTCCTTCTTTGGTCCTTGCACGTCCCGGATGTGGAGCACCCCCTCACGCAACTCGATGCTTTGAGGGTGCTTCATAACCTCCGAAAGATAGGGATTATTGACCTTAAAGAGCTGATCCTTGGAGGAGCTTGATGGCGACATAGCGACCTAGATCTTACAGAAAACAGCTCGAAACAAGAACAGAGGAGAAACTTGTGATACGGAGGTCAAAATAGTGGGGAGTATATATAATGAATTTTTATCTTGCAGGACAAGTATACGGGAGGAATACGGAGTCGGGAAGGTACACGAGGGGCCCAAAAGGCACCAGGGCGCGCCCTGGGGGGTAGGGCACGTCCCTGCCTTGTGGGTCCCTCACGGGCCTTCTTGGTTGTTTCTTATTTTCCTATTTTTTAAAAAATATTCCAAAACTGACGAAAAGTATTTTTAAGGAATTTTTGGAGTCGGTTTACTTACCGTATCACATACCTATTCCTTTTTCAGGATTCAGGAGTGTTCCAGAAGGTCTCTTTTAGATAATCGTCCGGTGTAATTACTTGAATAATGTCCGCTTCAATGTTAATGGGGGTACCTGCAATATAATGTTTAAGTCTTTTCCCATTAACCACCTTTGGTTTATCTCCTTTGGCATTATTTATTTTGATGGCTCCAGAATGGTAAACCTCCTCGACGATGTACGGGCCTTCCCATTTGGAGAGAAGTTTGCCTGCAAAATATCTAAAACGAGAATTGTCTAAAAGAACTTTATCACTTATATTAAATTCTCATTTTTGAATTATTTTATCATGCCATCTTTTAAATTTCTCTTTAAATAACTTGGCATTTTCATAAGCTTGTGTTCTCCACTCATCCAGAGAACTAATATCAAATAAACTCTTTTCGCCGGCAAGTTTAAAATCATAGTTAAGTTCTTTAATAGCCCAATAAGCTTTATATTCCAACTCAAGAGGTAAATGACATGCTTTTCCATAAACCATTTTATACGGGGACATACCCATAGGATTTTTATAAGCAGTTCTATATGCCCACAATGCATCATCTAGTTTCTTATACCAGTTCTTTCTAGATCTATTAACAGTCTTTTGCGAGATTAATTTTATTTCTCTAGTGCTCAATTCTACTTGTCCGCTAGACTGAGGATGATAAGGTGATGCTACTCTATGGTTTACATCATACTTAGCTAGAACTTTACAGAAAGCACCGTGAATAAAATGTGAAACACCATCAGTCATTAGATATCTAGGGACCCCAAACCTCGGGAAAATAACTTCTTTAAGCATTTTAATAGAAGTGTTGTGATCAGCACTGCTAGTTGGAATGGCTTCCACCCACTTAGTAACATAATCAACAGCAACTAGAATATGAGTATAACCGTTCAAGGAAGGAAAAGGCCACATATAATCAAAACCCCAAACATCGAATGGCTCAATAACAAGTGAATAATTCATAGGCATTTCCTGACATCTACCAATATTACCAACTCTTTGACATTCATCACAAGAAAGAACAAACTTACGTGCATCCTTGAAGAGAGTAGGCCAATGAAAACCAAATTGCAATACCTTATGTGCAGTTCTGTCTTCAACATGGTGTCCTCTGTATGCATCGGAGTGACACTTCCTTATGATTTGTTCCTGTTCATACTCAGGTACACAACGTCTAATAACACCATCTACTCCTTTATATAAATGTTGGGTCATCCCAAAAGTAATATCGTAAGTCAAAGAAGGACTTTTTATTTTGTTGGTATGTGTAATTAGTTGGTATATATTTAGCAACAATGAAATTAGCATAATCTGCATACCAAGGGTTATCACGAGAAGAGGAGGCATTTATAACAGCTAATTTCTCATCGAGAAAAATATCATTAATAGGTATTGGGTCATCAAGAATAGTTTCCATCCTAGACAAATTATTTGCGATAGGATTTTCAGCTCCCTTTCTATCAACTATATGCAAATAAAACTCTTGTAATAACAGAACCCACCTAATCAAACTAGGCTTAGCATCTTTCTTATCCATTGGATATTTAATAGCAGCATGATCAGTGTGAATAGTAACTTTAGAATCAACAATATAATGTCTGAATTTATCACAAGCAAACATAACTGCTAGGAATTCTTTTTCAATAGTGGCATAGTTTCTTTGAGCGGTGTCCAAGGTCTTACTAGCATAATGGATAACATTTAATTTCTAATCAACTCTTTGACCAAGAACAACCCCAATAGCATAATCACTAGCATCACACATAATTTCAAAGGGTAAATTCCAATCAGGTGGTTGAACAATAGGAGCAGTTATCAAAGCTTTCTTAAGTATTTCAAAGGCTTCTACGCAATCATCATCAAAAACAAATGGAACATCTTTTTGTAGGAGATTAGTAAGAGGCCCAGAAATTTTAGAGAAGTCCTTAATGAACCTTCTATAGAAACCAGCATGACCAAGAAAACTTCTTATACCTTTGATATCTTTAGGACATGGCATTTTCTCAATTGCATCAACTTTAGTTTTGTCTACTTCAATGCGTCTTTCAAAAAATTTATGACCAACGACTATACCTTCATTCACCATAAAGTGGTACTTCTCCCAATTTAAAGACATTATAACCAAGCACTTTTCCAGCCATCTCAGACGATTAGCATTCGGGGACGTCGGATCTCCAGTTTTAAGCGTCATTGGTCGTCCGATCGAACTCTCGCGCACTGTTTCCCGCGATCCAACTGGGCAGCTGCTCCCGCAACAAAACTGAAGGCCTGTGGTTAATTGGGCCCTCGCTCTCACACAAAGCCCACTAAAAAGTCATTCACGCTCTCACCCTTCACGACACACACAAACCTAACCTAAATCACCTACCAGCCACCGTCACCCGTTATGCCCGTCAATTCGGTCGCGCCGCTGGTGCGCCGCCGTTTCATTCATCGACGTCGAAAGAGAGCGCATCTGGCTAGCCGGTGGCACAATCATCTCCTCCTCGATCCCTCCCACCGTCCTTCGCCTCCACGCCGCTACCTCCTCGCCTCCATGTTTTGTTGCTCTGCGTCAGTCAAAGGGGAGAGGAATATGAGAGGATGACTAGATGAGTACCAAAAGATGGAGGGCGAGTCGAGCTGGAACAAGGCTGAGGCGTTTCCGCTCCCCCAACCTCGACCTCCAATGGCGGTGCCCCTCACGACCCCGAGCAGTGGAGCCCACCTCGACTCATCGGCTCGCCCCGCGGCAGAGGCGTTCCCATACTTGCTGCTGTGAGAGATGGCAGCCAAAGATGGCCGCCACGCTCAGGCTTCTGCCTACATCCATGCCACCAACGTTCTCCTGCAGCTGCTAGGAGGAGCAACAAGGATGAAAAGTAGAAGCAGTCCTCTTATTATGTACGTATATGTCTAATTTTTTTTACTGGATATATGTCTAATGTTACCAATAGCACTTTGATAGGCGTATGGTATATTTTCCTTGTATCAATTCTTAATTTCTATCTACACATAAGACTGAATTAAAAAAGAATCATGTGTTGATTCCTTCGTCAATTTGTATTTTACATTTTAAATGCTCATCAGTAAAGCCCATGCTCGCTACGGTAATTGCCTCAGCTGTAGGCGAATTGGGTGCTGCTTTGTGGGCGTCGCCGACGAGACCCAAGGATGAAGGAGAAACCATGGATGATTCTAGGCAATAAGAAGGAGATAGAGGGAGGTGAGAAGGAAATGCGTCTCCTTCACCACTGTTGCAGCAGGTGGTCGCCGGACCCCTTCTCTCTCACCCTTAGCTGACACCAGTGGCTGATGCGTCCTTGATCAGGGAGCGCCTCGGCAACTATGCCATCCATGATAATGCAATACATGACACAATCCTATTTCTCTATTTGCATTCTTCCTGTCTTGATTTAACTTAGGCATGCCTAGATAGAACACAGATCAATTCTAAAAATAAGAAACTGCCTATTTTGAGAACAAATCTTTGATCTTTCACACCAGTTTTGGTGTCACCACAGCATTGTTTGTTTTTGGTCCCTATTATAGAACATGGAGAGGAAGCACGCTTTCCAAGCTTATTCTGGCTTGTGAATTTAATAGTGTGGGGCACTTGAATATGTCAGTTTGGCAACTCCCTGAATGCATTTGGTCAGCCAGAAAATTATAGTCTCTATTGATTCTGAGTATCTGCTGATCTACTAAGTTAAAAGTCAAGGTACTATTGCATATGCCAGTTGGCTTCCACATATTCCCCCCTTAAAATTACCTATTTAATTTAATGTTTTTGAATGCCATCTGAATAGTGTTGAGCCGGTGGCGCAGGTTTTACAGATTAGTGCTCTTCTCTCTGGAAATATTCCGGCCAACTTTTGGAGACATTGACCTTTATTGAGGGTGCCATGGTCTTTTTAGGATCTTTGACCCTTGGAGACATATACAGATGCTTCCTTGACTATTGTCAGGTGTGTGTCTACTTTTACTATTTGATAATTATAATTACTAAATGTATCACAATTGCTGTCAGATGAACTTTCCGAGAATATGGCACATATACTCACTCCGTTCCTAAATATAAGTCTTTTTAGAGATTCCAACACGGACTACATACGAAGCAAAATGAGTGAATCTACACTATAAAATATGTTCATATACATCTGTATGTAGTCTCTATTGTAATCTAGAAAAATACTTATATTTAGGAACGGAGGGAGTAGTAACTATGAAGTGTGTTTTCATCGACATAACAAGGAAATGGTGATGCCAAATTTGTTCTGAATGTAATTTAATATGATTTCATATCTAATGATTCATTTTTATTTGTAAGATAAGAAGTATGACTAATCCAACCACTACACGCTGAAGATTCGCATCTGGCTAGCCGGCAGCACAATCATCTCCTCCTCGATCCCTCCCACCGTCCTTCGCCTCCACGTCGCTACCTTCTCGCCTCCATGTTTTGTTGCTCTGCGTCGGTCAAAGGGGAGAGGAATATGAGAGGATGACTAGATGAGTACCAAAAGATGGAGGGCGAGTCGAGCTGGAACAAGGCTGAGGCGTTTCTGCTCCCCCAACTTCGACCTCCAATGGCGGTGCCCCTCACGACACCGAGCAGTGGAGCCCAACTCGACTCATCGGCTCACCCCGCGGTAGAGGCGTTCCCATACTCGCTGCTATCAGAGATGGCAGTCAAAGATGGCCGCCACACTCAGGCTTTTGCCTACATCCATGCCACCAGCGTTCTTCTGCAGCTGCTAGGAGGAGCAACAAGTAGGAAAAGTAGGAGCAATCCTCTTATTATGTACTTATATGTCTAATTTTTTTTACTGGATATATGTCTAATGTTACCAATAGCACTTTGATAGGTGTATGGTATATTTTCCTTGTATCAATGCTTAGTTTCTATCTACACATAAGACTGAATTAAAAAAAGAATCATGTGTTGATTCCTTCGTCAATTTGTATTTTACATTTTAAATGCTCATCATTAAAGCCCATGCTCACTATGGTAATTGCCTCAGCCGCAGGCGAATTGGGTGTTGCTTTGTGGGCGTCGCCGACAAGACCTGATACGTCTCCAACGTATCTATATTTTTTTGATTGTTCCATGCTATTATAGTATCAATCTTAGATGTTTTATATGGAATTTTATGCAATTATATATCATTTTTTGTGACTAACCTATTAACCTAGTGCCCAGTGCCAGTTGTTGTTTTCTGCTTGTTTTTGGTTTTTCGGGAAATCGGTACCAAACGAAGTCCAAATGCCACGAAACTTTTTAACGATTTTTTTCTAGACAAAAGAGACCCTGGAAGCTTCGGGAGGAAGCCAGAAGCCTCACGAGGGCTTCACAAGGCAACAGGGCGCGGCCCCAGGGGGCGCGCCCTGATGCCTTGTAGGCCCCTTGTGGCTCCTTTTGACCCAATTCCACTTTTATAAATTCTCAAATATTCGGAAACCATCAGAGAGCCAGACGAGAAAACCCTACCGCCACCGCAAGCCTCTGTTCTTCTATGATCCCATCTGGAGGCCTTTTCTGGTACTCTGCCGGAGGGGGAATTGATCACGGAGGGCTTCTTCATCAACCTTGCTGCCCTTCCGATGTTGTGTGAGTAGTTTACCACAGACCTACGGGTCCATAGCTAGTAGCTAGATGGTTTCTTCTCTCTCTTTGATCTTCAATACCATGTTCTCCTCGATGTTCTTGGAGTTCTATCTGATGTAATCTTCTTTTGCGGTGTGTTTGTTGGGATCCGATGAATTGTGAGTTTATGATCAGATTATTCATCAAAAATATTTGAGTCTTATCTAAACTCTTTTATGCATGATTGTTATAGCTTTGTATTTCTCTCTGATCTATCCGTTTGGTTTGGCCAACTAGATTGATTTATCTTGCAATGGGAGAGGTGCTTTGTGATGGGTTCAATCTTGCGGTGCTCAATCCCAGTGACAGAAAGGAACATGACACGTATTTGTATTGTTGCCATTAAGGATAAAAAGATGGGGTTTAATCATATTGCTTGAGTTTACTTTGTCTACATCATGTCATCTTGCTTAAGGCGTTACTCTGTTTTATACTTAATACCCAAGATGCATGCTGGATAGCGGTCGATGGGTGGAGTAATAGTAGTAGATGCAGGCAGGAGTCGGTCTACTTGTCTCGGACATGATGCCTATATACATGATCAATGCCATGAATCCGTCATAATTATTTGCTTTTCTATCAATTGCCCAACAGTAATTTGTTTACCCACCGTATGTTCTGTGCTCGAGAGAGAAGCCTCTAGTGAAAACTGTGGCCCCCGGGTCTACCTTTATGATATATTAAAATCCAAAAATACCTTGCTGCAATTTATTTACTTTTATTTTATTTTGCAATTTACTTTTTATCTATCACTATCAGAATTAATCCTTGCAAATAACCGCTAAGGCGATTGACAACCCTCTTATTTCGTTGAGTGCAAGTGTTTGCTTTTGTGTGTGTAGGTGCTACTAAAGAGGTTTTGTGTGGTTCTCCTACTGGATTGATAACCTTGGTTCTTAACTGAGGGAAATACTTATCTCTACAACACTGCATCATCCTCTCCTCTTCGGGGAATTACCAATGCAGTCTAAAAGTAGCAAGACCCATGGATGAAGGAGAAACCATGGATGACGCTAGGCAATAAGAAGGAGACAGAGAGAGGTGAGAAGGAAATGCGTCTCCTTCACCACTGTGTCAGCTGGTGGTCGCCGGACCCCTTCTCTCTCACCCTTAGCTGAAGCCGGTGGCTGATGCGTCCTTGATCAGGGAGCGCCTCGGCAACTATGCCATCCATGATAATGCAGTACATGACACAATCCTATTTCTCTATTTGCATTCTTCCCGTATTGATTTAACTTTGGCATGCCTAGATAGAACACAGATCAATTTTGAAAATAAGAAACTGCCTATTTTGAGAACAAATCTTTGATCTTTCACACCAGTTTTGGTGTCACCACAACATTGTTTGTTTTTGGTCCCTATTACAGAACATGGAGAGGAAGCAGGCTTTCGAAGCTTATTCTGGCTTGTGAATTCAATAGTGTGGGGCACTTGAATATGTCAGTTTGGCAACTCCCTGAATGCATTTGATCAGCCAGAAAATTATAGTCTCTAATGATTCTGAGTATCTCCTGATCTGCTAAGTTAAAAGTCAAGGTACTATTGCATATGTCAGTTGGCTTCCACATATTTCCCCCTTAAAATTACCTATTTATATTAATGTATTTGAATGCCATTTGAATAGTGTTGAGCCGGTGGCGCAGGTTTTACAGATTAGTGATTTGCTCTTCTCTCTGGAAATATTCCGGCCAACTTTTTGAGACATTGATCTTTATTGAAGGTGCCATGGTCTTTTTAGGATCTTTGAACCTTGGAGACATATACAGATGCTGCCTTGACTATTGTCAGGTGTGTGTCTACTTTTACTATTTGGTAATTATAATTATTAAATGTATCACAATTGCTGTCAGATGAACTTTTCGAGAATATGGCACATATACTCACTCCGTTCCTAAATATAAGTCTTTTTAAGATTCCAACACGGACTACATACGAAGCAAAATGAGTGAATCTACACTCTAAAATATGTCCATATACATCCGTATGTAGTCTCTATTATAATCTCTAAAAAGACATATATTTAGGAACGGAGGGAGTAGTAACTATGAAGTGTGTTTTGACAGACATAACAAGGAAATGGTGATGCCAAATTTGTTCTGAATGTAATTTAATATGATTTCGTATATAATGATTCATTTTTATTTGTAAGATAAGAAATATGACAAATCCAACTACTACACGCTGAAGATTCGCATCCGGCTAGCCGGCGGGACAATCATCTCCTCCTCGATCCCTCTCACCGTCCTTTGCCTCCACGCTGCTACCTCCACGCCTCCATGTTTTGTTGCTCTATGTCGGTCGAAGGGGAGAGGAATATGAGAGGATGACTAGATGAGTACCAAAAGATGGAGGGTGAGTCGACCTGGAACAAGGCTGAGGCGTTTCCACTCCCCCAACCTCGACCTCCAACGGCGGTGCCCCTCACGACCCCGAGCAGTGGAGCCCACCTCGACTCAATGGCTCGCCCCGCAGCAGAGGCATTCCCATACTCGCTGCTGTCAGAGATGGCAGTCAAAGATGGCCGCCACGCTCAGGCTTCTGCCTACATCCATGCCACCTATGTTCTCCTGTAGCTGCTAGGAGGAGCAACAAGGAGGAAAAGTAGGAGCAGTCCTCTTATTATGTATGTATATGTCTAATGTTTTTTTACTGGATATATGTCTAATGTTACCAATAGCACTTTGATAGATGTATGGTATATTTTCCTTGTATCAATTCTTAATTTCTATCTAGACATAAGACTGAATTAAAAAAAGAATCATGTGTTGATTCCTTCATCAATTTGTATTTTACATTTTAAATGCTCATCATTAAAGCCCATGCTCGCTATGGTAATTGCCTCAGCCGCAGGCGAATTGGGTGTTGCTTTGTGGGCATCGCCGACGAGACCCAAGGATGAAGGAGAAACCATGGATGACGCTAGGCAATAAGAAGGAGACAGAGGGAGGTGAGAAGGAAATGTGTCTCCTTCACCACTGTTGCGGCTGGTGGTCGCCGGACCCCTTCTCTCTCACCCTTAGCTGACGCCGGTGGCTGATGCGTCCTTGATCAGGGAGCGCCTCGGCAACTATGCCATCCATGATAATGCAGTACATGACACAATCCTATTTCTCTATTTGCATTCTTCCCGTCTTGATTTAACTTAGGCATGCCTAGATAGAACACAGATCAATTCTGAAAATAAGAAACTGCCCATTTTGAGAACAAATCTTTGATCTTTCACACCAGTTTTGGTGTCACCACAGCATTGTTTGTTTTTGGTCCCTATTACAGAACATGGAGAGGAAGCAGGCTTTCGAAGCTTATTCTGGCTTGTGAATTCAATAGTGTCGGGCACTTGAATATGTCAGTTTGGCAACTCCCTGAATGCATTTGGTCAGCCAGAAAATTATAGTCGCTAATGATTCTGAGTATCTCCTGATCTGCTAAGTTAAAAGTCAAGGTACTATTGCATATGCCAGTTGGCTTCCACATATTTCCCCCCTTAAAATTACCTATTTAATTTAATGTATTTGAATGCCATCTGAATAGTGTTGAGCCGGTGGCGTAGGTTTTACAGATTAGTGATTTGCTCTTCTCTCTGGAAATATTCCGGCCAACTTTTTGAGACATTGACCTTTATTGAAGGTGCCATGGTCCTTTTAGGATCTTTGAACCTTGGAGACATATACAGATGCCGCCTTGACTATTGTCAGGTGTGTGTCTACTTTTACTATTTGATAATTATAATTACTAAATGTATCACAATTGTTGTCAGATGAACTTTTCGAGAATATGGCACATATACTCACTCTGTTCCTAAATATAAGTCTTTTTAGAGATTCCAACACGGACTACATATGAAGCAAAATGAGTGAATCTACACTCTAAAATATGTCCATATACATCTGTATGTAGTCTCTATTGTAATCTCTAAAAAGACTTATATTTAGGAACGGAGGGAGTAGTAACTATGAAGTGTGTTTTGACAGACATAACAAAGAAATGGTGATGCCAAATTTGTTCTGAATGTAATTTAATATGATTTTGTATCTAATGATTCATTTTTATTTGTAAGATAAGAAATATGACTAATCCAACCACTACACGCTGAAGATTCTTATTGTCAGGATTGCTCTTGCACCAATTCATTACCATTCCATTGAGAAGTGTGTGATGCATGCATAAATTTTTACTGAGAGGCTAAACAAGAAGATATGCCCGGTCAGGACAATAAATTAATTTTCTTTGATAAATGACTAACGAAATTTTCTCTTATAAATCATATGTTTGTATCACACTTAGACTTTGACCATCATCGGTAATTGTGTTCCAGGGTTGATATTATGCATGGCCATAGATTTTTCCTCTACAGTTTTATTGGATAATTAAAAATATTACCCCTCCAAGATTTATCATATCATTGTTCACTAGAATTAGTGATATTTTCCAGGGCCCACATCATATGGACATACATTCATCTTCAAGTTTTATTGGATGTTTATAATATTCCGCCTGCAAATTTTAATGTATCAGAGTTATCATGCATCAAAGAGTTTGTTTGGAGACATTGCCACTTTATTAAATATATATCCTTCTTATGTGCAGTATGTTTTAAGATCTCTCAGCTATTTCAGGTGTATTTGAAAGACGTCTGTATGGGCCATGTAAATTTTGTGTTGGGTTTTCATGGTGCTTTAGCTATATGCACACTTAGCTTTCTCCTATTGTCCAATATGTGAATATTACGCCAGTATCTTATTGTCATGCCGAAGGATGTCCGACATGGGTGTAGTCTTGTTGAGGGAAAATAATGAATAGACAGACTATAAATTGTTGAGGGAAAATATGTGTGTGTGTGTGTGCGCGCGCGCGCGCGCGCGTGTGTGTGTGTGTGTGTGTGTGTGTGTGTGTGTGTGTGTGTGTGTGTGTGTATTGCCACAAATTTAACATATTTTTTGACTATTTTTTTAACTACCAATCATTCTATCGTCAAAATGAATGGGCGCAGCAACGCGCATCGTCAATGATCAAGGACTATACCTTCATTCACCATAAAGTGGTACTTCTCCCAATTCAAGACAAGATTAGTCTCTTCACATCTCAGCAAAATCTCTATCAAGATTGCTCAAACAGTCATCAAAAGAAGTTCCGTATACGAAAAAATCATCCATGAAGAGGAGAATATAGCAGTCATGCATCTTTGAAAAGTAGCAGGTGCATTACATAAACCAAAAGACATGCGTCTATATCAAAAGTCTGAGGACAAAGTGTTTGTCGCAAATAATGGACACTTTCTTGAGGAGTTTCTCGCTAAAGAAGTAAGTGGGAGGACTGTACAGCTTGGCGAGATTACTAAATCTCCGGCAAAAGTAAGCTGGACTAATGAACCGGAATTTGTTTCAGAAGTTGTCCACATAACCGAACCAGAAGTTACTACACCGGTTGTAGAAACTCCAGTTAAGCATGTAACTGAACCGCGTAGGTCAGGAAGAGTTAGCGAACCTCTTGAGTGGTTTCACAATGAAATATTCATCTTAGAGGAAGATGAACCTGCGCACTACAAAGAAGCGATGGCGGCACCCAGCTCAAAAGAATGGCTTAAGGCCATGAAATCCGAAATGGAGTCCATGTACAAGAATAAAGTTTGGAACTTGGTTGAGCCTCCAGAGGGTGTGAAACCCATACAATGTAAATGGATCTTCAAAAGAAAAATGGTCGCGGATGGTAATCCTACTATTTATAAAAGCAAGGCTAGTTGCGAAAGGGTTTTCACAGATTGAAAGGGTCAATTATGACGATACTTTCTCACCAATATCCATGCTAAAGTCTGTGCGGATTATGATGGCAATTTCTGCATATTTCGATTACGAGATATGGCAGATGGATGTCAAAACTGCTTTCCTAAATGGAAATCTCAAAGAGGATGTATATATGATGCAACCAGAAGGTTTTGTCGATCCTAAGGATTCCGGAAAGGTGTGCAAGCTTCAAAGGTCTATCTATGGTTTGAAGCAAGCATCGAGGAGCTGGAATCAACGTTTTGATGAAGTGGTTAAAGAGTTTGGCTTCATTAAAAATGATGAAGAAGCTTGTGTATACAAGAACTTTAGTGGGAGCTCTATAGCATTTCTAATCTTATATGTGGATGACATTTTTTTATTGGAAATGATGTAAAGTTTCTTAGCACAATAAAAGATTCATTGAAAAGTGTGTTTTCGATGAAAGACTTAGGCGAAGCATCTTATATATTGGGCATAAAGATCTATAGAGATAGATCAAGACATCTAATTGCGCTGAGCCAGAGCACGTACATTGACAAGGTTTTAAAGAGGTTTAAAATGGAGAACGCAAAAAAAGGTTTTCTCCCAATGTCACATGGCACAACATTTAGCAAGAATCAACGTCCTAAGACAGTTGATGAGCATGTGCAGATGAGTGGAGTTCCATATGCATCGGCAATTGGATCCATCATGTATGCTATGATATGTACAAGACCAGATGTTTCCTATGCGCTAAGTGTTAGTAGCAGGTACCAGGGTGATCCCGGAGTGGCTCACTTGGCAGCTATTAAAGATATTCTTAAGTGCCTTGGGAGGACAAAGGACATGCTCCTTGTCTATGGAGGAGATGAAGAGCTCATTGTAAATGGTTACACGGATGCTAGCTTCATGACTGATATAGATGTCTATAAATCTCAATCAGGCTATGTTTTCACCCTCAATGGTGGGGCAGTGGTTCGGAAGAGTTTCAAGCAGAACACTGTTGCGGATTCTACGGTGGAAGCATAATATATTGCGGGTTCAGAAGCTTCGAAGGAGGACAAAAAGTTTCTTGAAGAAGTTGGTGTGGTCCCAAGTGCGATGAACCCAATGCCACTCTATTGTGATAATAGTGGTGCCGTTGCTCAAGCAAAGGAACCAAGATCCCACATGAAAACCAGACATATCGAATGCAAGTATCACATTATCTGATAGTATGTCGATAAGGGTTTGTGAAAGTACTCAAGATTCACACGGATTTGAATGTGTCAAATCCTATGACGAAGCCTCTACCACGAGTAAAGCATGAGCAACACTGGATAGCCATAGGTGTTAAACAAGCTATGTAACTAGATTATTGACTCTAGTGCAAGTGCGAGTCTGTTGGAAATATGCCCTAGAGGCAATAATATTGTATTATCATATTTCCATGTTTATAATTAAGAGTTTATATTCTATGCTATAACTGCTATGATCCTAGAATGTGCGATTCATTGGAAAACTCATATGCATGTGCGGAATGATAAACGGTAAAACCAGATTCCTGGTCTCGCCTCTAAGACTAGCTCAAGTGTTGTTAGTGATCATGTTTTCCGGATCTTAGGATATCATTAAGTGTAACGATAGTCCTAAAACAACTTTGAGAATATAACCTTGGAAGAACGATCATATTGAATTGACCCAAACTTGTTTGTTATACTTTGAGATACAATCGTCACAAGTCAATTGTTATAACACGGAGAGTTAACGTGTGATTTAGTTCCTTAGACCATGAGAGTATCGTAGTCACTTCTTATCGTACCTTGGACTTTGGGGTTACTCAAACGTCATCTGTAACACGGTGATCATAACAACAACTTACAGGTTTATCAGAAAGTTTGACAAGGGGCTAGATAGCTCAAGAGTGGTATTTGCTCCTCCAACGATGGAGAGATATTCTTAGGGCCCTCTTGGTGTGATGGCATCCATCATCGTCTAGCCAGACACATGTGACTAGGTCACGGGGATGCCGGAACATGTCAACGAGAAAGAAGAACAAAACCGGTTTGTAAAGTATTGCAAAGCAAAGGGAATATCACATGATGACCAAAGGTTCACTCGAATATCATTCGTGTACTCATAGGGATTGATATGGATGTCCACAATTCCGGTATCGATCATTGAACGGAAGGGGTTTTGTTCATGTCTATGTTTTACCAACCTACAGGGTCACAAGCTTAAGGTAATCACGATCTACTGAGTGTCAGTGGGCGAGAGTTATGAGAAAATATTTATGAAATAGTTTTATTAATATTCAAAATAGTTTCGAGAGGAACCGGAAGCGTTTCGGGGTTACCGGGAGGGTTTCGGGGTTTACCGGGTAATACCGGTAATTGATATATAGGTGGTAATTAATAAAAGGCTCTAATAATGATTAGGAGGCTTTTATATTTAATTAAATATCAACGGGCCTTAAAAGGCCAAGTGGTGGAATGCTAGGGCCCAATAACAAAGGTGTGGCGCCCCCCTTAGCCTTTTTGGAGGCTAAGGGGAGGCCGAATTGGAGTGGGGGAGGACTCCTCCTCCCCCCCTAGGGCCGGCGTAAGGAGGGAGTCCTTCTCCCCTCTTATGGCGCCCCCTCCCCTCCCTCCAACCTATATATACTAGAAGTTTCGGGCACTTTTGAACACACAAGTTTTGGAGCCTCCTCTAGTTCTCTAGTTCTAGTTCTAGTTGACCCAATTAGAGCTAGATCTAATCCTCTATAGTCCTCATAATTAGAAGCCCAATGTGGTTCTAATCTTCTCCCTCTAATTCTCCGGCGGCGATTAGCTCTGGACGGCGAAGCGCTGCCGGATCATGAAGACCGTACGCTTGCAAACTGTGGAGAGGCCGTGCTTTCGGTATTCCATTCGAGGGATCATTCGTGAATGGTACGAGGGACTTCAAGTATGATCTACACCGACTCTTCTTCCGCTGCAACTTGGAGTTGGTAACGATCCGATCTAAACCGTTAATGCATCTTCATAGTGTTCCTGGTTTGATCGTAGGACGATTTTTTTCTACTACGTTTCCAACACCTATACCATGCCAATGCTCTTCCCTGCAAAGATAAAGGGAATAATTTCTTCTTAAATCCATCCCCTGATAAACCTGCAAGCTTAAATAATCCACAAAGTTCATCCATATAGATTAAGTGCATATCAAGATGTATTGTTCCATCTCCTGCATAGGGATTAGCATGCTATTTTTCCATATATAATACCAACAGGGATTTCATAATAAATATTTTTAGTAGGTTGAGCTGCGGCTCTTACCTCTTCCTCTCGAGGTTAACATACCCCTAACAAGCCTCTCAAAGGATTATCTTCCATAGTGACAAGTGAAGATAAAATTCAGCACGTATTATAAATGTTTCCTTACCAAATTCCACTTACCGAGAGCACTTCACTCCCCGGCAACAGTGCAAAAAATGAGTCTTGATGACCCACAAGTATAGGGGATCAATCTTAGTCCTTTCGATAAGTAAGAGTGTCGAACCCAACGAGGAGCAAAAGGAATCAATAAGCAGTTTTCAGCAAGGTATTCTCTGCAAGTGCTGTAAAGTAGTTGTGACAGATAGTTTGATAGCAAGATAATTTGTAGCAAGTAACAAACGTGAAAAGGTGTAGCAAGGTAGAACAATCCTTTTTATTGCAAAGGACAAGCCGGAAATACTTCTTATAGTAAGCATAACGTTCTCGAGGACACATGGGAATTTCGTCTAGTCATTTTCATCTTGATCAATTGACTCGCGTTCACTGCTTTGATAAGTTGTTATGTGGGTGGACCAGTGCTAGGGTGATGTTCTTACTTGAACAAACAATCCACTTATGATTACCCCCTCTCGCAAGCATCCACAACTATGAAAGAAGAATTAAGATAAATCTAACCATAGCATGAAACATATGGATCCAAATCAGCCCCTTAAGGAATAGCGCATAAACTAGGGTTTAAGCTTCTGTCACTCTCGCAACCCATCATCTACTTACTAATTCCACAATGCCTTCCCCTAGGCCCAAGCATGGTAATGTCTCGTGTAGTCGATGTTCACACGACACCACTAGAGGAAGAACAGCATAACACATCATCAAAAAATTGAACGAAAACCAACTTCACATGATTACTTATAACAAGACTTCTCCCAGGTCCTCATGAACAAACGGAACTACTCACAAATCATATTCATGTTCATGATCACAGGAGATAAATATATGATTAACAATCTAAACATATAATCTTCCACCAAGTAAACCATCTAGCATCAACTACAAGATGTAATCAACACTACTAGCAACTCATAGGTACCAATCTGAGGTTTGAGACAAAGATTGAATCCAAGAGATGAACTAGGTTTTGGAGATGAGATGGTGTTGGTGAAGATGTTGATGGAGATTGGTCCTCCCACGATGAGAGGAATGTTGGTGATGATGATGGCTTCAATTTCCCCCTCCCGGAGGGAAGTATATATCCCCCGCGGAATCACTCTGTCGGAGAGCAAAAGTGCTCCTGCCCAGGTTCCGCCTCGAGACGACGGCACTTCATCCCGAAAGTCTTCCTCTATTTTTTTTCTAGGGCAAATGGCTTCATATATCGGAAGATGGGCATCGGTGGACCTCCGTGGGCCCCACTAAGGCTCCTCTCTGGTAATTCTTTCTTCTAGTATTTTTTATATATTCCAAAATAATTCTCCGTGAATTTTTAGGTCATTTGGAGCTCCAGAGAATAGCTATCTCTGCTGTAGCTTTTTTAGGCCCAGAATCAGGTGCCGGCAATCCCCCTTCAAGTGTATCTTGCATTTTAAGAGAGAAAAGGCATTAGAATTGCATCATAAAGTGGAATATAGATTTAAAACATTATAAATAATAGTAGGAAATCATGATGCAAAATGGACGTATCAATAAGCCCTCGAAAAGTGTGGTAAAGAATCACTACAAAGTTTCAGTTGTTGTTAGATCAAAATAGGATGAGATAATGTAGGTATGGCTAGGCACACCTCTAAGTTTGTTCTAATCTATAAGGCACACCCCAATGTCACCACATGCATCCCCAAAAATCATACTTAACAATCACCTCATGCTCTTTATTGTTCTAACCTATTGTCCATAGTCACCTCAATGTCACTACGGGCATCTCCGGAAGTTATACTAGACATGCATCATATAATCTCAATGATTCTCAAAAGATTCAATCCAACAGAAAGAAATTTCATAGATGAGCAAGATTCAATTCACCACAAACATGGTATGAAGGTATACATCACATAATTCAACTCCATTAGCAAAGCCTGTGATCACCATCATCATCAAAAACGAACATAATCGAGGGAGAGAGAGATGTATCACATAGTTACTGGTACAAACCCTCAGCCCCGTGGACTTTTCCTGAATCATCATAGGAGCAACAAGGGATGGTGGAGAGGTCGATGAAGATTAATTCCCCCTCCAGTAAGGGCTAAACTGAAGATCTCCTCGGACCGGGAACTGGCGGCAACAAGAAAATTAGGGTAAAAATATGGGAGGTGTTTTTGAGTATATATAGATCCACGGGGACCGAGAGGCGGTGGAACGAAGGTCCATGGGTGCCACGTGACCACCCCCTTGGCCACATGTCCTGCCCGCATGGGCAACTGGTGGGTCCTCTCAGTGGGCTCAGGTGCCCCTAGCTTCATCTTGTTTCGGAACTTCCGAATCTGATTTTTACCCATTTTTTTGTGCTCCGTAAAATTGATTTTCCTGAAAAGTCCAAAAAACTGCAGAAAACAACAACTTGCACTAGGCACTGAATTAATATG
Source organism: Elymus sibiricus (assembly GCA_039707655.1). Lineage (NCBI taxonomy): Eukaryota > Viridiplantae > Streptophyta > Magnoliopsida > Poales > Poaceae > Elymus > Elymus sibiricus. The sequence continues at coordinate 348,498,591 of CM077668.1, forward strand.
TTAGTCCAGAAAAATAATGAAACTTGATGCAAAAAGTACGCAATAGTGATATAAATTTGGCATGAAACAATCTAAAATTATATATACGTTTAGGACATATCACTCTCATAGCTGCCTCGCTAGCCATATAGTGAGCTACTTGTTCTCACCAATGTTCTTCACAATATTGTATCGCCGGCTCTGTTGGGAACACACGTAAGTTTAGCTCGATGTTTAGATCTTATATGCTTTTATTCTCCACAAGTGTTCACACCTCCATGTTGTTGTCATGATTGGGATGGATGGTAAATCAAGGTGCTTTGGCTTCATCAATTTTTAGAGTACAGATGTTGCTTGTGGAAATTAATGGAAATAAAACTAATGACAAACAGTGGCATATTGGCAGAGCTTAGAAGAAATCTGAAAGAGAGATGGACTTGAAAAGAATATTTGAGCAAATCATGAAACAAGGAGCTGATAAATACCAAGGACAGAACTTGTACTTGGAGAATTCTAATGATGGCATTTGAGATGGTCAGCTATGTAAGTTGTTCTCCAACTTTGGCAAAACTATCTCATGCAAGGTGCTTTCATGTTTTGCAATCATAAATCTATTCTTTGCTTCATGATGTATGATCATAGCTGACTATATGTATTTAATAGGTAATGCGTGATCAAAATGGCTTTAGCACGAGTCTGGGTTTGCTGTATTTTCTACCCGTGTGGAAGCATCTCAGGCTGCAAGTTTGTTTCAAAATGACATTTGGAAAGCCATTATATGTTGCATTTGCACAACATAAAGAAGATAGAAAAGTGATGTTACACGTACTGTTCTTGAACAACTTGTTCTTTTATAGTAATGTCAAATAGTACTTGTTTATAGTGATCATCATAGATAGACATACAATAACACACTAATGCCATGGTAATTGTTGTCTTTTAACACTTGGAATAAATTGGATATTGGATGCTATGATAGAGCAGGGATGGTTATTTATATTTCAGGAGATATGAAGGGTTGGTAGAATCTCGATTAAACTATTGGATTTAAGGTACAATATGATTGATTTATTTATTTTCTTTTAGTTTCTCTGGTCATGGGGCTGACAGCTTTACTTGAGCCTTTGTTTGCTTTACAACCTCAAGCTCTTCAAACAATGGTGAGAATTGTTTTGGGATCTTCCTCCTGCAAAACATCTTGTTAGAACCGGGCCGTATTGGTTGATTGTTGTGCTAGATAGTATCGATGTATCCTTATAACCGAGGCTTCTTTTTCTATTTTCGTGTACTTTACGCTTCCAATCAAGGAGCTAGAATCCTTCCGCTATTGTGTGACTGGGAAAATTTATAGTTTAGGCCAGTTTCATGAAAATAGTAGGGGAAGAAATAAAGAGTAGCCATTTTTTAAACTTGTCAGAGGATTTTATTTTCTTCCTGCACTTGGAAAGTATCTGATAGAAAATGAAGCCAATTCACGTTTGAATTTACATTGTCATTGATTGGTGAAAATTGGTTATTCCAGTTGTGTACTCTTTGTCCCTTTCACTTACCAATGCCATTTGCTCAGCCAAACAGGAAAGATGATGCCAGGATTCATGGTGTTCTTGCCCTGGCATAGTTAGTTGGTGTGCATTTGATAAATTGCAACTAAAGATGGTTGAATAATAAGAATACCTTTAACTTAATCAAGTATGCTTCTTCAATTTTATTGACGTGGATGTTTCCATTGATCAAGTTGTAGTTCTTGTTGAGAGGGAAGTTTCTTGGATCATTCAAATTCAGATTTAGCACATTTGAAGTTTTTCAAAGAAAGAAGTCGACTCTATCAACATGCTGGTTTTTCCTGGTACATGTGTTCTTCAAAAGTGTCACAACGATCACCAAAAAATACAATGGAATGGGGTCTCAAAAATGTGCATGCACATGAGTAATACCAAGGAGCAAAGCATGATCATGCATGTTTATAGACAATCATGAATGCCGGACTCAATTGCATGTGCACGTGTCACCAAAAAAGGCAGTGGAATGGGCGTTTGCCTAGATGGCAACACACAAAGCATGCCTCAGGCGGCGCATCACAGGCGCGCCCCAACCCATAGTTATAAGAAAGGAGAACACACTTCATCATCTCCCCCACGCACCAAACAAACAACAATTCTTTTTGTAAAATCTCAACAACACCAACGCCGTAGCAGCAAAGTGCACCCAACACTTCTAGTTAGTGTATCATTTGTGCATGCATGCAAACCTCAATTCTTTGTAGCCGTAGACCCACCCGTGGGCCGGCTCATGGGAAGACAACCATGGACACATGCCCACACTGGATCATCCTTTTTTAATTTAGTTTTCATTTGTACATGATTTTTAAAAAAACTCTTAAGAGTCATAGCTCCTATTTCCTCCATTCACAATTAATTGAAATTTTAAACGTTTACTAAGTCAAACACCTTTAAGTTTGACCAAGTCAATAGAAAATATGGTAATATCTACGACATCAAATATAAATAATACAAAATTGTATTTTATGATGAATATGATTAAATTAAGTTGATGTTGTTGATATTGATGTATTTTTGCTATACTTGATCAAACGTGAAGATGTTTAATTTAGAAGAAAAAAACTAAAACTTTAATTAATTTAAAATGGGGGTAGTAGTGCAGTTCAAGCTCTGGCTTCGGCTTCAAAAATAATTGGAGCCCAGTGTCTTTGCTTCTCCTCTTGAGATACAACCGCGGGAGACGACGCTCCATGCTCCACACTGAGGGCTCATTTGGTTTACAGGGTTCCCAAATCAAAGGATTGGGATGCTCTCTCCATTTGGATCCTTAGAAAATTCGCATGAGGTCATATCTAATGCTAAGAATTCTTAGAGTTAGGCCGATATGGACACAATCCTAAAGAGTCCATTCCTTTAAAATGAATACCATACATAAGAAAACAATCCCGTATGAAGAATCCATGCATCGGAGCGATGTCGTCTTCAATGGGATCCATCCCCCTCCGCGAGTGTGGTGTTGTAGGACTTGCGAAAATATTGAGATTGGTGAAATTGTAGCCAATCATGCCATAGATCTCGAACCTCGAGATCCAGCTCCATATGTCCTTCTCTCAAACTTGTATGCCCATGCTGGTTTATGGGATGAAGTTGCAAGAATAAGGAGTCTGATGAGACAAGAACTTGAGTACAGAAACTGGCTTGAGTTGGATGGATGTTGGAAACACCATTCACGAGTTCCGAGCTGGTGACACCGTCCATCCGCAAGCACAAGAGATCTATGCAAAGTTAGTTGCGTTGATCAGAGAAATTGAAGACATTGGCTATGTACCAGACACAAGCATTGTACTATGACATGTCGGATGAGCTCAAGGAGGAGTGACTGCTTCAGCACAGCGAGAAGATTGCTGTGACATTTGGTTTGATTAACCAACAAACCAATAAGGATCTTTAAGAATCTCCGTGTGTGCGCAGATTGCCATTCTGCAATCAAGTACTACATCTCTAAATCCATTGGAAGAGAGATAATATTGAGAGATACCAACAGGTTCCATAGAATGAAATATGGGAAACGCTCATGCGAAGAGTACTGGTGAGTTGTGAATGGCGATTGATGAGCAGGTTTGGTTTTTTCTTAAGAAACTCTAGGTTTCTTGCTCAGCAGGGCCTTTTTGCTGGTAAATACCAACTGATGTTCATTTTTAGCTTTTCTAAAGCATTGATCATGCAAAGGATTAGCTGTTGTTTCTGTATAGTTAGTTTATCTTACAGTTATAGCTATGTACAGTTATATGAACAATTCAATTTCACCAGCAGCATGTTTCTTATCTTTTTGTGCATACTTGCAACTTCCGGAAATCCATAGCTGGTAGCTGGTTAGAAGAACAAATACGTCCATTTAATTCCCAGTAGGGGGAATGAACTTAGTTATTTTCTACCCACGAAGGAACAAAATGATCCATTTAGTCCACATCCAGGAACACTGTTTACATGGAAAATGCTGCACCTCATCGACTCTCCTTCGTTTACCATGTGTTGGTCATAGGTAATAAGGTCGAGGATGATCAAATGGCAAATACTCCCCATTCACAAATATAAGATGTTTAGATAGTTAACAAATGCACTAAAACATGTCTATATACATCCGATTCAGAAAAAAGTTAGAACATCTTATATTTATAAACGGAGGAAGTACATACACATGTTCACAAAAATCATCCTACATCCGGAAGCATCAACCATTTGAACCCATGGTCACATCTGATAGCATAGCACAAATGCCCTCTGTTAAAACAGGACTGAATACATACTTCAGGATCACAAAAGCATATAAATCATACGTACTCCCTCTGTAAACAAATATACGACGTTTTATATCACTATAAAGTAGTGATCTAAAACGTCTTATATTTATTTATAGAGGAAGTACTCCCTCCGTAAAGAAATATAAGAGTAGATCACTACGTTAGTGATCTAAACACTCTTAGGGGCTGTTTGGTTTTCGCCTGGGTGCGCCCTGCCAATCGTGGGCAAGCCAATTAATTGGCGCAGGATCTGGACGCCCCAGACATGCCAACTTTTTGGCGTCAAACTGAACTGGGGGAGCTGGCGTGGGCTGGGCGCACCAAAATATTGGCTCCCATCCAAACAAGAAGCAAGGCTTGGTCAACGACCAATTTTTTGGATCGGCAACTGAGGGCTGCAATCCAAACAGCCCCTTATATTTCTTTACAGAGGGAGTACAAGCTAATTCGTCATGTTACAACTCGGATAGTTTGCAGTATACAGTGAGAGAGGCACGAGCTGTCTTTAGCTAATTCAAAATTGCCATGTCCCCCAATAAAATAGCTGCACTATTTAATCAAATGACGAGACTGAAGTGCGTGAGAAAAGTAAACCAGAACTTGTCTCATTCCATCCTTCGCAGCTCTGGTGGAAGCTGCACATCATGTAACACTGAATTCGATTGGGTAAGATATTGGATCTCCAGCATTTCCTCCCTGCTGTATTTTTGCCTTTGATCTGTTTAAATCAAAAGGCAAGCTTGTTATCATATATTATAAAGCACATAGCTCACTCATATTATATTCCTTCTAACTGAAAGAGAATAAAGCAGATTGAAGTTACATCACCCTTACCTACGAAGAAGATACCAGAATGCCTGCTAGAATCAGCCGAGCGATTAACAACTTTTGTTTTTGCCCGTGGAAGTTGCCTAGACTTGTGAACTTGTGAAGTACCGCCACGAGTTGGTTGAAGTTCCTGCATTAGTTCATGTCTCACCTCTATCACCGGGTGATACCTACGAAATGTTGAGATGGCATCCCCTGTTAAGATCCAGCAGCCACTTAAATCCAACACATGTAGCTGGGCAGGGGGCACAAATTGCAGAAGCCCAGAGTTTGATAATACACTCCCACAAAATCCAAGATGTATCAAATTTGAGGCAGAAGACAGGGCATGCAATGCGGGATCAGACAAGAAATCACTTTTTAGGTACAAATATTTTAGTGCTCTAAAGGATGCCATGGGAGGTATAACTTCATCTGACAGTGGTGCATCCTCCAGATTTAGACTTTCAAGATATATGAGATGCTCAAGTAGAGGCAGAGACAGTATTTTCTCTGAGTTTGCTTCAACACGAGTGAACCCTGTCATATGATAGAATTCAGTTTCTCAAAGAGAAAGCATGTTTATTTAATCAAGAAAAAGAAATGAATGCAAAGCAAAAAAGCAACCTTTGATACTTGTATGACTTAGATCTATCACTCTCAATGAAGGCATCAGGCTGATATATACAAGAGCAGAATCATCAATTTTTGTATAAGCTAAAGACAGTGAAGCCAGGTTTGGAACTGTTCCTGCCAAAATACATAGTGCCTGCGAGGTTATTCCAGTATTCTTGAGGCTTAGATATCTCAGCTTCATTCCAATATTTGCAACATACTCGATTGCATCATCAGTTACTCTGCTCAAGCCAAGGTCCAAATGCTCTAGACATTTCATCTTTTGCAGGCCATATAAGTTGCTTAAAGAACAACCAGACATGTCCAAGAATGAAAATGAGCTTGCTAAGATGCTAGAGAACACTTCATCAACGTCACCAAATGAGGCTGCAGAGGCCATAAACTTTTGCAGAGGAATATGAACTTCAGAATCACCGCCACGAATAGAATAAATTGTACAGTTGCTCATATTAAGATATTGCATGTTTGGAAGAGGTGGTAAACAAGTCACGTGTGTCCAAGAAACATTTAAGAACCTCAATCTTGTAAACGCCTTAAGGACGGAAGCTCCCTCATCAGTAATTTCACTACCCCATATATCAAGGTGCTCAAGTTGTGTCAATACCTGGAACAGTAACAACTATAAATTAATACTCCATTACGCATCACTCAAAAAGAAATGAGCAAGCAGTGGCATACTGACATGTATATATGCTATCAGAAAATATAAACATTACTAGATGAGACAAGGTTAGCACAGGAGAATCTATATGCATCCGTTAATGGGGAAAAAATGGTCGCACATCATGAGAGTATGTACCTGTAATGACTGTAATGCTTTGTCGGTCATATGAATTCCTCCCAAATCTAGCAAATTTAAACCTTTTAGTGCTGAGATGAGCATCACCCCATTGTCAGTCAATCCAGTTTCAGATAAGTGTAGCTTCTCCAGACTATCAATGGAGATTATATGTTTGATGCCAGCATCAGATATCCTAGAGCATCTCGACAGGTCCAATTCTTTTAGCATACTCATGCCTGAATCATTAGAGCAATTTTATTAAAACTAGTAAGGCAATTAATTAATTTCTTCAATCAAACCAAGTCATGTTTCGAAATTATGTACTGGAAATCATGGTTCATCATTACAGAAATAAGGTTGAGAGTTGTACCGGAGAGTGCCCAGATCGCGGGGTGGTCGACCTTCTTGCAGTCCGCCAGCTTGAGGATGCCCAGGTACCGGAACGAGCCGAGGTAAGCCAACCACTCCGCATCTACGGCGATGTTGCCGCTCAAGTCGATCTCCTCCACCGAGTGCCGGAAAACCCTGCGCACACAAGCACGATTCATCCTCACGCAGCAGGAAGCAGCAGATCCAGAAACGGAACGGCGCAACGCCGTCTCATGGTGGAGAAAACAAAAGAAAAGATCGGGCATGTCTAAGCGGAGAAGGTGGGGCGTTTACTCGAGGAGGGAGGGGAATAGGAGGCGGCGAGCGGCGAGGCGGCGGAGGAGCGCGTCGGCCAGCTGCCCGGGCAGGCGCTCGAGGGACCGGCGTTGGCGGCGCCAGGCCTCCACGGAGGCCGGGCAGCGCGCCGCTGCGTCGATGCAGCGGTCGACGAGCCGCGGCTCGCCCGCGTTTCCGGCTACGGAGGCGGAGGCGGCTGCCATGGGTTGGACGGCACGGCAAGTCAGGCGTTTCGGTGCGAGCCGCCGCTTGACGGGAGGCGGCGAAATGATGGGATCTGGGGTCCTCGCAGAGCTCGGCACGGCGTAAGAATATAACAATATATTAAAGCGGCTAAGCAAGCCCGGCTGGGGTAAACTCCCAGTGTAACGTGAAGTGAATCTCCCGATTGACACGTGGGTTTGGTTTTCTTTTTGGTTAATCCTTGGTTTTCTGATGGTTCTCTATGATGGTCCGGTTTGAACGGTTCACCGTTTTACTATCTCCTGCCGCTGAAGCCCACCATAAATATCTGGAGCAGGGGCCCGCTGTCCACCGGCAATCTCCCAATCTCTCTTCTTTCCCTTTCTTCGTCCTTCCAGAAAAACGGAGAGCAGCCTAGAGAAAGAGCAGTAGACCACCATCGATCCATCCTTCGCTGTCCGCCCACAACGTTCATCGCCACTTTCCGCCCCCGGTTGTCGACGATGCACCACTCCCGGCTGCGATTTCATCCCCACCCACCGTCTCTTGGTAGCCTTCGTCCGCACAGCGTTACGGTGTGCCGCCGCTTTCTTGCAAGGGGTTGGGCCGACAACCGCCGGAAGCCGCCGTCTGCTGCATCCTGTCTATCCCATGCCGAACTCTTTACTTCCCCCCTCCCATTTTCCACGCATCTCTCCTTCTTCCCACAGGGTCTACATCCCTGATGGGATGGGCACCGAGTCACGGAGGGGCAGTCGGTGGCCGTACGTGGATGAGGAGATAGACGCTGCAACCACGGCACTCCATCACTTTCCCCTCCATGGCATGTTTCCTCCCCAGATCCCTTCTTCCTTTCAACTCGACAGTGCCGCCATGTTGGAGCCGACTGTTGGTCGTTGTGTTCCTCCGTGCTTTCTCCTCCCTGCTACGTGCTCGATACGCACGGATTTAATTTAACCGTGGTGCCCTTGATGCCTTGCTATTCGGCACGCTACCCTGACCGTGCCTTCTAATGATGCGGCCATGTTGATTTGTGTGTTGGTGCAGGCTACGATGAGGAGAAAAGAGGCGAATTTGGAGGGTACTTTGCTCAGATTTTATTAACAAAAAAATGGCGCTCTCAGGTATGTAATTCTGTGAAACACAAGTTAAAATTTGTAGCTCTATGATATAGATATATTCTGAAAAGTGAGTATTGTAATTGCATGAAATTGTTTTCCAGAACAGTACTGAAAAGTAAGTACATGGTTTGACGAAATTACCTGCTCCATTTATCCTGAGACACGAGAAAGCATCGGCCCTATGGTATTAATTACTGGATATACCGTTTCCCTGAAAAGAAATACTGGATATACTGTACAATACACAGACAGATCTATGAAAAAGCTTCAACTTAATATAGAAACACTAAATGCACAATACCTCTTATCCAACTAACTGTCTTGATCTCAACTACATGCCTGCAATTCTGTTCCATGTTCTGTCATGCAGGCAATATATTGCAGCTTCCAACAAGGTCGGCACAATGGAAGAACCGCTACTAAGGGATGTGTCCATGCAGTCCAAGTACTGGAAACACAGTCTGCCTCCAAGGATTTGGAACCCAGATTCAACCGTGCTTTATGAGTTTGACTTCGTCCTGGTAGATCGCAAAGTTTTACAACACAGATTACATCGTGCTTACCAGTTCAAGATCTTTTATTTTGCTCTATATGTGGTTCACAGGTTACAATGGAAAGGTTACTGACAGCAAAAATTATCAACTAATTCAGTCATCAACTAAAAGAAGAATCAATGTATAGGGTTGAGCGTTTCGATCTCTATGGTGCGAAACAGAAATACAAATCAGTGAATCACCCAACGGACATTGGCAAAGCCGGTCGCTCCTCAGCTGGAGAATTTCTCCTTCCCACAATTTGATCTACTTCAGTCTTAGGTTCACAGGTCAGCCAATGTATAATTTATTTTTAGCATCTAATGTCCATTGCTGCCCCATTAAGTGAACAAATAAACGACTTATATAGAAATTTGCAAATGTTGTTGGATTAATGATTATGGCTCAGTCTCTTTAGAAAAAAATATTCATCTTCAGCCGTATCAGTATATCACTGTCACGCAAAGCCCACAACGCTAATGTATTATTGTCTTATAAAATGATAATGTGTTACTGTCATATGAAGCACCAACAACATGCCTCACCAAATAGAGTGGTAAGGCGCGAGCCAAAATTAACATGAACCTACTGAAACAACTACTATGGCACATACTATACTGACCCAACAATATCACCGTACAAGGGACCATTAAATAATTACCGTAACAGATACTGCTTTCCATCTACATTTTCTTTTGCATCTCCAATATTTACAATCCATTATGCGTGTTTTTCACTGTTATAGGACAAACAGTATAAGCCCGCGATTCAGATTTCTGAATTTATCTCCACAAGAGACTGGTGCTACATGAGCTGCAAGGATTGCTGGAAAAAGGGACGACCATAAGGCGACACACATTACTGTCCTAGATGTCATGTCACAGTACCAATTTCAAGGTATTTATTTCTCAAAGAAAGCTATTGTAATACATTAGAATGTATGAGTTACTGACGAGAATAACAATACGTCAACAAGTGTAGATCGTTGCTTGCCTGTAATAAAGAGCTCACTTATTTTGTTTCAATCTTTTCTGAAGTTCACTAAACCAAGAATAACCATGACGCCTATGACTGCTATTATTTGGTTTTTGGAGTAAGAACAGTGGTGTCCATTTACTTTCTGATATGTTTGTCTCTGCAAAAGTATCCCCTGAGTTATCAGTAAACAGGATTTTCTCGAACTTTCACCGTATGGAGATAACAAAGTAACATTGTCATTGCTGCCATTTTTTCCTCTTGTTTTTAGTTCTTTACTCACCCCACTGCTGGTACTCCTTTTGTTCCTGCTGCAAGATCCGTTGTAAATCATGATAAGCGAATCCTTATTTGGGATCATCATGCTTCTATGAAGAATGCTATGTCCAGCAAATTCTCCACCTCCCAAGACAACAACAGAGAACCACTTCGTCATAGCTAGCCATTGATGAAGTAACTGAGTAATCTCACCACCATTTTTTTCACCACAGTACAAGCGGTGCGGATTCCCTGGCCAAGCAACCATGTATAATAGTTTCGGGCCTCTGGGAGCACAGGTGAAAGATCCACCAGCACAAGGCAAACCTCTATGTTTTGTTTTACTTCCATGGATGCTGACATCTACATAAGTTCCAATGCGAGTGGTGGCCCGTATGTTCTATAGATGTAATCGACGCCCAAGAAAAAGGATGAAGACGAAGCCAATGGCGCTATGAATGGTCAAGTTGAATTGGTACAGTTGTAGGACAGAGGAGGAGAGGTATATTTCTATTGTATAAGCAGCTGCAAGGTGAGCGTATAAACTTCATTAATTGTTGCGAATAACAGAAGCCATTGGGAGGGGAAGATCTTAGTTGTACCCAAATCTTAGCTGTACTGTGGATTTCATGAAAGATCCAGGCATGATTTCTAAAAGCACAAGATCCATATACTTTTAGACTTCCAGGCATGCAAAATCTTAGCTGTACTGTGGATTTCATGAAAGAGATTAATTTAGTGTGAAGAGGTCATTGTCCATGTGTTACTCAAAGTGGCTTTCCTACGTTGAGGCAATGGGTTTTTGAGGCCCGTTGCTTCATTAAAGAAGCCAAGAGTTCAGTGTTAGGATGATGGACATGTATCCATGCTATGACAAATCAACAGTACAGCTTTACAATGTAATCTCTTTCTTGAAATCCATTTTAGATGCAACAGAAAAACATCCCTTACCAAATCATTCAAACACGGGCGCGGCGTGCCGCCGCGCCTTCCGCCTGCTAGTGTTTATTAATCATGTTACTTCCTTGGCTCTCAAGACTGCTTTCTAATTCCTATCTCTAATTCTTTGGTTCTCAATTAATCATGTACAGTAATTACTTAATTCGCAAGGAACATGTGTGCTTCTGGGTATAAATACTCTATTTCTGTCATCAATAAAGACTAATGATTCTTTCATTCATTTATCTCTCTCGTTCCGCACTTTTCACTTGTAAGATATTTGGCGGATTGGACATCAAGAACTTGAAGTGCCAGGCACTCGCGCTCCGAGTCAGATGGGAATGGCTAAAGAGGACCGATCCACACCGGCCTTGGCAAGGATTGCCGATGGTTGAAGACACGGAGGCACGGGAGGTGTTTGACGAGCTGATCGACATCACGGTGGGCTCGGGAGAGAAGGTGTTGTTCTGGAGAGACAAGTGGATCCATGGTGTTGCGGCTGTTGACATCGCACCACTTTTGGTGGCGTCGGTGCAGACTAAAACCATCAACAGTCGTACGGTACAGGAGGCCCTTGCGGATGGCAGATGGATGCATGACTTCGACGCCGACATCTCCTTCACCGCCCAGATTCAGTGCATCCGGAACGGTATTCTTGTAATTGACCTTCTATCTTCTATAAAAATATGGTACGCCATTGGCGTACTCTCGAAAAAAAAAACTTGAAACACGTTATCACGTACTTTCGCTCTACACATCAGAGCAATAGTCCGAACATACAGAAAATAACAGAGAAGAAGAACAGATGTTGTCGATCTCCATCGATGCAAGGATTGAAGAACTCAATCAATCAAAATGGAAAACTAATCAGGACCTATTAGATCATGTTTTCTGTGTGTTTCTGTGTGGGTCTTTGCAGTCAGTTCGACGTGGTGGACGCGCCCCGGGCCTCCCCATATCCATCCCAGATATGGGCCTGGGCTGGATATGAAAGGTGCAGGTCAACCCGGCGTATTGGGCCGGTATGAGGAGCCCTTCTGGGTCGTTTTTTTTGACCGGTAAGTGACTGAGCCGTCCGCCAGGGTGTATAGGGGGGTTGAGGAGCCTGGTTGTAGATGTTCTTAGGGCATCTCCAACGCCGACCCTCAAACCGCCCACAACCGTCCGGACCGCGCGGTCCGGACGTGTTTTTCCATCTAACGTGGTCCTGCATCGGTCCGCTCGGCGGTTTGGACGTCATTTTTCTCGCAAACCGGAAGCAAACCTAGAGGGGCTTTGTGGGTGTCTGGACCGATGCCATGCAAGCGTCCGACAAACCTGGCCCGCCCAAAACTCTCTCTCGCCAGCGTCCTTTCCCGCCCGAAGCGGTCAGTGTCGCTCTAGAGCGCCATTGTCACGTTCATGCCGGCTCAGAGCGGACGCAGCCTCTCACGTCGCTCCGGCATTGAAGCGGCGTGCCAGCCGAGAGCGCCACCCGCACCGCTTCCCTTTGCATGCAACTGCTCTGCGTTCAAATGACAGCCCATCCATCCGCTTCCGTACATTAAACATGTGTGGATGCCGACGAACCTGCTTCAGCGCCACTCGTCCGTTCGTCTGCCGCCATCATTAACCACCTCGTCAGTTGCCCTGCCATCCACCCGCTATTTAAACTCCAGGCCCGGCCATAGCCGCATCCAATCTCCTTCGCTCTCTTTCTCCTCTCGGCACCACACCCGACATGCCCTCCTCGAGCTCCAGAGCTGTATGGGAGAGTCTCTCGTCCGAGCAGAAGCAGAAGATCGTCGCCATTGCAACCGGCAGGCAGACGGAGGCCAGCGCTGCGGATGCCCCAATGGAAGAGGCAGTCGATGACAAGCCGACGCTCCCATCCTCGCCGGCCAATGCCGGCATCACCATCGGCAAGGCCCGTGCTCACTACACCGAGATGGTGCTGGAAGAGCGGCGGGTCACGTTCCGGTAGGCGCAGGCCAACCAGGAGTACAACAACCACCTCCTCGACGAGCAAGAGGAGCAACTCGCCGCCAGCACAACCATCGCATCGGGCGTGGACGTGCCCGAACAGGAGGTGCTGCTCGACTCCTATCGCTCCGCCCGCGACATCCGCCGCAACCACTGGCGGTATCGCCTCCATCAGGCTGATTTAGAAGTTGCCTTCAAGGAGATCGACGAGGTGGCGGATGAAGTGTACGACAAGAGCGAGGATGAGGACGAGGTCGCCAGCTCCGCCACGGCCGCGCCCCCCGCCATGACCACAAAGGCGGCACGTATGTGGGCGCTGCTGACAGCGAGGAAGAGTAGAGCATGGGAGGTCGTCGACGCTTGGGTCCCAGGAAGGCCACCACTCCTCCCCTCCCGTTGAAGCCAAGCTTGGCGGGCTCAACATCGTTGGCCGATTAGCCGCTTGCAAGCTGCGGAGGCGGAGCTTCAGTTCCTGGGGCTCATGGCTTGCCAAACATGGGGAACGGGCGCCGGCGGTCACTTGGACTAGGTTTAGAGTACGGGCTAGTTGAAATATGTTGGAATGTAATGAATTTGCTCCGGTTTAAATGAAAAGCATCCGGTTTCATGTAAAAATTATCCAAGTATGAATAAATATCATTCGGTTTGTTTAAGTATGCATCAAATTTGTTCACTTTCAATGAATTTCTTCTGAAATGTAACCCGACATATGCGGATTGCTTTGGATGGCCGGCTCCCACATCCGTGTCCACGGACTGGTCCCCCCGTCCGTAGACGGATGTGGTGTCCGGTTTGGTGTTGGCGTTGGAGATGCCCTTAAGCACTTAGCTTCGTTGAGGTTTACTAGCAAAAGAGCCCGTGCGTTGCAACGGGAGAAAAAAATACCACACGCTCCTAACACAATAACCATGACTCAAGACCACAATAGGTCCACGTCATTTATTTCAACATGGCATCATATCAGTGTTGTCATTTATCCTTATTCCCACCCTCGCCGACGGACATGCGTGGTTATAGATGATTTCTTTCGTCTCCAATCTGGTTTTGCTGAGGTGTTCATTTTCAATCTGGATCGGCACCAGTACAAAAGAAAGATGGGTCGTGCACTACTGATTAAGGTTGCGTGCTAAACAACATTTTAAAAATTATTCACAGGTGAAACAACATCATATTCAGATTCTACACTTTTTTTAATCAATTTTCATATATATAACATGTTAAAATCAGAGTTAGGGTTTAAAAGATAAGAATATTTTTTAAAGCATTTGAATCTGTCCCTAAACAACATCTAAAAATTATTAACGGTTACAAAGAACATCATATTTAGATTCTACACAATTTCTAATCAATTTTCATATATAACATGTTAAAATTGGAGTTACGGTTTAAAAGATATGAATATTTCTAAAAAAAAATTGAATCTGTAAAAAAAAAAGTTTCTAAACGGACAGCGGGTTTATTAACCGAAACCTCAGGGGGCTTCTGCAAAAAGCGAAACATTTACTATTTTTACTTAAAATAGGACCGTGGGTTGATTAACAGAAACCTCAAAAGGTTTTCTGCAAAACGCGAAACGTTTTTCTCTTTTCACTTAAAACGGACCGTGGTAAGATTTCAAAAAAGTGCAGGTCTTTTTTTTTTGCAAAAAGCCTGATGGACCCAGAAGTAGTCGTCCCTTTAATAGTAGGTATAGATATAGACTAGCAAAAGGGCCCGTGCGTTGCAACGGGAGAAAAAAAGATTATAATCTCCAATTGTTATGACCACATTTTGTTCACATCTCATCGCATGATTTTGAAAATTGTTCACAAATGCAACAAAATGTACCGTTTCTTAAATTTATTCACAAACTGAAGCAATGTTCACATTTTCAAAAAAAAATCATGGTTGTCAAAAAACTTGCTAATTCAAAGAATTATTCTGAATTTCAAGAAACGTTTCTTAAAAAACATATTATAATATTCTGATCTACCCCGGCAGTTAATTCTTCAAAATTCACGTGGGTATATACTATATAGTCACAAAGACTCAAAAGCATTACTGTTTAACTACATACCTTCGATCATTCGTGAACATTTATACAAATTTGGAAACATTTTCTAATATTTGCAAGCACTTTTTTAAAATTGTGAACATTTTTTTTATTGTGAACATTTTTTAAGCATTTTCTTTTGAATCGACGAACAATTCTAGAATAGACGAACATTTTTTTTCGAAATTGGTGGATTTTTTTTTGAAATTCACGAACATTTTTGGAAATGCATGAACATTTTTGGAGACAACAAACATTTTATGAATCATTAAACTCTTTTGTAATTCACAAACTGTTTTTAAATTTTTAGGACATTTTTTAAAATTCATGAACATTTTTTGAATTAGCAAACATTTTGTTCAATTTCATTAACAATTTTTAATACACGGATTTTTTTTCAAAAACATGGACTTTTTAATTTTACGAACATTTTTTGAATATGCGAACATTTTTAGAAAAATCCCGAGCATTTTTTGAATTCAGAAACATTTTATGTTTTCTTGAACATTATATTTTAAAATTCTCAGTTTTTTGAAATGTCAGAAGTTTTTTGAGTTCCCAAATTATTTACAATAGAAAAAAAAGGAAAACGGAAAAGAAAAATAAAAATAAAAAAAATAAATTAAAAAACAGGCCGCCCGCACATGGGCCGGCCCAAACGGGCGCCCTGCATCTTCTCCCCGCGCGCAGAGCGCAGTATAGAAGGTCCCTACTGCGTGGGCCGGCCCAGGCGGGGATTCCCTGCAAAACGTTTTGTCACTTATAGGTGGCATTGGTAGGTAAAATTTTGCAACTTTAGGGGCAATTTTAATGACGTACCGCCAAAAGTAATAGCCCATTTATCTTTACCTAATAATAAACAACGTACTGCTTCTAGCCGTACGTCGTCACGCACTTTTGCAGAAAAACCCTTGACTTTTATGGAAATAAATCCGCAGTCCAAAAATAAGTGAGAAAAAAAGATTCGACTGTTTTCATACGTCGTCGGCGTGTCTTCTGGTCGCCCGGCTGGGCCTTCGCAGGCGCTATGCGCTCCTGCCTGGACTTGTTCGTTTGCTATTTCATCGCACGTTCCAATTAATAGTCCCACCCTGTCGGGCCATTGGGAACCAGGGTACCACGGCCCGTCTGGCTGCAGCCCAGGAAGCGACGCTTGGCGAAGGCCCAAGACGCGGCCCACCCATGGGCGCCGCGAAGCGAAGACACCTCGCGAGGCGCCAGCCTCGCGAGGACCCCTCCTCAAGGAGCAAACCACCAAGACTTAGTCGCAGCAGCGGCAGGAAGCCTCGCGAGCGCTGCCTCACCAAGGTCCTGGGTGTCTCCTCTCCTCGCATGACGCCCATGAGCAAGCTAGCAAGCGTGCACTGCTCCCCTTTTTGTGAAACCTATCAATATGAAGTTGTCACAGGAACAAGGCACGTAGAAGGCCTCGCGAGGTAGCTCACGACAAGACGCCTCCGTAAGCCCTCAGGAAGCCTCGCGAGCGCTGCCCCGCGAGCCAACCTGTGGCGGCTACCTCCACCAAGTGTTAGTGGGAGGCCTCACGGGCGAGAGCCTCGCAAGGCGCACTCCGCGGCCACGACACGCCAAGCGACACTCACGAAAAAAGCTAAGTACAAAAACACCTCACGAGCCGCTCTCGGTGCCTCTCAAGCTCTCCTCTCCCCGCAACCTCGCTGAGTGCTGATGTTTCCTCCTCCGCGCAAGCCGCTTGCACGTCAAAGGGGGGCTTCCTGAGCATCACGCCTCAAGAGCCCTTACCGCCCCTCAGTGCCCTACACCTCCTGGCCTTGTCCAGGCAACGCGACCTGACATACCAGCGACGGTTGTAGCCCGCTCGGGGGCTGGGTCTTGACGACGTAGAGCACCAAGGCAAGCAAAGAAAGGAAAATAGGCCTCACGAGAGGGCCTCACGAGGAAACATACGTTGCATCAAATCAAAGTACTTAAATGCAAAAGACATTGTTTTTACACCCCCACGGGGCCACGTCGATCTGATACAGGTAAACCAAGGAAAAAGGACCTAGGAAGTCGCGGCGTCACCATCATCGCTGTCATTGCCTTCGCCGTCGTCGCTCTCGACTCCGCTGGAGCTCTCGCTGCCGCCATGGGAGAACTTCGCAAGCAGGGCGTCCACGTGGTCCTCCACCGCCTTCCCGAGGCCGTCGCAGAGCTCCTCGGGCACGGGGGCTATCACCCAGTCGAAGTCGAAGTTGGGGTCGGCATGGAGGAGATGGCTGAAAATGTGCGTCGCCGCTTGGAAGAGGAGGTCGCGACATTCATCTTCAATGACGTCATTCAACCTCTTGGCACCAACCTCGAGCCGCTCCACAAGCGTGGTGAAGAAGTCGATGTAGCTGGCGTCGTGGGTCTCGCGGGGGCCCTCGAGCCTCTCCTTGCAGATGGTGGCCAGGGCGCCGGGGGCCCAAAGCTGGAGGGAGCGAAACATCTTGGCACGCTCGTTCTGCCGCCCCCGCGCCCGGTCCGCCTCCAGCCTCGCCTGCTCGATGACATTGGAGACACCACTCACCTGCTGCTGGAGGGAGGCTAGCTTCGCCTCGGCGTCGGCCTTGGCCTGCAGCGCGGTCTTCCGCCAGTTCTCCGCCTCCGTCAGGACTTCCTTGAGGCCCTCAATCTCCTTCTGGAGCTCCGCGCGCTTCTGCTTGAAGCGGTCCTCCTGGGCCTTCAGCTTCTTGCTATGCTCTGCGACGAGCGCCGGGCGGTTCTTCTCTATCTTCGCGTTGGCGTCCTCCTGGGCCTTCTTCTCCTTGGCCTCCAGTTGGGCATTGGCCCTCTCCATGCACTAGTTGTAGGCATCCTGGGCGGCGGCCACCTGGCGGTCCAGCATCTCCAGGCGCTCGCGCTCCGCGGCCTGCTCGGTCGTCGTCCACGCGAGCTCCTGTTCGCGAATCGGGAGGTCCGCCTCGCGGATCGCAAGCTCCTCTTCGCGGGTGGTGATGGAGCTTTCCCGCGCCTGGAACCGCCGTTCCTCCGCAGCGTGCTGCTCCCGGAGCTCCTTCGTGCGGGCCTCCGCCTCCTCGCGGCGGCCTCCCGGAGGACGCTCTCGAAGACCTCCTTCACCTCGGCGGCAGCCTTCTTGCGCTTCTCCCGCGCGGCCTCATCCTGGCGCTGGCCTAGCTTGATGGCGACGTTGAGTCGACGCCACCCCTCAGCAAGGCGCAGGCGCTCCTCGGCAAGGCGCCCCTCCGCCTCTTGGAATTCCGCCTCGAGCTGGCCCAGAGCTCCCCTGGCACTCCGCAGGACCCCACGCTTGAGCAGGGTGTGGCCGCGCACGAGCGTCAGTGTAGGGGAACGCGACAGAAAACAAAAAAATTCGATACAGCGAGCACGCCCAGGATCACTATGGAGACTGCATACAGGGTTTGATCTGATCCGTACCGACTCGTAGCGCGGCGGAAGAAGAGTCGGTGTAGATCGTCGGTGCAGATCCCTGCAGCTAGGATTTACAACCTCCCAACCGCAAGGATGTAATCCCTCGTTGGACAACCCTTTGGGAGGCGGTCGGACAGTCCCTCGGACGATGTCACGGACAGCCCTTCGGGAGGACCTTCGAAACTCGAACGGAAACTCGGACAGCCCTTCGGGAGGACACTCGAACAGCCCCTCGGGCAAAAGATTGAAACTACGACCTCTCTACGGGGTTGCACACATACGGTGTCAGCTATCCGGCAGGGCTTCGCCGTCCAGAACTAGTTCCTACCGGAACCCAGACAGCCTTTCGGCTCTACGAAACTATTTCACTGGGAGGGAGAGAGAAGCCAGACAAGTCTATGGCATGTGTATGAGAGCAAGGATGAGGTTTGGAGAGCACCCCTCCACCTCTATTTATAGGAAAGCCAAGGGGTAAAGTTGTCATTCAAAAATACCAAAAGTACCCCCACTTTATGTCTTTACATAAAAGAATAAAGCAAAAAGGGATGGCATGTGGACCTCCAAGGAGCTCCACCTCCCTTGGCCGGCCACCCCTTGGGGGCCCCCCATGAGGGGCTTCCTTGGCCCCCAAGCCCTTCTAGAAGCCTTTTGGGAAATATCCCAAAAGGTGCTTTCCAAAAAATATCCATAAAGCACTTTCACTATTCACGAAGACATTTTTCTGCGTCCGTTAAATCCCAAATTATTTTTGTGTGCCTAGAATAATTCCAGTACCCACTAAAACAATTTTGAACGCATTCCGAAACAATTCTGGAACAATGTTTTTCTTCAGCGAAAAGCTACCATTGCGGTTCCAGCTGCTCCAGAACATTTCCGGTTTTTCCCTCCGGAAAAATTCCAGAAGTTACCAGAACAATTCTGGCACCCTCCAAGAATTTCCAGGCGTGTGCCGGAACCAATATGACTTAATGGAATACCCTGAAACAACTTTTCAGTTTCACCGAAACTATTCCGGTGTTCTCTCCGGAACGTTTCCGTTGTGTCCGAAACTTTTCCGGTGATTTTCTCTCAGACTCCCTGTCTAGTATTCAGCAGATAGATGACCCTTAAGCGTGTGACCCTATAGGTTCGGTGAAGTATAGACATGACCCGAAACACTTTCGGATCAATGATCAACATCGGAGCCATGGACACCCATATTGACCCCTATACCCACACGAATGAATATTCGAGTGAACCTCCAGTTGCAGTGTGCTATTCCTGTTGCTTCACGATATATTACAAACACCCGAGGTGAGATTTTCTGCATCCCCATGGATCAACAACTTGTCCACTATGCAAGTTACCTCGTTACCGGTTTTGTTCTCTTTTCTCGTATCCGTGTTCCGGCATCCCAGTGATCAAATCACAATGTGTCTGGCCAGACGATGATGGATACCATAACACCGAGAGGGCCCGAGAATATCTCTCCATCGTCGGAGGAGCAAATCCCAATCTTGAGCTATCTTGTTACTTGCCATACTTTTCCGTGAACCCGTAAGCCGCCGTAATAGCCACCCAGTTACGGATGACGTTTAACAAACCCCAAAGTTCACGAAGCAAGTACGAAGGAACTCGATACTCTCATGGTCTAAGGAATTATGCAAACATTAACTATCTCTGTGTTATAAACCATTAACTTGTGACGAATGTATCTCATAGCATAACATCAATTCGGGTTGATTCAACACAAGTGTTCTACCAACATTGTGCCCTCAAAATTGCCGGCATAGTCATGCCCATGATCAGGAAAACAGGATCATCATGCAATACTTGAGCCAGTCATAGAGGCATGACTAGGAATACATTTTACCGTTTATTATACCACACGTGCACATGAGTTTCCCTCCGAGCCTCGTGGATATTGCAGACTCGACAATCATTGCAGTTATAGCATGGAACATAAACATTCATTACAAACTCGGAGATACAAAATAACTGTTATTACTGCCTCTAGGGCATATCTCCTACAGACTCCCACTTGCACTAGAGTCATAATCCAGTTACATGGCTTCCCTAACACCAATGGTTGTCCGGTGCTGCTCATGCTTTGCTCGTGGTAGAGGCTTTGTCATCGGGTCTGACACGTTCAGATCCGTGTGAACTTTGCGTACTTTCACTAAACCCGCTTCGACATGATGTCGAATGAGTTTATATTTGCGTTCAATATGTCTTGTCTTATGGTGCGAACTTGGCTCCCTTGCCTGAGCCACGGCGCCACTATTATCACAATAGATCTCCACCGGGTCCAGAGCAATTGGAACCACACCAAGGTCTTCAAGAAATTGCTTGATCCATACCGCCTCCTTGGAGGCTTCTGAAGCTGCAACATATTCCGCCTCCATCGTAGAATACGCCACAGTCTTTTGTTTGGAACTTTTCCAATCAACTGCGCCGCCGTTCATATGAAAACATAGCCTGATTGAGATTTGAAGTCATCTGGGTCAGTCATGAAGCTTGCATCAGTGTAACCACTTACAATGAGCTCTTCATCACCTCCGTACACAAGGAGTAAATCCTTGGTCCTTCTGAGGTACTTAAGAATACCCTTGACTGCGGCCCATGGTTCCAATCCTGGATCACTTTGGTACCGGCTGCTAACACTTAGCGCATAGGAAACATCTGGTCTTGTACATAGCATGGCATACATAATAGAACCAACTGCCGAGGCATATGGAACATCATTCATCTGTACTCGCTCATCGAGAGTCCGAGGACACTGATTCTTGCAAAGCACTGTGCCAGGTGACATGGGGAGTAGGCCTTTCTTGGAGTTCTCCATGTTGAACCTTTTCAACACCTTGTCAATGTACGTGCTTTGGCTAAGCGCTATCAGGCGTTTTGATCTATCTCTATAGATTCTGATGCCCAATACATATGCCGCTTCGCCTAAGTCTTTCATTGAAAAACTCTTCTTCAATGAGTCTTTTATTTTGCTAAGAAAATTCACGTCATTTCCAATCAACAATATGTCATCCACATACAAGATTAGAAATGCTTTTGCGCTCCCACTAAACTTCTTGTAAACACAAGATTCTTCGTCATTCCTGATGAAGCCAAACTGTTTGACCACTTCATAAAAATGAATGTTCCAGCTCCTTAACGCTTGCTTCAGACCATAAATGGCTTTCTGAAGTTTGCATACCTTTCCAACATCCTTATGAACGACAAAACCTTCTGGCTGTATCATGTATACATCCTCTTTGAGGTTTCCATTTAGGAAAGCCGTTTTGACGTCCATCTGCCATATTTCATAATCGAAATAAGCAGCAATTGCTAGTAATATCCGAACAGACCTAAGCATAGCTACGGGCGAGAAAGTCTCGTCGTAGTCCACTCCTGGAACTTGCGTGAACCCTTTCGCGACAAGTCTAGCTTTGTGGATAGTAATGTTACCATCCGCGTCCGTCTTTCTTTTGAAAATCCATTTACAACCAATGGGCTTTACGCCTTCTGGAAGTTCTTCCAAGTTCCAAACTTGGTTTTCGTACATGGAATCCATCTCGGATTTCATGGCCTTGTGCCATTCCCTTGAGCTGGGCCCCGCCATCGCTTCCTTGTAGTGCGCAGGTTCATCGTCTTCAAGAATGAAGATTTCGTTATGAAACCACTTAGGTGGCTGGATAGCCCTACCTGATCTGCGCGGTTCAGCTACAACATTGTCTGAAGTTTCCGCATCACATGCGACAACTTCCGGCTCGGTTGTAGGGATAATTAGCAGAATTTCTTCCGGTTCCTTAGCCATATCAACGGTTGCCGAAGATTCACTAATCTCATCAAGTTGTACTATTCTCCCACTTACTTCTTTAGCAAGAAACTCTTTCTCAAGAAAAACTCCGCTTTTAGCGACAAACACTTTGTGCTCGGAAGGTAGGTAGAAGGAATACCCAACTGTTTCTTTTGGATAACCTACAAAGTTACATTTGTCTGATCTGGGATCGAGTTTGGTTGGTTGTAAACGTTTTACATGTACCTCACATCCCCAAATCTTAAGATGCGACAAACTGGGTTTCTTCCCATTCCACATCTCATGTGGTGTCATCTTAACAGACTTAGACGGTGCTCTGTTTAGTGTGTGAGCGGCAGTTTCTAGTGCGTGACCCCAAAAAGATATCGGAAGATCTGTAAGAGACAGCATCGACCTTACCATGTCTAACAGGGTTCGGTTACGTCTTTCCGACACTCCGTTTCGCTGCGAAGTTTCGGGAGGCGTAAGCTGTGAAACGATTCCACGGTCACTCAGATGTTGGCCAAACTCATGACTAAGATATTCGCCTCCGCGATCAGACCGCAGAAACTTAATCTTTTTGTCACGATGATTTTCTACCTCATTCTGAAATTCTTTGAACTTTTCAAAGGTTTCCGACTTATGCTTCATTAAGTAGATATAGCCATACCGACTTAAATCATCAGTAAAAGTCACGAAGTAGAAATACCCACCCCGTGCGGTTGTGCTCATTGGACCACATACATTGCTATGTATTATTTCCAATAATTCACCCGCCCGTTCAGGATGACCCATGAACGGCGTCTTGGTCATTTTCCCCATCAGACAAGCTTCACATGTGTCAAATGATTCAAAATCAAAGGACGGTAAAACCCCATCTCTTTGGAGTCTTTGCATGCATTTCTTTCCGATGTGGCCAAGGCGACAGTGCCACAAGTAAGTGGTGGTGGTATCAGCCTTCTTAAGGCGTTTAGCATTCACGTTAAAGACATCATTTCCACATTCAAGATTTAGTATGAAAAGGCCCCCAACAATGGGTGCAAATCCATAAAACATATCATTACAATAAAGTGAACAACCATTGTTCTCAGACTTGTAAGAGTACCCATCGTGTACTAAACATGATCCAGAGATAATGTTTCTACACAACGCCGGAACAAAATAACAGTTATTTAGTTCTAAGGTAAATCCTGAAGGGAGACGTAGAGGCATAATGCCGACGGCTTGAGCGGCGATCCCAGCGCCGTTCCTGACGCGCATCACGACTTCATTCTTTGCTAATTTGCGCACCTTCTGCAGTCCCTGTATCGAGTTGCAAATGTGAGCAACCGATCCGGTATCAAATACCCAAGACTTAGAATTTTCGCTAGCAAGCAAAACGTCAATGACATTAACTTGTATAACAATTATACCTTTTCCGGTTTTCCCGGACTTCTTATCTTCCAGATATTTCTTGCAGTTTCTCTTCCAGTGTCCTGTGCCCTTGCAGTAGAAGCACTCAGTTTCATTCTTGGCTCCGCCCTTAGAGTTGCTTTGGGAGCCGGTCTTACCGGCGCCCTTGCCCTTCTTTGGCTTGCCTTTCTTTTTGAAACTGGCGGTTTTATTCACAAGCAACACTTGCTTGCGATTTTTCCGCAATCCTCCTTCCGTAGTTTTCAGCATGGCGAGCACCTCTTCCGGTGTCTTCTCCATCCCACTCATGTTGTAGTTCATGACAAAACCGTCGTAAGACGGGGGGAGTGAAGAAAGCATCATGTCCATCATATGGCCCGGTGGAATTGGAAATTCCAGGGTTTTTAGCCTTTCAGCATAGCCAATCATTTTGACCACGTGTTCGCCAACTGAACTACCCTCAGCCATCTTGCATTCCATCAAGGCCTTCATGATATCAAATCGTTCAGACCTTGTGGTTTCCTTGTACAGAGCATCCAATTCCCGGATCATATCACGGGGTTTATGGAATTCAAAACGTTTTTGAAGCCCTGCACTCATGCAAGCTAGCATGAGGCACTGCACTAAGTTGTGATCATCATCCTTAGTGGCCCAGACATTTTGTTCATCTTCCAGGGCATCAGCCGCCGGTTTAGCTGGAAGAGCAATTTCAAGCACATACATTTTCTTAGCGCTCCTGAGGACAATCCTCAGGTTACGGACCCAGTCCGCATAGTTGTTTCCAGTTGCAGCTAACTTCTCTTTCTCTAACATCAGGCCTAAGTTGAATGCGGTGTTGCGAGCCATTTGATCTACAACGGTAAACACAAGTTTCACTTAGACTTTGTTCATAATTAATTTGCACTAGTGAATAAACAGTTTTATTCTAAAGTGCGCTCTCACTCAAATCAATATCTCTCAAAATTGATTATGAGTGATTCAAGATCCGAATATCAATTCAACGTCATAGAATCATCATCTCATGACGAGGATTTCAATTGGTAGGCTAACTTGCCGATCACATCTCTATGTGACTCTTGTTCATCTTTCGATGCGTGTGTTCCGAGCTCAGGACGATCCTGCCATGAACGTCAAGACAACCAAGTGATCTTGCTGCGAGGTCTGACCTCACCCGCCTTACATTTCTCCAATCGTTTGTACCCATGCATCCATGGCGCACCCCGAAAGGATAGATGCTGTGACGGTGCTACACTTGGGAGAACACTAACTACTTGATATTTTTAAGTGAGAGATCACCCTAATAAAGAACTGGGGCTACATTTCTTTTCAATTTCCATTCAAGAGTTTCTATCTGTTTCCACGCCCTGCGGCCGGCGACCACGAGGCGGCCCCGACCACCGCGGCGCCCCACCCCACCACCACCAGCCCCCCGCCCCTCCCCCCGCCCCACCAGTCTCCCCTGCCCCGCCTTCCTATCCCGCCCGCCGCCGCCGCATAGGGCCGTGGCCCCCGCCCAGCCAACTACCTCCGGCGGCCATGCCACGCCCGGCAACCTCCGGATCCGGCGGGATCCGGCTCCACCTCCCCTCGTCTCCCCCTTCTCACAATATCCGCCGCCACACGGGTTCCGGTCGTCCCGCCTCTCCCCACGCCGCCGCGCCGGACTGATGGAAGGTACCAGATGGTGGCGCTATCTTCCTCCTGCGCCAGCTCCCTCCCATGGTCGTCCCGAGATGGGCTGGATGTCTTCTCCTAGGACGGCAACGATGTGCCAGGAGCTCCACGGTGGCGACTGCAGCAGGAATCGTGCGTGCAGTCGGGAGTACGCATGATGCAATCCGGCGACCGTGGATGTGCAGCTCGGCTGCGTGAGATGCGGTTCGGGGTGTTAAGGTCGAGCAGTTCGTGGGCACACCGGCGATGACAACAGCAACAGCTTCGCCTCCAGCGAGCTCAACCGGTCGTCCGCCGGCGGGATCCTCAGGTGAGCACCGCCCCTGTTCCCCTGTTCCATCTCCCCTGTCCTCCTTTGCTACTGTCATACTACCGTCAGCCATCAACCCTCTCCCTCCGCTCAATGAACTGCATCATCGTCGTCGCCGCTGATGTGTCGTCAGCCGTCTTGGGCGTTTTTTGCGTGCGGGTGCAAATTCATCATCGCGGTGTGCAACTGCAGTTCAGGCGAGCGTGCGTGTGATCATGGTGTGCAGAGGCGCGACAAGCAGTTCGCCGGGCGCGACGGCGCATATCACTTCCTTTTTTTCTCTTTTCAAAAACAAAGTGTTCAGGCTCATCGTGTGCGCAGTTCACTGTGTTCATCTTGCCATGCGTGTGATATTCATCTCGTCGTGTATCTGCAGTTCACTATGTTCTCCAGCTTGCTCAACTACTACTCGTCGGCGGTGGCAACAAGGCCGCGTGTGGTTCCAGCTCTCTAGTGACCCCTCTTCATCATATTCCGGCGAGGTACCAGCCCACACATAGTATGCAGTACGGACGGCGACACCCTGCAGTGCGCCGTGCGAATCCCGTCCATGTTTGTTGCTATTCAGAGACATTTTCTTGTGTTTTCAGAAAAAATGATGAATTGTTTTGGATGCAGTGCAGTTGAGATGCTCATTGAGGACTTGCAGCTCGCCCGCGAGTGGCTTGTGGTCCACACAGCCAGGGCGTGCAGTCCACTATTGTTTTAGCAGGAGTGGAAAACAGAAAAGATAAGGTCATGGCGTACCCTAGGATGCAGTTCATTGTGTGTGGTGTGCGGTTTTGTTGCGCGATGATCATGGCGAACAGTTTGACAGCCTGCGGACATGCGGTTCGGTCGGGTCATGTGTGCAGTTTGTTGGCGTGTGGAATTTCTTGATGTGTTTTTTATGTATAATCCTAGTACCCTATTTGATGTGTACAACAAACATATTTTCTTTTGAAGTTCAGTACTGTTTTTTGTGAGATTACGGTTCAATGTAAAAAAACTATGTCGTTCACTTGGCGAACGACAAAAAACAAAAGAAAAAATATCTCGAAGAAGTTTACTTCTTTTTAGATGTAGTTCACTAGTTATATACCCCGAGGTTCACTCTCGCAAGTTTGATTCTTTTTAGATGTAGTACACTAGATTCTGCCCCGCGGTTCACTTTCGAAAGTCATGTTGTTCACTTGTTACATCGCCGCAGTGATGTTCTCTCTCCTAGCAGTTCACTATGTTGCCAAGTGCAAAAACTTTGGAAGAAAAAATATGGAAAAGGTTGATTTTTTTATGCAGCTCACTCTGTTGTTGTGTGCAGTAGAAAAAAAATTGGAAGAAAAATAGTGCAGTCCACTCACCTCGTCCCCTGCAGTACATACTCGTTGATTTAAAAAAAATGCCTTGCAGTTTAGTTTGGTTCGTGCTTGCAGTTCAGTTTTTCATCGTGCAGTTCCCTCCGTCAATATATTGTTTAGAAGTTCACTTCGATATATGTCACGGTTCGCTTGTCCTCGTCTCTGCGGTCCACTTTCGTTTATAAAAAAGTTAAGAAAAAGACAAAAAAAATCATGCAGCTCGCTTGCCCGTCTGATGCAGTACGGTTTTCAGTTTGAAGCAGTGCAGTTTTCTGTCGGATGCAGTTCTCACGTCGATTTTGGTGTCGCGAAAAACAGAGTGTCCGCATTTCGGTAAAATCAAAACTGCTCCTAAATCGAAAGGAATTCGAGAGAGTGTTCTACATGAAAAAGTTGCGCCTCGTCGATATCTTTCCAACGGCGTATCATTTGCATCAATCCGACGAGCGGTTTGGAAAAAATCACGAAAAAACGCCCGCTGCCACTCGTCGTCCGCCGCATCATTTTAAAAATTAAATTAAAACCGTAAGGAATCTCAAAATAATTTCTACATATGAAAGTTGTGCCTCTTCCATAGCTTTCCAACGGCGTATCACACTCCTCGTTTCAACAAACGGTTAAAAAACTGGAGCGAAAACAGTACCGAAAAATTGAAAAAAATTGAAAAACAGAATTTCCGTGTTTGAGTAATTTTAAAACTGCTCTTAAACCGTAAGGAATTAGAGAAAGTAATATATATAAAAGTTGCGCCCCGACGATATCTTTCCAACGCGTATCATTTGCTTCATTTCGACAAGCGGTTTGTGAAAAAACGCGAAAATACGCTCGCTGCCACTCGTCGGGCGCCCACCGTTTTCGAAACTGCTCCTATACCGTGAGGAATCTCGAAAAAAAATTCAACATGGCGAAGTTGCGCCTAATCCATAGCTTTCCAACGGTATATTACACGCCTCATTCCGACAAATGGTTTAAAAACTAGATCAAAAACAGTACCGAAAAACACCGCGTACAATTTTTTCGACGAGAAGTTCACTCGTCTCAGTACTACAGTGCGCTTGCTTTAGAAAGTACAGTGCCCTCGCGTTGAGCGTGCAGTTCTGAAGTGTGTTATTCTGCCAATATTGGCAGAATAGACGGGCTGTATATATATATATATATATATATATATATATATATATATATATATATATATATATATATATAGAGAGAGAGAGAGAGATAGTAGCACTATTCTGATCCCAGGATCAGAATAGTTATTCGGATCACGATCGGCCCTATATAGGGCCCGAAGACACGTTCCCGAACTCCCGAAACCCACGAAGAAGAAAAAAAAGCCCACTCCACGCCCCCTCGTCCACCACCTCGCCCGATCCCCAACCTCCCGATCTCCCCAGTCCCAGCGACGTCCATCTCCCCCTGACCCCGCCTCCACCCAGCGTCGCCGCCCGCGCCTCCTTCCGGCGAGTCGCCGCCCCCGCCCCCTCCCAATCCCTCCCAGCCGGCAAGCCGGGCGCCGCCATGCCCGCCCTTCCCTTTGACCGACCTCCTCCTTCCTCCCCGTCGACGCCGTGGGAGCACCCATCCCGCCGCCCTGGCCCTAGCCGGCGACGCCGCCACCGCCACGCAGACGCAGCCACGCCCTAGCCGGCGACGCCGCCGCAGCCCCACCCCCGTCGGCGACGCCACCGCAGCCCCGACCCCAACCGATGACGCGCCGCACCACCTGTCGGAGCACCTCGGGGTCGCCGGATCCGGCGAGGATCCTTCACCACCCTCCACTCTCCGGCGACCACAAGCCCGCGTGCGGATGGGGTGCTATCCTGCAGATCGAGGAGGCGTCGAACTTCGGATGGAGGAGGCCACAACCTGCAGCTGGCCGCGCGCAACCGCTGTCCCACGCCATGGATCGAGCAGCCACCATCCCCAGCGGGTCCCCACGGCTACCCCGGAGCCATCTGTCGGGTCCGCACCACCTCCGCCGATCCAGGCGGATCCATGCCGCTCCTCCCCTCCCGGCTGCCACCGGCGGTGGGGGTGCGGTCCCAGCGCTTCCTCGGCACCCTGCACAGTGTGGCCGCCGTTCCCAGCAAGACCACGACCATCCACGGCGAATAGAGTTCCTCCATGTTCGATTTTTTTGCAATACCAGATTTCAGAGTAATTGCTTGTTTGGTTTGCATGGAAGGTGCTCGTCCAAATGCCCGTGAGCATACTTTTTATTCCTAAAAAATGTTACTTGTGTTCCTGATAGTTGTAAATCTAAATGTGCATGGTTAACTGATGTGAAACTTTTCATTTTTGGAATTATGATCTTCTGTTTGTTTTTATTTGTGGTCATTTCATAGTTTTATGTTCTATACAAACTAGACAGCACCGACGTTCACATATATGAAATAGGGGAACTGTACAAACATGCATGTAGTTAAACTGTCACATGTTCAGATGTGAAAAGGAAACGAAGAAAGTCAAAAACAAAACAGTAGAAGTTCAAGTTGAGTTGCAGCAGCCGTACTACTAAGATGTGATCTAGTGAAGAAGGAAAATTAAGCAGAATGTTCAGAGATCCCACTCCTAAAAGTTCAGAAAAAAGAATAAAATGAAGAAGTTCAAATTAAAATAGAAGAAACAACTAAAAAGAGTTTAAATAGATTTTCCCCAATTTTTAAAAAACTAGAAGTTCAAAATAAAATAACTAAGTGGTTCAATGTTCATTAAAAAATCTAGGATTTTACCATTTAAAAAACTCAGATATCCGTTGTTATTAAAGAACCAACCATGAAGTTCAAATTGAAAACATAGTCAAATTCCATGTTTGTTTTAAAATCAAAAACAAATCTTTACTGAAAAACAAAAAAAATGTGAAGTTCAAATTTTAAAAACATAGAAGTTCAAAGTTTATTAAAACCTAGGATGTACAAGTTCAAAAAACAAAACAAAAAAAACTAACGTCATTTTGGACATTTTTAAAGACAACTCTTAAACAAAAAAAAAATGAAGTTGTTTGATGGTTATAAAAAACTCAGATATTCCCCGATACTAAAGATTAAACCAAGAAGTTCAAATTTAAAAAACAGAGTAGTTCAATGTATATAAAGAACTCAGTTTTTTCTCGTTACTAAAGAATAAAACCAAGAAGTTCAATTTTAAAAAGTGGAGCAGTTTGATATTTATTTAAAAACTCGAATTTTTTCCGGTTTCTAAAGAATTAAACCAATAAGTTCAATTCAAAATAAGTAAGAAGTTCAATGTTCCTAACAAAACTCCAATTTTCATATTTCAAACATACACAAAGGAGTTCAAATAAAAAAATTAGAGCGGTTCAATGTCTATAAAAAACTCAGGTTTTTTCGTTAATAAAAGCAAAATAAAGAGAAGTTCAAATTGATAACTGCCAGAAGTTCACGTACTGCATGGTGCGCATTTCATATGAGAAAAAAAAGAATAAAAAAGGCAAAGTCTAAATTTTTTTTTGCTAGAAGTTCAAGTGCTCGGCCCTGGAAAGTTCAAAAATTCTTGTGAGGGAAGTTCATCGTGTATTTAGATGTCCAAAACACATAAAAAGATGTTGTTTTGGGTGTTTTAAAATAATACTCTCAATCCAGAGAGAAGTTCAAAGTGATAACCGCCGGAAGTTCACGTACTGTACGGTGTGCATTTCGTATGAGAAAAAAAGAAATTAAAAGGCAAAGTCTAAAAATTTTGTTGCTAGAAGTTCAAGTGCTCGGCCTGGGAAAGTTCAAAAATTCTTGTGAGAGAGGTTCAAAAATAAACCTAGAGGTTCAAAACTTAAACAACAGAGAAGTTCAATTTTTTTTTTTGAGATCAGAAGTTCGATTTTTTTAGGTAACCAAGATGGTCAAATTTACAAAACCAAGAAGGTCAAATTTAATAAACGAATTTTCCTCGTTTCTAAAAAACCTAGAAGTTCAAATAAAAATAACGGAGTGGTTCGATGCTTACTACAAACTACTGAGATGTTTTTAATTACTAAAGGAAATAAAACCTGAAAATGAGATTTTCTCGTTAAAAAAAACCTAGAAGTTCAATTTTAAAAAGCAGAGTAGTTTGATATTAATTTAATAACTCAAATTTTTTTCGGTTACTAAAGAATAAAAACAAGAAGTTTAATTGAAAAAGCGGAGCAGTTTGATATTAATTTAAAAACTCAGTTTTTTCCGGTTACTAAAGAATAAATCAATAAGTTCAATTCGAAATAACAAAGAAGTTCGATGTTTCTAACAAAACTACAATTTTCATATTTCTAAAAAATACACAAAGAAGTTCAAATAAAAAAGTTAGAGCGGTTCGATATCTATAAAAAAGTTAGTTTTTTTGTTACTAAAACGAAACTGAGAGAAGTCCAAATTGATAACTGTCGGAAGTTCACGTACTGCATGGTGTGCATTTCGTGTGGGGAAAAAAGAAGAAAAACGCAAAGTCTAAAAAATGTGTTACTAGAAGTTCAAGTGCTCGGCCTGGGAAGTTTAAAAATTCTTGTGAGAGAGGTTCACCATGTATTCAACAACTTTCCAAACGATACATCGTATGCTCTATTCCAAAGGGTATATCGTATGCTCTTTTCCAAAAAAAAACGGTTAAAACAAATTGGTGTATGTTGTTCGAAACGAAAGTTTAACCATATTAGAAAAAGTTGTGTCTATTCAACAGGTTTCTAGAAGGTATATCATTTGTGCAACTCTGACAAGCGGGTGAGGAATTACGAACAAAAATATGTGACAAAAGTTCAACGTCAAAACAACGAGCAGTTCAACTACTACACGGGATGCGTTTTCACAAGAGAATAAAAGAAAACAAAAATAAAAGCCTAAAAGTGTTGTTGCAAGAAGTTCACGTGCTTCTCCTTGCATGGTTCAAAATTTCTAGTGAGAGAAGTCCGTCATTCATTTACATGTTAAAAAAAGGCAAAACAACATTGTTTTTTGCCATTTTTAAAACTGCTCGCAAACGGCAACGAATTTGTGACAACTATCTACATGAAAAAGTTGCTCCTAATCATTAGCTTTCCAACGATATATTATATGGTTCATTCCGATGAACGGTTTAAAAGTTTCATGCATACCGTTAAAAACAAGTTTTTGTGTATTCAAAAAAATATCTTGAACCGTCGCGAATATGAAAAAATGATCAACACATGGAAGTTGCGCGTTTTCAACAGCTTTCCATCGATATATCATTCGCTCAATTCCGACAAGTGGTTGGGAAGTTACGGGCAAAAAACAGCATGTGAAAAATAGAGTGAAGTTCAAGCTGAGATGTACGAGAAGTCCAACTTCTTCATAGAGTGCAGTTTCGAAGACTCTGTGTCGCGATAAAGGCAGAACGCATGATCTCGCCATTTTAAAAATTACATAAAAACGGCAGGGAATTAGAGAAAACTTTCTATATGAAAAAGTTTCGCATTTTCCATAGCTTTCCAACGGTATATTATTTGCCCCATTCCGATGAAGTTTGCGAAAATTACAGCCAAAAAATGATTTCGGCCATATTCAAAATTGACATAAAACCATAAAAAATTAGGAGAAACATTCTATACATGAAAGTTTTGCATTTGTTCAAGCTTTCCAACGCCATATCGTTTGCTGCATTCCGACTTATCATTTAAAAATTGACGTGAAAATACCATCTCGGCGGAACTTCGGCCGTTTTCTAAATTACATTTAAACCGTATAAAATTAGGAAAAACTTTCTATACGAAAAGAAGCGCATTTTCATAAGCTTTCCAACGCCGTATCATTTGCCTCAGTCGGATTAGCCGTTTTCAAATGGCGCCAAAAATACGAGCCCGGCTGTTCAGTTTGAAAAATTCCGCCATTTGTGAAATTGCTCTTTAACCGTAGGGAATTTGGGAAAACTTTCTATATGTGAAATGAGCGGATTTGCATTAGCTTTCCAACGCCGTATCATTTGCCTCATTCCGATAAACGGTTTAGAAATGGGCTCAAAAATACGATTTACGTTTTTTTGTGTGAAGAAAAATGGTTTTCAAAACTGCTCTTAAACCGTTTAGATTTTGACAAAAATTCAACTTAGGTCGTGACCCTCGTGTCCACAGTTTTCCAACGGTATATCGCAAGTCTCATTTGGACAAAGTTAGCGGAAGTTCAGCCTGTCACCAAGTGAAGTTCAGGTCGAACAAGTCAGACAGTTCAACTCAGAATCAGAATATTATTCTGATCCCGTGATCAGAATAGTGTTTATGTGTGTGTGTGTGTGTGTGTGTGTGTGTGTGTGTGTGTGTGTATATATATATATATAGATTAGGGCACACAGGGTGAATTCAAAAAATGTGTTTCACGTCCGCCCTTATAAATTATCTATTTGATTACACTTTTTCTGGTATATAAATTATTGCAATGTCACTGATTTAATTTATTGGGTTAGAACAGGTGGTATTTTTTTCTCCCGTTGCAACGCACGGGCTCTTTTGCTAGTTATTAGGTAAAGATAAAGAATATAGATTTCAGTTGTCCATAAACTAAAGTGGCGTCTATACAAGGCTTTGAATATGCATGCGCTCTTCCCCCGCAAAAATAAAAATAAAAAATGCATGCGCTCTGTTTGGTACGTTGCTGGGACAGAAAATAGAGGAGATGCCGCAGTTTTTGTCGCACGCATTGTTGAGTTTCGGTTGAGTACGGTGGAGCGTTTGTGACTTGGGCGCGCTCTCATTCACTACTCTTTGATGAACACTCCAAGTAAACTAATATAAGCATGGAAACACATTGGCCGCAACGAAATGTTTCTGCATATCAGCTTTACTTAACCGCGGGCACTCTCGGTGAATTCAGACATGGCAGGAGCGGACGTGCGACGGCACGGAAGCCACTATAAAATAACCATGACGCTCCATCAAGGCCACTATAAAACCCAAACACCATACGCAATAGCCATCACAACTCAAGATACAGATCTCGCTAGCTCCTAGCTACCTCGCCGGTCTCCGCTCTTTTCTGTACCATCTAAGTTGCTCAGGCACGCTTGAACCCAGCCATGGCAAGCCGAGCGCTAACTCCCTTCCAGCTCACCACCACCCTCCTCGTGGCGCTCCTCGCCACGTGCCACGCCGGCAGCATCGCCGTGTACTGGGGGCAGAACGACGGCGAGGCATCACTGGCCGAGACGTGCGCGTCCGGGAACTACGAGTTCGTCATCCTGGCTTTCCTCCCCAAGTTCGGCAAGGGCCAGACGCCGGAGCTGAACCTTGCCAGCCACTGCGACCCTTCGTCGGGTGGCTGCAGAAGCCAAAGCAAGGACATCAAAGCGTGCCAGCGACGCGGCGTGAAAGTCCTGCTCTCCATCGGCGGTGGCGACGGGAGCTACGGCCTCTCGTCCCCCGGTGACGCCCGGCAGGTTGCCATGTACCTCTGGAACAACTACCTGGGCGGGGCGTCGTCGTCCGGTCCCCTTGGCAACGTCGCGCTCGACGGCATCGACTTCGACATCGAGCTCGGCAGCGCTAAGTTCTGGAACAACCTCGCCAGGTAAGCTCGAGCAACTAGCTCACACCCGCGCGCCGTTCGAAGTCCAGCTAGTCGTCGTGTATCGACGTGTACGTGCTCATGTATATTGGCGCCATGTGCACAGGGACCTCAAGGACTTGGGCAAAAATGGCGGCAAGACGGTGCTCCTGAGCGCGGCGCCGCAGTGCCCGTTCCCCGACGAGTGGGACGGCGGTGCGATCAGCACGGGGTTGTTCGACTTTGTGTGGGTGCAGTTCTACAACAACGAGGAATGCCAGTTCAGTGCGGGGCGTAAGGCATTCATGGACGCGTGGAAGAAGTGGGAGTCGGTGCCGGCGGGGAAGATCTTCCTGGGGCTGCCGGCCTCCAAGGACGCGGCGGGCACCGGGTTCGTCCCTGCCAGCGAGCTCACTTCGCGTGTGTTGCCGCTCATCAAGGGCTCTCCAAAGTACGGTGGTGTCATGCTGTGGTCCAAGTTCTATGACGACCGCACGGGCTACAGCTCCGCCATCAAGAACGATGTGTGATTCTTGTGGCTATTTATATGTTCGTCCCGACGATGTTGCATGTGGGTATTTGTGTACTAAGTATGTTGTTTGGCCTTTTCATATTTGTGTTTGTATTTTTTATGTGCATATTCTTTGTTGACGTGTCGGAATTGTTACCGGAGGTGTGAGCCTAGTGTAATTGGCATTAGAGGGTCGGTGTGTATCAGTATTTCAGCACAATAAAAAGCACACAACAGTTTGTAAAATGATGTTTTATGTTCTCTCCTAAACTATTATGGCTGGCTAATTCTTTATTTTATTTTTTTAGGAAAGGAAAAACCCGTTGGCCCCTGCATCGTTTTTTTTCCTTTTTTTTGAAACTGCCCCTGTATCGATTGATGCACACACATCCATCTTTATTGTGAATGTTGCTTTGACTGGATAGGAGCACTGCCACGCTAGAAGTCTCCCGCTTTCTCGTTTAGGTGTGTGGCTGATGCGTTTGATACCGGGAGTATGTAGTGTTTGGTCTCGTGGATCGACAACTCTCAACCCATTGTATTGTCTTCCAGTGCTTCAACTACTTGGTGATTGTGGTGTCCATCTTATGGTGGCGCCGAGTTTGTGTTGGTCGGTGGTTCTCCCCCGTCTCATCCTTTTGTGCTTTTAGCCGTCTTCCTCGGCAATCCGACGATGAAAGCACTATACCATGCAAAGGGCATGTCCCATGGCCAAATGCCTTTAGCAGAATTAGGTTCGCACCTCTTGAGAAAAGGGATTCATGTGGATCATCAAAACCCTTGAGAAAGTCATTCCATCTATTGTAGAATCAATTTCTTACACTCTCTTCACATGAGACTTGAAGGAATATCGAGATGCGAACGGCGGAGAATGAGGCGGCGATTTTGGAGGATTTTGTTGTAACTTTTGTTTTATCAAAGGTTCTATTGCGTGTGCTTGTTTTGTATGTTTGGTCCATTATAGAGTTCCTATTCAATCAATAAATCCAGCAATTTGAAGAAAAAAAATGCCTTTTCTTATAGTCCTACCTTGTTTAGTAATCTCATTAGTTTGTTCCAGTTTTCCAGCATCTACAACGCGGCGCTTAAAAGGGGCCGCTAGGATTTTGATCCCTGCCGATGGGCAGTTGCCAGGTTGAATCATGGTGTCTCCTCTAGCATCAACGCAAACAATTGAGTTGGGCGCCTACTGGTTTTTTTGCCTTGCGGCATGTAAAGCGATGGCTCTACTTACGAGTCGTTAGCTGATTTTTAGCGTCTCAGTTAGCGCCTTGCGTTGAAGAGGAGGGTCGTTAGCTCCTTTTTATTTTTGCGATGTTTATTTTATCTGCCTTTTTCCTATTTAAGCGTCTACTTAAGTGATCTGCATTGTTGATGCCCTTACTGCCAAATCTCTTTTCGTGCAAGTAGCACTCTGAAATTAATTATGAATTAGTATTGTGCGTTGATCACATGTCCAAATGACATATTCCAGTGGGGCTCTCTTTAGCACTAAATATTCTCAGTGCGGCCGTTCCTTGTTCATACTACATAATTTTCAGTATATGATGTCCAAATCTTCCAATCATATCCTTCATGGTATCAACCTTTCCCCTCCAATTATTCAGTTGCCGGTGCACTTACATTATCCAATATAGAGTTATTGTCAGATTGGGGATTCGGATGAGTACACAGAACCACCCAATCCATTCGGCCTATTGTCCATTTCACAGTCCACTGGTGTTACTAAAATGTTCAATCAGTCATCATTTTCCTTCTTTTTTGGCTAGGGCCATCCCTGAAAGTTGTTAATCGTCGTGTTTAGCCGTAAAGTTTGGGGGTTTTCGGCCTACCCTCCGGAGCAGTTCGAAGATGTGCGAGTTACATGACGTTGTTTTGTTCAACGAGCAGCTCCGGGCTTGTCCACTACACACTACAGGTTGAATGGCTGAACCGTTGAATTGATAATGCAGACACTTTGAGGGCCACATTGAGTTGGTCTTCTTCAGTTCATTGGGTTCCACCACGTTGAATTCATAAATATAGACACTTATGCGTCACAATGCACAGCTGACAAGGACTGAAGGACATCGACATGATTCAGACGAAACGATAAGGGTGTCCACTCAGTTCCACCATCTTAGCCGTGATACTTCAGACAACTGTGAGCCGCCTCTGGGACTTCAAACTTCCAAACTGATAAGTAAAATGGATGTATCTAGCACTAAAATGAAATCTAGATACATCCGTTTGAGGCTTTGAGCGACACTTATTTTCGGACGGAGGAAGTAGCAAATTCGGTCATACTCGCGCGTATTGTGGAAAGATGCAGATGCAGCGGCATTGCGGCAGTATTACAGCGCTCTCACGCACCGAACGATTTCAGCGAATCGAAGAAATTTCGTACAGGAAGAATGGTCGTCGCGCCGCGAGAGATGGATGCAATTGGGCGCGAGATTGGGGGATGCTGCTCTCAAAACGACGACCAGCTCACACGGGTCAAAGGTCAACCAGAGCTGCCGACAGTGATCAGCTTGCACCGTCATGCGCGAATATCATACTCGTACCGCCAACGGCCCTGATTGCGACGATAATTAAGCCCCGGACGCCCGCGCCACTCGTTCTCCTATCTTCATCCAGAGGTGCATGCCCGGTCAACTTGAGACGGCGTTGAGCAGACCTAACAAATGGTGAGCCGTAGAACGAATCAACGAAGCTACGGCGCCGCTGCCTCCGCACACCTCGCCGGGTTCTGCTGGCTATATATACATGGACCAAGAACCTTCTCCAGCATAACAGCTCCATTCCAGCTTCCAACTTGCAAGTGAACAAAGATGGCGAGCAAAATGTTTCCGGCAATGCTGTTGCTCGCCGTGGTGACACTGGCCGGACTGGCCGCCGGAGCGCGCGCGGGCGGCATCGCGATCTACTGGGGCCAGAACGGCAACGAGGGCACGCTGGCGCAGGCGTGCGCCACCGGCAACTACAAGTTCGTCAACGTGGCCTTCCTCTTCACCTTCGGCAGGGGCCAGAAGCCGCTGCTGAACCTGGCCGGGCACTGCGACCCGGCGACCAGCGGATCGTGCACCTTCGTGGGCGCCGACGTCAAGTCCTGCCAGAGCCGCGGCATCAAGGTCCTGCTCTCCATCGGCGGCGGCGTCGGCAGCTACGGCCTCTCGTCCGCCGACGACGCCAAGCAGGTCGCCAAGTACCTCTGGGACAACTACCTCGGCGGCACGTCGGCGTCGAGGCCCCTCGGCGACGCGGTCCTCGACGGCGTCGACTTCGACATCGAGAGCGGCGGGAGCGCGCACTGGGACGACCTGGCGCGGGAGCTCAAGAAGTACTCGGGGAAGGGGAGCGCTTACAAGCCGGTATACCTGGCGGCGGCCCCGCAGTGCCCGTTCCCGGACGCGATGCTCGGCGGGCTCGGTGGCGCGCTCGGCACGGGGCTCTTCGACTACGTGTGGGTGCAGTTCTACAACAACCCGCCGTGCCAGTACACCAAGGCCGGTGGGGCGGGCAACCTGGCGAGCGCGTGGCAGAAGTGGGCGTCGATACCGGCGAAGCAGGTGTTCCTGGGTCTCCCGGCCGCGCCCGCGGCCGCCGGCAGCGGGTTCGTGGAGCCGAGCGACCTGGTTTCCGAGGTGCTGCCAGTGGTGCAGAATTCGCCAAAGTACGGCGGGATCATGCTGTGGTCGAGGTTCTTCGATGGGCAGACGGGGTTCAGCGATAAGGTGAAGTCCAGCGTGTGAGCTGATATTGTTAACTGCGTCAGTCAGGAGCACGTCTGATCAACATGCCGACGTGCGAATACTGCGTATAGTATGTTGCCGTGTAAAATTGTATCTTATCCAGAAACACAATAAGATGAAAGAATTGTATTTGAGTATCTTTGTGTATCCCAGATATCTCTGTTATTCTTTTGCGTGTACTACACTACTATTCCATGATGATTGTGTTTTTTTAACACAAATACAATCGAAGTCGCTCACATACACTTATTCCTATGAACGCACGCACTCACACCCTACCCTTAGGCGTCTCGCAGTGGACGTCTCCTCCAACTGAATGAACATCGCCGAAAGCCTAAAATAAATCCAAGAATAATGTGAGCACCAATGTAAGTCTAGGACTTGAACCCCTCACTGATGGGACGGGGATACCACTGTCCTCCTAACCATCAAACCGCGGGCTGATTCGCAATGATTGTGCTTAAGTCAACCGGCCGAATACTTCATTGTATAGTACTGTATCTGTGAAGGCGACGGTCTTCCCCGACATAGCGGGTCCATGAACAATATGGCTACAGTAGAACACCGGTTGCCGTTTCAGAGCCATCAAGAGGCAACCAAGATGATGAACTCAAATGATCAAGTCCTTTTTGAGGCCTCTAACACAATTTCTTTCTCGGGGTTATTTTCTGTAAACAAACTCCATATGAACTTTGCAATTGGCATTTCGAATCATCCATGTCGAAATAGCTAGCTCTCAATTAACATGCAAGAGAAAGAGGCACATCTCAACATACAATCATGCAATAACCCAAATTCTTTTTCCGCAAAAAAAAAAAACATGCCTGAGAATTTCCATTCTATTATGCTATTTTAATTTATCTGATATTTTATAACTATGCAATAATAGTTAAACACAATAAAGCATATGAATTTTAATTTTAGTTCATATATTATTACTTTAAAATATTCATGTCTCATACAACCAAATTTCATTCAAATAAATTGCAAAACATTCCCTCAACAACGTGAAAGCTATCATCTAGTTTAAATAATACCGTGGCCAAACAAATGTGTCATATAGTGCGGGTAACGTACCAAGGCTGGTTATTTGGGTCGGCCACAAGCACGGTCTAATAGTGTTCATTTACATATATTGTTTACTATTTTTTTCTTTCAAATTTTGATTTGGTCCCGCTGATCTTTGTTCGTGTTTTATTTTATTCTCTTATTTTTCTTTAGATTTTTTATTTTTTATTTATTTTACTTTTCTATTTTTGTCCTTTGTTTTTATTTTTGTATGCATGACTATTTATAAAATACACGATGATTTTTTTTTAAAAATTAAACTTTATAAAGTTCACGAAGATTTTCTCAATTCATCTACAATTTTTATTCTTGAACTTCCTTACATTCGTGGACATTGTTTAAATTTACTTTTTTTAATTTGACAACATTTAAAATTTAGAATAATTTTCAATAAATGGTGAATACTTTTAAAAAATATAAAATATATTTACAAAATATATAAATATAAAATGAATAAGGAAAAAAAGATAAACTATAATGGAAAACTGGAGGAATAAAACATGAAAAGAAACCATCAAAAACTAAAAATAACTAAATAAGAAAAAATCAACAGAAAATCGCTACTAGGCCCAGCCCATGGATCACTACCGAGTGTGAATTGTTGTCCATTTGTCAGAATGAGCAACAAATAAAATTCGCCAGCAAATGATTTTCTGGTTTTGTGCCCACTGGCCCATGTCACGCGTAGTAGCCGAATGGCTTGAGTATAGCATCGCACGGCATATTCGGAACCCACAACGAGTGATGTTGACTGAGAACCCATACATATAACGCTGATACGACTTGACATCAAAGGTTAAATGTGACCGCGAACCAACCTGTGGTTAGATGGTTAGAGGGACAGTGGTATTCCCAGCCCACCAGGTTCAAGTCCTAGTGCTCGCATTATTCCTGGATTTATTTCAGGATTTCCGGCGATGCGCTTTTAGTGGTAGGAGACGTTTCCGTCGACGACGAAGCGCCTACGGTGACTTCGTAAATGTCAAGATGATATGCCGGTTCAGTCTCTCGAAGGTGCTCATAGGGGTAGGGTATGCGTGTGTGCATTCATAGGGTGAGTGTATGCGTGTATGTATGAGCACTTGCGTCTGTACTGTGTTAAAAAAAAGGGTTAAATGTGACCAATCTACATCCCTCGTCCCCGCAAAGGCTATATGCCGCAAAGGACGAGATTATGGGCCAGTTCTTTTGGCAGATTCCCATAATCAAACCTCTCCCACCTTCTCGAAGAATTTTCAACCCCAGAGTCTAATTTGTTAGGATTGTCAAATGAATGGGGGTTGAAGATTCTGGGAGAAGCTGGGGATGGATCCGATTCTGGGGGAATCGACCAAAAGAACTGGCCTTAGACCTGCTATTTCTCACACAGAACAGGGAACAACAAGGAAACACGCGTGTGCGCTCCCTGTGGGCTCTGGCCATTTAGTCTCATGCGTGCACCACAAGTGATAATGGGCTGGAGTATACATTTAAAAAGAATAAAAGTCTAAAATAGTACAAATGAAGATAAAAAAAATACAAATGAAGAATCACCTGCATGATTTTTTTTAAATGTCAACGACATTGAAAAATGTTCTCAAATTTTTAAAAATGTTCAAAAATGGTAGAAAGTGGTCGTGAATTTTAAAATATGTTTATGAATTTAAAGGTTCATAGAATTCTTTTATCTTCATGATTTAAAAATATATATATATTCATGAATTGTTTTAAAAATCTTCATGGATTTTTGCAAATCATTATGAATCTTTAGAATAATAAAATTTAAATAGGAATGGAAAAGGAAGTAAGACATGAAAATCAGACATGGCATGGCGCGTGAAAAATCAAAAGAATAAAATCCCCCTCTAAAAAAATTAAAAAAAAAACATTGGGAAGGAAAACGACGCAGGAGGCTTGTCCAAGAGCGTCGCAGTGGGTGCATGTGTACTCACTATGTTCCGGGATTTCAGTTGTGAGAGATAAGCCACGCTCGCCTCATGTTCCCCCACCATGGGTCGTGGCCTAGTAACTGTGCTTTTCTTCCGGTTGTTCATTTGTTTTCAGGGGGTTCCTTTTCTATGCTTTCTCATGTTTATCCGGATTTTTTTTATATTTTGTATTTTTTCCTTTTACTTTTTCAATTTGGTTTCTTTTTTATATATTCCCATGTATTAGAAAATATAAAAATGTGTAACCAATTCTGACATTTTTAAAAATGTGTGAAAAAAATAAAAGCATAATTTAAAAAATTTATATGAACAATTGTTGAATTTTAACATTTCTTATACATGATGATAACTGTTTAAAAATTGTATGAACATTTTTTGAACACTTGAACAGTTTTCAAAGTTACATGAATGGTTTTTAAATGGATGAATACCATTTTAAATTATGAAAATTATTTGAAATACGTGAACACATTTTAATGTACATATAAAATTTTCAAAAAAGGCTTGAACACTTGTCAAAATATATGAATATTTTCTGATAATGCGCAAATATTTTGTAAATTCAATTTTTATTCAAAAAAATTGAACACTTATTTAAATTTCTTGGAGATGTTTCAAAAATTCGGGTGGAATTATATTTACATGAACATTTTTAAAATTATGTGACACTTTTCGTTACATAAATTTTTATTAAAATACACGGACAGTTTCTGTTAACTTGTATGAA
The DNA here is from genome assembly GCA_039707655.1 of Elymus sibiricus. Classification (NCBI taxonomy): domain Eukaryota; kingdom Viridiplantae; phylum Streptophyta; class Magnoliopsida; order Poales; family Poaceae; genus Elymus; species Elymus sibiricus. The sequence continues at coordinate 348,541,081 of CM077668.1, forward strand.
AAATATTAGCATATTTTACCCAAAATACACTAGTAATAAAAAATTTCTAGACTTACATGAAACATATTGGCATATTTTACCTAAAATACATTAATATGTATGAACAGAAAAAAATGAACAAAATGTGATATAAAAATAAAAGAAAGAAAAGAAACAGCACTACTTTTTGGGGCCAGCCCAAGTGAGGCGGGCGCGCGGGCGAGGCCGCGCTATAATATAGACACCCTCAAAAAAAATATATATATATATATAGACGCACTCCTCTGTCCCACGGAGAGCACGCGAAGCATTCTTGCTGTCTACACCTGCACGACAAGTCGAGACCTATACGGCTGTACCCCTCTGGGATCTGCTTCTTTCTCTAGATGAAGTAGGATATGTTCTGATGCTTCTACTTTGCACTAGCACCTTCGTGTCCTCACTCGTCACCAATGGCCATTTCCCAAGGACACCAGCCACGTACGCTCCTGGCGAGGTTGCTACTGGTGCAGCTCAACATCTCACGCACGCCTATTAATACTGCGCGCGCGTGCTCTGCGATTCTCAAGTTGTGATCGCACAGTAGTACTCGCAAGCGAACCTCTGCTTTCTTTTGAGCTATGGCGACTCTGGGTGCCGCAACAGCGTGCGTCCCGGCCTCCGGCGTCAGGTGCATGCCGACGTTTGCTGCCGCGCCGGCGCCGATCAGGACCGCCCCGCGTCCCGCCGCCTCCCTGAAGCGACCGACGACGGGTGGCGGGAGGCTGTCGGCGAGGTTCAGGATGGCGGCCGCCGCGCACAAGGTGAAGCTCGTCGGGCCCGACGGCGCGGAGACGGAGCTGGAGGTGGCCGAGGACGCCTACATCCTGGACGCGGCGGAGGAGGCCGGCGTGGAGCTGCCCTACTCGTGCCGGGCCGGCTCGTGCTCGACGTGCGCGGGGAAGCTGGCGTCCGGCGAGGTGGACCAGTCGGATGGGTCGTTCCTGGACGACGCGCAGATGGCCGAGGGGTACGTGCTCACCTGCGTCGCCTACCCCCGGGCGGACTGCGTCATCTACACCCACAAGGAAGAGGAGGTGCATTAGGTAGATAAGACCAAATGGTGCCAGAGTTTGAGTGTCGTGTCCGACAGTTTGTGTCTTGCACATGTATGGTGCTGTGTAGTGGAGTAGTATCGTTCCGAACGCTGTGTGATTTGTTTGCCCAAAGTGAATAGTTTTTTTTTTTTTTTTTGAGGGCTAAGTGAATATCTTATCTTCAGTTTTGTTACAAGATTTCTTAGTAACCTAACAACAAGACAGTTTGGCCGAGTGGTCTAAGGCGCCAGATTTAGGCTCTGGTCCGAAAGGGCGTGGGTTCAAATCCCACAGCTGTCACATATTTTTGGATGTTTGCCTGGAAAATACCCTGATCAGCTCGGCCATGGATCACCTCAGCGGCTCAGCCAACACTCCCCTGCTCTTTTTCAGATCATGTTCTCACGAAACCACTCTCATCCCTTCTCAGCAACGCGACAATACATTTGTTTATGTACTATTGCGTTCATATTTCCAAGTCAAAATTCTCACGAAACCACTCTCATCCCTTCTCAGCAATGTCCAAAAAAGTCGTTCAGGACGACAATACATTTGTTTATGTACTATTGCATTCATATTTCCAAGTCAAAATTCTCAATGTACTGTTGCATGTTTTCCTCAAAATGTTATTACAACAACTAGTAATTTTTTCAAATGTTCTCGAAAAAACAATTTTTCAGGTCAAATATCACAATCCTAATATTTCTGTAAAATATTCCTTACACCAACAATTGTTAAAAAAACAACCCTAGATCAATCAAAGTAATTGCAACAATCATGAAAGCACCATGTTATCTTCATAACAATCTTCACAGCAAAAACTCTGTTTTTCCAAGCAAATTGTTCAGGGCAACAATCCAATTGATTATGCTTCGAAGTCAAATTTCCCAAGGTACACTTGTATGTGTTTCTTCAAAATATTCTTTACACCGACTAGTATTTTTTTTTCTCCAAAAAATGTACTAGAGAAAAAAAAATCAGGACAAATACCAATCGTATGTTTTCTACAAAATATTCTTTACAACAACATTGTTTCAATAATGATCTCTAGAATAATCAAAGTAATTAAAAAAAATCAAGAAAGCTCGATGTTATCTTCAAAATATTATTTACAACAACAATTATGTTGTTTTTGTGAATGAAGACAATTAGGTTTTCTTGAATAAATTGTTCAGAACAACAATCCAATATATTATGTACTGCATTTACATCCCCTAGTTAGATTACCCAGTCGGATAAGAGCGCTCGTACCCAGCCGCGCTAGGGTTCCTCCTGTCTCCCGCCGGCGCCGGTCTACCACGTCTCCTATGGTCTTAGGGCCATGGAGGCGTGGTGGATCTCGGTCCTTGCCGGCGGGAGGGCTTTGTTTTTTGATGTTTTTTTGAGCTTTCTTAGAGTTTGTGTCCTGCTCAAAGAGATGAGACGGTGGCGGCTCTCTAAAGATGGAATAAGATTCTCCCCGCCTAGCCCCCGTCCCGGTGGTGCTTCTAGCGTCATCGGAGGGCATGTGGAGGTTTGTCTCCGGCGGATCTCAGGGGATTCGGTCCACGTTTGTCTTCGGTGGATCCACATGGATCTGGTCTTTGTCCGTGTGTGTTTGTGTGTCTACAGGTTGGATCCTTCCAATCTAATCTTCTCTTCAACGGCGACGGTTGCTGTTCTGGTGCGCTGGTCCTATAGGGCCTTAGCACGACGACTTCCCGACTGTCTACTACAACACGTTTTTCCCGGCTCCAGAGAGGGATGGGCGATGACGGTGGCGCGCCTTCGGCTCGCTTCAGTGCTTGTAGTCGTCGCTAGGTGGTCTACGGATCTGGATGTAATTTTTATTATTTCTGTTATTCGTTGTACTATCATGATTGATGATGAATAGATTGGAAGTTTTCTCGCAAAATAAAAAGTTAGATTACCCATGTTCTCTTGTATGTTTTCTTCAAAATGTTCTTTACACCAAATATTCTCAAAGAACAAAATACAAATCATCCTATACTCCTTCACGCGGCGTAGCGGTGGCGACATGCGCTCCTCCTTCACGCGACCTCTGATTTGGACATCGCAGTTGCGCGGGGGAGAACAGGACAAGAAGGAGGCTCCGCCTTCACCCATCGGCGAGGAGGCGAATGCGGTTTCGCCTTGACGCGGTGGAGAAGCGGCTCCGGACCATGGTCGTGTAGGAGCGAGCGCTCCATCTGCCCTTCGTACTCCTTTGACGTCACCGCGGCCTCTAAGAGGGGGCACGGCTGCTGCTGCTGCGTCCTCCACGTCGCTGATGGAGGTGACAGTGTCCTCTTTCATGGAGGAGCCGACCACTGGCGGAGTGAAATCCAACAGATCTCGGGTAGGAGGTCCCGAGCTAGTATCTTGATATGATGATAACAGGGGCACGAGTTTTTATCCAGGTTCGGACTCTTCTTAGAGATAAAACGCTCCGTCCTACTTGTGTTTGTATTGATTTGGGATGGAGTATAAAGTACAAGTGATCTACCACGATATTGTTGCGTGTCGTCTACGAGTCCTACCCTCGGTTTATATAGGTAGGGGGGGGGGGGGGGTGGGGGTGTTCTAGGGTAACAACCTAGCCGACTACGTACAAGAACGTGTTGTAGACGACCTCTAATGTCTTGGAGCATACGTCAAGTCTTCGAAAACTTCATTTTACTAGTAAGCATGCACGTGCAACGCACGTCTCGACTAATATTATAATCAGATGTTAGAAATTATCATGCATAGAAATGATATTTCATGGCACCAAAAAAACATTACAAATCAACTATAATTTAAATGAGTTTTAACAAATGCTATAGTTTGGCAATGTACAACTAATTATCCCAGTATACCTTAATAAGCTTACGTAATTCTAAATGTAGCAAAAGCATACAAGGTGCAATGCATGGCTGGACTGTTGTTATAGATTATATTGGAAGGTGCAAGGAAAATATAATCAAGGAGAAAGTTAACCCAATTTAAAGAACATATATAAAGGCTATAAGACAGAAATCTCAACATGCAAATGCCATAATGAGTCAGTACTTATATGTAACTTTTCATCGTTCGTGCAACACATAAGAATCTCGAATCTCGGCAGCAAAACAAAATCTCAACTCCGAATGAAAACCTCAACCCTATCTCGACAGCAATTGCTCTCCTCTATCATCCTATTCTACACGATGGGAAAATCATGAGCTGATGACTAATCACAAATAATAATGGAAAAAATATGTGCTCATGGAATTCAAATCTTTTATATCACACACAATTGAATCAGCACTCAAGGTATAATATCAATCTGAGATGTCAATTTGGTTGTACAGAAAAAGAGTTGCAAATGGGAACTATTTCTCAAGTTTCTTATGAGGGCAAGAAATGGAAGCTTGATTCCAAGTGTGGTAACAGGGTCAGCTGAAGCCGGTCATGTAGGTTGCTTGCACACTTTTTCCAATAATTTCAAGCACGTTAATGAATATCTTCATCCTGAGGTATCTTAACGTGCCCACCTACAAAAAAGTGCAAAGCAGATGAGGTATTAAGTAACTAAATGTGACATTGTTAATAAATATGGAAATAATCAGAGCAGCATATTTGACAAAATTGAATGTTAATCACAATCACATGTATTTAATTTCCAGAAACAAAGCCAAATTTCAGCCTGAAGCACATGTACTGACACACATACTTGAAAAGTAAGTCCATTAACCTTAACTGTTGAAAACAACATAGTAATTAGGTGTCGATACTACTCCCAAATGATGACCATAGTAAAAATAGGTTCATGTGTCAGAAAGGTAGTTGGCATGCAGAGGGGCTGAACATTCCAGCTCTAAACAATCAACACCATATGTTCATCAAAAGGCTAACAACTCGCACAGGTCAGCTCCAACATAGTCAATAGGCAAACCATATGAAACGCCTAGGTCACACTGACAAAAGATTATGCGTATGGTAAATGGCAAATTGCAGATCTTTCTTCGCTATTATCAGAAGCAAATAATACTTTAGGTTGCCAGAGAACCCCAAGCATGATTCAATCAACATCCTTGTCCCATATCTGCAACGGTTTGGCCCTGAACAATAACACAGGAAAAATAAAAAAAACATATTTCAGGCATAAGAAATTCAAATGAACATTTTCAGAAACTGCATTACGAGGAAATCATTTTCAGAAAGATTCCTATCTACCTACGATTTGTTTTTGTGCATCAACAACAAACACGATCAACAACAACAACAAAGTCTTTAGTCCCAAACAAAGTTGGGGTAGGCTAGAGGTGAAACCCATAAGATCACGCAACCAACTCATGGTTCTGGTGGATAGCAAGCTTCCACGCACCTCTGTCCATGGCTAGTTCTCTGGTGATACTCCAGTCCTTCAGATCCCTCTTTACGGACTCCTCCCATGTCAAAACAACCAAACACGATCAAAGAAAATTTATCAAAATGTACTTGAACAACAAATCATTCCATATGTTACTTCCTCCATCGATGGAATTTTCCTTCAAAAGTTACATCGTTATTAGTAATCAATGATATTTTTTTTCCAAATTTTAGTTTGGCAGTTTGCATACACATATTCCACTTGATTTACGTCAATGATTACATTTTAAAGTTTCGACTGTTGAAGAAATGATGAACCTGATTGAGGAATCCAAGACTAAGAACTTCAGTTCTAGTGATGTCAGCTTCCCATATTCCTTTACAATCATGTTATTAACTGATTCATTCTCCCAGTTCAATCCATACTGCAGAAACAAAATGGTTAGTTAGACATAATCCATCTCCCTAGCGCATTCTCTATTTTCATTAACCTGTTATTGTAAACATAACTTACATGGAAATTGTATCTTGGTATGGCCCATGACTGGATTCTGAGATATTTCATGACAATCCTCTCAATGGTGAATCAAGCACAATACACCCATCAGGAATATGGAGAGCCATGAGAGGCTATAATCACTCCTTTTGAGACTTGTAGGCCATAATCACTTTTAGAATGGGAAAAAGAACAAATTAAACCAGTAAGCACACTTTGATCATCTTAATCAGATTGTAAATCTCCACTTGTAATGTTACTCATGTAGGCAGGGCAAAATAGGCATGCGGATATAGCAAAATTCAGTAAGGGGTGCAGGTGTGCTTAGTGGTATCCCTTTCACACTTGTTGTTTCTTCTATTAACCGTTTGGGGAACAAAAGATCTTCTTGATATCTTAGCTCAACTCGACTCAAAACATATAGCAAAATTCAGTATAGGAGTGTAGTGAACCAATAAATTCTGAATTGTTAAATATCACTTAAACATATTATTTGTAGTGATGCAACAGAACCCTATCTTTTCAATAGAAAGAAACGCAAGAATCTCTATGTTTTTTCTCGAAAAAAAAGTGATGCAACAGAACGAAAAATAAGAACCGTGAGATAGATTTTATGATAATGGCTAAAAAGAAACTTAGTGGGGGTATGTACTTAAAGAATGTGTATTTGTCAAGGATATGTAAACTATAAGTAATCGTTCAAGAAAGATATTTATCGGCAACAAACAATGCAACATCCAGCAGGAACCATTTTACTCGATGATATTTGTCTGGTAGGGCAAGGATGAAGCAAAAACGGCAACTATTATTTTAAATATTTGTAAGGAAAATAATAAAAATCAGACGTGTGGTCCACATGTCTTTGTACCTTGCATAATGTTGAAATGGAAGAGAACTTTAAAAACAGGTAATGATGTGTGCTGTTGAGTATTAAGATGAACTAAATGAAACAACAGAAGATTAAGAAAGAACAGAAGGTAATAGCCTTTCCCACTTATGTAAGAAGATGTGTTCTTAATATTAACAGCCTTGTTCCGATGAGAACCGTTGTAGCGGCGGTTCTTTTAGACGACAACACATGATGGCGAGGATGGCCAACCAGGGCATCAGGGGCAACGGTGGTGCTGTCAGGCAGATGAACAATTCAGATGGTTTTATATGGTTACAACGGTTCAGACATTATACCAAGCATGAAAAAAGCAGAAATCTAGCAATAACAATTGATAGCAAAATAACCTCCCAACAGATGGATGTATCAGCCGGTACAGTAGCTGAAAAATGAAGGGAAGCAAATTAGCATCATGTTAGTTGGGCCAGAAGTCGCACATAAGCAAGAAATCACGGACAATCAGTATTGTAATCACCAGAACGTCACCCACCTAGCGGTAGCACGTACATATGGACAACAAACTACACATAACATAGGGCGTGATCATATTTGTTCATATTCCTATCCTTGATAATCTCAACTGTCCCGATGATGAAAAGAAGAAAAATTAGTCAGGGGTGGGAGGAACACACCTATTGGGGGGTGCGGAGAGGCGGAGAACCAATGGGCAGTGACCCTCGGCCTGTCGAAGTGACCAGTTGCAAAAGGGCAGAGTCGGCCTTGATGAACACACAAACTTGATACATAAATCAAAAAACACAAATTAATTTTGAGAGTTACAATACAGTGATAGAGAAAAGTTGTTTTGAGCAATCTGTTTGAACACACGCCACATCTCCAAGAACATCATCCTCACAAAATTCAAAAACCCAACATTTGCAATTGTTGTGCCTAGATTTGTTTAACTACAGAAAAAGGAGGTCAAAGTTTTGTTCTTCCACAAATAATGTTGTCCTTCACGGGAACCAATGAAAGCTCTATTGCAATATAATTGGAAAAAAAGAACTCAAATGATCCTTTCCCTCGTATGGTAAAAGGGAGCACATTAATCTGCAATCCTCAGCAAAAGGAAGATAAACAGGCAACCACAAATAATGTTGTCCTTCACGGGAACCCATGAAAGCTCTATTGCAATATAATTGAAAAAAAAGTACTCAAATGATCCTTTCCCTCGTATGGTAAAAGTGAGCACATTAATCTGCAATCCTCAGCAAAAGGAAGATAAACAGGCAAGTAAAAGTATAGAAAATAAGCCATAATAGTATTGAGTAATATAATCTCAAATGTTCCCTAACAAGGTGAAACAAAAAAAATTGTACACTCCAAAAGCTATATTGGGTTACCCACAATAGCATACAACTTCAGTCGAATAATTTGATATTTTCTGCACCATTCATGTTTAGAGAACTGGATTGTTTTATAGCTCATAAGCAGAGTATTTTAATTTAAAGAAGTAGCAACTATTTCATGGTTAACTTGAAGGAAGTGTCAAAACATTACCCTGCAAGTTTACCTCGAGCCAGCATTTCAATATTAATCATTAGCTTAATATTAGAGACAGAATCAATTCTTATACACCTTGGAAGTTCCTTCTGGATCACTATTTGGTTAGTAGCTTTACAAAATGAATCCCAGGTGCACCACCAGAAAAATTCCAAGTTTGCAAGACATCTGCAATGAATTTCAACCCGACTTTCCTCTCACTTGTAAAAAAAGTTGTCCTGGAAGTATAATACAGCCTGCTTATCTGTATAGCTGAAATTCCTTCAATATTGGATAAATATACTAATGAATACGCAGGTAAGTCAATTGTACATAGAATAAAACACATCCCTATCATTCTAGACTATTTTATTGACAAACACCGCATCAACTTCTTCCGGCGTCTGCGCCTCACAATCACCTATACCCAGCTTTGCACTTTTGATTGAAGTACCCAAAAGTTTAGAAAGTCGATGTAGCTTACCACTATCAACGCAAAATTGGGGCTCAACACTCCCTTGAAGCTAGCATTGAAATCCCCACCAACAACTGGCATAATCAGTCTGTGCATGCGTTGGGGAATCCACCAGATCTTCAACCAAAACAAAGAAAGTTGCCTCCAAGCTCTACGTGGCTGCCATCCAAGAACCACAAATTCGTCATGAATGAATATATTGAAAGGAAACATGGATGCATGCATCCATGCATAGGCCATATGCCTCGAGTTATGCAAGTTTTATTCTAATTGCATGTCATATCGAGATAAATAAAGACAAAAGCTACCCCTAAACAACCAAAACTTGGAAAATTTTAACAACAAATACTCTCATAGATCGACGAAAGCATAATAAATAAATAAATATACATCTGAACAGTTGTGTATTTTGGCTACTTGCACTGGAGGTTGGGGAAGGCTAACGCAGGCATGCCGAAGCGCAGATCGGGGGAGAGGAGTGCGTGACGTTTGGTGTTGGCGATTAAAACAAAGCTTTGTTTTTAGCGACCTTACAAAAAACAACTATCTACACATAAATCTAAAAGAAACTTACTTGCTTCTCTGCTCTCAGATCAGGTCCTTCCGTGGCAGCGGGCAGCAGAGGAGGATCAGCAGGGGAAGACCAACGGGCTGCAGTGTACGAAGAAGAGGACGCCGGCGCCCCAAGCCGACGTCCTTCCGTGTGGCAGCGGGCAGCGGCGGCGGGGGGACGCTCGAATTTGGACCGGGGGCGGCGGGGCGGAGGCGAAGCTGAGCGGGGGCGGCGAACGGCGCGGGAGGCTGCGGGAGGATCGGTGGGGCGGCGAACGGCGCGGGAGGCTGTGCGGCGGCGGCGGCCCCGCCTGTGCTGTGGCGTCCGTTGGGAGGAGGAGGAGGGGCGAAAGGTCGTGCGGGCGTGCGTGGTTGGCAGCGGTTTTTTTTCGAACAGCGGGCAGGGCTAGCGATCGATGGATCAGTGGCTTAATTGCGTGGCTTTTTGTGTTAACCACGGGAGGATTTGGGGCCATTAGATATTGTAGATGGACGGATATAATTGCTTGGATTTGCCCCCTCTCGTGTTTTTATAGGGGTAGTAGATACGTCGCAGGCCGTCTCAACGAGGTCCACTGGTGAGCCGATATGGGGTCGTTAGCCGATATGGGCTAAAGGGCGTCCATGACAAATTTAGGGTGGTTACATGGGCTATATTAAGTCGGCCTTCACTAAGCTCGCCATTGATAATATCCACGCTTTTGATGGCAGGGCTATATGTCGCCCATACTGATTCGTAATAGGAATCGACTACACGCGACAGTAGCAGGCCGGCCCATTTTAGCGCGTGTAGGTTCGCTTCGTTCCGGCTCATAGTGGTCGTTGACGGTTCGCTCGCTCTAGTTTTCTTTGTCTTTTTTTTTCTTTGTTTATTTTCACTGGTTTTCTTTGGTTTTTATTTTTTCTTCATTTTACTTTGGTTTCTTTGCCTTCTCATTGGGTTTTTTTGCCCTTTTCCTATCTTTCTTTGCTACACTTTGGTTTTCTTTGTTTCATTTTTTGTTTTCTTCGGTTTATTTGCTTTTATTTTGTTTTTTTGTTGGTTTTTATCTTTTTCGTTTTTTCAACAGATATCTATTTTTTCTCAGTACACAATGCACATTTTTTGGACACGTGATACATTTTTTATACATGCTGGACATTTTTAAATATGTGATGTTCATTTTTTTAAACGCATGTTTTGAACACTTTTTGAATACATGGTAATTTTACAAGTACACGTTGTAATTTTTTAAATGGCAAATTTTTCAAAAAAACTGCGTGTACAATTTCTTTACATTGTATAAAACTTTTTTGAAATTTTTGCGGACATTTTTTGGAAACACGTGAATATTTCTTTATGTTATGATACATTTTTTTAATGGAATTAAACATTTTCTTAACCTACATGAACCTTTTTTTATATTTGTATATATCAATTTTTTCAAATGTCACAAACGTTTTTTGGAAACTCGGGAATATTTTCATCAAATGTGACGTACATTTTTTTAATGGCACAGAACATTTTTTTAGTTTACGCAACATTTATTTACATTGTATACACATATTTTCTTGAAACGCGGGAACAATTTTTGATTGTCACAACATTTTTTCTGAAAGTTATCAACATTTTTTTAAACTGAGCTAACAATTTTTTTTATACTATGTTAACATTTTTTCAATTTCTTGTTTTCAAATTTCCTAAGTAAATTTAAGTTTTTGAAATATATGTATTTAGTATAAAACATAAATAAAAGTAATAAAAAGAATAAGAAAAAAAAAAAATCGGGTGACGTCAGCCAGATGAGCTACATCCTACTGAGCCAGCCCACTACCGGCGCCTGTATGCGAGGCAGACATGCGCCTCGCAGTGAGCTGCACATAGCCGGGACTTGCTTTTGTATGTCGCACTTTGCAACATGACGTCACTATCAGGAATTCGGCTTTCAGAAATATTTGCTGTGATTCTTCGGATCTATGGCCAGCTGCTTCTGATAGTTTTTTGTAGGGAAAGCTGTTTTTGTTAGTTTTTTAGGGAAATCTGCTTCTATTAGGGAACCGGAAGGTTTTGAGCCTTCCACTCAACTATTTTCGAAAACATTCGAAAAAAAAACATTATTTACAAAAAAAAACACTTTTTTTTGCCGGAAGAAAAAAAGGGTTCAACTCAACTATAGGCGACCTGGCAAAGGATTAGTACACCTCAGCTTTTTGAATAATTTGTGGCCGCGCCTGATGTTTCAACCTGGGCTGGCCCATTAGCACATAGTACATCTTATTATATATATGCATATTAAAAAATGAGCCCATTTTTATTTACTATTTACAAGTCTAAAATAATTTCTTTTAATTTTATAAAGTCCCTAAAAGTAGTTCACTTTAATATGTTTTAAAATAAAAGGAACATCAATTTAACAATATAAAAATCCGAGATATCTAGCTTTGTCACACAATCCTATGAATTTAGAGTATAGAAAAGCAATCCGTGGGAATTTCCGATTATCCATTCCTCCAAACCGAAGGGTATATGTAAAAATGAAGAATATTCATTTGAACACTACAATATCTTTGAAATTCCTTTAATCTTGTAGGATTTCAAAATGGCATGTAGGAATAGGAAAATTGTACCAATTGGATGTCATGTGTCATAGCATGTTGAATCCTACATGAGTTGGAAGCATAATTTCTGGGCATCACTTTGCGTCGGTTCGCCGATCTGAACCCTCGATCAGTCACCTCCACAACCGCTCGATCACTCTGCATGAGTCGTTCAATCGGAACCCCCTTCCGTCCCCAAATCGTTATCTCTCCCTTGCCTCCACCTATCACACACACCGGGAGACAAAAAAAGAAGAAGAAAGAAACACGCCACAGGCGTCTCTTTCCGCCATGACACAATCTTCCTGGCGTTGCTGCTGCCGACACTCATAGTACCCGCTGGACACAACAGGTCACAACACCAGTGCGCGTCACCACCGGGTAGCCGTCGCCGCTTGCCGCACAACCTAGACACACTGCTTGCAGCTTCGCCCGTAGAGGTTTGGAGCTCCCGCCGTCGACGCTTGCAGCTCCTTCATCGATGGTTGAGGTAGGGACGACGACAATTGTAACACCGGCGTTGCTCGATTGTAGCACCTGGTGGCTGCTATCCAGCACCAATGGGTGCTAGTTGTAGCAATTTGGGGAGGGGGGGAGAGCTTGGGAGGAAAACACACTCACCCCTATGAGCACCTCCGAGGGACTAAGCTGGCAGATCTTGAGATTGACGGAAGAATTACGCCAGAAAGACTGAAAAAAATCCAGAAAATCTAGGCCTTGAAAATGGGTGGGTTGGTTCGACCACAAGAAACCTAACCATTTAAGCTAGGACTAATTCGCGGTGCATGCCATACTTGTCATCGAGTTTGTATCAGAAATTTCGCCGGAAAAGAGTGTTATCAGATAAACCACATATACACTTTAATTAATCACTGGTTCAAAGCAAAAGTATGAAAACGTGCAAGTCCTATACTTTTGCACGAAGGAATAGTAGATGTTCAAAGTTGCATGAGGGCATCTTCAACATGGACCTTGAAACCGGACACACTATCTGTCTGCGGACGCATCCGCGGACAGTGATAGAGAAGCCGGCCATCCAACGCCTGTGGTAAACCTCCGCCTGCAATACAAACTAATTCGAACATGATTCATGCAAACACGACAGAATTCATTCCAACGGAGAAAGTTCACACATAATTTACATAAACCGGACGATATTTTGTTCGTTCAACTAATAAAACCTAAAAAAAACTAAACTAGCTTGTAGTAGACAGTGACCTCTGTTGCCATCCGCGTCGTGGTTGAAGTCTTCGGAATGGTTCTTCCAGCGGTGGAAGAGCGTGTGTGGGGGGGGGGGGGGGGTGGGGGCGGACCCTACCCGGTCGATGCCTGCCGCTCGCAGAGGACCTACTCCGCTTCCTACTGCACTGCAGAAGGCCGTCGCGGCCAACAAGGACCCTAGCAGGGGAGCCCTGCCAACGGCGATGGCGGCGGTCTCGCGGAGCAACCACTCCTCACCGATATTTGCAAGCTCACTGTCGAGAAGGCGCAGCCGCCGCTCGCTCGTCTCCGCGGTGGTCATCGACTGATCGCGAGCCCAGGCCTCCGCGAGGACCCTGGCCGGCGCCTCGTCAGACTTTGCGAAGGCTGAGCGGCACGCCGCGTTGCACCGCTCCCGCCACGCCGCCTCATTGGATGCCCTTCCTCGGCCCCCACGATGCTCTGCGACGACGAGGAGCCGCCGTTGTTGCCGCCACGACCACCGAGGAAGTAGAGGAGACGCCTGGACGCCTTCACGATCATCGGTGATGTTAGGGCATACTTCTCCCTTAGTGGTTTTGGTGATTGATGACAATGCTTTTGCGGACTAATCGTGTGCATTGAGCATTTCAGATATTCCATCATTTGGCACAAGACGATTGATGCCCCTCGATGTATTAGAGTGAAGACGGTTTATTTTCCTTCGTTTCATTTTCAGTGGACTTGAGTCGTAGGAAATACCGTACTATCAAGAGGGGGTCCGCTTCGAAATGGTTTGGGTGGAATCAACACGTACACACTTTCAGTTGCACCCTTCGTTCCTTTCCGCTTCATTGGAGTTTCGCTTTCCATTACTTAGGAGTGCTCAGAGAGCTGCCAGCGGTAGTACCTTGGTCCTCCTCCTAAGCTTGTGAAGGGTGATTTTGCTAATTGGGTTTTTCGTATCAAGTCTCATTTGAATCACAGCTCAACAAATCTTTGGAGAATGATCAAGCAAGGTTTCTATCCACATGATCCAAACAACCTCACTCCAAGAGAAGAGGCGGACAATCAATACAATCACTCCGCTTTGTTCATCCTCCAATCCGCAGTGCCTCCCGAAGATCTATCTCACTTGCGTCCCTTCTCCCGTGCAAAGGATTGTTCGGAACACATCATATCTTTGTACAAGGGGAGCTCTAGCATTCAACGGTCCAACTTTGAGGTGGTGCTTGATGAGGCCGATGAGTTTGTGATGAATGAAGATGAGGATCCTCGTGATCTCTATCGAAGATTGACAACTCTTGCGGTCGCTCTTCAAGATCATGGGAACAAGGATACGGATGATAATTGGATCAAGCGCAAGTTTCTCAAGGCCATCATGCCATTCAACAAGGCCATGTCCTCCGTGATCCGTCAAAGGCCGGACTTCCACAAGTTGTCTTCAAGTGAGGTGTTGGATGAGTTTATTGCCATGAACATCATGAACAAGACCGCCGACAATGCTCTAGCTCGTGTCCAACGGTCAAAGAGAGCCTCACCCAACCTTGCTTTGAAGGCTAAGGCTATTCCGGAAGAAGAAGAAGAAGAGGAAGAAGAAGAGTGTTGCCCCGAAGACACCAAGTATGCTTACCATGAGCACATGGCTCTTGCGTCAAGGCAATTTTGGGGCAACAAGAGAAACTCAAGGCCCAACTTATCCAAGAACAACTCAAAGGGCAAGCAACGAGTAAGGACTTGCTACAATTGTGGCAATGTGAGTCACTTTGTGGTGGATTATCCGTATGAGAAGAGGGAGGACAATGGTGGCAAGCTCATCCGCAAAGACAAGGCCAAGTCCTTCCCCAACAAGAATAATTTCAACAAGAAGGTGCCTCCAAAGGGTTTGGTGGCGCAAGAAGAGTACAACTCCGATGATGATGATGATGATGATACAAATGGTGAAGTGTTAGCAACGGCCACCGTGGCCATTGCCACCTCTTCTCCAACCTCGGTGTCCCTCTTCGATGCCCCCAACGAGAACATCATCCCCAAGTGCCTCATGGCAAGAGGCGTCAACAAGGTAACCTCCAACATCAAAACTTCCATCTCTACTAATCCTTCATTGTTGGATTGTGTGGATGATCAAGAGGAGGTGAAGGTGGATGAGAATGAGTTTGACAAGTTCTTGGGTAAGCTCAAAGGTGAGACCAAGAAGCACTTCGTTGCTCTCTTGGAACAACTTGGTGAGGCCAATTATATCATTGAGTCTCACGAGGAGAACATCACTAACTTGGAAGGCCATAGTCGTGACTATGCCGATGAGATTGCGGATCTTTCCATCGCTCCTGAGGAAGAGCGAGGTCTTCGTTCGGCTCTTGAGGAGTCGCAAAACGTTGACCTTGCTCAACTAAAGAAAGATCATGATCATGCTCAAGTTCTTGCTCGTGTGCTTAAATCCGAGAATGTTGAGCTTGGGGTTGGCCATGCTAGACTCAAAGAGGAGTTTGAGCTACTTGACAAGGCTCACAAGGCCTTGAAAAGTGCACATGCTACTCTCAAGGAGTCTCATGATCAACTCCAAGCAAAGCTCACTAAGGAAATAGCCACATGCCCTCCTTTTGTGCTAATTGATAATTCTCATGATACTAACCCTTGTTGTGAGCATATTCATCTTGTGGAGGAGAATGCCAAGTTGAAGGAACAAATCGAGAAAGGCCTTGTGACTTGCATACAAGGCGAGAAGAACCTCAACGAACTTTTGAGCAATCAAAAGGAAGTTGTGGCAAAGGAGGGACTTGGGTTTGTGACCAAGTCAAAGAAGAAGAAGAAGAACAAGATCAAGAAACCTCTCCCTCTCAAAGAGGTATTTGTCAAGAAGGGGGAGGGTGCTCATAAGGAGAAGAAGGACAAGGTGGTGGGTGGAAGTGGCAAGAAGGGCAAAACCACTCCATCGAACAAACCGGCGACTTTAACCCTTCTTATGTTTTGTGCCGTGCTAGTGATGGGCATGTTTATGCCAAATTTGTTGGTTCTTATTATGAGTACATTGAGTGGTCTATTTGGGTTCCTAAGACCCTTGTTACTAACATCAAAGGACCCATTCAAGAATGGGTACCTAAAACCAAGCATTGATCTCTTGTAGGAGTTTGCTTCCGGTGGAGGATCATGGTTGCTCGATAGTGGAGCAACAAATCATATGACCGGGAGCAAGCATTTGGTGGTGGACGTGCAACCAAGCCCATCTATGCCCACCCATGTTCAATTCGGTGATGCCTCAACATCTAAGGTATTGGGTCTAGGCAAGGTTGTGATTTGTGGCGCCCCGCCTGAATACCACTGTAGCCAGACGGTCGCCGCACATACCAGCCCAGGAAAATCACTCTGGCATGCGCTTTTACAACAAGTATCATGAACATAGACATGGATATATAAGTCTTACATGATATCTTATAAGGGTGATGGCAACGGAAAGGCTCTATCTAAGGCAGCATGGTCTTGGTGCGGCTCCAATCCACAGGGATCTGACTGGGTTACTCTTCTAGCCCGCGAACACTCCGGCTCCTTGCCAGCGAACGTCGAATCCTTAGGTGAACCTGGCCACATTGAAGGCCGCTGAGTACTTTTGAATGTACTCGCAGACAAACCATACCAACATATACACCAAGCAAAGCAAACCGTGGCATTCAGGCATGCATTTGTTATCTTAACAGTATTAACTATCATGTTATGATAGGATTATCCAGCAAGATTAAACATCTAGCAGCATTAATCATCATGTTATAGCAGGATTATCTAGCATGATAATTACTGAAGTAAATGCAGTAAAGTAAAGTATATCAGGTAAATGATCCGAACTCCGAATATGCTCACGATCCCAATCTGATCCAAGCTTTGCGGTCACCCGACCACTCATCTCATAGCCAACTCATGGCTAGCATTCCAACCTTTGACATCATCTGATGTCCATGCATCCTTACTGCAAGTCTGACCAACCTTACCATTTCTCTGGTTTAGTCTTAGCAATAACATTATATAGTTTGTTCCTCCAGACTCGACACAGACCAAATAGGGGCCTATACGAACTGTCCATGACCGAGGACGCGGCTATTCGAATAGATTTACACTCTGCAGAGGTTGCACACTTTACCCACACCATGGAGCGCCCGGCCTCGTACTTTAGTACATGTTCCCATTCGGGTGGACCGGTGCTGCTCCAACAAAACTCTGTCTATTGCCCGACACTCTTACTGTCCCACCGACAATCATACCCTCCCAGGGTCATGTCCTGGGTGGCCCCTGTGTCACCCCGTGACACCTGCCACCGTCGTGGCCAAACAAAACTGTCCCAAACGGGGACATGCGCACATAACCAAACTGGGCTCACATGATTATCGTCGTCTACCTGATCAGGGCAGCACGCACGCATAACCCTCCCTAGTTGGTGGTACCGACAAGAGGCAAGACAATAGACAAAGTCAGGGCCGTCCCATACCGGCAAATGTGGCTGCACGGGTAAGTCCGGATAGGTGGCACTATGACTCGATCCAGTCGACGGAGGAGGTTGTTGTCATTATTAAGTCACATTTCATAATATTGCCATAACAGTAACCATGCATGAGGTAACAATTATGAAAACATAACAACTATCTCCATACAGCATCACAACGATTCACTAGTGCGACCATATGATGAGCATTGGCAGGTAATGAAAATAGCAAGTTCAACTTAGCAGGAGTTTAACTACTACTAACACAGGCATATTTATTAATTAAACACGCAAGAATAACACAGAGCAATGCTTTAGGGCATATATCAGATGGTCGGCTTGCCTGGGGGTGAAGGAATACTCCGGGAGAAGTGCGATCACCTCGCGGAAGAATTCGCCGGAAAGAATTCCCTCTCGGAGGGGCTGAATGGAGGGCAGGGGCAAAAATGGGTATTTTCAGAAAGTGTCAACATGGTGAAAGTGATGTCATCGGAACGGGCTCGACGAACTGAAGAAGTGGGCGTTGGATTCACCTGAATCGGAGTTACGGTTGAGAAGAAACGGCCGTTCGTTGTTTAGGCAGAGAAATAAACAGGATCTGTCCATTTCTTGCCTTAACCAGGGAACGTTCACAAAATAGCCACTTCGGCCGGCGGGGCTGGTTGGAAGCGCATTTCTCAAAATATGTTTCTGCACAGAGGAAGCGTATTTTCGCGCGAGCCCAGGGCAGAGTGCGTTTCCTCAAGTGGAAAGCGTATTCCACCGAATGCGCTTCCACTTAAACAGTGGGGCCCGCGCCAACAGCCGCTTACAGCCGGGCCCCGCATCGCCTTCTCTCTCCTCCCTCCTGTCTTCTTCCTCCCGACCGAGACACGGGGGCGGCTAGTCGCCGGCATTGCCGTGCCTCTGGTGGGCGAGAGCTCCGGCCGAGGGTGGGGATGGATGCGGTGCTCCAAGCCGCACCCGTGGGTACCCGTGGCGGCGGCAGGGAGGCACTATGGCGGGCCGGCGAGGTGGAGGCGGATGGCGGCGATGGGGAGCTCGGGGCCGAGGCTACGGCCTGCCCCGGAGCAAATTGAAGGCGGGGAGGGCCTCTGGTGGTGGTGGTGGGTTGAGGAAGGGGACTAGGTGGAGCAGGGAGGGCGCGGCTGGCGCGGATTTAGGCGAGGACGGCCGGCGGCCATGGCGGCAGTAGGTGGCGGGGAGAGGGCCTCGAGCTAAAATGAGAGGCCGGGGAGGTAGCTGGGAGGGAGAGGAGGCCGCTACGGGTGGAGATGGAGCTCGGGGAGGCTCGGGGCATGGCTATATATAGCCAGCCGAGACGGGCTTCTCGGCGACACCCGAGACTTCGGGAGCCCGCTGCCTTGGCGGCACTCCGGCGAGGTGGCACGCTCCAGGTGGTGCCGACCTGACGCGGGGCAGGATGACGAGACACTACGGCGGGGAAACGGCCAAGGGAGAGAGGTGATAGAGGGAAGACGACGGCGGTCACGAGCGAACAGCACGGTGGCGGGACTCGCCGCGGCGTGGGGAGGAAGAAAGAAGAGGGGAGAAGCTACGGGAGAGGGGTACGTGGACGATGCGGAGCCGTTTGACATGCCGGGACACGCCGGAGCTGGCCGGAGTGAGCTGAACGACGAGAACAGTGCCGCAGAGCGCCGTTTCTGCCGGCTGTCCACGCGGTCACCACGTGCACTACCAGCTCTGGCACTCCCCTGCCTGTCCAACCTTGTCAAACAGCTCTCTCACTGCTCAAATAGATGAGGTTGGTCACTGGATGGACCAGGATGGCTCTAGAGTGATCGAAAGGATCCAGAACAGTTTCTGGATAGAAACTTGGGGAGGAAGCTGTGGTCAAACAGAGGTGCCAATGAGCTGGAAAAGTTGTCACATGGAAATGTGGTAGGAAGGACTAGGTTCTTGCAAAATTTGAAGGCATTTGGACAAGTTTTGCATGCACTTCCTTCACAATGCAAAATTTGGTCCAGAAACTGAATCTTGATGTTGTGCTCAAATGGCTTGGTGAAATGAGCTGAATTTTTGTGGAGAGAGGTTATTTGGAAGTATGGAGGTACTGGGAGAATTTCAGCTCAATTGGAAATGCCAAAATGGTACTTCCTTCACAGAGCTTGGATCTAGACAGAAACTAGAGGGAATTTTTAAGAGAAATTGGCTAGATGAAATGATGTGAATTTTGCATACTCACATCATATATAGAATATAAGGTCCTGGATTAATTTTAGGATTTTTGAAGCAATATAAAATATAGTTGCTTCACAACCTCAAAATAGATCCAGAAACAAGACTTGGATGATGCTCTCAAAATTTGATCTGTGGAACTTGGGATTTTGATGAAAATGGTGAAGATATGGATAGTAGAAGCTCCACAAATTATTTGGGATTTTTCCTGGCTACCAAAATGGTAGCTCCTTTGGAAAGTGCCTAGATTGCAATATTGGCTTTAAATAGGAAAAGGCCATTTCCCTTATTTAATTATGGCCAATATTTTTATTGGAGCTCAATATGATCACAAAGAATATCTTCACAAGTTTTCATGAACTTTGGAGATGGATAGATATTTTCCTGGATTTAATTCCTTTAACTGGCAGAAAAAGGAATTAATTTTAAATGAAAAATATTGCAAATGACTTGGCAATATTTTTGCATATCCAGGGTTTAAAAAGATAGGATGATCACTTGGAAGAAATTTGGGAGGCAAAAGATCAAAGAAAATTGGGGTTCCTTTGTAACGGAAGGAGTTAGGGTTTCCCTTCCGGCAACTCGGAGGGTAAGGTTTTGGTGGCAAAATACTGAGAAAAATATCTTGGGTGTCAAGGTTGGTCTGGAGAGAATCTCTGGTTGGATAGGGAAGGCAAGGCTAAATGACCATCTTCATATACCCAAAAGCGAGAGAAAACCCGATAACATCGAAAAAAAGACGGGAGTCAAATCCCGCGAAGGAAAAAAACAAGGAGCGAAAACCAGGGTGTCACATGATTTCCTATGATTTATCAATTGAGAAAGTCATGCTTGTTGAGACCCTTGCATACAATTTACTTTCCGTTCGAAACTTGCACTTATGGGCTTTGCCACATTCTTTGATCTTGATACTGTGGCCCTTTTGTGGAGCAAGACTCTTAAAGTAGCTTTTGTTGGGCATGTCGAGAACGGTCTCTATTTGGTTAACTTCTCGGAGCTGCCCACTAAGATTGCGACTTGCCTAATGGCTAAAGTTGACGTGGGGTGGCTTTGGCATCGCCGACTAGCCCATGTCAATATGAGATCTTTGCAAAGTCTCCTCAAGGGGGATAACGTTCGTGGACTAACAAATGTTAGCTTTGCCAAAGATCGTGCTTGCAGTGCCTGTATCAAAGGAAAGCTACATGAGACGGCTCACCGACCCACGACTATCATCTACTCGAAGAGGCCCTTGGAGCTCCTTCACATGGATCTCTTTGGACCTCCATCCTTTTATAGTCTTGGGGGAAGAAAGTATTGCTTGGTGATTGTGGATGACTATTCAAGATACACTTGGGTATATTTCTTCAAGAGGAAGAGCGAGACCCAACAAACCGTCATCGACTTTGCCAATGAAGCTCAACGTCAACATAAGGCAAAGATATTGATGATTAGAAGTGACTGATACGTCCATTTTGCATCATGTTTTACTACTGTTATTTATAATGTTTTCAATCAATATAACACTTTGTGGAGCAATTCTAATGCCTTTTCTCTCTTAATATGCAAGATTTACACAAGGAGGGAGAATGCCGGCAGCTGGAATTCTGGACCTGAAAAAGCTATGTCAAGATACCTATTCTGCACATCTCCAAATGAGCTAAAATTTTCTGGAGATTTATTTTGGAATATATAAAAATTATTGGAATCAAGAAGTACCCCTTCTGGCCCACTTCTGGCCCCCATTTTCTGGTATATACGTGCATTTGACCTAAAAAATTATAGAGAAGACTTTTGGGATGGTGCGCCGCCGTCTCGAGGCGGAACTTGGGCAGGAGCACTTTTGCTCTCCGGCGGAGAGATTCCGCCGGGGATACTTCCCTCCGGGAGGGGGAAATCATCGCCATCGACATCACCAGCGACCCTCTCATCGTGGGAGGGCCAATCTTCATCAACATCTTCACCAGCACCATCTCATCTCAAACCCTAGTTCATCTCTTGTATTCAATCTTTGTCTCAAAACCTCAGATTGGTACCTGTGGGTTGCTAGTAGTGTTGATTACATCTTGTAGTTGATGCTAGTTGGTTTACTTGGTGGAAGATTATATGTTCAAATCCATTATGCTATTCAATACCCTACTGATCATGGGCATGTTGATGATGTGTGAGTAGTTACTTTTGTTCTTGAGGACATGGGAGAAGTCTTGTCATAAGTAATCATGTGAATTTGGTATTCGTTCGATATTTTGATGATATGTATGTTGTTGATTCTCTTAGTGGTGTTATGTGAACGTCAACTACATGACACTTCACCATCTTTGGGCCTAAGGGAATGCATTATGGAGTAGTAATTAGATGATGGGTTGCTAGAGTGACAGAAGCTTAAACCCTAGTTTATGCGCTATTCTGTAAGGGCTGATTTGGATCCATATGTTTAATGCTATGGTTAGAGTTATCTTAATTCTTGTTTCGTAGTTGCGGATGCTTGTGAGAGGGGGTAATCATAAGTGGGAGGCTTGTCCAAATAAGGTCAGCACCCAAGCACCGGTCCACCCACATATCAAATTATCAAAGTAGCGAACGCGAATCAAACAAACATGATAAAAGTGACTAGATGAAATTCCCATGTGTCCTCGAGAACGTGTTACTTATTATAAGGGATCGTTCCGGCTTGTCCTTTGCTATAAAAAGGATTGGGCCAACTTGCTGCACTCTTTGTTACTATTGCTATTTGTCACTTGTTACAAATTATCTTACTATCAAACTACTCGTTACCGATAATTTCAGTGATTGCAGAAAACACCTTGCTGAAAACTGCTTGTCATTTCCTTCTGCTCCTCGTTGGGTTCGACACTCTTACTTATCGAAAGGACTATGATTGATCCCCTATACTTGTGGGTCATCAAGAATCTTTTCTGGCGCCGTTGCCGGGGAGTGAAGCGCCTTTGGTGAGTGGAATTTGGTAAGGAAACATTTATATTACGTGCTGAAATTTACTGTCACTTGTTACTATGGAAAGTAATCCTTTGAGGGGTTTGTTCGGGGTATCTTCACCTCGACCGGAAACACCAAGAATTGCTCCTCAACCTACTGCACCTGTTGAAAAAGATATTGAATATGAAATTCCTTCGGGTATGATAGAGAAACTGCTAGCTAATCCTTATGCAGGAGATGGAACAATACATCCTGATATGCACTTGATCTATGTGGATGAAATTTGTTGATTGTTTAAGCTTGCAGGTTTATCCGGAGATGGAGTTAATAAGAAAGTATTCCCTTTATCTTTGGGGGGAAAAGCATTGACATGGTATAGGCTATGTGATGATACCGATACATGGGACTGGAACCGATTGAAACTGGAATTCCATCAGAAATTTTATCCTATGCATTTGGTTCATCGTGATCGGAATTATATATATAATTTTTGGCCTCGTGAAGGAGAAAGCATCGCTCAAGCTTGGGGGAGGCTTAAGTACATGATGTACACATGCCCCAATCATGACCTCGCAAAGGAAATTATCTTACAGAATTTTTATGCTCGGCTTTCTCATGATAATCAAAATACTCTCGATTCTTCTTCGACTGGCTCCTTTATGAAGAAAACTATTGAATTCAGATGGGATCTTCTAGATAGAATTAAATGCAACTCTGAAGATTGGGAACTCGACAAAGGTAATGAGTCAGGTATAATACTTGAGTTCGATTGTGTTAAATCTTTTATGACTACCGATGCCTTTCGTAAGTTTAGCACTAAATATGGACTTGACTCTGAGATAGTAGCTTCCTTTTGTGAATCATTTGCTACTCATGTTGATCTCCCTAAGGAGAAGTGGTTTAAATATCATCCCCCTGTTAAAGAAAAAAATGAGGAACCTGTTAGTGTTAAAGAAGAAACAATTGTTTACCATGTTGATCCAGTTGTGCCTACCGCTTATATTGAGAAACCACCTTTTCCTGTTAGGATTAAGGAACATGCTAAAGTTTCAACTGTGGTTAACAAAAGTCACATTAGAGCACCTAGACCCTCTGAACAAATTAAAGTTGAACCTAATGTTGCTATGGTTAAAGATCTCTTGATTGATAATATAGATGGGCATGTTATTTACTTTTGCGATGAAGCAGCTAGAATTGCTAAACCTGATTCTAAAGATAAAAACAGACCCGTTGTGGGCATGCCTGTTGTCTCAGTTAAAATAGGAGATCATTGTTATCATGGCTTATGTGATTTGGGTGCTAGTGTGAGTGCTATTCCGTTTACCTTATATCAAGAAATTATGAATGATATTGCACCTGCTGAAATTGAGGACATTGATGTTACTATTAAACTTGCAAACAGAGACACCATTACACCGCTTGGGATCGTTAGAGATGTTGAAGTCTTGTGTGGAAATATAAAATACCCTACTGATTTTCTAGTCCTTGGTTCTCCACAAGATGATTTTTGTCCCATTATTTTTGGTAGACCTTTCTTGAACACTGTTAATGCCAAGATTGATTGCGCTAAAGAAATTGTTAGTGTTGATTTTGGTGGTATGTCTCATGAGTTTAATTTCTCCAAATTTCGTAAGCAACCTCATGATAAAGAATTGCCTAGTAAGGATGAAATTATTGGTCTTGCTTCTATTGATGTACCTCCTACTGATCCGTTAGAACAATATTTGCTAGACCATGAGAATGATATGCATATGAATGAAAGAAATGAAATAGATAGAATGTTCTTTGATCAGCCACCCATCCTTAAACACAATTTGCCTGTTGAAACTCTTGGAGGTCCTCTTCCACCTAAGGGTGATCCTGTATTTGAATTGAAGCAATTGCCTGATACATTGAAATATGCTTATCTTGATGAAAAGAAGATATATCCTGTTATTATTAGTGCTAACCTTTCAGAGCATGAAGAAAAGTGGTTACTAAAAACTCTAAGGAAGCACCGAGCTGCTATTGGATATACTCTTGATGATCTTAAGGGCATTAGTCCCACTCTATGTCAGCACAAGATTAATATGGAGCATGATGCTAAACCAGTTGTCGACCACCAACGACGATTAAATCCTAAGATGAAGGAGGTGGTAAGAACTGAAATATTAAAACTTCTGGAAGCAGGTATAATCTATCCCATAGCTGATAGTAGATGGGTAAGTCCTGTTCATTGTGTCCCTAAGAAAGGAGGTACTACTGTTGTTCCTAATGATAAAAATGAACTCATTCCACAAATAATTGTGACTGGTTATAGGATGGTAATCGATTTTAGAAAATTAAACAAAGCTACTAGAAAAGATCATTACCCCTTACCTTTTATTGATCAAATGTTAGAAAGATTGTCTAAGCATACACACTTTTGTTTCCTAGATGGTTATTCTGGTTTTTCTCAAATACCCGTAACACAATCTGATCAAGAGAAAACCACCTTTACTTGTCCTTTTGGAACTTATGCTTATAGATGTATGCCTTTTGGTTTATGCAATGCACCTGCTATCTTTCAAAGATGTATGACTGCTATATTCTCTGACTTTTGTGAAAAGATTGTTGAGGTTTTCACGGACGATTTTTCCGTTTACGGAACTTCTTTTGATGATTGCTTAAGCAACCTTGATCGAGTTTTGCAGAGATGTGAAGCAACTAATCTTGTCTTGAATTGGGAGAAGTGCCACTTTATGGTGAATGAAGGTATTGTATTGGGGCATAAAATTTCTAAGAGAGGTATTGAAGTTGATAAAGCTAAGGTTGATGCTATTGAGAAAATGCCATGTCCTAAAGATATTAAAGGTATAAGAAGTTTCCTTGGTCATGCTGGTTTCTATAGGAGGTTTATTAAAGACTTCTCTAAAATTTCTAGGCCTCTTACCAATCTTTTGCAAAAAGTTGTTCCATTTGTTTTTGATGATGATTGTCTAGAAGCCTTTGAAACACTTAAGAAAGCCTTAACCACTACACCTATTATTCAACCACCTGATTGGAACTTGCCTTTTGAAATTATGTGTGATGCTAGTGACTATGCTGTTGGTGCTGTTCTAGGACAGAGAGTTGATAAGAAATTAAATGTTATCCATTATGCTAGTAAAACTCTAGACAGCGCCCAAAGAAATTATGCTACTACTGAAAAAGAATTTCTAGCAGTTGTGTTTGCATGTGATAAATTCAGATCCTACATAGTTGATTCTAAAGTAACTGTACACACCAATCATGTTGCTATTAAATATCTTATGGAAAAGAAAGATGCTAAACCTAGACTTATTAGGTGGGTTTTATTGCTACAAGAATTTTACTTGCATATTATTGATAGAAAGGGAGCTGAGAATCCCATAGCAGATAATTTGTCTAGAATTGAAAATGTTCTTGATGACCCACTTCCTATTAATGATGATTTCCCTGATGAACAATTAGCTGTCATAAATGCTTCTCGTAATACTCCATGGTATGCTGACTATGCTAATTACATTGTTGCTAAATACATACCACCTAGTTTCACATACCAACAAAAGAAAAAGTTCTTTTATGATTTAAGACATTATTTCTGGGATGACCCACATCTTTATAAAGAAGGAGTAGATGGTATTATTAGGCGTTGTATACCTGAGCATGAACAGGAACAAATCCTACGGAAGTGTCATTCCGAGGCTTACGGAGGACACCATGCGGGAGACAGAACTACACATAAGGTATTGCAATCTGGTTTTTATTGGCCTACTCTTTTCAAGGATGCTCGTAAGTTTGTCTCATCTTGTGATGAATGTCAAAGAATTGGTAATGTTGGTAGACGTCAGGAAATGCCTATGAACTATTCACTTGATGTTGAACCATTTGATGTTTGGGGATTTGATTATATGGGACCTTTTCCTAAATCCAATGGGTATACTCATATTTTAGTTGCTGTTGATTACGTTACTAAGTGGGTAGAAGCTATTCCAACTAGTAGTGCTGATCATAACACTTCCATTAAAATGCTTAAAGAAGTTATTTTCCCAAGGTTTGGAGTCCCTAGATATGTAATGATTGATGGTGGTTCACATTTTATTCATGGTGCATTCCGTAAATTGCTTGCTAAATATGATGTTAACCACATAATTGCGTCTCCCTATCATCCTCAAACTAGTGGTCAAGTTGAATTGAGCAATAGAGAAATAAAATTAATTGTGCAAAAAACCGTTAATAGATCTAGAAAGAATTGGTCTAAGAAACTTGACGATGCATTGTGGGCTTACAGAACTGCTTATAAAAATCCTATGGGTATGTCTCCTTATAAAATGGTCTATGGAAAAGCATGTCATTTGCCTCTTGAGTTAGAACATAAAGCATATTGGGCAATTAAAGAATTAAATTATGATTTTAAACTTGCCGGTGAAAAGAGGTTATTTGATATTAGCTCATTAGATGAATGGAGAACCCAAGCTTATGAAAATGTCAAATTGTTTAAAAAAAGGTTAAAAGATGGCATGATAGAAGAATTCAAAAACGGGAATTCAAAGTAAGTGAGCAAGTTCTATTGTACAACTCTCGTTTGAGATTCTTTGCAGGAAAGCTTCTCTCTAAATGGGAAGGACCGTATATCATCGAAGAAGTTTATCGCTCCGGAGCCATCAAAATAAACAACTCCGAAGGCACTAATCCGAGAGTGGTGAATGGGCAGAGAATTAAGCATTATATTTCAGGTAGGTACCCCCATTAATGTTGAAACTAATATTGTTGAAACAATTACACCGGAAGAATACATAAGAGAGACCTTCCGGAACACTCCAGAACCCTGAAAAGGAAGAGGTATGTGATACGGTAAGTAAACCGACTCCAAAAATTCCATAAAAATATTTTCTGTCAGTTTTGGAATATTTAGAAAAATACAAAAATAAGAAACAACCGAGTGGACCCACCTGGTGCCCACGAGGCACCAGGGCGCGCCACCCCCCTGGCACGCCCTGGTGGCTCGTGGGCCCCACGTGTGCCTTCCCGACTCTGTTTTTCTTCTGGATTACTTGTTTTGCAAGATAAAAAAATCTTTATATATACTTCCAGACGTTTTGACCACCGTATCGCAGAAATCTCCTCTGTTCTTGTTTCGTGCTATTTTCCTGGCAGATCTGGAAGTATGTCGTCTCAGGACTCCAAGGAGGAGAGCTTCGTATCACACTATGTTGCAAATCTGAAGATCTATGGGGATATAGACCCCTATGGATGGTCCGAGAAGGAAGAGCAAGATGCCTACATAAAGGGGACGGAAGACACGGGTTCGGATGAAGACGATGCTCCTCTACCTCAACCTGGAGATATGCATGTGGAGTTCAAGAAGTCGAGCCTCCCAAACACCGTTAACAAATCTAAGATCCAATTTATCCCGTCCCGTTTTCTGCAGGAAAGCAAAGAGGCATTATGTAAAAAGGTATTGAAGCTTGAGCAAGAAATCGATGATTTGAGGGAGGAAAATTTCATCCTCAAACGTAAGCTGGCCAAGCTTGCTACTACACCATCACCACCATCACCGAAGAAGGACACTTGAGCACATGGGTATGGGCACTCCCCTTGGCTTGTGCCAAGCTTGGGGGAGGTGCCCCGGTATCGTATCACCATCACTTTTATTATCTTTACCTATTTTTAGTTCGATCCTTAGTTATTTCGTGATCTAGTTGAATAAAAGTTTAGTATGATCTATTTTCGAGTGTTAGTTTCATGATCCATCCATCTATGTAATCGAGTTGAGAGTTATATAATAAAGAGTAGTTTGAGTTTTTGTTTCTTTACTTTCATGTTTCAATCATAGCAATGAAAATAATGAAAAAGATCATATGCTAATCTTATGTAAAGTAATGACATCACATAAAGAAAAGTATAAGTGGTAAAATTTATTGGAGGATAACAAACATAGTATTAGCCAATGATGCAATTCATGAAATAATTAATAAGGGAAGAGAAGATTCGCATGCAAATATACTATCTTGGACATCTTTTATGATTGTGAGCCCCCATTAAGTATTTTATGACAAATTGTTGACGTTGGACAAGGAAGACAACGTAATGAATTATGTTTGTTCATATTCACATAGAAGTTATATTGTTATAGATCCTCCAACATGTGGTGCTTACCCAATATCTTTGCTAGCCAAAAATCTGCACCAAGTAGAGATACTACTTGTGCATCCAAAACCCATAAACCCAATTTCATGTCATGAGAGTCCACTATATCTACCTACGGATTGAATAAGATACTTCAAGTAAGTTGTCATCGGTGCAAAAAGCAATAAAAATTGCCTCTAAATATGTCTAAACTTTTATTGTGTGGGAAATAAGCTTTGTACGAACTTGTGATGGTAAAGAAATAAAAGCGATAGACTGCATAATAAAGGTTGCTATCACAAGGGGCAATATAAAGTGATGTTCCTTTGCATTAAGAGCTCTTGCATCCAACAACAAAAAGCGCATGACAACCTCTGCTTCCCTCTGTAAAGGGCCTATCCTTTACTTTTATGTATTTACTTTTTATGCAAGAGTCAATAGTGTTCTCCTCTACTTCCTTTTTATTTTTCTCTTTTGCAAGCATCATGTGGTGGGGAAAGATCTAGGCACATATATCCAGTTGGATATGAGTGATCATGAGTTATTATTGTTGACATCACCCTTGAGGTGAATCAGTTGGGAGGCGAAAACACAAGCCCCTATCTTTCTATGTGTCTGGCTGAAACTTTTTGCTCCATATATATGTCGTGAGTGTTAGCAATCATAGAAGACTATATGATGGTTGAGTATGTGGACTTGCTAAATAGCTCCTACATGAGACCCTTCATGAAAATATGATGAATTGCAATTGCATTGTTGACTGAGAACATAGTTTGTTAGTTTTCAAGAAAGTTTATGCCTTATACTTCATTGTTGTGATGAATTGTTACTTGCTCATGAGAAGTTTATGATAATAAATATTGTTGTTATAATAATGATCATGATGCTTTATGTCCGTATTTTGTTTTTATCGACACCTCTCTCTCTAAACATGTGGACATGATTATCGATATCGGCTTTCGCTTGAGGACAAGCGAGGTCTAAGCTTGGGGGAGTTGATACGTCCATTTTGCATCATGTTTTACTACTGTTATTTATAATGTTTTCAATCAATATAACACTTTGTGGAGCAATTCTAATGCCTTTTCTCTCTTAATATGCAAGATTTACACAAGGAGGGAGAATGCCGGCAGCTGGAATTCTGGACCTGAAAAAGCTATGTCAAGATACCTATTCTGCACATCTCCAAATGAGCTGAAATTTTCTGGAGATTTATTTTGGAATATATAAAAATTATTGGAATCAAGAAGTACTAGAGGGGGCCACCCAGGTGCCCACGAGGCACCAGGGCGCGCCACCCCCCCAGGCGCGCCCTGGTGGCTGGTGGAGCCCCTGGCCCACTTCTGGCCCCCATTTTCTAGTATATAAGTGCATTTGACCTAAAAAAATTATAGAGAAGACTTTTGGGATGGTGCGCCGCCGTCTCGAGGTGGAACTTGGGCAGGAACACTTTTGCTCTCCGGCGGAGAGATTCCGCCGGGGATACTTCCCTCCGGGAGGGGAAAATCGTCGCCATCGACATCACCAGTGACCCTCTCATCATGGGAGGGCCAATCTTCATCAACATCTTCACCAGCACCATCTCATCTCAAACCCTAGTTCATCTCTTGTATTCAATCTTTTTCTCAAAACCTCAGATTGTTACCTGTGGGTTGCTAGTAGTGTTGATTACATCTTGTAGTTGATGCTAGTTGGTTTACTTGGTGGAAGATTATATGTTCAGATCCATTATGCTATTCAATACCCTACTGATCATGGGCATGTTGATGATGTGTGAGTAGTTAGTTTTGTTCTTGAGGACATGGGAGAAGTCTTGTCATAAGTAATCATGTGAATTTGGTATTCGTTCGATATTTTGATGATATGTATGTTGTGGATTCTCTTAGTGGTGTTATGTGAACGTCGACTACATGACACTTCACCATCTTTGGGCCTAAGGGAATGCATTGTGGAGTAGTAATTAGATGATGGGTTGCTAGAGTGACAGAAGCTTAAACCCTAGTTTATGCGATATTCCGTAAGGGGCTGATTTGGATCCATATGTTTAATGCTATGGTTAGAGTTATCTTAATTCTTCTTTCGTAGTTGCAGATGCTTGCGAGAGGGGGTAATCATAAGTGGGAGGCTTGTCCAAATAAGGGCAGCACCCAAGCACCGGTCCACCCACATATCAAATTATCAAAGTAGCGAACGTGAATCAAACAAACATGATGAAAGTGACTAGATGAAATTCCCATGTGTCCTCGAGAACGTGTTACTTATTATAAGAGATCGTTCCGGCTTGTCCTTTGATATAAAAAGGATTGGGCCAACTTGCTGCACTCTTTGTTACTATTGCTATTTGTCACTTGTTACAAATTATCTTACTATCAAACTACTCGTTACCGATAATTTCAGTGCTTGCAGAAAACACCTTGCTGAAAACCGCTTGTTATTTCCTTTTGCTCCTCGTTGGGTTCGACACTCTTACTTATCGAAAGGACTACGATTGATCCCCTATACTTCTGGGTCATCAGTGACAACGGCACCGAGTTCAAGAACTACACCTTGGATGAGTTCCTTAGTGATGAGGGGATCAAGCATCAATACTCCACACCATATACCCCTCAACAAAATGGTGTAGCGGAGAGGAAGAACCGGACGTTGATGGATGCGGCAAGGACCATGATGGCGGAATTCAAGTCTCCGTACAACTTTTGGGCCGAAGCCATCAACACCGCATGTCATGCATCCAATTGGCTCTACCTCCGCAAAGGCTTGAACAAGACTCCATATGAGATACTTACCGGTAACAAGCCCAACCTCAAGTACTTCCGGGTGTTTGGGTGTAAGTGTTTCATTCTCAAGAAAGGTGCACGTTTGTCTAAATTCGAACCTAGAGCTCAAGAGGGCATATTTGTTGGTTATGCTACAAACTCTCATGCTTACCGTGTCCTCAACAAGTCCAACGGACTCATTGAGGAGACGTGTAACATAGAGTTTGATGAAAATAATGGCTCCCAAGTGGAGCAAAGTGGTCTTTGTGATGTAGGTGATGAAATTCCTCTCCAAGCCATAAGAAGAATGGGGATTGGTCAAATACTCCCCATTGAGGAACCCCTTGTGGCCGAAGGAGAAGGACAATGCTCTATGCAAGTGGAGCCATCACCAACCATCGACCCACACGCTTCTGAAGAACAAACCGAAGGCCCTCAACCAAGTGATCAAGATCAAGGGCAAGATCAACCTCAAGATGATGGTGATATGCCAAATGATGCCCAAGATCAAGATCACGACACCGAGCAAACTCAAGATCAAGGACAAGCTCATGATCAAGAGCAAGCTCAAGATGACGCTCAAGATGTTCAAGATTATCCTCCTCAAGAGACTACGGAGGAGCTATTGGAGCATCGTGCTGCCAAGATTGCTTCTAAACTCAAGCATCAACAACATGTCATGGAGAATGTTTATGGAAGCTTGAAAAAGGGGGTAACCACTAGTAGACAATTAACAAACTTTTGTGAGCATCACGCGTTTGTTTCTTGTGTTGAACCCCAAAAGGTACATGAAGCGCTCGAGGACACGGATTGGCTTGAAGCCATGCATGATGAACTCAACAACTTCGAGCGCAACAAAGTGTGGACATTGGTGCCAAGGCCA
Organism: Elymus sibiricus; assembly: GCA_039707655.1. Lineage (NCBI taxonomy): Eukaryota > Viridiplantae > Streptophyta > Magnoliopsida > Poales > Poaceae > Elymus > Elymus sibiricus. The sequence goes on from CM077668.1 coordinate 348,573,424, forward strand.
ACGGAGAATCAAAATGTCATTGGAACCAAATGGATCTTTAAGAACAAGCAAGATACGAACGGTGTTGTCACTCGAAACAAGGCAAGATTGGTGGCACAAGGCTACTCCCAAGTCGAGGGTATCGACTACGGTGAAACCTTTGCTCCCGTTGCTCGTCTTGAATCTATTCGTATGTTGCTTGCATATGCATCTCATCATGATTTTAAGTTGCAACAAATGGACGTGAAGAGTGCATTTCTTAATGGTCCTCTTAATGAGCTGGTATATGTCAAACAACCCCCGGGGTTCGAGGATCCCAAGTTCCCCAATCATGTATACAAGCTCGATAAGGCACTATATGGCCTTAAACAAGCCCCATGTGCGTGGTATGAGCACCTTACCGAGTTGTTACAAGACCGTGGGTTTGAAATTGGGAAAATCGATCCCACTCTTTTTACTAAGAGGGTTAAAGGGGATTTGTTCATATGCCAACTATATGTTGATGATATTATCTTTGGTTCTCCTAACAAAGCTTTCAATGATGAGTTTGCCGCACTCATGGCCGAGAAGTTTGAGATGTCTATGATGGGAGAGTTGAAGTTCTTTCTTGGGTTCGAAGTCAAGCAAAGAAGATAAGGAACCTTCATCAACCAAGCCAAATATACCCAAGACATGCTCAAGAGATTCAAGCTAGAAGATGTCAAACTGGCCAAGACTCCAATGCCTACCAAGTGCTAACTCTACATTGATCCCAATGGTAAAGCGATGGATCAAAAGGTATACCGTTCCATGATTGGATCCTTGCTTTACCTTTGTGCATCTAGGCCGGATATCATATTGAGTGTGGGAATGTGTGCACGGTTTCAAGCCGTGCCAAAGGAAAGTCACTTTGTGGCGGTCAAGTGAATCTTTCAATATTTGGCTCATACCCCAAACTTTGGCTTATGGTACCCCAAAGGAGCAAGCTTTGATCTCATGGGATATTCGGACTCGGATTGGGCGGGAGACCGTGTGGATAGGAAGTCAACTTCCGGAGGGTGCCAATTCCTTGGTCGCTCTTTGGTGAGTTGGTCTTTGAAGAAGCAAAATTGTGTCTCTCTCTCCACCACCGAGGCCAAGTATATAGCCACCGCAAGTTGTTGTGCACAATTACTATGGATGAGGCAAACTTTAAAGGATTACGGTGTCACTTGTGACAAAGTGCCTCTTTTCTGTGACAATGAAAGTGCAATCAAGATCTCCTACAATCCGGTGCAACATAGCAAGACGAAGCACATTGAGATTCGCCATCACTTCATCCGGGATCACATCAAGCGTGGGGAGATTGATATTATTCATGTTGGCACTCAAGAGCAACTAGCAAATATTTTCACGAAGCCATTGGATGAAGCTAAATTTCGCGAGTTAAGGCATGAGCTAAATATCATTGATTCGAGCAACGTGTCTTGAATCTCGTCACACCCCACCACATTCATCATGATTATCTTGTTCTAGATGTAGGCATGGACATAGGGGGAGTGTTGTTCTCTCAATGAACTCTCCCTCCCCCCATTATGCATAAATTGATCAAGTCTTTCACTTTGGCCATTTTTGATGGTTCGTGTGCTTCAAATATGAGTTTTGGTCATGGGCCCAAGGTTAAAATCTTTGCGGTGCCATACCAATTGACTCAAACATAGGTGGCTTCGGCCACCGCCCTCTCTTTGAGAGTTTTTGTCGTTAGGACTTTGTTTGTGCTTTGAGTCACTCCAAGTTTACTCCTCTTCTTTCTCTCTTTTGAACTTGGAGTGTCTCTTCCCATTTGCTGGTGTTTCGTGTCTCCAATCCAACCCATCTCATCTTCAACCTCTCTAAATTTGCATAAGCCACTCTTTTTAACTTGATCTTGCTTGCTGTCGTCTGCGCGGTACTACCGCGGTGTCTAGGCGGTACTACCGCTGAGCACCCCGGTACTACTGCTCGAGCGGTACTACCCGGCCTCATGCCACGGAGTAGTACCGGGGCGGTACTAACGCTCCTCCGAGTGGTACTACCACTCTGTGGCGGGGTGAGGAGGTTATGAGTCGGGCAGGGGGAGTTCCAACTCCCCCATACCCATTCGTCTCTCACTCTCACACCCTCTCCTCTCACAGACGACGAACAAGCACCGGGGGGCCGCCGTCGGGCCGCCGATTCCATGCCGTCTTCCGCGATTCCGTCCGGTGGGATCGATCCCCACCTTCTCCTCTTGCCATGGATGCCGGTATTGCCCCCATTTTCCTCTCCTATGGTTCTAGTTTTTGAATCTAGGTTCTAGGGCAATACGTGTTGCATTCTTCGATTTTTAGTCAAATCGAGGCTTGAGTAGGACGTAGAAGACTGCTAGAATAGGTGGATTGAAGTTTGGTTGGAGGGAATTTGAAATTGGCACCCCCGGTAGTACCGGATCTAGTCGCGGTTGTGGTCAGGCTGTTGATAGCCGCCTCGGGCGGTACTACCGCTCCCTCGGAGCGGTACTACCACTCGTAGGTGGTACTGCCGCTGCTGATGCGCGGTACTACCGCCCAGGGCTGTCAATTTCCACTTCCCTCCTATCAACCTTCAACTCACTTTGTTTCTTTTTCATTGGCTTATGCAATGTTTTACACCTGCTTTTCCCTCGCTCTTTGTTGTGGGTTCCAGGTGATAGCAGTTCTAGGCATCAGGCCCGTCACAAGAATCCAGAGCGTCCAGGGGGTTCCAAGCACTATCGCACTTCTAAGGATGTCGGTGCAAGTTCAAGTGCTCAGCCAATGCAAAGAACCAAGCAAGTTGCAAGCAAGCCAAAGGCGAAGGTCAAGTCCGTGACTGAGATGAATGCTAAGGAGTTTTGTGTGTCACGAGCAAGATCCAGCTCTTGTCAACCGTCCCTTCTGGACCAAGCAGCAGCGCTCTATCTATCTGGATGTGCTCAAAGCGAAGAAGAATCTGTTTGTGTCGGTCAGAACCATTGATATCCCTCACATGCCGTACTTTGGAGAGGCTCTTGAGCTGTGCAATCAGCTGGACATCATCAAGGTTATGGAGTTCAACAAGGATTTTGATGCAGACATCGTGGCTCAGTTCTATGCCATGGTTCACCTAGGTACTGATGTGGAGAGGACTCTGACTTGGATGACCAACGACAAGCTACTTTCTGTCAAGTGGAAGGCGTTCATGGAACTTTTGGGCTATGAGGATAAGGGGCTTGACAACCCGGTTGGATTCCGTCCTCACAAGGAGGCGGGTGCTACGCACAAGTCTGCTCTCTGGCCCTACAACACTTTGAAGATTTCTCCAACCACCCAGAAGAAGACATATGAGGTTAGCCCTTTCCTGGACATCCTGCATCGCATTTTCAGGCACACTCTCTTCCCTCAGATTGGGAACTTGGATCAGGTACACTCCTACCTAGTGGATCTGCTGCTCTTCTGTCAGAGTGAGAAGGAGGCAAACACGGGGCAATCTTTGGATGTTTCTCATATCATGTGGTCGGAGCTTCTTTCCGCCATCACCAATCGCAAGTGTCCCATCTATGGTCCTTACCTGATGTTGCTCATTGAGAAGGCATGGGAAGTCACTTATCCTGATGAGATGCTTGTGACTGGTGACTTGATCTCTCATGAGATCGTTCGCCTGAGACAGAACGAGAAATGGGGCACTCCTGTTCCGGAGACGGAGACTCCTATGGATGAGGATGTAGTTGATGATGATGACGAGCCTGACTATGAGCCAGCTGGAGTGGAGCCATCTTGGGCTAAGAAGCTCAAGTTGAAGATGAAGAAGCTATTATGTATGGAGGCTCATGGGCAGTACATGGCACATGTGGCAGAGAAGAAATCCCGAGGTCGTGACAAGCTCATCATGAGGCAGCTTGGGGTCGAGGTTGCCAGTGGGTCAGAGGAGCGGATCACTGATGAGGAGGAGTGGACCACTTAGCACTGTCACTGGACGGACTCAGAGGTTGATCAGACCACTGCTGCTGCTGCTGCTGACAAGGACTCGAGCGACCACGGGGAGTACTGATGATGAGGATCTACGGCATTGCTCTCACTTGTGATCATTGTAGCACTCTTTGCCCCCTTTTGGTGTCTCGATGCCAAAGGGGGAGGGAGTTTAGGGATTTGCCTAGTCACGAGTGTGTCGTATTTGCTTTGCTTTTCTCTCTCGTGAACTCTTTTATCGATCGTTTGCTTTGGTTTGTGTTTGTGAGACCTGGAGTCTAAGTCATATGGTGTGAGACATATGCTACCTTATCCTATCTTTATGTCAAGTACTATGGTAGTTTGTGAGATATTATGCTTATCTTGTGCCCTATCTTTATGCTCACATGCTATTCCTTGCATCCTTGTATATCTCTCTTATGTTGTTGATGCAAGTTTTGCCGGTCTATAAAATATAGGGGGAGTGTTGATCCTAGTGTGTGTGCTTTGCATTCCAAAAGCATACCTAAATAGTGCACACATCTAGGGGGAGCCCGTCTATATTTTGTAGATGTTGGGTTTGCTTATTATCTCATTTTATCCCTTGTGCAAATCCCGTGTTGTCATCAATCCACCAAAAAGGGGGAGATTGTTAGGGCATATTTCTCCCTTAGTGGTTTTGGTGATTGATGACAATGCTTTTGCGGACTAATCGTGTGCATTGAGCATTTCAGATATTCCATCATTTGGCACAAGACGATTGATGCCCCTCGATGTATTAGAGTGAAGACGGTTTATTTTCCTTCGTTTCATTTTCGGTGGACTTGAGTCGTAGGAAATACCGTACTATCAAGAGGGGGGCCGCTTCAGAAAGGTTTGGGTGGAATCAACACGTACACACTTTCATTTGCACCCTTCGTTCCTTTCCGCTTCATTGGAGTTTCGCTTTCCGTTACTTAGGAGTGCTCAGAGAGCTGCCAGCGGTAGTACCGCGGCTGGAAGCGGTAGTGCCGCTCCCGGTACCGCTCGTACTACCGCCTCGATTCGGGGCACGATTTTTCGTGTCGGGATCAGCGGTAGTCCAGTGGTGGTCCCATTGGCATACTACCGCTGACCCCTTTTTGACCTAGCTGGGCAAGCAGCAGTAGCAGCGGCAGTAGGAGCGGTAGTACCGCGCCTACCACCGCTACCACTTCCACTCGCGGCGCTGCTCTCCGAGCCCTCCCTGTTTCTCAGCGGTTGCAAAGCGGCAGTGGGCGAGCGACAGTACCGCGCGTAGGCGGTAGTACCGCTGTCCGCAGCGGTAGTACCGCTGGTGTGGCACTCCCACTCCTCCCCTGTTCTCCTCTGCTCTCCGAGCGCCCTGTGCTGCAACCCCAGTGGTAGTACTGCTAGGGAGAGCAGTAGTACCGCTCCGGCGGCACTACCGGCTCGAGGGCTCGCTCCTTTGCACTGCACTTCGTGCACTTCCGCCAGGGCGGCAGTACTGCTGCCATGAGCAGTAGTACCGCTCTATGCGGGCTGAAAACTGGGTAACGGTTGGTTTTGTTCCCCCACTATATAAAGGGGTCTTCTTCTCCAAGAAGACCACCTCTTCCTCCCCAAGCTCCATTGTTGCTCCAAAAGCTTATTTTCGCCCGATCTCTCTCCCTAGCCAATCAAACTTGTTGATTCTCTAGGGATTGGTTGAGAAGGCCCCGATCTACACTTCCACCAAGAGAAATTTGATTCCCCCAATAATCCCTTGCGGATCTTGTTACTCTTGGGTGTTTGAGCACCCTAGATGGTTGAGGTTACCTCGGAGCCACATTCCATTATGGTGAAGCTCCGTGGTGGTGTTGGGAGCCTCCAATTAAGTTGTGGAGATTGCCCCAACCTTGTTTGTAAAGGTTCGGTCGCCGCCTTCAAGGGCACCACTAGTGGAATCATGGCACCTCGCATTGTGTGAGGGCATGAGGAGAATACGGTGGCCCTAGTGGCTTCTTGGGGAGCATTGTGCCTCCACACCGCTCCAACGGAGACGTACTTCCTCTCAAAGGGAAGGAACTTCGGAAACACATCCTCGTCTTCACCGCCTCCACTTGTGGTTACTTCTTACCTTTACTTTGTGCAAGCTTTACTTGTGTTGTATCTTGTGCTTGCTTGCTTGTGTTGTGGTTGTTAGCATCATATAGGTTGCTCACCTAGTTGCACATCTAGACAACCTATTTTGTTGCTAACCCTAATTTGTTAAGAAAAGCTAAAAATTGGTAGTTGCCTATTGCTACTTGTAGCTTGCGCTGGTATTTCCCCGAAGAGGAAGGGATGATGTAGCACAGTAGAGATAAGTATTTCCCTCGATTATGAAACCAAGGTTATCGAACTAGTAGGAGAATCACACAACACCTCGTTAGCAGTACCTGCACACAAACAACAAATCCTTGCACCCAACGCAAACAAGGGGTTGTCAATCCCTTGGCGGTAAGTTGCAAGATTAAATTGTATTTGATAGATTGAAATAAAAATACAAAATAAAATAAATAAAAAGAAATGACAGCAATATTTTCAGGGTTTTAGTAATATGAGATAGATAGACCCGGGGGTCATAGGTTTCACTAGAGGCTTCTCTCGAGAAAATAATATACGGTGGGTAGACAAATTACTGTTGGGCAATTGATAGAAAAGCAAATAATCATGACGATATCCAAGGCAATGATCATGTATATAGGCATCACGTCCAAGATTAGTAGACCGACTCCTTCCTGCATCTACTACTATTACTCCACACATCGACCGCTATCCAGCATGCATCTAGTGTATTAAGTCCATAAAGAACGGAGTAATGCCTTAAGAACGATGACATGATGTAGACAAGATAAACTCACGAATTAATAAACCCAATGAATAGATCCCATCTTGTTACCCTTAGTAGCAACGATACATACGTGTCATGTCCCTTTCTGTCACTGGGGTTGAGCACCGCAAGATCGAACCCACTATAAAGCACCTCTTCACATGGCAAGATAAATCAACTAAGTTGGCCAAACCAAATCAATAGATCGGAGAAGAAATACGAGGCTATAATAATCATGCATAAAAGAGTGCAGCAAAGACTCAAATAATTTCATGGATAATCTGATCATAAACTCAATTCATCGGATCCCAACAAACACACCGCAAAAAGTGATTACATCGGATAGAACTCCAAGAACATCAAGGAGAACATTGTATTGAAGATCAAAAAGAGAGAAGAAGTCATCTAGCTACTGCCTATGGACCCGAAGGTCTGTGGTAAACTACTCACGCATCATCGGAAGGGCAGAAAGGTTGATGTAAAGCGCGCCCTGGTGCCTCGTGGCCCACTCCTTCATCTTCTGGCCCTCTCCCGAAGCTTCCAGTACTTGTTATGTCCAATAAAAAAATCGCCAAAAAGTTTCGTGGCATTTGGACTTCGTTTGATATTGATTTTCTGTAAAACAAAAACAGGGCAGAAAACAGCAACTGGCACTGGGCACTAGGTTAATAGGTTAGTCTCCAAAAATGATAGATAATTGCTGTCAATGATTGTTAAAACATCCAAGATTGATAATATAACAGCATGGAACAATCAAAAATTATAGATACGTTGGTGACGTATCAGCATCCCCAAACTTAATTCCTGCTCGTCCTCGAGTAGGTAAATGATAAAAACAGAATTTTTGATGTGGAATGCTGCCTAACATATTCATCACATATTCTTTTCTTTTGTAGCATGGACATTGGACTTGTATGATTCAAAGCAATAGTCTATAGTTTGACATGAAAACATAAATACTCAAGCATGTTAACAAGCAACCATGTCCTTCAAAATATCAACGCTAAAGAAAGTTATCCCTAGCCCATTATGCTCAATCATTGATCCATTCATGAAACACACTCGAATATTAGCTACATCCAATGCACAAGTATGACAATAGTACTCTCTAGTTGGTGCTTTTGTAAGAGAAGATGGAGACTCAAAAAAATAAAAATTGCATAAAATTAAATAGATAGGCCCTTCGCAGAGGGAAGCAGAGATTTGTCAAATGTGCCAGAGCTCAAAGCTTAAATTAGAGAGATAAAAAATATTTTGAGAGGCATGCTTTTCCTGTCAACGAAATCGACCGAGAATTCCCATTATCTTCCATGCTAGACACATCATAGGTGGTTCCCAAACAGAAAGTAAAGTTTATTTCCTTTCCACCAATTCTTTCACAATCCATGGCTAGCCGTATCCACGGGTGCCCTTCATACCATCACATTCCAAGGAATTTTGTTGTTATTAATTTTGATTCATGTGGGACAGGGCATCCCTATTACCAACCATTCTCTCGTGCAATGACAAGTGAATAAACACTCATCGTGAGAATAACACACCTAGCATGGAAAATAATGGCCACCCCCTACCGCTTCATGAGCGGTACGGGCACACAAAATGATAAAAAATATTTTGAACTTTAGAGTTGGCACACGCAAATTTACTTGGAACGGCATTGAAATACCGCATATAGGTAGATATAGTGGACTCATATGGCAAAACTGGGTTTAAGGATTTTGGATGCACAAGCAGTATTTCCGCTTAGTACAAATGAAGGCTAGCAAAAGATTGAGAAGCAACCAACCAAAAAACGAAAACGGTCATAAACATGCATTGAACATAACTAACACCGAATAATGCACCATAAGTAGGATGTAACTTCATTGCATAACTATTGACTTAACGTGCATGCATAGGGAATCACAAACCTTAACACTAATATTCTTACTAAATCACAATTACTCACTAACATGACTCACATATTATCATTTCCATATCGCAAAACTATTGCAAGGAATCACACTCATCATATCCAATGATCTATATGAAAGTTTTTATTATATCCCTCTTGAATATTCATCACTTTGGGACCAATTGCATAACATGTGCAAATTACCGCTACTATCATCATCTCTCAAAAAGATTTAAGTGAAGCATGAGAGTGCAAATATTTCTTCAATTTTTTTAATCAAGTCAATTCTCAAAATAATATAAGTGAGGCATGAGAATTCATTTCTTCAAAATTTCAATCAAGTCAATTCTCAAAATGATATAAGTGAAGCATGAGAATTCATTTCTTCAAAATTTTAATAAACTCTCAAAATAATATAAGTGAAGTATGAGAGTTTATTTCTTCAAAATATAGTCACCACCGTGCTCAAAAAGATTTAAGTGAAGCACTAGAGCAACTGCCTAGCTGAAAAAATTTAAGTGATGCACATAGAGTATTCTAACAAATTATGATGATAAACGTGTGGCTCTCTCAAGATAGGTGTGTTCAGCAAAGATGATTGTGACAAACTAAAAAGCAAACAAAGCAAAGACTCATATCATACAAGACGCTCCAAGCAAAACACATATCATGTGACGAATAAAAATATAGCTCCAAGTAAAATTACCGATGGTTGGTAGAATAAAGAGGGGATGCCTTCCGGGGCATCCCCAAGCTTAGACGCTTGAGTCTTCCTTGAATATTACCTTGGGGTGCCTCGGGCATCCCCAATCTTAGGCTTTTGCTACTCCTTATTCCTTCATCCATCGTGATCTCACCCAAAACTTGAAAACTTCAATCACACAAAACTTAACAAAACCTTCGTGAGATCCGTTAGTATAACAAAATAAATCACTACTATAAGTACTGTTGCAAACCCATTCATATTTTATTTTTGCATTATACCTACTGTACTCTAACTTCACCAAGGCTTATACCCCCCAAAACAATCCATAGATTCATCAAAACAAGCAAGTAGTGCATCAAAAAACAGAATCTGTCAAAAACAGAACAGTCTGTAGAAATCTATTTAAAAGCCATACTTATGTAACTCCAAAAATTCTGAAAAATTAGGACAACGTGGGAAATTCATATATCAATACTGTGTAAAAATTTCAGATTTTTTTGATGCTCCAGTACAGAAACAAAATTCGGGCACTGGATGCAAAACTTTCTGTTTTCCAAACAGCATCAATTATATTATCTTCCAAATCATCCCAAAGGTTCTACTTGGCACAAACACTAACTGAAAACACAAAAACACAATCATACAAGTAGCATGACAGTGAAAACACACAATAACAGAAAAATTTATTTTATTCATTGGGTTGCCTCCCAAGAAGCTCTTTCTTTATAGCCATTAAGATAGGCTTTGAGATTTCAATGATGCTCACATGAAAGATAAGAATTTAAGCACAAAGAGAGCATCATAATACATGTGACAAACACATTTAATTCTAATATACTTCCTATGCATAGGCATTTTATAAGCAAACAAATTATCAAGACAAGCAATTTCTAGCATATGCAAAGGAGAAGAATAAAACATTGATGATTTCAACATAACGAGAGGTAATTTAGTAACATGAAAATTTCTACAACCACATTTTCCTCTCTCATAATAGTTACATGTAGGATCATACTCAAATTCAACAATATAGCTATCATAAACAATACTCTCTTTATGATCCACATGCATAATAGTTTTTTTATAATCTTCCGAAATAGTGGGATTAGCATTAACTAAACTTATGACCTCTCCAAACCCACTCTCATCAAAAATTTCATAAGATTGAACACTCTCCGAATATGTGGGATTCTTTTTACTTAAATTTGACACTCTTACAAACCCACTTTAAATAGTATTACAAATTTTATTATCAATAACATATTCATCATGAGGCTTAAATAAATTTTCAAGATCATAAGAAGCATTATCACCCCAATCATGATCATTGCAATAAGTAGTGGACATAACAAAATTATCATCCCAAGCTCGTAACTTTGCATATCGTTAGCATAATTGACATTCATAGAATTTATAATAACATTATCGCAATCATGCTTTTCATTCAAGGAGCTATCAAGTGTGGGTGCAATATAAATAATTTCATTTTTAACATAAGGAACTATAGCAAGTTCATCTCCATAAGCATCATTAATATTGGCATCATTGCCATAAAAATAGCAAGCATCATGTTCATTAAGAGGGGATATTTCAATCGAATCATCAGAATCATAATTATCTATAGATTCATGCATATCATTATTCTCTTCCAAAGCAGCAGACATTCTCTCAATAAATTCTTTAACATAGGCATTATGAGCATAGTTTTCATAACAATATTTAAGTATGGCAAAATTTTCAGATTTGTAGAGAGTAACATCATACTTTTCAATAAAAGAATCAACTTCATAAGCACCCTTAAAAGCAACAAATTCTCCAATTTGTTCGATATCATAGTAATTATAAACACCCTTGGCATAAGAAGACAAGATTTCATTATCATTAAACTCACATAGGTAGGGAAGGTGTTTTTTAGCGTTCTTAGAGCAACAAGTAAAATCATAAATTTCACATAGATTCCAAGCATAGCATAGCAAACAATTTATTTGACGCCATAAGAGTTTCCCTTTTTCAGACAAACGGTGACGCACAAAATGAGCATGCTCCTTTAAAGATTTTCCCTCAACTAAACTAGTTGGGGTTTCAGCACGAGCACAAATGGATCGAAGATGACCCAAGTAGTAAACTTTAAGTGGATCCATATCAATATTTTTTTAGCAAGCGAAGATGCAAGCAAATAGAAGGCACATGGCAACATCAGCAAAGATAGCAAACAAGCAAAAAGGCAAACAAGAAAAAAAGGCAAACGGAAAATATTTTTGTATTTTTGTAAAAACGTTTTAGAAGTGGGGGAGATGAAAACGAGAGGCAAATGGAAAATAAAGTAAATGCAAGGAGATGGGAGTTTGTGCAAAGGTACTTGATAGATGTTGATGATGTCTCCCCGGCAACGGCGCCAGAAATTCTTCCTGCTACTTGTAGCTTGCATTGGTATTTCCCCGAAGAGGAAGGGATGATGCAGCACAGTAGAGATAAGTATTTCCCTCGATTATGAAACCAAGGTTATCGAACCAGTAGGAGAATCACACAACACCTCGTTAGCAGTACTTGCACACAAACAATAAATCCTTGCACCCAACGCAAACAAGGGGTTGTCAATCCCTTGGCGGTAAGTTGCAAGATTAAATTGTATTTGATAGATTGATAGATTGAAATAAAAATACAAAATAAAATAAATAAAAAGAAATGGCAGCAATATTTTTAGGGTTTTAGTAATATGAGATAGATAGATCCGGGGGCCATAGGTTTCACTAGAGGCTTCTCTCGAGAAAATAACATACGGTGGGTAGACAAATTACTGTTGGGCAATTGATAGAAAAGCAAATAATCATGACGATATCCAAGGCAATGATCATGTATATAGGCATCACGTCCAAGATTAGTAGACCGACTCCTGCCTGCATCTACTACTATTACTCCACACATCGACCGCTATCCAGCATGCATCTAGTGTATTAAGTCCATAAAGAACGGAGTAATGCCTTAAGAACGATGACATGATGTAGACAAGATAAACTCACGAATTAATAAACCCAATGAATAGATCCCATCTTGTTACCCTTAGTAGCAACGATACATACGTGTCATGTCCTTTCTGTCACTGGGGTTGACCACAGCAAGATCGAACCCACTACAAAGCACCTCTTCCCATGGCAAGATAAATCAACTCAGTTGGCCAAACCAAATCAATAGATCGGAGAAGAAATATGAGGCTATAATAATCATGCATAAAAGAGTGCAGCAAAGACTCAAATAATTTCATGCATAATCTGATCATAAACTCACAATTCATCGGATCCCAACAAACACACCGCAAAAAGTGATTACATCAGATAGAACTCCAAGAATATCAAGGAGAACATTGTATTGAAGATCAAAAAGAGAGAAGAAGCCATCTAGCTACTGCCTATGGACCCAAAGGTCTGTGGTAAACTACTCACGCATCATCGGAAGGGCAGCAATGTTGATGTAGAGCCCCTCCGTGATCGATTCCCCCTCCGGCAGATTACCGGAGAAGGCCTCCAGATGGGATCTCTCTAGAACAGAAACTTGCGGTGGCGGAAAAAGTATTTCGTGGACTCCCCTGAGGGTTTCTAATTTTTTCTGAATTTATAGTGGTGGAATTAGGTCAAACGGAGCTGGGTGGGCCCCATGAGGTACCAGGGCGCGCCTGCCCCCCCCAGGCGCGCCCTGGTGCCTCGTGGCCCACTCCTTCATCTTCTGGCCCTCTCCCGAAGCTTCCAGTACTTGTTATGTCCAATAAAAAATCTCCAAAAAGTTTCGTGGCATTTGGACTTCGTTTGATATTGATTTTCTGTAAAACAAAAACAGGGCAGAAAACAACAACTGGCACTGGGCACTAGGTTAATAGGTTAGTCTCCAAAAATGATAGATAATTGCTGTAAATGATTGTAAAAACATCCAAGATTGATAATATAACAGCATGGAACAATAAAAAATTATAGATACGTTGGAGACGTATCACCTATTCACCCCTCCTCTAGTCAACCATATCGATCCTTTCAGGTGATAACCTGCAAGTATAGGGGATCAATTGTAGCCTTTCTCGATAAGTAAGAGTGTCGAACCCAATGAGGAGCTAAAGGTAGAATTAATGTCACCTTCAAGTTCTATCGACCACCGATAGAACTCTACTTTGTAAGTGTAAGGATAAGTTTGCAAAAATAAAACTAGAAGTACTTAGCAAGATAATAAAGCTAGGATTACTTTGCAAGATAATAAAAGTTAGTTTGTTTAGTAGAAAGCTTTTTGTAGAACGATGAGAAAGATTGTCCATAGGAAATTGAATATAACACGATAGATGCTTATCATATGCAATGAGGGAGAGGCATACGCTAACATACTTTCCGTACTTGGATCATATGCACTTATGATTGGAACTCTAGCAAGCATCCGCAACTACTAAAGATCATTAAGGTAAAACCCAACCATAGCATTAAGTATCAAGTCCCCCTTACTCCCATACGCAACAACCCCCTTACTCGGGTTTAAGCTTCTGTCACTCTAGCCACCCACTATAAGCGAATCATGAACATATTGCAAAACCCTACAGCGGGAATCCCTCACGCTTGCGCGACATGGAGGGCACCATAGGACAGCACCATATTAACATACAACTCATATCAATCACACAATACCACAATTAACCTGTAGGACAAAAGAAATCTACTCAAACATCATAGGATTGCCACACATCATAGGATAATAATGTATAGCATTAAGCACCATATTCAAGTAGAGAATTACAGCGGGAATAGAGAGGTTACACCGCTGCATAGAGGGGGAGAGAGTTGGTGATGACGGCGGCGAAGTTGTTGGTGTAGATCGCCGTCATGATGGTTCCCCCGGTGGCGCTCCGGCGCCACCGGAAGAGAGGGGGAGAGAGCCCCCTCCTTCTTCTTTCTTGGCCTCCCCCTAGATGGGAGGAGAGTTTCCCCTCTGGTCCATGGCCGCCATGGCTCCCGGAGGGTAGGATCCCCTCCGAGATTGGATCTCTTTCTCTGTTTCTCTTCTGTTTCGCGTCTGTTTTTGGACCCCTTCACCGTTTTTCATATTTTCGGAGATCCATAACTCCGATTGGGCAAAAATTTTGAGCGGATTTTGATCCGGATATTATCTTTATTGTGGCGAAAGAAGGGCTCCAACTGACTTACGAGGGAGTCACAAGGCAACACGGCGCGCCCTACCCCCCAGGGCACGCCCTGTTGCCTTGTGGCCTCCTCGGGCACCGTATTGCATTGATTTTTCTTCCCAAAAATCACATATATTCCAAAATAAATTTCCGTAAAATTTTATCGCGTTTGGACTTCGTTTGATATGGATTTTCTGCGAAACAAAAAAAACATGCAAAAAACAGGAACTGGCACTGTGCACTAGATCAGTATGTTAGTCCAAAAAATAATATAAAATGTTTGCAAAAGTATATGAAAGTTGTAGAATATTGGAAGGAAACAATCAAAATTATAGATACGACGGAGACGTATCAATCGGTGGCACCTCCTCCTTCACGACCTTGTCATGCTAGATGTGGTACGTCGGCGACGTCAGCTTGTTGATGAGGGCATACCGGCCATGCAGCTGCGATGTAGGCTCCTCCTTCAGGCGACATCCTATTTGGATGTAATGTTGTGTTTGCCGGGGGGCGGCTCCGCCTTGACGCAATGGCGAGGTGGTGACATGGGCTCGCGGCGAAGATTGCGGCGGCGTACTATGATCCTGGAGCGACCGTTCGATCATGACCTCCATTTGCCGCTGGTACTCATCGTGCGTGACCATCGCCTCCATGAGGAGGCGCGATTACTGCGTCGACTCCTCCTCATCGCCGAAGAAGATGATGATCCCCTACTTTTCGGAGGAGGCATCCGTCATGGAGGTCGAGGGCCTTGGAGAGCAACGGCTGTGGCTCCAAGATACGAATCCGGAGGGCGATCCCAAGCAGTCGCGGAGAACCATGACATCGGGGTGGTGTGATGTGGTGTGGATGGCGTCGGAGCGGAGAGGATCGAAGAGGCTGTGAGCGGATAGGAGTGGTGTGGACAGCGCTGGAGCCGTGTTTAATTAGCGTGGCTAGGAAACAGATGGGTAGCCGGGCTTCAATGCGATGCACCGGACAGAGTAGGCTTCTTGATCGCCGTGTGGGCATTGAAGCAACGATGCCCGCTCATCCGGTCGCGTCGCTACGACCCGCATCAATGCGTCGAGTCACGTCCGCTCTGGAGTGGCGCTGACCAGCATGAATGCGCGACAACCGCTTCACGCGGAGAGGGTTTTTCGGGCGCAGAGGTTTTTGGGTGGGACCAGGGTGTGAGACGCTTATGTGGTTGCGGTCCGGACGCCCGCGAGTCTTCTCTTGGTTTGCATCCAGTTTGTCGGGTTTCAGACAACCGGATGCGTCCGTGGACCGATGGGATATCACGTTGGATGACAAAGTGCGTCTAGTTTGTGGGGTTTCGAACAACCGGATGCGTCCGTGACCGATGGGGTATGATAACCCACAAGTATAGGGGATCGCAATAGTTTTCGCGGGTAGTATTTCACCCAGATTTATTGATTCGACACAAGGGGGGCCAAAGAATATTTGCGAGTGTTGTGGACCGGCAGGAGGATGATCCGGCCATAGAGCTATGAGGCTCAGCGGGCTATCTTACTGCTGGACCTTGAAGATACTCAATGGGCCGGCTTGACAGAGGCCCGGTAGGAAGAGGCGGCTCAGTACGTGGGCCGGCTTAAGAAGGAAGAAGATAGGAAAGATACCTTGAGGAACAAGTCAATTAGAATAAGAGTAGGATACGGGTTAAGATTACAACCCGGACTCTCATGTAAACCTAGGGCTCGACCTGTTATATAAAGGGGAGCACTTAAGGTAGAAAGACTAAGTTGCAATAACTCGAGAGCTAGGTTAGCAAATCCTCACCCCTGTAATCGAGATCCAAAGCAATACAATCAAGTAGGACGTACGTAGGCTTTTACCTCCATCGGGAGGGGCCGAACCTGGGTAATTCCGTGTCTTCCTGTTCCCGATCAACCCCGTCAAGCTTCCACCTTCGTGTAATGGCTTCATCTCTAAGTCCTTTCATAAGGGCATCTGCCGTGCTAAAACCACGACAGTTGGCGCCCACCGTGGGGCCTACGCACGGTGGAGTTGAGTTCTTGGCGGGAGCCCTCCCAGGGTTCGGGAAGTATGCGATCGGTCAGATGATGAAGAGCCACCGTGGAAAGCTCTACATCGACGACTCATACTGGGGCCCCGAGGCCGACTCGATCGAGTACGGGTACCGGGTCCCCTTCGGCGAGATCCACATCTTCATCGGCGTTGTCGGCGAGCCGGCCGCCGGGTTGGAGGCTGTTACCAGCACCGAATCGGCCCGCCGCGCCAGACCCCCACAGGCAAAACCCGGCCCGCCGAGAGGCGGCCGGACGCATGCCTTTGTCGGCTTCACCCAGGGGGTGACTTGATGTCTACTACACAACTTATTCTTGTAGACTCGTGTTGGGCCTCCAAGCACAGAG
Organism: Elymus sibiricus; assembly: GCA_039707655.1. Taxonomy (NCBI): domain Eukaryota; kingdom Viridiplantae; phylum Streptophyta; class Magnoliopsida; order Poales; family Poaceae; genus Elymus; species Elymus sibiricus. Next base: position 348,590,286 of record CM077668.1, read on the forward strand.
TTTTGTAGGACAGTAGCAATTTTCCCTCAAGTGGATGACCTAAGGTTTATCAATCCGTGGGAGGCGTAGGATGAAGATGGTATCTCTCAAACAACCCTGCAATCAAATACAAGAAATCTCTTGTGTCCCCAACACACCCAATACAATGGTAAATTGTATAGGTGCACTAGTTCGGCGAAGAGATGGTGATACAAGTGTAGTATGGATAGTAGATATAGGTTTTTGTAATCTGGAAATATAAAAATAGCAAGGTAACTAGTAACAAAAGTGAGCACAAACGGTATTGCAATGCTTGAAAACAAGGCCTAGGGTTCATACTTTCACTAGTGCAATCTCTCAACAATGCTAATATAATTGGATCATATAACCATCCCTCAACGTGCAATAAAGAATCACTCCCAAGTTCCTATTAGCGGAGAACATAAGATAGAAATTGTTTCTAGGGTACGAAACCACCTCAAAGTTATCCTTTCCAATCGATCTATTGAGCTATTCCTATAAGTGTCACAAACAGCCCTAGAGTTCGTACTAAAATAACACCATATGATACACATCAACCAACTCTAATGTCACCTAGATACTCCAATGTCACCACAATTATCCGTGAGTTGATTATACGATATGCATCAAACAACTTCATAATCATAATATTCAATCCACATAAAGAACTCCAAGGAGCACCCCAAAGTTTCTATCGAAGAAAAGATAATGAAAATGTGCATCAACCCATTTGCATAGATTACCCCAATGTCACCGCGGGAATCCACGAGTTGAGTGCCAAAACATATATCAAGTGAATCAATATAATACCCCATTGTCACCACGGGTATTCATATGCAAGACATACATCAAGTGTTCTCAAATCTGAAATATTCAATCCGACAATAACAAAACCTCAAAGGGAAAAGATTCGATTCATCACAACAAGGATAGAGAGGGAAGAAATACCATATGATCCAACTATATTAACAAAGCTCGCAGTACATCAAGATCGTGCCAAATCAAGAACGCGCGAGAGAGATAAAACACATAGCTACTGGTACAAACCCTCAGCCCCGAGGGTGAACTACTCCCTCCTCGTCATGGAGACCGCCGAGATGATGAAGATGGCCTCCGGTGATGATTCCCCCCTCCGGCAGGGTGCTGGAAAAGGGATGTAGATTAGATCGTGGAGGTATAGAGGCATGCGGCGGCGTAAAAACTCATCTAGGTTAACTTTCGGGGGTTTCTAAATATATATGATTTTTCAGCATTGGAATCACGCGAAGAGGGGCCACAGGGGGCCCACGAGGCACCAGGGCACGCCTGAGGGGGGGGGGCAGGCGTGCCTAGGTGGCTCATGGGGCCCCTGTGGCTCTTCTGCTGCTCCTTCGAAGCTTCCTGGGTCTGTTTCCTTCCAAAAAAATCGTCAAAAAGTTTCGCTGCATTTGGACTTCGTTTGATATGGATTTTCTGGAAAACCAAAAACAAGCAGAAAACAGCAACTGGCACTGGGCACTAGGTTACTATGTTAGTCCATAAAAATCATATAAAAGTCATATAAAAGTGCACCAAAATCATACAAAACTATAATAAACATGGCATGAATACTTCATAAATTATAGATACGTTGGAGACGTATCATGACTCTGTCTGAAAATTCGTTGTCCGGAGACGAGACGCTCGTGCAATCTGATGGTGAATCATTGATGGGGGAAACTGAGTCAATCCGTCCCCTGTATGACGGGAGACTCAGAGGATGCGCTGATGAAGTTTTCCCTGAAACCCTCGAGCCGCCTCGGTTCGCTGAGGTTTACATGGCAGGCAGGCAGGACCCGCCTCCCCTTCGCGACCCGGTGGATCCAGCGGCCGGGCAGAATTTCACCATCGCCGGCTGAGGAGGGGCCGGCACGGCCACCGCCGGCTCGCAAAAGTCCGGGGCGCAGGCGCTCGCGGAGCTGATGAACACTCTGGCAACTCTCCTGGCCGAGCCGGTGACTATAGAGAATGCGGCGGCGCACAACGCGGATATCACGAAGTGCCGTAAGTAGATGACCAAGATCCAAGAGGATATCAATGCTAAAAACACCCGCATGGCAGAAGCACAAGCCCGGCTTGTCGAGGAGACAAAGGGCTTGGAAGAGGAAGCCCTCTATCTGAGCCGCCGGCAGGCGGAATCAGAATTTGTCCACCGGATGCGATATCAAAGCCGGCTTCTAGCCCAGATCGAGCCAACACTGCTGTTTACCACGCCGAATGATCCGCGGGCTCTAGTGAACCCGGGGGCTGGTGTTATGTCCCCAGAAGGGCGACCGGTGTGGTAGCCGGCTCAGCAGAGAGAGACGGCTCAGCATCAGACGCCGGTTCCGCGGCAGCAACTACCGCCTCGCCAGTTCCAGACCCCAATTGGACACTATTCCAACTCGGTGGACAATGTCCTGGCGGCGACTCACAACTTGGCAGCAATTCCGATTGAAGGGGATGGTCCAGCTCAGGCGGAGGCCAGGAACGCCATTGAGATCCTCAAGAAAGCAGTAACGCAGCAGGCAAACTATTCTCATAGCCAGCACCGGCTTCACTCCACTCCGCACCAGAGCCGCACCAGGAGCCAACGCCCTGAGTCGCCAGCAGTTTCCAGTAGCGTGCGGCGTAGGAGGGCCGCGCGGCGTAGGAGATTGTGGACACCGCTCGAGCTCTTCGAGTATTATACCAAGCTTTAGCATCACCCTTTAACGAGAAAGGAAACAACTTGAGAATATAGTAGTGGCGAATTTTTTCCTCATGAGTAAATAGGGTGGCTATATCATTTAATTTAGTGAGATGTGCCACAACGGTTTCAGTTTCATATCCATGGAAAGGATCAGATTCTACCAACTTAATCAACTCAGGATCAAAAGAGAATTCGTAATCCTTATCAGTAACAAATATGGTAGAAGTTGCAAACTTAGGATCATATTTCATTTTCTCCCTCATAGATTTTTCTTTCATATCAGCAAATAATTTTATAACTTCATTTCTATCATTACAAGCAAGGATGGCTCTAGTTGTCTCCCTATCAAAGCATTGTTCATCAGGTGTTTCATCTCTAGTAGGAGAGCTAGGTATAATAGGTGCATCACGATTTTCAAGAGTTTCAGCATTTTTAGTTTCTTTAGCTTTAGCAATTTGTTCAGCAAAAAATTCACCAAGTGGCACGACATCATCAAGCATGGTACTAGCATCATCATGAGTATCATTCAAAGCAAAAGTGGTATCATCAATAACTTGCGACATATCAGAATTAATAGCATGTTGTGGTGTTGCAAGTTTACTCAAAACAGAAGGTGAATCAAGTGCAGAGCTAGATGGCAGTTTCTTACCTCCCCTCATCTTAGAGGGAACGATATTGGTCCTAGTGTCTTTCAGATTCTTCATAGTGATCAACAGATATAAATCCCAAGTGACTCAGCAAATATAGCTATGCTCCCCGATAATGGCACCAGAAAAAAGGTCTTGATAACCCACAAGTATAGGGGATCACAACAGTTTCTGAGGGTAGAGTATGCTACCCAAATTTATTGATTCGACACAAGGGGAGCCAAAGAATATTTGCAAGTATTAGCAGTTGAGTTGTCAATTCAACCACACCTGAGACTAAATATCTGCAGCAGAGTGATCAGTAGCACAGTAGTATGATAGTTTGATAGCAGTAGCAATGATAGTAACATTAGCAGTACGGTAACAGCAGTAGTAGTAGCACTTGTGACAGCAGCAAGAACAGTAGTAACTTAGCAAGAACAATATGTGAAAAGCTCGTAGGCATTGGATCGGTGATATTCGTTGGATAACATTCATCATGTAACAGTCATAACCTAGGGCGACACAGAACTAGCTCCAATTCATCAACGTAATGTAGGCATGTATTCCGTATATAGTCATACGTGCTTGCGATAAGAACTTGCATGACATATTTTGTCCTACCCTCCCGTGGCAGCGGGGTCCATAAGGAAACTAAGGGATATTAAGGCCTCCTTTTAATAGAGAACCGGAACAAAGCATTAACACTTAGTGAATACATGAACTCCTCAAACTACGGCAATCACCGGAAAGAATCCCAATTATTGTCACCTTGGGGTATGCGGATCATAACACGTAGCAGGTGCGTATAACTTGCAAGATCGGATCAAGAACACAAATATATTGATGAAAACATAAAGGGTTCAGATCTGAAATCATGGCACTCGGGCCCTAGTGACAAGCATTAAGCATAGCAAAGTCATAGCAACATCAATCTCAGAACATAGTGGATACTAGGGATCAAGCCCTAACAAAACTAACTTGATTACATGATAAATCTCATATAACTCATCACCGTCCAGCAAGCCTATGAAGGAATCACTCACTCCCGGTGGTGAGCATCATGAAATTGGTGATGAAGGATGGTTGATGATGACGATGCCAGAAGACCCCCCTCTCTGGAGCCCCAAACGGACTCCAGATCTGGCCTCCCGAGGAAGAATAGGAGGTGGCGGCGGCTCCGTATCGTGAAACACAATAAAACTTCCTCGCCTATTTTTTTCTTCGGGAAACTGAATTTATAGCGTAGGAATTAGGTCAGACGGAGCCACGTGGACCCCATGAGGTACCAGGGCGCGCCTGGGGGGGGGGGGGGTGGCGCGCCCTGGTGCCCCGTGGGCACTGGGTGGCCCCCCTCCAGTAGTTCTTGATGCCAATATTTTTTATATATTTCATAAAAAATCTCCAAAAAGTTTCATCCAATTCCAAGAACTTTGATTTTCTGCACAAAAACAACACCATGGCAATTCTGCTGAAAACAGCGTCAGTCCGGGTTAGTTCCATTCAAATCATGCAAATTAGGGGCCAAAACAAGAGCAAAAGTGTTTGGAAAAGTAGATACGACGGAGATGTATCAATAAGTATTTCCCTCAGTTATGAAACCAAGATTATCAATCCTGTAGGAGAATCACGCAACACCTCGTTAGCAGCACCTGCACACAAAACTACAAATCCTTGCACCCAACGCAAACAAGTGGTTGTCAATCCCTCGGCGGTAAGTTGCAAGATTAAATTGTATGTGATATATAGATAGATTGAAACAAAAATACAAAATAAAATAAATAAAGAAAAAGTGCAGCAAATATTTTTAGGGTTTTAGTATATGATTTAGATAGACCTGGGGGCCATAGTTTTCACTAGAGGCTTCTCTCAAGAAAATAGCATACAGTGGGTAAACAAATTACTGTTGGGCAATTGATAGAAAAGCAAATAATCATGACAATATCCAAGGCAATGATCATGTATATAGGCATCACGTCCGAGACAAGTAGACCGATTCCTGGCTGAATCTACTACTATTACTCCACACATCGACCGCTATCCAGCATGCATCTAGTGTATTAAGTCCATGAAGAACGGAGTAACGCCTTAAGAACGATGACATGATGTAGACAAGATAAACTCACGTATGAATAAAACCCATCTTTTTACCCTTAATAGCAATGATACATACGTGTCATGTCCCTTTCTGTCACTGGGATTGAGCACCGCAAGATCGAACCCATTACAAAGCACCTCTTCCCATGGCAAGATAAATCAATCTAGTTGGCCAAACCAAATCAATAGATCGGAGAAGAAATACGAAGCTATAATAATCATGCATAAAAGAGATCAGAGAAGACTCAAATAATATTCATGGATGATCTCATCATAAACTCGCAATTCATCGGATCCCAACAAACACACCGCAAAAAGTGATTACATCGGATAGAACTCCAAGAACATCGAGGAGAACATTGTATTGAAGATCAAAAAGAGGGAAGAAGTCATCTAGCTACTAACTATGGACCTGAAGGTCTGTGGTAAACTACTCACGCATCATCGGAAGGGCAGCAAGGTTGATGTTGAGCCCCTCCGTGATCGATTCCCCCTCCGGCGGAGTACCGAAAAAGGCCCCCAGATGGGATCTCTCGAGAACAGAAACTTGCGGCGGCGGAAAAAGTATTTTGTGGACTCCCCTGAGGGTTTCTGATTTTTTTGGGAATTTATAGTGGTGGAATTAGGTCAAACGGAGCTGAGGTAGGCCCACGAGGCACCAGGGCGTGCCTGCCCCCCCCCCCCCAGGCGCGCCCTGGTGGCTCGTGGCCACCTCCTCTGGCGTCTGGTCTTCTCCCAAAGCTTCTAGTGTTGGTATTGTCCAGAAAAAAATCTCCAAAAAGTTTCATGGCATTTGGACTTCATTTGGTATTGATATTCTATAAAACAAAAAACAGGCAGAAAACAACAACTGGCACTGGGCACTAAATTAATATGTTAGTCCCAAAAAATGATATATAATTGCTGTAAATGCATATAAAAACATCCAAGATTGCTAATATAACAGCATGGAACAATCAAAAATTATAGATACGTTGGAGACGTATCAGCACCCCCGCAGCTTTGAAGAGGCCCTCAAAGGTCCATGTCCTAAACACAGTGTTAATGGCAAGCCGTCTACCCACTCTTGGGAGAACTGTTATATTATGCAAGAATTCTCCAAGAGGGTGTTTCAGAATCATCACAATGGAGGCGGCAACGGCGGACACCCCGGTAACCTCGGACCCGGCAATCAGGGAGCCGGCTTTCAGGGAGCCGGCTCACAAGGGCCCTTCGCATGCCCCGGGTTCCAGGGGAACCAAGGTAATAATGCCGGGTTTTAGGGGGCTGGCAATGCTGGAGGCAATAATGAACGCAACCAAAGCAATCAGAATCAAGGTGGCCAGTCCGGTTTCCACAGTAATCCGAAGCAGTTGAATAGCGGTCAGTATCATGTTTTTACCACCAGTACCTGCAAACGGGATCAGAAGGTTCAGCGGAGAGCCGCCAATTTGGTTGAGCCGGCAGTCCCATATTACCTCAACTGGTCGGAGCAGCCGGTCACCTGGAGCCGGGCTGACCATCCGGAGTTCATTGATCACCCGGGTCATCTGGCCTTGGTGGTGGCACCACAGGTTGGCGGGTATACATTGACAAAGGTGCCTATGGATGGCGGCAGCAGCATCAATATACTTTACTATGATACTTTCAGATGGATGAATTTATCTGAGAAACAGCTCACCCCTTCCACCACAGTTTTTCATGGCATCGTCCCTGGCAAGTCAGCTTATCCCATTGGCAGAATTTCTCTAGAAGTAGCCTTCGGCGACGAGCTTAATTACCGCTCGGAGTTTTTATCCTTCGAAGTGGTGAAGCTTAAAAGCCCTTATCATGCCCTCTTCGGAAGGTTGGCTTACGCACGGTTCATGGCGCGGCCGTGCTATGTTTATCTGAAGTTAAAAATGTCGGGTCCAAGAGGAACGATTACTGTTGAGGGCAACCGGCGGGTTACGCTGGAGTGCGAAGAAGGAGATGCGGTTTATGCGGAGACGTTTTGTGCTGCCGAGGAGTTGAAGTACTACAAGGATAATGTTGACCCAGCTGACAGGACCTCCCTCAAGAAGCCGACGACCGAGTCTGATCCTTTGCTCAAATTCAAGTCGGCCAGAGATACAAAACAAGTTGACTTTGTCCCGGGTGATTCATCTGAGCAGTTCACTGTTGGGGCAAACATCTACCCTAAATAGGAAAGCGCGCTCATCGAGTTCATCCGAGAGAATCAGGACATCTTTGCATGGAAACCTTCTGACATGCCAGGTGTACCGAGAGAACTCGCTGAGCACTCCCTAATGTGGATCCTAAGTTTAAACCTGTTCGATAGTACCTCCGTTGATTCAATGAAGAAAGGCGGAAAGCTATTGGCGAAGAAGTGGCTCGGCTCCTAGCTGTCGGGTTCATTGTGGAGGTGTTTCATCTGGAATGGCTGGCTAACCCGGTTCTTATTCTGAAGAAAAACGGGACTTGCCGAATGTGTGTGGATTACACGGACCTGAATAAAGCTTGTCCTAGTGATCCATTTGCTCTGCCCCGTATTGACCAGATCATTGATGCTACGGCAGGTTGTGAATCTTTGTGCTTCCTGGATGCTTATTCTGGTTATCATCAAATCAAGATGAAGCGGGAGGACAAGGAAAAGATAGCTTTCATTACACCCTTTGGAGCTTTCTGCTATACGTCCATGCCGTTTGGTCTGAAGTGCGCGCAGGCGACTTACCAGCGCTGTGTGCAAAATTGTTTCCACAAACAAATTGGGCGTAACGTTCATGCTTATGTTGATGACATCGTGGTGAAATCTCGGAAGAAGGAGACCCTGCTGGATGATCTCAAGGAAACGTTTGATAACCTCCAAGTTTATCAGATGAAGCTCAACCCAGAGAAGTGCGTCTTCGGGGTTCCTGCAGGGAAGTTACTGGGATTCCTAGTTTCTGAGCGTGGGATTGTGGCCAACCCGGAAAAAATCAAAGCAATCACGTCCCTGGCCAAGCCGGCTAATCTCAATGCCGTCCAGAAGCTGGCTGGGAGGGTTGCGGTGTTGAGCCGGTTCATAAGCCGGCTTGGTGAGAAGGCCATTCCACTTTACCAGATGCTTCGGAAGACATATCATTTTTTTTGGAACGATGTTGCAGATTAAGCTTTTGAATCGCTCAAAAAGCAGTTGCCTGAGCCGCCCATCCTTGCTGCCCCTCAGGAGAAAGAACCCATGCTGTTATATATTGCAGCTAACAGCAAAGATGTCAGTGTGGCAGTTGTTGTGGAGCGAAAGGAAGTAGGCAAGGAGTACCCCGTTCAGCGCCCGGTGTATTATATCAGTGAAGTTTTAACTGAGTCCAAGCAGCGGTATCCGCATTGGCAAAAATTGGTATACGGTGTATTCATGGCAAGCCGGAAGTTGAAGCACTATTTTCATGAGCACCCAATTACAGTGGTCAGTTCAGCACCCCTTGGAGACATCATTCAGAACAGGGAACCTACTAGCTGGGTTGCCAAGTGGGTGATTGAGCTTGGGCCACATCATCTCAAATATATGCCGCGGATGGCTATTAAGTCTCAGGCTTTGGTGGACTTCATAAATGACTGGACTGAATTATAGGCCCCGAAGGAGAAGCCCGATACCACATATTGGTCTATTCACTTTGACGGTTCCAAGCAATTGGAAGGCTCGGGGGCTGGAGTTGTGATAACTTCCCCATGAGGTGACAAATTTTGTTATGTCCTGCGGCTTATGTTTCCTTGTACTAACAATGCAGCTGAATATGAGGCTTTGCTCCATGGGCTCCGTATGGCAAAGGAGATGAATTTAAGCCGGGTCAGGTGCCTGGGAGACTCAGATTTGGTGGCTCAGCAAGTTTCTGGAACCTGGGATTCCAAGGATCCTCTCATGGCGGCTTATCGATGCAAAGTCACAAATATTGCTGGGCACTTCAAGGGATATCAGGTTGATCATATTGATCGTCGGTGTAACGAGGAAGCAGACGCATTGTCTTGTTTGGGGTCTCAGCGAAAACCTGTTCCACCCAATGTTTTTTTGGATGTGTTGCACAACCCGCCAGTCAAGTTATTGACGGAGGCAGACCTCGCTATTCCTGATCCAGAGGCGGCTCTAGTGGCCGTTGTTCATGCTATACCAGATTGGACAGTACCTTACCTAGCTTATTTAAGTCGGGGCAAGCTCCCAGCTGAGGAAATTCTTGCTCGACAAATCATCAGGCGGACCAAGTCTATGACTATAGTCAATGGCGAGTTGCATCGACGAAGCGTCACAGGCGTTTTTCAGCGTTGTGTTTCTCCTAAGGAAGGTCGGGCCATTCTTAATGAAATCCACTCTGGTGATTGTGGGCATCATGCCGGCTCAAGGTCATTGGTCGCGAAGGCTTTTCGGCATGGTTTTTTCTGGCTTACGGCTCATGCAGATGCCGAGGATATTGTCCGAAAGTGTGATGGTTGTCAAAAAATTGCTTGTCAAGCTCATGTGCCGGCTCAAGAGTTACGGATGATTCCCATCACCTGGCCTTTTGCAGTCTGGGGGCTTGATATGGTCGGACCGTTCAAGAGATCCAAAAATAAGCATACTCATTTACTGGTAGCTGTTGATAAGTTCACCAAGTGGGTTGAAGCAGAGCCAGTTAGTCGTTGCGATGCGGCTACGGCAGTCAAATTTCTTAAAAAGTTGATCTATCATTTTGGCTATCCGCACAACCTTATTACAGACAATGGCACCAATCTTTCCAAAGGAGTCATGAAGTAGTTCTGTCAACAGGAGCACATCAGGCTGGACTTAGCATCTGTCGCGCATCCTCAGTCCAATGGACAGGCGGAATGTGCTAATCAGGAATTGCTGCGTGGCATCAAACCCCGGCTCATGGTACCTTTGCAACGCACGCCTGGTTGCTGGGAAGATGAGTTACCTGCAGTACTTTGGAGTATACGGACCACTCCCAGCAGGTCGACAGGCTACACACCGTTTTTCCTGGTCAATGGTGTAGAGGCTGTCCTTCCAAGTGATATTCGTCATGACTCCCCCCCGGGTTGCAGCTTATGTGGAGGCTGATAATGAACAAGCTCGTCAGGATGCTCTTGATGCTCTGGAGGAAGAACGCGACTTTGCTGCGTCCAGATCTGCAATCTATCAACAAGACCTATGTCGCTATCATAGCCGTAGAGTTCGAAGCCGTACCTTTCAGGAAGGTGACTTAGTGCTCCGTCTGATACAAGATCAAACAAGCATGCATAAGCTTTCGCCGCCTTGGGAAGGACCCTTCATCGTCAGCAAGAATCTCAACAACGGGTCATACTACCTTGTTGACATACGTGAGGCAGATCAGTCCCTTACCTCTGAGGAGGAGGGAAGCCGGCCCTGGAACATTGCACATCTCCGGCCATATTATACCTAAGTCACAGACTGGGTAGTATCTTTTGTACATACCTTCATCATGTATATACTTATTCTGATCAATGAAATAAAGTCGGCGTCTCTGTATAAGAGAGATTGTCGTTTTGCCTCAAAATTGTGTGTTGAGTCTTTATTCTTTGATTAGTGGTTACTTGGGGGCTTCCAACTCATCGAGTTTAGCTTTAAACATTCCCTTTAGCCCGGCAACATGCCAAAAAATTTCTTGGTTAAACCTGCCTGTTAGCAAGATGCTACTCCGACAAGGTGACCCGGTGTACGCCCGGCGAGTCAATCACAGAACGTGATCCTGAATTCGTCTGAGTTAAAATGCCAGTTGGTCATGTGAGAGCCGGCTTTCAGAGAGCTAGGCTAAACCAAAGGAGGCGATAAAGCCTGCTTCCTGAAAGTGAATTAGACTCGAGCCTCGAAAGCCGGTCTTTAAGTCGTGCCTTACAAGCTGGCTCTTAATTTTTTGTTTTTTGCATTATTGTTATCTTTTGCATGCATGCATACATTCATACATGGCATATGTTTTATTAAAGTTCTTTCTTATTTGGCGGGTTATTATACCATCAAACTCATTTGGCAATCCTGATTACTAGTCTTGGAGATAAGCCGCCATTCATATTACCGGGTTTCAGATCATTAACCCAGAAGTTGTTAAAGATCTGTTCCACAGCTGGCCTTCGTCAAAAGGGCTAGCCCCAGAGGCCGAGTGGTCAAACAAACACTTTGAAAGCAGCAACCAAATTTCATGGCTGACAAACGGCGAGGTTTCAATAACAAGTTGTACAGGCAAAATAACACAAGTGCTCGATGGCACTTGCACCAGCAAAGTTTTTGCCTATTTCTATTACAAGCCGCCACCGGGTTGTGGTCAAACCAGAAGTTCCATTATCTTTACATCACACTGAATCATGAGCCAGTGATCTACTCTTCTAGGTTAAGACTTGCGCCGGAGGTTGATGGAGCGCCATGTGTCGGTTCTTCACGTTCACCGTCATCCGCCGCTTCTTCCTGACTTGCCGATTCGCCGACTACCCACTGGATCAAGTGCAAAGCCTCAAATACTGCATTGGCTGTTATCACAGAGGAAGGGTCGACGTCAGGGGAAAAGGTTTGCTTACACGGACGGGTGAGGGCAACAGGCTGAGGGTTAGGCGGCTCAATCCGCTCGTTTGATTCGGAATACCCGGCTTGATATTTGGAAAGATCAATCTCTTCCATCATTGCTGTGGCGGCAACCCGGGTTTCCTTAACGCACCGCTGAAAATCTTTCTTGGTGAAGGGTGAGTCGTCGACATTGAATTCAGGATATCCAGCGACAAGTTGAGCCGGATCGAGCTCCGGTGCATATGCCTTGGCACGTGCAAGGGCGGTCAGTGCTCCATGACGGCAAGCCGCCTTATTCCACTCTTGGAACCATTGAGGCACCACCGACAGTTCTTTCAGCATATCTGCAATTAGCTGAGGCGGCACCTTCATGTTTTTTGCTGCCATGATACAACGTGAGCCGCCTATGTACAGCTACTCTACAAAGGTATAGACGGCTTTCAGCTTTACCAAGGGCTGTTCCACGAGGTTATGGCTCCTTCGGCCTAAAATAAAAAGTGAGAATATGTCAGCAACCCGGCTAAGCATATCCAGCCGGCATAGTTGGCGGTTTAAGAGGTCTTACCAAAGATGGCGTGGCACAGAGCGGTGATATTGCCTTTCAATGTGGCTAGCTCCTGGGTCACCGGCTTCAGTTTGGCCTCGGCCTCTTCTGCGAGCTTGACCAAGATGGCCTTCTCTTTTTCAAATCTTGCCTCGGCCTCTTTCCGGGTCTCTTTCATTAGGAGCAATGACTTGTGGAAGTCTGAAGACATGCTTTTAGCCCTTTCCCACAATTTCTTTTCTTTTTTCTCTTCCTTCTGGAAACGGGATGCTTGGGATTCAACTTGATTCAGCATGTCCTGTATGGCAGTTTTCACAAGGTTACATAAGATATAAAGAAGTCCCGAGCCGCCGTAAGATTGACCCGGCACTCAGGGGATACATCTGTTTTCTCCGAGTAAAACAAGTTCCATGAAGATGCAAGCATTCAACATGGCACTTGGGGGCTAATGCATATGTTTTTTATCAATACAAGCAGAGACCCGGCTCATCATACAATGATGAGCTGGCCCTCGGGGACTACCATTTGTTGTTCTGAATCCAGATGCATTTTTGGAAGACCCGGGTCATCATATAATAATGACCCGGCCCTTGGGGGCTACATATATATATGTATCAAGCCAGGAGATAGGGGTTACCTCATACTTCCGTTTGAGGGTAGTCACCATGGCAATTTCTGTGTCCCGGCTCTCAAACAGCCGGGTCAAAACAGACTGGTGCAGTGAATGGATGTCTTGGCCTTCAAAAGAATGAAAGTCAAGAGCCGCCTTTCCTTTATTCTTCATTGGCGACTCAGCCTTGGCAGGAATCTTTGTCAAGGCGGTGGAAGTTGTTGGTGGAAGGTTCTAATTTTCACCAGTTACCATTACCTCATCCCGAGCCTTTTCAGCAGGCTGCTCTTCATTCATGTCTCCTTTCTCCTGATTGTCAAGGGGAGGAGAGGCGTGAGCCGGGCTCACAATAGTGTTTTGGTGTGGCGGATCATCTTGAAAGGGTGGCTCATCCGGAATCTTCGGGTCCTCTGTTGCGATTTCCTGAGGAAGGTCTTTCTGAACAACAGGGTCAGATGACCTGGCGGCAGTTTTCTTTTTGATGGCTTTCGCGCTGCATAGAGTAAAAAGTTATTCAGTTAATGGATAAAGGCAGAAGTTTTAAGTATGATAAGCAAATAGTCAGATTTTGTATCCAGGATTGATGTTAAAAGCCGGTGCTTGGGTGGCGCTGGATTCATCTGAGGAAGCGGATGTTTGATAAGCCAAGTCGTTCAAAGGTAGCGGTTCTTTGAAGCGGCCGGCTTGAGGAAGAGAAGGAGTGGGACTATGAGGCACTTCTGTTCGCGCTCTCCTTATAGGCGGCTAATACGTCCATTTTGCATCATGTTTTCCTACTGTTATTTATAGTGTTTTTAATCAATATAACACTTTGTGGAGCAATTCTAATGCCTTTTCTCTCTTAATATGCAAGATTTACACAAGGAGGGAGAATGCCGGCAGCTGGAATTCTAGACCTGAAAAAGCTATGTCAGAGATACCTATTCTGCACATCTCCAAATGAGCTGAAATTTCACAGAGAATTATTTTGGAATAAATAAAAAATACTGGAGCCAAGAAGTACCAGAGGGGCCCACCCAGGTGCCCGCGAGGCACCAGGGCGCGCCACCCCCCTCGTGGGCCCCTGGCCAGCCTCTGGCCCCCATTTTCTGGTATATAAGCCCATTTTCCCTAGAAAAAAAAGGATAAGACTTTTGGGACGGTGCGGCGCCGTCTCGAGGCGGAACTTGGGCAGGAGCACTTTGGCTCTCCGACGGAGCGATTCTGCCGGGGACACTTCCCTCCGGGAGGGGGAAATCGGAGCCATCGACATTACCAACGCTCCTCTCATCGTGGGAGGACCAATCTTCATCAACATCTTCACCGGCAACATCTCATCTCAAACCCTAGTTCATCTCTTGTATTCAATCTTTGTCTCAAAACCTCAGATTGGTACCCGTGGGTTGCTAGTAGTGTTGATTACATCTTGTAGTTGATGCTAGTTGGTTTATTTGATGGAAGATTATATGTTCAGATCTATTATGCTATTTAATACCCCTCTGATCTTGGACATGAAGATGATTTGTGAGTAGTCACTTTTGTTCTTGAGGACATGGGAGAAGTCTTGTCATAAGAATCATGTGAATTTGGCATTCGTTCGATATTTTGATGATATGTATGTTGTTGATTCTCTTGGTGGTGTCATGTGAACGTCGACTACATGGCACTTCACCATCTTTGGGCCTAAGGAAATGCATTGTGGAGTAGTAATTAGATGATGGGTTGCTAGAGTGACAGAAGCTTAAACCCTAGTTTATGCGCTATTCCGTAAGGGGCTGATTTGGATCCATATGTTTAATGCTATGGTTAGAGTTATCTTAATTCTTCTTTCGTAGTTGCGGATGCTTGTGAGAGGCGGTAATCATAAGTGGGAGGCTTGTTCAAGTAAGAACAACACCCAAGCACCGGTCCACCCACATATCAAATTATCAAAGTAGCGAACGCGAATCAAATCAACATGATGAAAATGACTAGATGAAATTTCCATGTGTCCTCGATAACGCTTTACTTATTATAAGAAACGTTCCGGCTTGTCCTTTGCTATAAAAAGGATTGGGCCACCTTGCTGCACTCTTTGTTACTATTGCTACTTGTCACTTGTTACAAATTATCTCGCTATCAAACTACTCGTTACCGATAATTTCAGTGCTTGCAGAAAATACCTTGCTGAATACCGCTTGTCATTTCCTTCTGCTCCTCGTTGGGTTCGACACTCTTACTTATCGAAAGGACTACGATTGATCCCCTATACTTGTGGGTTATCAAGACTCTTTTCTGGCGCCGTTGCCGGAGAGTGAAGCGCCTTTGGTGAGTGGAATTTGGTAAGGAAACATTTATATTATGTGCTGAAATTTACTGTCACTTGTCACTATGGAAAGTAATCCTTCGAGGGGTTTGTTCGAGGTATCTTCACCTCGACCGGAAGCACCAATAGTTGCTCCTCAACCTACTGCACCTACTGAAAATATTTATTATGAGATTCCTTTGGGTATGATAGAGAAACTGCTAGCTAATCCTTATGCAGGGGATGGAATGGTACATCCTGATATGCACTTGAACTATGTGGATGAAATTTGTGGATTGTTTAAGCTTGCAGGTTTATCCGGAGATGGAGTTAAGAAGAAAGTATTCCCTTTATCTTTGGAGGGAAAGGCATTGACATGGTATAGGCTATGTGATGATACTAATACATGGGACTGGAACCGATTGAAATTGGAATTCCACCAGAAATTTTATCCTATGCATTTGGTTCATCGTGATCGGAATTATATATATAATTTTTGGCCTCGTGAAGGAGAAAGCATCGCTCAAGCTTGGGGGAGGCTTAAGTACATGATGTACACATGCCCCAACAATGAGCTCTCAAGAGAAATTATCTTACAGAATTTTTATGCTCGGCTTTCTCATGATAATCAAACCATGCTCGATTCTTCTTCGACTGGCTCCTTTATGAAGAAAACTATTGAATTCAGATGGGATCTTATGGAAAGAATTAAATGCAACTCTAAAGATTGGGAACTCGACAAAGGTAATGAGTCAGGTATAATACTTGATTTCGATTGTGTTAAATCTTTTATGGCTACAGATGCTTTTCCTAAGTTTAGCACTAAATATGGACTTGACTCTGAGATAGTAGCTTCCTTTTGTGAATCATTTGCTACTCATGTTGATCTCCCTAAGGAGAAGTGGTTTAAATATCATCCCCCTTGTCATGGTTTTGTCACGGCAGATGCCCTTATGAAAGGACTTAGAGATGAGGCCATCGCACAAGCGTGGAAGCTTAACGGGGTTGATCGGGAACGAGAGTACGCCGGGTTACCCAGGTTCGGCCCCTCACGGTGGAGGTAAAAGCCTACATCCTGCTTGATTATATTGCTGTGGTTCTCGATTACAAGGATGCGGATTCGCTAACCTAGCTTGCGAGAGATTGAAACTTAGTCTTTTTCGTATAGGTGCTCCCCTTTATATATACAGGTGGAACCCTAGATTACATGAGAGTCCAGGTCGTCATCTGACCCGTCTCCTACTTGTTCTCCAAGATGGCCTTCACACCTCTCGCCTTCCTCACAAACCGGCCCATTGCTTAAGCCGGCCTATCCTTGCTAGGCCTCGTTATGCCGGCCCTCCCAGAGTCCTTCAGCCCCGCAGTGAGTTGACCCGCCGAGCCTGCTCTATGGCCGGGTTAACACCCTGCCAGGTCTACATGCTGGTAAACATCCCCAACATTAGCCCTCAGTTTGACTTGAATTTATTCACGTTAAACTTCATCCTGAAAAAGCAAAACATTAATAATATACTCTCCAAGTGCTTCTCAAGCTGGTTCTTTATAACGCCGTCCTTGACCGGCTCAATCTGCCGGGTTAATCAGATCGACGGGTCCTTCCTTCAGGTTCAGACTTAGCATTTTCAGCTCTTTTTCCCTCATGACGTCACAATCCACTTCCACAAAATCTGGGACGACATCATATCGAATCTTTGAGTGGGTATGTCCCGTCTTGTCAGGCGCGAAAATCGAGGAGCCCGCAGCCGAAATTTACTGCGCCGCCTGGGGCTCCGCCCCTGCCGTTTCAATTTTAACCGTGCCTATAAATGGGCCAGCTCACCCCCACTGTTACTTTTTACCTCTTCTCGTCTTCTTCCTTGCGTCCGCTTCCACTGCAACCGAAGCGCCGCCGCCTTCGAGCTCTCCGACTACCTCGACCGCGTCCTCTTCGTCGCCACCGGAGCACACCAAGAACACTCCGGCCTCATCCGCCGCGGCCTGGTACACCTTAATCCTTCTCCTCTAGATCTATAGCGCCTCATTCCTTCTTGCCGTTCGTCGGTGTTCATGAGCGTTCATCAGAGTTCATCCGTCTTTTCCACTGTTAGATCTAGATTTCACCGAAATGATCCGAATAAGCGTTTTTAATGTTGCAGCGATACCATTTTTCCCATCTGGATCTCCGCATTGCTTTCAACAGACCCCCATTGCAAAGTAGGCTCTCGTATTCATAAACGTTTTAGGCCCTAAAAATTTCTTTTCCGAAGCATTTCCAGATCCGTAATAGTAACCGCTCCGTCGGATTCTTGTTTACAGCTAGCGCCAGCTCATTGTCACGCCGGCTTATCACTGCTTTCGGCGGCTTGCATAAATCCAGGTCATGGCTTTAGCAATCATGGTCATCTTATCATTTTGCCGGGTTATACCTCCAAATTTCCCGACGGCTTATTCCTTATGTGCTTAACACGCCGGCTTATCATTTTTTTCCCTTGCAGTTGTAATCTTAAATCATCATGGCTCCCAAGACCGACAAGCCTGCAACTGGGTCAGATCCTCAACTCTAATGTTGAATGAGCTCGTGGGGCAAGGATTCTTGCCGGCTCAGGAGACAATTAGCTGGCGGGCGCCTGATGAAGAGAGCTCCCCCCAGCCTAAGCAAGACGGAGTGGTGGTTTTCGCAGATCACCTTCAGAAGGGTTTTCGTCTGCCCGGGTCAAAATTCTTCCGTGACGTTCTCAATTTCTTCGACCTTCGGCCATAGGATCTTGGCCCCAACTCAATCACCAATCTCTGACAGTTTCAAGTCATCTGCGAAGTATACCTCCAGACAGAGCCAACCGTCTTTCTCTTCCGAGAGTTTTTCTACATTAATCATCAGACCGAGTTCACCGATGGCCCTAGCATAGAACTTGGTGGTGTTTCCATTCAAAGGCAAAGAAACACTCTCTTTCCTGAGGCCAAGCTGACGAGTCACCCCAAGGGTTGGAACAAGACCTGGTTTTACTGCAAAAACACTGCTCCTCAAGGTGAAAACCCCCTGCCGGGTTACAGACTAGACCGGCTCAACGCCACAGTTGCCTCTCCGGGTTGGCCATCAGCAGAGGAATGCAAGCAAATTGCCCCTATTTATTCCAAGCCGAGGGCCTTGGTTGCTAACGGCCTCACCGGGGTCGACCTGACCCGGTGCTGGATCAGCTGGTGAATCCAGCCCCTTAGCCAGAGGGGCGACTTGATGTGCAACTATACTGGTGAGCCGGCTGACGTTCAACGATTCAGCCAAGTTAATTTGTATGTGGGTGACATCAATAAAGCCACCAAGAAGTTACTGGGAGAGCCCCAAGACAAGTGCAACAAAACCGGGTTAGCACCCTTCTGCTTGACCAACCCGGTGCCTTCAGTAAGTGCTTGCCCCTTCTCATTCTGTTCTTGACTTGCTTCATCTCAACCTTAATCGCCGCCTCACAACTAATGCAGGTAGACGACAAATTTTGGAAGAGGAAGAAGCCACGAAAACCCGCCCCTGCTCCCGTGGAACAACAGGATGAGCCGGTCGACGCTGATGAGCCGGCTGTAGAAAATGAGGCTGAGGTAGAACTCGACAAGCTTGGTCGTCTTTTTATTCAACTTGCTGACGCCCCTTCTCTTCAGGATGAAGCTGAAATTAGCCACACCAACGAGCCGGAGGTAAATTTGATCTCTTCTGATTCCGACTCTCCAATACCTATTCGGAAGAAAACCCGGGCTGTAATCCGCAAGGTTCGAAGGAAGCCCCGGGTTGCCATCTGTAAGGTCCCTTTTTCACACCAGGACGCTCATTTGGATCCCAAATTTGTTTTGAAGAAAACTCGTCAAGCCGGAACCTCCAAAAGGAAGACCCGGAGCAGTGAAGGCGAGTTACGTGGCGGGCTTCCGTACGAGCCGCCATCCCGTAAAGCGCGGGCAGAGGTGCTTCTTAGCCCAACTTCCTCTTTCCCTCTAGCTGGTCGTTTTAAGGATCCCTTACATTTAAATGACTCGGCATATCAGACATCCCCCTCCTCAGGCGAGTCAAGCGCCACTCAGGCGCCGGCTTTCAACATCAACCCTGGGTAAGTAATCACCTGTGACATATAGCGGTTCCTTATTCTTCACCCTTCTAAATGAATAACTCCTTTGTTTCTTGTACAGTGCCAAGGCTATCAAGAAGAAAGCACCTGTCGGGTCATCTGACCCAGTCATTCAACCAGGCCCTCTAGGAGAGAGAGAGAGAGAGGCCACCTTGGTCACCCAGGACCAGCCGGCAGTCCAAAACAGCCCGCCGCCTGAAGACACCGCCAGCCCGGCTCGTGCTCCTTCGCATGTTATCCAGGAGAGAGAGAATCCAGCTGAGGAACAACCCGAAGAGCCGCCCGTGGCACCGGCTCCAGATGATGTGGTGGTGACTGGAGAACAGCACACGACTCCGGAGGCTTCCACCGCTCTTGCCAAAATCCCCGCCAAGCCTGAGCCGGCCTCAAAGGACAAGGGAAAGACGGCTCTTAACTTTTCTACATTTGAAGACCAAGATGCCAGTACCCTGCACCAGGCTGTGCTGACCCGGCTGTCTGAAAGCCGGGACACAAAAATTGCCATGATAACTTCATTGAAGCGGAAGTATGAGGTAATTTGCACCCTTCGTTCTGTACCATATATATATGTAGCCCCCAAGGGCCGGGTCATTATGAAATGATGACCCGGGACTTCCAAATTGTATCTTACATGCATAACCTTATGTAGCACCTCCCAAGGCCGGCTCGTCATACCCTGTCAGGCGGGTCGCCATGCCTAATAAGATTAAATCACGTATTAGCCCCCAAGTGCCATACAGAATGCCTGCATCTATATGGAACTTGCTTGTATTGCTACTGTGAGAAGCACTGAACCCCGTAGCCCCCATGAGCCGGGTCGGCCACAAGGGCGGCTCGGGGCATGCTCAGACTTTTAACTGATTCTGCTCTGCAGGACATGTTGAACCAGGTAGAGACCCAAGCTACCTTCTTCCAAAAGGAAGCCAGGAAGGAGAAGAAGTTGCGCCGTGAGGCTGAGAAATCCTCCGAAGAAGCCAACAAGGCTCTGCTCGTAGTGAGGAGCACGCTGGCAGAGACCGAAGCAGCAAGAGCCGCCCTAGCCACACGCGCTGCAGAGGCCGAGGCCCAACTTGATCCGGTCACACAAGAGCTGACTACTCTGAAAAACCATATCACAGCCATGTGCCGAGCCATCTTTGGTAAGTAAAACTATGAGAATGAGTCAATTGGACCGGCTTATCATACTGAGCCGGCTTAACTGATCGTGCATACTTGTCCTTTAAAGGCCGCAAGAACCAAACACTGGTGCAACAACCACTGGTGAAATTAAAGGCGGTCTACACCCTTGTAGAGCAGCTGTACATAGGCGGCTGTCGTTGTATAATGGCCGCAAAGAACACCAAGGCGCCGTCGTAGCTGATTGCAGACACTTTGAGAGAACTGTCAGTTGTGCCCAGGTGGTTTGACGATTGGAAAAGGGCGGCTTGCCGCACTGGAGCTCTAACAGCGCTTGCCCGAGCCAAAGCATACGTGCCAGAACTCGATCCGGCTCAAGTTGCGGGCGGGTACCCAGAATTCAACGTGGACGACTCACCATTTACCAAAAAGGACTTCCAATGCTGCATCAAAGAAACCCGGGTTGCCGCCACTGAAATCGCAGAAGAGGTAGATCTGACCAGGTACCAGGCGCCTTACTCGAAGGAAAATGAGCGGATAGAGCCGTCTAATCATGAGCCGGTGGCCCTAACCCGTATGCGTAAGCCCTCCTTTGCTCCTGAAGTCGACCCTTCCTCCCTGATATCCGCCGATGCCCTATTTGAAGCGTTGCACTCAATTCAGTGGTCGACCGGCGAGTCAAGTCAAGAAGCAGAGGATGACGACGGCCGCGAAGAGCCGGCTCATGGTGCTTCATCGGGCGCTGGCGCCAGCTCTGACCCAGCGACATAAACACCGGTATATCCTTTGGAGACCGAACTTTGTAAGAATCTGTGTCGTGGCCGCAGCTGATGGGCGGCTTGTAATAGGGTAGTATGAAACACTTGGTGCTGATGCCAGTGCCATCGCGTACTGAGCTTTGTTGATTGCCTATACCAATACGATGGATGCCTTGCCTCCGTAAATCCTCTTTTGGGCTTCGAGAGCCGGCTTTTGCAATAGAGTGATCCTGCTGAAACAATGACAATTACATGTAATGGTTACTGATGAAATCACATAAACGAGTAATCTTTGTTACTGTTTGCAATGAATCAAGAATATCAAAGTGAACTAAAGCAAATGCTATGCATGCATGTATGCAGAGATGAGATGAGTGCAACAAAAAGAACATAATCGTAAGTCGGAATATGCTTGAAACGGCCGGCTTGTAAAGCGTAAGCCGGCTGCTAAACGCAACTTGAAACGGCCGGCTGCGCAAACCGGAATATACTTTTATGAAGCTAGCACTTTGGCCTATTGGTTTGTGCTCGCTCTCCGAAAGCCGGCTCTCACACAACCAATCGAACGCTTTAACTCTGATGAGTTCAGGGTCACATATGCGATTGACTCATCAGACGTACGCCGGGTCATTTTTAGGGAGTAGCATCTTGCTAACAGGCAGGCTTAACCAACTTTGTGGCATCTCGCCGGGTTAAAGGGTTTTGTAAGCTAAACTCAATTGAGTTGGAAGCTCCCAAGTAACCAAGAACAACAAATAAAGATCTAGCACACAAATTTTGAGGCAAAACAGCACCTTTTTACACAGTGCTGCTGGTCGTTATTTTATTTGATTGAAAGACAGGTATATACACAATAGAAGGTATGTACACAGATGTGACCCAGTCAATGACTTAGGTGTAGTATGGCCGGAGCTGGGCAATGTTCCAGGGCCAGCTTGTTTCCTCTTCAGAGGGACGTGACTTATCTGCCTCACGTATATCAATCAGGTAATATGACTCGTTGTTGAGATTCTTGCTGACCACAAAGGGCCCTTCCCAAGGCTAGGAGCCGGGCGACTTCTTCACCAATAGCTTTCCGCCTTTCCTCATTAAAGCGACGGAGATACTGGCGAACTGGCTTGAACTTGGGATCCACATTAAGGGAGTGCTCAGCGAGTTCTCTCGATACACCTGGCATGTCAGAAGGTTTCCATGCAAAGATGTCCCGGTTCTCACGGATGAACTCGATGAGCATGCTTTCTTATTTGGGATCCATATTTGCCCCAATGGTGAACTGCTCAGAAGAATTGCCTGGGGTGAAATCAACTTGCTTTATGTCTCTGGCCGACTTAAACTTGAGCAGAGGGTCAGACTCCGTGGTGGGCTTCTTTAGGGATGTCCTGTCAGACGGGTCAACATTGTCCTTATAATACCGTGCCTCCTCTGCGGCGCAAGCCGTCTCAGCATAAGCTGCATCTCCTTCCTCGCACTCAAGTGCAATCTTCCGGTTTCCTTCCACTGTAATGGTTCCCTTTGGTCCTGGCATCTTCATTTTCAGGTAGACGTAAAATGGCCGCGCCATGAACCGCGCATAAGCCGGCCGGCCAAACAAACCGTGGTATGGGCTTTTAAGCTTAACCACCTCAAAGGACAGAAACTCAGAATGCCAGTTATCCTCTGAGCCAAAGGCCACCTCAAGGGAAATTCTTCCCATGGGATATGCTAACTTGCCAGGAACAATGCCGTGAAAGACTGTAGAAGACGGAGTTAGCTGCTTATCAGATAGATTCATCCGCCTGGACGTGTCATAGTAAAGAATGTTGATGCTGCTGCCTCCATCCATGAGCACCTTAGTCAGGGTATAACCGCCCACTTGTGGCGCAACCACCAGAGCCAGATGGCCAGGGTGATCGAGGAGGACAGGATGATCTGCCCTGCTCCAGGTAACCGGCTGTTCAGACCAGTTGAGATAGTAAGGAGTTGCCGGTTCAACCGCATGGGCGGCCCGTCGCTGCACCTTCCGATCCTGTCCGCTATTTAACTGCTTCGGGTTACTCTAAAACCCTGTCGCACCAGCTTGATGCTGATTTCCTTGGTTGTTTCTCTGATTGCCACCTCCAGTATTGCCAGCCCCCTGAAACCCGCCGCCTTAGCCACTGTTCCCTTGAAAGCCGGATCCTGCAAAGGGCCCCTGCAAGCCAGTCCCTGTTGGGCGGGTTGTCCGCCATTGCCGCCCCCATTATGATGATTCTGGAAGACCCGCTTGGCAAACTCTTGCATGACATAGCAATTTTCCCAGGAGTGACTGGATGGCTTACCATTGTAACTGTGTTTCGGGCAAGGAGCCTTGAGAGCCTCCTCGTAAGTGAGAGGGCGATTACCAGTGGACTGCCTCCTAGAACCGTCGTTCTGACGCTGACCCTTGTTCTCCGCATACCGGGTTAGAGCTACCACCAGGTCAGAGCTACCATCATAACCCTTACGTTTCCCGCCGTTGTTGTTCTGACCATTACCGTTGTTCTGCTGCAGACCCTTACCACCAGCTTTCTTCCCCTTATTGGATTTCTCCTCGTCTGACAGTGGATCCTTGGTGTTATCCGACTCCGCATATAGGGTTAAGACATCCATGAGGTCACCCATGTCCTGGACCTTTCGCTTGAGCCGCCCAAGCTTCTGGACCAGGGGCTGAAACTTGCATGTTCATTCCAGAACAAGCACTGCTTGTGCGGCCGAGATGCTGTCCGAGCTATGTATAACCTCCGCAACCCGGCGAGCCCAGTGATGCGCCGACTCATCCTCGTGCTGGACACAACGCTCAAGATCCACAATTGTGGTTGGCCTTTTACAGGTTCCCTGGAAATTCTTGATGAAGCGCTCCTTCAGTTCCAGCCATGTGTTGATAGAATTCGCCGGTAGGTTTTTCATCCAGGTGCGTGCAGGGCCTTCCAACATCAGAGGCAGGTAACGCGCAAAGACTGACTCACTTGCGACCAACAAGTCCATTGCCAACTCATAACTCTCGATCCACTCGGTGGGCTCTAGATTCGCTGTATAGTTAGGAACCTTGCGAGGCCCTTTGAAATCGGGGGGAATGTGCGCTTCTCGCAGCGCTGGTACCAAGCAGGGAGTTCCGATCATGCGGCTCGAAGAGCCCCCAAGCCGGCCATCTGACCGGGTTGCATCGGGCGAGTGATGCACTTCTGGCGGGTTGGGATTCGGCGGCGGGTTGACTCGCGCCGGTGTGTTGACGTGCGCCGGCGGGTTGTGCCCTGCACGCGCATTTTCTTCCTCCCACGCTCATAGAATCTGAGCCGCGTCCGCTATGTCTTGCGGAATCCTGGGCTGGTGCTGCTCCGCCAGCGGCTGGGCGGCTCTCCTGCGGTGTGGGCTGTTGGAGACCGCAGGTGACTCAGGGCGCTGACTCCTGGTGCGGCTCTGATGAGGGGTTGAGTGAAGCCGATGCTGGCTATGCGAGTAGTTGGCTTGCTGCACCACTGCTGTCTTGAGCATTGCAATGGCGTTCCTGGCCTCGGTCTGAATCGGGCCGTCCCCCTCGATCGGAATAGCTGCCAAGTTGTGGGTTGCAGCTAGCACATTATCGACCGGGTTGGAATAGTGTCCAATTGGGGTCTGGAACCGGTGAGACGGCGGCTGTTGTTGCTGATCCGACATGCGATGCCGGGCCGGCTCTCGCTGCTGAACAGGCTGCTGCAAAGGCGGCTCTCCCGTGGGGATGACTCCAGCCCCCGGGTTTGTCGAAGCCGGCGGTGTGGTGAACAGCTGAGTTGGCTCGAGATTAGTCGAAAGCCGGCTCTGATGACGCCTCCTGTGAACGAGCTCCTACTCGGCCTATCGGCGGTTCAGGTAATGTGCCTCCTCATCCAGGCGCTGCCTCTCCGCAGCAATCTGTTCCTGCTCCTGCACCATGCGGGAGTTCTCCGCATTGATGTCCTCTTGGATCTTGGCCATCTGCTCACGACACTTCGTGATCTCCGTGTTGCGCGCCGCTGCGTTCTCTGCAGTGACCGGCTCGATCAACAGGGCTGTCAGCGTAGTCATCAAGTCCGCGAGTGCTTGAACCCCGGTCTTCTGAGAGCCGGAGGCCGAGGCGCTGGCTCCTCCTGAGCCAGCCAGGAGGTTGTTCGGCCCCGTCGTCGGATTGGCCGGGTCACACACTGGATCTTGCCTGCCCGCCATGCATACCGCTTCGAAGCGAGGCGGATCAAGGCTCTCTCGAAAGACGTCGTCCGTGTGCCCAAGCCCTCCATCATGCAGCGGAAGAATTGACTCGGTTTCCCCCGTCGAGGACTCACCGTCAGATTGGACGAGCGTATTTTCCTGAGGCAGGGAGTTCTCCGACAAGGCCACCCCTTGGGTGAAACCCATGAAGACATGGTTCCGGCCGGCTTGACGCGGGCCGGGTCTCGCCTGGCGCTGACCAGCACGGCGTGCCAACTCGACGCCGGCGATATTCTCCAACCCGGCGGACGGCTCGCCGACCACGCCGATGAAGGTGTGGATCTTGCCGAAGGGGACCCGGTACCCGTACTCGATCGGGTCGGCGTCGGGGCCCCAGTATGAATCGTCGATGTAGAACTTTCCGCGGCGGCTCTTTGACATCATGCCAACCGCGTACTTCCCGAACCCTGGAAGATATCCCGCTAAGAACTCAACTCCACCGTGCGTGAGCCCCACGGTGGGCGCCAACTGTCGTGGTTTTGTCATGGCAGATGCCCTTATGAAAGGACTTAGAGATGAGGCCATCGCCCAAGCGTGGAAGCTTAACGGGGTTGATCGGGAACGAGAGTACGCCGGGTTACCCAGGTTCGGCCCCTCACGGTGGAGGTAAAAGCCTACGTCCTGCTTGATTATATTGTTGTGGTTCTCGATTACAAGGATGCGGATTCGCTAACCTAGCTTGCGAGAGATTGCAACTTAGTCTTTTTCGTATAGGTGCTCCCCTTTATATATACAGGTGGAACCCTAGATTACATGAGAGTCCGGGTCGTCATCTGACCCGTCTCCTACTTGTTCTCCAAGATGGCCTTCACACCTCTCGCCTTCCTCACAAACCGGCCCATTGCTTAAGCCGGCCTATCCTTGCTAGGCCTCATTAAGCCGGCCCTCCCAGAGTCCTTCAGCCCCGCAGTGAGTTGACCCGCCGAGCCTGCTCTATGGCCGGGTTAACACCCTGCCGGGTCTACATGCTGGTAAACATCCCCAACACCCCTATTAAAGAAAAAAATGAGGAACCCGTTAGTGTTAAAGAAGAAACAATTGTTTACCATGCTAATCCAGTTGTGCCTACTGCTTATATTGAGAAACCACCTTTTCCTGTTAGGATTAAGGAACATGCTAAAGTTTCAACTGTGGTTAACAAAAGTAATATTAGAGCACCTAGACCCTCTGAACAAATTAAAGTTGAACCTAATATTGCTATGGTTAAAGATCTCTTGGTCAATAATATAGATGGGCATGTTATTTACTTCAGTGATGAAGCAGCTAGAATTGCTAAACCAGATCCTAAAGATAAAACAGACCTGTAGTAGGCATGCCTGTTGTCTCAGTTAAAATAGGAGATCATTGTTATCATGGCTTATGTCATTTGGGTGCTAGTGTGAGTGCTATTCCGTTTACCTTATACCAAGAAATTATGAATGATATCGCACCTGTTGAAATAGAGGACATTGATGTTACTATTAAGCTTGCAAACAGAGATACCATTACACCACTTGGGATCGTTAGAGATGTTGAAGTCTTGCGTGGAAAAATAAAATACCCTACTGATTTTCTAGTCCTCGGTTCTCCACAAGATGATTTTTGTCCCATTATATTTGGTAGACCTTTCATGAACATTGTTAATGCCAAGATTGATTGTGCTAAAGAAATTGTTAGTGTTAATTTTGGTGGTATGTCTCATGAGTTTAATTTCTCCAAGTTTCGTAGACAACCTCATGATAAAGAATTGCCTAGTAAAGATGAAATTATTGGTCTTGCTTCTATTGCCGTACCTCCTACTGATCCATTAGAACAATATTTGCTAGACCATGAAAATGATATGCATATGAATGAATGAAATGAAATAGATAAGATGTTCTTTGATCAACCACCTATCCTTAAACACAATTTTCCTGTTGAAACTCTTGGAGGCCCTCCTCCACCTAAAGGTGACCCTGTATTTGAATTGAAGCAATTGCCTGATACATTGAAATATGCTTATCTTGATGAAAACAAGATATATCCTGTTATTATTAGTGCTAACCTTTCAGAGCATGAAGAAAAGAGATTACTTAAAACTCTAAGGAAGCACCGAGCTGCTATTGGATATACTCTTGATGATCTTAAGGGCATTAGTCCCATGCTATGTCAGCACAAAATTAATATGGAGCCGGATGCTAAACCAGTTGTCGACCACCAACGATGATTAAATCCTAAGATGAAAGAGGTGGTAAGAACTGAAATATTAAAGCTTCTGGAAGGAGGTATAATCTATCCCATAGCTAATAGTAGATGGGTAAGTCCCATTCATTGTCTCCCTAAGAAAGGAGGTATCACCATCGTTCCTAATGATAAAAATGAACTCATTCCACAAAGAATTGTAACTGGTTATATGATGGTAATTGATTTTAGAAAATTAAACAAAGCTACTAGAAAAGATCATTACCCCTTACATTTTATTGATCAAATGTTAGAAAGATTGTCTAAGCATACACATTTTTGTTTTCTTGATGGATATTCTGGTTTCTCTCAAATACCTGTATCACAACCCGATCAAGAGAAAACCACCTTTACTTGCCCTTTTGGAACTTATGCTTATAGACGTATGCCTTTTGGTTTATGCAATGCACCTGCTACCTTTCAAAGATGTATGACTGCTATATTCTCTGCCTTTTGTGAAAAGATTGTTGAGGTTTTCATAGATGATTTTTTCGTTTACGGAACTACTTTTGATGATTGCTTAAGCAACATTGATCGAGTTTTGCAGAGATGTGAAGAAACTAATCTTGTCTTGAATTGGGAGAAGTGCCACTTTATGGTGAATGAAGGTATTGTCTTGGGGCATAAAATTTCTGAAAGAGGTATTGAAGTTGATAAAGCTAAGGTTGATGCTATTGAGAAAATGCCATGTCCTAAAGATATTAAAGGTATAAGAAGTTTCCTAGGTCATGCTGGTTTCTATAGAAGGTTTATTAAAGACTTCTCTAAAATTTCTAGGCCTCTTACCAATCTTTTGCAAAAAGATGTTCCATTTGTTTTTGATGATGATTGTCTAGAAGCCTTTGAAACACTTAAGAAAGCCTTAACCACTTTACCTATTGTTCAACCACCTGATTGGAACTTGCCTTTTGAAATTATGTGTGATGCTAGTGATTATGCTGTTGGTGATGTTCTAGGACAGAGAGTTGATAAGAAATTAAATGTTATCCATTATGCTAGTAAAACTCCACACAGTGCCCAAAGAAATTATGCTACTACTGAGAAAGAATTTCTAGCAGTTGTGTTTGCATGTGATAAATTTAGATCTTACATAGTTGATTCTAAAGTAACTGTTCACACCGATCATGCTGCTATTAAATATCTTATGGAAAAGAAAGATGCTAAACCTAGACTCATTAGGTGGGTTTTATTGCTACAAGAATTTGACTTGAATATTATTGATAGAAAGGGAGCTGAGAATCCCGTAGCAGATAATTTGTCTAGAATGGAAAATGTTCTTGATGACCCACTACCTATTAATGATGATTTTCCTGATGAACAATTAGCTGTCATAAATTTATACCACCTAGTTTCACATACCAACAAAATAAAAAGTTCTTCTATGATTTGAGACATTATTTTTGGGATGACCCACATCTTTACAAAGAAGGAGTAGATGGTATTATTAGACGTTGTATACCTGAGCATGAACAGGAATAAATCCTACGGAAGTGTCATTCCGAGGCTTACGGAGGACACCATGCGGGAGACAGAACTGCACATAAGGTATTACAATCTGGTTTTTATTGGCCTACTCTTTTTAAGGATGCTCGTAAGTTTGTATTATCTTGTGATGAATGTCAAAGAATTGGTAATGTTGGTAGATGTCAGGAAATGCCTATGAATTATTCACTTGCTATTGAACCATTTGATGTTTGGGGATTTGATTATATGGCACCTTTTCCTAAATCCAATGGGTATACTCATATTTTAGTTGCTGTTGATTACGTTACTAAGTGGGTAGAAGCTATTCCAACTAGTAGTGCTGATCATAACACTTCTATTAAAATGCTCAAAGAAGTTATTTTCCCGAGGTTTGGAGTCCCTAGATATTTAATGACTAATGGTGGTTCACATTTATTCATGGTGCATTCCGTAAATTGCTTGCTAAATATGATGTCAACCATAGAATTGCATCTCCCTATCACCATCAATCTAGTGGTCAAGTAGAATTGAGCAATAGAGAAATAAAATTAATTTTGCAAAAAACCGTCAATAGATCTAGAAAGAATTGGTCTAAGAAACTTGATGATGCATTATGGGCTTACAGAACTGCATATAAAAATCCTATGGGTATGTCTCCTTATAAAATGGTTTGTGGAAAAGCATGTCATTTACCTCTTGAGTTAGAACATAAAGCATATTGGGCAATTAAAGAACTCAATTATGATTTTAAACTTGTCGGTGAAAAGAGGTTATTTGATATTAGCTCACTAGATGAATGGAGAACCCAAGCTTATGAAAATGCCAAATTGTTTAAAGAAAAAGTTAAAAGATGGCATGATAGAAGAATTCAAAAACGTGAATTCAAAGTGGGTGAGCAAGTTCTATTGTACAATTCTTATTTGAGATTCTTTGTAGGAAAACTCCTCTCTAAATGGGAAGGACCATATATCATCGAAGAAGTCTACCGCTCCGGAGCCATCAAAATAAACAACTGCGAAGGCACTAATCCGAGAGTGGTGAACGGGCAAAGAATTAAGCATTATATTTCAGGTACCCCCATTAATGTTGTAACTAATATTATTGAAACAATTACACCGGAGGAATACATAAGAGAGACCTTCCAGAACACTCCAGAACCCTGAAAAGGAAGAGGTATGTGATACGGTAAGTAAACCAACTCAAAAAATTCCATAAAAATATTTTCTGTCAGTTTTGGAATATTAGAAAAAATACAAAAATAAGAAACAGCTGAGGGGACCCACCTGGTGCCCACGAGGCACCAGGGCGCGCCACACCCCCCAGGCGCGCCCTGGTGGCTCGTGGGCCCCTCGTGAGCCCTCTCGACTCCGTTTTTCTTCTGGATTACTTGTTTTTCAAGATAAAAATTCTTCATATATACTCCCAGACGTTTTGACCACCGTATCACAGAAATCTCCTTTGTTCTTTTTTCGTGCTATTTTTCTGATAGATCTAGATCGCTATGGCTCCAGCAAGCTCTTCCAAGGACATGTTCTACGAGAAGGTCATCAACCCCTACCTACCGGAGGTAATGAAACACCCTCAAGCCATTGAGATGCGTGAGGGGGTGCTTCACATCCGGGATGTGCAAGGACCCAAGAAGACCGAGAGCGTGGAGTCCAGGCTCGAAGCGGTGGACCAGGAGATCTTCAAGTGCCAAGGGATGGTGGAACGTGGACTTAGCGCCAACCACTCCATGATCACGGAGTTCACCCGTGATCGCAAGGTGGATGACCGATCGATGGGGGACATCATCTTCAAGCTCAATGAACGAATCGATTATCTTCAAGGCCAAATCTATGATCTTCAAACCCCGCAGGGATTGGGCCCCAATCCCTCCCCCCGTCCGCGTGGATTTGACCGGACCGGGGTTCAATCCCGTTCTGCTTTTTATGTGCCTTCAGTTAGCACCAGCCTAGATGAAACCCCGCTCAAACCCCTCCCAAACCCGTCGAAACCATCGGGAAGTAACCCTCTCCTCCACCCGGTGGAAGCAACCCCGCTCGATCCCCCCCCCTATATCTCTCTCTCTCCCTCTCGCCCTAACCCCTCTCTCCCTCTTTCGATTTCGTGGCAACGGCGTCGGAGACAGAGGGACAACGGCAGCGCTACGGGAGGAGACGACAACGACGCTTCCTCCTCCCCTTCCTCTCCCTCCCTTCTCCAACCGTCGGCACCTCATCCAACCGCGGCGGCGGCGCGAGCTCGGCGGCGACCCGGAGCAGCGCTGCCGCGAGCTCTCTGGCGACCACCACGACCCCATCGCCGACGTGCTTCTTCCCCGACAGTGGACCGGTAAGCCCCCACTCCTCCTCCTCTTCTTCATTCCCCTCATCCTCTAATTTCTACGGTTCTTAGTCTGATTCTTGATAATGAGTTCTGGTTGCTGGGACTAACCGAATAGATAGTAGTATACATGGATTAGAAGGGATTGTGGGTTAGGGGATTGGGTGACGAGGTGGGTGTCACCACATCCCTGGGTGGGTATAATCCCCTGGAGGTTTGGTTCACATGGAACCGAACAAAGCCTTAAGGGCGTCTCCAACACTGACCTGCAAATGTCTCCGGTATATATCCATTTTTATGTTTGGACGTGGTCGGCGGACATAATGCGGGAGGGAGCCATCCAATGCTAATCACAAAGTATCCGGTTGGGAGAAAAAAAAGTAGGTGGGGATCATACATGTGATGGGATATTTATGCTTTAGTGTCTAGTTGGGATGAGAGAGAGAGGAGAGGGGGACCATGCATGTATGGATGGGAGGAGAGAGAGAAAAGAGACACCATGCATGTGATTGGTCAAGTGCATGTCCGGACTCCGGCAAAGCCCCCCATGTTTGTCTCTTGAATACTGGAATCCGTACGTCCGGACTGTTAAGCGGACATATACAAGTTTTCGTTGGATGGTAAAAGTGATCCGTACAGCGTGATCCGGACATATGTGGGCGATTTAAGGGTCGGCGTTGAAGATGCTCTGAGAGTCCGCGTTGGAGATGTCCTGACCACGCTCTTCGTCCCTGTACCCGACTACCTGCTCTTCGAATCTCTGTACCAAAAGAGAGCTCTTCAACAAATAATATTTCTGGCATCTCAGTTTACCTACCCAACTGTTTGGTGCCTCAGCTATGTTGCCAGGCTACATAAGATATTGCCGAACTCTAACATGATTGCGAGATACTACTAAGACATGACTGATTCAAAACCACTAGGCGTCTCCCGTGGCCCACGGTGATAAACAAGGCAGAGTGATCTCAAATCTACCCTCTCTCTAGTCAGGACGATGTTGATGTCTTCCAAACAGCCGGCTGACGGAGGCAGCCGACTGTCACCGCGTATGGCAAGAGCATCTACAGCCGAACTCCTCATATTGACCGGGCAGGCGCAGGGACCACTGACCGGACAGGAGAGAGAAGGAAAAAGTTGATCCAACCGGACCCCTCAAAGCCTCCTTAAATGCCCGGGTTGTCCGGCACTCCTCATATTGCCTTCATATATGGGATGAGTATGAGGTGCGCCCAGGCGTGCCCGGTCAGTGGTCCTGCATCCGCCACATAGGATTTGGCCCACCTTTTCTCTTAGTTTATTTTTTTTTCTCTCACTTCATCTCTACCAATCACATGCATGTGCCCGGACGTATAGGAAAAATGTGAGGGACATGGCTGTGAAAGTGAAAATTTAAGACGTGACCGGTCAGTGTCGCGGCCGTTTGAGGGGTCGGATTTGCCAAGTTTGGCTATAGATGCTCTAATCAAGTCAACGGCTCTACACCATGTAGGGAAGGTGAAGCCGCACCGCAGGAACCAGAGGCAGTGAAAGCCAAGTTCATACACGCATTAATCGTTTTTCTTAATCACGACCATTACCCCGAGTGAACCTTCCCCGCAGCGGTGGGGATGCAAAGCCGCCGCCGGCGTCGGTACCGGCTGCTAAACCGGGACCCATGAGCCAGATAGGCAAGCGGAGGTAGCTATCGGCACCCGTGGATCTTTACTACTCGGCGTGGCGGCGTAATGGCGCACGTGCGGCGCGGCGGCGTTCGCCGTTCGTTCCCGTTCCACCAGCCCTGGAGTTTGACGCCGCCAGTGATTTTTGATTATTGCCCCTCGCATTAATCCGGTCCTTTTCTGGATGCGCGAAATTCCTCCCCTAATCTTATCCTTTGACTGTCGGGTGTCTAATCTTCTGCCGGTTTCAGCTAATGCTGGGCTGTTGGCCCCGTGATTCTGAAGTAACCAGCACATCGGTAGTTGGTGGTAGTAGCCAAGGTAGTACAGTGCTACTTTTAGTTGTTGTATTAGTGACTTAATCCACACTGCAATGAGCTTTAATCCACTCATCTTTCTTGAGCTTTCGAGCGGTGCTAGATCATGCTTGGACTTCTCTCGGCAGAAATGAAAAGCGATGCAACTTTCCCGGTTTGAGACGCAGCTTTCTTCGGCTGTCAGATGTTAACGCTGTCTCATATGTGCAAGAGACGTATCATTTGGCACCGGGACGTCAGCGAAACGAACAAATCGTGTGCAACAAGGAAAACAAGGCGCATAACATTTTCTTTCCTAAAAAAAATATGAAAAAGGGCGAACACTTTGCATACGCAAGAACCGAAGACTGAATGAGGAAAACAAAAGATGTACATAACACAGAGTGAGAATGGAAAAGGAGAAGAAAAGATGTCACATATAGTACTTAATACTACTACATAGGAAAGATCAAATCTGCATATGAAGGGTGTGCTTTTGTATTATGACGATGCAAGCCGCAACACGCAGCCGTAAAATGTTTATATATTATCTTGGGTTCCATACTGGTTTTTATAGTATGTGTGAATGAATGAGGGTCGACTACCAAACGCATGGACACGAACCTGCGCACGAGGACATGAATTCTGACACGGGACGGAACTAGACTACGTAGTACTCACCAAGCATGAACTGCTACAGCTGGCTGTCACTGGACTTGCGCGCCAAAATCAACAAATCCAAGTTTTCGAGGTCGGCAACTGTTTCTTGGTCCCGATCTTGAGGAGCGAGCGAGGAACACAAGCAAAAACGCTACTATACCGCGTGGCCCATGCTCTACCGACCACACCAAACATGCTAGAACTTGCCTGAAATGGCACCACGCCTCGGCGGCAACAGCTAGCCGTACCTAGAACGGGTTATTCCATTGTCGTGCAAGTGCAATCAACCACACCCTCAACCTGGCACATGAAACTACGTATATCGAACCTTTGCCTTTATTGGACATGACAAGTTGAAGAGACGATGTGCAAAACAGCACAAGGAACCTACTACTCCCTCCGTTATGCGCCCGCGCTTTCCGAGATCTAAATTTGATCATAAATTTAACCAACGAGACCGACTGCGACGAGAGCAAAAATTATATCATTGAATTCGTATTGAAATAATGAATCCAGAGGTATAATTTTTGCTCCCGCCGCAGTCGGTCTCGTTGGTTAAACTTATGGTCAAACTTAGATCTTGGGAAGCGCGGGCGCACTACATTGTGGAATGGAGGGAGTATCTCTGTTTGTGTGAAATATATGCACTCGGAGGCCGGGGGCAACCTTCTTTCTGAAAAAGGAGGTCGATTCGTGTGAAGTGATTTCTCATGCCACAAAGCTAGCTGTAAAAAGAGAAGAGAGAAGCAAAAGGGCATTCACATTCACCGTCCTACATGCATGATGCATCGATCGATCGAGGAAGGAGTTTAAACAAGCAAGCAAACAAACAAACAAGTAAAGCGACAGAGATGCAGGAGTTGAAACCCAACTCATGCTCCCCCTCCCTCCTCTCCTCAGACTAGACAATGCGGGACGCTTCTCAACAGTCCGTTCAACGACAGAGTGCAGGTTTTGGGTTCCTCATCGACTGATTATTTTCACCCGGAGGCCGGAGGCGCACATAAAAACAAGCGCTCGAGACGACAGACCACGCACACGTATGACGCAGGGGACTGCGACTTGCGGTGCAATCATGTCACGAATGATTGATCGGCCCGTTCGCCCGCTGCCTAGTCCAAGCCCAAAAAATCGTAGTAGGAGCACCAGGTGCATGCGGAATCGCATTGCCTCGGCGCGGGCACGAACGGACAGGCGCAACAGCCAACAAGGTGTGGAGGTGCACGAAGCGTGGAGGGAACCTGCGTGACCGCTCGGTCGCACACGTGCCCGTGCGGTGCGACCGTGTGCCCGTGTGGTGCGCGAGGTCTGGACGACTTCCGCCCAGATATTTCATTAGTTTACCTTCTCTGAACACATTGGTATCTGGGGGTAGACACGGAGACCGGTGGTACTACCACTCCTATAAGTGACTTTTTAAGTCACTTATTTTGGGACGGAGGGAGTACTTGGGAAGGCGAGGGGTCGATCCCGAAGGAAGGAGCCGCTCTACTTTACTAACACGAACGTAACCGCCCAGAGGAGGCCCAGACCTCATATATCGGCCAAGGCCAGGGGCCGAGAGGAGAGCAGAGCAGAGAACAAGACAAACAATGGAGCATCGCGTCTCATCGTCGCTCCTGCTCTGCGTCCTGCTGCTCTCGCTCTTCTCAAGTGTGTGCTCTGCTCTGCTTCCTTCTGCTCTTGAGCTTTTCTCTTCTTGCTTGTACCCGGCCTCCGGCCTCCGCCATTGCTGTCGATCAATCTGGTGGAGCGCTCTGCGATTCTTTCTGCGCTTCTGTCATCTCGAACGCTTGCCCGTCGAATTCTACACGCGATCTGTTGTTCATGCTCGGTGCTCCAGCCCGTAGCGCCGTTTCCAAGAGTTTCAAGGCTGTTTTCGCTACTATTCCGGGGCTCTGTGTTTCCCGTACATGGAAAGAACCATAATAGCTGCGTACTATCAAGCTATATGAAGCAGAGCATGGAGATCTCAGATCCAGGGAGCCCGTCTTAGGAAGGATTGCTCTTCCTGTCTTCCAATAACTGTGCCTCGTCATTGTCGTAAGAGTTAATTTAGCCGGCTCGCTTTGTCAGCTTTGATGCGCGCGCATGTGACTCTCGTCTTGAAGTTTCCCGCGTCATCGCAAGACTTATTTATTCATCGCTCAAACCAATACACTTTTTCTTTGCGCACACTGAGACCAATACACTTGCGAATTCATCCTTCTTCTCTGCTACTCCAGACTGCAATTGCATACATCATCAGTTGGATATCAGTTGGAGTAGCAGGCTGTCTATTTTCGATCGATTTTTTTTGTGCAAGTTGATTGAGAAAGAGACTGCCGACCTAAAGCATTCGGTGGCGATATCTGAAAAGGGAAATTCGATTTCAAAATGTCTTTCTCTTTCTTAAAAATACTCATCTGACAAGAGAAGATATTTTTGAAACAATGGGAGTTAATCTCGCGGTGCTTTTCGCAGTGGGCACAGTGTCGGCGCAGCAAAAGTTCGGCATCAACTACGGGCAGATCGCCAACAACCTGCCGGACCCGACGCAGGTGGCGAGCCTGCTCCGGTCCATGAACGTGAACAAGGTGAAGCTCTACGACGCGGACCCCAAGGTGCTGACGGCCTTCGCCAACACGGGCGTGGAGTTCATCATCTCCGTGGGCAACGAGA
The DNA here is from genome assembly GCA_039707655.1 of Elymus sibiricus. NCBI lineage: Eukaryota > Viridiplantae > Streptophyta > Magnoliopsida > Poales > Poaceae > Elymus > Elymus sibiricus. The sequence goes on from CM077668.1 coordinate 348,627,036, forward strand.
ACCTGCAGACCATGGCCACCAGCCCCGGCGCGGCGCGGCAGTGGGTGGCGCAGCACGTGCAGCCCTTCATCCCGGCCACCCGCATCACCGGCATCATCGTCGGCAACGAGGTGCTGGGCAACAACGACACCACCATGGCGGCCAGCCTCGTCCCGGCCATGCAGGCGGTCTACGACGCGCTCGTCGCGCTCGGGCTCAGGGGCCAGGTGACGGTCTCGTCGGCGCACTCGGTGAACGTGCTCGCCAGCAGCTTCCCGCCGTCGTCCGGCACGTTCCAGGAGGGCGTCGCGCAGTACGTGAAGCCGCTGCTCGACTTCCACAGCAAGACGGGGTCCCCGTTCCTCATCAACGCCTACCCCTTCTTCGCCTACAAGGGGAGCCCCGCGAGCGTGTCGCTGCCGTACGTGCTGTTCCAGCCGAACGCCGGCGTGCGCGACGGCGGCCTGGTGTACGACAACATGCTGTACGCGCAGATCGACGCGGTGTACGCGGCCATGAAGGTCATGGGGCACACGGACATCGGCGTGCGGATCTCGGAGACGGGGTGGCCGTCGAAGGGGGACGATGACGAGGTGGGCGCCAGCGCGCAGAACGCCGCCGCGTACAACGGCAACCTCATGCAGCGGATCGCCATGGGCCAGGGCACGCCGCTCAAGCCCAACGTGCCCATCGACGTGTTCGTGTTCGCGCTCTTCAACGAGAACATGAAGCCCGGGCCGGCGTCGGAGAGAAACTACGGGCTGTTCTACCCGAACGGCTCGCCGGTGTACACGATCAACGCCGGCACCGCCGGGTCCGGCTCCGGCTCCGGCGGTGGGTCTTCGGTAGGGCGGTTCGATCCGTACTCGTCACAGTCCATGTTCTCGTCCGGGTCCAGATTGGCGGTAAGAAGAACATTATCTTCTTTGACGCTACTGCTAGTATTGCCCGTGCTGTCAGCATTGGCATGCTAAATTAAACTAGTCATTCATCACCATTCATTGTATACGGAAGCATGTAAATCAAGCATGGGGCAGGCTGAGATTCTGAAATTCGGCACGATGGATGTCTTTCCCGGAAAGTTCCCCTTCTCTCTTATTCCCGCCCCAATGATCTCGAGGGAAAAAGGCACGGGCCTGCCAAGATGTGGAGACACCCAAAGGGACAGCGATAGATGGACGGGCGGGCATCACAGAAAGAGCGGCAATTCTTAGAGTGTTTGACTGGAGAAACATACTACGAGGAGTAGCACTTAGGCGGGAAAGAAATTAATCATGCCATGGAATGTCAAACGTCAAAGTAGCAAAGCCCAAGATTAGGCGGGAAAGCAATTCAACGTCTCGTCCTGTCGCGGAACAGCACGAGAGAAAGCTCTGCTCTGCACTGCAGCCTGCTCCTAATATGAAATTCCGCGCCTAATCTTGGGCTTTTTCTCCGGTGTGGCTTGCAGATAACGTTTTTTTTTTGAGAGAAGGCTTGCAGATAACGTTAGCGACGGCGGTGGGTGTCATGCTCGCCGCATTATTCCTCCGAGCTTCCTCCACACGTACCACCACCACCACCACCGCACAGCGAACGACGAATGATTGGGGCTCCCTTCCGGCTAACGCATCGTCCAGCGCCTCTGAGTTGTCTTGGCCGCTCATCATCAGGCGAACGATGGACTTATTTTTGCTGACCAAGAGGCACATATAACTCACTAACTCACCTCAAGCTCGTGCCCCTGACACGGTAGTTTAAGCTTGGTACCAAATCGTGCCGGGAAAGTGGACGAAACACGTACCGTGTGGCCAGACGGAAACCCCAACACAGCAGCGGCGGGTTTGGGGCGTGTTGCGCCCATGTCTGGTTAGGTAACAGGTCACGCAAGTCCCGAGCCTCCGGTGCGCCATGTGCCTATGTGGAATGATCCATCCTGCTGTGCGGCGTGCTCGGCTACAGGGACCGCTGCTGTTTGTTGAGAGCCATCGCTGGCTTGATGGGTCTGACTACCGGTACGCGCGCAATTATGCGCCGCGCATGCGCTACGGTCTAGCTAACCAGCAAACCGAGAGATTTTGCTGACGGCTCCGCCCGAACCACCGCGCACTCCACCGATCGGTCCAGAGGCGTCGGGGCGTTGGCGTCGCGTCACCCCCCTGCAAGAAGCCAACGATGGAGACTAGAGACGGTTCGGATAGAGATAGGGAAGGTATCGTCGTCCTCGTCTGGGTGCGGCACGCTTGGCTATCCTGTCGAGCGAGCGAGTTGTTGACCGCCCGCCCACTCGCTCACTACCTGGTGCTCATGTCCTGCAGCGTAGGCGCGTACCTAGTGGCATCCATTTTGAGAGCTCAGAGCCAACCAACTCCTGTTCGGTCGTTCGGATCTCATGTCATCCATGGCTCGTTGGCGACACTGATCGTGCAGACGTGGTGGGTTGTGGAATATCTACCCCTTTTGCCGGATATATTTTTTTTCGATTTTTTTTTTTGCCACTGGAAGCTTATTAGGAGTCTGGTGGGGCTTTATTCCCGGAATCACAGTGTACAGTTATCTTTCTAAAAAGGAAAGATGTGCTGCTGCCCACCATAGCCCTCCATATATATGCCTGTCCCTGTAGCGGTATATCTTTGCCTATTCGGCCGTCTGGATGCATGTGCCCTTTTGTTCCGGTGTATAGCTTGACATAGATGGGGCACGGTGTTCATGCAATGAAAATCATGTTGCGGAGTACTTCAGTACCTGTGTTTATTTGTTAGGAAAATGGACAGTCTACAGTCAGTTTTTTCTTCTTCTGATGATGACACAAGCCATAGAGAATATCTGGTTCTGAGTGGATATCAAGATCTGTACTGTAGTTGAACTGACCGCAGCGGAGGGAGCTGTTAGACGAGTGTGATATACTACTATCTAGCCTGTCTTGTTGTTGCAAAACAGTCAGTTAATTCACTCTGGATTTTTTTTTTACTATTTTGAAACGGGCAAAAGGTTTGCCATTTCATTAATTACGGAGAAACAATTGTATAAGTACATAGGGGTCGAAGCCCAAAACATAAGTGGTTACTCTCTCCCGGAATTGCCCCGGCTTTGATCCAAAGCGCCAACTCTTTCTTTATGTTGGAGAAGATGGTGTTAGGCAGCGTCGAGCTCTGCCGGAATACCCTGGCATTGCACTCGTTTCAAATTTGCCAACAGACAAGCATGATGATGGAAGCGGTGGATTTCGACGCATTACCGTTGCGACATGACACCGCCTCCCACCATTCTAGAACGGCGTTGTAATTATGCCAAGAAAGGGGGTCGACATCATTCCACCCTAGCAAATTTCACCATATTCCAAATCCTCACAGAGTATCGTCATTCGAATACCAAGGGAGTCGTCGTCTCCGTCTCACACCTGCAATTCTGACAATCACCATAATTTGGCCAACCACGAGTAGTCAACCTGTCTGCCGCCCACACACGGTTTTGAGCAATTAGCCAAGTGAAAAGCCTGCATTTTGGGGTGCCCCACGCCTTCCAAATGGTTGGCTTGAAGACAGTGATGGTGGTTCTGGCAAATTGGGCCCAGTAGGCCAAAGCGGCAGAGCAGTCCACTCCGGAATTTTTGGTATCAACCTAAGAGAAGTGTCTTCTTTTTTTTGCGGGTGTAAGAGAAGTGTCTTGAACTGGTTCTTTAGCAACCGCAATAGCATAGATTTAGTTTGGTAATCTTCTTTTCCTAGTTTAATTGTCGAGGTTATTGTGTTTATTCGTCATAGCAATACATAATTTGTAGCAGATTGGGCATTGATTAATACTTACAGAAGAAGTATACGTGGCTTGGCGTGATTTAATTAAATTACAGTCTGCTTCAGCAACAAAAATAAATAAATTACAGATACACGTTTTGGCAAAAACAAAATTGCAGCGACCAAAGCTAAATACAGGTTGAACCTTTATTAATTTGAAAAACAGAGATTATTTTAAGGTAAAAAGAACAGGGTTATTTTGGGTAAAAAAGGTATTAATGCGAATAAGTGACTTAAGAGTACATGCATGACATCGGATGACAGATAAAAATATATAATATGCATGAAAAAAGTTGATCATGTTTTTAAAAAATGTTAATAATTTACTTAAAAATGATAAACATGTGTAAAAAATTATCCTGATGTATAACAAAAAGGTAGAACGTGTATTAAAAAATTGAACGTAAAAACATAAATTTTTAAAAATGTTGATCGTGTGTCAATAAAATGTAGTCATATATTTCAAAAAAATTAACCATGTATAATTTTTTTTCCTGATATATATACCAAAAATGTACCATGTGTATGAAAAGCGTAGCCATCAAACACAAATATTTGAAAAAAAATCTATTTAAAAACTGTTAAAAGTGTACAAAAATATGTATATAATATATTTCATGAATGTTAAACATGTTAAAAAATATTCATAATAAATACAAAAAACATACAATGTGTACAAAAAAGTAGTCATCAAAAATATATTTTTAAAATGTTAACCATGTATTTGAAAAAGGTTAAACATGCATAAGAAATGTTCCTGATATTTACGTAAAATGTACAATTGTGTATGCAAAATGTAGCATTTTATTTTAAAAAAGGAGAAAAACAAAGAAAAACGGCGAAAACCGAAGAAACGGAAGAAACAAACAAAAGAAACACCTTAGAAACAAAGAAAAACAGAAAACCCCGTAGAAAACCATAAAGAAAACCAAGGGAAAAAACAAAATTGAAGACAAACGAAGAGAACTGATGAAAACTAAGAAAGAAACAATAAACAAAGAAAATTAAAGAAAATCAAAAATCAAAAAAGAAACAAAAGAAAACCAAAGAGCAAAAGTAAACAAGAAAGCAGGAGAAAAAACAGTGCAAAAAAGAAAAACGAGGAAAAAAAGTAAACCAAAAAGAAAAAAGAACACAAGAAAATACGTGAAGAAAAAATAATCATAAAATACAAATCAAAACAAAAAGAATAACTGGACCCGAACAATGAAAACCGGAGAAGAAATCCACACAGAAAAAAATGCAGAAGAAGACCACGAACGAAAACTCAGCGAACGAGAAAAAAGCAGAAAAAATGGGTCGGCCCACTAGCTACTGCGCTGGGACAAAGTTTCACGCGAGACGGAAGGAGCACCGGCACTAAGCGAGATAGTGGCTTTGGGCTGATTGTTGCCTAAGTGGATGAAAATCAACTATCTAGCACTATACATCCTTAATGTGAAATCACTAGTTAAGAGGTACCCCATGCAAAGGTCACCCCACCTTCTCAGACACTGACAAAGTGATGCACTGTATGTGCACCACTTGTCGCAACCTGGTGTTTTACTTTTTTTTTTTCCGTAGATTCATTTATTCAAAATATTTTATCTCTTGAACCATGCGTCCAAATCCCGGACCGTTTTCACTGTTGGATTTCTCACATCGAGATCTTCGAAACTAGATCCCATGTTAATAGCTTTCAATGAACTTTTTTCCATGAAAAAATCAGAAAAAATAAAAGCTAGTAAAAATGAGCAAAAAAGGCAAACGAAAAAATGAATAACAAAGAAATGGAAGGAAAAGCACGGTTACGGTTTTTCACTTTTTCCCTCAGAAACACAACTCGTGGAAGCACATATTAGTTTCCGCGAAAAGCACAGCGTGAAGCAAATTTGTGCTTCCATGAGAAGTAAATCTGTGGTTATTGTGAAAGCATTTTTTTTTCCTCTTCTGAGAAGCACAATTGTGCTTTGAATAATTATTTTTTCTCCAAAACACATGAAAAACCAGGCAAAAATTAAAAAGCCAAGAAACCATATAACATCTGAAAACGCGTAAAGAAAAACAAATCGATGGAACGCCCCGCATGACACATGACGACAGCTGGACGCACTTTTTGACGCGCTCGCATGCCAAAATGTGAGCCTTGTGGGAGCCCCTTTCTCGGAAGGGGTAACCCTTGGATAGTTGCACGAACAAACCTGTAGTTGGATGGTTAGGAGGACAGTGGTATCCCCAGCCCACCAGGGTTCAAGTCCTGGTGATCGCATTTATCCTGGATTTATTTCAGGATTTCCGGCGATGCGCGTTCAGTGGGAGGAGACGTTCCCGTCGACTACGAGGCGCCTACGGTGACTTCGTAAAATCTCAAGATGATATGCCGACTCAGTCTCTCAGAGGTGCTCATAGGGTAGGGTGTGCGTGTGTGCGTTCGTAGGGTGAGTGTATGCGCGTGTATATGAGCGCTTGCGTCTGTACTGTGTGAAAAAAAAAGCCCTTGGATAGTTGCTCCTTCCTTTTTGCCTTGATGCTTTTTGTGTGGGAAAGGCCAGTCTAAAGCGTATAGCACTCTGGGGCGAAAGCCCATATGTTTTGGGCTCGCCACAACTCAACTGGCGACAAGCAAGCTCATAGTGTGTACTTTATGTTCCTGCTTTATGTTTACTTTTTTTTTCCAGGGATTTATGTTTACAATCTAGCATTAGCTGTTCTTTAGGTTCCCCTCAAAGCATTCTCAAAAAAATACATAAAAAGCATTCCCATAGAACCTGGTGTTTGCCGGTACGACTACACGGAAGAATCCAACGGCACGAGCTGTTTCCCGGAAGGGTCTCGTTCTTGAAATCAACAGTGTTTGGAGTGAAATTTTGTTTTGGCCAATGGTGCCAAGTGTACCAGTACCATATAGCAGTACAAATTTGTTCCAAGGCGTCGGGAGGAAACAGAGTTCCTTTTCCCCTCTACTCCCTCCGTCCGGTTGAGTGTACGTCTGCATCTAGCTCTGACTGACGGCCCGCAGATGGAAGCCTCTTTCATGTCTGAACTGCAGGGGCTTTGAGCGGCTCGCCGTCCGGTCAAACCACTGATAAGCCGATCAATCACGCACGCCATAGGCACAGAGCTCAAAGCTTCAATGGTCCATACCAATCATAGATGGCGTCTGCTTCAAAAAATCTACCGTAGCAGTAGCAGCCAGGCGTGCGAAGCCACCATCCTCAAAAAATCTACCGTAGCAGTAGCATACCAATCATAGATGGCGTCTGCTTCAAAAAATCTACCGTAGCAGTAGCAGCCAGCCGACGGCGACGGTGACCCAGCCGCGTCCTGCTCGGCGCAAGCCGCTAGCGGACGGTACATGCTAGATGCAGACGTCAACGGCGGGGAGAGCATGGTACACAAGTAAGTTCGCTATATGGTGTGGCGTCGAGGGGCGGACCGGCGGCGGTGACGCTCCTGTGACGAGTTTTTTACGTCGCAAAATCCCCTAAATCACGTTTGAATGAAACTCCTAAATCATGGCATATGGCGACCCATGCGGCTCGTGATTCAACAGTCGTTTGTCTGTTCCATAACGTATCACATGCATGGACCTTACGGAAATGGAAGAAGAAGGAAACACGAACGGGACACCTTGTGTGCACGTTCCTGTCATTATTTCAGGGTGGTGGTGGTGGTGGTGGTGGTATTATGTACATCGCCCATGCATCGATACCGATACGGCTGCAACACGCAGCAACAACACAAACAAGTTGGGTTCGTTGAGCACCACGATCCCAAGAGCAAAATGCCAAACAGCAAAAGACCACGGAAATTCATTCCAAAACTCGCATTTCTAGGCCAGTCACCAGTCACCACCCTACCCCCTACCCCGAGCCCGCGCCCGCGCCCATCCTGGGCGCGGCTCGAGACGGCTGGAGCTCACCTATCGGCGACCGGGCGCCGTCACTGACAGCGGGCACCACCATGCAAGTATCCCCCGCTTGTATCACCTTGGCGCCTCGCCTCTTCCCACCTCTGCCACAGCTAACTTACCGGTAGTCGGGCCCAGTGCTCAGTCTCGTGGCTCTCGTGCTGCTTCTCATCCTCCGCCGTCTCGCCGGAGTAGGCCTCCGCGGCTGCGGCTGCCAGCGCCTCCTCTCCCCACGTGCCGGCTCTTCTCCCGGACTTGAACTTCCGCATTGCCGCGACGCTCGGCTCCTTTTCCTCCTCGTCATATTCACTCTCCTCCAGCGCCATCTTCTTGCCCGCGCCACCGCCGACTCCTCGGGAGGCGCAGCCGCCACCGCACCGGAACACGGCCGCCACCCCGCGCCACCACCTACGCTGGCGGCGCCGCCCGCACCTCTCCCGGTCGGACAGCACCTTCCCAATGCAGGACACCTTGGGCGACCGCGGCTCCTCGCCGGTGCCGCCAGAGCGCTTGTCGGGCAAGATCCGGCCCTGTGACGGCTGGCGCCGGGTGAAGGCCGGCCGGATCCTGGCCGGGAGGCCGAAGAAGGTGGCGGTGGCCGCGGCCGGGGTACCCGCGATGCGCGTGGAGTTGGAGCGCGCCTTGAGCGGGACGGGGTTGCAGGCGCCGCCGGCCGCCGACGACTTGGGGTTGGTGCTCCCCTTGGTGGAGTCGTCCCGCTCGTATATCGGGTTGAGCTCCGAGAAGGCCGCGTCGTCGCCGATGCGGATAGTTATCGACTCCGGCGGGAAGTCGGGGTCGGGCGCTGGCGGCGGCACCCGCCGCGGCGGCGAGGCGTCCCCGCTGTCACTGCCCGCGATTACCGTCTCGCACGACACCTTCCTGTCCCCGGCGCCCGCGCCCGCGCCGCCGCACACCAGGCTCTCCAGGTCGACCTGCGGCATCGCCCACCGCCACCAGCTACGCACGCACGCACCTCCCGCCCCCGTGAACACGGCGTGGCAGCGGCGAGCGCCCGGCAGGGAGAGGAGCAGGAGGCTGGCTGGTATCTAGGAACAGGGAGAGTGATAAGCGGACACCACCACACGCTGCTTCCCTTAAAAATTCAGAGGTGGACGGGGGAGGGGCGAGAGGCCCAGAGCGGATGCACCAGAGGCTGTCGAATAGTGGTGCCACCTCTGAAACGAAACGAACTCCAATAACGGATCTCGACTATTTGTCTCCCCAAATCAGCATTATTTACTGAGTAACTAAGTAGTGTGCTGAGGAGATTTAAAAAATAGTATGACCATGAGAAGCTTATTAACAGTGCAGCAGACGATCGCTGTAAAATCTCCTACGATTTGGCTAATTAATTAAGTACTATTATTATGCAGCTGTCCAGCGAATAGTTTTATCAGGAGTTCAGGACAGAGGCGTGAGTGAGCACAGCGATTTGGCGCCGATCTGGAGGGGAGACCTCCGACAGAGCCCATTTTCTCCCGTGGCCCTCCCAATTAATAAGCTTATAGTCTTTTCGTTTCCGAGTGGAAAGGCCACTGATCCGCCTCAGGCCGATCTGTCTTCTAGTTAAGCTGCGTTGCAGCAGTGCCCACCGATGTGATCAACACCACGCCGGTGCTTCAAATTTCGAAAATTAAACAACGGTTGGGCCTGCAGATTCAGCCTGTGCACAACTGTTTTTCAGTTAAAAAGCAGTTCAGCACCACTCGTCTGATAACATTGTCAAGCACACAGTACAGTACATGGGATCAGTTACAGCATGAAACCATATACTCCTGCCCTAGACAGACAGGTCGAGCTTCTCCTAAAACAGCCAACCATTACCTTTCCCTTTTTACCGAGATCAAAAGTACGATTTGAGGGGGTAAATCTGCGGGGAATGAGGTCATGAACAGAAATGAGATGGGGCTGGGCTGACGCTCAGTAAATAAAAGGAATCAAGGGCAGTTCTTGGCTTGGCACAAGGTGCTGCTGACCGGCGATCACATGGCCGTGTCGGAGAAGGCATCAGGCAGGCAGGGCACCTACCCAATCTGTACTATTCTGTTGCCATTGCTGCAGATTGAGCACCAGATTGAGAGCGTGGCTTAGCTCCTAAACATGCTGATTTCGCTCCTTCTGCTAGCAGCCTAGCCCTAGTAGATTAGCTTGAAAGAGGCTGGTGACAGATGTAACACGTCACCTTGTGAATCCTACCAAGACAATGATAGGAAAAAGATATCTGAATGACCGACCCTAGGCAGCTAGCTATCAGCTGCTGATTGCCAAGCAGACAGTGATTTTATGAAAGGAAGCAGATAGTGATTTATATCAGTGGAACGCAGAAAAGAAAATGGGGACAATGACAGATCCTGATCAGCCGTTTGTTTGTGAAACCACAGCTTTCTGAAATTGAGAGGTGCTCAATGTAGAAGAAATCGAGCTGCATCCACAATCCGTAGTCAAACATCAGTCAACAACCCCCACAAGCTCACAAGATCCCAAGGGATCCAAATTATTGCACTCTCAGTCCCATCAAGAGATACACGTCAAGAAACAGCGACGAATGGGACGAGGAACAAAATTAAGATCAAGTACCAGATATGATAAAGTATAAACGAATGCAAAACCACATGACTGGGGAAGCGCAAGAGAATATCTTTACGGGTTTGTTCTTGGAAAGAAAATGCATTGCTCCTCATTCCAAAGAACTCCAGCCTTGGGAAATACAGCCCCACAGGCTGCCATGGGGTCTGAATTATTGTACTCCCATCGCTGACTCGCATTATCAAACAGCGACGAGTGGGACGAGGCACAAAATTAGAATCAAGCGATAGATATTAGATGTAAATGAATTGAAGAAGAATCCAGGCCAAATGGGCCCCCAATGCAATCAATTTGTTGTGCCCACAAACCTTCCTGGATGCTTGCAGGTTAATATGGGCACAACTAAGGTATCACATCAAACATTTGTAAGATGGAACATCAAGGTACACCTTTGTACGGCTAAAAAAAGGCACTCCCTCCGTTCCAAAATACTTGTTGTGGTTTTGGTTCAACTTTGAACCAAAACCACGACAAGTATTTTGGAACGGAGGGAGTACACCTTTGGTACAGTACTCCCTCTGTTCGGATAGATATGACGTATTTTGTTTGTAGTATATAAGACAAGGTTTTGACCAACAGTTACTGCATTAGTAATCCCTATTACGTTCCTTTTTATTAGGTGTATTTTTTTAGATAAATTCTAAATTATTAGGCATATTTCCTTTTACCCCAGTAGATGCCAGTTCTACCCTTCCCAAATTGGAAATATTTTAAATTACCCATTAGTAATTACTCCTCTAATCAATGTTGTAACCAGGATCACCAGTCCAAAATTATCCTGAAATCAGTTCTTGGTCACCGTGCAAAAAAAAATAGACCTAAAAAAGGAACGATATATGACACAAAATCGATGTCTTTAGATTCATATTCAAAACTACCAATGTACGATTGCGGTTTTGTAACACATAAGTCGCATATTAATGGAGCAAATGTTGGTCAAAGTTTGTCTTAACTAACTAAAAATGAAAATACACCCTTTAAATCCATATACTGACAGAGTTGATTATAAAGCATGCCAAAGCAAATTACAGGAATAGTAGATTTTTCTACTGTACGCACAAATTTAAATCTTTCAAGCATCACTGAAATATGTGACAACCAACAATGCATGTGTTAAAATTTTAGTGTGTGGCATCTTCATCATTGATACTGTCTCCAAATGAAGCTTGGATGAGTAAAGTTCATTGGTAGAAATAAAACCTAATAGAACTAAAAGATAGTGGAACTGTTGATTGTGACATATACACAATATTTTGATGTTTCCGATCTAAATATTCATAAACATCTCAACAGCCAAGGTTCAGATTTTAGACAGAACTGCACGCATAGCAAAACACCACTCTTTAGTGGCTAAGAGGGACTTTGGGGGAAACTAGCAATTAATTGATTTCAGCTACTCAACACAAGATAACTGCATAGATAGGTCAAAATAGTTCGCTATAAAGGATCAGCAATTGTGGGAGGAATAATGGTACGGAAATTAGGTAAGGGAAGTATGATAATGGACTTTTTCCAGATTAAAATGTGACTGGAGTGAACTCTTTGATCAGCACATTAAAATTCCTACCACCATCATTTATGATTTACAATAGACAGTTTTATGAAAGCTCCAGAAATCAGCAGAACAACAATGTTAAGGCCACTGCTAGCATGCTGGTTGAGCTCTCTGTTTCAGAGGACCATGCTTTGTTCTCTTCCAAATCCAATTCAGCAGCTATACTATCCCAACAGTGCATAATACAGCATATTTGTTCAGATTTCTCTATCAAGTTCTCACAAACAGTGCATACCATACTACCCCAACGGTGATAGTTCAGCAGAGGATAGAGTTGAAATATTAGTATTATCAAGAACAATACGATGAGTACATGAACTACGACAATGAAACATATACGATGCGGAATGGCTAGAAAACAGGGTAAACATACATGAATCACAACAAATTAAACCTTCTCCAGAATGATCTCCAGTATGAACATAGAGTTCTATTCCAACTTTTTTTGGGGCGAGATCCCACCATTTCTTTAGGTACAGGATCACAGAGTAAACAAGGCAAGGAATGCCTCAGTCTCGAACGATGCAGGGATTGTTCTGTAAATAGTAACATTTCAGGTCAAGAAGTTGCCTAAGGGGCCTTACTCTTCACGGTGCGGAGGCGGGCTTGCCCGGCCCAGTCGGCGGAGGCGGCAGGGGAGGAGTGGAAGCGGCCTGCGACTCCTCGGCGGCGGCGAGCTGGCGGAGGCGGGCCTGGAGGGCGCGGACGCGGTCCTCGGTGCGGCGGAGCTTGCACCATCGCCAGGTGATGTACGCGCCGAGCCCGCCGTAGACGAGGATGTAGGAGCCCCAGACGTACGGGTACGTCTCCGCGTGCTCTTTCGTGTTCCTCCATTGCTCCCGCAGCTTCGCGATTAAGCTGCCTCCAGCCCCCACCGCGTCCACCGGCGGCGGCGGCGGCGCGTCCTCACCATCCCCGGGAGTCGCCATTGGTGATGCGCTACTTCTTGGCCTTGTTCTTAGGGCAAGTGGGAATGGCCGAATTGGTCGGGTAATTTGGCCCAGGCTAGATGGACCCTGTCTTTTGTCTCGCTTTGCATATACGTGGGCTGGGCTACACCGTGGGCTTAAACTTCTTGCGTAAAACATTGCGTCCATGATATTCTCATTCTCAGAATATTAAGAAGAAGAAAACAGGTTCATTTTTTTTAAGAAAAAAGACAGGTCCATAACCAAGCCAGTTGTAAATGCTGTAAAAAAAAAGGGGTGCAATACCTAGGCTATGTTTTGAATGACGGAATGGTGGAAAATTTGAAACGATGGTGCATAGATATAAACCATCCCCTTTAAATTGATGCATATCATCACCTTTAAATTGTTCTGAAATGGGTTATTCCATATAACTATCTATTAGTATTATTAATTAAAAAACAAAACCTAACCACCATGTTGATCCACATATTCTAAATTATCAACTCGATTATGTTGGGGATTTAACACAAAAATATACGATAAATAACTCTAGAGATATGATAAGTAAGCAACTATTCAGGTGTCTGCTGCAGAGATAATACCTGAATCATTTTGTATACAACACAAAATTAGCAAATCAATTCTTACTTACTATTACATCTTTTCTAAAATATAAGGCATGCAAACTTTATAGTAATTTAAACCTTTTAAGTTTGACTAAGTTTTTTTTTCTAGGAACTTGACAATGTTTATTTATAGAGAAAATATTAACATATGCAATACCAAATACTCCATTTTCTTTTAGACTACGGCAACATATTTTGCAATGCACGTACTAATAATTTACCAAAAAAGTATTTTGTAGAATCATCTACATATGAATATCTATAAAAGATCTCCATTCTCTTTTACAAAAATACTACTCTATAAATCAAACCAAGCGATTCGACCGATCCATTGATTGAATTGTCCAGGTGCGCATGACGCGTTGTGCTAAGCGGGTGCCAGTTCACAGCTTTTCAGCGTTCAAGAATACTACGCTTAGCTCTACATATCCTCCTCTCGCTCAGTGTAGGATCCCCTCTAGCACCTTTCCATCCATTAGGTTTTGCCCCTGCTCCGTTGTCGCTCTGCACCGGAGAGAATACCATGTGCTACGGAAGAGAGCATGCTCCCATGCTCCAGGAGCTTCTGGACCGTTGGATCTGAGATCTAACGGTCATCTCAGGCGCTCTGACAAATTTTCCAAAAAAAACTTTAGGAGTCCCTTAATTATGCACATGTCTAGCGGCTCCTCAGATGACCAACGGCCGAGCTCGCTCTGGAGCACCGGATCTTAGGTGCTATGAGAGCACCTGATACTCTTTCCTCTGCTTTGGCTGGGAGGTAACCATGGAGTTGAAGCCTCTTCTCAAGGTCGCATCCATTGGCACACCTCCTACTCATATGTTGTGTGACATCCCAGCTTAATAGGAATGATGGACTTGCCATATCAACAAGGTGCACTTTTTTTTCTGGGAGCCCGTCTGAAAGGAATCTCAAAGTTAAGCGTGCTTGGCTTGGAGCAATTTGAGGGTGGATGACCGACTGGAAAGTTGACCCCGGGTGCGCATGGGTGAGGACCAAGTGCGCAGGAAAGACTAGTGTTGGTCTGTGGGGCCAGTCTAGATATTAGGTCGTAGCTAGGCGCAATGGCAAGGAACCGATGGGTGAACCGGTGGGTTTGTCCAGGGCGTTACATGTTGATCCTCGTCCAATGTGTCTTTCCTGTTGCTCCTATCGTCGACCCTACTTCTCACATATGAAAGTACTCGCTTGTCGTCTCCTCGAGGTGGAGCAAACAAAAAAAGGAAGTCATCCAACGCCACTGAACTCAGGGAAGATGGAAACATAGGAGAATGGGTTACGACGGGGATCCGGCAAGCCGGATTCGTTGCTAATGAGTACGGGGCGGCGAGGTCGATAGTCCAAAATGAAGCTTGGTGATTTGCCTTTTTTTTATGTTGCATATGTTAATTTCACATGTTGCAAGCTCATGTGAGTTTTGCTGCAAACACAAGGGCGACATGTTGTGATGACTCTCTTGCATCTATTGCAAACACAAGGGCGACATGATGTGATTACTCTAGGATGTCTCCTGCAAATGTTGTTTTCATATTGTAAGTACTTTTTTGTGGTGTCGCAAAAGTTGGCCTCCATGCTCCATACATGGATTTTTCTCGAGGATTTGTTGGGACAAAAAGGAAGCCGACTCTCGTTCTTTGGCCCAACCAACCGCAAACCGAAAATCAAAAAAGTGCGTCACTTTTTTTCTTTCACATACACCAGGAGAAAGGGTGACGATAGCAATCCCCTTTGCCTTCCCGGCCACGGAGCCTCCAGGACCGGACAAGGGGGGCGGCGGTCAACCATCAACTCTCGATATGCATATTGATCAATCGATCTCCGCGTCTTGCCAGTTCGCAAAGTAGACTCACTCTACCGAGGGCAACTAAGGTTGGTTCCTGTCAATTCCCTTGCTCATCAGCCTTGGAGTTGGCAAGTATGAGAGGGGACTCTCTCTGTCTCTCCGGGTTTCAACTTAATTCCAATACGATTTCATTTGTGTTCATGTTTTCAATTTAGAACCCCACGAAAGTGAATAGAAAAAAGAAAAATACCCCTGTGATACGCCTTCCTTTACCTTTTTCTAAATTGACTGATGTTGAATGGAGGGAAACTTGCCATTCCTTCTTTCCTTTGAAATTGTACATTTTTATTATTCGGAACTATCTGTATCCTTTTTGTTCCCCTCGAGCTTTCTTGCCTAGTGACTAACGATTTTCGCACTTGTTGTGTCTATAAAAGATTTTCTCATAAAACACTAACAGAAGTGTTAGAGGTATTCACTTCCGATAAGAATCCAAAAAGCAAGCTTCCTATACTACCTTGTTTCCCTCATCTATTCTTGTCTTTAAGAGGCAGTGCATCCGGCAGGAATCGAACCTACTTTTTGACCCATTTTGCCTTCCAAGGTTGGTGGGCGCTTTCAGTTATTTGTTGCATACACACAATACTTTTTGTGTGTATGCATTTGAAATGATGGTATTTTATTTTGTATGTTTTGTCGTAGTGCAATGAAAATATTGCAATGATGTTGGAAATGTAAAAAGAGAAATATCACAAGCGAGGGTTATCTGCTGCAAGGATCGGACAGTCTGGATGATTTAAGTCAAAATAGACGGCTCGACAGCATAGAAGTTACCCCCCACCAACGTCTATCCATAAAATCAATCAGAAGTTGCTAACAATAGCAAACCTACTCGAAAATCATGTACATCAAGCAACCCTTGTATGCACTCGTACCATACATAAATGTAACTAGATGATACTCCGGACGTTGTTGCGGGAATTTTTTTGCAATATATTCAGTTAGAATTGGTTGTATGGAACATGAATTTCTGGAGTAATAATATGAGAACTAAAGCTGAAAATAAATATGATTAGTGGTGTTTGATTATTATGCATGATTGCATGTTGTGGTGCCTTTTTATTGTGCATGATTGCATGATGTGGTGGACCTTTCCCCATGCATGTTGAATGATGAGGTGGCATACTTGCATGTTGAGAGAAATAGGCTAGTGGGGGTGTCGTGGTGTTCTCACGGCAGATGCCATGGGATGGCTAATCGAGGGTGGTTGGGGCCGATGAGTGCTGGTGGGTTCCGGATGCGAGATTGGGCACGAGCGATGCAAGACACAAAGACGTACCCAGGTTCGGAGCCCTCCAGGGCAAGCAATACCCCTAGTCCTGTCGGATCACTATGTAGATCACAAGGTTACAGGGTTGCTCCTAGAGCTGTTTCGGGTGGAGGAGGAAGGAGCTAGCTCTCCTCTCTGCCTCGCATGAGTTTGTGGGTATGTCTAGAATGAGCCGACCCCCTCCTAGGGGGGCTCCTGGGAGGTCTTATAGCCGGGCCTCCCTGGTTACAAATGATAAAGAAAGAGGGGCGGGGCCCTGTTGCCAGCGACTCTGGCCTTCGGAGGGTCCCGTCGGCTGCGGGGCCCGCCGGCTGCACATCGTTGTAGCCCGTCGGTCCTTGTGTCACGGAGTGGTTGGCACTATGCCTCCATAGTGCCGCGTCGCGCGGACGTCGGTCACCCCGGTCAGCGGTACAGGTGGCACTATAGCCATGCTCTCCACGACGTGGGAGAGGTCTTGTCGTACGGCGGGATTGGACATGCGCTGACCCCGCTGACTGCCGGCCACGGCCAGCCGGCCCGGGCGTGTGCTACTTGTAGCTTGCATTGGTATTTTCCCCGAAGAGGAAGGGATGATGCAGCACAGTAGAGATAAGTATTTCCCTCAGTTATGAAACCAAGGTTATCGAACCAGTAGGAGAATCACGCAACACCTCGTTAGCAACACCTGCACACAAACAACAATCCTTGCACCCAACACAAACGAGGGGTTGTCAATCCCTCGGCGGTCAATTGCAAGATTAAATTGTATGTGATAGATAGATAGATTGAAACAAAAATACAAAATAAAATAAATAAAAGAAAATGGCAGCAATATTTTTAGGGTTTTAGTAATATGATTTAGATAGACACGGGGCCCATAGTTTTCACTAGAGGCTTCTCTCGAGAAAATAGCATACGGTGGGTAGACAAATTACTGTTGGGCAATTGATAGAAAAGCAAATAATCATGACGATATCCAAGGCAATGATCATGTATATAGGCATCAAATCCGAGACAAGTAGACCGACTCCTGCCTACATCTACTACTATTAGTCCACACATCGACCGCTATCCAGCATGCATCTAGTGTATTAAGTCCATAAAGAACGGAGTAACGCCTTAAGAACGATGACATGATGTAGACAAGATAAACTCACACATGAATAAACCCCATCTTTTTACCCTGAATAGCAACGATACATACGTGTCATGTCCCTTTCTGTCACTGGGATTGAGCACCGCAAGATCGAGCCCATTACAAAGCACCTCTTCCCATGGCAAGATAAATCAATCTAGTTGGCCAAACCAAATAAATAAATCGGAGAAGAAATACGAAGCTATAATAATCATGCATAAAAGAGTGCAGCAAAGACTCAAATAATATTCATGGATAATCTGATCATAAACTCACAATTCATCGGATCCCAACAAACACACCGCAAAAAGTGATTACATCGGATAGAACTCCAAGAACATCGAGGAGAACATTGTATTGAAGATCAAAAAGAGAGAAGAAGCCATCTAGCTACTGCCTATGGACCCGAAGGTCTGTGGTAAACTACTCACGCATCATCGGAAGGGCAGCAAGGTTGATGTAGAGCCCCTCCGTGATCGATTCCCCCTCCGGCGGAGTACCGGAGAAGGCCTCCAGATGGGATCTCTCTGGAACAGAAACTTGCGGCAGCGGAAAAAGTATTTCGTGGACTCCCCTGAGGGTTTCTAATTTTTTGGGAATTTATAGTGGACGAATTAGGTCAAACGGAGCTCTGTGGGCCCCACGAGGCACCAGGGCGCGCCTGCCCCCCCAGGCGCGCCCTGGTGGCTTGTGGCCCCCTCCAGGGTCCTCTGGCCTCCTCCCGAAGCTTCTAGTGTTTATCTTGTCCAGAAAAAAATCTCCAAAAAGTTTCGTCGCATTTGGACTTCGTTTGGTATTGATTTTCTGTAAAACAAAAACAGGATAGAAAACAGCAACTCGCAATGGGCACTAAGTTAATAGGTTAGTCTCCAAAAATGATATATAATTGATGTAAATGCATATAAAAACATCCAAGATTGATAATATAGCAACATGGAACAATAAAAAATTATAGATACGTTGGAGACGTATCAGCGTGGCACCGTGCCCAGCCGGCCCATAGCTGGGAACCGGCTAGAGGGCCAGCCGGATTGAGGGGCCTTGGCCGCCCCGATGTTTTGAAAAAGTGACTTGTACTTCCGAGCCTACCCGGGGGTCATCCCCCCGACAGGGGGCTAGCTATTTAGATATAGAAGATATATCGTTCTGATATGGCCATGTTATTCCAAATTTATTTTCGTGCAAAAAAATTCCAAATTTATTTGGTGCACTACTACGTACTAGTCAAGGTTAAGAAAATTCGTAAAAAAAAGAGTCCTTTTACAGTGCATCTGGTGAATATGGGCCGCCCGCTGGACCGGATTGGACAGTCCATATCGAAAGCAATACACTAACGTCACATGTATTATATGGACGCCCGAGGGGCATTTTCAGAAGATTTTTTTCAAACAAATCAGGCTTTCCCTCTCAAACTTTTCAAGGGTATTCTCGGTACAAATTTCAGGGGTATTTTCGGTAGGATTTTATCCATTTCATTCCTGTCACTGCAGGGCCCTCCTACGCCACGGGCGTCGCAAGGGTTTGAACCCTCGCCGGCGGTAGGGTTTCATCCCTCGCCGGCAGGATGGAGCCGCGCATCTGCCTCACACCATCGGCCGTTTCGCCCCCTCCCCCTCTCGCACCTTGATACGTCCAATTTGCATCATGATTTCCTACTGTTATTTATAATGCATTTGATCATTATTTCACTTTATGATACAACTCTTATGCCTTTTCTCTCTTAATTTGCAAGATTTATATGAAGAGGGAGAATACCGGCAGCTGGAATTCTGGACCTGAAATAGCTACAGCAGAGATACCTATCCTACAGAGCTCCAATTGACTTGAAATTTCACGGAGATTTTTTATTGAATATATAAAAAATACTGGAGAAAAGAGATACAAGAGGGGACCCACCAGTTGCCCACAAGGCAACAGGGCGCGGCCCCCCTAGGCGCGCCATGATGCCTTGTGGGGCCCCTGGCTGGCCTCTGGCCCCCTCCTTCTGCTATATAAGGTCTTTTGCCCTAAAAAATTAATGAGAAGACTTTCGGGACGAAGCGCCGCTATCTCGAGGTGGAACCTGGGCAGGAGCTATTTTTCTCTCCGGCGGAGCGATTCCGCCAGGGATACTTCCCTCCGGGAGGGGGAAATCGAAGCCATCGACCTCACCAACGATCCTCTCATCGTGGGAGGACCAATCTTCATCAACATCTTCACCAGCACCATCTCATCTCAAACCCTAGTTCATCTCTTGTATTCAACCTTTGTCTCAAAACCTCAGATTGGTACCTGTGGGTTGCTAGTAGTGTTGATTACATCTTGTAGTTGATGCTAGTTGGTTTATTTGGTGGAATATTATATATTCAGATCCTTAATGATATTCAATACCCCTCTGATCTTGAACATGAATATGATTTGTGAGTAGTTACTTTTGTTCTTGAGGACATGGGAGAAGTCTTGTCGTAAGTAATCATGTGAAGTTGGCATTCGTTCGATATTTTGATGATATGTATGTTGTTGCTTCCTTTAGTGGTGTCGTGTGAACGTCGACTAAATGACACTTCACCATCTTTGGGCCTAAGGGAAGGCATTGTGGAGTAGTAATTAGATGATGGGTTGCTAGAGTGATAGAAGCTTAAACCCTAGTTTATGCGCTATTCCGTAAGGGGCTGATTTGGATCCATATGTTTCATGCTATGGTTAGAGTTATCTTAATTCTTGTTTCGTAGTTGTGGATGCTTGTGAGAGGTGGTAATCATAAGTGGGAGGCATGTTCAAGTAAGAACAGCACCCAAGCACCGGTCCACCCACATATCAAATTATCAAAGTAGCGAACGCGAATCAAACAAACATGATGAAAGTGACTAGATGAAATTCCCATGTGTCCTCGAAAACGCTTTGCTTATTATAAGAGATCGTTCCGGCTTGTCCTTTGCTATAAAAAGGATTGGGCCACCTTGCTGCACCTTCGTTACCGTTACTACTTGTTACTTGTTACGAATTACATTGCTACCAAACTATCTGTTACCTACAATTTCAGTGCTTGCCGAGAATACCTTGCTGAAAACCGCTTTTCATTTCCTTCTGCTCCTCGTTGGGTTCGACACTCTTACTTATCGAAAGGACTACGATTGATCCCCTATACTTGTGGGTCATCAAGACTCTTTTCTGGCGCTGTTGCTGGGGAGTGAAGCGCCTTTGGTGAGTGGAATTTGTTAAGGAAACATTTATATTACGTGCTAAAATTTACTGTCACTTGTCACTATGGAAAGTAATCCTTTGAGGGGCTTGTTCAGGGTATCTTCACCTCGACCGGAAGCATTGAGAGTTGCCCCTCAACCTACCGAACCTACTGAAAATATTTATTATGAAATTCCTTCGGGTATGGTAGAGAAACTGCTAGCTAATACTTATGCAGGAGATGGAACGGTGCACCCTGATATGCAGTTGATATATGTGGATGAAATTTGTGGATTGTTTAAGCTTGCAGGTTGCTACTTGTAGCTTGCGTTGGTATTTAACCCGAAGAGGAAGGGATGATGCAGCACAGTAGAGATAAGTATTTCCCTCAGTTATGAAACCAAGGTTATCGAACCAGTAGGAGAATCACGCAACACCTTGCTACTTGTAGCTTGCGTTGGTATTTCCCCGAAGAGGAAGGGATGATGCAACACAGTAGAGATAAGTATTTCCCTCAATTATGAAACCAAGGTTATCGAACCAGTAGGAGAATCACACAACACCTAGTAAGCAGTACCTGCACACAAACAACAAATCCTTGCACCCAACGCAAACAAGGGGTTGTCAATCCCTTGGCGGTAAGATTGCAAGATTAAATTGTATTTGATAGATTGATAGATTGCAGCAAAAATACTAAATAAAATAAATAAAAGAAAATGGCAGCAATATTTTTAGGGTTTTAGTAATATGATTTTGATAGACCCGGGGGCCATAGATTTCACTAGAGGCTTCTCTCGGGAAAATAGCATACGGTGGGTAGACAAATTACTGTTGGGCAATTGATAGAAAAGCAAATAATCATGACGATATACAAGGCAATGATCATGTATATAGGCATCATGTCCAAGATTAGTAGACCGACTCCTGCCTGCATCTACTACTATTACTCCACACATCGATGGGCTATCCAGCATGCATCTAGTGAATTAAGTCCATAAGAACGGAGTAATGCCTTAAGAACGATGACATGATGTAGACAAGACAAACTCACGAATTAATAAACCCAATGAATAGATCCCATCTTTTTACCCTTAGTAGCAATGATACATACGTGTCATGTCCCTTTCTGTCACTGGGATTGAGCACCGCAAGATCGAACCCACTACAAAGCACCTCTTCCCATGGCAAGATAAATCAACTTAGTTGGCCAAACCAAATCAATAGATCAGAGAAGAAATACGAGGCTATAATAATTATGCATAAAAGAGATCAAAGAAGACTCAAATAATATTCATGGATAATCTGATCATAAACTCACAATTCATCGGATCCCAACAAACACACCGCAAAGAAAGATTACATCGGATAGATCTCCAAGAACATCAAGGAGAACATTGTATTGAACATCAAAAAGAGAGAAGAACCCATCTAGCTACTGCCTATGGACCCGAAGGTCTGTGGTAAACTACTCACGCATCATCGGAGAGGCAGCAAGGTTGATGTAGAGCCCCTCCGTGATCATTCCCCCTCCGGCAGATTACCGGAGAAGGACCCCAGATGGGATCTCTCTGGAACAGAGGCTTGCGGCGGCGTAAAAAGTATTTCATGGACTCTCCTGAGGGTTTCTGATTTTTCTGGAATTTATAGTGCTGGAATTAGGTCAAACGGAGCTTGGTGGGGCCCACAAGGCTTCAGGGCGCGCTTGCCCCCCCCCCCCCCCAGGCGCGCCCTGGTGGCTCGTGGGGCCCACCAGGGTCTTCTGGCCTCCCCTCAAAGCTTCTGGTATTCTTCTTGCCCAAGAAAAAATCTCCAAAAAGTTTCACTGTATTTGGACTTTGTTTGATATTGATTTTCTGTGAAACAAAAACAGGGCAGAAAACAGCAACTGGCACTGGGCACTAGGTTAATAGGTTAGTCTCCAAAAATGATATTAAATTGCTGTAAATGATTATAAAAACATCCAAGATTGATATTATAACAGCATGGAACAATCAAAAATTATACATACGTTGGAGACGTATCACACCTCGTTAGCAGCACCTGCACACAAACAACAAATCCTTGCACCCAACGCAAACGAGGGGTTGTCAATCCCTCGGCGGTCAATTGCAAGATTAAATTGTATGTGATAGATAGAAACAAAAATACAAAATAAAATAAATAAAAGAAAATGGCAGCAATATTTTTAGGGTTTTAGTAATATGATTTAGATAGACCCGGGGGCCATAGTTTTCACTAGAGGCTTCTCTCGAGAAAATAACATACGGTGGGTAGAAAAATTACTGTTGGGCAATTGATAGAAAAGCAAATAATCATGACGATATCCAAGGCAATGATCATGTATATAGGCATCACGTCCGAGACAAGTAGACCGACTCCTGCCTGCATCTACTACTATTACTCCACACATCGACCGCTATCCAGCATGCATCTAGTGTATTAAGTCCAGAAAGAACGGAGTAACGCCTTAAGAACGATGACATGATGTAGACAAGATAAACTCACACATGAATAAACCCCATCTTTTTACCCTTAATAGCAATGATACATACGTGTCATGTCCCTTTTTGTCACTGGGATTGAGCACCGCAAGATCGAACCCATTACAAAGCACCTCTTCCCATGGCAAGATAAATCAATCTAGTTGGCCAAACCAAATCAATAGATCGGAGAAGAAATACGAAGCTATAATAATCATGCATAAAAGAGTGCAGCAAAGACTCGAATAATATTCATGGATAATCTGATCATAAACTCACAATTCATCGGATCCCAACAAACACACCGCAAAAAGTGATTACATCGAATAGAACTCCAAGAACATCGAGGAGAACATTGTATTGAAGATCAAAAAGAGAGAAGAAGCCATCTAGCTACTGCCTATGGACCCGAAGGTCTGTGGTAAACTACTCACGCATCATCGGAAGGGCAGCAAGGTTGATGTAGAGCCCCTCCGTGATCGATTCCCCCTCCGGCGGAGTACCGGAGAAGGCCTCCAGATGGGAACTCTCTGGAACAGAAATTTGCGGCGGCGAAAGTATTTCGTGGACTCCCCTGAGGGTTTCTGATTTTTTGGGAATTTATAGTGGAGGAATTAGGTCAAACGGAGCTCTATGGGTTCCACGAGGCACCAGGGCGCGCCTGCCCCCCCAGGCGCGCCCTGGTGGCTCGTGGCCCCCTCCAGGGTCTTCTGGTCTCCTCCCGAAGCTTCTAGTGTTTATCTTGTCCAGAAAAAAATCTCCAAAAAGTTTCGTGGCATTTGGACTTCGTTTGGTATTGATTTTCTGTAAAACAAAAACAGGACAGAAAACAGCAACTGGCACTGGGCACTAAGTTAATAGGTTAGTCTCCAAAAATGATATATAATTGCTGTAAATGCATATAAAAACATCCAAGATTGATAATATAACAGCATGGAACAATCAAAAATTATAGATACGTTGGAGACGTATCACAGGTCTATCCGGAGATGGAGTTAAGAAGAAAGTATTCCCTTTATCTTTGGAGGGAAAGGCATTGACATGGTATAGGCTATGTGATTATACTGAAACATGGGATTGGAACCGGTTGAAGCTGGAATTTCACCAGAAATTTTACCCTATGCACTTGGTTCATCGTGATCGGAATTATATATATAATTTTTGGCCTCGTGAAGGAGAAAGTATCGCTCAAGCTTGGGGGAGGCTGAAGTATATGTTGCATACATGCCCCAATCATGAGCTCTCAAGAGAAATAATTATTCAAAACTTTTATGCTTTGCTTTCTCATAATGATCGATCCATGCTTGATACTTCTTCTAATGGTTCCTTTATGAAGAGGACTATTGAATTCAAATGGGATCTTCTGAAAAGAATTAAACGTAACTCTAAAGATTGGGAAATCGACAAAGGTAAAGTGTCAGGTATAAATCTTGAGTTTGATTGTGTTAAATCTTTTATGGAAACTGATGCCTTTCATAAGTTTAGTACTAAATATGGACTTGACTCTGAGATAGTAGCTACCTATTGTGAATCTTTTGCTGCTCATGTTGATCTCCCTAAGGAAAAATGGTTTAAATATCATCCACCTATTGAATTAAATGAAGAACCGGTTAGTGTTAAAGAAGAAACAATTGTTTACAATGTTGATCCAGTTGTGCCTACTGCTTACATTGAGAAACCTCCTTTCCCTGTTAGGATTAAGGAACATGCTAAAGCTTCAACTTTGGTTAACAAAAGTAACATAAGAACACGTAGACCTTCTGAACAAATTAAAGTTGAACCTAATATTGCAATGGTTAAAGATCTTTTGGTTGATGATATTGATGGGCATGTTATATATTTTTGTGATGTGGCTGCTAGAATTGCTAAACCTGTTAGAAATGAACGAGATATGTTAGACAAGAACAAGCCCGTAGTTGGCATGCCTGTTGTTTCTGTTAAGATTGGAGATCATTGCTATCATGGTTTATGTGATATGGGTGCTAGTGTGAGTGCTATTCCGTTCTCTTTATATCAAGAAGTAATGCATGATATTGCACCTATTGAGATAGAAGATATTGATGTTACTATTAAGCTTGCGAATAGAGATACTATTACACCACTTGGGATTGTTAGAGATGTTGAAGTCTTGTGTGGTAAAATCAAATACCCTACTGATTTCTTAGTACTTGGTTCACAACAACAAAAAATTGTCCCATTATATTTGGTAGACCCTTCTTGAATACCGTTAATGCTGAAACTGATTGTGTTAAAGAGAGAGTTAGAGTTAAGTTTGGTGATATATCTCATGAATTTAATTTCTCTAAGTTTCATAGACAACTTCATGATAAATAATTACCCAGTAAAGATGAAATTATAGGTCTTGCTTCTATTGTTGTGCCTCCTACTGATCCTTTAGAACAATATTTGCTAGACCATGAAAATGATATGCATATGAATGAAAGAAATGAAATAGATGAGTTGTTCTTTAAGCAAGAACCTATCCTTAAACATAATTTACCTATTGAAACTTTAGGAGATCCTCCTCCATCGAAGGGTGATCATGTGTTTGAATTAAAGCAATTACCTGATACACTTAAATATGCTTATCTGGATGAAAATAAGATATATCCTGTTATTATTAGTGCTAACCTTTCAGAGCATGAAGAAAAGAGATTACTTAAAACTTTGAAGAAGCACCGTGCCACTATTGGATATACTCTCGATGATCTTAAGGGCATTAGTCCCACTTTATGTCAGCATAAAATTCATATGGAGCCAGACGCTAAACCCGTTGTTGATCATCAAAGAAGGTTGAATCCTAAAATGAAGGATGTGGTAAGAACTAAAATATTAAAGCTCCTGGAGGTAGGTATAATTTATCCCATAGCTGATAGTAGATGGGTAAGTCCTGTTCATTGTGTCCCTAAGAAAGGAGGTATTACTGTTGTTCCTAATGATAAAAATGAACTTATTCCACAAAGAATTGTAACTGGTTACAGGATGGTAATTGATTTCAGAAAGTTAAATAAAGCTACTAGGAAAGATCATTACCCCTTGCCTTTTATTGATCAAATGTTAGAAAGATTATCTAAGCATACACACTTTTGCTTCCTAGATGGTTATTTTGGTTTCTCTCAAATACCTGTTTCACCTGAAGATCAAGAGAAAACCACCTTTACTTGTCCTTTTGGAACTTATGCTTATCGTCGTATGCCTTTTGGTTTATGTAATGCACCTGCTACCTTTCAAAGATGTATGACTGCTATATTCTCTGACTTTTGTGAAAAGATTGTTGAGGTTTTCATGGATGATTTTTCCATTTACGGAACTTCTTTTGATGATTGCTTGAGCAACCTTGATCGAGTTTTGCAGAGATGTGAAGAAACTAATCTTGTCTTGAACTGGGAGAAGTGCCACTTTATGGTGAATGAAAGTATAGTCCTTCGGCATAAAATTTCTGAAAGAGGTATTGAAGTTGATAAAGCTAAAGTTGATGCTATTGAGAAAATGCCATGTCCTAAAGATATCAAAGGTATAAGAAGTTTCCTTGGTCATGCTAGTTTCTATAGAAGGTTTATAAAAGACTTCTCTAAAATTTATAGGCCTCTTACTAATCTTTTGCAAAAAGATGTGCCATTTGTTTTTGATGATGATTGTGTAGAAGCCTTTGAGATACATAAGAAAGCCTTAATTTCTGCACCTATTGTTCAACCACCTGATTGGAACCTACCCTTTGAAATTATATGTGATGCTAGTGATTATGCTGTTGGTGCTGTTCTAGGACAAAGAGTTGATAAGAAATTGAATGTTATTCATTATGCTAGTAAAACTCTAGACAGTGCTCAAAGAAATTATGCTACTACTGAGAAAGAATTTTTAGCAGTTGTGTTTGCATGTGATAAGTTCTGATCTTACATTGTTGATTCCAAAGTTACTATTCATACTAATCATGCTGCTATTAAATATTTTATGGAAAAGAAAGATGCTAAACCCAGACTTATTAGGTGGGTTCTGTTGCTACAAGAGTTTGATTTGCATATTATTGATAGAAAGGGAGCTGAGAATCCCGTAGCTGATAATTTGTCTAGAATGGAGAATGTTCTTGATGACCCACTTCCTATTAATGATGATTTCCCTAATGAACAACTAGCTGTGATAAATGCTTCTCGTAATACTCCTTGGTATGTGCTACTTGTAGACTGCGTTGGTATTTCCCTGAAGAGGAGAGGATGATGCAGTATAGTAAAGATAAGTATTTCCCTCAAGAGAACCAAGCAAAATTTCATTAAGTGCACCTGCACACACAAAAGCAAGCACTTGCACCCAACGCAAACAAGAGGGTTGTCAATCCTCTTAGCGGTTATTTGCAAGGATTAATTCTGATAGTGATAGATAGATAAACTAAAGTACTAAATAAAATAAAAGTAAATAAATTGCAGCAAGGTATTTTTAGGTTTTTTATATATGATAAAGTAGACCCGGGGGCCATAGTTTTCACTAGAGGCTTCTCTCTTGAACACATATCATACGGTGGGTAAACAAATTACTGTTGGGCAATTGATAGAAACGCAAATAATTATGACGGATTCATGGCAATGATCATGTATATAGACATCACGTCCGAGACAAGTAAACCGACTCCTGTCTGCATCTACTACTATTACTCCACCCATCGACCGCTATCCATCATGCATCTAGGGTATTAAGTATGAAACAGAGTAACGCCTTAAGCAAGATGACATGATGTAGACAAAGTAAACTCAAGCAATATGATTAAACCCCATCTTTTTATCCTTAATGGCAACAATACAAATACGTGTCATGTCCCCTTCTATCACTGGGATTGAGCACCGCAAGATTGAACCCATCACAAAGCACCTCTCCCATTGCAAGATAAATCAATCTAGTAGGCCAAACCAAATCGATAGATCAGAGAGAAATACAAAGCTATAATAATCATGCATAAAATAGTTTAGAGAAGACTCAAATATTTCTCATGAATAATCTGATCATAAACTCACAATTCATCGGATCCCAACAAACACACCGCAAAAGAAGATTACATCGGATAGAACTCCAAGAACATCAAGGAGAACATGGTATTGAAGATCAAAGAGAGAGAAGAAGCCATCTAGCTACTAGCTATGGACCTGTAGGTCTGTGGTAAACTACTCACACATCATCGGAAGGGCAGCAAGGTTGATGAAGAAGCCCTCCGTGATCGATTCCCCCTCCGGCAGAGTACCGGAAAAGGCCTCCAGATGGGATCGCGGAAGAACAGAGGCTTGCGGTGGCGGAAAGGTTTTCTCTTCTATCTCTCTGGTATATTGGGAATATTTGGGAATTTATAGCGCTGTAATTAGGTCAGGAGGGGCAACGAGGGGCCCACAAGCCTGGGAGGCGCGCCCTACCCCCCTGGGCGTGCCCTCCAGGCTTGTCGCCTCCTCGTGGCTCTTCTGGTCTTCTCCCGAAGCTTCGTGGGTCTCTTCTGGTCCAGAAAAAATTAATCCAAAGTTTTTTTTCTCGTTTGGTCACTTTTTGATAATGATTTTCTGAAAAGGCAAAAACAAGTAGAAAACAGCAACTGGCACTGGGCACTGGGTTAATAGGTTAGTCCCAAAAAATGATATATAATGACATATAATTGCATATAAAACATCCAAGATTGATACTATAATAGCATGGAACAATCAAAAATTACAGATACGTTGGAGACGTATCAAGCATCCCCATGCTTAATTCCTGCTCGTCCTCGAGTAGGTAAATGATAAAAACAGAATTTTTTATGTGGAATGCTACCTTTCATGTTTCATCATGTAATCTCTCTCTTACGGTATGAATAATAAGATCCGAATGATTCAAAGCAATAGTCTATAGTTTGATATAAAGACATCAATACTCAGGCATACTAATAAACAATCATGGCTTTTCAAAATAAAAATGTTAAAGAACGTTATCCCTACAAAATCATACGATCATGTCATGCTCCATCTTCTTAACACAAAATATTTATCATGCACAACCCCGGTTTTAGCCAAGCAAT
Organism: Elymus sibiricus; assembly: GCA_039707655.1. NCBI lineage: Eukaryota > Viridiplantae > Streptophyta > Magnoliopsida > Poales > Poaceae > Elymus > Elymus sibiricus. The sequence goes on from CM077668.1 coordinate 348,656,256, forward strand.
TGGTTCATACTTTTTAACGTGCTTCAGCTTTTTCAACCCCCACTCAATACATGAGCGCAAGCCATGGATATAGCACTATAGGTGGAATAGAGTGTGGTGGTAGAGATTAATAAGGGGAAGTCAAAAATAAGAAGATAGTCTCACATCAACGAAGCTAATCAACGGGCTATGGAGATGCCCATCAATTGATGTCAATGTGAGGAGTAGGGATTGCCATGCAACGGATGCACTAAGAGCTATAAGTGTATGAAAGCTCAACATGAAAACTAAGTGGGTGTGCATCCAACTTGCTTGCTCATGAAGACCTCGGGCATTTCAGGAAGCCCATCATCAGAATATAGAAGCCAAGTTCTATAATGAAAAATTCCCACTAGTATATGAAAGTGACAAAATAGGAGACTCTCTATATGAAAAACATGGTGCTACTCTGAAGCACAAGTGTGGAAAAACGATAGTAACATTGCCCCTTCTCTCTTTTTCTCTCATTTTTTTTCGTGGGCTCTTTTTGGCCTCCTTTTTTTTAGAACGGTCTCATGGACCTCATCCCCACTTTTTCGAGGACTCATTAGTCTCCACCATTCTTTCCTCACTGGGACAATTCTCTAATAATGATGATCATCACACTTTTATTTACTTACAACTCAATATTACAACTCGATACTAGAACAAAATATGACTCTATATGAATGCCTCTGGCAGTGTACCAGGATGTGCAATGATGCTAGCGTAACATGTGTGAAAATGATGAATGGTGGCTGAGCCACAAATACTATGTCAGATATATGATCATGCAAAGCAATATGACAATGATGACGTATGTCATGAAAACGGAACGGTGGAAGTTGCATGGCAATATATCTCGGAATGGCTATGGAAATGCCATGATAGGTAGGTATGGTGGTTATTTTGAGGAAGATATAAGGAGGCTTATGTGTGATAGAGCGTATCATATCACGGGGTTTGGATGCACCGGCGAAGTTTGCACCAACTCTCGATGTGAGAAAGGGCAATGCACGGTACCGAAGAGGCTAGCAAATTGCGGGAAGGTGAGAGTGCGTATAATCCATGGACTCACATTAGTCATAAAGAACTCACATACTTATTGTGAAAGTTTATTAGCCCTCGAAGCAAAGTACTACTACGCATGCCCCTAGGGGGGAGGTTGGTAGGAGTTAACCATCGCGCGCCCCCGACCGCCACACAAAGGAAGACAATCAATAATAAATCATGCTCCAACTTCTTAGCATAACGACATACCATACGTGCATGCTTCGGGAATCACAAACCTTAACACCAATATTCTTACTAAACCCCAATTATCTACTAGTACCTCCCACACATTACCATCTTAATATCGCAAAACTATTGCAAGGAATCAAACTTATCATATTCAGTGATCTACATGAAAGTTTTTATTATATCCCTCTTGAATACCTATCATATCAGGACCAAATTCATAACCCGTGCATATTACCATTGCTATTCATTAGACTCTCAAAAAGATATAAGTGAAGCATGAGAGTGCAACTATTTCTTTAAAATCTAACCACCGCCGTGCTCTAAAAGATATAAGTGAAGCACATAGAGTATTCTAACAATTCACGAATAATGTGTGTCCCTCTCAAAAAGGTGTGTTCAGCAAAGATGATTGTGACAAACTAAAAAGCAAACAAAAGCAATCAAACTATATCACAAGACGCTCCAAGTAAAACACATATCATGTGATGAATAAAAATATAGCTCCAAGTGAGTTACTGATAGATTGTAGACAAAAGAGGGGATGCCTTCCGGGGCATCCCCAAGCTTAGACGCTTGAGTCTTCCTTGAATATTACCTTGGGGTGCCTTGGCATCCCCAAGCTTAGGCTCTTGCCGCTCCTTATTCCTTTATCCATCGTAGTCTCACCCAAAACTTGAAAACTTCAGCACACAAAACTCAACACAAACCTCGTGAGATCCGTTAGTATAACAAACAAATCTTAAACTTTAGGTACTGTTGTAAATTGATTCATATTTAATATTTGCATAATGCTACTGTACTCCAACTTCTCCATGACTCATACCCCCCGATACGATCCATAGATTCATCAAAATAAGCAAACTATGCAACAAAAACAGAATCTGTCTAAAACAGAATAGTCTATAAAGATCTATTTAAACGCCATACTTCTGTAACTCCAAAAATTCTGAAAAATTTGGAAATCGTAAAACAATCTTATAAAAATATTGTGTAAAAATTTCAGATTTTTCTGACGCTCCAGGACAGAATTAAAATTCTAGCACTGAAAGCAGAACTTTCTGTTTTCCAAACAGCATCAATTATACTATCATCAACATCATCCCAAAGGCATTACTTGGCACAAACACTAATTAAAAGATAAAAACACAATCATAACAGAGGTTATAATTGTGTAAACACACAAGAACAGAAGAAAATGTATTGGGTTGTCTCCCAACAAGCTCTTTCTTTATAGCCATTAAGATAGGCTTTGAGATTTCAATGATGCTCACGTCAAAAACAAGAAATGAAGCACAAAGAGAGCATCATAAAATATGTGACAAACACATTTAAGTCTAACATACTTCCTATGCATAGGCATTTTATAGGAAAACAAATGATCAAGACAAGCAATATCTAGCATATGCATATAAAGAGAGTGAAACATTAATAATTCCAACACAAAGAGAGGTAATTTAGTGATATGAAGGTTTTTATAACCATGTTTTCCTCTCTCATAATAATTACATGTAGGATCATAATCAAATTCAACAATATAGCTATCATATAAAATACTATCTTCATGATCCACATTCATAAAAGTTTTATAATCTTCCAAGATAGTGGGATTAACGTCAACTAAAGTCATGACCTCTCCAAACACACATTTATCAAAAATTTCATAAGATTGAACACTCTCCGAATATGTGGGATTCTTTTTACCTAAAGTTGACACTCTTCCAAACACACTTTCAATATTATTGCAAATATTATTATCAATAACATATTCATCATGAGGCTGAAATAAATTTCCAAGATCCTAAAAAGCATTATCACCCCAATCATGACCATTGCAATAAGTAGTGGACATGACAAAATTATCATCCCCAAGCTTGTAGTTTTGCATATTATTAGCACAATTGACATTAATAGAATTTATAGTAACATCATTGCAATCATGCTTTTCAATCAAGGAGCTATCATGAATCACTTTATAAGTTTCTTCTTCTAACACTTTATCACAATTTTCAGATTCATGATTTTCAAGCAAAACTTCATAGAGAAAATCAAGAGCACTCAAATCACTAGCAATTGGTTCATTATAATTGGATCTTTTGAAAAGATTAGCAAGTGGATGAGGATCCATAGTGGTCTTAAATTTTTGTTTTATTTTCTGTTTTTGTGTGTTGACATGAAGGCAATAAAAGCAAGCAAGCAAGCTGATACGTCTCCAACGTATCTATAATTTATGAAGTATTCATGCCATGTTTATAACAATTTTATATGGTTTTGGTATGATTTGATTAGAACTAACCCGGACTGACGCTGTTTTCAGCAGAACTACCATGGTGTTGTTTTTTGTGCAGAAATAAAAGTTCTCGGAATTGGACGAAACTTTTTGACAATTTTTTTTGGACCAAAAGAGACCCCCGAAGCTTCATGGAAGGACCAGAAGCCTCACGAGGTGCTCACAAGGCATCACGGCGTGGCCTGGGGGGGCGTGTGCTGTTGCCTTGTGGGGCCCTCGTAGCTCCTTTTCGCGTGATTCCAACGCTGGAAAATCCTATAAATAGAGAAACCCCCAGAAATAAACCTAGAACTTTGACGCCACCGCCGCAAGCCTCTGTACCAAAGAAATACCATCTGGAGCCCTGTTCCGGCACCCTGCCGGAGGGGGGAATCATCACCGGAGGCCATCTTCATCATCCCGGCGGTCTCCATGACGAGGAGGGAGTAGTTCACCCTCGGGGCTGAGGGTATGTACTAGTAGCTATGTGTTTGATCTCTCTCTCTCTCTCGTGTTCTTGATTTGGCACGATCTTGATGTATCGCGAGCTTTGTTAATATAGTTCGATCATATGGTGTTTCTTCCCTCTCTATCTTCTTGTGATGAATTGAGTCTTTCCCTTTGAGGTTTCATTATTGTCGGATTGAATATTTCAGATTTGAGAACACTTGATGTATGTCTTGCATGTGGATACCCATGGTGACAATGGGGTATTCTATTGAGTCACTTGATGTATGTTTTGGTGATCAACTCGCGGATTCCCGTGACCTTGGGGTAATCTAGGCATAGGGGTTGATTGCACGTTTTCATTATCTTTTCTCCGATAAGAAACTTTGGGGTACTCTTTGAAGTTCTTTGTGTGGATTGAATATTATGAATCTGAAGTTGTTTTGATGCGTATCGAATAATCAACTCACGGATACTTGTGGTGACATTGGAGTATTTAGGTGACATTAGAGTTGGTTGATGCGTATCATATGGTGTTATTTTAGTACGAACTCTAGGGCTGTTTGTCACACTTATAGGGATGGCTCAATAGATTGATCGGAAAGGATAACTTTGAGGTGGTTTCATACCCTACAACAATTTCTTCTTATGTTCTCCGCTAGATAAGAACTTTGGAGTGATTCTTTGTCGCACGTTGAGGGATTGTTATATGATCCAATTATGTTAGCACTGTTGAGAGATTGCACTAGTGAAAGTATGAACCCTAGGCCTTGTTTTCAAGCATTGCAATACCATTTGTGCTCACTTTTATTACTTGTTACCTTGCTGTTTTTATATTTTCAGATTACAAAAACCTATATCTACTATCCATACTACACTTGTATCACCATCTCTTCGCCAAACTAGTGCACCTATACAATTTACCATTGTATTGGGTGTGTTGGGGACACAAGAGATTTCTTGTATTTGATTGCAGGGTTGTTTGAGAGATACCATCTTCATCCTACGCCTCCCACGGATTGATAAACCTTAGGCCATCCACTTGAGGAAAATTTGCTACTGTCCTACAAAACTCTCCACTTGGAGGCCCAACAACGTCTACAAGAATAAAAGTTGCGTAGTAGACATCAAGCTCTTTTCTGGCGCCATTGCCGGGGAGGTGAGTGCTTGAAGGTATATCTTTAGATCTTGCAATTGAATCTTTTAGTTTCTTGTTTTATCTCTAGTTTGGTTTACAAAAGAAAACAAAAAAATGGAATTGAGGTTGCCTCACATGCTTCATCTTTATAATGTCTTTCTTGAAAATGATGGATCGGAAAATTGTGCCCAAGTGTTAGAGGAAGAATTTAATAAAATATTTAATGTGAGTCCTTTGAATGATGAGCATGATTGCAATGATATTAGTATGAATTCTTTGAATATCCATGATGCTAATGATATGCAAAGCCATAAGCTTGGGGATGCTATGTTTGATGAAGATGATATTTTTAATCCCCCAAGTTTTGATGAGCAAATTTATTATGATGATAGCATGCCTCCTATTTATGATGATTATATTGATGAAAGTGGGTTTGGAAGAGTGTCAATTCTAGGTACTAATGATCCCACTATTTTGGAGGGTGTTGAATCTTATGGCAATAATTATGAAAGTGGATTTGAAGAGGTCGTGACTTTATTTAGTGATGATTCCACTATTTTGGAAGAGGTTTCAATTGATTATGACAACAAAGTTGCTATCTATGATGATTATTGTGATGACATGTATGCTATAAAGAATAATGATAACTATGAAACTTGTCATCGTGATTTTAATTTTCAATTGGATTATGCCAATCAAGTATCTCATGATAGTTATTTTGTTGAGTTTTCTCCCACTATTATGAATGAGAAGAAAATTGCTTACGTGGAGAGTAGTAAAAATTCTATGTTTATGGATCATGAAAAGAATGCTTTATGTGATAGTTATATTGTCGAATTCATTCATGATGCTACTAAAAATCATTATGAGAGAGGAACATATGCTTGTAGGCTTCTCAATAATATCAAGTTTCCTCTCTATGTGTTGAAAGTTTCGAAGTTATACTTGTTTTGCCTTCCTATGCTAGTTGATTCTTGCTGCCACAAATTGTTTGCTCACAAAATCCCTATGCATAGGAAGTGGGTTATGCTTAAATGTGATATTCATATGCTTCATGATGCTCTCGTTACTTTTCAATTCTTTACTTTTATGTGAGCATCATTGAAATCATCATGCCTAGCTAAAAAGGCATTAAAGAAAAGCGCTTGTTGGGAGACAACCCAATATTTATACCTAATGTTTTTATTGTGTTCACATGATTAATATACTGTAGTAATCATGTTTTATATGTTTTATTTCAATAATGTGCCAAGTAAGACCTTTGGGATAGTGTGGATACTTGTTGATTTGATTCTGTGCAAAAACAGAAACTTTTGCGTCCAGTGCTGGAATTTCTATTCTGTATTAGAGCGTGAGAAAATTCTGAAATTTTTACAGATTATTGGGTTACAAATTATTTACGCTGTACTAATTTTTCAGAATTTTTGGAGGTACAGAAGTATGGTTTTTAAATCGCTCACTACATGCTGTTCTGTTTTCAACAGATTCTGTTTTTATTGCATAGTTTGCTTGTTTTAGTGTTTCCATAGCTTATATTGAGTAATATAAATTGTGGAAATGATGGAATACAGTAGGAATTATGGGAGAACAATTCTGAATCTTGTCTTGACAGTACCTAAGTGGATGATTTATTTTAATCATACTAACCTATCTCACAAGTTCCGTTAAGTTTTGTGTGATTGAAGTTTTCAAGTTTTGGGTGAGATATCGATATGAGGAGAATAAGGAGCGGCAAGACCCTAAGCTTGGGGATGCCCAAGGAACCCCAAGGTAATATTCAAGGAAGACCCAAGCAACTAAGCTTGGGGATGCCCCGGAAGGCATCCCCTCTTTCGTCTTCAACATTATCGGTAACCTCACTTGGAGCTATATTTTTATTCATCACATAATATGAGTTTTGCTTGGAGCGTCATTTTATTTTATTGAGATTTGCTTGATTTTGTCAATAATCATGTTTTGTATCTTTTAGTTCAATAAAATGCCAATTATAGCCTTTACCATGCTCCGTTGGCAAGTTTATGTGTTGCTGTTTGAAAACAGAAAGTTTTCTGTTATGTCCTGAATATTTGTGAATTTTCAGAACATGATAAAATCTGAAATTTTTACACAGTAAGCATGCATGAGTTCTCTGTCACGTGGTAATTTTTCAGAATTTTTTGAGCTAGGGAAGTATTAATTTTAAATATCCCTTTACAAACTGTACTGTTTTGGCAGATTGCTGTTATAGTTGCATTGTTTGCATATGTTGCTTGTTTAATGTTTCTATTTGTGGATAGGAGTATTAAATATGCAGAGGCATTTAGTATGCAATGTTTAATTATTATTTTTTGATTTGCTACAGTAGAGAATTTTAAGGTTTTGAGTTGATTTATACTAACTTATCTCACGAGTTCTTGTTGAGTTTTGTGTGGATGAAGTTTTTAAGATTTAGGAGAAGCCATGATATGAGAGGAATTAAGGAGACACAAGAGCTCAAGCTTGGGGATGCCCAACGCACCCCAAGATAACATTCCAATAAGTCTCAAGCAACTAAGCTTGGGGATGCCCCGGTAGGCATCCCACCTTTCTTTGTCAACACCTATCGGTTAGCCTAAGTTTTTACTTGTTCACATGATATGTGCTATTCTTGGAGTGTCCTTTTATTTTTATTTTCTTTGCTGTTTGAATAAAATTATCAAGATATGAAATCTTGAATGAGAGAGAGTCCTCACATAGCTGCTTAATTGTTTCTCTTCACTTATATCTTTTGGAGTAGTTTGTCATTTACTCTCGTTCTTCACTTATATCCTATGAGTAAATTGTTGAATGAATTGAATATCATAAATTTGAAATTATATGTGCTTCATATGCTTGTCTCATGCCTAGCAGTAGTTTCACATTGCGTTTATAAAGTAAAACCTATTGAAATTTGACAATCACAATATTGGCCATACAAGCAATTCATGAATGATTAGTATATGGAAGAGAACTTTCACATACAAATATATTATCTTGGACATCTTTTATGATTGTGAATACCCATTAATTATTTTCAAATTTGAGCAAATTAGTTGAAGTTGGACAAGGAAGACAATGTAATGAGTTATGTTTGGGTATATTTGCATAGAAGTTATATTGTTATCGATCCTCCAACATGTGGTGCTTGTTTAGAATCTTTTGCTAGCCTAAATTTCTGTACTAAGCAGGAATACTGCTTGTGCATCCAAAATCCTTGAGCCAAGTTTCTTCCATGAGTGTCCACCATACCTACCTATATATGGTATTACTCTGCCGTTCCAAGTAAACTTGCATGTGCCACCTCTAATCATTCAAATAAGCATCTGTTTTGTGTGCCCGTACCGCTCATGAAGCGGCAGTGGGTGGTCAGTATCTTCGATGTTAAGCGAGTTATTCTCATGATGAGTGTTTATTCACTTGTCATTGCACGAGAGAGGGCGGTAATTGGGATGCCCAGTCCCGCAAAACAAAATAATTAAACAAACTCCCCCGGAAAGTTGATTGTATGGAGGGCACCCGAGGATTCGGCTAGCCATGGCTTGTGTTTGAATGGTTGAGGGAGAGTAAACTTTACCTTTCCGCTTGGGAACCGCCTATAATGTGTTTAGCATGGAAGATATTGAGAACTCTCGATCGTGACGTTGACAGGAAAGGCACACCACTCAAAATGTATTCATCTCTGTTTTAATCTATGAGCTCTGGCACCTCTGCAAATCCCTGCTTCCCTCTGTGAAGGGGCAACTCCTTATTCCAACCTATTCTATAGTTGGCAAGCATCATGTGGTGGGGATAGATCCAGTCACATATATCCATTCAAATATATTTGATCATGATTTATTATTGTTGACAATTATCTCTATGATAAATGAGTTGGGAGGCGAAATGTCGGGGCTGTATTTCCGGAACATAAAATTCCAGAAATAACCCCTCATGTCATCACCAGCCCCAAGATCATTTTTACTGGTGGACACGTTCCTTGATACAGAATTCCAAGCAGTTATAAGAATTGGATGCAAGACCATAAAGGTCTAATGATACAACAATGATTTCTAACAGCGGGTGGCGGAAGCGGGTAGCAGATATCCATCTCTGGTGGGGCACCATTCCCACAGGAATGGCTGACCTGGATAACTCCTATCTCACGTGGCTACTATCTCCGATTCCTAGGTTGCGGGGTGTGCCTTCGTAGTGCTCTCCTCGTTGAAATCCTGACCTGGCCAATTAAATAGCCAGGGACAAGCCTGTGAGTACGTTGGAATGTACTCGCACACATTATGAACAAAAGATATACCGAATGCATATGTTCGTGATGGATTAAATTATATGCATATGCTGACCGAAAATTAAAGCATGGCATGATAAATAGTAATACGGTGCGGATGAATTAATATGTTACTTTAGTAATAAACCAAGAAAATAAAATGGAACATCGGGCGCTGGACCGCCCGAGGAATTCCAAGAAAAATGCCAAACGGGTGTCTGAAAGCGACACCTCGAGAGGTCTTGAAAAGAAATGTCAAACGGGTGTCTAAATGTGATGCCTCGAGAGGTCTTGAAAAGAAATGCCAAACGGGTGTCTAAATGCGACGCCTCGAGAGGTCTTGAAAAGAAATGAGTATCCAGGTGGACTAGCCATCCCAAGTGATACCCAGAAAATAGAAATGAGTATCCAGGTGGACTAGCCATCCCAAGTGATACCCAGAAAAATAAATAAAACTGAGTATCCAGGTGGTTTAACCATCCCAAGTGATACTCAGAAAAGAGAATAAATCTGAGTATCCAGGTGGACTAGCCATCCCAGGTGAAACCCAAGGTTGCACATAGAAGAAAAAGGGTTAGTCCACAATAATATTCATGATAGCATCAGTAGTGACAATAATCATCCTGCAAAAAATGAATCATGCTCAATTTTAATTACTTCCTCCGAAGACCGACACTAAGACCGACACTTGACCAACCCAGACTGTAGTCCTTAACCACGGACATGGCTATTCAAATAGGTTTTAAAACTCTATAGAGGGTGTACTCTTTACCCACAAGTAAAGGGTTTCTTTAGCCAACACCGAGACGCTGACTAATTCCCATTACGGTCTTTGGGTTGAAAACACACCTGACCAGCACACACCAGCTTAACCGTTCTGATGCCCAGAATCACCCAAGGTATCATTCCAAAAAAACTCTAAGACGGGGAGACCATCGTCTCGAATAGCATGGGATCACTATTTATAACGCGCGGATTACAAGGGGTGCCCCCTCTCGGCCCAGCCGGATACTGTTGGGGAACATTGCATGGAAAACAAAAAATTTCTACGCACACGCAAGATCTATCCATGGATATGCATAGCTACGAGAGGGGGAGTGTGTCTACGTACCCTCGTAGACCGTAAGCGGAAGCGTTAGAACAACGCGGTTGATGTCGTCGAACAACTTCACGATCCAACCGACCGAGCACCGAACGTACGGCACCTCCGCGTTCAGCACACGTTCAGCTCGGTGACATCCTTGACTTCTTGATCCAGCAAGACGGCGAGGTAGTGGATGAGTTCCGGCAGCACGACGGCGTGGTGACGGTGATGGTGATGCTATCTCCGCAGGGCTTCGCCCAAGCACTGCGAAAATATGACCGAGGGATGGAACTGTGGAGGGGGGCGCCGCACACGACTAAGACAATGTTGTTGTCCTTTGGGGCGCCCCCTCTCCTCTATTTATATATGTGTAGGGGCTTGGAGTAGAAGGAATAGTGCCACATGAACAGTAAGCATGAATAGTACACACGTGGATTTGGACTCCAAAGTCCAATCCTATTCCTACTAGGACTCTCCCTTTTTTTTCCTTCCCTAGCTGCGTGGGCTTTTGAGGACTTGGTGCGCCTGGCCCAATAAGGCCAGGGTGCCTCCCCTTAGCCCATGCCAGCCCTTTGGGACGTGGTGGACCCACTTGTGGACTTCCGGACCCCTCCGGAATCCTCCGGAACCTTCTCGAAGCTTCCCGGTACAATACCGAAAAAACTGCACCTTTTTTCCGGAACCCAAAATATGACTTCCCATATATAAATCTTTACCTCTCGACCATTCCGAGACTCCTCGTGACGTCCGGGATCTCATCCGGGACTCCGAACAATATTCGGTTACCAATTCACATAACTCATATAACACTATATCGTCAACGAACGTTAAGCGTGCGGACCCTACGGGTTCGGGAATGATGTAGACATGACTGAGACGCCTCTCCGGTCAATAACCAATAGCGGAACCTGGATGCTCATATTGGTTCCTACATATTCCACGAAGATCTTATCGGTCGAACCGCAATGACAACATACGTAATTCCCTTTGTCCATCGGTATGTTACTTGCCCGAGATTCGATCGTCGGTATCTCCATACCTAGTTCAATCTCGTTACCGGCAAGTCTCTTTACTCGTTCCGTAATACATCATCCCGTAACTAACTCCTTAGTCATTTTGCTTGCAAGCTTCTTATGATGCGCATTACCGAGAGGGCCCAGAGATACCTCTCCGAAACACGGAGTGACAAATCCCAGTCTCGATCCATGCCAACTCAACGGACACCTTCGGAGATACCTGTAGAGCATCTTTATGATCACCCAGTTACGTTGTGACGTTTGATAGCACACAAGGTATTCCTCTGGTATCCGGGAGTTGCATGATCTCATGGTCTGAGGAACATGTATTTGACATTCAAGAAAGCAGTAGCAATAAACAGAACGATCATATGCTAAGCTAACGGATGGGTCTTGTCCATCACATCATTCTCCTAATGATGTGATCCCGTTATCAAATGACAACTCATGTCTATGGTTAGGAAACCTTAACCATCTTTAATCAACGGGCTAGTCTAGTAGAGGCTCACTAGGGACACGGTATTTGTTTATGTATTCACACATGTATTTAAGTTTCCGGTCAATACAATTCTAGCATGAATAATAAACCTTTATCATGAACAAGGAAATATAAAATAATAACAACTTTATTATTGCCTCTAGGGCATATTTCCATCAGTCTCCCACTTGCACTAGAGTCAATAATCTAGATTACATAGTAATGAATCTAACACCCATGGAGTCTTGGTGCTGATCATGTTTTGCTCGTGGAAGAGGCTTAGTCAACGGGTCTGCCACATTCAGATCCATGTGTACTTTGCAAATTTCTATGTCTCCATCCTTGACATATTCATGAATGGAGTTGAAGCGTATCTTGATGTGTTTGGTCTTCTTGTGAAACCTGGGCTCCTTGGCTATGGCAATTGCTCCAGTGTTGTCACAAAAGATTGTCATTGGACCCGATGCACTAGGTATTACACCTAGATCGGATATGAACTCCTTCATCCAGACTCCTTCATGTGCTGCTTCCGAAGCAGCTATGTATTCCGCTTCACACGTAGATCCCGCCACGACGCTCTGCTTGGAACTGCACCAACTGACAGCTCCACCATTTAATATAAATACGTATCCGGTTTGTGACTTAGAGTCATCCGGATTAGTGTCGAAGCTTGCATCGACGTAACCCTTTACGACGAGCTCTTCGTCACCTCCATAAACGAGAAACATGTCCTTGGTCCTTTTCAGGTACTTCAGGATATTCTTGACCGCTGTCCAGTGATCCACTCCCGGATTACTCTGGTACCTCCCTGCCAAACTTATGGCAAGGCACACATCAGGTCTGGTACACAGCATGGCATACATAATAGAACCTATGGCTGAGGCATAGGGAATGACTTTCATTTTCTCTATATCTTCTGCCGTGGTCGGGCATTGAGTCTGACTCAACTTCACACCTTGCAAGACAGGCAAGAACCCTTTCTTTGACTGATCCATTTTGAACTTCTTCAAAACTTTGTCAAGGTATGTGCTTTGTGAAAGTCCTATCAAGCGTCTTGATCTATCCCTATAGATCTTGGTGCCCAATATATAAGCAGCTTCACCGAGGTCTTTCATTGAAAAATTCTTAGTCAAGTACCCCTTTATGCCATCCAGAAATTCTATATCATTTCCAATCAACAATATGTCATCCACATATAATATTAGAAATGCTACAGAGCTCCCACTCACTTTCTTGTAAATACAGGCTTCACCGTAAGTCTGTACAAAACCATATGCTTTGATCACCTCATCAAAGCGTATATTCCAACTCCGAGATGCTTGCACCAGTCCATAGATGGATCGCTGGAGCTTGCACACTTTGTTAGCACCCTTAGGATCGACAAATGTTGGGGAACGTTGCATGGGAAACAAAAATTTTTCCTACGCACACGCAAGATCTATCCATGGTGATGAGCATCTACGAGAGGGAGAGTGAATCTACATACCCTTGTAGATCGCTAAGCGGAAGCGTTAATAAACGCGGTTGATGTAGTCGAACGTCTTCGCGATCCAAATCGCCGAGCGTCCCGCGATCCAATCACGATCCTTCCGATCTAGTGCCGAACGGACGGCACCTCCGCGTTCAACACACGTACGGCTTGATGACGCCTTCACCTCCTCGATCCAGCGAGCGATGGTGAAGTAGTGGTTGAGTTCCAGCAGCACGACGGCGTGGTGATGGTGGTGAGGAACAATCTCTGCAGGGCTTCGCCAAGCACTACGGAGATTATGACGGAGGAACTAGAGGGCTAGGGTTGCCGGCACACGGCTTGGGAAATCCTGATGTGTCCCGTGTGCTAGCCCTGCCCCTCTATTTATATGTTGAGCCTTGGGGTCTAAACTTGGAGTAAAAGCCTCCTCCGGGTCGGTTTTGCCCGCACAAGGTCGGTTTGGCCCGCAGGGAAAGAGTCCAACTCGGACCCCTGCCGAACCGTGCACAGCCGCGCACAAGCGGTAGTACCGCTTCACACAAGCGGTAGTACCGCTTGGGCGGTAGTACCGCTTCACACAAGCGGTAGTACCGCTCGGGCGGTAGTACCGCTTCACACAAGCGGTAGTACCGCTCCGGCGGTAGTACCGCTTCACCAATACCTTGTGGGCTTTATCCCTTTGGCTCATATAAAGTGTTGCTGCACCCGAACACTTCGGTAAACATCCGGAACCCCTTCCGGTGAACTCCGGAACCCTTCCAGAGATCAAAACACTATTATCACATATATCAATCTTTACCTCCGGACTATTCCGGAGATCCTCGTCATGTCCGGGATCTTATCCGGGACTCCGAACAACTTTCGGTCACCAACATAATAACTCAATTATACTAATCGTCACCAAACGTTAAGTGTGTAGACCCTGCGGGTTTGAGAACTATGTAGACATGACCGAGACACCTCTACGGCCAATAACCAATAGCGGGACCTGGATGCCCATATTGGCTCCTACATATTCTACGAAGATCTTTTATCGGTCGAACCTCTATGTCAAGGATTCAGTTAATCCCGTATGCTGTTCCCTTTGTTCTTCGGTATGTTACATGCCCGAGATTCGATCGTCGGTATCTCTATACCTAGTTCAATCTCGTTACCGGCAAGTCTCTTTACTCGTTCCGTAATACAAGATCCTGTGGCTAACTCTTTAGTCACTTTGCTTGCAAGGCTCAATGTGATGTTGTATTACCGAGTGGGCCCTGAGATACCTCTCCGTCACACGGAGTAACAAATCCCAGTCTTGATCCATGCCAACCCAACAGACACCCTCGGAGATACCTGTAGAGCACCTTTATAGTCACCCAGTTACGTTGCGACGTTTGATACACACAAGGTATTCCTCCGGTGTCAGTGAGTTGCATGATCTCATGGTCAAAGGAACAGATACTTGACATGCAGAAAACAATAGCAATAAACTGACACGATCAAATGCTACGTTTACAGTTTGGGTCTTGTCCATCACATCATTCTCCTAATGATGTGATCCCGTTATCAAATGACATCTCATGTCCATGGCTAGGAAACCTTAACCATCTTTGATCAACAAGCTAGTCAACTAGAGGCTTACTAGGGACACAGTGTTGTCTATGTACCCACACATGTATTTGAGTTTCCAATCAATACAATTATAGCATGGATAATAAACGATTATCATGAACAAGGAAATATAATAATAACCAATTTATTATTGCCTCTAGGGCATATTTCCAACAGTCTCCCACTTGCACTAGAGTCAATAATCTAGTTCACATCACTATGTGATTTACATTGTAATGAATCGAACACCCATGCAGTTCTGGTGTTGTTCATGTTTAGCCCTTGGAAGAGGTTTAGTCATCGGATCTGCAACATTTAGATCCGTGTGTACTTTGCAAATATTTATGTCGTCCTCCTTGATGTAATCGCGGATGGAATTGAAACGTCGTTTTATGTGTCTGGTCCTCTTGTGAAATCTTGGTTCCTTGGCTAGAGCAATGGCACCAGTATTATCACAAAACAGAGTCATTGGGTTAAGTGCACTAGGCACTACTCCAAGATCTGTCATGAACTCCTTCATCCAGACACCTTCCTTCGCTGCCTCCGAGGCAGCGATGTACTCCGCTTCGCATGTAGAATCTGCTACCACGCTTTGCTTGGAACTGCACCAGCTAACCGCACCCCCATTAAGAATAAATACGTATCCGGTTTGCGACTTAGAGTCATCCGGATCAGTGTCAAAGCTTGCATCGACGTAACCCTTTACGACGAGCTCTTGATCACCTCCATAAACGAGAAACATGTCCTTAGTCCTTTTCAGGTACTTCAGGATATTCTTGACCGCCGTCCAGTGTTCCATTCCTGGATCACTTTGAAACCTTCCGACCATACTTATGGCAAGGCTGACATCGGGTCTTGTGCACAGCATTGCATACATGATAGAGCCTATGGCCGAAGCATAGGGGATGACACTCATCTTTTCTCTATCTTCTGCAGTCACTGGGCATTGAGTCTTACTCAACTTCACACCTTGCAAAACAGGCAAGAACCCCTTCTTGGACTGATCCATTTTGAACTTCTTCAAAATCTTATCAAGGTATGTGCTTTGTGAAAGTCCTATTAAGCGTCTTGATCTATCTCTATAGATCTTGATGCCTAATATGAAAGCAGCTTCTCCTAGGTCCTTCATTGAAAAACTCTTGTTCAAATATTCCTTTACGCTTTCCAGCATTTCTATATTGTTTCCAATCAGCAATATGTCATCCACATATAATATTAGAAACGCTATAGAGCTCCCACTCACTTTCTTGTAAATACAAGCTTCTCCGTAAACTTGTATAAACTCGAACGCTTTGATCACCTCATCAAAACGAAGATTCCAACACCGAGATGCTTGCACCAGTCCATAAATGGATCGCTGGAGTTTGCAAACTTTGTCAGCATTCTCTGGATCGACAAAACCTTCTGGTTGCATCATATACAACTCTTCCTTAAGGTAACCGTTAAGGAACGCTGTTTTGACATCCATCTGCCAAATTTCATAATCGAAAAAGGCAGCTATTGCTAACATGATTCTGACGGACTTAAGCATCGCTACGGGTGAGAAGGTCTCATCGTAGTCAACTCCTTGAACTTGTGAAAAACCCTTTGCCACAAGTCGAGCTTTATAGACGGTGACATTACCGTCCGCGTCCGTCTTCCTCTTAAAGATCCATTTGTTCTGAATGGCCTTACGCCCTTCAGGTAATACTTCCAAAGTCCATACTTTGTTTTCATACATGGATCCCATCTCGGATTTCATGGCCTCTAACCACTTCTCGGAATCCGGGCTCATCATCGCTTCTCCATAGCTCGTAGGTTCATCGTTGTCTAACAACATGACCTCTAAGACAGGGTTGCCGTACCACTCAGGAGCAGTACGCGTCCTTGTCGACCTACGAGGTTCGATAGCAACTTGATCCAAAGCTTCATGATCATCATCATTAACTTCCTCTTCAGCTAATGTAGGCTCCACAGAAACAACTTTCTGCGTTGCGCTACTCTCAGGTTGAAGTAAAGGTTCAACAACCTCATCAAGTTCTATCTTCCTCCCACTCAATTCTTTCGAGAGAAACTCTTTCTCAAGAAATGTTCCGTTTTTAGCGACAAACACTTTGCCTTCGGATCTGAGGTAGAAGGTATACCCAACTGTCTCTTTTGGGTATCCTATGAAGACGCATTTCTCCGCTTTGGGTTCCAGCTTTTCAGGCTGAAGCTTTTTGACATAAGCATCACATCCCCAAACTTTAAGAAACGACAGCTTTGGCTTCTTGTCAAACCAAAGTTCACATGGCGTCGTCTCAACGGATTTCGATGGTGCCCTATTTAAAGTGAATGCAGCTGTCTCTAATGCATAACCCCAAAACGATAGTGGCAAATCGGCAAGAGACATCATAGATCGCACCATATCCAATAAGGTTCGATTACGACGTTCGGACACACCATTACGCTGTGGTGTTCCAGGCGGTGTTAATTGTGAAACAATTCCACACTGTCTTAAGTGACTGCCAAACTCATAACTCAGATATTCTCCTCCTCGATCAGATCGTAGGAATTTAATCTTCTTGTTACGATGATTCTCAACTTCACTCTGAAATTGTTTGAACTTTTCAAATGTTTCAGACTTGTGTTTCATTAAGTAAATATACCCATATCTACTTAAGTCATCAGTGAAGGTGAAAAAGTAACGATAACCACCGCGCGCCTCAATACTCATCGGACCGCACACATCAGTATGTATGATTTCCAATAAGTCACTTGCCCGTTCCATTGTTCCAGAGAACGGCGTTTTAGTCATCTTGCCCATGAGGCATGGCTCACATGTGTCAAGTGATTCAAAATCAAGTGACTCCAAAAGTCCATCAGCATGGAGCTTCCTCATGCGTTTTACGCCAATATGACCTAAACGGCAGTGCCACAAGAAAGTGGTATTATCATTATCAATTCTACATCTTTTGGCATCAATGTTATGAACATGTGTATCATTACTATCGAGATTCAATAAGAATAAACCCCTCACATCGGGTGCATGACCATAAAAGATATTACTCATATAAATAGAACAACCATTATTCTCTGATTTAAATGAGTAACCGTCTCGCAATAAACAAGATCCAGATATAATGTTCATGCTTAACGCAGGCACCAAATAACACTTATTTAGGTTCATCACTAATCCCGACGGTAATCGAAGAGCGAGCGTGCCGACGGCGATCACATCAACCTTGGAACCATTTCCCACGCGCATCGTCACTTCGTCCTTTGCCAGCCTCCGTCTATTCCGCAGTTCCTGTTTTGAGTTGCAAATATGAGCAACCGCACCGGTATCAAATACCCAGGCACTACAACGAGGGTTGGTAAGGTACACATCAATAACATGTATATCATATATACCTTGTTTGTTGTTGGCCGCCTTCTTGTCAGCCAAATACTTGGGGCAATTCCGCTTCCAGTGTCCAGTTCCCTTGCAATGAAAACACACAGTTTCTGGTTTGGGTCCAGCCTTGGGTTTCTTCACGAGAGGAGCAACTGCTTTGCCACTCTGCTTGGAGTTACCCTTCTTACCCTTGCCATTTTTCTTGAAACTAGTGGTTTTATTGACCATCAACACTTGATGCTCCTTCTGAATTTCAGACTCAGCGGCTTTCAGCATCGCAAACAGCTCGGCGACTGACTTGTTCATCCCGTGCATGTTATAGTTCAACACGAAGCTCTTGTAGCTAGGTGGCAATGATTGAAGAACTCTGTCAGTGATAGCCTCTGGCGGAAGGGGCATCCCTAACTCAGCCAGACGGGTGGAGTACCCAGACATTCTGAGCACGTGATCACTGATAGACCCGTTCTCCTCCATCTTGCAAGCATAGAACTTATCGGAGATCTCATATCTCTCGATCCGGGCATTCTTCTGAAAGATAAACTTCAACTCCTGGAACATCTCATATGCTCCATGACGTTCAAAACGTCTTTGAAGTCCCGGTTCTAAGCCATACAACATTGCACATTGAACTATTGAGTAATCATCAGAACGAGCCTGCCAGGCGTTCACAACGTCTAGAGACTCAACTGGAGCGGGTGGATCACCAAGCGGTGCATCAAGGACATAAGCCTTCTGGGAAGCCGTAAGGATAATCCTTAGATTACGGGCCCAGTCCACAAAGTTACTTCCATCATCTTTCAACTTAGCTTTCTCTAGGAACGCATTAAAATTCAGGGGTGCTACCGCGCGAGCCATGATCTACAACATAAATATAGCAAAGACAACTTAGACTATTGTTCTTAGATAATGAGTTTAGTTAATCATATTACTTAAAAACTCCCACTCAAATTGACATCCCTCCGATCATTCGAGTGTAACATGATCCAAATCCACCAACTCAAGTCCGATCATCACGTGAGTTGAGGTGGTTTCAATGGTGAACATCTTCATGTTGATCATATCTACTATATGACTCATGTTCGACCTTTCGGTCTCTTGTGTTCCGAGGCCATGTCTGTACATGCTAGGCTCGTCAAGTTTAACCCGAGTGTTCCGCACGTGTAACATGGCTTACACCCGTTGTATGCGAACGTAGAGTCTATCACACCCGATCATCACGGCGTGTCTCGAAACGACGAACTTTCGCAACGGTGCACACTTGGGGAGAACACAATTTATCTTGAAATTTAAGTGAGGGATCACCTTATAATGCTACCGTCGTCCTAAGCAAAATAAGATGCATAAAAGGATTAACATCACATGCAAATCATAAGTGACATGATATGGCCATGAACTTGTGCTTTTGATCTCCATCTCCAAAGCACCGGCATGATCTCCATCGTCACCGGCATGACACCATGATCTCCATCATCTTGATCTCCATCAACGTGTCGCCATAAGGTTGTCGCGCCGACTGTTGCTTCCACGACTATAGCTAACGTTTAGCGATAAAGTAAAGCATTACATAGCGCTTAATGATTGACACGCAGGTCATACAATAATTAAAGACAACTCTATGGCTCCTGCCAGTTGCCGTACTCATCGACATGCAAGTCGTGATATTCTATACAAAACATGATCATCTCATACATCACATATATCTCATCATGTAATTGGCCATATCACATCACAACATACCCTGCAAAAACAAGTTAGACGACCTCTAATTGTTGTTGCAAATTTTACGTGGCTGCTACGGGTTTGCAAGAACCGTTCTTACCTACGCAAAACCACAACGTGGTGTAGTGATTGCTTTTTGATCTTCTAAAAGAACCCTCTTCATTGAACCGATTCAACTAAAGTGAGAGAGACAGACACCCGCCAGTCACCTTTATGCAACAAGTGCACGCAGCGGTAAAACCAGTCTCGCGTAAGCGTACGCGTAATGTCGGTCCGGGCCGCTTCATCTCACAATACCGCTGAATCAAGTATCAACTAGTAACGGCAAGCAATATGTATACACCCACGCCCACAACTCGTTTGTGTTCTACTCGAGATCTCATCTACGCATAGACCTAGCTCAGATGCCACTGTTGGGGAACGTTGCATGGGAAACAAAAATTTTTCCTACGCACACGCAAGATCTATCCATGGTGATGAGCATCTACGAGAGGGAGAGTGAATCTACATACCCTTGTAGATCGCTAAGCGGAAGCGTTAATAAACGCGGTTGATGTAGTCGAACGTCTTCGCGATCCAAATCGCCGAGCGTCCCGCGATCCAATCACGATCCTTCCGATCTAGTGCCGAACGGACGGCACCTCCGCGTTCAACACACGTACGGCTTGATGACGCCTTCACCTCCTCGATCCAGCGAGCGATGGTGAAGTAGTGGTTGAGTTCCAGCAGCACGACGGCGTGGTGATGGTGGTGAGGAACAATCTCTGCAGGGCTTCGCCAAGCACTACGGAGATTATGACGGAGGAACTAGAGGGCTAGGGTTGCCGGCACACGGCTTGGGAAATCCTGATGTGTCCCGTGTGCTAGCCCTGCCCCTCTATTTATATGTTGAGCCTTGGGGTCTAAACTTGGAGTAAAAGCCTCCTCCGGGTCGGTTTTGCCCGCACAAGGTCGGTTTGGCCCGCAGGGAAAGAGTCCAACTCGGACCCCTGCCGAACCGTGCACAGCCGCGCACAAGCGGTAGTACCGCTTCACACAAGCGGTAGTACCGCTTGGGCGGTAGTACCGCTTCACACAAGCGGTAGTACCGCTCGGGCGGTAGTACCGCTTCACACAAGCGGTAGTACCGCTCCGGCGGTAGTACCGCTTCACCAATACCTTGTGGGCTTTATCCCTTTGGCTCATATAAAGTGTTGCTGCACCCGAACACTTCGGTAAACATCCGGAACCCCTTCCGGTGAACTCCGGAACCCTTCCAGAGATCAAAACACTATTATCACATATATCAATCTTTACCTCCGGACTATTCCGGAGATCCTCGTCATGTCCGGGATCTTATCCGGGACTCCGAACAACTTTCGGTCACCAACATAATAACTCAATTATACTAATCGTCACCAAACGTTAAGTGTGTAGACCCTGCGGGTTTGAGAACTATGTAGACATGACCGAGACACCTCTACGGCCAATAACCAATAGCGGGACCTGGATGCCCATATTGGCTCCTACATATTCTACGAAGATCTTTTATCGGTCGAACCTCTATGTCAAGGATTCAGTTAATCCCGTATGCTGTTCCCTTTGTTCTTCGGTATGTTACATGCCCGAGATTCGATCGTCGGTATCTCTATACCTAGTTCAATCTCGTTACCGGCAAGTCTCTTTACTCGTTCCGTAATACAAGATCCTGTGGCTAACTCTTTAGTCACTTTGCTTGCAAGGCTCAATGTGATGTTGTATTACCGAGTGGGCCCTGAGATACCTCTCCGTCACACGGAGTAACAAATCCCAGTCTTGATCCATGCCAACCCAACAGACACCCTCGGAGATACCTGTAGAGCACCTTTATAGTCACCCAGTTACGTTGCGACGTTTGATACACACAAGGTATTCCTCCGGTGTCAGTGAGTTGCATGATCTCATGGTCAAAGGAACAGATACTTGACATGCAGAAAACAATAGCAATAAACTGACACGATCAAATGCTACGTTTACAGTTTGGGTCTTGTCCATCACATCATTCTCCTAATGATGTGATCCCGTTATCAAATGACATCTCATGTCCATGGCTAGGAAACCTTAACCATCTTTGATCAACAAGCTAGTCAACTAGAGGCTTACTAGGGACACAGTGTTGTCTATGTACCCACACATGTATTTGAGTTTCCAATCAATACAATTATAGCATGGATAATAAACGATTATCATGAACAAGGAAATATAATAATAACCAATTTATTATTGCCTCTAGGGCATATTTCCAACAACAAAACCTTCTGGTTGCATCATATACAACTCTTCTTTGAGAAAACCATTCAGGAATGCAGTTTTGACATCCATTTGCCAGATTTCATAATCATAAAATGCGGCAATTGCTAACATGATTCGGACAGACTTAAGCATCGCTACGGGTGAGAAAGTCTCATCGTAGTCAACCCCTTGAACTTGTCGAAAACCTTTCGCGACAAGTCGAGCTTTGTAGACAGTGATATTACCATCAGCATTTGTCTTCCTCTTAAAAATCCATTTATTCTCAATGGCTTGCCGATCACCGGGCAAGTCCACCAAAGTCCACACTTTGTTCTCATACATGGATCCTATCTCAGATTTCATGGCCTCAAGCCATTTGTCGGAATCCGGGCTTATCATAGCTTCTTCATAGTTCGTAGGTTCGCTGTTGTCTAACAACATAACTTCCAGAACAGGATTACCGTACCACTCTGGTGCGGAACGTACTCTGGTCGACCTACGAAGTTCAGTAGTAACTTGATCTGAAGTTTCATGATCTTTATCATTATCTTCCTCTCTTATTGGTGTACGCATCACGGGAACGGTTTTCTCTGATGAGCTACTTTCCAATTCGAGAGAAGGTACAATTACCTCATCAAGTTCTACTTTCCTCCCACTCACTTCTTTCGAGAGAAAACTCCTTCTCTAGAAAGGACCCATTCTTGGCAACAAAGACCTTGCCTTCGGATCTGTGGTAGAAGGTGTACCCAATTGTTTCTTTAGGGTATCCTATGAAGACGCACTTCTCCGCTTTGGGTTCGAGCTTATCAGGTTGAAGCTTTTTCACATAAGCATCGCATCCCCAAACTTTAAGAAATGACAACTTAGGTTTCTTGCCAAACCATAGTTCATATGGTGTCGTCTCAACGGATTTAGACGGTGCCCTATTTAACGTGAATGCAGCTGTCTCTAATGCATAACCCCAAAACGATAGTGGCAAATCGGTAAGAGACATCATAGAATGCACCATATCCAATAAAGTACGGTTACGACGTTCGGACACACCATTACGCTGTGGTGTTCCAGGTGGCGTGAGTTGTGAAACAATTCCACATTTTCTTAAATGAAGGCCAAACTCGTAACTCAAATATTCGCCTCCGCGATCAGATCATAGAAACTTTATTTTCTTGTTACGATGATTCTCTACTTCATTCTGAAATTCTTTGAACTTTTCAAATGTTTCAGACTTGTGTTTCATCAAGTAGATATACCCATATCTACTCAAATCATCTGTAAAGGTTAGAAAATAACGATACCCGCCGCGTGCTTCAACATTCATCGGACCGCATACATCGGTATGTATTATTTCCAACAAATCAGTAGCTCGCTCCATTGTTCCGGAGAACGGAGTTTTAGTCATCTTGCCCATGAGGCATGGTTCGCAAGTATCAAATGATTCATAATCAAGAGATTCCAAAAGTCCATCCGCATGGAGTTTCTTCATGCGCTTTACACCAATATGACCTAAACGGCAGTGCCACAAGTATGTTGCACTATCATTATCAACTTTGCATCTTTTGGCATCAACATTATGAATATGTGTATCACTACGATCGAGATTCAACAAGAATAGACCATTCACAAAAGGTGCGTGACCATAAAAGATGTTACTCATATAAATAGAACAACCATTATTCTCTGACTTAAATGAATAACCGTCTCGCAATAAACAAGATCCAGATATAATGTTCATGCTCAACGCTGGCACCAAATAACAATTATTGAGGTCTAAAACTAATCCCGAAGGTAGATGTAGAGGTAGCGTGCCGACGGCGATCACATCAACCTTGGAACCATTCCCGACGCGCATCGTCACCTCGTCCTTAGCCAATCTTCGCTTATTCCGTAGCTCCTGTTTCGAGTTACAAATATGAGCAACCGAACCAGTATCAAATACCCAGGCGCTACTGCGAGCATTAGTGAGGAACACATCAATAACATGTATATCAAATATACCTTTGCTCACTTTGCCATCCTTCTTATCCGCCAAATACTTGGGGTAGTTCCGCTTCCAGTGACCAGTCCCTTTGCAGTAGAAGCACTCTGTTTCAGGCCTGGGTCCAGCTTTGGGTTTCTTCGTGGGAGCGGCAACTTGCTTGCCGTTCTTCTTGAAGTTCCCCTTCTTTCCCTTGCCCTTTTTCTTGAAACTAGTGGTTTTGTTAACCATCAACACTTGATGCTCCTTCTTGATTTCTACCTCCGCTGATTTCAGCATCGCGAAGAGCTCGGGAATTGTCTTCTCCATCCCTTGCATATTATAGTTCATCACAAAGCCTTTATAGCTTGGTGGCAGTGACTGAAGAACTCTGTCAATAACACTCTCAACCGGAAGATCAATTCCCAGCCGAGTCAAGTGGTTGTGGTACCCAGACATTCTGAGTATGTGTTCACTGACAGAACTGTTCTCCTCCATCTTACAGCTAAAGAACTTGTTGGAGACTTCATATCTCTCAACCCGGGCATTAGCTTGAAATATCAATTTCAGCTCTTGGAACATCTCATATGCTCCGTGGCGTTGAAAACGCTTTTGCAGTCCCGGTTCTAATCCGTAGAGCATGGCACACTGAACTATCGAGTAGTCATCAGATCGAGCCTGCCAGGCGTTCACAACGTCTACAGCAGCTCCTGCAGCAGGTCCATCACCTAGCGGTGCATCAAGGACATAATTCTTCTGTGCAGCAATGAGGATAATCCTCAAGTTACGGACCTAGTCCGTGTAGTTGCTACCATCATCTTTCAACTTAGCTTTCTCTAGGAACGCATTAAAATTCAACGGAACAGTAGCACGGGCCATTTATCTACAACATAGATATGCAAAGAAACTATCAAGACTAAGTTCATGATAAATTAAGTTCAATTAATCAAATTACTAATGAACTCCCACTTAAATTAACATCTCTCAAGTTAACTAAGTGTTACATGATCCAAATCAACTAGCCCATGTCCGATCATCACGTGAGATGGGATAGTCATCAATGGTGAACATCTCCATGTTGATCATATCTACTATATGACTCATGTTCGACCTTTCGGTCTCCAGTGTTCCGAGACCATGTCTGTACATGCTAGGCTCGTCAAGTTTAACCCAAGTATTCTGCTTGTGTAAAACTGGCTTACACCCATTGTATGTGAACGTAGAATCTATCACACCCGATCATCACGAGATGCTTCGAAACGACGAACTTTAGCAATGGTGCATACTCAGGGAGAACACTTTTATCTTGAAATTTAGTGAAGGGATCATCTTATAATGCTACCATCGTTCTAAGCAAAATAAGATGCATAAAGGATAAACATCACATGCAATCAAAATATGTGACATGATATGGCCATCATCTTGTGCTTTTGATCTCCATCTCCAAAGCATCGTCATGATCTCCATCGTCACCGGCTCGACACCTTGATCTCCATCGTTGTGTCGTGGTCGTCTCGCCAACTATTGCTTCTACAACTTTTGCTAACGCATAGCGATAAAGTAAAGCAATTACATGGCGCTTGCATTTCATACAATAAAGAGACAACCATAAGGCTCCTGCCGGTTGCCGATAAATTACAAAACATGATCATCTCATACAATAACGTATATCACATCATGTCTTGACCATATCACATCACAGCATACCCTGCAAAAACAAGTTAGATGTCCTCTACTTTGTCGTTGCAAGTTTTACGTGGCTGCTACGGGCTTCTAGCAAGAACCGTTCTTACCTACGGCACAAAATCACAACGGTGATTTATCAAGTTTGCTGTTTTAACCTTCAACAAGGACCGGCCGCAGTCAAATTTGATTCAACTAAAGTAGGAAAAACAGACACCCGCCAGCCACCTTTATGCAAAACAAGTTGCATGTCTGTCGGTGGAACCGGTCTCATGTACGTGGACATGTAAGGTTGGTCCGGGCCGCTTCATCTTACAATACCGCGGAATCAAAATAAGACGTTGGTGGTAAGCAGTATGACGATCACCGCCCACAACTCTTTGTGTTCTACTCGTGCATATCATCTACGCATAGACCTGGCTCATGATGCCACTGTTGGGGAACGTTGCATGGAAAACAAAAAAAATTCTATGCACACGCAAGATCTATCCATGGAGATGCATAGCTATGAGAGGGGGAGTGTGTCTACGTACCCTCGTAGACCGTAAGCGGAAGTGTTAGAACAACGCGGTTGATGTCGTCGAACAACTTCACGATCCAACCGACTGAGCACCGAACGTACGGCACCTCCGCGTTCAGCACACGTTCAGCTCGGTGACGTCCTCGACTTCTTGATCCAGCAATACGGCGAGGTAGTGGATGATTTCCGGCAGCACGACGACGTGGTGATGGTGATGGTGATGCTATCTCCGCAGGGCTTCGCCCAAGCACTGCGAAAATATGACCGAGGGACGGAACTGTGGAGGGGGGGTGCCGCACACGGCTAAGACAATGTTGTTGTCCTTTGGGGCGCCCCCTCTCCTCTATTTATATATGTGTAGGGGCTTGGAGTAGAAGTAATAGTGCCACGTGAACAGTACCATGTGAACAGTACCACATGACATCCGGGATCTCATCCGGGACTCCGAACAATATTCGGTTACCAATTCACATAACTCATATAACACTATATCGTCAACGAACGTTAAGCGTGCGGACCCTACGGGTTCGGGAATGATGTAGACATGACTGAGACGCCTCTCCGGTCAATAACCAATAGCGGAACCTGGATGCTCATATTGGTTCCTACATATTCCACGAAGATCTTATCGGTCGAACCGCAATGACAACATACGTAATGCCCTTTGTCCATCGGTATGTTACTTGCCCGAGATTCGATCGTCGGTATCTCCATACCTAGTTCAATCTCGTTACCGGCAAGTCTCTTTACTCGTTCCGTAATACATCATCCCGTAACTAACTCCTTAGTCATTTTGCTTGCAAGCTTCTTATGATGTGCATTACCGAGAGGGCCCAGAGATACCTCTCCGAAACACGGAGTGACAAATCCCAGTCTCGATCCATGCCAACTCAACGGACACCTTCGTAGATACCTGTAGAGCATCTTTATGATCACCCAGTTACGTTGTGACGTTTGATAGCACACAAGGTATTCCTCTGGTATCCGGGAGTTGCATGATCTCATTGAGTCTGAGGAACATATATTTGACATTCAAGAAAGCAGTAGCAATAAACAGAACGATCATATGCTAAGCTAACGGATGGGTCTTGTCCATCACATCATTCTCCTAATGATGTGATCCCGTTATCAAATGACAACTCATGTCTATGGTTAGGAAACCTTAACCATCTTTGATCAACGGGCTAGTCTAGTAGAGGCTCACTAGGGACACGGTATTTGTTTATGTATTCACACATGTATTTAAGTTTCCGGTCAATACAATTCTAGCATGAATAATAAACCTTTATCATGAACAAGGAAATATAAAATAATAACAACTTTATTCTTGCCTCTAGGGCATATTTCCATCAGATACACCCATGCCCCCTGACCAGGTGACATGCCTACCAGAGGCCTCTGGTATCTTTCACCATGGCCTCTCTGTACGGTGTGTGCAATGAAAGGGGTTAACAACTTACTGAACTGTACCCTACCTGTGGCAGGGACAAGTGGCAGCACGAAACAAGTATGGGGGTTACCAGAACAAGACTCGATCTACGGTCGACTCAGGAGGTTTAAGTTTTCCTGCAGTGGTTAGCATACTATATTTCCTTGGTAGTACCCAACAGGGTCACCATCTGGTATGTCCCAACATACCCTCACTTATTATTCTCGTCACAACAAGATTTCAGTCTCACGGTCACTTTTCTCGTGACTGATTCTTTCCTGCAGATTAGTCCGGACCAACATAGGCATATGTGACATGTGAAGATAACTATACTCACTCATAATTCATATTTAAATGAATATGAAATATTATCAAGGGATTATGCATGTATAACTAGCAATAAGCAAATTTTATTTGCATTCAACATATTCATGATTCAATTATTCTTGCAAACAAACAACTATGCATTCACCATATCAGTTGTTCAAAATGCTTGCCTTGATCATGCAGAAAGATTGGGTGCACTCCAAAACTTTTGAAAAGTTTCTTCCCTCCATTTTTCGTATTTTCAAAATATTGCAGATATCACATAATTTGAAAACAGTACCAAAAAGTTGTTTGGAAAATTTTGAAATAAATACTAAAATAAACTAGAGAGAAAATAAAGAATATCAGAAAAAGAATCAAATGATTTGGAGTTCATATGATTTTCTTCGGGAATTTCTAAGCTAGAATAAATGAAGAAATGGACTATTAAATGGATCCAACATAAATAAAGCTTAGGAAAAAATTATTAAAAGAATTATAGTGCAATAGAAGCATTTCAAAGATTGAAAATGCTATTAAAAGAATTATTTTGGGGCAAATTTTATTATGAAAATATTTCCTACTGTTATTAAAATGTAAATGAAAGGATTTAAGGAAACTACCAAAGTCCACAATATTTTCCCAAAATTTTCTATATGGAGG
The DNA here is from genome assembly GCA_039707655.1 of Elymus sibiricus. NCBI lineage: Eukaryota > Viridiplantae > Streptophyta > Magnoliopsida > Poales > Poaceae > Elymus > Elymus sibiricus. The sequence continues at coordinate 348,685,125 of CM077668.1, forward strand.
GAAGAATTTTGGAAAACAGAAGACAGAAAAGATTCTGAAATAATAAATGACTTCATATAATTCAAAATTTTATTTCTGGCCAAATTTTACTTAATAAAAATGTGGTTAAATTTTTGGGGTGTTACACGAAACATTAAGCCCCTATCTTTCTCTGTGTTCGATGGATGCCATTTGTTCTAAAAATATGCTTTGAGTACTAGCAATCATAGAAGACTATATGATAATTGAGTATGTGAAGCTCTTACTTAGAATCCGTTAAAGATAAGTTGAATTGCATTGTTTGGTGACTAAGAACATAGGTTGTTAAGTTTCAAGAGAATGCATTGTTTGAACCATAACATGTGAATTGATTGCTACTTTATCATGATGAGTTTTATGAGAAAGAGTTGCTGTTATGATGCTAGGAAAAGTGATTGAAATTATCATTGATCAAACTAGTGCACTATGATAGCATTCACACTTCATAAATTATTTCTTTTATCATTTACCTACTCGAGGACGAGCAGGAATTAAGCTTGGGCATGCTGATACGTCTCCAACGTATCTATAATTTATGAAGTATTCATGCCATGTTTATAACAATTTTATATGGTTTTGGTATGATTTGATTACAACTAACCCGGACTGACGCTGTTTTCACCAGAACTACCGTGGTGTTGTTTTTTGTGCAGAAATAAAAGTTCTCGGAATTGGACGAAACTTTTTGACAATTTTTTTGGACCAAAAGAGACCCCCGAAGCTTCGTGGAAGGACCAGAAGCCTCACGAGGTGCTCACAAGGCATCACGGAGCGGCCTGGGGGGCCGTGTGCTGTTGCCTTGTGGGGCCCTCGTAGCTCCTTTTCGCGTGATTCCAACGCTAAAAAATCCTATAAATAGAGAAACCCCCAGAAATAAACATAGAACTTTGACGCCGCCGCCGCAAGCCTCTGTACCAAAGAAATACCATCTGGAGCCCTGTTCTGCCACCCTGCCGGAGGGGGGAATCATCACCGGAGGCCATCTTCATCATCCCGGCGGTCTCCATGACGAGGAGGGAGTAGTTCACCCTCGGGGCTGAGGGTATGTACTAGTAGCTATGTGTTTGATCTCTCTCTCTCTCTCTCTCTCTCGTGTTCTTGATTTGGCACGATCTTGATGTATCGCGAGCTTTATTAATATAGTTGGATCATATGGTGTTTCTTCCCTCTCTATCTTCTTGTGATGAATTGAGTCTTTCCCTTTGAGGTTTCGTTATTGTCGGATTGAATATTTCAGATTTGAGAACACTTGATGTATGTCTTGCATGTGGATACCCGTGGTGACAATGGGGTATTCTATTGAGTCACTTGATGTATGTTTTGGTGATCAACTCGTGGATTCCCGTGACCTTGGGGTAATCTAGGCATAGGGGTTGATTGCACATTTTCATTATCTTTTCTCCGATAAGAAACTTTGGGGTACTCTTTGAAGTTCTTTGTGTGGATTGAATATTATGAATCTAAAGTTGTTTTGATGCATATCGAATAATCAACTCACGGATACTTGTGGTGACATTGGAGTATCTAGGTGACATTAGAGTTGGTTGATGCATATCATATGGTGTTATTTTAGTACGAACTCTAGGGCTGTTTGTCACACTTATAGGGATGGCTCAATAGATTGATCGGAAAGGATAACTTTGAGGTGGTTTCATACCCTACAACAATTTCTTCTTATGTTCTCCGCTAGATAAGAACTTTGGAGTGATTCTTTGTCGCACGTTGAGGGATTGTTATATGATCCAATTATGTTAGCACTGTTGAGAGATTGCACTAGTGAAAGTATGAACCCTAGGCCTTGTCTTCAAGCATTGCAATACCGTTTGTGCTCACTTTGATTACTCGTTACCTTGCTGTTTTTATATTTTCAGATTACAAAAACCTATATCTACTATCCATACTACACTTGTATCACCATCTCTTCGCCAAACTAGTGCACCTATACAATTTACCATTGTATTGGGTGTGTTGGGGACACAAGAGATTTCTTGTATTTGATTGCAGGGTTGTTTGAGAGATACCATGTTCATCCTATGCCTCCCACGATTTGATAAACCCTAGGTCATCCACTTGAGGGAAATTTGCTACTGTCCTACAAAACTCTGCACTTGGAGGCCCAACAACGTCTACAAGAATAAAAGTTGCGTAGTAGACATCACAAGCAAACAAAAATATTTTTGTGTTTTTGTAAACTTATTTTAGAAGTGGGGGTGTCGTGGTATTCTCACGGCAGATGCCATAAGATGGCTAAAGAGGTGGGGCTACGGGAGGACGCCGGTGGGTTCCGGAAGCGAGGTTGGCACGCGCAAGTGTGAGACACGAGACGTACCCAGGTTCGGGGCCCTCCGGAGAGGTAACACCCCTAGTCCTGCCGAATGGAATATGGATGCACAAGGGTTACAAGGTCGCTCCTGGAGCTGTTCGAACAGAGGAGGAAGAAGGGGCTAGACCGCCGTTCTGCCTCTCCTGTGAGAATGTGTCTGTGTGTGTTGTGGGGTGTTGAAGACTAAGAGGGAGCGAACTAGGTTCCGACCCCTCTGCATGGAGGGCTCCCGGGGGGCCTTATAGGCCAGCCTCCCGGGGTACAATGGTAAGATTACATGGGCGCGGAGCCCTGGTGTCATTGACTGGGAGCCGGTGATGGGGGCCGCCGGGTCGCCGGGTGCGCCGGGATCCGCCGGGTGCGGGGTACAGTGGCGCGTCTTGTCTCGCGTCACGGGATGGTTGGCGCCGCCCGGCTACAGGAGTGCGCCGCTCGCCGGGGCCGGCGTAAAGGAGGGAGCGCTGTAGCCACGCCCGTCGGGGCCGGTGTAAACGAGGTAGCGCTGTAGCCACGCGTGCCTTGTCGTGAGGGTTTGGCCCCTCGTGGCCAGCCAGCATGGGCCAGCCAGCTAGGCCGGATTGCCATGTCGAGCCGGGTCGCGCCGGGGAGCCGGCGCGCAGGCTAGCCGGATTGAGGGGTTTGGCCTGCCCCGATGTTTTGAAAAAGGGGCTCCGGGCTCTGTGGCCTACCCGGGGATCATCCCCCCGACAGTAGTCCCCGAAGCTGTGAAGGTTCGCCGGCTTCAGGCAGGGGGGCCTTCGCAGCTTACCCCCCTGAGGAGTCGATTTGTTGGTGAAGAGCGGGAGTCCGACCGAGCGGCTCCGCCCGGCCGCCTGCCGGCAACGCGGCAGCGGACGCAGGGAACACCCGCTGGGGACAGGCTTCCGGAAGCCGGGTCGCGGCACCCGGCCTGGGCGGGAAACGGAAGCGTCCGCCAGACGAGTCTTGCCTTACACGAAGATTCGCGCCTGCCGCAGCTTGACGGACCGCCACGTGCTGCCTCGCGGCGGGCGAGGCCTACCAGCCCACGCGCGCGACGGGACGCGACTGCGGACCGGGCCCGCCACGACGCGCCCTCGGCCCACGCACGAGGGATTTACTGCGATGACCCTTGGCGGTTGCGCTTCCCCACGCAGTAAATGTGCATGGGGAACGTGCGCGCACAGTGCGGGGGAGTGGGGATCGTGGGCGCAAACGATCCCACTCCCCCACGATCTCTCGTGGTTATGAATGAGGAGAGGGAAAAGTGCGACGGAAACTCTTCCGCACACACCCCCGCCCCTCGCTTCTCCTCTGCTCCTGCTTCTTCTCCGCCGCGCTCGAGCTAAGCGCTGCCGCCGGAGCGCGCCTTGCCCACGCCTGCTGCTGCGCACCGCGACCCGAGGCCCGCAGCGCGCTGCTCCCTCTTCCTTCTCCTTTCCATTACTGCATCTCCACACCCGTAGAGCCCTCCAATGGCGCTGCCGAAAGGCTCTTGGGAGGGCTCGATTACGACCGAAGAAAACATCCGGTACCTCCGCCGCACGAAACGACTACCGCCGGCAAAGGCGCTGGTCGCGCGCGTGCCCGGCCCGGAGAGGGTGCCGCAGCCGCGGGAGGGCGAGTTCGTTGTCTTCTACTCGCACTTCAAGCGCGGACTCGGCCTCCCCACGAGCCTCTTCTTCCGCGCCTTCCTTGATTTCTTCGGGCTGCAGCCGCATCATCTCGGCGCCAACGCCGTGCTGCAGGTCGCCGGCTTCGCCACGCTCTGCGAGGGTTATCTCGGCATGCTGCCAACTGTGGAGCTGTGGGCGAAGATGTTCTTCCTCAAGCAGCAGGGGGCCTCGGCTGGCGCCTTGTCGGATTGCGGGGAAGCAGTGGTCTCCGGCCGAGTGAACGGGCCGTTTCCCAAGCTGCCGCTTGAGGACTCGGCCAAGAAGTGGCAGACGACGTTCTTCTACGTCCAGAACGCCGACCCGGCGGTGGACGTCATCAACCTTCCGCCTTTCATCGACGCGCCGCCTCTCGAGAAGCCGAACTGGGGCTACTGCCCCAAGAAGCCGCCGGCGGAGCTCCTGAGTATCTGCCGCCGGGTCGGGGAGATGACGGATCGCGAGGGGCTGAAGCCGGCCGACCTCATCGCGGCCTTCATCGCCCGCCGGGTGCTGCCGTTGCAGCGGCGGGCACACCGGATCTGCGACATGAGCGGCTGGTGCGACCCGACCCGGATGTCGACCAAGGAGCTGACGCCGGCTGGGATCGCCCAGCGGGTGAACTACATCTCCAAGGCCGGGTTGAAGGAGGAGGGGTGGAGCTTCGGGAAGGAGCCCTATCACCGGGGGAACCCGGCGCCCGCGGTGAGTCCTTGGTCTTTATTTTTTGCCGCCTCGACGTTATTCTTGTGTCCTGACGCCGCGGGAGGGCCGCAGTTATTCGCTAGTCAGCGGAATCACGACGGGCCGAATCCCCAGATCCTGCTGGCCGACCTGCCCGACTCGGACGTGGAGGAGGCCGGCGCCGAGGCGGAGGAGGGGGCGGTCGAAGCGCGCCTGGCCGATGCCGCGGCCGGCGGGTCGTGGAATGCGGGTAAGTCTCCGCCCTCAGAACTCCTGCGCGATTGGTCGGACGACGACGAAGAGGGCCTGACCGGTGCCCACGGTGCAGCGCCTTCGGTTGGGGAGGAGGCCAGCGTCGACCCCCCAAGACGGCTGCGGAAGACGGCCGGCTCCGGGTCGGCCCGCGCGGCGGCGTCCAGAAACCGGCCGCATGGGAAGGAGGTGGGGGAGACGAGGCCGGCTGCGAAGCGCCCGGCGGCGGCGGGGCCGGCGCGCGAGAGGGCCGTCGTCAAGAAGAAACGCCGGCTCGCCCCGTCCGAGGGCCCGAGGCGGGAGGTCCCGAAGGTTATTGGGTAAGTGTCCCTTGTCTTTTTCTAATCTTTTGCTTGTTTCTTGCTTAAGCCTTTGTGGTGATAAACTTGCTGCACACAGGTCCGCCGTTGACCAGGCGATGGCGGCGGCGGAGGCCGCGGCGGGTGAGGCCGTCTGGAGGAAAACCTGGAGCAGCGCCGTCGACCGCGAGCCGGCTCGGACCGCGGAGGAGGACCTCGAGGCCTGCCAGTCCGGCCAAGATCTTGACACGGCGTGCCGTGATGCCTGGCGGGATCGGGCGGAGGCCGAGAAAGAGGTGGCGGAGGCCGAGAAAGAGATGGCGAAGGCCTCGGCCCGGGCGTGGGAGAGGGCCTCCGCGAAGCGAGCCAGGGCCACCGCGGACTCGGCCTGGCCGGAGATGGAGAGGGGCTTGGCGCCGGTGGTGACGATCGTCGAGCCGCAGCCGGAGGGAGCGTTCGAGCTGGCAGGGCGGACGGAGCCGGCCAATGGCGGATCGGACGTCGATGAGAACATCGTCGTGGACACGCCGCCCCGGGCCGACCCGGCAGGAGGAGGCGAGGGCGACGGAAGGGGGCGCGAGGCGGACTCCGCGCCGTCTGGCCAGGCGTAGCCGACGCCGGCCCCGGAGGCCGTGACCGGGAACGCCGGTACCCTGGTGGTCGTGCCGCCCCAAGCCGCCACGAACTCCGAGCGGCCGAGTGGAAGCGGATCCGGCGCCGAGACCGCGATCCAGCAGCCGTGGGCGAGCTCCGACGAGGTTGTGGTCGGGCCGCGAACCTGGGAGGACGACGCGGCGGATGCCTTGCGCTCGCAGCTTCATGGTCAGAGCGAGCGCCTGCAGGCCTTCATCCGGGAAGAGCAGGAGGCGGCGCGGAGGCTGGAGCAGGCGATTGCGGTGAGTTTTTTCTTCTCTGCTTGCCTTGGTTGTTGAATCAGTGGGGGTGCGCCAGCGCACCCACTGGGTGTAGCCCCCGAGGTTCGGGCCGGACTGCAGAGCAGCCGGGTCGAATCTTATAGCTTGTATTTTGTATTCTTCTAATCTTCTGTCCGCGCGCAGCATCTGTACGACATGCGGGCCAGCGCGTACAACCGGCTTCGGGAGCGGTTCCGCGAGGCCAAGGTCCAGCTCGCCGCCAAAGAAGAGGAGCTGCGCCGGGTCCAAGGTACGTCTTGCATGCCTTCAATGGGGGCGCGCCAGCGCTCCCACTGGGTGTAGCCCCCGAGATTCGGGCCAGACTGCGGAGCAGCTGGGTCGAATCTTAGAGCCTTGTCTTTTTCTTCTAATCTTTGCTTCCGGCATCTGACCGGGAACCCTGTCGCGCAGCCGACGCGGCCGAGGTGCCAGTCCTCTGAAGCCGGCTTGCCAAAGACGGCGAGCAGCGCGATCGCGCTGTCGGCGACCGCGACCGGCTCCAGTCCGAGGTGGACCGGCTGGTGGCCGAGAAGGCCAAGACGGAGGACGCCCACCAGGCGGAACTGGGCCGGCTGGCGGAGGAGCGTGGCAAGGCGGCCGAGGAGCTGGCGGACGCCGGTAGGAGGATCGCCCAGCTCGAGAAGGATCTCGAGGCCCAGGCTCGCGCGTCGGCCTTACGGGAGAACGGGATGCTGGGCGAGGCGCAGCACCTCGACGAGACCTTCGCCCGTAAGTGCTATTTTTTCTTTGGTCCGGCTGGCGTAGCCGGCAAGTCGTTTTCTTTGACTGATTTGTTTCCTTCCTTTGCCAGGGGTCTTTCCGGAGACGCGGGAGGCGGCCGATGCGGCTGTGTATACCCACCGGGCGGACCTGCGCGCGACAGGGGCGGAGATCGACGTTTACGCAGCCTGGAGCCTCTCGGAGATCGTCCTTGCCTGCGAGGCCCGTCTTCGAGCCGTGGAGGGGCACATGCACCGCCTGTTCGAGGCCAGGATGGGCATGGCGAGCAGCCTCTGGCCGAGTGTGGTGGCGCCGAACAGCGTCACCCAGCTGGCGCGATGGCTGGAGGCCGGGGTGGAGAGACTCGGCGCGTGGAGGGCCTCCGCGGCCCGGGCCGGCGCGGAGACGGCGCTGCGCTTCGTCGTCTCTTGGTATCCGGGCCTGGACCTCGACCGGCTGGCGGCGCAGCGGGCCGGAGCTGAGGACGACTTGGCGACGCGGGCGCAACGGATCGCCGGGTGAGCCAGCTACCTGGCCTTCGCCCCGCACGACGAGTTCGTTCTGGAGCGGACGGAGGACGGCAAGGAGCTACCCGCCGATGAGTTTGGCCTGCTGCTCGACGATCCGGACAGCAGCTCGGCCGAGACGGGGGCCTACGCCGACGACGAGGCCGGCCAGGACGACGCCGCCACGACCGAGAGGCCGGAGAGCCCCGGACCCGACCCGGCAGCCGCATCCACCTCGGCCGAGCCGGCACCGACCGGAGCTGACGCGGGTGCCACTTAGGCTTCTTTTCCTTTTTATCTTTCATGTACTCAAACTTTGTTAGGTAGCAGGTCCACCCACTGGGGGTGTAGTTCCATGTAATGAACTTGCGGCCGCCGGCCTTTGTTGTTTATAAATTTGTGGCACCCCGGCTCAGAAGGACCAGAACACCCCGTATTCCAGCCCAGAGATCAAGTCTTCTGGAATACGGCACTGCTTGGCATAGAACAAATCAGCTTTTTATTACAAATAACACAGGTACAAAGGTTCTGAAGGCACGAAGGTTACAGGGGCACGGCGACACTTCGCCTGCTCAGATAGCTCTATGCTAGCAGCGAGACATCTCGAAGCGGAATAAATCCTAACAGCGGAACAACAACGACGGTGATGAACTCCACTCCGCAGGGACTCTGGCGGGGACGCATCCTAGAGCGCAACCTCAGGGTTCTCGACAAACAAGCAATCACGGCATCACCTGCAATCTGGCATGACACGCCAGGTGAGTACTTTGAATGTACTCGCAAGCTCACAGCAACCAAAGCAATCAAGACATACAACAGCATGGCATTTACAGGTTAATCATCAAAGATGAACACGCTACTACTAGAACAACATGAGCATGGCAACAACCTGGGCATGGCAACAACATGAGCATGGCAACAACATGAGCATGGCATCAACATGAGCATGGCATGTACATATAATTCATGATATGAACAGGATGATACTAGCACTAGCATGCACGGGGGGTCGACATTTAAGGTCTCATGGACCAACTTACTCTGCTTGGAGGTTATTTCGTAACCACCAACTTACCATCGTGATCATCACATGACCACACGGAGCTTGATCTCTACATGTGATCATCGCATGACCACATAAAGATCAACCAACTTCTTTTCTCATCGAACCAGGGTTGTTATTATTCAGGTTATTATTTCTGTTGACCCATAGTGTGACCTACTACGAACTGTGTCCATGACCGAGGACGCGGCTATCGATAGATTATACACACTGCAGAGGTTAGTACACTGTACCCACACCACGGAACTCATGGCCTCGTGCTCCCATTCGGGTGGGCCAACGACGTTTCGATAAAACCAATCTATTGCATGACACTCTCCCGGCCACTCCCGACAAACTCCCCTTTGGGCTATGTCTTGGGTTGCCCCTGATGTCAACTCGTGACATCCGCCACCTTTGTGGCCGCCACCGTCGTGGCCAAAACAAACTCGTCCCAAACGGGGACACCCGGGTACAACACAACTTGGGCACTCAAGGCTTATGGCCGCCTACCTGATCAGGGTAGTGCGCGCACATAACCTTCCCTCGTTGGAGGCACCGGCGAGAGGCATGACAATAGACCGAATCAGGGCCTCCCATAAGGCAAGTGTGGCTGCACTGGTTAGCTCGATTCGGTGGCACCATGACTCAGCCAACAGATTTGTTCAAGTTCGATTAATGTCAGATTCAACTTGAATAGTGATGAGCTGAGTCACAGTAAAATACATAATGAAATAACAATGCAGATGAGCATGACATCAGTGTAACCATGGATGGGCAACATAACCATTTAACATCATAATGATAAATCATATATGCTATGAGATGCAAATGAGCATGGCATAGCGATGATCATAACTATCACAAGTATTTTCATATCAAACCGTAACTACTCAAGTGAGCATAGCATTATCACTAGCATCGAAAATAATTACAAGAATAAAACATGATAAGAATATCCTTAGCAATTAATCATATCACTTACTAGATGAAAATGAACATGGCATAAGCATAGACATGGATTCACAAGCATATTCGAAGTATTCACAAAATAATTAAATGCACAAACAATTATTAAATATTCAAGTGGAAACCATGGCTACTGCAATGCCATCATGCAAGTGGCTGTTGTGTCTTGCCTGGGGATGGAGGAATCATCGGGGAGGGGTGCGATGAACTCTCGGAAAGAATCGCCGGAAAAGTTTCCCTCTCGGCGGAGCTGTTTTAAGGGCAAGGGCAAAATGGTCATTTTCACAGTGTGACAACATCATGAAAATGGTACCATCGGAACGGGCTCGATGAACTGAGATCGTGGGCTTTGGAATCACCTGATTCGGAGTTGCGGGTGAAAAGTTACGGCCGTTTGTTCGATAGGCAGAAAAAGATTAAAAATCTGTCCACTTCTGGCCTTAACGGACGAACGTCCGCAAATTAGCAGTTTCGACCGGCTGGGTTAAACAGAAAGTGCACTTTCTGAAATACGCTTTCAGAACAAAGAAAACGCATTCCACCCCAAAGCGGTTACAGAGTACGCTTCCTGAAGGAGAAAACGTATTTTCGGAAAATACGTTTTCACTAAAAACGCGCGGGCCAGGGGCTGGTCAACGCCTGGAGGCCGAGAAGTGGGGCCGCGGGGCCCACGGGCTGGTCGTCTCCTTCCTTCGTCGTTCCCCCACGCGGAACAGAGGAGGAGCGAGGCAGAGAGGCGGCCGCCGCTGGCCCCGGCGCTACCGGCCACCTCTGGTGGAGCTTGGACCACCGGAGTGCTCGCCGTGGAGCGCCGCGTCGGGGAGGCTCAGCAGGAGCTGCGGGGGAGGGCTGAGGTGCCGGCTGTGGCGGATGGCAGAGGCGGGCTCCGGCGGCGACTGCCGGCAGCTCCGGCCACCATACGCGGCACTCGGGATACCGGCGAGATCGGCATGCCACGCCGCATCCACCCAGGGAGAGGACGGAGCTCGGGGAGGGCGAGAGCTCGTGCTCCCTCGACAATGGCGGACGGCGGCTACGGCCACCTTCGAGGAGCACGGCACGGCTGTCGAGAGGATGCCGCAGAGGGCTGGGGAGGTTTGTGGCGGTTAGGGGAGCTCCTTTGAGTGGATTAGAGAGAGGGAGAGGGCTCAGCTTGCTCAAATTTAAGCCGAGGCCGAGGGCGGCAATGGCGGCCGTGGGGAGGCCTTGGAGCTCCTCGAGCTCGATTGGGGTGCTAGGCGGGGTACTAGGAGGGAGAGGGATAGGCTTGTGCGGTCGGGAGTGCTCGGGAAGGGTTATATATAGCCGGGGCGGAGGTCGTGCCGTCCCCGGGTGTTGCACGGCCGGGTGGAGCGTGCTCTGGCATACCGCGTACGCGTGCGCTCGCAGCAGAAAGGTTGAGGGCGATGGGAGAGAGCTAGTGGAGGCGCAGACGCGGGCGGCGCGGTGCCCGGTCGGCCACCCGGCCACTGTGCGCACGCGGGCAAGGTCGCCGTGGCGCGAGGAGGGCGAAGGAGGAGGGGGCCAGGGCGGGAGAGTGAGCGCGAGGCTGCCATGAAGCTCTGAGACAAGCTGGGACATGCGAAGACGGCGAGCAGAGGAGTGCCCGAAGCTAGCAGACGAGCGGAGCGCGCCAAACGCATGCCAACGATGTACTCACCGCGTGGCATGGCGAGGATAGTGCACGAGGGTCTGCCAAAAGGTGTCTACCGTGTTGTCCCTCCAACATGCAGTCCCACTGATGTGATGGCTCGGCCAAAGTGACTATGTGTTGATGGGAGAGGTCGATGGAAGTTTTCTGTATCAATCTTAGGCATGAAATAGTGATCAACTGAGATGAGATAAGAGCTAACAAAGATGTCACAGAGGTTTAGGGTAGGAAGGACTATGATCCTGTGAATTTTGAGGGGATTTGAACCAGAATTTAACATAGTTGCTTTACAACCACCAAATCTGGTCCAGAAACTGAATCATGAAGTAGCACTCACATAGATGCTTTAATTGGGCTGAAACTTGGCAGAGAGTTATCATTTGGGCATGTGAAGGTACCATAAAAATTTCATCCCATTTGGATAAGTAAAAATGGTACTTCCTTCACAATGCTCCTCACTGGACAGAAACTTGGGGGAATTTTGTGGACAAAATGGCTTGGCAAAATAATTTGAATTTTGGCATGCTCACATTATTTAGGGATATTTAGGTCCTGGATTAATATCAGAATTTTGAAGAAATATAAAATATAGTTGCTTCACAAATTGAAATTGTGACCAGAAACCAAGATTTGAAGGTGTGCTCACATAGATGATTGGATGGAGATGAAATTTAGTGCAGAGTCATTATTTGATCATATGGAAGATCTCCCAAAATTTCAACTCATTTGGATAATCCCAGATAGTACTTCCTTCACAAAGCTTTTCTCTGGACAGAAACTTTGGAAATTTGCTGAGGAAGATTTACTAGTCAAATGAAGTTGAATTTTGGCATGTGGCAATTATTTGGATATGAGATAGTGCACAAATATTTTTAGGGCAATCAAGAAAAGATAAATAGCACTTCCTTCACAAAGTGCCAATCTGGACAGAATAGAAAATGAATATTCCTGAATTATTTTTGAACTAGCTAAGGATGGATTTTGACATATTTGTGGAAGATATGATCCAAAGAATTTATGAGAATTTTGTGGGAATTTTGTGGGAGACAGAAATATAGGTTGCTTCACAACCTAGGGCAAACAGGGTTATTCCTTTAATAGAAAAAGGAATATTCCCAATAAATAAATATTGGAGTTGGGCTAAGATGGAAATGACATGGCCTTGGGATATATTTGAGAATGACAAGCCACTAGGAAGTGGCAAGAGAGAAGATCTTCCTAGGTTTCAAGACCACATAGCCACGGAAAAAGGAACTCCAAATAAAAAAATTCGAAGAAACAAAAAGAAAAAGAAAGGGCCAAAAATCGGGGTGTTACAAAGTTTTGGATGCATTTTCGCTCTTTGTTGTTCGGCCTTGGGCCTTTTCTTGTTTGTCCTTTCTTCGGGCTTCCTTCCTGCTAGCCGGACAGCCGGGAGGCGGACTGTGGCTAGGACGGGGATTCGGCCTTGAGAAGGAACGCACAATACTTAGGCTTTTTCAGATGTTGAGCACGAGCGAAACACCCACTGGGCCGGCTGGCGTGTAGCCGGTCGTGCGGTAAAGAAGTGAGGGCGGGTTGGGCTGGGTTGGCCGTGCCGGGCTGTCTTCCTTAGCCGTTCTTGCGTAACGATGCTTCCGGCCTTTGGCTCTTGCCGGCCGGACAGCCGGGAGCCGGCTGTGGCTGGCGAAGAGAGGGCTTTGGCGGCTCGTACGTTTCGAGATGGACTAAGGGAAAATGGCGGGGCGCGGTCTGGCCGGCTAGCCCCCGAGCCCCCGAGCCGGCAACGCCGACTCGGCGGGAGAATCGAAAACGGGGAAGACCTGCTGCTTTCATTAAACTCAAAAGGTGGCGATACATACGTGCATGCGTTCAACTGTAAAATGGACGGAGGAGCTCTGCGTTCCAAGGCCGGCTGGACTCCTCGCCGGCTGCATCTCTCTTGCGCTTGTTCGGCTTCTGCGCGTCGATGAGGTAGTACGCGTTCCGGTCGCAAAGAGCCTTGCTGATGATGAAGGGGCCCTCCCAGGGGGAGGCCAGCTTGTGCTGGCCGGCTGTTCGCTGGACGAGCCGGAGCATGAGGTCGCCCTCGCGGAACGTGAGGGGCTTGATCTTCTTGCTGTGGTAGTGGCGCAGGCCTTGTTGGTAGATGGCTGACCGGCTGAGGGCCAGAAAACGTGCCTCCTCGAGCAGGTCAATGCCGTCTTCGCGTGCCTCCTTTGCCTCAGCTTCTGTGTACATGGTCATCCGGGGCGAGTCGAACTCGACGTCGGTTGGAATGATTGCTTCGGCTCCGTAGACGAGGAAGAACGGGGTGAACCCGATGGAGCGGTTGGGTGTTGTCCGGAGACTCCAGAGGATGGCCGGCAGCTCGTCGAGCCAGCTGCCGGGTGGGCGGACGAGTGGCTCGACGAGTCACGGCTTGATGCCGGCTAGGATGAGGCCGTTTGCCCGCTCGACCTGGCCGTTCGACTGGGGATGTGCGACGGAGGCCAATTCGAGCCAGATGCCGGATGCGGAGCAGTAGTGGGCCAACACGCCCTTGGCGAAGTTGGTGTCGTTGTCCGTGATGATGCTGTGTGGTACGCCGTAGCGAACCATGATATCTTTGATGAACCGGACGGCCGTGGGCCCGTCCAGCTTCTTGATCAGTCTGGCCTCGATCCACTTGGTGAACTTGTCGACGGCAACTAGCAAATACGTCATGCCGCCTCGGGCGGTCTTTAAGGGCCCCACCATGTCGAGCCCCCAGACGGCAAAGGGCCACGTGATTGGGATGATTTGGAGGGCTGGGGCCGGCTGGTGGCTGCGCTTGCTGAAGCGTTGGCAGCCCTCGCACTTGAGGACCAGCTGCTCGGCGTCTTGCAGGGCCGTGGGCCAGTAGAAACCATGGCGGAAAGCCTTGGCCACCAGGGACCGCGAGGCGGCGTGGTGCCCGCACTCGCCCTGGTGGATGTCGAGGAGGATCTCTATCCCTTTGTCCTGCTCGACGCAACGCTGGAACACGCCTGTCGTGCTGCGCTTGACGAGCTCGTGGTTGACGATGCTGTTGGCGGACGCGCGACGCTGCACTTGCCGGTCTTCGGTCTCGTCGCTGGGAAGGTCGCCGTCTTCCAAGAAGGCGAGGATCGGCCGGGCCCAGGACGGAGCCGTCACCACTGTGAAGACGGCCACCGGGATGGGGTCCGGGATAGCAGCCCCTGAGCCGGAGGCGGCAGCCCCCGAGCTTGGGCCGGCAGTCCCCGAGCCGGAGGCGGCAGCCCCCGAGCCGGAGGCGGCGGTCCCCGAGCCGGAGCTGGCAGCCCCCGAGCTTGGGCCGGGAACTCCAGGGTTGGGCGGGGGCGCGTCGGGGTCGTCCGGGACGAAGATGGATTTCGACTCGGGAGACGGCTTGATGGACGGCTTCCGCAAGTGCTCGAGGGAGATGCCGGATGGGATTGCTTGCCGGGTAGAGCTCACTTTAGCCAGTGCATCGGCCGCTTCGTTGTCCGCGCGGGGGACGTGGAGGAACTCGCAGCCGTCGAACCCGCCGGACAGCTGCTGGACCAGGAAGCGGTAGCTGGCCATGTTGGCGTCTTTGGCGTCCCAGTCGCCGGAAACTTGCTGCACCACCAGGTCTGAGTCGCCGTAGCAGAGGATGCGCCGGATGCCGATCTCCCTGGCCAGCCGGAGACCATGCACGAGAGCTTCGTACTCGGCAACGTTGTTGGAGGCGGCGAAATGGATCTGCAGTACGTACCGCAGTCGGTCGTTCTTGGGGGAGGACAGCACGATGCCGGCTCCCAAACCGTTGCGCATCTTGGAGCCGTCGAAGTGCATGCGCCAGTGAGTCGACTCGGGAGCCGGCTGCAGGTACTGGGTCTCGCTCCAGTCGACGAGGAAGTCGGCCAGCGCCTGGGACTTGATGGTGGTGCAGGGCTCGTAGAGGATCGTGTGGCCGGCTAGCTCGATGGCCCACTTGGCCACCCGGCCAGAGGCATCCCGGCAGCCCATGATCTCGCCGACGGGGGCCGTGCTCACCACGGTAATGGTATGCTCCTGGAAGTACTGCCTCAGCTTCTTGGCAGCGAGGTACACGCCGTAGCACATCTTCTGGTAGTGGGGGTAGTTCTGCTTGGAGGCGGAGAGCACCTCGCTCAGAAAATACACTGGACGCTGGACCGGCTGCACCTTGCCCTCCTCAGGGCGCTCGACCACCAGCACCATGCTGACCGCGCGGGAGGTGGCGGCGATGTACAGCAACAGTGGCTCTTTCTCAGCCGGCGCGGCCAGGACGGGTGTGGTGGACAGCATGCGTTTGAGGTCGCGGAAAGCTTCGTCCGCCTGGTCGCTCCACTTGAACGCCGTCGTCTTCTTCATCAGCTGATACAGGGGCACGGCCCTCTCCCCCAGCCGGCTGACGAACCGGCTGAGAGAGGCCAAGCAGCCGGTGAACTTCTGGACGTCGCGCAGCCGGGTCGGCTTGCGCATGCGCTCGATCGCCTTGATCTTCTTCGGGTTGGCCTCAATGCCGTGCTCCGAGACGAGGAAACGAAGGAGCTGGCCAGCCGGTACGCCGAAGACGCATTTCTCCGGGTTGAGCTTGATCTGGAACCGGCGCAGGTTGGCGAAGGTCTCTTTGAGGTCGGCCAGGAGCGTGAGGTGCTGCTTGGTCTTCACCACGATGTCGTCGACGTAGACGTGCACGTTTCTGCCGAGTTGGGGCAGCAGGCATTTCTGCATGCAGCGCTGGAAGGTGGCGCCGGCATTCTTCAAGCCGAACGACATGGTGATGTAGCAATACGCCCCAAAGGGCGTGATGAAGGACGTCTTGAGGGCGTCGGCCGGGTCCAGCTTGATCTGGTGGTTGCCGGAGTAGGCGTCCAGAAAGGACAGGAGCTCGCAGCCGGGTGTGGAGTCGATGACTTGGTCGATCCGCGGCAGAGCGAACGGGTCTTTGGGGCAGGCCTTGTTCAAGCTGGTGTAGTCGATGCACATGCGCCAAGTGCCATTTTTCTTCAGGACGAGGACTGGGTTGGCCAGCCACTTCGGGTGGAAAACTTCCATGATGAAGCCGGCTGCGAGCAGCCGGGCGATTTCTTCACTGATGGTTCTTCGCTTCTCCTCGGAGAAGCGGCGTAGCGGTTGTCGGACAGGCTTGGCGTCCTTGCAGACGTGAAGTTTGTGCTCGGCGAATTCCCTCGGGACACCCGGCATGTCTTTGGGAGACCATGCGAAGATATCCTGATTCTCACGGAGAAAATCGACGAGCTCGCCTTCCTATTTGCTGTCGAGGCCGGTGCCCACGACGACGTACTTGCTGGAGCTGGGGTCGGCCGGGTTAACCGGGACCCTCTTCGTGTCTTTGTCCGGCTTGAAGGAGGCCTCGTCGGCGGCCGGCTTGGGCGGAGTCGGCATGGCCGGCTGCGCGCTAGCCAGCGCCACGATCCGGTCGAGTAGGCGCCTCTCCTCGGCGATGACCAGCGACTCGGCCAGCTGGGAGCCGGCTTTGGCGCACTCGAGGGACTTCTTGTAGTCGCCGACGATGGTGATGAGGCCCTTGGAACCCGGCATCTTCAACTTCAGGTAGGCGTAGTGGGGGACCGCCATGAATTTGGCCATCGCGGGCCGGCCCAGCAGCGCGTGGTAGGGGCTGGCCAGGTCGACCACCTTGAACCAGATCGGCTCGCGGCGGAAATGGCTGCTGGAGCCGAACAGGACATCAAGCCGGATCCGGCCGATCGGAGAGCAGGAGAGACCCGGCACGATGCCGTGGAACACCGTCCGGGTCGGCTCCAGCTGTCGCGCCTCGATGCCGAGCTTGGTCATGGTGTCGCGGTACAGGATGTTGATGCTGCTGCCGCCGTCGATCAGCACCCACGAAAAACGGCAGGTGCGCTTCTCGAAGACGAGGGTGGGGTCGAGCACAAGGGTGTAGCCACCCGGCGTGGGCATGACGGCCGGGTGGTCCTCCCGGGTCCAGCTCACCGGTCGGTCGGTCCAATGCATATACTGGGGAACCGGAGGGACGACGATGTTCACCTCGGCCGCGTGCTTGCGCTTGGCGTGCTTGGCATTCCCCTCGCTGGTGAAGACGACATAGGACGCGTCCGGGCGCGGGAAAGGGTTGTCGGCGAGGGCGCTGGGTGGCGGCGGGGGTGGGGGAAGCGGCTGCTGCTGCGGGCCGGCTCCGGGTGGCGGGGGTGGAAGGTTGCCCTTCAACAGGCGCTGGGTGAAACTGCACTGCCGGAGCGTGTGTGTCGACGGCTTCGCACCGCTGTGGTTTTTGCAGGGGGCGTCGAGCATCTGCCCGAAGGACAGCTTCGGCTGCCAGGCGGCCTTGCCAGTGCGCGGGAGCTGGCTAGAGCCTTGTTCGGCCGGCTGCTCCCCTTCCACCGCGGCGACTTGCCGGTTGTCGTATCGGGGCGCCTGCTGGTCGTTCCTGTGCTTGCCGTTGTTGTTGCTGTTGTTGTTGTTGTTGTCCTGCCAGCGCTGGTTGTTATTGCCAGCCGGCTTGGGGGGAGCCGGCTGGGCCGGGAGGAGCTTGCCGTCCGCGTCGATCGTGACCTTCACATTCATCGCGGAGTCGGCCGTAGCGTACTTGTCCGCCACGGCCATGAGCTCCGCCAGGGTTTCCGGCTCGTCGCACACCAGCCGGTGCTTGACCAGAGTGCCGTCTTGGCATCCATCGATGAAGTACTGGATGACCTGGACCTCGTGGACTCCCTCGCATGAGTTGTGCAGTTCCGTCCACCGCGTGAGGAAGTCACGCAGGGGCTCGCCCGGCTTCTGGACGCACATGGAGAGCTGGCGAGGCTTGCCGGGACGCTTGTAGGTGCTGGTGAAGTTGCGAATGAACGCGTCTTCGAAATCCAGCCAGGAGTTCACACTGCCGGCTCGGAGGCTGTTAAGCCACGTTCGGGCTGAGCCGAGCAGCATGAGGGGGACGTACCGCACGGCCACGCGCCGGTTGCCGCCGGCTATGC
Source organism: Elymus sibiricus (assembly GCA_039707655.1). Classification (NCBI taxonomy): domain Eukaryota; kingdom Viridiplantae; phylum Streptophyta; class Magnoliopsida; order Poales; family Poaceae; genus Elymus; species Elymus sibiricus. The sequence goes on from CM077668.1 coordinate 348,703,078, forward strand.
CGACAGCCGTGGTGTAGTCGGTCAGCCAGTCCTCCGGCTTGGTGACGCCGTTGTACTTGGGGGAGTCGCGGGGCAGCGAGAAGCCTTTGGGGAAGGGTTCCTCGCGAATGCGGGGACCGAAGCACGCCGGGCCGACAGACCTCTCCTCCTCCAGGGCCGTGAAGCGCGCTAGCCGGTCGATGCGATGATGGGCGTCGTTTTCATCGTAGGGCTCGCGGGGACCGAGCCGGTCAGCCATGGGGCCGCGGGGACCGAATCGGTCAGCCACGGGACCGCGGGGTGCAGGGGCTTCCGGGGCCGGCTCGGGCCGCCGAGCCGGCCGCACGGGGGGGCTCCGGTGGCTGAACCCGGCCGTTGCCAGCCGGTCGTCAGCAATGCCGTCTCCAGCGGTTGTGGCGCTATTGTGCCGGCTCCGACCGGACCGGTGCCGGCCAGAGCGGCTCGCGCTAGTGGCGTGGGAGGACGTCTGCCGCGCGTCTCGGAGGGCCCTCTCCGGGTTCCCAGTTTTTCCCGAGGTGGAGGGGGATGACTGGGCCGGGTCGAAGTGCTTCTGCTGCTCGTTCGCCGCGGCGATGAGGTCGCGGATGCGCTGCTGCTGCTGCAGCAGCTCCTCGCCCTCCAGGAATTCAAGATCCGCCATAGCCGCCTGTGCCGCGCGCATGTTTTTGACGGGGGTGTCGTAGACGGGCCGGCCTGCGCCTAGCGCACGGCCGATCGCACCCCCACGAATCCGCACCTCCGCGACCCGGCTGGGCTCGGTGGCGGCCGGTGTGAAGCCATGGGCGCTGTCGTACTCACGCTGGGCGGACTCCAGCCGGCGCCGCGCTGCCGCGAGCTCCGTGGCCTCGACCAGCAGATGCTGGCGGTCCTCGTTGAGCTGAGCCGCTGCGGCCGCCGTGTCGGCATCGGGCGTGATGGGGGCTTGCAGACTCCGGATCGTCTCGCGGAGCGGATCGGCCCGGCGAGGTGGGGCCGCAGCCGCGGCAGCGGCAGCTGCGGCGGCCTTCTCCTTGCCGTGCGGGGAGCCGAAGCTGGTGCCGATGGTCAGCACCTCCGCGCGGGCGCAGAGAGCCGCGACGTCGTCGGAGACGGCGCAACCAACGTGAACAGGCGAGTCGGTGAAGTTGCGCACCTCGCTGGGAAACACGTCGGGGATGAGCGCGACGAAGATGCGCATCGCGCCGAAGGGGACGACGAGGCAGCCTGCGGGGCAGGCGGCGTCCGCGCCGGCGTGACATCGCAGCCGGCCTGGTTGGCCGTGCGAGGCGCACGAACCAAACCGTGCACGATGCGCTCGCCAGAGCTGGTGAAGGGCCTCGTCCGGAACTTGACTCCGGCCGGCGCCGCGAGCAGCCCCACGGTGGGCGCCAACTGTCGTGGTATTCTCACGGCAGATGCCATAAGATGGCTAAAGAGGTGGGGCTACGGGAGGACGCCGGTGGGTTCCGGAAGCGAGGTTGGCACGCGCAAGTGTGAGACACGAGACGTACCCAGGTTCGGGGCCCTCCGGAGAGGTAACACCCCTAGTCCTGCCGAATGGAATATAAATGCACAAGGGTTACAAGGTCGCTCCTGGAGCTGTTCGAACGGAGGAGGAAGAAGGGGCTAGACCGCCGTTCTGCCTCTCCTGTGAGAATGTGTCTGTGTGTGCTGTGGGGTGTTGAAGACTAAGAGGGAGCGAACTAGGTTCCGACCCCTCTCCATGGAGGGCTCCCGGGGGGCCTTATAGGCCGGCCTCCCGGGGTACAATGGTAAGATTACATGGGCGCGGGGCCCTGGTGTCATCGACTGGGAGCCGGTGGTGGGGGCCGCCGGGTCGCCGGGTGCGCCGGGTCCGCCGGGTGCGGGGTACTGTGGCGCGTCTTGTCTCGCGTCACGGGATGGTTGGCGCCGCCAGGCTACAGGACTGCGCCGCCCGCCGGGGCCGGCGTAAAGGAGGGAGCGCTGTAGCCACGCCCGCCGGGGCTGGTGTAAAGGAGGTAGAGTTGTAGCCACGCATGCCTTGTCGTGAGGGTTTGGCCCCTTGTGGCCTGCCGGCATGGGCCAGCCGGCTGGGCCGGATTGCCATGCCGAGCCGGCTCACGCCGGGGAGCCGCCGCGCAGGCTAGCCGGATTGAGGGGTTTGGCCTGCCCCGATGTTTTGAAAAAGGGGCTCCGTGGTCTACCCCTGGATCATCCCCCCGACAGGGGAAGTTGAAAACTAGAGCCAAATGCAAATAAAATAAATGCAAGTGAATGATAGTTTGTGCGAAGGTACTTGGTAATTTTGATGATGTCTCCCCGTCAACAGCGCCAGAAATTCTTCCTGCTACTTATAGACTACGTTGGTATTTCCCCGAAGAGGAGAGGATGATGCAGTATAGTAGAGATAAGTATTTCCCTTAGTTAAGAACCAAGGTTATCAATCCAGTAGGAGAACCAAGCAAAATTCCGTTAAGCGCACCTGCACACACAAAAGCAAACACTTGCACCCAATGCAAATAAGAGGGTTGTCAATCCTCTTAGCGGTTATTTGCAAGGATTAATTCTGATAGTGATAGATAGATAAACTAAAGTATTAAATAAAAGTAAAGTAAATAAATTGTAGCAAGGTATTTTTAGGTTTTTATATATGATAAAGTAGACCCGGGGGCCATAGTTTTCACTAGAGGCTTCTCTCTCGAACACATAACATACGGTGGGTAAACAAATTACTGTTGGGCAATTGATAGAAAAGCAAATAATTATGACGGATTCATGGCAATGATCATGTATATAGGCATCACGTCCGAGACAAGTAGACCGACTCTTGCCTGCATCTACTACTATTACTCCACCCATCGACCGCTATCCAGCATGCATCTAGGGTATTAAGTATGAAACAGAGTAACGCCTTAAGCAAGATGACATGATGTAGACAAAGTAAACTCAAGTATGATTAAACCGCATCTTTTTATCCTTAATGGCAACAATACAAATACGTGTCATGTCCCCTTCTGTCACTGGGATTGAGCACCGCAAGATTGAACCCATCACAAAGCACCTCTCCCATTGCAAGATAAATCAATCTAGTAGGCCAAACCAAATCGATAGATCGGAGAGAAATACAAAGCTATAATAATCATGCATAAAAGGGTTCAGAGAAGACTCAAATATTTCTCATGAATAATCTGACCATTAACTCACAATTCATCGGATCCCAATAAACACACCGCAAAAGAAGATTACATCGGATAGAACTCCAAGAACACCAAGGAGAACATGGTATTGAAGATCAAAGAGAGAGAAGAAGCCATCTAGCTACTAGCTATGGACCCGCAGGTCTATGGTAAACTACTCACACATCATCGGAAGGGCGGCAAGGTTGATGAAGAAGCCCTCCGTGATCGATTCCCCCTCTGACAGAGTACCGGAAAAGGCCTCCAGATGGGATCATGGAAGAACAGAGGCTTGCGGCAGCGGAAAGGTTTTCTCTTCTGTCTCTCTGGTATATTGGAAATATTTGGGAATTTATAGCGCTGGAATTAGGTCAGGAGGGGCAACGAGGGGCCCACAAGCCTGGGGGGCGCGCCCTCCAGGCTTGTCGCCTCCTCGTGGCTCTTTTGGTCTCCTCCCGAAGCTTCTTGGGTCTCTTCTGGTCCAGAAAAAATAATCCAAAGTTTTTTTTTCTCGTTTGGACACTTTTTGATAATGATTTTCTGAAAAGGCAAAAACAAGCAGAAAACAACAACTGGCACTGGGCACTGGGTTAATAGGTTAGTACCAAAAAATGATATATAATGGCATATAATTGCATATAAAACATCCAAGATTGATACTATAATAGCATGGAACAATAAAAAATTATAGATACGTTGGAGACGTATCAGTATGCAGACTATGCTAATTACATTGTTGCTAAATATATACCACCTAGTTTCACATACCATCAAAAGAAAAAAGTTCTTATTTGATTTAAGACATTACTTTTGGGATGACCCACATTTATATAAAGAAGGAGTAGATGGTGTTATTAGACGTTGTGTACCTGAGCATGAACAGGAACAAATCCTACGAAAGTGTCACTCCAAGGCATATGGAGGACACCATGCGGGAGACAGAACTGCACACAAGGTATTACAATCTGATTTTTATTGGCCTACTCTCTTCAAAGATGCACGTAAGTTTGTCCTCTCTTGTGATGAATGTCAAAGAATTGGTAATGTTGGTAGACGTCAGGAAATGCCTATGAATTATTCACTTGTTATTGAACCATTTGATGTGTGGGGTTTTGATTATATGGGACCTTTTCCTAAATCCAATGGATACACACATATTTTAGTTGATGTTGATTACGTTACTATGTGGGTAGAAGTTATTCCAACTAGTAGTGCTGATCATAACACTTCTATTAAGATGCTTAAAGAAGTTATATTTCCGAGGTTTGGAGTCCCTAGATATTTAATGACTGATGGTGGTTCACATTTTATTCATGGTGCTTTCCGTAAATTGCTTGCTAAATATGATGTTAACCATAGAATTGCATCTCCTTATCATCCTCAGTTTAGTGGTCAAGTTGAATTAACTAATAGAGAAATAAAATTAATTTTGCAAAAGACCGTTAATAGACCCAGAAAGAATTGGTCTAAGAAACTTGATGATGCATTATGGGCTTACAGAACTGCTTATAAAAATCCTATGGGTATGTCTCCATATAAAATGGTTTATGGAAAAGCATGTCATTTACCTCTTGAGTTAGAACATAAATCATATTGGGCAATTAAAGAACTTAACTATGATTTCAAACTTGCCGATGAAAAGAGGTTATTTGATATTAGCTCTCTAGATGAATGGAGAACACAAGTTTATGAAAATGCCAAGTTGTTTAAAGAAAGGGTTAAAAGGTGGCATGATAAGAGAATTCAAAAACGGGAATTCAAAGTAGGCGATCATGTTTTATTATACAATTCTCGTTTAAGATTTTTTGCAGTAAAACTTCCCTTTAAATGGGAAGGACGTATATCATCGAAGAAGTTTATCGCTCCGGAGCCATCAAAATAAACAACTCCAAAGGCAATAATACGAGAGTGGTGAATGGACAAAGAATTAAGCATCATATCTCAGGTACTCCCATTAATGTTGAAACTAATATTATTCAGACAATGACACCGGAGGAACACATCAAAGAGTCCTACCGGAACGCTCCAGAACCCTTAAAAAGGGTAGGTATGTGATACGGTAAGTAAACCGACTCCAAAAATTCCATAAAAATTATTTCTGTTCGTTTCGGAATATTAGAAAAATTACAAAAATAAGAAACGGCCGAGGGGACCCACGAGTCACCCACAAGGCAACAGGGCGCGACCCCCCCTTGGGCGCGCCGTGATGCCTTGTGGGCCCCTCGTATGCCCTCCCGACTCCGTATTCCTCTCCTATGCTTGTTTTGCAAGATAAAAATTCTTTATATATACTCACGGGTGTTTTGACCACCGCATCGCAAGTTTCTCCTCTGTTCTTGCTTCGGGCTGTTCTTCTGACAGATCTAGATCACCATGGCGTCTCCAAACTCGTCCAAGGACAAGTTCTACGAGAAGGTCATCAACCCGTACCTACCGGAGGTGATGAAGCACCCTCGGGCCAACGAGATGCGTGAGGGGGTGCTCCACATCTGGGACGTGCAAGGACCTAAGAAGACCAGGAGCGAGAAGGCCAGGCAGGAAGCGGTGGAACAGGAGATCTTCAAGTGCCAAGGGATGGTGGAGCGCGGGTTTAATGCTAACCACTCCATGATCACGGAGTTCATCCGTGAGCACAAGGTGGACGGCAAGAATATTGGGGACGTCATCTTCAAGCTCAACGACCGGATTGATTATCTTCAGGCCCAAATCTATGATCTACAAAATCAAAATTTTGAGTATGAGGCCAAGTTCAGAGGTATGAGTTTAGCTGCAAATTTCAGGACTCCGGAAACACGTTCGTCCTTTTATGATGGAGAACCTATGCCTTGGGGAATCGATCACGGAGGGCTTCTACATCAACCTTGCAGCCCTTTCGATGATGTGTGAGTAGTTTACCACAGACCTACGGGTCCATAGCTAGTAGCTAGATGGCTTCTTCTCTCTCTTTGATCTTCAATACCATGTTCTCCTTGATGTTCTTGGAGTTCTATCCGATGTAATCTTCTTTTGCGGTGTGTTTGTTGGGATCCGATGAAATGTGAGTTTATGATCAGATTATTCATGAGAAATATTTGAGTCTTCTCCGAAATCTTTTATGCATGATTATTATAGCTTTGTATTTCTCTCCGATCTATCGATTTGGTTTGGCCTACTAGATTGATTCATCTTGCAATGGGAGAGGTGCTTTGTGATGGGTTCAATCTTGTGGTGCTCAATCCCAGTGACAGAAGGGGACATGACACGTATTTGTATTGTTGCCATTAAGGATAAAAAGATGGGGTTTAATCATATTGCTTGAGTTTACTTTGTCTACATCATGTCATCTTGCTTAAGGCGCTACTCTGTTTCATACTTAATACCCTAGATGCATGCTGGATAGCGGTCGATGGGTGGAGTAATAGTAGTAGATGTAGGCAGGAGTCGGTCTACTTGTCTCGGACGTGATGCCTATATACATGATCATTGCCATGAATCCGTCATAATTATTTGCTTTTCTATCAATTGCCCAACAGTAATTTGTTTACTCACCGTATGCTATGTGTTCGAAAGAGAAGCCTCTAGTGAAAACTATGGCCCCCGGTCTACTTTATCATATATTAAAAACCTAAAAATGCCTTGCTACAATTTATTTACTTTTATTTTGTTTAGTATTTTAGTTTATCTATTTACCTCGATAAGATTTAATCCTTGCAAATAACCGCTAAGAGGATTGACAACCCTCTTATTTGCATTGGGTGCAAGTGTTTGCTCTTGTGTGTGCAGGTACGCTTAACGGAATTTTGCTTGGTTCTCCTACTGGATTGATAACCTTGGTTCTTAACTGAGGGAAATACTTATATATACCGTACGACATCATCCTCTCCTCTTCGGGGAAATACCAACGCAGACTACAAGTAGCAAGAAGAATTTCTGGCGCCGTTGCCGGGGAGACATCATCAAAATTACCAAGTACCTTCGCACAAACTATCATCCACTTGCATTTACTTTATTTGCCTTTTATTTGCATTTGCCTCTCTTTTTCATCTCCCCCACTTCTATTTTTTTTTTACAAAAACACAAAAATATTTTTATTTACTTGTTTTCTAGTTTGCTTGCTTTGCTTGAAGTTGTTACCATGTCTAGTGTCACCATCCATCCTCTATCTCCGGATTTTGAAGTCCTTTACTTCAAACAGAAACAAGGAGAAAATTTAAAGGATTCTTGGTATAGGATAATGGAATCTTATCGTGTTTACACCATAAAAGGGGATATGAAAATTTTGGTGCGAAACTTTTATGTAGGGCTAACTATGCCAAATAGACAACTCTTGGATTTTGCTTCTAAAGGAAATTTCATTGATAGTGATCCTAATACTGGTTATGAATTGATAGAAGGGATAGTAGGAACTCCACCTTTGCAAAAAGGATCTAATTATACCCAAGAAGGGATTCCAATTTTGGAAAATCTAGGAGATATACAAAAGAATTTGGTGGAGCTACAAAAGTCTAATGAACCTCTTAAAAGTGTTATCGGTAACCTCAATCGTATGAATAATCTCCTCACTATTTGCAATAAGAAGATAGACACTTTAGATAGCAAAATTACCTTATTTTCTAAAAATAATGGGAAGCGTAAGGAGCCTCCCGGGTTCGAAACCAACCCATCTAAATTAGCAAATACCAAGGATGACAACACTTGAAACTATGCATTATGCCTAGCTAGGGGCATAAAACAATAGCGCTTGTTGGGAGGCTACCCAATGAATAAAATAATTTTTTGCTTTTACCTTCTGTTTTTGAGTGTTTGCACAATTATAGCTTCTATTATGATTGTATTTTTTATGTTTTAATTAGTGTTTGTGCCAAGTAATGCCTTTGGGATGATTTGGAAGATAGTATGATAGTTGCTGTTGGAAAACAGAAACTTTTGTGTCCAGTGCTGGAATTTTATTTTTCGCTGAAGCGTCAGAACCTTCTGAATTTTTTACACAGTATTGATATATGAATTTCCCGCGTTGTCCTAATTTTTCAGAATTTTTGGAGTTACAAAAGTTTGACTATAAATTAGATCTTTACAGACTGTTATATTTTAGACAGATTCTGTTTTTGTTGCATAGTTTGCTTATTTTGATGAATCTATGGATCGTATCAGGGGCTATGAGTCATGGAGAACTTGGAGTATAGTAGCATTATGCAAATATTAAACATAAATCAATTTACAACAGTACCTAAAGTTTAAGATTTGTTTGTTATAGTAACGGATCTCACGAGGTTTCTGTTGAGTTTTGTGTGCAGAAGTTTTCAAGTTTTGGGTGAGACTACGATGGACAAAGGAATAAGGAGTGGCAAGAGCCTAAGCTTGTGGATGCCCAAGGCACCCCAAGGTAATATTCAAGGAAGACTCAAGCATCTAAGCTTGGGGATGCCCCGGAAGGCATCCCCTCTTTCGTCTACAATCTATCGGTAACTCACTTGGAGCTATATTTTTATTCATCACATGATATGTGTTTTACTTGGAGCGTCTTGTGATATAGTTTGTTTGCTTTTCAGTTTGTCACAATCATCTTTGCTAAACACACCTTTTTGAGAGGGACACACATTATTCGTGATTTGTTAGAATACTCTATGTGCTTCACTTATATGTTTTGAGCTAGGCAGTTGCTCTAGTGCTTCACTTATATCTTTTAGAGCAGGGCGGTGGTTATATTTTAAAGAAATAGTTGCACTCTCATGATTCACTTATATCTTTTTGAGAGTCTCATGATTAGCAATGGTAATATGCACGGGTTATGAATTTGGTCCTGATATGATAGGTATTCAAGTGGGATATAATAAAAAAAATCATGTATATCACTGAATGTGATAAGTTTGATTCCTTGCAATAGTTTTGCGATATTAAGATGGTAATATGTGGGAGGTATTAGTAGATGATTGTGGTTTAGTAGGAATATTGGTGTTAAGGTTTGTGATTCCCGAAGCATGCACGTATGATCTGTCATTATGCTAAGAAGTTGGAGCATGATTTATTGTTGATTGTCTACCTTATGAGTGGCGGTCGGGGACGAGCGATGGACCTTGTCCTACCAATCTATCCCTCTAGGGGCATGCGTAGTAGTACTTTGCTTCGAGGGCTAATAAACTTTCGCAATAAGTATGTGAGTTCTTTATGACTAATGTGATTCCATGGATTATACGCACTCTCACCCTTCCGCAATTTGCTAGCCTCTTCAGTACCGTGCATTGCCCTTTCTCACATCGAGAGTTGGTACAAACTTCGCCGGTGCATCCAAACCCCGTGATATGATACGCTCTATCACATATAAGCCTCTTTATATCTTCCTCAAAACAGCCACCATACCTACCTATCATGGCATTTCCATAGCCATTCCGAGATATATTGCCATGCAACCTCCACCGTTCCGTTTTTATGACACACATCATCATTGTCATATTGCTTTGCATGATCATATGGCTGACATAGTATTTGTGGCTCAGCCACCGTTCATCACTTTTATACATGTTACGCTAGCATCATTGCACATCCTGGTACACTGCCAGAGGCATTCATATAGAGTCATATTTTTGTTCTAGTATTGAGTTGTAAGTAAATAAAAGTGTGATGATCATCATTATTAGAGCATTGTCCCAGTGAGGAAAGGATGATGGAGACCATGATTCCCCCACAAGTCGGGATGAGACTCCGGACGAAAAAAAAGAGGCAAAAAAGAGCCATCAAAAAAATGAGAAAAAAGAGAGAAGGGGCAATGTTACTATCCTTTTTCCACACTTGTGCTTCAGAGTAGCACCATGTTTTTCATATAGAGAGTCTCCTATTTTGTCACTTTCATATACTAGTGGGAATTTTTCATTATAGAACTTGGCTTCTATATTCTGATGATGGGCTTCCTGAAATGCCCGAGGTCTTCATGAGCAAGCAAGTTGGATGCACACCCACTTAGTTTTCATGTTGAGCTTTCATACACTTATAGCTCTTAGTGCATTCGTTGCATGGCAATCCCTACTCCTCGCATTGACATCAATTGATGGGCATCTCCATAGCCCGTTGATTAGCCTCGTTGATGTGAGACTATCTTCTTATTTTTGACTTTTCTTATTTATCTCTACCACCACACTCTATTCCACCCATAGTGCTATATCCATGGCTTGCGCTCATGTATTGCGTGGGAGTTGAAAAAGCTGAAGCGCGTTAAAAAGTATGAACCAATTGCTCGGCATGTCATCGGGGTAGTGCATGATAAATACTTTGTGTTAAGAAGATGGAGCATGACAGGATTATATGATTTTGTAAGGATAACGTTCTTTAGCATTTTTATTTTGAAAGACATGAATGTTTATTGGTATGCCTGAGTATTGATATCTTTATATCAAATTATAGACTATTGCTTCTAATCATTCGGATCTTATTATTCATACCGTAAGAGAAAGATTACATGATGAAACATGATAGGTAGCATTCCACATCAAAAAATTTGTTTTTATCATTTACCTACTCGAGAACGAGCAGGAATTAAGCTTGGGGATGCTTGATACGTCCCCAACGTATCTATAATTTTTTATTGTTCCATGCTATTATAGTATCAATCTTGGATGTTTTATATGCAATTATATGCCATTATATATTATTTTTTGGGACTAACCTATTAACCCAGTGCCTAGTGCCAGTTGTTGTTTTCTGCTTGTTTTTGCCTTTTCAGAAAATCATTATCAAAAAGTGTCCAAACGAGAAAAAAACTTTGGATTAATTTTTTCTGGACCAGAAGAGACCCAGGAAGCTTCGGGAGAAGACCAGAAGAGTCACGAGGAGGCGACAAGCCTGGAGGGCGTGCCCCCAGGCTTGTGGGCCCCTCGTGGCACCTCTTGACCTAATTCCTTCGCTATAAATGCACAAATATTCCTAAACCAACAGAGAGACAGAAGAGAAAACCTTTCCGCCGCCGCAAGCCTCTGTTCTTTCGCGATCCCATCTGGAGGCCTTTTTCGGCACTCTACCAGAGGGGGAATCAATCACGGAGGGCTTCTGCATTAGCCTTGCTGCCCTTCCGATGATGTGTGGGTAGTTTACCACAGACCTACGGGTCCATAGCTAGTAGCTAGATGGCTTCTTCTCTCTCTTGGATCTTCAATACCATGTTCTCCTCGATGTTCATGGAGTTCTATCCGATGTAATCTTCTTTTGAGGTGTGTTTGTTGGGATCCGATGAATTGTGAGTTTATGATCAGATTATTCATGAGAAATATTTGAGTCTTCTCTGAACTCTTTTATGCGTGATTATTATAGCTTTGTATTTCTCTCCGATCTATCGATTTGGTTTGGTCTACTAGATTGATTTATCTTGCAATGGGAGGTGCTTTGTGATGGGTTCAATCTTGCGGTGCTCAATCCCAGTGACAGAAGGGGACATGACACGTATTTGTATTGTTGCCATTAAGGATGAAAAGATGGGGTTTAATCATATTGCTTGAGTTTACTTTGTCTACATCATGTCATCTTGCTTAAGGCGTTACTCTGTTTCATACTTAATACCCTAGATGCATGCTGGATAGCGGTCGATGGGTGGAGTAATAGTAGTAGATGCAGGCAGGAGTCGGTCTACTTGTCTCGGACGTGATGCCTATATACATGATCATTGCCATGAATCCGTCATAATTAGTTGCTTTTCTATCAATTGCCCAACAGTAATTTGTTTACCCACCGTATGCTATGTGTTCGAGAGAGAAGCCTCTAGTGAAAACTATGGCCCCCGGTCTACTTTATCATATATTAAAAACCTAAAAATACCTTGCTGCAATTTATTTACTTTTATTTTGTTTAGTATTTTAGTTTATCTATTTACCTCGATAAGATTTAATCCTTGCAAATAACCGCTAAGAGGATTGACAACCCTCTTATTTGCGTTGGGTGCAAGTGTTTGCTCTTGTGTGTGTAGGTGCGCTTAACGGAATTTGTCTTGGTTCTCCTACTGGATTGATAACCTTGGTTCTTAACTGAGGGAAATACTTATCTCTACTGTACTGCATCATCCTCTCCTCTTCGGGGAAATACCAATGCAGACTACAAGTAGCACAACCTCTGCTTCCCTCTGCGAAGGGCCTATCTTTTACTTTATATATTTACTTTAATGCAAGAGTCAATAGTATTCGACTCTATTCCGTTTTTATTTTCTCTCTTGGCAAGCATCATGTGGTGGGGATAGATCCAGGCATATATACCAAGTTGGATGTAGGTGATCATGAGTTATTATTGTTGACATTACCCTTGAGGTAAATACGTTGGGAGGCGAAATTATAAGCCCCTATCTTTCTATGTGTCTGGCTGAAACTTTTGCTCCATAAGTATGTCGTGAGTGTCAGCAATCATAGAAGACTAAATGATAGTTGAGTATGTGAGCTTGCTAAACAAAGCTCTTACATAGACTCTTTCTGATAATATGATGAATTGCAATTGCTTCAGTGACTGAGATCATAGTTTGTTACTTTTCAATATAGTTTATGTTTCATACTTTAACTTGTGAATGAATTGTCACTTTTTCATGAGAAGTTTTATGATGGTATATTGTTGGTATAATAAAGATCATGATGCCTTCATGTCCATATTTTATTTTTATCGGCACCTCTCTCTCTAAACATGTGGTCATGATTATCGATTTCGGCTTTCGCTTGAGGACAAGCGAGGTCTAAGCTTGGGGGAGTTGATACGTCCAATTTGCATCATGATTTCCTACTGTTATTTATAATGTATTTGATCATTATTTCACTTTATGATGCAACTCTTATGCCTTTTATCTCTTAATTTGCAAGATTTATATGAAGAGGGAGAATACCGGCAACTGGAATTCTAGACCTGAAATAGCTACAGCAAAGATACCTATCCTACAGAGCTCCAATTGACTTGAAATTTCACGGAGATTTTTTATTGTATATATAAAAAATAAAGGAGAAAAGAGATACTGGAGGGGACCCACCAGTTGCCCACAAGGCAACAGGGCGCCCCCCCCCCCCCCCGGGCGCGCCCTGGCGCCTTGTGGGGCCCGTGGCTGGCCTCTGTCCCCCTCCTTCTGCTATATAAGGTCTTTTGCCCTAAAAAATTAATGAGAAGACTTTCGGGATGAAGCGCCGCCTTCTCGAGGCGGAACCTGGGCAGGAGCTATTTTGCTCTCCGGTGGAGCGATTCCGTCGGGGATACTTCCCTCCGGGAGGGGGAAATCGAAGCCATCGACATCACCAACGATCCTCTCATCGTGGGAGGACCAATCTTCATCAACATATTCACCAGCACCATCTCATCTCAAACCCTAGTTCATCTCTTGTATTCATTTTTTGTCTCAAAACCTCAGATTGGTACCTGTGGGTTGCTAGCAGTATTGATTACATCTTGTAGTTGATGCTAGTTGGTTTATTTGGTGGAAGATTATATGTTCAGATCCTTAATAATATTCAATATCCCTCTGATCTTGCACATGAATATGATTTGTGAGTAGTTACTTTTGTTCTTGAGGACATGGGAGAAGTCTTGTCGTAAGTAATCATGTGAATTTGGTATTCGTTCGATATTTTGATGATACGTATGTTGTTGCTTCCTTTAGTGGTGTCGTGTGAACGTCGACTACATGACACTTCACCATCTTTGGGCCTAAGGGAAGGCATTGTGGGGTAGTAATTAGATGATGGGTTGCTAGAGTGACAGAAGCTTAAACCCTAGTTTATGCGCTATTCCGTAAGGGGCTGATTTGGATCCATATGTTTCATGCTATGGATAGAGTTATCTTAATTCTTCTTTCGTAGTTGCGGATGCTTGCGAGAGGGGGTAATCATAAGTGGGAGGCTTGTTCAAGTAAGAACATCACCCAAGCACCGGTCCACCCACATATCAAATTATCAAAGTAGCGAACGCGAATCAAACAAACATGATGAAAGTGACTAGATGAAATTCCCATGTGTCCTCGAGAATGCTTTGCTTATTATAAGAGATCGTTCCGGTTTGTCCTTTGCTATAAAAAGGATTGGGCCACCTTGCTGCACCTTTGTTACCGTTACTACTTGTTACTTGTTACGAATTACCTTGCTACCAAACTATGTGTTACCTACAATTTCAGTGCTTGCAGAGAATACCTTGCTGAAAACCGCTTGTCATTTCCTTCTGCTCCTCGTTGGGTTTGACACTCTTACTTATCGAAAGGAATACGATTGATCCCCTATACTTGTGGGTCATCACACCTCCTCTTCACCGAAGAACACGAGCAGAGGTTGTCTGCCCTCCCTGCGGTGGCCGCCAGCGACGATTCAGCGCCATCCCACCTCCCCACTCCTTTATGTGTCTGCCTATAGCCACGAGGTGATCCGCTACCTCTTTCCCCTTCCCCCTGGTTGTCTGCGTCCTCTAGCTCACCTCTCCGTCATGGCCGCAGCTTGCTCTGGCATGCATGTCCTCCGGCGCGCAAGGTAGTTGCGCATCTAGGTGCCGTTCTCACTGTTGGCGGGGTACTGCGGGACTAGGATGAAACCGGCCGGGCTGGACGGCGAGCCCCATTTGCGCGACCTCATCAACCTCACGGCCAAGATCTAGGTATGTTCGATTGTTGATAATGTACAATTATTCCGGGGTATGATATGGGTAGTGTTATAGTTATAGCATAAAAATTGAAAAATTATTCTTTCAATTTGGCTGATGGGTGAGACTTGGTTGGTTTTGGTTAGGGAGACATGATGATATATTAATTTCGGAAAGTAGTATGAACAATTGATAGCTTATATATTGGTCAATATTTATGATGCTCTTCATGTGCAATTGCTGGACTGGGGGTGCTCTATGAGAGACTATGTATAAGTAGTCGACTGACTTGGGCATATGGTTTATATAATTTTTAGATTCAAAGGGCATATCTACCATTTGAGGATTAGTGTAAATTCTTATTATGATGATTTATCTATGTGAAAGACAGAGGAATGATTATTGGATTGTTAAGACTGTTGCTTTTGATTCTTCGAATATTAGTTATGTGCAATGTTTGTTAGTTGGATACTCGCTTCTTGAAAAAGTTGATACCCTTCCGAACTAGTGCCGCTGTAAGATAGAATACATGAACATATATTAACTTGCATGTTTACTTCTTATGTTTACACTATGAACAGAACAAAGGGAAAAAGTAGTAATTTTTCCTTTGTTTTGCAGGGCTATGACACCACATGCTATGTGATTCCCCGCGACGCTCAAGTGCTGCTGGTGGGCAAGATGGAGGCGGGATGGATGTACCATGGACACCCCGCCTTGCTCCTGATGGTGGCTACTACCCTCGCGATCCCGTCGGTTCAGCGTTGCAGCACCAGCAAGCCCCCTCTGGTACGTGCTTTACTCTTGTTATGCTATGTTTTATTGTCTTTGCGGCCTGGCCTACGAGACATTGGCTGTGCCATTTCCTGGGCTAGCTGGGATTGAGTGTTCACTCATGGAGTATTTTACTTTCCGTTGTGAAGCTATTTTGTTGCCCATCTATTCCTGCATGCTCGTGCTCATACCTTTTCCATTATTGAAATATTGGAATATTGCTCCAATCGTCTACAAATCCTTCAAATGACGTGACTAATCACGCCCTGATAAATCCACCCTCATAGATCAAATATCTCCTAACTAAATCCAAAATTACTCCAAACTCAATCCAAAATATCTCCTAATTAAATCCAAATTATGCCATAACTAAATCCAAACTACACTTTCTTTGATCTGCTGACAACTTTCTCATACCACATAACCCTAACTAAATCCAAAATATGTCCTAAAATCTGAATTACACTTCCTTTCAATCGAAATCTAGTCACAACTTTCTCATATCACATATCCTAAAACCTAACCAAATCTGACCCTATCGGTACTATGCAGAAAGGACTGGCCAAGAGTAGAGATGGCTAGGCACTTACATCTCAGAGGTCAATGCGAAGATCCGGCGCGATAAAGTTGATGGACGGCGATCAGGATGATCTGGCGTCGTGTCGGGGAAGGGGGCGTCGTGTCGGGGAAGGGGGGATTAGGCGGCTCCTCGGAAGATCTGGCGCCGCATAACCCGAGAGGAATCACGTGCGAGGGAAGGGGGATAATGGGGTGTGGGAGGGGGGGAGGAGGATGGAGTGCCACGGCGAGTGCGCGTGGCGGCGATCGAGAGCGGCGATGTGTTCGCCAGAGACTAGGGCTTGCCTCCAGATGAGGAACCGCTCTAACCCAAATTCAAATGACCACACACGATGTCGTTTAATTATAATTAAGTGTTATGTAAATGCAATTAAGTTAATTCAGAATTTTAGGACGATAATACCCCTAGACCGAATTGGGACTTAAATAATTTTTTAGGTCAAAAATACCGTTGGGCTTTAGTAAGGCCCAGTTAGTCCCATCCGTTAGATCGCCCATATAATACACTCCCTCTCGTGTATTGCAATGCACCGTAAAATTTTCCCAAAAAAATCGTCTCAAACACGCAAACATGGAATTTAACAAACGCGCGTTATTTGGATTGCATGCACAAGGAAACTACATCTTCTTCCACAAACACAAAAAATCTTTAGCGAACCAACGTTTCGTTCCGATTGAGGGCAAAAAATCTCTTCGACAAGTTTAACCTGCCATATGCACGTACACATTCCAAATACCCACCAGTCTTGGTCGACAATCTTAAATTGTTCTCGTAAGTATTTCCATGTTAATTTTCCCATTCCATAAATCTATCTGCAATGCATGTATATATAAATCTAGCTAGCCACACCGTGGTCGATCGTGCTCGTACACGTGCTTCCTCTCTACTCCTGAACTCTCGGTCCGCCGGCGCGCTAGCTAGCACGATGACGACTGCTCGCTCCATGGCGGTGCTCATGGCCGCAGTCCTGGTTGCCTCGGCCCTCTCCGGACCGCCGGCCTTCGCCGCCGCCGCCCACTGCGACGTCCAGAAGGACCTCATCATATGGCAGGGCCTCGGCGATCCTCAGAGCGACGGCTCATCGATGTACAGGGTGACCGTGACGAACCAGTGCGTCGGCGACGAACGCACGGGCAGGCCCTGCGTCATCTCCAGGATCCGGCTGCAGTGCGGCAACTTCCGCTCCGTCATCCCCGTCGACCCCAAGGTGATCCGCGTCGTCCTCCCCGGCGTCTGCCTCCTCAACGCCGGCCACTCCATCCCGCAGGACCGCAATGTCTCCTTCGTCTACACGAGCTACGCGCGCGAAAATCTCTACGTCCTCTCCGCCATGTGCAGCCTCGGACGTTGATGTCGCTTTTGTTTTCCTCAACCGGCGTGTGTGTGTCATCTTTAGAGTTTAGACAGCGGTATGAAATTTTGTAGGATCGATGATGTTTAGAATTGCCCGAAGAGATGTCGTTCATGTGGACTTAGCGCAGGCGTGGTTTACTTTAGTTGTAATATACTCTCACTCTCTCTGTCCTGTAATATAAGAACGTCATGTTAGCTTGAAAAATGTTCTTATATTATGGGACGGAGAGAGTAGATGTTTCGTCACTGTGTTTACTCTGTAAGGGTTTTTGCATGTTATTTTGAGCAAGAAATTGATATTGTGTGATTTGCATAATCTTGATCGTTGCCCTATACTATTTTGCTACCCGTTGCAGGTGTAATACATATTTTAATAACAGTCCTTTAATGCTTAGATATAGTTCTTGGTGGAAAAAAATCATGATCTATTGATGTAAACATAAGATACCAAAAGAAGGCACAAATTTGTATGAAACAAATATCATGGCGAGCGTCGATGAACAACGCCGCCAGTTTTCCATGCCAATACAAATTATCAGCAACAGATGGAGAGTTTTCGCAATGTTCTGTAATTTGAATCCACCAAAATTTATGTTTCAAATACAATTCCTGAGAAGATTTTCATAGGAACTCCATAAGAAATACGCTAACTACAACTTTATATAGAAAAGACGACATTAGGTGGATAAAAATACAACTATTTGATATGTGAATTTCACATGAAAGAAGATTGAATTTTGGAACCTTTCATTCAATTGAGGCAGCTCAATTATGACTATATATATATGCCTTTGGCAATTCGGTTTCCTCGATTTCCAAATGAAATCCATAAACAACTTGGTGGAATCAAATTTCTCGTAAAATTAGATTATACTAGTAGAAACAAAATAGTACAAGTGTACAACGCACAAAGATTCACTCTTATTTTTCGCAAAAGATCACACAATATATGCTGAAGATTCGAGTCGCGAATTTGGACTACTCTCACTCCACCTCGTTTTGAAACACATATATATGCATTTTTTTATGTACCATTGTGTGGTTTAACTAGCTAATCAATGTATAGACAAGACAAAAGGACATAGCCCATAAAGCAAATCACATTGTCCTTTTCTCATATTTATCTTGCCTTAATAAAAATTCCGCCAATAAGAAAACACTGTTCAAGATTGACTGAACTAACTGGTTTGCATCTTAGGATCTGCTTTCGAAATTTTATATCCTCTATAACACTAAGCTCCCTAGTTTTAAAGAGCCAACATTTAATTGAGGTCTCCAAATAGAATTGGACCACCCGATTTTGACCGGGTCAACAATTTCTCAAAGTTCTCTCATTCAATTCTTTTATACTATACATCATGCTTCCTAATTTTTAAGGCCTCACAATTAATTGAGGTATTCAATTTAGAACTGGGTCAACCGAATTTGACCGGGTCAACACTTTCTCAAGTTGTCCCATTCAATTCTTTTAATTCACTATGTTTCATAATTTTGAAGCTCTTTCATTCAATTGAGGTATTTAATTTTGGACTTGGTTTACGACTTCGACGAGGCCAACGATTTTTCAAATCAATCAGCAGCAATCGGCCTATAAAAACATATCAATCCCGCTCACCCTCCCACCACCTGGAAAAAATGAGCGTCACCATGTGATATTGTAGCACCAATATAGTAGTACACGCGACCACTGACACAGAAACTTTTCCACATAAATATAGGTTGGTTAGCGGATAACACAGAATCACACCACGAAAGGCCCACCAAATCACTGCATTATAAATAAAAATAAAACACACTTTATCATCTTCCCCACCCGCCAAACTAAATATTCCATCTATTCCAAAATATAAGGGGTATTAGTTTTTGTAGAAAGTCAAATTTCTTAAACTTTGACCATGTTCAGAGCAAAAATATCGACATCCACAATATTAAACAAAAAAAAGTATGGAAATTTATTTCATGATGAATATAAAAATACCGATTAGATATTACGGATTTTGATATATTTCTCTACAAATTTGATCAAACTTAGAAGGTTTGACTTTTCAAAAAAAGTAATACACCTTATATTTTGAAATAGAGTGATTATATTTTGAAGAAACCTAATGACATCAACGGCGCAGCAAAGCGCGCCCAACCCTTCTAGTTAAGATACTAAGCCCTCTAAATTTGGAGCCTCCTGGTGCGTCAGAGGCTGTGGGTTCACTCAGGCCCGCATGTAAGGGCGCGTGTCGTTGATCGGGGGTTCCTATTTGTTTTTTCCTTTTTATTATTTTCCATTTTTATATTTTTCATTTCATTTTTTCACATTTTAATCCATGCACATTTATTAAATATGTGAACATTTTTTTAAATCTCTGATTTTTTTTAAAATTAGGTATTTTTTCAGAAAAAATTAAATTTTAAATTTCGTGAACATTTTTTTAATTTGCAAAGTTAATTTCAAATTTGTGAATAATTTTTGAAATCCATGAATTTGTTTAATTTGTGAACATTTTTTAAAATCCATGCTTTTTAAATTGTAATATTTTTTAATAACCAATATTTTTAAAAATCGGTTCACATCTTCTGATTTGAAAAACTTTTTCAAAATAATGATAGCTGGACTTTTTTTATAATATATCAATGGAGCTAGCGAAAAATATGCTAAGCGAGTGAGTTGAAAAGGGAGCCGAACTGAGCAAACGGGAGCTTCGTGGGCCTGCCAATGTGATATGTGAAAGTTATATTAGCAATTTCACGGTTTCAGTGTGCAATAGGAGCTCACAAGCGCAAGAGCTATATGTCGCCCATACTGATTCCTAATACGTCTCACCTGTAGCGCCAGCTATTAGGCCAGCCCAATAATATAGCTCCGTGCGAGTTTTTTGTGTGTATGTGTGTGCGTGTGTGTTTTTTTTTGCATTGGTTTCTTCTGTTTGTCTTTTATTTTCTTTAGTTTTTATTTTCCATTTTATTTTATTTTCTTCTTTCTTGGGTCTTCTTTCCTTCTTTGGTTTTCACAGGAGTTTTTTCTATTTATTTTTATTTTTTCCAACAGATGTCTAATTTTTTCATACACATTATACATTTTTCGTGTACCGCAGAAACATTCTTTATAACAAGTTTAACATTTTCAAATACATGATTAACATTTTTTTAAATATATCTTTTGATGTCTACTTTTTTCATATTCATTGTACATTTTCCATATAATCTTAAAAAAACTGTATACATTTAACATTTTTTTAATACATAATTAACATTTTTACTAATACATGGTTTGATTTTTTTTTCAATATGTATTGGAAATAATACATATACACGTTGAAACATTCTTTTAATGATTCATAACATTTGTTTAAATTATGTGAACGTTTTTTACATTGTACTCCCTCCGTAAAGAAATATAAGAGCGTTCTAAATGCTCTTATATTTCTTTACAGAGGGAGTATACTTTAAAAAAAATCACAAACATTTCTTTGAAATGCACGGGCACATTTTAAAATGTAATGTACAGTTTTTCGAATTGTATGATTTTTTCAGATTACAATAACATTTGTTTACATTGTATAACATTTTTATAAAAGTCACGTACTTTTGTTTAGATACGTGAACGTTTTTAAAATTTCACGTTCATATTTTTGAATGGTACAAACATTTTATAAAAGTTGAGAGAACTTTTTTTACGCTGCATAATTTTTTTTAATGTGTGATGAACATTTTAAATAAATTAAGTAAATTGATTTTCTTAATATCTGTATTTTTTCAAAATTTAAACAAAAGTGTAAAACAAAAAAATTACGTTTGTTACGTGAGCATGACGAAACACATGGTTACTGTTTCGGCCAACTACCGATTCTGTAGGCGACGTGATCTTCTGTCTTGTATAACGCGAGACATAGACTTGCCCGCCCTCAAGATGCGCACACAACGGCCATTGACTGACACCGACGCCGAAATGTGTAAGGACGCTACAACGACACATGAAACAACTCGACTCTCCTTTCAGAACAAATATGCCGGACACACGCATCAGGAAAGGCCCTCGCATCGTCCCACAGGCGACATGGGCGATAGAACTGCCGCCGCCGTTTCTAGCCCTTCCTTCGCCTCCTCTCCTCGTCGCCGCCGCCCGCAGCCACCAGGGCAAAGCCCTTTGCGGTGGTCGGCGGCGGTGGGAGCTCTCCCACACGCGCTTCCGATCTACCTTCTCCTCCTCTCGATTGGATCTCGCTGCCCGTGTGCGTCTCGCGCAGCCGTCGCCCTGGTTGTGCCTCCTTCCCATGGCTCTTCCCTAGGTTGGGCGAAATCCGGCCTCGGTGTCCAGCCGCCACCGACGTGATTGGATGCTGCCTCATCGGATCTGGGCGACCACGGATTAGGGTGGTAGTGGTGGCTGGGGGCATCGGCCGCCATCGGCAGTACAACGGTGTCGTGGAGCTCGGACGCTCCATGGTTGTGCTGCAGTGGTTGCGTCCTCACGAATGGCTGTTGAGATCGGTTTTTGCCGGATCCAGCTTCTCCGTCTCCGGCTCTTATGGCGACAATGGGCGACCACTCCCGCCTACGGTGGCAGCCTCACTGCGAATTTCGGTGGCCATCGAAAGGTCTTTGTGAGGGATTCTCTCTCTAGATCCGGTGGTTCCCTTCAGCGGTGAGAGACAATCTACAGATGACGGCTTGACGCATAGGGTATGGTTGTGCGAAGATGGCGGTCGGTTTTCTAGGCCAGCTGCTGGGATCGCGGAAAGTGGTGGAGACAACACATGATTGACTTGGACGAGCTCCGGGGGTGAAAACCTAGGTCTGACCCGAGTTGGTTATACCTGGTAATGATGATGTTTTTGCATCATTACCGTGTTGAAAGCTTTGTTCGAATATGCTCGGAATGATTTTTCAGGGTGACTTTGGTCTTATATGACTTTGTTATTTGCCAGCATGTTTTTGTATGTGTGTGTTGGTGTTGGTTGTGTGCATCCTAACTATGCAAAGGCCGGATGTGTACTCATTGTATTTATTTGCACTTGATACTTTATTTTGAGTCAATAAAATCCACTTCATCGAAAAAAAAACAGCACCCCATCACTCGTATAAGAACGAAAAAACATCACCAGAACATAATTAAAACTAAACCAATGCAGATAAAATCGGAACAAAACAACTAGCCGGAGATAATCCCATGAGTGAGGAACGGCGCGCGGCGATGCACGTGTTAAGCTCTGGTTTTAATTTTAATGAAACACTGTTCAGTTCCAAACGAGGTGGACCCTGATCCCTGAAGCATGGTGTGGATAAGTGGATTAGAACATGCGTCTTCCTGTTTCATCCTCGCGCCGTCAATCGGCCGGCCGGACTGCCATTCCAGTGTGGTTGATTGGATTCCCGTTTCCTAGCGCTATACGTCTGTAAATTATACACGCCACCATCGGTCGTTTATTTTTTCAGGTGGAAATCTCGAATGGCCGGTATTATACACCTGTAAAATAAATACAGGTGTAAAAAGTTACACCGATTCCAAGCGGGAACTAAATGGGCGAACGGAGTCACGGGCCACAGCTCGACGAGCCACGGCGATGAAGCAACTGGCAGCAGTTAGGCGCGATTTAACTGCGGCATTTGGTTTCTACTCCGTGTCAGTGCCCACGAGAAGCGCACGTTGGGAGGCCGTCCCTCATGGGGAGCGCGCCGCTGCGGGAGCCATGTGGCATGTGGGATGCGTGGCCTTGGTGGGCGAACGGCGAAAGACCGGGTCGACCAAATCTGTCGGGCGCCGTGGCGGTGACCAAATGTCACGGTGCTGCGTCACTGGGGTCGCTGGACTCGTCGAGTCGCTGGCCATCGTCAGAGCGACACGCTTGTTTGACGCTTTTGACGTTTTCTATTAGGTCATCATGACATGTTACTCAGCCGTGCTAACACTCACTGGTAGCTTTTGGTCTGATAGCCTGGTAGCAATAGGCGGCGGATGTAGTATTTTTTTTTAACCACAATTTGACCAGAAAAACTACCACTTAACAAATTTTGTCAAAAAAACTACCACTCTGAGTCTAATTTTTGGCAAAAAAAAAACTACAACTTCAAATAAAAAAATTACCGTTTTGAGTATTTTAAACCCGATTCCATGGACCTCGACGTAATTTTTATTATGTTTGAGGTGTTTTGTACTTCCGGTGAATCTTTATAATAGGTCTGATCCTTTTCGCAAAAAATAACCCGATTATGATAGGCTGGGCCCACCCGTCAGGACTGAAAAAGTTAAAACCGTTAACTTTGACCGTTAACATGTGGAGCCCACATGTCAATTCTATCTTCTTCCTCTAAAATTCCCCATGGAGGATCTAGATCAGGGGTAGTCCCTGTCGCCTCGTCCTCCGGTGGCTTCCAATCGCCGGTCTTGACAAGCTGGACAGCCTTGACCTGTTGCACAAAGAGTTATCGGGGAGCCTCGACCCGCTCACTGCGTTGCAGATGTTGGAAATATGCCCTAAAGGCAATAATATTATATTATTATATTTCCATATTCATCATTAAGTGTTTATATTTCATGCTATAACTGCTATGATCCTGGAATATGCGATTCAGTGGAAAACTCGTATGCACGTGTGAAATGATAAACGGATAAAATAAAGGTTCCTAGTCTCGCCTCTAAGACTAGCTCAAGTGTTGTTGGTGATCACGTTTTCCGGATCTTAGGATATCGTTAACTGTAACGATAGTCCTAAAACAATATTGAGATTATGACGTTGGAAGAACGATCATATTGAATCGACCCAAACTTGTCTATTATGAATTGAGATAATATCGTCTATAATCAATTGTAATAACACACAGTGTTGACATGTGATTTTGCTCCTTAGACCATGAGAGTAGCGTAGTCACTTCTTACCGTACGGTGGACTTTGCGGTTGCTCAAACGTCACCTGTAACACGGTGATCATAATGAAAACTTACAGGCTCATCGGAAAGTTTGACAAGGGACTAGATATCTCAAGAGTGGGATTTGCTCCTCCAACGATGGAGAGATATTCTTAGAGACCTCTCGGTGTGACGGTATTCATCATCGTCTGGCCAGACACAGGTGACTACGTCACGGGGATGCCGGAACACAATAATGAGAAAGAAGAACAAGACCGGTAACGAGGATTTCGGTATAGTGAGCATAGTGATGACTCGGGAGGATACCGATGCATCCCGGGTTTTGTGAAGTATCGCGAAGCAAAGGGAACATCACATGATAACCATAGGTTCACTCGAATATCATTCGTGTGCTTATAGGGAACGATATGGACGTCCACGGTCCCGCTGTCGGTCATTGAACGAACGGTTTTGTTCATGTCTATGAGTTACCGAACCTACGGGGTCACAAGCTTAAGGCAATCACGATCTGCCGAGTGTTAGTAGGATGGGAGTGATGAGAATATATTTGTGGAATTGTTTCATAAATATTTGAAATAGTTTTGAGAGGATCCGGAAGTGTTTCGGGGTCACCGGAAGGGTTTCGCTGAATATCGGGTAAAACCGGGTATTACCGATAAATATATATAGGTGGAAAATGTTTCCAGGGATGTTAAATTATATATAAAATGGTCTGAAAGTATTTAAAACAATTTTATACTTAATTTAATATCAACGGGCCTAAAAAGGCCAAGAGGTGGAAGCCAACTTGGGCCACATGTAACACCCCTAGGTAATGAGCACAGTGATCATCTGTTAATCATGCCAAGTCATTTTGATTTACAATGCTTAATCACATTGGAATCATATCTCATTTCAAATTCCAATTCAAATTGAAATTCATATTGGAGGTGAAAATAAAAGTTGTTCAAATTTGGAAACTAAATAGTTCATAATTTTGGAAATAATCCATTGTGAATTATGTTCAGGAAAACAACATCACCAAAATTCCCTAGATGTCTCAAACATCTTGAAATAGTGCCAATTCAGCATTTTAAATGCCTTTTCCTTTATGGAAAATCCAAATTAAATTATTTGGCTACCAAACTTTTTGTGGCGGTGCACAATACTCCTTACTATTTGTTTCTACCAGTGACACATTTTTGCAAAGTCATTAGTTGGCTAAAAATAAAAGCAAAAGCTGCTGGGAAAAGAAAACAAAAAAAGGAAAAAAGAAAAGGCCCACTGTGCTGGCTGGGCTCTAGTCAGCCGACAGGCCCAGCCCAACTAGCCCTTCCCCTACCTCGCTCTGTTCACCGCACGCCGCTGTCGACGCGCGCGCGCTCGCCGCGCCCGCCCGCCCCCCCTCTCTCTCCCGCACGAAAGCGCGCCGCGCGCGCCCGTCCGTGCTCGGTTAACACCCTCCCCGCCCCCCTGGCAAACCCTAGCCGCCTCACTCTCTTCCTCTCTCGCTCTCCACCCTCACCCGAACGGCGCCATGGCCGGTCCATCGTAAACCGCGCGACCACCGTCTCCCTCTCGCCGCTGCGACGTGTCCACGGGCTCCGCCGCCCTCGTCTACGTCGGCTACACCGACTCGTTCGAGCCCGGGAGCAGCACAGCCGCGGATCGCGTCGCCTCCTTCCTCGGATCGCCGCCGCCGTTCATCGACCGTTCCGGCCACCTCGAGCCTCCCCCGAGCACGCCTTGCACCTCTACAGGCTCCCCGTGAGCCCTCCTTCCTTTCCCCTCCTTGCTCGCCGCTGTTTACTGCCCGTAGCCGTCATCCCCGTCGTGCCCGAGCCTGTCGCCGCTCGAGCTCGTCGCCGGCGAGCTTCCGGCAACCAAATGACCCCGCGCCGCTGTCCGTTTAGCTCGTGCCGTCGCGTAGAACTCCCCTGGCCCCTTGTTTCGCCCGCAAACACGCCGTGTCGCCGTCCCCGTAGCGCACCCGTAGCCACCGCCGCCCGCCGTCATCGCCGACGTCTTTTCCGGCCTCCCCAGCTCCGGCCGTGGCCACCATCGGACGCGGCTCGAAGTGCCCGTTCCAGAGAGCCCGGCCGCGCGCAAAATGATGCACCGTAGCGCTTTTCCAAGCTCGCCGGAGTTCGGCCGCCGCGGGAGAGCTCGCCGGAGCAACTTCGGTGGCCGGCGCCAACGTGGCCGCCCGGGGCCCACCCCTGTGCCACTGACTGTGGGCCCGTGGAGCCCAGTTGACTGGGTTGACCCAGTCAACTCGGCTGACTGGGTAGCCCGTGTCAGTGACATGCGGGCCCCACCTAGTTTAAACATTTTTAAAAATTAATAAAATGCTAATTAAACTGTTAATTAATCTGTTAATTAAATTAGTTAACTAATCAGCCACTGACAGTGGGTCCCACTAACTAATTAGATTAATTAGTTAATTTAATCTGCTGTTTAATTAGTCTAGTCTATGATAGAGGGGCCCCACATGTCAGGTTGACCAGTCGAAGGTCAAAGTTGACTGCTGACATCACACTGACCTCATGCTGATGTCATAATTCTTTTTTTGTCGAATTAATTAATTAAAACAATTTCAGGAAATGTTTAAAACTTCGGAAAATCATAGAAAATAAATCGTAGCTCGGATCAAAAAGTTTTCTACATGAAAGTTGATCAGAAAAATGAGACGAATCCGAATACGCCCTCTGTGTTGCTGTCACATGACCACAGCTAGGCAAACATGGAACCTTCCCCTCCGGTTCATCTGTCTGACAGATGCCTAAAACCGGGAAAATATCCCCAGATATTTTCCCGCTCCGTCTCTAACGTGTAGCACTGCGATAGGTCACCACCAGCACAACATATGGCCATGACATGCATCTGTGTAGCTTTGTTTTCTTTTATTTATTGTTTCTTCCCCCTCTTCTCTCCGGTAGACTCCGAGACCGACGGTGCTGCCGAGTACGACTACGCCCCTGACGACCAGTCCCTTTCAGCAGAGCTTCCAGGCAAGCAAACCACCTTGATCATTTCGATATCGCCCATTGTTTCCCTCTCATGCTTGTATTAGATTTTGCTACTGTATTAGATAGCTCCTATTCTGATGCATAGCCTGCTTTTGTAACTGTTGTTGATACCTTACCTGTTATCCTTAACTGCTTAGTGTAGGTTAGGTTAGCGATCCATCAGTGACCCCGCACCTTGTCCGTGTTACCTTGCTCCCGGATGTTTCGATCTATGTGATCGATGTGCTGTTACCGACACATCACCGCACACCCCCTTAGTTGTACGACTCTGCAGAGCTACTATCGAGTGCCGAGGGTGATACCTCGTACCTCACTCCTGATGATGGCTCTGTAGGCCCGTGGAGCCCAGTTGACTGGGTTGACCCAGTCAACTCGGCTGACTGGGCAGCCCGTGTCACTGACATGCGGGCCCCACCTAGTTTAAACGTTTTTAAAAATTAATAAAATGCTAATTAAACTGTTAATTAAATTTGTTAACAAATCAATCACTGACAGTGGGTCCCACTAACTAATTAGATTAATTAGTTAATTTAATCTGATGTTTAATTAGTCTAGTCTATGACAGAGGGGCCCCACATGTCAGGTTGACCAGTCAAAGGTCAAAGTTGACTGCTGACATCACACTGACCTCATGCTGACGTCATAATTCTTTTTCTGTTGAATTAATTAATTAAAACAATTTCAGGAAATGTTTAAAACTTCAGAAAATCATAGAAAATAAACCGTAGCTCGGATCAAAAAGATTTCTACATGAAAGTTGATCAGAAAAACGAGACGAATCCGAATACGCCCTACGTGTTGCTGTCACATGCCCACAGCTATGCAAACATGGAACCTTCCAATCCGGTTCATCTGTCTGACAGATGCCTAAAACTGTGAAAATATCCCCAGATATTTTCCCGCTCCGTCTCTAACGTGTAGCACTGCGATAGGTCACCACCAGCACAGCATATGGCCATGACATGCATCTGTGTAGCTTTGTTTGCTTTTATTTATTGTTTCTTCCCCCTCTTCTCTCCGGTAGACTCCGAGACCGACGCTGCTGCCGAGTATGACTACGCCCCTGACGACCAGTCCCTTTCAGCAGAGTTTCCAGGCAAGCAAACCACCTTGATCATTTCGATATCGCCCATTCTTTCCCTCTCATGCTTGCATTATATTTTGCTACTGTATTAGATAGCTCCTATTCTGATGCATAGCCTGCTTTTGTAACTGCTGTTGATACCTTACCTGTTATCCTAAACTGCTTAGTGTAGGTTGGGTTAGCGATCCATCAGTGACCCCGCACCTTGTCCGTGTTGCCTTGCTCCCGGATGTTTCGATCTATGTGATCGATGTGCTGTTACCGACACATCACCGCACACCCCCTTAGTTGTACGACTCTGCAGAGCTACTATCGAGTGCCGAGGGTGATACCTCGTACCTCACTCCTGATGATGGCTCTGTAGGATAGCTAATCAGTCGTGGGTTGCCGAGGGTGATTCCTCCTTCACCACCTCCGATGATGACTCTGTCGTGCAACCCCTCAAGTGGGAATCCGTCGAGGGTGATTTCTCGGATTTCCCCCTTAATGTTACCGAACACACCGTTACATTACCTGTTGCCCCTTTTACAGTTACTGTTGTGGTGGGACTGAAGGGACAAGCGGTACCACCCGGTTGAGGTGGACCTGAGTTCCCGGCAGTCTCTTGTGAGTCGGGTTGACCTGGAGGGTACCCGCGAGATAATTACGAGGCGCGGTCGGGCAGGCGGACCGCCCTAGAGAGGGCTAGGCCTGGCCCTTGCCGCAAGTCCTCGAGACGGGGCGACAGGAGCACTAATCGTTTCCGCGCGCTCCCAACGCATTAATGGGTTAGGATATGTGATCTGAGTAGGCCCTTGGCCTTTACGCGCTAACCACCACGCGGGAATAGTATGGGCACTCGGCGTCGTATGTATCAGCCGAAGCTCTTCAGATGTCAGCGGTTGAGCAGCACGCGCCCGGGTTGGACCGCGAAAGCCTGCACTTGTATTAAGGGGGCTAGGTCTGCTCCCGGCCGTCCTCGCAATGCGTAGGAGTGCAAAGGGCGATGGGCCCAAGACCCTTGAGCGCTTAGGATGTAGACCGGCGTGCTAGCCTCTCTGTTGAGCCTAGGTAGGGCTGCGATGTGTCGATCAACCGAGGCCGGGCATGGACCGAGTAGGTGTCCGGCCAGAGTTAATCGAGCGTGTTGGGTAAAGTTGGTGCACCCCTGCAGGGAAGTATATCTATTCGAATAGCCGTGTCCACGGTAACGGACGCTCAGAGAGTATCCCGATCTACTACAACTATAACTGGATACTTGAGTTACTAAACTGATATGTTGGCTCCGGGATCGCTTTCTCGCAGGGAGTCGAGGAAGGATCTCTGGGCGTTGTTACTACTACTTACTACTATATGTTATGCTAATCTGCACTCTTCTAATGCTGCAAGACGCTGAAGATGCTAGTCTTCGATAGGCTAGGCCTTCCCCTCCCCCCCCCAATTCTGGCATTTCTGCAGTCTAGTCCACA
Organism: Elymus sibiricus; assembly: GCA_039707655.1. Taxonomy (NCBI): domain Eukaryota; kingdom Viridiplantae; phylum Streptophyta; class Magnoliopsida; order Poales; family Poaceae; genus Elymus; species Elymus sibiricus. The sequence continues at coordinate 348,732,867 of CM077668.1, forward strand.
GATACAACCCCTTCTTTGATACCGATGCATAAATAGAATAGTTCTGATGTAAGTCTTGCGAGTACTTTGGATGAGTACTCACGGTTGCTTTGCTTCCCCTTTTTCCCATACCCGATTACTGCGATCAGATGACGGAGCCCAGGAGTCAGTGCTCCCACCGATGACTACTACTACCCTACCGGAGGAGCCTACTACTACGTGGAGACCACCGACGACCAGGAGTAGATAGGAGGCACCCAGGCAGGAGGCCTGCGCCTTTTCGATCATTGTCGTTGTTTTGCTCAGCCTTCTTAAGACAAACTTGTTTAACTTTATGTCTGTACTCAGATATTATTGCTGCTTCCGCTGACGCTTGTACGCGAGTTTATGTATTCGAGCCCTCGAGGCCCCTGGCTTGTAATATAAAGCTTGTATGACTTTTATTTGTGTTTAGAGTTGTGTTGTGATATATTCCAGTGAGTCCTTAGGCTTGATCGTGTGCATTTGTGTGTATGATTAGTGCACGATTAAGCCGGGGGTGTCGCAAGTTGGTATCAGAGCCGACTGCCTGTAGGAATCCCCCTTTCCAACTCCTTGGCTGAAGTTGAGTCTAGTCTTTGCAAAACTGTTTTACTAACATGGCTGTGTGGCTTATGGGCCCAGGTCGCCAATGGGTGGTATTAGGATCTTTTATTCCTCTTCTTTACTCTGGGACTCTGATCTCTCTTCCTTTCGGGTTAAAGTTTTACTAACTCTGGCATTAGGTTCTCGTGTTCACATTCACCCGGAGAGCTGGATTATCTGCAAACATTTCCTTCCAATGCTATCAAATGCTTCTCACACTGTCGTCTGACTTCTTGCACTCCATTGTTTCAGATGCGTCCCGCAAGACAGCTTGTGCGCCAGACTATGGCTGTCGATGCGACTGGGTTCCCTGCTATCCTGGTCGACCTCTTGACCAGGCTGGGATATCGCTGGTATCCCGAGTACACTGTTTACGAGGATTACCGCGAGTTCAACCAGGAGCAGTACCACGCTGTGGTCCGTATCTTTGATCGGCAGAACAACTCCATCACTGAGTTGTACACCTTTCACGGTGTTGGAGTGACTGTTGACATGGCAGTCCATGATGCTGCCTATACTGCTATTGCCTGTCTCTGTGGAGAGCACAACAGTCGCTTGGAGGAGACTGCTTTCAGATATATCCCGTATGCCCCCGCTGGGGACGAGACTGGATACTACACTGCTGTCTGTACTCCCTACGTGTCGCGTCGTTATGACCCGCAGGTTTTGGTTCAGTACACTCAGGCTCTGGATCGCACTGCCCGAGCTCTTGCTGTCGAGTTGCACGCCACTCGTGCTCGTCTTTACGACGCTCTGACACAGTTGCTGCCAGCAGTCAGTGCACGGATGCACCCAGAGTACATTCTTTACCCGCGCAGGACGGAGATGCCACCAGGTCTTGAGTGGCCTGCTTTTGGAGGTTGTACCCCTCCACGTGGTCCTCTTCTTCCAGTTCGGGACCAGTTTCTGCACCAGAGTGTTCACGGAGCGCAGGATCCCTACATCGAGGGCACCCTACGTCGTCACTTGCAGTTGCCTGGCTCCAGTGGTCCGTTCCAACGTTGATGTAGCTTATTGCTATGTCCCGTTGTTGTATCCCTCCACCGCGTGCCTGCGTGCCGCCTAGTATGTCTAGCTTTCCTTTCCGTTGTTGTAACACTGGCTTGTAACCGAATCTATGTATGGATCTGTATGTCATGTTGACTTTGATGTTGTATCTATTGCACTTCCTTTTGTTGTGTGTGTTACTTCATGAATGATTCCATACATCTATAAATGCTCGTTGCTAAACTACCCCCTGTTAATCTTTAGCAGGATGGTTAGACCAGTAGGTCGTGGGCATGGCCGTGGTGCCAACAATCCACCGCCTGTTGGAAATATGCCCTAGAGGCAATAATAAATTGGTTATTATTATATTTCCTTGTTCATGATAATCGTTTATTATCCATGCTATAATTGTATTGATTGGAAACTCAAATACATGTGTGGGTACATAGACAACACTGTGTCCCTAGTAAGCCTCTAGTTGACTAGCTCGTTGATCAAAGATGGTTAAGGTTTCCTAGCCATTGACATGAGATGTCATTTGATAACGGGATCACATCATTAGGAGAATGATGTGATGGACAAGACCCAAACTGTAAACGTAGCATTTGATCGTGTCAGTTTATTGCTATTGTTTTCTGCATGTCAAGTATCTGTTCCTTTGACCATGAGATCATGCAACTCACTAACACCGGAGGAATACCTTGTGTGTATCAAACGTCGCAACGTAACTGGGTGACTATAAAGGTGCTCTACAGGTATCTCCGAGGGTGTCTGTTGGGTTGGCATGGATCAAGACTGGGATTTGTTACTCTGTGTGACGGAGAGGTATCTCAGGGCCCACTCGGTAATACAACATCACAATGAGCCTTGCAAGCAATGTGACTAAAGTGTTAGCCACGAGATCTTGTATTACGGAACGAGTAAAGAGACTTGCCGGTAACGAGATTGAACTAGGTATAGTGATACCGACGATCGAATCTCGGGCAAGTAACATACCGAAGAACAAAGGGAACAGCATACGGGATTAACTGAATCCTTGACATAGAGGTTCGACCGATAAAGATCTTCGCAGAATATGTAGGAGCCAATATGGGCATCCAGGTCCCGCTACTGGTTATTGGCCGTAGAGGTGTCTCGGTCATGTCTACATAGTTCTCGAACCCGCAGGGTCTACACACTTAACGTTTGGTGACGATTAGTATAATTGAGTTATTATGTTGGTGACCGAAAGTTGTTCGGAGTCCCGGATAAGATCCCGGACATGACGAGGATCTCCGGAATAGTCCGGAGGTAAAGATTGATATATGTGATAATAGTGTTTTGATCTCTGGAAGGGTTCCGGAGTTCACCGGAAGGGGTTCCGGATGTTTACCGAAGTGTTCGGGTGCAGCAACACTTTATATGGGCCAAAGGGATAAAGCCCACGAGGTATTGGAAAGTGCAAAAGTAGTTTTGCTGCCGCGTAAGCGGTACTACCGCTTGGTGAAGCGGTACTACCGCCGGAGCGGTACTACCGCTTGTGTGAAGCGGTACTACCGCTTGTGCGCGGCTGTGCACGGTTCGGCAGGGATCCGAGTTGGACTCTTTCCCTGCGGGCCAAACCGACCTTGTGCGGGCAAAACCGACCCGGAGGAGGCTTTTACTCCAAGTTTAGACCCCAAGGCTCAACATATAAATAGAGGGGCAGGGCTAGCACACGGGACACATCAGGATTTCCCAAGCCGTGCGCCGGCAACCCTAGCCCTCTAATTCCTCCGTCATAATCTCCGTAGCGCTTGGCGAAGCCCTGCAGAGATTGTTCCTCACCACCATCACCACGCCGTCGTGCTGCTGGAACTCAACCACTACTTCACCATCGCTCGCTGGATCGAGGAGGTGAAGGCGTCATCAAGCCGTACGTGTGTTGAACGCGGAGGTGCCGTCCGTTCGGCACTAGATCGGAAGGATCGTGATTGGATCGCGGGACGCTCGGCGATTTGGATCGCGAAGACGTTCGACTACATCAACCGCGTTTATTAACGCTTCCGCTTAGCGATCTACAAGGGTATGTAGATTCACTCTCCCTCTCGTAGATGCTCATCACCATGGATAGATCTTGCGTGTGCGTAGGAAAATTTTTTGTTTCCCATGCAACGTTCCCCAACAGTGGCATCATGAGCCAGGTCTATGCGTAGATGAGATCTTGAGTAGAACACAAACGAGTTGTGGGCGTGGGTGTATACATATTGCTTGCCGTTACTAGTTGATATTTGATTCGGCGGTACTGTGAGATGAAGCGGCCCGGACCGACATTACGCGTACACTTACGCGAGACAGGTTCCTTCAACTAACATGTAACTTCGTTGCATAAAGATGGCTAGCGGGTGTCTGTCTCTCTCACTTTAGTTGAATCGATTTCAATGAAGAGGGTTCTTTTAGAAGATCAAAAAGCAATCACTACACCACGTTGTGGTTTTGCGTAGGTAAGAACGGTTCTTGCAAACCCGTAGCAGCCACGTAAAATTTGCAACAACAATTAGAGGACGTCTAACTTGTTTTTGCAGGGTATGATGTGATGTGATATGGCCAATTACATGATGAGATATATGTGATGTATGAGATGATCATGTGATGTATAGAATATCACGACTTGCATGTCGATGAGTACGGCAACTGGCAGGAGCCATAGAGTTGTCTTTAATTATTGTATGACCTGCGTGTCAATCATTAAGCGCTATGTAATGCTTTACTTTATCGCTAAACATTAGCTATAGTCGTGGAAGCAACAGTCAGCGCGACAACCTTATGGCGACACGTTGATGGAGATCAAGATGATGGAGATCATGGTGTCATGCCGGTGACGATGGAGATCATGCCGGTGCTTTGGAGATGGAGATCAAAAGCACAAGTTCATGGCCATATCATGTCACTTATGATTTGCATGTGATGTTAATCCTTTTATGCATCTTATTTTGCTTAGGACGACGGTAGCATTATAAGGTGATCCCTCACTTAAATTTCAAGATAAATTGTGTTCTCCCCAAGTGTGCACCGTTGCGAAAGTTCGTCGTTTCGAGACACGCCGTGATGATCGGGTGTGATAGACTCTACGTTCGCATACAACGGGTGTAAGCCATGTTACACGTGCGGAACACTCGGGTTAAACTTGACGAGCCTAGCATGTACAGACATGGCCTCGGAACACAAGAGACCGAAAGGTCGAACATGAGTCATATAGTAGATATGATCAACATGAAGATGTTCACCATTGAAACCACCTCAACTCACGTGATGATCGGACTTGAGTTGGTGGATTTGGATCATGTTACACTCGAATGATCGGAGGGATGTCAATTTGAGTGGGAGTTTTTTAAATATGATTAACTAAACTCATTATCTAAGAACAATAGTCTAAGTTGTCTTTGCTATATTTATGTTGTAGATCCTGGCTCGCGCAGTAGCACCCCTGAATTTTAATGCGTTCCTAGAGAAAGCTAAGTTGAAAGATGATGGAAGTAACTTTGTGGACTGGGCCCGTAATCTAAGGATTATCCTTACGGCTTCCCAGAAGGCTTATGTCCTTGATGCACCGCTTGGTGATCCACCCGCTCCAGTTGAGTCTCTAGACGTTGTGAACGCCTGGCAGGCTCGTTCTGATGATTACTCAATAGTTCAATGTGCAATGTTGTATGGCTTAGAACCGGGACTTCAAAGACGTTTTGAACGTCATGGAGCATATGAGATGTTCCAGGAGTTGAAGTTTATCTTTCAGAAGAATGCCCGGATCGAGAGATATGAGATCTCCGATAAGTTCTATGCTTGCAAGATGGAGGAGAACGGGTCTATCAGTGATCACGTGCTCAGAATGTCTGGGTACTCCACCCGTCTGGCTGAGTTAGGGATGCCCCTTCCGCCAGAGGCTATCACTGACAGAGTTCTTCAATCATTGCCACCTAGCTACAAGAGCTTCGTGTTGAACTATAACATGCACGGGATGAACAAGTCAGTCGCCGAGCTGTTTGCGATGCTGAAAGCCGCTGAGTCTGAAATTCAGAAGGAGCATCAAGTGTTGATGGTCAATGAAACCACTAGTTTCAAGAAAAATGGCAAGGGTAAGAAGGGTAACTCCAAGAAGAGTGGCAAAGTAGTTGCTCCTCTCGTGAAGAAACCCAAGGCTGGACCCAAACCAGAAACTGTGTGTTTTCATTGCAAGGGAACTGGACACTGGAAGCGGAATTGCCCCAAGTATTTGGCTGACAAGAAGGCGGCCAACAACAAACAAGGTATATATGATATACATGTTATTGATGTGTACCTTACCAACTCTCGTTGTAGTGCCTGGGTATTTGATACCGGTGCGGTTGCTCATATTTGCAACTCAAAACAGGAACTGCGGAATAGACGGAGGCTGGCAAAGGACGAAGTGACGATGCGCGTGGGAAATGGTTCCAAGGTTGATGTGATCGCCGTCGGCACGCTCGCTCTTCGATTACCATCGGGATTAGTGATGAACCTAAATAAGTGTTATTTGGTGCCTGCGTTAAGCATGAACATTATATCTGGATCTTGTTTATTGCGAGACGGTTACTCATTTAAATCAGAGAATAATGGTTGTTCTATTTATATGAGTAATATCTTTTATGGTCATGCACCCGATGTGAGGGGTTTATTCTTATTGAATCTCGATAGTAATGATACACATGTTCATAACATTGATGCCAAAAGATGTAGAATTGATAATGATAATACCACTTTCTTGTGGCACTGCCGTTTAGGTCATATTGGCGTAAAACGCATGAGGAAGCTCCATGCTGATGGACTTTTGGAGTCACTTGATTTTGAATCACTTGACACATGTGAGCCATGCCTCATGGGCAAGATGACTAAAACGCCGTTCTCTGGAACAATGGAACGGGCAAGTGACTTATTGGAAATCATACATACTGATGTGTGCGGTCCGATGAGTATTGAGGCGCGCGGTGGTTATCGTTACTTTCTCACCTTCACTGATGACTTAAGTAGATATGGGTATATTTACTTAATGAAACACAAGTCTGAAACATTTGAAAAGTTCAAACAATTTCAGAGTGAAGTTGAGAATCATCGTAACAAGAAGATTAAATTCCTACGATCTGATCGAGGAGGAGAATATCTGAGTTATGAGTTTGGCAGTCACTTAAAACAGTGTGGAATTGTTTCACAATTGACACCGCCTGGAACACCACAGCGTAATGGTGTGTCCGAACGTCGTAATCGAACCTTATTGGATATGGTGCGATCTATGATGTCTCTTGCCGATTTGCCACTATCGTTTTGGGGTTATGCATTAGAGACAGCTGCATTCACTTTAAATAGGGCACCATCGAAATCCGTTGAGACGACGCCATATGAACTTTGGTTTGGCAAGAAGCCAAAACTGTCGTTTCTTAAAGTTTGGGGATGTGATGCTTATGTCAAAAAGCTTCAGCCTGAAAAGCTGGAACCCAAAGCGGAGAAATGCGTCTTCATAGGATACCCAAAAGAGACAATTGGGTATACCTTCTACCTCAGATCCGAGGGCAAAGTGTTTGTCGCTAAAAACGGAACATTTCTTGAGAAAGAGTTTCTCTCGAAAGAATTGAGTGGGAGGAAGATAGAACTTGATGAGGTTGTTGAACCTTTACTTCAACCTGAGAGTAGCGCAGCGCAGAAAGTTGTTTCTGTGGAGCCTACATTAGCTGAAGAGGAAGTTAATGATGATGATCATGAAGCTTTGGATCAAGTTGCTATCGAACCTCGTAGGTCGACAAGGACGCGTACTGCTCCTGAGTGGTACGGCAACCCTGTCTTAGAGGTCATGTTGTTAAACAACGATGAACCTACGAGCTATGGAGAAGCGATGATGGGCCCGGATTCCGAGAAGTGGTTAGAGGCCATGAAATCCGAGATGGGATCCATGTATGAAAACAAAGTATGGACTTTGGAAGTATTACCTGAAGGGCGTAAGGCCATTCAGAACAAATGGATCTTTAAGAGGAAGACGGACGCGGACGGTAATGTCACCGTCTATAAAGCTCGACTTGTGGCAAAGGGTTTTTCACAAGTTCAAGGAGTTGACTACGATGAGACCTTCTCACCCGTAGCGATGCTTAAGTCCGTCAGAATCATGTTAGCAATAGCTGCCTTTTTCGATTATGAAATTTGGCAGATGGATGTCAAAACAGCGTTCCTTAACGGTTACCTTAAGGAAGAGTTGTATATGATGCAACCAGAAGGTTTTGTCGATCCAGAGAATGCTGACAAAGTTTGCAAACTCCAGCGATCCATTTATGGACTGGTGCAAGCATCTCGGAGTTGGAATCTTCGTTTTGATGAGGTGATCAAAGCGTTCGAGTTTATACAAGTTTACGGAGAAGCTTGTATTTACAAGAAAGTGAGTGGGAGCTCTATAGCGTTTCTAATATTATATGTGGATGACATATTGCTGATTGGAAACAATATAGAAATGCTGGAAAGCGTAAAGGAATATTTGAACAAGAGTTTTTCAATGAAGGACCTAGGAGAAGCTGCTTTCATATTAGGCATCAAGATCTATAGAGATAGATCAAGACGCTTAATAGGACTTTCACAAAGCACATACCTTGATAAGATTTTGAAGAAGTTCAAAATGGATCAGTCCAAGAAGGGGTTCTTGCCTGTTTTGCAAGGTGTGAAGTTGAGTAAGACTCAATGCCCAGTGACTGCAGAAGATAGAGAAAAGATGAGTGTCATCCCCTATGCTTCAGCCATAGGCTCTATCATGTATGCAATGCTGTGCACAAGACCCGATGTCAGCCTTGCCATAAGTATGGTCGGAAGGTTTCAAGGTGATCCAGGAATGGAACACTGGACGGCGGTCAAGAATATCCTGAAGTACCTGAAAAGGACTAAGGACATGTTTCTCGTTTATGGAGGTGATCAAGAGCTCGTCATAAAGGGTTACGTCGATGCAAGCTTTGACACTGATCCGGATGACTCTAAGTCGCAAACCGGATACGTATTTATTCTTAATGGGGGTGCGGTTAGCTGGTGCAGTTCCAAGCAAAGCGTGGTAGCAGATTCTACATGCGAAGCGGAGTACATCGCTGCCTCGGAGGCGGCGAAGGAAGGTGTCTGGATGAAGGAGTTCATGACAGATCTTGGAGTAGTGCCTAGTGCGCTTAACCCAATGACTCTGTTTTGTGATAACACTGGTGCCATTGCTCTAGCCAAGGAACCAAGATTTCACAAGAGGACCAGACACATAAAACGACGTTTCAATTCCATCCGCGATTACATCAAGGAGGACGACATAAATATTTGCAAAGTGCACACGGATCTAAATGTTGCAGATCCGATGACTAAACCTCTTCCAAGGGCTAAACATGAACAACACCAGAACTGCATGGGTGTTCGATTCATTACAATGTAAATCACATAGTGATGTGAACTAGATTATTGACTCTAGTGCAAGTGGGAGACTGTTGGAAATATGCCCTAGAGGCAATAATAAATTGGTTATTATTATATTTCCTTGTTCATGATAATCGTTTATTATCCATGCTATAATTGTATTGATTGGAAACTCAAATACATGTGTGGGTACATAGACAACACTGTGTCCCTAGTAAGCCTCTAGTTGACTAGCTCGTTGATCAAAGATGGTTAAGGTTTCCTAGCCATTGACATGAGATGTCATTTGATAACGGGATCACATCATTAGGAGAATGATGTGATGGACAAGACCCAAACTGTAAACGTAGCATTTGATCGTGTCAGTTTATTGCTATTGTTTTCTGCATGTCAAGTATCTGTTCCTTTGACCATGAGATCATGCAACTCACTAACACCGGAGGAATACCTTGTGTGTATCAAACGTCGCAACGTAACTGGGTGACTATAAAGGTGCTCTACAGGTATCTCCGAGGGTGTCTGTTGGGTTGGCATGGATCAAGACTGGGATTTGTTACTCTGTGTGACGGAGAGGTATCTCAGGGCCCACTCGGTAATACAACATCACAATGAGCCTTGCAAGCAATGTGACTAAAGTGTTAGCCACGAGATCTTGTATTACGGAACGAGTAAAGAGACTTGCCGGTAACGAGATTGAACTAGGTATAGTGATACCGACGATCGAATCTCGGGCAAGTAACATACCGAAGAACAAAGGGAACAACATACGGGATTAACTGAATCCTTGACATAGAGGTTCGACCGATAAAGATCTTCGCAGAATATGTAGGAGCCAATATGGGCATCCAGGTCCCGCTACTGGTTATTGGCCGTAGAGGTGTCTCGGTCATGTCTACATAGTTCTCGAACCCGCAGGGTCTACACACTTAACGTTTGGTGACGATTAGTATAATTGAGTTATTATGTTGGTGACCGAAAGTTGTTCGGAGTCCCGGATAAGATCCCGGACATGACGAGGATCTCCGGAATAGTCCGGAGGTAAAGATTGATATATGTGATAATAGTGTTTTGATCTCTGGAAGGGTTCCGGAGTTCACCGGAAGGGGTTCCGGATGTTTACCGAAGTGTTCGGGTGCAGCAACACTTTATATGGGCCAAAGGGATAAAGCCCACGAGGTATTGGAAAGTGCAAAAGTAGTTTTGCTGCCGTGTAAGCGGTACTACCGCTTGGTGAAGCGGTACTACCGCCGGAGCGGTACTACCGCTTGTGTGAAGCGGTACTACCGCCCAAGCGGTACTACCGCTTGTGTGAAGCGGTACTACCGCTTGTGCGCGGCTGTGCACGGTTCGGCAGGGATCCGAGTTGGACTCTTTCCCTGCGGGCCAAACCGACCTTGTGCGGGCAAAACCGACCCGGAGGAGGCTTTTACTCCAAGTTTAGACCCCAAGGCTCAACATATAAATAGAGGGGCAGGGCTAGCACACGGGACACATCAGGATTTCCCAAGCCGTGCGCCGGCAACCCTAGCCCTCTAATTCCTCCGTCATAATCTCCGTAGCGCTTGGCGAAGCCCTGCAGAGATTGTTCCTCACCACCATCACCACGCCGTCGTGCTGCTGGAACTCAACCACTACTTCACCATCGCTCGCTGGATCGAGGAGGTGAAGGCGTCATCAAGCCGTACGTGTGTTGAACGCGGAGGTGCCGTCCGTTCGGCACTAGATCGGAAGGATCGTGATTGGATCGCGGGACGCTCGGCGATTTGGATCGCGAAGACGTTCGACTACATCAACCGCGTTTATTAACGCTTCCGCTTAGCGATCTACAAGGGTATGTAGATTCACTCTCCCTCTCGTAGATGCTCATCACCATGGATAGATCTTGCGTGTGCGTAGGAAATTTTTTTGTTTCCCATGCAACGTTCCCCAACACCGCCGCCCGACTATATGGTAGCTATGATGCAACAATTCGAGCTGAACCGTTAGTTCATGACTGGAATCATGGCTCAGTTCCCAAACCCGAACCAGAATGCTCAGAATCAGCAACCTGCCCCTATAACTCTGCAAGAGTTTGTGCGTCTCAATCCGACCATCTTCCGCAACTCAGTTCAACCGCTTGATGCTGATGACTGGCTCTGCGACATCGCTTTCGAGATGGAGTCTGCTAATGTGGCCCCTGCCAGCTATGTCACTTTCGCCTCCTACTTTCTAAAGGGTCCCGCAGCCCAATCGTAGGACACTCACAGGCAAACCTTAGCTGCTGGAACCATCATCACCTAGGTGGAGTTCAAAGTTGCTTTCCGTGCCCGTTACATTCCGCAAGGAGTTATGGACCGGAAGAAGCGTGAGTTCCGCAACCTTACCCAGGGCAGCAAGACTGTGGAAGCCTATCAGCAGGAATTTCTGGACATATCTCGCTATGCTGAGGAAGATATTGCTACTGATGCCCGCAGACAGGAGAAGTTCTGTGAAGGGCTCAACCCCGATATCAAGATGACACTCTTAGTCCACGACTTTGCTGACTTCGCCACCTTGGTGAACAAGGCCATACAGGTTGAGACTGGTCTAAAGGATAGTAAGTGCACCCGTGAAGCGGGCTCATCTTCGGGCTCGTCATCACAGAAGCGTCGTATCTAGATCCCTCACAGCATGTACCCTCCAGCTGCACCTCCTCCACCGCCGGGACAGCCATGACCTCAGGCTCCACTACTTTGAGCTCCTGCTCTCCGCCCCGAGGACGGGCTCTGCTTCAAGTGTGGCCGTCCAGGTCACCGTTCCAGAGACTGCACTCAAAACCAGAATCAGCTTGCACTTCCCCCTGCTAGCCGTGGAAATGGCCGTGGCAGCAACCAGCCCCGCAACAACAATGTCAGACCTTCCTATGGTCGTGGCCAAGCTTATCATGTTGATCTGAATGAAGCTCAAGTTCAGCCAGCTACTGTGAAGGGTATTCTTCTTGTTAACTCAGTTCCACCTCCTGTTTTATTTTAATTCGGGAGCATCGAATTCATTCATACCATAAGCTTTTGCATACATGCTTGGCATTAAATACGATGAGTTGAAACGTTCTAGTCGTTCGCGACTTCTAGAGGGTACTTCCAGAAGGATTTCCCGGAATGCCTCGATCTTTTCCCTTCTACCTCCTGAATTCTCGGGACGAGAATTTCTTTTAGAGGAGGAGAATTGTAACACCCCTAGGTAATGAGCACAGTGATCATCTGTTAATCATGCCAAGTCATTTTGATTTACAATGCTTAATCACATTGGAATCATATCTCATTTCAAATTCCAATTCAAATTGAAATTCAAATTGGAGGTGAAAATAAAAGTTGTTCAAATTTGGAAACTAAATAGTTCATAATTTTGGAAATAATCCATTGTGAATTATGTTCAGGAAAACAACATCACCAAAATTCCCTAGATGTCTCAAACATCTTGGAAACAGTGCCAATTCAGCATTTTAAATGCCTTTTCCTTTATGGAAAATCCAAATTAAATTATTTGGCTACCAAACTTTTTGTGGCAGTGCACAATACTCCTTACTATTTGTTTCTACTAGTGGCACATTTTTGCAAAGTCATTAGTTGGCTAAAAATAAAGGCAAAAGCTGCTGGGAAAAGAAAACAGAAAAAAGGAAAAAGAAAAGGCCCACTGTTCTGGCTGGGCTCTAGTCAGCCGACAGGCCTAGCCCAACTAGCCCTTCCCCTACCTCGCTCTGTTCACCGCACGCCGCTGTCGACGCGCGCGCGCTCGCCGCGCCCGGCCCCCCTCTCTCCTGCACGACAGCGCGCCGCGCGCGCCCGCCCCTGCTCGGTTAACACCCTCCCCGACCCCCCTGGCAAACCCTAGCCGCCTCACTCTCTCCCTCTCTCGCTCTCCACCCTCACCCCGAACGGTGCCATGCCCGGCCCGTCGTAAACCGCGCGGCCACCGTCTCCCTCTCGCCGCTGCGACGTGTCCACGGGCTCCGCCGCCCTCGTCTACGTCGGCTACACCGACTCGTTCGAGCCCGGGAGCAGCACAACCACGGATTGTGCCGCCTCCTTCCTCCGATCGCCGCCGCCATTCATCGACCGTTCCGGCCACATCGAGCCTCCCCCGAGCACGCCTTGCACCTCTACAGGCTCCCCGTGAGCCCTCCTTCCTTTCCCCTCCTTGCTCACCGCTGTTTACTGCCCGTAGCCGCCGTCCCCGTCGTGCCCGAGCCTATCGCCGCTCGAGCTCGTCGCCGGCGAGCTTCCGGCGACCAAATGACCTAGCGCCGCTGTCCGTTTAGCTCGTGCCGTCGCGTAGAACTCCCCTGGCCCCTTGTTTCGCCCGCAAACACGCCGTGTCGCCGTCCCCGTAGCGCACCTGTAGCCGCCGCCGCCCGCCGTCGTCGCCGACGTCTTTTCCGGCCTCCCCAGCTTCGGCCGTGGCCACCATCGGACGCGGCTCGAAGTGCCCGTTCCAGAGAGCCCGGCCGCGCGCAAAATGATGCACCGTAGCGCTTTTCCGAGCTCGCCGGAGTTCGGCCGTCGCGGTAGAGCTCGCCGGAGCAACTCCGGTGGCCGGCGCCGACGTGGCCGCCCGTGGCCCACCCCTGTGCCACTGACTATGGGCCCGTGGAGCCCAGTTGACTGGGTTGACCCAGTCAACTCGGCTGACTGGGCAGCCCGTGTCACTGACATGCGGGCTCCACCTAGTTTAAACGTTTTTAAAAATTAATAAAATGCTAATTAAACTGTTAATTAAATTTGTTAACAAATCAATCACTGACAGTGGGTCCCACTAACTAATTAGATTAATTAGTTAATTTAATCTGATGTTTAATTAGTCTAGTCTATGACAGAGGGGCCCCACATGTCAGGTTGACCAGTCAAAGGTCAAAGTTGACTGCTGACATCACACTGACCTCATGCTGACGTCATAATTCTTTTTCTGTTGAATTAATTAATTAGAACAATTTCAGGAAATGTTTAAAACTTCAGAAAATCATAGAAAATAAACCGTAGCTCGGATCAAAAAGATTTCTACATGAAAGTTGATCAGAAAAACGAGACGAATCCGAATACGCCCTACGTGTTGCTGTCACATGCCCACAGCTATGCAAACATGGAACCTTCCAATCTGGTTCATCTGTCTGACAGATGCCTAAAACTGTGAAAATATCCCCAGATATTTTCCCGCTCCGTCTCTAACGTGTAGCACTGCGATAGGTCACCACCAACACAGCATATGGCCATGACATGCATCTGTGTAGCTTTGTTTGCTTTTATTTATTGTTTCTTCCCCCTCTTCTCTCCGGTAGACTCCGAGACCGACGCTGCTGCCGAGTATGACTACGCCCCTGACGACCAGTCCCTTTCAGCAGAGTTTCCAGGCAAGCAAACCACCTTGATCATTTCGATATCGCCCATTCTTTCCCTCTCATGCTTGCATTATATTTTGCTACTGTATTAGATAGCTCCTATTCTGATGCATAGCCTGCTTTTGTAACTGCTGTTGATACCTTACCTGTTATCCTAAACTGCTTAGTGTAGGTTGGGTTAGCGATCCATCAGTGACCCCGCACCTTGTCCGTGTTGCCTTGCTCCCGGATGTTTCGATCTATGTGATCGATGTGCTGTTACCGACACATCACCGCACACCCCCTTAGTTGTACGACTCTGCAGAGCTACTATCGAGTGCCGAGGGTGATACCTCGTACCTCACTCCTGATGATGGCTCTGTAGGATAGCTAATCGGTCGTAGGTTGCCGAGGGTGATTCCTCCTTCACCACCTCCGATGACGACTCTGTCGTGCAACCCCTCAAGTGGGAATCCATCAAGGGTGATTCCTCGGATTTTCCCCTTAATGTTACCGAACACACCGTTACATTACCTGTTGCCCCTTTTACTGTTACTGTTGTGGTGGGACTGAAGGGAAAGGCGGTACCACCCGGTTGAGGTGGACCTAAGTTCCCGACAGTCTCTTGTGAGTCGGGTTGACCTGGAGGGTACCCGCGAGATAATTACGAGGCGCGGCCGGGCAGGCGGACCGCCCTAGAGAGGGTTGGGCCTGGCCCTTGCCGCAAGTCCTCGAGACGGGGTGACAGGAGCACTGATCGTTTCCGCGTGCTCCCAACACATTAATGGGTTAGGATATGTGATCTGAGTAGGCCTCTGGCCTTTACGCGCTAACCACCATGCGGGAATAGTATGGGCACTCGGCGTCGTATGTATCAGCCGAAGCTCTTCAGATGTCAGCGGTTGAGCGGCACGCGCCCGGGTTGGACCACGAAAGCCTGCGCTTGTATTAAGGGGGCTAGGTCTGCTCCCGGCCGTCCTCGTAATGCGCAGGAGTGCAAAGGGCGATGGGCCCAAGACCCCTGAGCGCTTAGGATGTAGACCGGCGTGCTGGCCTCTCTGTTGAGCCTAGGTAGGGCTGCGATGTGTCGATCAACCGAGGCTGGGCATGGACCGAGTAGGTGTCCGGCCAGAGTTAATCAAGTGTGTTGGGTAAAGTTGGTGCACCCCTACAGGGAAGTATATCTATTCGAATAGCCGTGTCCACGGTAACGGACGCTCAGAGAGTATCCCGATCTACTACAACTATAATTGGATACTTGAGTTACTAAACTGATATGTTGGCTCCGGGATCGCTTTCTCGCAGGGAGTCGAGGAAGGATCTCTGGGCGTTGTTACTACTACTTACTACTATATGTTATGCTAATCTGCACTCTTCTAATGCTAGTCTTCGATAGGCTAGGCCTCCCCCCCTATTCTGGCATTTCTGCAGTCTAGTCCATAGATACAACCCCTTCTTTGATACCGATGCATAAATAGAATAGTTTTGATGTAAGTCTTGCGAGTACTTTGGATGAGTACTCACGGTTGCTTTGCTTCCCCTTTTTCCCATACCCGATTACTGCGATTAGATGACGGAGCCCAGGAGTCAGCTGCTCCCAGCGACGACTACTACTACCCTACTGGAGGAGCCTACTACTACATGGAGACCACCGACGACCAGGAGTAGATAGGAGGCACCCAGGTAGGAGGCCTGCGCCTTTTCGATCAGTGTCGTTGTTTTGCTCAGCCTTCTTAAGGCAAACTTGTTTAACTTTATGTCTGTACTCAGATATTATTGCTGGTTCCGCTGACGCTTGTATGCGAGTTTATGTATTCGAGCCCTCGAGGCCCCTGGCTTGTAATATAAAGCTTGTATGACTTTTATTTGTGTTTAGAGTTGTGTTGTGATATCTTCCAATGAGTCCTTAGGCTTGATCGTGTGCATTTGCGTGTATGATTAGTGCACGATTAAGCCGGGGGCGTCACACCACAAAGGCCCAAGTGGGAAGGCGCCTCCCTTCCCTAAGGAAGGAGGCCGAATAGGAGTGGGGGAGGAGTCCAACTCCTCCCCCCCGGCCGGCGCCCCAAGGAGGTTTTCCCTCCTTGGTGGCAGCCCTCCCTCTCCCCTCTAACCTATATATACTTGAGGATTTGTGCTCTTTTGATACACAAGTTTTGGAGCCTCCTCTAGTTCTTCTAGTTCTAGTTCTAGTTGGTCCTAGTTGACTAATTAGAGCTAGGCTAATCCTCATGTCCTCATAATTAGAAGCCCCGTGTGGTTCTAATCTCCTCCCTCTAATTCTCCGGCAACGATTAGCTCTGGACAGCGAAGCGCTGCCGGATTGTGAAGGCTGCACGCTTGCAACCAAGTAGAGAGGCCGTGATTTCGGTCTTCGGTTCGAGGGACTCCAAGTATGATCTACACCGGCACGTTCTTCTTCCGCTGCAACTTGGTGACGGTAACGATCGTGATCACAACCCATTATGCATCTTCATATTGATCTTGGGTGTGCGTAGGCGCGATCTTTTTTGTTTTCTACTATGTTTCCCAACAGCAGACTCGTCACGCTCAACATCTCATACAACGCCTTCTCCGGTGAGCTCCCGAACATCCCCTTCTTCCAAAAGTTGTTGCTCAGCTACATCGCCGATGACAGCAACCTGAGCGGCCTCCTCCACGGCAGGGGTCAACGGTGGCTCCAAGGGTGTGCCTGCGGCCGAGTGGGGCGCGCGCTACGATGTCGCGCTCGGGGCCGCCCATGATGTGGCGTACCTCCATCACGACTGCGTGCCGGCCATCCTGCATGGGGACATCAAGTCGATGAACGGTGCCCAACTTTGTACATGTTTCTCTTGCCCGCGAACCGGTGGACGAGGCGACGGGGACTACCTCTGATCTAGATCCTCCATGGGGAAGAAGGAGATAGAACTGACATGTGGGCCCACATGTTAACGGTCAAAGTTAACGGTGTTGACTCTTTAGTCCCGACGGGTGGGCCTAGCCTGTCAGCGGTTTTTAAATACTCCAAATAGTACTTAACTCGAAGTGGTAGTTTTTTTTGCCAAAAATCACACTCAAAGTGGTAGTTTTTTTTAGAAAGTCTGTGAAGTGGTAGTTTTTGCAACAGTTGGTCGAATTGTGGTAGTTTTTTGTTAAATACACCGGCGGATGCGTTACTTTGTTCTTTACTTAATACTCCCTCGTTTCAAAATAAGTGTCGTGGTTTACTTAATACAATTTCACGAAAACAACTCGAATCTATCATAAGGTTCGCTGGAAGTATAAAACACCTCTAACATAATAATAATTACATCAAAGTCCATGGACCGAGAAGTCTTCATGCACTTGCCACAGAGCCGCAGTCGCCGCAATTAAACTTTTAAATTGATTTGAAGCGCCTCATATCAAATCTCGTCGTCTTGCATGTGTGGCGAGAAACACTAACATCACCACCCCAAGGAGATGGCAAAAATCTACATCGGAGCTCCACTGAATTCATTTCAACCGACGAACTCGAGGAGGATCGGAGCCCAGAAGACCAACTCGGATATGAAGCATCTATTTGGTTAAGCGACATGCAACACTTACAAACAATTTTTTTACCACGTAAACCAGGAACATGATGTGAAGATAGATTACAAGTTTTCCACTAGACGCGCAATCCCTCAACGAAGGAGAGTTGGAGTAGCGCGTCGAGCAACACAGTCATCCTTCTCCTCCTTTACCCCTAGATCGGCAGACCGCGGATCTCACGAATAGTTCATCGCAGCAGTACAAGTGCATCACCTATAAGGTATTCATGCAGGGAAGAACATCGTGCAACGAATTGCTAGATCTGATATGACAACCTAGGCATGAAAGTGTCGACAGCTAGGTTAACATAACGTCTCATGAACTGTCAACTGAACCAACAACAATTTCAAGGGCACTGTCATACCACTTGTAAACCTTGGTGTTTTGGTTCAAGAGAAAAGGAAAAACACTTAAATACTAACAAACAAAGTCAAACCAAATGGAAATGTATAATTAGCGTGTTATTATGCCAATAAGGATCTCAGTCTCGCTCTCCGTGCGTAGGAAATTTAAAAAGTGGTTCAAGTGGATTGTAAAGTTTCTGTGTCTTTCATCTGAAATAGAAACCAAAGAAAAAAATTCCTCCATTTTCCCTTTGCAACATTCATTTATACCTACTAATAAAGCGATTCGTTCTTTTGTCCGTCCGTCGGTAATTTTACATAAACCCCCCTATAGTTTTGGGTAATTAACCCGCAGTACTGATTTAAGTAAATCAAAGAAAATGTTTTGTTTTTCAGAAAACCCCTTGACATTTTTGGTAATAAACCTGGAGTACAAATTTAAGTGTGTTTTCGCTTTTTGTAGAAAACCTCTGACATTTTTTAATCAACCCGCAGTCCAGGTTTCAGTGCGTTTTGGCCTTATGCAAAAAAAATAAAATAACTAGTTGCTTTCAGTAATCAACCCACGGTCCATGTTTTGTACTCAATAATATTTCAGAAAACGAAGCTAGATTTGTCTAAAAAAATACTACCACATTTGTAGAAAAATGTATCAACCTCTACAACACTAAATTATATTTGATATTTTAGAAATTAACAATATTTTCAATAAAGTTGATCGAACTTAAAGATGTTTGACTTAGAACAAACATAGAATTTCAATTATTTTAAAATGGACGGGTAGTTTTAGCTGCATGCATGCTTTAAAAAATAAGGGAGAAATGGGTGATTCACCAATGCCTGCATGCCTACGCTCTTAATTTCACTAATAATTTTTGGGGGGTGGTCAACTAGCCATAGTGGGAGTATGAAAGAACATGTGCTGCCCCCATGTTTGGTTTTGGTAATTGATGACAATCTCTATGGACTAATGGTTGCCTTGAGTTATATTTGAAGGGTTTGTCCATAGGCATTGCTTGAAGACCATTTGTTGGTTTCAAGGTTATTAGAAGAAGAATATGTGTTGACCAAGGTTATTCATGGAGTTATCCAAAGATTGGTCATGTTGATCAACACACAAAGCGTAGAAGATGTACCGAGTGGGATCAAGTGATCTCACGGTATGGTAAGCATTGTCCATTACGCTTTGTGTACTAACCCATGTTCTATGCGAGAGTTTTATGTGGGGTTAGGTATGTTTCCATGGGCTTGCGTCAAGAGGAAGATCTCATTCAACCCATGGAGGATGACATCAAGTGGTGATCGTCATCAACATTGCGGTGTGCAAGTTCAAGTGGAGCATCACGAAGAGATCACATGCTTGAAGCTTGCCGTCCATTGTGGTGACAATGGACTTGTGAAGATGTGCCAAAGAGTGGCTCACCCATAGTGGAGTATGGGGGAGCAATCAACTAGTCTTCATCGAGCCGGCGCAATCAAGAAAGGTGGTCCAACTTGAGGAGGTCAAGATCGTCATCATCTAGCTCAAGTGGACTATGCGCAAGGCAAAGGTTTGCCCTTGATAGGTTTTCTATTTTACCGGTCTCATGGTGGTAGTTGGGAGACCGGGTTTTAGGATCGATAGCCGTACTATCAAGGGGGGCTCTCAAGTGAGTAGCTTTATCGTATCATTCGTAGAGAGCTCAAACCATTGCATCCTTGCATCATCTTTCTTGGTTTGTGTTTGGTGTTTCTCTTTGTGAGTCTTTGAGCTTTTGGTCATCTTCATGACAAGCTCGAGTTCATCGAAAACGGAGTTCATATATGCATCTTCTATGATGTTTTCGATGTTGGAGTTTATGCCGGTTCTTCATTCATAGAGGTTTCTCATCTCTATATGTTAGGCACATCTTCCCTGCCACTTCTTATTATAACCAGTCGCTGTTTGGATAGTACTCGTTGTCTTCTATCCAACAAGCTTGAGTTTGCTCAATTCGGAGCTCATTTGCAGAAGTTATGGCAGTTCTGGTTTTATTTGTATCCTCTGTTTTCTGTGGATTTTCAGTAGCTTGCAAGCGGTAGTACCGCTGGTGCCCACGGTAGTACCGCTGGTACTTCCGTGGCACTACCGCTTGGGGTTTCCCCGAGCGTGCAACTCTCTGTTGCCAGTTTGCCATTCACGGTAGTAGAGCGGTAGTAGCACGGTAGTACCGCTCTGGCGGTACTACCGCCCTTACTACCGCCACCACTACCGCTTGCGGGGTTTCCTTCTGTGCACGTCTCTGTTGCCGTTTTCTGTTAAACGGTAGTAGTACGGCAGTAGTGCGGTAGTACCGCTCAGGGCGGTAGTACCGCTCTGCTGGGCGGTAGTACCGCTTGGTGCGGTACTTCCGCCCTCCACTACCGCTGCTACTACCGCTTGTTTTTCGCAGAGTGTGCAAGCTTCTGTTGCTCTTTTCGCTTTAGCGGTAGTACCGCTTAGTTGAGCGGTAGTACCGCTTGGTGCGGCACTACCGCTCCAGTCCCGTGTTCTCGCCTGCTGTTTTTGAATTACTACCGCTTAAGCGGTAGTACCGCTCGCAAGAGCGGTAGTACCGCTTGTACGCGTCCCGCACGGGTAACGGTTGGATTTGGGGTGGCCCTATAAAAGGGGTCTTCTTCCCCAACGGTTATCTTATCCTTTGAGCTCATTTCTCCCCCCATTGTTGACCTTCTTGAGCTTGCCTATCTCTCAATCCCTCCAATGATTCTTGCTCCTTCTTGAGGGAAAAGAGAGAGAAGATCTAGATCCACATTTCCACCAATCACTTTCTCCTCTAAGTGAGGGGAACCCCTTGGATCTAGATCTTGGAGTTCTTGGTGTTCTCCTTGTTCTTCCTCTCACTTTCCTCCATAGCTTTTGTTGCTTTGGTGGGATTTGAGAGAGAGGGACTTGAGCACTTCGTGTGTTCTTGCCATTGCATTAGTTGCATCGGTTTGAGTTCTCCACGGTGATACGTGGAAGTTAGTAGTTGAGAAGCTTATTACTCTTGGGTGTTTGAGCACCCTAGAGCTTGTTCCTCTTGGGTGCCTTGGCGCCCTAGACGGCTTGGTGGTGCCTCGGAGCTCAATCATTGTGGTGTAAAGCTCCGGGCAAGCGTCGGGGTCTCCAATTAGGTTGTGGAGATCGCCCCGAGCAATTTGACGGGTACCGGTGACCGCCCCCAAGGGTTGCCAAAGTGTACGGGTTCGGTGACCGCCCTCAAGGGTTGCCATTTGTACGGGTTCGGTGACCGCCCTCAAGGGTCCCTTAGTGGAATCACGGCACCTTGCATTGTGCGAGGGCGTGAGGAGAATACGGTGGCCCTAGTGGCATTGTTGGGGAGCATTGTGCCTCCACACCGCTCCAAACGAAGATTAGCATCCGCAAGGGTGTGAACTTCGGGATACATCGTCGTCTCCGCGTGCCTCGGTTATCTCTTACCCGAGCCCTTTACTTATGCACTTTACTTTGTGATAGCCATATTGTTTCTTGTTATATATCTTGCTATCACTTAGTTATTTATCTTGCTTAGCATAAGTTGTTGGTGCACATAGGTGAGCCTAGTCGATTAGGTTTTGTGCTTGACAAATTAAACGCTAGTTTTATTCCGCATTTGTTCAAGCCTAAACCGTAATTATTTTAAAGCGCCTATTCACCCCCCCCCCTCTAGGCGACATCCACGATCTTTCAGAGTACCTTAGTAACGTAGAGGTCACGTAAGCAAAAAAGCTGATGTGTCAAGTAATTAATGAAGAGAGAGGGGTTTGTGGTAACATAATATGTTACTGTAACATCACATATCCCAAGACAATATGAGTCTATAATCTAATAAATGAAGCTTTGCATGTGCATGTTACTGCTATTTTTTTTAAATAATACACTTTTTTTATTAATTTACAGAAATAATACGCCGATTAATTATTTTTCAAAAATAATACATGGTCGGCCAGGGGGCAGTCGACTGGGTCCTGTCGGCTACAGGGAAGCCGATTGGATTCATGTCGGCTACAGGGAGGCCGATTGGGACTAATTGGCTTCCCCGAAGCCGATTAGTACTAATTGTCTTCCCTGTAGCCGATAGGTGCATGCGCTACCTCTCTCTCCTTCTTTTCTCTCTCACACTGTCACACTGAGACACTGTCTCAACTCGACAGACGATGCTGTGCGACAGTGTCTCTCTCAACTCGCCTCTCTCTCCCACACTGAGACACTGTCGCACGACACCTCTCTCTCCCACACTGACACAACACATCTCTCTATCTTCCTATTCTCTCTCACAAACATCACCTCTCCTTTTGAATCTCACAACTCACAACATCTGTCTCTAGAAAAAAAAGCACACTCTTTTCTCTCCTCTAGATGGATGAAAGGTGTGCAGGAGGTGAAATGGAGGAGAAAAGTGTGTACAGTGACTTGGCCCATGCGTGGCTGTTTGCTATGGAAGTTGAAAGTGACACATTTGTCGTCTCACATGCACCGCTGCGGTGAGTCCCACTATTTGCCAGCGATTATAAAAAAGAAGGAAGAGAACAGTGCATCCTGCAGCTTGCCAACACACACAACCTTTTGAGTCACGGGCCGACAGCTTGCCCAGACGCCACCTGCTAATTACTCTGGACATGTCAGAACGAACACAGGTCACGACGTAAGTGAACGGCTGTGGCCGAGCCATGCACCTGTCTACTTCGGCGAAGCCGACTGGCCGGCCTGTCGGCCTCCTCGTGGCCGACTGCATGCAAACCACGCCGACTGGGTGGCCCAGCCACTAATCGGCTAAGCCGTGGCCGACTGGGCTTCTGTCGGCTTCGCCCAGGCCGACTGGGCCCTATCGGCTTCGGTGCGGCCGACTATGTATTATTTTTGAAAAATAATTAATCGGCGTAATATTTCTGTAAATTAATAAAAAAAAAGTGTATTATTTAAAAAAAATTAGCCATGTTACTAGTGTATATTCAAACCTAACAAAGGGAGTAGCGTTTTCTAGCGAAACACAGGGCATTGTGCTTGCACATATAATCCCCATTAAATTTTAGTACACGTAATTAATTTTTTTCGTTGCAACGCACGAGCATATGTGCTAGTTTAAACGAAAGGCTTGAATAAATTTCCTATTCCTATGTGTTTCCTCCATTTTCATTTGAACCAAAGGAGGCCTTTACCAGATTTAGCAATCCCATTCCTCTGACAAAACATACGCTCCTGATCGAAAACTTAGAAGCATGCTGTGGAGTAGTGGTACTTCACTGCTAATTAAGCCAACCAAAAAATCCGTTCTACTGGTAGCTTGCTTCGTCCTGTTCTGCCTTGGCTTCGTCGGGAGGCAATGGCACACCACTAGATGCTAAGAGCATCTACAGCCGCATATGGCAAATTCAGCCCGTCAAACGTGCACAGACGCGTCCGGGCGCGTTCGCATATGGCAAATCCAGCCCGTCAAACGCCCGCAGACGCGTCCACGGACACTGACCGGTCACGCCACAAATAATGCATTCCACATCCGGATATCTCAAATTAGAAACCTCAAATCCATATTATTACATTCAACGTAAACCGATCTCTAAGCGAAGCTAGTCCGGCTCCGCCGTGCCCATGTCCGGCGGCCGGCTACACTCCCCAGAGTGTTGGTCCGGTCGCCGGCAAGGTAGAGTAGAGCATGGGACACGAGCGAACTCACGGGACTCAAGGCGCCGCCGTCTCCCATGCCCTATTCTTCCTCGTTGGAGCCCGTAACCCGGACGGTGCCGGTGGACGTCAGGTCGATGATGGATCCGTCCTGGGACGAGTCGACATCCACCACGACGTGGTTGCGGCGCCCGGACTGCACCATACGGGGCGCCGGAGAATGCGACTCCGCCTCGCCGACGTCCACCGCCGCGAGGGCTGCCGCCGCCTCCCGCGCCCGCTCCCTCGCGCGCCGGGCACGCCGCGCCATGTTTGAGTCGGACGACAACCATGGCGCGTCCTGCTGCTCCGCGCGCCAACGGAGGGGTTGCGCGTCCGCCACCGCGTTCGGACGCCAGGCGGACCGCACCGCCTCCGGTGAGGCAGCCACGGCACCCCGAGCGCCGGAGCCATGCGCCATTTGGGCGGACGCGATGGATTCCCGACGGAAGGAGTCCGCGCGCTGCTTCGCACGGGCCTCGTCCCGAGAGCGGCGGAGCGCAAGCTGGACGACCATCTCCTCCTCGGGGCCGCGTGGGATGAGCTCGGGGTCGACGGATCTGGAGGTGAAGGACTCGGATCCGCTGCCCGCCATGCCGGAGATGGCCGGAGATCGGTGCAGGTGAGCTTGGGTGGCGGAGGGGAGTGAAGTGAAGTGGCTAGGTTTTAGTCCGGCGACCGAATCGGGAGGAATATATGTGGGGTCGAGGCGGGCCAGCGCGGGCCAGGCCGACGTGGCGGGCGTGCCCGGGCGCCCCCATATCCGCCTAATATTTGGGCTGGATATGAGGGGTGCCGGTCAGTCCGGGCGTTTGAGGCGTCCGGCTAGGTCGAACATTCGTGACCGGTCAGTGACCGGGCGGCCCGTCCGGGCGTTTGAGGGGGGTTTGAGGCGCCCGACTGTAGATGCTCTAATCAACCTGTTCGATCCACTGAGCCGAGGGGTGTCTAACCGGACAATGATTCTAGATGCCGATTCCGTAGCCATCAAATTTTTCTCTCTAGTACAATGGCACATACTCGTACTCCCTCGTTTTGGTTTCTCCGTATGACAAATAACTCCACCAGCAATCTAGCATGGGGTACTGCCGTGCTACTGATAATCTGGTGAGAGTTTGTCAACAGGCTTTTAAAGTTGAGTTAAATGCACCACAGGTGCCTTAACTTGTTTTGTGCGGTCAGTTTGGTGCCTAAAGTTGTAAAATACATAAAAGTGGTGCTCAAACTTGTCCGGCCATGCAAATACGGTGCCTCCTACCGTATCCGGACGTACACACTGCCTGTGTGTTGGCCAGCGTGGCGACGACCCACATGTCAGTGGCAGGAACCAGACGAAGTGAATTTTTTTACAGAAAACACCTCATATTTTAATTATAATTAATGAGGTAGAGAGGCGCCTCAAATTACAAATGTGGGCCCGACATGTCAGTATGACAGATATAGAAAGCACTAAATAAATTTCAGCGAGCAGGGTCCGAACCTGGGAGCTCCTGCTCGGAGCAAGCGCAACCTGGCCACCACGCCGAGCTACACTATGTGATGTAGTATTAGGTGGAAATTAATATAGACCAATTCTGTCTATCGCTCTGTTATGCCTTAACACATTTTTTACATGTCTTTATTTTTATTTTTTTCAAGTTCCTGTTTAGTTTTTATGATATGTAAATTTTACCATATAAAAAATACAATAATTATCAGTAAGAAATTTATGTGGATTTAGACAGTTCAATGTATATCATTATAGTGTAATGATAATAAATTCTAGAAATGCACTAACATGTTAATCATTACATGTTAGTGCATTTCTAGAATTTATTATCATTACACTATAATTTTTAATATACATTGAACTGTCTAAATCCACATAAATTTTAGAAAAAGCTCGTGTTTACCTCTTCAAAGTACACAATAATGAAAATAGAATAAATAATTAAAATACACAATAATTTCTTACTGATAATTATTGTATTTTTATATGGTAAAATTTACATATCATAAAAACTAAACAGGAACTTGAAAAAAATAAAAATAAAGACATGTAAAAAATGTGTTAAGGCATAACAGAGCGATAGACAGAATTGGTCTATATTAATTTCCACCTAATACTACATCACATAGTGTAGCTCGGCGTGGTGGCCAGGTTGCGCTTGCTCCGAGCAGGAGCTCCCAGGTTCGGACCCTGCTCGCTGAAATTTATTTAGTGCTTTCTATATCTGTCATACTGACATGTCGGGCCCACATTTGTAATTTGAGGCGCCTCTCTACCTCATTAATTATAATTAAAATATGAGGTGTTTTCTGTAAAAAAAATTCACTTCGTCTGGTTCCTGCCACTGGCATGTGGGTCGTCGCCACGCTGGCCAAGACACAGGCAGTGTGTACGTCCGGATACGGTAGGAGGCACCGTATTTGCACGGCCGGACAAGTTTGAGCACCACTTTTATGTATTTTACAACTTTAGGCACCAAACTGACCGCACAAAACAAGTTAAGGCACCTGTGGTGCATTTAACTCTTTAAAGTTGGGATTTGCAAATTATTAACCTATGCATGTGGTCCAATTACAAGGCTCTTAATTCTTTTGGTTAATTGCAGTAATCACTGCGGGAGTGATTGGCTCCCTTTTCTCCTTCAATTGTTTTGTGATGACTGGTTCGAAAATGATGATGTTTTTTGTACTCTCAGGACACGTCAAGTCATAAAAAGTACTCCTACAAAGCACCTCAAACATGATAAAATTACATCTGAGAACCATGCATCACTAGTGACCACTACCGTGACAAGGACGAGCCACTGACACGCCATTGTCGCCGCTCCCCCAATCGGAGTCGGCTTGACCTTGTCGATGACAACCGAGAAGTCTTCGTACATGTGACCCTGACGGACCAGCACCCCAGAGCCACAATCGTCGACATTGAACCCTTGAATCGATCTGAAGTGCCTGACACCAAATCTTGTCGACGCGCACGCACGACAAGAAATTCTAACCTCGCCGCCCCAAGGAGACACGCCAAAGCTACGCTGACTTCGTCCTAATGGACGAACTCAAGGAGGACAGGAGCCCAGGAGACCAGTTCAAAGATGAAGCCTCACCATTGTCGGAGCGCTGCCCCGCGAGAAAAAAAAAATCTAACTTAAATTACTAGCCAGAGCCGAGGCACCACGACCCCCCTCCGCACCACCGGCCACCTAAGCGGCATGCAGAGGGGAGGTGGATCCATGGGCTCGTCGACGGAGCTTGGATGGGGCGAGTGCCCTAGGCGACGCAGATGCAAGAGGGAAAGAGGAACCCTAACCAGAGAGTCGTTACCCTTTTTTTCGAAACCGGGCAAAAGTTTTGCATTGTTCGTTCATTGACAAATAAGAACAGTTTTAGAATTTTATAGAAGGGTGACCCAAACAACAAAGGGATTACTCTCACGGCATGATCCATCTCAAAGGCTTCACACCCGCCACAACCTACAACTTGGCCTCCTCGTTGATTCTAACAAATGTAACACTCGACAAAGATGAAAGACCCTAAAAACCCTCGTGTTACGCTCATTCCATACCTTCCACGGGACTAGCATAGGAAGGGGAACAACCCCCTTTCGAACAGCACCACCATTGTCATTGATATTTGCCACAACAGATTACCAATCCTTGACCAAGGTTAAGTTGCCCCACTCCTCCGTGCACAACTCAATCACCCCAAGCCAAGTCTTGACCGCCTCCCATATGCGATGGATAAGGAAAATATTTGCCACAACAGATTACCAATCCTTGACCAAGGTTAAGTTGCCCCACTCTCTGCACTCGAAAAATATTGTGAGTATATTTTTTACTCAAGATTTCCATAAGGCCCGGCAAAAAAATCCATACGGAAAATCCATATTTGTACTTGATGCATTGTGGTGTGCATAATTTAAGGCCCAAAAGAAGACTAGAAATATAATGTTCGGGCTGACATACTTTCTCTAAAGAAAAATGTGTTTCTGTACAATCTTTGCTTAACTAAAAATAATCTGCAAACTATCCAATAGTCAAAAACATGTAAATCAAATGAGATTATAAAAAAAAAATCGGTGTGGAACACATACCCACCTATGCCCTCAAATGCCACCACTTCTTGGGACTCTCTCCCCCCATGAACAGAGGAGCTGCGTATATAAATCTTGATGACATCATTAGTTTAATCGTTGACATAAAAATCAAATACTTTATTATTTAAATCATAAAACCAATTAGCGATATGTCCATCTAATTTTTTCAGAGATATGTCTTCACCATTGAGTTCATCTTGACGCAGACCTCAACACGATATAATTTTATTACGTTTCGATGATTTTTTTTCTTAACACCAGTTACCAAGTTATATGAGGCTTCCGTGTTAGTAATGAATGATTTCCATCCTAGTAGTGTATGATTATATGAGATGAAAATTTATGTTACTTTGCAATGTTTTGCAATTCTAGATAGTAAGTATTGAAGTGTTATCAACGAGTAAGAGAGGGTAGAAAATCATATAAGTGTACTATCGTGCAAGTCTTACATGATAGTAAACCATATATTATAAGTTGATAACCAAATGCCTATGACACATATACATCTTGTAAATAACCAAACCATAGCATGGCAATTATTGATAGGAAAAGAAGTCGACAAACCATATGAATTTTGGTTCTAGTGAGAGCGGATTGTGAATTGAATACACCAATTAAGAAAAAAAAGTAAAATAAAAATTCAAAACTGTAGAATGTTGTTGATGTCATGCTTGCATGCATTCATACGGTCTCGCGGTTTGTCCGACGCCACAATGAAGATACCAAAGTAGAGAATCAACAACTGACTCTGTGGGGCCTTTTGTGCTGATCTTATGACGCAAAGCTCAAATTTGAGCTTTGCGTCATTTTTGTTCTTTGCTTCCCTTTGTCACATGCATTAACACGGATTGCTCTTTCACGGTTCCAGTCTTCATAAGACGTCGTATGAGTATATGTGTATATGCGCGCGCCTCGGAAAATCGATATTCTGAAGAAAGAACATACCAAAATGTTTCATCTCATATGCTAGGAATACAAATTCCTGATGGCCTTTCATGAAAAAGATACATTGCGTCTTTTAGTGCAAGAAAATTTCACCATGGTCCTCATTGGAAGATCCGCTCACAGCACATGGTTGCTTATAAATCTGACAGTACCCATCCGAGCCCGAGTAATCCAAAGACAGGGCTACCAGTCCACCAGTAACAGCACCCAAACCATCAAACACTTTGCTCCGAAGCGAATCAGCAGCGTCCTCCATCCTCTTCTACTACTTGACAGCTCCTCTTCTTGACGGCGACAATAGAGAGAGGATCCTCTCATTCTGATCCCCTCTCCATCGCAAAACCCAGACAGACACAACACCAAAACGGCTGCCCCCCGAGCCGGGGCCCACCTTCCCCTCCGCCAACTTCGCCCCGCGCCCCAACGCAGCGACGCAGCGCGACTCAACACTCCCCCAACCCCTCGCCACCTCCCTCCCTCCGGCTCCTCCCCCCAGAGCTCCCCCCAAACCCTTCCTCTCCCCGGCCCGGTTCCCGATGGGCAATTGCTCCCCCTCCCCGCGCCGCCGCCGCCCGTCGCCGGCCGGCTCCCCGCCCTCCCACTCCAGCGCGGCCTCCGGCGGCGCCAGCGGCGGCGGCGGCGGCGGCACCACCGTGTCCCCGTACGCGCTCGCCAGATCCCCCTCGGTCTCCGTCTCCGTCGACCCCGAGGCCGAACGCGAGCGGGAGGGCGTGGTCCGCGTCTACGGCTCCGACGGCTGCCCCGTCGCGTGGCGCCTCCGCGTCGCGCTCCTCTACAAAGCGGCGGCGCCCGTGCACTTCACGCCGTCCGAGGCGGCCCCGCTCGGCCGCCCCGTGCTCCGCCTCTCCGCCGCCGACCCGGAGCTCTGCGGCGCCGCCGACGAGCTGCTGCGCCACGTCGACGCGCGCTTCGAGGGCAAGCCCCGCGTCGCGCCGCCCGAGCGCCCGCCGTATGCGCGGGCGTCGCTGGCGGCCGCGGCGGCCGAGGAGGTGGCCGAGATGGTGCGGCTGCAGCACCGCAGCGCGGAGCGGCACCTGGAGGGCGTGGCGGCCAAGCTGGCGGAGATGGTGAAGAAGGGGGGGAAGAAGGCCGGCAAGGGGCGGAACGTGGTGGAGGGCGCCGAGGTGCGGAGGCTCGGGAAGTGGTACGGGGACGCCATGGAGGTGATGCTGGAGCACGCCAGGATGGAGGAGCGGGTGCTGTTCCCCGACATCCAGAGGGCTTCGTTCCCAGGTCAATTTCAGCTCGATCCCATTCCCCACTCGTTCCAACATTTCACTTAAATTTCGCTTGCTGCTCGCGAGGATTTCTGATTTTGGTTTGACGTATAAGGTGCATTTCCAATTGGGTGGTTTCTTCACTGTCGACTTCTGCATTTTCTTGTCCCTTTTGACATTCTGGGTGCATTCACCGCCTGTGGGCAACTGCTCCGTGTCCCTACTATAAATTGCTTTGCGCCGGCCGTGTACTCGTGCTGGTGAATTTTCATGGATTTGCAGAATCTGCCGTGACAGGAAGGGATGGAGATGGGAGCGTTCTTTTCCTTTCTCTACTGTGTTCCTTGTCGATCAAAATGCTTCTGGTTCCTTTACCTTTGTAGCTGCACATGGACATTTTCTCTCATCCGATTGGTAAACGAACAAGGTAACAAAAGACAGTGATGTCGTGTAGTAGAGCAGAAGCTACTGATAGAAAATGCCCTTGTCATTTTCCATCCAAGTGCAAAGCAAAACAAAAATGGGGCGTTGCGAGAATCGAACTCACGACCTCCCGCACCCGAAGCGGGAATCATACCACTAGACCAAACGCCCTTGTTGTTCTCCTCGATCCAAGAGCTTAATTAATGAGTTGTTTAATCACGCCCATATGATTGAGTGACTGCAGTCTAATCTGATCCCAAGCATTTTATTTTATGTGCAGGGGTGTGCGATAAGGTTCAGGAGCAGCACGGGAAGCACCTGCCCATGATGAACGGAATCAAGGAGGATATAAAAACGCTTCTGACGCTGGAGCTGGGCAGCGCCCTCTTCTATGAAGTGCTGGTCAACCTCTCCGTCCGCCTCAAAGCGTTGCAGGTACGTACATGCTCTTTTGTGCATTTGGTGGTTACCACTAATTGCATTTGGTGGCTGTTTCATCTAGCTTATTCTGCTTAGAGCTTTACTGTTCTGTACTCAGCGTTGCTTGTGAAATCTTGCAAGTTTGTATTTGAACTGCACTACCAGTAGGTTTGAATATCATATACCGGAAAGAATATGCAGTGGCTTTGGAATTGTGCTATATGAAAAGTCATTTCGCGGAGGTTGATATGCAAGCTTCACCTTTTGTGACTTGCAAGGCTTGTCTACTGCCTTCAGGCAAAAGTGCCACCAGTAATTTGTTGGTGTGGATGTTATCCTCTCATAATCAGTACCCCTTTAGCTAATGACCTGACAAGAGATACTCTCAGAAAGGTAGTAACCGAAAGTGAAGTACAATGATGAGAGTTCACCTAGTCCCACGAGAGAAAAAAAATACTGATTCCTTGCTTCTTCCATGGAAAAGTTGGTTGTGTTGCACTACTGTCCCTTGGCACTTTTGGAAGATCATGTGGCCCTGGATAAGGGCCACTACCAACCTGTTTGCTCTGTAAAACTTCATAGTTTGAGCAGCGCATTGTAGGGTTAATTTTAGTGTTCAAGTTGGATACAGACCCACTACCATGGCAGTTGCATACAGCTCTGCTACCACATCACTACATTAATATTGTGTGAGTGGAAAGTTTAGTCGAAAGCAGGGTTCAGCCTGGTCTGACCTGTTTACCTTGTAAGATTTGCTTTTGAGGATTTCAGTGGCACATGCAGGGTCGGGTTAGTGTCATAACTTCGAGAATTGGATATGGATCCTCCACCATTGCTATTGCATACAGCTCTACCACTGCACTATAGTTTTGCGCGTGGAAAGTTGTGAGAAGAGTCAGCCTGGCCGAAGTTAAGAGTGCAGCCTGGCCTAAGCAATTAAGAAAGTTGCTTTGCAAGACATTGGGTTTTAGCTGTTTATTCTCACTACAGCAAGGTCTATCCACATGTGCCTACCAAGCTGATGAAAGGAGTTGACGTAGCCCAGCAAACTGCTAAGATCATACATGTTGTAATCATCAGGAGCACTTCCATGGATGCTTTGCCGCGTTGATTCGCCACGTAGTATCTTGGCATCAAGTAGAATGCAGACAACAACAGTTTTGCTCAGAACCAACTAAGAAGGGTTGACAACTTCTACAATCTATTCATGTAGTTGTTAAAATGTTACAGTGAAATGATGTACATGCATGCTAGAATATTGCGAAAGATGTACCTAAATATTTGGAAATGATCTCCTGTGATAGGATCGTTATACATTATTCTTATCTGGTACTGCCTCTACCAAATGTAAGACGTTTTTTGGTTTTGCATAGGTCATAAAAAACGTCTTACATTTTGTTACAGAGGGAGTAACTTGTAATTTGTTATATATTGATTCTTTAGAATAATATATCAAATAATTACATAAGCCATCACAAATCATATTTTTTTTATGCTTGGAGTGGATCTGAAAGTAAACAAACACTGGCAGGATCACACCAAAGAGCACTTCAAGGAGGAAGAGAAGGATATGCTCTCACGACTGGAATCCGTACGGCGGATGCAGCGCGAGGAGGGGAATGTTCCTGACAAGTCCAACTCTGGATGGGCATCGGAGGCCATGGGCACAATGGAGATGACGCACTCCAAGCTCTTCCCCTTCTTCATGACCGGGCTCATGCCTCAGGAGGCCGTGCAGTACCTCGACCTGGTGTGCAGATGCACCAAGAACACCCGGCATCTGGTCTCCATGCTCCGATCGCTCGCGGAGCGTCTGGAGGACGCGAACCCGTCGATAATCCACAACAACCCCACACGACTATATGAGCACCTACTTGTAAAATCCCCATAAGCTTCAGATCCAGCAAAAAAAAAAATTTACGTGCCACGTAAATTGTGAATGCTAACCGGCCCTCTTCTTTTCTCTTGTGTGGAGTGCAGCTATGTAATTCTTGGGTTTATTGGGTGAAAGCGTGTATATCTTGTCACTCTGGAGTGTGCAAGGGAAATGAAAATTTGGAGTGATAGTCCGTTTCATTTTTTTTTTGAGTGATAGCAATGGCAGCGGTTTTTACTGACCTGTTTAGTTTAATCACTGTTTCTGGGTGTTGGTGGATTGATAATAATCTGATCCCGCAAGGCCATGGCTATTCAGATCAGATCTGTGATCTATGATCTGTAAGATGATAAGATTCTTTGGGTTGACAAGTTCATTTTGGTGATATGATACGATTTTGACTGATGCAGACTATTCAACCTGGCAGGTTGACAGACCATCAGTTTATCTGGTGATGGATTAGGGCAGGCAACCTGAAAAATGAGTTTGTGGTAAGATCAGTTCTGGTAGCAGCAAAACAAAGGATCTGTTGCCTGATTTCTTTTTGCTGAGAATCAGTTCTGGTAGCGCAAAACTAAGGGCCACTTGTTAAAAAAACATGAACCTAACACACATCTAAAATTTAACTCCCTATTTTTATTTTTATTTTTTCATTCATCATTGAACTAAAAGCGTGCAACTTCACTAGTTCGCACAAAAGACATTTAGAGCACACAGTTCACCAATTCTTCACTGTGAGAACTGATCCAAAGAAGAAGAAAGAGACGATTACATACTTCATTGACTGCTACTACAAGTGCACTCAATATTTTTTCCATCTCCTTATGTCCATTACCATCTTCCTGAAGACACTTGCTTCTTCTATGCCTCCACATGATGAAATTTGGACATTGCCTCATCTGTCATCTCATCTCTAGCAACTTCTGCACCAGCATCCAATAGACCCCTATGAATCAATAGATCAAAGTATTCTTCTTCCCAATACCAAAATTTGCAACCTTTCTGCACAACAGTAAGCCAACATTTAGGGCATCTCCAATGGCAACCCGTAAATTTCCTTCTGCATCCGTCCGCGGACAGGGGGGACCAGTCCGCGGACACGGATGCGGGAGGACGCAATCTAACCGTAGCCGCATACATTCCAACCCGCATTTTAACAAACCGGGCGAAATTCATGCAAATCGGACGATATTCATCAAAGTTTGGATAGGAAATAGCACAAATCATCCATACATACCATGCAAATTAAGTCTAGTACAACAAGGTCTCAAATTCGACTACATTAACCAGATGTCCAACAAGTTTTTGATCAACAGATCATGTCGTCCCACACATACTGCCCCTTCAGCTTCATCCAACAGTGTGTGTACGTAAATACCCGTCCCTCTGTCCTGTGGTACGCCACGGCAGCGCGTGCGGGCTATATATAATGTGTAGACCAACATTGAGTGAATGAATCAATCGACAAGTTGAGCAAGAGGAAGTAAAACTTACGATCTCGTCCTCTGCCGCGTGCAATAGCCACCTTGCCTCCAGCTGACGAACCACGTTACAAAACTTGGTGACGCTGATCTGGATAGCGTGCCAGCGATACGACAATGACTTCATGTTGTGTGGTTGAATGATGTACATGTCGTAGGGCGCAATGTGCTTTCCTGCGTGAAACTTTTCATGCACTTGCTCCCAGAAGGGCTCCCCTCTGGTCCTGCCTATGAAATCCGCGGATACGGCCAACCACGAATCGCACAACAACTCATCCTCCATGGTCGAGTAGCTCACCATCCTTCGAACTCTAAAAAACGACATAGCATTTGAAAATAAGCTCAATGGCATTTGACCGAACACCTGCCGGGCGTGGTGTCCGCCATGGGGGTCGTCGACAGGGGGCGGAGTGTACCTGGGTACAAACGGCTCCAGGGTGGAAAGCTCCGTCGTAACGGCGAGCGGGCGCGTCGGTGCTGGTTGCAGACGTTCGGCAATGCCGCTGTGGCGGCCGGAGATGTACAAGGAGCAGCGGCGGCGGTGGAGGGTGCGGATGCAAAGCAAGGGGGAGAAGGGGCGGAGTGCAAGGAAATGGAACCGGGAGGGGGATTGGGTGGGCCGGGGGTGTCGGAGTCCTACTTTTCGGGTGTCCGGACTCCTGCAAAGCTCCCCCACGTTTGTCTCCAATTTGCGGGAGAAATCGCGTCCGGACCGCGCCGCGGACCGATACAGACCCGCGTTGGATGGCTTCCGCGGTTCGAACGGATGCGGGCGGTTTGCGGGTCCGCTTTGGAGATGCCCTTATCTCACATTGCTTGAAAACGAAGAACAACAGCTATCTGAACACTTACTTTGTCCTTTAGACAATTGTAGAAGACCCATCCAGGGTGTTTTTCGCCGTGGAGACCCGACGCAGCACCTTTCGCCAATCATCGTCACATTTATTAGCAGGAGAGGTGAGCGACGAATTGCTGGGTGACGACAGAGGAGCCCGCGCCAGCGGCGAATGAGAGCATGCCGACATGAGGTGGAGCAGCAAGAGGCGAGCTCCGAGAGGAGCTTCAGAGGCAGCACGAGAGCTCCGAGTGGCTGCGCGGTCCCGTTTCCGATGAAATGCGGCTCTGCGATGCCATTCTCGTCGACGAGCTCATGGCAGCGGCGGGCTGCGAGTGAATCGATGTGGGTCGGGAGGTCGGCGGGGGCTGCGACTTGTCGGTGTGCGTGTGTGGTGACCAATGAAGGTAAGAAGGGCAGCATCGGGGTGGAGGTGGCCGAGCGGCGGAGAGAGGCGGCCACGCAAGAGAAGAGAATCTTTTGTTGAGAACACGTGTCGGCTGCTCAAATTTAAAAGCCGGCAGACACTTCTAAAACATTTGAGCAGCTAAACATTTTGAGAGTTCGGCTTGGTGCAACTTAACTCCCAAAAGGTAATCTTCCGAGGACCTAAGCCCTTTTAGGAGTTGGGCTAGAGATGCTCTTAGTAATCAGTTGGCTGATTTTTTTAGAATCTCTCTCTCTCGATAACGTTCTTCTTCCTCCCTCCTCACGCAACTAGGGATGGCACCAGCAGGGTTTGGGTACGGGTGGAGCCACCCTATACCCTTACCCGTCCCCGCTGAGCTTACCCATCACCCTTACCCATACCCACCATTGAGTATAATTTTTTCCCATACCCGTTACCCGACAGGGTAGATGGGTACCCGCGGATAAAATTACCCATGTTTGCAAAGCATCAATTTGAAAAAGTCGTAGTCATAAACAACAACATATAATTATAATCTATAAACAACAACAGATTATAACAACAACACATACTTTTAAACAACAACACATCATAAACGACAATATATTTAATAAACAACATCACTTTCTCGTAAACAACAACACATCAAAACATCATCACATAATCATACATTTGAATTCACAAATTCATGACAAAAGTGTAGAGATAATTTTGAGTTCATATAGATTTTATATGGGTACATGGGTATGTGGGTATGGGTTATATGATCACATACCTGTACCCGCTCTACCCGATGGGTTTAACATTTTCCTATTTATATACCCATGGGTATTTTTTTTGTCCCATACCTTTATCCTAATAGCGTTTTTATCCGCAGGGTACGTTGGTAATGGGTACCCATTGTCATACCTACGCGCAACACGCATCCTCCACTCTGGCCCTCGCCAACATCATTATTGACGGTGTTTTTTTTTTGCATGGTAATACATGTCTCATTATATGATAAAGATCAAAGTACAAGTTACGTAAGGACCGACATGACAAAACTGAAAAGATAGCAGAACATCTCTGAGTTTGACACCAACGTCCATCACCTGCCTCCGGCACCACCACCGTAGCAACCGAAGAATAGAATGACGGATCACCTCCTCACTCAAGCTCGACGCGGCTCCATCGCTGATATGCAGCTTTGCGGACCTCCAAGGTGGCTCCCCAAAAGTGAAGCCATTGCCGTTGAACGAATCAGACCGGGGCAACACCCCGGACACACCATCGAACTCCAGATCTGACACCCCACCACGACTAAGACGCCTAAGAAGGAAACCACACCTGCCATCCATCAACCACAAACCCAGCACACGTTTCGTCTTCCAGATGTTGTCGATGCAGACCACAATTTGCATCCGCTCCTGGACTACCTCCCAAGCTCTGCGCCGACGCTGGAGCAGACGCCGTCGCAACGGCGGAGCCCGAGGACACATGTCCACCACGAGGATGCCGCCGCCGCCACACCATCCTTGCTTGAACAGACTGGATTCCAAATCCATCCCCAACGATAGGACCAATCGTCTCATCGGAGTAAGATCTGAAGAAAATTTATTCAGCGCCGCCATCGCCGCCGCTGAAGCCAAGACGATGAACAGTCTACAAAACTAAGCTAGTTTGGCTTAAAACTATCCACACGCGTGGATCCGGCGACCCCCCTCACCGCCAACGACCGAGGTCATCGACGGAGGGGAGCCGCCGGAGAACGGCGGCGGAGCGCTGAGTCCCTGACGGCGGAAAGCTTAGATCGCTTTTCCTGAGCGTACTGCTGTTTGCATGGAATTCGATGCATGAGAAGTGTAGGTACCCGTCGCCATCCAAGTCCCACCGTTTTCTCAAATTTTCAGACAACTGATGTTTGTCAGTGTATTCGATTATCAAGCAGTACATTATAAGTAAGTCCCACCTGAAAGTGCAACATCAATGGCGTGACAGACCAAACGGAGGCCAAGTTTTATTTACCGAAAGGAACAACATTCTTCGAATCTAGTCCGAAAATACTTGTCGGAGAAATGCACGCCCACAAAGTCCCTACGTACAATCTTCATAGTTTCTCATCGCCCGCGTTGCACCCTTCGCCCAAAATCCGCTTCACCTTATCAAACATCTCCTGGATCTGCTTCCTGGAATGCAGAGGAGAAGGGTACATGCACACGAAGTCCAGCTGCCCGTCCCTGATAGAGTCGAACACGCCGACCGACGGGCCGATGCCGTGCACGGTGGCGCAGCCGACGTACTCCTCCACGCCAGCCTTGCCCTGCAGGCCAGACAGGTCGTCGTAGGTGACCGGCTCCTCGAACACGGAGACGAGCGCCGTCCGGAGCGCCGACGCCGTCGTCAGCTGCGGGTTCTCGATGGCCCGGCACATGAGGAAGTTGAGGTCGGCGGTGTCGGTGAGGTGCTTCTTGCTGTTCTTGGCGCTGATGTAGGAATCGTGGCACCTCTTGGCCAGCGCCCACAGCCCCTCCTCCCCGTGTATCTTGTGGGTGTTGGTGATGGCAGAGTAGAAGAACCCTGCAACAGTACGATTAACAGTGTCAAGCTGTTGCATTTGATGATTTGAAGATTTCTCCTAGCTAGCACATCAGCTCGATCACACCACACCACACAATAGTATGATAAATTTGTAGAGTTGCTTGCTTCAAGGGCTCACCAACGTTGTGATCCTCCAAAGCTGGCTCAAGAAACTGGCGGCAGTTGATCAGGGTCGCCACAGAGTACGTCTCCTGCTGGCCACTGTCCAGCTTCTTCGATTGCCGTGCAGCTAGCAGCGTCGCGGCAGCCATGGCCGAGCAAAGCTTCACCCCGTTCTCCTTGCACGCCTAGATGACAACGTGCGAACTATCAGTAATCTACTAATCTGTATGTGCAGATCAAATGTAGGAGTAACACCTATCAGTGATCTGAAGCGAACTCACATCGAGCAGGCGCGTCGTCTCCTCGCGGCCGAACCCGAGGCGCACCATCTGCGTCGACCTCGCAGTGCCGGTCTCCTCGAACGGCAGCGTCGACGTGCGCAGCCCGTTGATGGAGTAGCCCACCATGTCCACCCCACGCGCCCAGAACGGCTTCCACGCGTCCTTCTGCGGTATCCTGTCCTCCAGCCCCGCCTCCACCGCCGCCGCCTCCTCCTCCCCCGGGTCGCCCGCGCCGCCCAGATGCGCCAGGAGCTCCCTCAGCAGCGCCGCGGACGCCGCGCGGTCGCAGGCGGCCGTGTGGATCCGGATGAACAGCGCCGCGCCGCCCGCGGGCGGCGGCAGCTCGTAGAGCGCGGCGAAGAGCACCGGGGCTCCGTCGGGCCCGGGGTCGGACGCCCACGGGTTGCTGTTGAGCTCGCGCTCGAGGAGGGGGTCGAAGTCGAGCGCGGACGGCTGGGGCGCGAGGGCGAGCTGCGGCGCGGGGGAGGGGAAGGCGAGGGTGGGGCTGGAGGTGGAGGCCGCGCGGATGTGGGCGCGGAGGACGGGGTGCGCGCTCTGGAGGGAGCGGACCGCGGCCTCAGAGGCGGCGGCGCCGCCGCGCGTGAGGCGGAGCGCGAGGAGCGTGGTGCCGGTGCCGCCGGGCACGGCGCGGCACCAGCTGTACTCCGTGCCGCACACGGCGCGGGCGCGCCACGCCGCCGCGCCGGGCTCGGCCGTGCCCGCATGCTCCGTCCCGGGATGCATGCCGAGAGAGGTCGTGGTCGTGGCCGCCGCTGCTGCGAGTGGCAAGCTGGCGTTTGCCGGTCCGGATGTGCGTGGTTGGTGACTGGTCGGCTCCGGCGGTGTGGCGCCTTGTCAGCTAGTATTTCGTTTTGTAGTACTCCGTATGAGTATGACGACGACGAGATTCCTTGTTAAAAAATCCGTGGCCGGAATGGGACGTTTGCAGTACGAGATAGCACGTCGACGACGAGAGAGGGACTCGGTGGCGCGGTGCATTCCAGAATCCAGAATTTCTCTTCTCGGGTCGATCGGTCAGCACGACCACGCCCCGCTGTACGGCGCCACGTAAATTTTCTGTGCGTGCTTTGCAGTTTGTTAAATATACTGTAGAAGGCATGACGACGTGGGTGGTGGGATGGATCATGCCGTCTTGCACGCTTCCTCCCTGCGTGTTGCGTTGCGTCGCTGCAACAGCAGCTTGCCGGACAAGGCTTGTATTCCATCGGCGAACTCGACGGGCGCTGTTCTCTTCCACTCACACCGTCACACGATGTCAAGCGATGAGGAAACCTGGAACACTCTCTAGAGGGAGCATACAAGGAACAGAGTCGGCTAAGAAATTGATTGTTGATAATGTTTTAGGTCAGTATAATAGGTTCAAGGGATCATATGTGCCCCGCGTCGCCTGGCCTTGGTGATTCGGGCGCCACCACCAAACCCTATCCCATTGCCCTTCCTCCCTCCTCTTTTTGCGCCACCACCGGACTAAGGGCAACTCCAACGCATGACCCCAAATCGTCCGGCCGCGTTCGTTTGGGGGTAAACGGACAAAACAGACGGCCCAACGCGCGGGAGCAAACGGACCAATATCCGTTTTCGGTCCGCTTTCGACCCATTCCCGGCCCAACTTTGGGCCGCGTTTGCAGCCAAACGGACGCGCGCGAACGGGTGGGACGCGTGCCCTTGTCCTCCCCTGGCCCACCCGTCGGTGGCACAACCCCTTTTCTCCTCCCCTGCCCTCCCTCCACCCTCCGCCCCCCGCCATCGCCGCCGCCACCCTGTTCCCAGCCGCGCCGCCTTCCATCAAGGCCGTTCGAACCATGACCACGCCATGCCATAACCGCCCCACGCCCACGTTTCAGAAGAGCTTTTTGCCGGCGTTCGTGGTTCCTTGTTGCCGGTGGGAGAGAAGCTACGGCCACCGCCGCCGCCCGTCTACCCCAACAACTTTCGGCAGGCGCAGCATGATACGTCTCCAACGTATCTATAATTTATGAAGTATTCATGCCATGTTTATTATAGTTTTGTATGATTTTGGTGCACTTTTATATGGCTTTTATATGATTTTTATGGACTAACATATTGACCTAGTGGCCAGTGCCAGTTGCTATTTTCTGCTTGTTTTTGGTTTTCCAGAAAATCCATATCAAATGAAGTCCAAATGCAGCGAAACTTTTTGACGATTTTTTCTGGAAGGAAACAGACCCAGGAAGCTTCGGAGGAGCAGCAGAAGAGCCACAGGGGCCCCACGAGCCACCTGGGCGCGCCTGCCCCCCAGGCGCGCCCTGGTGCCTTGTGGGCCCCCTGTGGCACCTCTTCGCGTGATTCCAACGCTGAAAAATCATATATATTCAGAAACCCCCGAAAGTTAACCTAGATGAGTTTTTACGCCGCCGCAAACCTCTGTACCTCCACGATCTCATCTACAGCCCTTTTCCGGCACCCTGCCGGAGGGGGGAAAGCACCACCGGAGGCCATCTTCATCATCCCGGCGGTCTCCATGACGAGGAGGGAGTAGTTCACCCTCGGGGCTGAGGGTATGTACTAGTAGCTATGTGTTTGATCTCTCTCTCTCGTGTTCTTGATATGGCACGATCTTGATGTATCGCGAGCTTTGTTATTATAGTTGGATCATATGGTGTTTCTTCCCTCTCTATCCTTATTGTGATGAATCAAATCTTTTCCCTTTGAGGTTTCGTTATTGTCGGATTGAATATTCGGATTTGAGAACACTTGATGTATGTCTTGCATATGAATACCCGTGGTGACAATGGGGTATTATATTGATTCACTTGATATATGTTTTGGCACTCAACTCGCGGATTCCCGTGGTGACATTGGGGTAATCTATGCATAGGGGTTGATGCACGTTTTCATTATCTTTTCTCCGATAGAAACTTT
Source organism: Elymus sibiricus (assembly GCA_039707655.1). Classification (NCBI taxonomy): domain Eukaryota; kingdom Viridiplantae; phylum Streptophyta; class Magnoliopsida; order Poales; family Poaceae; genus Elymus; species Elymus sibiricus. The sequence continues at coordinate 348,774,311 of CM077668.1, forward strand.
GGGGTGCTCCTTGGAGTTCTTTGTGTGGATTGAATATTATGATTATGAAGTTGTTTGATGCATATCGTATAATCAACTCACGGATACTTGTAGTGACATTGGAGTATCTAGGTGACATTAGAGTTGGTTGATGTGTATCATATGGTGTTATTTTAGTACGAACTCTAGGGCTGTTTGTGACACTTATAGGAATAGCTCAATAGATCGATCGGAAAGGATAACTTTGAGGTGGTTTCGTACCCTACAAACAATTTCTATCTTATGTTCTCCGCTAATAGGAACTTGGGAGTGATTCTTTATCGCACGTTGAGGGATGATTATATGATCCAATTATGTTAGCATTGTTGAGAGATTACACTAGTGAAAGTATGAACCCTAGGCCTTGTTTCTAAGCATTGCAATACCGTTTATGCTCACTTTTGTTACTTGCTACCTTGCTGTTTTTTATTGTTCGCACTACAAAAACCTATATCTACTATCCATACTACACTTGTATCACCATCTCTTCGCCGAACTAGTGCACCTATACAATTTACCATTGTATTGGGTGTGTTGGGGACACAAGAGACTCTTTGTTATTTGGTTGCAGGGTTGTTTGAGAGAGACCATCTTCATCCTACGCCTCCCACGGATTGATAAACCTTAGGTCATCCACTTGAGGGAAAATTGCTACTGTCCTACAAACCTCTGCGCTTAGAGGCCCAACACGAGTCTACAAGAACAAGTTGTGTAGTAGACACCAAGCTCTTTTCTGGCGCCGTTGCCGGGGAGGTGAGTGCTTGAAGGTATATCTTTAGATCTTGTAATTGAATCTTTTAGTTTCTTGTTTATCACTAGTTTGGCTTATAAAAGAAAACTACAAAAAATGGAATTGAGGTTGCCTCATATTATTCGTCTTTATAATGTCTTTCTTGAAAATGATGGAGCGGAAAATTGTGCTCAATTGATAGAAGAAGAATTCAATAAAATGTTTGGCATAAAATATTTGAATGATGAGCATGATTGCAATGTTGCTAGTAAGAATTCTTTAAATATCCATGATGCTAATGATATGCAAAGCCATAAGCTTGGGGATGGTATGTTTGATGAAGATGATCTTTTTACTCCCCCAAGTTTTGATGAGAAAATTTATTATGATGATTGCATGCCTCCTATTGATGATGATTATATTGATGAAAGTGGATTTGGTGAGGCCATGACTTTATTTAATGATGAATCCACTATTTTGGAAGGGGTTTCAATTGATTATGCCAATCAAGTATCACATGATAGTTATTTTGTTGAGTTTGCTCCCACTATTATTGATGAGAAGAAATTTGCTTATGTGGAGAGTAATAAAATTTCTATGCTTGTGGATCATGAAAAGAATGCTTTATGTGATAGCTATATTGTTGAATTCCTTCATGATGCTACTGAAAATTATTATGAGAGGGGAAGATATGCTTTTACATATTTCAATAATATCAAGTTTCTTCTCTATGTGTTGAAAGTTTTGAAATTATACTTGTTTTGCCTTCCTATGCTAGTTGATTCTTGCTCCCATAAACTATTTTCTCACAAAATCCCTATGCATAGGAAGTGGGTTAGGCTTAAATGTGCTAGTCATATGCTTCATGATGCTCTCTTTGTGTTTCAATTCTTTACTTTTTATGTGAGCATCATTGAAATCATCATGCCTAGCTAAAAAGGCATTAAAGAAAAGCGCTTGTTGGGAGACAACCCAATATTTATACCTACTATTTTTGTGTGTTCACATGATTAAGCTACTGTAGTAATCATGTTTTATATGTTTTCTTTCAATAATGTGCCAAGTAAAGCCTTTGGGATAGTGTGGATGCTTGTTGATTTGATTCTGTGCAAAAACTGAAACTTTTGCGTCCAGTGCTGGAATTTCTATTCTGTACTGGAGTGTGAGAAAATTCTGAAATTTTTACACAGTATTGGGTTACAAATTGTTTACGTTGTCCTAATTTTTCAGAATTCTCTAGGAACGCATTAAAATTTAGGGGAGCTACAGCGCGAGCCATTGATCTACAACATTAATTTGCAAAGACAATTAGACTAAGTTCGTGATAATTGGTTCTTCTAATTAAATTACTTAATAACTCCCACTTAAATCAACATCCCTCCAGTTGCCTAAGTGTTACATGATCCACATCAACTGACTCATGTCCGATCATCATGTGAGATGAGGCAATCATCAATGGTGAACATCTCCATGTTGATCATATCTACTATATGACTCATGTTCGACCTTTCGGTCCTCTGTGTTCCGAGGCCATGTCTGTACATGCTAGGCTCTTCAAGTTTAACCCAAGTATTCTGCATGTGTAAAACTGGCTTACACCCATTGTATGCGAACGTAGAGTCTATCACACCCGATCATCACATGGTGCTTCGAAACGACGAACTTTCGCAACGGTGCATACTTAGGGAGAACACTTTTATCTTGAAATTAAGTGAAGGGATCATCTTATAATGCTACCATCGTCCTAAGCAAAATAAGATGCATAAAAAGATAAACATCACATGCAATCAATATGTGACATGATATGACCATCATCATCTTTGTGCGTTTGATCTCCATCTCCAAAGCACCGGGATGATCTCCATCGTCACCGGCATGACACCATGATCTCCATCATCGTGTCGTCACGTGGTTGTCTCGCCAACTATTGCTTCTATAACTATTGCTAATGCATAGCGATAAAGTAAAGCAATTACATGGCGTTTAATGATTGACACGCAGGTTATACAATAAATTAAAGACAACCCTATGGCTCCTGCCGGTTGCCATACTCATCGACATGCAAGTCGTGAACCTATTACAAAACATGATCATCTCATACATCAACATATATCACATCACGTTTTGGCCATACCACATCACAACATGCCCTGCAAAAACAAGTTAGACATCCTCTACTTTGTTGTTGCAAATTTTACGTGGATGCTATGGGCAACTAGCAAGAACCGTTCTTACCTACGCAAAGCCACAACGGTGATATACAAGTTGCCTTTTAACCTTCTATAAGGACCGCCCTCGTCAAATCAGATTCAACTAAAGTGGGAGAGGCACACACCCGCAAAGCCACTTTTATGCAATACAAGTTGCATGTCAGTCAGTGGAACCGGTCTCTTGTGCGAGGACAAGTAAGGTTGGTCCGAGCCGCTTCATCCCACAATACCACCGAATCCAAATAAGACAAAGGAAGTAAGCAATTTGAACATCAACGCCCACAACTTTTTGTGTTCTACTCGTGCAAATACATCTACGCATAGACCTAGCTCATGATGCCACTGCTGGGGAACGTTGCGTGAAAATCAAAAAAATTCCTACGAAACACCTAAGATCTAATCTAGGAGATGTAAAGCAATGAGAGGGGAGTGTGTCTACATACCCTTGTAGACCGAAAATGTTAGCGTCATAACGCGGTTGATGTAGTCGTACTCTTCACGATCCAATCGCGATCCAATCCAATCTAGTGCCGAACGGACGACACCTCCGAGATTAGCACATGTTCAGCTCGATGGCGTCCTCTCCTTCTTGATCCAGCAAGATAGGGGGAGGAGGTAGATGAGATCGGAACCAGCACGACGGCGTGGTGGTGGTGGTGGCAGCGGAACTACAGCAGGGCTTCGCCAAGCGTCTGCGCGAGGTGGAGGAGGCATAAAGGAAATCCCTCCTTTCCTTCCCCACCGATCGCAATCCCCTTTTTTTAGGGATCTTGATCTTATCCCTTCGGGATATGATCCTATTCCTTTTAGAGGGGGGTCTTGGCGCGCCTAGACCATGGGTGTGGGGCCTTGCCCCACTACCCACGTCCATGTGGGTGATACGTCTCCAACGTATCTATAATTTTTGATTGTTCCATGCTATTATAGTATCAATCTTGGATGTTTTATATGCAATCATATGCCATTATATATCATTTTTTTGGGACTAACCTATTAACCTAGTGCCCAGTGCCAGTTGCTGTTTTCTGCTTGTTTTTGCCTTTTCAGAAAATCATTATCAAAAAGTGTCCAAACGAGAAAAAAACTTTGGATTAATTTTTTCTGGACCAGAAGAGACCCAAGAAGCTTCGGGAGAAGACCAGAAGAGTCACGAGGAGGCGACAAGCCTGGAGGGCGCGCCCCCCCAGGCTTGTGGGCCCCTCGTGGCACCTCCTGACCTAATTCCAACGCTATAAATTCCCAAATATTCCTAATATACTAGAGAGCCAAAATAGAAAACATTTCCGCCGCCGCAAGCCTCTATTCTTCCGCGATCCCATCTGGAGGCCTTTTCCGATACTCTGCCGGAGGGGGAATCGATCACGGAGGGCTTCTTCATCAACCTTGTTGCCCTTCCGATGATATGTGAGTAGTTTACCACAGACCTATGGGTCCATAGCTAGTAGCTAGATGGCTTCTTCTCTCTCTTTGATCTTCAATACCATGTTCTCCTTGATGTTCTTGGAGTTCTATCCGATGTAATCTTCTTTTGCGGTGTGTTTGTTGGGATCCGATGAATTGTGAGTTTATGATCAGATTATTCATGAGAAATATTTGAGTCTTCTCTGAACTCTTTTATGCATGATTATTATAGCTTTGTATTTCTCTCCGATCTATCGATTTAGTTTGGCCTACTAGATTGATTTGTCTTGCAATGGGAGAGGTGCTTTGTAATGCGGTGCTCAATCCCAGTGACAGAAGGGGACATGACACATATGTGTATTGTTGCCATTAAGGATAAAAAGATGGGGTTTAATCATATTTCTTGAGTTTACTTTGTCTACATCATGTCATCTTGCTTAAGGTATTACTCTGTTTCATACTTAATACCCTAGATGCATGCTGGATAGCGGTCGATGGGTGGAGTAATAGTAGTAGATGCAGGCAGGAGTCGGTCTACTTGTCTCGGACGTGATGCCTATATACATGATCATTGCCATGAATCCGTCATAATTATTTGCTTTTCTATCAATTGCCCAACAGTAATTTGTTTACCCACCGTATGCTATGTGTTCGAGAGAGAAGCCTCTAGTGAAAACTATGGCCCCCGAGTCTACTTTATCATATATAAAAAACCTAAAAATACCTTGCTGCAATTTATTTACTTTTATTTTAATTAGTATTTTAGTTTATCTATTTATCTCTATAATATTTAATCCTTGCAAATAACCGCTAAGAGGATTGACAACCCTCTTATTTGCGTTGGGTGCAAGTGTTTGCGCTTTTGTGTGCAGGTGCGCTTAACGGAATTTTGCTTGGTTCTCCTACTGGATTGATAACCTTGGTTCTTAACTGAGGGAAATACTTATCTCTACTATACTGCATCATCCTCTCCTCTTCGGGGAAATACCAACGCAGACTACAAGTAGCAGGAAGAATTTCTGGCGCCGTTGCCGGGGAGACATCATCAAAATTACCAAGTACCTTCGCGCAAATTATCATTCACTTGCATTTATTTTATTTGCCTTTTATTTGCATTTGCCTCTAGTTTTCATCTCCCTCACTTCTAATTTTTTTTACAAAAACACAAAAATATTTTTATTTGCTTGTTTGCTAGTTTGCTTGCTTCGTCGCGATGTCTCAAGAAAATAAAAAATTGTGTGACTTTTCCAATACTAATAATAATGATTTTATTAGTACTCTTATTGCTCCTCCCGCCACTAGTGCCGAGTCGTGTGACATTAATGCTGCTTTGCTTAATCTTGTTATGAAAGAACAATTTTCTGGTAGTCCTAATGAAGATGCTGCATCCCATCTAAATACTTTCGTTGAGCTTTGTGATATGCAAAAGAAAAAAGATGTGGATAATGATATTGTCAAATTAAAATTATTTCCGTTCTCATTACGAGACCGTGCTAAAACTTCGTTTTCATCCTTGCCTAGAAATAGTATTGATTCTTGGGATAAGTGTAAGGATGCTTTTATTACCAAGTATTTTCCTCCCGCTAAGATTATTTCTCTAAGAAATCAAATTATGAATTTTAAGCAACTTGAGCATGAACATGTTGCACAATCTTGGGAGAGAATTAAATTAATGATAAGAAATTGCCCAACTCATGGCATGAATTTATGGATGATCATACAATTTTTTTATGCGGGACTAAACTTTGTCTCTAGAAATTTGCTAGACTCTGCCGCAGGTGGTACTTTTATGGAAATTACATTGGGAGAAGCTACAAAACTTCTTGATAATATTATGACAAATTATTCTCAATGGCACACTGAACGAACTCCAACTGGTAAGAAGGTAAATTCTGTTGAAAAAATTAATACTTTGAGTGATAAGATGGATGCTAAAAAATGCTCATATTGATCCTAATGATGTGCCATTGTCTACCTTGATTGAGCAAAATAATGATGCTATTGATGTGAATTTTGTCTCTAGAAATAATTTCAACAACAATGCTTATAGGGGTAATTTCAATCCTAGACCGTTTCCTGGAAATTCCTCTAATAATTATGGCAATCCTTATGATAATTCTTATAATAATAATAATAGGATGCCCTCTGATCTTGAAAGTAATATTAAAGAATTTATTAGTTCACAAAAGAATTTCAATGCTATGATAGAGGAAAAATTGAATAGAGTTGATGAATTGGCTAGGAACATGGATAGAATTGCTCATGATGTGGAAAATCTCAAAACTAAATTTTTGCCACCCAAGCATGATATAAATGAGTCTATTAAAGCTATCTATGTCTCCATTAATGAAAGTAAAGAAAGGACCGCTAGGTTGAGAGCTAAGCGAGAATTTCTAGAAAAAGCGATTCCACCCGGTTTCTTTCGTAGTAATGATGAAGATATTAAAATGATTGGTGTCACTCCTATTGAATCATTATTTAGTAACATAAAAATTGATGAAAAGGGGACTGAAGAAGAGTCAACTTTAGATAGAAGGAGTCCCAATTGCTTGAAGGGTGATAATCTTTATCATAAAAATGAAAAAGTGGGTTTGGAGTGGTCAAAACTTTAAATAGTAATGCACCCACTACTCTGGATTACCAGGACTTTAATTATGATAGTTGTTCTTTAATTGAGTGTATTTCCTTGTTGCAATCCATGATTAATTCACCAAAGCTTTCACTAAACATATTGTAGAAGCCATGATGAAAGCACATGAAGAAAAACTTGAGTTAGAAGTTTCAATTCCTAGAAAATTACAAGATGAATGGGAACCTACTATTAAAGTCAAAATTAAAGATTATGAATGTAATGCTCTTTGTGATCTTGGTGCTAGCGTTTCCACTATACCAAAGTCTTTGTGTGATGTATTAGGTCTCACCGACATGGATCCTTGTTCCCTTAATTTGCATCTTGCGGATTCCACTATTAAAAAGCCATTGGGTAGAATAAATGGTGTGCTTATTCTTGCAAATAGAAACTGTGTGCCCGTGGACTTTATTGTTCTTGACATTGAATGCAATCCTTCTTGCCCCATAATACTTGGTAGGCCTTTTCTATGAACAATTGGTGCTATTATTGATATGAAAGAAGGTAATATAAGATTTCAATTTCCATTAAAGAAAGGGATGGAACACTTCCCTAGAAAGAGAATTAAAGCACCTTATGAATCTATTATGAGGGCCACCTATGGAATTAACATGAAGGATGACAACACTTGAAATTATGCATTATGCCTAGCTAGGGGCATAAAACAATAGCGCTTGTTGGGAGGCAACCCAATGAATAAAATAATTTTTTGCTTTTACCTTCTGTTCTTGAGTCTTCAAACAATTATAGCTTCTGTTATGATTGTATTTTTATGTTTTAATTAGTATTTGTGCCAAGTAATGCCTTTGGGATGATTTGGAAGATAGTATGATAGATGCTGTTGGAAAACAGAAACTTTTGCGTCTAGTGCTGGAATTGTTTTTTTGCTGGAGCGTCAAAACCTTCTAAATTTTTTACACAGTATTGATATATGAATTTCCTATGTTTTCCTAATTTCTCAGAATTTTTGGAGTTACAGAAGTATGACATTAATTCAGATCTTTATAGACTGTTCTGTTTTAGACAGATTCTGTTTTTTGTTGCATAGTTCGCTTATTTTGATGAATCTATGGATCGTATCGGGGGGGTATGAGTCATGGAGAAGTTGGAGTACAGTATAATTATGCCAATATTAAATATGAATCAATTTACAACAGTACCTAAAGTTTAAGATTTGTTTGTTATACTAATGGATCTCACGAGGTTTCTGTTGAGTTTTGTGTGCTGAAGTTTTCAAGTTTTTGGTGAGACTATGATGGACAAAGAAATAAGGAGAGGCAAGAGCCTAAGCTTGGGGATGCTCAAGGCACCATTAGGTAGTATTGAAGGAAGACTCAAGCGTCTAAGTTTGGGGATGCCCTACTTGGAGCGTCTTGTGATATAGTTTGTTTGCTTTTGTTTGCTTTTTAGTTTGTCAAAATCATCTTTGTTGAACACACCTTTTTGAGAGGGACATACATTATTCATGATTTGTTAGAATACTCTATGTGCTTCATTTATATCTTTTGAGCTAGGCAGTTGCTCTAGTGCTTCACTTATATCTTTTAGAGCACGGCGGTGGTTATATTTTAAAGAAATAGTTTCACTTATATCTTTTTGAGAGTCTCATGATTAGCAATGGTAATATGCACGGTTTATGAATTTGGTCCTGATATGATAGGTATTCAAGAGGGATATAATAAAAACTTTCATGTAGATCACCGAATATGATAAGTTTGATTCCTTGCAATAGTTTTGCGATATTAAGATGGTAATATGTGGGAGGTATTAGTAGATAATTGTGGTTTAGTAAGAATATTGGTGTTAAGGTTTGTGATTCCCGAAGCATGCACGTATGATCTGTCGTTATGCTAAGAAGTTGGAGCATGATTTATTGTTGATTGTCTACCTTATGAGTGGCGGTCGGGGATGAGCGATGGACTTGTCCTACCAATCTATCCCTCTAGGGGCATGCGTAGTAGTGCTTTGCTTCGAGGGCTAATAAACTTTTGCAATAAGTATGTGAGTTCTTTATGACTAATGTGAGTTCATGGATTATACGCACTCTCACCCTTCCGCAATTTGCTAGCCTCTTCGGTACCGTGCATTGCCCTTTCTCACATCGAGAGTTGGTGCAAACTTTGCCGGTGCATCCAAACCCCGTGATATGATACGCTGTATCACACATAAGCCTCCTTATATCTTCCTCAAAACAGCCACCATACCTACCTATCATGGCATTTCCATAGCCATTCCGAGATATATTGCCATGCAACTTCCACCGTTCCATTTTTATGACACATCGTTATTGTCATATTGCTTTGCATGATCATATAGCTGACATAGTATTTGTGGCTCAGCCACCGTTCATCATTTTATATATATGTTACGCTAGCATCATTGCACATCCTGGTACACTGCCAGAGGCATTCATATAGAGTCATATTTTTGTTCTAGTATCGAGTTGTAATATTGAGTTGTAAGTAAATAAAAGTGTGATGATCAACATTATTAGAGCATTGTCCCAGTGAGGAAAGGATGATGGAGACCATGATTCCCCCACAAGTCGGGATGAGACTCCGGACGAAAAAAAGAGGCCGAAAAGAGCCATGAAAAAAAATATAAAAAAATGAGAGAAAAAGAGAGAAGGGGCAATGTTACTATCCTTTTTCCACACTTGTGCTTCAGTGTAGCACCATGTTTTTCATATAGAGAGTCTCCTATTTTTTCACTTTCATATACTAGTGGGATTTTTTCATTATAGAACTTGGCTTGTATATTCCGATGATGGGCTTCCTCACATGCCCGAGGTCTTCATGAGCAAGCAAGTTGGATGCACAGCCACTTAGTTTTCATGTTGAGCTTTCATACACTTATAGCTCTTAGTGCATCCGTTGCATGGCAATCCCTACTCCTCGCATTGACATCAATTGATGGGCATCTCCATAGCCCGTTGATTAGCCTCGTCGATGTGACTATCTTCTTATTTTTAACTTCTCTTATTTATCTCTACCACCACACTCTATTCCACCCATAGTGCTATATCCATGGCTTGCGCTCATGTATTGCGTGTGATTTGAAAAAGCTAAAGCGTGTTAAAAAGTATGAATCAATTGCTCGGCTTGTCATCGGGGTAGTGCATGATAAATACTTTGTGTTAAGAAGATGGAGCATGACAGGATTATATGATTTTGTAGGGATAACGTTCTTTAGCATTTTTATTTTGAAAGACATGATTGTTTATTAGTATGCCTGAGTATTGATGTCTTTTTATCAAATTATAGACTATTGCATTGAATCATTCGGATCTTATTATTCATACCGTAAGAGAGAGATTACATGATGAAACATGATAGGTAGCATTCCACATCAAAAATTCTTTTTTTATCATTTACGTACTCGAGGACGAGCAGGCATTAAGCTTGGGGATACTTGATACGCTCCAACGTATCTATAATTTTTGATTGTTCCATGCTATTATAGTATCAATCTTGGATGTTTTATATGCAATTATATGCCATTATATATCATTTTTTTGGGACTAACCTATTAACCCAGTGCCCAGTGCCAGTTGCTGTTTTCTGCTTGTTTTTGCCTTTTCAGAAAATCATTATCAAAAAGTGTCCAAACGAGAAAAAACTTTGGATTAATTTTTTCTGGACCAGAAGAGACCCAGGAAGCTTTGGGAGAAGACCAGAAGAGTCACGAGGAGGCGACAAGCCTGTCGGGCCCGTGGAACCCAGGGTATCCTGGCCCGTCTGCCTTTGGCCCAGGGCGCAACACCTGGCGTGGGCCCAGCAGGCCGCCACCATCGAGCATCTCACCAAGCCCCCTCATGAGGCCTTGGCCTCCTGAGGACCCCTCCTCAGGGAGCGGGCGAGCAAGACTCAGCATCTTCACCAATAGCCTCGCGAGGCCCTCTCGCGAGGCGGCCTCCCGAGGTGGCCTCCCGAGGCACCCTCCCAAAGGCACACAAATCAAGTGCTGCTTGGCTTGGCCGCGCGGTGTCGTGCCCAACACGTGGGTGACGCGCGCGGCGACGAACGGCGACAGAGGCCATGCCAGCAGGCGCGGATGAAGAGGGTTTCCCCTTTCGTGCTAAGGGGACAAGGCAGCAATCCACTTCCCAAAGCAAACCCAAAAGTTGCCCGATCGGCGAAAGAAGACCAAGACGGCGGGCACAATTCTTCTTCTATCCAAACATTTTATTGAATTCTTCTTCTATCAATTGAGCACAATTTTCTGATCCATCATTTTCAAGAAAGACATTATAAAGACGAATAATATGAGGCAACCTCAATTCCATTTTTTGTAGTTTTCTTTTTATAAAACCAAACTAGTGATAAACAAGAAACTAAAAGATTCAATTGCAAGATCTAAAGATATACCTTCAAGCACCCACCTCCCCGGCAACGGCGCCAGAAAAGAGCTTGATGTCTACTACACAACTTGTTCTTGTAGACTCGTGTTGGGCCTCCAAGCGCAGAGGTTTGTAGGACAGTAGCAATTTTCCCTCAAGTGGATGACCTAAGGTCTATCAATCCGTGGGAGGCGTAGGATGAAGATGGTCTCTCTCAAACAACCCTGCAACCAAATAACAAAGAGTCTCTTGTGTCCCCAACACACCCAATACAATGGTAAATTGTATAGGTGCACTAGTTCGGCGAAGAGATGGGGATACAAGTGTAGTATGGATAGTAGATATAAGTTTTTGCAGTGCGAACAATAAAAAACAGCAAGGTAGCAAGTAACAAAAGTGAGCATAAACGGTATTGCAATGCTTAGAAACAAGGCCTAGGCTTCATACTTTCACTAGTGCAATCTCTCAACAATGCTAATATAATTGGATCATATAACCATCCCTCAACATGCGATAAAGAATGACTCCCAAGTTCCTATTAGCGGAGAACATAAGATAGAAATTGTTTGTAGGGTACGAAACCATCTCAAAGTTATCCTTTCCGATCGATCTATTGAGCTATTCCTATAAGTGTCACAAACAGCCCTAGAGTTCGTACTAAAATAACACCATATGATACACATCAACCAACTCTAATGTCACCTAGATACTCCAATGTCACCACAAGTATCCGTGAGTTGATTATACGATATGCATCAGACAACTTCATAATCATAATATTCAATCCACACAAAGAACTCCAAGGAGCACCCCAAAGTTTCTATCGGAGAAAAGATAATGAAAACGTGCATCATGCATAGATTACCCCAATGTCACCTTGGGAATCCGCGAGTTGAGTGCCAAAACATATATCAAGTGAATCAATATAATACCCCATTGTCCCCACGGGTATTCATATGCAAGACATACATCAAGTGTTCTCAAATCTGAATATTCGATCCGACAATAACGAAACCTCCAAGGGAAAAGATTCGATTCATCATAACAAAGATAGAGAGGGAGGAAACACCATATGATCCAACTATATTAACAAAGCTCGCGATACATCAAGATCGTGCCAAATCAAGAACACGAGAGAGAGAGAGAGAGAGATAAAACACATAGCTACTGGTACAAACCCTCAGCCCCGAGGGTGAACTACTCCCTCCTCGTCATGGAGGCCGCCGGGATGATGAAGATGGCCTCCGGTGATGATTCCCCCCCTCCGGCAGGGTGCCGAAAAAGGGCTGTAGATGAGATCGTGGAGGTACAGAGGCTTGCAACGGCGTAAAAACTCATCTAGGTTAACTTTCGGGGGTTTCTGAATATATATGATTTTTCAGCGTTGGAATCACGCGAAGAGGTGCCACAGGGGGCCCACGAGGCACCAGGGCGCGCCTGGGGGGCAGGCGCGCCCAGGTGGCTCGTGGGGCCCCTGTGGCTCTTCTGCTGCTTCCCCGAAGCTTCCTGGGTCCGTTTCCTTCCAGAAAAAATCGTCAAAAAGTTTTGCTGCATTTGGACTTCATTTGATATGGATTTTTTGGAAAACCAAAAACAAGCAGAAAACATCAACTGGCACTGGGCACTAGGTTAATAGTCACCAAACAATTGCAATTCAACTTAATTTCAACAAAGTCTAAGTAAGAGCTCCACATAATCAATTATCATATAGTCTTCTATGATTGCTAGTACTCAAAGCATATTTTTAGAACAAATGGCATCCATCGAACACAGAGAAAGATAGGGGCTTAATGTTTTGCCTCCCAACTTATTTATCATAGAGATAATTGTCAACAATAATAATTCATGATGCTTGCCAACTAGAGAATAATTGAGGTTGAAATGCGAATGAATACTTATTGACTCTTGCATAAAAGTAAATACATAAAAGTAAATGCATAAAAGTAAAAGATAGGCCCTTCGCAAAGGGAAGCAGAGGTTGTCATGCACTTTTTATTTTTGGATGCACAAGCCCTTAATGCAAAGGAACATCACGTTATATTGCCCCTTGTGATAGCAACCTTTATTATGCAGTCCATCGCTTTTATTTCTTTACCATCACAAGTTCGTACCACGCTTATTTTCCCTTGCAATAAAAGATCATACATATTTTAGGAGCAATTTTTATTGCTTTTTGCACCGATGACAACTTACTTGAAGGATCTTATTCAATCCATAGGTAGATATGGTGGACACTGATGGGAAGAAACTGGGTTTAACGGTTTTTGGATGCACAAGTAGTATCTCTACTTAGTACAAATTTTTGGCTAGCAAAAGATCCTAAGCAAGCACCACATGTTAGAGGATCCATGACAATATAACTTCTATGTGAATATAAACAAACATAACTCATTACGTTGTCTTCCTTGTCCAACGTCAAGTACTTGATCAAGCTTGAAAATAATTAATGGGGGCTCACAATAATAGAAGATGTCCAAGATAGTATATTTATATGTGAAATTTCTCTTCCTTCAAAATTCTTTCATGAATTGTTCAAGTGACCAATGCTATGTTTGTTAACTTTCAATAAATTTACCACTTATACTTCTTGTATGTGAAGTCACTACTCCCCATGGGACAAGCATATGAACCATATAAATTGCAACTTTATGATATTCAATTCATTTCAACAATTTACTCATAGGATATAAGTGAAGAACAAGAGTAAATGACAAACTACTCCAAAAAGATATAAGTGAAGACCAAATGAGTAGTTAAGTAAATAGGTAGCTATGTGAGGACTTTATCTCATTCAAAAAAATTAGATCTTAAGTATTTTATTCAAACAGCAAAGAAAACAAAATAAAATGACATTCCAAGAATAGCACAACTCATGTGAAGAAGCAAAAACTTAGGCTCAATCAAGACTAACCGATAATTGTTGATGAATAAAGGTGGGATGCCTTGGGCATCCCCAAGCTTAGTTGCTTGAGACTTCTTGGAATGTTATCTTGGGTGCCTTGGGCATCCCCAAGCTTGAGATCTTGTGTCTCCTTAATTCCTCTCATACCATGGCTTCTCCTAAATCTTAAAAACTTCATCCACATAAAACTCAACAAGAACTCGTGAGATAAGTTAGTATAAATCAACTCAAAACCTTAACATTCTCTACTGTAACAAATCACAAAAAATATAATTAAACATTGCATACTAAATGCCTCTGCATATTTAATACTCCTATTCACAAATAGAAACATTAAACAAGCAACATATGCAAACAATGCAACTATAACCGAAATCTGCCAAAACAGAACAGTCTGTAAAGGGTGAATAAGAATTCATAGTTCCCTAACTCCAAAAATTCTGAAAAATTACCACATGATAGAGAACTCATTAATTCTTACTGTGTAAAAATTTCAATTTTTTATCATGTTCTGACTATTCAGGAATATTCTGGACATAACAGAAAACTTTCTGTTTTCAAACAGCAACACATAAACTTGCAAACTGAGCTTGGTAAAGGCTATAATTGGCATTTTATTGAACTAAAAGATACAAAACATGATTATTTATAACAGCAAGAAAATCTCAATAGAAGAAAATGATGCTCCAAGCAAAACTCATATTATGTGACGAATAAAAATATAGCTCCAAGTGAGGTTACCGATAATGTTGAAGACGAAAGAGGGGATGCCTTCCGGGGCATCCCCAAGCTTAATTGCTTGGGTCCTCCTTGAATATTACCTTGGGGTGCCTTGGGAATCCCCAAGGTTAGGGTCTTGCCGCTCCTTATTCTCCTCATATCGATATCTCACCCAAAACTTGAAAACTTCAATCACACAAAACTTAACGGAACTTCGTGAGATAGGTTAGTATGATAAAAATAAATCATCCACTTAGGTACTGTCAATACAAGATTCATAATTGTTCTCACATAATTCCTACTGTATTATATCATTTCCACAATTTATATTACTCCATATAAGCTATGGAAACACTAAAATAAGCAAACTATGCATCGAAAAGAGAATCTGTCAAAAACAGAACAGCGTGTAGTAAGTGATTTAAAAACCATACTTATGTACCTCCAAAAATTCTGAAAATTAGGAAAACGTAACATATTTGTAACCCAATACTGTGTAAAAATTGCAGAATTTTATCACGCTCCAGTACAGAATAGAAATTCTAGCACTGGACACAAAAGTTTCTGTTTTTGCACAGAATCAAATCACACAAGCATCCACACTATCCCAAAGGATTTACTTGGCACATTATTAAAAGAAAACGTATAAAACATGATTACTACAGTATATTAATCATGTGAAAACACAAAAATAGAAGGTATAAGTATTGGGTTGTCTCCCAACAAGCATTTTTTCTTTAATGCCTTTTTAGCTAGGCATTATGATTTCAATGATGCTCACATAAAAGTAAAGAATTGAAACACAAAGAGAGCATCATGAAGCATATGCCTAGCACATTTAAGCCTAACCCACTTCCTATGCATAGGGATTTTGTGAGCAAATAGTTTATGGGAGCAAGAATCAACTAGCATAGGAAGGCAAAACGAGCATGACTTCAAAACTTTCAACATAAAGAGAGGAAACTTGATGTTGTTGAAATATGTAGAAGCATATATTCCTCTCTCAAAATAATTTTCAGTAGCATCATGAAGAAATTCAACAATATAGCTATCACATAAAGCATTCTTTTCATGATCCACAAGCATAGAATTTTTATTACTCTCCACATAAGCAAATTGCTTCTCATTCATAAAAGTGGGAGTATCATATGAAACTCGAATACTATAAATTGTTTCCACATTAAAAGAGTAATGTTCAGAAAAAGGGTAATCATAATTATGACAAGTTTTATAAATATAATCATCACTACTTTTTATAACATAAGTATCATCACAATAATCATCATAAGTAGGAGGCATGCAATCATCATAACAAATTTGATCATTCAAAGTAGGGGGACTAAAAAGACTATCTTCATTAAGCATAGCATCCCCAAGCTTGGGACAAACATTAATTGTAGCAAATAAATTCTCAAACATGTCATTCTCATCAAACATAGCATCCCCAAGCTTGTTGATTTGCATATCATTAGCATTATCACTATTATCATCAATAGTATGAATAGCACCAATAGTATAACAATTATTATCATATTCCTCCAAGTTGGTGCCATAAAGATTTTCAAGATCATAGGAAGTATCATTATCCTTCCCAATCATAATCATCACAACAAGCAATAGGCACAACAAAATGATCATCAAGTGTATCATCTTCCACAATTATTTTTGATTCATTCTCATGAGGTACAACAATAATAGGAGCAACATTATTTGGGAGAGATACCTCTTTACCTCTAATTTTCCTTCTTTTCTTTTTCTTTACCACATTATGTGTGGGTTTATTTAATTCTTCCGAGCTTCTTATTGAAGAGATTGGTTGGATAGGAAGCTCCTCCTCATTACCTGTTTCATCATGAGAGAAAATAGGAGGGAAAGGGGGAATCTTTACCCTTCCATTAGTATTTATTTTATATTCTATTTGTTTTCCCGTTTTTCTATAGTTGGCAATATAAGCATTCTCGTTGCAATTTACCATACAAAACATATAGATTTCTTTTATATTAGTTTCAATGTCATCCGTGAGAATGAATACTTCAAACCAACTATTTTTATGTGACAATTCCTCACACCCCAAAAATAGATGAAGCTCATTATATAGTTCAAGGGCGGTCAGGTCATTACAATATTTAGCCATGATTCGATCATGAAAAAGTATGCATTGAAAATTAAGGTGACCAACTTGCAAAGTTCACAAGTAATAGGATAAAGAGAACATAATTTTGTAGCAAATTCATCTATCACTTTGAGCAAAAAATTGGTTCTATCTTGTTTATGCTTCTTACAAAATCTATCATTCCTATAAGGCATGTCTTCACAAACTTTATGCACTCCACAAAAATTGACATGCTTATAAGAAACATTTTTGTCATGACTAGTGCAATCATCTTTAGTATTTTGGATATTCATAGAATTCATACTAACAACATTGCAATCATGCTCATCAATCATGGATTTTATACCAAACATTTTATTGAATTCTTCTTCTATCAATTGAGCACAATTTTCCGATCCATCATTTTCAAGAAAGACATTATAAAGACGAATAATATGGGGCAACCTCAATTCCATTTTTTGTAGTTTTCTTTTTATAAAACCAAACTAGTGATAAACAAGAAACTAAAAGATTCAATTGCAAGATCTAAAGATATACCTTCAAGCACTCACCTCCCCGGCAACGGCGCCAGAAAAAAGCTTGATGTCTACTACACAACTTGTTCTTGTAGACTCGTGTTGGGCCTCCAAGCGCAGAGGTTTGTAGGACTGTAGCAATTTTCCCTCAAGTGGATGACCTAAGGTTTATCAATCCATGGGAGGCGTAGGATGAAGATGGTCTCTCTCAAACAACCCTGCAACCAAATAACAAAGAGTCTCTTGTGTCCCCAACACACCCAATACAATGGTAAATTGTATAGGTGCACTAGTTCGGCAAAGAGATGGTGATACAAGTGTAGTATGGATAGTAGATATACGTTTTTGCACTGCGAACAATAAAAAACAGCAAGGTAGCAAGTAACAAAAGTGAGCATAAACGGTATTGCAATGCTTAGAAACAAGGCCTAGGGTTCATACTTTCACTAGTGCAATCTCTCAACAATGCTAATATAATTGGATCATATAACCATCCCTCAACGTGCGATAAAGAATCACTCCCAAGTTCCTATTAGTGGATAACATAAGATAGAAATTGTTTGTAGGGTACGAAACCACCTCAAAGTTATCCTTTCCGATCAATCTATTGAGCTATTCCTATAAGTGTCACAAATAGCCCTAGAGTTCATACTAAAATAACACCATATGATACACATCAACCAAATCTAATGTCACCAAGATACTCCAATGTCACCACAAGTATCCGTGAGTTGATTATACGATATGCATCAAACAACTTCATAATCATAATATTCAATCCACACAAAGAACTCCAAGGAGCACCCCAAAGTTTCTACCGGAGAAAAGATAATGAAAACGTGCATCAACCCCTATGCATAGATTACCCCAATGTCACTGATACGTCTCCAATGTATCTATAATTTTTGATTGTTCCATGCTGTTATATTATCAATCTTGGATGCTTTTATATGCATTTACAACAATTATATATCATTTTTGGAGACTAACATATTAACTTAGTGCCCAGTGCCAGTTGCTGTTTTCTGCCCTGTTTTTGTTTTACAGAATATCAATACCAAACAAAGTCCAAATGCCACGAAACTTTTTGGAGATTTTTTTCTGGACAATACCAACACTAGAAGCTTTGGGAGGAGGCCAGAAGCCCCAAGGGAGTCCACGAAATACTTTTTCCGCCGCCGCAAGTTTCTGTTCTCGAGAGATCCCATCTAGAGGCCTTCTCCGGTCCTTCGCCGGAGGGGGAATCGATCATGGAGGGGCTCTACATCAACCTTGCCGCCCTTTCAATGATGCGTGAGTAGTTTACCACAGACCTTCGGGTCCATAGGCAATAGCTAGATGGCTTCTTCTCTCTTTTTGATCTTCAATACAATGTTCTCCTCGATGTTCTTGGAGTTCTATCCGATGTAATCACTTTTAGCGGTGTGTTTGTTGGGATCCGATGAATTGTGAGTTTATGATCAAATTATCCATGAATATTATTTGAGTCTTCTCTGATATCTTTTATGCATGATTATTATGGCTTTGTATTTCTTCTCCGATCTATTGATTTGGTTTGGCCAACTAGATTGATTTATCTTGCCATGGGAAGAGGTGCTTTGTAATGGGTTTGATCTTGCGGTGCTCAATCCCAGTGACAGAAAGGGACATGACACGTATGTATCATTGCTATTAAGGGTAAAAATATGGGGTTTATTCATGCGTGAGTTTACTTTGTCTACATCATGTCATCGTTCTTAAGGCGTTACTCCGTTCTTTATGGACTTAATACACTAGATGCATGCTGGATAACAGTCAATGTGTGGAGTAATAGTAGTAGATGCAGGCAGGAGTCAGTCTACTTGTCTCGGACGTGATGCCTATATACATGATCATTGCCTTGGATATCATCATGATTATTTGCTTTTCTATCAATTGCCCAACAGTAATTTGTCTACCCACCGTATGCTATTTTCTTGAGAGAAGCCTCTAGTGAAAACTATGGCCCCCGGGTCTACTTTATCATTTACTAAAACCCTAAAAATACTTGCTGCAATTTTATCTTATTTATTTTATTTTGTATTTTTGTTTCAATCTATCTATCTATCACATACAATTTAATCTTGCAATTTACCGCCGAGGGATTGACAACCCCTCGTTTGCGTTGGGTGCAAGGATTTGTTGTTTGTGTGCAGGTGCTGCTAATGAGGTGTTGCATGATTCTCCTACTGGTTCGATAACCTTGGTTTCATAACTGAGGGAAATACTTATCTCTACTGTGCTGCATCATCCCTTCCTCTTCGGGGAAAATACCAACGCAAGCTACAAGTAGCAGGAAGAATTTCTGGCGCCGTTGCCGGGGAGACATCATCAACATCTCTCAAGTACCTTTGCATAAACTCTCATCTCCTTGCATTTATTTTATTTGCCTCTCGTTTTCATCTCCCCCACTTCTAATTTTTTTTTTACAAAAATACAAAAATATTTTCCGTTTGCCTTTTCGCGTGTTTGCTTGCTTGCTTTATCGTTATGGCTAGTTCTTCGCTCGTTACTATTACCCCTGAAAATGAAGTACTTAATTTTAAACAAAGGGGAGGAGAGAATTTAAAAGATGCTTGGTATAGGATTTGTGATGCTCATAATAGATCAACTCGTAAGCAATCCTCCACTATCCTTTTTCGCAATTTTTACGTGGGAATCACTACTTGGTATAGATTTGTGCTTGATACTATTACTGGAGGGAATTTCTTGATGTGTCCCTCTACGTATGCTTTTAATGCTATGGGAAATTTAGTGGGATCACCGCCTATTACTATTAATGAAACAACTTTGACCTTGGAACATGTTATGCAAAGGTTAGATGCTATTGAAAATAAAATGCCTACCGTTGAGCATATTGAAAATTTAGATAAAAAGATTCATAACCATGTTACTCAATTTGGATCAAAGGTAGGTATTACTCTTAAGATGCTAAAAGAGAAAGAACCAATAATTAATGAAAGGATGGAACAAAGTCCCGCTAGGGTCGATAAGTTGGAAGAAATTATTAATAATTTGGGTTCCGTTTTTTCTTCCGCTAAAACTATTGAAAAAACTACTCCTAGCAAGAATTGCAAGTTTATATATGTTCCTAAGACCAATGGTGCTACTTCTAGTAAGGGAAATGGGGATCTTAAAATGATTAGCGTGCATTCCAATTTCATTGATGTAATTAAGGAACCTATTCACAAAAGTAAAATTCTTGATTTTGTGCCTAGAAGTGTGATGGTGAGAAACACCTATGTTAAATATATTAGGAAAAATGGATGTGTGATTGAGGAGTTGGAAACCAAAGATGACAATACTTGAAACTATGCATTATGCCTAGCTAGGGGCATAAAACAATAACTCTTGTTGGGAGGCAACCCAATGAATAAAATAAATTTTTACTTTTTATTTCTGTTATGTTGTGTTTTCATGTTTATGCTACTGTTATGATTGAGTTTTTGTGTTTTTAATTAGTGTTTGTGCCAAGTAAAGCCTTTAGGATGATTTGGAAGATAGTACAATTGATGCTGTTTGGAAAACAGAAAGTTTTGCGTCCAGTGCTGGAATTTTGGTTCTGTACTGAAACGTCAAAAAAATCTGAAAATTTTACACAGTATTGGTATATGAATTGCCCACGTTTTCCTAATTTTTCAGAATTTTTGGAGTTACAGAAGTATGGATTTTAAATAGATTTCTACAGACTGTTCTGTTTTTGACAGATTCTGTTTTTGATGTGTTGCTTGCTTGTTTTGATGAAACTATGGATTGTATCGGGTGGGGGGGGGGGTATAAGCCATGGAGAAGTTAGAATACAGTAGGTATAATGCAAAAATAAAATATGAATGGGTTTACAATAGTACTTAAAGTAGTAATTTATTTTGTTATACTAACGGATCTCACGAAGGTTTTGTTGAATTTTGTGTGATTGAAGTTTTCAAGTTTTGGGTGAGATCACGATGGATGAAGGAATAAGGAATAGCAAGAGCCTAAGCTTGGGGATGCCCGAGGCACCCCAAGGTAATTTTCTAGGAAGACTCAAGAGTCTAAGCTTGGGGATGCCCCGGAAGGCATCCCCTCTTTCTTCTACCAACCATCGGTAATTTTACTTGGAGCTATATTTTTATTCGTCACATGATATGTGTTTTGCTTGGAGTGTATTGTCTTATATGAGTCTTTGCTTTGTTTGATTTTTAGTTTGTCACAATCGTCCTTGCTGAACACACCTATTTTGAGAGAGCCACACGTTATCATAATTTATTAGAATACTCTATGTGCTTCACTTAAATTTTTTGAGCTAGGCAGTTGCTCTAGTGCTTCACTTAAATATTTTTGAGCATGGCGGTAGCTATATTTTGAAGAAATAAACTCTTATGCTTCACTTATATTATTTTGAGAGTTGATAAGATTAAAATTTTGAAAAAATAAACTCTCATGCTTCACTTAGATTATTTTGAGAGTTGATATGATGAAAATTTTGAAGAAATATTTGCACTCTCATGCTTCACTTATATCTTTTTGAGAGTCGATAATAATAATGGTAATTTGCACAAGATATGAATTTGGTCCCAAAGTGATGAATATTGAAGAGGGATATAATAAAAACTTTCATATAGATCATTGGATATGATAAGTGTGATTCCTTGCAATAGTTTTGCGATATGGAGATGATAATATGTGTCATGTTAGTGAGTAATTGTGATTTAGTAAGAATATTAGTGTTAAGGTTTGTGATTCCCTATGCATGCACATTAAGTTAATAGTTATGCAAAGAAATTACATCCTACTTATGGTGCATTATTCGGTGTTAGTTATGTTCAATGCATGTTTATGACCACTTTCGCTTTTTGGTTGGTTGCTTCTCAATCTATTTGCTAGCCTTCATTTGTACTAAGCGGAAATACTGCTTGTGCATCCAAAATCCTTAAACCCAAGTTGTGCCAAATGAGTCCACTATATCTACCTATATGCCGTATTTCAATGCCGTTCCAAGTAAATTTGCGTGTGCCAACTCTAATTTTCAAAATAATTTTTCCGTTTTGTGTGCCCGGACCGCTCATGAAGCGGTAGGGGGTGGCCATTATTTTCCATGCTAGGTGTGTTATTCTCACGATGAGTGTTTATTCACTTGTCATTGCACGAGAGAGTGGCTGGTAATAGGGATGCCCAGTCCCACAATGAAATCAAAAATTAATAACAATAAAATTCCTTGGAAAGTGATGGTATGGAGGGCACCCGTGGATACGGCTAGCCATGGATTGTGAAAGAAAGGTGGAAATGAAATAAACTTTACTTTCTGTTTGGGAACCGCCTATGATGTGTCTAGCATGGAAAATATTGGGAATTCTCGGTCGTTTTCGTTGACAGGAAAAGCATGCCTCTCAAAATATTTTTATCTCTCTAATTTAAGCTTTGAGCTCTGGCACATTTGACAAATCTCTGCTTCCCTCTGCGAAGGGCCTTTCTATTTACTTTTATGCAATTTTTATTTTTACTTTGAGTCCCCATCTTCTCTTATAAAGCACCAACTAGAGAGCACTATTGTCATACTTGTGCATTGTGTGTAGCTAATATTTGAGTGTGTTTCATGAATGGATCAATGATTGAGCATAATGGGCTAGGGATAACTTTCTTTAGCGTTGATATTTTGAAAGACATGGTTGCTTGTTAGTATGCTTGAGTATTTATATCTTCATGTCAAATTATAGACTATTGCTTTGAATCATTCAAGTCCAATGTCCATGCTACAAAAGAAAAGAATATGTGATGAATATGATAGGCAGCATTCCACATCAAAAATTCTGTTTTTATCTTTTACCTACTCGAGGACGAGCAGGAATTAAGCTTGGGGATGCTGATACGTCTCCAACGTATCTATAATTTTTGATTGTTCCATGCTGTTATATTATCAATCTTGGATGTTTTTATATGCATTTACAGCAATTATATATCATTTTTGGAGACTAACCTATTAACTTAGTGCCCAGTGCCAGTTGCTGTTTTCTGCCCTGTTTTTGTTTTACAGAATATCAATACCAAATGAAGTCCAAATGCCACGCAACTTTTTGGAGATTTTTTTCTGGACAATACCAACACTAGAAGCTTCGGGAGGAGGCCAGAAGCCCCAGGGGAGTCCACGAAATACTTTTTCCGCCGCCGCAAGTTTCTGTTCTCGAGAGATCACATCTGGAGGCCTTCTCCGGTACTCCGCCGGAGGGGGAATCGATCACGGAGGGGCTCTACATCAACCTTGCTGCCCTTCCAATGATGCGTGAGTAGTTTACCATAGACCTTCGGGTCCATAGGCAGTAGCTAGATGGCTTCTTCTCTCTTTTTGATCTTCAATACAATGTTCTCCTCGATGTTCTTGGAGTTCTATCCGATGTAATCACTTTTTGCGGTGTGTTTGTTGGGATCCGATGAATTGTGAGTTTATGATCAGATTATCCATGAATATTATTTGAGTCTTCTCTGATCTCTTTTATGCATGATTATTATAGCTTCATATTTCTTCTCCGATCTATTGATTTGGTTTGGCCAACTAGATTGATTTATCTTGCCATGGGAAGAGGTGCTTTGTAATGGGTTTGATCTTGCGGTGCTCAATCCCAGTGACAGTAAGGGACTTGACACGTATGTATCATTACTATTAAGGGTAAAAATATGGGGTTTATTCTTGCGTGAGTTTACTTTGTCTAAATCATGTCATCGTTCTTAAGGCGTTACTCCGTTCTTTATGGACTTAATACACTAGATGCATGCTGGATAGCGGTCGATGTGTGGAGTAATAGTAGTAGATGCAGGCAGGAGTCGGTCTACTTGTCTCAGACGTGATGCCTATATACATGATCATTGCCTTGGATATCGTCATGATTATTTGCTTTTTTATCAATTGCCCAACAGTAATTTGTCTACCCACCGTATGCTATTTTCTTGAGAGAAGCCTCTAGTGAAAACTATGGCCCCCGGGTCTACTTTATCATTTACTAAAACCCTAAAAATACTTGCTGCAATTTTATCTTATTTATTTTATTTTGTATTTTTGTTTCAATCTATCTATCTATCACATACAATTTAATCTTGCAATTTACCGCCGAGGGATTGACAACCCCTCGTTTGCGTTGGGTGCAAGGATTTGTTGTTTGTGTGCAGGTGTTGCTAACGAGGTGTTGCGTGATTCTCCTACTGGTTTGATAACCTTGGTTTCATAACTGAGGGAAATACTTATCTCTACTGTGCTGCATCATCCCTTCCTCTTCGGGGAAAATATCAACGCAAGCTACAAGTAGCAGTCACTTCGGGAATCCGCGAGTTGAGTGCCAAAACATATATCAAGTGAATCAATATAATACCCCATTGTCACCACGGGTATTCATTTGCAAGACATACATCAAGTGTTCTCAAATCTGAATATTCGATCCGACAATAACGAAACCTCAAAGGGAAAAGATTTGATTCATCACAACAAAGATTGAGAGGGAGGAAACACCATATGATCCAACTATATTAACAAAGCTCGCGATACATCAAGATCGTGCCAAATCAAGAACACAAGAAAGAGAGATAAAACACATAGCTACTGGTACAAACCCTCAGCCCCGAGGGTGAACTACTCCCTCCTCGTCATGGAGGCCGCCGGGATGATGAAGATGGCCTCTGGTGATGATTCCCCCCCTCCGACAGGGTGCCGGAAAAGGGCTGTAGATGAGATCGTGGAGGTACAGAGTCTTGCGGCGGCGTAAAAACTCATCTAGGTTAACTTTTGGGGGTTTCTGAATATATATGATTTTTCAGCGTTGGAATCACGCGAAGAGGTGCCACAGGGGGCTCACGAGGCACCAGGGCGCGCCTGGGGGGGGGCAGGCGCGCCCAGGTGGCTCGTGGGGCCCCTGTGGCTTTTCTGCTGCTTCCCCGAAGCTTCCTGGGTCTGTTTCCTTCCAGAAAAAATCGTCAAAAAGTTTCGCGGCATTTGGACTTCATTTGATATGGATTTTCTGGAAAACCAAAAACAAGCAGAAAACAGCAACTGGCACTGGGCACTACGTCAATATGTTAGTCCATAAAAATCATATAAAAGCCATATAAAAGCCATATAAAAGTGCACCAAAATCATACAAAACTATAATAAACATGGCATGAATACTTTATAAATTATAGATACGTTGGAGACGTATCAGCACACAAGGTATTCCTCTGGTATCTGGGAGTGACATGATCTCATGGTCTAAGGAACAGATACTTGACATGAAGAAAGCTGTAGCAAATAACTAAACGATCTAATGTTAAGCTTACGGTTGGGTCTGTCCATCACATCATTCTCCTAATGATGTGATCCCGTTATCAAATGACAACTCATGTCTATGGTTAGGAAACCTTAACCATCTTTGATCAATGAGCTAGTCTAGTAGAGGATCACTAGGGACACGGTGTTGTCTATGTATTCACACATGTATTTAAGTTTCCGATCAATACAATTCTAGCATGAATAATAAACATTTATCATGAACAAGAAAATATGATAATAACCAATTTATTATTGCCTCTAGGGCATATTTCCAACAATTTCCTCTCGTTATTTTGGCGGTGCCATGAGGTTAGAGAGTTTTCTGTCCTCGCAGATCCGATTATTCGGATCTGATGAGTTTATGTCTGATTCTCTGTGGAGGTGAAATCTTTCATCGACGCCATGGTGAAGATATAGTGATTCGACAGCCTGCACTTCTAGGGGATCATCCCCGGCCCAAGTACGTTCATCAATCAAGGCTTCCCATCATTTTGGATGGGCGACTCAAGGCGCTTTTAAAAACCATTATTGGTAATGTTCGTGTGGGTGAAAGAGTGACAACATCGTTGCTCCAGTCCAATTGCAGACTCTTTACCGAAGTCTTTGGAGTATTTCTTCAAGAAGAGATTAATACCGCGAAGAAGTTGTTTACAAGGGATTTCACTGTAATTCTTAGTCATAGGAGTTACTTTGTATTTTCTTAGATCTTAGGTCCAAATCAGTGTACCTGTAATTCTTATGAGCATGAATAAAGTTACAGGTGTTTCTCAAAAAATTTAAAAAATATGTATGTGTGTATACGTGATACATCAACAAATATATATAACTTCATTTGCATAATATTAAGAGTAAACTTTCAACCATACAACTTTAGTTTCAGATTGGACTATAATAATTATTGGACAATGCCATATTACGGCAGAACGTCTAAAAAGATAGCAAAATGAAACTGACATGACATGATTACCCCAAATAAGAACCAAATTCAACTGACTCCATCGACAACAATGTAGGATGCTAATGTCCCAAAATTATGAAGAAAAGATAATAGAAAGAATTAGAAATTTATGCATCAAAACCCTAGCCATGTACATAAAAATTTAGGATGGATGAATATGTACTTATGAAAGACTAAATTAAAAATTTATACACGAGATCCATAATCATGTACACTGAAATTCGGGTTTGAATCATGGATGAATAGGTACTTGTGATTTTGTAAAAGACTAGACGAAATCACCGAGTCACTGTCGCGGTCTCGCGGATGCCGCCGGATGCCGAATGGCCAGGTCGCCAACACGGGCGAACGGCGCAACGGAAGGCTGCCGGCCTGCCGCCGCGCGGTGCGGCGACAACGAACGAATCTGAATCCCGAGCAGCCGAGGCGGGCAGGCAGGCAGCGAGGCGCCGAGCGACGTTTCAGCAAGACTCGTTGACGAACCGACGAAGCTAAACGATCGCTAGATTAATTTCACACACGAGTGGTCGCGTGCGGACGTGGACACGCTTCTGCCTTCACGCAACTATCGGCCAAGACAATTGGGCCTAGCCCATCTCGTTTTTTGCTCTCTTAATTTTTTTCCTACTTAATTTTTTACTGGGATGTACAACACATGTATACCAGATGATGAGCCCCCTCCAGGCATGGGCCTTGGGCCATCGCCCCCTGGCCATACACCAGGGCCGACCCTGGAGAGGCACATCGGCACGTGTTGGGCCCATAGGGCTCTAGCGGCCGGCGGTAGAGCACGCTGTCTACTCGTGGGGCGGGAGCGGCGGCTTCCGGAGGTGGGGCATCCTTGAGCTGCATCGAGGGTACGACGATGGCTGGATCGGGGCATGACCCGGATGTGACAGTGCGCTGATACTCGAATAGTGGTGTGTGGCACCTCTCGCCGGCATGGTACTCGAGGTCCTTGCGTGACCGCACCCTAGGGCAGCACGGATCAGACCCGATTCGATGTGATGTTGCTTCGGAGATGCGATCTATGGACGACACCTTGTGCCAAATGCATGGATGTGCAGCGGCGGGGAAGGATTTTCTGTCCGGGTCAGTAGTGTCTCGTTATGAGACGCTAGTGGCCATGATCCCATCTGCAGGTACGCAGGCGACAATGTCGGTCTGTTGCATTCTGATATGGCGGTTCTCTGCTCGGGTAGACACGTAACGACGTGGTCATGCGCTGCTAGGTGATTGCAGAGATATTACTAGGGATCATGAATTTTTAGATCCAACAATAACGACGAATATGTTTTTCTGACTGATTCTGCTGCCACATGCGAGGATGTCGGAGCATGAGGACAGTGCAGGGCCGCCGAAGTGCCCGACTTGGGATTTGGTGATGCCGATGACCTTCCCCCTTCAGTCTCTGTTGCAATGTGCATGACGACATGTTTCCATTTTGCGTTGATGGATTTTTGGAGTTATGGTTGTTGTGATGGTGCACGGGTACTACGTCTCTTTCTTGCGTTTGGGAGCATGATGCCAACTGTCTATTTATTGTCTATTTATTAGATTGCTTCTCCGTGTTTGTTGCTTGGAGTCCTTCAGTTTCTTTGTTCCATTGTTGCCTCAGCCTTTGTTCTTATGTATTTGGCTGACCCGTGTTCTGCAAATGCAAGTAACACCGAAACAACATTAGAACGATCACTCCACTTAAAAACAATAGCAACAACATTAGCTAAACACACAAAAACGAAGCAATTACTAGATAGACACCCGGAGTCAAGCGGCACGGTAAAGCGTGCATACTCTACTTCTAGTCAATCTCCAAACTTTACCCGAGCGACGATGCAAGCAGCAGACCGCAATGTGGTTCACTGCACATGCATGGTTATTGACGGCAATCTCATCTCCTTTCGATGCCACAAATTCCCCCTCTTGCACCATCAGTCGGCTGATACACAAAAGAATCAAAAGTGGCACCGCATGACTCCTCGACAACTCTTGCCTCAGCATTCATCATCGTCAATTCTTGAAAGCAAATGAGAGATACATTGTGCATTTGCACCAATCTTCTTCTTTTTTCAAAAAAGATGGATTTTATTGACTTAAAATGAAGCATATGATGAATACAAACATGATGAGCACACACCTCGCATCTGCATAGCTAGGATTTACACAACCAACATCAACGCACACACAAATAAACACGTGGCAGGTAGCAAAGTCATACAAGACCAAAGCTATGCATACGCGAGGAAAAAGAAAAGAAAAACTGAAGCGATCAACATAGCAATCGACAAACTACATGAAGGATCATATCCGCATCAACCATCTCTTGACACCACAAGTACAAAGAGATTCTTCAATAACAGTGCCTTCAAGCTGGGAACGATGATCAAATGCCTCTGTCACTGGATCCAATTATCAACGGCCAGATTTTAGGTTTTCACCCTGAAAACAAGTCCGAGTATATCCAAGCAAAGCCTCCAACAAGGTAACAACACAAAAACATCATCATTGTCAGGTATAACCAACTTGGGCCAGACCTAGCATTTTCACCCCGTAGCTCGAGACCTGATACTCGAAAAACACCACCACAATCAAAGTCAATTATGTGTTATCGCCGCCACTTTTCCACAGTCGCATCAACAACATGCGCTGGGCCAGAAATCTCACCAATCTTCTAACAACTCTTCTACACATTGTCGTCAAAGTTGAGTTATAGATCTCTCACCGTAAAAGTTTTGTTACTAACAATTGCCTGCCATACTATGCATTTTCTCCTGACAAGTTTGTAGAGTTTAGTAGTTTTCTCAAATTCTCCCACTGTTTAGCCACATCTCCCAATAGAGTTCTTCTAAAGGCAACGTTATATAGCCTAGGGAATCTCTAGGCAAAATAAAGATCTTCAATCCATGCATCTTCCCACGACAACAACAACAACAACAACAACAACAACAACAACAACAACAACAACAACAACAACAACAACAACAACAACAACAACAACAACAACAACAACAACAAAGCCCTTAGTCTCAAACAAGTTGAGGTAGGATAGAGCTTAAACTCATAAGTGTGACGCTCCCGACCCGATCGTGCGCTAATCATACACGCAAATGCACACGATCAAGCCCAGGGACTCACGGGAAGATATCACAACACAACTCTAGACACAAAATAGAATAATACAAGCTTTATATTACAAGCCAGGGGCCTCGCGGGCTCGAATACATAAGCTCGAGTACAAGCGTTAGCGGAAGCAGCAATAATATCTGAGTACAGACATAGTTAGACAAGTTTGCCTTAAGAAGGCTGAGCAAAACAACGACATCTAGATCGAAAAGGTTCAGGCCTCCTGCCTGGGAGCCTCCTAAACCACTCCTGGCCGTCAGTCTCCACGTAGTAGTAGGCTCCACCGGTAGGGTAGTAGTAGTCGTCGGTGAAAGCAGCTGGCTCCTGGGCTCCGTCATCTGGTCGCAGCAATGGGGTATGGGAAAAAGGGGAAGCAAAGCAACCGTGAGTACTCATCCAAAGTACTCGCAAGACTTACATCAGAACTATTCTATTTATGCATTGGTTTCAAGTGAAAGGGGTTGTATCTGTGGACTAGACTGCAGAAATGCCAGAATTGAGGGGAAGGCCTAGCCTATCGAAGACTAGTATCTTGCAGCATTAGAAGAGTGCAGATTAGTACATAACATAAAGTAATAAGCTTGTAGTAGCAAAGCCCAGAGATCCTTCCTCGACTCCCTACGAGAAAGCAATCCCGGAGCTAACATATTATTAACAACACAAGTATCCAGTTCAAGTTGTAGTAGATCGGGATACTTTTCGAGCGTCCTGTTACCGTGGACACGGCTATTCGAATAGATAGCTTCCCTGCAGGGGTGCACCAACTTACCCAACACGCTCGATTAACTTTGGCCGGACACACTTCTCCTGGTTATGTCCGGCCTCGGCTGATCGACACGCCGTAGTCCTACCTAGGCTCCGCAGAGAGGTCCCCGCCGGTCGACATCCTAAGAGCTCAGGGTTCCTAGGCCCATCGCCCTTTGCACTCCGGGTCGTTGTGCGCAAGGTGGATCCAGGCACCACCTCTGCCTGGATGGCGCCGATCCGACCCGGCCACAATGCTGAACTGGACGTCTGACAAAGCTTTCGGAAGAAACGTACGACGCCGAGTGCTAACTCGCGTGGTGATTAGTGCGAAAAGGCCAGAGGCCTACTCAGATCACATATCCAAACCGATAGTGTATTGGGAGCTCGCGAAAACGAGCAGAGATCCACGATCATGTGACCCCGTCGCCCCGTCTCGTGGACTTACGGCAAGGGCCAGGCCCAACCCTCTCCAGGGGCGGTCTACCTGCCCGGCCGTGCCACGTAATTATCTCGCGGGTACCCTCATGGTCAACCCGCCTCCACATCTCTCGCGGGTACCCCTCGGGGTCGACCCGACTTTAACCGGGGACTGAAGTAAAAGTAGGGTAATCGTGTGTTCATCACATCAAGGGGGAATCCGAGGAATCACCCTCGTTGGAATCCTACTCGATGTAATCCGTCAAGGAGAACTAGGAGGAATCACCCTCGATGGTCCACACTTGAGGGGTTGCACGACAGAGTATCATCGGGAAGGGGAGCAGGAGGAATCACCCTCTGCAATCACCACCGATGTGCTATACTACAGAGATATCATCGGGAGTGCAGTACGAGGTATCACCCTCGGCACTCAATAGTAGCCCTGCAGAGTCGTACAACTATGGGGGGGGTGTGCGGTGATGTGTCGGTCTCTGCACATCGATCATAATGATCGAGGCACTGGAAACAAAGCGGGGCAACAGGGATAAGGGTAAGGGGTCACTGATGGATTACTAACCAACCTATACTAGGCAGTTTAGGATGACAGTTAAATTAACAACAGCAGGTTACAAAGACAGGCTATGCATCAGAATAGGAGCAATCAATTACAATAGAAAAATCTAATGCAAGCATGGGGGAGAAAGAATAGGCGATATTGGAATGATCAAGGGGGGTTTTGCTTGCCTGGAAGCTCTGCTGAAAGGGACTGGTCGTCAGGGGCGTAGTCGTACTCGGCGGCAGCGCCAGTCTCAGGGTCTACCGGAGAGAAGAGGGGGGAAGAAACAATAAATAAAAGCAAACAATGCAACACAGATGCAAGGCATGGCAATATGGTGTGCTGGGGGTGACCTAATGCAGCACTACATGTTGCAGACGGAGAGGGAAAATATCTGGGGATATTTTCCCGGCTTCGGGTATCTGTCAGACAGATGAACCGAAGGGGAAGGTTCCATGTTTGCATGGTTGTGGGCATGTGACAGGTAAATGGAGGGCATATTCGGATTCATCTCATTTTTCTGATCAACTTTCATGTAGAAAACTTTTTGATCCGAGCTACGGTTTAATTTCTATGATTTTTTCAAAGTTTTAACCATTTTCTAAAATTATTTTAATTACTAAATTCGACAGAAAAGGAAATATGACATCAGCATGAGGTCAGGGTGATGTCAGCAGTCAGCTTTGACCTTTGACTGGTCAACCTGACAGGTGGGGCCCTTCTGTCATAGACTGTACTAATTAAACAGTAGATTAATCTAACTAATTTAACTAATTAGCCAGTGGGACCCACTGTCAGTGACTGATTAAATTAACAGTTTAATTAACAGATTAATTAGCAGTTTATTATTTAATAAAAACGTTTTAAACAGTGCGGGGCCCGCATGTCAGTGGCTGTGTGAGCCCAGTCTGCACCGTTGACTGGGTCAAACCAGTCAACGTGGGCATGGGGCCCAGCGGTCAGTGGCTCAGGGGAGGCCATGTGGGCGCCACGTCAGCGCCGGCCGCCAGAGTTGCTCCGGCGAGCCAAAACGCGGCGGCCGAACACCGGAGTTGCTCGGGATTCGGCCACCGAGGCCCGTTTGACGCGCGGCTAGGCTCATTCGAGAGCTGGAACTCACCCGCGTCGAATGGTGGCGGTGGGGTGGCCAAGGGTGGCCGATATCGACGGCGGCGAGCTCATCGGCGGCGGCCGGAGTTCGGGGCTCCGCGGAAACGGCGAAATGCGGCACGAGCGGCCAAATTAACTAGCTAGGCGTGGGCTACGGCTCACCAGGAGTAGGCTAGGGCGAGCGGGCGAGGCCACAGGGGCTCGGGAGCACGGCAATGGCAGCAATGGCGGCTGCCGTAGCACGGTTACGGTGGCGGCCGCTGGCGGGCGCACGAGAGCATAGGGAGAGAGGGAGAGGGAGGCGGAGCTCACTGCGGAGCTGTAGAGGCTGGCAGCGGGCTCGGGGAGGCTCGGAGATGACGGCGTGGAGGCGGCGATCTCCGGCGATCTGAGGTAGACGACGACGGCGTTCGGGCGATGTGGTGGTCCCCGACTCCAACGGCGAGGCGCAGTCGACGTGGTCGAGGACGGCGAGGACGCTGGACACGCCGGGGCGGCGAGAAGGGCTCGGTGGCCGCGAGCTTCACGGGGGTGCAGCCATGGCGCCATTCGGGAGAGGAGGGAGAGAGCGAGGGAGAGGGGGTACCGCGGGCTAGGGTTCGCCAGGGGATCGACGAGGGGCCAAGTAGCCGCCCACAGCGCGTGTAGCAGGCCGATGTCAATCAAGCGCGAGGGGGGGGGGGCGGGCGCGGCGAGCGAGCGCGTGGCGACAATGTGCGGGGAGGAGCAGTAGGAGGGAGAAGACAGAGGAGTTGGGCTGGGCCTGCCTGTTGACTAGAGCCCAGTTACAGTGGGCCTTTTCTTTTTCCTCTAAGCCTTTTTCTGTTTCTTTTTAAACAGAGAGCCTTTGCATTTATTTTAGCCACCAATACATTTTTCAAAAATGTGGATCCTGGCCCAATAAATATGTGGCAATATCAGGCAGTGCCACAAAAAGTTTGGAAGCCAAATGATTTAATTTGGATTTTCCATAAAGGAAATGGCATTTAAAATGTTGGCTTGGCACTGTTTTCATGATGTTAGAGTCCTCTAGGAGATTTAGGTGATGTTGTTTTCCTGAACATAAATAGTTATGGAATATTTCCAAAATTATGAACTATTTAGTTTCCAAATTTGAACAACTTTTATTTTCACCTCCAATTTGAATTTCAGTTTGAATTGGAATTTGAAATGAGATATGATTCCAATGTGATTAAGCATTGTAAATCAAAATGACTTGGCATGATTAACAGATGATCACTATGCTCATTACCTAGGGGTGTTACAATAAGATCTCTGAAAGCACATTTGCTTCCTTGGTGGTTTTGGTAATTTGTAACAACATATATCTCATTGAACTAATGTCGATTCAAGATAAAGATTTCAGGATGTTCAATGATTGGCATGGCAAGGACTAGAGATGTGGACCCCTCAAAATGCTAAGGACATGGATTGGCAAAAGCTCAAGACTCTACATTTTTTGTTAAGTGATCCAAGATCACATTGAGTCCATAGGAAAGCCAATACTATTAAAAGGGGATGACGTGTTGCTTAATGGTCTTTGTGCTCAAGTGCTTAGTGACAGTACTCCAAAACCCTCAACCACTTTATCCATCCAAATATGTCCAAAACCTACATTCCAACTCGGCCCCACCAAAAATTCATATCTGGAGCCACCGAGTTCATCTGGACTTAGCCACTGCCAAAACCCTAACAAATCGGATCCACCGATATGGATCTCGGTCCCACCGAGATGGCCTTGCCAACTCTCTATAATCGTTTGCAATTACTTCGGTCCCACCGAGATTTGCAAATCGGTCTCACCGAGATGGCTTGCCAACTCTCTGTTGCCTTATTGCTTCACTTCGGTCCCACCGAGTTGATGCAATCGGTGCCACCGAGATGAGGTTTGCCCTAACCATTGCACATCGGTCCATCCGAGTTGTTCCAATCAGTCCCACCGAGATTCCTAACTTCATATCTTTTACACATGTCGGTGCCACCGAGATTTCTTATTGGTGCCACCGAGTTGGGTCAAAAGTGTGTAACTGTTGGATTTTGTGTGGAGGCTATATATACCCCTCCACCCCTTCTTACTCGGTAAGGAGAGCCATCAGAACGTGCCTACACTTCCACCATACATTTTCTGAGAGAGAACCACCTACTCATGTGTTGAGATCAAGACATTCCAATCCAACCATTTGAACCTTGATTTCTAGCCTTTCCCAAGTTGCTTTCCACTCAAATCCTTCTTCCACCATAGCCAAATCTGTGAGGAGTTGTTTGAGTGTTGGGGAGACTATCATTTGAAGCACAAGAGCAAGGAGTTCATCAACAACACACCGTCTATTACCTTTTGGAGAGTGGTGTCTCCTAGATTGGTTAGGTGTCACTTGGGAGCCTCCGACATGATGTGGAGTTGAACCAAGGAGTTTGTAAGGGCAATGAGATCGCCTACTTCGTGAAGATCTACCCGAGTGAGGCTAGTCCTTCGTGGACGTAAGCCATGGTGGAATAGACAAGGTTGCTTCTTCGTGGACCCTTCGTGGATGGAGCCCTCCGTGAACTCGCGCAGCCGTTACCCTCCGTGGGTTGAAGTCTCCATCAACGTGGACATACGATAGCACCACCTATCGGAACCACGCCAAAAATCACCGTGTCTTCATTGTGTTTGGAATCTCCGATCCCCTCCTTTACTTACATGTGCAATTGTTTACTTTCCGCTGCCACACTCTTAGAATTGCATGTGTAGGGTGATGCTTGACTTGTCATACTTTCTAAAATCTGCCCACAACTAAAATTGGGAAAAGGATAGGTTTTTATTTGGTCAAGTAGTCTAATCACCCCCCCTCTAGACATACTTTCGATCCTACAAGTGGTATCAGAGCTTTGGTCTCCGTAAGCCTTGATTTCCATTGCTTTGGTGATCATAGCCTTGGTTTCACAACCTAGGAGAGTATGGCGTCTAGTGAGGGTAATTATCACCGTAGAGGTCCATATTTTGATGGAACAAACTTTGCTAGTTGGAAACATAAGATGAAAATGCATATTCTTGGTCATAACCCCGCCGTTTGGGCTATTGTTCGTGTTGGCTTGCAAGGTGAATTCTTTGAGGATGGCAAGGAACCGGATCGTGAAGCAACCGCGGAAGAATTGAAGATGTTGCAATACAATGCTCAAGCTTGTGACATTCTCTTTAACGGTTTGTGTCCCGAGGAATTCAACAAAATCAGCCACCTCGAGAATGCAAAGGAAATTTGGGATACTTTGGTTGATATGCATGAGGGTATCGAGTCCGTCAAGGAATCTAAGTTGGATGTGCTTCAAAGTCAACTTGACAAGTTTAAGATGAAGGATGGTGAAGGAGTCGCTGAAATGTAATCTAGGCTTGCTCTCATCACAAATGAGATTGCCAGCTTAGGAAGTGAAGAGATGACCGACAAATTCATCATCAAGAAGATCCTTAGAGCTTTGGATGGAAAATATGATACCGTTTGCACATTGATCCAAATGATGCCAAATTACAAAGATCTCAAGCCCACGGAAGTCATTGGAAGGATTGTTGCTCATGAAATGTCACTCAAGGACAAAGAGGAGCTACACAACAAATCAAGTGGTGCTTACAAAGCCTCAACCGACGCTCCCAGAACTTCAAGCGACAAGCTAGTATCCAATGAAGAGATAAGCCTAATGGTGAAAAGATTCAACAAGGTTTACAAGAACAAAGGGAAAGAGAGAAGCTCTAGCTCAAGACACTATGAGAGAAGATCATCAAGTCATGACCGAAATTGTTACAATTGTGGAAAACCCGGACACTAATCCAATGAGTGTACGGCTCCCTACAAGAAAAGAGACGAATCACCAAGAGGAAGACATAGAAGAGATGATTCACCTCATAAGGAGAGAAGGAGTAGAGATGATCGTTATGAATGAAGACCCTCTCGAAGAAGCAAGGATTCGGAAAGAAAGGACAAGTCATCAAAGAGCTACACAAGAAGAAGACATCAAGCTCATGTTGGTGAATGGATTTCCGGCTCCAACTCCGACAACCACTCCGCGAGAAGCTATCACTCCAACTCCGACTATAGTCAAGATGAAGGTGTTGCCGGACTTGCTCTTGTGTCATCCAACTCCTATGATCTCGATTCACCAAATGAAGGAATTGGAAGATGCTTCATGGCAAAAGGCCCCAAGGTATCACACCCCGAGTATCTTGATTTCAATAGTGATGAAGATTATTTGCTTGGTGATGATGATTTACTTGTTGATAAGGCTAGTGATGTGAGCTATAATGAAAATGCTAGTAATCATGATAGTCAAGATGAAACGAATGACAATGCTATGAAGGAGATTGAGTGTCTAACTAAAGAACTAAATGCTCTTAAGTTAGCTCATGAAAAAACTCAAGAGGATCATAGAGAACTTCTAAGAACTCATGAGAAGCTACGCTTCGAGAAGCTAAATTTAGAGCAAGAGCATGAGTTTCTTAAAGCTATCAATGATGATCTTCGAAAAAAGAGTTCTTCATATCTTGCCAAATGTTTACTCTTGTCTACCTTTATGCCACAAGTTAAACCTAAGCAAACTAATAACAAGGGTAAAAAGGGTTCTACCTCTAGTAGTAACAATAACAATGCTATATCCAATGTTGTTACTTCTAGTAGTTCTATTGATTCCACTAATGATTCTCTTAGCCAAGTTACACTTGAGCAAGAAAACAAACTATTGAAAGGAATTATAGAAAAAGGTGTCTACAAGAGACTTGCCGGGAGTAAGCAATTTGAGGAAATTGTACGCAAGCAAGGAAGGCACCGGAAGAACCAAGGTGTTGGTTTTGAACAAAAGTTCAATGCCAATGGAGTTGAGTGGGAAGAAGATCAATACCCCAAGATGAAGTTTGTTCCTCAACAAGTGAAGTATGATCCTACTTTCTTCAAGGGAACACAAGCTCAAGAAGATCTTCCACCACAAGACCACAAGCTAAAAGGCAAGGACAAGCTTCAAGAAGAGATTGACTCATTTGAAGAAGCACCTCAAGCCTTGGTCAAGTGGGTTCCCAAGACTTCATCAAGTGCTACTACAACTCCAAGGATTCTCATCAAGTTGATGTGGGTCCAAAAGAAGAAGAACTAGAGAGTTCTTGAGGGTGACCCCGCCAACAAACTTCACTCACATTCATTTGTGGCAAGAACTTGTGCAATCAACTTCCACATCTTGCACTAGTTCATGGAGTCAAAAACCCTCTTGTTGGTAAGGCAAGGGACAAGGTAGTCAATGCATTCATGGACATCATCATATGTGTATTTCACTCTATGTCTATGGATATCCTTGTATGTTCCTTGTGTGGGACTAACCCATGTAGGTATTGAAAGCACAAAACTCCAAAGGATTGCTCCCAACTCTTGATGGTCTACATCAACATTGAGCATCCACATCTTCAACATCTACATGAAGTCATCATCGATAAAACCCAAGGTTAGTTCATCCCTCTTTGGGGGGATATCACATCTAGGGAGAGCTTTGCTCTAAAAATTGAGCTAAAGCAACTCTATTGGTTTGAACACATCAATGCTGTATGTAAAAGTGGCACCCCCACTTGTGCTTAAACGATGAGTATGACCTATGATCAAATGTTCCCATTTGACTCCTAAGTCAATATACTCATATATAGATGACCTAGTCATCGCCATTGCTTGATAGATGTTAGAATTGGTTGTGCATGTCTGACACATATTTCATTTGCTATCTCATTGTGTGAGCATGTTGGTTTGCATGTTTTCATCATTCGAGGACATCCATTTGTTGTTTTGATTGTCTTGGTTTTTCTGGCCAAGTGGATGTACAAGAATGCCTAAGTACCTTCTCTAGCTATCTATGCTTTCTTGTCTCAAATTCTATTCTTGCTACATCACAAAAATTGAACAAGTCATTTTCGGACCCTCCGGGTGAGGAGCACTCGGAGTCACCGATCTGAAAGGGCTGAACCTCCAAAATCTTCTTTATGCATTTCGGTTGGACCAATCCACTCAAACTCGGTCAAACCAAAATCATTTAGATTGATCTAGGTTTCAATCTCGGTGTCACCGAGTTGAACTGTTTCGGCACCACCAATGTGCTATACTGCTTGCAGTTACACATATCGGTGCCACCGAGTTGTTCAACTCGGAGCCACTGACAGCATACGGGTATATATACTCCGCGGGCCCGAACGATTGAAATTTCTCAAACCTCTTCGTTCCCACACCCCAATGCTGCCGTCGCCGTGGTCTTCGGATCGTCGCCCTTGTCTCCTGCGCGCCCTCGCCGCCGGAATCCGTCGCCGTCAACGGGAATCTTCCACGCCGTTGCCGCCGTAGAGGATCTCCACCAAGTTAGGGTGAGATTCGAACCCCTCTGTGCTCAAATTCTGATTCAATGCACGGATGGATTGCCATTGTTCTTGCCACGGATTGAAACTTTCCTTTACACTGCAAATTCCGTAGATTAGATTCAAGCAAAAAAATTAGGTTTAAGTTTCCACCGTAAGCATCTCGGACCGACCGAATTGAGATTTTCGGAGTCACCGATTTGGCCCCAGGCCATTGCACTAGTACATCTCGGTGCCACCATGTAGTACGAATCGGTGAGATCGAAAGTAAAATCTCAGTGAAACCCTAGCATCTCGGAGACACCAAACCACATCTCGGTCTGACTGAAATGGCGTGTTTAGTTTCTGTTGAGTGCTTCGGTATCACCGAGATGATTAACTCGGTGGATCCGGAATGCCTTCTGTGAAAACTTGAAACTAAGATTTGAACTCAATTTTCATGAAAAATGTCTGCTTTTTGTGATGACTCATCTACTCTGCCCATACCCATCTATTCACAGGATCAGCTTTGCAAGATGTCAGATGCCAGTGATAGTCAGAATGTCTCAGAAGCACACACTGATCTCAGTTCAGGCTCTAGCCCTGAGGGCAGCTACTATGAGGGAGAGAGGAGTTCTCCAGAATTTCCCAAAGCAGCTACTAGGGCTAGAAAGAAGAGAACCTCAGATGATGAGGATGAGGACTTTGTGGCAAGTGAAGCCACATCAAAGAAGAAAGTGGTTGCTAAGGAGTATGGCAAAGCAACTAGCTCAAGATCTTCTGCCAAGGACAAATCTGTAGTGAGGAAAGTCCCACTCTCCAAGGCAGATAAGGCCACTGCTCCTAGGGAGAGCATGACATTTACACTTGAGGAGCCAAGTGATACAGAGGCAGCTGCTACAGGAAAGAAGAAGAGGGCAAGGAAGACAACTGCTCAGGTTGTGGGCAAACCCTCCATGAGGATTGATGATGATGATGAGGAGGAACCAGCAGCTGATGCACCTCCTGCCAAGACTCAGAAGCTCATGTCTGATGCTATGAGGTCTGCTGCCCCCACCAAATTCAAGCCCAAAGCTCCAGCACCCAAGAGGTCAACTAGAAACATCCCTGCTACTGAGAAGAACAAGGCCCCAGTGCCTGAAGTTGATGTTGATGAGGAGCCACTAGTGCTCAAAAAGTTGAAACCCAAGATTCTAGATCATGACAGTGCTCATCCAGT
Source organism: Elymus sibiricus (assembly GCA_039707655.1). Taxonomy (NCBI): domain Eukaryota; kingdom Viridiplantae; phylum Streptophyta; class Magnoliopsida; order Poales; family Poaceae; genus Elymus; species Elymus sibiricus. The sequence goes on from CM077668.1 coordinate 348,814,630, forward strand.
TGCCGAGAACATGATGCTCAGGAAGGACAAAGGATTGCGTCAGTGGAGATTATCAGATCCATATGCTGCAAGGAGGAGGACTGCTTGTGATTACCGCTTTCACACACGAGAGCAACAAGATTTCTATTAGACTGTGTTGCTTGACAAGAAGCCTATTGTCAGTGATATGAAGTGGGTGGATTGGAATATATTGATGTAAATGAAGACTATTTCCCCCATGTTCATGAAAGCTTCAGAATTGCTGGTGTTGATGATTTCGTTGGACAGAAGCTTACCAAATGGAATGATGAGATGATCATGCAATTTTATTCGATAGCACATTTTTATCCAGATGGTAGAATTGTGTGGATGACTGAGGGATCCAAATACCAGTCAACCATCTCTGAGTGGGCTGCTCTTCTTGGTGCTCCAAAGGAAGAAGAAGATGACATTGATATATATGCCAAGCTCAAGATGGACCACAATTCCATGGCAAATATGTACACAACAATTCCTGAGAAAGATATTAAGACTCACAAGCTAGGTTCAGTGAAGCACTTGCTACCTGGTTTGGCCACCACTAACACAATCTTGAGGCACACTCTTTTGCCCAAGTCTGGAGATGACAAGATGATACGTGGCCACTCCATCAACCTGCTGCACTTCTCTCAACGCCATCTACGCACACTGGAGCTGCCAGCCAGAGATCACCTTCAGGAGCTGCCGAGGATCGTGCCTAGAGAGACGCATAGTCCTATACCTATTCGAACTTTTTGGTACTTGTTGCCAAAGGGGGAGAATTTGTATAGATCATTAGGCTTCGAGAGAGAGTGTATGGCTTTTGCTTATTGTTTTTCTTGAGTTTTTGCTACTATTTCTATTTGGTTTGATATGTGTGTGAGATACTTTGATCGTTATGTTTGTGAGATACTATATGTGTGATGGATCATACTATGCTTCATGTGATGATTAATGCTTATCCTTATCATTATCTTGTATGATCATTTACTTGTGTTTTTGGTGACGCGTGCTTTCTATTCCATTCATATCATTTTGTGCGCTCCACCAAGTTGTATGTGACATGGAAGAGTGACCCATGATCCTAATCGATTGTGCATTTGCATTCAAACGCAAATTATTAAAAATGCACAAATTTAGGGGGAGCTCTTGCTTATCACATACTTCTCAAAGCGACAATGTACTTCATTCATTTAATCATTTGCCGAAGCTTTGATCTATATGTTGTCATCAATTACCAAAAAGGGGGAGATTGAAAGCACATTTGCTCCCTTGGTGGTTTTGGTAATTTGTAACAACATATATCTCATTGAACTAATGTCCATTCAAGATAAAGATTTCAGGATGTTCAATGATTGGCATGGCAAGGACTAGAGATGTGGACCCCTCAAAATGCTAAGGACATGGATTGGCAAAATCTCAAGACTCTACATTTTTTGTTAAGTGATCCAAGATCACATTAAGTCCATAGGAAAGCCAATACTATTAAAAGGGGATGAGGCGTTGCTTAATGGTCTTTTTGCTCAAGTGCTTAGTGACAGTACTCCAAAACCCTCAACCACTTTCTCCATCCAAATATGTCCAAAACCTACATTCCAACTCGGCCCCACCGAAAATTACTATCCGGAGCCACCGAGTTCATCTGGACTTAGCCACTGCCAAAACCCTAACAAATCGGATCCACCGATATGGATCTCGGTCCCACCGAGATGGCCTTGCCAACTCTCTGTAATCGTTTGCAATTACTTCGGTCCCACTGAGATTTGCAAATCGGTCTCACCGAGATGGCTTGCCAACTCTCTGTTGCCTTATTGCTTCACTTCGGTCCCACCGAGTTGATGCAATCGGTGCCACCGAGACGAGGTTTGTCCTAACCATTGCACATCGGTCCATCCGAGTTGTTCCAATTGGTCCCACCGAGATTCCTAACATTCATATCTTTTACACAGGTCGGTGCCACCGAGATTTCTTATCGGTGCCACCGAGTTGGGTCAAAAGTGTGTAACTGTTTGATTTTGTGTGGAGACTATATATACCCCTCCACCCCTTCTTACTCAGTAAGGAGAGCCATCAGAACATGCCTACGCTTCCACCATACATTTTCTGAGAGAGAACCACCTACTCATGTGTTGAGATTAAGACATTCCAATCCAACCATTTGAACCTTGATTTCTAGCCTTTCCCAAGTTGCTTTCCACTCAAATCCTTCTTCCACCATAGCCAAATCTGTGAGGAGTTGTTTGAGTGTTGGGGAGACTATCATTTGAAGCACAAGAGCAAGGAGTTCATCAACAACACACCGTCTATTACCTTTTGGAGAGTGGTGTCTCCTAGATTGGTTAGGTGTCACTTGGGAGCCTCCGACATGATGTGGAGTTGAACCAAGGAGTTTGTAAGGGCAAGGAGATCACCTACTTCGTGAAGATCTACCCGAGTGAGGCTAGTCCTTCGTGGACGTAAGCCATGGTGGAATAGACAAAGTTGCTTCTTCGTGGACCCTTCGTGGGTGGAGCCCTCCGTGGACTCGCGCATCCGTTACCCTCCGTGGGTTGAAGTCTCCATCAACGTGGACGTACGTTAGCACCACCTATCGGAACCACGCCAAAAATCACCGTGTCTTCATTGCGTTTGAAATCTCCGGTCCCCTCATTTACTTACATGTGCAATTGTTTACTTTCCGCTGCCACACTCTTAGAATTGCATGTGTAGGGTGATGCTTGATTTGTCATACTTGCTAAAATCCGCCCACAACTAAAATTGGGAAAATGATAGGTTTTTATTTGGTCAAGTAGTCTAATCACCCCACCTCTAGACATACTTTTGATCCTACAATCTCGTAACCAACTTATAGTTCTGGCACATGGATAGCTAGCTTCCACGCACCCCTGTCTATGGCTAGTTCTTTGGTGATACTCTAGTCCTTCAGATATTCCCATAACAAAGTTTTTACTAACTACTTTTTGGAAAATGGGTTTCATACTCATGACCCTATGCTTTTTCGAAAAGGAGGAATACCCCTGACCTCTGCATCAAGCGATATTTATTTTAAAAATAGAGTATCAAGGAATGGTATCATCTCAGATTAAAAAAAAATCAGAAGTAAACAAATAGTCATACCGAAAAAAATAAGACACAATGCCTAAACACATATACTATTATTGGACCGCCATCCAAACCGGTTGTATGTAACTCGTGCTACCGTCTCCCATCGGTTGCACCCAATGGCCATAAGCTCCCTCACTTTCGCACGGTGTAGTAATGACCGCGTACGGATTCATCCAAACGCCTGGTAGATAACCTACAAAAAGTTTATAATATTTGTCCCTTTAACCGTCATGACCCCTTGCTTGGAATGTTAAATTCATGTCATTTTCTAAAATTATGATAAAAACAACAAGAACAAGATCAGGAGTAGATAGTAACGAGCAATTCAATCTTGTCTTATCCTATATATCTTAGAGAGAGTGATTCTTAATAACTTATTTATCTCAACATGCAAGCATACCACATCATCATACAATTATGGATGGGATAAGTCCCACCTCAACATGCAAACCATGCATTGGGAAAAATATTTTTCATTCTATTATTCTACTTATATTCAATAAATATTTTTCAATTATATATAACTCAACTAAAAAACTATATATAAATCAAATATAATAAGTTGTATGTATTTTTAATTTTGGTTCACGTGTTATTAATTAATTCAAATATTACTCCGTATATTGCACACAATCAAATCTCATTGAAATATGGGAAACTCTTCACATCAGCCGGCGGATTTATCATGCGCGTCCGCCGCCTGCTCCGCTTGCCACATGCCTTCCTGGCCCCACACTTACGCATCCGCGATCTTATCTACTAGAACCAGAAGCGTCGCTACTTCTCCAGAACGCTCTTTCCATTCCCCTCGTATCCTCTCTCTCTCTCTCTCTCTCTCTCTCTTCGTCGAACCACTGGTGAAGCACGTCGCCACCATCCCTAATGTCCGCTGCCGTAGACAAGACCATCTTGCTGTTGCCAGCACCACCGCACCCCTGTTGTTGCGCTGTAGCATGCCCCACGCCTCTCTCCTTGGCTTCTCCTCTCCATCTCTCTCTTCACGTTTTCTGCAACATGATCTTTGTTGCAATTTTTTTTGCAACAAAAGTCTTGTTGCAGAAATACAGAGAAGACGCCGAAAATGCTGTTGCAAACTTTGCAACAAGAATCTTGTTGCAGGGAATACAGAGAAGAGATCGGAGTTGCTTTTGCAACAAAAGTCTTGTTGCAACGGATGTTTTGCAACAAGGGTACTGTTGCAGGAATAAAGCGAACAAGCCAAAAATACTTCTGCAACAAAGGTTCCAACGGAGGTTTGCAACAAGGGTCTTGTTGCAGGAAAATAGAGAAGAGGAACGATCGAATCGCTCACGTCATACAATCTGACGGCTCGCGACCCGGCCGATCTTTTAAAAATCAGCCGGCGAATGCGTAGCACGCCCCTTCAAATATATTGAAATCAATACCTGACAAGGGGTATCATCTAGTTTTATTCGTTATTGAGTACTCCTTCCGTTTCTAAATATAAGCCATTTTAGAGATTTCAATACGGACTACATACGGATGTATGTAAACATATTTTAAAGTGTGGATTCACTCATTTTGCTTCGTATGTAGTCCATATTGAAATGTCTTATATATAATTATTAGGAACCGAGGGAGTACATATCTCCCCATGGCCAGATTTATTATCTCGCAAACGTCATGTCTACTCCTCGGCTCTAAATATTCAAGGGAGGGATGCTCTGTGCGTTGTTGAACACGTTGCCAGGATCGACCGCCGTCTTAGCACGAACCAGCCGGTCGAAGTTCACTCCGAAGTACGCCTTCCCCCACGACGACCTCGCACGAGCCACCGCCTGCGCGGACGACCCACCGGCAGCGCGCGTCCAGTTGTTCACGCCCAGATCGAGGTCGAGGTAGTTCACGTACGCAGCGCGTGGATCGTTGGACACGAAGGGGGCCATGAACTTGTAGAACGACCTGAGCCATCCGATGAACTCCGCGCGGGCCACCTGCGACCGGTCCCAGTTCACGCCGTACTGGATGCTGTACAGGTTCCCGGCTCGGTGCGGGAACGGCGTCTCGGCGCTCCCGACCCGCGCCAAGGCGCCGCCGTAGGGGTCGAGCTGGATGGAGCCGGTCGGCCCGGTCGACAGGCGCCGGACGATCTCGGCCATGGCGTGCCTCGAGATCGGTGCCTGCACGTAGTCGGACTTGCTCTTGGAGTACTGCTTTGGCTGGCGACGCCGGTTCGCCAGGTCCTCCACCGTGCTCAGACCGGCGAACTTGGCCGTCGACTCGACCCAGCTCATTTCTGAGAGGTCTCGCTCGGTCAAGCCCAGCTCTGGAAAGCTCTGGCTGAGAACCGACAAGGCGCGCTCTTTTGACGCCAGCATTTGACCGGTGAAGGAGATGGAGACGTTGCCGTCCGTCGACCCGGTAGGAGCATACACAGAGAGATAAAACTCATCCGGTAGACTGGGCCCAACATACTGCCACCTGTGAACTAAGCCGGCAATGAGTTCGACCGGACCGGTCCGGCCGACGGTGAACACGGTGACGTTGCGAGGAACCGGAACGAGCCGGAGCTTCCAAGCGTACACCACACCCCAGCTCCCGCCTCCGCCGCCTCGGATCGCCCAGAACACGTCGTCGCCCATTGAGCTCCGGTCAAGGACTCTGCCCTCCGGATTGATGAGCGCCGCGTCCAGCACGTTGTCGGCGGCGAGCGCAAACTTCCGGGACAGAAGCCCGAACCCGCCGCCGGAGACCTGCCCCCCTAGACCAGTGGTCGACTCCGACCCGGCCGGGAACGCCAGGGACCGGCTCGACTGCCCGACGGCGTAGTACAACTCGCCCACCGTCGCTCCAGACTCGGCCCAGGCCGTGGCCGAGCCCGGGTCGACCCGGACGCGGTTCAGGTTCGCGAGGTCGACCACCACGAACGGCACATGGTTCTCCGTGGTGTAGGACAGCCCCTCGTAGCTGTGCCCGCCGCTGCGCACGCGGATCGCCAGCGAGCTGGCGCGCGCGCACAGGATGGCCCGCCGCAGGTCATCCCTCGACTCCGGGAGGACAACGGCCGCTGGACGGGCGACGTTCGGGAGCGTGAACCGGAGGTTGAAGATGGAGGAGTTGAGTAGCGCGGCGTAGCTCGGAGACGTGGGCAAGGAGAAGTTGGTGACGCCGTTGGAGACGAGGCAGGAGGAGAAGTTGCTCGCCGTGGCCGCCACACCGGAGCATTGGCTCCGGTGAAGTGACAATAGGAGGCAAAGCAGCTGGAGGAGAGCTGCGACGGAATGCATTGTCGTCCGGTGAGATCGAGAGATGCTCGTTGATGTGCGAATATATGCGGGTGGTTTGTGTCTGGATTGAAAATGGTGTAGTCTTGTAGATGGTTTTCATGGAAGTTTGGCAATTATTCCACCTTGTGCCGTACGTACGTGAAACTGCTTCCTTGGTCTAATTGAGACGATCGATGAGAGAGACGTATCCTGCCTTCTAATAAAAGAGGCCTTTGAACTGTCGTCAAGCTATCTAGCCGTTGTCTACTCGAGATTTGTTTCTTCTGCATAAAGACACATGGGTAGGAAATAAGATTGCCTAGGCAGTGGAGTAAGGCCTTGTACAATTCTAGGTGCCTAGGGAGATGCTTACAAAAATAAGCCTGGTTTTTCTGAAGCACTAGTGCCTATTTCTACAGGAGAGACGCCTAATTAAGCGTCTGTCATGTATAAATAAGCACCGGTGCTTAAGGAAAACCTGGTTTATTTCGCCAAGCACCTCTCTTAAGCACCTTGCATTGTACAAGGCCTAACATAGGTAGTACTAGCAAAACGGCTCGTGCGTTGTAAAGGGAGAAAAAAATATATCATAATCTCCAATGGTTATGATCACATTTTGTTCACATCTCATCGCATGATTTTGATTTTTTTTTTCACAAAGGCAAGTTTAAATTTATTCACAAATTGAAGCAATGTTCACATTTTTGCAAAAATATCGTGGTTGTCAAAAAACTTGGTAATTTAAAGAATTATTCTGAATTTCAAGAAACGTTTAAAAAAAATAAACATACTATAATATTCCGATCTACCCCGGCAGTTAATTCTTCAAAATTCACGCGGGTATATAGTCACAAAGACTCAAAAGCTTTACTGTTTAACTACATACCATCGATCATTCGTGAATATTTTTGCAAATTTGGGAACATTTTTAAAAATCGTGAACATTTTTTCCTATTTGAAAACATTTTTTTAAAATTATGAACATTTTTTAAGCATTTATTTTGAATTGGCGAACAATTCTAGAATAGACGAACATTTTTTTCGAAATTGCTGGATTTTGTTTTGAAATTCACGAACATTTTCTGAAATGCATGAACATTTTTTGAACCAGCAAATATTTGATGAATCAATAAACTCTTTTGTAATTCACGAATTGTTTTTAAATTTTTAGGACATTTTTCAAAATTCATGAACATTTTTTGAATTAGCAAACATTTTGTTCAATTTCATTAACAATTTTTAATACACAGACTTTTTTTTAAAGTCACGGACTTTTTTTGATTTTACGAACATTTTTCCAAAATTGCAAACATTCTTTGAATATGCGAACATTTAAAAAAAATCCCAAGCATTTTTTGAATTCACAAACATTTTATGTTTTCTTGAACATTTTATTTCTATTATCAGTTTTTTAAAATGTCAGAAGTTTTTTAAAGTCCCAAACTATTTAAAGTACAAAAAAAGAAAACGAAAAATAAAAATAAAAACAAAAAACGAAATTAAAAAACAGGCCGTCCGCACATGGGCCGGCCCAAACAGGCGCGTTGCGTCTTCTCCCGCGCGCAGAGGCGTAGAATAGGAGGTGCCTACTGCGTGGGCCGGCCTAGGCGGGGGATTCCCTGCAAAACATTTTTTTGTCACTTATAGGTGGCATTGGTGGGTAATATTTTGCAACTTTGGGGGCAATTTTAATGACGTACCGCCAGAAATAATTGCCCCTTTATTATTATTAGGTATAGAAGAGCAAGTACAATAGGGTGACATAAGCATGTTATAAGAACTAAAATATTACTTCCTCCGTTCCTAAATATAAGTCTTTGTAGAGATTCCACTATGGACTACATACGGAGCTAAATGAGTGAATCTACACTCTAAAATGCATCTATATACATCCGTATGTGGTTCATAGTGGAATCTCTAGAAAGACTTATATTTAGGAACGGAGGAAGTATATTTTTACTTAGTTGGAGAAGAGAGAAGGAAAGCATGCTGTAGAATAAGAGCCAGCTATAGAACGAGATCCGAGACACTTTGTGAGAAGGAAAGCGGGCTGTAGAATAAGAGCCGGCTATAGCACGCGAATCATATGACACTATGATACTACTTCTATGTTACTTTACACTAGTATCATATGCATGATACTAGTTTAAGTTACTCCCCATTATGACTAGCCTAAGGTTGACCGTAACTTAGCTAGTAACGTAACGCCTCTTAGGTAAGTTCGCTTATATGGCAAATAATTAATAAGAACAGATGTGTTTATGATAACATAATATGTTATTGTAATATAACACGCCCAAGGTAAAACTAGTCTACACCTAAATAAATGAATACCCCATAATACCACACATATATTACTACTCGCTATGAAGATACTAACATAGATTAATAACATATGCAAAAAATGTCTAAGTTATTTCTCACAAGCCTAATCTCAGTGAGTTTGACATGAGACTATTAGTGCGTAGCGTACCGCATACTCACTCCGTCCTTAAAAGAGCGTATTTTCAACTTTGTTGGAGGGTCAAACTATCTAAAAGTTTGACCGAGTTTGTGGAAAAACATATCAATGTTTATCAAGCCAAATAGATATATGATAAAAATATATTTTATCATGAATCCAATGCTACTAATTTGATGCATAAATGTTAGTGTATTATTATATAAATACGATCAAACATAAAAAAAGTTTGACTTTTCAACAAAGTTGCAAGTAGACTCTTTCAAAGACGGAGGGAGTATCTAAAAGAGTGTCCTGGAGTTATTTCTCGCCTTACTTTTCCATCCCTCGTCTCCTGTTTGCTGGCGCAATTATGACGGCGTATACATTGCATTGGGTTAGTTCGAACTTTCAATTGCGGCAGTGCTGAGTTTTGTTGTACCAACCAAGTGCAGTAGAATAAGGCCCATGATCCCATTGCGTGTGTCAATTTTTATATTTTTCTTTTGTTGAGAAACACAGACGCAGGCACTCACATGGAAATAATCCAACTTGTAGATAGAAAATACTCCTCCTTTCTGGTTTATTGGGCCTATCTCATTTTTTCAGTTTTCCCATTTTGTTAGTCTCATTTCCACTCATCGTCATCACTTTTTCAGTTTTTGAGACGCATTGAAAGAAAACTGATCAATGCATGTAGCCATTCTATCCTACTCATTTACTAGTAGTCATGCATGCATGCATTGCAGTTAATGCAAATTAAAACAACCTTTTTGGAGGAAACAAGTGTGCTAATTGGGCAGTTTAGCAATCTAAGAAATTTGTTTCACCACTCACCATCTATCTTGGTTGGAGAGATTTTTAAGTTAGACCCTTTAAATCGGAAGGGATGTGAAGTAGTAGCTCAGAAAAGAGAAGAGACAAAACTCAAGGTGGAAATGCTATAACTGCAAGGAACATCAAATCCTTTGCTCCAAACACATTGTAATTAATTAGATCTCTCACCTGGTGAGAAAAATGTTATAAGTGCAGGGAACAACTCACATGTAATTAGAGCTCACACCTCGTGAGAAAATTTTGACTAGCAAGCACATTACATTAAATTTTACACCTAAGAAATTTACATAGTTAAAATGCTTAACGAAATATATACTCTTCATGAAAATGGTTGATAAAAGCATGAACTAATACAAGATATATTGACTTAATGCTCTACATAGGAAAAAAGATGCACATGAACCTTAGCTCGATTGAATCGTAAAGTACGATGCTCTGTAAATTGTGTTGAAGTACCAAATAGACATTGAAATCTATCTTGCAACTATAATATTGATCAATGTTCCTTTTTCATGAATATACAAAGTTTGCGCATCTTTTCATTTAAAGAAGGGATTAGAATGAGTACAAAGAAGGGTATAACACATGACATGAACGCAAGGGGGCGTAGACATGGTGCCCGGAGCAGAGAGACAAGGGATGCTCGGCCCAAACAGAAGATACAACACATCTACACCCACCAAGCCCGACGTGCAACATCGCCAAAGACAACACCGCGGACACCGCGAGCGAGCAAGATGGCACCTTTGAGAAAGGGAGCGAGTAGTCGCCTGATACGTCTCCAACGTATCTATAATTTTTGATTGTTCCATGCTATTATAGTATCAATCTTGGATATTTTCTATGTAATTATATGCCATTATATATCATTTTTTGGGACTAACCTATTAACCCAGTGTCCAGTGCCAGTTGTTGTTTTTTGCCTTTTCAGAAAATCATTATCAAACGGAGTCCAAACGAAGAAAAAACTTTGGATTAATTTTTTCTGGACCAAAAGGGACCCTCGAAGCTTCGGGAGAAGACCAGACGAGCCACGAGGGAGCGACAAGCTCGGGAGGCGCGCCCTGGGGGGTAGGGCGCGCCCCCAGGCTTCTGGGGCCCTTGTGGCACCTCTTGACCTAATTCCAACGCTATAAATTTCCAAATATTCCCAATATACCAGAGGGATAGAAGAGAAAACCTTTCCGCCGCCGGAAGCCTCTGTTCTTCCGCGATCCCATCTGGAAGCCTTTTCCGGTACTCTGCCAGAGGGGGAATCGATCACGGAGGGCTTCTGCATCAACCTTGTTGCCCTTCCGATGATGTGTGAGTAGTTTACGACAGACCTACGGGTCCATAGCTAGTAGCTAGATGGCTTCTTCTCTCTCTTTGATCTTCAATACCATGTTCTCCTCGATGTTCTTGGAGTTCTATCCGATGTAATCTTCTTTTGCGGTGTGTTTGTTGGGATCCGATGAATTGTGAGTTTATGATCAGATTATTTATGAGAAATATTTGAGTCTTCTCTCAACTCTTTTATGTGTGATTATTATAGCTTTGTATTTCTCTCCGATCTATCGATTTGGTTTGGCCTACTAGATTGATTTATCTTGCAATGGGAGAGGTGCTTTGTGATGGGTTCAATCTTGCAGTGCTCAATCCCAGTGACAGAAGGGGACATGACACATATTTGTATTGTTGCCATTAAGGATAAAAAGATGGGGTTTAATCTTATTGCTTGAGTTTACTTTGTCTACATCATGTCATCTTGCTTAAGGCGTTACTCTGTTTCATACTTAATACCCTAGATGCATGCTGGATAGCGGTCGATGGGTGGAGTAATAGTAGTAGATGCAGGCAGGAGTCGGTTTACTTGTCTCGGACGTGATGCCTATATACATGATCATTGCCATGAATCCGTCATAATTATTTGCTTTTCTATCAATTGCCCAACAGTAATTTGTTTACCCACCGTATGCTATGTGTTCGAGAGAGAAGCCTCTAGTGAAAACTATGGCCCCCGGTCTTCTTTATCATATATTAAAAACCTAAAAATACCTTGCTGCAATTTATTTACTTTTATTTTGTTTAGTATTTTAGTTTATCTATTTACCTCGATAAGATTTAATCCTTGCAAATAACCGCTAAGAGGATTGACAACCCTCTTATTTGCGTTGGGTTCAAGTGTTTGCTCTTGTGTGTGCAGGTGCGCTTAACGGAATTTTGCTTGGTTCTCCTACTGGATTGATAAACTTGGTTCTTAACTGAGGGAAATACTTATCTCTACTGTACTGCATCATCCTCTCCTCTTCGGGGAATTACCAACGCAGACTACAAGTAGCACAACCTCTGCTTCCCTCTGCGAAGGGCCTATCTTTTACTTTATATATTTACTTTCATGCAAGAGTCAATAGTATTCTCCTCTATTCCGTTTTTATTTTCTCTCTTGTCAAGCATCATGTGGTGGGGATAGATCCAGGCATATAAACCAAGTTGGATGTAGGTGATCATGAGTTATTATTGTTGACATTACCCTTGAGGTAAATACGTTGGGAGGCGAAATTATAAGCCCCTATCTTTCTATGTGTCTGGCTGAAACTTTTGCTCCATATGTATGTCGTGAGTGTCAGCAATCATAGAAGACTAAATGATAGTTTAGTATGTGAACTTGCTAAACAAAGTTCTTACATAGACTCTTTCTGATAATATGATGAATTGCAATTGCTTCAGTGACTGAGATCATAGTTTGTTAGTTTTTAATATGGTTTATGTTTCATACTTTAACTTGTGAATGAATTGTCACTTTTTCATGAGAAGTTTTATGATGGTATATTGTTGTTATAATAAAGATCATGATGCCTTCATGTCCGTATTTTATTTTTATCGGCACCTCTCTCTCTAAACATGTGGTCATGATTATCGATTTTGGCTTTCGCTTGAGGACAAGCAAGGTCTAAGCTTGGGGGAGTTGATACGTCCAATTTGCATCATGATTTCGTACTGTTATTTATAATGTATTTGATCATTATTTCACTTTATGATGCAACTCTTATGCCTTTTCTCTCTTAATTTGCAAGATTTATATAAAGAGGGAGAATACCGGCAGCTGGAATTCTGGACCTGAAATAGCTACAACAGAGATACCTATCCTACAGAGCTCCAATTGACTTGAAATTTCACGGAGATTTTTTATTGAATATATAAAAAATAAAGGAGAAAAGAGATACTGGAGGGGACCCACCAGTTGCCCACAAGGTAACAGGGCGCGCGCCCTGATGACTTGTGGGGCCCCTAGCTGGCCTCTGGCCCCCTCCTTCTGCTATATAAGGTCTTTTGCCCTAAAAAAATTAATGAGAAGACTTTCAGGATGAAGCGCCGCCGTCTCGAGGCGGAACCTGGGCAAGAGCTATTTTGCTCTCCGGCGGAGCGATTCCGCCGGGGATACTTCCCTCCGAGAGGGGGAAATCAAAGCCATCGACATCACCAACGATCCTCTCATCGTGGGAGAACCAATCTTCATCAACATCTTCACCAGCACCATCTCATCTCAAACCCTAGTTCATCTCTTGTATTCAATCTTTGTCTCAAAACCTCAGATTGGTACCTGTGGGTTGCTAGTAGTGTTGATTACATCTTGTAGTTGATGCTAGTTGGTTTATTTGGTGGAAGATTATATGTTCAGATCCTTAATGATATTCAATACCCCTCTGATCTTGAACATGAATAAGATTTGTGTGTAGTTACTTTTGTTCTTGAGGACATGGGAGAAGTCTTGTCGTAAGTAATCATGTGAATTTGGTATTCATTCGATATTTTGATGATATGTATGTTGTTGCTTCCTTTAGTGGTGTCGTGTGAACGTCGACTACATGATACTTCACCATCTTTGGGCCTAAGGGAAGGCATTGTGGGGTAGTAATTAGATGATGGATTGCTAGAGTGACAGAAGCTTAAACCCTAGTTTATGCGCTATTCCGTAAGGGGCTGATTTGGATCCATATGTTTCATGCTATGGTTAGAGTTATCTTAATTCTTCTTTCGTAGTTGTGGATGCTTGCGAGAGGGGGTAATCATAAGTGGGAGGCTTGTTCAAGTAAGAACATCACCCAAGCACCGGTCCACCCACATATCAAATTATCAAAGTAGCGAACACGAATCAAACAAACATGATGAAAGTGACTAGATGAAATTCCCATGTGTCCTCGAGAACGCTTTGCTTATTATAAGAGATCGTTCCGGCTTGTCCTTTGCTATAAAAAGGATTGGGCCACCTTGCTGCACCTTTGTTACCGTTACTACTTGTTACTTGTTACGAATTACCTTGCTACCAAACTATCTGTTACCTACAATTTCAGTGCTTGCAGAGAATACCTTGCTGAAAACCGCTTGTCATTTCCTTCTGCTCACTCATTTCCCGTCGTCGCTTTGCACTTGTCCTCTTCCTCCCCGCGGCACCTTTGCACCGAATGCACCTCCCCTAGACCCCTCTTCCCCCCCCCCCCCCCCGCGCGTGCGCTCGTGCACGCGGTCGCGCCAGAGGCATCAACTTCGCGCTCCCGTCGGCTTCCGGCTATGGGCATCTCGTCCTGGCTATATAAGCCCACCCGAGACCCTCCCTTCCTCGCCAACCTCTCTCCCTCACTCCCAGTAGCCTCCCCGACTACCCAATCTAGCTCGAGGAGCTCCCCTGCCCACCCTCTGGCCGCCACCGCCACCTCGGCCTCGGCCTAAATTCCGGTGAACCAAGCCCTCCCTCTTCCTCCTGACCCCACCAAGGACCTCCCCTAGCCTCCGCAACCCTCCCCACCTACTCGTTCGGTCGCCGGGACGCCAGTAGCCGCGACCCCAAGAGCGGCCGCCGCCCTTGCCCACGGCCACCACGAGCCGCCGCCGCTCCAGCCCTCCCCGGTGCCCGTGCTATGCGGGGATGGGTGCGGCTCGGTCCCACGAGCTCGCCGGTGGTCGGAGCGAGGCGAGCGGTGGCCGGAGTCGCCGGGAATCGGCGTCGGGGCTGCCGGCCGGCGCCCTCTGTCCCTCCCCATCGCAAGGTAGAAGAAAGGAGCCAGGAGGAGAGAGAGAGCGCGGTGGGACCCGCATGTCATCGACTCGGACGGCCGGGCCCGCCACTTAAGTGGAAGCGCATTTGGGTAAATACGTTTCCGTATGGAGAAAGCGTATTCTCCTGTTCTTCAGGAGAAAATACGTTTCCCTTCTAATGAAGACGTATTTCCCCGAATACGCCTTCTGTTTCCAGCCCAGTGCTGAAACCCTTATTTAGCGGACGTTCGTTCGTTAAGGCCAGAAAAGAACAGTTTTTAATTCTTTTTCTGCCTAACGAATGAACTGCCGTATCTCCGCGACCGTGACTCCGATTCAGGTGATTCCAAAGCCCACGATCTCAGTTCGTCGAGCCCGTTCCGATGGTATAATTTTCATGAGGTTGTCACACTGTTAAAATGACCATTTTGCCCTTGCCCTTAAAACAGCCCCGCCGAGAGGGAAACTTTTCCGGCGATTCTTCCCGCGAGTTCATCGCACCTCTCCCCGGTGTATCCTTCATCCCCAGACAAGCCACAATAGCCACTTGCATGATGGCATTGCAATAGCCATGGTTTCCACTTGAATATTTAATAAATGTTTGCTCATTTAATTATTTTGTGAATGCTATGTATATGCTTGTGAATCCATGCTCATTGCTTATGCCATGTTCATTTTCATCTAGTAAGTGCTATGATTGATTGCTAAGGATATTCTTATCATGTTTTATTCTTGCAATTATTTCCGATGCTAGTAATAATGTTATGCTCACATGAGTAGTTACGGTTTGATATGAAAATACTTGTCATAGTCATGATCATCGTTATGCCATGCTCATTTGCATTCCGTAGCATAAATGATTTATCTTCGTTCATGTCATGATGTTAAATGGTTATGCTGCCCATCCATGGTTACACTGGTATCATGCTCATATGCATTGCTGTTTCGTTATGTTGTTGTGACTCAGCTCATCACCATTCAAGTTTAACCTGACATTAATTGAACTTGAACAAATCTGTTGGCTGAGTCATGGTGCCACCGAATCGAGCTAACCAGTGCAGCCACACTTGCCTTATGGGGGGCCCTAATGCGGTCTATTGTCATGCCTCTCGCCGGTGCCTCATACTAGGGAAGGTTATGTGCGCGTGGTACCCTGATCAGGTAGGCGGCCATAAGCCTTGAGTACCCAGTTTTGGTTTTGAGCTCAGGTCCCTGTTTGGGACAGTTTTGGTTTGGCCACGACGGTGGCAGCCACAGAGATGGCGGATGTTACATGTTGACATCAGGGTAACCCAGGACATAGCCCAAAGGGGAGTTTGTCGGAGTGGCCGGGAGAGTGTCATGCAATAGACTGGTTTTGTCGGAACGTCATTGGTCCACCCGAATGGGAGCACGAGGCCATGAGTTCCGTGGTGTGGGTACAGTGTACTAACCTCTGCAAAGTGTATAATCTATCGATAGCCGCGTCCTCGGTCATGGACACAGTTTGTAGTAGGTCACACTATGGGTCAACAGAAATAATAATCTGAATAATAAATAACCCCGGTTCGATGAGCAAATAAGTTGGTTGATCTTTATGTGGTCATGCGATGATCACAGGTATAGATCAAGCTCTGTGTGGTCAAGTGATGATCACGATGGTAAGTTTGTGGTTACGAGATAATCTCCGAGCAGAGTAAGTTGGTCCATGAGACCTTAAATGTCGAACCCCTTGCATGCTAGTGCTAGTATCATCCTGTTCATATCATGAATTATATGTTGTTGCCATACTCATGTTGTTGCCATGCTCATGTTGTTGCCATGCTCATGTTGTTCTAGTAGTATCATGTTCATCTTTGATCATTAACCTGTAAATGCCATGCAGTTGTATGTCTTGATTGCTTTGGTTGCTGTGAGCTTGCGAGTACATTCAAAGTACTCACCTGGCGTGTCATGCCAGATTGCAGGTGATGCCGTGATTGCTTGTTTGTCGAGGACCCCGAGGTTGCGCTCTAGGATACGTCCCAGCCAGAGTCTCTGCGGAGTGGAGTCCATCACCGTTGTCGTTGTTCCGCTGTTAGGAGTTATTCCGCTACGAGTTGTTCCGCTGCTAGCATAGAGCTATCTGAGCAGGCGTAGTGTCGCCGTGCCCCTGTAACCTTCATGCCTTCAGAACCTTTGTACCCGTGTTATTTGTAATAAAGAGCTGATTTGTTCTATGCCAAGCAGTGCCGTATTCCAGAAGACTTGATCTCTGGGATGGAATACGGGGTGTTCCGGTCTCTCTGAGCCGAGGTGCCACATGAAATTAAAGAGATAAAAATATTTTGAGAGGCATGATTTTCCATGCTAGACACATCATAGGTGGTTCCGAAACAGAAAGTAAAGTTTATTTCATTTCCAGCATTCTTTCACAATCCATGGCTAGCCGTATCCACGGGTGCCCTCCATACCAACACTTTCCAAGGAATTTTGTTGTTATTAATTTTGATTTCATTGTGGGACTGGGCATCCCTATTACCAACCATTCTCTCGTGCAATGACAAGTGAATAAACACTCATCGTGAGAATAACACACCTAGCATGGAAAATAATGGCTAACCCCTGCCGCTTCATGAGCGGTACGGGCACACAAAACAGAAAAATTATTTTGAAAATTAGAGTTGGCACACGCAAATTTACTTGGAACGGCATTGAAATACCGCATATAGGTAGATATAGTGGACTCATTTGGCACAACTTGGGTTTAAGGATTTTGGATGCACAAGCAGCATTTCCGCTTAGTACAAATGAAGGCTAGCAGAAGATTGAGAAGCAACCAACCAAAAAACGAAAATGGTCATAAACATGCATTGAACACAACTAACACCAAATAATGCACCATAAGTAGGATATAATTTCATTGCATAACTATTGACTTAACGTGCATGCATAGGGAGTCACAAACCTTAACACTAATATTCTTACTAAATCACAATTACTCACTAACATGACTCACATATTATCATTTCCATATCGCAAAACTATTGCAAGGAATCACACTTATCATATCCAATGATCTATATGAACGTTTTTATTTATATCGCTCTTGAATATTCATCACTTTGGGACCAAATTCATATCTTGTGCAAATTACCGTTACTATTGTCAACTCTCAAAAAGATATAAGTGAAGCATGAGAGTGCAAATATTTCTTCAAAATTTTAATCTTATCAATTCTCAAAATAATATAAGTGAAGCATGAGAATTCATTTCTTCAAAATTTTAATCTTGTCAATTCTCAAAATAATATAAGTGAAGCATGAGAATTCATTTCTTCAAAATTTTAATCAACTCTCAAAATAATATAAGTGAGGCATGAGAGTTTATTTCTTCAAAATATAGCCACCACCGTGCTAAAAAAGATTTAAGTGAAGCACTAGAGCAACTGCCTAGCTCAAAAAAATTTAAGTGAAGCACATAGAGTGTTCTAACAAATTGTGATGATCGTGTGGCTCTCTCAAGATAGGTGTGTTCAGCAAAGATGATTGTGACAAACTAAAAAGCAAACAAAGCAAAGACTCATATAATACAAGACGCTCCAAGCAAAACACATATCATGTGACGAATAAAAATATAGCTCCAAGTAAAATTACCGATGGTTGGTAGAAGAAAGAGGGGATGCCTTCCGGGGCATCCCCAAGCTTAGACGCTTGAGTCTTCTTTGAATATTATCTTGGGGTGCCTCGGGCATCCCCAAGCTTAGGCTTTTGCTACTCCTTATTCCTTCATCCATCGTGATCTCACCCAAAACTTGAAAACTTCAATCACACAAAACTCAACAAAACCTTCGTGAGATCCGTTAGTATAACAAAATAAAGCACTACTTTAAGTACTATTGCAAACCCATTCATATTTTATTTTTGCATTATACCTACTGTACTCTAACTTCACCATGGCTTATACCCCCCGATACAATCCATAGATTCATCAAAACAAGCAAGTAGTGCATCAAAAACAGAATCTGTCAAAAACAGAATAGTCTGTAGCAATCTATTTAAAAGCCATACTTATGTAACTCCAAAAATTCTGAAAAATTAGGAAAACGTGGGAAATTGATATACCAATACTGTGTAAAAATTTCAGATTTTTCTGATGCTCCAGTACAGAAAAAAAATTCGGGTACTGGACGCAAAACTTTCTGTTTTCCAAACAGCATCAATTATATTATCTTCCAAATCATCCTAAAGGCTTTACTTGGCACAAACACTAATTAAAAACACAAAAACACATTCATACCAGTAGAAAAAATGTGAAAACACACAATAACAGAAAAATTTATTTTATTCATTGGGTTGCCTCCCAACAAGCGCTATTGTTTTATGCCCCTAGCTAGGCATAATGCATAATTTCAAGTATTGTCATCTTTCAAGTTGATTCCATAAGTGGCCCTCATAATTGATTCATATGGTGATTTAATTATTTTCCTAGGGAAATGTTCCATACCATTTTTTAATGGAAATTGAAATTTTATATTCCCTTCTTTCATATCAATAACGGCACCTATAGTTCGTAAGAATGATCTACCAAGTATTATAGGGCAAGAAGAATTGCATTCAATATCAAGAACAATAAAATCAACGGGCACATAATTTCTATTTGCAAGAATAAGAACATCATTAATTATACCCATTGGCTTTTTAATAGTAGAATCCGCAAGATGCAAATTAAGAGAACATTCATCAATATTGGTGAGACCTAGCACATCACATAGAGATTTTGGAATTGTGGAAACGCTAGCACCCAAATCACATAAAGCATTGCACTCATAATTTTTAATTTTAACCTTAATGGTGGGTTCCCATTCATCATATAATTTTCTAGGAACTGAAACTTCTAGTTTTAACTTTTCTTCTAACGCTTTCATCATAGCTTCTACGATGTGTTTAGTAAAAGCCTGGTTTTGCTCATAAGCGTTGGGTGAATTTAACATAGATTGTAACAAAGAAATGCACTCAATCAAAGAACAATTATCATAATTAAAATCTTTGTAATCCAAGAGAGTGGGCACATCGCTATTTAAAGTTTTTACCTCTCCAAACCCACTTTTAGCAATTTTCTTATCAAGATTTTCACCCTCCGAATTATGGGAACGCCTACTAGCTAAAGTTGACTCTTCTTCAGTCCCCTTTTCATCAAGTTTTATATTGCTAAATAAAGAATCAATAGATGAAACTCCAATCATTTTAATATCCTCATCATTATTATGTTCTAATGATTCTAGCTTAGTTGCCATTTGATTTACTAGCGTAGCTTGCGCATCAGCAATTTTTCCAAGCAAATTTTCAGTTAGAGCAAATTGAAACAAAAATTCAAAATAAAATAAATAAAAGAAAATGGCAGCAATATTTTTAGGGTTTTAGTAATATGATTTAGATAGACCCGGGGGCCATAGATTTCACTAGAGGCTTCTCTCAAGAAAATAGCATACGGTGGGTAGACAAATTACTGTTGGGCAATTGATAGAAAAGCAAATAATCATGACAATATCCAAGGCAGTGATCATGTATATAGGCATCACATCCAATACAAGTAGAACGACTCCTGCCTGCATCTACTACTATTACTCCACACATCGACCGCTATCCAGCATGCATCTAGTGTATTAAGTCCATAAAGAACGGAGTAACGCCTTAAGAACGATGACATGATGTAGACAAGATAAAACTCACGTATGAATAAACCCCATCTTTTTACCCTTAATAGCAACGATACATACGTGTCATGTCCCTTTCTGCCACTGGGATTGAGCACTGCAAGATCGAACCCATTACAAAGCACCTCTTCGCATGGCAAGATAAATCAATCTAGTTGGCTAAACCAAATCAATAGATCGGAGAAGAAATACGAGGCTATAATAATCATGCATAAAAGAGATCAGAAAAGACTCAAATAATATTCATGGATAATCTGATCATAAACTCACAATTCATCGGATCCCAATAAACACACCGCAAAAAGTGATTACATCGGATAGAACTCCAAGAACATCGAGGAGAACATTGTATTGAAAATTAAAAAGAGAGAAGAAGCCATCTAGCTACTAACTATGGACCCGAAGGTCTGTGGTAAACTACTCACGTATCATTGGAAGGGCAGCAAGGTTGATGTAGAACCCCTCCGTGATCGATTTCCCCTCCGGCAGATTACCGAAGGACCCC
This sequence comes from Elymus sibiricus, assembly GCA_039707655.1. NCBI lineage: Eukaryota > Viridiplantae > Streptophyta > Magnoliopsida > Poales > Poaceae > Elymus > Elymus sibiricus. Next base: position 348,835,431 of record CM077668.1, read on the forward strand.
AGATGGGATCTCTCTGGAACAGAAACTTGCGGCGGCGGAAAAAGTATTTCGTGGACCCTCCTGAGGGTTTCTGATTTTTCCTGATTTTATAGTGGTGGAATTAGGTCAAACGGAGCAAAGGGGGGCCCACGAGGCACCAGGGGCGCCTGCCCCCCAGGCGCGCCCTGGTGGCTCGTGGCCACCTCCTGGGTCTTCTGGCCCTCTCCCAAAGCTTCTAGTGTTTATCTTGTCCAATCAAAAATCTCCAAAAAGTTTCATGGCATTTGGACTTCGTTTGGTATTGATTTTCTGTAAAACAAAAACAGGGTAGAAAACATCAACTGGCACTGGGCACTAAGTTAATAGGTTAGTCTCCAAAAATGATATATAATTGATGTAAATGATTATAAAAACATCCAAGATTGATAATATAACAGCATGGAACAATCAAAAATTATAGATATGTTGGAGACGTATCATGCTCTCTAGTTGGTGCTTTGTAAGAGAAGATGGAGATTCAAAATAAAAATAAAAATTGCATAAAAGTAAATAGATAGGCCCTTCACAGAGGGAAGCAGAGATTTGCAAATGTGCCAGAGCTGAAGGCTTAAATTAGAGAGATAAAATTATTTTGAGAGGCATGATTTTCCTGTCAACGAAAACGACCGAGAATTTCCAATATCTTCCATGCTAAACACATTATAGGCGGTTCCCAAACAGAAAATAAAGTTTATTTCCTTTCCATCATTCTTTCACAATCCATGGCTAGCCGTATCCATGGGTGTGGTGTCTACTACACAACTTATTCTTGTAGACTCGTGTTGGGCCTCCAAGCGCAGAGTTTTGTAGGACAGTAGCAATTTTCCCTCAAGTTGATGACCTAAGGTATATCATTCCGTGGGAGGCGTAGGTTGAAGATGGTATTTCTCAAACAACCCTACAACCAAATACAAGAAATCTCTTGTGTCCCCAACACACCCAATACAATGGTAAATTGTATAGGTGCACTAGTTCGGTGAAGAGATGGTGATAAAAGTGTAGTATGGATAGTAGATATAGCTTTTTGTAATCTGAAAATATAAAAATAGCAAGGTAGCAAGTAACAAAAGTGAGCACAAACAGTATTGCAATGCTTAAAAACAAGGCCTAGGGTTCATACTTTCGCTAGTGCAATCTCTCAACAATGCTAATATAATTGGATCATATAACTATCCCTCAACGTGCGATAAAGAATCACTCCCAAGTTCCTATTAGCGGAGAACATAAGATAGAAATTGTTTGTAGGGTATGAAACCACCTCAAAGTTATCCTTTCCGATCGATCTGTTGAGCTATTCCTATAAGTGTCACAAATAGCCTTAGAGTTTGTACTAATATAACACCATATGATACACATCAACCAGCTCTAATGTCAACTAGATACTCCAATGTCACCACAAGTATCCGTGAGTTGATTATACGATATGCATCAAACAACTTCATAATCATAATATTCAATCCACACAAAGAACTCCAAGGAGCGCCCCAAAGTTTCTATCTGAGAAAAGATAATGAAAACGTGCATCAACCCCTATGCATAGATTACCCCAATGTCACCGCAGGAATCCGCGAGTTGAATGCCAAAACATATATCAAGTGAATCAATATAATACCCCATTGTCACCACGGGTATTCATATGCAAGACATACATCAAGTGTTCTCAAATCTGAAAGATTCAATCCGACAATAACGAAACCTCAAAGGGAAAAGATTCGAGTCATCACAACAAGGATAGAGAGGTAAGAAACACCATATGATCCAACTATATTAACAAAGCTCGCGATACATCAAGATCGTGCCAAATCTAGAACACGAGAGAGAGAGAGAGAGATCAAACACATAGGTACTCGTACATACCCTCAGCCCCGAGGGTGAACTACTCCCTCCTCGTCATGGAGACCGTCGGGATGATGAAGATGGCCTCCGGTGATGCTTTCCCCCCTCTGGCAGGGTGCCGGAAAAGGGTTGTAGATGAGATCGTGAAGGTACAGAGGCTTGCGGCGGCGTAAAAACTCATCTAGGTTAACTTTCAGGGGTTTCTGAATATATATGATTTTTCAGCGTTGGAATCACGCGAAGAGGGGCCACAAGGGGCCCACGAGGCAACAGGGCGCGCCTAGGGTGGGTGGTGGCGCGCCCTGGTGGCTCGTGGGGCCCTTGTGGGTCTTTTGGCCACCTCCCGAAGCTTCTAGTGTCTCTTATGTTCCAGAAAAAATCGTCAAAAAGTTTCGCTGCATTTGGACTTCATTTGATATAGATTTTCTGGAAAACCAAAAACAAGCAGAAAACAGCAACTGGCACTGAGCACTAGGTCAATATGTTAGTCCATGAAAATCATATAAAAGCCATATAAAAGTGCACCAAAATCATACAAAACTATAATAAACATGGCATGAATACTTCATAAATTATAGATACGTTGGAGACGTATCAGGGTGCCCTCCATACCAATACTTTCCAAGGAATTTATTATTATCATCATATTAATTTTTTTCTTCATTTCGGGACTGGGCATCCCTTTTACCTGCCACTCTCTCGTGCAATGACAAGTGAATAAACACTCATCGTGAGAATAACACACATAGCATGGAAAATATTGGCCACCCCCTGCCGCTTCATGAGCGGTACGGGCACACAAAATGGAAAATCATTTTGAAAATTATAGTTGGCACATGCAAATTTACTTGGAACGGCATGGAAATACCGTATATAGGTAGGTATGGTGGACTCATTTGGCACAATTTGGGTTTAAGCAGTTTGGATGCACAAGCAGTATTCCCGCTTAGTACAAATGAAGGCTAACAAATAGATTGAGAAGCGACCAACCAAAAAGCAAAACGGTCATAAACATGCATTGAACATAACTAACACTGAATAATGCACCATAAGTAGGATATAATTTCGTTGCATAATTACTCACAAACCTTAACACCAATATTCTTACTAAATCACAATTACTCACTAACATGACTCACATATTATCATCTCCATATCACAATACTATTGCAAGGAATCAAACTGATCATATCCAATGATCTTTCATGAAAGTTTTTATTATATCCCTCTTGAATATTCATCACTTTGGGACCAAATTCATATCTTGTGCAAATTACCATTACTATTATCAACTCTCAAAAAGATATAAGTGAAGCATGAGAGTTCAAATATTTCTTCAAAATTTAATCTTTATCAACTCTCAAAATAATATAAGTGAAGCATGAGAGTTCAAATATTTCTTCAAAATATAGCCACCGCCGTGCTCAAAAAGATTTAAGTGAAGCACTAGAGCAACTGCCTAGCTCAAAAGATTTAAGTGAAGCACATAGAGTATTCTAACAAATAATGAGAAACGTGTGGCTCTCTCAAATAGGTGTGTCCAACAAAGATGATTGTGACAAACTAAAAAGAAAACAAAGAAAATACTCATATAATACACGACGCTCCAAGTAAAACACATATCATGTGATGAATAAAAATATAGCTCCAAGTAAAATTACCGATAGTTGGTAGAAGAAAGAAGGGATGCCTTCCGGGGCATCCCCAAGCTTACACGCTTGAGTCTTCCTTGAATATTACCTTGGGGTGCCTTGGGCATCCCCAAGCTTAGGCTCTTGCCACTCCTTATTCTTTCATCTATCGTGATCTCACCCAAAACTTGAAAACTTCAATCACACAAAACTCAACAAAACCTTCGTGAGATCCGTTAGTATAACAAATAAATCTTTAACTTTAAGTACTGTAGTAAATTGATTCATATTTAATATTGGCATAATGCTACTGTACTCCAACTTCTCCATGACTCATACCCCCCGATACAATCCATAGATTCATCAAAATAAGCAAACTATGCAGCAAAAACAGAATCTGTCTAAAACAGAACAGTCTGCAAAGATCTATTTAAAAGCCATACTTCTGTAACTCCAAAAATTTGGGAAAATTAGGACAACGCGTGGGCAATTCATATACCAATATTGTTGGGGATATTTACCAGCGTGAAGACCCGGCAGGATGATAACCCAGCCACAGAGCAGACTCAGCGGGTCATCTCACTGCAGGGCTAAAGGATTCTTGGCGGGCCGGTTTAATGGAGGCCTAGCGGGAAAGGCCGGCTCAGGTAATGGGCCGGCTCACGATGAAGATAAATGGCTTAAACGTGTCTTGGAGAATAAGTAGGGAAGAATGGGATATGGGTCAGATGACGACCCGGACTCTCATGTAAATCTAGGGTTCCACCTGTATATATAAAGGGGAGTCCCTTGGCAAGAAAGACTGAGTTGCAATCTCCTCGAAAGCTAGGTTAGCGAATCCGCATCCTTGTAATCGAGATCTACAGCAATACAATCAAGCAGGACGTAGGCTTTTACCTCCACTGTGAGGGGCCGAACCTGGGTAACTCCGTGTCTTTTCATTCCCGATCAACCCCGTTAAGCTTCCACACTTGTTCGATGGCCTTATCTCCAAGTCCTTTCACAAGGGCATCTGCCGTGTCAAAACCACGACAGTTGGCGCCCACCATGGGGCCTACGCACGGTGGAGTTGAGTTCTTAGCGAGATCTCTCCCAGGGTTCGGGAAGTACGCGGTCGGCTTGATGACGAAGAGCCGCCGCGGGAAGTTCTACATCGACGATTCGTACTGGGGCCCCGACGCCGACTCGATAGAGTACGGGTACCGGGTCCCCTTCGACAAGATCCACACCTTCATCGGCGTGGTCGGTGAGTCGGCCGCCGGGTTGGAGAACACCACCGGTGTCGAGTCGGCGCACCGCACTGGTCCAAGCCAGGCAAGACCCGGCCCGACTCAAGCCGGCCGGAACCATGTCTTCGTAGGGTTCACCCAGGGGGTGGCCTTGTCGGAGAACTCCCTGTCTGGAAATGATACGCTTGTCCAATCTGACGGCGAATCCTCAACGGGAGAGACTGAGTCGATCCATCCTCTGCATGATGGAAGGCTCGGACACGCTGACGACGCCTTTGCAGAAGTCCTTGAGCCGCCTCGTTTTGCGGCGGTATACATGACGGGTAGGCAAGATCCGGTGGGTGATCCTGCTGATCCAGCGGCCGGACAGAACCTCACCCTCGCTGGCTCAGGAGGAGCCGGCGCGTCGGCCGCCTCCTCTCAGAGAACCGGGGTGCAGGCGCTCGCGGACTTGATGAACACGCTGGCAGCCCTGTTGGCCGAGCCGGTCACTGCGGAGAACGCGGCAGCACGCAACACAGAGATCACGAAGTGTCGCGAGCAGATGGCCAAGATCCAAGAGGATATCAACGCAGAGAACACACGCATGGCACAGGTTCAGGCCCGGCTTGCCGAGGAGCGGCAGCGCCTGGATGAGGAGGCGAATTACCTATGCCGCCGGCAGGCCGAGTCAGAACTTGTCCACCGAAGGCGTCATCAAAGCCGGCTTCCGGTCGATCTTGAGCCGACTCAGCTGTTCACCACACCGCCGGCTCCGGCGAACCCGGGGGCTGGAGTTGTTCCCCCGGGAGGACCACCTCTACAGCAGCCGGCTCAGCAGAGGGAGCCGGCCCAGCATCGCACACCAGATCAGCAACAGCAGCCGCCGTCTCACCGGTTCCAGACCCCAATTGGACACTATTCCAACCCGGTCGATAACGTGCTGGAAGCAACCCACAACTTGGCGTCTATTCCGATCGAGGGGGATGGTCCGATTCAGACGAAGGCTAGGAACGCTATTGCGATGCTCAAGACAGCAGTAGTGCAGCAGGCTAACTACTCTCATAGCCAGCATCGGCTTCACTCGACCCCTCATCAGAGCCGCACCAGGAGCCAGCGCCCTGAGTCACCAGCGGTCTCCAGCAGCGCACACCGCAGAAGAGCCGCCCAGACGCTGCTGGAGCAGCACCAGCCCAGGATCCCGAACGCACAAGATATTGTGGATGCTGCTCGGGCTCTACGAGCGTGGAAGGAAGAAAACACGCATGCAGGGCACAACCCGCCGGCGCACGTTGATGTCTACTACACAACTTATTCTTGTAGACTCGTGTTGGGCCTCCAAGCGCAGAGTTTTGTAGGACAGTAGCAATTTTCCCTCAAGTGGATGACCTAAGGTTTATCAATCCGTGGGAGGCGTAGGATGAAGATGGTATCTCTCAAACAACCCTGCAACCAAATAACAAAGAGTCTCTTGTGTCCCCAACACACCCAATACAATGGTAAATTGTATAGGTGCACTAGTTCGGTGAAGAGATGGTGATACAAGTGTAGTATGGATAATAGATATAGGTTTTTGTAATCTGAAAATATAAAAACAGCAAGGTAACTAGTAACAAAAGTGAGCACAAACGGTATTGCAATGCTTAAAAACAAGGACTAGGGTTCATACTTTCACTAGTGCAATCTCACAACAATGTTAACATAATTGGATCATATAATCATCCCTCAACGTGCGATAAAGAATCACTCCCAAGTTCCTATTAGCGGAGAACATAAGATAGAAATTGTTTGTAGGGTACGAAACCACCTCAAAGTTATCCTTTCCGATCGATCTATTAAGCTATTCCGATAAGTGTCACAAACAACCCTAGAGTTCGTACTAAAATAACACCATGTGACACACATCAACCAACTCTAATGTCACCTAGATACTCCAATGTCACCACAAGTATCCGTGAGTTGATTATACGATATGCATCAAACAACTTCATAATCATAATATTCAATCCACACAAAGAACTTCAAGGAGCACCCCAAAGTTTCTATCGGAGAAAAGATAATGAAAACGAGCATCAACCCCTATGCATAGATTACCCCAATGTCACCTCGGGAATCCGTGAGTAGAGTGCCAAAACATACATCAAGTGAATCAATATAATACCCCATTGTCACCATGGGTATTCATATGCAAGACCTACATCAAGTGTTCTCAAATCTGAATATTCAATCCGATAATAACGATACCTCAAAGGGAAAAGATTTGATTCATCACAACAAAGATAGAGAGGGAAGAAACACCATATGATCCAACTATATTAACAAAGCTCACGATACATCAAGATCGTGCCATATTAAGAACACGAGAGAGAGAGATCAAACACATAACTACTTGTACATACCCTCAGCCCTGAGGGTGAACTACTCCCTCCTCATCATGGAGACGACCGGGATGATGAAGATGGCCTCCGATGATGATTCCCTCCTCCGGCAGGGTGCCAGAAAAGGGCTGTAGATTAGATCATGGAGGTACAGAGGCTTGCGATGGCGTAAAAACTCATCTAGGTTAACTTTCAGGGGTTTCTGAATATATATGATTTTTCAGCATTGGAATCACGCAAAGAGGTGCCATAGGGGGCCCACGAGGCACCAGGGTGCGCCTGGGGGGCAAGCGCGCCCAGGTGGCTCGTGGGGCCCCTGTGCCTCTTCTGCTGCTCCTCCGAAGATTCCTGGGTCTGTTTCCTTCCAGAAAAAATCATCAAAAAGTTTCGCTGCATTTGGACTTCATTTGATATGGATTTTCTGGAAAACCAAAAACAAGCAGAAAACTACAACTGGCACTGGGCACTAGGTCAATATGTTAGTCCATAAAAATCATATAAAAGTCATATAAAAGTGCACCAAAATCATACAAAACTATAATAAACATGGCATGAATACTTCATAAATTATAGATACGTTGGAGACGTATCAGCATCCCCAAGCTTAATTCCTACTCGTCCTCGAGTAGGTAAATGATAAAAGAAATAATTTATGAAGTGTGAATGCTAGCATAGTGCATAAGTTTGATCAATGATAATTTCAATCACTTTTCCTAGCATCATAACATCAACTTTTTCTCATAAAAGTCATCATGATAAAGTAGGAATTAAAAATAGAAATTTTGATGTAGAATGCTACCTATCATAATCATCATATAATCTTTTCGTTTGTTGCATGGACACTTGGACTTGAATGATTCAAAGCAATAGTCTATAATTTGACATGAAGACATAAATACTCAAGCATACTAACAAGCAACCATGTCTTTCAAAATATCAATGCTAAAGAAAGTTATCCCTTGCCCATTATGCTCAATCATTGATCCATTCATGAAACACACTCAATATTAGCTACACACAATGCACAAGTACGACAATAGTGCTCTCTAGTTGGTGCTTTGTAAGAGAAGATGGAGACTCAAAATTAAAATAAAAATTGCATAAAAGTAAAGAGATAGGCCCTTCGCAGAGGGAAGCTGAGATTTGCAAATGTGCCAGAGCTCAAAGCTTAAATTAGAGAGATAAAATTATTTTGAGAGGTATGCTTTTTCCTGTCAACGAAAACGATCGAGAATTCCCAATATCTTCCATGCTAGACACATCATAGGCGGTTTCCAAACAGAAAATAAAGTTTATTTCCTTTCCACCATTCTTTCACAGTCCATGGCTAGCCGTATCCACGGGTGCCCTCCATACTAACACTTTCCAAGGAATTTTTTTGTTATTAATTTTTGATTCATTGTGGGACTGGGCATCCCTATTACCTGCCACTCTCTCGTGCAATGACAAGTGAATAAACACTCATCGTGAGAATAACACACCTAGCATGGAAAATATTGGCCACCCTTTGCCGCTTCATGAGCGGTACGGGCACACAAAACGGAAAATTATTTTGAAAAAATTAGTTGGCACATGGAAATTTACTTGGAACGGCATTGAAATACCGCATATAGGTAGATATGGTGGACTCATTTGGCACAACTTGGGTTTAAGAAGTTTGGATGCACAAGCAGTATTCCCGCTTAGTACAAGTGAAGGCTAGCAAATAGATTGAGAAGCAACCAACCAAAAAGCGAAAACGGTCATAAACATGCATTGAACATAACTAACACCGAATAATGCACCATAAGTAGGATATAATTTCTTTGCATAACTATTGACTTAATGTGCATGCATAGGGAATCACAAACCTTAACACCAATATTCTTACTAAATCAAAATTACTCACTAACACGACTCACATATTATCATCTCCATATCGCAAAACTATTGCAAGGGATCACACTTATCACATTCAGTGGTCTACATAAAAGTTTTTATTATATCCTTCTTAAATATCCATCACATTAGGACCAAATTCATATCTTAAGCATATTGCCATTACTATTGTCAACTCTCAAAATAATATAAGCGAAGCATGAGAGTGTATGACAAACTACTCCAAAAGATATAAGTGAAGATCAATGAGTAGCTAAACAATTAGGTAGCTATGTGAAGACTCTCTCCAAATAAAGATTTCTGATCTTCATAATTTTATTAAAACAGCAAGCAAAATGAAAATAAAAGGACACTCCAAGAATAGCACATATCATGTGAAGAAGTAAAAACTTAGGCTAACCGATAGGTGTTGATGAAGAAAGGTGGGATGCCTACCGGGGCATCCCCAAGCTTAGTTTCTTGAGACTTCTTGCAATATTATCTTGGGGTGCCTTGGGCATCCCCAAGCTTGAGCTTTTGTGTCTCCTTAATTCCTCTCATATCATGGCTTCTCCTAAATCTTAAAAACTTCATCCACACAAAACTCAACAAGAACTCGTGAGATAAGTTAGTATAAATCAACTCAAAACCTTAACATTCTCTACTGTAGCAAATCACAAAAATTATAATTAAACATTGCATACTAAATGCCTCTTCATATTTAATACTCCTATCCACAAATAGAAACATTAAACACGCAAACATATGCAAACAATGCAACTATAACAGCAATCTGCCAAAACAGAATAGTCTGTAAAAAGGGGAATAAGAATCCATAGTTCCCTAACTCCAAAAATTCTGAAAAATTACCAAGTGACAGAGAACTCATGCATGCTTACTGTGTAAAAATTTCAGATTTTTATCATGTTCTGACTATTCAGTAATATTCTGGACATAACAGAAAACTTTCTGTTTTCAAACAGCAACACATGAACTTGCAAACTGAGCATGGTAAAGGCTATAATTGGAATTTTATTGAACTAAAAGATAAAAAACATGATTATTGATAATAGCAAGCAAATCTCAACAAAAGAAAATGACGCTCCAAGCAAAACACATATCATGTGACGAATAAAAATATAGCTCCAAGTGAGGTTACCGATAGTGTTGAAGACGAAAGAGGGGATGCCTTCCGGGGCATCCCCAAGCTTAGACGCTTGAGTCTTCCTTGAATATTACCATTGGGTGACTTGGGAATCCCCAAGCTTAGGGTCTTGCCACTCCTTATTCTCCTCATATCGATATCTCACCCAAAACATGAAAACTTCAATCACACAAAACTTAACGGAACTTGTGAGATAGGTTAGTATGATAAAAATAAATCATCCACTTAGGTACTGTCAAGACAAGATTCATAATTGTTCTTGCATAATTCCTACTGTTGTCTATCATTTCCACAATTTATATCTCATAATATAAGCTATGGAAATACTAAAACAAGCAAACTACGCACCGGAAACAGAATCTGTCAAAAACAGAACAGCAAGTAGTGAGCGATTTTAAAACCATATTTCTGTACCTCCAAACATTCTGAAAAATTAGGAAAACGTAAAAAATTTGTAAACAAATACCGTGTAAAAATTTCAGAATTTTCTCACGCTCCAGTACAGAATAGAAATTCCAGCACTGGACACAAAAGTTTCTGTTTTTGCACAGAATCAAATCAACAAGCATCCACACTATCCCAAAGGCTTTACTTGGCACATTATTGAAAGAAAACATATAAAACATGGTTACCACAGTAGCTTAATCATGTGGACACGCAAAAATAGTAGGTATAAATATTGGGTTGTCTCCTGATACGTCTCTAACGTATCTATAATTTATGAAGTATTCATGCCATGTTTATTATAGTTTTGTATGATTTTGGTGCACTTTTATATGGCTTTTATATGATTTTCATGGACTCACATATTGACCTAGTGCCCAGTGCCAGTTGCTGTTTTCTGCTTGTTTTTGGTTTTCCAGAAAATCTATATCAAATGAAGTCCAAATGCAGCGAAACTTTTTGACAATTTTTTCTGGAACATAAGAGACACTAGAAGCTTCGGGAGGAGGCCAGAAGACCCACAGGGGCCCCACGAGCCACCAGGGCGCGCCACCCCCCCAGGCGTGCCCTGGTGCCTCGTGGGCCCCTGTGGCCCTTCTTCGCATGATTCCAACGCGAAAAAATCATATATATTCAGAAACCCCCGAAAGTTAAGCTAGATGAGTTTTTATGCCGCTGCAAGCCTCTGTACCTCCATGATCTAATCTACAGCCCTTTTCTGGCACCCTGTCAGAGGGAGGAATCATCACCGGAGGCCATCTTCCTCATCCCGGCGGTCTCCATGACGAGGAGGGAGTAGTTCACCCTTGGGGCAGAGGGTTTGTACCAGTAGCTATGTGTTTAATCTCTCTCTCTCTCGTGTTCTTGATATGGCACGATCTTGATGTATCACGAGCTTTGTTAATATAGTTGGATCATATGGTGTTTCTTCCCTCTCTATCTTTGTTGTGATGAATCGAATCTTTTCCCTTTGAGGTTTCGTTATTGTCGGATTGAATATTTCAGATTTGAGAACACTTGATGTATGTCTTGCATATGAATACCCGCGGAGACAATGGGGTATTATATTGATTCACTTGATGTATGTTTTGGCACTCAACTCGCGGATTCCCGCAGTGACATTGGGGTAATCTATGCATATGTGTTGATGCACGTTTTCATTATCTTTTCTCCGATAGAAACTTTGGGGTGCTCCTTGGAGTTCTTTGTGTGGATTGAATATTATGATTATGAAGTTGTTTGATGCATATCGTATAATCAACTCATGGATACTTGTGGTGACATTGGAGTATCTAGGTGACATTAGAGTTGGTTGATGTGTATCATATGGTGTTATTTTAGTACGAACTCTAGGGATGTTTGTGACACTTATAGGAATAGCTCAATAGATCGATCGGAAAGGATAACTTTGAGGTGGTTTCGTACCCTACAGACAATTTCTATCTTATGTTCTCCGCTAATAGGAACTTGGGAGTGATTCTTTATCGCACGTTGAGGGATGGTTATATGATCCAATTATATTAGCATTGTTGAGAGATTGCACTAGTGAAAGTATGAACCATGGGCCTTGTTTTTAAGCATTGCAATACCGTTTGTGCTCACTTTTGTTACTTGCTACCTTGCTATTTTTATATTTTTAGATTACAAAAACCTATATCTACTATCCATACTACACTTTTATCACCATCTCTTCGCCGAACTTGTGCACCTATACAATTTACCATTGTATTGGGTGTGTTGGGGACACAAGAGATTTCTTGTATTTGGTTGCAGGGTTGTTTGAGAGATACCATCTTCAACCTACGCCTCCCACGGATTGATAAACCTTAGGTCATCCACTTGAGGGAAAATTGCTACTTTCCTACAAAACTCTGCACTTGGAGGCCCAACACGAGTCTACAAGAAAGAGCTTGATGTCTACTACACAACTTATTATTGTAGACTCGTGTTGGGCCTCCAAGCGCAGAGTTTTGTAGGACAGTAGCAATTTTCCCTCAAGTGGATGACCTAAGGTTTATCAATCCGTGGGAGGCGTAGGATGAAGATGGTATCTCTCAAACAACCCTGCAACCAAATAACAAAGAGTCTCTTGGGTCCCCAACACACCCAATACAATGGCAAATTGTATAGGTGCACTAGTTCGGCGAAGAGATGGTGATACAAGTGTAGTATGGATAATAGATACAGGTTTTTGTAATCTGAAAATATAAAAACAGCAAGGTAACTAGTAACAAAAGTGAGCACAAACGGTATTGCAATGCTTAAAAACAAGGCCTAGGGTTCATACTTTCACTAGTGCAATCTCTCAACAATGTTAACATAATTGGATCATATAATCATCCCTCAACGTGCGATAAAGAATCACTCCCAAGTTCCTATTAGCGGAGAACATAAGATAGAAATTGTCTGTAGGGTACGAAACCACCGCAAAGTTATCCTTTCCGATCGATCTATTGAGCTATTCCGATAAGTGTCACAAACAGCCCTAGAGTTCGTACTAAAATAACACCATATGACACACATCAACCAACTCTAATGTCACCTAGATACCCCAATGTCACCACAAGTATCCGTGAGTTGATTATACGATATGCATCAAACAACTTCATAATCATAATATTCAATCCACACAAAGAACTTCAAGGAGCACCACAAAGTTTCTATCAGAGAAAAGATAATGAAAATGTGCATCAACCCCTATGCATAGATTACCCCAATGTCACCTCGGGAATCCGCGAGTTGAGTGCCAAAACATACATCAAGTGAATCAATATAATACCCCATTGTCACCACGGGTATTCATATGCAAGACATACATCAAGTGTTCTCAAATCCGAATATTCAATCCGACAATAACGAAACCTCAAAGGGAAAAGATTTGATTCATCATAACAAAGATAGAGAGGGAAGAAACAGCATATGATCCAACTATATTAACAAAGCTCACGATACATCAAGATCGTGCCATATCAAGAACACGAGAGAGATAGATCAAACACATAGCTACTAGTACATACCCTCAGTCCTGAGGGTGAACTACTCCCTCCTCGTCATGGAGACCGCCGGGATGATGCAGATGGCCTCCGGTGATGATTCCCCCCCTCCGGCAGGGTGCCGAAAAAGGGCTGTAGATTAGATCGTGGAGGTACAGAGGCTTGCGGCAGCGTAAAAACTCATCTAGGTTAACTTTCAGGGGTTTCTGAATATATATGATTTTTCAGCGTTGGAATCACGCAAAGAGGTGCCACAGGGGCCCCACGAGGCACCAGGGCGTGCCTGGGTGGGGGGCAGGCGCGCCCAGGTGGCTCGAGGGGCCCCTGTGGCTCTTCTGCTGCTCCTCCGAAGCTTCCTGGGTCTGTTTCCTTCCAGAAAAAATCGTCAAAAAGTTTCGCTGCATTTGGACTTCATTTGATATGGATTTTCTGGAAAACCAAAAATAAGCAGAAAACAGCAACTGGCACTAGGCACTAGGTCAATATGTTAGTCCATAAAAATCATATAAAAGTCATATAAAAGTGCACCAAAATCATACAAAACTATAATAAACATGGCATGAATACTTCATAAATTATAGATACGTTGGAGACGTATCGCACGTCAACCCGCCAATAGCACCCGTCCCGCCCAACGCAACCCAAACGGCTGGCCGGCCTGGGGGCTTATCAAGCCGGATGATTGGAACTCCTTGTTTAGTCCCAACGCTGCGAGATGCGCGCATGCCCCAGGATTTTAAAGGTCCTCGCAAGGTTCCTAATTATACAGCGAATCAGGAACCCTCCGAGTGGATCGAGAGTTACGAGCTGGCAATGGACTAGTTAGGCGCAAGTGAGTCAGTCTGTGCGCGTTACCTGCCTCTGATGTTGGAAGGCCCCGCACGCACCTGGATGAAAAACCTACCGGTGAATTCTATCAACACATGGCAGGAGCTGAAGGAGCGCTTCATCAAGAATTTCCAGGGAACCTGTAAAAGGCCAACCACAATTGTTGATCTGGAACATTGCGTTCAACGGGAGGATGAATCGGCGCACCATTGGGCTCGCCGGGTTGCGGAGGTTATACACAGTTCCAACAGTATCTCGGCAGCTCTGGCGGTCCTTGTTCTGGAACGAACATGCAAATTTCAGCCGCTGGTCCAAAAACTAGGGCGACTCAAGAGAAAGGCCCAGGACATGGGTGATCTGATGGATGTCTTAACCCGGTATGCGGAGTCTGATAATACTAAACACCCGCCGTCTAACGAGGAAAAAGCCGCTAAAGACAAGAAAGGCGGTGGCAAGGGCCACCAGCAGAACAACAGTAATGGGCAGAACAACAACGGCGGTAAACGCAAAGGTTATGATGGTATCTCCCATCTGGTGGCGAACACAAATACAGGGAACAAAGGTCAGCGTCAGAACGATGGTTCTAGGAGGCAGTCCTCTGGTAATCGCCCTCTCAGCTACGAGGAAGCTCTCAAAGCTCCATGTCCAAAACATAGTTACAATGGTAAACCGTCCAGTCACTCCTGGGAAAATTGCTATATCATGCAAGAGTTCTCCAAACGAGTCTTCCAGAACCATCATAACGGGGGCGGCAGCGGCGGACAACCCAGCAACCAGGGACCCGGCTTCTCGGGAGCCGGCTTGCACGGGCCCTTCGCATGTCCTGGTTTCCATGGGAATAGTAGCCAGAGCAGCAAGTTTCAGGGGGCTGGGCACACTGGAGGCAGCACTCAGCGGAGCAACAAGGGAAATCAGCACCAAGCCGGTCCGACAGGGTTCCAGAGCAACCCAAAACAGCTGAATAGTGGGCAGTATCATGTTTTCACCACCAGCACCTGCAAACGGGATCGAAAGGTGCAACGACGAGCCGCCCACGCAGTTGAGCCGGCAACCCCTTATTACCTCAATTGGTCTGAGCAGCCGGTTACCTGGAGCAGGGCGGATCATCCAATCCTCCTTGATCATCCCAGGCATTTGGCCTTGGTGGTAGCACTGCAGGTTGGCGGTTATACATTGACAAAAGTGCTCATGAACGGAGGAAGCAGCATCAATATTTTGTACTATGACACATTCTGGCGGATGAATCTGTCTGATAAGCAGTTGACTCCATCCTCTACAGTTTTTCACAGCATCGTTCCTGGCAAGTCAGCTTACCCCATGGGGAGGGTATCCCTGGAGGTGGCCTTCGGCTCAGAGGATAACTGGCGTTCTGAATTCCTGTCCTTTGAGGTAGTCAAGTTGAAAAGCTCGTACCACGCTTTATTCGGTAGGGCGGCTTACGCGCGATTCATGGCATGCCCATGTTATGTTTATCTGAAATTAAAAATACCGAGGCCAAGGGGAACCATCACAGTTGAAGGCAACCGGAAGATTGCACTTGAGTGCGAGGAAGGAGATGCAGCATACGCCGAGACGGCTTGCGCTGCGGAAGAATTGCGGTATTATAAGGACAATGTTGACCCGTCGGACCGGACCTCCCTGAAGAAGCCCACGACGGAGTCAGATCCTGTGCTCAAGTTTAAATCAGCCAGGGACACCAAGCAAGTTGCGTTCACCCCGGGCAATTCTTTCGAGCAGTTCACTATAGGGGCCAATATGGATCCCAAATAGGAAAGCGCGCTCATCGAGTTCATCCATGAGAACCGGGACATCTTTGCATGGAAACCTTTTGACATGCTAGGTGTACCGAGAGAACTCGCTGAGCACTCCCTCAATGTGGATCCTAAGTTTAAACCGGTTCGCCAGTATCTCCGTCGCTTTAATGAAGAAAGGCGAAAAGCTATTGGTGAAGAAGTGGCCCGGCTCCTAGCTGCCGGGTTCATCGTCGAAGTCTTCCATCCTGAATGGCTAGCCAACCCGGTACTTGTTCTGAAGAAAAACGGGACTTGGCAGATGTGTGTTGATTACACAGATCTAAATAAGGCTTGTCCTAGTGACCCCTTTGCCTTGACCCGTATTGACCAGATCATCGATGCTACGACGGGTTGTGAGTGTTTATGCTTCCTGGATGCTTACTCCAGTTATCATCAGATCAAAATGAAACTGGAGGACCAGGAAAAGACGACTTTCATCACACCCTTTGGGGCTTTCTATTATACAACCATGACGTTTGGTCTGAAGTGTGCACAGGTGACTTACCAGCGTTGTGTCCAAAGCTGCTTTCACAAACAGATCGGGCGGAACGTTCATGCTTATGTTGATGATATTGTGGTTAAGTCTCGACAGAAAGAAACTCTGTTGGAGGATCTCAAGGAAACATTTGACAATCTCCGTGTCTACCAGATGAAGCTTAACCCGGAGAAGTGTGTTTTTGGTGTCCCTACAGGAAAGCTTCTGGGATTTCTTGTTTCCGAGCATGGCATTGAAGCTAACCCGGAAAAGATCAAAGCAATCACGACCCTGGCTAAGCCGGCCAATCTAAATGCCGTGCAGAAGCTGGCTGGGCGGGTTGCGGCGCTGAGCCGGTTCATAAGCCGTCTTGGAGAGAAGGCAATTCCGTTATATCAATTGCTTAAGAAATCAGATAACTTCGTCTGGAGTGATGCTGCAGATCAGGCTTTTGAGGCCCTCAAGAAGCAGTTATCTGAGCCGCCGGTCCTTGCTGCCCCTCGTGAGAAGGAACCAATGTTGCTATATATTGCTGCCAATAACAAGGCTGTAAGCGTGGCAGTCGTGGTAGAGCGCAAGGAGGACGGCAAGGAATATCCAGTTCAGCACCCCGTGTATTATATCAGTGAGGTGTTAACCGAGTCCAAGCAGCGATATCCACATTGGCAGAAACTGGTCTACGGAGTATTTATGGCTAGCCGCAAGCTGAAGCATTACTTCCACGAACATCCAATCACTGTGGTCAGCTCAGCACCTCTTGGGGATATAATCCAGAACCGGGAGGCCACAGGCCAGGTTGCCAAGTGGGCCATCGAGCTCGGTCCACATCATCTCAAATATGTGCCCCGCACAGCAATCAAATCTCAGGCATTGGTGGATTTCATTAATGATTGGACAGAGTTACAGGCTCCCAAAGAGAAGCCCGACACAACATACTGGTCCATACACTTTGACGGCTCAAGGCAGTTTGAAGGCTCGGGGGCTGGAGTTGTGATTACTTCCCCACGAGGAGATAAGTTCTGTTATGTTTTAAGACTTATGTTCCCCTGTACTAACAATGCAGCAGAATATGAGGCTTTGCTTCATGGGCTTCGAATGGCCAAGGAGATGAACTTGAGCCGGGTCAGGTGTTTGGGTGACTCAGACTTGGTGGCCCAACAGGTTTCTGGTACCTAGGATTCCAAGGATCCCCTTATGGCGGCTTATCGGCACGCGGTCACCAACATTGATGGACACTTCAAAGGTTATCAAGTTGATCATATTGATCGCCGGCAGAACGAGGCGGCAGATGCACTCTCTCGCTTGGGTTCTCAGCGCAAGCCGGTGCCACCCAATGTTTTCCTCGATGTTTTGCACAACCCATCTGTCAAGTTACCAACAGAGGAGGACTTGGCTATTCCTGACCCGGAGGCGGCTCTAGTGGCTGCTGTCCACGCTATACCTGATTGGACAGTCCCCTACTTGGCTTATCTAAGCCGGGGAGAACTTCCAATAGAGGAAATCCTTGCACGACAGATCATCAGACGATCTAAGTCTATGACTATCGTCAATGGCGAGTTGCATCGGCGCAGTGTCACTGGTGTTTTTCAGCGTTGTGTTTCACCAGAGGAGGGCCGTGCTGTTCTCAATGAGATTCACTCTGGCGATTGTGGTCACCACGCCGGCTCACGATCACTTGTGGCGAAGGCCTTTTGGCACGGTTTTTACTGGCTCACAGCTCATGCTGACGCAGAGGACATTGTACCTAAGTGCGATGGTTGCCAGAAATATGCTCGCCAGGCTCATGTGCCGGCTCAAGAGCTGAGGATGATCCCGATAACTTGGCCTTTTGCGGTCTAGGGGCTTGACATGGTTGGACCCTTCAAACGTTCTAAGAACAAGCATACGCACCTATTGGTGGCTGTGGACAAGTTTACCAAGTGGGTAGAGGCAGAACCGGTCAGCCGTTGTGATGCTGCTACAGCCGTCAAGTTTCTGAAAAAGCTGATATTTCGTTTTGGCTATCCGCACAGTATAATTATAGACAATGGCACCAATCTTTCCAAGGGAATCATGAAGTAGTTCTGTCAACAGGAGCATATCCGGCTTGATTTAACATCGGCTGCGCATCCTCAGTCTAATGGGCAGGCAGAAAGAGCCAATCAGGAATTGCTGCGTGGTATCAAACCCCGGCTGATGGTGCCTTTACAGCGCACGCCAGGTTGCTGGGAAGAAGAATTACCTGCGGTGCTTTGGAGCATATGGACTACTCCCAACAGGTCAACAGGCTATACGCCGTTTTTCCTGGGCTATGGTGCAGAAATTGTACTTCCAAGCGATATTCGTCATGATTCCCCTCGAGTGGCGGCTTATGTGGAATCTGATAATGAGCAAGCTCGACAAGACGCTCTTGATGCCCTGGAAGAAGAACGCGAACTTGCCGTGGCCAGATCAGCCATTTATCAACATGACCTACGTCGCTATCACAGCCGTAGAGTTCGAAGCCGCACTTTTCAGGAAGGTGACTTAGTGCTCCGTCTGATACAAGACCAGACAAGCATGCATAAGCTTTCACCACCTTGGGAAGGGCCCTTTGTGGTCAGCAAAAATCTCAACAACGGGTCATATTACCTGATTGACATACGTGAGGCAGACAAGTCACGAACCTCTGAGGAGGAAACAAGCCGGCCCTGGAACATTGCCCAGCTCCGGCCATAGTACACCTAAGTCATCGAGTGGGTCACATCTTTGTACATACCTTCTATCATGTATATACATATTTCTTCATCAATGAAATAAAGACTGACAGCTCTGTATAAGAGAGTTTTGTCGTTTCGCCTCAAAAATGTGTGTGGACTCTTTATTTGTTGATCCTTGGTTATTTGGGGGCTTCCAACTCATTGAGTTTAGCTTACAAAACCCTTTAACCCGGCGAGATGCCACAAGTTGGTTAAACCTACCTGTTAGCAAGATGCTACTCCCTAAAGGCGACCCGGCGTACATCTGATGAGTCAATCACATTGGTGACCCTGAATTCATCAGAGTTAAAACGCTCGATTGGTTGCGTGAGAGCCGGCTTTCATAAAGCAAGGATAAACCAACAGGCCAAAGTGCCGGCTTCATGAAAGCAATTCAGACTTGAGCTTTATAAGCCGGTCTTTCAAGTTGTGTTTTACAAAAACCGGCTTGTTTCAGTTATGTTCTTTTTTCCGCACTCATCTCATCTCTGCATACATGCATACATTCATACACATCATCTACCTTAGTCAAATTTGATATTTTTGATTCACGACAAACAGTAACAAAGTTACTAGTTATTTATATGATTGCATCAATCAAGATTATTAGTATATGCAATTGTTATTGTGTCAGCAGAATCACTCTCATTGCAAAAACCGTCTCTCGAGGCCTAAACGAGGATTCACAATGGCAAGGCATTCACAAAAGTGCTTGTACAGGCAATAGCAGCGAAGGTACACGATGGCACTGGCATCAGCAACAAGTATTTGACGCTAAGCTATTACAAGTCGCCCATCGGGCTGCAGCCAAAAATGTTCTCTCTCCTAAGTTCCACTACAATCAAGGAAGAGCCGGTATGTGCCAGATTGAGGACACGGGATGATCATGGAGCGCTTTGACCCGGCTCTTTGCGGTTGTCGTCATCCTACGCCCTTCCTGGCTTGTGGACTTGCCGGTCGACCACTGAATGGAGCGCAAGGCTTCAAACATCGCGTCGGCAGAAATCACGGAAGAAGGATCAACTTCAGGGGCAAAAGATTGCTTACGCGCGCGAGTAAGGGCCATCGGCTCAAAGTTTGGCAGCTCAATCCTTTCGTTATCTTTCGTATAGCCGGCCTGGTACCTTGACAAGTCCGCCTCTTCGGCGATGGCAGTGGCAGCGACCCGGGTGTCCTTTATGCAGCGTCTGAAGTCCTTCTCAGAAAATGGGGTGTCATCCACGTTGAACTCCGGATACCCGCCCACAATCTGACCCGGATCCAGCTCTGGGACGTAGGCTTTGGCGCAAGCGAGAACTGTCAGAGCACCAGTGTGACAAGCCACCTTCTTCAATTCTTCAAACCACTTGGGCACAACTGATAGTTCTTTCAACATGTCAGCAATCAACTGTGGCGGCGTCTTGGTATTTTTCGCGGCCATTACGCAACGGGAGCCGCCTATGTACAGCTGCTCCACGAAGGTATAAACCGCCTTCAATTTTACCAGTGGCTGCTGCACAAGAGTTTGATTCTTCCAGCCTTCAAAAATAAGTACACGCGATCAGTAAACGCCGGCTTGGCATATTCAAGTCGGGATAATTGGCTCATGGTGGTGTTTTTTACTTACCAAAGATGGCCCTGCACATGGCCGTGATCTGGCCCTTTAGAGTGGCTAGCTCTTGAGTTACCGGCTCAAGTTTAGCCTCGGCCTCTTCAGCACGTGCAGCTAGGACGACTCTTGTTGCTTCAGTTTCTTCCAAAGTACTCCTCACCACGAGCAAAGATTTGTTGGCTTCTACAGACGTCTTCTCAGCTTCTTGGCGCAGTTTCTTCTCCTTCCTTGCTTCCTTTCGGAAGAAGGAAGCTTGAGCCTCCACCTGGTTCAACATGTCCTGCAAAGCAGCCTCAGTTATACATTGTCTAAACATGTCCCGAGCCGCCCTTCCGGTCGACCCGGCACATGGGGGTTACGTGTTTCAGCGCTTCTCAAAAAGCAAACAAGCAAGTTCCATGCAGATGCAGGCATTCTACATGGCACTTGGGGGCTAATGCGTGATTTAACTTTATTAGAAATGGAGACCCGCCCGTCATGGTATGACGAGCCGGCCTTTGGAGGTGCCAACTGAGGTTATGCATGCGAGATAAAGTTTGGAAGTCCCGGGTCATCATCCAATAATGACCCGACCCTTGGGGGCTACATATATATATGGTTTATGACAGAAGGCACAACTTACCTCGTATTTCCGCTTCAATGAAGATATCATTGCAATTTCTGTGTCCCGGCTTTCAGATAGCTGGTCTGCATGGCTTGGTGCAGGGTATTGGCGTCTTGATCTTCAAAGGTGGAGAAGTCAAGAGCCGCCTTCCCCTTGTCCTTCGGGGCCGGCTCAGCCCTGGCAGGAACTTTGGTGAGAGCAGTAGAGGCTTCTGGTGGGGCATTTTGCCGTTCATTCATCACCACTACTTCCTCTTGAACCGGTGCCGTGGGCTGCTGCACAAGGAACAAGGAGTTATTCAATTAAAGTGTGAAGGGCAAGAAACCGTTATATAACACAAGTGATTAAATTACTTACCCAGGGTTGATATTGAAAGCCGGCGCCTGAGTAGCGCTTGATTCATCCGAGGAGGGGGACGTTTGATATGCCGAGTCATTTAAATGTAAGGGTTCCTTGAAACGACCAGCTAGAGGAAAAGAGGGAGTTGAACTAAGAAGCACCTCTCTCCGCGCTCTACGGGATGGCGGCTCATATGGAAGCCCGCCACTCAACTCTCCTTCACTACTCCGGGTCTTCCTTTTGGAGGTTCCGGCTTGCTGTCTTTTCTTCAAAACAAATTGAGGATCTAAGTGAGCATCCTGATGTGAAAAAGGGACTTTACGGACGGCAACCCGGGGTTTCCATCGAACTTTGCGAATTACAGCCCGGGATTTCTTTCGAACAGGTTTTGGGGAGTCAGAGTCTGAAGAAATCAAAGTTACCTCTGGCTCGATGGTGTGGCTAACTTCAGCTTCTTCCTGAGATGAGTGAGCATCAGTAATCTGATTAAAAAGGCGGCCAAGAGAGTCAAGTTCTACCTCATTGTCTTCTTCATTATCCGACTCTTCTTTGTCGTCCTCTCGAGGAGGGGTAGGGTCTTGAAACTCGACCCGCCACCAGTCGTCACTCTCCTGTATCACGGCGAGTGGAGGGAATTATGACAAGGATAAAGCAATATTGGAAAAATGAAAGGTGACAAAGGCGGCTTACCTTAGGAGCCGGGTTGTTGACATAGAATGGGGCAAGCCCCACAAGCTTAATGTCATCCTTTGTCTCGCCAAGAAGCTTCTTGGTAAATTTGAGGACGTCCTTTTCCTTGAGATTAACCCGGCTGAACCGAAGTGGGTTGTCGTGATGGCCGGCATAGGTGTGCATCAGCCGGGTCCTGGAGCTGAGTGGCTGAATCCTCCACTCGACCCAAGTCCGGGTCAAATCGACACCGGTGAGGCCGTGAGCAATGAACGCATTCATCTTCGGATATAGAGGTTCCAAGTTCTCCCTCTCTTCCCTGTGAGCAAGACCCGGGAAGGCTGCACTGATGGCAAGCCGGTTTGCCCGGTAACCCGGCAGTGGGTTTTGCCCTTCGGGGGATGTGTCCTTACAATAAAACCAGGTTCTGTGCCACCCTTTGGGATGGCTGGCCGGCTTGGCATTGGGGAAGACTATGTTCTTTCGACGTTGGATAGAAATTCCGCTGAATTCAATACTTGGACCGTCCTTGTGTTCTGTTTGGCGGTTCAAATAAAAGAATTCCCAGAACAGGCTAAGAGACGGCTCAAGCTGCAGATAAACTTCGCAAAATACTTGGAATTGGCACAGATTGAAGATGGAATTGGGGGCCAAGTTTTGAGGCCTGATGTTGAAGAAATGCAATACATCCCTGAAAAACTTTGAGCTAGGAGGACGAAAACCCCTTGAAACATGATCAGCAAAAATGACGATCTCGTTTTGGCCGGGTTGGGGGTGAATTTCCTCTTCTGGAGCCTGCCATGAAATTTCTTCCTTCACCGGCAACAACCCGGAATCTACCAGGGTTTGCAGACTCAGCTCGGACATGCTGGACTTGGCCCAGTTGACGATCTTGGGCTTGGGAGGCATTGTTTCAGCTGTTATGAAAAAGAGAAAGATGTCATAAGCTGGCAAAATGTGAGCTTTTTGATTTAACATAACTGGAATACATGAGCCGGCGACTGAGATATTTGGCCGGGTTTCGAGAAGGGATGTAAATGAAATCCGGGTCAAAGATTACTAGCGAAAGACAAGCCGGGAACTACATGGGGCAGATTTTCACAAGTGTTGAGGATGAGTCCACAAACATGTTTCTACTGAGTAAAGGAATTTTTACGGATCTAAGAAATGGATAAAAATGAAAAGGAAAAACCTAGGAGTGTTCTTCGTATCCGGAGATGAAAAACAAGGGGGTCTGTCCAAACAAAATAACAGATTTATGATCCGTAGAAAGGGGCAGTGGATGGATTCTGTGAACTACAAACATGGTCTCATGGTGATTTGGCAGATCTACGAGCGGTTCAAAAGAAGAACTAGAAGAACAGTGAAGAAACGCAACAATGGCGGAAGGGAGAGCTTACAGATCTGGTCGGTGAGGTTTGCAAAAAATGATGTGCTGCGGGTGCGACCGAGCGGAGTCGAAAGGGCTCCGGTGACAGGGTGATGATCTGAACGACGCTGAGCGGGCGGCGGCGATGAGCTTGCACGGGCACGGTGGCGTTGCAAAGGAGTAGAAAGCGAGAAGCAGTAAAAAGAAGGGGGAAGACGACGGCCTATTTATAGGCACTGGAGGCCCAAACGGCATGCACGGAACCCCAGGCGGCACAGTGAATAAAGTCTAAAAGAGCTCCTCGGTTTTCACGCCTAATGAACCAATACAAATCTATTCAAAGATTCCAGTGACATCATCCCGGATTTTGCGGAAGCAGGATGTGATATCACAAGACAAAATCAATGAAAAATGCCAAGTCTGAAGGCAGAAGAATGACCCGGCGAACCAACAAGCCGGCTTGAGAAGCAATTGAATAATGTCTTATTAATAATTCTGTCTTTCAGGGTGGAGTTTAACATGAATGAATTCAAGTCAAACTGAGGGCTAATGTTGGGGATATTTACCAGCGTGAAGACCCGGCAGGATGATAACCCGGCCACAGAGCAGACTCAGCGGGTCATCTCACTGCAGGGCTAAAGGATTCTTGGCGGGCCGGCTTAATGGAGGCCTAGCGGGAAAGGCCGGCTCAGGTAATGGTCCGGCTCACGATGAAGATAAATGGCTTAAACGTGTCTTAGAGAATAAGTAGGAAAGAATAGGAGACGGGTCAGATGACGACCCGGACTCTCATGTAAATCTAGGGTTCCACCTGTATATATAAAGGGGAGCCCCTAGGCAAGAAAGACTAAGTTGCAATCTCCTCGAAAGCTAGGTTAGCGAATCCGCATCCTTGTAATCGAGATCTACAGCAATACAATCAAGTAGGACGTAGGCTTTTACCTCCACTTTGAGGGGCCGAACCTGGGTAACTCCATGTCTTTTCGTTCCTGATCAACCCCGTTAAGCTTCCACACTTGTGCGATGGCCTCATCTCCAAGTCCTTTCACAAGGGCATCTGCCGTGTCAAAACCACGACAAATACTGTGTAAAAATTTCAGATTTTTCTGACGCTCCAGTACAGAATTAAAATTCCAGCACTGGACCCAAAACTTTTTGTTTTCCAAACATCATCAATTATACTATCTTCCAAATCATCCCAAAGGCATTACTTGGCACAAATACTAATTAAAACATAAAAACACAATCATAACAGTAGCATAATTATGAAAACACACAAAAACAGAAACAAAAAGTAAAAATTTATTTTATTCATTGGGTTGCCTCCCAACAAGCGCTATTGTTTTATGCCCCTAGCTAGGCATAATGCATAGTTTCAAGTGTTGTCATCCTTCAAGTTGATTCCATAGGTGGCCCTCATAATGGATTCATAGGGTGCTTTAATTCTTTTCCTTGGGAAGTGTCCCATCCTTTTCTTTAGTGGAAATTGAAATCTTATATTACCCTCTTTCATATCAATAATAGCACCAATAGTTCGAAGAAAAGGCCTACCAAGTATTATGGGGCAAGATGGATTGCAATCAATGTCAAGTACAATAAAATCAACGAGCACATAGTTTCTATTTGCAAGAATAAGAACATCATTAATTCTACCCAACGGCTTTTTAATAGTAGAATCCGCCAAGTGCAAATTAAGAGAACATTCATCTATATTGGTAAAACCTAGCACATCACATAGAGATTTTGGAATTGTGGAAACGGTAGCACCTAAATCACATAAAGCATTGCACTCATAATTTTTAATTTTAATTTTAATGGTGGGTTCCCATTCATCATATAATTTTCTAGGAATTGAAATTTCTAGTTCTAGCTTTTCTTATAACGCTTTCATCATTGCTTTTACGATGTGTTTAGTAAAAGCCTTGTTTTGTTCATAAGCATTGGGTGAATTTAGCATGGATTGTAACAAAGAAATACACTCAATCAAAGAATAACTATCATAATTAAAGTCTTTGTAATCCAAGAGAGTGGGCACATCGCTAGTTAAAGTTTTTACCTCTCCAAACCCACTTTTGTCAAAATTTTTATCAAGATTTTCACCCTCCGAATTATGGGGACGCCTACTAGCTAAAGTTGACTCTTCTTCAGTCCCCTTTTCATCAAGTTTTATATTGCTAAACTAGGAATCAATGGATGAAACACCAATCATTTTAATATCCTCATCATTACTACGGTAGAAACCGGGAGGAATAGCTTTTTCTAAAAATTCTCATTTAGCTTTTATCATAGCGGTTCTTTTCTTACTCTCATCCATGGAGACATATAAATCCTTAATTGATTCATTAATATCTATTTTGGGTGGCAAAATTTTAGTCTTAAGATTTTCCACATCATGAATAATTCTATCAATGCTCCTAGACATATCATCAAGTTTACTCAAATTTTCTTCTATCGTAGTGTTGAAAACTTTTTGAGCAGTAATAAATTCTTTAATATTACTTTCAAGATCAGAGGGCATCCTATTATTATTATTATAAGGATTACCATAGGAATTGCCATAATTATTAGAGGAATTTCTAGGAAATGGTCTAGCATTGAAATTACCCCTATAAGCATTGCTATTAAAATTGTTTCGCGAGACAAAATTAACATCTACGGGATCAATATTTTTCTCAATCAAGGTAGATAAAGGCACATCATTAGGATCAATAGGAGAATTTTTGCTAACAACCAATTTCATAAGCGCATCAACTTTATCACTCAAAGTACTAATTTCTTCAACATAATTCAGTTTTTACTAGTAGGAACTCTTTCAGTATGCCATTGTGAATAATTTGCCATAATATTATCAAGCAAGTTAGTAGCTTCTCCCAATGTAATCTCCATAAAAGTACCACCCGCGGCGGAATCTAAAAGATTTCTAGAAACAAAATTTAATCCCGTATAATTTTTTTGTATGATCATCCACAAATTTAAACCATGAGTAGGGCAATTTCTTTTCATTAATTTCATCCTTTCCCAAGATTGGGCAACATGTTCATGATCAAGTTGCTTGAAATTCATAATTTGATTTCTAAGGGAAATAATTTTTGCGGGAGGAAAATACTTGGTAATAAAAGCATCTTTACACCTATCCCAAGAATCGATACTATTTCATGGTAAAGATGAAAACCAAATTTTTGCGCGATCCCTCAATGAGAATGGGAATAATTTTAATTTCACAATATCATTATCCACATATTTTTTATTTTGCATATCACGCAATTCTACGAAAGTGTTAAGATGGGATGCAACATCTTCATTAGGACTACCAGAAAATTGTTCTTTCATAACAAGATTTAGCAAAGCGGCATTAATATCACAAGTCTCCGCACTAGCGACGGGAGGAGGAATCAGAGTACTAATAAAATCATCATTATTAGTATTGGAAAAATCACACAATTTTGTATTTTCTTGAGAAATCGTGGCTACGCAAACAAGATAACAAGCAAGTAAAGAAGCAACCAAGAAAAAGGCAAACGGAAAATATTTTTGTATTTTTATAAAAACTTTTTAGAAGTGGGGGAGATGAAAACGAGAGGCAAAGGCAAATAAAGTAAATGCAACCAGATGAAAGTTTTATGCGTAGGTACTTGATAGATGTTGATGATGTCTCCCCGGCAACGGCGCCAGAAATTCTTCCTGCTACTTGTGAGCTGCGTTGGGATTTCCCCGAAGAGGAGGGGATGATGTAGTACAGTAGAGATAAGTATTTCCCTCAGTTATGAAACCAAGGTTATCAATCCAGTAGGAGAATCACGCAACAACTCGTTAGCAGTACCTGCACACAAAACAACAAATCCTCGCACCCAACGCGAACAAGGGGTTGTCAATCCCTTGGCGGTTAATTGCAAGATTAAATTGTATGGTGATAGAAAGATAGATCGAACAAAAATATAAAATAAAATAAATAAAGTAAAATTGCAGCAAGGTATTTTTGGGATTTTTAATATATGATAAAAGTAAACCGGGGGGCCATAGTTTTCAAATAGCATACGGTGGGTAAACAAATTACTGTTGGGCAATTGATAGAAAAGCAAATAATCATGACGATATCCAAGGCAATGATCATGTATATAGGCATCACGTCCGAGACAAGTAGACCGAAACGATTCTGCATCTACTACTATTACTCCACCCATCGACCGCTATCCAGCATGCATCTAGAGTATTAAGTTCATAAAGAACGGAGTAACGCCTTAAGCAAGATGACATGATGTAGACAAAGTAAACTCACGCATGAATAAACCCCATCTTTTTACCCTTAATAGCAACGATACATACGTGTCATGTCCCTTTCTGTCACTAGGATTGAGCACCGCAAATCGAACCCATTACAAAGCACCTCTCCCATTGCAAGATAAATCAATCTAGTTGGCCAAACCAAATCAATAGATCGGAGAGAAATACGAAGCTATAATAATCATGCATAAAAGAGTTCAGAGAAAACTCAAATAATATTCATGGATAATCTGATCATAAACTCACAATTCATCGGATCCCAACAACACACCGCAAAAAGTGATTACATCGGATAGAACTCCAAGAACATCGAGGAGAACATTGTATTGAAGATCAAAAAGAGAGAAGAACCCATCTAGCTACTAACTATGGACCCGAAGGTTTGTGGTAAATTACTCACGCATCATCGGAAGGGCAGCAAGGTTGATGTAGAGCCCCTCCATGATCGATTCCCCCTCCGGCGGAGTGCCGAAAAAGGCCTCCAGATGGGATCTCTCGAGAACAGGAACTTGCGGCGGCGGAAAAAGTATTTCGTGGACTCCTCTGTTGGTTTCCCGATTTTAGAGAATTTATAGAGGTGGAATTAGGTCAAACGGGGCAGAGGTGGGCCCACGAGGCACCAGGGCACGCCACCCCCCCTGGGGCGCGCCCTGGTGGCTCGTGGCTACCTTCGCTGTCTTCTGGCCCTCTCCCGAAGCTTCTAGTGTCTCTTATGTCCAGAAAAAAATCTCCAAAAAGTTTTGTGGCATTTGGACTTCGTTTGGTACTGATATTCTGGAAAACCAAAAACAGGCAAAAAAAACAGCAACTGGCACTGCGCACTAAGTTAATAGGTTAGTCCCAAAAAATGATATATAACTGCTTGTAAATATATATAAAACATCCAAGATTGATAATATAATAGCATGGAACAATAAAAAAATATAGATACGTTGGAGACGTATCACTACCTCATCGTCGGGAGTGGAGTCGCACCGGGCAAGGACGCTGGCAAGCCGCGGACACTAGAGAACGTAGGTCCAGGGCCGCCGGGGCTGGAGCAGCACCGACAGGGGCCATTGTGAGAGGACACGCGCCCACCATGCCACAAAGCGGCGCGCCACCAAAGGTAGCCGTCATTGGGAACAACCGCCATACATAAACCTCTGTAATCTCCTACTTGAATATGGTGTTCCTATCGCTATCTCAACCCTCTCTATAATGGTTGATACATACATAAACCTCTGTAATCCCCTACTTGAATATGGTGTTTGATGCTATAAATTATTATCCAGTGATGGGTTGCATTGCCATTATGTCTGAGTATTTTTTTTGTCCTATGGTTAATTGGTGATCTATTATGATTGATATGAGTTGTATGTTATGATATGGTTTTGTTCTTTAGTGCCCGATGTATGAGCACACGTATATTTTGGATCACACTTTAGGTTGCAAAATATGATAATTTGCTTAGGATGAATGGTCAGACTGACATATATTACCATGTCCTAAGTTTGTGAGTTGTTGCATATGGGATTTAGAAGACCTGTAGATCTTAATGCTATGATTGGGTTTTACCTTCATAAAATCTTAGTGGTTGCGGATGTTTGCTAGGGTTTCAATCATAAGTACATGTGATAAATGGATTTTGTAGCATGTTAGTATCTCACATATAAAACTGCAACACAATATTATTGGTCTAGCATCGTAGCCAATTGCCTAGAGACAATTTCGCAATTCCAATCACCCCTACTCCACACTCGCTTTCCTTAACACTTACATACTATCTTTTGCTATAAGATTTAGGAAAAATAACATTTGGTGTACGTAGGGTTGTATCAGCGGCAGATAGAACCTGATAGAATACGAATCCTACCTTTAGCTCCTTTTGTGATCGACACTCCATACTTACCACCTCCACTTTAAAAAGTGTTACAATACTCCTTGCACTTGTTGTAGACAATCGGGAAGTCGTCGTGCTAATCCTCCATAGGACCGGAGCAGCAACCAAAGCCGATGAAGAGAGTCGTAGAATGTAAGGATCAAATCTGTAAACATCCAGACAAAATGGACGGAGACTAGATCCAAACAGATCCACTGAAGACCGGCAACGACCGAATCCCGCGAGATCCGATGTAGACACACCTCCACAGGCTCTCCAACGACGCTAGCCGCTCCATCGGGACAGGGGATCGAATGTGAGAGACATTATTCCTATTGAGGGACATCAGCGCTGCCGAGAGGAGGAGGAAACCTGATCGCGTGGAATCTTTTCTTGGTAAGGAGGAAGTAAGTCTTATGAGATAGCCCATTGTATATGTATTTTTATTGTTATCTCTAAATTATATGAAGGATTAAAATAAAATTGTTTTATCAACCACTGTACATTGCCTAATCGTAAACCTCATAATCTAACCAAGGCAGCGCCTTCTGTGTACGTTGGCCGGCATGTTCGGCTCTTTTCCACCCTAAATTTTATTTTAATTTTTACAAAAATTATGCGTCAATAAAAGCCACCGCTGATCTAAATATGGAGAGTACCGAAGCAAAGTTGTGTATTTTTATGTGGTTGTGCGCTTGTGTGAAATAATAATGCATGAAATGTTTCGGTGATTTTTTTGAACACAGTACAGACGCAAACGCTCATATATACGCGCACATACTCACCACTATGAACGCACACACGCATACCCTACCCCTATGAGCACCTTCGAGGGACTGAGCCGACATATCATCTTGAGATTTTACGAAATCATCGTAGGCGCCTCGTAGTCAACGGGAACTTCTCCTTCCACTGAACGCGCATCGCCGGAAATTCTGAAATAAACACAGAATAAATACGAACACCAGGATTTGAACCCTGGTGGTACGGGGATACGCATGTTTGGATGATTTGGCAACGTATAGGTGGGGGTCATCGTTGCGTCCCTCCCTTTCGTGTAATGCAGGGAAGACTACGTGAAGTTTTCATTCTTGTCATCACTTGGGTTGCACCCTTCGTGTAAAATCATCTTCACCTTGTCAAGCACCTCCTGTATCTGATTCCTGGAATGCAGAGGAGAAGGGTACACGCACGCGCAATCCAACTCGCCATCCCTGATAGAGTCGAACACGCCGATCGACGGGCCGATGCCGTGCACGGTGGCGCAGCAGACATAGTCCTCCACACCAGCCTTGCTCTGCAGATCAGACACGTCGAAGGTCGCCGGCTCCTCGAACACCGAGACGAGCGCTGTCCGGAGCACGGAGGCCGTGGTCAGCTGCGGGTTCTCGATGGCCCGGCACATGAGGAAGTTGAGGTCGCGGATGTCGGCGAGGTGCTTCTTGTTGTTCTTGGCGTTGCTGTGGGCATCATGGCACCTCCTGGCCAGCGCCCACAGCCCTCCCTCCCTATTTACCTTGTGGGTGTTGGTGATAGCAGAGTAGAAGAACCCTGCAACGATTAACGGTCTCAAGCTGTTGCAACGATTAACGCAGTATTAATAAGATATATTCTTCTAGCTTCAAGGGCTCACCAACGTTGTGATCGTTCAAAGCTGGCTCAAGAAACTCGCGGCAATTGATCAGGGTTGCAACGGAATACGTTGCTTGCTGGCCGCTGTTGGACTGCTTCTTAGATTGCCGTACAGCTAGCATCGTCGCCGCAGCCATGGCTGAGCAAAGCCTCACTCCGTTCTCCTTGCACGCCTAGATGATCATGTCAAAAGAACCAGTGATCTGTATGATGCAGTACCAGTGTGTGTGTGTGTGCGTGCGCGTGCGCGCTCGCGCGCGTGTGCCAAGCAAACTCACATCGAGCAGCCGCGTCGTGTCCTCACGGCCGAACCGGAGGCGCACCATCTGCGTCGACCTGGCCGTGCCGGTCTCCTCGAACGGCAGCGTGGACGCGCGGAGCCCGTCGATGGAGTAGCCCACCATGTCCACCCCACGCGCCCACAACGGCTTCCGCGCGTCCTTCTTCCGTATCCTCTTCTCCAGCCCCGCCTCCACCGCCGCAGCCTCCTCCTTCACCTCCGGGCCGCCAACACCCGTGCCGCCCAGCAGCGCCAGGAGCTCCCTCAGCAGCGCCTCAGACGCAGCGCGGTCGCACACGGCCGTGTGGATCAGGACGAACAGCGCCGCCCCGCCCGCGGGCGGCGGGACGGGAGCTCGTAGAGCGCGGCGAAGAGCACCGGGGCACCGTCGGGCCCGGGCGCGGCGGCCGCCCACGGGTTGCGGTTGATCTCGCGCTCGAGGAGGGAGTGGAAATCGAGCGCGGATGGCTGGGGCGCGAGGCGTAGCTGCGGCGCGGTGGAGGGGAAGGCAAGGGTGGGGCTGGAGGCGGGCCGCGGAGGTGGGCTCGGAGGACGGGGTGAGCGCTCTGGAGGGCGCGGACCGCAGCTTCGGCCGCCGTGCCGCCGCGCGAGAGAAGGAGCGCGATGACCGTGGTGCCGGTTCCACCCGGTGCGGCGCGGCAACAGCTGTACTCCGTGCCGCACACCGCGCGCGAGCGCCACGCTGCTTCGCCGGTTCCGGAGCCCATGCCGGTACCGGAATCCATGCTGCTGCTACGGAGGATTGGCGTGCGCGTTTGTCGGTCTGGATCGGCGATGCTGCGCCGGGTTGGTGGGTTGATGCTGCGTTGGGTTGCTGTGCCGGAACGGAACGTGCCGATGGATTGCGGTATGGCGCGACATTTGTAGCAGCTCCATCCAAGGGCAAAACCGCAACCCGCAGAGAGAGACAGGTTGTGCTTCGAGGACGGTGCTCGCAACGTAGGAGGATAGCATGGGCAGGAGAGGGCCGTACTGTGAGCTCGTGGGCACGGAGAAGGACGTCCTGTGGCTGTCCACTTTAAGCGCGCTTTCTGCTAGTAATTAACTGGTAATGCTCCATCGATGTACTCGAAACACGCAAGACAGGTACGCATATCTTCCACCCGACTGCTGCACCTGCTCAACTACACGGTTGCCATGGTTTCTCAGCGAGCGCCACACAATGCATTTGCGATTAAATGCTGCAACGAGGAAAAATGCTACATCGACGGGCTTATACGGGGAATCAACGGACCCTCCCAACCAACTAATCCTCACCCCGTAAAACGCCTGTAAAAGTCCGTTGATGTAGCATTGCTCCTGGAACGAGACACCGATTAGGCTCCGTAGAACTGTGGATAGAGTAAATTGCATAAAACCAGTGATCTAGGGTAACAGAGAACTACCATTGTTCGTTCAACTTAACCGTCACTTTCAGGACAGGGTGATGACATATAGCACTAATTCGCACTCTACCATGTTTTAAGAGTGAATATGACCGATGGGACCCACACGTCAGGGTGAAAAGGCATACTTATACGAACATCGTGCTGTGGTGGAGATGGGTTAGCATGCTAGTGCTATCGTCTTTCTCTGTTCGGTGTATCACGAGCCTCACACATTAGCTTGCACAATTTTTTTTTCTTTTAACTCAGAAAGCACATGTGTCGGTGTAAAAACCGGCAGACCTCGGAGTAGGGGGTCCCGAGCTGTGCATCTCGGACAGATGGTAACAGGAACGGAGAGACGATGTTTACCCAGGTTCGAGCCCTCTTGATGGAGGTAAAACCCTACGTCCTGCTCCTGTTTATATTGATGGAGATGTATCAAGTACAGAGTTGATCTACCTCGAGATCGTCAGATATGATCTAGTCCTAAGGCTAGGTGAATGAGATTGTGTTGAACTCCCCTCTAAGGGCTAAACCCTTTGGCTTATATACACGCCGGGTAGGGTATCTAGGGTTACAAGGTCGGTATCTAGGCGTGGAGGCGGCAGGAGAAGTCTTGGAGTATACGTCAAGTCTTCGGCATATGTAATCTTGCTCTTTCTTCTCGCGTGCATCTTCCGGAGTCCATCTTGATAAGAATGAGGGCCCACTGGCCCAGCCCGAGGAATATGGGCCAACTAGGTTGGTACCCCCTAGTCCAGAACACCGTCAGTAGCCCCTGAACTGGTCTTCTACGCCGAGGACGATCTCTTCAACGGAAATAACTTCGGATCCGAAGTCCTTGGCTTGACAGACGAGTTCCCTTTTCGCGATTCCAGATCTCTCAACCGTCTTTCCGAGGAACAGTGTCTTGAAAACGAGGTTCAGCCGAGTTCTCTCCCCATCCGGGGTCATGAGTTTACTTAACCTTGAAGGCTAGCCACCTAGGTGTGAACAGTACCCCATAGCCTGACAACTTTATCGAAGCGGCGCTACCCACGATGGGTCAGGCAGTTATTGCCTATCTCAAGTCGCGGTTCGAGGCTGCCCTTTTACTGGCACGTCCCATCGAGGTGGGGATCGTGCCCGTATTCTCAGGGATATCATCAAGATTTTGTTTCCCCCCATGCGTATAACGACATCTTTGGTGGGGGAGAATGGTGTTTTTATCGGCGCGGCAAGGGGGACTCTTGGCCTTTCAGCAACCTATAAGAGTAAAAAGCTAACAGAGCCAGTAGTTACGCTCCCATTTTCCCTGCCTTCTGCCTCCTCGAGCTCCAGCGCCCAGATCCAATCTCGCCTCTTCCCACCTCTGCACATCCGAGCTTTCCCACCCAGCCATGGCCGACACCCTCAAAGGGCACTGGGGGGCTCCATCGTGACGGAGGGCAACATCCTGGAGCTACGCAACGCGGGGTATATCCCCGCCAACGTCGCCGCACGTGCTCCAGACGCCGACCAGCAGGTGCCTGCTCCCAACCCAAGGGAGCGGGTAGTCTTCATCCCTCACCTCATCAGAGGCTTAGGGTTCCCACTGCACCCATTCGTGCGCGGGGTGATGTTCTACTACGGGTTCGACTTTCACCACATGGCCCCGAACTCCATTCTCCACCTCGCCTCCTTCATCACGATGTGCGAGGCCTTCCTCCGCATCGAGACGCACTTCGGCCTATGGCTGAAGATCTTCGGCGTTAAGCTGAAGTCCAGCGGCTCCGATCTGGCGGGGTGTGGAGGCGCCATGGTAAGCAAGAACCAGGGCGCCGACTGGTTCAAGGGCACCTTCATCGAGACCGTCAAGGAATGACAGCGCGAGTGGTTCTATATCACTGAGCCGCTTGCCGCTGGCCAGACCGAGGTCCCAGCCTTTTCGGTTGGGCCTCCAAGGAAGCTCAAGTCCTGGAAGGAGAAGGGCGTCATCTGGGGGAACCCGGAGGAGGTGGAGACACTGATCAAGAAGATCCAGTGGTGGTCCATCAAGAAGAACCTCCAACTCCCCGACGTGGTCAACGTCATGCTCCATCGCCGCATCCTCCCGCTCCAACTCCGGGCCACCCCGATGTGGGAGCACAAATCCGGGGATGCAGGGGCCGTCCTCAACTTCTTCCGCTCCTCCCTGGCCGGGATGTGGACGCGGCCCTTCAAGCTGCCCAAGGACAAGATCCCTAAGGAGGGGAAGGACCTCGGCTTCGAGGTCGGCTACACCGCCACACCGGTAAGTGTTCAATATACACGTTCATATTCTTCTCCTGCTAATTGGGACAGATTTTGATGAATCGACCCATTCCGTGTTTGCAGAACTGGGTGACCAAGGTGCAGCAGATGCTGTGCCCGGCACCACTTCCAGAGGAGGAGAGGTCCCCTCGGCTTACTGCGCTCCTCACCGAGGAGCCGCACGTGGTGATCCCCAGGGCGCCGAAGCCCCAGAAGGGTAGGGCGGGTCTTCGGAAGCGGGAGACCTCGGTCACCCGGTCCGAGGAGACCCACGCCTCCTCCACCCACGAGAGCGATGGGGGAGGATGAGGAGGAAGAGAACCCTCCCCCAAAGGGGAAGAGAGTGGCGTCGGAAGACGCCGAGGCTGGAGCCCGGCCTACAGGCCAAAAGAGGTTGAAAGAAACCTCAACCGGGGCGGCCGACAAGCCCCAGCCGTCGGAGAAGAACGTGCTCTCCGACGAGTCCAAAGACGACCCCCTCGCGTTGGGAAGGAAGAAGCCGGCGCCTCGAAAGTACGCCGCTGTCCTTTGTATTTAGCTTTACATTAAGTCTTTTCGGCAGGACTAATGCCGCATGAATATTTTTCCACAGCCCCCCTAGGGCACGCCTTAGCGACTCCTCCAGTGGGTTGCCGCCCACCAGCGGGACGCCGGACCGCGCTGCCCCCGCTCCAGAAGGGCAGGGGGAGGTGACATCGACTCCGGCCCCTCAGGTTGACACAGCGGGGGCCGAAGAGTCAGTTGCCATGGCCGAGGTTGATACCTCGGCCCCACAAGGCCAAGGGGACAAGGTCCCCGAGGTCGTCCAGGAAGGGCTGGGCCAATCGATGGCCCAGCCGAAGTCTGCTCCGACTCCACCGTCGTAGCCGGAGACCCTCG
Source organism: Elymus sibiricus (assembly GCA_039707655.1). Taxonomy (NCBI): domain Eukaryota; kingdom Viridiplantae; phylum Streptophyta; class Magnoliopsida; order Poales; family Poaceae; genus Elymus; species Elymus sibiricus. The sequence continues at coordinate 348,871,917 of CM077668.1, forward strand.
TACCTAGCACCCAGGTGCTGGGGTCTGAGGTCTCACCACCCCCACCTCCCGCCCCAGGGCGGGTTAGCGCGGGGTGGACTGAAGAAATGGAGGCTGCCTTGACGGGCTCCTCCCTCAAGGAAGAGCACCGCGCGCTGATTGGTGCGGCACTGCAGGGATTCCGGTCCACAGAGGCCGGAATGCATGAGGTCTTCAAGGGCCTCATCACGAGCTTCGAGGTAATCTTCTGTCTTTACGAGAAAAGGGACCTTCTCCGCTTAGATTTATCAATCCTTGTAACTGTCCGAAGGCATCCGTTACCCGTCGTTTAGACGGCCTACCCAGTGAGTAGCCACCAAGCCCAGGGCCAATTTGTAAAACTGGTGTTGGGGTCAAAATATAGGTGCAGAGGAAAGAGTAGCCCCCAGGACTGATAAGACAGGATGTGTGTCCGAAGTGTCAATAAATTGATCATGGGGCTCATTAGAAAGTGTTTATGCAGGTTTCAACCTCGGCTCCGGGCTCCGCCTCCGAGGAGATTGCGGAGATGAGCCGGTAGCTCGAGAGGTCGAAAAAGTACCTCGACCTGATGAACAAGCAGGTCGAGCATTCTCAAGGTAAGCGACCGATGCGATGTGTGTTTTTTTAAATTAATTTGGAACAAGGATAACGTGTTGTTTGAAAAACTGATGCCGAACTGGTTTAATGACAGCGGCTTTGGCCGAGCTCTTGATGGCTCGGCAAGAGGTCGAGCAGCAGAAAGCTGCTGCGGCCAAAGCAGAAAAGGACCTAGCCGCTGAAAAGGTGGCTAGGGGGAAAGACCAGGCGCGGGTCCTGGAGGTCGAGGAGACTCTCAAGGGCGTGTATCTCGAACGCGATTCCCTTGAGAAAAAGGAGAAAGAGACGGACGAGGAGCCGCGAAAGCTATGTCTGTCTCATGTTGAGCTCCAGACCCGGGGCCGGGCCGATCACCAGGTGATCCAGCTAGTGGAGCGGGTAGCCGCGGGTAAGCCATATTTACTTCAATGTGTATTTGGCAGCAATGGGTTCGTCGAGCTCACCCAGCTGTGGCGATCCGCAGAGGTCTTCGCCGATCTCCCGAAGAGTGCGGCTGACGCCGGCCTTCATTTCGGCCAATTGGAGGGCCATGAGGCGGAGAAGGCATTCTGGAGTCAGTTCCAGGGGTCGTCGCAGCCGTAGTTGCTCAATCATCGGATGAAGCAACTGGCGGAACTTCTTTGGATGGCGAGGCCAGCGCTCCAAGACCTCTGCGTCAATCTGTGGCCCACGGAGGTGTTGCCAGCCAGCTTCTTCGGGCTCCTGGTGCGACTGCAAGAAGCCGTCCCGTAAGTCAACCGCTGGAAGCGATCCGCGTGTCTGGAAGGAGCGCGGCGTGCGTATGCCTGCGTGAAAATGCACTTCCGGAAGGTTGAGGCGAAGGTTGTTGCTACGGGGACCCCTGAAGGGAAGGCATGCACCGCGGAGCAGTTTTTTGCCAAAGTGGAGGAAGGCGCCCGTGTTACCGAGGCCATGTGTCCTAAGGACAAGTTGCACTTCAGAATGCCGAAGTGCGTGTGATGTATAAAAAATTATCAGTTGTTTAATGAGTACGGCTTAAGTTCCGCTCATATGTTTATGTTTCGTTTTTAATATTCCTCCTGTTTGACCGTGTTAAACTGAAAATGGCCAGTCGTCGGCTTCGACCCCTTTGTACAATATACGAAGGGTGCCCCATTTAGGCGCTCATGACCCTTATCCGATGTCTCGGTTCCCGGAGGAGGTCTGCGCAAATAGGGACTAGGCAATCGGACTATGGTGGCTTTATAACTTTCACTTAGTCATAGGAGCTTGACGGTGGGGATCGATGACGAGCCCTCGGTGAGTGAAGTGGTCGGCTTAGTCGGCCGAGGTCTATGCCCATGCCCACTTCGGCCAATTCAAGGAAGAAGCCCTTCGTTTAACACGGGTGATCTCTAACGACACGTCGCTTGATGTGGTCTTCGGATGGCCGACCAGTTTTCGCTTACCTAGATAGTCAGTCTTCGGCTTCCTACACTGAGGCGCTCTGCCAGTTAAACTAGCGGCACTATCGCAGTGGTTCTCCCGTTACACCCATAGCCGAATTTGTCGGGAACGTAAGGGGTACACATAGGAGCGGGCAACCCAACTATTGACCAAAATCTAGGTTCGAAACTGATGCATATAATGCAACATCCGAGACGCCGAGTACTTTGGACTTGTGTTTCAGGGTGTAGGATCGAGGCCCTTTAGCAATTGTACCTTAGAGATGTTCTCATAGTTCATGGGCAGTGCTTGTAAGAAAATTCGTTTAAAGACCTTTATGGGCACAATTTCTTTATTTCAAGTAGCCAAGCTTTACATGCCGAACTTTTGATGAAAGGAACTAAGCAAGATACAATGCGGGTAAACATAATGAGGAAGAAACTAAAAGAAAATAGGGCGGATCTTGTCATCGGGTTTATGAGCCCAGGCCGCTTCCTGCCGCACGTCTGCGTCTCCGTGCTGTTGACCAGCTCGTTGATACGTCTCCAACGTATCTATAATTTTTTATTGTTCCATGGTATTATAGTATCAATCTTGGATGTTTTTATATGCAATTATATATCATTTTTTGGGACTAACCTATTAACCTAGTGCCCAGTGCCAGTTGTTGTTTTCTCCTTGTTTTTGGCTTTTTAGAGAATCGGTACCAAACAAAGTCCAAATGCCATGACACTTTTTGGAGATTTTTTTCTGGACAAAAGAGACCCTGGAGACTTGGAAAGGAGGCCAGAAGGTTCACGAAGCCTCCACAAGGCAGCAGGGAACGGCCCTAGGGGGCGCGCCCTGATGCCTTGTGGGGCCCCCGTGGCTCCGTTTGACCTAATTCCACTCCTATAAATTCACAAATATTCGGAAACCATCAAAGAGCCAGAAGAGAAAACCTTTCCGCCGCCGTAACCCTCTGTTCTTCTGCGATTCCATCTGGAGGCCTTTTCCGGTACTCTGCCAGAGGGGGAATCGATCACGGAGGGCTTCTACATTGATGACCCACAAGTATAGGGGATCAATCGTAGTCCTTTCGATAAGTAAGAGTGTCAAACCCAACGAGAAGCAGAAGGAAATGACAAGCGGTTTTTAGCAAGGTATTTTCTGCAAGCACTGAAATTATCGGTAACGAGTAGTTTGATAGCAAGATAATTTGTAATAAGTGACAAGTAGCAATAGTAACAAAGAGTGTAGCAAGATGGCCCAATCCTTTTTGTAGCAAAGGACAAGCCGGAACGATCTCTTATAATAAGCAAAGCGTTCTCGAGGACACATGGGAATTTCATCTAGTCACTTTCATCATGTTTGTTTGATTCGTGTTCGCTACTTTGATAATTTGATATGTGGGTGGACCGGTGCTTGGGTGCTGTTCTTACTTGAACAAACCTCCCACTTATGATTAACCCCTCTCGCAAGCATCCGCAACTACGAAAGAAGAATTAAGATAAATCTAACCATAGCATTAAACATATGGATCCAAATCAGCCCCTTACGGAATAGCGCATAAACTAGGGTTTAAGCTTCTGTCACTCTAGCAACCCATCATCTAATTACTACTCCACAATGCATTCCCTTAGGACCAAAGATGGTGAAGTGTCATGTATTCGACGTTCACATGACACGACTAAGAGAATCAACAACATACATATCATCAAAATATCGAACGAATACCAAATTCACAAGATTACTTATGACGAGACTTCTCCCATGTCCACAAGAACAAAAGTAACTACTCACAAATCATATTCATGTCCAAGATCAGAGGGGTATCGTATAGCATAATGGATCTGAACATATAATCTTCCACCAAATAAACCAACTAGCATCAACTACAAGATTTAATCAACACTACTAGCAACCCCCAGGTACCAATCTGAGGTTTTGAGGCAAAGATTGAATACAAGAGATGAACTAGGGTTTGAGATGAGATGGTGCTGTTGAAGATGTTGATGAAGATTGGTCCTCCCACGATGAGAGGATCGTTGGTGATGTCGATGGCTTCGATTTCCCCCTCCCGGAGGGAAGTATCCCCGGTGGAATCGCTCCGTCGGAGAGCAAAAGTGCTCCTGCCCAAGTTCCACCTCGTGACGGTGGTGCCTTGTCCCAAAAGTCTTCTCCTTATTTTTTCTAGGGAAAATGGGCTTATATACCAGAAAATGGGCACCGGAGGCTGGCCAGGGGACCCACAAGCCACCAAGGCGCGCCTGGGGGGTGGCGCGCCCTGGTGCCTCGTGGGCACCTGGGTGGGCCCCTCTGGTACTTCTTCTTCCAGTATTTTTTATTTATTCCAAAATAAATCTCCATGAAATTTCAGCTCATTTGGAGATGTGCAGAATAGGTATCTCTGACATAGCTTTTTCAGGTCCAGAATTCCAGCTACCGGCAATCTCCCTCCTTATGTAAATCTTGCATATTAAGAGAGAAAAGGCATTAGAATTGCTCCACAAAGTGTTATATTGATTAAAAACACTATAAATAACAGTAGTAAAACATGATGCAAAATGGACGTATCAACTCCCCCAAGCTTAGACCTCGCTTGTCCTCAAGCGAAAGCCGATATCGATAATCATGTCCACATGTTTAGAGAGAGAGGTGTCGATAAAAACAAAATACGAAAATAGTAGCATCATGATCATTATTATAACAGCAATATTTATTATCATAGAACTTCTCATGAACAAGTAACAATTCATCACAACAACGAAGTATAAGGCATAAACTTTCTTGAAAACTAACAAACTATGTTCTCAGTCAACAATGCAATTGCAATTCATCATATTTTCAGGAAGGGTTTTTAGCAAGTCCACATACTCAACCATCATTTAGTCTTCTATGATTGGTAACACTCACAACATATATATGGAGCAAAAAGTTTCAGCCAGACACATAGAAAGATAGGGGCTTATGATTTCGCCTCCCAACTTATTCACCTCAAGGGTAATGTCAACAATAATAACTCATGATCACTCATATCCAACTGGATATATGTGCCTAGATCTTCCCCACCACATGATGCTTGCAAAAGAGAAAAATAAAAAGGAATAGAGGAGAACACTATTGACTCTTACATAAAAAGTAAATACATAAAAGTAAAGGATAGGCCCTTCGCGGAGGGAAGCAGAGGTTGTCATGCGCTTTTTGTTGTTGGATGCACAAGCTCTTAATGCAAAGGAACGTCACTTTATATTGCCCCTTGTGATAGCAACCTTTATTATGCAGTTCGTCGCTTTTATTTCTTTACCATCACAAGTTCGTACAAAGCTTATTTTCCCTTACAATAAAAGTTCATACACATTTAGAGGCAATTTTTATTGCTTTTTGCACCGATGACAACTTACTTGAAGGATCTTATTCATTCCATAGGTAGATATAATGGACTCTCATGACATGAAACTGGGTTTAAGGGTTTTGGATGCACAAGTAGTATCTCTACTTGGTGCAGATTTTTGGCTAGCAAAGATATTGGGCAAGCACCACATGTTGGAGGATCTATGACAATATAACTTCTATGTGAATATAAGCAAACATAATTCATTACGTTGTCTTCCTTGTCCAACGTCAACAATTTGACATAAAATACTTAATGGGGGCTCACAATCATAAAAGATGTCCAAGATAGTGTATTTGCATGTGAATCTTCTCTTCCCTTATTAATTTTTTCATGAATTGCATCATTGACCAATGCTATGTTTGTTAACTTCCAATAATTTTTACCACTTATACTTTTATTTATGTAATGTCATTACTTTACATAAGATTAGCATATGATCTTTTTCATTATTTTCATTGCTAGGATTGAAACATAAAAGTAAAGAAGCAAAAACTCAAACTACTCTTTATTATATAACTCTCAACTTAATTACATAGATAGATAGATCACGAAACTAGCACTCGAAAATAGATCATACTAAACTTTTAATCCACTAGATCACGAAATAACTAAGGATCGAACTAAAAATAGGTAAAGATAATAAAAGTGATGGTGATACGATACCGGGGCACCTCCCCCAAGCTTGGCACAAGCCAAGGGGAGTGCCCATACCCACGTACTCAAGTTCCTTTCTTCGGTGATGATGGTGATGATGAAGTGGTGGGCTTGTCCTTCAGCTTTAGCAGAAACTCCAATTTATGATTGATGCTCCGAAGGGCGATGTTTTGCTCTTCCAACAAAATAACCTCACGAGTGAGAGATGTATTTTGAGCACAAATAGTTTCAAAGACTCTTAGGGATTCAATTACGGATGGGGGAAGATGGTCATATAAGGGTTGAAGGATATCTCTCTTCTCCGCGGTCTCCTCCATGGGAACGGCTTGCCCTCCTTCTGGAGTCTGGGCGCCCGCTACTTCCTCGACCTTGTCTTCCTTGCCATCGTCTTCCTCCCCCGAGGACCACTCGTAGTAGACCTCGCTGTAGGGGCGTTTGCTCGGCGATGGTTGCACAATACGGTGCTTCGTACGGAGCCTTTGGGGAGCCATGGCGATCTGGATCTGTCAGAATAATAGCACGAAACAAGAACAAAGGAGATTTCTACGATACGGTGGTCAAAACTTCAAGGAGTATATATAAAGAATTTTTATCTTGCAAAACAAGTATTCCAGAAGAAAACGGATTTGGGAAGGCTCACGAGGGGCCCACGAGCCACCAGGGCGCGCCTGGGGGGTGGCGCGCCCTGGTGCCTCGTGTGCACCTCGTGGGTCCCCTCGGCTGTTTCTTATTTTTATATTTTTTCTAATATTCCAAAACTGACAGAAAGTATTTTTATGGAGTTTTTGGAGTCGGTTTACTTACCGTATCACGTACCTCTTCCTTTTCAGGGTTCTGGAATGTTCTGGAAGGTCTCTCTTATGTATTCCTCCGGTGTAATTGTTTCAATAATATTAGTTTCAACATTAATGGGAGTACCTAAAATGTAGTGCTTAATTCTTTGCCCATTCACCACTCTCGGATTAGTGCCTTCGGAGTTGTTTATTTTGATGGCTCCGGAGCGATAAACTTCTTCGATGATATACGGTCCTTCCCATTTAGAGAGAAGTTTTCCTGCAAAGAATCTCAAACGAGAATTGTACAATAGAACATATTCACCCACTTTGAATTCCCGTTTTTGAATTCTTTTATCATGCCATCTTTTAACTTTTTCTTTAAACAATTTGGCATTTTCATAAGCTTGGGTTCTCCATTCATCTAGTGAGCTAATATCAAATAACCTCTTTTCACCGACAAGCTTAAAATCATAATTGAGTTCTTTAATTGCCCAATATGCTTTATGTTCTAAATCAAGAGGTAAATGACATGCTTTTCCATAAACCATTTTATAAGGAGACATACCCATAGGATTTTTATAAGCAGTTCTATAAGCCCATAATGCATCATCAAGTTTCTTAGACCAATTCTTTCTAGACCTATTGACAGTTTTTTGCAAAATTAATTTTATTTCTCTATTGCTCAATTCAACATGACCACTAGATTGAGGGTGATAGGGAGATGCAATTCTATGGTTGACATCATATTTAGCAAGCAGTTTACGGAATGCACCATGAATAAAATGTGAACCACCATCAGTCATTAAATATCTAGGGACTCCGAATCTCGGGAAGATAACTTCTTTAAGCATTTTATTAGAAGTGTTATGATCAGCACTACTAGTTGGAATAGCTTCTACCCACTTAGTAACGTAATCAACAGCAACTAAAATATGAGTATACCCATTGGATTTAGGAAAAGGTCCCATATAATCAAATCCCCAAACATCAAATGGTTCAATAGCAAGTGAATAATTCATAGGCATTTCCTGACGTCTACTAATATTACCAACTCTTTGACATTCATCACAAGATAAAACAAACTTACGAGCATCCTTGAAAAGAGTAGGCCAATAAAAACCAGATTGTAATACCTTATGTGCAATTCTGTCTCCCGCATGGTGTCCTCCGTAAGCCTCGGAATGACACTTCTGTAGGATTTGTTCCTGTTCATGCTTAGGTATACAACGTCTAATAATACCATCTACTCCTTCTTTATAAAGATGTGGGTCATCCCAGAAGTAATGTCTTAAATCAAAGAAGAACTTTTTCTTTTGTTGGTATGTGAAACTAGGTGGTATAAATTTAGCAACAATATAATTGGCATAGTCTGCATACCAAGGAGTGTTACGAGAAGCATTTATGATAGCTAATTGTTCATCAGGAAAATCATCATTAATAGGAAGTGGGTCATCAAGAACATTTTCCATTCTAGACAAATTATCTGCTTTGGGATTCTCAGCTCCCTTTCTATCAATAATATGCAAGTCAAATTCCTGTAGCAATAGAACCCACCTAATGAGTCTAGGTTTTGCATCTTTCTTTTCCATAAGGTATTAAATAGCAGCATGATCAGTGTGAACAGTTACTTTAGAATCAACTATGTAAGATCTGAATTTATCGCATGCAAATACAACTGCTAGAAATTCTTTCTCAGTAGTAGCATAATTTCTTTGAGCACTGTCTAGGGTTTTACTAGCATAATGGATAACATTTAATTTCTTATCAACTCTCTGTCCTAGAACAGCACCAACAGCATAATCACTAGCATCACACATAATTTCAAAAGGCAAGTTCCAATCAGGTGGTTGAACAATAGGTGCAGTGGTTAAGGCTTTCCTAAGTGTTTCAAAGGCTTCTACACAATCATCATCAAAAACAAATGGAACATCTTTTTGCAAGAGATTGGTAAGAGGTCTAGAAATTTTAGAGAAGTCTTTTATAAACCTTCTACAAAAACCAGCATGACCTAGGAAACTTCTTATACCTTTAATATCTTTAGGACAAGGCATTTTCTCAATTGCATCAACTTTAGCTTTATCAACTTCAATACCTCTTTCAGAAATTTTATGCCCAAGGACTATACCTTCGTTAACCATAAAGTGGCACTTCTCCCAATTCAATACAAGATTAGTTTGTTCACATCTCTGCAAAACTCGATCAAGGTTGCTTAAGCAATCATCAAAAGAAGTTCTATAAATGGAAAAATCATCCATGAAAACCTCAAAAATCTTTTCACAAAAGTCAGAGAATATAGCAGTCATACATCTTTGAAAGGCAGCAGGTGCATTACATAAACCAAAAGGCATACGACAATAAGCATAGGTTCCAAAAGGACAAGTAAAGGTGGTTTTCTCTTGGTCGGCTTGTGATACAGGTATTTGAGAGAAACCAGAATATCCATCTAGGAAACAAAAGTGTGTATGCTTAGACAATCTTTCTAACATTTGATCAATAAAAGGTAAGGGGTAATGATCTTTTCTAGTGGCTTTGTTTAATTTTCTAAAATCAATTACCATCCTATAACCAGTTACAATTCTTTGTGGAATGAGTTCATTTTTATCATTAGGAACAACGGTAATACCTCCTTTCTTAGGGACACAATGAACGGGACTTACCCATCTACTATCAGCTATGGGATAGATTATACCTGCTTCCAGAATCTTTAATATTTCAGTTCTTACCACTTCCTTCATCTTAGGATTTAATCGTCATTGGTGGTCGACAACTGGTTTAGCATCAGGCTCCATATTAATTTTGTGCTGACATAGAGTGGGACTAATGCCCTTAAGATCATCAAGAGTATATCCAATAGCAGCTCGGTGCTTCCTCAGAGTTTTTAGTAATCTCTTTTCTTCATGCTCTGAAAGGTTAGCACTAATAATAACAGGATATATCTTCTTTTCATCTAAATAAGCATATTTCAATGTATCAGGCAATTGCTTTAATTCAAATACAGGGTCACCCTTAGGTGGAGGAGGGCCTCCAAGAGTTTCAACAGGCAAATTGTGTTTAAGGATAGGTGGTTGATCAAAGAACATCCTATCTATTTCATTTCTTTCATTCATATGCATATCATTTTCATGGTCTAGTAAATATTGTTCTAACAGATCAGTAGGAGGTACGGCAATAGAAGCAAGACCAATAATTTCATCTTTACTAGGCAATTCTTTATCATGAGGTTGTCTACGAAACTTGGAGAAGTTAAACTCATGAGACATACCACCAAAATTAACACTAACAATTTATTTAGAGCAATCAATCTTGGCATTAACAGTGTTCAAGAAAGGTCTACCAAATATAATGGGACAAAAATTATCTTGTGGAGAACCGAGGACTAGAAAATCAATAGGGTATTTTATTTTCCACACAAGACTTCAACATCTCTAACGATCCCAAGCGGCGTAATGGTATCTTTGTTTGCAAGCTTAATAGTAACATCAATGTCCTCTATTTCAATAGGTGCAATATCATTCATAATTTCTTGATATAAGGTAAACAGAATAGCACTCACACTAGCACCCAAATCACATAAGCCATGATAACAATGATCTCCTATTTTGATAGAGACAACAGGCATGCCTACTACAGGTCTGTTTTATCTTTAGGGTCTGGTTTAGCAATTCTAGCTGCTTCATCACAGAAGTAAATAACATGCCCATCTATATTATCGACCAAGAGATCTTTAACCATAGCAACATTAGGTTCAACTTTAATTTGTTCAGAGGGTCTAGGTGCTCTAATATTACTTTTGTTAACCACAGTTGAAACTTTAGCATGTTCCTTAATCCTAACAGGAAAAGGTGGTTTCTCAATATAAGCAGTAGGCACAACTGGATCAGCATGGTAAACAATTGTTTCTTCTTTAACACTAATGGGTTCCTCAGTCTTTTCTTTAACAGGGGGATGATATTTAAACCACTTCTCCTTAGGAAGATCAACATGAGTAGCAAATGATTCACAAAAGGAAGCTACTATCTTAGAGTCAAGTCCATATTTAGTGCTAAACTTATGAAAAGCATCGGTATCCATAAAAGATTTAACACAATCGAACTCAAGTATTATACCTGACTCATTACCTTTGTCGAGTTCCCAATCTTCAGAGTTGCATTTAATTGTTTTTAGAAGATCCCATCTGAATTCAATAGCTTTCTTCATAAAGGAGCCAGTCGAAGAATAATCGAGCATGGTTTGATCATCATGAGAAAGCCGAGCATAAAAATTCTGTAAGATAATTTCTCTTGAGAGCTCATGATTGGGGCATGTGTAGATCATGTACTTAAGCCTCCCCCAAGCTTGAGCGATGCTTTCTCCTTCACGAGGCCAAAAATTATATACATAATTCCGATCACGATGAACCAAATGCATAGGATAAAATTTCTGGTGGAATTCCAGTTTCAATCGGTTCCAGTCCCATGTATCAGTATCATCACATAGCCTATACCATGTCAATGCCTTTCCCTCCAAAGATAAAGGGAAAACTTTCTTCTTAACTCCATCTCCGGATAAACCTGCAAGCTTAAACAATCCACAAATTTCATCCACATAGATCAAATGCATATCAGGATGTATTGTTCCATCTCCTGCATAAGGATTAGCTAGTAGTTTCTCTATCATACCCGAAGGAATCTCATAATAAATATTTTCAGTAGGTGCAGTAGGTTGAGGAGCAACACTTTGTGCTTCCGGTCGAGGTGAAGATACCCCGAACAAACCCCTCAAAGGATTACTTTCCATAGTGACAAGTGACAATAAATTTCAGCACGTAATATAAATGTTTCCTTACCAAATTCCACTCACCAAAGGCGCTTCACTCCCCGGCAACGGCGCCAGAAAAGAGTCTTGATGACCCACAATTATAGGGGATCGATCGTAGTCCTTTCGATAAGTAAGAGTGTCGAACCCAACGAGGAGCAGAAGGAAATGACAAGCGGTTTTCAGCAAGGTATTTTCTGCAAGCACTGAAATTATCGGTAACGAGTAGTTTGATAGCAAGATAATTTGTAATAAGTGATAAGTGGCAATAGTAACAAAGAGTGCAGCAAGATGGCCCAATCCGTTTTGTAGCAAAGGACAAGCCGGAACGATCTCTTATAATAAGCAAAGCGTTTTCGAGGACACATGGGAATTTCATCTAGTCACTTTCATCATGTTTGTTTGATTCGCGTTCGCTACTTTGATAATTTGATATGTGGGTGGACCAGTGCTTGGGTGCTGTTCTTACTTGAACAAACCTCCCACTTATGATTAACCCCTGTCGCAAGCATCCGCAACTACGAAAGAAGAATTAAGATAAATCTAACCATAGCATTAAACATATGAATCCAAATCAGCCCCTTACGGAATAGCACATAAACTAGGTGACGGTGTCCTGGATTAGGGGGTGCTAACCGGGCCGACCCGTCTCCTCGGTTGGGCCGAGGTACCCCCGTGCATGACCAAGATGGACTCCGGAGGCTATACGTGGGAGACGTGATCGGCGCTGTCTCTACCGAAGACTTGTAGTACATTTCAAGATTTGTCCAGCCGCCATACTCCTAGATACCGACATTGTAACCCTAGGTACCCTCCCTGGCGTGTATATAAGCCAGAGGGTTTAGCCCGTAGAGGGTACATCAACGCAACATTGCTCACCTAGCCATTGAAGTTAGACACATTACGATCTCGAGGTAGATCAACTCTGTACTCGATACATCTCTATCAATATAAAAGAAGCAGGACGTAGGGTTTTACCTCCATCAAGAGGACCCGAACCTGGGTAAACATTGTCTCTATTGTCTCTGTTACGATCGATCCTAGATCCACAGCTCGGGACCCCCTACCCCGAGGTCTGCCGGTTTTTACACCGACATTGGTGCTTTCATTGAGAGCTCCGTTGTGCGATCAACAGAAGGGTCGATGGCTCATCTACGAATCAATCACGCCAACAGCTCTGGGGACGTCTACGTCCCCGGACAGCTTTTCGTCTTCGGGAGCATGGTATTCTGCGCCGATTCAGCGGGACACCTGACTTCCGTCGAGAACTACGCCCCGGGACGGATCATAACTTTCGGTGGCCTTGAGTACACTGCCGATTCCCGCGGCGAACTCATCCTATCGGGATGGACGCCCGGCTTGATCGAAAGCTCGGCCGGTTCTAGAGGCTCGACTCCGGAGCAGAACTCTGTCTTGACATCTTTTGAGATTACTGACGCCGCCACTCCGGCTGATCTCTCCCCGACCACTAGTCCGGAAAGAGATCCGGCTCCCACTCCCGAAGAGATATTGATGCCGGATTCGATTTCGAATCAAAACTCCGAAGTATGTTCAGATTTCCTTCGCTCCGAAGACGCACCTGGTCACACACCGGATGTGCTTCGAATCAGCCCTGCCTACGGCGCTTCCATGGATCCCGAAGAGTTATCTCACCTTGATGAGATGCTTTGTCGCATCCAGAGCATGTCCATCTCGGACGGCAAGACTTCGGTCTACGATCAGATCGGATTTAAATCCGACGATAGAGAAATTTACATCCCACCCACCACCCACCTAGTCGCCACGATCGTTGATTTAACCGACGTGTTGGACTACGGCGAACCCTCAGATATGGAGGAGGACGCCGACGGCCCCATCGAGAACACCTTGCCCTCGGTCAAAGCGGGCAAGTGGACCGCCACATCCACCTATGATGTCTACATGGTGGACACCCCCAAATCCCCTTCAAGACGCCGGCGACGACGCCGAAGGGGCAATAATGGGGAACCCAGTGGCAATGATGCAACAGCCAATAACGGCAACGAGGAGGACGGCAACGCCGATAATAATGAGCAGGACATTCAAGCCTCCCCACTAAGGAACGGCACACCAGACCGACCTCTTGTGGACTCCGATCCCGATGACCTCTTTGAAGGGGCCAACGACAATTACATGCCGGAGTCCGAGGAGGACGATAGCCTCGGTACCGAGGACTTCATCGTCCCCGAGGACCCCTTCGAACAAGAACGCTTCCGGCGACGCCTTGTTGCGACGGCCCGGAGCTTAAAACGCAAGCAGCAGCTGCTGCAGGAAAATACCGACGCGCTAAATGAAAAGTGGGTTGAAGTGCTCTCCGCCGAGCAGGATATGGAGAACCGACGCCATAGTGCGTGGAAGTCTTACCCACGCAGGCGCCTCCTACCAGAATTTCATGAAGAACTCACTGACGACCTCGATCGGCCCCCTAGAGGCCGGGACAGGCCAAGACGAGAAGACCCCGGGGAACGGCCACCTGCACGCCGTCATGGCAAGGACCCCGTGGATTACATAGATCCTCACGACGCAAGATGTCGTATTGAGGAAAAATGGGCTCCCCCTCAGTCCATCTACGGGTCAAGGGGACGTGCGCCCGCCGGGCCGGACGGCTACGATGCCTGGATGGACAGGAACGGCCGCGCCCGCGATCAAGCCTACTCACGATTTTCTCCCGACCTCCGACAAGATGCTCTTCGGTCCCGAGGTCCGGCTCACCCAATCTGCTTCACAGACAAGGTAATGGAACATCAATTTCCGGAAGGGTTTAAACCCATCAATATAGATTCATACGATGGCACCACGGACCCAGCAGTTTGGATCGAGGATTTTCTCTTACATATACACATGGCCAAAGGAGATGATCTCCATGCCATTAAATACCTGCCTCTCAAGCTCAAGGGGCCGGCGAGGCATTGGCTCAATAGCCTCCCACCTAATTCTATCGGCAGCTAGGAAGCCCTAGAAGATGCTTTTCGAGCGAACTTCCAGGGCACGTATGTTCGACCTCCGGACGCCGATGACCTCAGCCGTGTCACCCAGCAGCCCGACGAATCAGCTCGGAAGTTCTGGAATAGGTTTCTCACCAAAAAGAACCAGATCATAGACTGCTCCGAAGCCGAGGCCATCGCTGCGTTTAAAAATAATATTCGGGATGAATGGTTGGCTCACCAACTCGGCCAGGACAAGCCGAGAACTATGGCTGCCCTGACCTCACTCATGACCTGCTTTTGCGCGGGAGAAGTTAGCTGGCTCGCCCGAAGTACTCACAACGGCGAGGCTGGCACCTCAGAAACCCGCGACGCCAATGGAAAACCAAAGCGTAACAAAAATAAGCGCAGGTATAAAAATGGAGGAAGCGACACTGAAGACGCCACGGTCAACGTAGGATTCATCGGACCTAAATCCGGGAAGAAAAGAAAACCCTATAAGGGGAACAAAGATGGACCTAGCCAGCTTGACAGGCTACTGGATCGCCCATGCGGGATTCATGGTACTCAGGAAAAATCAGCAACACACACTAATAGGAATTGTTGGGTCTTCAAACAAGCCGGCAAGATAGCGGCAGAGAGTCAGAATAAAACCCAACCCCGCAGCGACGACGAGGATGAACCTCAGCAGCCCAATAATGGAGGGCAAAAGAAATTTCCCAATGAGGCAACAGAGGTCAATATGATCTATGTCACCCATATCCCTAAGCGGGAGAGAAAACGTGTGCTTCGGGACGTATACGCGCTGGAGCCAGTCGCCCCGAAGTATAACCCATGGTCGGCTTATCCGATCACTTTCGACAAGCACGACCATCCGACCAGCATAAGGCATGGCGGATCTGCGGCGCTCGTCCGGGACCCTATCATTGATGGTTATCATCTAACACGCGTCCTGATGGGGGGGAAGCAGTCTTAACCTCATTTACGAGGACACAATTCGGAAGATGGACATTGACTCATCTCGGATAAAGCCGAGCTCTACCACCTTTAAAGGTATCATTCCGGGCGTCGAGGCCCGTTGTACCGGGACAGTCACCCTCGAGGTAGTCTTCGGTTCGCCCGAGAACTTTAGAAGCGAGGAGTTAATCTTCGACATCGTACCCTTCTGGAGTGGATACCACGCGCTCCTAGGAGGCACAGCCTTTGCATGCTTCAACGCGATCCCGCATTACGCCTACCTCAAGCTCAAAATGCCGGGACCCAACGGTGTTATCACAGTTAATGGTAACACCGAGCGTTCCCTCCGGACAGAGGAACAGACCGCGACTTTTGCAGCCGAGGTCCAAGCGTCCGAGGAGGTAGCCCGCAGCGATAAACGCGCCGCTCGCTCTTTGAAGCGAGCCCGGGCTGCACAACTCGACCTCGGCCAGCTACCCCTGCACCCGAAATAGGGATGCGGGCTCCTCGCGTGCCCCAACTGCGGGCACTACGTCCCCAGGGTACATAACTTCGCACTCAAAATTCCCTGGGACGTCGAGGAGCCACCACAACTACCCACACGTTGGGCGCGGATTAATCACGCGAAGACGAGGCATAGAGCCCCTGCACATGCAGGTATCTGTAAAAGAAACAGTCCGGCATATTTACGTCTCTGTGGCCTTAACCACAGAATGACTCCGGCAAACACCTCCCTTTGAGGAACTCGGTCAATCAAACACTTCGAGTGTATAAAGGGCCGGTAGGGCATCGACCTTTGCAAATCCTTCGTCGTCAATTGGGACGATCTGGTCAACAGTTCGGAAACACAGACGTGCGGCAGGCTTCGGTCCGGATCCTTTAAAATCCGTCAGCAATTATCCGACCTATTTTTTCCCTCCCTTCCTTACTATTTACGTTGTACTCTTTCAATTACTCTCGTCCCACCTGGGCATGTACATGATTGATGTTATGAAATAAAGAAAAATGTGCCCTTTCAAGGTCTTTATTGTATTTCTTTATCGAGCAGCTCCGGGACGATGAAGTACTTTAACAAGATGCAATTGTATATGAAAGTCCGATGTATTCGGCGTCCCGGATTTTTGGCCTTATATGCATCAGTTTCGAACCTAGATTTCGGTCAATAGTTGGGTTGCCCGGCTCCTATGTGTACCCCTTATGTTTTCGATGTATTCGCCTAAGGGCGTAATGGGAGAACCACTACGATTGCGCTGCCAGGTTAATTGGCATGGCGCCTCAGTGGAGAAAGCCGAAAACTGACTATCTAGGTAAGCGTAAATTGGTCCGCCATTCGGAGACCGCGTCAAGCGATGTGACGATAGAGATCACCCGTGTCAAACGAAGGGCTTTCACTTCCAGCTGAAGTGTGCTATAGCCTAGGCCTCGGCCGCGTTGGCCGCACACTTCCTATGCTGGGGCCTGGTCCTCAGCCCCCACAGTTAAACTCCTACGACTGAATGAAAGTTGTCAAGCCACTATAGTCTGATTGCCTAGTTCCTCTAAGTCATTGACCGCCTCCGGGTACCGAGACGTCGGCCAAGGGTCCAGCATGCCTTAAGGAACACCCTCTGTATAACCTACACTGGGGCTGAAGCCGACGACTGGCCACTCTCATTTTGAACAGTCATATTGGAGGAATAATCGAATCATAAACTAACAACATATGGAAATTCAAGCCATCTTCATTCAAACACGAGATAAATGTTTTTACATCATCCACTCTGGTATTCCGAAGTATCACCTAAAAGTACAGAGTGTCCTTGAGGCACATGGCCTCGGTGGTCCGAGCTCCCGCCTCAACCTTGGCGAAAAACTGCTCGGCGGTCCGTGGCTTGTCGGCAGGAGGGCCAACGACACACGTCTCCGCATCAACCTTGCGGAAGTGAGTCTTCACGCAAGCATATGCCCTCCGTGCCCCTTCGAAGCACGTAGACCTCTTCCAACGCTCGACGCAGGGCACGGCATTTTGGAGACGGGCCGTCAGGCCGACGAAACTCTTCGGCATGGCTTCGGCGGGCCACAAGGCGACGCAGAGGTCCTGGAGCGCCGGCCTTGTCATGCGGAAGAGCTCGACCAGCTTCTTCACTCGATGATTCAGCAACTGCGCAGACGGTGACCCCGGGAATTGACCCCAGAAGGCTTTCTCCGCCTCGTGGCCCGCAAGCTGGCCGAAGTATGCCACCGCATCCTCCGCGCTCTGCGGGAGTTCCTCGAAGACCTCTGCAGAGCGCCATAATTGGGTGAGATCGACACACCCTTTGCTGCCAAACGCACACTGCAGCAAAAATCTGTTACCCGAGGCGATTTGCTCCACTTGCTGGAGCACCTCACGGTCCGCTCGGGCCGAGGTCTTGAGCTCGGAGTAGGCATGCTGCAGCGTCTCGAGCTCCTCCTTCGTCCGCTGCCCCTCCTCCTGAAGTTTGTCATGTGTTTCGAACACGCCTTTCAGGGTCTCCTCGACCTCTAGCACCCTTGCTTGGTGCTTCCCTCTGGCCGCCTTCTCGGCGGCCCGTGCCCTCTCGGCCGCGGCGGCAGCAGTCTCCTGTTGCCGCACTTCTTTCCGAGCTCTGTCGAGCTCGGCCCTGAGCATCTCCAACTCTGCTGTCAATACAGTTCGGCCTTAGCTGCCTTCTTTCATATATATTACTCGTATTTAGTCGAAATACAAAGGCAAGTTTAACTCGCTTACCTTGAGACTACTCCAGTTTCCGGTTTATCTGCGCCATCTCTTTGGAGACGGAGTCCGGGATCGAGGATGAAACCTGGAACATAACGGATTCTCATTATAAAGGGAATAATCCAAGTCATTTATCAGCTCCTATTACATCAAACGACCCCGATGCCGGTTTCTTGAAACCGACTTCGGGCTCGGGGGCTACTCACTCACTAAGCCGTTTAGAAGGCTATATTCTTATGTCCTCGGACAGAACTCACAAAACCAAACAGCTCAAATAAACACGCTGAATGCGTAGAATGCGTACCTTGAAACCTGGTACGAGGTTCTTGAAAACCTTGCGCAGGGCGGCCCCTGCGGACCGGTAGCTCTCCAGCGCCGTGCCCATCAAGGCACGGTGCTCCTCCTTGATGACAGAACCCCTCAGGGTCTCCTCCACCTCCTCGGTCCACCCCGCGCCAGCCCGTCCCAGGGCAGTAGGCTGGGGCGAAGGGATGACCTCGGGCCTCTCCCCCCGAGTGGCCTCCTCCTGTTGTGGTGGAACTGAGGTAGACTCCGGCTGGGCCAACGACTGGCCCAGCAGTTCTTGTATGACTTCGGGGCGCTCCGTCCCCGGATCTTGTTGGGCCGAGGTGTTGTCCTCGGCCATGGTCACCACCTCGTCGGCCCCCGTCAAGATGACTTCGGGGACCAAGGTGGATGTCGCCTCCCCCAGACCGCCAGGCTTTGGGGAGGAAGCAGCGGGCTCTGGAGTCTCGCTGGATGATGGTAGCCCGCTTGAAGAACGGCTGGGGATCACCCTCGGCGGACTACACATGAAACATTACTTGTGTAAGATTCCCCTTGCTGGAAAAGTGACTTAAGGAAAAACGATAGAGGCATTGGCTTACCCTCGTGGTGTCGGTTTCTTCCTCCCCATTGCAAGGGGGTCTTCCTCGGAGTCACCGGAGAGCTCGGCCATCTCCGATGACTTATGGGCAGCCTCGGATGAGGCTCGCTTCGGCATCTTTGGGCCCTTCGGCGGCACGTCCACGTCGGCGTCTTCTAGCGCCGACCTCTTCCCTTTCGGAGGGGGAATCTCCTCCTCGCCTTCCTCGGCGATGTCGTCTTGAGCGGCGGAGGTGTGGGTCTCTTCTGACCGGGTGACCGAGGTCCCCCTGGTCCAAGCACTGGACTTTCCCGTCTGGGGCTTCGTCCCTTTGGAGGCCACCACATGTGGATCCTCGGTCAGAAGCGCCGAGAGCAGGGGAGTTGGGGGCTGCTCCGGCAGTGGGGCTGGGCATCGTGCCCCTTTTACCCAGGCCGACCACTTCTGGAAAATGTCAAAACACGGCAGTTCAAGTAAAAACTTAGCTCCTCGGCACAATGAGCAAAGCAACAAATATTGACGGGCGAAATTACTTACCGGGGGGGCCTCGTAGCCGTGTTCGAGGCCGCGGTCCTCCCCCGCTGGAGGAATCTTATCCTTGGCTAGCTTCATGAGCTTGGACCACATGGTTGCCAAGGCGGAGTGGAAGAAGGTGTTGATGGTGTCCATGTCCTCGGGCTTTTGTGCCCAAATCGGGGTAGCCCGAAGTTGGAGAGGCAGTATCCGGCGGTTGAGCATGACGTTGATGACGTCGGCCAGCTCGACTTTCCCCGCCGTGGACCACCACAGGATCCTGTCGACCAGGGTCTCCACCTCTTCTGGATTTTCCCAAGCAACGCCCTTCTCCTTCCAGGATTTGAGCTTCCTGGGAGGCCCGGCTGAGAAGGCCGGGACTTCGGTTTGACCAACAGCGAGGGGCTCGGTGATGTAGAACCATTCCCTCTGCCACTCCTTCACCGTTTCGATGAAGGTGCCCTTGAACCAGGTGGCCCCCTGGTTCTTGTTAATCATGGCCCCTCCGCACTGTGCGAGCTCCGAGCCACTTGACTTCGGTTTGATCCCGAAGAGTTTCAGCCACAGGCCGAAGTGTGGCTCACAGCGGAGAAAGGCCTCGCAGACCGTTATGAAAGTGGCGAGGTGGAGAACGGAGTTAGGGGCCAGATGGTGGAAATCTAACCCATAGTAGTACATTACCCCGCGCACAAAGGGGTGCAGCGGGAACCCCAGGCCTCGGATGAGGTGGGGGACGAAGACCACCCGTTCCCCGGCATTGGGAGCGGGCACCAGCTGGTTGGCCTCTGGAGCGCGGGCAGCGATGGTGGGGGCTAGATACCCCGCGTCGCGCAGATCGGCGATAGTCGCCGCTGTCACCGTGGAGCCGCCCCAGTGCCCCTTGAGGGTGTCGGCCATGGCTGGTTGAGAAGTTGAGCTCGCAAAAAAAAAGACGGGCATGCTAGTTGGATCTGGGCGTTGGAGCAGGACGACGTAGCAGTAGGGAAGAAATGGGAGCGTACGTCGTTGCGCTGTCCCCCCTTTGATTCTTATAGGCCTGTGAAAGGCCGAGAGTCCCCCTGCTGCGCCGATAAATTCGCAGCCACTATCAAAAATGCCATTGAGATTTATGGGGGGGAAACAAAATCTTGATAATATCCCTAAGAAAGTGGGCACGATCTCTGTTTCGAAAGGACGTGCCAGTAAACGGGCTGCCTCGAACCGCGATTTGAGGTTGAGGCAGTAACTGCTCGACCCATCATGGGGCGAGCCTCTTCGATAAAGTTGTCAGGCAGGATTGGATTGTTCATACCTGTACGACCAGCCTTCGAGGCTAAGATATCTACACCCCTCGGGCAGGATACCAGCTCGGTTGGACCACGGATGTCGGTGTTCTGTTAAGAGAATCCGAAATGCAAAGTGGAACTCGTCTGTCAAGCCAAAGACTCAGGATCCGAAGTAATATCTGTCGACCATCGTCCTCGGCGTAGAAGACCAGTTCGGGGGCTACTGACGGTGTCCTGGATTAGGGGGTGCTAACCGGGCCGACCCGTCTCCTCGGTTGGGCCGAGGTACCCCCGTGCATGACCAAGATGGACTCCGGAGGCTATACGTGGGAGAAGTGATCGGCGCTGTCTCTACCGAAGACTTGTAGTACACTTCAAGATTTGTCCAGCCGCCTTACTCCTAGATACCGACATTGTAACCCAAGGTACCCTCCCTGGCGTGTATATAAGCCATAGGGTTTAGCCCGTAGACGGGACATCAAGGCAACATTGCTGACCTAGCCATAGAAGTTAGACACATTACGATCTCGAGGTAGATCAACTTTGTACTCGATACATCTCTATCAATATAAAAGAAGCAGGACGTAGGGTTTTACCTCCATCAAGAGGGCCCGAACCTGGGTAAACATCGTCTCTGTTGTCTCTGTTACCATCGATCCGAGATCCACAGCTCGGGACCCCCTACCCCGAGGTCTGCCGGTTTTTACACCGACACTAGGGTTTAAGCTTCTGTCACTCTAGCAACCCATCATCTAATTACTACTCCACAATGCATTCCCTTAGGCCCAAAGATGGTGAAGTGTCATGTAGTCGACGTTCACATGACACCACTAAGAGAATCAACAACATACATATCATCAAAATATCGAACGAATACCAAATTCACATGATTACTTATGACGAGACTTCTCCCGTGTCCTCAAGAACAAAAGTAACTACTCACAAATCATATTCATGTCCAAGATCAGAGGGGTATTGAATAGCATAACGGATCTGAACATATAAGCTTCCACCAAATAAACCAACTAGCATCAACTACAAGATGTAATCAACACTACTAGCAACCCCCAGGTACCAATCTGAGGTGTTGAGACAAAGATTGAATACAAGAGATGAACTAGGGTTTGAGATGAGATGGTGATGTTGAAGATGTTGATGAAGATTGGTCCTCCCACGATGAGAGGATCGTTGGTGATGTCGATGGCTTCGATTTCCCCCTCCCGGAGGGAAGTATCCCCGGCGGAATCGCTCCACCGGAGAGCAAAAGTGCTCCTGCCAAAGTTCTGCCTCGAGACGGTGGCGCCTCGTCCCAAAAGTATTCTCCTTATTTTTTCTAGGGAAAATTGGCTTATATACCAGAAAATGGGCATCGGAGGCTGGCCAGGGGCCCCACAAGCCACCAGGGCGCGCCTGGGGGGGTGGCGTGCCCAGGTGCCTCGTGGGCACCTGGGTGGCCCCCTCTGGTACTTCTTTCTTCCAGTATTTTTTATTTATTCCAAAATAAATCTCCATGAAATTTCAGCTCATTTGGAGATGTGCAGACTAGGTATCTCTGACATAGCTTTTTCAAGTCCAGAATTCCAGCTACCGGCAATCTCCCTCCTTACATAAATCTTGCATATTAAGAGAGAAAAGGCATTAGAATTGCTCCACAAAGTGTTATATTGATTAAAAACACTATAAATAACAGTAGTAAAACATGATGCAAAATGGACGTATCATACATCAACCTTGCTGCCCTTCCGATGATGTGTGAGTAGTTTACCACAGACCTACGGGTCCATAGCTAGTAGCTAGATGGCTTCTTCTCTCTCTCTCTTTGATCTTCAATACCATGTTCTCCTTGATGTTCTTGGAGTTCTATCCAATGCAATCTTCTTTTGTGGTGTGTTTGTTGGGATCCGATGAATTGTGAGTTTATGATCAGATTATTCATGAGAAATATTTGAGTCTGCTCTGAACTCTTTTATGCATGATTAAATATAGCTTTGTATTTTTCTCTGATCTATCGATTTGGTTTGGCCAACTAGATTGGTTTATCTTGCAATGGGAGAGGTGCTTTGTGATGGGTTCAATCTTGCGGTGCTCAATCCCAGTGACAGAAAGGGACATGACACGTATTTGTATTGTTGCCATTAAGGATAAAAAGATGGGGTTTATTCGTATTGCTTGAATTTTCTTCTCTACATCATGTCATCTTGCTTAAGGCGTTACTATGTTTTTATTAACTTAATACTTTAGATGCATGCTGGATAGCGGTCGATGAGTGGAGTGTTAGGACCGAGAGTATATCGACCAGAGGGGGTGAATGGGAGATTCAAAAATTCTTGCGAATGTTTTGAACTGATCCCAAACACAGCAGCGGAAATAAGGTTCGGTAGACAAGCACTTAAACAAGCATGCTATAGAGGAGCAAAACTATCGATGTAGGAAGCAGTAACTGATCAAGCGAAGAATATCACAGGTTTGACAGGTACGATGGTAACGCAAAATATGAACAGATGCAATATCACGAGGGAAAACTAGATATGAACTGCGATGGAAATGCACGGGAAATGGTGACTAGGTGAATGGATACGGTACTGAATGAAATCACGCTGACATGCAGAAGAACAAAAATAAATTAGACGGAGATGACCGAAATGAATGATGAGAATGCGAAAGATAAGTAACGAACTATGAATGATCAGATAAACCTATCGACACAGAGCACGAATGTAAACTGCTGAAGGAAATGCAGTAATGTAGAATGAACCAGTGGTGCTCGATGGCGACAGATGAATTTGGTAGACCAGTTCGCCCTTCTGCCAAAGGACTACGTCTGGTTGGAGGGGTTGTGATTTAACACAGAAGATAAACTCTCTTCACCCTATTCTCCTTCAACTCGGAGCTGATCAGACTCCAGTTGATTTCACTCGTGGTAGATACTTGTCGGCGATCTCTAAACCTTCGACAGACCTCTTTGCAAACCACAATGACTCTTGGTTGCTGAAGATCTTGCTCGGTGAAGACAATTACTCTTCGACACTCGAGCTGACACCTATCCGTCTAGAGAGTGCGCGGCTCTCAAGAGTAATAGGTACAAGAACTCTAACTCAGAACTACTGTGATGCTCAACCACTGTCTAAATTTTGGCTCTTGATTTTTCTCTCGGTGGATCTTAAACTCAAATCACTCGGAGAGGGGATGCTCAATCAATCTTCTCAGAAATCTTAAGCGGAGCAGCTAACGGGCAACGTTGGAGCGGGGTGGCTATTTATAGCCGCAGCCTTCCCTGAAGGGAAAAGACCAAATTGGACATGTGGAGCAGCCAACGGCCGAACGACACGAGTCCAACGGTCGAAAATTGAGCACAACGGTAACATTACTTGCAGAGCAAGTAATGCTAACTCCTCAGTTCGAAAGATATCTCCTGCAACACCGAAGAACAACGTCTTCTGCTGGCCGGTAATCATTCGAAGCATAAAGAGATTTCTCTCAGTCTCGCATAGGTTTGGGCTAAGCATCACAGCGGATCTAAGCTTCGAAAACCTATACCCCTCTTAATAGTACAGAGGTCCTATGACTCAAATGAATGAAAGAAGAACAACGAAAAGAATGCTACGTCTTCACTTCGTCTTCGTCTTCAATCGCTGCAGTCAATATTCTTCGGACAGAATCACCGAACCAATTGCTTTGCGTCAGCAATAAATTTTTGAGGGGTTAATTCCTTCACATCAATCTTCTCGTCTACATGACTCCAATGGGTGTGGCTCATTCTTCTCTGCTGCACGGATATTCTTCGGTGAAGTTCTTCGAACTTGACACCGGAGACAACATTCTCTTCGGCACTGCATGGACTATTTCTCTCTGTGTGCACTAGCAAACAAATTAGTCCATGCCTGTTTCTGTCAACAATCTCCAAAACACAAGAGGGCAAATATTGCACCAACAATTTCCCCCTTTTTGGACGATTGTTGACAAAACAGAACACATCGAAAGATAAAAGATAGAATGAAATGTAATGCAAAGGGTAATGGAGGACGAGAGATAATTACGAAGATAAAACACGCTCCCTCTGAAGATATGCATCATTCTGACTCAGAGTAAGCATAGGAGATAAAATGGAGGGCAGCGAGGTGAATCTTCCTATGAGTGACATTGACATAAGATCACAATCGTAGTTTCATCCAATGCACGCGACGGTGTCTGAGGTATTTCCTGCCACACACAACCTTTGAAATAGATTTGTTAGATACCGAGGATATTTTGAAGTGAGTTATGGCAATGGATAAGCCATGAAGATTTTCTCAGAACACAGTTTGAATCCACACGAGATATAAGTTCCCTGCAGGTTAGATATTCGAAGAAAATCAGAGCAAGGGAATCACAAGTATATTGCTCGGAGTAGATAAGCTTTAGACGAGGTTTTCCTTTCTTCTCCTGCATCGTTAGATAGGGAAAGATAATCAAAGGAGTAAGATATATGCAATTTCAAGGGGTAAGATATCTCTTTTAGAGAAACATGATTTCCAATCCTCCTTGAAAAGCTTTCACTTTACCCTGCACGATAGATAAGTATCGAAGATAATTATCACAAGGAAGAAGCATTCGATAGCACCTGCAAACAGATAACTGGAAGCAAATATGGCATTTCAAGGGTTATTAACGGTACATGACGACGCAGTATACCATCAGCACAGGCGGTGAGACCAAGTTCCACGACCAAAAGTTCAACCCGCTTATCTATCTCTCGATGTTCTTCTCCCCCTTTTTGTCAACAAGTGTCAAAAAGGAAAGAGAATGCATGCGAGGAACTACTCGTCCGAAGAATTCCCAGAACTCGAACTGTTCCGTGAAGCAGAGCGAGCGATGGTCGAGGCCGAAGCAGGAGTTGGAGATGCAACACGGGCTTCGGGATCAGCTTCGGGAGTAGCAGTGCGAGGTAAATCTGGCTTGTATATGAATGTGCCTACTGTGTCTTCAAGTTCATCATCGGGTTCAACAAACAGCAGGTCGGTGGAGGCAGAACGCTGAGGAAGCACTGGGGTTTGCCTTCGGATGCGAGGAACTTCAAACAACTCCAGATGATCATAATCTTTCTCGATACCCTTGGCAGATAGTTGAGTGCGAGAATAATGCTTGCGCAGAAGGGTCCACGAGCGCTTCTTCTGTTCTTTTTTATACAGCAGAGCTTGGCGAGCATAATTGTGAAGCAGATTGATCTCAGTCATCATTTCCAACTTCTCTTTGCGATCGAGCTTGATGTGACTTTCCAGGGCTTGCTGAGTGCGAAGACAAATCTCATACAATGAGGGATTTTCTTCACGAGGGATTTCGACTGTAGCCTTCTTGACCTTCGGAGCTTTAGCAGAGGTAGAGGCAGTAGCATCAATAGGTGTCTTCCCTTTGCTGTGTCCTTCACAATCCGGAGAGTGTCCCGGACTGGTGGAATGAAAACTTTCAGGACATGTGGGCAGAAAAACTTTTTCTTAGTAAGTTGCTCAATAGCAAACATGACCCAAGGTGCATATGGCTTCAAGACTTGAGGGCTGTCAGCAGCATAGGGCAAGTTGCGAATGAGAAGGTCCGGAATGTCAAACCGAATGCCATGAGCTATTGCTTGAAGAGCATTTGCCACGATGCCATGAATGGTTTCTGGCCTGTTCATTGGCGTGAGGGAGTTGCAGAGGATATAGAACAGCACTTTGTTCTCATAGGCCAGATTCTTAGGATTTGCCTCGGTGCATTCATCACCAACAAGTTTGGGGTCCATCAGTATATGAAGTTCGGCTTCGGATACTTCCCAGAAGTGCAGTATGTGTTCCCGAGTAGCATCAAATTCACACAGAGGAAGATTCAACAGCGCTAAAAACTGGTCAGCTGAACATTTGATCTTTTCTTCTTCGGTCATCCATTCGAGGATCCAAGTACTGCTATTTGCAAGGTCCCCTGAGATATAAAGAGTGGCATAGAACTGAAGGATAACTTCATGATTCCAGCCATGATTGAAATGAAGGAAACTCTTCAGGAAGACATGCTCAATATGCTCGATGGTGTGATGGAAGCAAGGTAAACTTTCGAGCTCGGCAAAATCCAGAATCTTGTGCTTGAAGATGCGATTCTTCCCATACAGAATGCGAGCATAGTACATAGCCTGTTCCTTTGTCCAGAATCTTGGTGACAAGGAAGTTCTTTCGCCATCATATGGGCTGGTCCCAAAGAATGCAAGTTTCAAATGATCAAACTGCTCGTTGAAAGCTGGACCATTCGGGCCATCATCGACAGGAAACAGAGGGAAGGTTTCCAAAGGGTTTCTCAGTGGTTCTTCATCGGCCATAAATTGGGTTCGAATGTCATCAGGTGTAGATACTCCTTCTTCAATAGGCTTGAGAGGAGCATGTGGCATCCTTGATTTTTCTCGTGCAGATTGCTTCAAAGAACTTGACTGACTACTGTTTTTGCTCGTCGGAACTCCTTCGGCAGCTTTCTGACTTTCGGGCACAATGGCCTTTTCTTTCTTTGCACTTTCTTCGGCAGGAGGCACGACGACCTCTTTCTCGGTTGCTTGAGACACAGCTGGTGGCACAGTTTCTTCTCGAGCCATCGGCTCATCAAATTTCTTTTCTTTCTCTACCAACTGTGGTGCAGTGGTAAGAGGAGCAGGATCAACATCCATCCGGGTAGGGGCACCAGATGATGACACCAAGGGTGATTCTCTCGGGAAGCATTTAGCTCCCCCTCAATCTTGTCATTTTCCTCCTTATTTGGTTCGGAGGACTCTGCTTGCAATGTTCTCGGCGGTGATGGATCTGCCTTCTCAACTTCAATCTCTTCATCAACCTCATCAACTGGGGATTGCTGCTTAGGAGGTGCATTTTCCTCATCAGTCTTTTCCAGGAATATATCAACAACTTCATGTTGCTCTTGGGCTACTGGAGCTGGAATAATAACCTCCCCAGTGCCAGCTTGCTGCATGGGTTCATCTTCGTGAGGTGGAGATGGTGGAACCTACTGCAAGGGTACATGGGAGTCCAGTGGAATAGGCTCAGCAGCGACAGTCTGAAGGCGGCGGTCTTTATTTGCTTTCGGTTTGCTCACTCTCGCCCTAGCCTTCTGACGTTTTTCCTCTTGAATTCTTCTTCGAGCAAGATCTGCCTTGCGGTCAATCTCCTCGTTTCTCCGGTCACACAACTGAGATACCTCCATGTGCAGACGCGAGTGCCACTCAATTTTCTCATTGCGCAAGACACCGAGGGCCTTGGTGAGTTCAACAATTTCTTTGTTCTTCTTTTTCCTTTCGGATTCAGTCTTGGCCTCATTTCTCATTTTCTCGACAGCTTGCTTGTCTTTGACAGCTTTATTCAGCTTCTTGGAGATTTTCCTCAGCTCGCTGAAATGCTTCATCACCATTTCGGTAACATCATCAGGCAGTCCCAGACCGCTTACATCATCAGCTTTTGCATCATATGCAACACTGTCAATTACATCGATCATGAAATTTAAATCATACTTCTGTTCCTCTATGGGAGCAGAAACAGTGAGCCTGGTCTTCTTAGCAGC
This sequence comes from Elymus sibiricus, assembly GCA_039707655.1. NCBI lineage: Eukaryota > Viridiplantae > Streptophyta > Magnoliopsida > Poales > Poaceae > Elymus > Elymus sibiricus. The sequence goes on from CM077668.1 coordinate 348,900,300, forward strand.
CACATCAGCTTTTTCCTCAGACTGCAGCTTTCTCTTCACTGCAGTGCTCGTCAAAGTTCTCGGAGCTGCCGAACCCAAAGGTTTGTCAGTGGACGGAATGGGTGCATGCCTGGGTGATTTCCTCGGACAGGGTAAAGCTGTCACTGGTGAGGGGCTCTTGGATGGCTTGTTGAGAATGGCAAGACGATCATACAGTGGAATTTCATCAGGGGTATCTTCTCTGGAGGACTCATCAGACGAGTCAGGAGCTGTCTTCTTGATTCTCTTGGCGAGAGTTTTCTTTCGTGGTGCACAAGGGGAAACAGATTTCCTAGATTTGCTTTCCTTGGAAGCTGATGCACGTTCCTTCTTCTTCTATACTTCTTGCTGGGTCAGCGCGACGTTTTTCTCTTCAACTTGGTTTTTCTTCGCTTCTCTAGCTTCACGCTTGGCTTTGGCCTTCGCCCTCTTAGCCACTTCCTCGGGAAAAACCGCGATGGTTTTGAGGGAGTCGGGGTGAGCATTTGAAGGCTGTGGTGGTCTGACTTTTTCGTCATCGGGGCCAATGCAGTTTTCAGCAATACAGTCGTTCCACGGTGGTGTGAAAGCAAACAGAATCTGGTACTTCTCGCGAACATTTTCATATCTATACCATTTGCCAGCCCAGTGGCGGCGAATCCTTTGAAGCCTGTTGTTGCGATCTGTCATTGATTCACCCTCAGGTGGAGTTCTGTAACTATCAGGATCAGACATCTCTGCAGTGGTGTTCTTTTCTCTGCCGCGACCGCCCTTTTTAGGATTTCCATCAGAGAAGATGGTTAGAGAGTCTGTGACCAATTCATCCTCGGGCTGACTGTGAGCAGAGGGAATTTCCTCATAATCTTCTTCGGGTTCAGACACGTGTTTCTTCTTCGGAGCCTTGGGTGGCTTCAGAGATTTTCCTCCTCCACTTATTCTTGTTCGTTCAGACCTTGATGGAAACTGAGGCAATTCTTCTTCAGAATCTGAATACTCTTGCGAACTCTATGACATGACCACCTGTGAAGTAGAATAGATGCGAGGGAAAAAATATAGAGTCACAAGCATGCACAGAAGGTGTTTTGAACGAAAATGATTTTGAGGGAGTCGAAAGGAACTCGTGGTAATCCAAAAAGATATCCTTGATAGATTTTACAAGCTAGCCACAGAAAAGAAATTCTAGGCAGGTTGATAGCCTGTAACATCCCCAGATCTCAACCCTGTCATTAAACTAATTAAATTGCCATGTCATCATGGTCATCCTAAATAAATTGCATTTAGAGAATAATCCAACTTCAAATTCAAATTTAAAATAAAGTCAAAATTAAAAGTTATCCAAACAGCAAAATAAAAAATGTTCATAATGTTGCAAATATTCCCAAAGCAATTAAAAAAATAAAACCAATATTAATTGAATTATTTAAGTGACTCAAACATCCTGAAACAGTGCCAATACAGCACCATTTAATCCATTTTCAATTATGCAAAATTCAAATGAATTCAAATCACCCCCGAACTTTTTGTGCCAGCCTAGAATGTTGCTAAGTATTTATGGGACAAGTTTCACATTTAACAAAATTCATTTGGTAGCTAAAATTAATAGAAAACAGTAGCTAAATTAGAAAGCAGAAAAAGAAAAAGAAAAAGGCCTAATCTACTGTGCACTAGAGCCCATCCCCTACAGCCGCAGCCCAGCCCACCCCGGCATCTCCTTCTTCCTCCGGCTCATCCAGGGCGCGGTGGATGCCTGTGCGACGTCCATGGCTCGGATCGGCCACGGGGCGGCCATCCGCCGCATCCCCGGCGACCTAGAAGATCCCCTGCACCCCCTGGCGAAACCCTAGCTCGCATTCCCCTCTCCTCTCTCCTTCTCGGTTGTCCTCTAGCCACCGTCCCCGTCGTGCCTGAGCCCGCCGCCGCATGAGCTCATCGCCGGCGTGGTTCCGGTGACCATTTGGTCACGTGCGCACGTCCACTCGCTTAGTTGGCCCGCGTAGACGCCGTAGGAGCCTCGCGCCGCTCGTTTTGCTCGCCGTAGCCTAGATTCCGACGATGCCCGAAGTCCGGCGTCCGCTGCGGTGCTCACCGTCGTCGCTGCACGCCGTCTCCGGCCACGGCACCACCGCCATCCGACGCGTCTCGAAGTGCCCGATCGAACGCAAGTGGAACCGCGCAAAATGACCCACCGTAGCGGATTTCCGAGCTCGCCGGAGTTCGGCCGCCGCGTCCGGGCTCACCGGCGCGATTCCGGCGACGTCGCCGACGTGGCGCGGACGTGGTGCCACCTGGCCCGCCTTGTGCCGCTGACGGGTGGGCCCAGTTGACCCGTTGACCGGGTCAACTTCTGACTGGGCTGGCTTAGCCACTGACATGCGGGCCCCCACTTAAATTAAACATTTTTATAAATAATAAAATTGCTAATTAATCTGTTAATCCTAGTTACGTTAATTAGTTAACTAATCTGACACTGACAGTAGGCCCCACTAACTAATTAACCTAAATATTTAATTTTAACCTCACTGTTAGAGCTACTGTGTATGACATGTGGGTCCCACTGGTCAGGTTTGACCGCTGACATCACTATGACATCATGCTGATGTCACCTGTTACTGTTTCGGATAATTCGAATTTAAATAATTAAATTAATTCCAGAAATTCAATAAAACTTTGAAAAATCATATGAAATAAACCGTAACTCGGATGAAAATAATTTATATATGAAAAATGATCAGAAAAATATGAAGAATCCGAATATGCCACCCACATACCTGCCACACCCCTCTAACATGATGAACATGGAACTTTCCCCTCCGCTTCATCTGACCGATAATTGCTCGGAGCTGGTAAAACACCTCCAGATGTTTCCCGCTCTGACTAACTTGCGTAGTACTGCATTAGGGCCCTCCTCGAATAACATACTGCCATGACATTCGTTTGTGTTGCATTGCTTGTCGTGTATTTATTGTTTCTTCCCCCTTCTTCTCTCCCAATAGACCCCGAGACTGCTGACGACCCTCCTGAGTACAACTACGTCGTCGACGACCAACCCCTTTCAGCAGAGCTTCCAGGCAAGCAAAACCCCCTTGGTCATTCCTATATCACCTATTCTTTCTTCCCCGTGCTTGCATTAGATTTTTCTACTGTAATTGATTGCTCCTATTCTGATGCATAGCCTATTTTTGTAACTTGTTGTTACTTTACCTGTCATCATAAACTGCTTAGAATAGGTTGGTTAGTCATCCATCAGTGACCCCTCCCCCTTGTCCATGTTGCCCCGCTTTGCTACTAGTGCCTCGATCATTGTGATCAATGAGCAGAGACCGTCACAGCACCGCACACCTCCTTAGTTGTACGGCTCTGCAGGGCTACTATCGACTGCCGAGGGTGATACCTCGTACTGCACTCTTGATGATATCTCTGTAGTATAGCACATCGGTGGTGATTGCAGAGGGTGATTCCTCGCTCTCCCCTTCCCGATGATGACTCGGTCGTGCAACCCCTCAAGTGTGGACCATCGAGGGTGATTCCTCCTGGTTCTCCTTAACAGATTACATCGAGTAGGAATCCATCGAGGGTGATTCCTCGGGTTCCCTTTGATGTCTTGGACACATGGTTACCATGACTTTTATCTTAGACCTTTGTTGCAGGCGGGTCGACCCTGAGGGGTACCCGCGGGAAATGCGAAGTTGGGTTGACTTGGAGAGTACCCGCGAGATAATTACGAGGTGCGGCCGGGCAGGCATAGACCGCCCTAGAGAGGGATGGGCCTGACCCTTGTTGCACTTCCTCGAGGCGGGGCGACAGGAGTACTAATCGTCACCGCGAGCCCCCAACACACTAACGGATGTGGGTATTTGATCAGAGTTGGCCGCTGGCCATATACGCACTACCACCACGTGGGATAATGGTTATGGGACCCTCGACACCGTATGTATCAGCCGAAACCTCTGTCAGATGTCCAGTTCAGCATTGCGACACGGCTGGGCCGGCGCCATCTAGGACAAAGGTGGTGCCTGGACCCGCCATGTGCACAACGACCCGGAGTGCAAAGGGTGATGGGCCCAAGACCCCTGAGCGCTTAGGATGTAGACCGGCGGGGACCTCTCTGTTGAGCCTCGGTAGGACTACGTCATGTCGATCAGCCGAGGCCGGGCATGACCGAGAAAAGTGTGTCCGGCCAGAGTTAATCGAGCGTGTTGGGTAACAGTAGTGCACCCCTGCAGGGAAGTTATCTATTCGAATAGCCGTGTCCACGGTAACAGGACGCTCAGTGTTGTATCCCGATCTACTACAACTTGAACTAAATACATGTTACTTTAACTGTAAGCTCCGGGTTCGCTTTCTCGTAGGAAGTCGAGGAAGGATCTCTGGGCTTTGCTATTACATGCTTGTTACTTTATATTATGCTAATCTGCACTCTTCTAATGCTGCAAGACGCTGAAGATGCTAGTCTTCGATATGCTAGGCCTTCTCCCTCTGTTCTGGCATTTCTACAGTTTAGTCCAAAGATATAGCCCCATTCCTTTGATACCGATGCATACTTAGTATAGTTCTGATGTCAGTCTTGTGAGTACTTTGGATGAGTACTCATGGTTGCTTTGCTACCTCTTTTTCCCCATACCCGATTGCTGCTACCAAATGATGGATCCCAGGAGTCAGCTGACTGCTACTACACTTCCGGTGGAGCCTACTACTACGTGGAGACCGACGACCAGGAGTAGATTCAGAGGCTCCCAGGCAGGAGGCCTTGCCTCTTTCGATCAGAGTCGTTGTTTGTTTTCACCTTCTTAAGGCATCTTTGTTTAACTTTGTGTCTATACTCAGATACTGTTGCTTCCGCTAACGCTTGTTCTCGAGCTTATGTATTCGAGCCCTCGAGGCCCCTGGCTTGTAATATAAAGCTTGTATTATTTTATTTTGTGTCTAGAGTTGTGTTGTGATATCTTCCCGTGAGTCCCTGGGCTTGATCGTGCGCATTTGCGTGTATGATTAGTGCACGGTCGAGCAGGGGCGTCACATAGCCATCTAATCTTTCCGATAAATACACATGAATCCTAGGACGAGGAAAACAAGTACGAGGAAGATCTACAAACCGTACAAGTCAAAACCTAGTGATTCCTAAAGATCTACCACAGAGAAATAAATCGAAGAAAATAGCATCGGTAAGAACTGCCCTAAGAACAGAGAGGTGGAGAGGAGCAGTTCCGGATCCAAGCGCCCTAACTTGGCAACTTGAATCAACTATGTCAATGCGGGAGGAAGAATACCGCACCGGCGTGATCAGCTGCGACGAGATTTCACCGGAGTCACGGCGGAGCTTCTCGCCGGAGTTGCTTCGAGTATGGGCTCGGGTGGAGGTGGAACGAGGGTTTGAGGAACTGAGGAAGAAGACGCGACGCGGTGAGGGATATTTATAGCTGGAGAGCAGAACTTCCTCTCCGAAATCTACGGCCCACAGTTGTCGGACGTTCCGCATTCGACGGACACGATCACGATTGTGGAGATCGTGGGCACATGGCAACCGTTTTCTGCGAGAAACTCGGGAAGAGAGCGGGAGTTCGAAAGATTTGAGGAAGGGCTTTGTCGGTACCAAAACCGGCAGATCTCGGGTAGGGGGTCCGAACTATGGGTCAAGGAGTCGATGGTAACAGAGAGCGTAGAGACAGCGATTTACCCAGGTTCGAGCCCTCTCGAGGAGGTAAAACCCTACGTCCTGCTTGATTGTATTGATGTGATTGTATGAAGGTTACAGAGTTGATCTACCTCGAGATCAGATGGGCTAAACCCTAGATTATGAGTCTCCTCCCTACGGACTAAACCTCCTGGTTTATATAGACACCAAGGGGGGCCTAGGGTTACATATGGTCGGTTATCATCAGGGATAAACATGCCGGTTACGCCATCTATTCCTTGGAAGAGACGCCAAGACTTCAGAGATTTCCTTCTATCATACGGGGTCGTCCACAATCCAGCCTTCCATCGACGTGTAGAGAGCGGCCCACCAATCCGGCCCATGAGAGATAGGTCGGCAGCCCGAGTACCCCCTAGTCCGGGACACCCTCAGTAGCCCCCGAACTAGTCTTCGAAGCGGAGGTAGATGCCGAACACCATCGGCTTTGTGGACCAGTTCACTTTCCTTCGTGACACCGGTAACAGGCCTGTATTACTCCGAGTTGTATTTTCAAGCATTATCCGGTCGTGTATGCGCCGAACTGTATCTTGGTAACGAAGTATAATAATAACTTAGCCCCGAAGGCTAGCCGCTTCGGCGTGAACAGTGTTCTCATCTGACAAATTTTACCGAAGGGTCACACCTTGCCATGACCGCAAGTTGGTTTATGACAAACTCGATTCGCGGTTCGAGGTGGTTCTCATTGGCACGTTCCATCGATATGGAGATCGTGTCCTGTTTTCAAGGGATATAATCAATAATCCGCCTCACCCCACGCGCGCATAATGGCACGGTTATACGGGGAAGCGGCGAGGACTGCGGCGCAGTAAAGGGACCGTGGGTTTTACAGCCCATAAAAGGGGCACAGTCCTTGTTTCGGTCGCACGCTCTCACTCCCCTCTTTCGCCATTGCCTTCCCCTTGTCTTGAGCTCCAACACCCAGATCTGCTCTCCCTCCCAAGAACCTTTCCATCCACCCGCCTAATCCAGCAATGGCGGGTTTCGGGTCCAAGGGAAAATGGGAGGCGTCCGTCGTCACCGAAAGCGCCATCATGGAGTTGAAGGGCGCGGGATATCTCCCTGCCGACGTAGCCCACCGTGCTCCAGAGGCCGGCCAGGCCGTCCCCACGCCGCGACCGGGCGAAAGGGTGGTGTTCGTCCCCCACTTCCTCCGAGGATTAGGATTTCCCCTTCACCCCTTCGTCAGGGGTCTTATGTTCTTTTACGGGCTTGACTTCCACGATCTCGCGCCGAATTCCTTTCTACATATCTCGGCCTTCATCATCATCTGTGAAGCCTTTCTCCGGATCCGGCCACACTTCGTCCTGTGGATGAAGGTCTTCAACATCAAGCCGAACATCGTCGACGGCCAACAAGCGGACTGCGGGGGTGCTATGGTCAGCAAACTCCCCCGAGTGGAATGGCCAGAGGGCACCTTCATCGAGACCGTCAAGGTTTGGCAGAGGGAATGGTTCAACATCACCGAGCCGAGGAGCGCGGGTTGGGGGGCGATTTCGGCCTTCCGATCCGGACCCCCTACGAGGTTGGTCTCATGGACCAAGAAAGGCCTCGACTGGGGGGTAAACAAGGAGGTGAAGCAGCTACAGCAACGAATTGCCAAGATGATAGGGAAAGGCGTCGAGCTGCCCAACGTGGTCCAGATCATGCTCGGCCGTCGAATACTCCCATGCCAGGATAGGGGCTCCCCCATGTGGGCCTACAAGCCTGAAGACCCGGTTACCGTGCGCAACTTCTTCCGCACCACCCACGCCCAGCTATGGAGAGCGTTGTTCAAGCCGCAGAAGGATTGGCCGGCCGAGGGAGAGGACATCGGACTTGACGCCGCAAACCCCCCACGGGAGGTATGACTAAGTTTGTTCTTGTATCCGAACTATTTCCCTTTAATAAGGTACTCAGCTTCTTGACTTCTCATCCACAGAAATGGCTGAAGAAGGCCCAGCAGATTGACAGTCCGGCGCCGCTGCCAGAAGGACCCAGGACGCCCCTCCTGACGGCCATGTTGGCCATGGAGCTGTACGAGGTGCCGGAAAGGAAGGAGAAGAAGAAGCAACAGGGGGAGGCCAGAGAGAGCCTCCGCTCCCGAAAACCCCCGGGTACTAGATCCGGGGACACCAATGCTCCCTCCGCGCAAGAGGAGGAGAAGGAGCAAGGAGAGGACGGGGAGGAGGACGATTCCTCCCGAACAGGGAAGAGGGTGGCGTCCGAGGATGCCGAGGAGGAGCCTCCTTGACCCGCTCCCAAAAGACCGTGCAAGGCCAAGGTAGCCTTGTCCGGCGATAGCTCGGCTTCTGCCGAGGACTCTGAGGCCTCAGAAGAGGTTCCTCGGAAAATTCCCAGGGCCAAACCGCAGGCCCAAAGGTATGCGCTCTAGCGACTACCTGAGCGTCTTTAGCCGAACTGGGCTGATACTGATCAAGTTTCCATGTGCAACTTTGCAGTCCGCTGCGCGATCTTCCCGCCGACCGAGTTTCGGAGGGGGATTCTCCACCGGCGGCGCTAGCGGAGAGTGGCACTGGATCCCGCGCCTCGCCTTCCCCAATCGTGAAGGAAACCGAGGAGGTCCTGTCGAGGAGGACTCCTCCCATGCCACACACAGGGGAAGGAGGCGATACTATCATGGCCGAGGTGAATGCCTCGGTCGCCGAAGACCAGGAGGGGAGGGCCCCTCTGATGAACGAGAGGGAGGAGCTCGGACGAACTGAGCTCTCTCCGAGGACCACTCCAGAGACGTCAAGGCGTCCCGAGTCCGGTGCTCCGGACTTGGAGAAGGAAAGAGCCGGAGTACCACCGCCACCCCCGCCTGCCCAAGAGCAGGCATCGACCAGGTGGTTGGACGAGATGGAGGACGCTGTAACCAGCTCCTCCATCGCCGAAGAGCACCGTGCACTTATGGGCGCGGTGCTACAGAGTATTCGGTCCGTGGATAACGGACTGAAGGAGGCTTTTAGTGGCCTTCTGACCGGCTTCAAGGTGAGCGAAGTAATGCTTTTTCCTTAGGAAAATTCATTTGTGCAAATATATAGCCTCATACATAGTAGCCCCCGAGACTCTGACCGGCTGAGCAAAGCCGGTCGAAGGATCAAAAATCGACATCTCGGATATTAACGGGTGCAGAATAATGCGCAGGCATCATCCTCGGCCACAGCTGCCAACGCCGAAGAGTTGGCCGAGCTGAATCGGAAGCTAAAGAGCTCCGAGGACAATCTGAGCCTGGTGAACAAGAGGTTCGACGAGGCGCAAGGTAAGGCCGAGTTGTGATAGTGAATACAGCCGTAGATTTGAAGCAGTGTTCGATGTATCCTAACGGAGATAACCGATTGAACTGCAGCTGCCGCCGCGGAGGTCGAAAGCCTCAAGGCCGCACTGAGGACAGCTCAGGCGGACGCGGCGACGCAAAAGTCGGCAGCCGAACAGGCAGCTGCCGAGCTGGCGGCGCTGAGAACCACAAGTGAAAAGCACGAGGCCAGGGTGCTGGAAGTGCAGCAGGAGCTCGGGGATGCCGTCACAAGATGTGAGGCCCTTGAGCAAAAGAATAAGGAGCAGGCCGCCGAGATGACCTCGTTAGCAGCGGTTGCTAAGGAAGCACGGACAGAGGCGCACGGTTACCAAGAAGAGCTCCGCCAAGTCAGGCTGATCGCGGACGGTAAGCCGTACTTGTTACAATGTGTCTTTGGAGGTAATAGGTTCGCGTTGCTCACGCGGGTATGGCGTTCCGCAAGCGCCTTTGCGGACCCCCCGCAGAGTGCGGCGGATGCGGCGAGGTTCTTCGCCGGCCAGGAGGGTTGGGCCGAGCAGAGGCTTTTCTGGGCGCAATTTCAAGCGCCCGAACACCCTCCCCTCCTCAACAACCAGATGAAACAGCTAATGGAGCTGCATCGGATGGGGGAGCCGGTGATGAAGGACCTCTGCGTCAAACTATGGCCGTCGGAGCCGCTGCCGAGCAGCTACTTCGGTCTGGTGCAGAGGCTGTTCGGCGCTCCTGCTCAGGTCGATGCCTGGAAGCGCTCCACATGTATCGAGGGTGCTCGGATGGCCTTCGGCAAGACAATGGTACACTGGCCGAAGCTAAAACCCGCTGAGATAGCCACCGGACCTCCGCCGCCAGGGAAAGAGCATAGGCATCCCGAGCAGTACTTTCCAGCCGTGATGGACGGTGCTCGGGCAGTAGATGCCCAATGCCCAAAAGATGTAATTTATGAGTAGATGTAGTTTCCTTGTAACCAAGGAGTTGAAACTTTTGCTTTATTATAGTGCAAACGATCGGCTATGGATATAGTGCCGGATTAATTTTGACTCCTGTGCGGCCGATTTGAAACTGAAAGTTACCAGTCGTCGGCTTCAGCCCCCTGGCAGATACTGCATGGGGTGTTTTCTCGTAATACGTGAACCCTTAGCCGACGTCTCGGTGCCCGGGGGCGGTTGTATGTACGGAAAACCAGGCAATCAGACTATGTGGTTTTAGTGCTTTCACTTAGCCAGAGGAGCTTGACGGTGGGGGCCGGTGACGAGCCCCCGGTGTTTGTGATATTCGGACGAGCCGCGATTGATACCATCATCACATGGTTTCTGTGACAGAGAACCCTTCGTATGACACGGACTAACCTCCAACGATTTTAGGCTAACGCCAGTCATCGGATCACCGACCAGTTCTCGCTTATTGGGACAGTCAGTTTTCGGCTTTCTCCACTGAGGTACTTGACCAGGCGAGCTAGAAGTACAATCGCAGTGGTTCTCCCTTTACCCTCTTAGCCGAACAGTGCGGAATGTAAGAGGGTAAACACAGGAGCCGGGCAACCCAACTATTGACCAAAGACACAATTCGGAACTGATTCATATAATGCAATATCCGTGACACTGAGCACATGAAAAGAGAAGTGCCGGTATAAAGTTTTAAGGCAAGATCTATGGTCGAGCCCCCGGTCTATTAGCCGGTTTAAAATAAATGTATCGTGATAGTGTACTTCGGCGGAAAAAGGCGGAAAGGAATATGCAACGTGAATGACTGCACGAGTATACCATAATAAAGTGGTCTTTACTTCCTTTGAATGTGTGACGTCCAACCGTACAATCCGTATTGCCGAAGTAGCTTAAATAGATACTTTAAAGGAATGTATATATTGAGAGTAAAGGTTTACACAGGGCTTCCATGAGTGGTTTGACGTCCCTACTACGCCCTGCTGCACATCTGCGCCTTTGCTCGTCAAGAAGCTGTCGTGGAAGCGAAGCTGTCCGCCGTGTATTCGGCGGAAGAAGTAATCTTTGGCGAGCGAGCCCTTGAAAAAGGGTTTTGAGAAGTCGCCGTGGTATATCAGCTGGACACTGATCGGGCCCTAGATGGTGCCCATTGTTGATGTCGATTTGAAGACATTTGGTGGCCATTGGTCGGTCGAACCAAGCTCTGGACCTTTTGTTTGCTGTGTCCCCACAACTGCCCATGGAATTTTGAGCGCGAAATTGTGCACGCGAGGTACGTATTTCGCGACTAGGTGGGCCGTGCTGTGGGGCGCGTATCCCTATTTGGGTGGAGCATGGGAGCGCGCCAGGACCGAGGCTGCAGCTCGGGAGCGCTTGCATGTGTCCAGTGTCTTGACAGTGGACTGGGATTGCGACGCCTCTTCGGCAGCTTGGACTTCGGCGGCGAGAGCCGCAGTGTGTTCCTCTGTTCGGAGCGAGCGCTCGGTATTACCGTTAATGGTAATAACGCCCCTTGGTCCTGGCATCTTCAGCTTCAGGTACGCATAGTGCGGGATGGCGTTAAAGCGAGCGAAGGCGGTCCGTCCGAGGAGTGTGTGATAACCACTGCGGAAAGGAACGATATCGAAGATCAAGTCCTCGGCGCGGAAGTTGTCGGGCGAGCCGAAGACTACTTCCAAAGTCACGGATCCCGAGCAGCGTGCCGCGACGCCAGGTATTACACCTTTAAAGGTGGTGTTGCTGGGTTTGATCCTTGACGGGTCGATCCCCATCTTCCTCACTGTATCTGTGTAAAGCAGGTTAAGACTGCTACCTCCGTCCATCAGGACTCTAGTGAGGTGAAATCCGTCCACGATGGGGTCGAGTACCAGAGCCGCCGTTCCTCCATGGCGTATACTGGTCGGATGATCTCGACGGTCGAAAGTGATCGGGCAAGCCGACCAAGGGTTGAATTTCGGGGCTACCGGCTCTAAGGCGTAAACATCCCGAAGCGCGCGTTTCCGCTCCTTCTTTGGTATATGCGTGACGTAGATCATGTTCACGGTTTTGACCTCCGGAGGGAACTGTTTTTGGCCTCCATTGTTCGGCCCGCGAGGTTCGTCATCGTCCTCACTGCGGGGGCCCTTGCCCTGTTCTTCGGCTGAGGCCTTGCCGGCCTGCTTGATTACCCAACAGTGGCGGTTGGTGTGGTTAGCTGGCTTGTCGGCGGTGCCGTGAATCTGGCAGGGCCTATCCAATATTCTGTCCAGCGCAGACGGGCCATCTTGGTTCCCTTTAGAGGGTTTTCTCCGCTGTCCCAATTTCGAGCCGCTGAATCCGGCGTTCACTGCTGCGTCATCGGCTTCACCGCCGTTGTTTGAGTGTCGGCGCTTGTTGTTCCTATTGCATCGGGGTTTGCCATTCCCGTCCCGGGTCTCTGAAGTACCGGGGTCTTCGGGGTGGTTGCTTCGACGAGCTAACCAGCTATCCTCACCCGCGCAAAAGCGGGTCATGAGAGAAGTAAGGGCCGACATTGTTCTTGGCTTGTCTTGGCCGAGCTGGCGAGCGAGCCACTCGTCCCGGATACTGCGTTTGAATGCCGCAATTGCTTCGGCGTCCGGACAGTCGACGATCTGGTTCTTCTTGGTCAAGAACCGGTTCCAAAATTGCCGGGCTGACTCTCCGGGCTGTTGGATAACATGGCTCAGGTCATCGGCGTCCGGTGGTCGAACGTAGGTGCCCTGAAAGTTAGCTCGGAATGCATCTTCGAGTTCTTCCCAGCTCCCGATGGAGTTTTCGGGTAGGCTGTTCAGCCAATGCCTGGCCGGTCCCTTAAGTTTCAGTGGTAAGTACTTGATAGCATGGAGATCATCTCCTCAAGCCATATGAATGTGGAGAAGAAAATCCGCAATCCACACAGCTGGGTCAGTTGTCCCATCGTAGGATTCTATATTAACGGGTTTAAACCCCTCGGGGAACTGATGCTGCATCACCTCCTCAGTAAAACACATTGGGTGTGCGGCGCCCCTGGCCCGGGCCGCGTCGCGCCGAAGATTAGTTGTCATCCGGGCATGGTGCAGATCCCGAGCCCTGTCGTTTCTATCGCGCCAGGCCTGGTATCCGTCCCGTCCAGCGGGTGCGTATCATGTGGGTCCATAGATGGACCTCGACTAAATCGCTCGTGTGTTCAGGTCGTGGCGCAGATCGTATTGGTCATCCGGTTGAACCGGGTCTTTGCCTGCTCGGCGAGAAGGCACGAGTGGGTATTCGGCTTCCCTGGCCGTCCTATCCCGTCCTCGAGGGGGCACGGGTGGGAGTTTGGCTTCTCCGGCCGCTCTATTTCGTCCTCGAGGGGGCGCGGGTGGGTGTTCAGCTTCTCCAGCCTTTCTATCTCGTCCTCGAGGGGGCGCGGGTGGGAGCTCGGCTTCCACAGCCGGCCTATCTCGTCCTCGAGCGGGCCGGTCGGGCTGGTCTGCGTAAGTTCGTCTGGGAGGTACGGGCTTGAAGGCCTCATCCTCGAAGTCTGGAAGGAGGCGCCGCCGTGGATAACTCCTATATTGGCCCTGACGTTGATCGTCGAGGCCTTCTTCGGCGGCTAGGACCATCGTCCATCTATCGTTGAGTGTATCCTGCTCGGCCCTGAGCTGTTGTTGTTTCACCTTTAAGCTTCGGGCAGTGGCAATGAGTTGCCGTTTGAATGTTTCTTGTGCCAGGGGATCCTCTGGGACGATAAAGTCCTCGGGTCCGAGGCTATCTTCCTCTTCGGATGGGGGGAGGTAATTACTGTCCTCGGAATCATCGAGGTCCTCGGGGTCACCCTGGTCCTCATGCCCTTCAGGGGAGTCAGGTCGTTGCTCGGGCGTGTTGTCACCGAGCTCCCCCAAATTATCCAGAGTCTCATTAGCTCCGGTGTCGTTTGTGTCTGTGTGATTTTCCTTGCCCTTCCCCCGCCCTCTGACTCGCCGTCGTCGGCGTCTGGGCGGGTCTTTGGTGGTGTCGTCGCCGCCTTTGTTGGTTGTGTCACCGTCCTTCACGGGGGTTTCAACCATGTAGACGTCATAAGTGGAGGTGGCGGTCCACTTTCCGGTATTTGTAGTGGCAAGGAAGGTGTCCGTGGAGGGCGGGACGTCCATGTCCTCGTCCATGTAGTTAGCCTCCTCGGAGGCGTAGTCCAGCGTGTCGGTTAAATCTTCGACAGTGGCTACCAAGTGGGTGGTGGGTGGGACGCAAAATTCCCCGCGGCCGACATCCTGTCCGACCTGCTCCTGGTCCGGGGATGGGCCGTCCGCGATATTTATCATCTGGATCCGGTCCAGCATCTCGCTTAAAATCGAGGGATCCACCGGATCTATGTTCAGGCGGTTCCTGGACTTGAGCTCCGGCGCGTCGTTAACGGAAGTGTGCTCGGCCAAGGGTGACCCCTGGTTCTCCGGCACCGGGGTTGGAGCCAAACTCAAGGTAAGGTCCGATCCGAGGCCCGCCCCGAGGACTGGGGCGGGGAAGGGATCCGAAGTCAAGGCCTCGGGGTTGGTGGGTTCCTCGGGTGAGGCCGAGAACCCAGTAAAGATCAAATCGCCTCGAGCATCGGCGACGAACTGAAGGCCGCCAAACCTGATTTCCTGCTCGGGGGCAAAGTTGCCGACCTGGTCGAGGTGACCGGACGGATCGGCGTATAACACGATGCCGCCGAACGTGAAGAGCTGGCCGGGGACGAAGATGTCCCTGCTACGAACTCCGTCGCTGAAAAGAAGAGCTGTCCGAGGACGATGATATCCCCGCTGCAGATTCCATTGCTGAAGAACTGTCCGGGGACGGCGAGCCATTGATCCTTGGCGACCCACGACGGGACTCTCAATGAAAGCATCAATGTTGGTACCAAAACCGGCAGATCTCGGGTAGGGGGTCCGAACTATGGGTCAAGGAGTCGATGGTAGCAGAGAGCGTAGAGACAGCGATTTACCTAGGTTCGGGCCCTCTCGAGGAGGTAAAACCCCACGTCCTGCTTGATTGTATTGATGTGATTGTATGAAGGTTACAGAGTTGATCTACCTCGAGATCAGATGGGCTAAACCCTAGATTATGAGTCTCCTCCCTACGGACTAAACCTCCTGGTTTATATAGACACCAGGGGGGCCCTAGGGTTACATATGGTCGGTTATCATCAGGGATAAACATGCCGGTTACGCCATCTATTCCTTGGAAGAGACGCCAAGACTTCATAGATTTCCTTCTATCATACGGGGTCATCCACAATCCAGCCTTCCATCGACGTGTAGAGAGCGGCCCACCAATCCGGCCCATGAGAGATAGGCCGGCAGCCTGAGTACCCCCTAGTCCGGGACACCCTCAGGCTTAACGCCAAAAATGGATAAAAGTTCGAAGTTGATCTCTTTCGCGACCAAGGACGTCGGAGAGAGATTTCCTTTAGATCAAATTACATGCTTATGACGGACATCATAGATTTAGATGAGAAAGAATGGAGGGATAAAAAGTGTCCGAAACAAAACACTCAGCCAGAAGAGAAGAAACATCAAATGAGGAGCTATGAGTGAGTTGTTCGTCGGACTAAACACAAACACAGCAACTCGAACAAAAACAAGAAGGAACAAATAAACACAAAGAGATGGCACCAACAAAATAAATCTCAGGGCTATGGATAAGCGAATAGAATCCCTGAGAGAGAGTTCCTGCAACACGAGTTAGTTCTTTCTCGCAACCCACACTTGTGTGGGCAGCGTAGACCTCACTTGTCTTGACTGAGCGGGGACGTTCCTTCAATGATCTCTGTAGTTTGCCTGTACATTTCGAGAGTAATCATATGAATATGCATTGAAATTGTTCCCAGAGACATGATCATAATGATTCGAGGAGATACGCATGTACTCCTTTTGTCGAATGTTTAATCGATATCCATTTGAGGAAGTTGCAGCGCCAATCTGCGAGTGATTATCATTTCCTCGTAGGGAATTACTCTGCATATTCAGGTTAGCGGTGACAGATAAATTTTCAATGATGCACTTCTTCACCCAGATTTGCTTCTTGGGTGAACCAGACCTGCAGTTAGTCCCAACATACTGAGTGAAAACCTTACCATTCTGTTGTTTGAAGAATTTGTAGTTTGAGTCATCAGACTCGTCAGAAACAACAGGAATGGGAGTGTCATATCCAGACAGGAGTGCAGGTTCGAGAGTTTTGCTTTTAGCAAGAACCCAACTCGTTTGAGGATATTGCTCGGGAGTCCAGTAGGTTCCATCAACGTTGAGTTTCCTTTCGAAACCCAATCCTTCCTTTCAGGGATTTTTGTGCAGTATTGACTTCTTGAGCACATCACAGAGGGTTTAATGCCCTTTGAGGCTCTTTAGCATTCCTGTCTCAAGCAAATTCTTTAGCCTGCAATTTTCATCAGAGATAGCAACAAATTCCTCAGAAGAGGGGTTAGAAATATCATTCGTAGTGGTTGCAATATTCTCGATGATAGCATTGGACGTTTCAGCATTTGAATCAGCATTGCTACGTTCTAGGCATTTTGAGCAAGAAGGCACAAAATCATCAGGAAGATTGTTAGATTGCTCGGCGAAGAGAGGAGCTTTTTCTTTCACAAGCACGTTATAAGACTCTTTCAGTGACTCGAGTTCTTGATTCCTACTAAGGAGTTCATCTGATAAACTCTCGTAGTCGACTGCAAGAGAATCATATCGTTTGGAAAGATCATCAATTGTTGAAGAAAAAGCATCATGCTTTTCAGTCAACTCTTGATTCTTCTCCATCTCTTCGACCAGTAATCCTTCGGTTTTCCTGAGATTCATCTCAAGTTTTTCAAGCTCATCTTGTTGAGATTTTGCAATCTTAACAAGTTTAGCACAGGCAATGTATTCAGAGGAATATTCAGTCATAGATTTTTGGTGCTTTGCTGATACCTGATCCTTTGAGGTTTTTGCCATGAGACAGATTGCGATTGGTTCATCATCACTTGAAGCATTATCATCAGTGTCTGATTCGACAGACTTCTCAGATGATTCATAAGCGACGAATGCATTGCCTCTTCCTAGGCTTCTGTAAAGCTCTTCGTCTTCTGATTCGGATTCGGATGTTTCATCTTCAGATTCCATATTCATTTCAGCACACACTCTAGTCAGCTGCGATATTCTCTTCATATTAGATTCAATGGTCGCTCTGGTTTGCACGTCAATGACTGGTCTCGTCGAAGAAAATGCGACAGATTCATTTTTCTTCAAGAGCTTAGTGTGACGATCCACTCGAGTGAATCCAGAGCAGTGAAGATAAATCCATCTGTTGCTAGGTTTTTCATCTTGCTCCCAGCAAGGACAGTCGCCGATGTAGTGACCGAACTGTTTGCACTTGAAGCACTTTATTTCTTTCGGAGGTAATCTTCTTGAAGATTCAGGCAAGTCAACTTCGTCATCATTTGTGAGGCACAGATTTTGTCTTCTGAGATGACTTAATCTTTTTGTGAGCATTTCGAGTTCTCTTGTGATAGAGTGTTGATTCTTGACATCTTCTTCTTGTGAATTGCCATAGTGTGAAAGAATTTCCCCTTCGCTTTCCGAAGAAGATTCTTGATGCCCATTTTCAAGTTCCATCTGTTCTTCATGAATAGACAACATCGTCATGACCTCGACGTAGTGAAGTTCTTCATAGTCTGGTCTTAGCTTGATTTCAGCCACGATTGGATCGAAGGTTGCATCAAGAGCACTCAACAGCTTGTTGACCACATCTCTATCTTTGATATCTGTTACTCCTCGTTGATGAAGTCTTCAACAATATTTGTCAACCGATCGGTGAGTTCCATAGCACTTTCCTTACGAAGACTTCTGAAACCGGCAAACATGGCACGAAGCATATCTGTGTGTTGATCTGTTCTGGCAATGAATTCTTCATGAACATCTTTGATGGCATCCCAGAGTTGCTTGGCAGTGTCAAGCTTTCGGAACCGAATGAAAATGTCTTTCGAGATACTGTCACAGATAATATCTTTTGCTTGAGCATTCAACCGCATTCTAGCTTTGTCATTGGAAGTAGGAGCATCAGGGTGCTGAACAGTGTATCCATTTTCCACAATCTGCCAAAGTTCAATGTTAATGGCTTGAAGTCTGATTTTCATTCGCTCTTTCCAGTAGACATAATCATTTCCATCAAAGATAGGAAACCTTTCAGAGTGCGAGGATCTACCTGCAAACGACATACTCAAAACTCCAAGGTTGTTAGACCTTTAATAAACAGAGACAGGGAGTACCTGCTCTGATACCAATTGTTAGGACCGAAAGTATATTGACCAGAGGGGGGTGAATGGGAGATTCAAAAATTCTTGCGAATGTTTTGAACTGATCCCAAACACAGCCGCAGAAATAAGGTTCGGTAGACAAGCACTTAAACAAGCACGCTGTAGAGGAGCAAATCTATCGATGTAGGAAGCAGTAACTGATCGAGCGAAGAATATCACAGGTTTGACAGGTACGATGGTAACGCAAAATATGAACAGATGCAATATCACAAGGGAAAACTAGATATGAACTGCGATGGAAATGCACGGGAAATGGTGACAAGGTGAATGGATACGGTACTGAATGAAATCACGCTGACATGCAGAAGAACAAAAATAAATTAGACGGAGATAACCGAAATGAATGATGAGAATGCGAAAGATAAGTAACGAACTATGAATGATCAGATAAACCTATCGACACAGAGCACGAATGTAAACTGCTGAAGGAAATGCAGTAATGTAGAATGAACCAGTGGTGCTCGACGGCGATAGATAAATTTGGTAGACCAGTTCGCCCTTCTGCCAAAGGACTACGTCTGGTTGGAGGGGTTGTGATTTAACACAGAAGATAAACTCTCTTCACCCTATTCTCCTTCAACTTGGAGCTGATCAGACTCTAGTTGATTTCACTCGTGGTAGATACTTGTCGGCGATCTCCAAACCTTCGACAGACCTCTTCATGAACCACAATGACTCTTGGTTGCTGAAGATCTTGCTCGATGAAGACAATTACTCTTCTACACTCGAGCCGACACCTATCCGTCTAGAGAGTGCACAGCTCTCAAGAGTAATAGGTACAAGAACTCTAACTCAGAACTACTGTGATGCTCAACCACTGTCTAAGTTTTGGCTCTTGATTTTTCTCTCGGTGGATCTTAAACTCAAATCACTCGGAGAGGCGATGCTCAATCAATCTTCTCAGAAATCTTAAGCGGAGCAGCCAACGGGCAACGTTGGAGTGGGGTGGCTATTTATAGCCGCAGCCTTCCCTGAAGGGAAAAGACCAAATTGGACATGTGGAGCAGCCAACGGCCGAACGACACGAGTCCAACGGTCAGAAATTGAGCACAACGGTAACATTACTTGCGGAGCAAGTAATGCTAACTCCTCAGTTCGAAAGATATCTCCTGCAGCACCGAAGAACAACGTCTTCTGCTGGCCGGTAATCATTCGAAGCATAAAGAGATTTCTCTTAGTCTCGCATAGGTTTGGGCTAAGCATCACAGCGGATCTAAGCTTCGAAAACCTATACCCCTCTTAATAGTACGGAGGTCCTATGACTCAAATGAATGAAAGAAGAACAACGAAAAGAATGCTACGTCTTCACTTCGTCTTCGTCTTCCATCGCTGCAGTCAATATTCTTCGGACAGAATCACCGAACCAATTGCTTCGCGTCAGCAATAAATTTTTGAGGGGTTAATTCCTTCACATCAATCTTCTCGTCTACATGACTCCAATGGGTGTGGCTCATTCTTCTCTGCTGTGCGGATATTCTTCGGTGAAGTTCTTCAAACTTGACACCGGAGATAGCATTCTCTTCGGCACTGCATGGACTATTTCTCTCTGTGTGCACTAGCAAACAAATCAGTCCATGCCTGTTTCTGTCAACAATCTCCAAAACACAAGAGGGCAAATATTGCACCAACACGGAGTAATAGTAGTAGATGCAGGCAGGAGTCGGTCTACTTGTCTCGGACGTGATGCCTATATACATGATCATTGCCATGAATCCGTCATAATTATTTGCTTTTCTATCAATTGCCCAACAGTAATTTGTTCACCCACCGTATGTTTCTGCGCTCGAGAGAGAAGCCTCTAGTGAAAACTATGGCCTCCGGGTCTATCTTTATCATATAAAAAACCTAAAAATACCTTGCTACAATTTATTTAGTTTAGTAATTTACTTTATCAATTTATCTCTATCAGACTTAATCCTTGCAAGTAACCGCTAAGAGGATTGACAACCCTCTTATTCGCGTTGGGTGCAAGTGTTTGCTTTTGTGTGTGTAGGTGCTGTTCACTGGATCTTGCTTGGTTCTCCTACTGGATTGATAACCTTGGTTCTTAACTGAGGGAAATACTTATCTCTACTATACTGCATCATCCTCTCCTCTTCGGGGAAATACCAACACAGTCTACAAGTAGCAGAAAGAATTTCTGGCGCCGTTGCCGGGGAGACATCATCAAAATCTATCAAGTACCTTCGCACAAACTATCAATCACTTGCATTTATTTTATTTGCCTTTTCATTTGCATTTGCCTCTCGTTTTCATCTCCCCCACTTCTAATTTTTTTTTACAAAAACACAAAAAAATATTTGCTTGTTTGCTAGTTTGCTTGCTTTGTTTACAGTTGCCACCATGTCTGATTTTGTTATTGAAAAAGATGAGGATGCTAAAATTCCTAAGATAGGAATTCCCTCAAATTTAGACTCAAAAAAATTTGTAGTAGGGAGTGGAAATGTCATAGGGAAAAACATTATTCAAGAGTTCTTTAATTGCACGGGAACTTTGGTTTGTAATGACACTCCAATCCTTAAAAGAACCAACAGTTATGGGGAGGCTATCTCCGCACTCATTCTTAAACTTGAAAGAAGATTTTATCTGTACTCATCCTACCTTGCAAAGATTGTTTTATGAGTTGCCGGTTATAAATAACCCTAAGGCTAAAAAGATAGCTACTCTTATCCTTATGAATGAGTTTGATTACATAGTACAAGAAGCTAGAGAGATCTTTGATTTCTATAATATGAGTCAAGAAAATCCTGTGATAGATGAAATTTTATATAATGAGGAATATATGTTGCGATATGTTTTTCATGATCACCATGCTTTTGATGAAAATACTAAAAAAGAAGTTCCTCCCATACATATCATCCAACAAGTTTTTAATGAAATTAATCAGAAGTACTCTTGGATTGTAAAAGGGAACCAACAAGGGTTTGAAGATAGCAATCTTAATGACCCTAAAATTTTGGTTAATGATGTGTTCCCCATTGTTTTTGAAAAACCTCCTAAAAATCATACACCTAAGGATGTCAAAACCAAGGATGAAAACACTTGAAACTATGCATTATGCTTAGCTAGGGGCATAAAACAATAGCGCTTGTTGGGAGGCAACCCAATGAATAAAATATATTTTTTGCTTTTACCTTCTGTTTTTGAGTGTTTGCATAATTATAACTTCTGTTATGATTGTATTTTTATGTTTAAATTAGTGTTTGTGCCAAGTAATGCCTTTGGGATGATTTGGAAGATAGTATGATTGATGCTGTTTGAAAACAGAAACTTTTGCGTCCAGTGCTGGAATTTCTAATTTTCGCTGGAGTGTCCGAACCTTCTGAATGTTTTACACAGTATTGGAATATGAATTTCCCACGTTGTACTGATTTTTAAGAATTTTTGGATTTACAGAAGTATGACCATAATTGAGATCTTTACAGACTGTTCTGTTTTAGACAGATTCTGTTTTTGTTGTATAGTTTGATTATTTTGATGAATCTATGGATCGTATCGGGGGGTATGAGTCATGGAGAAGTTTGAGTACAGTAGCATTATGCCAATATTAAATTTGAATCAATTGATAACAGCACCTAAAGTTTAAGATTTGTTTGTTATACTAACGGATCTCACGAGGTTTCTGTTGAGTTTTGTGTGCTGAAGTTTTCAAGTTTTGGGTGAGACTACGATGGATAAAGGAATAAGGAGCGGCAAGAGCCTAAGCTTGGGGATGCCCAAGGCACCCCAAGATAATATTCAAGGAAGACTCAAGCGTCTAAGCTTGGGGATGCCCCGGAAGGCACCCCCTCTTTCGTCTACAATTTATCGGTAACTCACTTGGAGCTATATTTTTATTCATCACATGATATGTGTTTTACTTGGAGTGTCTTGTGATATAGTTTAATTGCTTTTGTTTGCTTTTTAGTTTGTCACAATCATCTTTGCTGAACACACCTTTTTGAGAGGGACACACATTATTCATGATTTCTTAGAATACTCTATGTGCTTCACTTATATCTTTTGAGCTAGGCAGTTGCTCTAGTGCTTCACTTATATCTTTTAGAGCACGGTGGTGGTTATATTTTAAAGAAATAGTTGCACTCTCATGCTTCACTTATATCTTTTTGAGAGTCTCATGATAGCAATGGTAATATGCATAGGTTATGAATTTGGTCTTGATATGATAGGTATTCAAGAGGGATATAATGAAAATTTCATGTAGATCACTGGATATGATAAATTTGATTCCTTGCAATAGTTTTGCGATATTAAGATGGTAATATGGGGAGGTACTAGTAGATGATTGTGATTTAGTAAGAATAATTGTGTTAAGGTTTGTGATTCCCGAAGCATGCACGTATGATCTGTCGTTATGCTAAGAAGTTGGAGCATGATTTATTATTGATTGTCTACCTTATGAGTGGCGGTCGGGGACGAGTGATGGACCTTGTCCTACCAATATATCCCTCTAGGGGCATGCGTAGTAGTACTTTGCTTCGAGGGCTAATAAACTTTCGCAATAAGTATGTAAGTTCTTTATGACTAATGTGAGTCCATGGATTATACGCACTCTCACCCTTCCGCAATTTGCTAGCCTCTTCGGTACCGTGCATTGCCCTTTCTCACACCGAGAGTTGGTGCAAACTTCGCCGGTGCATCCAAACCCCGTGATACGATACGCTCTATCACACATAAGCATCCTTATATCTTCCTCAAAACAGCCACCATACCTACCTATCATGGCATTTCCATAGCCATTCCGAGATATATTGCCATGCAACTTCCACCGTTCTGTTCTTTTATGACATACATCATCATTGTCATATTGCTTTGCATGATCATATAGCTGACATAGTATTTGTGGCTCAGCCACCGTTCATCATTTTTACACATGTTACGCTAGCATCATTGCACATCCTGGTACACTGCCAGAGGCATTCATATAGAGTCATATTTTTGTTCTAGTATCGAGTTGTAATATTGAGTTGTAAGTAAATAGAGGTGTGATGATCATCATTACTAGAGCATTGTCCCAGTGAGGAAAGGATGATGGAGACCATGATTCCCCCACAAGTCGGGATGAGACTCCGGACGAAAAAAAAGAGGCAAAAAAGAGCCATGAAAAAAAATGAGAGAAAAAGAGAGAAGGGGCAATGTTACTATCCTTTTCCACACTTGTGCTTCAGAATAGCACCATGTTTTTCATATAGAGGGTCTCCTATTTTGTCACTTTCATATACTAGTGGGGATTTTTCATTATAGAACTTGGCTTGTATATTTCGATGATGGGCTTCCTCAAATGCCCGAGGTCTTCATGAGCAAGCAAGTTGGATGCACACCCACTTATTTTTCATGTTGAGCTTTCATACACTTATAGCTCTTAGTGCATCCGTTGCATGGAAATCCCTACTCCTCTCATTGACATCAATTGATGGGCATCTCCATAGCCTATTGATTAGCCTCGTCGATGTGAGACTATCTTCTTATTTTTGACTTCTCATATTTACCTCTACCACCACACTCTATTCCACCCATAGTGCTATATCCATGGCTAGCGCTCATGTATTGAGTGGGAGTTGAAAAAGCTGAAGCGCGTTAAAAAGTATGAACCAATTGCTCGGCTTGTCATCGGGGTAGTGCATGATAAATACTTTGTGTGAAGAAGATGGAGCATGACAGGATTATATGATTTTGTAAGGATAACGTTCTTTAGCATTTTTATTTTGAAAGACATGATTGTTTATTAGTATGCCTGAGTATTGATGTCTTTATATCAAATTATAGACTATTGCTTTGAATCAGTTGGATCTTATTATTCATACCGTAAGAGAAAGATTACATAATCAAACATGATAGGTAGCATTCCACATAAAAAATTCTATTTTTATCATTTACCTACTCGAGGACGAGTAGGAATTAAGCTTGGGGATGCTTGATACGTCTCCAATGTATCTATAATTTTTTATTGTTCCATGCTATTATAGTATCAATCTTGGATGTTTTTATATGCAATTATATATCATTTTTTGGGACTAACCTATTAACCTAGTGCCCAGTGCCAGTTGCTGTGTTCTGCTTGTTTTTGGCTTTTCAGAGAAACGGTACCAAACAAAGTCCAAATGCCACGAAACTTTTTGGAGATTTTTTTGGACAAAAGAGACCCTGGAGACTTGGAGAGGAGGCCAGAAGGTTCATGAAGCCTCCACAAGGCAACAAGGCGAGGCCCCAGGGGGGCGCGCCCTGATGCCTTGTGGGCCCCTCGTGGCTCTGTTTGACCTAATTCCACTCCTATAAATTCACAAATATTCAGAAACCATCAGAGAGCCAGAAGAGAAAACCTTTCCGTCACCGTAAACCTCTGCTCTTCCGCGATCCCATCTGGAGGCCTTTTCCGGTACTCTGTCGGAGGGGGAATCGATCACGGAGGGCTTCTACATCAACCTTGTTGCCCTTCCGATGATGTGTGAGTAGTTTACCACAGACCTACGGGTCCATAGCTAGTATCTAGATGGCTTCTTCTCTCTCTTTGATCTTCAATACCATGTTCTCCTTGATGTTCTTGGAGTTCTATCCGATGTAATCTTCTTTTGCGGTGTGTTTGTTGGGATCCGATGAATTGTGAGTTTATGATCAGATTATCCATGAAAAATATTTGAATCTTCTCTGAACTCTTTTATGCATGATTAAATATAGCTTTGTATTTCTCTCTGATCTATCGATTTGGTTTGGCCAACTAGATTGGTTTATCTTGCAATGGGAGAGGTGCTTTGTGATGGGTTCAATCTTGCAGTGCTCAATCCCAGTGACAGAAAGGGACATGACACGTATTTGTATTGTTGCCATTAAGGATAAAAAGATGGGGTTTATTCATATTGCTTGAATTTGCTTCTCTACATCATGTCATCTTACTTAAGGCGTTACTCTGTTTTTATTAACTTAATACTCTAGATGCATGCTGGATAGCGGTCGATGAGTGGAGTAATAGTAGTAGATGCAAGCAGGAGTCGGTCTACTTGTCTCGGACGTGATGCCTATATACATGATCATTGCCATGAATCCGTCATAACTATTTGCTTTTCTATCAATTGCCCAACAGTAATTTGTTCACCCACCGTATGTTTCTGCGCTCGAGAGAGAAGCCTCTAGTGAAAACTATGGCCCCCGGGTCTATCTTTATCATATAAAAAACCTAAAAATACCTTGCTGCAATTTATTTACTTTTATTTAGTTTGGTAATTTACTTTATCAATTTATCTCTATCAGACTTAATCCTTGCAAGTAACCGCTAAGAGGATTGACAACCCTCTTATTCGCGTTGGGTGCAAGTGTTTGCTTTTGTGTGTGTAGGTGCTGTTCACTGGATCTTGCTTGGTTCTCCTACTGGATTGATAACCTTGGTTCTTAACTGAGGGAAATACTTATCTCTACTATACTGCATCATCCTCTCCTCTTCGGGGAAATATCAACGCAGTCTACAAGTAGCACTCTTCCTTGTTGATAGCGGGGGTTGATATTGGTAGCGTGCAGCTTCGGCCAAGTGTGTGCTTGATGCGTTCGTCGGTCGATCCCTTCGAAGAGGTCTGCAGCTGTTAGTTGTGTGGTTAAAGCCACATGGGCATGCTAGTGTTGGCTAGCTCTTTGATAGAACCCTGCTGACATGTGAGCCCGAGGTTTCGTCGCTGCTCGGTCTAGCCGATCCGACATTTCCATTGTCCTGGCTCCTCGGTGACCCAGGGAATTTTTAGTGCGAAGTTGTGCACCCCGGTGACGTGATGCCCCTTCCAAGGGAAGCGCGCGAGGAGCCCGTACCCCTATTTAGGGTGGGGAGGTGCCTTACCGAGGTCAACTGGCGTAGTCCGCATACGCTTCGAAGAGCTGGGGGTGCGTTTACCGCCACGGGCGGCCTCCTCGAATGCCTGCACCTCGGCTGCGAAAGCCGCGGTCTGCTCCTCCGTCCGGAGTGAGCGTTCGGTGTTACCATTTACTGTAATAATACCGTTGGGTCCCAGCATTTTGAGCTTAAGATAAGCGTAATGTGGGACTGCATTAAAGCGGGCGAATGCGGTGCATCCTAGGAGTGCATGGTATCCGCTGCGAAAAGGTACGATGTCGAAGATTAACTCCTCGCTCCTGAAGTTCTCGGGTGATCCGAATACTACCTCCAGGGACACGGTTCCGGTGCAGCGAGCCTCGACCCCTGGTATTACACCTTTAAAGGTGGTGCTGCTAGGCTTAATCCGAGATGAGTCGATCCCCATCTTCCTTACCGTGTCCTCGTAGATCAAGTTGAAGCTGCTCCTCCCGTCCATAAGGACGCGCGTCAGGTGAAAACCGTCGACGATCGGGTCCAGGACGAGTGCGGCCGATCCGCCATGCCTGATGCTTGTCGGATGGTCGTGTTTGTCGAATGTGATCGGGTAAGCCGACCACGGATTGTACTTCAGGGCCACAGGCTCTAACGCGTAGATGTCCCGAAGTACGCGTTTCCTCTCCCTTTTAGGGATGTGGGTAACGTAAATCATGTTTACCTCCGTTACCTCATTAGGAAACTTCTTCTGGCCTCCATTGTTTGGCCGCCGAGGTTCATCCTCGTCTTCGCTGCGATTTTGGGTTTTATTTTGACCCCCTGTCGCTATCTTGCCAGCCTGCTTAAAGACCCAGCAATTCCTGTTGATGTGGGTTGCTGGTTTGTCTTGAGTGCCATGAATTTGGCACGGTCAATCCAGGATCTTGTCGAGCTGGCTCGGTCCATCCTTGTTCCCTTTAAAGGGTTTTCTTTTCTGTCCAGATCGAGGTCCGGTGAAGCCTGCATTAACTGATGCGTCTTATGTGCCGCTTCCGCCGTTTCTGTGCCTGCGCTTATTTTTGTTGCGCTTAGGCTTGCCGTTGGCGTCGCGAGTCTCCGAGGTCCCCGCCTCACCATCGTGAGTGCTGCGGGCCAACCAACTGTCCTCTCCCACGCAAAAGCGGGTCATGAGCGAGGTGAGGGCTGCCATGGTCCTCGGTTTATCCTGGCCGAGCTGGCGGGCGAGCCACTCATCTCGGATGTTGTTTTTGAATGCGGCAATGGCCTCGGTGTCTGAGCAGTCTATGATCTGGTTCTTTTTAGTAAGAAACCGATTCCAGAATTTCTGAGCTGATTCGCCAGGCTGCTGAGTGACACAGTTGAGGTCATCGGCGTCCGGAGGTCGGACGTAGGTTCCTTGGAAATTTGCCCTAAAGGCGTCTTCGAGAGCCTCCCAGCTTCCAATGGAGTGGGGCGGCAGGCTATTCAGCCAGTGCCTCACATGCCCCTTTAGTTTGAGCGGCAAGTACTTGATGGCATGGAGGTCATCTCCATTGGCCATGTGTATATGGAGAAGAAAGTATTCAATCCATACAGCTGGGTCCGTGGTGCCATCGTAAGATTCTATGTTGATGGGTTTAAACCCATCGGGGAACTGGTGTCCCATTACCCTATCTATAAAACAGATCGGGTGGGCTGGTCCTCAGAACCGAGCGGTGTCGTATCGGGCGTCGCGAGAGAACCGAGTATGAGTTTGATCTCGGGCACGGCTGTTCCTGTCCACCCAGGCGTCGTAGCCATCATGCCCGGCCAGAGCGCGTCCTATTGATCCATAAATGGACCGGGGTGGCTCCCAGTTTGCCTCTATCCGACGTCGAACGTCTTGAGGGTCAAGATGATCCACAGGGTCCTTGCCATGACGGCGTGGGGCTGGTTGGGTGTGGAAATCCTCCCGCGCGGGCCTGTCCTGCCCTCGAGGGGGGCGGTCAGGTGCCTCGGCGGTTAGTTCATCATCGAATTCAGGCAGTAAACGCCTGCGTGGATAAGATTTAGGCGCACTGCGACGCCGTTCTTCGAGGTCTTGCTCAGCCGAAAGTATTTCGACCCACTTGTCGTTTAGCGCATCCTCGTTGGCCTGCAGCTGCTGCTGCTTGCGCTTCATGCTTCGGGCGGTGGCAACTAGGCACCGCCGAAAGCGTTCTTGCTCAGCAGGGTCTTCGGGGACTATGAAGTCCTCGGTGCCGAGGCTTACGTCCTCCTCGGATTCCGGAATGTAATTGTCATCGGCCCCTTCAAAAAGGTCGTCGGGATCCGAGCCCATGGGGATGCGTTCGAGGTCGACATGGCGTTCTGGGGAGGCTTGAAGGTCTTCCCTTGGATCTTCCGCGTCGTTGGCCGCTGTGTCGGCGGTAGGGTTGTTCCTGCTGGGCTCCCCGTTAACACCCCTTCTGCGTCTTCGCCTACGCCTTGGAGGAGAGTTGGGAGTGTTCACCATGTACACATAGTACGTGGATGTTGCTTTCCACCTGCCGGTGTTAGTAGATGGCAAGGTGTTTTCCATTGGGCTGCCGACATCTTCATCCATGTCGGTTGCCTCGTCTTAGTCTAGCATATCGGTTAAATCGTCGATAGTGGCGACCAGGTGGGTGGTGGGTGGGATGTAAATTTCCCGGTCATCGGCTTTAAGTCCGATCTTGTCATAAACCGAGGTCGAGATCGACAAGCTCTGGATCTGATCAAGCATCTCATTGAGGTGGGATAGCTCCTCAGGGTTCATGGTCTGGCCATAAGCCGGGTCGACTCGTAGTGTCACGCATGATGCGTTTTCGGCCATACGAGAAGGCGAGGTGGATTCTAGATCCGCCGCCGAGATCAGTTCTAAGCCCGATGTTGTGCCCAAGGCCGAGCTCTGATTTATGTCGGAGCCAGGTACCGTGACAGTGTTGTCTGAGGCGGGGGAGGGGAGTTCCTCCGTAGCCCCCGGCGGTGTTGGGGGGCATGATTCGTGGTCTTCAAAGGAGATCCGTTCCGAGGTCGAACCTCTGGTGTTTGCCAGACCCGGAATCCGGCCGGGGGTCCAGCCTGATAAGACGAGCTCGCCATGGGAGTCTGCGGTGTACTCCAGTCCTCCGAAGGTAACGATCTGATCGGGGGCGTAGTTCTCAACGGTGGCCAGGTGGCCTGTTGAGTCGGCGCAAAAGATCATGCTGCCGAATACAAAAAGCTGGCCGGGGACATAGGCGTCCCCACAGCCATTGCCGCAGTTGATCTGCAGATGAGCCATCAGTCCTTTGCGATCACACATTGGAACTCTCAATGAAAGCACCAGTGTCGGTGTAAAAACCGACAGACCTCGGGGTAGGGGGTCCCGAGCTGTGGATCTCGGACAGATGGTAACAGGAACGGAGAGACGATGTTTACCCAGGTTCGGGCCCTCTTGATGGAGGTAAAACCCTACGTCCTGCTCTTGTTTATATTGATGGAGATGTATCAAGTACAGAGTTGATCTACCTCGAGATCGTCAGATATGATCTAGTCCTAAGGCTAGGTGAATGAGATTGTGTTGAACTCCCCTCTAAGGGCTAAACCCTTTGGCTTATATACACGCCGGGTAGGGTATCTAGGGTTACAAGGTCGGTATCTAGGTGTGGAGGCGGCAGGAGAAGTCTTGGAGTATACGTCAAGTCTTCGGCAGATGTAATCTTGCTCTTTCTTCTCGCGTGCATCTTCCGGAGTCCATCTTGATAAGAATGAGGGCCCACTGGCCCAGCCCGAGGAATATGGGCCGACTAGGTTGGTACCCCCTAGTCCAGGACACCGTCAACATGAATAGGTGTTTTTTAAATTTATAAACCAAAAAATGAAAGGCCACAAGTTTAGCCTAACCAAACAACCTCTTAAGCTTCCCATGAGAAACCTCAAGCTCCTTTCAAGCTTTGTACCCCTTTAGAAACTTCACCATTTCTCTTTTTCTCCTTTTCTTTAGCAAGTTCAAGTTCAAGAAGCTTGCGATTTTTTGGTCTCTAGATCAATATAACTCTTGAGAGAAAAGACTAACTATTTCTCTTCTATTAATAGATTTTCTTGGTTGTTGATGGTTTCCTTAGCCTTGTCAAAGTGATCAAGAAAATTTTGGAATTTTCCAAGAGTTTTTTTCCTTTTGGCAGAAACATGGTACCATAATCTTCTTCAACCTCTTCATTTAATTCATCGTCAACTTTATTGTCACTTGGAGTATGTTCGCATTGAATAGTGGGTGATGATGGGAGGCGAGAGATGAGAGGGGCCCACTACCTTGACTTCGTTTTCTATGAGACAAATGGGTGAGCATCCCCATCAACAACGATGTCGTAGTTGTAGAGTGTGGTGGGCTCATCAAATGAGGGAATCGCCAGCCGAGAAATCCCTACTGCTTCACTTTCTCCGTCTTCATCACTCAAGTTGTACCCTTTGGCTTTTGCTTGCTTGTCCTTCTTCTAAGCCTTGTTGTCATCTACTAGGGTTTCTTTGGCTTGGAATTCTTCTCTTCCTTCTTTGTATAGCGGGACTCTCTTGGCTTGGGACAATCGGCCATGAAATTCTTTAGGTCCCCACAATTGTGGCAAAAATGCTTTTGGGATGAGGACCTCTTGTTGAAATTGCTCTTCCTTCCTCCATGGTTTTGAAACCCTTTAGCCATGAGGGCAAGTTCTCCAATCCCACATCTAATTTCATGAAGTACTCCTTGTCTTTTGAGTGCGGGATGAGTCTTCTTCTCGGTGACTTGATTTTGATGCATCTCCTCGATGGTCTTCGCAAAGTTCTCATGAGTGAAGAACAAAGCAAGGACATCATCGGGAGAGAGATCATTGTAGTCCGGTCTAAATTGAACACGAAAGACCATGCTAGAGTGAGTTGGCATGATAGCCTGTGAGAAGTTCTCCCCGATGAACCTATCATTTGCCAATTCAAAAGCATAGCTTTTCAAGGCAAGTGTAAAGTCGTTGAGCCTTGTGAAATCTCTTGAGATGAATCTCCTTATTTCATGGTCAAAAAGTCCTTGCTCTTCAAGATAGATAGGTTGGATGTCTTCATGCTAGTGTTGCGTTCATGCAATCTCTCAAGAGCTTCGCATGGTCCCTTGGATGTGCCATGGAGCCTTACACAGATGAAGACAACGGGAGTCACGTCCTTGAAAATCATAGACAAAGCAAGGAAGTTAATTGACGGCCACTCACCTTCAAGGGAGTGAGACTATTCAGATCGTTAGAAGAAAAACCATTCAAAGTATAGAACTTCGGGTTCCTGGAGGCTCCATGCTGACTCTGGAGCGAGTACATAACCTCTCTGTCCTGGTCTCATCCGGAGGGTCCATATGCCTAGAGATTCTTGGCCGACTTTGGGTAGCTTCCTAGTGAATTCAGAACGCAACTAGACTCACGCAGAGTCCGCTGAGAGGCTCTAGGCCAGGCCCGACACCAACAATGGCTAGCAGATATAGGGATTCTCTCTGGGGTAATTCAGTTGGTGCGATTGCATATGGAAATGTGCAAAAGTTTCTTTTGTTCTAATTGGCATTGGTGTTTTGTATGCATGATAGTGCATAGTTAGTTTTTAGGTTAGTCCTAGATAATATGTGGGTAGTGCTTGTAGGATAGTGTTTGTATGTATGCGGTAGGTTAGAAATGGGTGTAGGGTTAGTGCCAGATAATATGTGGTAATAGATTTGTCCTTGGCGCATTTTTTTTGTTTACATTACTTTATTTTAGATTGCTAGAATCATGAATGTCCATCATGCGGACAATGTGGTATTCTTAAGTAGCAATAATACCAGTGTTATTGATATGTAGGAGAAAATCATGGTGTTTGTCACAAAGTCCAAGGTTGTGGAAGGAGTGGGACCGATTTGGATTGGGCAGACCAAAATGACGAAGTTTGATCAGAATCAAGGTATGATGTTAGGCTGGGACATCGTTGTTGTGTGAAGATCATACCTATCACATCAGAGCCGCAAGGCATATAGGGAGGTTATGGTAATCACGCAAGATAATTCTTGAGTTATTTGCTATGAAGGTTGGTGGTGGTTAGTTGCATATTGATTTGAACCGATGTGCCTCTGCATGTAATGCTATGAGCCAGGCTCGAAAAGTGTCGCTTGTTGATGCTACAGCTGAGGTGTATGACACAAATATGAGCCAACCGCCCATGAGCCAACTAGTTGAGTTGACATGAATGATAATGACGATGTTGATACACAAGAAGGTGATATCCCTTTCGAGCAAAATGATGCCTCAGACTCAGTGGATGAGCTTCATGGGGATGGCCTTGATGATGTTAAGGCACAGTGTGTAGAAGTGGACATGGTGTGACATCCCTTATCAGCGAGCTTATGGATCCGAGCTTATAGAGCTAACATAGTAGGTCAGGAGCACCAAATATACTTGTTTGGTGATCTTAGCCTCGTCGATGAGGCCATAGTTGATGTAGTTGATGACGGGGAGACTAAAGAACTTGGACCATTGCCATTTTCATCCGAAGAGGAAGATATAAAAAGTCACGTGTATACCCCAACCTGAAGTTTAGAGACTTGCTTGAATATCAGATGTGATTGTGGGAGTACTCTATGAAGCACCATCAACCTTACTTGTGAAGCACTCAGACTCAAAGCAGCGTTACACGTGGAGTTTGAGAAAGATGGTGCCCATGGTTTGTTCATGCAAGAATTTGTGGCGGTGGGCAATGGAAGATAACAAGTTGCCAAGGATCACTTATGTAGGGGCTCAATAGCCGAAAATTGCTTTTGAAGGCCGAGCTCCATGGAGGCCATTTTTTGAAAAATTCATTTTTTTTACGTTTCAAAGGTTCTAAAAAATACAGATATACATGGAGGCATAATGCACATGTGTGTAAATTTTCATGACGAAATACATTGAAATGAGGGTTGTGCAAAAAAAATGTAGCTTTTCAGCACATGATATTGTTCATCCCCAAAGTCCATGAATTTGTTTTTTTTTGTGCAGGTCGTAATTCAAGGTATTTCATCTTGAAATTTTACACACATATACATTTCATCCTTATATACATCAATATTTTTTCTCAGAGTTTTTTAAAATCGGAAAGTTTGAATTTTAAAATTTTCAAAATTGTATGACCTCCATGGAGCCCGGTCGCCAAAATGCCCTACTCCTCAACGGCTTCCAACAAGCAGTGTCGGCCGACCTACGATTTCGTCGCCCACGAATGCACAAACACTATAAAGCATGAACCATTGCCAGCACTCGGTTGCTTGATAGAGGTCATACAAATGGCATTTGTGCATGGAGTGAAGTACAAGAATACATGGATGGCCAAACAAGCTGCGTTTAATTGTATGGTGAAGGGGAAGAAGCATACAACCACCTCCCTAAATTGTTGGGAGCGATGGCGGCAAGAAGCCACACCCTTCGAAGGCTACAATTTGCTAGCATATGGTATCACAAGAGAACGTTGATCATCATGTATTCTGTCAGTAAGCTCATCGGCTTTACACCATCATACATTTGCACTTTATTACCAGAGCACACTACATTACTTCCATGCAGCATCCACTGATATTGGCAAGAGAGCGTAAAATCATCAAAAAATTCACTTTTATTATTAACAAAAAGCAGAAAATGCTCTCATCCAACCACAATAAGAGAGCATGAATAAGTATCCGTCGTGTGGTCAAACGTGGCAAGACGCACTGTCACAAGGCTAGAGTTGATAGTAAAAACACAGGTCAATTTTGAACAGCGGAGAGGAAGTTAGGCGCCATGATCTCGAGTAGCCCCTTGGGGTTGTCCACATGAACCCAATGACCGGAGTTGGGGAGAACGTGGAGTGACACTTTTCCCGCATCAGGTTTGCTGCCTCTCCTTGACAGTGCTTTTAGCCTCTCAACATCGTCAGGGTGCCATCTATCACTGAGCTCTGCCTGTACTATTGAGATCTCCAAACCCTTTGGTGGGTTCTCCAGCAGTGCCCAGTAGCTTCTATCTCTGAAAATTAACAGTACCTTAACTCAGTTTGCATACACCAAAGCATTGAACATGTTTGGATGATATACGGGGTTACACGAAGATACCAACAAAGACAAAGAATCAGATAAGGGGAAGTGGAGGAGAAGTAAAAGATAAACTGCTTGTTACCTGTAAGAATTAAACATGTCTATGGCAGCCTGAAGATCAAAAGCCCAGGTCACATGTTCATTGTCCTTCTTCAAGTTGCTGCCAATCCAGTCTGAAAGTGACTTGGAGAATCCCAGGCTGACCATGTGGTCCACAACCCACCTGATAGCAAACAGGCAAAACATTAAGAATCTGAACAAAAGTGAATCATGTAGTAGTTCATGCTAAATATCTTGGAAGGGCCAAAATGTGAGCAAATATCTGATAATCATTGGACAAGGCAGGCATCAACCAATTTACAATAAGAGGCCTATGCTTCCTACTCGCCCAGAATCAATTTTACATAATTACAGGATAAGGACAAATATCTGATGTTTGGATATCAAAATTTACCCACCCTGAGCATTAAAGTAACCAAGCGAGTTGACATTTCAAATGCACGGTGTGTTTAAGGTTATTTTAGTGCTTTGAGTCAAATACGATACTCTGTTTAAAAAATTAGATATAAAAATGTATGCAAAATTACCAAAGATCTAGCAAAATTTTGATTCCATGCACACCCTTCTGTCGCATGGTTACACACACTATAGCCTAGAATTACATATAACTAGAATTATCAATATAACGAATTATCTTGTTCTGTCATTCCATCTTTCGGCGTTGCAATTAGCTTTTGCGTCATGTACTCATACAGCACACTGTTTGCACATGAACATTTTCAGTGTGATGGGCCGCTGCATTAATGTTTGGTCAACTGATGTATGCACTAGTTTGTTTGCTGAAGCCACTGCTAATGCCCACTATTCGATAAAATGAACAGATTGAATCATACACTTTAAATTAATATTTCGAATGGATTAGGAAGCAGAGAAATATATCTTATCGAGGGAATGTAAGAGAATTACTTGCGCGATGGAAGCGATGAAGGAAGACTTGCTAGTGTTTGCAAAACCCGTTCAACTTCGCCATCACTGTTATCTATTTTTACTTCTCCAGGGACAGAATCAAGCACCCAGAGCTGTTCTGCATCAAAGGAAATAAATGACATATGTGATACACCTTCTTTATCCCCTCGACCCAGTAATGTTCAGTTCAGTAAGCGTGACCAAACAGAATAATCAGGGGATAAAGACGATGCCAAGAAATTAACTACCAAGTACAAGAAGCAATACATTGTCATTCTGCCAACAGAATCACAGCAAATTCTCCAAAGGTTGTACTGCGATGCTATATTAAAATCTCTTACACAACTCAAAGTATACTTTACTTTGTGACACATAGTGAACTACATGATTCTTATTTCTTTCGTGTGACCTTTTTCATATGTAACAGTAGGATTTTCTAGATCAACACTTCATACCTATGTAAATAAGTATGTATACACTGCACCTACTGTAAGTTGCAAAATCAGACAATTTATGGAAAAGAACTAAATAAAACAATTGGCAAACAGAAGAACTAATATGTTAGAGCCAGCCACGTGAACGCTAAAAATAACTCACTGAACCTGTTTGGGAAGAGCAGCAGATTCTCCGTAATCGCCACGGGAGCAACTCTCCGCAAAATCCAGTGCGACCTTTCCACCCATGGAGTGACCCACGACGACATCTGGCCATGTCCAGCCCCGAGCCTTCACCAAATCAGCAAGATCCTTCGCCGCACTCGACATATCATGGGACGGGCTCAGCCCTTTGATCCTGGCTGAGCTCCCATGGTTCCTCAAGTCCACAAGAACCATCTTCCACTCTACAGACACACATACACACATACAAACCACAAAATTCAGCTCTCCGAACAATTCCCTGCATATGTAAGCAAACGCCGAATTATACCAAATGCCGGGCACATTGACGATTCTCCAACGTTCAATGGGATACCACAACGATCAGTAGCAGCGCTAACTGGGAAGTTAAGAGATATACGCATTTAATAAAGGGGGTATTCTGCGGCAGTTACCGTCGGAGGGGGAGCGGTCGCGGAGCTGGGAGGCGAGGGAGCGGGAGAAGGTGCGCCAGTTGCGGCCGGAGCCCAGGAGGCCGTGGAGGACGAAGGCGGTGGCGGTGGGCGGCTTCTCCGGGGAGAGCTGGATCTCGTGGAAGGCGAGGGTTTCGGTCTGGTGGGCGGCGTCCGAGTGGACGGGGGAGGAGAGGAGCAGGCGCCAGGGAGACCAGGCGGCGGGGGAGGAGAGGAGGCGCGAGCGGAGGGAGGAGGAGGACGCTCGGAGAGACGCCGCCATGGCCGATCGCTCCGCGGGAGTTCTCGCCAGGCGACGCGGCGATGGGGTAATGGCTGCCGAGACGAAGAGTACAGAACGAACAGAAAAAGGAAAATAAGCTGAAAAATAGGGGGGGGAAATATGACAGCTGTGGGATTTGAACCCACGCCCTTTCGGACCAGAGCCTAAATCTGGCGCCTTAGACCACTCGGCCAAACTGTCTTGGTGTACGTACTGAGCTCGTAATTTATTAGACCTATAAACTGGACAAGGAATTAGGTTGGTAGTCCAAAGTCTATGAAGGGCTTCAATTCCATTTTCAGAGAAGGACGACCGCGCAGTATATGTTGATCAAGAGAAAAGGGCAAATGTGTCTAGAAGTATCATTTTATCCACTAGCACAGCAGTGGCAGAGCTTGGCCCAAATAGTTGGGCGGGCCGGCTGATAGAAATAGCTACTCCTATTCGGCTTGTGTTCTATGGCCCAAAAATAGATATACCTTAAAGAAAATCTCGTAGGCTCAGCGTGCCAGGGCCCTTTGGGCTTTGCTGTAGCACCGCCACTGTAGCACGGGTCGGCCCGACGGAAGGAAGAGAGAAAAGGTGAAGCTCAAAAGAGAAGGAAAGGTGGAGGCGATGCAAAACAATATCGATGAGTTGAAAAGGGCAAGAAACGAGTACACCGAGAAGAGGAAGCAATAAAAGTTACAGATGGAGGAGAAGAAGAATGAAGAGAAGAAGGCGACACGGGAGGCTATGCAAGAGAGCAAACGGAGTCAGCTAGACATTGAGGAGAAGATGCTCTAAATTAAGGCGGAGATGGAGTCCCGAGGCTCCACATTAAGGTGGATCGGCCGAGAGATGACCGCCTGGACACCCAGAATCAGTTCATCATGATGGATCCGAGCACAATGGATCCAACGGCTCCATAATTTTGGGCGAGGCCGTGGGATATCACCATACATTTCAGGAACCATGAACAAGAACAGAATACACATGCCGGAGGATGAGGGAATGGCGCAAACATCGGCGGAGTAGACGGTGCACATAACGGCGACATGTGATTTGCGCATGTCGCTGGTTAATGCTTTTGTTCGTGCAAATTGTCAAAAATTATATTCATAATTGCTTGTGTGCCAAACGTTTACTTTTGGAGGGAATATAAGTGTTTCAATGGGAAAACAGGAAAACAAATTACGGAGGTTGAGATATGGCGACTATGTGTCTGCGCGTCACCTCGGCATCCTCCATATTCGTATGGAGCGCACTTCATATGGCGGATGATGATCACAGATATGACGACTCTGCTAGAATTGCTCTAACGTATGCAAGCTTCATAAATCCATTTATGGATTAAAGTAAGCATCTCGGAGGTTGAACATTCGTTTTGATGAGGCGGTCAAAGAATTTGGCTTCATCAAGAACAAAAATGAACCTTATGTTTACAAGAAATTTAGTGGGAGCTCAGTCGTGTTTCTAATCTTATATTTTTCGAAAAGGAGGATAACCTCCGGCCTCTGCATCGAGTGATGCACACAACCATATACTCTCTCCGTTTCATAATATAGTGCATATAGGTTTTTTGAAAAGTCAAACTTAACAAACTTTGACCAAGTTTAAGGAGAAAATTATTTATATCTACAATACCAAATATATACAATATGAAAATTTAACTCACGGTGTATCCAATGATATGCATTTGCTAATAGAAATGTGAATATTTTTCTTTTTAAACATGGTCAAAGTTCACAAAGTTTGACTTTTGAAAAAAAAATACGCAGTACATTATGGAACGGAGCGAGTATTATTTATCATTCAAAATCCAGCAGTCGAACAACGTCGACCCAAAAAAAACGAGGTCGCATGCCTCGCGACAGTAACTGCACCAAATAGCCACAAACCCTATGGTAAAAGACAAAAACAAAACGAAAAATACATAACTCCTTACTAAGCCTTCAAGAAAGAATCTTCGCACGTGTGTCGATGATGACGAATCTCGGGGTTTTCATCCCCATGAAAAGCTTTACCATCTTCAGCAAGGGCACGACGTAGGCGTGCGTCAACATATCCTGATTGGAGATCTAGTGTTTTCCACCGGAGTGTGCATGTTCGTCGTTGAATTCGCCTCTACCATCAACACTTGTCCAACTACCGACACCTCACTAGCCGGATACCGCAGGAGGAGAAAACGGAAGACAAAAATGTCCCATACCGTCTCGCCTCTAGAAAACCGCCTCCAATGTTACAAAACTACACACGGTTACAAAAACACAACCACCTCCAAACTTTCTACAGGCAGTTTCGAATTACTAACCACCTTTGGATCTTTCTGTACCAAGAAATACCGCCTTCGGTGGGTATTATCGGTGGCCGCAATCTACATGGTCAGAACCGCTTCCGGGGGCGCTTGTAATGCCTCGTTTTTCTACTATTTTTTTTTTGAACACAGTACAGACGCAAGCGCTCATACATACGCGCATACACTCACCCCTATGAACGCACACACGCACACCCTACCCTTATGAGCACCTTCGAGAGACTGAGCCGGCATATCATCTTGAGATTTACGAAGTCACCGTAGGCGCCTCGTCGTCGACGGGAACGTCTCCTCCCACTGAAAGCGCATCGCCGGAAATCCTAAAATAAATCCAGGAATAATGCGAGCATCAGGACTTGAACCCTGGTGGACTGGGATATCACTGTCCCTCTAACCATCCAATCACAGGTTGGTTCGCTACCATTGAAGGCTTGAGTGCGCTGCTAGGACTACGAGCCTAGTGTAAACCCGTGATCTATACCCACATCATGTTCCTGGTTCGTGTCATAGATTTTTTTTTTTTGAGATAGTGTACCGTACCGTGTTCTCCAACAGGCTGGCCCGCCACCATTGTCATCGCGAGGAGAGGCACATCACCCTCCGCAAGTTTCAGATCTAGGTTTTTTTGGTTTCGCCGTCATCTACCTTCTATCAATTCGCTAGCTTTTCCTTGAAGGTTGAAGGCTTGAGTGCACATCAGTGGGGTGATGTAAAAGGCCTTAATAGTCATACTTGTAGGGGTAACTGGTTTGAATAAGACAATGTCTTGCGCCTTGTCATCAGAATCACGTCAAAACAAATGTATAAATATATGTTAACAAAAACTAAAAAAATGGAAACAAATGTATGAGAGTTCTCAGACATTTTAAAAGAGTAAAACCTACAATGTATGTGATAAAATTCTGTATGAAAAGGGAAACTCTTTTAAATCTAACTTAATGTGACATCATCTTTTAATAAAAATGTGAAACACAAACGATATATTTTCTCAAGTGTGAAACATAAACTATGTCAAGTACTCCCTCTATTTCTAAATATAAGATGTTTTGGGACAATTTTTTAGAGAAAAGGCATAAAGCCCGACTTCAAATTAATGAAGCCATCAACCAGCTAGGATACAAGGTGCAGATTATTACAACGGCTGAGCATGGAAATAACAGAAAAATACAGACAAAGATCACCTAAGGCCGAAACTACAGAAGCCGGCCAAAGAGCGAAATTGCCAACACAAGGGGAAAAACAACCATGTCGTCGGAAAGCACAACGCCGACCAGAACAACGGGGACAGGGGAGTCCGTGGATCATGGACGTGCAGCGAAGAGGAGGATCGAGCCTTGTAGGATGAAACCATTGGCTCTGCCACAACCCAGTCGTGCCATTGCCGGAGGGGAGACCACTATCTCCCCTACATCCAACACAGGGATGCCGCTCATCGGCTGGCAAGCACGAACGCAGCAGGGCAGCCGCCGCTGAAGGGTACCAAGACTCAAATCCCCCCGCCTCCACCGCCGCCGGGCATCCGAGGACGCACTGCACCGCAGCCGCCACCAACCCACACATTGCAGCATGCCATCCCCAACCCTACCCCAAGCCGACGCCTCCAAGAAGGACCACGACGCCAGTGCGCCGCCGCCGGCCGGCCAAAGGCCTAGGTTTTCACCCGGGGACTAAAAAGGGGGGGAGGAGGGGGAGGAAGAGGAAGCTCAACACGCCCTCAGGAGGGGAAGAGCGAAGCCGAAGCACCGCCGCCGTCGTCGAGGTCGATGTGAAGTCGACCAGGGGATTCCCCCACTCCAAGCTTCCGCCGCCACATCCTCTGGAGCCAGATCTGGCAGCCCAAAAGGGCCGGATCCAGATCGACGAGGGGGGAAAGCCACATCGGGGAAGGAGGCCGGAAATCCGAGCAGCGAGACGCCTCCGCCGCCCAACCGCCGCCCGCGCAGCCAGAGGGGCGACTAGCACCTGTAGCACCACCCACCGGCGAGGTCGACGCCGCCAGCCAGATCCAGGGCCGCCGCCCTGGCGCCCAAGGCTCCTGCAGCGAAGCAGGGCAGCAGAGCCTCGCCACCACCTTCACTGGAGGCCGCGCGGCGACCGGCGGCGTCCTCAGGTGGCGGCAGGGAGGGAGGGAGAGGAGGAGTGGGGGCTCGGGTGTTAGGGTTTCGTCGCCCTCGAGTCGCCCGCTCGAGGCGACGCAAGAGCCGCGAGGGGGGGAGGGTACCGTTTTGGGACAACTTATTTCAACAGCCAGCCATAAGCCTCACTAGAACTGGCCCTTGGCAGTTTAATGTAAACTGTCAAAACGTCTTACATTTAGAAACAGAGATAGTATCATTTGTGACCACACAAAAATTAACCTAATTTTTTTTACCTTGTGACTAACATGCATGACTTGATTACTCTGAAGAAAAAGACATGATGGGAACCAGGAAGGCGTCTTTTCATGCGCTCCACGCAAGGCGGCGGCAACAAATCTAATCGCTTTCGGCTCTATCAACTAGCTTGTGGATTCTCCTTCCCTTGCCGCTCCGGTGCCCAGTAGGGGGGAGTGGAATCTCGGTGCCTTGACTCCGGCTATTAGTTTAGGTTAGGTTATTTTCCCGCAGGGACGACGTTCAGGCGGATGACAGCGTCTTACCTTCGAGTTGATCTTCCGGGCTTCAACCCTTCTCGAGTTCGCCCATCAAAACAGATTCTGCGGAGCTTTGGTGTAGATTCCTGCCGTCTCGTCGAGGCGGCCAGGCTGATCTACCATGGGTAAATCTGTGTCGTACATAGTAGTACTATCGAGACAGACCGCAGAATAACCACGCTCCAACTGCATTACGATTCCGAGGGCACTGAACATTAAACTGATGATAATTGCCGAAATTCCTTCCAAGAACGCGAGAAATATTTACGCACCACTGCAAATTAGTATCTGCAAATCTGTAATCGTACATTTCCTATGCAAATCATAGAATTAGTATCTGTAATCGTACATTTCATATGCAAATCATAGAGCTAATGGTGGGTGCATCATTCAGATCTGCTACGGGATTCTTCGAGATCATTTGGTGATGCCTGCTGCACCTGTGGTGGTTGTGTCCATTGGCTCGATGTCGATGAGGAGCCCCCGAGCCGGGGACGGCAGCGGGTACCTGGAGAAGCTGCCGTCGCAGCCGTCGGCGAGCTTCCACTTGAACCCGGTGACGATGTAGTGCATGGCCACCAGCACCTCCACCCGAGTGAACTCGTTTCCCGGGCACACGCTCGCGCCGCCGCCGAACGCCACGAAGTTGTAGGGTGGTATCGGGCTCTCGAACCTCGCCGGCTCGAACCTGCTGGGCTCCGGGAAGATGGCCGGGTCCCACTGCGTCATGTTCATCGCCCCCAACACCTGCCATCCCTTGGGGATGAGGTGGCCGTCGAACTCCACGTCTTCGACCGCCCTCTTGAGCAGGGAGAACACCGGAGGTACCAGGCGCAGGGTCTCCATCGCCGCCGACCATGTGTACTTCATCTTGCCGAGGTCGTCCCATGACAGAGCTTCCCCCGGAGCCTTGCTCCTCGCGACCTTTTGTTGCTCTGCCACGACTCTGCCGTAGGCGTCCCTGTTGCCATCGAGGTGCCGGAGGAGGAAGGTGAGGAGGGTAGCGGTGGTGTCGTGCGCCGCTACCATCATGAACATGACGTTGTCGATGATCTCCTCGTCGGCTAGCCCCTCGGCGAGCATGTGGGTCATGAGGTCGTCGGACGGCGAACTATGCCCGCTCTCCAGCTTGGCGCGCTTCTCCTCGATGATTGCCGCGACGGTTCGCCGACCTCGCCGGCTCGCGGCGAGGCACTTGCCGAAGGAGGTGAAAGGCAGGTTCACCGGGATTGCCCAGATGCCCCTCACCAGCTGCTGGAACTCCGCCGAGAGCTCCCGCCTCACAGCGGCGTGTTCAGCTCTCCCGAGCCCGAAGATGACGGTGCACATGATGTCGAAGGTGAGCGACTTCATCGACGGCATCACCGCGACAGTTGTGCGGCCGTCCCAGTGGGCGCGGATGTGGTGCCGGACCTCGTCGTCCATGCTGGCGACGTAGCTCCTGACGCTGTCCAGCTTGAGGAACTGGACCATCATGGCCCTCACGCGGCGGTGGTCGTCGCCGGCCAGCTCTCGGATGTTGCGCCTGCCGACCATACTGTTGAAGGAGGTGGTGGTCTTGGCGGTGAGCGCGGTGCTGGCGAAGAGGAACTTGTTGGCGGCGGGGCCGACGAGCAAGGCCGTGGGGAGGCCGAAGAGGGAGAGTTTTGAGATGGGGCCGTACTCGGAGGCCCAGCGACGGAGCCATGCCTCGGCGGTGTTGGCGCGGAGGGCGCGCAGTAGGCCAACCGTCTGGCCGACGACGGGAAGGCCGAAGGAGCCCGGAGGCAGCTGGCGGCGCCGGTCGTCTTGAGATGAGTTCTGCTTTCTCAGGTGTGGCAGTACCAAGAAGATGAAAGCAGCGACTACTGCCGCAAGAGCTGCCAAGACGGAAGCCTCCATTTCCATCTTCTTGATCCAAGCTCTCCAATGGTTGTTTTTCTGGTCAGATGGACTCCACTTGTTCACTATGTAGTAAACTAAATCGATGAGATCAGAGCTAGGAGTACATCTAAGCTTAATCTGTTCATTGGTCTCCTATAAATAATACTTGAAGTACTTCATTTGTTTATTTCCGGTCGGAATTATTGGAGGGAATCATGCTAAGGATGGATTCCTCGGGAGTACAGACAAAATGTAGTTCATTTACACTTCCCAGGACGTCGTTTTTTCTTCGTGGAGACATCGTTACATCTGCTTTCACTTCCATCACACTATTTGTCTTTCGGATGAAAACCCTAACTGCTGTGGGTGGCGACTGTGTCATTCCCTTCTTGAAGGCGCTCTTTTGGGAGATAGCTGACTGGTGGACACCATTGGGTTGGCGTTGGTGGCGATCTGGATCAGGAGTTGGTGCGGTGTGGCATCTACCGCGTCGACGACGGCGGGTGTCGGCGGCGTGGCGCGGCGGTGTCTCGGCGATGGACGCGCAGGGTGGTGGCGTTGTCTGGCGTCGTGGTGGCATCAACGACAGTTGGGCCTGGCAAGGTCAATGCGTGGGATCTCTCCTGAAGTTGGGACGGCGGATTCTGGAGCGTGCGCATGCGGTGTGTGCTGAG
This sequence comes from Elymus sibiricus, assembly GCA_039707655.1. NCBI lineage: Eukaryota > Viridiplantae > Streptophyta > Magnoliopsida > Poales > Poaceae > Elymus > Elymus sibiricus. Next base: position 348,944,059 of record CM077668.1, read on the forward strand.
GGTTTTTTTTGCGACGAAAACTTCCGATCTATTCATCAACTGTCAAGGTAGTACAGAGAACACCAGAAGTAACAAATTACATCCAGGTCCATAGACCACCTAGCAACAATTATAAGCACTGGAGCGAGTCAAAGGCACGCCGCCGTCATCGCCCCTCTCTCATCGGAGCCGGGCAAACATTGTTGTAGTAAACAGTCGGGAAGTCGTTGTGCTAAGGCCCCATAGGACCAGCGCACCAGAACAGCAATTATCGCCGATGAAGAGACGTGTAGATCGGAAGTGTCCAAACTGTAGACGCACGAACGAAGACCGGATCCACGTGGATCCACCGAAGACAAACGCCGACCAAATCCCATGAGATCCGCTGAAGACAAACCTCCACACGTCCTCCGATGACGCTAGAAGCACCACTGGGGGTTGCTAGTTGCTACACTGAACCACGAAACAAGAAGAGGCCCCGACCAACCAAAAAAATTGTCTGGGGCGGTACCAGCTGGTCCATTCATTTCTCATCCCCGCAGGTTAATCGGGTGCACTCATTCACAGGCCCTGGTATTGTGTGCTCTCTCAAGCCTGAATCTCCATCCTGCCTCCCTCCTCAGACAGAAAAGAACATGGCGGCTGCGACTGCAAGGCAGCTGTTGGTCCACAGGATCACTTCCTCCTGCTCCTCAGGGACGCTTCCCAAGCACACTTCCAGCAGCCATGGCCTCTCTGCCTACAGCTCCAGGTGCTTCAACAAGGCCGAGAAGCTCCCCAGTTTCAGGGCAAGGGTGTCCCTGAAACCGCCGCGCGCCGTGCCGGGGAAGGGCGGCATTGTGCCGGCCAACGATGACGGGGTCAGCCTCGGCACCGTGAAGCTGCCCGCCAACATCGACGTCGCTCGGTTCGAGGGGTTGCTCTTTCAGGTCAGTACAGTAGTAAGCATTCTTTGAGCCCCGTTGGAGTATGATGTGTGGTTTTATCTCAGCTTAGGCCTTCAGGTGAACTGCTTGGTGTATAGGAGTACAATTCAGGACACCCAAGTAGAACTGATGTTTATGCTGAACCTGTTTTTTTCTTTGAAATCTTTATGTTGAACTTGTTTGTTTGACAGTGGGGGAACAGCCTCTGCCAAGGCGCCATGTTGCCACTGCCAGTGCCTATCAAGGTAAGGCAACCCGAGGGCCGACGATATGGTTTCAATTGAAACTTCAGATTTCTTCAGCTGATACAATTTTTCATGTGCAAACAGGTGGACAAGGTGGAGGGTGGGATAAGGCTAGGGTTCATCGGGATCGACGACGGCACGACCTCGCTGCTGGCCTACATCGACTGCCTGGTGTCTCCGGCGACCGACGGCTCTGGGTTTGTGTTCCGAGCAATCAGGAACGGTGCTATGAAGGACATGGAGCCGCCTGGGGAGCCCAGGATCATGAGGAGCCTCCTCATGGCGCTTCAGAAGTCCATCCAGATTGCCCAAGTTTGACAAGCCTGTTCAGATTGTGCAAACTTATCAAGTCTGCTAAATTGTGCAAGTTTGACAGTGAAGAAGGAACATGACGCAGCAGGATTGTCATTCTCTGTTGATACAACTTGTAATCCCTATTTTTCAAGGTCTCCTTTCATGTTCTCTTCCAAGATAAAGATATAAATTCCATTAGAGGAAGTAAAGCTAAACAACTCCACTGTCTTCTCTTTATTCATAATACTTCCTGAAGGACTTCAACAGTTAGACTAATTGGTCGAAAATTTGAGTTACAGAGTACACACGCACACGGTGAAGAAAAGATGTCAATATAACAACTGGAGCATTGTCAACCGTCACTTTTAAGTATACAAGAACCACTGTCAAATTGGGCTGGAAAAAATCAGCCTAAAACTCAAAGGGGCAACCACTATCTCAAACACAAGGGACAAACACAGTTTCGATTATGAAGTGGAACACGCCTCTAGCTTTGGGAGGACGCTGCGCCACGCATCAGCAATGTCTTTCGCTAACTTTGCTTGACCTTTCGCAAACTCATGGAACGCAAGTCCAATATCAGCTGTTTTCTGCTCCTGGAACCGCGCGAGCTCGTCGTTCATTACACTAACTATGTGCTCGTACCTCTTCGTAGCCTCCTCACTGGCTGCTTTCAACTGCGTTTATTCACAACAAAACACCAGTCAAACAAATTGCTCATTCACAATTTCTGCTCGCTCAACGTAGTTCCTTAAAATTAATACTTACCTCACTGAACTCAGTTTCTGACTCAGAAAACTTCTCAGGGTTCATGAACTTCATTTTTTCACTGCAGTAAGAATAGGATGAGAATTTTCCAGGTAATAGTACAGAATAAACATGAGATCGACAAGGACCTTACATCCTGTGTTGTGCTAAGAGATTAGAAATTTTATTATTTAACTGTGGAATTTTCAAATTAGTAGGCCTAGTTTTGATTAGTTATTATCCTGAAAGGTGAAAGAACTCCCTTAGGGCATTTTCCCTAAATTATTACACCATGTCACTGAGCACGAAATATGGAACTTGCAATATGCAATACATACAGGTTAAGCTCTTTATACTTCCTCTCCTGGTCCAAGTCAAAGTGCTGCCTGAAAGCATTGGCTCGATCAAGCATAGTGGCCTGCCATGAGCATGAGAAAATTAGTCATGACCTCAATTTGCTTTGACATTTCTTTAACATTATAAGAAATTCTCTATTTGCTAGATGGAAGAGAAAGAAACTCACCTTTATTGACTGCACAGCACGCACATAATCTTTCAAAGGTTCTTCAAAGTTAAAGAGAAGGTTGTCTGCCTGTAATAACAGCATATCGACAGCATTAGGTAATAGAAGTACTAACTACTAAATGAATGGTCATATGGTATTTATAATGAAGTGGTACTATCCTAACAGGTTAATTACCTCTCTTTGCAACTTTATTGACAGCATCTCTGATTTCGAACCAACTTCAGAAAACACCTTCTCCAACGAATCCCCTTCGCAGGCACCTAAAAGCTTAATCGCTTTCCCAAAGTCCGCCAAAGATTGCCCAAGTTCTAATGAAAGAAAATCAGAATGATGTATTTGGTCTTGCAATCCAGTTAAACACTACATAACCAAGAGCAAGTTGAAATACTGTTAATGGCCTCCGAACCGCAGCCTTGTGCTCATTATGATACCATGCACCAGGTCATCTATTTCTATCTTTTTGGAAGACCAAATTTTTAACAAACATAACATTTTACTGCTATTTTACATCAGGACAGGGGTGCGTGGAAGCTTGCTATCCATGTGCCAGAACCATGAGTTGGTCGCGAGATCTTATGGGTTTCACCTCTAGCCTACCCCAACTTGTTTGGGACTAAAGGCTTTGTTGTTGTTGTTGTTGTTGTTGTTTACATCAGGACTGAACTCAAGAAAGTTTTTTTAGGATCAAGATATTTACCTCTGTGCCTTTTTACAAGGCGAAATGCTTGTTTCTGGGCCTCTGCTAGATGATTTTCTAGCTCAAATATGTAATGTTTAAGCTTCTCATATTCAGGAGTAGATTCTTCCACTGGTTTTTCTTTTCCCAGAACAACATCACTGACTTTTGACTGTACATCCTACAGAAATGATTACCAACTATTAACCAGTAACTGCAAATTTAATATTAAGAAAGGAGGGGGGGGGGGGGGGGGCTGTATCCGGTAATATCAAGGACGTCTTACTGAGCAATGAAGGAACCATACCTTAAACATCTGTATGAAATCTCCCGGCTTCTTGAATATACCAGTCTCATAAGACCTTGCTCTATCCATTTTCTGTTTCATGCACGTGAAAAACAAAGCAATAACATGAGCTGAAAGAATGCCATCAGCAATTGGAGTTTCTGGTGGACTCTTATCAATTATGCAGTGAAATTACTCTTATTTTATTTAGTTCCATGAAAATATTAGTGTCATAGCAATAATGATCAAATCACTGGAGGACGAAATATATGCCAGTCGGACAAAGAGTTAATTGATTATTAACAGGTACCTAAGTGAACAATATGAAAAGACTACAGTAATAGTACATGCAACTTATAATTCATATGTCAGAAGTATCTGTAACATAGCTGTGAAGAATCAAAAGTTTAGCTAACATTAAATAACTATATAGATTATAAAAGTTATCAAGTAATTATAGAACTCAGCTTATGCAAATACTTCACCTCTTCATCTGCCTGCAAAAATGTCCTCAAATCTTCGCTTTGCTTAAGTTCAGGGTGTGAAGCTAGTCTGTTGATGAATAGGTCCAGAGCTTGGCGCCTCAATTCAATGAATTCTTTGCTAAACCGGAATTTCTCTAAGAATATAGCAAAGAAACAACAGCTCAGCAAGCGATAAAACACAATATTGGCACTATAGTGGTCGATACATTTATGTTACTCTGCAGGGAATATATGGGATAGATTGTTGATAAAATTACAATTTGTCATATTACCAACAGCATTCTTCTCTGGAAGAGGAGGTATAAAAATGCCTTTGTACTTCTCAGCTAGCCGATCGTGCAGCCACTCAAAATCACTATAGCGCCGGATAACAATTTTCTCTGCTCCCTCGAATTCAGGTAGGTTAGTCTACAGAGGTAAATATTAGAAAATTAGCAAATCAATAGCAGCACAGTCAGCATATAGCCAAAAAGGAATAAATATCTATCTTCTGATCTTCTCAAAGAAGTAAATGTGATACAGCTCCTAGATAGCATGCAAGCACAAGACAAATATGGAGAATGAAAAGTAACACGAGTGCTGTAGGTCAATTCAATAGGCTAAACAAATGGGTGTGAATTAACGATAAACAGTACACACACAGTGTCGTCAATTGGCGGTTTACACAATTGCCATGTCATTACGCGATCATCTTTGTTAACATACGAGCCAGTAGAATCCAGAGCCTAATGGTTCGGGTCACTACAATCTTGCTGTGTTGCTTGAATGAATTAGAAAACTTGCCCGTATTTAGAGTATGTTAAGTATACAGACAGATTCAGTCGTGAATTGGTGTGAGCAATGCAACAGAGGGTGCTTCCTCATAGAATCAATTAATTATGGAACTGAAGTATTTCCTTTTTAAGAGAAGACATTTTTTGTTGTGTTCCTTTTTTTTTCAAACCATGCAGGAGAGCTACATATAAATATATTAAGAAAGGCTAGAAGTGCAGAACATAGTTGAAGGGTTACAGCTAGACAGTCAAACCGCCCACAAAAACAACCCAAAGGTGATCTAAGGCAGGAGGGTGACCAATCCCTCCATCAGAGCTGGCACTTGGCACACGACTGAGCCCTCGAAAAAGTGATGGAGGCCGTGACTTCGTTTTTGAAGATTCTTTGTGTTCCTTCCATATAATCGACTCAACCAAAAAAACTATTAGAACCTTCGCTTAAATCGCCGCGTGGGGGGGTTGAAACACAGCCTATTTTGTGCGATCCAGCAGACACCGTCTTCGCATTGTCCTGATGCTCCATAGCTGCTCTCTATTGCGACTTCACCACAACGTTCAGAACTTTTCAATGTCCTATAGTTTTCTTTCGTCATACTTAGCTCTACCAATTTGCTGATCCTACTCAAAGGCCATAAGAGTGTGCACGCCACTGAGTTCATTAATTACTGGACTGTTACTAATTTCCAATGTCGGATCTATATTAAGAAACCAGAGTCCATAAATTGAGCTCCTGTGTTCCAGCCTGACTGACACCTAATAGCGGGCAGAATTTGCTCTAGGAATTGGCATCACCCGATGGACATAAGAAAATCATCAATTCGAACAGTACCACACTAAAAACTACTGAATCTGGACTAAATCGAAGTAACCGGCAGGTTGGGGGCTTGAAACAGAGAAGGAGTCAGATGACCTTGGTGATGACGCGGTAGGAGATGTAGGACTGGACGCCGGTGCCCATCTTGACGGGATCCGTGACGCAGATCGACAGGAACGGCGCCCCGGCCGCCGCCCCGGGGGACCGCGGGCTCTGCGACTGGCTCCTCTCCTGCGAGAGCGCGCATGGGTAGATAGATTCAGTGCAAAAATTTACCGGCCGAGCGCGCGGGTGGGCGGCAGCGGGGCGGGAGAGGGGCGGCGGAGGGGGTAGGGCTTCGGAATTACCGCGGAGATCATGGCGAGCTTCCCCTCCGCGGCCTCGTCTCCTCGTTGCGGCACGGCGAAGCTACGGGAACGAGAAGAGGGCGACTTGGGAAGAAAACGAAGAGGATTCTCTTTTTCTTATTTTTTCTCGTGAGCGCTGTTGTTAGTTACGAGATTACTGCTGGGACATCAATGGATCTGGGCCCTAAGGAAACCCGTTTTAGCCCAGCTCCGCGGCTAATCAGCCTGCCACAACTCGCGATTAAGACCGGCCCAGCTTACTTTTTCCTAATAATAATCAATATATGGAACCAATATTCTTTGCCTAAAAGAACAATATTCTTTGCGTCTAAAAAAAGTGTTTTTATCCCTCAAAAAAAGTGTTTAACTGTGCTTCTAAATAGTTCCCACTTCGTTCTTGTTCCGACGGTGTGTTGAGACGGTGGCGACAATCTCTTCACTAAATAAGTGCTTTCGACTTCGTTCCTGTCCTGAAGTGTGTTGTTTGTCATCGGTGGGAGTGAGAAGAGGTGGGATCTTGTCGGTTGAACCTTTGGTTTAAATGTGTGAGGTGTTGGTTCCTTTGCACAATAGAGATTGCTTTTCCTTTCTCGACGGCAACGGGCGGTGCTTTTCTTCATCGTCGAGAAGCTCTCTCTGACCCTAGGACCTTGATGTCACGACCAAGGTGTGCTCATTGCCTGAATGGCCCGGAGGGTTGAAGTAGTTTCAAAAAACTGAAGAAGAATTCACTTGGTGGAGTCCTCGTGACGGCACTGATGACTCATTGCTACGACCAAGTTCTTTCTCATGCGAGTGGTTCTTGTAGACAACATCTCGTTGAAAGTTAGAGGTTATTTTTACTATCTTGCAGGGGCTCTGCAATTGTTCCTTTTCGTATGAATACACCATTTTGTTATTAGAAAAAGGTTATTTGCAACCAATAGGAAAATTCTATGATAATTTGAGATTATTGACCGCATTTGTTTTGGAGTATATTATAGTCGAATTTTCCATGGTCTTTGTTGTCAGTTTAATTAAATCAAACTACTATAGTGTTAGAATCAATCTCTTTCCCTTTTCTTTCGTTCTCTTATCTACATTGAGTAACCATGAAACATGTCCCAATGTCATTTTTTCTCGATGCTAAAAAAAATAGTTTTTCTAAAAAAAATCATGAACTGTTCATTGTTACTCGTCCCCATGAGTTCTTCTCTTACCAAAAGATTGTCCATCTCATAGGTTGTCTACCTTTTCTCCCCCTTTCTCTCTAAATGTCAGCTACCTTTCAGGATTGTTTGGCCCGTAGGACTTTTCTTTGCGGGTTGATTTGTAGGAATTTAAAACACGTGAATAGGAAAAAGATATAGACATGGGATGTCACACCCGCAGAAATAGAAAATACGTAAGGAAAAATTCTAAAACTAACTATACCGGTGATTGCTATGCTTGCTACGAAAACAAAAGAAAATTTAATGAGTTTGGACTGACTCGATTCTTCTTCTTTTCCCGAATTTGCAAACAAAGCAGCAAACAATAAAATCGTCATTAATCCCACAAGCCCACAAATCAAACAAACTCTTATTTTTCTAGGGAGCACAAATCAAATAAACTCTATAGAGAAAATGTTTTAGAAAATATATCCTAAGAAACTCCTTTCAAAATGGAACTTGAACCGTAAAGCAAGAAGACACATTCAAGCATATCTATTACAACCAACTTGTGTGTTCACTTTATTTTCTAATTCCAACCCCATGCTCGGCTTATAAAAGGAAACACTCACTATTGCACCTTGAATCAGATCTTCCTGAGTTTTTGATCAACATACAAAGTTCCAAAACATACTCGCCTCAAGTTCGTTTTATGGTCTATATAGCTCTTACAGTTTTATAATTAAAATTTCATGCCTCTTTGATTCGCTAGATTCTCAAAACACAGGAATAGAAAAAATACAGAGTTGGAGTGACATGCACACTTGAATCATATAGGATTAGTAAAGAGTGTTTGATGCCGCAGGAAAAACAAAGGGATTGTAAAAATAGGTTGGAGTGGATGCTAGATTTAAAAGGCAGTACACATATTCCTCAAATTCCTATCGGATTCAATCATATGAATCAAACGACCTACGCAGGAAAAATTCCTAAGGAATCTAAGGGCCCGTTTGGAACGTAGGATAGAAAAAACACATGAATAGAAAAGTGCCTCTTTGATTCGCAGGATTCAAAAAACGCGGAAATAGGAAAAATACAGGATTGGAATATCATGCTCATCTCAATCCTACAGGACTTTGGTTTGTTTGATTGCGTTGTAGGAAAAAAATAAAGGGTTCTTTCAAAGAGGTTTGAGTGGATGTTAGAAATTCTATGAGAAGTAGTGCAAAGAAATCCTTATGAAAATTTACTATAGGATTCAATCTTATGAATCAAACAACCAACATAGGAAAAATTGCTAAGGATTTTAATCCTCCAAAATTCCTATGAAATTTTTTTGAATCAAAGGAGCTCGAAAACTGCAGGAATTGCAAGCCATGTCTTGTAGATTCCTACGTGATTGTAAAATGCAAGAATTATACAACATAGTTGTTTGATGCTCCACACAAAATTACAGGAGTTGTTTCTTTACGAGAGAGAGAGAGGAGAGAGAGAGAGAGAGAGAAGAGAAGAGATTCAGACCCATGTTGCATTGGACTTCTGAAATGAAGTGAAAACGCCGAGGGAATGAAGGGTTACCATATGAATTTCAAAGTCAATGCTACAATCCAAAGGACACATAGGAAAAAAAATTCCTATATGATTCCATTTCTGTGAAATCTCTATAATATTCTTTTGTTTCAAACGGGGCCTAACCCTTCAAAAATCCTATACGAACCAACATGTGGTTGGATGGTTAGGTGGACAGTGGTATCCCCAGACCATCAGAGTTTAAATCCTGGTGCTCGCATTTATCCTGGATTTATTTCAGGATTTCCGGCGATGCACATTCAGTGGGAGGAGACGTTCCCGTCGACTACGAGGCGCCTACGGTGACTTCGTAAAATCTCAAGATGATATGCCGGCTCTGTCTCTTGGAGGTGCTCATAGGGGTAGGGTGTGCGTGTGTGCGTTCATAGGGGTGAGTGTATGCGTGTATATATGAACGCTTGCGTCTTTCCTGTGTTCAAAAAAAAATCCTATGAAATTCCTTTTTAATCAAAGGAGCTACAATATTAACACTACAGTTTCTTTTATGAAGAAATGAGGTAGTACAAAGAATGTAAAAAAAAAAAGAACTCTGAATCCCTGCCGTCAAAGTACTGCACGGATCTGATAACCCCAGCAGCATAACCTTGGTGGCTCCGTTCTTCCCCAAAGGGCAGAGTCCAACAAACCCCGCGGACCCACCGAAGTACGCGCCGGCACGCATCCCTGCCTTACCGCGCTGCCGGATCGCCGCCTCCCCACCGGTGACGTCTGCCGTCACGCGCGAATCCGGCGCCAGCCGCGACACCGCCCGCCCGCACAGCCGAGCCCCGCCATGGATCGTGCGCGCCACAAGAGCTCGCCCAGCTCCGAGCGCTTCCTCGGCGCATTCCTCCCCCGCGCGGCCGCGGGCGACCAGCCCGCCTCGGCGGCCTTCGAGCTCGACGAGGATGACCTCTTCGGCTCGGGGGTCGGATCCCCCGAGCGGCCGCAGCCGCCGCGCCGGCCCTTGCTCATCTCCTCCGTCCGCGCCGCAAACCCTAGCCCCCGCTTCCGCCGCCCGCCGGGCGGCATCCTCGAGGCCCTCCCCGAGCGCCTCGGGCCTCTCTCGCCGCCCCCGCCCTCTTCGTCCGCCTCGACGTCCCCCGCGTCTCCGGCGACGGCCCTTCCGCGCATGATCCCCGCTATCCCCCGCCCGACGCCGGCGCCGGCGATGCACATGCCGCAGTCTGCGCCGGTGAATGTGCCGGTAGCGCGGATGCGGCGACCGCCGTTCGAGGCGTTCGCGAGTGAACCTGATGACGAGGACGACGACGAGGAGATGCTGCCGCCGCACGAGATGGTGGCGCGCTCGCGGGCGCGGGAGTCGCCCATGACGACCTTCTCGGTGCTGGAGGGCGCTGGACGCACGCTCAAGGGGAGGGACCTCCGCCAGGTACGCAATGCCGTGTGGCGGAAGACCGGCCTGCTCGATTGATCCATTGCGTTTGCATTTGGCTGCTGCCTTCACCTTACAGTGATTGAGTTTGTGTGTTTGAATTATTTTGTACATTACGCGTGATCAGGTGTTAATTTTAGCTACACCTGTAAAATGTGTGTTGTATTACTCACCATTACGGCATTACTCTTATTTATGAACTCTCTATTCGAGCTGTCCAGAGACATTGAACTATTTGGTATGAATTAAGATAATTGTGTTCTTATGGATGTTTCTGTGTTAATTTACCCCAAGAGATATGGTTTATCGATCCTTACTATGGTTACATTCCGAAAGTATGTAGTTTTAACATCGAAGGATGTGAACCTGGGCATATTTTGAGATATTGTGATGTAGATTACTTTGCACTGCACTTATGGAGCTGGATTCTTTACTCGAGCTCGTTAGCTACTCAAGCTTCGTTTGGTGAAGAAGATAGTTTTCCAGTTCTTTTTGCCGATGTGATTCTACAAACTATCCATCGTTTATCGTATTTGACGTCGCGCGTAGGACGTGGAAATGGATCATGGGTGCAATATAGTTCAGGTGTTATAAATTTTACTGCAATTGATGGTGCTGTTCAGTATTCAGGGTCCGAGTTAAATATCCTCTGCCTGCTGCTTAGCTGAAGGTGTGTCCTTGAATTTTCATTTTGATGTTTACCTGGATATTAAAATTGTTTTAGGAAGTTTATAAGTTAATCATAATTTAGAGTACTTGCCAGAGATGCACAATCAGGCAGTCGACTAATTTTAGTCTGAACCCAGGTTTAAATATTGCTCACAATACAGTAGAACACTATCTTTTATGTATGCCAGATCGCCAGGTCTGTGGAACCATGATTCTGGATTTCCCAAAAGAAATCGATGGCTTAGCTGTTGAAATGGTTCAAGCAAACAGAAAATGTAGCTTAATGGAGCTCCATGACCGACCTCCCACTGTTTTTGTAAGGACACTTGTTACCTTTCCCAGCTATATGAGCCAGGGATTGGCTAAGAGTATATCTGAGATCTTGATAGAAAACTGGCAATGATGTGTTGAGGATCTTCTTCCTACTGTACAGGAGTTGTCTATCTATTCCATTCCATATCTGGAATATATGGTCCAACCACTAGAGCACCTGAGCAACGGGCAAATCTTTGTTCCCTTTCATGGATGCTTTGTTCGCATATTCTGTATTGGGCCAGTCAAAAAGGTTCATATACTTATTCCATATTCAACATCCCATTACTGGCACTTGGACAGTTAAAGAGGAGGAAATGTGGTGGAGCTTTTTTTTGAGGAAATGTGGTGGAGCTTGGTACAATGCTACTAGCACTTTTAGCAGTGGAATGGATTTCGTTGTGAGTAGAGTCCACTTTCTCTGACCGTGCACTTGTGAAGTTTCTATTCAGTTGTAGAGTCCCTGTGCCCATGCGACGAGGATGCTAGCGAAGCTTTCCCAAGGATATCCGTCTACTGATGCCAGTAGGTGCAAGGAGTCCACTAAATCTTACCGTGACCGTATCATCACTGGATGGCAGGTTTTCTCACCCCGTCGTTCAAAACAGAATTGAGGGCTGGAACTGGATACATCAGCTGTTGTGTTGGCTGAGGCAAGAGCATGTGTTACCTGTTGTGTTTGGATTCTGGCTGGAGCCAGCATGTCGGTGAAGGGGCTGGGCGTGGAGAACTAGAGATCCTGCGTGCCAACTGCAGCTAGCATCTCCGTCGAGAAACTGCAGCCAGCATCTCCGTCGAGAACCATCGGCTCGATCGGGATGATCCGCGGTTGCCAGAAAGCGCAGATCCAAGGTCTCTGTCGAGTTGCCACTGACGCGGTGAAATCCAAGCCAGCAAAACTGGCACGGACCTCAGCAGAGCGACTTGTACTAAACGTCTGACAGTGAATGGGTTGTACTCTTCGTGACTTGCTTAGATAGATACTCCCTCTGTTCATCAACATAGGACGCTTTAAAACGTAAACGTCCTATATTGGTGAACAGAGGCGAGGCGTGATTTGGTGGGGAGCAAGTTCTTCTGCGACAGTTTTCTCGTATGACATACCCGCAAAAAAAAAAATCTCATATGACACCACTCGAAAACAAGAAGCCTCACCCGGCACAGTTTTTTTTTTTTTTGAGGGAAACCCGGCACAGTGCTATGCTATGCTTTGCCGGACCGAGCGGAGAAACAGACGTGAATGGCGTCGTCTCGGGTAGTGAAGGCCCAAATGCCGCACCCCCCAGTGTGCCCTTCTGGGACGGCCCATGTGTGGCCGCTATGTTTTTTCAATTCTTTTTTTATTTTTTGTATTTTTTATTTTAAATAATTCGGGATTTCTAAAAAATTTCGAAATTTGAAATAAAATGTTTAAAAGATAAAGAACCTATATATATGATATAATATGAGTTTTGTGATTAAACTTTTGCTATGTCAATATCTATACGTGTTTATTAAATGTATAAAGTATAAAACCCCTCTTTCTCTAATTTAGAATTAGAAAGAATTCCACTAACAACACAACGTAATTAACTCAATTCGTTAGAACAGCTTCCATTGAGTCTCTGCACCTATCCTTTTACTTTGTATTCTAGTTCGAGAACCCCTTGTTTTCTCAAAACACGGATTTGGCTCAGGATTGCCCCTTTTTAATTCCAGGGTTTCTCTGAATTTGGAAGTTACCACTTAGCAGGTTTGTTCGCAGATTCAATTTTTTTTGTGATTTAAATAAAAATGTTCGTACATTCCAAAAATATTAAAATTTTTGAAAAAATGTTTGAAAAATAAAAATATTCATGATTTCTTAAAAAAAACGTTCGTGAAATTGAATAACAATGTTCATGAATTGAAAAAATGTTCACAAAATTCAAAAAAGATTGTTTGTGAATTACAAAATTTTCGTCGATTCAAATATGTTCACGGATTACCAAAAAATGTTCACTATTTTTCAAATAAAATCACGAATTTGCAATAAATGTTCATGATTTTAAAAATATTCGGGAATTAGAAAAATATTCATGATTTAAAAAAATGTTCGAGAATTAAGATATATTTGCGGATTTCCAAAAAATGCTCATTATTTCAAATAAAATCGCGAATTTTTAAAAAATGTTCACAATTTTTAAAATTCTTCATGACTTAAAAAAAATTTGCTTATTAAAAGTTATTCATGATTTCAAAAAATATTCACGATTTCAAAAAAAGGAAAAATAAAAAATAAAAATAAAATGAACGTGAAAAAAATATGAAAATGAAAAAATAAAGAAAAGGAAAAAAGAAAAAAAGAAAGAAAGAAAAAAGACACAAAAAAAGGAAAACCAGTTTGGAAAGGTTACAGAACCTTTCCAAAATAGCGACCGACGCGCCAAATAGGGTTGGCCTATTTGGCAACCTACATGTCAAAGAGGATATGCCGTGTTCGACGGTCCGATACGGACATTTAGGACATATTTGGTGACCCGGTTGCCCTGATAACTAGGAGTTGTTATGAAAATACGCATCTAGAGCCGCCGCCTCCTCCCCAAGAAAGAACTTAGGGCTTCTTTAGATCCCGTCGGCGCCGCCGTCGGCCCGTCTCGTCTCCGGTGGCCCTAGGGCCATGGAGTCGCGGTGGACCTGGCCCTTGCCGGCGGGAGGGATCTTCCTTCTTTTTAAGTGTTTTTATGAGTTTGTTTAGAATTTGTGTCCTGCCCAGGAAGACGAGGCGGGGGCGGCTCCCTGAAGATGGAATAAAGTTCTCCTCGCTTGGCACCTGTTCCGGTGATGCGTCTAGTGTCTTCGGAGGGCGCGTGGGGGTGTGTCTCCGGCGGATCTCGTGGGATTAGGTCGGTGCTGCTCTTCCGTGCATCCGGTTGGATTCAGTCTTTGGTTGTCTTCGTTCGTGTGTCTACAGGTTGGATCGTTTCAATCAATACTTCTCTTCATCGGCGACGTTTGCTGTTCTGCTGCGTTGGTCCTGTGGGGTCTTAGCAACGACGACTTTCCGACTGTCTATCACAACAAATTTGGCCCGGCTTCGGTGAGGAGGGGTGATGACAGCGGCGCGCCTTCTGCTCGCTCCAATGCATGTAATCGTCGCTGGGTGGTCTATAGACATGGATGTAGTTTTTATGATTTCTGTGTTATTTGTACTGCCATGACATGATGAATAGATTAGAAGTTTTTTCGTCAAAAAAAAAAAAACTAGGTGCTGTTGCCCGCTTGGCGACCGTGTCCAAGACACGCAGGATTCAAGATTCCCCGCGTTTGTGTGGATCTCTTCTCGCAGTCGCGGGACCCGTACGTCTTGAAGCGATCCCGATGACTTTGGGTCGGGTCCGTCCGTAGATCTGGTCACGCGCGTTGCGGTGCCCTACACGGCCGGCGCTGTGCTACCAAGTACACCATATACAGTGTAGAGTGTCGTACCATCCATCCACACTGATGGATCCACCACCCTATATACTCTACCTGACGTGCCGTCGCCTTCTGCGCGAACCCGCTCCTGCCGCCAAGGCTAAGCCAGCGACGCGGCGAGTCCGGCGTGCTGCATTGACCGCGACCCGATCGGCCGTATCGTCACCGGATGGCAGGACCCCCCTTCGACAGGTTCTAAAAAAAAACAGAATTGAGGGTTGGAACTGGATCACCAAGAGCAGGAAAACGACGGACCAGGAAATGCTAGCTGCTGCCCGCTGTGTTTTTTTTTTTTTTTTGAATTGTGTGCTTGAATTCTGGGTGACTGTAACTGCCAGTGGTAAAGCGTGGAGAACTAGAGATCCTGCGTGACAACTGCAGCCAGCATCTTTGAGAACAATCAGCTCGGAATAATCCGCGGATCCAGTTTCAAGAGCTTGACCCATGGAAGTGGCCAGTTGCTCGCCACTGACGCAGTGAATTCCAAAGGCAGAAGGACTGACACGGACCTCCGCAGAACAATATTGCAGAGACCTGTACCTGTAGTAGTACGCGTCAGAAACGGTGAATCTACATCACTGCCTTGGGTTAGGAAAACGATCTGTTTAAACCGGCTGATCTTTCGGCGTCTTCATCCGCCTCCAGCGTTCGACGCGTGTCCCTGTGTGGGCCTGCCCATCGCTGTCGACAGCTATCCCTTATCTCTTCGTTCGGTGAAGCCAGTCCACACACATTCTCGCAGCCGGGTCTTTTCTTTCCTCTTTTCTTACTCCGCCTGTTCTGCTCGTTTGTCCACCACCGCTCGCCGGGACAACAAAAAATTACCGCCGATGTTGCCCCCGTCTCCGGCCACCGCGCGCGAGGATACTGCTGCCGCCACTGTCGCTGCTGCAAAACCCGATTTCTTCCAAACTGGAGGGTCGGACCAAAATTTGTTGCTGCATCCATCGCCGCTGCATCGACGACGCCCTCGCCGGCGACACCTGCTTCAAAGCAACATGGGACCGGGGAGGGGGGAGTCACATGTTGCGAATGTCCGCGGTGCTGCAATCCCCTCACCACAATATCCGCCATGGAGTCGTCGGTGCTGCAGCAGACGTACGGCGGCGACGAGATCTCAGCGCCAACATCATTGTAGCAGTCCAGCTCGCCGACGACGCCTGCTACAATGCAGCTCTGGAGGGGTTTGCGTGCTTCGAAGCACACGGTGGCGTTGCTGCATATAGTGGCTGGGCCGCCGGTGCTCCGATGGAGCATCGCCGGGGGCACTGGTGTTGCGATGAAGCATCATCCGAGCCGGCGGTGTGCTTCAATGGAGCATCGACGGGTCGCCGAAGCATCGCCGGTGCTGCAACGGAGCATCGACGGGTCGCCGGAGCATCACCTGTGCTGTGATGGAACATCGTCGGGCCGCCGGAACCTCACGTGTGCTGCAATGGAGCATCGACCGGTCGTCGGAGCATCGCCGGTGCTGCAACGGAGCATCGACGGGTCGTCGGAGCATCACCGGTGCTGCAATGGAGCATCGACGGGTCGTCGGAGCATCGCCCGCTGCAATGGAGCATCGACGGGTCATCGGAGCATCGCCGGTGCTGCGACGGAGCATCGACGGGTCGTCGGAGCATCGCCGGTGCTGCAACGGAGCATTGCCGAGCTGCCGGAGCATCATCGGTGCTGTGATGGAGCATCGACGGGTCGCCGGTGCATCGATGATGCTTCAGAAGATGGTCGCAACAGCATCGGTGTTGCAGCCGTGGCTGGTGTGTGACGAGCTCGTCGGCGTTTTGCTTTGAGATGCCCGGCGACGCGGGCTGATGCAACCTGAGCGTTGCGTCTAGTGCAAGCAGAAGTTGGTAGTCCATGTCGGCCAACTGCGGCTTGTCGCATGGGAAGCAATGATGCTGGGTTGCATACGATGGCTGGCTGGAGTCGTTGCATGAGATATATGGGCGCGTATCGTGGTGGAAGTGATGGCGTGGTGCAGAGATCAAGCGGCTCAAATCGATGCAAACGAACGGCTGGCCAGGCGGCTGATCTTTTCGTCAGATCAGCCGGCTGATGCCTAGCAGCCCCCCTTGGATTACCTTTTTTCAGACAAACGAGACGTGATTTCGTGCGTGGCAAATTCTCCGGCAGCTGTTTTCTGGCACGACACCGCTCAAAAACAAAAATCCTCACCCGGCAGAGTGCTATGCTGCCGGACTGAGCGGCGAAACAGACGTGAATGGCGTCCTCCCGGGTAGGGTAGGCCGGGTAACCGGGAACTGTTGCCCGCGTAGCGACCGTGTCCAGGCCACTCGGTATACTCCTGCACGCATTCACGGCACGCAGTGCGGTCAAGCTCCCGAACTGGGTAAGAGGCGACTCATTTTGTTCGCGCGTGTTCGTTTGGGTCACCGCGGACAAAAACGCCGGCGCAACACGTCGACCTAAACCCAAAACGCGTCCGGCAGACGTCCGCGCCGACGCATTTCATGCCTAAATTTGGGCGGGGTTTGCGTCGGCGCGGACACGAAACGGACGCGCCGCGTGTCCCCTCGGTGTCCGCCGCGGCCCCACTTGTCGGCCGGCCAACCACCACACGCGGTCATACTTATTGCGGTCAGCTACCGCGGGCCCACGCGTCAGCGACTTGAAGCTTAGGGGGGGCATCCTTTTTTAATCCACGCGTGCGCGCGCGCGCGCGTGGGGGGGGGGGGGGCTCATCCACTTCCACAACTCCCGTCCACATCTAGCCCCCTCGCCGGCGACAGCCAACCCTAGCTCCCGCCATGGGCTTATTCAGCGGCAGCGACAAGGCCAAGGGCAAGCTCACCCTCGGCACCAGCTCTTCCCGCGTGCCTCCTCCGCCGTCGCCGCCAGCGCATGCACGCCCGGGGAGGGAGCGTCTGCATATCCCAGTGCACCAGGCGCGGTGGCACTGGCGGTACCAATAGCCGCTGCCGTACCCTGACGTGACGCTGCCGCACGACTGGCATCTGGATCCGGAGCGGATCCCGGTGCCGGCGGTTCCGCGCTATCGGCGGGCACACGCGAAGGAGGTGCGCCGGCGCCGGGCGCTCCTCACGCCGGAGCAGCGCGCAATGCCTGCGTACGCGGCGGACTCTCCCGAATGGGAGTTCTGGTTCGCCCTCGAGCACGAGGAGCAACGCCGCCGCGGTGTCCAGCACCAAATCGCGTACCCCCTGCCCCCCCAGAGGTCAAGCCGGAGGAGGAGGCGGCGTATCAGGCGGCGTTGGCGACAGCGATGCAGACCTTCATCGAGGAGGAGCGGCGCAAGGCGGCGGCGGAGGAGGAGGCCTACCAGGCTAGGCTGGCGGAGGCCATCGCCATGTCCGCGGCAGGCGACTCTGTCCACGCTCCGCTCCTCGCCCCGCCGCCGCCGCACCCGACGCTCGTCGAGCCCAAGGCCGAGGAGACCCCGCGTAAGCGGTCACCGCCGCCGCCCTCTTGGCCCGAGGAGACCTACACGTGGACCGGCCAGGTTCGCGAGTGGGTCAGCGCCCCCCCCCCCCTCGTCTGGCTCGGCGCGACGCCGACGCTGGAGGCTGCCTACCTCGAGCAGTGGAGGCAGCGCACGCTGGCGGAAGAGCGCGCCGACGGCGAGCGGCAGCTGGAGCTAGAGCTGGAGGCGGAGCGGCGGGAGATGGAGGAGGAGGAGCGCTCCCGCATAGCAGCAGCGCAGACGCCTGAGGAGGCGGCGCGTGAGGCATGGGAGAGGGCCTTCGGCAGGTCTGGGCTGGCGCCGGTGTTCATCGACCTCACCGGCCCCGGGAAGGACGACGACGACGACGCCTAGGGCAGCGCGCTGACCGCCGCAGCGTTTTATTAATGTTTTTTTTAAAGTTTATTAATGTTTAAGTGGACTTTGGCCGGCGGTTGACCGGCCTTTTATGTTTAATTATGCTACATTATGTGTATTTCGGCCGTCTATTTTGAATTTTTTTTATTTATTTACGCGGGTGGATATGGGTCCGACACCCGTTGGACGCACCTGCCGACCTAAATCAATAAACGGACGCGTCCGTCCACTTTGCCGATCCAAATGGACAAAAGGCGGACAAAGCCCGCGTCCGTTTGGGTCTGCACGTTGAAGTTGCTCTAAGGTCGGCATTCATGCAGATGGAGATTCCCGCGCCTCGAACTGTTCTCGCAGTCGCGGGACCGGGCCGGTCTCGATTCCATTCGATTCGATTGGATTTGGTCGGGTCCGTCCGTAGATTTGGTCGTGCGTGTCGCGGTGCGCTGCAGCCGGGCCGGTACGTTAACCTTAACCTCCATGGCCCCGTCGCCCTTCCCCCGGCGTGCCGGCTCGTACCTCCTGCGCGGACCCGCTCGCGTCGCGTTGCCCCGGCGCGCGCGTGGCGACGTGGCGACTCCCGCGTGCCGCACTGACCGCGACGCGACCCCATCTGCTGCACCTGCATGCTTTGGCCCGGAGCGCTTAATTAGACACGCGGAGACGCGGGAGGTCTCCTCCATCGATCAGCTCGTCGTCGTCGTCGTGCATGACTCCATCGTGCGCTGGGCTAGAGCGAGCAACGTCGCCGTCGAGGTGAGCTGGTGCCTACTGGCGCTGCCATGGGACCAAGGGACAGGACCCGGTTGGGCATATGACCAGGTCCCCCTGGCGGTCTGCCCGGCCGCGCGGGCGGGCGGGCGGAGCTCGTACGTGACGGACGCGGAGGGAGTCGACACGGGGTGATGGGACGCGGATGATGATTATGCCCCATGACCATGTAACGTACGTACTTTGCGTAGTTCATGTTGCGCCCTCGACTTGGACATTGACGTGGCCACGCTGATACGGTAGCAAGCTAGGCCGCGATACGTCCACTACTAGTAGTAGCTAGCTAGGACCACTTCAAAGTGCTCCGGATCAAGCCGCCGGTCAGGGGTACTTGATTGCCAATACCATTTTCTGGCTATACTGATGTGAGACCAACTTCGCCCATTAATGATAAAATCCTCGTTTTCCTAGTATCTTAAAGCTAATCAAGTTCATTTCAAATGGAAAGGCATTCGTTGTGTACTAACAAATTCATCAGTCTAAAACAAGTGTACTTTGATTCTAAAAGAAAAAAACAAGTGTACTTTTATTTGTTGGTGCACAATGAAACATTATAATATACTTTAAAACAAGGGAAAAAAAAACCAATGAAGCTTTATGTACTACTCCCTCCATTCCTTTATGTAAGGTGTATAATTTTTGGCAGATAAGGCACATAATTATATACAAGTTAGGACAAAATTAATCTTGGCTAAATCATTGATTAGTGGCAAGTAAATCATTTACGCTTGGAAAGTAAGAGATATACGTAATCGGGAGAGAGATACTTTCCTTTTTCTTTCTTAAAAGGAGAGATACATGCAATGAGGGAGAGATATTTTTCTTTTTTCTAGAGGGCTAAAAACGGAATTTTGAGGAATTAGAACAAATGCACCTTACATTGTGGAATTTTATCAAAAAACAAATACACCTTATATAAAGGGATGGAGGGAGTACTTTGAAACAAGGCAAACTTTGGGAAAAAACTAGAAAATGTGGCACGAACCTCAAAGCAACAATGGACAGTGGATGCTTATGTGGCATAGACGGCATATCACGGTCATGGTAGAAAAATAACTTTCAGCGGACTGTACCCGAAGTCAGAATATACTCCATCCGCAAAAAGAAGAAGTCATATACGGGCTTTGTAGGTGGCCAAATTTAGTACTCGTGTACGGGGGTGGACTGAGGAATTATCCACCTCGTTCCCGATTTTAGATTGGCGTATATGTTCATACATTTTTTGTGGGAGGCGTATATGTTCATTTGGCCATTGTGTATATGTATAATGTTATTTAGTGCGTCTACTCAACTTTCTTTGGAGATATGTACCATCGTACTCCTTAGAGCATCTACAGCCGCGTATGACAAATATGACCCCTCAAACACCCGCGGACACGCCCGGGCGCGTCCGCGGAGTGACCGGATACGCCTCAAATTAGCACAATTGCATCCGGACACCTCATACTAAATTCTTAAATCCATACAAAAGCACGCAAACGAAAAAACCTATGTACTACGTAGATCACCTAGCTACGCCTCGTCGGAGATGTCGACGATCTCCGTGCCCGGCTCCGGGTACATGGGCAGCAGATGCAGCTCCGGCTCCTTCGGCGCCTCCGGCTGCTCTACTCCGGCCTCCTCCTCCTCTATCTCCGCGTCGAGTTCGGCGAAGAGCGCGTCGGACGCCGCCTGCTCCTGCCGGAGGAACGCCCTGTTGGCTTCCACATAGGCCTCATCCTGGATGGACTCCAGGATGGCTTGCTGCTCCGCCATCTCCTCCGATTGGGCGACGACGAACTCTGCCTCCGCCTGCTCCATGTTGAAGCCCGGCAGCTCCTGCTCCGGCTCCTCCGCCTCCTCCACCTCCATCGGAGCCAGCTCCTCTCCCTCCGGCTGCTCCTCCTCCTCCTTCGGCTCCGGCGAGTCCGGAGGTAGCCCGACAGCGGTGCGGGCGGCGCGCGCGGCTTGTCTCGCCCGGATCTCCTGCTGGATCTCGTACCGGCGCTCCGGCGTGAGCATTGCGTAGTAGGTGATCTTCCTCCGGACCATGGCGGAGCGCCGGACCGTGGGCAGAGCGCCGGAGCGGGAGGGGGAGGAGGTGGATGGGCTCGGACTGGCGGCGCGGAGAGGGGGGAGGTGGATGGGCTAGGGTTGCGGGACGCCGGCCGGCTTAAATAGGCGGATTTGGTCTCAGGCGGCGAGCCGGAGCGGCGCCACGCGGCGTTCACAAGGCGGCGACGGACGCGGAGTCCGTCGGACCGCCGGGTTTCCGGACGTTTCCGCATGGGACCTGCCGTCAGTCCGACGTGGCGGGCGTGTGCCCCGGGCGCGCCCGGGCGCCCCCATATCCGCCCCGTATTTGGGCTAGATATGAGGGGTGCCGGTCAGCCCGGGCGTTTGAGGCCCATTTGAGGCGTCTGGCTGGGTCGAAATTTCGTAACCGGTCAGTGACCGGGCAACCCGCCCAGACGTATGAGGCGGGTTTGAGGCGCCCGGCTATAGATGCTCTTACGTTGACAAACGTTTGGCATATTTTTATCGCTAAAGACAAAACTGTGACCGTTTATTAGCGAGTAATTTTTTTGATAAAAGAATTTAATTTATTGAAATGTCGCATTGACGCGTACAACTGCAATGATTACAAACCCCCAATCTATACATAGCATGATACAAACAGGGCTAGCAATTCCACAACTCACTGAATTAGAAGTGCCGTGTTGGAGGGACGATTCGCAGACTAAACCGCCATTCATGTGGGGGCAAGGGCATCTCCATCGCCGACTCTCAAACCGCCTGCATAGTCCGGACCGTGTTGTCCGGACCAAGGAAGCCATCTAACGCGGATCTGTATCGGTCCGCAGGGCGGTTATGACGTACTTTCTCCCGCAAGCCGGAGACAAACGTGGGGGGCTTTGCGGGCGTCCGGACTCCACCCATGCCTGTGTCTGACCACCCTGGCCCACCCAAACCCCCCACCCGCCTCTCCCGCGCATTCCATCCCATGCGTCGTGCCGCTTGCCGCGTCGCATTCATGCCGACCCAGAGCATGCAGCGGTCGGCATTGATGCCGCGATTTGACCGGATGTGAAGGCGGCGCAGACGGACGTGACCTCTTGGGCGTCGTCGCTTCAATGCGGACGCTGTGTCCCGAGAAACCAACTCCGGCCGCAACGCCACATTGAAGCGTGCCGACCGCCCCTCCGCCTGACATGACCGCGGCTATTTAAGCCCTACGCGGGCGACGAACAGATCCGCACTCCCCCTCCCAACCACCGCACCGTCCTCCTCCCCCTCACCGAGCCCTTCCTCCTCTCCGAGCCCAGCGGCGATGCTGAAGACCTGGTTCTTGATACGTCCATTTTGCATCATGTTTTGCTACTGTTATTTATAATGTTTTTAATCAATATAACACTTTGTGGAGCAATTCTAATGCCTTTTCTCTCTTAATATGCAAGATTTCCACAAGGAGGGAGATTGCCGGCAGCTGGAATTCTGGACCTGAAAAAGCTATGTCAGAGATACCTATTCTGCACATCTCCAAATGAGCTGAAATTTTACGGAGATTTATTTTGGAATAAATAAAAAATACTGGAAGCAAAAAGTACCAGAGGGGGCCACCCAGGTGCCCAAGAGGCACCAGGGCGCGCCACCCCCCCAGGCGCGCCCTGGTACCTCGTGGGGCCCCTGGCCAGCCTCTGGCCCCCATTTTCTGGTATATAAGTCATTTTGCCCTAGAAAAAATATAGAGAAGACTTTCGGGATGGTACGCCGCCGTCTCGAGGCGGAACTTGGGCAGGAGCACTTTTGCTCTCCGGCGGAGAGATTCTGCCAGGGATACTTCCCTCCGGAGGGGGAAATCATCGCCATCGACATCACCAGCGATCCTCTCATCATGGGAGGACTAATCTTCATCAACATCTTCACCAGCACCATCTCATCTCAAACCCTAGTTCATCTCTTGTATTCAATCTTTGTCCCAAAACCTCAGATTGGTACCTGTGGGTTGCTAGTAGTGTTGATTACACCTTGTAGTTGATGCTAGTTGGTTTATTTGGTGGAAGATTATATGTTCAGATCTATTATGCTATTCAACACCTCTCTGATCTTGAACATGAATATGATTTGTGAGTAGTTACATTTGTTCTTGAGGACATGGGAGAAGTCTTGTCATAAGTAGTCATGTGAATTTGGTATTCGTTCGATATTTTGATGATACGTATGTTGTTGATTCCCTTAGTGGTGTCGTGTGAACGTCGACTACATGACACTTCACCATCTTTGGGCCTAAGGGAATGCATTGTGGAGTAGTAATTAGATGATGGGTTGCTAGAGTGACAGAAGCTTAAACCCTAGTTTATGCGCTATTCCGTAAGGGGCTGATTTGGATCCATATGTTTAATGCTATGGTTAGAGTTATCTTAATTCTTCTTTCGTAGTTGCGGATGCTTGCGAGAGGGGGTAATCATAAGTGGGAGGCTTGTTCAAGTAAGAACAGCACCCAAGCACCGGTCCACCCACATATCAAATTATCAAAGTAGCGAACGCGAATCAAACAAACATGATGAAAGTGACTAGATGAAATTCCCATGTGTCCTCGAGAACGCTTTACTTACTATAAGAGATCGTTCCGGCTTGTCCTTTGCTATAAAAAGGATTGGGCCACCTTGCTGCACTCTTTGTTACTATTGCTACTTGTCACTTGTTACAAATTATCTTGCTATCAAACTACTCGTTACCGATAATTTCAGTGCTTGCAGAAAATATCTTGCTGAAAACCGCTTGTCATTTCCTTCTGCTCCTCGTTGGGTTCGACACTCTTACTTATCGAAAGAACTATGATTGATCCCCTATACTTGTGGGTCATCAGTTCTCCGCGCCAGTGGAAGTTCATCGTCAGGCGGATCGTGGCATCGCCGCCCTCGCTCACCGGGACCATCTGCATCCACGGCGGCGGGCTCCTCCGGCAAGGAGAAGATAGTCATCTCCTCTGGCGACGAGGAGGACCAGCCACAGCAGCGGTTCCGTCTCCTCTCGGAGGCAGCTCTGATGGATGAAGAATTCGTCCGTCAGAGGGAGATATGACAGAGCGTTCGCTTCGTCAGATGGGTCCGGCGCCACCATCGCCGGCGCGCGTAAAGGATGAGCCACCGCCTGATACATCTCCAATGTATCTATAATTTTTAATTGTTCCATGCTATTATATTATCAATCTTGGATGTTTTATATGCATTTATATGATATTTTATATCATTTTTTTGGAACTAACCTATTAACCCAGTCCCTAGTGCCAGTTGCTGTTTTCTGCTTATTTTTGGTTTTCCAGAAAATCAGTACCAAACAGAGTTCAAATGCTACAAAACTTTTTGATGATTTTTTCTGGACAAAAGAGACTCTAGAAGCTTTGGAAGGAGACTAGAGGACAAGCGAGGAGACGGCAAGGCAACAGGGCGCGCCCAGGGGGGTGGTCGCGCCCTATTGCTTTGTGGGCCCCACGTGGCTTCGTCTGACCTAATTCCACTTCTATAAATTCTCAAATATTGGGAAACCAACAGAGAACCACCCCGAATAACTTTTCCGCCGCTGCAAGCTTCTGTTCTTCCGTGATCCCATCTGGAGGCCTATTCCGGTACTCTGCCGGAGGGGGAATCGATCACGGAGGGCTTCTACATCATCCTTACTGCCCTACCGATGATGCGTGAGTAGTTCACCACCGACCTACGGGTCCATAGCTAGTAGCTAGATGGCTTCTTCTCTCTCTTTGATCTTCAATACAATGTTCTCCTCGATCTTCTTGGAGTTCTATTCGATGTAATCTTCTTTTGCGGTGTGTTTGTTAGGATCCGATGAATTGTGGGTTTATGATCTGAATGCATGAGAAGTAATTGATTTTTTTCTGAACTTTATTATGCATGATTGTTATAACTTGTATTTCTCTCCGATCTATCCGTTTGGTTTGGCCAACTAGATTGATTTATCTTGAGCGGGAGAGGTGCTTTGTAATGGGTTCAATCTTGCGGTGCTCTATATCCCAGTGACAAAGTAAGGGACAAGACACGTATTTGTATTGTTGCCATTAAGGGTAAAATGATGGGGTTTATTCATATTGATTGGGTTTACTTTGTCTACATCATGTCATCTTGCTTAAGGCATTACTCTGTTTTCATTAACTTAATACCCTAGATGCATGCTGGATAGCGGTCCATGGGTGGAGTAATAGTAGTAGATGTAGGCAGGAGTCGGTCTACTTGTCTCGGACGTGATGCCTATATACATGATCATTGCCTTGAATATCATCATAACTATGCGCTTTTCTATCAATTGTCTAACAATAATTTGTCTACCCACCGTATGCTATGTGTTCGAGAGAGAAGCCTCTAGTGAAAACTATGGCCCCCGGGTCTACTTTATATATAAAAAGAAATCCAAAATATACTTGCTGCAATTTATTTACTTTTATTTTGTTTTGCAATTTATCTATCTACCACTACAAGATTTAATCCTTGCAAGTAACGAGTTCAAGGGGATTGACAACCCTCTTGCCCGCGTTGGGTGCAAGTATTTGCTTTTGTGTGTGCAGGTGCTGTTCATGAGGCTTTGCGTGATTCTCCTATTGGTTCGATAACCTTCGTTCTCACTGAGGGAAATACTTATCTCTACTGTACTGCATCTCCTCTCCTCTTCGGGGAAAATCCCAACGCAGCTCACAAGTAGCACCGCCCCAGCCGCGGGTCCACGTTAAGCGGGAGCCGGCATCCCCACTCTGGCAGGTGAAGGACGAGCCGGCGTCCCCGCCGCGCAACCGCAGCCTCCACATTGCCGGCTGCATGAAGCAGGAGCCGGTGTCCCCCAGCGCCTCCGCCGCGTGAAGGACGAGCCGGCGTGATGCGGAGCATCCCGAGGTCATCCCCATGGACCCACCTACGTCACCTCAAGTGCCACGAGGGCCTATGACACGAGCACGGGCAAGAGCCATCGAGAACGAGGTGACATCACACCTCTCACAATTTCCCTTCGATGCACATGAGAATTGGATGCTACCTCAAACGGAGGTCTTATGCATACTCAGGTACCACGAGGATCATCTTGGAGAAGCTAGGGAGCATGGCCGATCGAAGGAGGAAGAGGAACGAGATGAAGAAGAGGCAAAGGAGCCAAGCAGCAGTAGCCCGGATGATCCGGACCGGCGCCCAGATCATCCGGCTACACGGCGCCCCGGCAACAGCAAGCATGCCCACGAAGCCGGATCATCCGGGTCCCAACCCGGATCATCCGGACGATGCCCGGATGTCCGGACCTGGGCCCGGATGTCCGCCCCCCCCCCGCTGCTGTTTTGAACCGCCCGGACGTCTGGGCGACCACCCGGATCATCCGGCTCCCGAAGGCCGGATCATACGGACGGCCACCCGGATCGTCCGGGCCCCCGTTTTTCAGCCCATGTGCACTATGGCCGAGGCCCATGTGTGTATTTCGTCCCCATGACTATAAGTACTCCCTCTCCCTCATGTTTTTAGGGTTAGCAAAGTGTTGGATCTAGAGTTCAGAGCTTTGCTCCTCCATACCTCTCCTCCGGAGATCAAGACCTCCTCGTGGAGAAGATCCACTCCGGATGTCAAGACCTCGACTCCTCTCCGGATCGGGATGAACTAGCTACCGTGTATCCTCCCGTGTTGACTTTGTATAGTGATTCATTGTATGTGTATGTGGATCTAGTGCATGTGTGACTTGTGATTGTGTCAATTGAGTAATTTGTGTTCTCGTGTTCTTCGTGTTCTTGCCTCACCCACCCCCAATTGTGAAAATATCGATGAATTAGGGTTTCACCCTACATCACGGCGTCGCCCCCGCCGCACAGTAGCTATGTGCGGATCGACGGGCCCTCCTCGCTACCACGACGCCACCGCTGCCCGATAAAGGAGGAGCTGCCGCCCGTGATCGCCAAGGCGCGTGGCCGCATCCTCCACTACCTCGGAGGCGGCGGTTAAGGCAGTGCCTATGGCTCTCGGGCCATGGTATCTGAGGCCGAGCGCGCGGCGCGACAACAGGCGAGGTACGACCCGCGCAATGTCGGTCGCCGCTTAGCATTCACCAAGACAGACGTGGCGCCAGAATGGGTCCGCAACGAGCCGGACCTCATCGCGGCGTGGGCGCTCGACCGCTCTGTCACCACCGCAGAGACGGCCGCCAGGCACTGCCACTGCCTTGACGACGAGCTTGCCAAGATCGGCGAGGAGTGGTCGCTTAGCAACTGCTCCGCCAACGCCGACAGGGCAAGGCCGCCGCCTGGGCGCCGCTAGCGCCTTCGGCAATGGCCAGGGTGGCCCTTCGCACCACGTAGCAAGAGGCGGAGCGGCTCCTCCGCGAGCAGCAGGCAGCCACCAGACAGGTCTGCCGTGGCCCTTCGGCATCCTTGCGCTGCTGGAGGGACGACGACACAAACGCCGACGGCGGTGCAGCAGGATAGGGCGGCCACACTTACGAGGTGGTCGTCCGATATAGGGTTTATTGTTTTTTTATAGCTTTTAGTAAAACGGTCGAAATATCGTCCGTTTATGTAAATTATATTAGAACTTGAATGAAATCCGCCCAGTTTGAACGAATTCCGCCCGGTTTGTTTGCATTGTTGCCCAAATGTATGCGGGCAGCGTTGGATGGCGGCCTCCCGCATCCGTGTCCGCGGATTGGCCTTCCTTATCCGCACATGGATGCGGGAGAAAATTTGCGGGTTGCCGTTGGAGATGCCCTAAAACCCCATTGCCTGCTTGCTTCATTTGGATACACACCCAGAAATAGTTCATTGTGCTAGGGCATGTGTACAAGAGTATATAACCTACAATGGAGAAGTAGTCTTTTTGTTGTTACTATCAAAATATTATTTTATTACCAAAAACTACGAGGCTAATTTGTTTGATGCTAAAAGTTGGCATGCCAAATTTTGGCAACTGCCAAATGTTGGCTAGAGATTGGTTGCATACTAGTTTTCGTTGCCAATCTCAGAAAAGGTTGTCAAATGTTGGTAGCTTTTGATTTTGCCAAATGTTGGCTTGCCAAATATTGACAATGCCAAATGTTGGTAGCAATCCAATCAGATTCTACATTATTTCTAATAGCCAAATAACTCAACATAGGACCACCGCCTCCACTAGGACATGGAAAGAAAGTTTGTTAGTGATACCCCACAAACAACTAGGTGCCAAACAATGCACACTATGAGAGGGACATAAATTTGAGGCCACCTGAACTTTGGACCAAACAGCTCGAGCAAACTTGCACTCGGAAGAGAGATATTTGATCGATTCAATGTGATCACAAAGATACAACTTTTACTTCTTTGACAGTTATGTCTTGTAAGGTTGTCCCTTGTCAAGATGACTCCTCCATGCACATACTTGACACAATCTTAACTTTCAATGAGATATTAAGTTTTCACAATTTCTTATTATTTTTAGGAGCACAATAGACAAGAGCAAGATACACTGAGTTTCCTGAGAATTTCTCACTATGGTGTAAATTCCAACGGAACTTGTCGGGACCTTTTGATAAATCACGGAGTCAATTGAACAGAGCATTCCCTGTTGCTAGTCGTGGTTCCATTAAATCCTTTTAGCGGGGATACTCCCAAGACTTTTGCAATTGTGACATATTTATGTCTCACAATCTGAAGAAGTCTAGGATGTTGCTCCTCTAAGGAACATTTCCAAGTCAGGTGTCCTCCCAAAACCTAATTTGAGAGCCGACTCTATGAAAAAAGTTTCGAACCAGAACAAGAAATCCTTCATCTGCTCCATACCAGCCCAGGAATGTGAATCTACTGGGTTTCCAGTGACCATATGAGACCGCTTTTAGAGCCTACATTCACTACTGCAGGCGACCGCTAACGCGACACATGAATCAGAGACCCTGTGACCAAACTGTGTGCGCTGCATGCATCGCAAACGACATCGTAATAAAACCATCCCCAATAATACGAACTGTTTGCGATGCCAGAGACATAAAAATGATTCAGATTAGAGACGCATGTGCGATACGTGGCATACAGTTGATCATACGAACTGTTTGCGATAAGCCAGAACAACAAACATGGTCAGCCGGTTCGAGGTGTGTGCGATACATGGCATACAGTTCACTTGGATGAACTGTTTGTGAAACCTAACACAACAGAAATGGGCAGCCAGATCAAGGTGTGTGCGATATATGACATGCGGTTCACTCGGATGAACTGTTTGCGATTACCCAACACAACAAAAACGGCTCAACTTAACAAGGTGTGTGTGATACACGGCAAACATGTCAGTAATCTGAAATGTGTGGGAAGACGGATAACAACGCGGACGATTCCTGCGAATAAGTTGTCTGTGTTGTGGGCAAATGGTTGGTCGTAAATAATTGTCAGTGATTGATGAAATCGTCACCGACGGGTTCTGTAGTTTAGTCCGTGTGCGATGTCATTTGCTCTGTCTGCACAACATCTATGCTCTGTCTACAGAATAACAAACATATATACATATAAGGACATGATTGCATAACCAACTTTAACATCCAATGACGTTATATCACAGATACCAGAAAAATTGCAAGGTTCAAATTCCAGCATTACAAGGCCCAAATTCAAAGATTACAAGGTTCAAACTGTTCTTACAAATCAGATTCATCTTCTTCAGAATCTGAGCCATGCACTATTTGTGCGAATGGATCAGTCACCGAGAAGTCATATATCGGTTTGATAGTGTGACTTCCCAATAATCTGTCATTTGTAGTTCCAAACTGAAATTCAGCTTCTGCAGAGACTTTTCCATTCAGTTGTAGACGCCTGCGCTGATCAGCAAACCATTCACTTCTGCGCACTAAATTTAGTGCAAACCTCATTACCTTGAGCACACTTGCTCTCTGAACAAAGAACCTGGCGAATTTAATCTCTGGTGTGGTGCCTCGATACTGGTTCAAAGTAATTTCTGTGAGATGAAGATCAAGGCATTCAATGGGATTGTTATATTGCGCCACATTTTCCACTTTTGGGCCTGCTTCTATCTGCAAACGAAGACAACATATTAGTGCCTAGCTGCAGTTTTGAAAACTTCGGGCCTCTTTGATTTGCAGGATTTCTAAAATACACGAATAGAGTGACATGACATCTTCAATCGTTCATGATTAACATCTCAAAAAATATATATATTGAAATCCTCCAAATTTCCTTTAGAAATCATACTACATTTGTCATTGTAATCATGGGTAAAAGTAACAACAAATTGAACTCCGTTGTGGTTAACAATTAACAGGAAAGGAGCATCACCTCGATGTATAGCTTCTCCGTGCACGGAAAGCATCTAAGGAATCTAACAACTTCATCCAGATCGGGGCCGACAGATTGTAGTGCCAAGATCTTCACTGTGCGCGGAGATGGGGTCAACCTTGTGGGAATCATTTTTTGGATGACAGCCGAACATAGATCAACAAAACTTAGATAAAATGTGATGTCCAATAAGAAGAATGAGAAGAATAAGACTGTTGTACCTGAGCGGGTAATGATCTGGTAACAAGTCCAGAGAATTCAGCACACGAATATCCCAACACTGTCAATTTCGGTGCGTCGTTGACCATGATTCTTGTTGGACCTTCTTTATCAAATAAAATCAATCTCTCAAGGAAAGGCGCATTCTCAATGACCATTTCGTGAAACACCTGAACTGAGAGCCTGTTGCGGCACCAGCAGTGCACATACATCGTACAGACATTCGTTGAGGCGATGCAGAGGCTACTGAACCCATCCATCACCTGAAGACGAAGGTACTCGAACGATGTACAGCCGCCGAGCAGGCGCTCCAAATCCTCCCTCGAGATGCGGATGCCCATGAGCTCGAGGTGCTTCAGTTTAGGAAGATGAAGAGAGGGCGCGGCATCAATCTGGGGGAAAAGGCACTGCATAACATAGCGCGGCGCAGCATGGGCACGAGGCGGAGAGCGGACGGCGGCAGCGAACGCGGATGTCCAGCATGAAAGCTGAGTTCCTCGAGCCGGTCTAGGGCGGGGGATAGGAACCACTCGTGAAACTTGCTTTCGGCCCTGAAGTTGGAACGGAACTTGCCGATGACAAGGCGTCTGACTGGCCCAGGGTGCGTGGTGAGGATCTGGGACAATGCGTCCAAGCGTTTGCGCTTCCCTCTGAAGAGCTCGTCATCCTCGATGAGGTCCAGGGGGGTGGAGAGCCAGAGGGGGCGCCACCGCCGGGAGAGGACAGTGGTCCGCACGCCAGATTTGATGGGGAGGAGGGATGTGATGGTTACCAACATCTCGTCGGGGAGGCTGCTGATGAAGTCCATGCTCGCGGGAGGCTCTTGCGGTTCTGGCTCAACCCGCCCCCGCTTGTTGGCCGGCTCGTCCTCCATCGCAGCAGGCGGCGATCCTCGGCGGCGGTGCTTATACATAAGAACGGAGGAGTAGGAGGAGCACTGGAAACTGTTCTACGTACCTTCCCGAGGCGGCCGAAACCAAGGCCATCAATAAATTTTGCTCGCTGGCAGGTCAAAGGGCTCGCTTCCCGGTGAGCCTGCACGGCGAACTGCTCGCACGCGTCCCGTCGAGCCTGCACGACGGACAGCTCGCACGCGTCCCGTCTAATGAAACAGCTGCCCGCGGTAGTAAATGGTTAGTGGAACGCCCACGGTTGGAAGAATACAACCGTTTGCGATAATAACGTGGCAGCTATTTGTTCCAAAATGCCTAGAAAACTCAAATAATGTAAAAGGAAGGCAAAACGAATGCTGAATAATTTCATATTTTAGCACGACACTCCTATAGTTGCATGTTACCTCTGTAAAATACATCAAGGTGGGAAGAGTCAGCGTATGTCGTTTCAGACACAGAGGTGACACATTCCCTCTCGGAACCATGAGGCTTCTTGAGAGAAGCTACGGTTTGTAAGAAGCT
This sequence comes from Elymus sibiricus, assembly GCA_039707655.1. Lineage (NCBI taxonomy): Eukaryota > Viridiplantae > Streptophyta > Magnoliopsida > Poales > Poaceae > Elymus > Elymus sibiricus. The sequence continues at coordinate 348,976,141 of CM077668.1, forward strand.
TATAGTAAAATGTGTCCCCAAATCAGAGAAAAAAATTATCACAGCATGTTGGTGCCATGTCATGACACCATGCCAAGTTTCATGATTTTCAGGCGAGTTTTGGATTTACAGGAATTTTAAAACCAAGTTTCTCAATGTTTCCGGACGAGCCACGATGCCCAGATGTTTGAAATTCATTCCCATTCCTTGCATGGGACCTAAACATTCACCCATGGACACATATATGATTTTTCAACCGATTTTGGTGCACTGGAGCATGTGCCTATAGTTCAAATTTGAATTATGCACATTAAATGCCTAGAAACTCAATTAATGTATAAAAAAGGCCAAATGAACCCTGAATAATTCCAAATTGTAACACGAAACTCCTATAGTTGCATGTTGCCTCTGTAAAATAAATCAACACGGGAAGAGGCAGCGTATGCCGTTTCGCACACAGGGGTGACACGTTCCCTCTCGGAACCATGGGGCTTCTCGAGAGAAGCTACGGTTTGTAAGAAGCTTATACCAAAAGTTGTCCCAAATCGGCCAATTTTTTTACCACAGCATGTTGGTGCCATGTCATGACACCATGCCAAGTTTCATGATTTTCAGGCGAGTTTTGGATTTACAAAAAATTTAAAACCAAGTTTCTCAATGTTTCCGGACGAGCCACGATGCCCAGATGTTTGAAATTCATTCCCATTTCTTGCATGGGACCTAAACATTCACCCAAGGACACATATATGATTTTTCAACCCATTTTGGTGCACTGGAGCATGTGCCTGTAGTTCAAATTTGAATTATGCACATTAAATGCCTAGAAACTCAATTAATGTATAAAAAAGGCCAAACGAACCCTGAATAATTCCAAATTGTAACACGAAACTCCTATAGTTGCATGTTCACTGTAGATAAATGGTATAGCAATTCAAACATCGTCCTTTCCCGCCGTAACCCCATTTTTTTTCAAATCACAATGAAAAAATCAAGTATACCACAAACAGTTTATTAGCAAGAAACGTGTGCGATGGAGTATAAAATATCTAGGGGCACCCTCATGTATGGCTTACGCCAGAAGTTTCGCCGGCTACAGTCTACCGTCAGCGCGGCAACCACACTTGGGCGTCAGTTTTTCACTGCACCGAGCGAAAATTTGGCAACCGCGGAAATATCTAGATCGCCGCCCCCCCTCCCCGCCCAAAAGCCACATTTCCACTGTTTCCTCCTTCCTTTCCAAGTTCAAACCTTCACTGCTTGCTTGCAGCGCCGCCTGCTCGCCGGCGACGCTCCTTCCTGCTGCGCGACCTCGTCGATATAGTCAGGTAATCCACACCCCACACCCCACCCCCAACCTCCTCCTCCTTCTCCATCCCACATGCCCCGACCGCCGTCGCGACACCTTCCACCCAAATCACTGCCCCATCCTCCAAATAAGCGCCGCCCATAGCCATTTTGCACGCAGTATAGCCAGGAGCTCAAGGAGAAGCAAATCGCGGCCGCACGCGTGGATGAGGTCGCGATGGCTGCCATGCGTGCCGACCTCCAGATCTTGGAGTAGCACCTCGCCATCGAGGCCACCGTCGACGCCTCGCGCGCGGACGCCGCCACGTGGTTGGCTGCTTTAAACGACAGTTCGTGGTGTTTTCTCGAGGCCACCGCCGGTGCCTTCTAGTGAATTGTCCTTTGTAATGTTAATATGCAATCTGATCTACTGAAATGTGATGGTCAGTTAATAGTTTTGTTCAACAATTGCTATATTTCCCAGTAGTTCTTAAGCATGCTTGGTTTGGTTAACTGTCTGACTTCTAGTATATTCTATTCTGCAATACGGTGCTCAGTTAACTATTTGGTTCATTTGTTGTGCTGTCCAGTTAACTGTTTGGTTCAATTCTGCAATGTGATGTTCATTTGTTGTGGGTACAATTTTGTATTGTTATGCATGTGAGAAATACATCGAATTTGGCTGTACAAAATACGTAGTACATGAGAAACATATACATTTGCCATATTTCCTAGTTCTTAAGCATGCTTGGTTTGGTTAACTAGCTTTTCCATGCGGCTCGAATTAATCTGCTGGATCTGCAATTTGTTTATTTTTCATTAACATATTCTACTGATAGTATGCCAACTCTCATTTAACCTGATCAATAACTGCCTTATATGTGTTGCAGGGAAACAATGGGAGGCACTGAGGTTTACCATCGAGGTTCGCACATGCATGGTCCTTTGTCTAATAGCACATTATTGTGCAATTGCAGGAACCATTCTAATATTTAGGTTTTTATCAATTTGGTCTTGCACATGTAGGTCCTGTTGTCAGAGGTTTAGACCCACTGTTTGACCCATTTTGCATATGGGGAAATGAGATGTCCATGAATATCAGTCAAGTCAAGAAACTCAGAAAGATTGTTAGGATAAAGAAACTAGCGACGAATAACAACAAGATCTTTGTTTGCACAATGAAGAAGACACCAGTCAACTATTGGATGGTACTAACTCTTTTACCATGTTTTTTTCCCTTTGCGCCATTTCAAAATTTAGTACAAATATTTATGCATATCTTTGTTTCCAGTCCTTTGCAAAGCACTTCACCGATGATTACCTCTCAGACCACCTGCATGGTCAAGAGGCGAGGAAGGTATTCATTCAACACCCATGGTACAATATTGAAGTCTTCCTTAAGAGGACGAAGGTTGGGCGGGCAATTATCAACAGCCACTGGCCTAAAGTTGCAAGGACATTCAACATCACTGAAGGCTCAATTTTCGCCTTCTGCTTCAGCAGTTTCCCCGATGAGATTCATCTGTCTATTTACCGTGTATGATGCTACTTTCGAAAGGTTTTAGATGTTGCATGTGAAACTTGGTGCTGTTGTGTAATGCCGTAGGTAGCTACATGCATATATGGTGTAACTGACTGCTGAAGCTATCTGATGTAATTCAATTATGAAATCCTGGTTGCTGCTACTTGTGAGCTGCGTTGGGATTTCCCCGAAGAGGAGGGGATGATGCAGTATAGTAGAGATAAGTATTTCCCTCAGTTATGAAACCAAGGTTATCAATCCTGTAGGAGAATCACGCAACAACTCGTTAGCAGCACCAGCATACAAAATAACAAATCCTCACACCCAACGCGAACAAGGGGTTGTCAATCCCTTGGCGGTTAATTGCAAGATTAAATTGTATGGTGATAGATAGATAGATCGAAAAAAATACAAAATAAAATAAATAAAGTAAAATTGCAGCAAGGTATTTTTAGGATTTTCAATATATGATAAAGGTAGACCCGGGGGCCATAGTTTTCACTAGAGGCTTCTCTCTTGAAAATAGCATACGGTGGGTGAACAAATTACTGTTGGGCAATTGATAGAAAAGCAAATAATCATGACGATATCCAAGGCAATGATCATGTATATAGGCATCACGTCCGAGACAAGTGGACCGAAACGATTCTACATTTACTACTATTACTCCACACATCGACCGCTATCCGGCATGCATCTAGAGTATTAAGTTCATAAAGAACGGAGTAACGCCTTAAACAAGATGACATGATGTAGACAAAGTAAACTCACGCATGAATAAACCCCATATTTTTACCCTTAATAGCAATGATACATACGTGTCATGTCCCTTTCTGTCACTGGGATTGAGCACCGCAAGATCGAACCCCTTACAAAGCACCTCTCCCATTGCAAGATAAATCAATCTAGTTGGCCAAACCAAATCAATAGATCGGAGAGAAATAGGAAGCTATAACAATCATGCATAAAAGAGTTCAGAGAAACTCAAATAATATTCATGGATAATCTGATCATAAACTCACAATTCATCGGATCCCAACAAACACACCGCAAAAAGTGATTACATCGGATAGAACTCCAAGAACATCGAGGAGAACATTGTATTGAAGATCAAAAAGAGAGAAGAAGCCATCTAGCTACTAACTATGGACCCGAAGGTCTGTGGTAAACTACTCACGCATCATCGGAAGGGCAGCAAGGTTGATGTAGAGCCCCTCCGTGATCGAATCCCGCTCCGGCAGAGTGCCGGAAAAGGCCTCCAGATGGGATCTCTCGAGAACAGGAACTTGCGGCGGCGGAAAAAGTATTTCGTGGACTCCTCTGTTGGTTTCCCGATTTTAGAGTATTTATAGACGTGGAATTAGGTCAAATGGAGCAGAGGTGGGCCCACGAGGCACCAGGGCGCGCCACCCCCCTGGGCGCGCCCTGGTGGCTCGTGGCCACCTCCTCTATCTTCTGGCCCTCTCCCGAAGCTTCTAGTGTCTCTTATGTCCAGAAAAAAATCTCCAAAAAGTTTCATGGCATTTGGACTTCGTTTGGTACTAATATTCTGAAAAACCAAAAATAGGCAAAAACAGCAACTGGCACTGGGCACTAAGTTAATAGGTTAGTCCCAAAAAATGATATATAATTGCTTGTAAGTGTATATAAAACATCCAAGATTGATACTATAATAGCATGGAACAATCAAAAATTATAGATATGTTGGAGACGTATCAAGCATCCCCAAGCTTAATTCCTGCTCGTCCTCGAGTAGGTAAATGATAAAAACAGATTTTTTGATGTGGAATGCTACCTATCATATTCATCATATACTCTTTTCTTTGTAGCATGGACATTTGGACTTGAATGATTCAAAGCAATAGTCTATAGTTTGACATGAAGACATAAATACTCAAGCATACTAACAAGCAACCATGTCTTTCAAAATATCAACGCGAAAGAAAGTTATCCCTAGCCCATTATGCTCAATCATTGATCCATTCATGAAACACACTCAATATTTGCTACACACAATGCACAAGTATGATAATAGTGCTCTCTAGTTGGTGCTTTGTAAGAGAAGATGGAGACTCAAAATAAAAATAAAAATTGCATAAAAGTAAATAGATAGGCCCTTCGCAGAGGGAAGCAGAGATTTGCAGAGGTTCTAGAGCTCAAGGCTTAAATTAGAGAGATAAAATTATTTTGAGAGGCATGCTTTTCCTGTCAACGAAAACGATCGAGAATTCCCAATATCTTCCATGCTAGACACATTATAGGCGGTTCCCAAACAGAAAATAAAGTTTATTTCCTTTCCACCATTCTTTCACAATCCATGGCTAGCCGTATCCACGGGTGCCTTCCATACCAACACTTTCCAAGGAATTTATTATTATCATCATTTTCTTTTCATTTCGGGACTGGGCATCCCTATTACCTGCCCCTCTCTCGTGCAATGACAAGTGAATAAACACTCATCGTGAGAATAACACACCTAGCATGGAAAATATTGGCCACCCCTTGCCGCTTCATGAGCGGTACGGGCACACAAAACGGAAAATTATTTTGAAAAATTTAGAGTTGGCACATGCAAATTTACTTGGAACGGCATGGAAATACCGCATATAGGTAGGTATGGTGGACTCATTTGGCACAACTTGGGTTTAAGGAGTTGGATGCACAAGCAGCATTCCCGCTAAATACAAATGAAGGCTAGCAAATAGATTGAGAAGTGACCAACCAAAAAGCGAAAACGGTCATAAACATGCATTGAACATAACTAGCACCGAATAATGCGCCATAAGTAGGATATAATTTCGTTGCATAACTATTGACTTTATGTGCATGCATAGGGAATCACAAACCTTAACACCAATATTCTTACTAAATCACAATTACTCACTAGCATGACTCACATATTATCATTTCCATATCGCAAAACTATTGCAAGGAATCAAATTTATCATATCCAATGATCTTTCATGAAAGTTTTTATTATATCCCTCTTGAATATTCATCACTTTGGGACCAAATTCATATCTTGTGCAAATTACCATTACTATTATCAACTCTCAAAAAGATATAAGTGAAGCATTAGAGTGCAAATATTTCTTCAAAATTTAATCTTATCAACTCTCAAAATAATATAAGTGAAGCACGAGAGTTCAAATATTTCTTCGAAATATAGCCACCGCCGTGCTCAAAAAGATTTAAGGGAAGCACTAGAGCAACTGCCTAGCTCAAAAGATTTAAGTGAAGCACATAGAGTATTCTAACAAATCATGATAAACGTGTGGCTCTCTCAAATAGGTGTGTCCAGCAAAGATGATTGTGACAAACTAAAAAGCAAACAAAGCAAAGACTCATATAATACACGACGCTCCAAGCAAAACTCATGATATGTGACGAATAAAAATATAGCTCCAAGTAAAATTACCGATAATTGGTAGAAGAAAGAGGGGATGCCTTCCGGGTCATCCCCAAGCTTAGTTGCTTGAGTCTTTCTTGAATATTACCTTGGGGTGCCTTGGGCATCCCCAAGCTTAGGCTCTTGCCACTCCTTATTCCTTCATCTATCGTGATCTCACCCAAAACTTGAAAACTTCAATCACACAAAACTCAACAAAACCTTCGTGAGATCCGTTAGGATAACAAATAAATCTTTACCTTTAAGTACTGTAGTAAATTGATTCATATTTAATATTGGCATAATTCTACTGTACTCCAACTTCTCCATGACTCGTACCCCCCGATATGATCCATAGATTCATCAAAATAAGCAAACTATGCAACAAAAACAGAATCTGTCTAAAACAGAACAGTCTGTAAAGATCTATTTAAAAGGTATATTTATGTAACTCCAAAAATTCTGAAAAATTAGGAAAACGTGGGAACTTCATATACCAATACTGTGTAAAAAATTCAGATTTTTCTGACGCTCCAGTACATAATGAAAATTCCAGCACTGGACGCAAAACTTTCTGTTTTCCAAACAGCATCAATTATACTATCTTCCAAATCACCCCAAAGGCTTTACTTGGCACAAACACTAATTAAAACATAAAAACACAACTATAACAGTAGCATAATTGTTTGCACACAATAAAAAATAAAAAAGTAACTATTGGGTTGTCTCCCAACAAGCTCTTTCTTTATAGCCATTAAGATAGGCTTGAGATTTAAATGATGCTCACATGAAAGATATAAGTTGAAACACAAAGAGAGCATCATAATTCATGTGATAAACACATTTAAGTCTAACATACTTCCTATGCATAGGCATTTTATAAGATAACAAATTATCAAGACAAGAATAACCTAGCATATGCAAGGAAGGAGAAAGAAACAATAGCAATCTCAACATGAAGAGAGGTAATTTAGTAACATGAAAATTTCTACAACCATATTTTCCTCTCTCATAATAATTAAATGTAGGATCATATTCAAATTCAACAATATAGCTATCATATAAAATTTTCTCTTCATGATCCACATGCTTAAAAGTCTTATAATCTTCCAAGACAGTGGGATTATCATCAACTAAAGTCATGACCTCTCCAAACCCACTTTTATCAAAAAATTCACAAGATTGATAATTCTCCAAAGTTGTGGGATCATTATTACCTAAAGTTGACACTCTTCCAAACCCACTTTCAATATTATTGCAAACACTATTATCAATAACATATTCATCATGAGGCTTAAATAAATTTTCAAGATCATAAGAAGCATTATCACCCCAATCATGATCATTGCAATAAGTAGTGGACATAACAAAATTTTCATCCCCAAGCTCATAGTTTTGCATATTATTAGCATAATTGACATTCGTAGAATTTATAATAACAACATCGCAATCATGCTTTTCATTCAAGGAGCTGTCAAGTGTGGGTGCAATATAAATAATTTCATTTTTAACAGAAGGAACTATAGCAAGTTCATCTCCATAAGCATCATTAATATTGGCATCATGGCCATAAGAATAGCAAGCATCATGTTCATTAAGAGGGGATATTTCAATCGAATCATCAGAATCATAATTATCTATAGATTCATGCATATCATTATTCTCATCCAAAGCAGCAGACATTCTCTCAATAAATTCTTTAACATAGGCATTATGAGCATAGTTTTCATAGCAATATTTAAGTATGGAAAAAATTTCAGATTTGTAGAGAGTTACATCATACTTTTCAATCAAAGAAGCAACTTCATAAGCACCCTTAAAAGAAACAAATTCTTCAATTTGTTCGATATCATAGTAACTATAAACACCCTTTTCATAAGAAGATAAGATTTTATTATCATTGAACTCACATAGGTAGGGAAGGTGTTTTTTAGGGTTCTTAGAGCAACAAGTAAAATCATAAATTTCACATAGATTCCAAGCATAGCATAGCAAACTATTTATTTGATGCCATAGGAGTCTCCCCTTTTGGGACAAACGGTGACGCACAAAATGAGCATGCTCATCTAATGATTTTCCCTCAACTAAAATTGTTGGGGTTTCAGCACGAGCACAAATGGATCGAAGATGATCCAAGTAGAAAACCTTAAGTGGACCCATAGCTATCTTATTTTTCTTAAAACTTTTCTGTTTTTGAGTGTTGACATGATAGTGATTTCACGCAAAGCAAGTAGACAAGCAAATGAGAAAAATGCAAATGCGAAAATATTTTTGTATTTTTGTAAAAAAAATTAGAAGTGGGGGAGATGAAAACGAGAGGCAAAGGCAAATAAAATAAATGCAAGGAGATGAAAGTTTATGCGTAGGTACTTGATAGATGTTGATGATGTCTCCCCGGCAACGGCGCCAGAAATTCTTCCTGCTACTTGTGAGCTGTGTTGGGATTTCCCCGAAGAGGAGGGGATGATGCAGTACAGTAGAGATAAGCATTTCCCTCAGTTATGAAACCAAGGTTATCAATCCAGTAGGAGAATCATGCAACAACTCGTTAGTAGCACCTGCACACAAAATAACAAATCCTCGCACCCAACGCGAACAAGGGGTTGTCAATCCCTTGGCGGTTAATTGCAAGATTAAATTGTATGGTGATAGATAGATAGATCGAACAAAAATACAAAATAAAATAAATAAAATAAAATTGCAGCAAGGTATTTTTAGGATTTTCAATATATGATAAAGGTAGACCCGGGGGCCATAGTTTTCACTAGAGGCTTCTCTCTTGAAAATAGCATACGGTGGGTGAACAAATTACTGTTGGGCAATTGATAGAAAAGCAAATAATCATGACGATATCCAAGGCAATGATCATGTATATAGGCATCACGTCCGAGACAAGTAGACCGAAACGATTCTGCATCTACTACTATTACTCCACACATCGACCGCTATCCAGCATGCATCTAGAGTATTAAGTTCATAAAGAACGGAGTAACGCCTTAAGCAAGATGACATGATGTAGACAAAGTAAACTCACGCATGAATAAACCCCATCTTTTTACCCTTAATGGCAATGATACATACGTGTCATGTCCCTTTCTGTCACTGGGATTGAGCACCGCAAGATCGAACCTATTACAAAGCACCTCTCCCATTGCAAGATAAATCAATCTAGTTGGCCAAACCAAATCAATAGATCGGAGAGAAATACGAATCTATAACAATCATGCATAAAAGAGTTCAGAGAAAACTCAAATAATATTCATGGATAATCTGATCATAAACTCACAATTCATCGGATCCCAACAAACACACCGCAAAAAGTGATTACATCGGATAGAACTCCAAGAACATCGAGGAGAACATTGTATTGAAGATCAAAAAGAGAGAAGAAGCCATCTAGCTACTAACTATGGACCCGAAGGTCTGTGGTAAACTACTCACGCATCATCGGAAGGGCAGCAAGGTTGATGTAGAGCCCCTCCGTGATCGAATCCCCCTCTAGCAGAGTGCCGGAAAAGGCCTCCAGATGGGATCTCTCGAGAACAGGAACTTGCGGCGGCGGAAAAAGTATTTCGTGGACTCCTCTGTTGGTTTCCCGATTTTAGAGTATTTATAGAGGTGGAATTAGGTCAAACGGAGCAGAGGTGGGCCCACGAGGCACCAGGGCGCTCCACCCCCCTGGGACGCGCCCTGGTGGCTTGTGGCCACCTCCTCTGTCTTCTAGCCCTCTCCCGACGCTTCTAGTGTCTCTTATGTGCAGAAAAAATCTCCAAAAAGTTTCATGGCATTTGGACTTCATTTGGTACTGATATTCTGAAAAACCAAAAACAGGCAAAACACAGCAACTGGCACTGGGCACTAAGTTAATAGGTTAGTCCCAAAAAATGATATATAATTGCTTGTAAGTGTATATAAAACATCCAAGATTGATACTATAATAGCATGGAACAATCAAAAATTATAGATACGTTGGAGACGTATCAGTTGCCGTAATACGGATATGAAATATATGGTGTGTTTGATATGAAATGTCAATTTGATTACTAAATGGATTATCAATAATTGGCCAATTAGCCTACTTATTGGGTTTTTCTATTGCAGACGGTTTCTCAGACAACACCGTGGGCGATGAACTCAAACAACCCACACAGTTTCTAGAAAGTAGGCGTGTTGGATCAATGAACAATCACACACGACTTCCGCCCGACAAATGTTTGCGTTAGGCCACCTTACACAAACGTTTCCACATAAAAATTGTGTGTGATGTACATACGAACGGAAATGTTTGTTTGGGATTCACCATGTGGGATGTACATACAAACGGAAATGATTGGGCCTGTATAATTGTCTGTGATGGCTCGCCCGATCGCACACGAGCTCTTTTTGCCCCGCGTGTGTGACCGGAGCCTCCATCGCGGACGGTTTCTGGGTCGTGTGGGTTGGACCCCCCTATCGCACAAACAGGCAAGGCGACGGTTTAAAACTCTGTCACTGAAAGGGGGTAAAAACCATTTGTATAGGACGTCTCTGCACCAGTGATTTGTATTTACATAGGTGTTCTTGCCACATGACATTCTTGGTAAAAAGTTCGTACAACCATTTACTTAGGAGAGCAATATTCTTAACTTCAAGCTCTTGGATCCCCAAGCACCTAGTCCTCTGGATGGTAAATGACACTCAAATTAGAGAGTTGATATAGTTTTTCTCATTGCACTTTGCTACAATAACATGTATCTAAAATAAAAACCCAGTCTTATGAATGTTAATCTTTAGTCGAGAATGCTTACTCAAAAGCACAAGACACCATTTTTAGATATATTTTTGGGATTTCTATTTTTGTGCCCTCGGTTGCTTTGTAGTCCTTACTTTTACCCCACCCAACTAACGCCCCTCACATTTCCCCTCCACCACTCGCCCCACACTCAAAAACGCCCAAAACGGAGCAATTCCGTCGGGTCAATGCAGTTGACCATTACCCGGCGCATACAGTGACGCGTTGGTCACCCAGGACCCACCTGTTAGTATCAAATGTATAAGTAAAAAATAGTGAAATATACAGAAGCCTGGGACACCGCAGGACCCACATGTCAGTGGCTGATTTATTTGAAAAAAAGGTGGAATATATTGCCGCCCGTGGGGGTCGAACTCGGGACCAACGCTAGATTATGCAACGTGCGAGCCATTTCAGCTGTGTGCGCCTATTTGCTTATGGTCATAGCCGAGTCTTTTTGACCTGATATTTTCTGCCTTACAGAAGGGCCCACGAGCCAGTGACGCTGGAGAGATAGGACGCGGCGGTGTTTATGTTACAGAAGGGCCCACGAATCAGTGACATTAGAAAGATAGAATGCGGCGGAGTACAACACAGCATATTCAGAGATTCAGAGATCGAGAGATTCAGAGATTCGGATAAATTTAAGAACCACGTTCTTAGATTTGTTCAATGCTTAACAGAGCGAACTGACATAGTGACATTACACTAATACGCTATTTTAATAAGGGCGACATTAGATGGCCGGCCGGCGGCGACAGCGACAACAAATGGAAGGCTACTTGTCTTCATCATCCGAAAGGACGATGGTGCCGTCGTCGTCGTTGTTGTGGTCTTCATCGTCGGAGGAGGATAGGACGACGACGTTCGGTCCCTCGCCTTCCGCCTCGACGATGGCCGCTGCACGCCGTCTGCTCTCGTGCTGCGGCCTCTTCTTCAGCCGCACGGTGCCTGACAGCCTCTGCCTGCGCCGTGGACAGAGACGCGGCTAGCACCGCCTGGTCGAGCTGCTGCTGCACCGCGCGCAAGGCCTCCTCGGCCTGGGCAGTGAGCACGGCAGCTTCGTACACAGGAGCTGGTGCGTCTTCCTCGGCCACATCTTCCATGCCATGGATGTCGAGGTGCTCCTGCATCGCCTCGAAGGCCACCTCCTCCTCGGCGTCCTCCTCCTCGAGCTCCCTGCAGTTACGTGATAACCCACAAGTATAGGGGATCAGTTGTAGCCTTTCTTGATAAATAAGAGTGTCGAACCCAACGAGGAGCTAAAGGTAGAATCAATATTTCCTTCAAGTTCTATCGACCACCGATACAACTCTACGCACACTTAACGTTTGGTTTACCTAGAACAAGTATGGAACTAGAAGTACTTTTTGGTGTAATGCTAGAACTACTTTGCAAGAATAAAACTAGGAGTACTTTGCGAGAATAAAACTACGAGTAATTTGCAAGATAATAAAAGCTAGTTGTTTAGTAGAAAACTTTTGTAACACAATAGAAGGATTTGTCCCTAGGCAATCGATAACTAGACCGGTAATCATTATTGCAATTTTATATGAGGGAGAGGCATGAGCTAACATACTTTCCGTACTTGGATCATATGCACTTATGATTGGAACTCTAGCAAGCATCCGCAACTACCAAAGATCATTAAGGTAAAACCCAACCATAGCATTAAGTAACAACTCCTCTTTACTCCCATACGCAACAACCCCCTTACTCGGGTGTATGCTTCTGTCACTCTAGCCGCCCACTATAAGAATTATGAACGTATTGCAAACCCTACAGCGGGAATCCCTCACGCTTGCGCGACACGGAGAGCACCATAGGATAGCACCAAAATAAAACATACAACTCAAACCAATCACGATCATCAATCAACCCATAGGACAAAAAGAATCTACTCAAACATCATAGGATTGCCACATATCATTGGATAATAATATATAGCGTTAAGCACAATGTTTAAGTAGAGATTACAGCGGGGAGAAGAGGTGTTACACCGCTGCATAGAGGGGGAGAAAGTTGGTGTTGACTGCGACGAAGTTGTTGGTGTAGATCGCCGTCACGATGATTGCCCCGGCGGCGTTCCGGCGCCACCGGGAGAGAGGGGGAGAGAGCCCCCCTCCTTCTTCTTGCTTGGCCTCGCCCTAGATGGGAGGAGAGTTCCCCCTCTGGTCCATGGCTGCCATGGCTCCCGGAGGGGAGGAGCCCCGTCGAGATTGGATCTCTCTCTCTGTTTCTCTTCTGTTTCGCGTCTCTGTTTTCTGGCCTTTCACCGTTTCTTATATTCCCGGAGATCCGTAACTCCGATTGCGCTGAAATTTTAACACGACTTTTCTCTAGATATAAGCTTCCCTGCGGCCGAAGAAGAGCCCCAACCGACTTACGGTGTGCCCACAAGGCATCACCGCGCGGCCTAAGGGGGGCGTGGCCTGTTGCCTTGTGGAGCCTGTGAGCCTCCGTTTGCGTTGATTCCACCTCCCAAAAATCACATATATTCCAAAATAATTCTCCATAAAATTTTATCATGTTTGGACTTCGTTTGATATGGATTTTCCGTGAAACAAAAAGCAAGCAGAAAACAGGAATTGGCACTGGGCACTGGACCAATATGTTAGTCCAAGAAATCATATAAAATGTTGCCAAAAGTATGTGGAAATTGTAGGATATTGGCATGAAACAATCAAAAATTATAGATACAACGGAGACGTATCAGCATCCCCAAGCTTAATTCCTGCTCGTCCTCGAGTAGGTAAATGATAAAAAGATAAATTTTGATGTGGAATGCTACCTAGCATAATCTTGATCATGTAATCTAATCATGGCATGAATATTAAGACACGGGTGATTCAAAGCAATAGTCTATAATTTGATATAAAGACATCAATACTCAGGCATACCAACAAACAATCATGTCTTTCAAAATAAAAATGCTAAAGAACGCTATCCCTACAAAATCATATAATCCTGTCATGCTCCATCTTCTTAACATAAAGTATTTATCATGGACTACCCCGATGACAAGCCGAGCAATTGGTTCATACTTTTTAACGCGCTTCAGCTTTTTCAACTCCCACGCAATACATGAGCGCAAGCCATGGATATAGCACTATAGGTGGAATAGAATGTGGTGGTAGGGATCAATAAGGAGAAGTCAAAAAGGGAGAAAGTCTCGCATCGACTAGGCGGATCAACGGGCTATGGAGATGCCCATCAATCGATATCAATGCGAGGAGTAGGGATTGCCATGCAACAGATGCACTAAAGCTATAAGTGTATGAAAGCTCAAACTAAAAACTAAGTGGGTGTGCATCCAACTTGCTTGCTCATGAAGACCTCGGGCATTTGAGGAAGCCCATCATCGGAATATACAAGCCAAGTTCTATAATGAAAAATTCCCACTAGTATATGAAAGTGACAACATAGGAGACTCTCTATATGAAGAACATGGTGCTAATCTGAAGCTCAAGTGTGGAAAAAGGATAGTAACATTGCCCCTTCTCTCTTTTTCTCTCATTTCATTTTTTTTGTTTTCTCTTTTTTTTGTGGGCTCTCGTTTTTTGGCCTTTTTTTTCTTTCTTTATTTATTTTTCGTCCGAAGTCTCATCCCGACTTGTGGGGGAATCATAGTCTCCATCATCCTTTCATCACTGGGACAATGCTCTAATAATGATGATCATCACACTTTCATTTACTTACAACTCAATATTACAACTCGATAAAAACTATACAAAATGACTCTAAATGTATGCCTCTGGCAGTGTACCAGGATGTGCAATGATCTAGCATAGCAAAGATATCAAAAAATGGACAAGCCATGAAAATATCATGCTAGCTATCTTACGATCATGCAAAGCAATATGACAATGAATGCTCGAGTCATGCATATGATGATGATGGAAGTTGCATGGCAATATATCTCGGAATGGCTATGGAAATGCCATGATAGGTAGGTATGGTGGCTATTTTGAGGAAGATATAAGGAGGCTTATGTGTGATAGAGCGTATCATATCACGGGGTTTGGATGCACCGGCGAAGTTTGCACCAACTCTCGAGGTGAGAAAGGACAATGCATGGTACCGAAGAGGCTAGCAAATTGCGGAAATGTGAGAGTGCGTATAATCCATGGACTCACATTGGTCATAAAGAACTTACATACTTTTTTCGAAAGACTATTAGCCCTCGAAGCAAAGTACTACTACGCATGCCCCTAGGGGGATAGATTGGTAGGAAAAGACCATCGCTCGTCCCCGACCGCCACTCATAAGGTAGACAATCAATAATAGATCATGCTCCAACTTCTTAGCATAACGACAGATCATACATGCATGCTTCGGGAATCACAAACCTTAACACAATTATTCTTACTAAATCACAATCATCTACTAGTACCTCCCACATATCACCATCTCAATATCGCAAAACTATTGCAAGGAATCAAACATATCATATTTAGTGATCTACAAGTTTTATGTAGGATTTTATGACTAACCATGTGAATGACCAATTCCTGTTGACTCTCTAAATAGATATAAGTGAAGCATGAGAGTTTAATTCTTTCTACAAAAGACCACACTCTAACAAATATAAGTGAAGCAAAAGAGCATTCTACAAATAACGGTTTTCTATATGTAGAGAAACAGGCATCCAAACTTCAAATAATTTAAGTGAAGCACATGAAGCATTCTATAAAGCAACCAAGGACTATCTCATACCATCATGGTGCATTATTAAAATAAAAAGAAAAAGCACACGACGCTCCAAGTAAAACACATATCATGTGATGAATAAAAATATAGCTCCGAGTCATATACCGATAGATTGTAGACGAAAGAGGGGATGCCATCCGGGGCATCCCCAAGCTTAGACGCTTGAGTCTTCCTTGAATATTACATTGGGGGTGCCTTGGGCATCCCCAAGCTTAGGCTCTTGCCGCTCCTTATTCCTTTATCCATCGTAGTCTCACCGAAAACTTGAAAACTTCAGCACACAAAACTCAACAGAAACCTCGTGAGATCCGTTAGTATAACAATTAAATCTTAAACTCTAAGCACTGTTGTAAATTGATTCATTTTTAATATTGGCATAATGCTACTGTACTCCAACTTCTCCATGACTCATACCCCCCTATACGATCCATAGATACATCAAAATAAGCAAACTATGCAACTAAAACAGAATCTGTCTAAAACAGAACAGTCTGTAAAGATCTGAATTATAGTCATACTTCTGTAACTCTAAAAATTCTGAAAAATTAGGATAACGTGGAAAATTCATATATAAATACTGTGTAAAAACTTCAGAAGGTTCTGACACTCTAGCGAAAAAAAAAATTCCAGCACTGGACGCAAAAGTTTCTGTTTTCCAACAACATCTACCATACTATCATCCAAATCATCCCAAAGCCATTACTTGGCACATTATTTTTATAATACAATGGATTTGTACAAGGGGATAATTATTTTTGTTGAAAAGTTTCTGTAATCAAGGTTCACAAAGTTTCCATGGGCATGAACAAAGTTCAAGGCTAGGCCCCACTTCCGCATTGCTCATCTGTCTCACTTTCACTTTTCTTTTTGAAAAAGTTTTAGGTTCCCCTCTATTTTTTTTGATTTTAAACTTTTTAAAAGAACACAATAGAATAAAATGACTCTCTAAAACTTCCGGGTTGCTCCCAGGCAGCGCTTTCTTTAAAGCCATTAAGCTAGGCATAAAGTGCTCAAGTAATTGATCCACCCGGATCCCAAGGTATATCAAAGCCAATTTTGATTAATGCTACTTGTGAGCTGCGTTGGTAATTCCCTGAAGAGGAAGGGACATGCAGTACAGTAGAGATAAGTATTTCCCTCAGTTATGAAACCAAGGTTATCAATCCAGTAGGAGAATCACGCAACACCTCGTTAGCAGCACCTGCACACAAAACAACAAATCCTTGCACCCAACGCAAACCAGGGGTTGTCAATCCCTCGGCGGTAAGTTGCAAGATTAAATTGTATGTGATAGATAGATAGATAGAAACAAAAATACAAAAATAAAATAAATAAAGAAAAAGTGCAGCAAGTATTTTTAGGGTTTTAGTATATGATTTAGATAGACCCGGGGGCCATAGTTTTCACTAGAGGCTTCTCTCATAAAAATAGCATACGATGGGTAAACAAATTACTGTGGGGCAACTGATAGAAAAGAAAATAATCATGACATTATCCAAGGCAATGATCATGTATATAGGCATCACGTCCAATACAAGTAGACCGACTCCTGCCTGTATCTACTACTATTACTCCACACATCGACCGCTATCCAGCATGCATCTAGTGTATTAAGTCCATAAAGAACGGAGTAACGCCTTAAGAACGATGACATGATGTAGACAAGATAAACTCACGTATGAATAAACCCCATATTTTTACCCTTAATAGCAACGATACATACGTGTCATGTCCCTTTCTGTCACTGGGATTGAGCACCGCAAGATCGAACCCATTACAAAGCACCTCTTCCCATGGCAAGATAAATCAATCTAGTTGGCCAAACCAAATCAATAGATCGGAGAAGAAATACGAAGCTATAATAATCATGCATAAAAGAGACCAAAGAAGACTCAAATAATATTCATGGATAATCTGATCATAAACTCACAATTCATCGGATCCCAACAAACACACCGCAAAAAGTGATTACGTCGGATAGAACTCCAAGAACATCGAGGAGAACATTGTATTGAAGATCAAAAAGAGAGAAGAAGCCATCTAGCTACTAACTATGGACCCGAAGGTCTGTGGTAAACTACTCACGCATCATCGGAAGGGCAGCAAGGTTGATGTAGAGCCCCTCCGTGATCGATTCCCCCTCCGGCGGAGTACCGGAAAAGGCCTCCAGATGGGATCTCTCGAGAACAGAAACTTGCGGCGACGGAAAACGTATTTCGTGGACTCCCCTGAGGGTTTTTGATTTTTTTTGGGAATTTATAGTGGTCGAATTAGGTCAAACGGAGCTGAGGTTGGCCCACAAGGCACCAGGGCGCGCCTGCCCCCCAGGCGCGCCCTGGTGGCTTGTGGCCACCTCCTCTGGCATCTGGTCTTCTCCCGAAGCTTCTAGTGTTGGTATTGTCCGGAAAAAAAATCTCCAAAAAGTTTCATGGCATTTGGACTTCGTTTGGTATTGATATTCTGTAAAACAAAAAACTGGCAGAAAACAACAACTCGCACTGGGCACTAAGTTAATAGGTTAGTCCCAAAAAATGATATATAATTGATGTAAATGCATATAAAAAAATCCAAGATTGATAATATAACATCATGGAACAATCAAAAATTATAGATACGTTGGAGACGTATCAGCATCCCCAAGCTTAATTCCTGCTCGTCCTCGAGTAGGTAAATGATAAAAACAGAATTTTTGATGTGGAATGCTGCCTATCATATTCATCATATATTCTTTTCTTTTGTAGCATGGACATTGGACTTGAATGATTCAAAGCAATAGTCTATAATTTGACATGAAGATATAAATACTCAAGCATGCTTACAAGCAACCATGTTTTTCAAAATATCAACGCTAAAGAAAGTTATCCCTAGACCATTATGCTCAATCATTGATCCATTCATGAAACACACTCAAATATTAGCTACACACAATGCACAAGTATGACAATAGTGCTCTCTAGTTGGTGCTTTATAAGAGAAGATGGAGACTCGAAGTAAAAATAAAAATTGCATAAATTAAATAGATAGGCCCTTCGCAGAGGGAAGAAGAGATTTGCTAATGTGCCAGAGCTCAAAGCTTAAATTAGAGAGATAAGAATATTTTGAGAGGCATGCTTTTCCTGTCAACGAAAACGACCGACAATTCCCAATATCTTCCATGCTAGACACATCATAGGCGGTTCCCAAACAGAAAGTAAAGTTTATTTCCTTTCCACCATTCTTTCACAATCCATGGCTAGCCGTATCCACGGGTGCCCTCCATACCATCACTTTCCAAGGAATTTTGTTGTTATTAATTTTGATTTCATTGTGGGATTGGGCATCCCTATTACCAGCCACTCTCTCGTGCAATGACAAGTGAATAAACACTCATGGTGAGAATAACACACCTAGCATGGAAAATATTGGCCACCCCCTGCCGCTTCATGAGTGGTACGGGCACACAAAACAGAAAAATTATTTTTAAAATTAGAGTTGGCACACGCAAATTTACTTGGAACGGCATGGAAATACCGCATATAGGTAGATATAGTGGACTCATTTGGCACAACTTGGGTTTAAGGAGTTTGGATGCACAAGCAGTATTTCCGCTTAGTACAAATGAAGGCTAGCAAAAGATTGAGAAGCAACCAACTAAAAAACGAAAACGGTCATAAACATGCATTGAACATAACTAACACCTAATAATGCACCATAAGTAGGATATAATTTCGTTGCATAACTATTGACTTAATGTGCGTGCATAGGGAATCACAAACCTTAACACTAATATTCCTACTAAATCACAATTACTCACTAACATGACTCACATATTATCATTTCCATATCGCAAAACTATTGCAAGGAATCACACCTATCATATCCAATGATCTATATGAAAGTTTTTGTTATATCCCTCTTGAATATTCATCACTTTGGGACCAAATTCATATCTTGTGCAAATTACCATTACTATCATCAACTCTCAAAAAGATATAAGTGAAGCATGAGAGTGCAAATATTTCTTCAAAATTTTAATCTTGTCAACTCTCAAAATAATATAAGTGAAGCATGAGAGTTTATTTCTTCAAAATTTTAATCTTATCAACTCTCAAAATAATATAAGTGAAGCATGAGAGTTTATTACTTCAAAATTTTAATCTTGTCAACTCTCAAAATAATATAAGTGAAGCATGCGAGTTCATTTCTTCAAAATATAGCCACCACCGTGCTCAAAAAGATTTAAGTGAAGCACTAGAGCAACTGCCTAGCTCAAAAAATTTAAGTGAAGCACAAAGAGTATTCTAACAAATCATGATAACGTGTGACTCTCTCAAAATAGGTGTGTTCAGCAAGGATGATTGTGATAAACTAGAAAGCAAGCAAAGCAAAGACTCATATAATACACGACGCTCCAAGCAAAACACATATCATGTGACGAATAAAAATATAGCTCCAAGTAAAATTACCGATGGTTGGTAGAAGAAAGAGGGGATGCCTTCCGGGGCATCCCCAAGCTTAGACGCTTGAGTCTTCCTTATATATTACCTTGGGGTGCCTTGGGCATCCCCAAGCTTAGGCTCTTTCCACTCCTTATTCCTTCATCCATCGTGATCTCACCCAAAACTTGAAAACTTCAATCACACAAAACTCAACAAAACCTTCGTGAGATCCGTTAGTATAACAAAACAAATCACTACTTTAAGTACTGTTGCAAACCCATTCATATTTTATTTTTGCATTATAACTACTGTATTCTAACTTCTCCATGGCTTATACCCCCCGATACAATCCATAGTTTCATCAAAACAAGCAAGCAACACATCAAAAACAGAATCTGTCAAAAACAGAACAGTCTGTAGAAATGTATTTAAAAGCCATACTTCTGTAACTCCAAAAATTCTGAAAAATTAGGACAACGTGGTAAATTCATATACCAATACTGTGTAAAGATTTCAGATTTGTCTGACGCTCCAGTACAGAACCAAAATTCCAGCACTGGATGCGAAAATTTCTGTTTTCCAAACAACATCAATTATACTATCTTCTAAATCATCCTAAAGGTTTTACTTGGCACAAACACTAATTAAAAACATAAAAACACAATCATAATATTAGCATTAAAGTGAAAACACACAATAACAGAAACAAATAATAGAAATTTATTTTATTCATTGGGTTGCCTCCCAACAAGCGCTATTGTTTTATGCCCCTAGCTAGGCATAATGCTTAGTTTCAAGTATTGTCATCTTTCAAGTTGATTCCATAAGTGGACCTCATAATGGATTCAAATGGTGCTTTAATTTTCTTTCTAGGGAAATGTTCCATACCCTTTTTTAGTGGAAACTGAAATTTTATATTCCCTTCTTTCATATCAATAACGGCACCTATGGTTCGTAAGAATGGTCTACCAAGTATTATGGGGCATGAAGGATTGCATTCAATGTCAAGTACAATAAAATAAATGGGCACATAGTTCCTATTTGCAAGAATAAGAACATCATTAATTCTACCCAAAGGCTTTTTAATAGTGGAATCCGCGAGATGCAAATTAAGAGAACATTCATCTATATTGGTAAAACCTAGCACATCACATAGAGATTTTGGAATTGTGGAAACGCTAGTACCCAAATCACATAAAGCATTGCACTCATAATTTTTTATTTTAACTTTAATGGTGGGTTCCCATTCATCATATAATTTTCTAGGAATTGAAATTTCTAGTTCTAGCTTTTCTTCTAACGCTTTCATCATTGCTTCTACGATGTGTTTAGTAAAAGCCTTATTTTGCTCATAAGCGTTGGGTGAATTTAACATGGATTGTAACAAAGAAATGCACTCAATCAAAGAACAATTATCATAATTAAAATCTTTGTAATCCAAGAGAGTGGGCACATCACTAGTTAAATTTTTTACCTCTCCAAACCCACTTTTAGCAATTTTCTTATCAAGATTTTCACCCTCCGAATTATGGGGACGCTCTTTAGCTAAAGTTGACTCTTCTTCAGTCCCCTTTTCATCAAGTTTTATGTTGCTAAACAAGGAATCAATAGATGAAATACCAATCATTTTAATATCCTCATCATTACTACGATAAAAACCGGGAGGAATCGCTTTTTCTAAAAATTCTCGTTTAGCTTTTAGCATGGCGGTTCTTTTCTTACTCTCATCCATGGAGACATATAAAGCTTTAATTGATTCATTAATATAAATTTTAGGTGGCAAAATTTTAGTCTTAAGATTTTCCACATCATGAATAATTCTATCAATGCTCCTAGACATATCATCAAGTTTACTCAATTTTTCTTCTATCGTAGTGTTGAAAACTTTTTGACCATTAATAAATTCTTTAATATTACTTTCAAGATTAGAGGGAATCCTATTATTATTATTATTATTATTATTATTATTATTATTATTATTATTATAAGAATTACCATAATTATTAGAGGAATTTCCAGGAAACGGTCTAGCATTGAAATTACCTTTATAAGCATTATTATTAAAATTGTTTTGCGAGACAAAATTCACATCTACGGGATAATTATTTTGCTCAATCAAAGTGGATGAAGGCACATCATTAGGATCAATAAGAGCATTTTTGCTAGCAACCAATTTCATAAGCGCATCAACTTTATCACTCAAAGTATTAATTTCTTCAACAGAATTCACTTTTTTACTAGTAGGAACTCTTTCAGTATGCCATTGTGAATAATTTGCCATAATATTATCAAGCAATTTAGTAGCTTCTCCCAAAGTAATTTCCATAAAAGTACCACCCGCGGCGGAATCTAAAAGATTTCTAGAAACGAAATTTAATCCTGCATAATTTTTTTGTATGATCATCCATAAATTTAAACCATGAGTAGGGCAATTTCTTATCATTAATTTCATCCTCTCCCAAGATTGGGAAACATGTTCATGATCTAGTTGCTTAAAATTCATAATTTGATTTCTAAGAGAAATAATTTTCGCGGGAGGAAAATACTTAGTAATAAAAACATCTTTACACCTATCCCAAGAATCGATACTATTTCGTGGTAAAGATGAAAACCAAATTTTTGCACGATCCCGCAATGAGAATGGGAATAATTTTAATTTCACAATATCATTATCCACATCTTTTTTCTTTTGCATATCACACAATTCTACGAAAGTGTTTAGATGGGATGCAGCATCTTCATTAGGACTACCAGAAAATTGATCTTTCATCACAAGATTAAGAAAAGCGGCATTGATATCACAAGTCTTCGCACTAGTGGCGGGAGGAGCAATTGGAGTACTAATAAAATCATTATTATTAGTATTGGAAAAATCACACAATTTAGTATTTTCTTGAGACATCGTGACTACGCAAACAAGATAACAAGCAAGCAATCAAGAAAAAGGCAAACGAAAAATATTTTTGTATTTTTGTAAAAAAAAATTAGAAGTGGGGGAGATGAAAATGAGAGGCAAATGCAAATAAAGTAAATAAAGTAAATGCAAGGAGATGAGAGTTTTATGCGTAGGTACTTGATAGATGTTGATGATGTCTCCCCGGCAACGGCGCCAGAAATTCTTCCTGCTACTTGTGAGCTGCGTTGGTACTTCCCTAAAAAGGAAGGGAGATGCAGTACAGTAGAGATAAGTATTTCCCTCAGTTATGAAACCATGGTTATCAATCCAGTAGGAGAATCACGCAACACCTCGTTAGCAGCACCTGCACACAAAACAACAAATCCTTGCACCCAACGCAAACAAGGGGTTGTCAATCCCTCGGCGGTAAGTTGCAAGATTAAATTGTATGTGATAGATAGATAGATAGAAACAAAAATACAAAAATAAAATAAATAAAGAAAAAGTGCAGCAAGTATTTTTAGGGTTTTAGTATATGATTTAGATAGACCCGGGGGCCATAGTTTTCACTAGAGGCTTCTCTCATAAAAATAGCATACGGTGGGTAAACAAATTACTGTTTGGCAATTGATAGAAAAGCAAACAATCATGATGATATCCAATGCAATGATCATGTATATAGGCATCACGTCCAATACAAGTAGACCGACTCCTGCCTGCATCTACTACTATTACTCCACACATCGACCGCTATCCAGCATGCATCTAGTGTATTAAGTCCATAAAGAACGGAGTAACGCCTTAAGAACGATGACATGATGTAGACAAGATAAACTCACGTATGAATAAACCCCATATTTTTACCCTTAATAGCAACGATACATACGTGTCATGTCCCTTTCTGTCACTGGGATTGAGCACCGCAAGATCGAACCCATTACAAAGCACCTCTTCCCATGGCAAGATAAATCAATCTAGTTGGCCAAACCAAATCAATAGATCGGAGAAGAAATACGAAGCTATAATAATCATGCATAAAAGAGATCAGAGAAGACTCAAATAATATTCATGGATAATCTGATCATAAACTCACAATTCATCGGATCCCAACAAACACACCGCAAAAAGTGATTTCATCGGATAGAACTCCAAGAACATCGAGGAGAACATTGTATTGAAGATCAAAAAGAGAGAAGAAGCCATCTAGCTACTAACTATGGACCCGAAGGTCTGTGGTAAACTACTCACGCATCATCGGAAGGGCAGCAAGGTTGATGTAGAGCCCCTCCGTGATCGATTCCCCCTCCGGCGGAGTACCGAAAAAGGCCTCCAGATGAGATCTCTCGAGAACAGAAACTTGCGGCGGCGGAAAAAGTATTTCGTGGACTCCCCTCAGGGTTTCTGATTTTTTTTGAGAATTTATAGTGGTGGAATTAGGTCAAACGGAGCTGAGGTGGGCCCACGAGGCACTAAGGCGCGCCTGCCCCCCCAGGCGCGCCCTGGTGGCTCGTGGCCACCTCCTCTGGCGTCTGGTCTTCTCTCGAAGCTTCTAGTGTTGGTATTGTCCAGAAAAAAATCTCCAAAAAGTTTCGTGGCATTTGGACTTCGTTTGGTATTGATATTCTGTAAAACAAAAAACAGGCAGAAAACAGCAACTGGCATTGGGCACTAAGTTAATAGGTTAGTCCCAAAAAATGATATATAATTGCTGTAAATGCATATAAAAACATCCAAGATTGATAATATAACAACATGGAACAATCAAAAATTATAGATACGTTGGAGACGTATCAATTAACAATGATTTGTAATTTAGTAGTGAGCACAAAGCAACATATATCACATAACAAAGGAGTCTAACTCTCTTCCTATGCATCGGCATGTCATAAAAGAACAAATCATGCACATCAAGTAAAGGCCAATACGTAGCATAAGTAGTTTCTTGCAATTTTATCGTATTGGAAACATAGAGAGGCGGAGATGTGGTTCCTCTCTCATAATAATTGCAAGTAGGAGCAGCAAGCACATGCATATTATATTCATCAAAATAATCATGTGCATCGGTAAAATGCAACCCATCAATATAATCCTTAATAAGCGCAAACTTCTCCGATATAGTGTAGTTGGGAGAATTCAAAAAGATAATAGGACTATCATGTGTGGGTGCAATAGCAACAATTTCATGTTTAACATAAGGAACTATAGCAAGTTCATCTCCATAAGCATCATTCAAATTGGCATCATGGCCACAAGCATAGCAAGCATCAATTTCATCAAAAAGGGATATTTCAAACGAATCCAAGGGATCATAACAATCATCATAGCATTCATCCTTCGGTAAGCACGAAGGGAAATTAAACAATGTATGAGTTGAAGAGTTACTCTCATTAGAAGGTGGGCATGGGTAGCTAATCCACTCTTCCTCCTTTTGTTCTTTGCTCTCCTCGTCATCTTTTTCATCTAATGAGCTCACAGTTTTAGCAATTTCTTCTTCCATAGGTTCCTGCAAAATATTAGTCTCTTCTTGGGCAGCGGAGACTTTCTCAATAAATTCATCAATATAGGCATTGTATTCATAATTTCCCATAGCAATATTTTAGTATAGCATAATTTTCAGATCTGTAAACAACATCATCATAGTTCTCATACTTTTCAAACAAATATTCAATTTCATGAGCACCCTTAAAAGCAACAAATTCTTCTATTTGTTCCACAATCATATACACCATTAGCATAAGAAGCCAAGGTTTCATTATCATTAAATTTACATGAAAAGGGAAGGTTTGGAGCCTTCATCTTAGAGCAACAAGTATAATCATATCTTAAGCATAAATTCCGAGCATACCAATGCAAATAATCAATTTGATCCCATAAGAGTTTCCCTTTTTGAGAGAAGCGATAATCCCTAAAGTATTCCCGTTGATCCAAAGTATATCCCATTATAAAGTTGAATGGAGATTTATCAGGATTATCAAAGTAGTATTTAATATTTTTCACATAACCAGCATCGAGGGTTTTAGGAGGTTCCCCATCTTCATGAGTAGCAAGTACAACTATTTTTTTTGGAATTTCGTGTTCCATATCCATAACTAAAGATAGAGAACAACTTAGAACAGAAAATAAAATCTACTTAGTGATAAAGCAAACAAGCACACACGAGAATATCAACCCCACGCTATTCTCCCCGGCAACGGCGCCATAAAAAGGTCTTGATAACCCACAAGTATAGGGGACCGGTTGTAGCCTTTCTCGATAAATAAGAGTGTCAAACCCAATGAGGAGCTAAAGGTAGAATCAATATTTCCTTCAAGTTCTATCGACCACCGATACAACTCTACGCACACTTAACGTTTGGTTTACCTAGAATAAGTATTAAACTAGAAGTACTTTTTCGGTGTAATGCTAGAACTACTTTGCAAGAATAAAACTAGGAGTACTTTGCGAGAATAAAACTATGAGTAATTTGCAAGATAATAAAAGCTAGTTGTTTAGTAGAAAACTTTTGTAACACAAGAGAAGGATTTGTCCCTAGGCAATCGATAACTAGACCGGTAATCATTATTGCAATTTTATATGAGGGAGAGGCATGAGCTAACATACTTTCCGTACTTGGATCATATGCACTTATGATTGGAACTCTAGCAAGCATCCGCAACTACCAAAGATCATTAAGGTAAAACCCAACCATAGAATTAAGTAACAAGTCCTCTTTACTCCCATACGCAACAACCCCCTTACTCGGGTGTATGCTTCTGTCACTCTAGCCGCCCACTATAAGAGAATTATGAACATATTGCAAACCCTACAGCGGGAATCCCTCACGCTTGCGCGACATGGAGGGCACCATAGGACAACACCAAAATAAAAACTACAACTCAAACCAATCACGATCATCAATCAACCCATAGGACAAAAAGAATCTACTCAAACATCAGAGGAATGCCACATATCATTGGATAATAATATATAGCGTTAAGCACCATGTTTAAGTAGAGATTACAGCGGGGACAAGAGGTGTTACACCGCTGCATAGAGGGGAAGAAAGTTGGTGTTGACGGCGGCGAAGTTGTTGGTGTAGATCGCCGTCACGATGATTGCCCCGGCGGCGTTCCGGCGCCACCGGGAGAGAGGGGGAGAGAGCCCCCCTCCTTCTTCTTGCTTGGCCTCCCCCCTAGATGGGAGGAGAGTTCCCCCTCTGGTCCATGGCCGCAATGGATCCCGGAGGGGAGGAGCCCCTGCGAGATTGGATCTCTCTCTCTGTTTCTCTTCTATTTCGCGTCTCTGTTTTCTGGCCTTTCACCGTTTCTTATATTCTCGGAGATCCGTAACTCCGATTGCGCTGAAATTTTAACACAATTTTTTTCTCGATATAAGCTTCCTTGCGGCCTAACAAGAGCCCCAACTGACTTACAGTGTGCCCACAAGGCATCACCGCGCGGCCTAGGGGGGGGGGCGTGGCCTGTTGCGTTGTGGAGCCTGTGGGCCTCCGTTTGCGTTGATTCCACCTCCCAAAAATCACATATATTCCAAAATAATTCTCTGTAAAATTTTATCGCGTTTGGACTTCGTTTGATATTGATTTTCTGTGAAACAAAAAACAAGCAGAAAACAGGAACTTGCACTGGGCACTGGATCAATATGTTAGTCCAAGAAATCATATAAAATGTTGACAAAAGTATGTGGAAATTGTAGGATATTGGCATGAAAAAATAAAAAATTATAGATACGATGGAGACGTATCATTACAAGACAGCTCGGACGGCGTGGGCTCGAGCTCGGAGTAGTAGGAGTTGGAGGCCGAGCCGACCGACGAAGCGCCGCCATGGTTGGAGCCCGCGCTGGAGTTGGAGCCGCCGCCGGTGCCGGTCACCGGCACCCTGGGGCAAAGACCACCCGTGGAGATCCTTGCGTTCTTTAGCTGCCTCACCATGGTGGTTGTACTAGATTAGGATTGCGCTGCGCATGGGAGCAATGGAGTGAAGCGTCTGTTGGGTTCTACAGTAGGTTGCGTTGACTTCAAATTAAAATTTTCCTACGCGTAGAACAACCAGGAACATGCTACGGGAATGGATCACAGATCGTTACCACTAGATGCGCGGTGCCGTGTAGCGGAAGAGGAGTTGGGGCAGCGCGTTTCCGGAGTCGTCTCCTCCTCGTTGATCTCCCACGTAGCCGATCGGATCCCACGAACAGGTTCGCCGGAGCGGCGCAAGTGCACCGCCTCTAACGGTATATGATGACCCACAAGTATAGGGGATCAATCATAGTCCTTTCGATAAGTAAGAGTGTCAAACCCAATGAGGAGCAGAAGGAAATGACAAGCGGTTTTCAGCAATGTATTCTCTGCAAGTACTGAAAGTAGCGGTAACAGATAGTTTCGGTAGCAAGATAATTCGTAACAAGTAACAAGTAACAAGTATGATAAAGTGCAGCAAGGTGGCCCAATCCTTTTTATAGCAAAGGACAAGCCGGAACGAACTCTTATAATAAGCAAAGCGTTCTCGATGACACATGGGAATTTCATCTAGTCACTTTCATCTTGTTTGTTTGGTTCGCGTTCGCTACTTTGATAATTTGATATGTGGGTGGACCGGTGCTTGGGTGCTGTTCTTACATGAACAAGGCTCCCACTTATGATTACCCCCTCTCGCAAGCATCCGCAACTACGAAAGAAGAATTAAGATAAATCTAACCATAGCATGAAACATGTGGATCCAAATTAACCCCTTACGGAATAGCGCATAAACTAGGGTTTAAGCTTCTGTCACTCTAGCAACCCATCATCTAATTACTACTCCACAATGCCTTCCCTTAGGCCTAAAGATGGTGAACTGTCATGTTGTCGACATTCACACGACACCACTAAAGTAAGCAACAACATACATAGCATCAAAATATCGAACGTATACCAAATTCACATGAGTACTTATGACATGACTTCTCCCATGTCCTCAAGAACAAAAGTAACTACCCACAAATCATATTCATGTTCAAGATCAGAGGAGTATTGAATAGCATTAAGGATCTGAACATATAATCTTCCACCAAATAAACCAACTAGCATCAACTACAAGATGTAATCAACACTGCTAGCAACCCACAGGTACCAATCTGAGGTTTTGAGGCAAAGATTGAATACAAGAGATGAACTAGGGTTTGAGATGAGATGGTGCTGGTGAAGATGTTGATGAAGATTGGTCCTCCCATGATGAGAGGATCGTTGGTGATGTCGATGGCTTCGATTTCCCCCTCCCGGAGGGAAGTATCCCTGGCGGAATCGCTCCGCCGGAGAGCAAAATAGCTCCTGCCCAAGTTCTGCCTCGAGACGGCGGCGCTTCATCCCGAAAGTCTTCTTCTGATTTTTTTTCTAGGGCAAATGGCTTCATATAGTAGAAGGAGGGGGCCAGAGGCCTGCCTGGGGCCCCACAAGCCAGGGGGCACGCCCAGGGGGGTAGGGCGCGCCCCCCAGGCTTGTGGCTTCCTGGTGGGCCCCCTTCTGTTGATTCTTTCGCCAGTATTTTTTATATATTCCAAAATAATTCTCCGTAAATTTTCAGGTCATTTGGAGTTGTGCAGAATAGCCATCTCTGTTTCACCCCTTTTAGGTCCAGAATTCCAGCTGCCGGCATTCTCCCTCTTCATACGAATCTTGCAAAATAAGAAAGAAAAGGCATAAGAATTGTACCATAAAGTGAAATAATGATCAAAAACATAATAATTATTAGTAGGAAATCATGACGCAAATTGGACGTATCAACTCCCCCAAGCTTAGACCTCGCTTGTCCTCAAGCGAAAGCCGAAATCGATAATCATGACCACATGTTTAGAGAGAGAGAGGCGTCGGTAAAAATAAAATACGGACATGGACCATCATGATATTTATTATAACAGCAATATATCATCATAAAACTTCTCATGAAAAAGTGACAATTCATCCACAAGTTAACGTATGAACCATAAACCAAATTGAAAACTAACAAACTATGATCTCAGTCACTGAAGCAATTGCAATTCATCATATTATCAGAAAGAGTCTATGTAAGAGCTTTGTTTAGCAAGTTCACATACTCAACTATCATTTAGTCTTCTATGATTGCTGACACTCACGACATACTTATGGAGCAAAAGTTTCAGTCGAACACATAGAAAGATAGGGGCTTATAATTTCGCCTCCCAACGTGTTTACCTCAAGGGTAATGTCAACAATAATAACTCATGATCACCTACATCCAACTGGATATATATATGCCTGGATCAATCCCCACCACATGATGCTTGCCAAGAGAGAAAATAAAAATGGAATAGAGGAGAATACTATTGACTCTTGCATGAAAGTAAATACACAAAGTAAAAGATAGGCCCTTCGCAGAGGGAAGCAGAGGTTGTCATGCACTTTTTGTTTTTGGATGTGCAAGCTGTTAATGTAAAGGAACGCCACTTTATATTGCCCCTTGTGATAGCGACCTTTATTATGCAGTCTATCGCTTTTATTGCTCCACCATCACAAGATCGTACAAAGCTTACTTTCCCTTACAATAAAAGTTCATACATGTTTAGGAGCAATTTTTATTGCTTTGCACTAATGACAACTTACTTGAAGGATCTTATTCAATCCATAGGTAGATATGGTGGACTCTCATGGCATGAAACTGGGTTTAAGGGTTTTTGGATGCACAAGTAGTATCTCTACTTAGTACAGAATTTTGGCTAGCAAAAGATAGGGGGCAAGCACCACATGTTAAAGGATCCAAAACAATATGACTTCTATGTGAATATAAGCAAACATAACCCATTACATTGTCTTCCTTGTCCAACATCGACTAATTGACCTAGAATATTTAATGGGGGCTCACAATCATAAAAGATGTCCAAGATAGTGTATTTATATGTGAGACCTCTCTTCCTTTATTACTTTTTCATGAATTGCAACAATGACCAATCCTATGTTTGTCAACTTCCAACAAGTTTTATCAATTATACTTCTTTTATGTGAAGTCATCACTCCCCATGGGATTAGCATATGATCTTACTTTTTATTGTTTATTTATTTCTAAGATTGGATCATCAAAAGCAAAACACTCAACTCAAACTAATCTTTATTATATAACTTTCACACACCATTACATAGATAGATAGATCACAAAGCGAGCACTCGAAACTAAATCATACTAAAACTTTATTCTTCTAAATCACGAAATAACTAAGGATCGAATTAAGATAGATAATGATGATGAAAAAGTGATGGTGATACGATACCGGGGCACCTTCCTCAAGCTTGGCACAAGCCAAGGGTGGTGCCAATATCCATGTACTCAAATCTCCTTCTTGGGTGATGGTGGTGATAAAGTGGTGGGCTTGTCCTTCAAAATATTTAGTAAGATATCCTTCAAGCTCTGGACCTCCCAAAGCAACAGCTGAATCACGGTGGCATTCTTTTGCACTTCAACCATAATATGTTTATTTTCCGGCCCCCGTGAGCTCTTTCCTGCATCATTCTCACTTGGATGGGAGATATCCCAATTGGAAGGTATGTGCATACGAGGAGTGTTTTCGACCCCATAATTGTGGATCAAATTATGAAATTTGTTCCGATGTAACCTGTGTAAGGGCCTCCTAGGAGAGAGCCATCTTGTACCTCTTGACTCCCATGACTGGTAGTGCTTCTTATGGCTTGATGAGGATTTGGAGTCGTGGAGATGCCGGCAAGGGTACCTGATACGTCTCCAACGTATCTATAATTTATGAAGTATTCATGCCATGTTTATTATAGTTTTGTATGATTTTGGTGCACTTTTATATGGATTTTATATGATTTTCACGGACTAACATATTGACCTAGTGCCCAGTGCCAGTTGCTGTTTTTTGCTTGTTTTTGGTTTTCCAGAAAATCCATATCAAACGAAGTCCAAATGCAGCGAAACTTTTTGACGATTTTTTCTGGAAGGAAAGGGACCCAGGAAGCTTCGGGAGAGTACCAGAAGACTCACAGGGGCCCCACAAGCCACCAGGGCGCGCCCAGGGGGGTGGCCGCGCCCTGGTGCCTCGTGGGCCCCCTGTGGCCCCTATTCGCGTGATTCCAACGCCAAAAATTCTTATAAATACCAAAACCCCCAGAAATAACCCTAGAACTTTGACTCCGCCACCGCAAGCCTTTGTACCTCCACGATCTCATCTATAGCCCTGTTCCAGCACCCTGCCGGAGGGGGAAATCATCACCGGAGGCCATCTTCATCATCTCGGCGGTCTCCATGACGAGGAGGGAGTAGTTCACCCTCGGGGCTGAGGGTATGTACTAGTAGCTATCTGTTTGATCTCTCTCTCTCTCGTGTTCTTGATATGGCACGATCTTGATGTACCACGAGCTTTGTTAATATAGTTGGATCATATGGTGTTTCTCCCTCTTTATCTTATTGTGATGAATTGAGTTTTTACCTTTGAGGTTATTGTCGGAATGAATATTTCAGATTTGTGAACACTTGATGTATGTCTTGCATGTGGATACCCGTGGTGACAATGGGGTATTCTATTGAGTCACTTGATGTATGTTTTGGTGATCAACTCGCGGATTCCCGTGACCTTGGGGTGATCTAGGCATAGGGGTTGGTTGCACGTTTTCATCTTCTTTTCTCCGATAGAAACTTTGGGGTACTCTTTGAAGTTCTTCGTGTGGATTGAATATTATGAATCTGAAGTTGTTTGATGCATATTGAATAATCAACTCACGGATACTTGTGGTGACATTGGAGTATCTAGGTGACATTAGAGTTGGTTGAGGCATATCATATGGTGTTATTTTAGTACGAACTCTAGGGCTATTTGTGACACTTATAGGGATGGCTCAATAGATTGATCGGAAAGGATAACTTTGAGGTGGTTTCGTACCCTACAACAATTTCATCTTATGTTCTCCGCTAGATAAGAACTTTGGAGTGATTCTTTGTCGCACGTTGAGGGATTGTTATATGATTCAATTATGTTAGCATTGTTGAGAGATTGCACTAGCGAAAGTATGAACCCTAGGCCTTGTTTTCAAGCATTGCAATACCGTTTGTGCTCCGTTTTATCACTTGCTACCTTGCTGTTTTTATATTTTTAGATTACAAAAACCTATATCTAGTATCCATACTACACTTGTATCACCATCTCTTCGCCGAACTAGTGCACCTATACAATTTACCATTGTATTTGGTGTGTTGGGGACACAAGAGATTTCTTGTATTTGATCACAGGGTTGTTTGAGAGATACCATCTTCATCCTACGCCTCCCACGGATTGATAAACCTTAGGTCATCCACTTGAGGGAAAATTGCTACTGTCCTACAAAACTCTGCGCTTCGAGGCCCAACACGAGTCTACAATAATAAGTTGTGTAGTAGACATCAGTACCCCTCTCGGAAGCCGGAGGGTGGACCTCCAGTGAATCTCCATCATCTTCTTCCATGGTAACCTCCTCCTCCTCTCTCCTGAGTTCCATCTGTAGCAACCAAACATTGTCTCCCACGTTGTTGGAGGAAGCGGAAGACATGATGTCTGGCCTCGAAAATCTGACAGGAAACAGCAAGAAACAAGAACAAAGGAGAAACTTGCGATACAGTGGTCAAAACACCCATGAGTATATATAATGATTTTTTCCCGTGCAAAACAAGTAATATGGGAGAAAAACGGAGTCGGGAAAGTCCACGAGGGTGCCACAAGCCTGGTAGGCGCGCCCTGGGGGGTAGGGCACGCCCCCCAGGCTTGTCGCCTCCTCGTGCACTTTTCGGACTGTTTATTATTTTCCTAATTTTTTATATATTCCAAAACGGACAGAAAGTACTTTTATGGAAGTTTTGGAGTCGGTTTACTTACCGTACCACAAACCTACTCCTTTTCAGGATTCTGGAGCGTTCCGAAAGGTTTCCTCTATGTGCTCTTCCGGTGTAATTGTTTGAATAATATTAGTTTCAACATTAATGGGCGTACCTGAGATATAATGTTTAATTCTTTGCCCATTAACCACTCTCGGATTATTGCCTTCGGAGTTGTTTATTTTGATGGCTCCGGAGCGATAAACTTCTTCGATGATGTATGGGCCTTCCCATTTAGAGAGAAGTTTTCCTGCAAAAAATCTTAAACGAGAATTGTATAATATAACATGATCACCTACTTTGAATTCCAGTTTTTGAATTCTCTTATCATGCCACCTTTTAACTTTTTCTTTAAACAACTTGGCATTTTCATAAGCTTGGGTTCTCCATTCATCTAAGGAGCTAATATCAAATAACCTCTTTTCACCGGCAAGTTTAAAATCATAATTGAGTTCTTTAATTGCCCAATATGCTTTATGTTCTACCTCAAGAGGTAAATAGCATGCTTTTCCATAAACCATTTTATATGGAGACATACCCATAGGATTTTTATAAGCAGTTCTGTAAGCCCATAGTGCATCATCAAGTTTCTTAGACCAATTCTTTCTGGATCTATTAACGGTCTTTTGCAAAATCAATTTTATTTCTCTATTAGTTAATTCAACTTGACCACTAGACTGAGGATGATAAGGAGATGCAATTCTATGATTAACATCATATTTAGCAAGCAATTTACGGAAAGCACCATGAATAAAGTGTGAACCACCGTCAGTCATTAAATATCTAGGGACTCCAAACCTCGAAAATATAACTTCTTTAAGCATTTTAATGGAAGTTTTATGATCAGCACTACTAGTTGGAATAGCTTCTACCCACTTAGTAACATAATCAACAGCAACCAAAATATGAGTATACCCATTGGATTTAGGAAAAGGTCCCATATAATCAAAACCCCAAACATCAAATGGTTCAATAACAAGTGAATAATTCATAGGCATTTACGGACGTCTACCAACATTACCGATTCTTTGACATTCATCACAAGAAAGGACAAAGTTACGTGCATCCTTGAAAAGAGTAGGCCAATAAAAACCAGATTGTAATACCTTGTGTGCAGTTCTGTCTCCCGCATGGTGTCCTCCATATGCCTCAGAGTGACACTTACGTAGGATTTGTTCCTGTTCACACTCTGGTACACAACGTCTAATAATACCATCTACTCCTTCTTTATATAAGTGTGGGTCATCCCAAAAGTAATGTCTTAAATCAAAGAAGAACTTTTTCTTTTGTTGGTATGTGAAACTAGGTGGTATATATTTTGCAACACTGTAATTAGCATAGTCTGCATACCAAGGGGTATTACGAGAAGCATTTATCACAGCTAATTGTTCATCAGGAAAATCATCATTAATAGGAAGTGGGTCATCAAGAACATTTTCCATTCTAGACAAGTTATCAGCTACGGGATTCTCAGCTCCCTTTCTATCAACAATATGCAAATCAAATTCTTGTAGCAAAAGAACACACCTAATAAGTCTAGGTTTAGCATCTTTCTTTTCCATAAGATATTTTATAGCAGCATGATCAGTGTGAATAGTAACTTTGGAATCAACAATGTAAGATCTGAATTTATCACATGCAAACACAACTGCTAAAAATTCTTTCTCAGTAGTAGCATAATTTCTTTGAGCACTGTCTAGAGTTTTACTAGCATAATGGATAACATTTTAATTTCTTATCAACTCTTTGTCCTAGAACAGCACCAACAGCATAATCACTAGCATCACACATATTTTCAAAGGGTAGGTTCCAATCAGGTGGCTGAACAATAGGTGCTGAAATCAAGGCTTTCTTAAGTACTTCAAAGGCTTCTACGCAATCATCATAAAAAACAAATGGAACATATTTTTGCAATAGATTAGTAAGAGGCCTAGAAATTTTAGAGAAGTCTTTTATAAACCTTCTATAAAAACCAACATGACCAAGGAAACTTCTTATACCTTTGATATCTTTAGGACATGGCATTTTCTCAATAGCATCAACTTTAGCTTTATCAACTTCAATACCTCTTTCAGAAATTTTATGCCCAAGAACTATACCTTCATTCACCATAAAGTGGCAATTCTCCCAATTCAAGACAAGATTAGTTTCTTCACATCTCTGCAAAACTCGATCAAGGTTGCTCAAGCAATCATCAAAAGAAGTTCCGTAAACGGAAAAATCATCCATGAAAACCTCAACAATCTTTTCACAAAAATTAGAGAATATAGCAGTCATACATCTTTGAAAAGTAGCAGGTGCATTACATAAACTAAAAGGCATACGACGATAAGCATAAGTTCCAAAAGGACAAGTAAAGGTGGTTTTCTCTTGATCTTCAGGTGACACAGGTATTTGATAGAAACCAGAATAACCATCTAGGAAGCAAAAGTGTGTATGCTTAGAGAATCTTTCTAACATTTGATCAATAAAAGGCAAGGGGTAATGATCTTTCCTGGTGGCTTTATTTAATTTCCTGAAATCAATTACCATCCTATAACCAGTTACAATTCTTTGTGGGATAAGTTCATTTTTATCATTAGGAACAACGGTAATACCTCCTTTCTTAGGAACACAATGAACAGGACTTACCCATCTACTATCAGCTATGGGATAAATTATACCTACCTCCAGAAGCTTTAATATTTCAGTTCTTTCCACATCCTTCATTCGAGGATTCAGCCTTCTTTGATGATCAACAATGGGTTTAGCATCTGGCTCCATATGAATTTTATGCCGACATAAAGTGGGACTAATGCCCTTAAGATCATCAAGAGTATATCCAATAGCAGCTTGGTGCTTCTTCAGAGTTTTAAGTAATCTCTTTTCTTCATGCTCTGAAAGGTTAGCATTAATAATAACATGATATATCTTCTTTTCATCAAGATAAGCATATTTAAGTGTATCGGGTAATTGCCTTAATACAAACACAGGATCATCCTTGGGTGGAAGTGGATCTCCCAAGGTTTCAACATGCAAATTATGTTTAAGGATAGGTGCTTGTTTAAAGAACATCTCATCTATTTCATTTCTTTCATTCATATGCATATCATTCTCATGGTCTAGCAAATATTGTTCTAAAGGATCAGTAGGAGGAACAACAATAGAAGCAAGACCAATAATTTTATCCTTATTAGGTAATTCTTTATCATGAGGTTGTCTACGAAACTTAGAGAAATTAAACTCATGAGACATCTCACCAAAATTAACACTGACATTTTCTTTAGTGCAATCAACTTGGCATTAACTGTATTCAAGAAAGGTCTACCAAAAATAATGGGACAAAAATCATCTTGTGGTGATCCAAGAACAAGAAAATCAGTAGGATATTTGATCTTACCACACAAGACTTCAACATCTCTAACAATCCCAAGTGATGAAATAGTATCTCTATTTGCAAGCTTAATAGTGACATCTATATCTTCAATCTCAACAGGTGCAATATCATTCATGACTTCTTGATAGAGAATAAACGGAATAGCACTCACACTACCACCAATATCACATAAACCATGATAGCAATGATCTCCAATTTTAATAGAAATAACAGGCATGCCAATTATAGGTTTGTTTTTATCTTTAGTGTCTGGCTTAGCAATTCTAGTTGCTTCATCACAGAAATATATGACATGTCCATCAATATTATCAACCAAAAGATTTTTAACCATTGCAATATTAGGTTCAACTTTAATTTGTTCAGAAGGTCTAGGTGCTCTAATATTACTCTTATTAACCACAGTTGAAGCTTTAGCATGTTCCTTAATCCTAACAGGGAAAGGAGGTTTGTCAATATAAGCAGTGGGCACAACTGGATCAACATGGTAAACAATTGTTTCTTCTTTAACCCTAACAGGTTCTTCATTCAATTCAATAGGTGGATGATATTTAAACCATTTCTCCTTAGGGAGATCAACATGAGCAGCAAAAGATTCACAAAAGGTAGCTACTATCTCAGAGTCAAGTCCATATTTAGTACTAAACTTATGAAAAGCATCAGTTTCCATAAAAGATTTAACACAATCAAACTCAAGATTTATACCTGACTCATTACCTTTGTCAATTTCCCAAACTTCAGAGTTACGTTTAATTCTTTCCAGAAGATCCCATCTGAATTCAATAGTTCTCTTCATAAAGGAACCGGCAGAAGAAGTATCGAGCATGGATTGATCATCATGAGAAAGCCGAGCATAAAAGTTTTGAAGAATTATTTCTCTTGAGAGCTCATGATTGGGGCATGTGTGCAACATATACTTAAGCCTCCCCCAAGCTTGAGCGATACTTTCTCCTTCATGAGGCCAGAAATTATATATATAATTCCAATCACGATGAACCAAATGCATAGGATAAAATTTCTGGTGAAATTCCAGCTTCAACCGGTTCCAATCCCACGTTTCAGTATCATCACATAGCCTATACCATGTCAATGCCTTTCCCTCCAAAGATAAAGGGAATAACTTCTTCTTAACTCCATCTCCGGATAGACCTGCAAGCTTAAACAATCCACAAATTTCATCCACGTAAATTAAGTCCATATCAGGATGTACCGTTCCATCTCCTGCATAAGGATTAGCTAGCAGTTTCTCTACCATACCTGAAGAAATTTCATAATAAATATTTTCAGTAGGTTCAATAGGTTGAGGAGCAACTCTCAATGCTTCTGGTCGAGGTGAAGATACCCTGAACAAGCCCCTCAAAGGATTACTTTCCATAGTGACAAGTGATAGTAAATTTCAGCACGTAATATAAATGTTTCCTTACCAAATTCCACTCACCAAAGGAAATTCACTCCCCGGCAATGGCGCCAGAAAAGAGTCTTGATGACCCACAAGTATAGGGATCAATCGTAGTCCTTTCGATAAGTAAGAGTGTCGAACCCAACGAGGAGCAGACGGAAATGACAAGCGGTTTTCAGCAAGGTATTCTCTGCTAGTACTGAAAGTAGCAGTAACAGATAGTTTCGGTAGCAAGATAATTCGTAACAAGTAACAAGTAACAAGTATGATAAAGTGCAGCAAGGTGGACCAATCCTTTTTATAGCAAAGGACAAGCTGGAATGAACTCTTATAATAAGCAAAGCGTTCTCGAGGACACATGGGAATTTTATCTAGTCACTTTCATCTTGTTTGTTTGGTTCGCGTTCGCTACTTTGATAATTTGATATGTTGGTGGACCGGTGCTTGGGTGCTGTTCTTACTTGAACAAGCCTCCCACTTATGATTACCCCCTCTCGCAAGCATCCGCAACTACGAAAGAAGAATTAAGATAAATCTAATCATAGCATGAAACATGTGGATCCAAATCAGCCCCTTACGAAATAGCGCACAAACTAGGGTTTAAGCTTCTGTCACTCTAGCAACCCATCATCTAATTACTAGTCCACAATGCCTTCCCTTAGGCCCAAAGATGGTGAAGTGTCATGTAGTCGACGTTCACACGACACCACTAAAGGAAGCAACAACATACATAGTATCAAAATATCGAACGAATACCAAATTCACATGATTACTTATGACAAGACTTCTCCCATGTCCTCAAGAACAAAAGTAACTACTCACAAATCATATTCATGTTCAAGATCAGAGGAGTATTGAATAGCATTAAGGATCTGAACATATAATCTTCCACCAAATAAACCAACTAGCATCAACTACAAGATGTAATCAACACTACTAGCAACCCACAGGTACCAATCTGAGGTTTTGAGGCAAAGATTGAATACAAGAGATGAACTAGGGTTTGAGATGAGATGGTGCTGGTGAAGATGTTGATGAAGATTGGTCCTCCCACGATGAGAGGATCGTTGGTGATGTCGATGGCTTCGATTTCCCCCTCCCGGAGGGAAGTATCCCCGGCGGAATCGCTCCGCCGGAGAGCAAAATAGCTCCTGCCCAGATTCCGCCTCGAGACGGCGGCGCTTCATCCCAAAAGCCTTCTTCTAATTTTTTCTAGGGCAAATGGCTTCATATAGCAGAAGGAGGGGGCCAGAGGCTTGCGAGGGGCCCCACAAGCCAGGGAGCACGCCCAGGGGGTAGGGCGCCCCCCCAGGCTTGTGGCTTCCTTGTGGGCCCCCTTCTGTTCATTCTTTCGCCAGTATTTTTTATATATTCCAAAATAATTCTCCATAAATTTTCAGGTCATTTGGAGTTGTGCAGAATAGCCATCTCTGTTTCACCCCTTTCAGGTCCAGAATTCCAGCTGCCGGCATTCTCCCTCTTCATACGAATCTTGCCAAATAAGAGAGAAAAGGCATAAGAATTGTACCATAAAGTGAAATAATGATAAAAAATATAACAATTATTAGTAGAAAATCATGATGCAAATTGGATGTATTAGTATCAGCGCGTGCAGGAGGAACGTCGTGCGGTGGACTTCTAGGTCCGGTCACACAACCGGCAGCGAGTGGAGGTGCCTATTTGCAACACATGCAAAGCCCTAGTGACAACGCCGAAGTGATCAACCAAATGATTGTGCCGCACCTCCACTATATATAGTCATCCGTCGTGGGCTCAACTCTTGGGCCTCGCATGGATCCTAAAGCCCAAAGTCTACTCGGTCATGATCCAAGTCCAGCTCGGATCTCATCCGACCAGTGTCCTCGGATCCAACCTCGTAGGTTCCTTCCCTTAAGCATGCGACCCCTTAGGTTCAAGTCTGCTTGGTTGCAGGTTGGATCACCTCCGACCTGCTCGGCTGGTAGCGGCCTCTAGCAAGGCGTGCCGACCACCAAGTAGACAATGAAGCCGGTTGGCGAACCTGTACAACATGTCACACTGTCATCCTTGTGCTAGCCCGACCTCTTTCTCATTCCAGTTGTCGGTGTATAAAACATGGGTATTTTATACCCTGACTTATGCACAGACGGTGGCAGCCTCCCTGCCGGCCAAGGCTTGCCGGAAACCACCAAGACCAAGATTCAAAACCCAGTTGCAGAAGCTACCGAAGAGAAGCTCAAGACGAAGCACCAACGAGCACTCCACTGGTATTGGAGATGAAGACATTCCTTGCCGGAAAGGTTGAACCGGCAAGGCGAAGACCCGGCAAGCTCTGTGCCGGCAAGCTTTTGCCAGCACTCCAGTGCTCCACCTCACCGGGCAGCTAGTCGCTAATCGGTGAGGTGTCGACTGCGCAGGCTGGTTGGTGAGGTTTGTCGGGCACGTGTCAGCATGCAGGGAGAAGATTTGCCTTTAATGACACCCGTCCAGGAGGCGTGTCAGGATAATACGAGGTAGCTGGGCGAGCGGTGCAGAAACCTTGCCAGGGCTACCTCTCCACATGACACCTAACGGAGCATTTAATGCTTTTGTCCTAAATTGACAGAGTTAGGTATGATAGCACTGTTTGCTATCTAATCGACTTGTAATTACTGTTTTGCCACTGTGGTAACCCCTTGAGCTATAAAAGGAGGGCCAGGGCAACAGTTAGAGGGATTCAGATCCTTTTTGAAACACTGGCACGTCTTGCGTGCGTAGCTGCTCTCTCCGCACCTTGCCGGGAGAAGCGCTCCTTGTACCTGTGCTTTCACACATCCAATACACCCAAGCAGGAGTAGGGTTTTACGCTTCTCAGCGGCCCGAACCTGGGTAAATCCCTCACGTTCTCCATTGATTATGCTCTTTGTGCACGTTGATCTCCCCTGCTGAACCACAAGGGGCTAGATGGCCCCATAGATGGTCGTACCCACGACATCTTTGGCACGCCAGGTAGGGGCCTCACTTGCGCGAACCTAAATGAGTGGATTGCGCGTCAGCTTCATCAACTTCATCATCGTTCTCCTCGTCGTTGATGGCCCCCAAGAAGAAGGGCATCACGATGACGGCCCCTTCGCACGTATCCGCAGGCGGCGCAGGCGGCACAGCCAATGCGGGTGGTGCGGATACCGCGGTTGGCACGACCAGCGCGGGTGGTGCGGATACCGCGGTTGGCACGACCAGCGCAGTTGACGAAGGGCTCCTTGCCGGTCTTAGGATCACAGTGGACCTTGGGATCAGAAGATTGATTGTCCGCGGTGACTCGTAACTTGTTGCGAAGCAAGTGAACAAAGATTACCAGAGCCCGTTGATGGAAGCGTATGTGGAAGAAGTGAGAAAATTGGAGGAACACTTTGACGGGTTGCAAACAGAGCACATCCCTCGTGCGAAAAACAGCATTGCTGACTACCTGTTAAAGTGTGCTGCTCAAAAGCTACCTGTGGAACCAGGAACTTTTGTGCTCCATTTGAATCAACCAACATTCACTCCATCAACGCGGGCCAGTAAGAGAAGGAAGTTGAATACCGGCAAGTATTTTCCGGCAGAGCTCCCAGAAGTCACCGGCAAAAAGGTTGCCGGGGACAATGACACGGTTCTCGGTGAGCAGCGGCTTCATGCAGAACCTCAGATTCTTGCCGCTGAGGCAAGCGCTCCCACGGCCGAAGAAATGCCTTTAGTCCATGTTGTCGAGCCGCAAGCTCCGGCATGGGCACAACAGATAGTTCATTTCCTTCAAACAGGAGAACTTCCCGATAAGCAAGAAGAAGCTGAGAAAGTAGCCCGTCAGTCAAGTATGTATTAGTTTGTGGATAACACGCTATATAGAAAGAGACCAAATGGTGTGAAATTAAAGTGTATTTGCCGGGAAGATAGACTGAAGCTGTTGGCAGAAATACATGGGGGCATATGTGGCTCTCACATAGGTTCAAGAGCGCTTGCCGACAAAGCTTTCCGGCAAGGCTTCTATTGGCCCACTGCCCTCCAGGATGCAACTGAGCTAGTAACAAAGTGTGAAGCATGCCAGTTCCATTCAAAGAACATACATCAGCCAGCTCAAGCTCTCCAAACAATCCCTCTCTCTTGGCCCTTTTCGGTCTGGGGGCTCGATATCTTGGGCCCCTTCCCCCGTGCTACCGGGGGCTTTGAGTTCTTGTACGTCGCCATCGACAAGTTCACAAAGTGGCCTGA
This sequence comes from Elymus sibiricus, assembly GCA_039707655.1. Classification (NCBI taxonomy): domain Eukaryota; kingdom Viridiplantae; phylum Streptophyta; class Magnoliopsida; order Poales; family Poaceae; genus Elymus; species Elymus sibiricus. Next base: position 349,018,931 of record CM077668.1, read on the forward strand.
AGTGGAGCCGGTGAGGAAGGTGATAGCGCAATCAGCCGTCAAATTCTTCAAAGGATTAGTTTGCCGTTTCGGGGTTCCTAACAGAATCATCACCGACAACGACACACAATTCACGAGCCGCACCTTCATGCAGTATATCCAGGACCTTGGCGGCAAAATCTGTTTTGCATCTGTTGCTCACCCGAGAAGCAACTGCCAAGCGGAAAGGATGAACGCTGAAGTGCTGTGCGGCCTCAAGACAAGAACCTTTGACAGGCTGCGCAAATGTGGAAGACGCTGGATTGATGAGTTGCCGGCAGTTTTTTGGTCACTCAGGACGACACCAAATCGAGCTACCGGCCAATCACCCTTCTCCCTAATCTATGGTGCAGAAGTGGTGCTCCCCACGGAACTCATATACGGGTTACCTCGAGTGCTCGCTTACGATGAAGCTGAGCAAGAGCAGCTACGGCAAGATGACGCAACGCTCCTTGAGGAGGATCGTTTTCGGGTGGCTGTGCGAGCTGCACGCTACCAGCAAGCCTTGCGCCGCTATCATAGCCGCAAAGTGCACGCCCGAAGCCTTAAGGAAGGCGACCTTGTTCTTCGGCGCGTTCAGTCCGCCAAGAAATCAAACAAGTTGACACCGAAGTGGGAAGGCCCTTATCGGGTAGTACGAGTCACCAGACCTGGCGCAGTCCGTCTGGAGACCGAAGATGGCACCCCAGTGCAAAACTCATGGAATATTGAGCATCTTCGCAAGTTCTACCCATAAGGCGCAGATTGCCGAGTCTCCCGGCAACCCCTTTTGTACAAGCTTTGTCGGCAAGACTTGTAACCCTTTGTACAAAGCCAGGCGCAGATCCTGCGCATAATAAAGCTAAGTGTTTCGCAACTCTTCGTACATATTCATTTATATATGGATGCATGTGATGTTGGGATTTACACTTTAGTTTGTATGGAATGACTGATGAACCGTCAAGGTTCCCAAATCACTCTTTTCTCTTCTTTCTTTTTCTTAAAAGGACAGAAGGGTCCCTCGCGTGCAAGTTTCCCAGGGGGAGTGGAGATGGGGTACCATTTATAATGACGTTCAAGTGATCGTTTTGTACGACGAGGAAAACAGCACAAGGAAAAGCTAATTGAAAAACTTCGAAACTTTTTCCTTGTTACATTTGCGATTTCCCTTGATTGATTCTGTGTTTGTATGAGAAACCTGCACGCGAAGGAGTGTTGTCGTGATCGGATTGCGCTCTTATTTTGCCTCGAGTCCGCTCGGCAAGATATGCAGCTGCATTGTGACGGCAAGTTGTCTTGCCGGTGACAGTACTTCCAGCAGGCTGCTAAGGACCCGTTCCTCTAAGCGCTCGCGGCAAGTGTCTATACCGGCAAGTTGCCGCGCTGTGATCGATGAGTTACCTTGCCAGCAGCGTCACTTCCAGCAGGCTGCTAAGGACCTGTTCCTCGAAGCGCTCGCGGCAAGTGTGCACACCGGCAAGTTTCCCAACAGCGTGGGGAGCATGATCATACAAAGGCAAAATAAAACGAGGGGAACATCACACATTCATCTAAGCCCGACAAACAATAGATATTCATTAAAAAAAGTACTCGGTTACATTTTATTGGCCCTTCCGCGCAGGGTTTACATCGAGTGCAAGGAGGGCAAAAGGGGCGCCTAGGCGAAGCCCGGTCTGTTCCTGGAAGGCTAGATGATGGTGCTGCCGGCGTTCAGCTAGACTCATCGCCATCGTCCTCGATCTTCACGCTTGGAGCACCGTCGTCATCGCCGTCATCATCATCATCCTCAGCATCGCTGGAGGAAGCGGTGTCGCTGTCGCTCGAGCTTTCCGCGCAGCACTCTAGACGAGCGCCCGAAGCCCCGAAGAACTTCACGACGAGCGTGTCTGGTTCGTCCAACCTGAAGTGGAGGAGGTGCCCTTTCCCTAAGCAACGAGCACGGACAAAGGATTTCCACCCGCGCATAAGGTACATAATGACGTTGTTGGAGGTCTCAATGGTCACCCAGACTGGGCCGTTGCAGCAACCATCCACACGCAGCCACAAGCCGCGCAGCTGGCGGCCTTCCGTTTCCCTAGCGAAAGGGCGAGGAAGCCGCAGCCAGCTCCGCGGCCGATCGTGCAGTTCCACGACGAACTCCTATGCTGTGTCCTCCATATGGCCTTCTGCCGGTGGAGGAAGGGCTGAAGATGAAGCGGCAAGCGCTCCGCCATGGCCGCCTCGACAACGGGCACAACGTCTTCCACGACCACGGGCCACGGCCCTTCCTTGAGCGCTGGAGCCGGCTTCCGCAGCTGCGGCCGAGGCATGGGCATGGAGCCTAGGAGAAGCTGTCGCCGTGGTGGCGGAGGCACAACCGCGGCCTCTTCCCCTCGCCATACCGTTGACAGATGCGGAGGAAGAAGATAGAAGAAAGAGGCGACAGTTGCTGAAGATTGGAGCGAAGGGAGATGGATGAGCATCGCATCTCGCAGCCCCCTCTTTATAGGAAAGCGCGGGGAGCTGGTTCATTACTGTCTTCGGGCGGCCGCCCAGATTCGCCAATCCTATGCCCTGCACTTCTGGCCGGGCGCATTACCCCAGCAACCATCCAAGTTCGCCAATCCCGCGCCCTGCGTCCCTGGCCCAGTGCGTCACTCCAACGACCGCCCTTCTTCACCAATCCGCTGCCTTGCATGCATGCAAACGTGCATGATGGAAGGGCACATAAAAAGGAGAAGTAAAGACAGATATGGCAGTTATCCTTTGCCACGCGTGGCTGTGCGCCGGTTCAGTTTGAACCAACGACGCCCCGCATGTATGCGTATTCCTGGTCTGAACACACTTAGCGGCTGTCCATCCGACGGCAATGTTTACCGAAAGATGACCAAGAATGCACTCAAGTCCAGATTAATGAAGAAGCAAAGAAGATCTCAAGAGGTGAAAACCATCGTGACAAAAATTACAGCAGCAATTTTCCCGCCGCGTGTCTGTGCATTGTTTGGGCCTAGCCCAACGACGCTTCGGATGCGCGTATGGCCCAGGCCCAGGGGCTCCTATCGGTGTATAAAACATGGGTATTTTATACCCTGACTTATGCACAGACGGTGGCAGCCTCCCTGCTGGCCAAGGCTTGCTAGAAACCACCAAGACCAAGATTCAAAGCCTAGTTGCAGAAGCTACCGAAGAGAAGCTCAAGACGAAGCACCAACGAGCACTCCACTGGTACTGGAGATCAAGACATTCCTTGCCGGCAAGGCGAAGACCCGGCAAGCTCTGTGTCGGCAAGCTTTCGCCAGCTCTCCAGCGCTCCACCTCACTGGGCGGCTAGTCGCTAATCGGTGAGGTATCGACCGCGCAGGCTGGTTGGTGAGGTTTGTCGGGCACGTGTCAGCATGCAGGGAGAAGATTTGCCTTTAATGACACCCGTCCAGGAGGCGTGTCAGGATAATACGAGGTAGCTGGGCGAGCGGTGCAGAAACCTTGCCGGGGCTACCTCTCCACATGACACCTAACGGGCATTTAATGCTTTTGTCCTAAACTGACAGAGTTAGGTATGATAGCACTGTTTGCTATCTAATCGACTTGTAATTACTGTTTTGCCACCGTGGTAACCCCTTGAGCTATAAAAGGAGGGCCAGGGCAATAGTTAGAGGGATTCCAATCCTTTTTCAAACACTGGCACGTCTTGCGTGCGTAGCTGCTCTCTCCGCACCTTGCCGGGAGAAGTGCTCCTTGTACCTGTGCTTTCACACATCCAATACACCAAAGCAGGAGTAGGGTTTTACGCTTCTCAGCGGCCCGAACATGGGTAAATCCCTCGCGTTCTCCATTGATTCTGCTCTTTGTGCACGTTGATCTCCCCTGCTGAACCACAAGGGGCTAGATGGCCGCATAGATGGTTGTACCCACGACACTAGTGATGCCGACCACAAACCGGATTATCTCATAATCCTTGTCGCATGGCCATCCTTATCTTGGTCGGATCACACGAGGGGCCTAGAGTATATCTCTCCTGATCAGAGGGGCAAATCCCATCTTGCTCGACCATGTCTCGCAGCATGGGTCTAGACAAACCCAAAACCTACCTTTATAACTACCCAGTTACGGAGTAGCATTTGGTCGGCCCAAAGCAGGTCTGTCATCATCCCGAGTACATGCGCCAGCTCAGGTCTTAGGACATAGAACGTTGTTGTACTAGAGACTCACAGGTGACATATCACTACGTCTCATAGTTGGGTCTGTCCGACTCAGACCTTATCTGGACTCGGATCCGACTATGTCGAATCCGACCAGATCTTTCCGAGTCCATATTATCCGGTTAGCATCCAATGCTCCATGGCTAGTGAGACCGAACCATCCACCGTGTCATATGCTAGTCTAGTTGGCTGTGCGTCCACACACCCATTTTGACTAGGGACCTTTTAGGACAATCGTCATACAATGCATAGTCCCACAAACAAGTCACGTACTTGTTGATACACATCACTGATAATGTCCAAGGACTATTTTTATTCATAAACACATAGGAAATATCATCATACATGATTGCCTCTAGGGCATATCTCCAACAGCGTCGGTGGAACGACGCCGGACGCCGGTATTTAATCAGGGGAGTGCGGGGAGTGGAGCGTCGGTGGCGGGAGATTGTTTTCGCGGCATCTAGAATTGGCGGGACTGCCTGGTGGCGGGAAGGGCAGTGGTGGTGGAAATGGGGCACCGCCACGTGACTTTGCCCTCTTGATGGCAGGCGGCAGGCGTACGGGCGGCGGCGGAGCAGAGAGAGAGCTGCAACTTTTGCAAAAGACCCCTTGTTGACCGAACAGTATATAACCCAGCTCCAAGTGCTAGAAATGACTTTTTCTGTGAAGTAAGTGCCTGAAATAAGTTATAAAATTGGGTCTTTCCATTTTTCATCCAAAGTAGACCACATTGGATGCACACTCCCCAAGTTTCATGAATTATCTAGTTTTATTTCTATATTTCATCCATTTACTGAATTTCTAGAGATTTATCAGAACTAGCTCAAATTTGAACTACAAGTGTCATGTATGTATGTACTGAAAATTGGCAAAAATCATTTTTACATTTTGAATTGGTGCTATAGGCACTGGGCACAACAAAAGTTGAAATTCCCAACCATCTGGTAGGATTGGTCAGCCTTGAAAGTTTGACCTCATTTTGAAAAAACAAAGAAATTGAAAAAAGCCTAAAAAAAATGAAATCCTTGTGCATGGAGCCCTTTTGTGTGAACTAGTTACTGGAAAAAATCATGGACTTGCAATACCACAAGTTTGAAAAAAAAACCCTTCACAAAATGGCCTATCTACTATGAACTTGTATGGATTTCAATGCATCTGCCCATGGTCATGGCCACAACCATGGCATAGTTCATAATAACATGTCCAAATTTGGCACAACCATGGGTGTTACCATTGTGGACAATGTTTGCATTGCAATTATAATTTGTTTTGGAATAAAATCTTGTTTTTCCATTTTCCAAGTGCCAGAAATGACTTTTTTGTGAAGTAAGTGCCTGAAATAAGTTATAAAATTGGGTCTTTCCATTTTTCATCCAAAGTAGACCACATTGGATGCACACTCCCCAAGTTTCATGAATTATCTAGTTTTATTTCTATATTTCATCCATTTACTGAATTTCTAGAGATTTATCAGAACTAGCTCAAATTTGTACTACAAGTGTCATGTATGTATGTCCTGAGAATTGGCAAAAATCATTTTTACCTTTTGAATTGGTGCTATAGGCACTGGGCACAACAAAAGTTGAAATTCCCAACCATCTGGTAGGATTGGTAAACCTTGCAAGTTTGACCTCATTTTGAAATAAAAAAATAAAAAAATGAAAAAGCCTCAAAAAATGAAATCCTTATGCATGGAGCCCTTTTGTGTGAACTAGTTACTGGGAAAAATCATGGACTGGCAATACCACAAGTTTGAAAAAAAAACCTTGCACGGATCCCTTGCAATACTCACAACATAAATTTCTTGTGCACGGATCCCTTTTAAGTAAGTTTTGCATGTTGTTGTTTTTGGTAAGTTTTGCATGTTGTTGCTATTTTAGTTAAGTTTTGCATTATGCACACATGCAAAAACCCTCTGAACTTACAAAATACAAAATTTAGCATATACCAATTGATTAAGCATATTCAAATAACATAATTGTTTTCATTTCACGATGGGCATCCACATGTCGGATCCTCATCACTTGCTAGAAGGGGGTGGGAGACGCTTAAGATGGCGAGCCATGCGCTGGTTGGAGCGTTCAGCATTCTACTGAAACTGAGCCGAGAGCTCATACTCCACCACAATTGGGGCAGTCTTGCAGCCCGGCTGGGCCTCCAAGCTGAGCAGCGGTAGATCTTGCTACTTGTGAGCTGCGTTGGGATTTCCCCGAAGAGGAGGGGATGATGAAGTACAGTAGAGATAAGTATTTCCCTCAGTTATGAAACCAAGGTTATCAATCCAGTAGGAGAATCACGCAACAACTCGTCAGCAGTACCTGCACACAAAACAACAAATCCTCGCACCCAACGTGAACAAGGGGTTGTCAATCCCTTGGTAGTTAATTGCAAGATTAAATTGTATGGTGATAGATAGATAGATCGAACAAAAATAAAAAATAAAATAAATAAAGTAAAAGTGCAGCAAGGTATTTTTAGGATTTTCAATATAAGATTAAGATAGACCCGGGGGCCATAGTTTTCACTAGAGGCTTCTCTCTTGAAAATAGCATACGGTGGGTGAACAAATTACTGTTGGGCAATTGATAGAAAAGCAAATAATCATGACAATATCCAAGGCAATGATCATGTATATAGGCATCACGTATGAGACAAGTAGACCGACTCCTGGCTGCATCTACTACTATTACTCCACACATCGACCGCTATGCAGCATGCATCTAGTGTATTAAGTCCATAAAGAACGGAGTAACGCCTTAAGCAAGATGACATGATGTAGACAAAGTAAACTCACGCATGAATAAACCCCATCTTTTTACCCTTAATAGCAACGATACATACGTGTCATGTTGTCGGTGTATAAAACATGGGTATTTTGTACCCTGACTTATGCACAGACAGTGGCAGCCTCCTTGCCGGCCAAGCCTTGCCGGGAACCACCAAGACCAAGATTCAAGACCCAGCTGCGGAGGCCACTGGAGAGAAGCTCAAGACACAGCACCAACAAACACTCAACTAGTACCGAAGATGAAGACCTTCCTTGCCGGCAAGGCTAAACCGGCAAGGTGGAGACCCGGCAGGCTCCATACCGGCAAGCTTCTGCCAGTCTTCTAGCGCTCCACCTCACCAGACAGATGTTCGCTAATAGATGAGGTGTCGACCGCGCAGGCTGGTTGGTGAGGCTTGTCGAGCACGTGTTAATGCGCTGGGGGAGGATTTGCCTTCAATGACACCCGTCCAAGAGGCGTGTCAGAATAATACGAGGTAGCTGGGCTAGCGGTGCGGAAACCTTGCCGGGGCTACCTCTCCACATGACACCTAACGGTGCATTTAATGCTTTTGTCCTAAACTAGCAGAGTTAGGTATGATAGCACTGTTTGCTATCTAATCGCTATGTAATTACTGTTTTGCCACTGTGGTAACCCCTTGAGCTATAAAAGGAGGGCCAAGGCAACAGTTAGAGGGATTCGGACCCTTGACACAACTCGCATGTGCAGCTGCCTCTTCCACACCTTGCCGGGGAAGCGCTCCTTGTACTCGTGTTTGTACACAACCAATACACCAAAAGCAGGAGTAGGGTTTTACGCTTCTCAGCGGCCCGAACCTGGGTAAATCCCTGGCGCCTTCCTCTGATTCCCCTCTTTGTGCACGTCGATCTCCCCTGCCGAACCACAAAGGGGCTGGATGGCCCCATAGATGGTCGTACCCACGACATCTCTGGCACGCCAGGTAGGGGGATCTCTTGCGCGAACCTGAATCAGCGGATTGCGCGTCATTTTCATTACCATCATCAACTTCATCACCGTCCTCCTCGTCGTCGATGGCGCCCAAGAAGAAGGGCATCATGATGACGGCCCCCTCGCACGCATCCGTAGGCGGCGCAGGCGGCGCGGCTAATGCGGGTGGTGCGGATACTGTGGTTGGCACGGCTAGCGCAGGCGGCGCGGTTGCCATGCCCACCGCGGTCGGCGCAGGAGATGAGCGCGCTGGAGGCAGTCGACCTCCTCGGTCCTCTGGCGAACGAAGCCGCGACAGCGCGGGCAGAGAGGACGGACGACCTCTTCTTCCTCCTCCTCCTTGCCGCGCCGACGAACGCAACCACCGGAGCAGCAACGCCCGGGCTGGCGCGAGCCAAGATCCCGCCGCGGTGGCGTCCAAGAATGCAGCTTCGGGATAGATGCCGCACCGCTCGCACAACGGGCGCGGCACAGCTCCGAGCGGCGCCGATAACTCCGGGCAGCGGCGACCTCACGGCAAGACTCCTGTTGATCAAATCCCAAATCCTCAGGCACCGCCTCTGCCACAGCGACCCGCTACTGACCATGCGTCGCGGCAGCAAAACCGCGATGGTGCTCTTGCTGGCTCTGCCAGGAGTAGAGCGACATCGCGCTCTTCGCTTCCGGCCATGCTAGCCACGGCAGCGGAAGCAATGGCGTGAGCCCAGATGCTGCTAAATTTCCCTCCAGCGGCAGAAAAGATGGATGAGTGGAGAGCCACCATCCAAAGCTTGATTGGGTTTGCCGAGGCCAGCAAATCACAACAAGCGGAGCCCTCATGGCGTCCACAAATAGCACCAGCAACCCCAATTGGTGGCCGCACTGACGGTGCTGCGCTAACGGTGCAATCACCCCAGCGGCAACAATCTCAGCAGCAGCAACGCCAACAACCGCAGCAAGCTCGACGATCCTTCGAGCCCGATGAGGTGTCGATGGCATCTTCAGATCCACGAGGACGGCAAGATCAGCGGCAAGTGCTGCGAGACAGGCAGGCAGAAGATGCCCGCACCACCATCGAACGGCGCCGGGAGGCGCGCCGTCAATCCGACGCACGCAACGGCCCCATCGTTGATGAGCCTGCGCCAGGGGTTGGCGGGTATCTACCTTACGTGGTTGGATGTCCCGCCTTCACCCGTGAGCTGCGGCAAGTCTGATGGCCGTCCGTTCGAGCCTTCAAGCCAGAAGTGCCGGAAAAGTATGACGGCAAGCTGAACCCGGCAGAGTTTCTGGGCATCTACACGATTGCCGTACAGGCTGCCGGGGGAAGAGATGAGAAAAATCTCGCCAACTACTTCCCGTTGGTACTGAAACCCAACGTGATGTCTAGGCTGATGAACTTGCCGGAGAACTCCATTTCTTTGTGGTCAGATCTCTGCAACGAATTCGTTGGTGCCTTTACCGGAGGCCACAAGGCCCCTGGACAGCCCAGCGACCTGCAAGTGATCCCGCAAAGAGATGGTGAAACTTTACGCAAGTACATCCAGAGGTTCAGCCGTGTGCACCATAACATTCTAGATGTGCACCCCGCAGCCGTCATTGCCGCCTTTCACACGAATGTGCGCAATCAGAGGATGCGGGAGAAAATGAACGTCAAGTTGCCCAAGACCGTCAACGAGCTCTACACGTTGGCGGATAAGTGTTAACGTGCTGAGGAAGGAAGAAGGCTTCCCGGGGAGGACGCTGGTGCCGAGGTAGATTCTGAGGACGATGATGCTGCCACCCCGAGGAAGAAAGGCCGAAAGCGCAACAGGAAGCGCAAAGGCAAGACTGTCATGGCTGTCGAAGGCTCCGGCAACTCTGAGCCCGCCAAGAAAGCCAAGACTGAGAACTCCGGCAAGGAGGCAGCTGTATGCGCCGCTTGTCAGGAGGCGGCAGCGAATGAGAAGGCCGGCAAGTCTGATGGGCCATACTGCAAGATTCACCGCACCAAAGGACATGATCTCCAAGAGTGCCGACAGGTCGATTACCTTGTTGAGAAACAAAAGGCTGAATACGAAAAGCGTGACAAAGAGAAGGGTCAAGATGGTGCCGGTGGATCCGGCAAAAAGGGCCGTGGTGGTTGAGGAGGCCGCCGCGGCAAGGCCAAGCAGCAGAAAGAGAAGCCTGCTAGAGGCCGAGACAAGAAAGAGGAAGATGATGGAAGTGACGAAGAGGACGATGATGAGACCAGCGAACAAGAATTCCAGAAGGCAACCGACGCCATGTGCATTGACGGAGGAGCATCCTTGCACTCCTCTCACCGCCAACTTAAGCAGTGGGCGCGTGAGGTTAATGCGGCAGAACCGGCAATGGGCTCTCAAAAACCACTCAAATGGTCACACACACCTATCATTTTTTATGCTGAGGACCACCCTGATCGCATAACTGCGGTCGGGTGTTTGCCGTTGTTGGTTTCACCAACAATCTGCAACCTCCAAGTAACAAAGATGTTAGTTGAAGGTGGGGCCGGCCTGGATCTGATCTCTCCGGAGGTTATCAAGAGGCTGCAGATCCCCAACGAGGAACTCGAGAAAACGGGCACGTTTCAAGGAGTAAACCCGGGAAGGAGCCAGCCCAAGGGAAAGATCACATTGCCGGTGACGTTTGGCGGGGAACTGAACTACAGAACGGAAAAGATTGTGTTTGAGGTCGTCAAGATCCCCTTGCCGTACAATGGAATTCTTAGCCGCCTAGCCTTGGCAAAATTCATGGCAGCATCTCACTATGCTTACAACAGGTTGAAGATGCCAGGACCGATGGGTGTCATTTCCATCAACTCCGACAAGAAAGATGTAGTCATTTGCGTCGATAAGATGTACAGAGATGCGGTTGCAGCGGAGGCCACCAAGGCGCCAGCTCCCGCCAAGAAGGAAAGCAAGAAGTCCGGCAAGACTTCCAGCAAGGATTCCGGGAAGCTCACCTCTTCGGAGTGCTGTGCGCCTGTTGAAGACTTGTTGGAGTACTCTACCGGTAAGAAATCCAAAGCCACTTCACCAGCGACCAAAAAGGTGCCGGCGAGGGAGGACGACACTGCCGGTACATTCACCATCAGTGCCACCCTTGACAGCAAATAGGAAAGCGTGCTCGTTGCCTTCCTACGGGCGAATGTCGATGTGTTTGCATGGCAACCATCTGACATCCCCGGTGTTCCCAGGGAGGTAATTGAGCACCACCTTGTTGTCTGTCCCCACGCTCGGCCCGCCAAGCAAAAGGTACGGAAGCAAGCTTTGGAGCGGCAACAATTCATTGCCGAAGAAATCAAGAAACTTGAAGCAGCAGGCTTGGTCAGAGGTGTACTACATCCCACTTGGTTGGCAAATCCGGTGGTGGTGCGCAAAGCAAACGGAAAGTGGAGACTTTGTATTGACTACACCGATATCAACAAAGCGTGTCCAAAGGATCCTTTCCCCTTGCCGCGCATTGATCAAATTGTAGATTCCACTTCTGGCTGTGATTTACTCTCCTTCCCTGACGCCTATTCTGGATACCATCAGATATTCATGGCCAAGGAGGACGAGGAGAAAACCGCATTCATTACTCCATGTGGCACATACTGCTTTGTGCGTATGCCTTTCGGGTTAAAGAGTGCCGGTTCAACGTTTGCAAGGGCAGTCCAGATTGGTTTTGAACGCTAGCTGCACAGGAATGTGGAAGCATATATGGATGATATAGTGGTCAAAACCAAGTACAAGTCAACCCTCATCCAAGACTTAGAAGAAACATTTGCAAACTTGCGCAAAATCAACTTGAAGCTCAATCCCGAGAAGTGTGTGTTTGGCGTTCCATCCGGCAAACTCCTCGGGTTCTTTGTGTCTCAACACGGAATTGAAGCAAATCCCGACAAGATCAAAGCAATTGAGCAGATTCAAGCACCAAAAAGCGTCAAAGATGTACGGCGTCTTGCCGGCTGTGTTGCTGCCTTAAGTAGGTTCATTTCAAAATCCTCTGAGTGCGCTCTGCCGTTTTTCAAGATTTTGAAAAAGGCAGGTCAGATGAAATGGACTCCGGAAGCGGAGGCCGCGCTGCAGGACTTGAAAAGATACATCTCCTCCGTGCCAACACTAGTTGCACCTAGACCACAAGAGCCGTTGCTGCTATACGTAGCGGCAACGAATCAAGTGGCTAGTGCTGCATTAGTGGCGTAGAGGGAAGTCGATGATGAGGAAGCAGCCACGGCAGACCCGTCCAGCGACAAACCAGAATCTTCTCCGGCAAGGCCCGGTGCCGACAAATCAAAAACAACACAAGCAAATGAAGTTGATCAGCAAGTGGTGCCAAAGAAGAAAGTGGTGCAACGACCCGTGTATTTTGTTAGTTCCCTTCTGCAGGGGGCTAGATCAAGATACTCTGGCATGCAGAAGCTGCTTTTCGGCCTCCTTATGGCCTCGAGAAAGCTGCGTCACTACTTCCAAGCACACGAGATCACCGTCGTCACCCTCTTTCCGTTGCAACGCATCTTGAGAAATCCAGAGGCAACTAGCAGGATAGTGGAGTGGGCGTTGGAATTGTCAAGCTTTGCATTCAAGTTTGAAAGCACTTCAACCATTCAGAGCAGGGCCTCAGCGGAGTTCGTCGCCGAATGGACGCCAACGCAAGACGAAGAAATTCCAGAAACAGCTCTCCCCGGCAAAGAGACAGCCAAAGAATGGATCATGTACTTTGACGGTGCCTTCTCGCTGCAAGGCGCTGGTGCCGGAGTGCTGCTTGTCGCACCCACCGGGGAGCACCTCAAGTATGTGGTTCAAATGCACTTTCCCAAGGAGCAAGCTACAAACAACACTGCTAAGTACGAAGGACTCCTTGCCGGTCTTAGGATCGCAGTGGACCTTGGAATCAAAAAATTGATCATCCGCGGTGACTCACAGCTCGTTGTGAAACAAGTGAACAAAGATTACCAGAGCCCGTTGATGGAGGCATATGTGGAAGAAGTGAGGAAATTGGAAGAACACTTTGACGGGTTGCAAACAGAGCACATCCCTCGTGCGGAAAACAGTATTGCCGATAGCTTGTCGAAGTGTGCCGCTCAAAAGCTTCCCGTGGAACCGGGGACTTTTGTGCTCCATTTAAATCAACCCACAGTCACTCCATCAACACAGGCCGGTAAGAGAAGGAAGTTGAATACCGGCAAGTACTTTCTGGCAGGGCTCCCAGAAGCCACTGGCAAGGATGTTACCGGGAACAACGACATGGTTGTCGGTGAGCAGCAGCTCAGCACAGAGCCACAGGTTCTTGCCGCAGAGGCAAGCGCTCCCACAGCCAAAGAGATGCCTTTAGTCCTTGTTGTCGAGCCGCGGGCTCCGGCATAGGCACAGCGGATAGTTCATTTCCTCCAAACAGGGGAACTTCCCGATGAGCAAGAAGAACTGAGAAAGTAGCCCGTCAGTCAAGTATGTATCAGTTTGTGGATAGCATCCTATACAGAAAGCGACCAAACGGTGTGAAATTGAAGTGTATTTGCCGGCAAGAAGGACTGAAGCTGTTGGCAGAGATACATCGAGGCATATGTGGCTCTCACATAGGATCATGGGCTCTTGTCGGCAAAGCTTTCCGGCAAAGCTTTCCGGCAAGGCTTCTATTGGCCCACTACCCTCCAGGATGCGACTGAGCTAGTAACAAAGTGTGAAGCATGCCAGCTCCATTCGAAGAACATACATCAGCCAGCGGAAGCTCTCCAAATGATACCTCTCTCCTGGCCCTTTTCAGTCTGGGGGCTCGATATCTTGGGCCCCTTCCCTCGCGCTGCCGGGGGCTTTGAGTTCTTGTACGTCGCCATCGACAAGTTCACAAAGTGGCCTGAAGTGGAGCCAGTGAGAAAGGTGACAGCGCAATCAGCCGTCAAGTTCTTCAAAGGATTAGTTTGCCGTTTCGGGGTTCCTAACAGAATCATCACCGACAACGACACACAATTCACGAGCCGCACCTTCATGCGATATATCCAAGACCTTGGCAGTAAAATTTGTTTTGCATCTATTGCTCACCCGAGAAGTAACGGCCAAGCGGAAAGGATGAACGCTGAAGTGCTGCGTGGCCTCAAGACAAGAACCTTTGACTGACTACACAAATGTGGAAGGCGCTGGATTGATGAGTTGCCGGCGGTTCTTTGGTCACTCAGAACGACACCAAATCGAGCTACCGGCCAAACCCCCTTCTCCCTAATCTATGGTGCAGAAGCGGTGCTCCCCACGGAACTCATATACGGGTCACCTCGAGTGCTCTCTTACGATGAAGCTGAGCAAGAGCAGCTGTGGCAAGACGACGCAACGCTCCTTGAGGAAGATCGTCTTCGGGCGGCTGTACGAGCTGCACGCTACCAGCAAGCTTTGCGCCGCGATCATAGCCGCAAAGTGCACGCCCGAAGCCTTGAGGAAGGCGACCTTGTTCTTCGGCACGTTCAATCCGCCAAGAGATCAAACAAGTTGACGCCGAAGTGGGAAGGCCCTTATTGGGTAGTACGAGTCACCAGACCGGGCGCAGTCCATTTGGAGACCGAAGATGGCACCCCAGTGCAGAACTCATGGAACATTGAGGATCTTCGCAAGTTCTACCCATAAGGCGCAGTTGCCGGGCCCCCCGGCAACCCCTTTTGTATAAGCTTTGTCGACAAGACTTGTAACCCTTTGTACAAAGCCAGGCGCAGACCCTTTGTATAATAAAGCTAAGTGTTTCGCAACCCTTCATGCATATTCATTTATATGTGGTTGCAGGTGATGTTGTGATTTACACTTTAGTTTGTATGAAATGGCTGATGGACCGTCAAGGTTCCCAAACCACTCTTTTCTCTTCTTTCTTTTTCCTAAAGGATAGAAGAACCCCTCGCGTGCAAGTTTCCCGGGGGGAGTGAAGATGGGGTACCATTTTAATGACGTTCAGGTGATCATTTCATGCAACGGGAGAAACAGCACAAGGAAAAGCTAAGTTGAAAAACTTTGGAAATTTTTCCTCATTACATTCGTGATTTCCCTTGAACGATTCTGTGCTTTGTATGAGAAACCTACATGCGAAGGAACCTTGTCGCGGCCGGTCCGCGCTCTAGCTTGCCTCGAGTCCGCTCGGCAAGCTTAGCGGCTGCATTCTGGCCCGGCAAGTTACCTTGCCAGCGGCGGCACTTCCAGCAGGCTGCTAAGGACCCGTTCCTCGAAGCGCTCGCGGCAGGTGTGCGCACCGGCAAGTTTCCAAATAAGCGTAGGGAATGCGATCATACAAAGGCGAAATAAAACAAGGGAAACAACACAGATTTACTTAAACCCGGTAAATGCTAGATATTCATTAAACAGATACTCGATTACATTTCATTGGCCCTTTGCCAGGGTTTATCTCGAGTACAAGAAGGGCAAAAGGGGCACCTAGGCGGAGTCCGGCTTGTTCCCGGAAGCCCAGATGATGGTGCTGCCGGCGATCAGCCAGACTCTTCGCCATCGTCTTTGATCTTCACGCTCGGAGAGCCGTCGTCATCTCCGTCATCATCGACATCCTCAGAATCGCTGGAGGAAGCAGTGTCGCTGTCGCTCGAGCTCTCCGTGCAGCACTCCAGACGAGTGCCTGAAGCGCCGAAGAACTTCACGACAAGCACGTCTGGTCCATCCAGCCTGAAGTGAAGGAGGTGCCCCTGCCCTAAACAGCGGGCGCGGGCGAAAGATTTCCACCCACGCGTGAGGTACATGATACCATTGTTGGAGGTCTCAACAGTCACCCAGACCGGGCCGTTGCAGCAACCGTCCACGCGCAGCCATAAGCCGTGCAGGTGGCGGCCTTCCATCTCCCTACCAAAAGGGTGAGGAAGCCACAGCCAGCTCCGCTGCTGATCGCGCAGCTCCAGGACGAACTCTTGCGCCGTGTCCTCCATGTGGCCTTCTGCCGGTGAAGGAGGGGCCAAAGATGGAGCGGCAAGCGCCCCGCCATGGCCGCCCCGACCACGGGCACCGCGTCGTCCCCGACCGCGGGCCGCGGCCCTCCCTTGAGCGCTGGAGCCAGCCTCCGCAGCCGCGGCCGAGGCGTAGGCATGGAGCCGAGGAGAAGCCCTTGCTGCGGCGGCGGAGGTATGACCGCGTCCTCTTTCCCTCGCCATACCGTCGTCAGATGCGGAGGAAGAAGAAAAGAGAAAAAGGCGATGGTTGCTGAAGATTGGAGCAGAAGGAGATGGGTGAGCATCGCGCCCCACGGCCCCCTCTTTATAGGGGGAGTGCGGGGAGCTGCCCCTTCGCCGTCTTCGGGCGGCCGCCCACGATCACCAATCCCGCGTCCTGCGCTTCCGGCCAGGCGCATTACTCCAGCAACCGCCCACGTTCGCCAATCCCGCGCCCTGCGCTCCCTGGCCCGGCGCATCACTCCAACGGCCGCCCTTCTCCACCAATCCGCTGCCTTGCATGCATGCAGACGCGCGTAATGGGGAAGGTGGAGGCGCAGAAGAAGGAAGAATCGTGGCATGAATGGCAGTTATTCCTTGCCACGCGTCGCCACGCACCTATTCAAGTTTGTTCAAATAGCGAGGGTTGCCAGAAAATGACCAAGAGCACGCTCAAGGCCAGATTAGTGAAGAAGCAAAGAAGATCTCAAGAGAAGATAGCCATCATGACAAAAACTACAGTGGCAGTTTTCCCGCCGCACATCTGTGCATTGTTTGGGCCTGGCCCAACGACGCTCCGGACGCGCGTATGGCCCAGGCCCGGGGGCTCCTGTCGGTGTATAAAACATGGGTATTTTGTACCCTGACTTATGCACAGACAGTAGCAGCCTCCTTGCCAGCCAAGCCTTGCCGGGAACCACCAAGACCAAGATTCAAGACCCAGCTGCGGAGGCCACTGGGGAGAAGCTCAAGACACAGCACCAACAAACACTCAACTAGTAACGAAGATGAAGACTTTCCTTGCCGGCAAGGCTAAACCGAATAGGTGGAGACCTGGTAGGCTTCGTACCGGCAAGCTTCTGCCAGTCTTCTAGCGCTCCAGCTCACCGGACAGATGTTCGCTAATAGATGAGGTGTCGACCATGCAGGCTGGTTGGTGAGGCTTGTCGGGCACGTGTCAGCACGCAGGGGGAGGATTTGCCTTCAATGACACCCGTCCAGGAGGCGTGTCAGAATTATACGAGGTAGCTGGGCGAGCGGTGCAGAAACCTTGTCGGGGCTACCTCTCCACATGACACCTAACGGTGCATTTAATGCTTTTATCCTAAACTGGCAGAGTTAGGTATGATAGCACTGTTTGCTATCTAATCGCTATGTAATTACTGTTTTGCCACTATGGTAACCCCTTGAGCTATAAAAGGAGGGCCAAGGCAATAGTTAGAGGGATTCGGACCCTTGACATAACTCGCATGTGCAGCTGGCTCTTCCACACCTTGCCGGGGAAGCGCTCCTTGTACTCGTGTTTGTACACAACCAATACACCAAAAGCAGGAGTAGGGTTTTACGCTTCTCAGCGGCCCGAACCTGGGTAAATCCCTGGCGCCTTCCTCTGATTCCGCTCTTTGTGCATGTCGATCTCCCCTGCCAAACCACAAAGGGGCTGGATGGCCCCATAGATGGTCATACCCACGACACATGTCCCTTTCTGTCACTGGGATTGAGCACCGCAAAATCGAACCCATTACAAAGCACCTCTCCCATTGCAAGAGAAATCAATCTAGTTGGCCAAACCAAATCAATAGATCGGAGAGAAATACGAAGCTATAATAATCATGCATAAAAGAGTTCAGAGAAAACTCAAATAATATTCATGGATAATCTGATCATTAACTCACAATTCATCGGATCCCAACAAACACACCGCAAAAAGTGATTACATCGGATAGAACTCCAAGAGCATCGAGGAGAACATTGTATCGAAGATCAAAAAGAGAGAAGAAGCCATCTAGCTACTAACTATGGACCCGAAGGTCTGTGGTAAACTACTCACGCATCATCGGAAGGGCAGCAAGGATGATGTAGAGCCCCTCCGTGATCGATTCCCCCTCCGGCGGAGTACCAAAAAAGGCCTCCAGAGGGGATCTCTCGAGAACAGGAACTTGCGGCGGCGGAAAAAGTATTTCGTGGACTCCTCTGTTGGTTTCCTGATTTTAAAGAATTTATAGAGGTCGAATTAGGTCAAACTGAGCAGAGGTGGGCCCACGAGGCACCAGGGCACGCCACCCCCCTGGGGCGCGCCCTGGTGGCTCGTGGCCACCTCCTCTGTCTTCTGGTCCTCTCCCGAAGCTTCTAGTGTCTCTTATGTCTAGAAAAAAATCTCCAAAAAGTTTCGTGGCATTTGGACTTCATTTGGTACTGATATTCTGGAAAACCAAAAACAGGCGAAAAACAGCAACTGGCACTGGGCACTAAATTAATAGGTTAGTCCCAAAAAATGATATATCATTGCGGTAAATGTATATAAAAACATCCAAGATTGATACTATAATAGCATGGAACAATCAAAAATTATAGATACGTTGGAGATGTATCAAGAATCCCCAAGCTTTATTCCTTCTCGTCCTCGAGTAGGTAAATGATAAAAACATAATTTTTGATGTGGAATGCTACCCAATATGTTTATTATGTAATCTCTTTATGGCATATAAGTTGTGAAGCGATGAATTAACAATATCAACATAATACTATCCATGAAAATAAGAAGCATAATCATTAACTTTCAAAATATACGAT
Source organism: Elymus sibiricus (assembly GCA_039707655.1). Classification (NCBI taxonomy): domain Eukaryota; kingdom Viridiplantae; phylum Streptophyta; class Magnoliopsida; order Poales; family Poaceae; genus Elymus; species Elymus sibiricus. The sequence continues at coordinate 349,037,500 of CM077668.1, forward strand.
CCTTAACGAGTGTTATCCCTACTCACTTTCTCATATTAATCATCGCATGACTCTATCATCACCGCAAATATATAAATAGTGAGCACCCCGGTGTTAAACAGGCAATTGGATCGTACTTCTAACGTGCTTCAGCATTTTCAACTCTCACGCAATACATCAGCGCAAGCCATGGATATAGCACTAGGTGGAATAGAATGCGGTGGTAGGTATCAAATAATGGAAAGGAGAAGAAGAAAGTCTCCCATTGATGACCCACAAGTATAGGGGATCAATCGTAGTCCTTTCGATAAGTAAGAGTGTTGAACCCAACGAGGAGCAGAAGGAAATGACAAGCGGTTTTCAGCAAGGTATTCTTTGCAAGTACTGAAAGTAGCGGTAACAGATAGTTTTGATAGCAAGATAATTCGTAACAAGTAACAAGTAGTAACGGTAACAAAGGTGCAGCTAGGTGGCCCAATCCTTTTTGTAGCAAGGGACAAGCCGGAACGAACTCGTACAATAAGCAAAGCATTCTCGAGGACACATGGGAATTTCATCTAGTCACTTTCATCATATTTGTTTGATTCGCGTTCGCTAGTTTGATAATTTGATATGTGGGTGGACCGATGCTTGGGTGCTGTTCTTACTTGAACAAACCTCCCACTTATGATTACCCCCTCTCGCAAGCATCCGCAACTATGAAAGAAGAATTAAGATAACTCTAACCATAGCATGAAACATATGGATCCAAATCAGCCCCTTACGGAATAGCGCATAAACTAGGGTTTAAGCTTCTGTCACTCTAGCAACCCATCATCTAATTACTACTCCACAATGCCTTCCCTTAGGCCCAAAGATGGTGAAGTGTCATGTAGTCGATGTTCACACGACACCACTAAAGGAAGCACAACATACATAGCATCAAAATATCGAACGAATACCAAATTCACATGATTACTTATGACAAGACTTCTCCCATGTCCTCAAGAACAAAAGTAACTACTCACAAATTATATTCATGTTCAAGATCAGAGGGGTATTGAATAACATTAAGGATCTGAACATATAATCTTCCACCAAATAAACCAACTAGCATCAACTACAAGATGTAATCAACACTACTAGCAACCCACAGGTACCAATCTGAGGTTCTGAGACAAAGATTGAATACAAGAGCTGAATTAGGGTTTGAGATGAGATGGTGCTTGTGAAGATGTTGATGAAGATTGGTCCTCCCATGATGAGAGGATCATTGGTGATATTGATGGCTTCGATTTCCCCCTCCCGGAGGGAAGTATCCCCGGCGGAATCGCTTCGCCGGAGAGCAAAAGTGCTCATGACCAGGTTCCGCCTCGAGACGGCGGCGCTTCGTCCCGAAAGTCTTCTCTTTATTTTTTCTAGGGAAAATGGCTTCATATAGCAGAAGGAGGGGGCCAGACGCCAGCCAAGGGCCCCACAAGGCATCAGGGCGCGCCCAGGGGGGTCGCGCCCTGTTGCCTTGTGGGCAACTGGTGGGTCCCCTCTGATATTTATTTTCTCCAGTATTTTTTATATATTCAATAAAAAATCTCTGTGAAGTTTCAGGTCAATTGGAGCTATGTGGAATAGGTATCTCTGCTGTGGCTATTTCAGGTCCAGAATTCCAGCTGCTGGTATTCTCCCTCTTCATGTAAACCTTGCAAATTAAGAGAGAAAAGGCATGAGAATTGCATCATAAAGTTTAATAATGATAAAAAAACATAATAAATAACAGTAGGAAATCATGATGCAAATTGGACGTATCAACTCCCCCAAGCTTAGACCTCGCTTGACCTCAAGTGAAAAATCGAAATCGATAATCATGACCACATGTTTAGAGAGAGAGAGACGTCGATAAAAACAAAATACGGACATTGAGCATCATGATCTTTATTATAACAACAATATATCATCATAAAACTTCTCATGAAAAAGTGACAATTCATCCGCAAGTTAAAGTATGAACCATAAACCAAATTGAAAACTAACAAACTATGATCTAAGTCACTGAAGCAGTTGCAATTCATCATATTATCAGAAAGAGTCTATGTAAGAGCTTTGTTTAGCAAGTTCACATACTCAACTATCATTTAGTCTTCTATGATTGCTGACACTCACGTCATACTTATGGAGCAAAAGTTTCAGTCGAACACATAGAAAGATAGGGGCTTATAATTTCGCCTCCCAATGTATTTACCTCAAGGGTAATGTCAACAATAATAACTCATGATCACCTACATTCAACTGGATATATATGCATGGATCAATCCCCACCACATGATGTTTGCCAAAAGAGAAAATAAAAATGGAATAGAGAAGAATACTATTGACTCTTGCATGAAAGTAAATACATAAAGTAAAAGATAGGCCCTTCGCAGAGGGGAGAAGAGGTTGTCATGCGCTTTTGTTTTTGGATGTGCAAGCTCTTAATGTAAAGGAACGTCACTTTATATTGCCCCTTGTGATAGCGACCTTTATTATGTAGTCTATCGCTTTTATTGCTCCACCATCACAAGATCGTACAAAGCTTATTTTCCTTTACAATAAAAGTTCATACATATTTAGGAGCAATTTTTATTGCTTTTACACTGATGACAACTTACTTGAAGGATCTTATTCAATCCATAGGTAGATATGGTTGACTCTCATGGCATGAAACTGGGTTTAAGGGTTTTTGGATGCACAAGTAGTATCTCTACTTAGTATAGAATTTTGGCTAGCAAAGGATAGGGGGCAAACACCACATGTTAGAGGATCCAAAACAATATAACTTCTATGTGAATATAAGCAAACATAACCCATTATGTTGTCTTCCTTGTCCAACGTCAACTAATTGACATAGAATATTTGATGGGGGCCCACAATCATAAAAGATGTCCAATATAGTGTATTTATATGTGAGACCTCTCTTCCTTTATTACTTTTTCATGAATTGCTACAATGACCAATGCTATGTTTGTTAACTTCCAACAAGTTTTATCAATTATACTTCTTTTATGTGAAGTCATCACTCCCCATAGGATTAGCATATGATCTTATTTTTATTCTTTCTTTATTTCCAAGATCGGATCATCAAAAGCAAAAACACTCAACTCAAACTAATCTTTATTATATAACTTTCACACACAATTACATAGATAGATAGATAGATCACAAAGCAAGCACTAGAAACTCAATCATACTAAAACTTTATTCCTCTAAATTATGAAATAACTAAGGATCGAACTAAGATAGATAATGGTGATAAAAAGTGATGGTGATACGATACCGGGGCGTGCCCATACCCGTGTGCTTAAGTCTCCTTCTTGGGTGATGGTGGTGATGAGGTGCTGGGCTTGTCCTTCAGCTTTAGCAAGTACTCCAGATTACGATTGATCCTTCGAAGGGCATGATTCTGCCCTTCTAACACAATAACTTCACGAGTAAGCTGGAGCCATCACGAGTATTCTCAGCACAAATTGCTTCAAAAACTTTTAGTGTATCAATTTCAGATGGGGGAAATTTATCATAAAGAGTTTGCCACGAATCGCCCTTTTCTGTAGGTTCCTTCTTGTGCAGGGCTTGATCTTCTTCTCCTTGAATCCGGTCCTCCATGACCTTTCTGGGTTCCTCCTCCATAGCAGTGTCTTCCTCTCCAGACGACCACTCATAATATACTTTGTTGAAAGGACGTTTGCCGGGTGAAGGTTGAACAATCCGGTGCTTGGTGCGGAGTCTACGGGGAGCCATGACGATCTAGATCTGTCAGAAAAATAGCCCAAAAAAGAACAGTGGAGAAACTTGTGATACGGTGGTCAAAACATATGGGAGTATATATAAAGAATTTTTATCTTGCAAAACAAGCATACGGGAAGAAAACGGAGTCGGGAAGGCACACGTGGGGCCCACAAGGCATCAGGGCACGCCCCAGGGGGTGGCCGCGCCCTGTTGCCTTGTGAGCACCCTGTGGGTCCTCTCAGATGTTTCTTATTTTTGTAATTTTTCTAACATTCCAAAACTGACAGAAATAATTTTTATGGAATTTTTGGAGTCGGTTTACTTACCGTATCACATACCTACCCCTTTTCAGGGTTCTGGATCGTTCCGAAAGGACTCTTTGATGTGTTCCTCCGGTGTCATTGTCTGAATAATATTAGTTTCAACATTAATAGGAGTACCTGAGATATAGTGCTTAATTCTTTGTCCATTCACCACTCTCGGATTATTGCCTTCGGAGTTGTTTATTTTGATGGCTCCGGAGCGATAAACTTCTTCGATGATATACGGTCCTTCCCATTTAGAAAGAAGTTTTCCTGCAAAGAATCTCAAATGAGAATTGTATAATAAAACATGATCACCTACTTTGAATTCCCGTTTTTGAATTCTCTTATCATGCCATCTTTTGACTTTTTCTTTAAACAACTTGGCATTTTCATAAGCTTGGGTTCTCCATTCATCTAGAGAGCTAATATAAAATAACCTCTTTTCACCGGCAATTTTAAAATCATAATTAAGTTCTTTAATTGCCCAATAAGCTTTATGTTCTAACTCAAGAGGTAAATGACATGCTTTTCCATAGACCATTTTATACGGAGACATACCCATAGGATTTTTATAAGCAGTTTTGTAAGCCCATGATGTATCATCAAGTTTCTTAGACCAATTCTTTCTGGATCTATTAACGGTCTTTTGCAAAATCAATTTTATTTCTCTATTAGTTAATTTAACTTGACCACTAGACTGAGGATGATAGGGAGATGCAATTCTATGATTAACATCATACCTAGCAAGCAATTTACGGAAAGCACCATGAATAAAATGTGAACCACCATCAGTCATTAAATATCTAGGGATTCCAAACCTCACAAAAATAACTTCTTTAAGCATTTCAATAGAAGTGTTATGATCAGCACTACTAGTTGGAATAGCTTCTACCCACATAGTAACGTAATCAACAGCAACTAAAATATGAGTATACCCGTTGGATTTAGGAAAAGGTCCCATATAATCGAAACCCCAAACATCAAATGGTTCCATAACAAGTGAATAATTCATAGGCATTTCCTGACGTCTACCAACATTTCCAATTCTTTGATATTCATCACAAGAAAGGACAAACTTACGTGCATCCTTGAAAAGAGTTGGCCAATAAAAACCAGATCGTAATACCTTGTGTGCAGTTCGGTCTCCCGCATGGTGTCCTCCATATGCCTCGGAGTGGCACTTACGTAGGATTTGTTCCTGTTCATGCTTAGGTACACAACGTCTAATAATACCATCTACTCCTTCTTTATATAATTGTGGGTCATCCCAAAAGTAATATCTTAAATCAAAGAAGAACTTTTTCTTTTGTTGATATGTAAAGCTAGGTGGTATGTATTTAGCAACAATGTAATTAGCATTGTCTGCATACCAAGGAGTATTACGGGAAGCATTTATCACAGATAATAGTTCATCAGGAAAATCATCATTAATAGGAAGTGGGTCATCAAGAACATTTTCCATTCTAGACAAATTATCTGCCACGGGATTCTCTGCTCCGTTTCTATCAATAATATGCAAGTCAAATTCTTGTAGCAAAAGAACCCACCTAATAAGTCTAGTCTTAGCATCTCTCTTTTCCATAAGATATTTGATAGCAGCATGATCAGTGTGAATAGTAACTTTGGAATCAACAATGTAAGATCTAAATTTATCACATGCAAACACAACTGCTAAAAATTCTTTCTCAGTGGTAGCATAATTTCTTTGAGCACTGTTTAGAGTTTTACTAGCATGATGGATAACATTTAATTTCTTATCAACTCTTTGCCCTAGAACAGCACCAACAGCATAATCACTAGCATCACACATAATTTCAAAGGGTAGGTTCCAATCAGGTGGTTGAACAATAGGTGCAGAAATTAAAGCTTTCTTAAGTACTTCAAAGGCTTCTTCGCAATCATCATCAAAAACGAATGGAAACATCTTTTTGCAAGAGATTAGTAAGAGGCCTAGAAATTTTAGAGAAGTCTTTTATAAACCTTCTATAGAAACCAGCATGACCAAGGAAACTTCTTATACCTTTGATATCTTTAGGACATGGCATTTTCTCAATAGCATCAACTTTAGCTTTATCAACTTCAATACCTCTTTCAGAAATTGTATGCCCAAGGACTATACCTTCATTCACCATAAAGTGGCACTTCTCCCAATTCAAGACAAGATTAGTTTCTTCACATCTCTGCAAATCTCAATCAAGGTTGCTTAAGCAATCATCAAAAGAAGTTTCGTAAACGGAGAAATCATCCATGAAAACCTCAATAGTCTTTTCACAAAAGTCATAGAATATAGCAGTCAAACATCTTTGAAAGGTAGCAGGTGCATTACATAAACCAAAAGGCATACGACGATAAGCATAAGTTCCAAAAGGACAAGTAAAGGTGGTTTTCTCTTGATCTTCAGGTGAAACAGGTATTTGAGAGAAACCAGAATAACCATCTAGGAAACAAAAGTTTGTGTGCTTAGATAATCTTTCTAACATTTGATCAATAAAAGGCAAGGGGTAATGATCTTTTCTAGTAGCTTTATTTAATTTCCTGAAATCAATTACCATCCTATAACCAGTTACAATTCTTTGCGGGATAAGTTCATTTTTATCATTAGGAACAACGGTAATACCTCCTTTCTTAGGAACACAATGAACAGGACTTACCCATCTACTATCAGATATGGGATAAATTATACCTGCTTCCAGATTCTTTAATATTTCAGTTCTTACCACATCTTTCATTCTAGGATTCAGCCTTCTTTGATGATCAGAAACGGGTTTAGCATTTGGCTCCATATGAATTTTATGCTGACATAAAGTGGGACTAATGCCCTTAAGATCATCAAGAGTATATCCAATAGCGGCACAGTGCTTCTTCAGAGTTTTAAGTAATCTCTTTTCTTCATGCTCTGAAAGGTTAGCACTAATAATAACAGGATATATCTTCTTTTCATCAAGATAAGCATATTTAAGAGTATCAAGTAATTGCTTCAATTCAAACACAGGATCACCCTTGGGTGGAGGTGGATCTCCCAAGATTTCAAGAGGCAAATTATGTTTAAGGATAGGTGCTTGTCTAAAGAACAGCTCATCTATTTCATTTCTTTCATTCATATTCATATCATTCTCATGGTCTAACAAATATTGTTCTAAAGGATCAGTAGGATGCACAACAATAGAAGCAAGACCAATAATTTCATCCTTACTAGGTAATTCTTTATCATGAGGTTGTCTACAAAACTTAGAGAAATTAAACTCATGAGACATCTCACCAAAATTAACACTAACAATTTCTTTAGTGCAATCAATCTTAGCATTAACAGTATTCAAGAAGGGTGTACCAAATATAATGGGACAAAAATCATCTTGTGGTGATCCAAGAACAAGAAAATCAGTAGGATATTTGATCTTACCGCACAGGACTTCAACATCTCTAACAATCCCAAGTGGTGAAATAGTATCTCTATTTGCAAGCTTGATAGTAACATCAATATCTTCAATCTAAACAGGTGCAATATCATTCATGACTTCTTGATAGAGAGTAAACGAAATATCACTCATACTAGCACCAATATCACATAAACCATGACAGCAATGATATCCAATTTTAACAAAAATAACAGGCATGCCAATTGCAGGTTTGTTTTCATCTTTAGTGTCTGGCTTAGCAATTCTGGTTGCTTCATCACAGAAATATATGACATGTCCATCAATTTTATCAACCAAAAGATCTTTAACCACTGCAACACTAGGTTCAACTTTAATTTGTCCAGAAGGTCTAGGTGTTCTAATATTACTCTTATTAACCATAGTTGAAGCTTTAACATGTTCCTTAATCCTCACAGGGAAAGGAGGTTTCTCAATATAAGCAGTAGGCACAACTGGATCAACATGGTAAACAATTGTTTCTTCTTTAACACTAACAGGTTCTTCATTCAATTCAATAGGTGGATGGTATTTAAACCATTTCTCCTTAGGGAGATCAACATGAGCAGCAAAAAATTCACAAAAGGTAGCTACTACCTCAGAGTCAAGTCCATATTTAGTACTAAACGTACGAAAAGCATCAGTTTCCATAAAAGATTTAACACAATCAAACTCAAGATTTATACCTGACTCATTACCTTTGTCGATTTCCCAATCTTCAGAGTTACGTTTAATTCTTTCTAGAAGATCCCATCTGGATTCAATAGTTCTCTTCATAAAGGAACAGTAGAAGAAGTATCGAGCATGGATCGATCATTATAAGAAAGCCGAGCATAATTTTTTTGAAGAATTATTTCTCTTGAGAGCTCATGATTGGGGCATGTGTGCAACATATACTTAAGCCTCCCCCAAGCTTGCGCGATACTTTCTCCTTCACGAGGACAAAAATTATATATATAATTCCGATCACAATGAACCAAATGCATAGGATAAATTTTTTGGTGGAATTCCAGCTTCAACCGGTTCCAGTCCCATGTTTCAGTATCATCACATAGCCTATACCATGTCAATGCCTTTCCCTCCAAAGAAAAAGGGAATACTTTCTTCTTAACTCCATCTCCGGATAAACCTGCAAGCTTAAACAATCCACAAATTTCATCCACATAGATCAAGTGCATATCGGGGTGTACCGTTCCATCTCCAGCATAAGGATTAGCTAGCAGTTTCTCTACCATACCCGAAGGAATTTCATAATAAATTTTTTTAGTAGGTTCAATAGGTTGAGGAGCAACTCTCAATGCTTTTGGTCGAGGTGAAGATACCCCAAACAAGCCCCTCATAGGATTACTTTCCATAGTTACAAGTGACAGTAAATTTCAGCACGTAATATAAATGTTTTCTTACCAAATTCCACTCACCAAAGGCGCTTCATTCCCCGGCAACGGCGCCAGAAAAAAGTCTTGATGACCCACAAGTATAAGGGATCAAGCGTAGTCCTTTCGATAAGTAAGAGTATCGATCCCAACGAGGAGCAGAAGGAAATGACAAGCAGTTTTCAGCAAGGTATTCTCTGCAAGTACTGAAAGTAGCGGTAACAGATAGTTTTGATAGCAAGATAATTTGTAACAAGTCACAAGTAGTAACGGTAACAAAAGTGCAGCAAAGTGGTCCAATCCTTTGTGTAGCAAAGGACAAGCCGGAACGAACTCGTATAATAAGCAAAGCGTTCTCGAGGACACATGGGAATTTCATCTAGTCACTTTCATCATGTTTGTTTGATTTGCGTTCGCTACTTTGATAATTTGATTTGTGGGTGGACCGGTGCTTGGGTGCTGTTCTTACTTGAACAAGCCTCCCACTTATGATTACCCCCTCTCGCAAGCATTCGCAACTATGAAAGAAGAATTAAGATAACTCTAACCATAGCATGAAACATATGGATCCAAATCAGCCCCTTACGGAATAGCGCATATACTAGGGTTTAAGCTTCTGTCACTCTAGCAACCCATCATCTAATTACTACTCCACAATGCCTTCCCTTAGGCCCAAAGATGGTGAAGTGTCATGTATTCGACGTTCACATGACACCACTAAAGGAAGCACAACATACATAGCATCAAAATATCGAACGAATACCAAATTCACATGATTACTTATGACAAGACTTCTCACATGTCCTCAAGAACAAAAGTAACTACTCACAAATCATATTCATGTTCAAGATTAGAGGGGTATTGAATAGCATTAAGGATCTGAACATATAATCTTCCACCAAATAAACCAACTAGCATCAACTACAAGATGTAATCAACACTACTAGCAACACACATGTACCAATCTGAGGTTTTAAGACAAAGATTGAATACAAGAGATGAACTAGGGTTTGAGATGAGATGGTGCTGGCAAAGATTGGACCTCCCATGATGAGAGGATCGTTGGTGATGTCAATGGCTTCGATTTCCCCCTCCCGGAGGGAAGTATCCCCGGCGGAATCGCTCCGCCGGAGAGCAAAAGTGCTCCTGCCCAGGTTTCGCCTCGAGACGGCGGCGCTTCATCCCGAAAGTATTCTCTTTATATTTTCTAGGTCAAATGGCTTCATATAAAAGAAGGAGGGGGGCAGACGCCAGCTAGGGGCCCCACAAGGCATCAGGGCGCGCCCAGGGGGGCGCGCCCTGTTGCCTTCTGGGCAACTGGTGGGTCCCCTCTGATATTTCTTTTCTCCAGTATTTTTTATATATTCAATAAAAATCTCCGTGAAGTTTCAGGTCAATTGGAGCTCTGTAGAATAGGTATCTCTGATGTGGCAATTTCAGGTCCAGAATTCCAGCTGCCGGTATTCTCCCTCTTCATGCAAACCTTGCAAATTAAGAGAGAAAAGGCATGCGAATTGCATCATAAAGTTTAATAATGATCAAAAACATAATAAATAACAGTAGGAAATCATGATGCAAATTGGACGTATCACGCATCAACTCGGTGGATCAACGGGCTATGGAGAGGCCCATCAATTGATATCAATGCGAGGAGTAGGGATTGCCATGCAACGGATGCACTAAGAGCTATACGTGTATGAAAGCTCAAACTGAAAACTAAGTGGGTGTGCATCCAACTTGCTTGCTCATGAAGACCTCGGGCATTTGAGGAAGCCCATCATTGGAATATACAAGCCAAGTTCTATAATGAAAAATTCCCACTAGTATATGAAAGTGACAACATAGGAGACTCTCTATATGAAAGACATGGTGCTACTTTGAAGCACAAGTGTGGAAAAGGATAGTAACATTGCCCCTTCTCTCTTTTTCTCTCATTCATTTTTTTCTTCTTCTTCTTTTTCGTCCGGAGCCTCATTCCGACTTGTGGGGGAATCATAGTCTCCATCATCCTTTCCTCATTGGGACAATGCTCTAATAATGATGATCATCACACTTTTATTTACTTACAACTCGAAATTACAACTCGATACTAGAACAAATATGACTCAATATGAATGCCTCTGGCAGTGTACCAGGATGTTCAATGATCTAGCGTAACATGTATGAAAAATGATGAACAGTGGCTTTGCCACAAATACTATGTCAGCTATATGATCATGCAAAGCAATATGACAATGATGATGTGTGTCATATAAACGGAACGGTGGAAGTTGCATGGCAATATATCTCGGAATGGCTATGTGTCGGTGTATAAAACATGGGTATTTTATACCCTGACTTATGCACAGACAGTAGCAGCCTCCTTGCCGGCCAAGGCCTTGCCGGGAACTGCCAAGACCAAGACTCCAAGACCAGCCGAAGAAGCTACCAGGAAGAAGCTCAAGGCTCGACACTCAACTAACACCAAGGGTGTAGACAATCCCTCGCCGGCAAGCATAAACCGGCAAGGTGAAAACCCGGCAAGCTCCGTGTCGGCAAGCTTGCGCCAGCCCTCCAGCGCTCCACCTCACCGCACAGGTGTTCGCTGATATATGAGGTGTCGATCGCGTAGGCTGGTTGGTAAGGCTTGTCGAGCACGTGTCAGCTCGCTCGGACAAGATTTGCCTCTAATGACACCCATCCAGGAGGCGTGTCAAGATAATACGAGGTGGCTGGGCAAGCGGTGCAGAAACCTTGCCGGGACTACCTCTCCGCATGACACCTAACGGCGCATTAAATGCCTTTGTCCTAAACTGGCAGAGTTAGATATGATAACATTGTTTACTATCTAGTCACACTGTAATTACTGTTTTGCCACTGTGGTAACCCCTTGAGCTATAAAAGGAGGGCCAAGGCAACAGTTTAGAGGATTCGGACTCCTTTTCAAATACAGGCACCTCTTGTGTAGCTGCTCTCTCCGCACCTTGCCGGGAGGAGCGCTCCTTGTACTGTGCTTCCACACCACTAATACACCAGAATAAAGAGTAGGGTTTTACGCTTCTCAGCGGCCTGAACCTGGGTAAAATCCTTCGCGTTCCATCGTTCATGCTCTTTGCGCAAGCCGATCCCCCCCGCCGAACCACAAAATGGCTGCATGGCCCTATAGATGGTCGTACCCCGACATCTTTGGCACGCTATGTAGGGGCGAAGAGGCGTTTGTGCGAACCTTGATCGGCGGACCGCGCGTCTTCTTCATCTTCATCATCAACTTCATCACCATCCTCCTCGTCATCGATGGCGCCCAAGAAGAAGGGCATCACGATGACGGCCACCCCGCACGTGTCCGCAGGCGGCGCGGGCGACGCAGCCAATGCGGGCGGCGCGGGCACTGCGGTCGGCACGACCAGCGCGGGCGGCGCGGTCGTTGCGCCCACCGCGACCGACACGAGGGACTGGCACGACGGAGCCGGTCGACCTCCTCGGTCCTCTGGCGAACGGAGCCGTGACGGCGCAGGCGGAGCGGGCGGGCCCCTCCCTCCTCCTCCTCCTCGCCACGACTACGAACGCGGCCGCCGGGGCGACAACGCCCGGGCTGGCGCGAGCCGAGACCCCGCTGCAGCGATGTCCAGGGATGCTGCTTCAGGATGAACGCCGCGCCCCTCACATGATGTGCGCGGTATGACCCCGAGCGGCGCCAACGACTCCGGGCAGCGGTGACCTCACGGCAAGACGCCCGTGGACCAAGCTCCAGACCCTCAGCCACCTCCTCCGCCACGGCGACCCACTACTGATCATGGGCCGCGGCAGCAGAGCCGCGATGGCGCTCCTACTTGCTCTGCCAGGAGTAGAGCGACGTCGCGCTCTTCGCTCCCGGCCATGCCGGCCACAGCGGCAGAAGCAATGGCATGGGCTCAGATGTTGCTGAACTTCCCTCTAGCAGCAGAAAAGATGGACGAGTGGAGAGCCACCATCTAGAGCCTGATTGGATTTGCTAAAGCCAGTAAATCACAGCAAGCGGAACCCTCACGGCGTCCGCGACCGGCGCCGGCATCTCCAGCTAGTGGCCGCGCTGACGGGACCACACTAACGGTGCAGTCTCCGCCGCGGCAACAGCCCCAACAGCAATAGCGTCCACAGCCGCGACGAACCTAGCAATCTTTTGGGCCCAACGAGATGTCGATCGCGTCTTCGGATCCGCAAGCGTGGCAAGATCAGCGACAAGTACTGCAAGACAGGCGAGCTGAAGACGCCCGCACCACCATCGAACGGCGCCGCGAGGCACGGCGTCAATCCGACGCACGTAACGGCCCCGTCACTGATGAGCCTACGTCGGGGGTCGGCGGATACCTACCATACGAGGTCGGGTGTCCTGCCTTCACTCATGAGCTGCGGCAAGTCCGGTGGCCGTCCGTTCGGGCATTCAAGCCAGAAGTGCCAGAAAAATACGACGGCAAGCTATACCCGACAGAATTTCTGGGCATCTATACGATTGCCGTACAAGCTGCCAGGGGAAGAGATGAGAAAATCCTCGCCAACTACTTTCCGTTGGCACTGAAACCCAACGTGAGGTCTTGGCTGATGAACTTGCCGGAGAACTCCATCTCTTCGTGGTCAGACCTCTGCAACGAGTTCATTGGTGCCTTTACCGGAGGCCACAAGACTCCTGGACAGCCCAGCGATCTGCAAGTGATCCCACAAAGGGACGGTGAAACCTTGCGCAAGTACATCCAGAGATTTAGCCGTGTGCACCGCAACATTCCAGACGTACACCCCGCAGCCGTGATTGTCGCCTTTCACACGAACGTGCGCAATCGGAGGATGCGGGAGAAAATGAACGTCAAGTTGCCCAAGACCGTCAACGAACTCTACACGCTGGCGGACAAGTGTGCATGCGCCGAGGAAGGAAGAAGGCTTCCTTGGGAGGACGCTGGCGCCGAAGTGGATTCTGAGGACGATGATGCTGCCACCCCGGGGAAGAAGGGCCGAAAGCGCAACAGAAAGCGCAAGGGCAAGACTGTGATGGCCATCGAAGGTTCCGGCAACTCTGAGCCCGCCAAGAAAGCCAAAACAGAGAGTCCCGACAAGGAGGCAGCTGCATGCGCCGCTTGTAGGGAGGCGGCGGCGAATGAGAAGGCCGGCAAATCCGATGGGCCGTACTGCAAGATTCACTGCACCAAGGGCCATGATCTCCAAGAGTGCCGGCAGGTCCAGCACCTTGTCGAGAAGCAGAAGGCTGAATACGAGAAGCGCGACAAAGAAAAGGGTCAAGATGGTGCTGGTGGGTCCGGCAAGAAAGGCCGCGGTGGTCGAGGGGGCCGCCGCGGCAAGGCCAAGCAGCAAAAGGAGAAGCCTGCTAGGGGCCTTTTAAAGAAAGAGGGAGATGGTGGAAGTGAAGAAGAAGAAGAAGATGACGATGAGACCAGCGAGCAAGAATTCCAGAAGGCGACTGACGCCATGTGCGTTGACGGAGGCGCATCTTTGCACTCATCCCACCGCCAACTTAAGCAGTGGGCTCGTGAAGTTAACGCGGCAGAACCGGCGATGGGCTCTCAAAAACCACTCAAATGGTCGCACACGCCTATCATCTTTGATGCTGAGGACCACCCTGATCACATAACCGTGGTCGGGTGCTTGCCGTTGTTGGTCTCGCCAACGATTCGCAACCTACAAGTAACAAAGATGTTAGTTGACGGTGGGGCCGGCCTGAACCTGATCTCTCCGGAAGTTATCAAGAGGATGCAGATCCCCGATGAGGAACTCGAGAAAACGGGCACGTTTCAGGGAGTGAACCCGGGAAGAAGCCAGCCCAAGGGAAAGATCACGTTGCCGGTGACGTTTGGCGGGGAACTGAATTACAGGACGGAAAAGATTGTCTTTGACGTCGTCAAGACCCCCCTGCCGTATAATGGAATTCTTGGCCGCCCAGCCTTGGCAAAATTCATGGCGGCATCTCACTACGCTTATAACTCATTGAAGATGTCGGGGCCGATGGGCGTCATTTCCATCAACTTCGACAAGAAAGATGCAGTCATTTGCGTCGACAAGATGTACAGGGACGCGGTTGCAGCAGAGGCGGCCAAGGCGCCAGCTCACGCCAAGAAGAAGGAAAAGAAGAACTCCGGCAAGACCTCCAGCAAGGATTCCAGGAAACACACCTCTTCGGAGTGCTGCGCACCCGTCGAAGACTTGCCGGAATGCTCTGCCGGTAAGAGATCCAAGGCCACTGCACCGGCAACCAAGAAGGTGCTGGCGAAGGAGGATGGCGCTGATGGTACCTTCACCATCAGCGCCACCCTTGACAGCAAATAGGAAAGCGCGCTCGTTACCTTCCTACGGGCGAATGTCGATGTGTTCGCGTGGCGACCGTCTGACATCCCCGGAGTTCCCAAGGAGGTAATTGAGCACCACCTTGCCATTTGTCCCCACGCTCGGCCCGTCAAACAGAAAGTCCGGAAGCAAGCTTTGGAACGGCAGCAGTTCATTGCCGAAGAAATCAAGAAACTCGAAGCAGCAGGCCTGGTCAGAGGAGTGTTACATCCCACGTGGTTGGCGAATCCGGTGGTGGTGCGCAAGGCAAACGAGAAGTGGAGACTTTGTATAGACTACACTGATGTCAACAAAGCTTCTCCGAAAGATCCTTTCCCATTGCCGCGCATCGATCAAATTGTGGACTCCACCTCTGGCTACGATCTGCTCTCCTTCCTTGATGCATATTCAGGAGACCATAGATATTCATGGCCAAGGAGGACGAAGATAAAACCGCATTCATTACTCCATGTGGCACGTACTGCTTCGTGCGTATGCCTTTCGGATTAAAGAGTGCCGGTTCCACGTTTGCAAGGGCAGTCCATATTGGGTTTGAGCCCCAGCTGCATAGAAATGTAGAAGCCTACATGGATGATATAGTGGTCAAGACCAAGGACAAATCAACCCTCATTCAGGACTTGGAAGAGACATTTGCAAACCTGCGCAAGATCAATCTGAAGCTCAACCCCGAGAAGTGTGTATTTGGCGTCCCGTCCGGCAAGCTTCTCGGATTCTTTGTATCTCAGCGGGGAATTGAGGCAAATCCCGACAAGATCAAGGCAATTGAGCAGATTCAAGCACCGAAAAGCGTCAAGGATGTGCGGCGTCTTTCCGGTTGTGTTGCTGCTTTGAGTAGGTTCATTTCGAGATCTGCCGAGCGCGCCCTGCCATTCTTCAAAATTTTGAAAAAGGCAGGTCCAATGAAATGGACTCCGGAAGCGGAGGCCGCGCTGCAAGACTTGAAAAGATACCTCTCCTCTACGCCAACGCTAGTTGCGCCTAGACCACAAGAGCCATTGTTGCTATACATAGCGGCAACGAACCAAGTGGCCAGTGCTGCATTAGTGGCACAGAGGGAAATCAATGACGAAGAAGCAACCACGACAAGCCCATCCGGCGACAAACCGGAATCTTCACCGGCTAGGTCCGGCGCCGACAAGACAGATACAGCGCAAGCAAATGAAGCTGGTCAACAAGTGCTGCCGAAGAAGAAAATGGTGCAGCGACCGGTGTATTTCATTAGTTCCCTTCTGCAGGGGGCTAGATCGAGATACTCTGGAGTGCAGAAGTTGCTTTTCAGCCTCCTTATGGCCTCGAGGAAGCTGCGTCACTACTTCCAAGCACACGAGATCACCGTTGTCACTCGCTTCCCGCTGCAACGCATCTTGAGAAATCCGGAGGCAACCGGCAGGGTAGTGGAGTGGGCATTGGAATTGTCAAGCTTTGCACTCAAGTTTGAGAGCACTTCAACAATCCAGAGCAGAGCCTTGGCAGAGTTCATTGCTGAATGGACGCCAACACAAGACGAAGAGATTCAAGAAACGGCTCTCCCTGGCAAGGAAACAACAAAAGAATGGGTTATGTACTTCGATGGTGCCTTTTCGCTGCAAGGCGCCGGTGCTGGAGTGCTGCTTGTCGCACCCACCGGGGAGCACCTCAAGTACATGGTCCAAATGCGCTTTCCCAGGGAGCAAGCTACAAACAACACTGCTGAGTACGAGGGGCTCCTTCCGGTCTTCGGATCGCAGTGGACCTCGGAATCAAGAAATTGATCGTCCGCGGTGACTCACAGCTTGTTGTGAGGCAATTGAACAAAGATTACCAGTGCCCATTGATGAGAGCATATGTGGAAGAAGTGAGGAAATTGGAGGAACACTTTGATGGACTGCTAACGGAGCACGTCCCTCGCGCGGAAAATAGTATTGCTGATAGCTTGTCGAAGTGTGCCGCGCAAAAGCTTCCCGTGGAACCGGGAACCTTTGTGCTCCATTTGAATCAACCCATGGTTACTCCATCAACGTAGGCCAGTAAGAGAAGAAAGTTAAGTACCGGCAAGTACTTTCCGGCAGAGCTCCCAGGAGCCACCGGCAAGGATGCTGCCGGGAACGACGACGCGGTTGGCGATGAGCAGCGGTTTAGCGCAGAACCACATGTTCTTGCCGCGGAAGCAAGCGCTCCCATGGCCGAAGAGGAGCCTTTAGTCCTTGTCGTCGAGCCACAGGCTCCGGCATGGGCACAGCAGATAGTCCGTTTCCTTCAAACAGGAGAACTCCCCGATGAGCAAGAGGAAGCTGAGAAAGTAGCCCGCAGTCAAGTATGTATCAGTTTGTGGATAGCATCCTGTACAGAAAACGACCGAACGGTGTGAAATTGAAGTGTATCTGCCGGGAAGACGGACTAGAGCTGTTGGCAGAGATACATGGAGGCATATGTGGTTCTCACATAGGATCAAGAGCACTTGCCGGCATGGCTTTCCGGCATGGCTTCTATTGGCCCACCGCCCTCCAGGATGCAACTGAGCTAGTAACCAAGTGTGAAGCGTGCCAGTTCCATTCAAAGAATGTACATCAACCAACTCAGGCTCTCCAAACGATCCCTCTCTCCTGGCCCTTTTCGGTCTGGGGGCTCGATATCTTGGGCCCCTTCCCCCGCGCTGCCGGGGGCTTCGAGTACTTGTACGTCGCCATCGACAAGTTCACGAAGTGGCCAGAAGTGGAGCCAGTGAGGAAGGTGACTGCGCAATCAGCCGTCAAGTTCTTCAAAGGATTAGCTTGCCGTTTCGGGGTTCCTAACAGGATCATCACCGACAATGGCACGCAATTCACGAGCCGCACCTTCATGCAGTACATTCAAGACCTTGGCAGCAAGATCTGTTTTGCGTCTGTCGCTCACCCGAGAAGCAACGGCCAAGCGGAAAGGATGAATGCTGAAGTGCTGCGTGGTCTCAGGACAAGAACTTTCGACAAGCTGCGCAAGTGCGGAAAGCTCTGGGTTGATGAGTTGCCGGCGGTTCTTTGGTCACTCAGGACGACCCCAAATCGAACTACCGGCCAGACACCCTTCTCCCTAATCTATGGTGCAGAGGCGGTGTTCCCCACAGAACTCAAATACGGGTCACCTCGAGTACTCGCTTATGATGAAGCTGAGCAAGGGCAACTGCGGCAAGCCGATGCATTGCTCCTTGAGGAAGATCGTCTTCGGGTGGCTGTGCGAGCTGCACGCTACCAGCAAGCTTTGCGCCGCTATCATAGCCGCAAAGTGCACGCCCGAAGCCTTGAGGAAGGCGACCTTGCTCTTCGGCGTGTTCAGTCCGCCAAAGGATCAAACAAGTTGACGCCGAAGTGGGAAGGCCCTTACCGGGTAGTACGAGTCACCAGGCCTGGCGCAGTCTGGCTGGAGACCGAAGATGGCACCCCAGTGCAAAACTCATGGAATATTGAGCATCTTCGCAAGTTCTACCCGTGAGGCGCGGCTGCCGGGACATCTCCCGGCAACCCCTTTTGTACGAGCCTTGTCGGCCAGACATGTAACCCTTTGTACAAAGCCAGGCACAGATCCTATGCATAGTAAAGCTAAGTGTTTCGCAACTCCTCATACATATTCATTTATATGCCAATGCATGTGATGTTGTGATGAACGCTTTTGATTGTATGAAATGACTAATGAACCTTCAAGGTTCCCAATACTCTCTTTTCTCTTCTTTCTTTTTCTTAAAAAGGACAAGGGAATCCCTCGCGCGCAAATTTCCCGAGGGGAGTGGAGACGGGTACCATTTCCAAAAGACGTTCAAGTGATCATTTCATGCAACAAGAAAAACGACGCAAAGAAAAGCTAAGTTGGAAGATTTTAAAAAATTTCCTTAGTTACATTCGCATTCTCCCTTGAACGATTTTGCACTTTGTATGAGAAACCTGCACGCGAGAGGAACCTTGTCGCAAACGGTCTGCGCTCTAGCTTGCCTCGAGTCCGCTCGGCAAGCCTAGCAGCTGTGTTCTGTCCCGGCAAGTTGCCTTGCCGGCAACGGCACTTCCAGCAGGCTGCTAAGGACCCGTTCCTCAAAAGCGCTCGTGGCAAGTGTGCTCACCGACAAGTTTCCAAACAAGCGTAGGGAACACGATCATGCAAAGACAAATGAAACAAGGGAAACGGCGCGCATACATTCAGGCAGCACAAGTTATATTACACCACAGAAATAGCGCAGGGCTAACAAAAGATTAAACATATCTTGTACATGGCAGCTCAGTGGTAGATATAGCGGCAAGCTCAGTCTCGGCGATTGCCTTGAACCCTGGGGATTTGGAGAACCTTGTCGGCAAGAGGAGCGGCAATCCTGTTGGCAGCAGTAACGTCCGCGCTATCCGGCAACCTCCTGAAGACCCCGGAGAGATCACGGCCAGGATTGCGATGAGCAAGCTTAAGCAGCACCCTGTACACGACCTCGCGCGCAAATTTCCGGGATTCATCGGCGAACGAAGCAGATCTGTCTTCATGATGCGTCTTCAAGGCGTCGATGAGGCCCTCGAAGAACTTGGTCAGACGGACGCTGGTGGCCTCCTTGTCATTAACAGTGAAGCCCCAGCTCTTCATGTCCATCACGGCCATCTGGGAGCTGATGCGCTCGGCGGCGTCAACAAACCTGCCGGTCCAGAGGGAGAGGTTCTCATGCAGTTGGGCGTAGTTGTTTTTAGCCTCCTTCTTCGAGGCCTCCTCCTTCTCCAGTTTCCCCGTCAAGACCCTCTCCCTCTCCTTGGCGGATTCTGAAGCTGCTGCCACAGTGGCTAGATGGGATTTCAGATCTTCGATCGCCTTGGCAGCGGCGTCGAGTTCTTGGCTCTTGGATGAGAGCTGCGCTTGCAAATCTCCTAAAATACGGGCTGCCTTCAGCGCTTCATCCTTGAGAGCCTCGACCTCTTTGCCGCTACCGACGAGGTCCTCCCTCAGTTTGATCACCTGGGATTAAAGTTCTGCCTTGACAAAGTTAGCAGCAGCAGTTTTGTCAACAGCCTCCTTGAGCTTAGCGGCATTCTCCAAGGCCTGGGCTTCGATGGATTTCTTGTGCCCGTCTTCCAGCTCTTGGGTCCGCTGCTTAAGGAGCGCTTCAATTTCGTCATCCTTGCCACGAAGAGTGGCGGCAAGGGCTCCTTCCCGTGCGGAAAGATCTTTTTCCTTGGCGTTGAGCCGCGTTTCGCGCTCCGTCAGCTTGCCATCGCGGATCGCCGCTGCTTCGGTGGCAGCGACGAGGTTGCGGGCCTACTGATTGTACCACATGCGCAGCTCGTTCGCCTTCTCCCTCAGCTTTCGGTCGACCAAATCCGCAGCTTTGCGCTCCTCATGCACCTTGTCCCATCGCCGACTGTACCGCTCCTGGACACCCTTGAACCCGACAGACATGATTTCCATGAAAGAGAGGTCTTCGGCGTTGTCGGCCGCGTCAGTGGACTCGTCATTTCTTTGGGCTAAGGGGAGCAAGATCCGAGCTATCTCTTCATCAAAACTTGGTCCCGCGGTGCCGGAAGAACTGGGGGCTCCAGACCCGTGCTGGGGAACGACCAGCGCCAAGTCACTTGACGGGGCTTGCAGGGTCGACACCACCAATTGGCTGCCGGACGACGGCACATCGGTATTGGCGGGAGTCTTCTCTGCATCCACCCTGACGGGGTCAGGTCGTCCTTCTTTAGTGGTAACCTTGGCGGCCTCCTCAGCAGCGTCCCTCGCAATGTCAGCCACCTCCACAAGGACTTCACCTTCGTCAGGAGAGGCTCGGGCTGTGGATTGAGGCGGAGGCAAGGGCGAGATAGGATTCAGAATCATGAGTCAAGTTCAAGAAAACAAAAAAGAAAAAGAGAATAGATAAAGAAGAAACGTTCCGTGGAAGGTGCCCAAGGACAAAAGGATTACCCATTGGCGTTTGTTCAGGAGGGGCATCCCCTCCCCCGGCAGCTTGCGTCGCCGGTGTGCGATCGTCTCCAGCCCCGCTTGTCGGGATGATCTCCGTGCGGACAGGCTCATCGGTGGAGGCCCTTGTCGGAGAGGCACTCTCCGGAACGCTGGTTGACGGGGGGACCACAACAGAGTCCACCTCCTGGCGGTCTCCTTCTTGACGGGGCTCTCCCGCTTCTTTGTCAAGCTCGAGGGAAGGAACTTCAGTACCGGCGCCGGTAGGCGGGATTTGCTCCACGTCCTCACGCCGGCCTCGACCGAGGCACGAGCGGCTCTGGCTCCCTGTCAAGACGGAAGAAATCAAGTTAAAGCGACAGCAGAATGGAATTGGAGCTTGCCGGAGATGAGCTGAATAACTTACTCCTCCTCCTCGAACGCGTCGAAGATGTCAAAGTCGTACATCACTGGAGGAGGCGACTCCCTTGCCCTCTTGAGCGCCGGGGGAGGAGAACCTGTCGGGTTGGCGGTCCCGGCTTCCTCGACAACCTCTTGCCGGAGGGCGAGGGCTGAGTTCGGGGACGCAGGGACGATTGCCGCCGAACCTCTTCCTGGCGGCCGGCCTTGGTGGTCGTCTTCTTCACCGTAGGGCCGGCCACCGGCGAAGGGGGGCGCACCGGCTCTTGGCTAGCCGCTCCCCGAAGGCGGCGCCTCCTCTTCGGGGCTCGAGGACCTTCCTCGTCTTCGGGCTCTTTGACGCCCTCAGATCCGGCAGCCGCGGGCCCGGCAACGTCGGCCCCGACAACCTCGGCCTCAGCGGCCTCATCCTCGACAGGCTCCTCTTCTTGTCCCTCGGCGGCCTCTTCCTCAAAGTGTTCATCCTCTTCGTCCTCGGCTGCCGTGGCTCCAGAACCGCTCGCCGCGTTGATCCTCGCGATCTCCTCGGCCTTGCTGGTGATGTACGCCAGCTCCTCTGCAGTGGTAGCCCGGATGAGGTCCGTATCCTTCCGGGAAGCTACTTCCGTCAAGTTGGAGGCCCACTCCATTTCGAACTCCAAGGGGGGCAGAACCCAGTCTGCTTTTACTCCGTGAGCGTCGCAGTCCGGCAACGCCGCCAAGATGGAGTCCTTGGCGGAATTGATATGTAGCGGGATGATTTTGTCCGGCAAGTGGAACGTGCCGGTTCTCCGGAACAACGCTTCATAGAGGCTGGCGTGCTCCATAACCGACAAGTTATTGCCGCGACCAGGGTACAATCTCATGATGTCGGCGGCGTTCTGGTACTCCCAGGCGAACCACCCCCTCTTCTGCAATGGCGCTATGCGTCGCCGAAGGAAATCGGCACCAACCATCTCTATGGTCAACTTGGCGGCCCTGAGGCGAGCGATCCTGTTCAGTGCCGGGCGGAGCTTGGCGTCTGTGGCACCTATGCTGCTCCAGTTCTTGCCGCGCCCAACCTTCACGGTGTGCGGTATGCATAATTGGGGGAAGTCCTTCTCCTGGATGCAGCACCACTCGGCCCTCCACTCTTCCCACTTGAGGTGAAGCTTCCCGGGAAGGTACTCGCCCTTCGTCTTTGCCCTGGGGATCCAAGCAATGCTGCCGGAAAGAGATTTATCTTCGATCCGGGGAATGAAAAAATGCCGGAACAAATCCACATTGGGCGCCACTCCGACGAAATTCTCGCACAGATGGGCGAAGACCGCCATGCAGGTCATCGCATTCGGGGTGAAGTCCAGCAGCCTGAATCCGTAGCTGAACATCATGGTGCTGAAGAAATCTGAGAATGGGGGAACCAGGCCGCAGTAAAAGTACGCGCAGAAGAACGGATAAGAATCTGCGGGGTCTTTGTTGCCTTCAGGGAGCACTACGGGCGCCTTGCGATCCTTGGTGTCTCTCCCCCACATGTACGCATACCTCCTAATCAGCTCGTTGGCATCCAAGGAGCACGGTGAGAAGATTGCATTTTCCCTCCGCCGCTTCTCCAACTCCTCCAGCGCCTTCTTCTTCTCCTCCGCCTTGGGATTGAGCGGCTTGGCGGGCTTTTTCTTCCCCGCCGCGTCGGCTCTCTTGGGCGCCATCGGGGATCGAAGAGGGAGAAGGTGGTCGATTGCGGATGCGAGGCAGCGGCGGCGGCGGTGGCGGAAGCAGTTCTAGCTTGAGGAGGAAGATGAAGCAGGGTAATACAGGGGCGAATGAGCCGCGCCTCCTCATGCTTGCCTTTTTATGGGGAAGGCGCGGGGGGAGGCCGGCCCTTCACTGTTTTAGCCCCAGCCACGTTCTTTCACAGACGCACTACCGCAAAAATAACCGCAATAGTCCAAGTCCCCACGACCCGCATTTAATGCGTGGATTGGACGTGCGCCAGGATAATCATCATGACCAAAATTATAACGACGGTTTCCCACCGCGTGTCTGTGCATTACTTGGGCCTAGCCCAACGACGCTTCGGACGTGCGTATGGCCCAGACCCGGGGGCTCCTGTCGTTGTATAAAACATGGGTATTTTATACCCTGACTTATGCACAGACAGTAGCAGCCTCCTTGCCGGCCAAGGCCTTGCCGGGAACTGCCAAGACCAGCCGAAGAAGCTACTAGGAAGAAGCTCAAGGCTCGACACTCAACTAACACCAAGGGTGAAGACAATCCCTCGCCGGCAAGCATAAACCGGCAAGGTGAAAACCCGGCAAGCTCCATGCCGGCAAGCTTGCGCCAGCCCTCCAGCGCTCCACCTCACCGCACATGTGTTCGCTGATATATGAGGTGTCGATCACACAGGCTGGTTGGTAAGGCTTGTCGAGCACGTGTCAGCTCGCTGGGACAAGATTTGCCTCTAATGACACCCGTCCAGGAGGCGTGTCAAGATAATATGAGGTGGCTGGCCAAGCGGTGCAAAAACCTTGCCGGGACTACCTCTCCGCATGACACCTAACGGCGCATTAAATGCCTTTGTCCTAAACTAGCAGAGTTAGGTATGATAACACTGTTTACTATCTAGTCACACTGTAATTACGGTTTTGCCACTGTGGTAACCCCTTGAGCTATAAAAGGAGGGCCAAGGCAACAGTTTAGAGGATTCGGACTCCTTTTCAAATACAGGCACCTCTTGTGTAGCTGCTCTCTCCGCACCTTGCCGGGAGGAGCGCTCCTTGTACGGTGCTTCCACACCACTAATACACCAGAAGCAGGAGTAGGGTTTTACGCTTCTCAGCGGCCCGAACCTGGGTAAAATCCTTCGCGTTCCATCGTTCATGCTCTTTGCGCACGCCGATCCCCCCCACTGAACCACAAAGGGGCTGCATGGCCCCATAGATGGTCATACCCCGACACTATGGAGATGCCATAATAGGTAGGCATGGTGGCTTTTTTAGGAAGGTAAAAGGGGTTTATGTGTGAAAGAGCGTATCATATCACAGGGTTTGGATGCACCGGCAAAGTTTGCGCCAACTCTCGAGGTGAGAAAGGGCAAGGCACGGTACCGAAGAGGCTAGCAAATTACTGAAAGATAGGAGTCTGTATAATCCATGGACTCACATTAGTCATAAAGAACTCACATACTTATTGCAAAAGTCTACTTAGCCCTCGAAGCAAAGCACTCACCGCATGCCCCTAGGAGGAGGGTTGGCAGGAGTTAACCATCGTGCGACCCCGATTATAACAGCACTCAAGGATTTCATTTTAGACCTATAAATGCTCCAACTTCCTCGCCATGCCACAACTAATATTTATGTGAATATGTCATAACAAACTTTAATACCGATATTTCTACTAACCAATGATCATGAACCTATATCCTTTCATATTACGACATTAATTAAATTAACCATGCACTTCATACTTAGTGATCTACATGAAGGTTTTTTTATATCCCCCTTGGATACCTTATCATATCAGGACCATTCTTTTAACATGTGCAAATTGCCATTACTATATATTAGACTCCCAAAAAGATATAAGTGAAGCATGAGAGTGCAACTATTTCTTTAAAATATAACCACCGTCGTGCTCAAAAAGATATAAGTGAAGCACTAGAGCAACTGCCTAGCTCAAAAGATATAAGTGAAGCACATAGAGTATTCTAACAAATCACGAATAATGTGTGTGTCGGTTCTAAATCCGGCATATCTCGTAGTAGGCGTCCTAAGCTAGGCGTCTTGGAGCGATGGTAACATGGACACAGGACTTTACCCAGGTTCGGGCTCTCTTGAAGAGATAATACCCTACGTCCTGCTTTTGATTGTATTCATATGGGGTGTAGTACAGAGTACATGTATCTACCACGAGATTGTTCTAATGAATCAGAGATCCGATGATCTATTGACTAGCCTGGCCTCGGTTTACATATGCACCGGAGGCCTAGGGTTTAGGAGAGTCCTCGTCTTGGGCGCCAAGTCTTGTGGAATCTTCCTTGTATTCGGCATGGGCTGCCCGAAGTGGCCCATTAGTGAACCGCCATGGGGGTCCTCGGCTCAACCCACCTGGTCGGGAGACGATGTGGTGAGTACCCCCTAGTCCAAGACACCATCTGTAGCCCCCTGAACCGGTCTTCAAGTTGGGGACGCTCCTCGGTTCTTCCGAACTGTTCTTCGTCTTCGGTCGTCGGTCTTGAAAACTGGTTCAAATCTTCCCATCTCTGATCTTGAGGATCGCCGAGGTGTATCCGAAGAGTTCATACGTCGGGTATCCGAGGAGTCCTTTAAGTTCTCGGCCTTTATCAATGCCTTGTTATTTTTTACGCCACACCTCGGGTTCGAAGTGTTTCCCGTGCGGCGGTGTCCTCTCGCATCCGAGCTCCAACGCCAGACTGCATCCGAGGTGTCTTTTGCAGCCGAGCTCCAATGCCGGTCTGCATCCGAGGTACATTTTAGCAGCCGAGCTCCAACGTCGGTCTGTATCCGAGCTCCAGCGCCAGACTGCATCCGAGGAGGCATAGAGTACCTCGTTTTTGAAAAAGTTTGAAGGAGTTCAGCCGAGCTTAATGCCGAAAACGCCCTCTACGGAGCCAGCCACTTGCATCCGAGCTTTACGTCGGACTGCTTCCGAGGTGGTGCACCACCTCGGCCGTGGGCCGTGGGCTGATTTTTTGTGGATTGGTGCAATTTATTCTCTGCCGAGATGTATAGCCAATAGCCCTCAAGGTATGTGTCGGCCTAAAATCCGAGATGCACCTGAAGGATAACATAAAACCGCTGATCCCAGTAGCCCCTGAGACTCGGGTCGATTCGCGAAATCGGCCTGAGGATCAACTCCTAGCTCGGCAGCATACTTAGAAACATATAGGCGGTGTGCATAGTCCTCGAGACTCAGGTTGGGTGCGGCCGACCAACCCGAGGATCGTAATCTCCTCGGAAACTGGTTTGCACTTTGAATTTTCTGCATTGAATCATCAATGCAGTAGCCCCCGAGACTTGGGTTGGGCAACATGGCCGACCCTAGGATCGTATCTCCTCGGGAACTAGTTCAACTGCCATGTACATTTTGACAGCGCCGAGGTGCAGCTCGGCAGGAAATATGCCGAACTACAGGTCGGAAAAAATTCCCCGAGCAAAACCATCACGCAGAACACCTCGATCAAGAGGATGCCCCGCCTCCTGAAAAAAACATAAAAATATGTTAAAGGTGCCATAAGCTCGGAAAACCAAAAAACTTATGTGAAAACTTTACGTCCGAAGTAAATCAAGTTTTTTGGTGCCAATCCGAAAATTGGTCTTAAAATTAAATTATGCTTCTGTCGTGCTTTAACATGATACGTCCGATCTCTAGACTTCAAGCGGGTCAGCCTTCGGCTTCAACCTCCTATCCCGAAGGCGGAGTGTTTCTCAGGCCAGTTTAGCGAACTAAACTCGAGCGGCTTTAGAGAGAAACCAGGCGACCCGGCTATTGACCACACACTCGCGTCGGAAAAAGGAGTAGTAGAAAAAGACTTTGCAACGACTAAGAAGAAAACACTTATTATAACGGCTCATATAAATTTAAGAGCCCCCAGTTAACATGGGAAAAAGAAGCGGTTTTTAACGAACCTTGTTTTTAACAAACAGATTTTAACATAAATATAATGCTTGGTCGAACCGAACAAAAATTGAACATTTAAAAAAGTTGAGCATGAAAGCGACTTAGCTGGTTAATGTGCTCGGCGTTGATGACGTGGTGTGGGCTTGTGGCGGGACGAAGACGCATAGTCCTCGGCTTGATCGAGGTCCCAGACCCCAAGCCCGAGGTGGCCGAGCGAGGAGCTCGGCACTCCGAAGTAGCGGCATAGTACGGTCGATGTGGCAAGGCGAAGCCCCCGGTCCAGCCGAGGTGACGAAGCTGACCGTCTGGTGACGCCGAAGTCTCCGGAGTAGGTTGATGAAGAGACGGCGAAGCCCCCGGTCTAGCCGAGGTGTCGGAGCAGGTCGGTAAGGTGACGTTGCAACCCCCATGCCAGCCGAGGTGTCGAAGCAGGTCGGCGAGGTGGACGTCGGCTCGAAGAAGCAATGGCGCGGCGATGCCTACGCAGGTCGAAACTTTGTGACGCGCTCAATGCTGGCTTGAGAAGTGACCGCGCGGCGATGCTGGCGCGTCCGACCCGTGCAATCCGTAAGGTGACGATGTTATCTTGACAATCATTAGGGAGAGCGGTGCCGAACTCTTGGTCGGCTCGCCGAGGTGATGATCCGAGGTGGTTGTCATCGGCTCGATGAAGCGACGGCGCAGTCGATGCTGGCGCAGGTCGGCAGTCATGGAGCAACATGGCCGGGCTGGTTTGACACCGGCGCGACGACGAAGATCGCCTCGGAAAAGGATAAAAATTTGTGCGCACATGTTTGAGAACAACACATAATACCCTATAAAAAATTCCCTTCAAAAAGGATGTCCGATAATCTGTTCATGAAAAAGATAAACTCGGGCCGGATTCATTTTCGCGCAGAAAATAGATCCGAAAATTGATGCACTCATCGGATGCTTCCCGGAGTTTGAACGGTCGGATCGAGCTGAAATTTTGAGGCGTGGTAGATATGGGAATTACGCAGCCGATGAACGGTTGGATCTTCCAAAGGACGTCCGAGCTGACTGCTGGACTCCTCACCCTAAACTCGTCCAGATTCCCGTCCAGATTCGAAAGGGCTCCGGTATATCGGAGATCGCCGGAGATTCCTCCATCGGAATGCGACGAAATTTTGCAGGGTTGTTCTAGACTCAATTCCGCACAATTCCACCAAAGCAATCATCAAAGCGACGCTCGAGGAGACGGGGACGGCGAACACGAATGTGTTGTCCAGAAAAAACTGCATGATCGCGTGAGGGCAATGTTGACGTTGAGCCCCCGAGCACCATGGACGATTTTTCCATGATCCCGAATGAGATCGGAGTTGATGATGACGAAGACATCCGTCCGAACTTGACGATCCGAAGAGAAGCCTAGTCCTCGGGTCCAGCCAAGGTGACCAGTAGAGTCGGCGACGAAGATGCCGATGCTGACGATGTAGCTTGGTTCCGACGCGTAGATCGCGGTGGAGCCGATCTGAATTCCCATCGCACCGCGGCGACTACCCAGCAGGCTTTCAATGAAAGCACCAATGTCGGTTCTAAATCCGGCATATCTCGTAGTAGGCGCCCTAAGCTAGGCGTTTTGGAGCGATGGTAACATGGATACAGGATTTTACCCAGGTTCGGGCTCTCTTGAAGAGATAATTCCCTACGTCCTGCTTTTGATTGTATTCATATGGGGTGTAGTACAGAGTACATGTATCTACCACGAGATTGTTCTAATGAATCAGAGATCCGATGATCTATTGACTAGCCTGGCCTCGGTTTATATATGCACCGGAGGCCTAGGGTTTAGGAGAGTCCTCGTCTTGGGCGCCAAGTCTTGTGGAATCTTCCTTGTATTCGGCATGGGCTGCCCGAAGTGGCCTATTAGTGAACCGCCATGGGGGTCCTCGGCTCAACCCACCTGGTCGGGAGACGATGTGGCGAGTACCCCCTAGTCTAGGACACCATCAGTGTGTCCCTCTCAAAAAGGTGTGTTCAGCAAAGATGATCGTGGCAAACTAAAAAGCAAACTATGAAAATAAAACTAGCAAGATGCTCCAAGTAAAACACATATCATGTGATGAATAAAAATATAGCTCCAAGTGATATACCGATAGATTGTAGACGAAAGAGGGGATGCCATCCGAGGCATCCCCAAGCTTAGACGCTTGAGTATTCCTTGAATATTACCTTGGGGTGCCTTGGGCATCCCCAAGCTTAGGCCCTTGCTACTCCTTATTCCTCTATCCATCTTAGTCTCACCCAAAACTTGAATACTTGAGCACACAAAACTCAACAAAAACCTCGTGAGATCCGTTAGTATAACAAATAAATCTTAAACTTTAGGTACTATTGTAAATTGATTCATATTTAATATTGGCATAATGCTACCGTACTCCAACTTCTCCATGACTTATACCCCCCGATACAATCCATAGATTCATCAAAAAAAAGCAAACTATGCAATAAAAACAGAATCCGTCTAAAACAGAACAGTCTGTAAAGATCTGAATTAAAGTCATACTTCTGTGAATCCAAAAATTCTAAAAAATTAGGACAACGTGGGAATTTCATATTCCAATACTGTGTACAAATTCAGAATCTATTAACGCTCCAACAAAAAATCAAAATTCTAGTACTGGATGCAAAAGTTTCCGTTTTGAAACAACATCAATAATACTATCATCCAAATCATCCCAAAGGCATTAGTTGGCACAAACACTAATTAAAACATAAAAACACAATCATAAAAGAGGCTACAATTGTGTAAACTCACAAAAGCAGAATAAAAATTTATTGGGTTATCTCCCAACAAGCTCTTTCTTTATAGCCATTAAGATAGGCTTGAGATTTCAATGATGCTCACATGAAAGATAGTAATTGAAACACGAAGAGAGCATCATGAAACATGTGACAAACACATTTAAGTCTAACATACTTTCTATGCATAGGAATTTTATAAGCAAACAAATTATCAAGACAAGCAATATCTAGCATATGCCAATAGGAAGAATGGAGCATTAATAATTTCAACATAACGAGAGGCAATTTAGTAACATGAAGATTTCTACAACCATATTTTACTCTCTCATAATAATTACATGTAGGATCATAATCAAACTCAATAATATAGCTATCATAAACAATTTTCTCTCTTTGATCCACATGCATAAAAAAATTATAATCTTCCAAGATAGTGGGATTAACATCAACTATAGTCATGACCTCTCCAAACCCACTTTTGTCAAAAATTTGATAAGGTTGAACACTCTCCGAATATGTGGGATTCTTTTTATCTAAAGTTGACACTCTTCCAACCCACTTTCAATATTATTGCAAACATTATTATCAATATCATATTCATCATGAGGCTTAAATAAATTTTCAAGATCAAAAGAAGCATTATCACCCCAATCATGATCATTGCAATAAGTAGTGGACATGACAAAATTATCATCCCCAAGCTTGTAGCTTTGCATATCATTAGCACAATTGACATTAATAGAATTTATAATACGATCATTGCAATCATGCTTTTCATTCAAAGAGCTATCATGAATCACTTTATAAATTTCTTCTTTTAACACTTCATCACAATTTTCAGATTCATGATTTTCAAGCAAAACTTCATAGAGATAATCAAGTGCACTCAACTCACTAGCAATTTGTTCATCATAATTAGATCTTTTGAAAAGATTAGCTAGTGTATGAGGATCTATATCAATAGATTTTTAGCAAGAGAAGATGCAAGCAAATAGAAGGCACATGGCAACACAAGCAAAGATAGCACACAAAATATTATTGTATTTTTTTGTTGTAAAATTGTTTTAGAAGTGGGGGAGATGAAAATGAGAGGCAAATGCAAATAAAAATAAATGCAAGTAAGGGATAGTTTGTGCGAAGGTACTTGATAAGTTTTGATGATGTCTCCCCGGCAACGGCGCCAGAAATTCTTCCTGCTACTTGTGAGTTGCGTTGGGATCTCCTCGGAGAGGAGAGGATGATGCAGTACAGTAGAGATAAGTATTTCCCTTAGTTAAGAACCAAGGTTATCAATCAAGTAGGAGAACCAAGCAAAACCTCTTTAGCAGCACCTGCACACACAAAAGCCAATACTTGCACCCAACGCGAACAAGGGGGTTGTCAATCCCCTCGGCGGTTAATTGCAAGGATTAAATCCCGTAGTGATAGATAAATTGATAAAGTAAATTGCAAAATAAAATAAAATAAAATAAATTGCAGCAAAGTATTTTTAGGATTTTTTTATATAATAATGATAAATGACCGAGGGGCCATAGTTTTCAGTAGAGGCTTCTCTCTCGAGCGCATACCATACGGTGGGTAGACAAATTACTGTTGGGCAATTGATAGAACAGCGCATAGTTATGACGATATTCAAGGCAATGATCATGTATATAGGCATCACATCTTAGACAAGTAGACCGACTCCTGCCTGCATCTACTACTATTACTCCACTCATCGACCGCTATCCAGCATGCATCTAGAGTATTAAGTATAAAACAGAGTAACGCCTTAATAAAGATGAACAAGGTAAACTCAAGCAATATGAATAAACCCCATCTTTTTATCCTTAATGGCAATAATACAAATACGTGTCTTGTCCCTTTCTGTCACTGGGATATAGAACATCGCAAGATTGAACCCATCACAAAGCTCCTCTCCCATTGCAAGATAAATCAATATAGTTGGCCAAACCAAACGGATAGACCGAAGAGAAATACAAAGCTATAACAATCATGCATAAATAAGTTCAGAAAAGACTCAAATATTTCTCATGAATAATCTGATCATAAACCCACAATTCATCGGATCCCAACAAACACACCGCAAAAGAAGATTACATCGGATATAACTCCAAGAACATCGAGGAGAACTTTGTATTGAACATCAAAGAGAGAGAAGAAGCCATCTAGCTACTAACTATGGACCCGTAGGTCTGTGGTAAACTACTCACACATCATCGGAGGGGCAACAAGGTTGATGTAGAAGCCCTCCGTGATCGATTCCCCCTCCGGCAGAGTGCCGGAAAAGGCCTCCAGATGGGATCGTGAAAGAACAGAAGCTTGTGGCGGTGGTAGGGATTTCTCGTCTGGCTCTCTGTTGGTTTCCCAATATTTGAGAATTTATAGAAGTGGAATTAGGTCAAAAGGAGGCACGAGGGGCCCACAAGGCATCAGGGCGCGCCCCCTAGGGCCGCGCCCTGTTGCCTTGTGGCCTCCTCGTGACGCTTCTGGCCTCCTCCCGAAGCTTCCAGGGTCTCTTTGGTACAGAAAAAAATCGTCAAAAAGTTTCGTGGCATTTGTACTTCGTTTGGTATTGATTTCCTGAAAAACCAAAAACAGGCAGAAAATATCAACTAACACTGGGCACTAGGTTAATAGGTTAGTCCCAAAAAATGATATATAATTGCATATAAAACATCCAAGATTGATACTATAATAGCATGGAACAATCAAAAATTATAGATACGTTGGAGACGTATCACGGTGTCAATTCCAAGGTCAGGCCCAACGAGTGCAACTCCAGCTACTTCACGCTCGGAAACCAGGAGCATATTTCATTGCACTTGGCCAGCAACTGCTCATCTCCGGCGCAAAACTCCTTCGTCGCCCTCTTCCATCCAGGTAGAGCTAGTAATCAATCAAAGACGAAATTTACAAATCAAAATTGAATCCAAAATGGGCTCCAATGAACGAGTCCTAATTTCTAGGGTTTTCTTTTTTCCACACTAGAAATGGGCTCCCATCCAAGAACAACAATTAAATCGCCCATTCAATAGACCAATCCTAATTGCTAGGGTTTCAATTACAAACGTACCTGTCGCTGAACTATATCTGATGGTTCCTGCGGGCTGTGATGTATCACCGCGTTGCTTCGCCATCGGAGCTCAGGCGACGGTCGGACTGGGCGGCGGGGCTGCTAGGGCATGGCGGCGGCGAGACTGCAACACGAACGGCGGCGGCGGCTGGGTGGGGATGCGGCTGCTCGCTCGGGGTCGGACTATTTTAGGCAAAAGAAACCTATAGCTCACCGAGCCCAGGTCCCACTCATCATAAGCGGTCACGGGCACGGCCCACCTGCCATTCGCTGCCCACATGTCCAAAGAACTGAGGCCCCAAGCGTCAGTAACCGAGCATGTAACGGTCAACTGCATTGACCCGACGGCAAGGCTCCGTTTGGGCTCTTATGAGAATGGGCCGAGTGGTGGAAGGCAAAAGTGAGGAAAGTTATATGCTATGGGCAAAACTGAGCACAACTAAGGAAGGAGGGGCGCGAAAATAGAAATCCCTATATTTTTTGCCTTTTCCAGATTGTGATCCATTATGAGCTCAATGTCATCAACATATTGTATAATAGAAAAGTCATTTTCTATTAGGTGAGGTACAAACCCGCTATTTGTCAATCAATCTCTATGAAAACGGTCAAACAACGCTGACGAAGAGAAAAACAATTACGAATGTGCCCACCTACGAATAAAATGGAGTCGTTTATGCCGATAAAAGAAAATATCAGTCTACTCAGTCAATTAAGATTTTCTCAAGTCTCAATCCCTCTAGGAAAATGTAACTTCAACAAGCATCTATTATGTGTTCAAAATTACCCATTCATGCTTAATTTTATATCACATGAATAATATAATAAGTTAATAACAGAGTAAACATCGGCCAATCTCTATCAAACCTTGAAATTCGCTCGCAAAAACAAACTAATAGCACTCACCACCTTTTTCGAAAAGGGAAGCAAGCCCCAGCCTCTGCATCGAGCGATGCACACAGTCATATTATTAATGCAAAGTTCAAAGGTACAAAGCAAACACACCTAAAGGCTGAAGCCGAATGGCCCGCGACAGCACCTCCCCAGGCTACAACTAAGCCTATGGCAGAAGACAAAACGAAGAGAAAATACACAGCTTCTGAGCAAAGCCTTCAAGAAGGAATCGCCAGACGTGCGCTGATAATGACGAGTCCTACCGGATGTTGATCTCGGGATTCTCATCCCTAGAAACGAACATCAAGCCACCACATTCAACAAGGACATGATGCAAGCGCGCGGTGACATTGTCGTAAATGTTTCCACTGAGGTGTGTGATAACCCACAAGTATAGGGGATCAGTTGTAGCCTTTCTCGATAAATAAGAGTGTCGAACCCAACGACGAGCTAAAGGTAGAATCAATATTCCCTTCAAGTTCTTTCGACCACCGATACAACTCTACGCACACTTAACGTTTGCTTTACCTAGAACAAGTATGAAACTAGAAGTACTTTGTAGGTGTAATGCTTGAACTACTTTGCAAGAATAAAACTAGGAGTACTTAGCGAGAATAAAACTACGAGTAATTTGCAAGATAATAAAAGTTAGTTTTTTAGTAGAAAGCTTTTGTAGAACAAGAAAAGGATTTGTCCCTAGGCAATCGATAACTAGACCGGTAATCATTATTGCAATTTTATATGAGGGAGAGGCATCAGCTAACATACTTTCCGTACTTGGATCATATGCACTTATGATTAGAACTCTAGCAAGCATCCGCAACTACCAAAGATCATTAAGGTAAAACCCAACCATAGCATTAAGTAACAAGTCCTCTTTACTCCCATACGCAACAACCCCCTTACTCGGGTTTGTGTTTCAGTCACTCACGCAACCCACTATAAGCGAATTATGAACGTATTGCAACACCCTATAGCGGTAATCCCACACGCTTGCGCGACACGGAGGGCACCATAGGACAACACCAAAATAAAACATACAACTCAAACCAATCAAGATCATCAATCAACCCATAGGACAAAACGAATCTACTCAAACATCATAGAATTGCCACATATCATTGGATAATAATATATAGCGTTAAGCACCATGTTTAAGTTGACATTACAGCGGGGAGAAGAGGTGTTACACCGCTACATAGAGGGGGAGAGAGTTGGCGAAATTGTTGGTGTAGATCGCCGTCACGATGGTTGCCCCGGCGGCGTTCCGGCGCCACCGGGAGAGAGGGGGAGAGAGCCCCCCTCCTTCTTCTTCTTCCTTGGCCTCCCCCCTATATGGGAGGAGAGTTTCCCCTCTGGTCCATGGCCGCCATGGCTCCCGGAGGGTAGGAGCCCCTCCGAGATTGGATCTCTCTCTCTGTTCTCTTCTGTTTCGCGTTCCTGTTTTCTGGCCGAAAACCGTTTCTCATATTCCCTAAGATCCGTAACTCTGATTGGACTGAAAATTTGAAGGGATTTTTTTCCAGATATTATCTTTCTTGCGGCAGAAGAAGGGCCTCAACCGCCTTACAGGGGTGCCACAAGCCTACTGGGCGCGCCCAGGGTAGGGGGCGTGCCCTCTGAGCTTGTGGCCCCCTCGGGCATCGTCTCGCCTTGATTCTTTTTCCCAAAAATCACA
The DNA here is from genome assembly GCA_039707655.1 of Elymus sibiricus. Classification (NCBI taxonomy): domain Eukaryota; kingdom Viridiplantae; phylum Streptophyta; class Magnoliopsida; order Poales; family Poaceae; genus Elymus; species Elymus sibiricus. The sequence goes on from CM077668.1 coordinate 349,072,890, forward strand.
TATATTCCAAAATAAATCTCCGTAAATTTTTATCGCGTTTGGACTTCGTTTGATATGGATTTTCCGCGAAACAAAAAACATGCAACAAACAGGAACTGGCACTCGGCACTGGATCAATATGTTAGTCCAAGAAATCATATAAAATGTTGCCAAAATTATGTGGAAATTGTTGGATAATGGCATGAAACAATAAAAATTATAGATACGATGGAGATGTATCAGTGGATAGACTCGGTGTACATGCTTCTACCATCATCACCCGTTTGGCCAATGACTCATCGCTGGATGTCTCCGGAGAAAAAACTGAAAACTGATGACGTCCACCACCATGCCGCCTCCGGCCGCTGTCGCACCACCTACAAAGAAAGTACAAATTATGACGGTTAAGGAAAAGATCTGTCTGTGTCTTACTAATCAGCAAAGATCATGTTAAATCTCAGCCGATCTAACAAAACATAACTTCGGTCCACGGAGCTACTAGCAAAATCGTTGAAGAAATGCTACGAAGACGTGCGACCACCTGTGCACGGTGCATCCACATATGAATTGTGCACTTAGAGCATCTACAGCCGCATATGACAAATATGACCCCTCAAATGCTCGCGCCGATCGTCATGGTCGCTGCAGTGACCGGAGTCGTCGGAGTGGATCGAATCAGAGAAATCGGAGGGAAGAAGAAGAGACGGATCGAGAGTGGAGTGAGCTAGGGTTTCCGGATTGGGGATATTTGTGGGGATGGAGTGGGGTCAGGGTGGGTCGGGCGCCCGGGCGCCCCCATATTTGGGCTGGGTATGAGGGGTGCCGGTCAGCCCGGGCATTTAAGGGCCGTTTGAGGCGCCCGGCTGGGTTAGATTTTTGTGACCGGTCAGTGACCGGGCGGGCCGTCCGGACGTCCGAGGGCCGTTTGAGGCGCCCGGCTGTAGATGCTCTTAATCTGGCATGCTAAGCTTTTTGTTTGGAGGCTCGTGCTTGACTTGTCAAAGAGATTTTTTTTTGAAACTAACATGTTTTTATAGCAAATTTGGAAACTATACGACCTAATGCATAATTTTCAGAAGTATGACCCCGTCGGCCTTTGGAAGGCCGAAGACGTGGTTTTCGGCCACCGCTAGGCCGAAGTGGGCTCGTCGGCCACCTGTTGGCCGAAGAGAGGGCCAGCTAGGCCGAAGAGTCGTTGTCGGTGGGCTGCCGACCGAAGTGGGGGCCGTCGGCCTACCAGCGACCGAAGAGGCCGTCTTCGGTCTACGAGCGGCCGAAATGCTCTTCAGCCATCCCGCGACCGAAGAGGTCGGGATAAGGCCGAATGCCTTCTTCTTCCTCTGTCTCGCGAGTTCTTCCTCTCTCTCTCTCTTGTTCGTCTCTGTTATCTCGCCACCCCGCGCCGATCTCCTCCCTCTTCCATCCATTTTTGCATCCAAGCCACAGAAATAGTAGATCGTAGCAATCCTCGGCGGCCTACGGTATTTTTTTCATATGGGGTAGTTTTTTGTGCATACAAGTGCGTACAAGTGTTGTCCGGTGGTGCAAATACTCCGCGAGGTGGCCGGTGCAAGTACTCCGCTAGGTGGCCGGTACCGCTGAGTTGAAGAGGGGAGCAAGAATCAGGGGACACACGCGTCGAAGGTATAACCATGTCGTCATATTTTTTCTCTAAGTTGTACAGTTTAGTGTAGATAAGTCATTTTGTGTACTTGGAGTGTTAATTTGTCGATTTGTCTGTGGTGGCATTTTAGTGGTTATTTAGTGTAGCGGGTAATAATTTTGTTCGTTGTGATTAATGAGAAGATGGAAATGTCTGACAGGTGAAAATGTCTGAATCAGTAAATTTGATTGTTTACTACGGCCCTGGTAATGTTCAATATAATGAGTTTGGGGTTGATCTTAGCGAGTATAAAAATTGCGTCATGACACTTCCAGACCCGGATAGACTGGACATTAGACAGTTGAAGTACTGGTTGACTACTAGTTTTGGGCTGGATCCTGAAGTATGTTCCGTCAGTATTCATGCATTGTGGACCAAATCCTGTAAAAATGTCAAGTGGGAGTTGATGCCGATAGATAAGAGCCAGCACTGGTTGACCCTGTTAAGTCATTGTCGAGACTGAAGAATCCACCCATATGCCCTATTGCAACCTGTGGCGAAGGAGGAGAATACCGTACAACTCCACGTGGGGTATGAACCCGGCCAGGGCAGTCAGGTGGCTAACGAGATTTATTTATCCGGGTCACAGCCACTGGATGTGGATGCTAGCCAACTCGAGAAAGAGTCAGACTACGTGCCACACAATGTGTGTGCTCATGATACTGGGCAGAGTAGTCAGTCGATAATATTAGCTGGTTTTGGTTTTGCTGATGGGGATGAGGAAGGGGAGGAAATGCAGGGGGTGATGGAGGAAGAGGACGAGGATGGATTGGCGGAGGATCTAGATTCTGAAAATTCCGAGGATGAAGTGGAGGTACCGATTCCTTCTGCATGGGATCAGGACATATCCACCGGCCTTACGGTCAACGATGGCCATGAGACTCCATGGCAGTATGATCTGAACCAAGTCCAGATAGGGGCTATGTTTGATACAAAGAAAAAAAATGAAGTATGCGGTGATAAAATGGGCTATGTCTATGCAGAGGGTTTTCCGAACACACATATCAAGTCCAACAAACTATGCCGTGAAATGTGTTGAAACAGGTTGTCCTGGGAAGGTGCACGGGCACGTGCCGATGTATAACATCCACTGGGTTGTCACCGATGTCGTCCCACATAATTGTGTGAGGAAAAACCTTCTGGTGAATCATCCAAACCTGACTTCAACCCTCATTGCGCAACTCATGTATACTGAGATAGTGCAGAAGAAAGATATGGAAGCAAAACACTTCCAGATAGCAGTGAAGGTCAGATGGAATTATGACATTCCTTATGGGAAGGCTTGGAGGGCTAAGCAGAAGACTATGGAGGAAAGGTTTGGGACGTTCATCGACTCATATGATAATGTTGTCCATCTCCTTGACATACTGAAGGAGAGGAATCACAGCACTTATGTTAACGTACAACACATGAGGTTGTTGAGTATACCAGATTTCAAGGTGTTGAAACGAGTATTCTTCTCTTTTGCTATGTGCATTGAAGCTTTCCGGCATTGTCCTCCTGTGATGTTTGTGGACGGTACATTCCTGACTGGTCAGTACAAAGGGCAAATCCTGACTGCTATTGGTGTGGACGGGAACAATCAAATCATCCCACTTGCCATGGCATTTGTGGAGGGTGAGAACTTTCCGAGCTGGGTATGGTTCTTCCGGCAAGAGAAAATTGCCATCGTGATGGACCGACCAAACGTGTGTGGCATTCATGACAAACATGCTGGTATATTGAAGGCCGTCAAGACACTGAGGGATCCAACAGAAAACGAACCAACACCTTGGAAGGACTTGCAGAGCCGGTGGTGCATGCGCCATCTTGGGGCTAATTTTTTCTCGCAGTTCAAGAACAATCGGTTGATGAACTTGTTCAAAAAATTATGCAAGCAGAACCAGCAGCGCAAATATGATTTTATTTGGTCAAAACTAGATGAGTTTACTAAGAAGCAGGTCCGTGCCAGAAAGAAAATGGAAGCAGAGCAGGTAGCATTAGCAACAATCATCGCGGAGCTAGAGCAGCCAGTAGGTCTTTCTGACTTGCCAGCAATTGACCCTCCTAATACTAAGAGAAAGAAGGGAAGGGCAATAAAGAGTTTTTCTCAATGGATAGAGAAAGAGCCTCCCGTGAATTGGTCTTTGCTGCATGACACCCATGGAGCTAGGTATGGCCACATTACAACCAACCTTGCAGAGGTGTATAACTTTGTACTCAGAGGGAATAGAGCATTGCCACTCACAGCTATTGTGGAGGCTGTATTCCATGGCACTTTGAGATATTTCAGAGAAAGGCACGAGTTAGCAAAGAAGCATATTGCAAATAATCCCAACACACCTTATTGTAGCCGTGTCATGGTGTACATGGCAAAAAAGATAGAGAAAGCAAAGAAGCACACTGTCGGACTCATAGGTAATCAGGAAAGGAGGTATGAGGTTCAGCTACCTACCGATGGTTTTGGTTCTGCAAATGAGGTGAAGACGCACGAGGTAAAAATTGGAACGGCATTTTATCCAACGTGTGAGTGTACATGCAACAAACCAAAGTTGTTGCACCTGCCTTGCTCACATGTGTTGGCTGCCTGTGGCCAGATTGAGTTGGATGCCATCTCCTTCGTGTCCCCATACTATTTAAAAGAGGCAGTACTCAACACATGGACCGGTGAGATGACAGGGTTTAGAGTCGTCGGCAATTTCAACAAGGTAAACGACGGTGAGAGAGTATACATCCCGGATTCAGCTCTTCGGCGAACAAGTAGGGGTAGACGTAAGGTCTGTCGCATCCAAAACGATATGGACCAATCTAAAGCTGGTGGAGCAACCAGACAATGTTTGCTATGCGCGGCTTATGGGCATAGGATGAAATATTGTCCCGACCTGAAGAAAGACGGTGCTTCCACATCGACGAGTGCGACAACAGGAGCAAGAGGCGGACGTGGTCGTGGCAGTCGAGGCCGAAGGGGAGGATGAGGAAGAAATAACTCACAAGCTATATAATGTGTCGGACTATGTTTTAATTTGTAATATGTCTGGACTATGTTTTAATTTGCAATATGTTGGACTATGTTTTAATTTGTAATATGTCTGGACTATGTTTTAATTTGTAATATGTCTGGACTATGTTTTAATTTGTAATATGTCTGAACTATGTTTTAATTTGTAATATGATGGACTATGTTTTAATTTGTAATATGTCTGGACTATGTTTTAATTGCATGTCAGATTTGTTGTTTTAATTGCAGATATGTCTTTGTATCCGTTGCTTGATGGTACGATTGATAGAGGGCACCGGGCCGCACTTATGGAAGCGGGCAACAAGTTAGACGTGTTGGTCACTCGCACCCCAAAGTCTAACTGGATGATACACCCTTTATGGGTTAATAGGTATGTGTACATATAATGACTTACATGTGTGACATACTTTTGATACCCGCTAACTGTATGCTACATTCTCTTTATTTGTAGGTTAAGTTGGGCTGGACTTCTACCCTTGGCACGGCTGGTTGAGGGTACATTGGATGAGTGGGTTGAACATCCGGACTTGGATGAGGAAGGTGAACCAATGCAGTTACGCAAGAGGCAAGTGAAACGTTTCTCTTATGACAGGTCACTCCTTACCTGCTTAGTAGATAGATGGAGACCAGAGACACATACATTTCACTTTCCCTGGGGAGAGATGGTGCCTACGTTACAGGATGTGTCTTACTTGTTGGGATTACCTTTGGCCGGTGCTGCCATAGGTCCTTTAGAGGCAGAACCTGGCTCGCTAGGAATGATGCAGGCCCGTTTTCTAGCTGCAGTGGCAAATGCTATGGGCTTAGACGACGATCCTCACGGGCCTCGTTTTAGGTGGTTGAGCCAGTTTCAGGTAACCTTCACAGCCAGCTAAACAAATGTTATTTTTATAGTTGCCCTCACTACATAGTTGACATAATCGTTTGGTTTCTATGTAGATTGTCTTGTTAGGATACCCCGCAGTTGAGTTGTCAGAGGCACAGATTGATCGATCCCTAGAGGCATATATTCTTTGGTTGTTCGGCAAGACGATGTTCACGGAGAACCACGTGAACACTGTCGATGCACGACTCATCAGTATTGCACGAGAGATAGCTGACGCACGTTGCCCTGGGGACATTCTGCAGAGGAGTTTTGGTTCTGCTGTGTTAGCAGCTACGTACAGAGGCCTGTGCAAAGGTTGCTTGTTGAAGTCTAGAAAATCAGGTCTGGTTGGATGTCCACTATTGTTGCAGCTCTGGTCATACGAGAGATTTCCTATTGGACGACCCTATGTCTACGTTGATAGACCTTTTGGGCTGGAGGACATAGCAGGGGCTTACGTGCCTGCTATCGGCGACTTGCCTACTATGGGATCTGTTTGGGCTCGGAGAGAGGTACTTTTATATTACGTAACAATTCATTCGATTATTTCTTGCCATGCAATAGTATTACTAATGTTTATTTGTTGTCATGTACAGAGATAGTTTGCGCATACCCAGGTGAGGGGGTGCTACCCGTCCTTCACGGCGCAGTTTGATAGTTTGCACGAGGATCTAGTTATCTGGGAGCCCTACTCGTATCAGACTATAACATCCAGGTATCCAGTTGGGATATCTGACTTGTGCATTAGAGATCGGCACTATTGGATGACCAAGGCCAAATTGGTGTTTGACTTGACGGTTGAGGAGATGGCTCTTCATAGGGTGATGAGACAGTTCGGTCTATGTCAAGAGCCTGAAATTCCAGTTATCCCACACATACCAGGACACGTGCACAAGTAATACTAATTTAGTCCTCAGCACTGCATTCAGAATATAGCTAACCATGTTACGTGCATGTCAATCTCAGGTACAGTCGCGTAGGAGGAAACAAGTCCATGGATTTTTGGCTTCAGAGCATTGGCCCTTACGTTGAGGAATGGACTACCGCGCCGACAAATATCTGGGATCAGGTTCCTCCCTTTGACTGGGACAAGTTCGGGTTGTATCTGCAGCGTTACCGGCATACAACGAGGATCTACTTGGTTCCATCAGCTGCTCCTGATCAGATGGAAGCCCTTCTCACCAGCGATATGTACCCAATTGCCTCTGTTGTGGGAATCAGACACCACGCGGTACGTGCCATGGTTCTCATATGTGTAGTTTTATCATAATCTGAACATATACAATGTGTAGTTTTATCATAACCTGAATATATCTTCATGTACAGAGTGACTTGACAAGCGAGGCGCGAGAGGAGGTTTCTGCTTTAATGCAGCGGGTTGAGAGGGGGCATACTATCCCACAGCGAGAGCATCTCTCATGGTTGAGGCGTTTTGATGAGAAGCTACGAGGGATTTACGCAGCTGTCACATGTAGACGATCTTCGGATGTTGCAGTTCCTCGTCTAGCACATCGTCCGCCACGTCCCTCTGTGCAGCGTTCAGAACCACGGCCCTCTGTGCAGCGTTCAGAACCACGTCCTTCACAACCAGGGAGCTCGTCCTACCATCAGCCACCTCATTCACAACCAGGGAGCTCTTCCTACCATCAGCCACCTCCTTCACAACCAGGGACCTCTTACTGGCAGCATCAAATGGAACTAGGTAACACTACTTTGTACATTCTTTTAAACATTGTAGGTTCGCAAATCAATTTTACATGTTTAACTATACCGCAGTCGGCAACCAGTCGCAACAGTTCATGCATTCAGTGCAGTCACTGATGCTTAGTGGTGCTGGTTCCTTATTAGAGGGCTACGGCGATGACGATGACCAAGCTGCAAACACTTATGACTTCTCTCAGACAATGTTTCACACTCCACCACCAGCACCGACGCAGGAGACACAGACCGTGACAGACGAGGTTATCTATGGTCGTGGTTATCGTGAGCCTCGCCCACCGCCTGAGCGCTTATCGCCTTCCGGTCCTCGTCCGAGGAAAACCCAGATTCGTCGTCGTCCCCAGCAGTGATATGGTTATCTATGTATGAGTCATTATCTATGTTAGTTTCAGACTTTTCTCACGTATGAGTCATTATCTATGTATGAGACATGCTTCATGTATGTGTTACTATCGCACTTGCTTCTATCTGATCAGGAGACATATATCTACCTATGTATGCGAGAGACATATTACTATTAATTCGCATTGTTATTCCAGTTACATTTCTAAAGAGAGCTGCATAAGTCAAATTGTTATTCCAGTTACTATTAATTCGCGTTGTTATTCCAGTTACTATTAATTCGCATTGTTATCAGCCGACATATATCTACCTATGTATGTTGTACAGGATTCATAAGTCAAATTGCAAAAAAAAAAAAACACTTCGGCCTAACAAAAGCCGAAGAGAGCTGCATGCAACTTCAGCCTGCTGTTTACGCGAAGAGATGGGCCCCAGAGGACTCTTCGGCCTAGAGTTGACCCAAGTACACTCTTCAGCCTAAGGGAGGCCGAAGACAGCTTTTCGGCCCTGTTCAGGCTCTCTTCGGCCAACAAGGGACCGAAGACCCTTCTTCGGCCTACACTTGATCGAAAAGGTCCTCTTCGGCCACCACGAGGCCGACGGGGGCATAGTTTTGATTTTTATGCATTAGGTCATATAGTTTCCGAATTTGCTATAAAAAACATCATAGTTTCAAAAAAAAAATCTGTCAAAGACTGCACTGGCAACAAGGAAAGAGAAGTGCAGCTTTCGTTGTTGCTAGCAAGTCCAGCCTGTGTCGGAACGGGCGCGCGAGGTTGGCCCTGAACCCTGGAGTTCCAAGACCCACTGTGCACACGTCGTAGCAGTACTAGTTGCTCGATGACCCACTGACGACGCGTCTTGGAAAAGGATGGAGCTCGGGACGTGGCAGCTGGATGAAACCGACTGCGATTCGAGGCACCTTGGAGCCTACGGCACCGGTATCGTCGGTGTTATTAGTGCTTGTAGTTTTGTCGCCAACTCGTTAGTTAGTGCACGTTAGTCCACATCCAGTAGTAACTTCTAAGCAGAAGCGTCCAAACTCTAGCTTTTTGTAAAACCTGAGATGACATACTACTTTTTTTTCTTCCCTTTCTTTCTCTTTTGTGAAAGGCATATTGCTCGTCACGGTGTCAAAAAAAGTCTAACATTTTGAGACAGAGGTAGTACTACTTATGCTTGATTATGCGATAAATCTTAATTTAGAGGAAGAAAGAATGAAAGATAACCACACTCTCCTGAGCTACATGTATACTGGACAAAAATGTTCCTTTTGATGTGACAACGTTATATGTATATGGAAATGTATGCTGAAAGTACATACGAAAGGCTACAAAATGTTTGTCCTAACTCGTACAAAATGCAGACAGATGCAGCGGGCATAATGTTCGTCTCTATTAGCTTGTGTGAACGAAGGACTCTTCGCATTATCCTTCAAGTGTTCCAGGATCTCTAGCTAGTCGATCTCACTCCCCAGTCGCCAGTGGTTGATTCATGACAGGTATAATAGCTCCATATCTGCAAAAGTAGACATAGTAGCTCCTCTCTGTTTCTTCCTTCAACTTTTCTTGCCGGTATATAGGAGTACATCTTGCTTGCACTGTAAAGATCAAGATGGTGTCTGACACTAAAAGAAGCGAGGTTTGCTCCCCGTATTTAGGTCTCCTCGTCCAGTCAATATTTCGTGAAAGAAGATCAAACGTGCACTGCAGAGCATAGAGCAAGTCAAGCTAAGAAACAGACAAGAGATTCGGGTGTTGGAAGACACGTCTATGGACCGATTCAGAAATTTGGACGTCTCCGTCAGTTCGGAAAAGATTAGAACTCAAATGCGCCACAATACTAATGCTGCTGATTGACATGTTCCTTGGGAGGTCAGCATCGTCGATCCTCCATGTAGTAATAAAAAGTTTCGTAACTTCCGTAGAGTGTGTCCAATCAGAAAACAAGAGCAGAGGTTCAGTGGCCCTTCGATGTTTTAACGTTAATACAGAAGATGTAGGAAACTCGGTTGGTATTCATCACATCAGTCACTCGTAGGTTTAATTGTTAGCACTGCTTCGGTCTGGGTGTGATCCGCAACTCTATTTTGCTTGAGTTGATGCCTTTTTTTTTCTTCTACGGCGCTGGTTTAGAGTAGAAACTGTCAACTGCTTGTTTTCCCTACATTTGATAAAGACCGTCAAGTGCTTGTTGTTCCAAGAAAGATTGCTCGAGTTAGATATGACCTTCAAAGTTTAGTGGATATTTTCTTGCTTCTTGGGACCAATCACTTCATGCATATGGAAACATATGTTATAGAATATAATATTACTTATGAGGAATTGGAACATTTAGTGACCTGTTAAGGTGGAGGTAGTACATTTATCCTCTCTTTTTTTAGAAAAAGGAGTCCATCCTCAGGTTGTTCTAACAAAGAAAAAAAAACGCGAATACGCGAAGCTTGCGTATTTATTTTTTCGTTGATATAGAAGAAGTATTCCAATGAAGCAACAAGTAAGACCGCATATATTAAGGATAAAATAAACTTGGTTGAATGATAGAAACATCGTCATTACAGCTTCCGACTAATCAACAAAACCAAACCCAAGCCTACGGAGCACTAGAAAGGGCTAAATGCCCACTAATACAAGCATATCTCATAATATTCAGAACACCAAGACCATACAGACACCCTTAAAGTGGTGAGTACTTGACAAAAAACTACCATATTTGCGGTTCGCGTCCCACCGAACTACCACTTTAAAAAAAGTGACCGAAAACTACCATTTTTTTAATTTTGTGACTAAAAACTACCACTTTAAGAAAATGACCAGTTTAGACGATTTAAACACGTTTATGACATGCGGGACCCACACGTCAGGGCTGACGTGGCGGCAAAGTCAACTCTGTTTTTTTGACCGTTATTACAGGTGGGGCCCACACGTCAGCATCAATCTTCTTCTTCCTCCTCACAAAATTAAAAAAAATTGGTATTTTTCGGTCACTTTTTTTAAAGTGGTAGTTCAGTGGGACGCAAACCCCAAATGTGGTAGTTTTTTGTCAAATACTCTAAAGTGGTAGTAGATCTCCAGATCCTTGCCGAAGCTTCTTCGGAGTCACATGTTTTTGCAAAGATGTAGAAAGATGATGACAAGAATTGAATTTAAAAACAAGCAAAGCTTGCTACCCAAGTGTCTATAGAGTTGATTTCTGCCTAAGCGTGGTTTTCAAAATTCAATGGATCCACCTTAAAAGCAAAACAAAATATAGAAACAAACACGCCTAAAACATCTATTTAGTAAGTCCAGGACTAATGGGTTAGTCATAACATACAAGGAACAATTAGTATAGCAATCACAGGTTTGAAAAAAATGAGCATGATGTAAAATTTATTGATTCGTGGTGGATTGCAGTATCACCAACCCATAGTCAATTTACTGATCTCAAGATCTCTGCTTGATATTTGTGGGAGGTGATCACTTGAGAAGGGCGAGTTGAGCCAATAGGAGGGTCAACAACAAGGAGGAGAAATGAACTAGTGGTTGAACTCTGTAGGCGATGGGAGGTAGAACCATACCAGACAACCGACAATAACCACAAGTGACAAGGAAGAAATATGTAACGGGGGCAACGGATCATGCCATGATCATATGTAGGGTTGGTAACCCACAACTGTAGGGGATTAGCTGTAAATCTTTTCCATAAGTAGAGTGTCAAACCGAACAAGGAGCCAAACAAATTGGTGCGTGGAAATTAGATAGGAATCACTGCAAAAGTTGAAAAGAGTGGTGGTTGTGTCTTTTGATTGATTAAATGGTTACAAGTATTGAAAAAACAATGAAAATAAATAGTGCAACAAGTAACTCAATCCTTAATTGTGCTAAGGAGAAACTCGTTTTGTTTCTTACATGGGCTAAATAGTTCTCGAGAACAATAGAAATATCATCTACTTGTTAAGCTCATAGTCATGTGCATTGTTTTTTGTTGCTTGATTGTTGGCATGTGGATAGAGCCTAGGCTTATATGTTTGCAATACCATTGAATCACATATACTTATGGATATACCCTTAGCAAGCATATGCAAATACTAAGAATGACTAGGACAAAGTCTAGCAATAGCTTTAAGATCTGGAGTCCCTATTCAACCCTCATGATATAGCTCATAAGCTTAGAGAACGATATTCTATCACACTGGCCTCTCCTCATAGACTTATTATAACAAAAAGTTCTCCTCTAGGGCCTATAAAGGTAAGGTGACATACAATCAATGCTTGCACATCACCACTAGAGATTTACGCCAAAATATATAATCAAACATCAATCTTTATAGCAAATTCATATGACTCTTAACAACGGGCTTTCTTACGTGTCCTCAAGAGTGTGATGGGACTACTCATAATTCATTATAGTGAACAAGGTCAAAGGGAGATGAATATGGATTGCAATATGAAAGTATAAACCTTTCACCAAATAAACACAAAGCATCAACTACTGAATAACAATTAACAAAAAGGAAGCGATCATAGTAATCGATCTACGTCAATTGCACATGGGTTTTGACAGAGATGAGCTAGTGGATGGTGCTTTAGATGGATATGGTGTGGAGGATCATGCTACCAATGTTGACTTGGCGTTTGCAATGACCAAGGATTCAAATTCCCCCAACCAGTGGTGGCAGAATCAACTCTACATGAGAGAAAATAGGGTTCTCTAGCGGTGATAACCACCCCAACAAATTATGAAAAATATGACACGCGTATGGAGGTTGAAGAGATTCGCCTTCAAAAGAAGAGGTGGACATGTTCTTGGTGGGCCCCAAGATCCCCTCTTGTGGGTGGGTCACGAGGATCCTGGATTCTTTTTACATTTTCTACAAAAAGAAGGTTGAAACCCCCAACCTCTACATTATTGTGATGCACAAAACCATCGTTATGAATTTGATGCAAGGCAACAAGGCCAAAGTCATCGACAAGCGGAGAGTACATAACATAGAGAACTACGACAAAACCATTACAAGATATGAAATAAACACCAACGACTAAGTCGACTTGTTCCACAACAATGCCTTCAAGAAAGGACACATGACCCATGTTGACGTCGCCTCGTCCAACCAAGGACGACAACACCTTCAATCAAGTAACAACGCAAGTTTGTCGTTGTTGAGTCTGACCAATGAAAGACAGAACAAGAGTTTTCATCCCATATATGAAGTGGTGATACAATCACCATCTTAAAAATGGATCTTCTAATAGTCGTGCCAGCCATTACACCATGCCAGGCCGACGTGGCGCTAGAAGAAGGGTGGAACATCTTCACACCTTAGACCACTACCACAGCCATCGGGGAGCGCCCATGAAGTGCCATGTATCTAGTCGCTGCCACCACACAGTCGCGCGAACCGACATGCAATATCCACCACGACTCGAAGGTTCCTTCCTCAGTGTCCTCATGTGAACTAGCTCAGAACCAACACATCCTCAACCACCTTGGCGGGAAGCTCGCACAAGATCTGGCTGACGATGAAGAAAGGTGAACACCATCATGCCTGAATCTTCGGGGAGCCACTTCCCGTAATATTTGCATATTATTTTTGTTGGAATTTCCCCGACTCTGAAATTGTCCTTTTCCCTTGAAACTTCTCCTAGTTCTAGTTGCAGCAGAGTTTCCAGTTCCTTCCTATGTAAATATGAAATTGCAGAGGAAGAAAGATCGAAAGTAGAAGACATGATTGAATATGCATGGTAAACGAGCTATTTATTTTGTAACTATGATGCAAAATATACGAACCTATGCGCCATGATAGAAGGCGAGAGAAGCGAGGACAAGGAAATTAAATGAAGATATACTATAAAAGTAGGGGATAGCTTGCCATTGCAAGCTCGAGCAGTGTGCCGAGTGCCAGCAGAACGATAAAGGATGCTGGCTAGGGAAGAGTTACATGATGTTAGGGCATATTTCTCCCTTAGTGGTTTTGGTGATTGATGACAATGCTTTTGCGGACTAATCGTGTGCATTGAGTATTTCAGATACTCCATCATTTGGCACAAGACGATTGATGCCCCTCGATGTGTTATAGTGAAGACGGTTTATTTTCCTTCGTTTCATTTTCGGTGGACTTGAGTCGTAGGAAATACCGTACTATTAAGAGGGGGTCCGTTTCGGAAAGGTTTGGGTGGAATCAACACGTACACTCTTTCATTTGCACCCTTCGTTTCTTTCGGCCTATTCGGGGTTTCGCTTTCCGGTACCTAGGAGTGCTCAGAGAGCTGCCAGCGGTAGTACCGCGGCTGGAAGCGGTAGTACCGCTTATAAGCGGTAGTGCCGCTCCCAGTACTGCCTCGATTCGGGACACGATTTTTCGTGTCGGGTTCAGCGGTAGTCCAGCGGTGGTCCCACTGGCATACTACCGCTGACCCCTTTTTAACCCAACCAAGCAAGCGGCAGTAGCAGCGGCAGTAGGAGCGGTAGTACCGCGCCTACCACCGCTGCCACTTCCGCTCGCGGCGCTGCTCTCCGTGCCCTCCTCTGTTTGTGAGCGGTAGTAGAGCGGCAGTGTCGAGCGGCAGTACCGCGCGTAGGCGGTAGTACCACTGGTGCGGCAGTACCGCTCCTCCCCTGTCCTGCTCTGCTCTCCGAGTGCCCTGTGCTACAACCCCAGCGGTAGTACCGCTGGGCAGAGCAGTAGTACCGCTCCGGCGGCACTACCGCGCTCTTTTGCACTGCACTTTGTGCACTACCGCCAGAGCGGCAGTACCGCTCTCGTGAGCAGTAGTACCGCTCTGTGCGGGCTGAAAACTGGGTAACGGTTGGTTTTGTCCCCCCCACTATATAAAGGGGTCTTCTTCTCCAAGAAGACCACCTCTTCCTCCCCAAGCTCCATTGTTGCTCCAAAAGCTCATTTTCGCCCGATCTCTCTCCCTAGCCAATCAAACTTGTTGATTCTTTAGGGATTGGTTGAGAAGGCCCCGATCTACACTTCCACCAAGAGAAATTTGATTCCCCTCACTAATCCCTTGCGGATCTTGTTACTCTTGGGTGTTTGAGCACCCTAGACGGTTGAGGTCACCTCGGAGCCACATTCCATTGTGGTGAAGCTTCGTGGTGGTGTTGGGAGCCTCCAATTACGTTGTGGAGATTGCCCCAACCTTGTTTGTAAAGGTTCGGTCGCCGCCTTCAAGGGCACCACTAGTAGAATCACGGCACCTCGCATTGTGTGAGGGCGTGAGGAGAATACGGTGGCCCTAGTGGCTTCTTGGGGAGCATTGTGCATCCACACCGCTCCAACGGAGACGTACTTCCTCTCAAATGGAAGGAACTTCGGAAACACATCCTCGTCTTCACCGGCTCCACTTGTGGTTATTTCTTACCTTTACTTTGTGCATGTTTTACTTGTTTTGTATCTTGTGCTTGCTAGCTTGCTTGTGTTGTGATTGTTAGCATCATATAGGTTGCTCACCTAGTTGCACATCTAGACAACTTATTTTGTTGTTAACCCGAATTTGTTAAGAAAAGCTAAAAATTGGTAGTTGCCTATTCACCCCCCCCCCCCCCCTCTAGTCAACCATATCGATCCTTTCACATGATTTTAAAATGGATACAAGATCCAAAGGTCTAGAGCATTCGTACGGCAAAACTACCTCATTGGCGACTCCGAAGTAAGAACAATTCCTCGTGTGCATTGGCTCAACTGTGGTTTAGCACATCATCACTAGTGAATCGGTGATGTCATCAGAGCCACTCCAGGTAGCAAACCAAGACAATCCCTTGGTCAAAATTATGTATTATATACTATTTGTTATAAGAAATTATTTTTATCAACTACAAAATACACATGAGTTGCCAACAAATGGTTGGCACATAGGAGCATGAAGGACATATTTATCTATGAAAGAACGAAGAAACGAGCAATCACAACAATCTAATGTCGTTCGTAGGCATCCTATACACACTCCTAATACATACAATCATACTTTTAAAAATCCACATCCACATATATGTTACAAGCTTATGCTCTAGAGCTCTCTACTATATATTTATAGATACTTAAATGGACACAAACACGTTTAAAAACAACACATACGCTTACGTGTATTAATTAATGAGACAATATGACTTTGTGTTTTATTATTTTACTTACATGTAATAAAGATTGAATTGAATGATATATTTTAGCAATCTCTTGAGTAAAAATGAAAAATAATAAAGTAACATAGCTTTTGTTGTAAAATATCATGCACACTAAATTTGCAACAATGAAGGTAAAATATGTAACATGAAACAATTGTATATTAAAATTTAGTAGTATAGTTACGTGCTTGATCGTGCTAATTGTAATAGATAAATATAATATTTATGTTTTTATATCAAAAAATATGTTACAAAGAAGTAAAACAAATTGGTATAAATATGCATAAATTTTTATTTTGACTCACCTCGATGACTCAAGTACCATTTGTTGTTGGAAGGTACAAGTGAGGAAAAATTATGTTACAACTCATCTCTAAATCTTCTTAACTAGCAAGTAACTGAGATATTTTTGATCAAATTTTACATCATTCTTTTGTTACTTGATTTGGTGAAAATAATAGTAATGTGAGATATACATGATAAAATAAGTGTTAGAACTCTTACACGTGATGTTATGTGTAAGCATTAACTTGGGTGAGTATATACCTATGACAATGAAGATCAAGATATTATTAATAAAAGTGAGATTTCTACCTATCCTCGTATTACTTGTTATTTCTGAAATACATAACATGGTAAATTAATAATGTTTTCTAATAATGCAAAAAATATTTAAATAAAATAAAATATATTTAAGCGCATACAATACGAAAGGTGATATGAACCTCATATCTTTATGTTGTAAAACAATTGTGATCTGTTGTTTTTAGGACACAAGGGATAATCCAATTGACGTCTTCCTGTCGAGAAATATAATAATAAATGAAGCCAATATTAGATTCTTAATATGCATGACAAGAATGAGTACTCAAAACTTCAGTTGTATGACACAAGTAAAAAGTCACGGAGAAATGGAATGATAACTAAGTAGTTGAAATCCAGTCATGTTAAGGTAGAGAACAAATCAAAACAAATTAAAATGAGTATTGGCCTACTCTATTTACAAAAGGCACAATGGGTGTTGCTCCATTTTTTTTAGTGATGCATTCTTATTCATGTTAGTATTACGAACCTTCTTCCACGAACCACAAAATTTTAAACTAGAGAACGAAAGATGTCAAGTATTTATATTGAAAACAAAGAAAACTTTCATCAAAGTGTCAAGAGAGTCTTTTTTTCTAACCAAATCCAAAAAGACCCCTTTAAATTGCAGGATTTTTTTTTTGAAAAACAAGCTAATCTAATTTATTACGAGAATTCAACATTAGTCGTAGCGCACATGCAATAATTGGTACGTCAATTGCAAGTTAAAAATGTGATCATGCATGATAAATTTTAATTAATGGGAAGTACAAAACTACCGACACAAAGTCCATTGATCGACATTTTGATCTCCATGTCCACATGATTGTCAGGGGAGGCAACGACTTGAGAAAGGTGAGTAATGAGTTAAGAGGCAGGCCGACATCAAGAAGGAGGTGAAATCAACTAGCAATCAAGGCGTATAGGGGCAGTGAATACAAGTGAGAAGCGAACAACAAAGAGTGAGATGAAGCCGAGGCACATGGCGAGTGCGTGAACAGAAGCGTGAGTGATATGGCAATATGAAAAAAGATATGGAAGCGGAAACCAATGGGCTGAGTGATATGCCAAAAAACTGAGTAGTCACGTGACTATACGACCAGCATGTGGCTTCGCCACTGGTAGTAGTAGAGAAGGGGCTTGGCAGATGAGTCTCGAGGTAGACCTAAGTAAGTTATAAAAAATAAATGTAAGATCCAGCAGTTCAGAGCGGTCATCCGAGAAAAATGCCACGACACACTCCAAACTAGTAAGAGCAACTCTAGCAGAGTTGTCATAGCGGCTCGAACGCCATAATAAGTACTTGTATGGTGATTTTGGCTTAAAAAGCCGGTGAAGAGGGCACTCCAAATCCAGTCCACCTGCCTCCATGTTTGGAGGTTTCGGGTGATTTTGGAGCGTTCCATTCCAAAAATGGCTTGGCGTGAGAGACATTTCCCCTCCCACTCCTGTTTCCGCCCACAAACCCCATCGGTGATGCCATTGAATCTGCCCTAACCCTTGCGTACCATTCCGGCGTCTAGCGTGGGGCACCAAAAACTATTGAGGTCATAGACCTCTTCCTCTTTGGAGTTGGATGACGGCAAGGAAGATGATGCCAAGAAGTCCCACTTCGTCATCTAGCATGGGGTGGTCCAATGGGAGAAAAAGATCGAAGGGGTGGGGGGGGGCATGAAAGACAAAATCAATGAGTTGGTCAAGTCAAGGAAGGAGTTGCGGAGAAGAGGAAACAGTAAATGTTTGAGTTGGAGGAGAGGAGGTTACAAGAGAAGAATGCGAGGTGGAAGGCTATGCATGAAAGTAAAAGAACCAATGAAGTGATGGAGACCCTTATGCTTCAATTTGAGAAGAAAAAAACGGTTAATGCAAGAGAAGATAACCAAGGTGAACCAATTGATAATGTTAGATCCAAAGCCATGGATGCCACATCAAGATCATTGTGGGAGATGAAGCGGAGATCGCACGTTCTAGGATGTAATGAAGCCGCCAGTACATCGGAGTAGGGAACGGTTCACACATGCGGGCCGGCACCATGTGATTTGTACATGTCGGTTGAATGTGTGCATGATGCTTCATCTTTTGTTCATGCAATTTTCTTAATTTCACTAAGAAATCTGAGCATGACTGATTTTCAAATGAAATGATGTCCATCCAAGCGTGTGATCTTGAAGGATGAAATAAGGAAATCACATTTTGAGGATTGAGATATGACGACTCTGTGTTCTTGCATAAAAAATTATGGAAGGTGCTCCAAAACGATTTTGGAGGCTACGGACATAAGGACTCGGTAGGGTTGCTCTAAGAACAGGTCTCGCGCGCCCAACAGTGTTCCACCACGTCATGAGCAGTGACTGGGTGACGTCATCTGCAGGACCACTCTCCGCAGCAAACCGAGTTAAAATCCCGTGTCCACCATGATTAAAGGTGCACTAATGGTACTGAAAGAAGGAAGATATGAAGGGCAAACCCGCGACTTAGCAATGGCTGGTCCTGACCAAGTCCTCCCCACCACTAAACTAACCAGCCCGGCCACGTCCCCGCCTTCTCTCTCCTGGTTCCCGCACAGAGCCAGCCGCCGCTCCCACCAGCACCACACCACGCCAGCCATGAGAAATTTCGCCGCCCCAGCAAGCAGCTCAGCGTCGTCGCCCCGTGTCAACCATGACATGATCCGTCTCCCGCGCGTGCTTCCCCATATATACATGCGAGAGCGCACGCGCTCACACCTCCTCTCACCAACCCACAAATCCCACCTCAACTAGTTTGGCGATCAGCTCCCAGTTGCAAGCAAGCTTCCATATAACCCAGTCGATCGAGCGGCTGTCTAGGGATCTCACCGGCGGCTTTAGTCGTTACTAGGGCCCTCTTCGTAAACTTACGCGCCGACAAGGCCGAGACTGGCCGTGGCCGGCCGGCTACATATATACGCCGGAGACTGTCATGGCCGACGGGCTGCCTCCGGGGTACCGCTTCTACCCGACGGAGGAGGAGCTCATATGCTTCTACCTGCGCAACAAGCTCGACGGCAGCCGCGGCGACATCGAGCGCGTCATCCCCGTCGTCGACGTCTACTCCGTCGACCCGTTGCAGCTCTCAGGTAGGACCATCGATGTAACCATATATATGGGGTTTTTTTTTTGAATGCACCATATATATGGGTTGCTACGTACATAGAGTGCGTTGCGTCATGCTGGCATGCTGCCTCTCACCTGCTGGACACATACGCAGAGATCCACGAGAGGCTGCGCGGCGGCGGTGGCGGCGAGGGGGAGCCGTGGTTCTACTTCTGCGCGCGGCAGGAGCGGGAGGCGCGGGGCGGGCGGCCGAGCCGGACCACGCCGTCGGGGTACTGGAAGGCGGCGGGCACGCCCGGGGTCGTCTACTCCGCCGACCGCCGGCCCATCGGGCTGAGGAAGACCATGGTGTTCTACCGCGGCCGCGCGCCGTCCGGGACCAAGACCAAGTGGAAAATGAACGAGTACAGGGCATTCCAGCACGAGCGAGACGACGGCGCCGGCGCACCCACGGCACCCACGGCACCTGCGCCACCGAACCTCCCTCCGCAGGTAATACTCGATGCCACTCATATGTGATATCTGATATGTCCATCTCCATATGTATCAGACAGACATGGCTGTCACTTTTGGCGCCGGATAAGTGCCGAAAAGCATCTCGCAACTAGCAATTCATCTAGGCATAGGTTTCAGATTGTGTGTGTGGTGTGCTTATAGATAGTGCCAATTAACCGGGACGCTCATCATGACAGCCCCACCTTGTTATTGCATCTTGTTATTCATGCATATAAACTTAATTATTTTACGGATCTGTAGTCTGATGTGAACTTGTATTGTTTTGTACTAGCTGAGAAGCGAGTTCAGCTTGTGTCGACTGTACACCAAATCGGGGACCCTGCGGCAGTTCGACCGGCGGCCGGTTGCCGCTGCTGCACGCGGTAACATTCCGGGGCCATCCACGGCAGCCACCGCGTCACCCGACGACGGTGACGGCTCCGGTGGATCCATGCAGCCGCTTGAGGAGGACCTCATGGAGGGAGGTGGCGATGATCCGTACGGAGACGACATTGCCACATTGGCTGCTCTTCTGTGCTGGCCTACGGACTAGATTAATTATGCATTCGTTGGCAGATCGAATCTTGAGTAGTTTCGTCTCCATTGAGTATTATTTATTTAGAGGTGAAGACAGATGCTCTATCTAAATCTGTAAAACATAAAATTCTAGACAAAAAATGGTCTATGGATTTGAACACTAGCTAATTTGTACTGTGATTTGTAACAGGGAATTCTTAGTCGATTTATTAGAAATAACCATTTACCAATGGACATGCATATCCGTTTGATGAAGACCTCATCCCTATGCACTTGCAGGCAGTGTTTTTTTTTTTTTTTTTTTTTTTGCGGGGAACTTGCAGGCAGTGGTTATATCCAATGGTTCTTAGCATCGACTTCGAAATACTCTACCATTAATCTCAGTTGCCTCGAGGAATAGCAAAACAGGAAAAAAATCTACCTTTAATCTCAAAACAATTTCCAAGTTTAATTTTGATCTTTAAACTCTAAAATTATAGAAGATTGACTTCTAGCTTTCAAAACAGTTTAGATATGGCCCCTTATCTAGCTTAAATCGATTTGATGGATGACGGGGGGTGGTTTCACACATTCGGCGAACCAGTCAGTTGAAACATAAAGAAAATAAGATGGTGTTATCTGTGTAAAATTAGGGGAAAAAATTAAACACCATAAGACAAGAGACAAATTCACAGGGACACGCATTGGCCGGCGCATGCACATCGTGGACCACCCAAGTGCCTCGCAATAATTTATGTTTAGTTTGCATATTTGTGTTCCTTGCAATAAGGATTTTAAAACAAGATCACTTTATCGAGTATAATAACTTGATAAGAACGAACAACAAAGACAAATCTATAATATTAAGTTTCTACCGAGTTTTATCAACTTCCATATGAATTAGCTCATTTTTTTTTTCGAAATGGCAGTTATCCTGCATTCATTAAGAAGAAAAGAGTTGCTCAGTTAATTAGGGAAAACCGAGCGAAAACCAGATTGCCCAGTTAATTATGGAAAACCGGGCGAAAACCGTTACAACCGTTGAGCGGCACACATAAAAAAGCCCACGCACACCACTCCAAAGAGGGTCTCGGCGAGACAGCACGCAGGCGTCATCGTCATCACTCCTCCCCTAGAGGCGACATCGCCATCCCTACACTCTGAGCAAACGACTCCGACTCCGCCGTAGGCGATCGTCGACTCAACCCACTCCGTAGAGGACACGTGAAGCTGCATGAAGATCTATGCCAAAATCTCAACCACCTGCGGCCAGACGACGCAACTCTGACTCTGACGGAGAACTCAGAAGGACAAAACCAGGCACGGCTGGCGCCACGGGAGATCGCCGAACGGAAAACCTGCAGCCAGTCATCGTATACCACAGGGCCCCGCCGCCGCAGCTTCGACTCCTTAGCAACAAACAAACCGAGGCAAAACCGTGGACACGCCGAAGAAGAGCCGACTACCGCAACCATTGCCGCGTCGCCGACGTCGCTCCCACCATCATCGTTGCCACAGAAGCCTGGACGCCACACCCGCCGCCAACCGCCATCCACCGGTCCCGCTCGCCGAAGCCAAGCTCCCAAGACGAAGCCCCCAAGAGGGATTACGACACCAAGGCGCCGCCATCGTCCGATCACTGATCAAGGTTTCCCCCGGAGAGGCCGAAATGGCCAGATCCGCGCAGGAGGGGTGGGAGAACAAATCAACGATGCCTCCATGAAGGTCAACGACGGCCACAGCCGCCGCCATCGCTGGTCCCGGCACGAGGCCAAGACATGGTTTTCACCCCGCTCCACACCACCTCAGCCGCACATCACCCCGCATTGGCGACGGCAAGCCCACTAAACACCACCACCATCAAAGCCGCCCATCGACGAAGAAGCACCAAGATCCGCCGCAGCCAACCGCACCTCGCGGAGACCACCGACGGCCGGAGACCAGATCCGCAGCACACGCCGCCGGAGCGCACTTCCTCGTCGCCGTGGGCCTCTGATCCGCGCACCCCAGGAACGTCCACGCGATGCCAGGCCGCGCAGACACCCACCGGCCGCGCCCCTCGCGGCCGAAGCCGCCGCTCGAGCGCCGTACAGGCCGCTCAAACCCCTCCACCACCGCATCACAGGGCCATCGGAGCCGAGACCGCCGTGCAGCATAAACTCCATCGCCAGCCGCCAACACGCCACCTCGCCCGGCCAGATCCGAGCCGCCCCACGCCATCCAGCACCGGCGCCCCGCCTCGACGGGCGCAGCCAGGCCGCCCCCAGCGCCGAGGCAGTGCACCCCTCGGCCTCGGCCAGATCCGAGCCGCCCCACGCCATCCAGCACCGGCGCCCCGCCTCGTCGGGCGCCTCCGCGCCGCTCCAAGGCGCCTCCGTGCGCACGCACGTCGTCCCCAGCTGCCACGAACCGGCCGCGCCATGGCTCGCGCCGCCCACAGCCGACGCCAGACGCGCCCCGCCGAGTCATCACCCCACGGCGCCAGGGCCGCCGCTGCAGGCCGGCCACGCCTGCACACCACCAGATCCGGGCACGAGTCAAGATGGCAATATTCCCCGTGGGGACGGGTACCCGCGGGGATTTACCCGCCATGAAGCGGGGATGGGGGACGAATTCGCCCCGTGGGGATTGTCTGGCGGGTACCCGTTAGTCTCGCGGGGCGGCGATGGGGATAAAATTCCCCCCGTGGAGACTCCATGGATACCCGAAAAACTATGTCATGCGTACTATAAATGCACAATATATAGATTAATACCTAGATATTTCACACAATTATTTTTCTCCACCTCTCCCAACAACCATGCCCTCTCCAATCTCACCTATCTTAGTCAATTTTGAGATCCCCATGGATACCCGACGGGTACCGGGTACCCGTTATTGATGGGGATGGGGGGCGTTTTGTCCCCGCGAAGCTTCACGGGGCTCGCGGGTATGGGGATTGGCGGGGATCGGGGCGGGGATGGTGGAGTCATCCCCGGTCATCCCCGTCCCCGTTGCCACCTTGAGGCACGAGGGCCCCGGATCCGCCGCCCCCGCGGGAGGAGAGGAGCTCCAGCCCGCCGGCGCAGAGCTCGCGACGACCGTGCGCCGGCGCCGCACGAGCCAGCCACGGTCCACCCGCGCCCTGGAGAAGAAGCCCCGCCGCCGCCGCTGCCACACGGGCTTTGCCCGGCGGCGCATCCCGGCGGCGGCGAGGGGGGAAGACGACGGCGGAAGCGGCGGTCGGTGGTGGTTTGGGTCGCCGCCCGTGTCGCCCGTGCGGAGCGACGCGGGGGCCTGTGATATGTCTTTGTCAAATGTCGAATTAGCTCATATCAAGTTTTAATATTTGAAACTTCATGAATTTCTTTGTTGTTCTTATCAAAGTGTAATACTTGAAACCTGGTGAAAATTTTAAAATATCTTAAAATGTATTCAAGAGTGGTCTTGTTTCAAAGTTCTCGTCACAAGGAACATGAATATGCAAACAAAACATAAATTGGACTTCCAGTTCAAAAAAATATAATAGGTTCAAAATTGTAAGTCAAATGAGAAAGAATGAGAAGTGAGGTGGGTGGAGCATGCAATATGTGACAAAAGCGTGCATGCATGGGACCCCCAGTAATCAAAGGCTTAGCCATTCAGGAGATCAGCCAATTTTCCACAGGTGCTACAAATCTTCTCTCTAATAAGATAGGAAAATATCCTAGATAAGTTAGTACAGGAAAAAAGACATGTTAGAAATGGATCTGAAAGAAAAACTGAAAATAATGAACTAGCTTTTATGAATATCACTATATTTTCTTCTTTTAATTAATGATCCAAAAATATTTTTCCATTATCTATTTTTTGGATTTTCCAATACGTTGTCAAAATTATGTATTTTCCAAAATTACCATGATTTTTAAGCATTCGAATATTCTAATAGTTTTCCTCATTGTTCTTGATTTTTGTTGTTGTATCGATTAGAGTTTCACCTGCACGAAAAATAGTGCCATTCATGACATCTATTAAGCCATTATTACTTAATTAGGTGAGGGACAAAATCTATTAAAGTTTAGACTAGTCATAGTGGGAGTAACATAGGTAGTAACATGCATGCCACATAAGCAAAAAAGGTGATGTGGCAAGTAATTAAAGAGAAGAGAGACAAATAGAGTAACATAATAGGTTACCATCCCATAGCGTTTCCCAATGCAAAATGACTCTACAAAGTAATAAATGAAGATATCTATTTTATCACACCTATTACACTACCCACCATGGAGGTGGTAACATAGACTAGTAACATATGCATGTTACTAGTCTAAGTTACTCCCGAAAAGTGCTTGCAGAGGCCGAGCTCCATTAAGCTCTTTTTTTTCAGCGAAAATACCTTTTCTACATCTAAAAAAAAATCTGATTTTTTCATGTAGACATATAATTGTAGTATACGTGTATAAAATTTCATGAACATATATATTCATATGTGATGTACACAAAAAAGACAGATACACAGATTAAAATATGCTTTTTCTATGTTGTATTTGGGTCAGATATTTGTCTTTTTTATGTAGCATGCATATAATCAAATTAGTTGATGAAATTTTATACATACTTGAAGAATATGCATATGTATTTGTAGAAAAAAAATTGAAATTCTTTGAAACTTTTTTTGTTGTTGCAAAACGAGCTCCATGGAGCTCGGCCTTTGCAACACCACACTCAAGTTACTCCCCACTATGACTAGTCTTAGAATGTTGAGTGCCAAGTTAGATTGATTAAAGTACATGGACCACAAGTACATTTTGCCAGTATTAAACATTATTTTCTCAATAATGCTACGTCATTTCTGATTTATTAGGCCTGCACATATCCTTAGATTGACTTAACCAATATAATAGAAATAATATATCCCAAAATTTATACCACTAGAAAATATGCCATTTAAAGTTCCTAATGATATATTTTTTGTGATATATAAATTATACTAGGTTGATCAAATTATTAATCTAGGGATACGCGCAGGCCTGATAAACCAGAAAGATGGTAGTATGCTTCTAGAAACATGACATTATATGAGGAAAGCCATCATACCAGGAATGCAAAGATTTTAGGCTCCGCATAATGTTCAACTAAGTCGGTAACTATCTTGATGTTTTGGATCATGTACGGCATGACTTGAGGATTGGAATATATAATGTATCATATATTTATAGCAGTGAGTATTCAGAAGACAGATGTAGTCAAATATCCGAAAGTTTCGCTTCTACATATACGACAAGTTTTTGAGAACTAGATGCACATAGTGATTTTTGTGATAAAGGAACTATATTAATACTCTCTTCTTTTATGCAAATATTGATAATTTTATATTGATGATCTCCCTCTCTTTTTTTGTAAGATTCTTTGATTAGAAAAGAAATGTACAAGTGCATGAGCCGATATAGAGGGCAAGATATTCGCCTCATTTATCAAAATTTCTATCGGATTTTGCTAGAATGCTACACCAAAGTCGTGTCTTCGGGGGTTGAGTTCACTGAACAAAGACCTGGTTTCCGCCAAAATTAGTTTGGTCGGCAAGACCGCGACAGCATCTTGTTTCATGCGTTGCATGAAACCAACGTGCATAAAAGAGAAGCCATCAATGGTAGGCACTCTCCTCATCCATTGACAAATCGAGCCACTGAATGTTCCGGGGGAGAAGATAGAGAAGATTTGTTGGACCGGAGTGGCTTCGCCGTCTGCCAACAATCTCGTTCACGTCAGTCTTGTCTGGTTCCCATCATGTGTACAAAATGCTCATGATCCACACAGTAAGTTCCATGCATCGGCGCGGGTCTCTCTAATTTGAAACGTGCCTAGATAAGTTGCGGCCAGACTCTGATAGCGGCAGGTCAAGTCCACGTATATTGTTAGTAACACTTTTACAACAAAAACTTCTAACTCTTTCTGGAAGTCCTTTTAGTGGATGATCTTTGATCGTACTCGCTGCACCGACTCCAGTTGGCATGCAAATTTGGAACCTTGAAGGTACCCTCCGACCCTCTTGAGTTCAACCAAACGAACTAATTTTTTTAGAATTCACTTCATTTTTGAAGCTTTAATTCATTTGGTGAACTAAGTAGTGCCTAAGGGTTCCCTAAAAGTTCCAAATTTGCATCCCTAGACTCCGGGATTCTTCCGGCAATTTGATGAGCACATGCGGCACATGTCCGTAAAACCCCCGCGCCGTTATTAAAAAAGGATTGTCCAAAAAAGACCATAAGCTCACGAGGAATAGATAAATACTTTGGGATATTTGGATCTTAGAAATATTACCGTTTTAAGATTGTAGTGTTCTCAATACCATGGTATTTTTTACGACTACTAATTAAATTGGTCTCGACATTTTGTAAACAGAGAAATGATCACTTACTCATTCCTCACCTCACGGAGGGATTTGGTTGGGTTGGCTTTTCTAACTAGATGATGCTCCGCGCGTTGCCACGGGAACCGTGTTAAAACAAATGCATAAATAGGTGCTTAAAATCAACTAAAACTAATGAGAAAAATATATAAGAGTGATCTTGTTTTACATTTTAAAAATGAAAAAACTTATAAATATGTGACAAAATTATGTATAAAAAGAGAAAAAAAAGACATGATTGACCCAATGAGGTGTCATGGCTTGAATTGATATATTAATGAAAAAAATGCAAATGACTACATGCATAACTTGTTAAAAAATACATGCATAACTTGATGAGGTAACATGATTTGCATGGATAAATTAGTGCAAAAATGGATGACTTGTCGATGCCACACAATTCTGATCGGCCGGTTGTCAATAATTAAGGTGATGTGAAAGCGTGCATGTGCAGAGAAATCTAGTAGTGGGAACTAGTTATTTAGGTACAGAAAATGCAAAAATGTAAATGAATACATGCATAACTTGGGAAAAAATACATGCATGGCTTAATGAGGTGGCATGGTTTGCATGAATAAATTAATGCAAAAAAGTAACTTATGAACACATGCATGACTTGATGCCACATAATTTCTATCAGACAGTTGTCAATAATTGAGGTGATGTAGAAACACACATGTGTAGAAAAATCTAGCGACGAGGGCTAGCTATTTAAATATAGAAGATGTCATGATGATGATCATATGTTCTCCCTTTTGTTCACAAAGTCAACTGAGCTAACAATCTTATATTGCTAAAAGTCCAGTTCCAATAGAATAAATAGAGTACCGTAAAAAAATCAAGTATATGTTGAATGTGATATAGTTGTTTCATTTTAGAAAAATGCTCGAGAGTTAAGATACAACGGAAAGGCTGTGTTTCTGTCGTTGTTAGGTCGCTGTCGGAACAGATGACCTATTGCGGTCAAGGGCTTGCCTCGTTGCAACCACCACGGCTAAAAACGCCGCATAATCCACACATCACATGACGGGATCTAGAAGCGAAGGGTATGTCTTGTAGCTTGGGGAGGTCTCCACATAACCCGACACTCCGACGATCACCACCTCCATGCATAAGGGAGCTCAACATATAAAAACAACACCAATGAGAGGAAGATGACGAGTCTGGTCCTGCCGAGCCATGCTTGCATACGACCCCATACCCTTTAGAAGAGGTCACCAACACCTGAGCACATCAACGCATAGACCACGAGACCCCCTAAATGATTGGCAGAACCCCAAAGGGCCAAGAGCACCCACCTCCACGGGAACTCCATCATCGGAGCGTCTTATTCATTGCCGGTGCTGCCAAAGCCACACTGACCTAAAACCGAGATGAAACTATAACAAGACTACCATAACTACACCATATAGCCAAAGATAAGAGCTCGGTCCACCCTCTAACTGCTAAGTCTGGCACCAGAGGCGCGAGGGGTGGATGAGGGGTTTGCTGCTTGCTCTCTCGTACTAGTGGTTGGGTAACCTTCAAGTACAAGGGTGAAGTAACCTAGCAATAGGTATTTCCCTCGGTAGAGAACCAAGGTTTATCAAACCAGAAGGAGTTCTTCCAGCGAACAAAGTCACTGATTCACATAAAACACAAAACAAACTTGTCTCCAACACATTAATATGGTTGTCAAGCTTCTTATCCTACTAAATACAAGATTAAATTGCACTGTATGGTAGGAATTAATACATAGATAAAATAAATAAAATGGTATAACAAAAAAATAATATTTTTGGTAAAGTTTTCGGTAAAGAAAAATAGACCACTGGAGCCATAGTCACCAGTGGCATCGCTCCAAGCATACAAGTGTGGTGTGGTGAACAAATTACAGTTGGGCAGCGATTAAAAAATATTTATATTTATGACTATGATAATTCATGGTATAATCTCATATAGGCATTACGTCCATAATATGTATACTGTTATCCAACTGCATCTACAACTAATACTCCACCCCAAGACCGCCATCCAGCATGCATCTCGAAGTATTAAGTTTATGACAAACAAAGCATTGCAATAAGCATGATGACATAATATAGACAGTAAAACTATCCCCCAAGTGTGATAGAAATCATCTTTTTATCCTTAGTGGCAACAATACAATACATGTTTGTTCCCTTTCTGTCACTAGGATAAATCACCGTAAGATTGAACCTACTACAATGCATAACTTCCTCTGAAGAACTACCCATCAAACTTGGCCAAAGAAGACAAATAGATCGGAGACCATACAAGGCTATTCAATATTATACATCAAAGAAACTTCGAAACATTCAATTTATTTCAACAAACAATCTGATCATAAAGTGACAATTCATCATATCACAACAAACACACCATTGATTACATCATATGGATCTTGATCATGTCAGGCAGCTCACGGAAACTTTGTATTAAATTACAAGAGAGAGATGATGACATCTAGCTACTGCTATAGACCCTAAGGTCCTAAAGGAGCTACTCACACATGGTCATGGAGGCAACAAGGTTGATGAAGAAGCCTCCAGAACAGGCCTCCAGATTGGATCTCCTCAGAATAGAAACTTGCGGCGGCTGAAAAATCGGAGAAATTTGGTACGGAGGGTTTCGCGAAATATGGAATTTATAGACGGACGAATGGACGGAAGGCGATGCATAAGGGGCCCATGCGGCCACCCGGCGCGGGTCAACCCCCTGGCTGCCCCCCCCCCCCCCCCCCACCGGTTCCGACACTTTCTGGAATCTTTGGGTCAGGAAAAAATCATATTAAATCCTCAAGGTTTTTTTACGTCCGTAGATATGGATTTTCTGCAAATCAAAAACATGCAGAAAAACAACAACTGACTCTGGACACTAAATTAATAGGTTAGTTCAGAAAAAATATATAAATTGCCATAAAAATATATTCAAAAGTGATATTTTAATAGCATTAAACAATAAAAAGTTATAGTTACATTTGAGACGTATCGTTTGCGCTAAACCTGGACATGGGCAGCCCGGCCCGGTGACCCTGCCCGAGCCCGGCCCAAAATTCCTAGGCAGGGCCGGGCCGGGCTCGGGCCTTGATTTACAGCCCGAGACAGAATTCGGGCCGGGCTCGGGCTTCAGTTTTCAGCCCGAAAATAGCCCGGCCCGGCCCGAGCAGCATTAGTTCGCACCAGATCTGAGCACCCTAGCGAAACCCCGCGTGAGCAGCCGCCATATAAATAGCCTTTCCTAACAATTCCCCACCATTTCCCCCTCCAGTAACCCTAGGACACCTACGACTTCCACGTCTAAATCTCCCATTAGCCTCTCTTCTCCACCCATGGCAGCATCCTGTCATCTCCTCACCCCTGCGCCGACGAGGACCGGTGCTCACCACGGCGGCGGCAACTGGACAGCGTCCTCCCGCATGAGGTGGAGGCACTCCCGCACGAGATCCGGCGACGAGAAGGCTCTTCCTCACCAGATCCGGCGAGGAGAAGGCTCTTCCTCACCAGATTCGGCGAGGAGAGCCCGCGTCTAGGCCGTCGCCCGTCTCCAGCGCGGCGAGGTGGCGCCCAGTCCGCCTCCCTTTTTTCTCCCGCCGAGCTGCTGTGGTAGGCTCGCTACCTGCCGTCCGCACTCCACAGCCTCGTCGCCTTGCCGGCAGTGCGGACGCAGACGAACCCCGCGAGCCGCGGCCATCTGCACGAACAGGAGCCGCGTGATTTACGTGTGCTTGGATGCTTGCTGCGCGACATGCGTGATGTTGTTCCTTACCTGATGCGTGGTGTGCATGCTAGATGTAGATGTTTGATGCGAGATGTGTGTGGGGCTGTGCGTGCAAGCTTGATGTTCAGAAATTGAGTACTGGCTCATATTTGTGACTTTTTGTCTCGAACAGCAGATCTGTAGATGTTTTACTTCTTTGATTGTAGCAGATCTGCAGGTGTATGTATATGTAAATTGCAAAGAGCAGAAAATCTTTTGGTATAATGGGAAATGTGTATTTTGCCAGGCTTTTGGGCCGCGCCTTGGGCTTCAGGCTTTTCTGCCGGGCTGGGCTTGGGCTTGAGTTTGAGTAAAATTTCATGCTTTGGGCCGGGCTCGGGCTTGATATATGTACCTCGGGCTTTTATAAGCCCGGCCCGAAACCCGGCCCGGCCTGATAAATGCCCAGGTTTAGTTTGCGCCCCTGGTCAAATCTGTCACCGGGTCGGTGAGGTGGGAAGTGGGACCAGGGGAAACCCTTGGCCATCGGTGGAGTCCATGACATTGACGGCGCCATTGGCATGGCGTTGTCTCCCTTCTCGAAGGCCTTGTCGAGCCAGGTCCCCTCCCGCCATCCTCCTTGCCTCTTGCTTTGGGAGAAAGCTCTGTTTCCCCTTGCGGTCGACGGCGACATGTAGTTGTCGTATCCATTCTTGAAGGCGTCGTCCGTGCATGCGGAGGCAAGGTTAGCGTCTTCCTACTTGGGCGGAGGTGGATGGGGGTGGGTCTTGTGCTATGATCTACTTCTTCTCCGCTGATCTTTGTCCTGTGGTGGCGTTCTTCAGCTTGCGTTTGGATGTGTGGTTGACCATGGTTGGTCGTGAGGTCGCGGGAGCCTTGTGGCTGTGGTTCGCGCTCTGGTCCCTCATGTCTGGGATCTTTGTTGGCATTGTCCATGCGTCTCTAGGGTGAGCACTCGTCCTTCCAACAGTACGGCGCCCTTTGAGTCGGGGTGAGAGGATTGTGGTCCTCTTCAGAGGTAGAATCAGATGGTTTGTTGGCAAGTTCGGCGAGAGAAGGCAAAGAGGTGTTGGCTACCGATGCTGGTGTTGCTTGCTGATTTCACCCCTGTACTGGTGTGGCTGATGTTCTAGGCATTTGGCCTCGGTGAATTAGGCTGACCCCTTTTTCTTCTATATTTTGTTTGCCTGTACCGCTGTTAGGTTGTTTACTGTTCGAGCACCCTGTATCTTTTTCATTTCTTGCTTCTTTTCTTTGTAAGTTGTTCGTTGTGATCCTGGCCGGTTGATGGCTTTGTTAATTCAATGTCGGGATAGCTTTGTGCCTTTTCTCGGGATCAGCCAATGCCTTTTTTTCTTAAAAAAAAAGTCCAACACACAGAGTTTAGTGTTTTAGGAGATTCCAAATTTGAAGCAACACAAGTGCACGTTAAGTGAGCAGTGTGTTGGTACATGGTATACAAAGCCGGTAGAGCCACATCTGAAGCTCTTGGTAGGGCGCTCGTCCTACCTTGATTTTCATAAATCTTTTATTTTCAGAAACACAATATTGACATAGATGCTCAAATACATGCACATGCAATCATCCTCTGAACGCACGCATGCACACTCTACTCCTATCATCACTTCCGAAAGGCTTAGTCGGTAGGTCTTGATTGACGAAGTCAGCACAATCGCCTCACTATCGACGGAAACATTGCCTCCCACTACAAGAACCGATCTTTTTTACCTATACGTACATAGTCTGAACGGCCCCTAAAATTGCATGGAAAAGTAAACCGGTAAGAAAATCTACGTGTCCCCTGTTATTGGGCCGAACCCACCTTATTATGTTGTACCTGTACGCAAGACATTGAGCCTCCCACGCCAATCATGTCCACCATGTCGTTCGATCCAGTCACGTTCATTCGTCCTCGCTCCAGACTTCCAGTCGAACCCTACTAGGACCAGCGTGTGTTCCCGACGGCCAAAAGGAGTGGCACGCGGGGGCGGTGACCAGCAAGAGCTGCGTGTTAGCCAGCGGCCAGCAGGAGTGTGCGCGGGCAAGGGCGCGTTCTCGACGGCCAAAAGGAGTGTGAAGGATAGGCCACTGTCATTCCCTGGGTCTTCTAGACATCACTGGAGCTTCGTTATTGGTATATTTTTAAGGTTGTTTCTATTTAAGTATATTTACAATTCCATTGTATTTGGTTATTATCTCTAGGATTACATTAAATTATTTGTGTGTATTTTAATGTGTATAGACTATTCTGGTTTTGCATCAATTTGTTTATGCTTTACTGTTCACCCCCGCCTCAAATTGTTCTCGTCCCTCGCCAAAGAATAGGGCCTTCACTATTTTCGCACTTGTAGAGCTAAGTGGAGCAGGATAAATCTTATTTGTGGATAGGTTTTTGGTGTGGCGTGTGTGCATGAGTCGTTTGAGAGAGAAAATGATTGAATTGCCTAGGCCGTTGGATTTTTTGGCAGTTTTTATAGGAATCCTTATAGAGTTTTTTAGCGGATCTTTTGAGAGTTCGAGATGGGCGCTTTTTTTGACCCGTATAACGCGTTGACATTCCCTAAGGGAGGTCATCCGAGTGAACTATCGTTCCACCAGTAATGTAGGAACGAACAAACGTATTCTCTTGCTAAAAAAACCACTCCCAGCAAACCTCCTATGACAGATAAATTTGTCATGTTGCTGTATAAGGATTTGCTATGTTTAAAGTAAAAAAAAAATCATGTTGTATGAAAAGATTGTCAAAATTTTGCCATGCTGCAGCAGTGTAATTGTCATATATTTTTGGGTATTTGTCATGACTGCGGGATGGAGAATTGCCAACCCTAAAAAGAAAATAATGAAAATTACCATGCTCAGGATTTGTCATGCTGGCTGAAGAGTATTGCCATGCTACATCAACGAAAAAAGTGAAAGTTGCTTGCTCTATAAACATAATTTGTCGTCCCACATGTGTTCTCTCAGATTGCATACTAAGTGAACCGTTTAATGCCGTCAAATCGCAGTTTGCTCAGTGGAGTGCATCGAAGCGAACACTTTAGAATTCGCACATGGGATCTGACGTGCCTGAGGGCGTTCGCTCGGAATGGCTAAAAAACTGACGTCAGATTGTTAGCATTTAGGGGTTTTTAGGGGGATTCAAGATCGCAGTTATGGATTCTGCATCAAATTGTCCCCCGAATCGCACACAGGCGTCGTGATCTGGGCCGACCGGTTGGCGTCCACAATTGTAGCGACTCAGGCGAGCCTTATGGCGAGTGATTTCCCTCCTGTTGTAGTGGTTTCTAGCACTTTTTTTTTTGTTTTCAGTCGGTTTTTAATACAAAAATAGTTATTTTTATTAAGTTTAAGAACAATTTTTGGAAAAACTGAACATTTAAAAAATGAGTCTGAACGTATTTTTAAAAACATGAACATTTGTTATCAAAGAAAATATTTTAAAATAATGTATTTATTTTTAGCAATATTAAAAATGGAACATTTTAAAAAATATGAGCAATTTTTGAGATTGTGAACTTTAAAAAAAAGGAAAAACTTGCAAAGGGCAAAAAAGAAAAATTCGAAAGAAAAACTGGTAAAAAACAACAGGAGAAAAACAAAGAAAATAATGCAGAACCTTCTAGAAGGTTCTAAGATAACGAATCAGAACCAGCTAAATGGGCCAGCCCAGTTCAGTCGCTTGCTCTCTTCCCCTGTGCGATCGGTCGGTAGAGCTCCTTTTTTTTTTGAGTGGTGGTCGTTAGAGCTCCAATTCGACGCATTAAGCACCCAAAATGCAGTTAGCGCTCGCCCGTGCCCTAGGCGGCCCACGGCCCATTATGTAGTTCGCGCACTCACTGAGTCGCCCACTAATTCAGAAAAGGAAAAACAAATCCGAATTCCTATAGATGAAAAAATGTGTATTAATTTTTTTGAATATATTGTAAATTTAAAAATTATTCATCAATTTGAATATATTCTCACGAATTCTTGTGAATTTTATAAATATTCAAGAATATAAAAAAATACAAATTTGAAAAAAAATGTTTATGAAATTCAAAAAAAAAGTTTGCAAATTTGATATATTTTTATAATTTTAGAAAAATGTTCGCATTTGAAAATTGCTTGAAAATCTGAAAAAGACTATGAAATTGAAAATTGTTAGTGGTTACAAAAGTTTACATCTGAGATGTCATGGCACCTGGGTGATCTGACACCGGATGCAGGACAACAATGTCATATCTTGCTACAAATTTTGATGTTGCGAGAAATGGCATCAGAGTAGGGCATGAATATAAAAAGAATTGATGTACTTTTACTTTTATCAAGAGTTTTTATTGTCCATATTTGTATTATTTTTCAGTGTAATGTATTTTATTTAGCTAATTGAAAAGAATCAGATCGTTTACTTGCAAAAATATGTTTGGTCTTTTATTATTTCTTAGTACCCCCTAGTGGTTGCTTCAAGCAATGACATCAGAATTGCCGCCTGACATATGTACAAGTATCTCTCTTCCCATTTCCCCTCTAACGTGGGAGGCGATTAGATCAAGCCGTTGTTTCCCCATCATCCACTACCAACGGCATTGAGCCCGTGGGTTCCCTCTCCTCTGCCTGCCTCTCCAACAGTGTGAGGGGGTGGGGAATCCGTGTTCCTCGATGTTAGCCTGTAGATAGATTAGTGCTAGAGTTTCGGGGAGGCACGTCGTTGATGGTGATGGTGATGTCGGTGTGACAAATAAGTTTTTCTCAAGCTTTCCTATCTTGACGCCGTCGTTTATGGTTGCGTCAATGTCTCACAGACATAGATTCCTACCGTCCTTTTTGGAAGATGGGTCTAGCGGTTCGCGGGGATATGTTGGCACGACAACTATTTCCCTATGTAGTTTGGTCCTTTGGCCTCATACCGTCACGTCGGTGTGTCCTCCAGTGTTGGTGTGAGGCATGTGAGACATAATGGAGGTCTGGATCTTCGATTTGTAGCAGTCGGTAGTGACGGCTTATTCTCGATGGTGGTCGTGGTTCTAATGACTTCTCGTTCTTGATCAACAATGACATGGTGTCTTTAGCGATGGAGCGACGTGTGGTGGCGCGCTATCTGCCTGTTTGAGGAAAAGGACAGTTGGGCCCCGAGACATTGATGTGTTGTTTCATTTTTCAATATTGTTTGTATTGCTGGTTTGGTTAATATATATGATTATTTTTCGCATAAAAAACATGAAAACAAGCATTATATGAATACTCTGATACATTAAAATATCTATTCACTTCGAACAATGGAAGTAGTTTGATACCAATGTGTCTCAGAAAGTTAGAATATTCTATCTGCGAAATTACGTGTGTATTTCTCGAACATTTAAGGAATTTTTCATTAAGTTTAATCCATAAAGATGATAGATGAAACATGATAATCATAGTATAGATGATAACCGCATCAAGTAACAAAGTGATGTAAGAAGCCATGCATGCAATAGGGTACATAACATACGAACATCATATCCATATCGATAGATAAAATTAGTAGACCAGATGCAATCCAGAACAGAAGGGAAAAGGAGACTTACGATGCAGTGGAACAAGATGCAGATGCGTCGTTTTGCATGTCACCGAGGAGGTGGTCGACGTCCGGGAAGAAGGTCGTCGTTCTCAACCACGGTGTAGGAAGATCCAGCAGTCGCGCTAGAGCGGTCCCCAAAACCTGATCGTCCCTCTACCGGACCGGATGACAAGATGCAGGCTTTTGGAGGCATGCTGTCTCACTTCGCATTGCACGTCGAGACGCGAGATGCGAATACTATAGGCGACGCAATGCTTAGAACCAGAAGGTAGTCGCTTTGGGAGAGAGTAAGTGGTTTATTTCTACAGAAGAGGAGCGGCCTCTCTTATAGACTCCAGGAAGTGGAAGCGAATCTGAAACACTAATGGTAAGATAAAATTGAAACAATAATGTCATCAATGGGGAGATGAATGCATTCAGTTTCATTTTCCACTAGTGTAAAAGTTTTCCGGCTTTATTCTTACATGACAAAAGAAAGCAACTGATACGTCTCCAACGTATCTATAATTTTTGATTGTTCCATGCTATTATAGTATCGATCTTGGATGTTTTATATACATTTATGATACGTCTCCGTCGTATCTACTTTTCCAAACACTTTAGCTCTTGTTTTGGAGTCTAATTTGCATGATTTGAATGAAACTAACCCGAACTGACGCTGTTTTCAGCAGAACTACCATGGTGTTGTTTTTTGTGAAGAAATAGAAGTTATTGGAATTGGACGAAACTTTTTGGAGATTATTTATGGATTAAATAAAAAATACTGGAGCCAAGACCCACTGGAGGGGGGGCACCTGCTGCCCACGAGGCACCAGGGTGCGCCACCCCCCCTGGCGCGCCCTGGTGGCTCGTGGGGCCCACGTGGCTCCGCTGACCCTAATCTCAGGCCTATAAATTCACAATTCCAGAGAGAAAAATAAGAGATGAAGTTTTATTGCGTTTCACGATACGGAGCCGCCGCCACCTCCTGTTCTTCATCAGGAGGCCAGATCTGGAGTCCGTTCGGGGCTCCGGAGAGGGGGATCTTCCGGCATCGTCATCATCAACCATCCTTCATCACCAATTTCATGATGCTCACCACCGGGAGTGAGTAATTCCTTCGTAGGCTTGCTGGACAGTGATGAGTTGGATGAGATTTATCATGTAATCGAGTTAGTTTTGTTAGGGCTTGATCCCTAGTATCCACTATGTTCTGAGATTGATATTGCTATGACTTGGCTATGCTTAATGCTTGTCACTAGGGCCCGAGTGTCATGATTTCAGATCTGAACCCTTTATGTTTTCATGAATATATTTGTGTTCTTGATCCGATCTTGCAAGTTATACACACCTGCTACGTGTTATGATCCGCATACCCCAAGGTGACAATAATTGGGATTATTTCCGGTGATTACCGTAGTTTGAGGAGTTCATGTATTCACTATGTGTTAATGCTTTATTCTGGTTCTTTATTAAAAGGAGGCCTTAATATCCCTTAGTTTCCTTATGGACCCCGCTGCCACGGGAGGGTAGGACAAAAGATGCCATGCAAGTTCTTATCGCAAGCACGTATGACTATATACGGAATAGATGCCTACATTACATTGATGAATTGGAGCTAGTTCTGTGTCGCCCTAGGTTATGACTGTTACATGATGAATGTTATCCAACATAATCACCGATCCAATGCCTATGAGTTTTTCACATATTGTTCTTTGCTAGGTTACTACTGTTGCTACTACTGCCACAATTGCTACTACTATTGATGCTACCGTTACTATTACTGCTACTCTTATTGCTACTGCTATCAAACTATCATACTACTGTGCTACTGATCACTCTGTTGCAGATATTTAGTCTCCAGGTGTGGTTGAATTGACAACTCAACTGCTAATACTTGCAAATATTCTTTGGCTCCCCTTGTGTCGAATCAATAAATTTGGGTTGAATACTCTACCC
The DNA here is from genome assembly GCA_039707655.1 of Elymus sibiricus. NCBI lineage: Eukaryota > Viridiplantae > Streptophyta > Magnoliopsida > Poales > Poaceae > Elymus > Elymus sibiricus. The sequence goes on from CM077668.1 coordinate 349,110,793, forward strand.
TCGAAAACTGCTTCGATCCCCTATACTTGTGGGTTATCAAGACCTTTTTCTGGCGCCGTTGCCGGGGAGCATAGCTCTATTTGCTGAGTCACTTGGGATTTATATTTGTTGATCACTATGAAGAATCTGAAAGACGCTAAGACCAAGATCGTTCCCTCTAAGACGAGGGGAGGTAAGGAACTGCCATCTAGCTCTGCACTTGATTCACCTTCTGTTTTGAGTAAACTTGCAACACCACCACCCGCTATTAATTCTGATATGTCGCAAGTTATCGATGATACCACTTCTGCTATGAATGATACTTATGATGATGCTAGTACTATGCTTGATAATGCTGTGCCACTTGGTGAATTTCTTAATGAACAACTTGCTAAAGCTAAAGAAATTGAAAATGTTGAAACTCTTGAGAATTATGATTCACCTATTATGCCTAGCTCTCCTACTATGGTTGAAACAGCCGACGAACATTGCTTTGATAGGGAGACGGCTAGAGCCATTCTTGCTTGTAATGATAGAGATGAAGTTATAAAATTGCTTGCTGAAATGAAAGAAAAATCTATGAGGGAGAGAATGAAATATGATCCTAAGTTTGCTACCTCTCCCATATTTGTTACTGATAAGGATTATGAATTCTCTGTCGATCCTGAGTTGATTACTTTGGTTGAATCTGATCCTTTCCATGGCTATGAAACTGAAACCGTTGTGGCACATCTTACTAAATTAAATGATATAGCCACCCTATTCGCTCATGAGGAAAAATTCGCCATTACTATATTCTTAAGTTGTTTCCTTTCTCATTAAAAGGTGATGCTAAGGAATGGTATAATACTCTTGCTCCTGGATGTGTGCGTAGTCCCCAGGATATGATTTATTACTTCTCCGAAAAATATTTTCCTGCTCATAAGAAACAAGATGCTCTGCAGGAAATATTTAATTTTGTGCAAATTGAAGAAGAGAATCTCCCTCAAGCTTGGGGGAGGCTTCTCCAATTACTTAATGCTTTGCCTGATCATCTTCTTAAGAAGAATGAAATACTTGATATCTTTTATAATGAACTAACCGATGCTTCTAGGGACTACCTAGATAGTTGTGCTGGTTGTGTTTTCAGGGAACGAACTATTGGACAAGCTGAGGAACTATTGAATAATATATTGAAGAATGATAATGATTGGACACTTCCCGAACCACCGCCTAAACCCACTCCGAAGAAGAGGGGTATTTTATTTCTCAGTCCTGAAGATATGCAAGAAACAAAGAAATGTATGAAGGAAAAAGGTATTAAAGCTTAAGATGTTAAGAATTTGCCACCTATTGAGGAAATACATGGTCTTGACACACCGCCACAGGTAGTAGAGGTAAATTCTCTTATAAAGTTTGATGAAAGTGATATCCCTTATAACAAACCTCCTAGTCAATGCTTGTTTGAATTTGACAATTATATTATTAAGCAAGATCACTTCAATGCAAATGTTATGAAACAATTGAAACGAAATGCATACATGATTGATCGCTTGAGTGACTTGTTATTTAGAATTGCTAATGATATCAAAGGTGTAAGTAAACATGCATCTATGGTTCAAACCCAATTAGAACAAGTTGCTAAATCTCAATGTGAATTGCTCAATGAAATGAACAACAATATGAATGATCATGCTGTTAGAGTAATGACTAGAGGAGGTAGAATGACTCAGGAGCCACTTTATCCTGAAGGCCACCCTAAAAGAATTGAACAAGACTCTCAAAGAGTTAATGTTGATGCACCTAGTCCATCTAAAAAGAAAAATAAAAAACAATGATAGGACTTTGCATACTTCTAGTGAACCTGAGGTAGAAAAACCCTTAGAGGATAGTAATGATGTTTCTATTTCCGATGCCGAGACACAATCTGGTAATGAACATTCACCTTATGATAATAATAATGATGATGGTCATGTGGATACCCAACCAGATAATGATAAAGAACCTGGTAATGATGTTGAAATAGAACCTGCTGTTGACCTTGATAACCAACCTTCTAAAAACAAATGTTATGATAAAAGAGACTTCGTTGCTAGAAAACATGGTAAAGAAAGAGAACCATGGGTTCAAAAACCCATGCCCTTTCCTCCTAAACCATCTAAGAATAAGGATGAGGAAGAATTTGAACGCTTTGCTGAAATGCTTAGGCCAGTCTTTTTGCGTACTCGTTTGACTGATATTTTAAAGATGGCCCCTTATGCTAAATATATGAAAGACATTGTCACAAATAAAAGAAAGATACCTGAAGCTGAGATTTCTACCATGCTTGCGAATTATTCTTTTAAGGATGGAGTACCTAAGAAACTAGGAGATCCAGGAATACCAACTATACCATGCTCCATTAAAAGAAATTATGTCAAAACTGCTTTGTGTGATTTAGGAGCCGGTGTTAGTGTTATGCATTTCTCTTTATATAAAAGACTTGATTTGAATAAACTCACTCCCACTGAAATATCATTGCAAATGGCTGACAAATCAACTGCCATACCTATCGGTGTTTGTGAGGATGTGCCCGTTGTAGTTGCAAATGTTACTATCCTAACAGACTTTGTTATACTTGATATGCCCGAGGACAACAACATGTCGATTATCCTTGGTAGACCCTTTTTGAATACTGCAGGGGCTGTTATTGATTGCAACAAAAGCAAGGTCACTTTTCATATCAATGGTAATGAACATACGGTGCACTTTCTGAAGAAACAATTTCAAGTAAATGGTATTCATGTTATTGAAAAGACTCCGACAATTATTATTGGAAGTTTTCAACTCCCTCTTCCTACTGTCAAAAAGAAATATGAAACTCTTATTATTGGGGACATGCATATCCCCATTGAGGTAACTTAGTGTTATACGAAAGTTCTTCGGTTTCATGCTACTCGGAAATGGTTTGTTAATAAGACTTGATCAACCTTATTAATGGATTCTTTTTTGAGAGGCATGTGGTCGATGAATTTAGTAAGCACAACCTTCTGTACCCACTTTTTGTTTTATGTTATTTTTAGTTAAATGCAATAAAATGCCATGATTACCTTGTTTTCTGAATTATCCGTGCAATAAAAAATGCCCAAAAATGAATGCTCAGAATGCAATAAAATTTTGACATGAATTTTTATATAATATTTAAGAATTTTGGCACTAAAAACATACCAGGGGGATGCCCCAGGTGCCCAGGAGGCACCAGGGCGCGCCAGCCCCCTGGCGCGCCCTGGTGGCTTGTGGGCCCCACAGGGACCCCCTCACTTATCCCTTCAGCCCACTTCGTCTCTTACCTCTAGCAAAAATTCCTGGTAGCTCTCTCTCTCGTGTTCTTGCCCCCAAACCTGAGATTTTCGATCTCTTTGCTCGGAGCTCCATTTCCGAAACTGTTTTGGGAGATTGCTACTTGGTATGTGACTCCTCCATTGCTCCAATTCGTTTTTGCTCTAGTGGATTATATTTTGCATAATTAGCTGCTCTTGGTGCTACTGAAAATGAGCTTGCATGTTGAATTCTTTGAGTTCCAAGTAGTTTGAATGCTTGATATAGCCTCTAGACATCCATATGAGTAGTTGCTATCAATCTTGTGAAGTTTTATTGATATCATTTTGTGGCCCAAAAATTTTCAGAAATTTGTTCTTAGGAAAATGAATATCTTCCGGAGGAGTTCTTTGAAGCGGACCGCCAAGGGAGTCCTTGGGGACTCCTCGGACAGCGACCTCAACATTCCACGTAGGACGGAGGTCCGGCCGTGCGAATGGCCGCACAGTGCCTTCATGAACGAAGCCGGATTCTACCAAGAGTTCGCGCAATTTGTTGCTAATGCCGGATTGACCGATTTCCTCGCAGATGAGTGTGACCAGCACCACATCCTTACGAATTCCTTTGTGCAAAACTTTCATTTTCTGAATAGGCTCGAACCCCCTAAGGTGCGCTTTGATTTATATGTTGAACATCATCAGATACCTCTGGCTGAGTTTTGTGAGATTTGTTTGATCCCCTTTGATGGGGAAATAAGAGAGCCTCGACCGGAGGAGTTTGAGGGCTTCCTCCGCACTTTAACTGTGGGAGAGGAAAGGGGCGTGTCGGGAGCCCGAGCCACTAGCTTGCAGTTTCCCTCTGTTCATTACTTTGCTTTATTCATAGGGAAATGCTTGACTGCTAGAGAGCAAGGTGGTGCGCTATGTGCACCTGACTTTGCCATTTTACGCCGCGCACTTTATAATGACAACACTTATAACCTGGGAGCTATCATTGCACACCGCCTGCACACTAATAGGACAAAGGGTAATATTCATGGTGGAATTTATACTACTCGCCTAGCGAGATGTTTCAATGTTAACATATGCCCACATGATTATTTGTTGCCCAGAGTTTACTTAGATCACCAGTCTATGAGGGACCACCACTTTCTTGATGCTCCTGAGCCTCCTCACCACATTCGTTATAACTTGGTTTTTAGTGAGGATACTCGTGATATTATTCTGTTGCCTGCACCTGCTTTGTTTGATTCTCATGCCAGGAATGGATATACCGTGATGCCACCGGACATCGTTGCTTACCAGAACGCCTTGGCAGCGGCAGAGGAGGAGGCCCAGGATTGGGACGCTCGGGTGCCGCCGCCTTAGCACTTTCACATGGGACCGGATGGCTACTACGGATGGCCGTAGACCAAGCTAGGCAAAAGCCTAAGCTTGGGGGAGTACGTATCTCTCACCGACATTTCATTCATGTCCACACATTTCATTCCAGTTGTTGGTGTTCATACTTTTTCATTGTATAATCCATGTTAGTTTTATTTTCTCGCTTTCTTCTTGTGTGCTTGAAAAACTTTGAGAAAATCCAAAAACATTTATCGTTTCTTTTTGGTTTTTCTTTCTAGCTTAACTAGTTGTAGTATTAAAAGTAACCCAAAAAGATTTCCCGTTTCTTCTTTTGCTTGTTGGGAGTTCTCCCGTGTAAATAGTTTTTCCTTGTTTTTGTTTTGCCTTCTTTAATTTGCTTCCTTCAAGAAAAAAAAACTAAAAACGCCAAAAATATTTCAGTGTGTTTCTCTGAAATTCTTTTCTTTTGTTGAGTCATTGTAAGGAGAAGACCACGATGAAAATGTTGAGTGGCTCTCGTATGCATTATTGTTGATCTAACAAAGAGCCCATATTACCTTGTCTTCTCCTTTGAATAAAACATTTACAGATTCCAGCTTAGTCCACGACACACTTGCACTATTTCTATTTTCATATCATTCGGTCGTGCAAGTGAAAGGCAATAATGACGATGATTTGATGAAGTGACTGTGGCAAGGAAAAGCGGGTATGAACTCAACTTGTTTTTGTTTTTGTAAATATATTTAACTCAGTATCCATGATTCAGCATATTATGATTAAACATGTTTATGATGACAATTAGAGATTATAGTTGCTCATGCCATGCTTAAGTAGCTAGGAGTGGAATTATTTATCTTGGGTGTCAACATGCATTAAAATGTTCATGATGTAGTATGATGATATGGTATCCTCCTCTGAATGTTTCGAGTGGCTTGACTTGGCACATGTTCACGCATGTAGTTGATCCAAAACCAACATAGCCTCCACGATATTTATGTTCATGGTGCTTATATCCTACTCATGCTAGTATTCAATGTTGATTATTCATAATGCATGATTATGACCATTTTCGCTCTCTAGCTGGTCGCTTCTCAACATATTTGCTAACATTCGCCTGTACTAAGCGGGAATGCTGCTTGTGCATCAAACCCCCTAAACCAAAGTTATTCCAGATGAGTCCACTATATCTACCTATATGCGGTACTACTCTGCCGTTCTAAGTAAATTTGCATGTGCCACCTCTAAATATTCAAATGAACATCTATTTTGTGTGCCCGTACAGCTCATGGAGCGACAGGGGGCGGTCAGTATCTTCCATGCTAAGCGGGTTATTCTCACGATGAGTGTTTATTCACTTGTCCTTGCACGAGAGGGGCCGGTAATCGGGATGCCCAGTCCCATAATTAAAATTGCAAAATAATAAAACAAACTCCCCCGGAAAGTTGTTGGTATGGAGGGCACCCGATGATTTGGCTAGCCCTGGCTTGTGTTTGTTGGTGGAGGGGGAGTAAACTTTACTTTACCGCTTGGGAACCGCCGCTAATGTGTTTAGCATGGAAGATATTGAAAACTCTTGGTCGTGATGTTGACAGGAAAGGCATACCTCGCAAAATTATATTTATCTCTGATTTAAGCTTCGAGCTCTGGCACCTCTGCAAATCCCTGTTTCCCTCTGCGAAGGGCCTATCTATTTACTTTTATGTTATTTTACTTTTATTGTTGAGTCATCACCTTCTCAAATAAGCACCAGTCCTGAGAGCACTATTGTCATTCTCATGCATTGTGTATAGTTAATGTTGTGTGCATCATGACTGGATCTCTCCTACCACGAATTACAATGTTTAGTTGCTGCTTGAACTTTGGAGATGCTCTGCATTTATGTTTTGCGGTCTCAGAGAGGGCTAGCGAGATACCATGTTGTCATATTATATCATGATTGTTTTGACAAAGTGTTGGCATTTGAGATATCTTATTATTGCTCGCTAGTTGATTATGCCATTGATATGAGTGAATATAATTTCTAAGAGTTATCATTTGCGTGGTTAGTTATAATCTTTGCTGAAAACTTGGGTACTATTTAAGCATATATATAGATACAAGAACAAAAGAGTTCGTAAAAGTTTTTCTATATCACTTTCAGTTTGTCAACTGAATTGCTTGAGGACAAGCAATGAGTTAAGCTTGGGGGAGTTGATACGTCTCCATCATATCTACTTTTTCAAACACTTTTGCTCTTGTTTTGGACTCTAATTTGCATGATTTGAATGAAACTAACCCGGACTGACGCTGTTTTCAGCAGAACTACCATGGTATTGTTTTTTGTGCAGAAATAAAAGTTCTTCGAATTGGGCGAAACTTTTTGGAGATTTTTTATGGATTAAATAAAAAATACTGGAGCCAAGACCAACTGGAGGGGGGCCACCTGCTGCCCATGAGGCACTAGGGCGCGCCACCCTCCCCGGCGCGCCCTGGTGGCTCGTGGGGCCCATGTGGCTCCGCTGACCCTAATCTCACGCCTATAAATTCACAATTCCAGAGAAAAAAAATAAGAGAGGAAGTTTTATTGCGTTTCACGATACGGAGCCGCCGCCACCTCATGTTCTTCATCGGGAGGCCAGATCTGGAGTCCGTTTGGGGCTCCGGAGAGGGGGATCTTCCGGCATCGTCATCATCAACCATCCTTCATCACCAATTTCATGATGCTCACCACCGGGAGTGAGTAATTCCTTCGTAGGCTTGCTGGACAGTGATGAGTTGGATGAGATTTATCATGTAATCGAGTTAGTTTTGTTAGGGCTTGATCCCTAGTATCCACTATGTTCTGAGATTGATGTTGCTATGACTTGGCTATGCTTAATGCTTGTCACTAGGGCCCGAGTGTGATGATTTCAGATCTGAACCCTTTATGTTTTCATGAATATATTTGTGTTCTTGATCCGGTCTTGCAAGTTATACGCACCTGCTACATGTTATGATCCGCATACCCCAAGGTGACAATAATTGGGATTCTTTCCGGTGATTACCGTAGTTTGAGGAGTTCATGTATTCACTATGTGTTAATGCTTTATTTCGGTTCTCTATTAAAAGGAGGCCTTAATATCCCTTAGTTTCCTTATGGACCCCGCTGCCACGGGAGGGTAGGACAAAAGATGCCATGCAAGTTCTTATCGCAAGCACGTATGACTATATACGGAATAGATGCCTACATTACATTGATGAATTGGAGCTAGTTCTGTGTCGCCCTAGGTTATGACTGTTACATGATGAATGTTATCCAACATAATCACCGATCCAATGCCTATGAGTTTTTCACATATTGTTCTTTGCTAAGTTACTACTGTTGCTACTACTGCCACAATTGCTACTACTATTGCTGCTACCGTTACTATTACTGCTACTCTTATTGCTACTGCTATCAAACTATCATACTACTGTGCTACTGATCACTCTGCTGCAGATATTTAGTCTCCAGGTGTGGTTGAATTGACAACTCAACTGCTAATACTTGCAAATATTCTTTGGCTCCCCTTGTGTCGAATCAATAAATTTGGGTTGAATACTCTACCCTCAAAAACTGTTGCGATCCCCTATACTTGTGGGTTATCAATTTACAAGCAATTATATACCATTTTTTGGGACTAACGTATTAACTTAGTGCCAAGTGCCAGTTGTTGTTTTTTGCCTGTTTTTAGTTTTTCAGAATATCAGTACCAAACGAAGTCCAAATGCCACGAAACTTTTTGGAGATTTTTTTCTGGACATAAGAGACACTAGAAGCTTCGGGAGAGGGCCAGAAGACAGAGGAGGTGGCCACGAGGCACCAGGGCTCGCCACCCCCCTCGTGGGCCCACCTCTGCTCCGTTTGACCTAATTCCACCTCTATAAATACTCTAAAATCGGGAAACCAACAGAGGAGTCCACGAAATACTTTTTCCGCCGCTACAAGTTCCTGTTCTCGAGAGATCCCATCTGGAGGCCTTTTCCGGCACTCTGCCGGAGGGGGATTCGATCATGGAGGGGCTCTCCATCAACCTTGCTGCCCTTCCGATGATGCGTGAGTAGTTTACCACAGACCTTCGGGTCCATAGTTAGTAGGTAGATGGCTTCTTCTCCCTTTTTGATCTTCAATACAATGTTCTCCTCGATGTTCTTGGAGTTCTATCCGATGTAATCACTTTTTGCGGTGTGTTTGTTGGGATCCGATGAATTGTGAGTTTATGATCAGATTATCCATGAATATTATTTGAGTTTTCTCTGAACTCTTTTATGCATGACTGTTATAGCTTCGTATTTCTCTCCGATCTATTGATTTGGTTTGGCCAACTAGATTGATTTATCTTGCAATGGGAGAGGTGCTTTGTAATGGGTTCGATCTTGCGGTGCTCAATCCCAGTGACAGAAAGGGACATGACACATATGTATCGTTGCTATTAAGGGTAAAAAGATGGGGTTTATTCATGCGTGAGTTTACTTTGTCTACATCATGTCATCTTGCTTAAGGCGTTACTCCGTTCTTTATGAACTTAATACTCTAGATGCATGCTGGATAGCGGTCGATGTGTGGAGTAATAGTTGTAGATGCAGAATCGTTTCGGTCTACTTGTCTCGGATGTGATGCCTATATACATGATCATTGCCTTGGATATCGTCATGATTATTTGCTTTTCTATCAATTGCCTAACAATAATTTGTTCACCCACCGTATGTTATTTTCAAGGGAGAAGCCTCTAGTGAAAACTATGGCCCCCGGGTCTACCTTTATCATATATTGAAAATCCTAAAAATACCTTGCTGCAATTTTACTTTATTTATTTTATTTTGTATTTTTGTTCGATCTATCTATCTATCACCATACAATTTAATCTTGCAATTAACCGCCAAGGGATTGACAACCCCTTGTTCGCGTTGGGTGCGAGGATTTGTTATTTTGTGTGCAGTTGCTGCTAACGAGTTGTTGCGTGATTCTCCTACTGGATTGATAACCTTGGTTTCATAACAGAGGGAAATACTTATCTCTACTGTACTGCATCATCCCCTCCTCTTCGGGGAAATCCCAACGCAGCTCACAAGTAGCAGGAAGAATTTCTAGCGCCGTTGTCGAGGAGACATCATCAACATCTATCAAGTACCTACGCATAAACTTTCATCTCCTTGCATTTATTTTATTTTCCTTTGCCTCTCGTTTTCATCTCCCCCACTTCTAATTTTTTTTACAAAAACACAAAAATATTTTTATTTGCTTGTTTGCTTGTTTGTTAGTTTGCTTGCTTTTATTGCCTTCATGTCAACACACAAAACAGAAAGTAAAAGAAAAAATTTAAGATTACTATGGATCCACTTAAAGTTTTCTACTTCAATCATCTTCGATCCATTTATGCTCGTGCTGAAACCCCAACTAGTTTAGTTGAGGGAAAATCATTAGATGAGCATGCTCATTTTGTGCGTCACCGTTTGTCTCAAAAGGGGAGACACTTATGGCATCAAATAAATAGTTTGCTATGTTATGCTTGGAATCTATGTGAAATTTATGATTTTACTTGTTGCTCTAAGAACCCTAAAAAACACCTTCCCTACCTATGTGAGTTTAATGATAATGAAATCTTATCTTCTTATGCCAAGGGTGTTTATAGTTACTCTGATATCGAACAAATTGAAGAATTTGTTGCTTTTAAGGGTGCTTATGAAGTTGCTTATTTAATTGAAAAGTATGATGTTACTCTCTACAAATCTAATTTTTTTGCCATACTTAAATATTGCTATGAAAACTATGCTCATAATGCCTATGTTAAAGAATTTATTGAGAGAATGTCTGCTGCTTTGAAAGAGAATAATGATATGCATGAATCCATAGACAATTGTGATTCCGTTGATTCGATTGAAATATCCCCTCTTGATGAATGTGATGCTTGCTATTCTTATGGCCATGATGCCAATATTAATGATGCTTATAGAGATGAACTTGCTATAGTTCCTTATGTTAAAAATGAAATTATTGCTATAGCACCCATACTTGATAGCTCCTTGAATGAAAAGAATTATTGCAATGATGTTATTATAAATTCTATGAATGTCAATTATGCTAATAATATGCAAAACTATGAGCTTGGGGATGAAAATTTTGTTATGTCCACTACTTATTGCAATGATCATGATTGGGGTGATAATGCTTCTTATGATCTTGAAAATTTATTTAAGCCAAATGATGAATATGTTATTGATAATAATGTTTGCAATACTATTAAAGGTGGGTTTGGAAGAGCATCAAATTTTGGCAATAATGATCCCACTACTTTGGAGAATTACCAATCTTATGAAATTTTTGATAAAAGTGGGTTTGGAGAGGTCATGACTTTAGTTGATGTTAATCCCACTATCTTGGAAGATTATAAAACTTTTATGCATGGGGATCATGAAGATAAAATTGTATATGATCGCTATATTGTTGAATTTGATTATGATCCTACATGTAATTATTATGAGAGAGGAAAATATGGTTACAAAAATTTTCATGTCACTAAATTACCTCTCTTTGTGTTGAAATTTTTAATGCTTCATTCTTCCTATTTGCATATGCTAGATATTGCTTGTCTTGATAATTTGTTTTCCTATAAAATGCCTACGCATAGGAAGTATGTTAGACTTAAATGTGTTTTTTACATGCTACATGATGCTCTCTTTGTGTTTCAATCATTATCTTTCTTGAGAGCATCATTGAAATCTCAAGCCTATCTTAATGGCTATAAAGAAAGAGCTTGTTGGGAGGCAACCCAATGAATAAAATAAATTTTTGCTTTTTATTTATGTTCTTGTGTATCTACATAATTTTAGCCTCTGTTATGATTGTGTTTTTATGTTTTAATTAGTGTTTGTGCCAAGTAATGCCTTTGAGATGATTTGGAAGATAGCATAATTGATGCTGTTTGGAAAACAGAAACTTTTGCGTCCAGTGCTGGAATTTTCATTCTGTACTGGAGCGTCAGAAAAATCTGAAATTTTTACACAGTATTGGTATATGAATTGCTCACGTTGTTCTAATTTTTCAGAATTTTGGAGTTAAAGAAGTATAGCTTTTAAATATATCTTTACAGACTATTCTGTTTTAGATAGATCCTGTTTTTGTTGCATAGTTTGCTTATTTTGATGAATCTATGGATCGTATCGGGGGGTATGAGTCATGGAGAAGTTGGAGTACAGTAGCATTATGCAAATATTAAATATGAATCAATTTACTACAGTACTTAAAGTTAAAGATTTATTTGTTATACTAACGGATCTCACGAAGGTTTTGTTGAGTTTTGTGTGATTGAAGTTTTCAAGTTTTGGGTGAGATCACGATAGATGAAGGAATATGGAGTGGCAAGAGCCTAAGCTTGGGGATGACCAAGGCACCCCAAGGTAATATTCAAGGAAGACTCAAGCGTCTAAGCTTGGGGATGCCCCGGAAGGCATCCCCTCTTTCTTCTACCAACTATCGGTAATTTTACTTGGAGCTATATTTTTATTCATCACATGATATGTGTTTTACTTGGAGCATCGTGTATTATATGAGTCTTTGCTTTGTTTGCTTTTTAGTTTGTCACAATCATCTTTGCTGGACACACCTATTTGAGAGAGCCACACGTTTATCATGATTTGTTAGAATACTCTATGTGCTTCACTTAAACCTTTTGAGCTAGGCAGTTGCTCTAGTGCTTCACTTAAATCTTTTTGAGCACGGCGGTGGCTATATTTTGAAGAAATATTTGAACTCTCATGCTTCACTTATATTATTTTGAGAATTGAGAAGATTAAATTTTGAAGAAATATTTGCACTCTCATGCTTCACATATATATTTTTGAGAGTTGATAATAGTAATGGTAATTTGCACAAGATATGAATTTGGTGCCAAAGTGATGAATATTCAAGAGGGATATAATAAAAACTTTCATGAAAGATCATTGGATATGATAAGTTTGATTCCTTGCAATAGTTTTGCGATATTGAGATGATAATATGTGAGTCATGTTAGTGAGTAATTGTGATTTACTAAGAATATTGGTGTTAAGGTTTGTGATTCCCTATGCATGCACATAAAGTCAATGGTTATTTAACGAAATTATATCGTACTTATGGTGCATTATTCGGTGTTAGTTACGTTCAATGCATGTTTATGACCATTTTTGCTTTTTGGTTGGTCGCTTCTCAATCTATTTGCTAGCCTTCATTTGTACTAAGCGGGAATACTGCTTGTGCATCCAACTCCTTAAACCTAAAGTTGTGCCAAATGAGTGCACCATACCTACCTATATGCAGTATTTCCATGCCGTTCCAAGTAAATTTGCATGTGCCAACTCTAATTTTTCAAAATAATTTTCCGTTTTGTGTGCCCGTACCGCTCATGAAGCGGTAGGGGGTGGCCAATATTTTCCATGCTAGGTGTGTTATTCTAACGATGAGTGTTTATTCACTTGTCATTGCACGAGAGAGTGGCAGGTAATAGGGATGCCCAGTCCCGAAATGAAAAAAATTAATATGATGATAATAATAAATTCCTTGTAAAGTGTTGGTATGGAGGGCACTCATGGATACGGCTAGCCATGGATTGTGGAAGAATGGTGGAAAGGAAATAAACTTTATTTTCTGTTTGGGAACCGCCTATAATGTGTCTAGCATGGAAGATATTGGAAATTCTCAGTCGTTTTCGTTGACAGGAAAAGCATGCCTCTCAAAATAATTTTATCTCTATAATTTAAGCTTTGAGCTCTGGCACCTTTGCAAAACTCTGCTTCCCTCTATGAAGGGCCTATCTATTTAGTTTTATGCAATTTTTATTTTTATTTTGAGTCTCCATCTTCTCTTACAAAGCACCAACTAGAGAGCACTATTGTCATACTTGTGCATTGTGTGTAGCTAATATTGAATGTGTTTCATGAATGGATCAATGATTGAGCATAATGGGCTAGGGATAACTTTATTTAGCATTGATATTCTGAAAGGCATGGTTGCTTGTTAGTATGCTTGAGTATTTATGTCTTCATGTCAAACTATAGACTATTGCTTTGAATCTTTCAAGTCCAAATGTCCATGCTACAAAAGAAAAGAGTATATGATGAATATGATAGGTAGCATTCCACATCAAAAATTCTATTTTTATCATTTACCTACTCGAGGACGAGTAGGAATTAAGCTTGGGGATGCTTGATACGTCTCCAACGTATCTATAATTTTTGATTGTTCCATGCTATTATAGTATCAATCTTGGATGTTTTATATACATTTACAAGCAATTATATATCATTTTTTGGGACTAACCTATTAACTTAGGGCCCAGTGCCAGTTGCTGTTTTTGGTTTTTCATAATATCAGTACCAAACGAAGTCCAAATGCCACGAAACTTTTTGGAGATTTTTATCTGGACATAAGAGACACTAGAAGCTTCGGGAGAGGGCCAGAAGACAGAGGAGGTGGCCAGGAGCCACCAGGGCACGCCCCGGGGGGGGTGGCGCGCCCTGGTGCCTCGTGGGCCCACCTCTGCTTCGTTTGACCTAATTCCACCTCTATAAATACTGAAAAATCGGGAAACCAACAGAGGAGTCCACGAAATACTTTTTCCGCCGCCGCAAGTTCCTGTTCTCGAGAGATCCCATCTGTAGGACTTTTCCGGCACTCTGCCGGAAGGGGATTCGATCACGGAGGGGCTCTCCATCAACCTTACTGCCCTTCTGATGATGCGTGAGTAGTTTACCACCGACCTTCGGGTCCATAGTTAGTAGCTAGATGGCTTCTTCTCTCTTTTGGATCTTTAATACAATGTTCTTCTCGATGTTCTTGGAGTTCTATCCGATGTAATCACTTTTTGCGGTGTGTTTGTTGGGATCCGATGAATTGTGAGTTTATGATCAGATTATCCATGAATATTATTTGAGTTTTCTCTGAACTCTTTTATGCATGATTGTTATAGCTTCGTATTTCTCTCCGATCTATTGATTTGGTTTGGCCAACTAGATTGATTTATCTTGCAATGGGAGAGGTGCTTTGTAATGGGTTCGATCTTGCGGTACTCAATCCCAGTGAAAGAAAGGGACATGACACGTATGTATCGTTGCTATTAAGGGTAAAAATATGGGGTTTATTCATGCATGAGTTTACTTTGTCTACATCATGTCATCTTGCTTAAGGCGTTATTCCGTTCTTTATGAACTTAATACTCTAGATGCATGCTGGATAGCGGTCGATGTGTGGAGTAATAGTAGTAGATGCAGAATCGTTTTGGTCTACTTGTCTCGAACGTGATGCCTATATACATGATCATTTCCTTGGATATCATCATGATTATTTGCTTTTCTATCAATTGCCTATCAGTAATTTGTTCACCCACCGTATGCTATTTTCAAGAGAGATGCCTCTAGTGAAAACTATGGCCCCCGGGTCTACCTTTATCATATATTGAAAATCCTAAAAATACCTTGCTGCAATTTTACTTTATTTATTTTATTTTGTATTTTTGTTCGATCTATCTATCTATCACCATTAATTTAATCTTGCAATTAACCGCCAAGGGATTGACAACCCCTTGTTCGCGTTGGGTGCGAGGATTTGTTGTTTTGTGTGCAGGTGCTGCTAACGAGTTGTTGTGTGATTCTCCTACTGGATTGATAACCTTGGTTTCATAACTGAGGGAAATACTTATCTCTATTGTACTGCATCATCCCCTCCTCTTCGGGGAAATCCCAACGCAGCTCACAAGTAGCAGCAACACACTACATGAAGGAAGTGAAACCAAAACACTAATGGAGAAACGAAACCAAAACATTAATGACATAGATGGGGAGATGAATGGGAACTTTCACAACCATGGGATTTCGTTTTCCACTAGCACAAAGCACTTCAGGTTCTCTCTTGTCAACCATAAATGGACCACATGGGCATATGGGATTTTCCTAGGAATTATTGGATATAAAAAAGAGCTAAAGCCCAATAATTCCAACAATCCCCCGCCAGATCCCAGAGGCACATAGAGTTTGTCTATAGTTCTAAAACATTGTTTGTATATCGGTGTTTCAGTGGAGACTGTTAAGTCGAATTTCCACCTAGAACTCCATGCTACACTCAATTAGAACTTGAACAGTGGATTACGCCTTGAATTGCAAGTTTTGTGCAAGTTTCACGTAAAAGCCTTGACCGATACTAGAACACTGAAAAACTTTCCCGCGGGTAGGAACTTATACGTCATACTCCGAGGCCTCTTCATGAGTTTATTAGAGAGCACCCAACTCTCACAGACTACGACATTTAACAGTCTAACTCATATAGGTGTGTTCTTTCTAGATGTTCTATATGACAACATCTTTGCTAACCCAAGCCACTCAGAACATGTTAAGATAAATATTAGCATGCCATACATATTAGGAAAGAATTGCATCACAATGAAGTGGATCTTTATAAAATAAATATTCTCCTCTCAATTTTCCAATAGCTTGTCTCGCCAATTCTAATTCACCAGATCTCCGGTCACATAGAATGGGTTACCACTATGGACAACTTATATAGTGGGTCTCAATCTCATCTCCTTCGATGCGTTGTCATCACATTTCATGATAAACCCTTTATGAAGGGATCTACAAGATTCTTCGATGTGTTTATATAGTCCAATGCTATTATTCTGAGTTTCTCATAAATCTGACAGATTTCAGTCTCCCTCTCACATGTCTTGATGACTTAGAATTGTTTACCTCGACGATCACTGTTTGATTGTCACAGTTCATTAGGATAGTTGGTATTGGTTTTTCAACCACCGGCAAGTCCATCAAAAGTTCTCGAAGCCATTATGCTTCAACTGTTGTTCTGTCTAATGCTATGAGTTCTGCTTGCATTTTGACCTTGTTAAGATGGTCTACTTGCAAGACTTCTGGGAAACAACAGCACCACCAAGTGTAAACACATAACCATTTTGGGCTTTAAGGTCATCAGCATCAGATATCCATTTCGCATCACCATAGCCCCTCAAGTACTCTTGGATACCCGGTATAGTGAAGTCCATAACTGGTAGTACCTTTTAGATAGAACATTCTCCTCTAAAGAGACCAATGAACATCTCCTAGGTTTGAAACAAACCGGCTTTAGTTTACTCACAGCAAATGAGATGTCAGGCCTCGTAGCGCTATCTAAATACATAAGCGAGCCAATTATTTGATAATATCTCAATTGATCCTTTGCTTATCCTTCGATCTTTCGAATCAACACACTTGGATCATAAGGTGTTGGCAAAGATTTACAATCTGAATATCCAAAGCGACTTAGAACCTTCTCCACATAGTGAGACTACAACAAAGTGATCCCACCATCATCACCTCTCAAAAGCTTGATGTTCAAGATAACATCAGCTACTCCAAGGTCTTTCATATCAAAGTTTTGATTTGGTAAATCTTTGACTTCCTCTATGACCTTGAGATTTGTTCCAAATATAAGTATGTCGTCAGCATACAAGCACAATATAACTCCCTTTCCCCCACCATAGCGATAGTACACACACTTGTCGTCTTCATTTGCAACAAAGCCAGTAGATGTCAAAGTTCTTTCAAACTTCTTGTGCCATGCTTAGGTGCTTGCTTCGAACCATACAAAGATTTCAACAACTTACACAATTTTCCTTCATGACCATCGACTACAAAATCATCACGTTGTTCCATGTAAATTTCCTCCTCCAACGCTCCATTTATGAAAGTTGTCTTAACGTCCATTTGATAAACGAAAAGATTGTGTGAGGCAGAAATGAGAGTAGAACTCGAATGGTGGTCAATATGGACACAGGTGCATAAGTATCAAAAAAATCTTCACCTTGTTTTTGGGTATAACCCTTTGATACAAGTCGCGCCTTGTACTTTTCAATTGTACCATTCGGCCTAAGATTTTTCTTAAACACCCACTTACATCCTACAGGTTTACACCCATAAGGACAATCAGTGAACTCCCATGTCTTGTTAGCCATGACATAATCCATCTCTGAAAGTGCAACTAATCCCCGGGTGGTTTTGGTAATCAATAACAACATATACATCATTGATCTAATTCTCATTGCTAGTATATTTCAGAAAAGATCAATGATTGGCATGGCAAGGACTAATGGACGTGGACCCCTCAAAATACTAAGGACAAGATTGGCATCCACAAGACTCTTCATTTTCATTTTAGTGATCCAAGATCACATTGAGTCCATAGGAAAAGCCAATACTATTAAAAGGGGATGAGGTATTGGTGATGAGGTTGTTGCTGAAAGTGCTCAGTGATATTGCTCCAAAACCCTCAATCACTTTCCCACATCACATCTGTCCAAAACCCTAAATCATCATTTCGGTCCCACCGATTACATCTACTCTGAACTCACCGAGATGATCATTCCACTGCCAAAGCCAAAACCCTAACACTTCGGTGTAACCAAAATGGTTCTCGGTCCCACCGAGACGGCTTGACCAAGTTGCTGTAATGTTGTCACTCCACTTCGGAATTTCCGAGATGAAATTTTTGGTCTCACCGAAACCTGGTCTTGCCCTAGCCATTGCACTTCGGTCTCACCGAGATGTTTTGATCGGTCCCACTGAAAAGCCTAACGTCATGTCTTTTACACTAGTCGGTCTCACCGAGATTTCATGTCGGTGTCACCGAGTTGGGTCAAAGACTTGTAACGGTTGGATTTCAGGTGAAGGCTATTTATACCTCTCCACCACCCTCTTACCTAGTAAGAGAGTCATCAGAACGTGCCTACTTTTCCGCCATACATTTTCTGAGAGAGAGCCACCTACTCATGTGTTGAGATCAAGATATTCCAATCGAACCATTTTAACCTTGATTTCTAGCCTTTCCCAAGTTGCTTTCCACTCAAATCTTTCTTCCACCAAATCCAAATCTGTGAGGAAGTGTTTGAGTGTTGGGGAGACTATCATTTGAAGCACAAGAGCAAGGATTTCATCATCAACACACCATTTGTTACCTTTTGGAGGGTGGTGTCTCCTAGATTGGTTAGGTGTCACTTGGGAGCCTCCAAGATTATGTGGAGTTGAACCAAGGAGTTTGTAAGGGCAAGGAGATCGCCTACTTTGTGAAGATCTACCCCAAGTGAGGCTAGTCCTTTGTGGATGGAAGCCATGGTGGAATAGGCAAGGTTGCTTCTTCGTGGACCCTTCATGGGTGGAGCCCTTCATGGACTCGCGCAACCGTTACCCTCCGTGGGTTGAAGCCTCCATCAACGTGGACATACGATAGCACCACCTATCGGAACCACGCCAAAAATCATCGTGTCTTCATTACGTTTGAAATATCCAATTCCCTCCTTTACTTACATGTGCAATGTTTTACTTTCCGCTGCTACACTCTTAGAATTGCATGGGTAGGGTGATACTTGACTTGGTGTACTTGCTAAAATCTGCCCTCAACTAAAATTGGGAAAATGATAGATTTTTATTTAGTCAAGTAGTCTAATCACTGATGACCCACAAGTATAGGGGATC
Source organism: Elymus sibiricus (assembly GCA_039707655.1). Classification (NCBI taxonomy): domain Eukaryota; kingdom Viridiplantae; phylum Streptophyta; class Magnoliopsida; order Poales; family Poaceae; genus Elymus; species Elymus sibiricus. The sequence goes on from CM077668.1 coordinate 349,129,875, forward strand.
AATCGTAGTCCTTTCGATAAGTAAGAGTGTCGAACCCAACGAGGAGCAGAAGGAAATGACAAGCGGTTTTCAGCAAGGTATTTTCTGCAAGCACTGAAATTATCGGTAACGAGTAGTTTGATAGCAAGATAATTTGTAACAAGTGAAAAGTAGCAATAGTAACTAAGGTGCAGCAAGGTAGCCCAATCCTTTTGTTGCAAAGGACAGTCCGGAACGTTCTCTTATAATAAGCAAATCGTTCTCGAGGACACATGGGAATTTCATCTAGTCACTTTCATCATGTTTGTTTGATTCGCGTTCGCTACTTTGATAATTTGATATGTGGGTGGACCGGTGCTTGGGTGCTATTCTTACTTGAACAAGCCTCCCACTTATGATTAACCCCTCTCGCAAGCATCCGCAACTACGAAAGAAGAATTAAGATAAATCTAACCATCGCATTAAACATATGGATCTAAATAAGCCCCTTACGGAATAGCGCATAAACTAGGGTTTAAGCTTCTGTCACTCTAGCAACCCATCATCTAATTACTACTCCACAATGCATTCCCTTAGGCCCAAAGAGGTTGAAGTGTCATGTAGTCGTCGTTCACATGACACCACTAAGAGAATCAACAACATACATATCATCAAAATATCGAACGAATACCAAATTCACATGATTACTTATGACAAGACTTCTCCCATGTCCTCAAGAACAAAAGTAACTAATCACACACCATATTCATGTCCAAGATCAGAGGGGTATTGAATAGCATAATGGATCTGAACATATAATCTTCCACCAAATAAACCAACTAGCATCAACTACGAGATGTAATCAACACTACTAGCAATCCACAGGTACCAATCTGAGGTTTTGAGACAAAGATTGAATACAAGAGATGAACTAGGGTTTGAGATGAGATGGTGCTGGTGAAGATGTTGATGAAGACTGGTCCTCCCACGATGAGAGGATTGTTGGTGATGTCGATGGCTTTGATTTCCCCCTCCCGGAGGGAAGTATCCCCGGCAGAATCGCTCCGCCGGAGAGCAAAAGTGCTCCTGCCCAAGTTTCGCCTCGAGACGGTGGCGCTCCATCCCGAAAGTCTTCTCCTTATTTTTTCTAGGGAAAATGGGCTTATATACCAGAAAATGGGCACCGGAGGCTGGCCAGGGGCCCCACAAGCCACCAGGGCGCACCGGGGGGGTGGCGCGCCCTGGTGCCTCGTGGGCACCTGGGTGGCCCCCTCTGGTACTTCTTTTCTCTAGTATTTTTTATTTATTCCAAAATAAATCTCCGTGAAATTTCAGCTCATTTGGAGATGTGTAGAATAGGTATCTCTGACATAGCTTTTTCAGGTCCAGGATTCGAGCTGCCAGCAATCTCCCTCCTTATGTAAATCTTGCATATTAAGAGAGAAAAGGCATTAGAATTACCCCACAAAGTGTTATATTGATTAAAAACACTATAAATAACAGTAGGAAAACATGATGCAAAGTGAAGTCTTCTCCTTATTTTTTTCTAGGGCAAATGGGCTTATATACCAGAAAATGGGCACCGGAGGCTGGCCAGGGGCCCCACAAGCCACCAAGGTGCGCCAAAGGGGTGGCGCGCCCTGGTGCCTCGTGGGCACCTGGGTGGACCCCTCTGGTACTTCTTTTCTCCAGTATTTTTTATTTATTCCAAAATAAATCTTCGTGAAATTTCAGCTCATTTGGAGATGTGCAGAATAGGTATCTCTGACATAGCTTTTTCAGGTCCAGGATTCCAGCTGCCGGCAATCTCCCTCCTTATGTAAATCTTGCATATTAAGAGAGAAAAGGCATTAGAATTACTCCACAAAGTGTTATATTGATTAAAAACACTATAAATAACAGTAGGAAAACATGATGCAAAATGGACGTATCAATCACCCCCCCTCTAGACATACTTTGTGCACATTGATCCAAATGATGCCCAATTACAAAGATCTCAAGCCCACGGAAGTCATTGGAAGGATTGTTGCTCATGAAATGTCACTCAAGGACAAAGAGGAGCTACACAACAAATCAAGTGGTGCTTACAAAGCCTCAACCGATGCTCCCACAACTTCAAGCAACAAGCTAGTATCCAATGAAGAGATAAGCCTAATGGTGAAAAGGTTCAACAAGTTTTACAAGAACAGAGGAAAAGAGAGAAGCTCAAGCTCAAGACATTATGAGAAAAGATCATCAAGTCGTGATCGAAATTGCTACAATTGTGGAAGACCCAGACACTATTCCAATGAGTGTACGACACCTCACAAGAAAAGTGACGAATCACCAAGAGGAAGATATAGAAGAGATGAATCACCTCACAAGGAGAGAAGGAGTAGGGATGATCGTTATGAATGAAGATCTTCTCGAAGAAGCAAGGATTCAGAAAGGAAGGACAAGTCATCCAAGAGCTACACTAGAAGAAGACATCAAGCTCATGTTGGTGAATGGATTTCCGGCTCCGACTCCGACAACCACTCCGAGAGAAGCTATCACTCCGACTCCGAGTATAGTCAAGATGAAGGTGTTGCCAGACTTGCTCTCGTTTCCTCCAACTCCTATGATCTATTTGATTCACCAACTGAAGGAATTGGAAGATGCTTCATGGCAAAAGGCCCCAAGGGATCACACCTTGAATACTTTGACTTTAATAGTGATGAGGATGATTTTCTTGGTGATGATGATTTACTTGTTGATAAGGCTAGTGATGTGAGCTACAATGAAAATGCTAGTAATCATTATAGTCAAGAGGAAACGAATGACAATGCTATGAAGGAGATTGAGCGTCTAACTAAAGAACTAAACACTCTTAAGTTAGCTCATGAAACAACTCAAGAGGATCATAGAGAGCTCCTAAGATCTCATGAGAAGCTACGTTCGAGAAGCTTAATTTAGAGCAAGAGCATGAGTTTCTAAAAGCTATCAATGACGATCTTCGAAAGAAGAGTTCTTCATATCTTGCCAAACGTTTACTCTTGTCTACCTTTATGCCACAAGTTAAATCTAAGCAAACTAGTAACAAGGGTTAAAAGGGTTCTACCTCTAGTAGTAACAGTAACAATGCTAAATCCAATGTTGTTGCTTCTAGTTGTTCTATTGATTCCACTAATGATTCTCTTAGCCAAGTTACACTTGAGCAAGAAAACAATTTATTGAAAGGAATTATAGAAAAGGGTGTCTACAAGAACCTTGTCGGGAGTAAGCAATTTGAGGAAATTGTGCGCAAGCAAGGAAGGCACCGGAAGAACCAAGGTATTGGTTTTGAACAAAAGTTCAATGCCAATGGAGTTGAGTGGGAGGAAGATCAATACTCCAAGACGAAGTTTGTTCCTCAACAAGAGAAGTATGATCCTACTTCTTTCAAGGGGACACAAGCTCAAGATGATCTTCCATCTCAAGACCACAAGCTAAAAGGCAAGGACAAGCTTCAAGAAGAGATTGACTCATTTGAAGGACCACCTCAAGCTTTGGTCAAGTGGGTTCCAAAGGCCTCATCAAGTTCTACTTCATCAAGTGCTACTACAACTCCAAGGATTCCCATCAAGTTGATGTGGGTCCCAAAGAAGAAGAACTAGAGAGTTCTTGAGGGTGACTCCGCCAACAAACTTCACTCACATTCATTTATGGCAAGAACTTGTGCAACCAACTTCAACATCTTGCACTAGTTCATGGAGTCACAAACACTTTTGTTGGTAAGACAAGGGACAAGGTATTCAATGCATTCATGGACATCATCATATGTGCATTTCACTCTATGTCTATGGATATCTTTGTATGTTCCTTGTGTGGGACTAACCCATGTAGGTATTGAAAGTGCAAAACTCCAAGGATTGCTCCCAACTCTTGATGGTCTACATCAACATTGAGCATCCACATCTACAACATCTACATGAAGTCATCATCGACAAAAACCCAAGGTTAGTTCATCCCTCTTTGGGGGGATATCACATCTAGGGGGAGATTTACTCTAAGACTTGAGTCAAAGCAACTCTAATGGTGTGAACACATTAATGCTTTATGTAAAAGTGGTAACCCCACTTGTGTTTAAACGATGAGTATGACCTATGATCAAATGTTCTCATTTGGCTCCTATGTCAATATACTCATATATAGATGACTATGTCATAGCCCATTGCTTGATAGTTGCTAGAATTGGTTGTGCATGTTTGACACATATTTCATTTGCTATCTTATTGTGTGAGCATGTTGCTATGCATATTTCTCATTTGAGGACATCCATTTGTAGTTTGATTAATTTGGTTTTATTTGACCAAGTGAATGTACAAGAATGCCTAAGCACCTTCTCTAGCTATCTATCTCATCTTGTCTCAAATTATTTCATGTTATATCACAAAATTTGAACAAGCTTATTTTTGGACCCTCCGGGTGAGGAGCACTCGGAGCCACCGATCTGATTAGGGCTGACCTCCAAAAACCTTCTAAGGATTTTCGGATAGACCAATTCACAACCATTCGGTCCAACCGAAATCACTTGGACTGATCTAATTTTCAATCTCGAAGAGACCAATTTAAAACTCTCGGCGTCACCGAAACGATGTGCTCATAGCAGTTACTCATCTCGGTGCCACCGATTGGTTTGGCTCGGTCTCACCGATAGCACACGGGTATATATATGTCCATGGCCCATACGTTGAAAATTTCTTCAAACGTCACGTTCCCGCACCCCGTTGCTGTCATCGCCCTACTCTCCGAATCGTCGCCTTCGTCTCCAGCGCGCCCTCACCGCCGGATTCCGTCGCCGTCAACGGCATTCTCCTCCACCGTAGAGGATCTCCACCAAGTTAGGGTGATATTCGACCCCCTCCGTGTTCTAAATTCCGATTCAATGCATGGATGGATTGCTTAGATCTTGCCATGGATTGAAATTCCTTATCCATTGAAATTCCTAGCGTTATATTGATTTTTAACTTTAGGGTTAGGGTTTTGCAGAATTTATCTCGGATTGACCGAATTGAGAGGATCAGGTTCACCGATTTGGCCTCTGGCCATTGCACTAAGTACACTTCGGTGCCACCGAGATGTACTGGTCGGTGAAACCGAAACTAAGGTCTCAGTAGAACCCTAGCACTTCGGAGAGACCGGGTCACACATCGGTCTGACCGAAACAGTGTGGCCAAGTCTCTGTTGCTGCTTTCGGTGCTACCGAGATTATCAATCGGTGACTCCAAAATACCTTCTGTGAAAACCTAAAACTGAAGTTTGGATTCAAAAAAAATCAAAAATGGCTGCATTTTGTGATAACTCATCCACTCTGCCTCATCTAATCTATTCACAGGGTCAGTGTCAGCATGTCAGAGGCTAGTGACAGCTAGAACAGGACTGAGGAAAACGTTGTGCTAAGTGCAGGTTCTAGTCCTGCAGGAAGTTTCTATGAGGGAGAGAGAAGCTCTCCAGATTTGCCAAAGGCAGCCACCAGGGCTAGAAGGAAGAAAAATTTAGATGATGAGGATGAAGATTTTGCTGAAGGAGCAACATCAAAGAAGAAGAAACCAGTTGTTGTTGCCAAGGAGTATGGCACTAAGAAAGAGAGAGGTGTCACAAGGAAAGTTTCTGCCTCCACAGCTGCCAAGAGAGGCATCACTTCAGAGAATCCAGAAGGATCTCAACAGGCCCCCATTCAGTCAAAGCCTAAGATAGCAGGCAAGAAGAGAGAAAGGAAGCAAACTGCTCATGTGATCTTTAGGCCAACATCCATGAGAAGAGATGATGCAACAGATGAGGAAGAGCAAGCAGCAAATCCACCTCCTCCCAAACATCAGAAGCTTATGGGAGATGCTATCAAGACAGCTGCCACTTCCAAGGCTAAGCCTACAACAGCAAAACCCAAGAGAACCACCAGAGATGTTCCTGCCAGTGAGAAGAACAAGGCCCCAGTGCCTGAGAGAGAAGCTGAAGATGATGATGAAGCCCCAGTGATCATGAAGCTAAGGCCCAGATTGCCTGAACATAATGATGCTCATCCAATTGCTGAAAATATGAAGAAGAGGAAAGACAAGGGTCTCAGGACTTGGAGGGAATCTGACCCCTACTCCATCAGAAGGAGGACTGCAGTTGAATACAGATTCCATACCAGAGAGCAGCAGGATTTTTATGAAACAGTTTTGCTTGACAAGAAGCCTATTGTAAGTGACATGAAATGGGTGGACTGAAAGTACATTGATGCAAATGAGGATCACTTCCCCCATGTTCATGAGGACTTCAGATCCATTGATCTTGATGAGTTTATTGGGAAGAAGCTGACAAATTGGAATGATGAGATGATCATGCAATTCTATTCTATAGCTCACTTCTACCCCAATGGCAGAATTGTATGGATGACTGAGGGTGTCAAGTATCAATCAAGTGTGCTTGAGTGGGCCACATTGCTTGGTGTGCCTGAGGCTGAAGAAAATGACATTGATGTGTATGCAAAGCCCAAGATGGATCATAATACCATGGTCAACTTGTATACAGAGATTCCAGAGAAGGAGAAGGAGAATCACAAGCTTGGCTCAGTGTACTATTTGTTGGCAGGACTTGCTACCTCCAACACTATCATGAGGCATACCGTGATGCCCAAATCAGGAGATAACAGGATGATTCGAGGTCACTCTATCAACATGCTGCATCATATTGACCAACATGAGAAGTTCAAAGTCATGGATCTCATAGTGAAAACCATCAAGAGGACAGCTGCATATCAGAAGAGATCTTGTGGATTTGCCCCTCATATTCAGCTACTTATCAATTCAAAGGGTGCAAACAAGTCTTTTCTGCTGGATAGTGAGCATTTGCCACTTAGGCATGAGTTCGAGGATAACACAGTGACTATGGATGCATCTCATCCTTCCTCAGCTGAAGCACAGGCAAGTGGAGAAGCTGTAAGAACTATCTGCTCCAGTGCTCAAGTCAAAGGTGGACCAGATGCAACATCTTATTGAAGCCACTCCCAGAATTGAGAAGAGTTGTCTGACTTGACTGCAAACCAGAAGAGCCTTGAGAGGATTGTTGAGACTAAATTTCATAATCTAGATATCAAGGTGACTGAGATACAGACTATTGTTGAGACATTGAAATCTCAGGTGGATGAAGTTAGAAAGGGAACCAGCAGTGATGATGAGGAACATCAGGGCACAGGTCTTCTAGCTACTACCCAGTTCCAGAGGATGCCCAGATCAGCTGCTGTGCCAGTCACTTCCAGAGCCAGAGTCTCTGCCCGTGCTGCTGCTCCCACAGTTCCACCTTCAGTGCCACCAGTATCTACACCTCCAGCTCCGCAGACTTCAGCTGAGATCTTTGCAGATGCACTTCTCTCTACTCCAACAACATCGACGCACACCGGCACTGCAAGTCAGAGGACTTCACCACCAGGAGCTCCCGGAGATCAAGCCTAGAGCGACGTTTAGCTCTATACTTCTTCGATCTTTTTGGTACTTGTTTCCAAAGGGGGAGAATTTGTATAGATCATTAGGCTTCGAGAGAGTGCTTTGCTTTTGTTTCGTTTGATTTCTTGAGATACTTGCTTTTTGAGTTACTTTGAGTTACTTTATGCTTGATGCTTGTATGAGATACTGCGTTATTTGTGTGCTTGATCATACTGTACTTTAATGCTATGCTTGCTTGGATATCCATTTACATGCTCTTGTATGATCATTCACTTGTTTGTTTAGTGATGAGTGCTAATTGCTATGCAATCTTATCATTTTGAGCGCTCCACCAAGATGTATGTGACATGGAAGAGTAACCCATAATCATAATCGATTGTGCATTTGCATTCAAACGCAAATTCTAAATAATGCACAAATTTAGGGGGGGCACTTACTTATCACATACTTCTCAAAGCGACGATGTATTTCATTGATTATATCATTTGTCGAAGCTTTCACTACAAGAAATATGTCAACTTGTGACCTTCTCTCAGTGACCGTGGGTGAATTGGTCATAAATCTACGACCATTTCGAACCAATTGGTCGTAAGCTGTTTGGGAGGGTCCAAACCCTAAACCATAACGACCATTTTGGTCAGAAAGGTCGTTATTTTCTTACACGAAATGGTCGTAAATTTGTGAACATGATTTACAATATTATTTCTTGTCGATTATGACCAATTTAGATAGTCGTAGCTTCTACGATGATTTGATTTGGCATGACTTGGCAGACACCTCAGCAATCTCGCCTACATGGCGTGTTTAGGTGTCATTCTCACTTACATGTCACTATTTAGCACTAATTTTTTTTCCTACTGACAGGTGGGACCCGTTGATCTTACGCGTGGGACCAACACCACCATAGGCTGCATTTCCTTACGTTGTCATAACGTGCATACATTGACATGACTAGATGGCCACATCATCAATTTCGCCTACATGTCCTATCTAGTTGTCATTTTTGCTTATGTGTCACTTCTACCAGTTGGTTTGAACACCCACAGATTGACTTGTTGGCTAAACTGACGTGTGGGGCCTTAAGTGCTAAAGTACAATTCTATATGAATTGGAAATGCATTTATAAATAAATGATAATGAATAATGGAAATCCAAACTTTATTAAATAATGATAATAATAATACAAAGTGACCTTACAAATGAATAAAAGAAGCTTTATTTAAAAAATACAAATACAATTCTTGATTACAATTCTTACAAGCATTGAAAAGGAATAAACCTATACAAAATCTATTTGATTTCTAATTATGTAAACCTAACTACTCTTCAAAATCTTCTAGATCTTCTTATCTCCAAAACCGGCAAAAGAAACCTCAAAGACAAAAGAATTTTGTTATGATTAAAATGTAGCATTTCCATTTCTGGAAATGCATATTTGTTTTAGGAGCTAATACTTTGGATAATTGACAATATTAGTCAACTCCCAATTAAATAAATTCAGGCTGAACAAAACCCAAACCAGCAAGTCAATGGAGAACCAGATAGCCAGTAAAGACTAAAGAAATAGTAGCAACCAAAGCCAATGATCAAGTTCCAGGAAGGTTAGCAAAAGCCACAAGAGAGATAAAAGTTTAAACCAAAGACCAGCTACTAGCATCAGCTCCATAATTCCTAAAAGCCCTCAAATCAGTGTTTAGTATCATATAAGATCAACTAACATTGTATCAAGTCTGTTGTCAAATGACAATAGGTAAAGCCAAAGTTCAGCATCAAATAAAACTCAAACCAGGAGATATGCATCAACCCAGCCGTCCAGGGTACCAGTACCCAGTCATTTAGCCACCCAGCAGCTTGAGTGGATTAGCATCAAGGAGAGGCTGCCAGCACTAAGCAGCTGCTGCCTCAACCACAACCACTAGAGCACCACAGCCGGCCAACCCACACAGGCAGCTCAGCAGCAAGCAGCTGAGTCACATGCTCAAGTGGCAAGTGACTAGGAGAGAGCCCAGCCTATAAATAAGCAAGCACAGCCGCACAGCCAACCTTTAGCAACACCTGGTACTATTGTACCAACACAGGAGACCACCAAACTGGTTACAACTCAAGCAGCGAGGAGGAGCAGGATTACCACAAGAAGCAGGCACAATAGAACCCACAAGACAAAGCGTCAGGAAGACAAGCAAGGTAGAATTGGTAGAATAGAATCCTCAGGATTGCATAGAAGTGCTATGCCCTGCATCATTGGATTTTAGGAGCCACAATAGCATCTGTATTACACCCAGTGAGTATGCCTCAGACCAGCATCCTAGGCTAGGCTAGCTCAAGGGGCATCTGTTCTTATCAGAGGCTAGAAAGATAGACAAGAAGTAGAAGAGTGGGGCAAAACCAAGTGGTATCTGTTCATACCAGTAAAAAGAAAAAGAGGAAAGCAGTGAGGAGAGAACTAGCTAACAGTAGAGAACTAGACCACATGTAGCACATCAACAATGATCTGCTAGATGCAGAACATTGCACAACACTGCACTTGGTAAAATTCCTGCAAGTAGGAACACCTGCACACACCAGCACATGGGCTAGAGATTTAATACTGCTTATATATAGTAGCAATAGCATATATATGTATATACATACACACCATATCTGTATGTGAGCATACACACAAACCAGAGAAATAATACCTGTATAACAAAGTTAAACAGAGCAATGGAAAGGAAAATGAATCAATAACAGAACTGAACAACAGCAGCATCAACTGAACTGTAACAAGTTCAGTAAACTGAATAGCAACATGTCCAGTGCACCATAGAGTAAGAGGAGTAGCAGATGGACCAAACCACAAGAAACTCACTAACAGGAGCATCATATACTAAGAACATAGCATATATAACCACCACATGAGCCACTGGATTATAACAGCAACAACAACATTTAGCACTTGAGGAAATCTTCAAGTATATGCATAACAGAGCCACCACTAGAGCTAAACAAGTCAGAGAGACAATCCAGGCCAATTTAGCAAATCCAGGTGGTGTATAACCTAACCAGAGCACTAACCATATCTAAACAAAAGCCTACAAAACCTAGATAGCATGAGATCAACAACTACAAAACTACAACATGAACAAGAGCATGAGTATGATCACATAACATCAACCAGAGCAGCACCAAAGTAACCATGGCCGCCATCACTAAAACAGAAAGATAGAGGAGATGGAGATGAGCTCACCGAGGAGGTTGGAGCCGATGCAAGAGCACCAGGAGCACCACCACGACGCCTCACCGTGCGCCGTGAGCACCGTGGGCACAGGGCGCCGTCCAGGGGGCACGACCACGTCGGAGCGCCATCCCAGGGGCACCCTGCACCACGGCGATGCCACGGACGACGAGGGAAACCGAGCGGGAGTGCCAGAGCACGCCGGCGAAGCCACCACCGAAACCCTAGACACCAAAACCCCACGGGATTCATGAGTAGAGGAAGTAATTGGAGGAACTAGTCGGACAGAAGGGTAGAGCGGAGAGAGGGGAGCATATGGATAGCCAGCGTGACGGCGGAAGCCGCCGGAGCACGTCGGAATCGACGGCAGCGCCGACAGGTCAAAAGGGGATCGAGAGAGAGAGAGAGCTCGGGCGAGAGAGAGAGAATGAGAGAGAGAGGGGGGCCAGTTTTTTTTTAAACTATGACGTTTTTTATAGCAAATTTGGAAACTATACAACCTAATTCATAAAAATCAATACTATGACCCTGTCGGCCGCTCGTTGGCCGAAGAGGGCCTCTTCGGCCTACCATTGGCCGAAGACTGGTCTTCGGTCTCCCGTTGGCCGAAGACATGCAGAGGTAGGCCGAAGATAGTATCTTCAGCTTCCTGTTGGCCGAAGAGTAGTCTTCAGCTTCCTGTTGGCCGAAGGTGCATGCTCTTCGGTTTATAGTAGGCCGAAGTGTTTTTTTTATTTAAAAGTGGCTTATAAATCCTGTACAACCATTGCCGTCTTATACATGAAAAAAATGTACTTTCCCGCAATCTTTTTCCCTCCATTTTCTTTCCCGCTGTTCTTTCCCTCCATTTTCTTCCGCCATTTTCTTTCCCGCCATTCTCTCCCGCCATTCTCTCCCGCCATTCTTTCCCGCCATTTTCTCCCGCCATTCTCTCCCTCCATTTTCTCCTGCCATTTTCTTTCCCACCATTCTCTCCCGCCATTTTCTTTCCCGCCATTTTCTTTCCCGCCATTCTCTCCCGCCATCTTCTTTCCCTCCATCTTCTCTTCTCAACCTATAAAACCCCCTCCACACCAAGGAGGGTAAGCAGGCCAGTGTAGTCTCATCAAGATGTCCGGTTATCCTTCCGATCGTAGTTGTTTTCACCCAAGTATGTCCGAATGTCTTCTGAGCTTAGCCACCGATTTCAAGATAGACAATAGGATAGTTCCATGGGATGAACTCCTCAGTAGTGACACCTTACTGAATGAGTTGGCTCACGCATTAAGTAGGTGCGGGTGGCCTACAAGGACCTTTGTGGAGATACGAAAAGAACTTCTCAGGTTGCATGGAAGGTGGAAGAAACAACAACATAAGGGTGAAGCATTCCTAAAGGCTGCAGCAGAACATACTCATTTATGGACCCAAGACAGCGAGGACGAAGACGATATTTTCATGCCGAGCACCAAGGCCAAGACACCTTCATCGTCGAAGTCCAAGAGTACCGCATCGTCGATGGGCAAGAGTGTTGCATCGACGAAGGGCAAGAGTGCTGCATCGACGGAGGATGACGATGATGCCTTCATGTAGTTTGTAAGCTGTATTTTTTAAGTTCAGCCATACCGTTTAATTCAGATGTACTTGTATCTTAATTATCTATTGCAGTCTCTTTGGAAATGTAACTGGAATAACAATGCGAATTAATAGTAATATGTCTCTCGCATACATAGGTAGATATATGTCTCCTGATCAGATAGAAGCAAGTGCGATAGTAACACATACATGAAGCATGTCTCATACATAGATAATGACTCACACATGCGAAAAGTCTGAAACTAACATAGATAATGACTAATACATAGATAACCATATCACTGCTGGGGACGACGACGAATCTGGGTCTTCCTCGGGCGAGGACCGGAAGGCAATAAGCGCTGAGCCGGTGGGCGATGCTCACGGTGTCCATGACCGTAGATAACATCGTCTGACACGGTCTGTGTCTCCTGGGTCAGTGCTGGTGGTGGAGTGTGAAACACTGTCTGAGAGAAGTCATAAGTTTTTGCAGCTTTGTCATCATCATCGCCGTAGCCCTCTAATCCACATCCAGCACCACTAAGTATCGGTGACTGCACTAAATGCATGAACTGTTGCGACTGGTTGCCGCCTGCAGTATAGTAAAACATGTAAAATTGATGAGCGAAACTACAATGTTTAAAAGAATGTACAAAGTAGTGTTACCTAGTTCCATTTGATGATGCCAGGACGAGCTCCCTGGTTGTGAAGGAGGTGGCTGATGCCAGGACGAGCTCTGTCGTGGTTTTGTCACGGCAGATGTCCTCGTGAAAGGACTTAGTCATGAGGCCATCGCAGCTAGGTGGTAACTCGAACGGGGTTGATCGGAATCGAGAGACAAGGGTTTACCTAGGTTCGGCCCCTCGCAGTGGAGGTAAAAGCCTACGTCTTGCTTTGGTTGTATTGATGATGATGATCTCGATTACCAGGATGCGACTTGGCTAACCTAGTACTCGAGAGCTTGTAACTTGGTCCTTTCCGCCTCAGGGGCTCGCCTTTATATACAGGTCGCGGCCCTGGGTTTATAACAGAGTCCGGATTGAAGGAAACTCTTTAGGCGCCTTAGATGGAAAAGTTCTGGTCCGTGAGTCGGCCTCCCCTGGGCGGCTTATCCTCTGGACTCCGGTCTTCTGGATCGCCGCGGCCCACCTGTAGAAGCCTTCTTCTAAGTCGCCGTATAGTGACCCGTCCCTAAACGGGCGGGTTATATCTCCGACATTAGCCCCCAGGTTGATTTGAATTTATTCATGTCAACCTTCAAAATTAGGATAACCCGGACTGATCTTCTGGGTCGTGGCCGGCTTATAATTGCCGGCTTACAACATGCTTCATACTTGTCATATCTTCCCTTGGAAATCCATGACTCCATTCAACTGATATCCGCGAATCTTGCGTGACGTCATTACAAATCTTGAGTGGACCTGACATGCCCAATAATCAAGGCGCCTTTTATCACGGTGTTGCCTTGATTCTCGTGCTTGCCGTTTCCCCTCCTTTCTTTCCCTTATAAATATTCCCGAGGGGGTCTCCATTTCCTCTTTACCACTTTGACCGCCCCACTGCTTCTTCTTCCTCGCGACACATCTACCTGTGTCTGGAGCTCCGCCGCCGTACGACCCTGACGCGCGCCGGCGACCTCAACCGCATCCTTTCCTTCGTGCGCGCCGTCGTCGAGGCTGCTCGGGATCATCCCAAAACCATTCACCGCGCCCAGGTATGCTTCATTGCTTCAATCTGTAGCAGTAGCTTTACCCTAGTTCATCGGTGTTCTTGCACAGGCCGTATCGCCATTGCCGCTGTTTTAGATCTATTTCTAAATGCCTTCTTCACAGAGATATTCCTCCACTATCTGTAGTTCCATTTTGCATCTAGGAGCCTCATACCTTTACTAGAAATCCGGAGTAGATCAAACCCTGCTTCCACTGTATGAACTAGGTATAGTGAATATTTCTCTTTTTAAGCTGTTTTATAGATCCATAATAGTAGCTGTTCTTGTTCGAAACTTGTCTCTGCAACACTTAGGATAAATCCGAGAACCTTGGTTTTAGGATGAGCCGCCCTTACTCTTGGCGACTCATGTCCACTTATTATGATCCGCCCAATTTTGATAATCATAGCTGAAATCCCAGTCGGGCGACTCATAACTTTGGCGACTTACTGAACATGATGACTCACCCCTTTACCTTTAATCGTATGATGCGAGCTTATCATGAACATGAGTAAACCTACCATTTATGTTTTTGCATTCCTCGTTCATATTTAGGCGACTTGCTATGGCGAAGACCGCAGTCTGCAACTGGGTGTGTTCTCAAGTCTCTGACCTTGTACTGAACGATTTTAAAGAGCAAGACTTCCTACCGGCTCAGGAAGTAATTGGCTATCGAGCCCCTCAAGCAGCAGAAAACGTCCCTCACCCCCGCGAAGGGGAAATCGTGATTTTTACAGACCATCTCCTTAGGGGTTTCTCTCCACACGGGTCAAAATTCTTCCGGGATGTTCTACACTTCTTCAACCTTCATCCTCAAGACATTGGTCCAAACTCTGTATCCAACCTGTGCCAATTTCAAGTCTTGTGTGAGGTATATCTGCAAATAAAACCCACCGTTCCTCTCTTCAGAGAGTTCTTCTATCTCAACCGCCAAACTGAGTGCGCTGATGGCCCCTGCCTAGAACTTGGCGGGGTCTCAATTCAAAGACGAAGAGACGTTCCTTTTCCTTCAGCTGTTCTGCCGAGTCACCCTAAAGGTTGGAACAAAACGTGGTTCTACTTCAAGAACACAACTCCAGCTGATGAAAACCCTCTGCCGGGTTATAGAACTGAACGCCTTCCCCCAACCTTTGAACTTCCTGGCTGGGCTTCTCAAGAAGAACGTGCCCAAGTCGCCCACGTATATCCAAGGCTGAGGGCTTTGCTAGCCAACGGTCTGACTGGTGTTGACTTGACCCGGTGCTGGCTTACCTGGAAAATCCTGCCCTTAAGCCGCCGAGACGACTTGATGTGTAATTATTCTGGCGAGTCAACCGATCCACAACGGTTCAGTCCCATTGATATGTCAGCTGATGATATAAATAAGGGTACGAAGAAGCTACTCGGGGAACCTCAAGAATTATGCAACAAGACCGGACTAAAACCATTCTATGCCCTCAACCGAGCTCCTCCAGTAAGCATTCTTGTAATTGTTTTATCCGACTTATCAATCCATAACTTAAACTTACTTGCTGATCTCGTTAACCTGCAGGTCAACTCTTCATTCTGGAACAAGAAAACGAAGAAAGCAGTCGCCAAATCCAAGGCTGTGCTGGCTCGGAAAAATAATAAGCCGGCCGCTGAACATGAGACGGCAGCTAGGGACCAGTCGCCATTGGCTGATGATGAATCAGAGGTAGAACTTGACTCCCTTGGTTGTCTTTTTATTGAACTCGCTGATGCCTCTTATTCCCAGGGCGATGCTGATATAAGCCGGGCTGATGACGTTGAGGTAATTTCTATCTCTTCCAACTCGGACACCTTTGTTCCCCAAAGGCTAAGAAAAACAGTGAGGAAAGTGCCCTTTTCTCATCCACTTGCTTACTTAGACCTAAAATTTTCTTTAAAGAAATCACAGCATGCCGAATCAATAAGGCGCCAGACGCGAAGTGGCTCTGGAGAGCTTTTGGGCGTCTTATCTGACACGCCAAACCCCCGCAAGCATCGAAATGATGTGCCTCATAATCCAACTCCATCTCACCCGCTTGCCGGTCTTTTTAAACAACCACGTAACCCGTCTGATTCGGATTATCAGGAGTCACCACCATCAGCTGGCGACTCATCTGCCACTCAACTGCCACCCTTGGTCATCAAACAAGGGTAAGTGCTTTTTACTGAGTCATGCTCTGTTATACCTGTTGTATTATTTATCTGAATCCGCTTGTGCTTTCGCAGGGCCAAGGCCAAGAAGAGGAAGACTGGCGAATTACCCTTGACCCCAGAGAAACCCGGATCCGAAACTCCAGAGCTGGTGACCCCTGAAGGTTAAGTTGAAACTGCAAAGGGCCAGGCTGACGAGATTGTTGAGCCGCCGCCACAGAATAAGCCGCCATCAACAAAAAAGGTGGACACTCAAACCTGTGTGACAGACGAGGTAGAAGACATCAACCTGCCAAGTCCTGACCGTGCTTTGAGCCCAACAAAGGCGGCGGAAAATGTAGTGTCGTTGTCTCCCCAAGCCGCAGACAAGGTCACCATCACAGGAGTATCCTTGAAAGCTCCAGAGCCTTCAACCGCTTTGGCGAAACATGCACTCCCAAGCCTTGAAGAACTTAGCGCGGCTGACCTTCATGAGGCGTACTTGACCCGGCTATCCACAAGCTGGGATATGGAAGCCAGCATGGTTAACATGCTAAAGAGGAAATATGAGGTAAGAAAACATCTCTTTTCCACACTGTACATATCATATGTAGCCGCCAAGTCTTAGACATAAACAGACATGATTGTGTGAAAGACTTTAAATACGCTTTCCTTCTTTTTCCTTGAACCATAGCCCCCAAGGGCCGGGTTGTTATGCATATAACGAGCTGGGGCTAAAACTTCATCTTTTAAACTGAATTGACATGTAGGCCCCAAGGGCCGG
This sequence comes from Elymus sibiricus, assembly GCA_039707655.1. Taxonomy (NCBI): domain Eukaryota; kingdom Viridiplantae; phylum Streptophyta; class Magnoliopsida; order Poales; family Poaceae; genus Elymus; species Elymus sibiricus. The sequence goes on from CM077668.1 coordinate 349,146,632, forward strand.
CTTGCTTCTGTGAAACAGCCGGATCTTCAACAAGTATAGCTCAAAATGTTGTGTAGCCCCCAAGGGCCGGCTTGTTTCTGTGAAACAACCGGGTCTTCATAATATTGATTCAGTATGTAGAAGAGAATTGACTGTGATAGCCGCCAAGGGCCGACTCATTGTACTGAGATGAGTTGGAGCTGTCCTGTGATAGTTGTAAAAGAAAAATGAGCTTGCATTAGCCCCCAAGTGCCATGTAGATTGCTAGCAACTGCTTGGGACTTCAGTTTAGGAAAGTGTGGTTATATCATAGTCCTCAAACACCAAAGTGGCCAATTTTGTAGGCTCGTTGTACTGATGTGACCTGGTTATGAAAGGATCTGCTGAATGATGCTGAGTCAAGAGCGGCCGGCTTGCAAGAGCAACTTAAGGCTGAGAAGAAGCTTCGAGCTGATGCCGAGTCAGTAGCCGCGTCTCTAGAAGAATCAGCATCAACTACCGCCGAAAAATTGAGAGCGTTGACGGCCTCTCATGAGGAAGAGAAAACCTTGCTGTTGAAACATGCTGAAGAAGCAGAAAACAAACTCAAGCCCTTTTCCGATGAACTGGCCGGGTTAAAGCATCACATCAATCACATGACCCAAGCCATCTTTGGTAAGTGACCCTCCGATTTTACTAATAACTCGCCTGCGAACTGCCATCAGTAGTTGATTCATACTTGGGCAAAAAATTGCAGGGACCCGGACTATAAATCTTGGACAAGAGCCGCTGGTCAAGCTGAAGGCGATGTACCCCTTTCTTGAGCAACTCTACGCAGGGAGTCTGTTCACAATTATGTCGGTAATGAGACATAAAGAGCCGCCAAAATACATCAGAGACGTGTTGAATCAGCTCTCCACCGTGCCAAAGTACATTGAGGAGATCAAGAAATCAGCCGCCCGATCAGCCAGCATGCTATCCCTGAGCCGAGCCAAGGCGTATGTGCCAGATATGGACTTGTCTGAGCTGGCTGGCGGGTTTCCAGAATTTAAGACAGACGGCAGTGAATTCACTTTGGCTGACTATTCTAGCTGTTTGGAAGAAACTCTAGTCGTGGCGAGTCAGATTGTTGAAGAGGTGGACTTGAAGAGGTACCAGGCGGCTTATACTGAAGATAACCAACGGGTCACACCGCCAATCTTTGAGCCGATCGACCTGACTCCAGCACGCCGTAAGCACATCTTTTCTCTGTTGACCCGTCAATTATCATGGGAGAGGACACCGAGTTCCAAGCCTTGACCACCCTCGACTGGGACTTCGAAAATCTTCAGATAAGAGGAAAAGCGGAGGCGGAGCAGGATGACCCGGAGACACAAGCCGCCAAGAAGCAGTAGGAGGGAGCAAACCCGGGAACTGATAACCCGGATGGCGCTGAAACTGATGAGTAGCGCTCCAAAGAACCTTGACATCATGGAGCCCAGCTGTGGCCTTGTAATAAGATAGTTGAAACACTTGGGTGCTCTGACGTGCCTTCGCGCACTTAAAATGTTGCAGTATTTTGGATTAAACAGCTGCACTGGTGTAATTGTATATTAACCCGCCAAGTCTCCTTTGGAAGAAACTATGCTTCGTTGAGTATCAGTATGACGAGTTATATCTGCAGAAACCATCAATAGTTTATCCGTCTCTGCATAACACAGACTTAACATACCCCGGGGCGCTTAAAAGCTTGTCCGGCTTGTGGTTAGCACCAGTCGGAAATAAACCGCTATGATTTTTGTTTAAACAGGCTCGTCAATGATCCGGCGGCTCATGGCCCAAAGGGGAAACAAAGATAACCCTGGTGAAATTTAAACAGAAAGCAGGAATAGATATCAATGTTAAGCCAGCTTTCGAGGCACGACAATATAGACCGGCTTTCGAGGCTTGAGTCTTGCTTCAATGAAGCTGGCGTGATAGCCCATGGTTTATCCTCGCTCTCTGTAAGCCGGCTCTCACGTGACATCCGATGTTTTAACCAAGACAAGTTCAGGGTCATAGAGATGATTGACTTGTCAAGAGTACACCGGGTCACCTAATCAGAGTAGCATCAAGCAGACAGGCAGGTTTAACCAAGATAATGTGGCGTCAGTTGCCGGGTCACGAGGGTGAGATAGCTAAACTCGGTGAGTTGGAAGCCCCCAAGTGACCAATGATCAAAAACGAAAAGACTCATGCACAATATTTGAGATGAAACGACAGAGGCCCCAAGTTTCGGGGATGCCGGCTTATGTTTATTGATCATAATATATACAAAGGTATGTACAAGCAAACTTGAGCCGGTGGCTCTAAGTGTAATAAGGACGGAGATGAGCTATATTCCAAGACCTGTTGGTCTCCTCCTCCAACGTATGTGATTTATTATGCTCACGTATGTCCATCAGGTAATATGAACAATTGTTGAGATTCTTGCTGATGAAAAAAGGCCCTTCCCAGGGAGGGGAGAGCTTGTGCATACCCGCCTGTTCTTGAATCAGACGGAGTACTAAGTCGCCCTCTTGGAAAGTACGGCTGCGAACCCGACGGCTGTGATAGCGACGTAGGTCTTGCTGATAGATTGCAGATCGTGCTGCTGCTAAGTCCCGTTCCTCCTCCAATGCATCGAGAGAATCTTGACGATCCTGCTCGTTATCTGCTTCGACATAGGCGGTGACCCGGGGGGAATCCTGGCGAATATCGCTGGGTAAAACAGCTTCTGCACCGTAGACCATGAAGAAAGGCGTAAAACCTGTTGATCTGTTAGGGGTAGTCTGTATGCTCCAAAGGACAGAAGGAAGCTCCTCAACCCAGCAACCCGGCGTGCGCTCGAGGGGGACCATAAGCCTTGGCTTGATACCGCGTAAAATCTCTTGATTAGCATGTTCTGCTTGGCCATTGGACTGAGCGTGTGCAACTGCGGCAACATCAAGCCGGATATGCTCTCTGTGACAAAACTGCTTCATAGCTCCCTTTGATAAATTTGTGCCATTATCAGTGATGATGCTATGTGGATAACCAAAGCGAAAAATCAACTTTTTCAAGAACTTGACTGCTGTGGCTGCATCACAATTGCTGATTGGCTCGGCCTCAATCCACTTGGTGAATTTATCAATAGCAACCAAAAGGTGGGTCTTCTTGTCCTTGGACGGCTTAAATGGACCAACCATGTCGAGCCCCCAGACTGCAAAATGCCATGTGATAGGAATCATGCGAAGTTCTTGAGCCGGAACATGAGCTTGACGTGCAAACTTCTGACAACCATCGCACTTGAGTACGATATCCGCTGCATCGGCGTGTGCAGTAAGCCAGTAGAAACCGTGTCGAAAAGCCTTTGCCACTAAGGACCTTGAGCCGGCATGATGACCACAATCTCCAGAATGAATCTCATTAAGGATCTCTCGCCCTTCATCAGGGGAAACACAACGCTGGAAAACCCCTGTGATGCTTCTCCTGTGCAACTCGCCGTTGACGATAGACATAGACTTGGAGCGGCGGACGATCTGACGAGCCATGATTTCATCTGCAGGAAGCTCGCCTCGAGTCAAATAATCCAGATAAGGAATTGTCCAGTCCGGAATAGCGTGAAGAGCCGCCACCAACAGTGCCTCCGGGTCAGGGATAGCGAGATCTTCCTCGGAAGGCAATTTGACAGAAGGATGATGGAGCACATCAAGGAAAACATTGGGAGGGACCGGCTTACGCTGAGAGCCGAGTCGCGACAATGCATCAGCCTCCTTGTTGAGCCGCCGATCAATGTGATCAAGTTGATACCCTTTGAAGTGTCCTGCCACATTGGTTACCGCTTGCCGATAAGCCGCCATAAGTGGGTCCTTGGAATCCCACGTTCCTGAAACTTGTTGAGCAACCAAATCTGAGTCGCCCAAGCACCTGACCCAGCTGAGATTCACCTCTTTAGCAATCCGAAGACCGTGGAGGAGAACCTCATATTCAGCTGTATTGTTAGTACAAGTAAACAGAATCCTCAGGAAATAACAAAATTTATCACCTCGAGGGGAAGATATGACGACTCCAGCCCCCGAGCCTTCGAGTTGTCTGGAACCATCAAAATGTATAGTCCAATATGTATTATCAGGCTTCTCTTCTGGGGCTTGGAGTTTAGTCCAGTCATTGATGAAATCCACGAGTGCCTGGGATTTAATGGCCGTGCGAGGCACATACTTAAGATGATGTGGGCCAAGTTCAATTGCCCACTTGGCAACCCGGCCTGTAGCTTCCCTGTTCTGAATGATGTCTCCCAAGGGTGCTGAACTGACCACAGTAATGGGGTGCTCCAGGAAATAATGCCTGAGCTTGGGACAAGCCATGAAGACACCAAACACCAGTTTCTGCCAATGTGGGTACCTCTGCTTGGACTCGGATAAAACTTTGCTGACATAATAGACTGGCCTCTGGACTGGTTATTCTTTCCCTGCCTCTTTCCTCTTGACAACAACTGCAACACTTACCGCTTTGTTATTAGCAGCAATGTACACGAGCATAGGCTCTTTAGCAATAGGAGCAGCGAGGACATGCGGCTCAGCCAACTCCTTCTTGAGGGCTTCGAAAGTTGCATCAGCTGCATCACTCCAGACAAAGGTATCAGTCTTCTTCAACATCTGATAAAGGGGAATCGCCTTTTCGCCAAGGTAGCTTATGAACCGGCTCAAAGCAGCGATCCAACCCGCCATCCGTTGAATGTCGTTTATATTTTCCGGCTTCGCAAGCGAGGTTACTGCCTTGATCTTGTCCGGGTTGGCTTCAATGCCTCGTTCCGATACTAGGAAACCCAGCAACTTGCCTGCAGGAACACCAAAAACACACTTATCCGGGTTAAGCTTCATCTGGTAAGTCCGAAGATTAGCAAAAGTTTCCTTGAGATCATCCAGGAAGGTCTCCTTCTTCAATGACTTGACCACGATATCATCCACATAAGCATGAACGTTGCGCCCAATCTTCTTGTGGAAACAATTCTGGACACAGCGCTGATAAGTCGCCCCTGCACTTTTGAGCCCGAAAGGCATAGAGACATAGCAAAAGGCCCCAAACGGTGTGATGAAAGCCGTCTTCTCCTGATCCTCGACGGCCATCTTTATCTGATGATAGCCGGAGTAAGCATCCAGAAAACACAAACTCTCACAACCCGCCGTGGCATCGATGATCTGATCAATGTGAGGGAGGGCGAACGGGTCTTTGGGACAAACCTTGTTGAGATCGGTGTAGTCAACACACATGCGCCAAGTGCCGTTTTTCTTTAGAACAAGCACTGGATTAGCCAACCACTGAGGGTGAAAAACTTCAACGATGAACCCGGCAGCAAGGAGCCGGGCTACTTCTTCCCCAATAACCTGGCGTCTCTCCTCGTTAAAATGATGGAGGAATTGTCGAACAGGCTTCATTTTCGGATCCACATTAAGGTGGTGCTCAGCGACTTCTCTCGGTACACCTGGCATGTCAGAAGGTTTCCACGTGAAGATGTCCCGATTCTCACGGATGAACTCGATGAGCGCGCTTTCCTATTTGGGATCCATACCAGTCCCAATAGTGAACTTCTTGGATGGGTCACCAGGGACAAACTCAACCTGCTTGGTATCCTCGGCTGACTTAAACTTGAGTGGCGGGTCAGACTTTGCGGTGTGTTTCTTCAAGGGCGTCATATCGGCCGGGTCAACATTCGCAGTGTAGAATTTCAACTCTTCCACCGCGAAAGCCGTCTCGGCATAGGCTGCATCCCCTTCCTCGCACTCAAGGGCGATCTTTCGATCTCCGTTAACTGTGATAGTGCCGTTCGGACCAGGCATCTTGAGTTTGAGGTAGACATAGCAAGGTCGAGCCATAAAGCGAGCGTAAGCTGGCCGCCCAAACAGGGCGTGATACGGGCTCTTGATTTTGACCACCTCAAAGGTCAAAGACTCACACCTGTAATTATCATCAGTGCCAAACGCGACGTCCAGCTTGATCTGCCCGATAGGATATGCAGACTTTCCAGGAACAATCCCGTGAAACACGGTGGAAGATGACTGGAGCTGTTTTTCAGACAGGTTCATCCGTCGGAAAGTGTCGTAGTACAAGATGTTTATGCTGCTTCCTCCGTCCATGAGCACTTTCGTGAGTGAATAGCCGCCCACTTGAGGCGCCACCACCAAAGCCAAGCAACCCGGACTATCAACCCAGGGAGGATGGTCCTCTCTGCTCCATGTAATGGGCTGTTCCGACCAACGTACATATTTCGGGACCGCCGGCTCAACAACACTGACGGCTCGTTTCCGGAGTTTGTGATCTCGTTTGTCAGTATGAGTCGTGAACACATGGTACTGCCCACTATTCAGCTGCTTGGGATTACTCTGAAAACCAGATTGATTGCCCTGCTATTGACTTCCTTGCCCTGAATGCTGATTGCCACCGTTGTTGCCAGAACCCTGGTAACCTGCACCTAAGCCGCCCGGGCCATGAAACCCCGGGTTATGAAAACCGCCGGATGAGCCGGCACCAGGCTGCCCCGGGTTGCCTCCGCCGCTGACTTGACGGTTCTGAAAGAACTGCTCACCGAAAGCCTGCATTATGTGACAGTTCTCCCAAGAGTGGGTTGACGGCTTATTAGGGAGGCTGTGCATTGGGCATGGGCCTTTGAGGGCTTCCTCAAAATTACGGGGCTTGTTGCCACTATAGGATCTTCCCGAATTATTCCCCTTCGGGTATTTGTAACCAGTGTTGGTATTGGCGACCAAATCTGATCCTCCTTCCTGATTCTTACGCTTCCCTCCATTGCCATGATTTCCATTGCTCCCTGAATTATTCTGCTGGTTACCCTTGCCACCATTGTTTTTCTTTCCCTTGCCAGTCTGGTCATCGTCTGGGCTGGGATCCTTCATGGTGTCTGACTCGGCATACCTGGTGAGGACATCCATGAGCTCGCCCATATCCTGAACCTTCCGCTTGAGCCGGCCCAGTTTCTGCACGAGCGGCTCAAAGTGGCAATTTTTCTCCAAAATCAGAACCGCCTGAGCCGCCGTGATGCTGTCGGAGGCGTGAATAATTTCTGCAACCCGGCGCGTCCAGTGATGGGCCGACTCACCCTCACGTTGGATGCAGTGCTGAAGATCGACGATCGTCATCGAGCGCTTGCAGGTTCCCTGGAAATTTTGATGAAACAGTCCTTCAACTCCGCCCAGGTGTTAATAGAGTTAGGGGGCAAAATTTTCAACCATGTACGAGCCGGCCCCTCCAGCATCATCGTCAGGTACTTGGCGCAGACAGCGTCGCTGACATCCAGCATGTCCATGGCTATCTCGTGGCTCTCAATCCAAGCGGCCGGCTCAAGGTCAGCCGTGTAATTCGGTACCTTACGAGGGCCTTTGAAGTCCTTGGGCATGCGCTCGTTGCGTAAAGCTGGCACCAAACACGGCATCCCGATGGTCCTGCTACTGGAAGTCAATTGGGTTGTGACAAGCGGCGCTTGAGCCGCCGCATTCGCCGCCTCCGCTGCTCGCTGAGCTCGAGCTGTGTCAACGATCTCCTGGGCGTTAAGGGGCTCACGGGGCGGCGGGTCATGAGGCTGCTCACGATGTCGACGAGCACTGCTAGAGACGGCCGGTGACTCATCATGGCGGCTCCTGCTACGGCTCAGAAGCGGGGTAGAGTGGATTCGCTGCCGACTGTAGGAGTAGTTCGCCTACTGAGCAACTGCAGTTTTTAACATCTCAATGGAATTCCGGGCTTCAATCTCAACCGGTGAGTTTCCCGTGATTGGGAGCGCGGCCAGGTTGGTCGCTGCTGCCACCAAGTTGTCCAAAGGGTTGGTAAAGTGACCCGCCGGCGTGAGGAAACGATGCGGAGGCGTCTAAACCGGCAGGAGTCGCTAGGCTGGCTCTTGCGGGCGCTGCTGAGCCGGTTGATGTGGTTGACCCGGCGACGGCTGCCTGCCTCCGTTCTCGGGCACAAGCGGTGCTTCCGGGGTGCCTGCCCTAGCCCCCTGAATAGGCGCATCCCGCGGCGTATTAAACAGACGCATGGGCTCATAATTGGGCGGTAGACGGCTCATATGGCGCCTCTGATGAACCGCCTCTGAGGCATTCTGACGGAGCCCCATGCGCCAGGCTTCGGCTTTCACGCGCTCTACCTCGGCCTGGACTTGATACTGCAACTCCGCCATGCGAGTGTTTTCAGCGTTGATATCTGCCTGTACCTTAGCCATCTGCTCGCGGAGTTTAGTTACCTCTGTCTTGCGTTCCGCCTGGTTTTCTGCGGTCACCGGTGTCGCAAGGAGCGTCGCCAGGGCGGTTGCCAATTCTGTCAAGGCCTGAGCCGGTGGTACGGCTGCGCCGGCCCCTGAGGTGCCGGTTCCCGTCGCTGCGCCAGCCACCGTGGAGTTAAGGGCCGGGGCTGAGCCGGCCATATAAACTGCAGCCCGGGGGGGCGTGTCGAAAGAGTCCTGAGCCGCCGGATCATCGGAATAGCCCCCAAGCCCGCCATCGTAAAGCGGGAGGATCGACTCGGTCTCGCCCACCGAGGACTCGCCATCAGAGTAGAAGAGGGTTTCGCCTCCGGACGTCGAGTTATCTGCAAGGTCCACCCCCTGGGTGAAACCGATGAAGACATGCTTCCGGCCGGCTTGAGCCTGGGCGGGTTGCGCGCGTCGAGCCGGCTCGACGATGTCGGTGCAGATGTCCGGCTCGGGTTCAGATCCACCGGCTTTGCCGATGAAGACGTGGATTTCGCCGAAGGGGACCCGGTACCCGTACTCGATTGAGTTGGCCTCGGGCCCCAACCTGAATCGTCGATGTAGAGCTTGCCGCGGCGACTCTTGGTCATGCGGCCGATCACGTATCCCTCGATCCCTGCGCGAGTTCCCTTCAAGTACTCAACACCACCGAGCAAGAGCCCCACGGTGGGCGCCAACTATCGTGGTTTTGTCACGGCAGATGTCCTCGTGAAAGGACTTAGTCGTGAGGCCATCGCAGCTAGGTGGTAACTCGAACGGGGTTGATCGGAATCGAGAGACAAGGGCTTACCCAGGTTCGGCCCCTCGTGGTGGAGGTAAAAGCCTATGTCCTGCTTTGTTTGTATTGATGATGATGATCTCGATTACAAGGATGCGACTTGGCTAACCTAGTACTCGAGAGCTTGTAACTTGGTCCTTTTCGCCTCAGGGGCTCGCCTTTATATACAGGTCGGGGCCCTGGGTTTACAACAAAGTCCGGATCGAAGAGACGACCCGTGTCATACTCTAATTCTTACTCATCTTGTTTCACAAGTAAGGAAACTCTTTAGGCGCCTTAGATGGAAAAGCTCTGGGCCGTGAGTCGGCCTCCCCCGGGCAGCTTATCCTCTGGACTCCGGTCTTCTGGATCGCCGCGGCCCACCTATAGAAGCCTTCTTCTAAGTCGCCGTATAGTGACCCGGCCCTAAACGGGCGGGTTATATCCAGGGGTTATATCCCCGACAAGCTCCCTGGTTGTGAAGGAGGTATATCTGAACGCTACACGGAGTGGCGTGGCTCTGAACGCTGCACAGAGTGTCGTGGTTCTGAACGCTGCACAGAGGGACGTGGGGGACGATGTGCTGGACGAGGAACTAGAACATCCGAAGATCGTCTACACGTAATAGCTGCGTAAATCCCTCGTAGCTTCTCATCAAAACGCCTCAACCATGAGAGGTGCTCTGGCTGTGGGATAGTATCCCCCCTCTCAACCCGCTGCATTAAAGTGGAAACCTCCTCTCGCGCCTCGACTGTCAAGTCACTCTGTACATGAAGAGTTAACCAATTGTATATGTTCAGGTTATGATAAAACTACACATATGAGAACCATGGCACGTACCGCGTGGTGTCTGGTTCCCACAACAGAGGCAGTTGGGAACATATCGCTGGTGAGAGGGGCGTCCATCTGATCGGGAGCAGCTGATGGAACCAAGTAGATCCTCGTGCTATGCCGGTAACGTCGCAGATACAACCCGAACTTGTCCCAGTCAAAGGGCCCAACCTCATCCCAGATATTTGTCGGCGCGTTAACCCGTGCCAAGGGTAGAAGTCCAGCCCAACTTAACCTACAAAATAAAGAGAATGTAGCATACAGTTAGTGGGTATCAAAAGTATGTCAAACATGTAAGTCATTATATGTACACATACCTATTAACCCATAAAGGGTGTATCATCCAGTTAGTCCTTGGTGTGCGAGTGACCAACACGTCTAAGTTCTTGCCTCCTTGCAAGAGTGCAGCCTGATGAACTCTATCAATCTTACCATCAAGCAACGGATACAAAGACATATCTGCAATTAAAACAACAAATCTAACACGCAATTAAAACATAGTCCAGACATATTACAAATTAAAACATAGTCCAGACATATTACAAATTAAAAGATAGTCCAGACATATTACAAATTAAAACGTAGTCCAGACATATTACAAATTAAAACATAGTCCGACATTTTCTCGTAGTCCGACACATAATAATAAGTATCACCTAGTCCTCACAAATTATATAGCTTGTGAGTTATTTCTTCCTCGTCCTCCCCTTTGTCCTCGACGGCCTCGACCATGTCCGCCTCTTGCTCCTGTTGTCGCACTCGTCGATGTGGAAGCACCGTCTTTCTTCGGGTCGGGACAATATTTCATCCTATGCCCATAAGCCGCGCATAGCAAACATTGTCTGGTTGCTCCACCAGCTTCAGATTGGTCCATATCGTTTCGGATGCGACAGACCTTACGTCTACCCCTACTTGTTCGCCGAAGATCTGGATCCGGGATGTATACTCTCTCACCGTCGTTTACCTTGTTGAAATTGCCGACGACTCTAAACCCTGTCATCTCACCGGTCCATGTGTTGAGTATTGCGTCTTTTGAATAGTATGGGGACACGAAGGAGATGGCGTCCAACTCAATCTGGCCACAGGCAGCCAACACATGTGAGCAAGGCAGGTGCAACAACTTTGGTTTGTTGCATGTACACTCACACGTTGGATAAAATTCCTTTCCAATTGTTACCTCGTGCGTCTTAACCTCATTTGCAGAACCAAAACCATCGGTAGGTAGCTGAACCTCATACCTCCTTTCCTGATTACCTATGAGTCTAACAGTGTGCTTCTTTGCTTTCTCTATCTTCTTTGCCATGTACTCCATGACACGGCTACAATAAGGTGTGTTGGGATTATTTGCAATATGCTTCTTTGCTAACTCGTGCCTTTCTCTGAAATATCTCAAAGTGCCATGGAATACAGCCTCCACAATAGCTGTGAGTGGCAATGCTCTATTCCCTCTGAGTACAAATTTATACACCTCTGCAAGGTTGGTTGTCATGTGGCCATACCTAGCTCCATGGGTGTCATGCATCAAAGACCAATTCACGGGAGGCTCTTTCTCTATCCACTGAGTAAAACTCTTTATTGCCCTCCCCTTCTTTCTCTTAGTACCAGGAGGGTCAATTGCTGGCAAGTCACAAAGACCTACTGGCTCCTCTAGCTCCGCCATGAGTGTTGCTAATTTAGTCTGGTCTTCTTCCATTTTCTTCCTGGCACCGACCTGCTTCTTAGTAAACTCATCAAGTTTTGACCAAATAAAATGGTATTTACCCTGCTGGTTCTGCTTGCATAATTTTTTGAACAAGTTCATCAACCGCTTGTTCTTGAACTATGAGAAAAAATTAGCCCCAAGACGGCGCATGCACCACCGGCTCTGCAAGTCCTTCCAAGGTGTTCGTTCGTCTTCTGTTGGATTCCTTAGTGTCTTCACGGCCAACAATATACCAGCATGTCTGTCATGAATGCCACACACGTTTGGTCGGTCCTTCACGATGGCAATTTTCACTTGCCGGAAGAACCATACCCAGCTCGGAAAGTTCTCACCCTCCACAAATGCCATGGCAAGTGGGATGATTTGATTGTTCCCGTCCACACCAATAGCAGTCAGGATTTGCCCTTTGTACTGACCAGTCAGGAATGTACCATCCACAATCATCACAGGAGGACAATGCCAGAAAGCTTCGATGCACATAGCAAAAGAAAAGAATACTCGTTTCAAAACCTTGAAATCTGGTATACTCTGCAACCTCGTGTGTTGTACGTTAACATAAGTGCCGGGATTCCTCTCCTTTAGTATGTCAAGGAGACGGACAACATTATCATATGAGTCGAAGAACGTCCCAAACCTTTCCTCCATAGCCTTCTGCTTAGCCCTCCAAGCCTTCCATAAGGAATGTCATAATTCCATCTGACCTTCACTGCTGTCTGGATGTGTTTTGCTTCCATATCTTTCTTCTGCACTATCTCAGTATACATGAGTTGCGCAATGAGAGTTGAAGTCAGGTTTGGATGATTCACCAGAAGGTTTTTCCTCACACAATTATGTGGGATGACATCGGTCACAACCCAGTGGATGCTATACTTGGGGACATGCCCATGCACCTTCCCATGACAACCTGTTTCAACACATTTCACGGTATAGTTTGTTGGACTTGATATGTGTGTCCGGAAAACCCTCTACATAGACATAGCCCACTTGATCACCGCATACTTCAATTTTTTCTTTGTATCAAACATAGCCCCAATCCGGACTTGGTTCAGATTATACTGCCATGGAGCCTCATGGCCATCGTTGACCGTAAGGTCGGTGGATATGTCCTAATCCCATGCAGAAGGAATCGGTACCTCCACTTCATCCTCGGAATTTTTAGAATCCAGATCCTCCGCCAATCCATCCTCGTCCTCTTCCTCCATCACCCTCTACATTTCCTCCTCTTCCTCATCCCCATCAGAATCCAGATCCTCCGCCAATATTATCGACTGACTACTCTGCCCAGTATCATGACCACACACGTTGTGTGGCACGTAGTCTGACTCTTTCTCAGGTTGGCTACCATCCACATCCAGTGGCAGAGTATACCACGTGGAGTTGTATGGTATTCTCCTCCTTCGCCATAGGTTGCACTAGGGCATATGGGTGGATTCGTCGGTCTCGACAACGACTTAACAGCGTCAACCAATGCTGGCTCCTATCTATCGGCATCAACTCCCACTTGACATTTTTACAGGATTTGGTCCACAATGCGTGAATACTGACATAACATACATCAGGATCCAGCCCAAAACTAGTAGTCAACTAGTACTTCAACTGTCTAATGTCCAGTCTGTCCGGGTCTGGAAGTGTCATGACGCCATTTTTATACTCGCTAAGATCAACCCCCAACTCATTGTATCGAACATTACCAGGGCCGTAGTAAACAGCCAAATTTACTGATTCAGACATTTTCACCTGTCAAACATTTTCATCTTCTCATTAATCACAACGAACAAAATTATTACCCGCTACACTAACTAACCGCTAAAATGTCACCACTCACAAATTAACACTTCAAGTACGCAAAATGACTTATCTACACTAACTAAGCTGTACAACTTACAGAAAAAAATATGACGACATGGTTATACCTTTGACGCATGTGTCCCCTTCTTCTTGCTCGTCTCTTCAACTCAGCGGCACTGGCCACCTCGCGGACTACTTGCACCACCGGACAACACCACCACACCTCCTCCTCCTCACCACCTCCTCCTCACCACCACTGCCTCCACAGCCGCACCTCCTCCCAAGCCGCACCTCCTCCACCCCACCATGGCTCCTCCTCACTTACGCACAAAAAACTACCCCATAGCTAAAAAAATTACCGTAGGCCGGCGGGGATTGCTACGATCTATTGTTTCTGCGGGTTGGATGTGAAAACGGGTGGAGCAGGGAGGAGATCGGCGCTGGGTGGCGAGGCAGCAGAGACAACCGAGAGAGAGGATGAATGAGGGAGCCAAAGGAAGAAGAAACCCGTCCGGTGCCTTATCCACAACTCTTCGGCCGGCAGTTGGCTGAAGAGCCTTTTCGGCCGCTGGTAGGCCGAAGACAGCCTATCTTTCGTCGCCAGCCCACCGACGCCCACTCTTCAGCCCAGCTGGCCACTCTTCGGCCAACGGGAGGCTGACGAGCTCTCTTTGGCCAACGGTAGGCCGAAAAGGCCTACTTCGGCCAACAGGAGGCCGACGGGGTCATACTTTTGATTTTTATGCATTAGGACGTATAGTTTCCGAATTTGCTATAAAAATCATCATAGTTTCAAAAATCGGGGGGCCATGGCTGGGAGTTGTCTCCCCAGCTAGCGAGGCAGTGGGCTAAACGGGCCAGACCGGCCCAGCAACTTAAGTAAATCGGCCCAGTCACTTTTCCATTTAATTAAAAAATAAAAATAAGATTAACAGAAAACTAAAAATACTTAGTTAATTCCTAAAATCTTTTAAAAATAACAAATATTATAAGAATATTATTTCTTATTTAATCAAGCTAATTACTTAATTTTTAGACTTAATATAATAATTTATGAAATATCTACAGAGTCTAAAAATCAATTAAAAATGTTCACCAATTACAAAATAATGTAATTAGTCTAATAAAAATAAAAAAACTTGCAAATAACTACAATCATGTTAACTTTAGGAAACAAGAGTTGACAATAATAAAGGTAAGAAATAATTTGTCTTTTTCATGAGAGGTGGATCAAATGCTTTTGACACCCAACCATTTGGTCAATTATACATTAAATATGGCCTAATATTTTAGAAAATTGATTTGGTCCAATTTTGCAACAAATATTTGGTAGGTCCTTCACAAAAAAACTCATTTTGGGCACTCAAAAAATGGAAAATGAATTTTTCGTGCAAAGAAAGTGAAAACTTCCTTAGGCAACATTGTTTGTCATTCCAATATGCACCCTTGTGCACAATAAGAGATCATTTGAACAAACTATGCCATGAATGTTGTCATAACATTGGCCATTTGCCTTGGAAGCCATGGATCTTCATACATGATAGTTCGTTTCTGAGAACACTTTTTTAAGACATTTGCTGTAGTCCAAGTTTGTTATTTTTCCTGAAAACTAGGTCACATATAATGACACAATGCGAAGGTTTTCAATTTTTTTTTGAATTTCTTAGGCCCGTTTCAAAATGCGGTCAAAATGACGGGCATGACCGTTCGTAGCTAGGGGTTGAATCTTGGAATTTTTTGGAGTTTCTCTGATTAAATAGATAGTTATGTACCTAGAAATGATTTTTTGAAAAAATAAAGAGCAAACTATGATGCAGCTGCAGTTCAAATTTGACCCGCTTCCTTCTGAATCGGCGGAAATTTGTCTTTTTCACGAGAGGTGGATCAAAACCTTTTGACACCCAACCATTTGGTCAATTGTACATTAAATATGGCCTAATATTTTAGAAAATTGATTTGGCCCAATTTTGCAACAAATATTTGGTAGGTCCTTCACAAAAAAACTCATTTTGGGCACTCAAAAAATGGAAAATGAATTTTTCGTGCAAAGAAAGTGAAACCTTCCTTAGGCAACGTTGTTTGTCATTCCAATATGCACCCTTGTGCACAATAAGAGATCATTTGAACAAACTATGCCATGAATGTTGCCATAACATTGGCCATTTGCCTTGGAAGCCATGGATCTTCATAGATGATAGCTCGTTTCTGAGAACACTTTTTTAAGACATTTGCTGTAGTCCAAGTTTGTTATTTTTCCTGGAAACTAGGTCACATATAATGACACAATGCGAAGGTTTTCAATTTTTTTGATTTTTTTTTGAATTTCTTATGCCCGTTTCAAAATGAGGTCAAAACGGCGGGCATGACCGTTCGTAGCTAGGGGTTGAATCTTGCAAAACTTATGGAGTTTCTCTAACTAAATAGATACTTATGTACCTAGAAATGATATTTGGAAAAAATAAAGAGCAAACTATGAGGCAGCTGTAGTTCAAATTTGACCCGCTTCCTGCTGAATCGGCGGAAATTTGTCTTTTTCACAAGAGGTGCATCAAAAGCTTTTGACGCCCAACCATTTGGTCAATTGTACATTAAATATGGCCTAATATTTTAGAAAATTGATTTGGTCCAATTTTGCAACAAATATTTGCTAGGTTCTTCACAAAAAAATCCATTTTGGGCACTCGAAAAATGGAAAATGAATTTTCCGTGCAAAGAAAATGAAAACTTCCTTAGGCAACATTGTTTGCCATTCCAAGATGCAAACTAGTGCCAAATATGATATCATTTGAACAAACTATGCCATGACTGTTGCCATAACATTGGCCATTTGCCTTGGAAGCCATGGATCTTCATACATGATAGCTCGTTTTTTAGAACACTTTTTTAAGACATTTGCCGTAGTCCAAGTTTGTTATTTTTCCTGTACACCAGGTCACATATAATGACACAATGTGAAGGTTTTCAATTTTTTTGATTTTTTTGAATTTCTTATTCCCGTTTCAAAATGCGATCAAAACGGCGGGCATGAACGTTCGTAGCTAGGGGTTGAATCATGCAAAACTTTTGGAGTATCTTTGATTAAATAGATGCTTGTGTACCTAGAAATAATTTTTGAAAAAAATTAAAGAGCAAACTATGAGGTAGCTGTAGTTCAAATTTGACCCGCTTCTTGCTGAATCGGGCGAAATTTATCTTTTTCACGAGATGTGGATGGAAAGCTTTTCACACGCAACCATTTGATTAATTGTACATAAAATGTGGTCTACTATTATTGAAAAATGGAGTGGTGCCATTTTGCAACAAATATTGGTAGGTTATTCACAAAAAAACCATTTTTGACACTCCGAAAATAGAAAATGATTTTTTTTTGCAAAAAAATCATTTTTAGAGCAATTTTTAAAGATATTTGTATTATTCCAAGTTTGTTATTTTTTTGAAAAATAGGTCTCATTTGGTGGCACAATGCGAATATTTTATATTGTTCTTATTTTTTGCTATTTCTATCATGTGATAAAATAGCTGACATGATTTAGCACCTTATTTAATCGATTACGACCAATTTAGATGGTTATAAAGTCATCAAACTGTGTACTACATTCTGATTGGTCCATGGGCATCTCACGCGGATCGTGCATCAAACACCGTTGGATGGTCCCGGATCCAATGGCAGCCTTCACCCCTCACCCTCTCACCCACGCAGCCCTAACACAGCCCGCACTCCTCCTCTCGTCCCTTCTCTCCCACGCACCCACAGCCGCCACCCCCAACCCTCTCCCTCCCTCCGATCTCGATTTGCCGCCGCCACCCCCACCCACACCGTACACGAGGTCGAGGCTGACCCAAGATCGATCCCATGCCCAAACTCGCGATGGACGCAGTGGGGATTCGCAGCCAATCCCACACCAATCTGGACCTCGATCTGGATCGAGAAGGCGCTCTCCACCGACGGGGCTTGGGTAGTCCGGCGTCCCCCATCGACGTCCTCTTCCCTTTCCTCCTGCGTGATGCCATGGATCTCCTCCTGGCCGCCCTCTTCGACCTCGTCCTGGTAGCGGCTCATCGGCGGCAACCCCTGCCGAGGACCACAAGAACTGTGACACCGAGTTCTTCAAGGTCGACCAGGCTGCCCTCTTCGACCTCATCCTGGTAGCTACCCCCGTATCACTCCCCCCTTTCCTTTTAGATTTATTTTCTGCTTGCAGCCCAATTTGATTCGAGATTGGGATCCTGCCAGATTCGTTTCGATTCGATTCCATGAGGTCAAATTAGCTTGCGGTGCGATATGCTTGTTCACGATCCAAGTCAACTCCTAGATTTCCAATTGCCTTCGCTGCCTACTCATTTAATTAATTAAAACTGTGTGCGTGCGTGTAAGTACGCTTGCGAGAACTCGATCGATGCTGGCCTCCTCCAAATAGATCAAACTTTTAGTGCTTGCTACACATGCTTCTGTACCTAAACATTCTGTACATCTGCTGTTGTTGTTGACCATGCAGTCTAAAAAACAACACCCATTTAGTCTGATCCTTGTGTACCTGATCGTGTATGTGAGGTGAACAAAAGTCATGCATTTGACCAGATTTATTATGTTCATGTTCTGGTCGATCGTGAGGAGGTTCTTACTGTTCGCTGACTCTGTTCTGTTTTGGTGGTGGTATAACTTGGTTATGAGGAAAATGCCTCACCGGAATGTGGATGGAACTGACGGGAGGTGGATCCTTGCTCACCGACGCCAACCCCATCCAGATCATCGTTGACGCCATCATTAACTGGTACTAGCCTATCTATTCCCTTCTCTCCCTCCATGAAATAGATGTTGTCAGTTGAATGGATGAGAGTGGCAGTAGGATAGTGTTTTTCTTCAGGCACTGTGGTGGGATTATTGCACTATTTGCTTGCTGCTGTACCATGGTACCTATAGGTTATTAGTATTGTTGATCCCGACCATGAGCTTGAATGGTCTAGTAGTACAAGAGCATCCGTTTAATTTGTAGCAGTGAGGTCAATGATTTTTTTTCTATGGCATGGTACGATTATGATTGGAATGGTAGCCACTTAACATGTTAGAATGTACTGATTGTTTGGGCTGATTCCTGGTCTGCATCAGGGGTACAAGTTTATTACTTTCTATCTAGGTTTATTACTTTCTATCTAGGTTTTCCTATTGTTGTTTCGCGTTGGGTTCTGATTCGCTTTGTTGCTATTGTTTTTGTGGCGATGCAGACTCGCGGTGAAGAAGAGCAAGGCCGAGAAGGACTCCAACAAGCCCAAGTGCCCCTTGAGCGCCTTCTTAGTCTTCATGTGAGCCCTGGATTTGATTCTTGGTTGTGGTTCGATTCGCGTTGTTATGTGGCATGGTGACGCGTCCTGACATGGGCCCGTTTTGGTTCTGTATTCACAGGGACATCTTCAGGAAGGACTCCAACATCAAGCAGGTCTCCATGGTAAGCATCTCGGTTCCCTTTGCTCCCACCCCTGTCTCCTTGTTCTCGTTCAAACTGGTGCTGTGATAGTTTTCCTTCGGATCCTGTGTCCTGATTTGTGTTCAAATCGTAGGTTGGCAAGGCCGGTGATGAGAAGTGGAAGTATCTTGAGTGATGCTGTAAGTTACCCGCTCCTCATACCCTCGCTGTTACCGCTCTATTCGGTGCTGGTCTCTTCCGCTTGATCTCAGTGTTTGCTCGGTGATGCGATGTAATTTTGGCCGACCATGTGTTGGTTTACATGTTTCTTTCTCGCTGCACCGTGTCATTTGGGTATTGTTCGACCCAGTTGGTTAGTGATATTTAGAATTCAGTCGCTATGCAATTGTTGATCTACTGCCTATTCTCAATTTGGTTGTTCAAATTTATGGTTTGCAGTGTTCAAATGCCTATAGCCTCGTTAGAATTTGTACAGTCTGTGCTCATCGATTCAAACTGTTGCTCGAATGTTAGTTTCCAAATTCGCCATGCCCATTTTGCTCGATTTGTTCAACTATTCTTCTGTTAATTGTTATCCAGGAATCTATCGCCTTGCACCACACTAACATTTCCTCTGTTTGCATGAATAGCAGGAGAAGTCTCCCTACGTTGCCAAGGCCGAGATGCTCAAGGGCGAGTACACCAAGAAGATCGATGCCTACAACAACCCATAGGTATAACATTCATGCCAAACACCTCCATCAAAATCGTAGCCCCACGAGATTAACACAACATTGTGGTACTGATCCACGCTCTTTCGAGCCCATCCCCGTTTCAGGCAGGAGAGGCGTCCAGCAAATCTGACAAGTCCAAGTCCGAGGTGAGCGACGAGGACGACGGCAACGAGGTAAGACCATCCTGATCCACCCTCCCACTTCCTTCTCGTGATTCCCTAACCGCTCAACATGTTGATCTGTTCTGAACATTTGAAACATGCTGTGTGCAGGGTGACTAGTGATGCGGCACGCCAAGCAGCAGTAGGGGAAGGGGGTCTCTGGAATGTCGCCGCTGCCGCTCATTGCTAGTATCACCAATTTATGATGGATGGTCGTTGTTAGTTTAGCTCCTTGGTAGTCCCTCCCTCTCTTTTAGGCGGCTGCTGCTACTGGTAGAAATGGTAGCTATAGTCCCATGTAGTTCATGTGCTTGGACTGCCCTTAGTTGCTTCATTTCTATGTTAATTCAGTCTCTGTGGAATGTAGCTATTGTCGTGCTCGTGGATGTTGAAAGAAATAAAATGGTCATGATACATGCTTGTTTGAACTCCCTCTCTATTTCACTGTCGCTGGAATAACCCTCTGTCCTACGCGGCCAAGTTTCTGAAAGTTTGTTATGGAGGCCCAAAATAGAAATGGACTATAAAATGGCTGAGGCCCAAAAAAAGAAATGGACTGTAGAAGGCCACGTCCTAGAAAATAAAAAGGCTGAATTCTTGGGCTTGGCCCATGTAGCTGACAAAAATTGACAAAAAAATAATAATAATAAATGGGCTCGGCCCATAAAGACGGCTCAAATGGACCGGGCTGATTCTAATCTACGACCAATTCATTTGGTCACAATTTTGCCACGTCAGCTTGCCACGTTGGATCTGACGTGGTATGGGTAGACTGCCAGTGACCAAAACAATTGGTCGTAAAAGCTACAACCTTTTGTTTTGGTCGTAACCTTCTTCGACCATATCAAAAAGAAGGTTGTTAAGTTTCATTAAAGACGGCCAGCTTTTGACCAACTGTTTTTGGTCACAAAATGGTCACGAGTGAAAAACAACGACCATTCAGTGACCAATATTGATGGTCGCAAGTTGCCATATTTCTTGTAGTGTTTGATCTATATGTTGTCATCAATTACCAAAAAGGGGGAGATTGAAAGTGCAACTAATCCCTGGGTGGTTTTGGTAATCAATAACAACATATACATCATTGATCTAATTCTCATTGCTAGTATATTTCAAAAGTGATCAATGATTGGCATGGCAAGGACTAATGGACGTGGACCCCTCAAAATACTAAGTACAAGATTGGCATCCACAAGACTCTTCATTTTCATTTTAGTGATCCAAGATCACATTGAGTCCATAGGAAAAGCCAATACTATTAAAAGGGGATGAGGTATTGGTGATGAGGTTGTTGCTGAAAGTGCTCAGTGATATTGCTCCAAAACCCTCAATCACTTTCCCACATCACATCTGTCCAAAACCCTAAATCATCATTTCGGTCCCACCGATTACATCTACTCCGGACTCATCGAGATGATCATTCCACTGCCAAAGCCAAAACCCTAACACTTCGGTGTAACCAAAATGGTTCTCGGTCCCACCAAGACGGCTTGACCAAGTTGCTGTAATGTTGTCACTTCACTTCAGAATTTCCGAGATGAAATTTTTGGTCTCACCGAAACCTGGTCTTGCCCTAGCCATTGCACTTCGGTCTCACCGAGATGTTTTGATCGGTCCCACCGAAAAGCCAAACGTTCATGTCTTTTACACTAGTCGGTCTCACCGAGATTTCATGTCGGTGTCACCGAGTTGGGTTAAAGGCTTGTAACGGTTGAATTTTAGGTGAAGGCTATTTATACCCCTGCACCACCCTCTTACCTAGTAAGAGAGCCATCAAAATGTGCCTACATTTCCACCATACATTTTCTGAGAGAGCGCCACCTACAAATGTGTTGAGATCAAGATATTCCAATCCAACTATTTGAACCTTGATTTCTAGCCTTTCCCAAGTTGCTTTCCACTCAAATCTTTCTTCCACCAAATCCAAATCTGTGAGGAAGTGTTTGAGTGTTGGGGATACTATCATTTGAAGCACAAGAGCAAGGAGTTCATCATCAACACACCATTTGTTACCTTTTGGAGAGTGGTGTCTCCTAGATTGGTTAGGTGTCACTTGGGAGCCTCCAAGACCATGTGGAGTTGAACCAAGGAGTTTGTAAGGGCAAGGAGATTGCCTACTTCGTGAAGATCTACCCCGAGTGAGGCTAGTCCTTCGTGGACGGAAGCCATGGTGGAATACGCAAGGTTGCTTCTTCGTGGACCCTTCGTGGGTGGAGCCCTCCGTGGACTCGCGCAACCGTTACCCTCCGTCGGTTGAAGCCTCCATCAACGTGGATGTACGATAGCACCACCTATCGGAACCACGCCAAAAATCATCGTGTCTTCATTGCGTTTGAAATCTCCAATCCCCTCCTTTACTTACATGTGCAATGTTTTACTTTCTGCTGCTACACACTTAGAATTGCATGTGTAGGGTGATACTTGACTTGGTGTACTTGCTAAAATCTGCCCACAACTAAAATTGGGAAAAGGTTTATTTGGTCAAGTAGTCTAATCACCCCCCTCTAGACATAGTTTCGATCCTACAATCTCGCTGCATAGAGATTTTTTTCAGTAGTCAGCATCAGGAGATGCATAAGCTTCTGAAACTGAAATGTGGGTATCATTCACGAGGTACACAATGAAATCTTCACCAAATGACTTTGTGGTCCTTTGTCTCTTACCCCTTCTTGGAGCTTCATTATCCTCCTCCTCAGGAATCGCAGTGTGCTCCCGCTTAGCATGTTCCAATGGAACAAAAGGTTCAAGAGTTGTCTCCGACCTCTAACTAGATGAGCTAGGCATATCTTTCATAGGAAAAATGTCCTCAAAGAAAGTCACATTTGACTCCATGATTGTACGGACATTCATATCTGATACATCTCCAACGTATCTATAATTTATGAAGTATTCATGCCATGTTTACAATAATTTTGTATGGTTTTGGTGCACTTTTATATTATTTTTATGGACTAACTTATTGATCCAGTGCCCAGTGCCAGTTCCTGTTTTTTTGCATGTTTTTTGTTTCACAGAAAATCCATATCAAACGAAGTCCAAACGCGATACAATTTTACAGAGATTTTTTTTGGAATATATGTGATTTTTGGGAAAAAGAATCAACGCAAGACGGTGCCCGAGGGCTCCACAAGGCAACAGGGCACGACCTACCCCCTAGTCGTGCCCCCTTGCCTTGTGGGCACCTCGTAGGTCGGTTGGGGCCCTTCTATCGCCACAAGAAAGATAATTTCTGAATAAAAATCCCCTTAAAATTTCAGCCCAATCGGAGTTACGGATCTCCAGGAATATAAGAAACAATGAAGGGCTCCGAAAACAGTCGCGAGAAACAGAAGACAATAAAGAGATCCAATCTAGGGGAGAGCCTCCTCTCCCCCCAGAGAGCCAAGGAAGAATAAGAAGGAGGGGTCCCTTCCCCCTCTCCTCCGGTGGCGCCAGGACGCCGCCGGGGACATCTCCTCCATCACCATCACCACCAACTTCTCCTCTGTTCTCATGCTGATGTGTGAGTAGTTCACCCCCGAGGCTGAGGGTATGTACCAGTAGCTATGTGTTTGATCTCTCTCTCTCTCGTGTTCTTGATTTGGCACAATCTTGATGTACCGCGAGCTTTGTTAATATAGTCGGATCATATGGTGTTTTTCCCTCTCTATCTTGTTGTGATGAATTGAGTCTTGCTCTTTGAGGTTTTGTTATGTTGGATTGAATATTGGATTTGACATCACTTGATATATGTCTTGCATGCGGATACCCGTGGTGACAATGGGGTATTCTATTGAGTTACTTGATGTATGTTTTGGTAATCAACTTGCGGATTCCCGAGGTGACATTGGGGCAATCTAGGCACATAGGTTGATACACGTTTTCGTCCTACTTTCTCCGATAGAACTTTGGAGTGATTCTTTGTCGCACGTGAGGGATTGTTATATGATTCAATTATGTTAGCGCTATTGAGAGATTGCACTAGTGAAAGTATGAACCCTAGGCCTTGTTTTCAAGCATTGCAATATCGTTTGTGCTCACTTTATTTACTTGATACCTTACTGTTTTTATTTGCTCAGATTATAAAAACCTATTCGTGATGACCCACAAGTATAGGGGATCAATCATAGTCCTTTCGATAAGTAAGAGTGTCGAACCCAACGAGGAGCAGAAGGAAATGACAAGCGGTTTTCAGTAAGGTGTTTTCTGCTAGCACTGAAAGTAGCGGTAACGAGTAGTTTGATAGCAAGATAATTCATAACAAGTAACAAGTAACAAATGTAACAAAAGTGTAGCAAGGTGTCCCAATCCTTTTTATAGCAAAGGACAAGCCGGAACGAACTCGTATAATAAGCAAAGCGTTCTCGAGGACACATTGGAATTTCATCTAGTCACTTTCATCATGTTTGTTTGATTCGCGTTCGCTACTTTGATAATTTGATATGTGGGTGGACCGGTGCTTGGGTGTTGTTCTTACTTGAACAAGCCTCCCACTTATGATTACCCCCTCTTGCAAGCATCCGCAACTACGAAAGAAGAATTAAGATAAATCTAACCATAGCATGAAACATATGGATCCAAATCAGCCCCTTACGGAGCAGCGCATAAACTATGGTTTAAGCTTCTGTCACTCTAGCAACCCATCATCTAATTACTACTCCACAATGCCTTCCCTTAGGCCCAAAGATGGTGAAGTGTCATGTAGTCGACGTTCACACGACACCACTAAAGGAAGCAACAACATACATATCATCAAAATATCGAACGAATACCAAATTCACATGATTACTTATGACAAGACTTCTCCCATGTCCTCGAGAACAAAAGTAACTACTCACAAATCATATTCATGTTCAAGATCAGAGGGGTATTCATTATCATTAAGGATCTGAGCATATAATCTTCCACCAAATAAACCAACTAGCATCAACTACAAGATGTAATCAACACTACTAGCAACCCACAGGTACCAATCTGAGGTTTTGAGGCAAAGATTGAATACAAGAGATGAACTAGGGTTTGAGATGAGATGGTGCTGGTGAAGATGTTGATGAAGATTGGTTCTCCCACGATGAGAGGATTGTTGGTGATGTCGATGGCTTCGATTTCCCCCTCCCAGAGGGAAGTATCGCCGGCGGAATCGCTCCGCCGAAGAGCAAAATTGCTCCTACCCAGGTTCCGCCTCGAGACGGCGGCGCTTCGTCCCGAAAGTCTTCTCTATATAAGTTTTAGGGCAAATGTGCCTATATAGCAGAAGGAGGGGGGTGGAGGCCAGCCAGGGGCCCCACAAGGCATCAGGGCGCGCCCAGGGGGGCCGTGCCCTGATGCCTTGTGGGCAACTGGTGGGTCCCCTCCAGTATTTCTTTTCTCCAGTATTTTTTATATATTCAATACAAAATCTCCGTGAAGTTTCAAGTCAATTGGAGCTCTGTAGGATAGGTATCTCTGTTGTAGCTATTTCAGGTCCAGAATTCCAGCTGCCAGTATTCTCCCTCTTCATATAAATCTTGCAAATTAAGAGAGAAAGGCATAAGAATTGCATCATAAAGTGAAATAATTATCAAATACATTATAAATAACAGTAGGAAATCATGATGCAAATTGGACGTATCAATTTCTATCATCCATACTACACTTGTATCACCATCTCTTCGCCGAACTAGTGCACCTATACAATTTACCATTGTATTGGGTGTGTTGGGGACACAAGAGATTGCTTGTATTTGATTGCAGGGTTGTTTGAGAGAGACCATCTTCATCTTACACCTCCCACAGATTGATAAACCTTAGGTCATCCACTTGAGGGAAATTTGCTGCTGTCCTACAAAACTCTGCGCTTGGAGGCCCAACAGAGTCCACAAGAATAAAGTTGTGTAGTAGACATCAATGTCAGGTACCTCGGATTTCACCACTAGAAATCTATAGCCAATGCGATGTAAAGCATAGCCCAGAAAAACAGAATCAACGGTTTTGGTCAAAGCTTACGCTTCTTGGGAATTGGCACGTCGACTTTCACCAAACAACTCCAAGTTCCTTTCCCATTCCTAAAATTGGGCAATCTCTTTATTATTTATGGGAGCTCTATTTAGGACATGACTTGCAATTATCAAAGCCTCCCACATCATTCCTTGGAAAGTCCCGCTGTGTCTAACATGGCATTAACCAAATCAGCTAGATTGCGGTTCTTTCGTTTGGCAACCCCGTTTGACCAGGGAAAATAGGGAGGCGTCCTCTCATGGATTATATCATGTTCCTCATGGAATTGAAATCATTGGAAAAATACTATCCAACACGATCCGACATAAGCCTCTTGATCTTTCCATCAAGTTGATTCTCTGCTTCGGCTTTATAGATTTTAAAGTAGTGCAAAGCCTCATCTTTTGTCTTCAACAGATATATCATGCAATATCTAGTAGACTCATTGATCAGAGTCATGAAATATCCTTTTTCGCCTTTAGTCAGCACACCATTCCCGGCGATGAAATATGTCTTGGGCATTGAGATGGAGGGTGTGCGCGGTGAGCATAGATGGTTCCTGGTGCCGGAGGTGGTGCGGTGTGGCATCTATCGCGTTGACGGCGGTGGGTCTCGGTGGCGTGGCGCAGCGGGGTTCTGGCGATGGACGTGTGTTGATGGACGCGCACGGGGTGGAGGTGTTGTCTGGCACTGTGGGGGCGTCGACGGCAGGCCTGGCAAGGTCGATGCGTCAGTACCTGCTAAAGATGGATCGGTGGAAGACGGCGGCGACGACCTATGAGAGTGCGTCGGACCGGTATGTGCCCCATACCTGGTATGTGGATCAGTTGGGGCCTCCGGCTTTAGATGTTAGGCTTTGGTGAGAGGTCTGGGTATTCGTCTCAGACTATCTGCACCCCTTCATCATATGGATAGGAGTAGCGACAGTTGTTGCCAAGATGGCAGCTTCAGACATATTGATGTATTTCTTTGTAAGGTCTTTGTGAATAATTAATAAAATGGTTGTATGCATCGTCTAGATGCACACGCCGAGGGTCTACCTCCTTTTCAAAAAAAAAGTCAGCACACCATTCATCTCAGAAGATCTGAATGTATGAGTTGTACTGGTGCCAAATTCCTCGCTTCAACAGTCGTATGAGACCTGAGAGGTTGCTTGCTTTCACCACACTTGGCACTTAGAACCTTTAACAATTGTGAATTTAGGGATTAAGCTCAAATTTTCTAGCCACTTCATGCAACCAAAGTTAATATGACCAAGTTGTGAATGCCAAACATTTGATTCTGTTTCACTTCAGACATGATTAATAACTTAAGTGCAGAAGTCTGACAAAGATAGGCGGAGCAAGCCTCTGCAGGCATAGCCCTTTCCAACAAATTGTCCACACTTAGACACTACAACCTTACTGGACTGAAATACTAACTTATAGCCATCTCGACACAAACGAAAGCTACTGACAAGATTTTTATTTATAGAAGGGACATGATGCACGTTCTTCAGCCGCACTATCTTTCCTGAAATAAACTTTAGATCGACCGTACCAACACCATGAATAGAACCATGTGACTCGTTTCCCTTCAACACATGTGTAATTCTTTTGATAATATAAGAAGAAAACATGTTCATATCAGAACACACATGTATATTGGCACCCGTATAGAGCCACTAATCAGGAGAATGACATACTGAAAGAACGGTAGGAAATTTACCATACCCGACATCTTTAATCTCAACATCGTCAATAACAACATTAGAGATCTTGAGTCTATTCTCATTATGACGCATGTCCCAGTGGTCCTTGCAGGATGAAGCCCAATGATCTTCTCCGCCGCATACATGGCATTTTCCTTTCTTCTTATAGGTCTCCTTCTACTTCTTGAAGTTGGGAGACTTTGGGGCATGTTCTTGCATTCAAACTTTCCTATGCCTGCATAGTTGTTCTTGTTCGTGATTTTGTGGGGATGGAAATTATTCTTCTGTGTCAAGTTGGCACTAGAATTTCCTTCTTGGAAACGAGCACGTGTATCTTTCGTCCTCGCCTTCTCTTCCACGTCAAGAGTGCCAATAAGATTGACAACAATAAATTCTTGTCTCTTGTGCTTTAGACAGGTAGAAAAATTCCTCCATGAAGGAGAAAAGCTTGGCAATGATGCCTCTTGCAATGAACTTGTCCGGTAACACACAATTGAAGTGCTCAAGTTCCTTAGTGACTGTGAATCTCATGAGCATGCTCAACCACAGAACGGTTGATAAGTCTCAAACGTATCTATAATTTATGAAATATTCATATTGTATTTACATCATTTATTTATGTTTTTGGCACAATATTTATTTGGACTAACTTATTAATCCAGTGCCAAAGCCAGTTCATGTTTTCTAGTGTTTTTGAAACTGATTTTTTTTGTGGATTTTTATGGAATAAAAGACATCTGTAGCCAAAATATGGAGTTCGAGGGAGCCATGAGGGCCCCACACGGCCATGCCATGCAGCCAGGCCCTTGGCTGCGTGAGGTGCCTGCATGAGCAATCCCTATGTCGGTGGGTGTTGTACTTTGGCCACAAGAAAGGAATTTTTGTGGAAAGAAATTCCCTTAAAATTTTAGCCCGATCGGAGTTACGAATCTCCAGATATAAAAGAAATGGTACTCGGCCAGAAACAGGAGACAGAAAAACGAGATCCAATCTAGGGGACAACTTCCTCTCTCCCCGGAGGGCAAATGAAGAAGATGGAGGGGGGACCTTCCCCCTCTCCTACGGTGGTGCCGGGGCGCCGCCGGGGACATCTCCGTCATCACCATCACCAAAAAACCCCTCTCTGTTCTCATGGTGATGTGTGAGTAGTTCATCCTCAGGGCTGTGAGTACGCACTAGTAGCTATGTGTTTGATCTCTCTATCCCATGTTCTTGAAAGATTCCGATCTTGATTGTACCATGAGATTTGTTAATATAGTTGGATCATATGATGCTTCCCCCTCTATTATTTTTGAATTGAGTATTGCTCCTGTGACGCCCCCGACTCAATCGTGCACTAATCATACACGCAAATGCGCACGATCAAGCCCAGGGACTCACGGGAAGATATCACAACACAACTCTAGACACAAATTAAAAATCATACAAGCTTTATATTACAAGCCAGGGGGCTCAAGGGCTCGAATACATAAGCTTGAGTTACACAAGCATCAGCGGAAGCATTAGTATCTGAGTACAGACATAAAGGTTAAACAAGTCTGCCTTAAGAAGGCTGAGCAAAACATCGACGTCTGATCGAAAAGGCGCAGGCCTCCTGCCTGGGAGCCTCCTATCTACTCTTGGTCGTCGGTCTCCACGTAGTAGTAGGCTCCACCGGAGGGGTAGTAGTAGTCGTCGACTGGGGCAGCTGGCTCCAGGTCTCCGTCATCTGGTCGCAGCAATCGGGTATGAAAAAAAGAGGTAGCAAAGCAACCGTGAGTACTCATCCAAAGTACTCGCAAGACTTACATCAGATCTATGCTAAGTATGCATCGGTATCAAAGGGGAGGCTGTATCTATGGACTATACTGCAGAAATGCCAGAAAAGAGGGAAAGCCTAGCCTATCGAAGACTAGCATCTTCAGCGTCTTGCAGCATTAGAAGAGTGCAGATTAGTAACGTAACATATAGCAAAAAGTAATAGTAGCAATGCCCAGAGATCCTTCCTCGACTCCCTGCGAGAAAGCAATCCCGGAGTTAACATATTATTAAGCATCACAAGTATCCAGTTCTAGTTGTAGTAGATCGGGATACTTTCCGAGCGTCCTGTTACCATGGACACGGCTATTCGAATAGATATACTTCCCTGCAGGGGTGCACCAACTTACCCAACACGCTCGATTAACTCTGGCCGGACACATTTTCTCGGGTCATGCCCGGCCTCGGCTGATCGACACGTCGTAGCCCTACCTAGGTTCAACAGAGAGGCCAGCACGCCGATCTACACCCTAAGCGCTCAGAGGTCTAGGGCCCATCGCCCTTTGCACTCCTGCGCGTTGCGTGGGTGGCCGGGACCAGACCTAGCCCCTGTCTACACACGCAGGCTTTCGCGGTCCACCCGAGCGCGCGCCGCTCAATCGCTGACGTCTGAAGAACTTCGGCTGATACATACGACGCCGAGTGCCCATACTATTCCCGCGTGGTGGTTAGTGCGAAAAGGCCAGAGGCCTACTCAGATCACATATCCTAACCCATTAGTGTGTTGGGAGCTCGCGGTGACAATCAGTGATCCACGATCTGTGGTCTCGTCGCCCCGTCTCGTGGACTTACGGCAAGGGCCAGGAATGCCCAGCCGTGCCACGTAATTATCTCGCGGGTACCCTCATGGTCAAACCGACTCCACACCTCTCGCGGGTACCCCTCGGGGCCGACCCGACTTTAATCAGGGACTGATATAAAAGTCAAGGTATCCGTGTGTCCATCACATCAAGAAGGAATCCGAGGAATCACGCTCGTTGGATTCCCGTCAAGGTGAACTCGGAGGAATCACCCTCGATGGGTTCACACTTGATGGGCTGTACGTCAGAGGCATCATCAGAGGTGGTGAAAGAGGAATCACCCTCGGTAACCCACAACCGACTAGCTATACTACAGAGGCAACATCAGGAATGAGGTAAGGGGTATCACCATTGGTACTCGGTGGTAGCTCTGCAGAGTCGTACAACTAAGGGGTGTGCAGTGATGTGTCGGGCTCTGTACAACGATCACACTGATCGAGGCACCGGTACAAAGCGGGGCAACAAGGACAAGGGTGAGGGGCCACTAATGTATCACTAACCAACCTATACTAAGCATTTAGGATAGCAGGTAAGGTATCAACAGCAGTTACAAAAACAGGCTATGCATCAGAATGGGAGCAATCAAATACAGTAGCAAATCCTAATGCAAGCATGGCAGAGAAGGAATAGGCGATATAGGAATGATCAAGGGGTTTTGCCTGCCTGGAAGCTCTGCTGAGAGGGTCTGGTCTTCAGGGGTGCAGTCGTACCCGGTAGCTGCGTCAGTCTCGGGGTCTACCGAAGAGAAGAGGGGGAAGAAACAATAAATAAAAAGCAAACAAATGCAACACAGATGCATGGCATGGCAATATGATGTGCTGGTGGTGACCTAACACACTGCTACACGTTGCAGCCGGAGCGAGAAAATATCTGGGAATATTTTCCCGGCTATAGGCATCTGTCAGATAGATGAACCGGAGGGGAAGGTTCCATGTTTGCAGTGTTGTGGGCATGTGACAGCTACATGGAGGGCATATTCGGATTCGTCTCATTTTTCTGATCAACTTTCATGTAGAAAACTTTTTCATCCCAGCTACAGATTATTTTCTATGAATTTTCAAAGTTTTAAATCATTTTCTAGATTTTCTGGAATTAATTCAAATTCGAAATTAACAGAAAATACTTTATTGCATCAGCAGTACATCAGGATGACGTCAACAGTCAACCTAGCCGGTCCAGGTCAAACCTGACCGTTGGGTCCCACATGTCATACTCAGCAGACTAATTAGGGGGGGGGGGTTAGATTAACTAATTGGGTTAATTAGAGGGTGGGGCCCCACTGTCAGTGACTAATCTAATTACAGATTAAGTTTATTTTATAAAACAGTTAATTAAACGCGTGGGGCCCGCCTGTCAGTGACTGGGATTGCCTAGTCAGCACGGTTGACTGGTCAACCCAGTCAACTGGGCCCCTGGGACCCACTGGTCAGTGACCCAGGGGTGCCCACGTGGCAGGCCAGGTCAGCGGCGCCGGCGACCAAATACGCGGCGGAGGCCACTGGACCTCGCCGGAAACGTGCTACGGGTGGCCAAAACAAGCGCGATTTGTGGCGTTCGAACGTGCGTTCGACGCCGCGTCGTTTGGTGGAGGTGGCGCGGCCGGAAACGACCCACAGCGACGGCGGCGAGCTCCGCGGCAGACGCCGGAGTATTGGTGGTGACGGTTTCGCAGCTGCAGCGCGCAAACGGGCGAACGGAGCGGCTAGCGGGGCGCTACGCGATGCGTCAAGGACAACGGGCACGGTCCCGTGACCATTTGGTCATCGGAGCCACGCCGGCGACGAGCTCGAGCGGCGACGCGTTCGGCCACAGTGATGCGGCGGCTACAGGCGCGGATCAGAGCAGGGGAGAGAGGGGAGAAGAGGAGGAGCTCACCGGGAGGCTCAAGAAGGCCGGCGAGAGGTTAGTAGCAGCAGGGCTGACCGGACTCGATGACGAACGCTGGCGGATCCCGAGGAAGAACACAGAGTGGATCCGGCGCTGGGCTGCCTCCCGGCTTGCGTTCATCGGCGTAGTCGACGTAGCGGTCGACGGCGAACCTCTACGACCTGGCGGCGAGGCGTGAGGTGCACGGCGGCCACGGGAACGACGGCGAACGGCGACGGATGCGCTCGGGCGAGCTCGGGAGAGAGAGAGCGAGCGAGGGAGAGGGGGGGAGGAGTGGATGAGGACGACGAGGGGGCTGAGGGGGCGCGTCCTTATCCTCTCGGCGGCCCTGTAGCGGCGCCGTGTCGCCGCCTCGCCGGTGCGCGCGCGCGCGGCCATGGGTGCCGCGACACGCGACAGAGAGAGAGGTGGGAGGTGGGGGAGAGAGAGAGGTGGGCTGGGCCGGTGCCACTGTGCACTTAGGCCCAGCTCACAGTAGATTTTAGGCCTTTTCTCTTTTTCTTTTCTGTTCTCTCTTTACAGAGAGGTTTGCAATTAATTTGAGCTACCAAATGCTTTTTGTAAAATGTGGGATTTGGCCACATAAGTACCTTGTATTATTTGGTACTGCCACCAAAAGTTTTGAGGCAAGATGAATCCATTTGAAATTTTCATAAATGGAATAGCATTTAAAATGCTCCTTTTGGCACTGTTTTAATTGCCCTAGCTCATTTTAGCAAATAGGTGATGTTGTTTTCCTGAACAAATATTTGTTTTGGAATATTTGCTAAATGATGAACAATTTTTCAGCAATTTTTGTGCAACTTCAAATTTTACTTGCAATTTGAATTGAATTTAGTGGTCGAATTTGAAATGAGATATGAATCCAATGTAATCAAGCATTGCAAATAAACTTGACTTAGCATTAACATGATGGATTACTGTAGCTCATTACACAGGGGTGTTACAATTCTCCTCCACTAAAAAAATTCTCGTCCCAAGAATTCAGGAGGTAGAAGGGAAAAGATCGGGATATTCTTCATGAAGACGATCCTCGCGTTCCCAAGTGGCTTCATCTTCAGTATGATTCGACCACTGCACTTTAAGGAACTTGGTTGTCTTCTCACGGGTCCGACGTTCAGCTTGATCGAGAATGTGGATCAGATGCTCTTTATAAGATAGGTCATCTTGCAATTCGAGCAATTCATGATCCACTGCTCGGTGCGGATCCTTGAAGCAACGGCAAAGTTGTGATACATGGAAGACGTCGTGGATGTGAGAGAATTGCGGCGGCAACTCCAATTTATATGCCACATGTCCACGTCTGGCGAGAATACGGAAGGGACCAATGTAGCGAGGAGCTAACTTGCCCTTGATTCCAAAGCGATGAGTGCCCTTCATAGGAGTGATGATGGAAATATGCCCTAGAGGCAATAATAAAGTTGTTATTATTTTATATTTCCTTGTTCATGATAAAGGTTTATTATTCATGCTACAATTGTATTGACCGGAAACTTAAATACATGTGTGAATACATAAACAAATACCGTGTCCCTAGTGAGCCTCTACTAGACTAGCTCGTTGATCAAAGATGGTTAAGGTTTCCTAACCATAGACATGAGTTGTCATTTGATAACGGGATCACATCATTAGGAGAATGATGTGATGGACAAGACCCATCTGTTAGCTTAGCATATGATCGTTCTGTTTATTGCTACTGCTTTCTTGAATGTCAAATACATGTTCCTCCGACCATGAGATCATGCAACTCCCGGATACCGGAGGAATACCTTGTGTGCTATCAAA
Organism: Elymus sibiricus; assembly: GCA_039707655.1. Taxonomy (NCBI): domain Eukaryota; kingdom Viridiplantae; phylum Streptophyta; class Magnoliopsida; order Poales; family Poaceae; genus Elymus; species Elymus sibiricus. The sequence continues at coordinate 349,180,115 of CM077668.1, forward strand.
CGTCACAACGTAACTGGGTGGTCATAAAGATGCTCTACACGTATCTCCGAAGGTGTCTGTTGAGTTGGCATGGATCGAGACTGGGATTTGTCACTCCGTGTTTCGGAGAGGTATCTCTGGGCCCTCTCGGTAATGCACATCATAAGAAGCTTGCAAGCAAAGTGACTAAGGAGTTAGTTACGGGATGATGTATTATGGAACGAGTAAAGAGACTTGCCGGTAACGAGATTGAACTAGGTATGGAGATACCGATGATCGAATCTCGGGCAAGTAACATACCGACGGACAAAGGGAAATACGTATGTTGTCATTGCGGTTCGACCGATAAGATCTTCGTGGAATATGTAGGAACCAATATGAGCATCCAGGTTCCACTATTGGTTATTGACCGGAGAGGCGTCTCAGTCATGTCTACATCATTCCCGAACCCGTAGGGTCCGCACGCTTAACGTTCGTTGACGATATAGTGTTATATGAGTTATGTGAATTGGTAACCGAATATTGTTCGGAGTCCCGGATGAGATCCCGGACGTCACAAGGAGTCTCGGAATGGTTGAGAGGTAAAGATTTATATATGGGAAGTCATATTTTGGGTTCCGGAAAAAGGTGCAGTTTTTTCGGTATTGTACCGGGAAGCTTCCAGAACGTTCCGGAGGATTCCGGAGGGGTCCGGAAGTCCACAAGTGGGTCCACCACGTCCCAAGGGCTGGCATGGGCTAAGGGGAGGTGCCCTGGCCTTATTGGGCCAGGCGCGCCAAGTCCTCAAAGGCCCACACAGCTAGGGAAGGAAAAAAGGAGAGTCCTAGTAGGAATAGGATTGGACTTTGGAGTCCAAGTCCACGTGTGTACTATTCATGTGGTACTGTTCACGTGGTACTATTCACGTGGTACTGTTCACGTGGCACTATTCCTTCTACTCGAAGCCCCTGCACATATATAAATAGAGGAGAGGGGGCGCCCCAAACAAGCCACAACATTGTCTTAGCCGTGTGCGGCGCCCCCCTCCACAGTTCCGTCCCTCGGTCATATTTTCGCAGTGCTTGGGCGAAGCCCTGCGGAGATAGCATCACCATCACCGTCACCACGCCGTCGTGCTGCCGGAACTCATCCACTACCTCACCGTCTTGCTGGATCAAGAAGTCGAGGACGTCACCGAGCTGAACGTGTGCTGAACGCGGAGGTGCCGTACGTTCGGTACTCGGTCGGTTGGATCGTGAAGTTGTTCGACAACATCAACCGCGTTGTTCTAACGCTTCCGCTTACGGTCTACGAGGGTACGTAGACACACTCCCCCTCTCGTAGCTATGCATCTCCTTGGATAGATCTTGCATGTGCGTAGAACATTTTTGTTTTCCATGCAACGTTCCCCAACAGTGGCATCATGAGCCAGGTCTATGCGTAGATGATATGCACGAGTAGAACACAAAGAGTTGTGGGCGGTGATCGTCATACTGCTTACCACCAACGTCTTATTTTGATTTGGCGGTATTGTAAGATGAAGCGGCCCGGACCAACCTTACATGTCCACGTACATGAGACCGGTTCCACCGACAGACATGCAACTTGTTTTGCATAAAGGTGGCTGGCGGGTGTCTGTTTCTCCTACTTTAGTTGAATCAAATTTGACTGCGGCCGGTCCTTGTTGAAGGTTAAAACAGCAAACTTGATAAATCACCGTTGTGGTTTTGTGCCGTAGGTAAGAACGGTTCTTGCTAGAAGCCCATAGCAGCCACATAAAACTTGCAACAACAAAGTAGAGGACGTCTAACTTGTTTTTGCAGGGTATGCTGTGATGTGATATGGTCAAGACATGATGTGATATACGTTATTGTATGAGATGATCATGTTTTGTAATTTATCGGCAACCGACAGGAGTCTTATGGTTGTCTCTTTATTGTATGAAATGCAAGCGCCATGTAATTGCTTTACTTTATCTCTATGCGTTAGCAATAGTTGTAGAAGCAATAGTTGGCAAGATGACCACAACGCAACGATGGAGATCAAGGTGTCGAGCCGGTGACGATGGAGATCATGACGATGCTTTGGAGATGGAGATCAAAAGCACAAGATGATGATGGCCATATCATGTCACATATTTTGATTGCATGTGATGTTTATCCTTTCTGCATCTTATTTTGCTTAGAACGACGGTAGCATTATAAGATGATCCCTTCACTAAATTTCAAGATAAAAGTGTTCTCCCCGAGTATGCACCGTTGCTAAAGTTCGTCGTTTCGAAGCACCTCGTGATGATCGGGTGTGATAGATTCTACGTTCACATACAACGGGTGTAAGCCAGTTTTACACAAGCAGAATACTTGGGTTAAACTTGACGAGCCTAGCATGTACAGACATGGTCTCGGAACACTGGAGACCGAAAGGTCGAACATGAGTCATATAGTAGATATGATCAACATGGAGATGTTCACCATTGATGACTATCCCATCTCACGTGATGATCGGACATGGGCTAGTTGATTTGGATCATGTATCACTTAGTTAACTTGAGGGATGTTAACTTAAGTGGGAGTTCATTAGTAATTTGATTAATTGAACTTAATTTATCATGAACTTAGTTCTGATAGTCTTTGCAAATTATGTTGTAGATCAATAGCTCGCGTTGTAGCTCCCCTGTTTTTTATACGTTCCTAGAGAAAGCTTAGTTGAAACATGATGGTAGCAATTACACGGACTGGGTCCGTAACTTGAGGATTATCCTCATTGCTGCACAGAAGGATTATGTCCTTGATGCACTTCTAGGTAATGGACCTGCTGCAGGAGCTGCTGCAGACGTTGTGAACGCCTGGCAGGCTCGATCTGATGACTACTCGATAGTTCAGTGTGCCATGCTCTACGGCTTAGAACCGGGACTACAAAAGCGTTTTGAACGCCATGGAGCATATGAGATGTTCCAGGAGCTAAAATTGATATTTCAAGCTAATGCCCGGGTTGAGAGATATGAAGTCTCCAACAAGTTCTTCAGCTGTAAGATGGAGGAGAACAGTTCTGTCAGTGAACACATACTCAGAATGTCTGGATACCACAACCACTTGACTCAGCTGGGAATTGATCTTCCAGTTGAGAGTGTTATTGACACAGTTCTTCAGTCACTGCCACCAAGCTATAAAGGCTTCGTGATGAACTATAATATGCAAGGGATGGAGAAGACAATTCCCGAGCTCTTCGCGATGCTGAAATCGGCGGAGGTAGAAATCAAGAAGGAGCATCAAGTGTTGATGGTTAACAAGACCACTAGTTTCAAGAAAAAGGGCAATGGAAAGAAGGGGAACTTCAAGAAGAATGGCAAGCAAGCTGCCGCTCCCACGAAGAAACCCAAAGTTGGACCCAAGCCTGAAACTGAGTGCTTCTACTGCAAAGGAACTGGTCACTGGAAGCGGAACTGCCCCAAGTATTTGGCGGATAAGAAGGATGGCAAAGTGAACAAAGGTATATTTGATATACATGTTATTGATATGTACCTCACTAGTGCTCGTAGCAGCGTCTGGGTATTTGATACCGATTCAGTTGCTAATATTAGTAACTTGAAGCAGGAGCTGCAGAGCAACGGAGACTAGCTGAGGGCGAGGTGACGATATGTGTTGGAAGTGTCTCCAAGATTGATATGATCAATATTGACACGCTCGTAAATACCTTCGGGATTAGTATTAAACCTAAATAATGGTTATTTGGTGCTTGCGTTGAGCATAAAACATTATATCTGGATATTGTTTATTGCAAGACGGTTATTCATTTAAGTCAGAGAATAATGGTTATTCTGTTTATATGAATAATATCCCTCGTGATCATGCACCCTTGTGAATGGTTTATTCTTGTTGAATCTCGATCGTAGTGACACACATATTCATAATATTGATGTCAAAAGACGCAAAGTTGATAATGATAGTGCAACATACTTGTGGCACTGCCGTTTAGGTCATATTGGTGTAAAGCACATGAAGAAACTCCATGCTGATGGACTTTTGGAATCTCTTGATTATGAATCATTTGATACTTGCGAACCATGCTTCATGGGCAAGATGACTAAAACTCCGTTCTCCGGAACAATGGAGCGAGCTACTGATTTGTTGGAAATAATACATACCGATGTATGCGGTCCAATGAATATTGAAGCACGCGGCGGGTATCGTTATTTTCTAACCTTCACAGATGATTTGAGTAGATATGGTTATATCTACTTGATGAAAAACAAGTCTGAAACATTTGAAAAGTTCAAAGAATTTCAGAGTGAAGTAGAGAATCATCGTAACAAGAAAATAAAGTTTCTACGATCTAATCGCGGAGGCGAATATTTGAGTTACGAGTTTGGCCTTCATTTAAGAAAATGTGGAATTGTTTCACAACTCACGCCACCTGGAACACCACAGCGTAATGGTATGTCCGAACGTCGTAACCGTACTTTATTGGATATGGTGCGTTCTATGATGTCTCTTACCGATTCGCCACTATCGTTTTGGGGTTATGCATTAGAGACAGCTGCATTCACGTTAAATAGGGCACCGTCTAAATCCGTTGAGATGACACCATATGAACTATGGTTTGGCAAGAAACCTAAGCTGTCGTTTCTTAAAGTTTGGGGATGCGATGCTTATGTGAAAAAGCTTCAACCTGATAAGCTCGAACCCAAAGCGGAGAAGTGCGTCTTCATAGGATACCCTAAAGAAACAATTGGGTACACCTTCTACCATAGATCCGAAGGCAAGGTCTTTGTTGCCAAGAATGGGTCCTTTCTAGATAAGGAGTTTCTCTCGAAAGAAGTGAGTGGGAGGAAAGTAGAACTTGATGAGGTAATTGTACCTTCTCTCGAATTGGAAAGTAGCTCATCAGAGAAAACCGTTCCCATGATGCCTACACCAATAAGAGAGGCAGATAATGGTGAAGATCATGAAACTTCAGATCAAGTTACTACTGAACCTCGTAGGTCGACCAGAGTACGTTCCGCACCAGAGTGGTACGGTAATCCTGTTCTGGAAGTCTTGTTGTTAGACAACGGCGAACCTACGAACTATGAAGAAGCTATGATGAGCCCAGATTCCAACAAATGGCTTGAGGTCATGAAATCTGAGATAGGATCCATGTATGAGAACAAAGTATGGACTTTGGTGGACTTGCCTGATGATCGGCAAGCCATTGAGAATAAATGGATTTTTAAGAGGAAGACGGATGCTGATGGTAATATCACTGTCTACAAAGCTCGACTTGTCACGAAAGGTTTTCGACAAGTTCAAGGGGTTGACTACGTTGAGACTTTCTCACCCGTAGCGGTGCTTAAGTCTGTCCGGATCATGTTAGCAATTGCCGCATTTTATGATTATGAAATCTGGCAAATGGATGTCAAAACTGCATTCCTTAATGGTTTTCTCAAAGAAGAGTTGTATATGATGCAACCAGAAGGTTTTGTCGATCCTAAGGGTGCTAACAAAGTGTGCAAGCTCCAGCGATCCATCTATGGACTGGTGCAAGCATCTCGGAGTTGGAATATACGCTTTGATGAGGTGATCAAAGCATATGGTTTTGTACAGACTTACGGTGAAGCCTGTATTTACAAGAAAGTGAGTGGGAGCTCTGTAGCATTTCTAATATTATATGTGGATGACATATTGTTGATTGGAAATGATATAGAATTTCTGGATGGCATAAAAGGATACTTGAATGAAAGACCTCGGTGAAGCTGCTTATATATTGGGCATCAAGATCTATACAGATAGATCAAGACGCTTGATAAGACTTTCAATGAGTACATACCTTGACAAGATTTTGAAAGAGTTTTAAATGGATCAGTCAAAGAAGGAGTTCTTGCCTGTATTGTAAGGTGTAAAGTTGAGTAAGACTCAAAGCTCGACCACGGCAGAAGATAGAGAGAGAATGAAAGTCATTCCCTATGCCTCAGCCATAGGTTCTATAATGTATGCCATGCTGTGTACCACACCTAATGTGTGCCTTGCCACGTGTCTAGCAAAGGGGGTACAAGAGTGATCCAGGAGTGGATCACTGGACAGCGGTCAAAATTATCCTTAGTAACTAAAGGACTAAGGAAATGTTTCTCGATTATGGAGGTGATAAAGAGTTCGTCGTAAAGGGTTACGTCGATGCAAGCTTTGACACCAATCTGGATATCTCTGAGTAGCAAACCGGATACGTATAATGGAGCAGTCATTTGGAATAGCTCCAAGTAAAGCGTGATAGCAGCATCTACAGTATGACATAAGGATTTGAAAAGTACGCATGGGTCTGAATATTGCAGACCCATTGACTAAAATACTCTCTCACGAGCAAAACATGATCACACCTTAGAACTCTTTGAGTGTTAATCACATGGTGATGTGAACTAGATTATTGAGTCTAGTGAACTCTTGGGTGTTACTCACATGGCGATGTGAACTAGATTATTGACTCTAGTGCAAGTGGGAGACTGATGGAAATATGCCCTAGAGGCAATAATAAAGTTGTTATTATTTTATATTTCCTTGTTCATGATAAAGGTTTATTATTCATGCTAGATTGTATTGACCGGAAACTTAAATACATGTGTGAATACATAAACAAATACCGTGTCCCTAGTGAGCCTCTACTAGACTAGCTCGTTGATCAAAGATGGTTAAGGTTTCCTAACCATAGACATGAGTTGTCATTTGATAACAGGATCACATCATTAGGAGAATGATGTTATGGACAAGACCCATCTGTTAGCTTAGCATATGATCGTTCTGTTTATTGCTACTGCTTTCTTGAATGTTAAATACATGTTCCTCCGACCATGAGATCATGCAACTCCCGGATACCGGAGGAATACCTTGTGTGCTATCAAACGTCACAACGTAACTGGGTGATCATAAAGATGCTCTACAGGTATCTCCGAAGGTGTCTGTTGAGTTGGCATGGATCGAGACTGGGTTTGTCACTCCGTGTTTCGGAGAGGTATCTTTGGGCCCTCTCGGTAATGCACATCATAAGAAGCTTGCAAGCAAAGTGACTAAGGAGTTAGTTACGGGATGATGTATTACGGAACGAGTAAAGAGACTTGCCGGTAACGAGATTGAACTAGGTATGGAGATACCGACGATCGAATCTCGGGCAAGTAACATACCGACGGACAAAGGGAATTACGTATGTTGTCATTGCGGTTCGACCGATAAGATCTTCGTGGAATATGTAGGAACCAATATGAGCATCCAGGTTCCGCTATTGGTTATTGACCGGAGAGGCGTCTCAGTCATGTCTACATCATTCCCGAACCCGTAGGGTCCGCACGCTTAACGTTCGTTGACGATATAGTGTTATATGAGTTATGTGAATTGGTAACCGAATATTGTTCGGAGTCCCGGATGAGATCCCGGACGTCACGAGGAGTCTCGGAATGGTCGAGAGGTAAAGATTTATATATGGGAAGTCATATTTTGGTTCCGGAAAAAGGTGCAGTTTTTTCGGTATTGTACCGGGAAGCTTCCAGAAGGTTCCGGAGGATTCCGGAGGGGTCCGGAAGTCCACAAGTGGGTCCACCACGTCCCAAGGGCTGGCATGGGCTAAGGGGAGGCAACCTGGCCTTATTGGGCCAGGCGCACCAAGTCCTCAAAAGCCCACACAGCTAGGGAAGGAAAAAAGGAGAGTCCTAGTAGGAATAGGATTGGACTTTGGAGTCCAAGTCCACGTGTGTACTGTTCACGCGGTACTATTCATGAGGTACTGTTCACGTGGCACTATTCCTTCTACTCCAAGCCCCTACACATATATAAATAGAGGAGAGGGGGCGCCCCAAACAAGCCACAACATTGTCTTAGCCGTGTGCGGCGCCCCCCTCCACAGTTCCGTCCCTCGGTCATATTTTCGCAGTGCTTGGGCGAAGCCCTGCGGAGATAGCATCACCATCACCGTCACCACGCCGTCGTGCTGCCGGAACTCGTCCACTACCTCGCCATCTTCCTGGATCAAGAAGTCGAGGACGTCACCGAGCTGAACGTGTGCTGAACGCGGAGGTGCCGTACGTTCGGTACTCGGTCGGTTGGATCGTGAAGTTGTTCGACGACATCAACCGCGTTGTTCTAACGCTTCCGCTTACGGTCTACGAGGCTACGTAGACACACTCCCCCTCTCGTAGCTATGCATCACCATGGATAGATCTTGCATCTGCGTAGAAAATTTTTGTTTTCCATGCAACGTTCCCCAACAAGTGACACGCAGATAAGCTTGCTCGCCAGGTTGATAGATTGACCCCCAGTGTTTACGATCGTAATTGCTCTTCTAGCGAGACTGGGCCACGTTGAGATTTTCCCGAACGATGCGGACTTGCTCTTCAGCTTATTGGACAAATCTGGACCAATGAGCAGTCGTTCCCCAGTTTCTGACCAATTCAGAGGGGTTCGACACTTACGTCCATATAGTACCTCGAAGGGGGCCATCTTCAAGCTAGCTTGATAGCTGTTGTTGTAAGAGAATTCAGCATACGGGAGAGATTCCTCCCACTTCTTGCCAAATGAGATGACACAAGCACGCAACATATCTTCAAGCACTTGATTAACCCGTTCAACTTGGCCTTGGGACTGGGGGTGATAAGCTGAGCTCCAGGTTATATGAGTTCCCATAGCTTCTTGGAAACTTGCCCAGAACTTTGAGGTGAAGAGGCTGCCGCGGTCTGAACTGTTCTCCTTCGGAATACCGTGGAGTGATACAATTCTGGAGATATACAAATCTGCTAACTGACTAGCAGTGATTGTCTCCTTGACTGGCAGAAAATGTGCAATTTTGGAGAGTTGACCAATGACGACGAGAATAGCATCGTGACCCTTTTGTGACCAGGGAAGGCCAGTGATAAGATCCATTTGAACCTTGTCCCACTTCCACTCAGGGATAGGGAGCGGTTGCAGAATTCCAGCAGGCTTCTGATGTTCTACTTTGACGCGATGGCAAACATCACATTCAGCAACATATCGAGCAATATCTTGCTTCATTTTAGACCACCAGTACCTTTGACGGAGGTCACGATACATCTTGGTACTACCCGGATGAATAGACAGTGGTGTATCATGTGCCTCCTTCATAACTTTGTCTGTCATAAGTTCGAATCGGGGTACTACAATGCGATCTCTGAAGTACAAGGTTCCATCTTTAGCAAGCGAGAAATCTCTGGCTTTTTCAAGGGCAAGAACCCTTTTCATCTGATCAACTTCAGCGTCTTTTGCTTGCGCAGACTTAACAGCTTTCTCAAGATTTGGCTGTAGAACAAGAGTATTGAGAAAACCTTGTGGAATGATATGAAGGTTCAACTTGCAAAATTCTTCATAAAGAAGGGGTTGAGCTTGCTGAACCATTAGATTGTTGCAATACGATTTGTGACTCAAGGCATAGGCCATTACATTAGCCTTACCAGGTGTATAGGTAATACCGTAGTCATAGTTTGTAATGGTTTCCATCCATCTTTGCCGACGGAGGTTCAAGTCTGGCTGAGTAAATAGATATTTCAGACTTTGATGATCAGTGTATATCTCGCAGCGATTACCGAGAAGGTAATGTCGCCACAACTTCAGTGCATAAATAACTGCAGCAAGTTCGAGCTCATGCACTGGGTAATTCTCTTCATGAGGACGCAACTGTCGCGAGGCATAAGCAATCACCTTGCGCTCTTGCATTAGAATACAGCCTAACCCTTGACAAGAGGCGTCGCAATAAATGACGAATTCTTTGCGAGAATCTGGAGGAGCAAGCATTGGAGCAGAAGTCAGCTTGTCTTTGAGAGTCTGGAAACTTTCCTGAGATTTATCTGTCCATTCAAACTTAACGCCTTTGTGAAGCAGATTAGTGAGAGGCTTGGCAATCTTTGAGAAGTTCTCGACAAATCGATGGCAATAGCTTGCGAGTCTGAGAAAACTTCTGACTTGCTTAACATTCTTCAGGGGAGTCCAGTCAAGAATAGCCTGAACTCGCTCTGGGTTGACAGCAATACCATCCTTGGAAATCACATGTACAAGGTAGGTCACTTAGGATAACCAGAATTCGTAATTGGAATATTTGGCATATAGCTGATGCTCTCGAAGCTTTTCCAGAACAAGACGAAGATGTTCAGCATGTTCTTCCTTATTCTTGGAATATACCAGAATATCATCCAGATAAACCACGACGAATTTGTCGAGGTAATCCATGAAGATATAGTTCATTAACCGAGAGAAGGTTGCTGGAGCATTTGTTAAGCCAAATGACATGACGGTATACTCGTATGAACCATAGCGAGTAGCGAAGGCAGTCTTGGGAATATCCTCTTCACAAACTCGGATCTGGTGGTAACCCAACCTCAAGTCGAGTTTAGAGAATACTGAGGAACCAGCCAGTTGATCATACAGATCGTTGATCCGAGGAAGCGGATATTTGTTCTGAATTGTTGCTTGGTTGATAGGTCGGTAATCTTGGACCAATCAGTTCGTACCATCTTTCTTCTTAACAAAGAGAGAAGGTGCTCCCCAAGCAGAGGAACTTGGGCAAATGAATCCTTTACGAAGTGAGTTGTCAATTTCCTCCTTAAGTTCAAGGAGTTCATGCGGCGGCATCTTATAGGGACGCTTCGCAATAGGAGTGGTGCCTGGTTTTAAGTCGATAACAAACTCGACAGCTCTAACAAGGGGTACTCCTGGAAGTTCTTCTGGGAAAACATCTTGGAAGTCGCAAACGACTAGAACATTTTCGATCCCCTCAAGAGGAGAAGCGTTCAACGCATTCAGGGCATAAATTTGAGCCTCGACATTTTGAACGAGATGAGCATGGTAGTTTACTATCTCATCCGAGGTGTGCAGGAGTTGGACGGCTTTAGTGGCACAATTGATTAATGCAGTGTGAGCCTTCAACCAATCCATTCCCAGAATGAGGTCAACCTTGGAAGACTTCAAAATAATGAGAAAGGCATGAAATTCCAACCCTTCAATTTCAATGGTGACATTAGGGCTGAACATGGAGGTTCGACATTGGCCCGCGGGGGTGTTAACCACTAGTGTTTGGTGCAGTTCCTCACATTTAATGTCATGCATGTATGCAAAATCTTCGGATATGAAAGAATGCGATGCTCCTGAATCAAATGAAACAGAAGCTGGTACTGAATTAACAGGAAGAGTACCCATCACAGTAGCTGATTGGTCTTGATCTTCAGTCATATTGACATGATAAGCCTGACCACGACCATATGAAGGTCTGGCATTGTTGTTGCGAGGCTGATTGTTACCACGGCCAGCAGAGGGAAGTGCCAACTGATTCTGATTCTGACGACAGTCTTTAGCACGATGACCTGGACGTACACATGTGAAACACATCCCATCATTGGGATGGGGAGCAGGAGCTCGAGGTGGTGTAGCCTGAGGTCTCGGCAGCCTCGGTGGTGGAAGAGGCAGGCGAGGCGCAACATAGGACGGCCTTGGAACAGGTGCAGTTGGGCGGTACATGCTGTGAGGAATCCATATACGGCGCTTCTGCGAAGACGAGCCCGAAGTTGAGCCCGCTTCACGGGTGCGCTTGAGCGCGTCCTTGTGATCCTTCAGACCAGTCTCAACCTGAATGGCTTTGTTCACCAAGGTGGCGAAGTCAGCAAAGTCTTGGACAAGGAGTGCTAGCTTTATATCAGGTTTGAGCCCTTCACGGAACTTCTCCTGTCTGCGAGCATCAGTGGCAATGTCTTCCTAAGCATAGCGAGACAATTCAAGGAACTCCCACTGGTAAACTTCCACAGTCTTGCTGCCTTGAGAGAGATTGCAAAACTCACATTTTTTCTGGTCCATGACTCCTTGCGGAATGTAACGGGCACGGAAAGCAGCTTGGAACTCCACCCAAGTAATAATTGTTCCAACAGCTAGGGTACCCCTGTGACTGTCCCACCATTGAGCTGCGGGTCCCTTCAGGAAGTAGGATGCGAAAGTGACATAGCTGGCAAGGGCAACATTGGCTGACTCCATCTCATATGTGATGTCACAGAGCCAGTCATCAGCATCAAGCGGCTGAACTGAGTTGCGGAAGATAGTTGGGTTGAGGCGCACGAATTCTTGCAAGGTTATTGAGGCTGGCTGCTGGTTGGCATTTGGACAAGGAAACTGATCCATAAGCCCTTGCATGAATTGATGGTTCAGCTCAAACTGTTGCATCATTCCAGCCATATAGTCGGGCGGTGGTGGATTGTTGGCACCACGGCCACGACCTGCGGGTCTAACCATCCTACTAAAAATCAACAGGGGGTAGTTTAGCAATGAGCATTTACAGGTGTATGGAATCATTCATGAAGTAACACGCACAACAAAGGAAGTGCAATAGATACAACATCATAGTCAAACATGACAATCAGATCCATACATAAAGTCGGTTACAAACCAGCAGTATAAGTTCGGAAAGGGAAAAGCTAGACACACTAGGCGGCACGCAGGCACGCGGTGGGGGGATACAACAACGGGACATAGCGATAGCTACATCAACGTCGGAGAAAACCACTGAAGCCAGACAGTTGCAAGTGATGACGCAGGGTACCCTCGATACGGGGATCCTGCGCTCCGTGAACACTCTGGTGCAGAACCTGGTCCCGAACTGGAAGAAGAGGACCACGTGGAGGGGTACAACCTCCAACGGCATGCCACTCAAGACCTGGTGGCAACTCCGTCCTGCGCGGGTAAAGGATGTACTCTGGATGTACCCCTGCACTAACTGCTGGCAGCAACTATGTCAGAGCGTCATAAAGACGAGCACGAGTGGCGTACAACTCGACAGCAAGAGCTCGGGCAGTGCGATCCAGAGCCTTAGTGTACTATACCAAAACCTGCGGGTCATAACGACGTCGCACGTAAGGGGTACAGACAGCAGTGTAGTATCCACTCTCATCCCCAGCGGGGGCATACGGGATATATCTGAAAGCAGTCTCCTCCAAGCGACTGTGCTCTCCACGGAGATGGGCAATAGCAGTATAGGCAGCATCATGGACTGCCATATCAACAGTCACTCCAACACCGTGAAAGGTGTGCAACTCAGTGGTGGAGTTGTTCTGCCGATCAAAGATACGAACCACGGCGTGGTACTGCTCCTGGTTGAACTCGCGGTAGTCCTCGTAAACAGTGTACTCGGGGTACCAGCGATATCCCAGCCTGGTCAAGAGGTCGACCAGAATAGAAGGTAACCCAGTCGCATCAACAGCCATGGTGTGGCGTACGAGCTGTATTGCGGGACGCATCTGAAACAAGGAGTGCAAGATGTCAAATGATAGTGTGAGAAGCATATGATAACATTGGAAGGAATGATTGCAGATAATCCAGCTCTCCGGTTGAATGTGAACACGAGAACCTAATGTTAGAGTTAGCAAAATCTTTAACCCAAAAAGAAGAGAGATTAGAGTCCCAGAGTAAGGAAGAGGAATAAAAGATCCTAAACCCATCCATTGGCGACGTGGGCACGTAAGCCACACAGCCATGTTAGTAAAGCAGTTTTTTTCAACGACTAGACTCAACTTCGGACAAGGAGTTGGAAAGGGGATTCCTACAGGTAGTCGGCTCTGATACCAACTTGTGACGCCTCTGACTCAATCATGCACTAATCATAAACGCAAATGCGCACGATCAAGCCCAGGGACTCACGGGAAGATATCACAACACAACTCTAGACACAAATTAAAAGTCATACAAGCTTTATATTACAAGCCAGGGGCCTCGAGGGCTCGAATACATAAGCTTGAGTTACACAAGCATCAGCGGAAGCATTAGTATCTGAGTACAGACATAAAGGTTAAACAAGTCTACCTTAAGAAGGCTGAGCAAAACATCGACATCTGATCGAAAAGGCGCAGGCCTCCTGCCTGGGAGCCTCCTATCTACTCCTGGTCGTCGGTCTCCACATAGTAGTAGGATCCACCGGAGGGGTAGTAGTAGTCGTCGACTGGGGCAGCTGGCTCCGGGGCTCCGTCATCTGGTCGCAGCAATCGGTTATGAAAAAAAAGAGGTAGTGCTACTTCTAGCTTGCGTTGGTATTTCCCCGAAGAGGAAGGGATGATGCAGCACAGTAGAGATAAGTACTTCCCTCAGTTATGAAACCAAGATTATCGAACCAGTAGGAGAATCACGCAACACCTCATTAGCAGCACCTACACACAAACAACAAATCCTTGCACCCAAAGCAAACGAGAGGTTGTCAATCTCTCGGCGGTAAATTACAAGATTAAGTTGTATGTGATAGATAGATAGATTGAAACAAAAATACAAAATAAAATAAATAAAAGAAAATGGCAGCAATATTTTTAGGGTTTTAGTAATATGATTTAGATAGACCCGGGGGCCATAGGTTACACTAGAGGCTTCTCTCAAGAAAATAGTATACGGTGGGTAGACAAATTACTGTTGGGCAATTGATAGAAAAGCAAATAATCATGACGATATCCAAGGCAATGATCATGTATATAGGCATCACGTCCAATACAAGTAGACCGACTCCTTCCTGCATCTACTACTATTACTCCACACATCGACCGCTATCCAGCATGCATCTAGTGTATTAAGTCCATAAAGAACGGAGTAACGCCTTAAGAACGATGACATGATGTAGATAAGATAAACTCACGTATGAATAAACCCCATCTTTTTACCCTTAATAGCAATGATACATACGTGTCATGTCCCTTTCTGTCACTGGGATTGAGCACTGCAAGATCGAACCCATTACAAAGCACCTCTTCCCATGGCAAGATAAATCAATCTAGTTGGCCAAACCAAATCAATAGATCGGAGAAGAAATATGAGGCTATAATAATCATGCATAAAAGAGATCAGAAAAGACTCAAATATTTTCATGGATAATCTGATCATAAACTCACAATTCATCGGATCCCAACAAACACACCGCAAAAAGTGATTACATCGGATAGAACTCCAAGAACATCGAGGAGAACATTGTATTGAAGATCAAAAAGAGAGAAGAAGCCATCTAGCTACTACCTATGGACCCGAAGGTCTGTGGTAAACTACTCACGCATCATCGGAAGGGCAGCAAGGTTGATGTAGAACCCCTTTGTGATCGATTCCCCCTCCAGCAGATTACCGGAGAAGGACCCCAGATGGGATCTCTCTGGAACAGAAAATTGCGGCGGCGGAAAAAGTATTTCGTGGACTCCCCTGAGGGTTTCTGATTTTTTGGGAATTTATAGTAGAAGAATTAGGTCAAACGGAGCTCTGTGGGCCCCACGAGGCACCAGGGCGCGCCTGCCCCCCCCCCCCCCCCCAGGCGCGCCCTGGTGGCTCATGGCCACCTCCTGGGTCTTCTGGCCCTCTCCCAAAGCTTCTAGTGTTTATCTTGTCCAGAAAAAATCTCCAAAAAGTTTCGTGGCATTTGGACTTCGTTTGGTATTGATATTCTGTAAAACAAAAACAGGGCAGAAAACAGCAACTGGCACTGGGCACTAAGTTAATAGGTTAGTCTCCAAAAATGATATATAATTGTTGTAAATGATTATAAAAACATCCAAGATTGATAATATAACAGCATGGAACAATAAAAAATTATAGATACGTTGGAGACGTATCAGGTAGCAAAGCAACCATGAGTACTCATCTAAAGTACTCGCAAGACTTACATCAGATCTATGCTAAGTATGCATCGGTATCGAAGGGGAGGCTGTATCTGTGGACTATACTACAGAAATGCCAGAAAAGAGGGAAAGCCTAGCCTATCGAAGACTAGCATCTTCAGCGTCTTGCAGCATTAGAAGAGTGTAGATTAGTAACATAACATATAGCAAAAAGTAATAGTAGCAATGCCCAGAGATCCTTCCTCGACTCCCTGCGAGAAAGCAATCCCGGAGCTAACATATTATTAAGCATCACAAGTATTCAGTTCTAGTTGTAGTAGATCGAGATACTTTCCGAGCGTCCTGTTACCGTGGACACGGCTATTCGAATAGATATACTTCCCTGCAGGGGTGCACCAACTTACCCAACATGCTTGATTAACTCTGGCCGGACACACTTGCTCGAGTTATGCTCGGCCTCGGCTGATCGACATGTCGTAGCCCTACCTAGGTTCAACACAGAGGCCAGCACGCCGGTCTACACCCTAAGCGCTCAGGGGTCTTGGGCCCATCGCCCTTTGCACTCCTACGCATTGCGTGGGCGGCCGGGACCAGACCTAGCCCCTGTAAACACACGCAGGCTTTCGTGGTCCACCCGGGCGCGCGCCGCTCAATCGCTGACATCTGAAGAACTTCGGCTGATACATACAACGTTGAGTGCCCATACTATTCCCACGGGATGGTTAGTGCGAAAAGGCCAGAGGCCTACTCAGATCACATATCCTAACCCATTAGTGTGTTGGGAGCTCGCGGTGACAATCAGTGATGCACGATCTGTGGTCCCGTCGCCCCGTCTTGTGGACTTACGGCAAGGGCCAGGAATGCCCGGCCGTGCCACGTAATTATCTCGCGGGTACCCTCATGGTCAACCCGATTCCACACCTCTCGCGGGTACCCCTCGGGGCCGACCCGACTTTAATCAGGGACTGATATAAAAGTCAAGGTATCCGTGTGTCCATCACATCAAGAAGGAATCCGAGGAATCACCCTCGTTGGATTCCCACTCGATGTATCCGTCAAGGTGAACTCAGAGGAATCACCCTCGATGGGTTCACACTTCAGGGGCTGTACGTCATAGGCATCATCAGAGGTGGTGAAAGAGGAATCACCCTCGATAACCCATAGCCGACTAGCTATACAACAGAGGCAACATCAGGAATGAGGTAAGGGGTATCACCGTCGGCACTCGATGGTAGCTCTGCAGAGTCGTACAACTAAGGGGTGTGCAGTGATGTGTCAGGCTCTGTACAACGATCGCACTGATCGAGGCACCGGTACAAAGCGGGGTAACAAGGACAAGGGTGAGGGGCCACTGATATATCACTAACCAACCTATACTAAGCATTTAGGATAGCAGGTAAGGTATCAACAACAGTTACAAAAACAGGCTATGCATCAGAATGGGAGCAATCAAATACGGTAGCAAATCCTAATGCAAGCATGGGAGAGAAGGAATAGGCGATATAGGAATGATCAAGGGGTTTTGCTTGCCTGGAAGCTCTGCTGAGAGGGTCTGGTCGTCAGGGGTGTAGTCGTACCCGGTAGCGGCGTCGGTCTCGGGGTCTACCGAAGAGAAGAGGGGGAAGAAACAATAAATAAAAAGCAAACAAATGCAACACAGATGCATGGCATGGCAATATGATGTGCTGGTGGTGACCTAACGCACTACTACACGTTGCAGACGGAGCGGGAAAATATCTGGGAATATTTTCCCGGCTATAGGCATCTGTCAGACAGATGAACCGGAGGGGAAGGTTCCATGTTTGAAGTGTTGTGGGCATGTGACAGCTACATGGAGGGCATATTCGGATTCGTCTCGTTTTTCTGATCAACTTTCATGTAGAAAACTTTTTCATCCGAGCTACGGATTATTTTCTATGAATTTTCAAAGTTTTAAATTATTTTGTGGATTTTCTGTAATTAATTCAAATTCGAAGTTAACAGAAAATACTTTATTGCATCAGCAGTACGTCAGGATGACGTCAGCAGTCAACCCAGCCGGTCCAGGTCAAACCTGACCGCTGGGTCCCACATGTCATACTCAGCAGACTAATTAGGGGGGGGGGGTTAGATTAACTAATTGGGTAAATTAGAGGGTGGGGCCCCACTGTCAGTGACTAATCTAATTACACATTAAGTTCATTTTATAAAACGGTTAATTAAACGCGTGGGTCCCGCCTGTCAGTGACTGGGGTTGCCCAGTCAGCACGGTTGACTGGTCAACCCAGTCAACTGGACCCCTGGGACCCACTGGTCAGTGACCCAGGGGTGCCCACGTGGCAGGCCAGGTCAGCGGCGCCGGTGACTCGTCGCCGGCGACCAAATACGCGGCGGAGGCCACTGGACCTCGCCGGAAACGCGCTATGGGCGGCCAAAACGAGCGCGATTTGCGGCGTTCGAACGTGCGTTCGACGCCGCGTCGTTTGGTGGTGGTGGCGCGGCCGGAAACGACCCACAGCGACGGCGGCTAGCTCCGCGGCGGACGCCGGAGTACGGGTGGTGACGGTTTCGCAGCTGCAGCGCGCAAACGGGCGAACGGAGCGGCTAGCGGGGCGCTACGCGATGCGGCAAGGACAACGGGCACGGTCCCGTGACCATTTGGTCACCGGAGCCACGCCGGCGACGAGCTCGAGCGGCGACGCGTTCGGCCACGGTGAGTGCGGCGGCTACGGGCGCGGATCGGAGCAGGGGAGTGAGGGGAGAGGAGGAGGAGCTCACCGGGAGGCTCAAGAAGGCCGGCGAGAGGTTAGTAGCAGCAGGGGTGGCCGGACTCGACGACGAACGCCAGCGGATCCCGAGGAAGAAGACGGAGTGGATCTGACGCTGGGCTGCCTCCCGACTTGCGTTCATCGACGTAGCGGTCGACGGCGAACCTCTACGACATGGCGGCGAGGCGTGAGGTGGACGGCGGCCACGGGAACGATGGCGAACGGCGACGGATGCGCTCGGGCGAGCTCGGGAGAGAGAGAGCGAGCGAGGGAGAGACAGAGCGAGCGAGGGAGAGAGAGAGCGAGCGAGGGAGAGAGAGAGTGAGCGAGGGAGAGAGGGGGAGGAGTGGATGAGGACGACGAGGGGGCCGACGGGGCGCGTCCTTATCCTCTCGGCGGCCCTGTAGCGGCGCCGTGTCGCCGCCTCGCCGGTGCGCGCGCGCGCGGCCATGGGCGCGGCGACACGCGACAGAGAGGGAGGCGGGAGGTGGGGGAGAGAGAGAGGTGGGCTGGGCCGGTGCCACTATGCACTTAGGCCCAGCTCACAGTAGATTTTAGGCCTTTTCTCTTTTTCTTTTCTGTTTTCTTTTTACAGAGAGGTTTGCAATTAATTTGAGCTGCCAAATGCTTTTTGTAAAATGTGGGATTTGGCCACATAAATACCTTGTATTATTTGGTACTGCCACAAAAAGTTTGGAGGCAAGATGAATCCATTTGAAATTTTCATAAATGGAATAACATTTAAAATGCTCCTTTTGGCACTGTTTTAATTGCCCTAGCTCATTTTAGCAAATAGGTGATGTTGTTTTCCTGAACAAATATTTGTTTTGGAATATTTGCTAAATGATGAACTATTTTTCAGCAATTTTTGTGCAACTTCAAATTTCACTTGCAATTTGAATTGAATTTAGTGGTGGAATTTGAAATGAGATATGAATCCAATGTAATCAAGCATTGCAAATCAACTTGACTTACATTAACATGATGGATTACTGTAGCTCATTACACAAGGGTGTTACAGCTCCTTAAAGTTTCTTTATGTTGTATTGAATATTTTGGATTTGAGATTACATGATGCATGTCTAGTAATTAACTTGCGGATACCCATACTGACATTGGGGTACTCTATGCATAAGATGAACGATAGTATCATATGGTGTTGTCATAGTATGATTTCTAGGACTACCTATGGCGATCACAGGGGTGGTTCAATAGATTATGATTGGAAAGACGATTTGGGGTGGTTTGTTGTTAAGTGCACCTACTTGATTTTATCCTACTTTCTCCAATAAAAGTAGAAACTTTGGAGTGATTTTTTACTGCACTTTTTGAGGGATTAGCATGATGTTTAACTATGTTAATGATGTGGAGAGTTGGCACTAGTGAAAGTACGAACCCTAGGCCTTGTTTCCAAGCACCGAGACACCGTTTTACTCATTTTTGTTTTGTTACCTTGCTGTTTTTATTTACTTAGATTATAAAAACTTATTTCTACCATCTGTATTACACATATATCACCATCTCTTCGCTGAACTAGTGCACCTATACAACTGACAATTATATTGGGCGTGTTGGAGACACATGAGACCACTTGTATTTGATTGCAGGGTTGGTTGAGAGATAACCACCTTCATCCCACACCTCTTGCAGATTGATAAATATTAGGTCATCCACTTGAGGGAAATTTATTGCTGACCTATAAAACTCTGCGCTTGGAGGCCCAACAAAGTCTACAAGAATAAAGTTGTGTAGTAGACATCAGCGGTCATCAGTCATCTTGTAGTCATGATATTGCTCCATGGCATACAACTCACTTCCTGCGTCCCAGACACCAAACTTGGCCTCAAGAGCATCCCACATATCCATACTGACTGATGAGTCCAATTTATGTGATAAATTTACTAGATATTTTGTGCCTATATGGTAGGCTTTGTGGAATTTTACCGCGCTCGCGCATCACTTTTTGTTGATAATCTCTCAGGTAACGCTTTTTGGACCACTTAGCATAATATGGAGAAGATCCTCAGAAATGGTAGTGAAATCACGTATTTAAAGTGATAATCACCTACCATAAAAGAATCAAGCAAGAGGGCCAAAGAAGGAGTCATCGTCGCGCCTCCAGAGCGAAAGAGGCGGTGTTTCATGCGACTGCACCCGCTCGCATGGGCGGTCGTATGAGGTGCCAGCGCCGCCACCTGGCCGACTACTTCCACCCCGTGAAATCGGGTCGGAGATCAGACGACCAGAGAGACCAGAAACTCGTCCAAAAGGCAGAACCCTAGCCTCCGGAGATCATCCGGAGGAGGGATTGGCAAGGAGGAGAGGGCAATCTTCCTCATCAAACACAAGGGAGGCTACAACATCATCATCATTGTCGTCGTGATCAACATCATCACCACTGTCATCATCATCATTATCCACATCCTTATCATTGTAACATCAGGAACCCTAGTCATCTTGTGTGTTATTTGTATCATCCACCCATGTTTGCCATCACCTTTGTCATGATGTTTGTTGTCTCCATGTGTGAATAGACCCCTAGTTCTCGGGGATATGGATGAACCTTGGTATGTGTAGGATCTGAATCGTTATTTTGGATATGAGATCCTATGTTGAATGCTTAGTTTAATAACTTCGTGAATGTTGTGAAGGGGCCCCACTCAGCATTTGCGCCTTATGGCCACGAAGTATATCACTGTCGTTGTAAAGGGCTAGAATGTGAAGGTAATTTGAGGTGACAATAAAAGCCTTTGCTCCTAACCTTTGCAATTGATAGGGGAGTTACGGAGAACCCTTAGAGAGGCCGCGTCCACGGGGTAAACCCTTAATTATCATGAGTTGTAACCCTACGGAGGGGATTATGATGGTGGCGTGCGTGGCACGAAGTCTACCTCGAGTAGAACGTGGTCTGTACTCGGCTCTGCCCAGCATAATCGTCAAGAGTGGCTCAAGTATCCATACCATACTATGCCCATGCATAGGTGCGCCAGAAACATAACAATGGGGATTCCGGACTCCCTGAGAACGGCTTAGTCCTCTGCTGTTCATCAGTCACTCTAGCTACTATTCTCTATTTACTTTTATGTTATTTACTTCAAAGTTTGTTCCACTAGTCAATTACAATTTATTTCCGCCCTCACTTTGCTTTAAGTCTACAATTATTTGCAGGCATAAAAATACATAATTCACTACAAGAGGCAAAGGCCTGATTCCCGTCCTCCCTGTGAGATCGATACTCTTACTTTGAAAAAGGCTACAACTAAACCCTGTGCACTTGCAGGCCATCACCGACCATAATGGTCATGAAGGGATTGACAATCTTGTCGCCAAGAACACTCAGAACAGCACGTATGAAGATTGAAGAGGGTGTTTGTAGCATCGAAAACTTGCTCCTGTTCGGGAGTAAGCTCTCCCTTTGTCCTGCCCTTATAGGCGTGAAAACAATTCATGTTGGTAAGCCAGAAAACTGCCCTCACCCGCCACCTCATATAATTCACCCCTCAAACGTAGCACGTTTGAGAGTCGCGGCAAATGCAATTGAAGAAAATTGCCTACACATATCAGGTTTTTTGGATTATTGAACATTTGAGGAATTTTCCATTAAGTTTAATCGATTAAAGCGGTAGATGAAACATGATAATCATAGCATGGATGATAATCTCATCAAGTAACAAAGTGATGTAAGAAACCATGCAATTGGGTACATAACATACGAACATCATATCCATGTCGATAGATAAAAGTAGTAGGCCAGATGCAACTCCTAACAGAGAGGAAAATGAGATATACGGTGCAGTGGAAGAAGATGCAGGTGCCCTGTTTGTAATGTTGCCGACTAGGTGGTCGACATCCGGGAAGAAGTCGTCGTTCTCAGCCACGATGGAGGAAGATCAAGCAGTCGCGCTAGAGCGCTCCACAAAAACCGGATCGCCCCTCTACCGTACCGAATCACAAGAGGCGAGGTTTACCGTATCTAATAATTCCTAGGAAAATCCCAGTGTTGCGAGGATTGCAAGTTCCTTCGTGAAGCACGACAAATCCTCGCAAAAAACCTAAACTAGACAAATTTGTTATGCTTGCTAAAAAAAATTGTCATCCACGACTACACAAATTACCATCAAAATCGTTCGATTTGACATGCCCTTCCAGCAAACGTTCGCTGGTTATGAAAATCCAAAAAAGAAAAATCGTGATGCAGATGAGAATCTTCAATTCTCGGATAAACCTGTACCAGCAATCTCTGTCGATTCGAGACAGGAACAACTCCCTAACAGCGAACTTATTCTTGTTGCCAATCATCCATTGTATCCTAGCACATCTTTCTCTCCAGATAATCCCAGAAACGAACCGAAACGTTGCACGCGAAACTCAACCCCGACGAGGGAACCGAGGAAAATCCACCGGAAGCAAACCCATAACCGCCTTCCCATATTCTATTCCCTGCACCCGGCCGGCCGACCTCCGTTTCACCTTTACCGCCGTGGCCGCGCTGTCGCTCGCACACACGCGTCACCCATCGGTCGCCACGCCACCCCCACCCGAGCGCCTGCACGCCCAAAACGTGTGCGCCCGCGCGCGCGCAGCTGAATGAACCCCCAACCCACCACCGGATTCCCCGTTCGGTTCCCGGCAGAGCCGAGCCCCGGGTGCACCCGTCGCCGATCTTTATAAAGAAGAATTCCGTTCCCACGCGCAACGAACCAAACAGACACCCCGTCCGCCCGCCCACGAGCACACGCAACGCGGCCCCCGACCCGTGCTTAGTTAATTGGCGCAGCGCCGCGCACTTGGCACCGGGGTGTCGTGTCGTCCGTACAGCCAGCGAGCGAGCGAGGGGCCATGGACTTCTACTACCTGCAGGCCGCGCCGGCGAGGAGGCCGTGGGCCAAGGAGGAGGACAAGGCGTTCGAGGCGGCGCTGGTGATGTTCCCGGACCACGCGCCCGACCGGTGGGAGCGCGTCGCGGCGCGGCTCCCGGGGCGCACCCCGCAGGAGGCCTGGGAGCACTACCAGGCGCTCGTCGCCGACGTCGACCTCATCGAGCGCGGCGCGGTGGACACGCCCGACTGCTGGGACGACGACGACGACGACGGCTGCGCCACCGCTGCCGCCCGCGGCCGCCGCGCCGGCAAGCCCCGCGGCGAGGAGCGCCGCCGCGGCATACCCTGGTCCGAGGAAGAGCACAAGTACGTATACCCAAAAGCCCTTCTCTTTTGTTCAGTCATCAATCATCATCGCTGCTCGTGGTGGTTCGAGATTCTTCCGGCGATCTTTCCGCATTGCTTTGTTCATTCAAGCGGAGAAGCCAACGAGCTCGGCCCCAGCTGGCGCGTGGGGCCGACCTGCCAGCGACCCAGCCGCGGCCACCTTGACTCTTCTTCTCTGTGAGTAAAGCGATTGACTCTTCTTTGGTGGATGCGTGCGTGCAGGCTGTTCCTTGACGGGCTGGAGAAGTACGGGCGGGGCGACTGGAGGAACATCTCGCGGTTCGCGGTTCGGAGCCGGACGCCGACGCAGGTGGCCAGCCACGCGCAGAAGTACTTCATCCGCCAGGCCAACGCCGCCACGCGCGACTCCAAGCGCAAGAGCATCCACGACATCACCACCCCTTGACCATCCAAGTCGACGGCGACCCACTCCCTTGTTTAATCGCCACTACTCCCATAATCTTATCCTAGTTACTACATGACGTGTACATTATATCCTACTACTACCACTAGTACTTAGCCCTAAGACTCTGACGAACGACTTGGCTCGGACGGAGGCTGTGGTTCCCGGCCAGCAAATGGTTTAGTGTCTAGCTAGATTTTACTATCAGAACTAATGGAGTTTGACGTGGCAAAACAAATCGTGTCTAGGTTAAGTCAGATGCAGATGCACGCGTCACTGTTCCTATGGATTTACTATGATTCTGTGGCATGCTGCTGTCGAAGCTGGGCTGGATAATCTTGTACAGTGATGTGTTCCAGTCCAGGAGATGAATGACAATTGTTGCAGGTGATGGACACGCGCGCATCTGGGACATGTGTTTCGTCGTCGGGCAAACTTCTCTGTGCCATAAACGGCAGGGTTTCCCGGGCTGGAGCGGCACGTGTGTAACTGGTGCGCGACACTTGTCAGTGTCCAACCTTTCAGGGATTCTTCTTGTCTCCGACGCACCGCCGTACTACAGCGGTCGCACCCCACAAGAAACCCCACCGCTTCCGCTGCTCATCCGTCGTCGATTGTCTCTACTCTCTGGCTATTCAAGTTCAGGGCCTCTTCGATTCACAGGATTCTTAAAAGAGATAATATCATCGGAAGTCATAGAACTTACGTTGTATATTCAGTTTGATGTGAAAACTTTAAAAAATATGGATTTGTGGTCATCTAACTTGATGTCCGGTGCAGATACGCTGCTTTCTACCGTATCCGGGTTTGGATGACATGCTAGCGTGGCAGTGGCCCACACGTCAGTGACTGAGATTTTAACTACATAAAAAAAGCCCAGGTGGGACCCCCTGTCAGTGAAAAAATCACTAAAACCGCGGGATGTGGGTGGCGGGGTTAGAACGCGTGACCTCAGGAACGCACTCATGCAAGTTGAACCACCACGCCAAGTGACATGTCATGCTTTAGTTTTTTCTTTTCTTTTTGAGAACGGTCATGCTTTAGTTAAGCAACAACAGTTTATAACCTTTTCCCGAAAACATGTGGGACAATCAGATGAAATGGTCTATGTTTTGTGCAGCCCAGGTTGTTCAATTGTTTTTTTTTAGAATTTGTAGATAGTATGTAAATTATGATATCAGTACCTCCTCCGTTCCTAAATATAAGTCTTTTTAGAGATTCCAATAAGGGACTACATACAGAGCAAAATGAGTGAATCTACGCTCTGAAATATGTCTATATACATTCTTATGTAGTTTGTATTGAAATCTCTAAAAAGACTTATATTGAGAAACAGAGGGAGTAATAAAAATAACG
The DNA here is from genome assembly GCA_039707655.1 of Elymus sibiricus. Taxonomy (NCBI): domain Eukaryota; kingdom Viridiplantae; phylum Streptophyta; class Magnoliopsida; order Poales; family Poaceae; genus Elymus; species Elymus sibiricus. Next base: position 349,205,366 of record CM077668.1, read on the forward strand.
TTTAAATATTAGTGTGTTATAAGTATTATAAATAAAAATGGAGTAACTTACTTTTATAATTATTTATGTATTATTATAAAAATATTTATATATTTAAAACAATATGGATGAACCAAAAAATGTCTGTATAATCTTTACCTAATAATAAAGCACGGAGTGCTTCTGCCCGTATACCCGTCGTGGCACTTTTGCAAAAAGGCCCTTGACTTTTCTGGAAGTTGTACCCGCACTCCCTGCCACGCTAAGTGTAAAAAACGCTTCGTATTTTATTTCGTCCGTCGTGCTTTCCTTCGTAACAATCGTCGTCCTAGGCCAGGCACGTCGGCACGTCGCTGCATCGCCGCCGCCGTCACCACCCAACGCATCGTCCCTCCCAAACCTCACCGCCGGCGGCGTTTCCCCCTCCCCTATGCTTCCCTCCCACATCAAGTGGATCCCCCCACCCATCCATCTCTCTCTCCCGCGCCCCCCCTCTCTCTCTCCCTGGACACATCTCCGCCGCCACAGATGCCGGCCGATTCCGACGTTCTCCAGCGAGTTCCGCCACCGCTCAGCACTGGCCCCGAGCCTCACTCCACTGGGTCTTTTCCCCCAGCGGGATTCGTCGCTCCCGGCCACCAGCGATGACCTTAAGCCCTGACCATGGCTAGGGTTTCGGGCGCCTCCACACTGGCGTGGCTCCGGCGCCTCCGGCGGCTCCTCTCTGGCGCCCACCGCGCCCCCACACGCAGCTCCGTCTCCAGGATGCTGCTCCTCCGCCCGGTGGCCATGGGGTGAGTTCATCCCCTCCCCTATCTTTCCCCCTTTCTCTCTCTCTAATATCTGGTTTGATCCTCCATGGTAGATGTGCAGGGCAAGGATTGGATGCTTGAGGAAGGAGGGGTCGACCTTGCCTTGCTGCAGCTCGGGGCGCACCACCCATGGAGCTTCCTCCTGTCTGTCTTCAGGTGAGTTCGCCCCCTCCTCTCTCTGCTCTTGTTCGTGGCCATTGAGGCATTGCTCTTGGTTAGGATTTCCCACAGTTTGGGCTCAATTGGCTACTGTTTGAGGTTAATTTTGTTGATACTGTTAAGTGTTGATTGTTCCTTGAATCGAACAGCAAGGTTAACCATGAATTTGTTAGTTGAATTGATGCCTGACTGAACTGCAGTTGTTAGTTGAATTGTTCAATCTTGAATTTAGGGAGCTGCTACTGAAAGATCAAAAAAAATTGGTACTGTTTGAGGTCCATGTGCCTCCCGTGCTCATCAACTTGCTACTGTTTGAGCTCAATTTTTTGGTACGGTTTATGTGTTAATTGATTCGTGCTCTGTTGCATCCCACCCTCCCCTCCGATGATGGCAGCCAACGCTTGCATCGGAGGAGCTGCTGCTGTGCTTCCTTCTCTGATTTTTCTGCTTTGCAGGTGTTTGAGGCATCGACAAGCAACGACAGGGTTCGACGTCGGTTGAGCTAGCTGCTGGGGACGCCTCTCTCTCAATTATCTCTATCTCTGTCTCTGTCATGATATTTAGAAGCCATCTATTAATCCCGTCGATGCCTAATTCCAAAATCCCATCTCGCTCGCTCTCGATCCCCCGTCATGATATTGGCAGTTGTAGAATATCGTATCCATTATTTATTTGAAATATGATATCTCCATTGTTACTGTAGAATATTGTTAGAGTACAGCCCAGGCCCATTACGTACTCTAACAAATATCATGTCCATTATTTATTTGAAATATGACATCTCCATTGTTACTGTAGAATATCATATCCATTATTTATTTGAAATATGACATCTCCATTGTTACTACTGGAGCTGAAAAATATATTTCACAACTACCTAAATAAATCTATTTTGTCATCTATTACTGACTTTTTGACTCCCAGATCCAAAGAAATAAGTTCTACAAGTGCAACCTTATGTCTGAATGTACAAAACATTTGTAGGTTAACCAATAAAAATGACCAGAAAAAGTATTTCATCATACAAAGTAGCCATGTGACCATATCTAGATTTATCGTCATCAAACATCTTCCTTCAAAACATCATAGCTTCATCAAACATTGAAGAAAGGTCTTTTTTGTGATTTCACATTCCACATGGCTGTAAGTGTTTATTAATGCTAACAAGTAATTAAAGCCTTGATTTGCTCTTGCCAACTGGGTGAAGAATCATTATGAGAAACATCCAGATCACTCCACTAGGTCGAAATTCAAAAATCCATTAGCTTAACCCTATAATTAGCTTTTCAAGATTATTAGATGTTTTTTGTCAAGATGAATACATGGATACTCCACTATCTACAGTATTGTAATTTTTGCTCCCTGTTTGATTCAACTCCATGTTGATTGCATCTTCGCACTATCTTGGAGGTTTAACTTTTATTTTTGTTGTAATTGCAGAAATGGATGACAAAGCTGAATTGACCATTGTAGAGGATTTTTATAACCGGCCTTCAAAAAAAATGTTCTGTATCAGGTGTACTGCTCTAAATTGCCAAAACGATCAGTTGTCCTGCTATATGGACCTCCAGGCACTGGGAAGGTAGGTGTACTGAGTTTTATACTTTGTTTGAATTGAGTTTTCATTCCCATTTTTCAAAAGTTAGTTGTATCCAACAACAAGATAATACATGCTCACTAGGATGTTTTCTTTTGAATTTTAGACATTACTTGCGAAAGCAGTAGCAACTGAGTGCTCATTAAACTTTCTTAGCGTAAAAGGTCCAGAAATGATAAACATGTATGTTGGAGAGTCAGAGAAGAATATCAGGGACATCTTTGAGAAGGTGTATCCATCTGCACAAGCCATGTATGCAATTGCCATGAAATATGCACATATACTCAGGTTTTCAGTTTTCACTGTCCATTTCAGGCTAGATCAGCACGCCCATGAGTAATTTTCTTCGATGAGCTTGATTCCCTTGCTCCTGCATGAGGGTCCTCTGCAGATTCTGGAGATGTAATGGATATAATGGTTTCTCTGGTATAATTAACATCATCAATGAGGTGGTGACTGGTGTGTCAGTTTTCCCTCTCTTTTTTTTACACGTGCCTCCGTTTTCCCTCTTATTTTCAATGCTTAAATGTTAGAGTAAGCTAATTCAGTTTCCCTTTTTCTCTCTTTACCAGCACAAATGCCTGACGGAGATGCATATGTTTGGCATTCTATCAGTAAATGTCGGTGTACTAAAGTTTGGGTCTTTTTAGTACCCCATACTTGTGCACGGACGGTTGTAGCCATACCAGCGGCAAGGCCTGCCGGAGAACAGCTGGAAACAAATACAAGATTATCAAGAAGGCATTCAAGCTAATGATCAGAAGACAGAAGACCGAAGGCTGGATTCCCAGCAAGATACTTGCCGGGAAGGCTCGCGAAGGCCCGGCAAGGCCTCGCACCCGGAAAGATCCCACCGCCCTGCCACCACTCCAGCACAGCGACCAGCCTGTCGTTTAGGGTTTGTCTTCCTGGATGCGTGTCATGGCACTAGCGGCGGATGGGGTTAAGCGGCACTGATGGGACGGGCTCTTTTTCCGTCCCCAAGAAAGTAAGGGACACCTAAGTGGAGCATTTAATGCGTTTGTCCTAAGTCATCAGTGATAAGCATGTAAACACTGTAGCAACTTTACACCTCTTGTACGTACTGTTCGTCCTTGTTGGTGACCCCTTGGTCATATAAAAGGAGGCCCAAGGCGAAGCTACAGGGGAAAGGAGCTTTCTGGCCCAGTTGCATGCGTAGCCGCCCTTCTTGCGTACTGTTCACCAAGAAGCGCTCGGTGTACATGAGCCTAAACACCCACAATAAACTAAAGCAGGAGTAGGGTTTTACGCTACTCAGCGGCCCGAACCTGGGTAAAAAATCCCCGCGTTGATCGTTGGATCCGCTCTTTGTGTACATCTTTTCCCCAGCCGAACTGTAAAAGGGATCTACACGATCCCATAGGTGTCGTATGCCGACATTCGGATGGATGAGAGAGGCTCTGTTTCAAGCTCGAGGAAGAAGGCGACGGTGGTTTCCAGATTGGAAAAGACGAGAGGTAAATGAGCAGCGCCTCTGTGGATTCTCTTTTATGGAGAAGGCGCGGGGCTGCCTCTTTACTAACCAATGTGAATGCATTTTTACGAGCGCACTACTACTGCGGCCGTTCCGCACACGTATCCCACGTCCTGCATTTAATGTGTGTCGTGGGGGAGCGCGGTAAATAAGATGATTACGACAGTTAACTCCTGCCACGCGTGCCCGTGTACTGTTTGGGCCTAGCCCAACAACGCCTCGCACCCGTGTATGGCCTAGGCCCGGGGGCTTCTGTCGGTGTACTAAAGTTTGGGTCTTTTTAGTACCCCCATACTTGTGCACGGACGGTTGTAGCCATACCAGCGGCAAGGCCTGCCGGAGAACAGCTGGAAACAAATACAAGATTATCAAGAAGGCATTCAAGCTAATGATCAGAAGACAGAAGACCGAAGGCTGGATTCCCGGCAAGATACTTGCCGGGAAGGCTCGCGAAGGCCCGACAAGGCCTCGCACCCGGCAAGATCCCACCGCCCTGCCACCGCTCCAGCGCAGCGACCAGCCTGTCGTTTAGGGTTTGTCCTCCTGGATGCGTGTCATGGCACTAGCGGCGGATGGGGTTAAGCGGCACTGATGGGACGGGCTCTTTTTCCGTCCCCAAGAAAGTAAGGGACACCTAAGTGGAGCATTTAATGCGTTTGTCCTAAGTCATCAGTGATAAGCATGTAAACACTGTAGCAACTTTACACCTCTTGTACGTACTGTTCGCCACTGTTGGTGACCCCTTGGTCATATAAAAGGAGGCCCAAGGCGAAGCTACAGGGGAAAGGAGCTTTCTGGCCCAGTTGCATGCGTAGCCGCCCTTCTTGCGTACTGTTCACCAAGAAGTGCTCGGTGTACCTGAGCCTAAACACCCACAATAAACCAAAGCAGGAGTAGGGTTTTACGCTACTCAGCGGCCCGAACCTGGGTAAAAAATCCCCGCGTTGATCGTTGGATCCGCTCTTTGTGTACATCTTTTCCCCAGCCGAACCGTAAAAGGGATCCACATGATCCCATAGGTGTCGTACGCCGACATCTTTGGCACGCCAGGTAGGGGGAGAGATTGCGCGAACCCGATCTAGCGGTCAGCGCGCCAGTTTTTGATCACTTTCGTCGCCATGGCTCCCAAGAAGAAGGGCGCTACGGCGGTTGATCCATCCGCGTCCGGCCCGCCCGTACCCACACAGACGGACGACGACGTGGGCGCTGGTGGAGGAGGTGGAGGTCTTGAGCCTCCACGACGTTCTCGCGATCAGAGCCAGGCGAGCGGCGTCATTCGCAACAGCGACAACAACCCGCATACTGCCAGGTCTAAGGACGGAGCCGTGCTACCTACGGGTGGCGCAGCGAACTCCAAGGACGGGACGGCGCCTTCCAAGACACCCACGCCGGCGCATGCGCCGCAGCCTTCTCAGGTCGTGCGCGACGGGCAGCGCCGCGACGTTGGTGATTCCAGGCGCCCCATGGAAAAAACCCTGCGCATCACTCCCAAGATGCACGGGGCCAGTATGCACGCCAACACGCCGGTGGAAGCAGGGCGCGATCGCAAGACCGTGATGGAGCTCCTTCTAACACAGTTAGGAGTCAGAGCACCTCACGTTCTTCGCACCTTTCACCACCGCCTACACCGGCAGAAGCGTTGGCACGAGCTCAGCTGCTCCTAGATTTCCCTCCCGCTGCGGAGAAGCTAGAAGAATGGAGATCTGCTATTCAGAGCCTCATCGGCTTGGCTAATGATGACAGGCCGCAGTAGGCGGGGCCTTCACGGCGGCAGTCCACTGAGCCAGTGCGTGCTGATGGCGAAAAGACCGGAGGCGATACGACTACGATGTGCTCCCCTCCGCTACGACAACAGTGGTCGCTAACTCGGCGGATCAACATCAAGTTCTTCGGGAACGGAACAAAGAAGACGCCCGAACTACCATCGAGCGGCGGCGGGAAGCGCGCCATCAATACGACAGGCGTGCGGGACCCACTATGGATGAGCCTGCGCCGGGGTATTCTGGTAACTTGCCTTACGAGGTGGGTTGTCCAGCGTTTACTCGTGAGCTGCGGCGGGTCCAGTGGCCCAATTCCCGAACTTTCAAGCCGGAGGTGCCAGAGAAATTCGACGGCAAGACTCACTCGTCAGAGTTCCTGAGCATCTACACCATTGCGGTGCAGGCTGCCGGGGCTCTAGACGACAAGATACTCACCAACTACTTCCCGTTGGTGCTTAAGCCCAACGTCAGGTCGTGGTTGATGCATTTGCCGGAGAATTCCATTTCCTCCTGGGCAGATTTGTGTCATGAATTTGTCGGCGCCTTTACTGGAGGCCACCAGGCTCCTGGCCAGGAAAGCGATTTACATCTCATCCCCAGAAAGAAGGCGAAATCTTGCGCAAGTACATACAGAGATTCAGCCGTATACATCACAACATCCCAGACGTTCATCCTGCCACAGTTATCAGCGCGTTTCATCAGAATGTGCGCAACCGCAAGATGCGGGAAGAGCTGGCAATGAACAAGGTCAGGGATGTCGCCGAGCTCTATGCTCTGTCCGACAAATGTGCTCGGGCCGAGGAGGGGAGTTGATTCCCCGGCGAGGATGCTGGCGCAGAAATCGACTCTGAAGGCGAAGACGCCACCACCTCGACGAAGAAAGGCCGACGGCGTAACAAGAAGCGCAAGGGCAAGGCTGTGCTTGCCGTCGAGGGATCTGGCAACACCAGCACCGCCAAGAAGATCAAGACTGATGGCCCCGGCAAGGAGGTTGCCGGGTGTGCCTCATGTCAGGCCTTGGCGGCTGCCGACAAGCCGGAGGGCTCCGACAAGCAGTACTGCAAGATCCATCGCACCAAGGGTCACGATCTCCAAAACTGCCGGCAAGTTGAGCAGCTTGTCGAGAAGAAGAAAGCTGAGTATGAGAGGCGAGACAAGGAGAAGGCCCAGGATGGTGCTGAGGGGTCTGGCAAGAAACGCGGTGGTCGAGGAGGTCACCGCGGCAAGGCCAAGCAACAAAAGGAGAGGCCCGCTCGAGGTCGTGACAAGGAGCAGGGGGGTGACGATGATGACGAAGAGGGCGACGAGTCCAGCGAGCACGAGTTCCAGAAAGCTACAGAAGCCATGTGCGTTGACGGAGGCGCCTCGTTGCATTCCTCTCACCGCCGACTCAAACAGTGGGTGCGCGAGATTAATGCGACAGAGCCGTCGGTCGATGCCCGAAAACCATTGAAATGGTCCAACACGCCTATCATTTTTTACGCCGAGGATCACCCTGATCGCACAACTGCGGTCGGGTATTTGCCATTGTTGGTTTCACCAACGATCCGCAACCTCAAGGTGACAAAGATGTTAGTTGACGGTGGGGCCGGTTTGAACTTGATCTCACCTGATGTGATCAAGAAGTTGCAAATTCCTGACGAAGATCTCGAGGAAACGGGCACGTTTCAAGGGATCAACCCAGGAAGGAGCCAGCCGAAGGGCAAGATCACACTGCCAGTAACATTTGGTAGTGAGCTGAACTAGAGAACAGAAAAGATCGTCTTCGACATCGCCAAGATTCCATTGCCATATAATGGGATTCTTGGTCGACCGGCGCTGGCCAAATTCATGGCGGCATCACACTACGCCTATAATACATTAAAGATGCCCGGGCCGATGAGCGTCATCACTATCAATTCTGACAAGAAGGATGCGCTTATCTGCACCGACCAACTCTACCAGGAGGCAGTCGCAGCACCTGCCGCCAAGGCACTTGCTCCTGCCGCCGAAGCTCCCGGGGGGAAGAAGACCGGCAAGACCTCTAGCACACACTCCGGCAAGCGCACCTCCTCGGAGTGCTGCGCTCCCGTTGAGGATGTGCCGGAGAGCTCCACCGGCAAGAGCAAGAAATCCAAGGCAGCTCCACCAGCAACTAAGAAGGTGCCCGTCAAGGAGGACGGTACAGGAGGAACTTTCACCGTGAGTTCCACCCTCGATGACAAATAGGAAAGCGCGCTCATTGCCTTCCTGCGGGCGAATGTCGATGTGTTTGCATGGCAACCATCTGATATCCCCGGTGTTCCCAGGGAGGTAATCGAGCACCACCTTGCTGTCTGTCCTCATGCGCGGCCCGTCAAGCAGAAAGTTAGGAAGCAAGCTTTGGAGCGGCAAGAATTTATTGCCAAAGAAATCAGGAAGCTGGAAGCGGCAGGTTTAGTTAGAGGAGTGCTCCATCCAACATGGTTGGCCAATCCAGTTGTAGTGCGCAAGGCGAATGGAAAATGGAGGTTGTGTATCGACTATATAGATATCAATAAAGCCTGTCCAAAAGATCCTTTTCCCTTGCCGCACATCGACCAGATTGTGGACTCCACTGCTGGCTGCGATTTGCTGTCGTTTCTTGACACTTATTCAGGGTATCATTAGATTTTTCATGTCAAAGGAAGACGAAGAGAATACCGCATTTATCACCCCATGTGGCACGTATTACTTCATACGCATGCCTTTCGGGTTGAAAAGTGCTGGTTCAACGTTTGCAAGAGCGGTCCAGATCGGTTTTGAGCCCCAGCTACATAGAAATATGGAAGCTTATATGGATGACATAGTGGTTAAAACCAAGGACAAGGCAACGCTCATACAAGATTTAGAAGAGACATTTGCAAATCTGCGCAGGATCAATCTGAAGCTCAATCCTGAGAAGTGTGTGTTTGGCGTTCCATCCGGCAAGCTTCTCGGGTTCTTTGTGTCTCAACGTGGAATCGAAGCAAATCCCGACAAGATCAAGGCAATTGAGCAGATTGAAGTACCAAGACGTGTCAAAGATGTGCGTCGACTTGCCGGCTGCGTTGCTGCTCTGAGCAGGTTCATCTCCAAATCCGCTGAGCGCGCCCTGCCTTTTTTTCAAAATCTTGAAGAAGGCCGGTCCAATGAAATGGACTCCAGAAGCGGAGGCAGCGCTGCAGGACTTGAAGAGGTACCTCTCCTCTCCGCCAACGCTAGTCGCGCCTAAACCACAAGAGCCGTTGCTGCTATATCTAGCGGCGACGAATCAAGTGGTTAGTGCTGCCTTAGTGGCGCAGAGAGAAGTCAACAGAGAAGCAGCGGCAGCAGCAAGCCCGTCAAGCGACAAGCTGGGATTCTCCCCGGCAGAGTCTGGTGCCAATAAGGCAGGATCTGCGCAATCGAATGAAGCAACGCAGAAGAAGAAGATGGTGCAGCGCCCAGTCTATTTTGTCAGCTCCCTGTTGCAGGGGGCTAGGTCAAGATATTCTGGCGTGCAGAAGTTGCTCTTCGGCCTCCTTATGGCCTCAAGGAAGCCGCGCCATTATTTCCAGGCACATGAAATCACCTTCATCACTCACTTCCCGTTGCAGCGGATTTTACGAAATCCAGATGCGACCGGAAGAATTGTGGAGTGGGCGTTGGAACTGTCAAGCTTTGATCTCAAATTTGAAAGCACTTCGACTATTCAGAGCAGAGCCTTGGCGGAGTTCATTGCAGAATGGACACCGACGCCAGACGAAGAAATTCAAGAGACAACTATCCCCGGCAAGGAAACAAATCGAGAATGGATTATGTACTTTGACGGGGCTTTCTCGCTGCAAGGCGCCGGTGCTGGCGTGCTGCTTGTCGCACCCACCAGAGAGCACCTCAAGTATGTAATTCAGATGCACTTTCCCCGGGAGAGATCAACAAACAACACTGCAGAATATTAAGGGCTGCTTGCCGATCTCAGGATCGCGGCGAACCTTGGAATTAAGAAGCTCATCGTCAGAGGTTACTCACAGCTTGTCGTTAGGCAAGTTAACAAAGACTATCAGATCCCGTTGATGGAAACATATGTAGATGAAGTGAGAAAGTTGGAGGAGCGTTTTGACGGGTTGCAAACAGAGCATGTTCCTCGTGCGGAGAACAATATTGCCGACGACCTGTCAAAACGTGCTGCCCTCAAGTTACTTGTGGAACCAGGAACTTTTGTGCTCCGCTTAACTCAGCCATCCATAACACCATCGACGAGGCAAGAGAAAAGAAGGAAGTTGAGTTCCGGCCAGTACTTTCCTGCAGAGCTTCCAGAATCCGCCGGCAAGGAAGTTGCCGGGAACAACGCCAAGCTTGTCGGGGAGCCACAGGCTCCGGCAGGGCCTCAAGCCCTTGCCGTAGAGACAAACGCTCACATGGCCGAAGATATGCCTTTGGTCCTTGATGTCGAGCCACAGGCTCCAACATGGCACAACACATCGTCCAGTTCCTTCAAACAGGAGAACTCCCTGAAGAACAGGAAGAAGCGGAGAAAGTAGCCCGTCGGTCTAATATGTACCAGTTCGTGGACAATGTCCTGTACAGAAAGAGACCGAACGGTGTGAAATTGAAGTGTATTCCTCGGGAGGATGGACTGGAGCTGTTGGCAGAGATACATGGAGGCATATGTGGCTCCCACATAGGCTCAAGAGCTCTTGTCGGCAAGGCATTCCGGCAAGGTTTCTTCTGGCCCACTGCTCTCCAAGATGCAACTGCACTAGTAACCAAGTGTGAAGCGTGCCAGTTCCATTGAAAGCAATTGCATCAGCCAGGTCAAGCTCTTCAGACAATCCCTCTTTCCTGACCATTTTCGGTCTGGGGGCTCGACATATTGGGCCCTTTTCCCCGCGCTGCCGGGGGCTTCGAATACTTGTACGTTGCTATCGACAAGTTCACGTAGTGGCCGGAAGTGGAAGCAGTGAGAAAGGTGACAGCACAATCAGCCGTCAAGTTCTTCAAGGGACTAGTGTGCCGTTTTGGTGTGCCAAACTGTTGGAAATATGCCCTAGAGGAAATAATAAATTGGTTATTATTATATTTCCTTGTTCATGATAATCGTTTATTATCCATGCTATAATTGTATTGATTGGAAACTCAAATACATGTGTGGGTACATAGACAACACTGTGTCCCTAGTAAGCCTCTAGTTGACTAGCTCGTTAATCAAAAGATGGTGAAGGTTTCCTAGCCATGGACATGAGATGTCATTTGATAACAGGATCACATCATTAGGAGAATGATGTGATGGACAAGACCCAAACTATAAATGTAGCATTTGATCGTGTCAGTTTATTGCTATTGTTTTCTGCATGTCAAGTATCTGTTCCTATGACCATGAGATCATGCAACTCCCTGACATCGGAGGACTACCTTGTGTGTATCAAATGTCGCAACGTAACTGGGTGACTATAAAGGTGCTCTACAGGTATCTCTGAGGGTGTCTGTTGGGTTGGCATGGATCAAGACTGGGATTTGTTACTCCGTGTGACGGAGAGGTATCTCAGGGCCCACTCGGTAATACAACATCACAATGAGCCATGCAAGCAATGTGACTAAAGTGTTAGCCACGAGATCTTGTATTACGGAACGAGTAAAGAGACTTGCCGGTAACGAGATTGAACTAGGTATAGAGATACCGACGATCGAATCTCGGGCAAGTAACATACCGAAGAACAAAGGGAACAGCATACGGGATTAATTGAATCCTTGACATAGAGGTTCGACCGATAAAGATCTTCGTAGAATATGTAGGAGCCAATATGGGCATCCAGGTCCCGCTATTGGTTATTGACCGTAGAGGTGTCTCGGTCATGTCTACATAGTTCTCGAACCCGCAGGGTCTACACACTTAACGTTTGGTGACGATTAGTATAGTTGAGTTATTGTGTTGGTGACCGAAGGTTGTTCGGAGTCCCGGATAAGATCCCGGACATGACAAGGATCTCCGGAAGAGTCCGGAGGTAAAGATTGATATATGTGATAATAGTGTTTTGATCTCCGGAAGGGTTCCGGAATTCACCGGAAGGGGTTCCGGGTGTTTACCGAAGTGTTCGGGTGCAGCAACACTTTATATGGGCCAAAGGAGTAAAGCCCACGAGGTATTGGAAAGTGCAAAAGGAAGTTTTGCTGCTGCCTTAAGCGGTACTACCGCTGGTAAGGCAGTACTACCGCGTAAGCGGTACTACCGCTTGTGTGAAGCGGTACTACCGCTCGTGAGCGCTACTACCGCTTGTGCGCGGTACTGCAGGGAGTGGACTCTTTCCCTGCGGGCCAAACCGACCTTGTGCGGGCAAAACCGACCTGGAGGAGGCTTTTACTCCAAGTTTAGACCCCAAGGCTCAACATATAAATAGAGGGGCAGGGCTAGCACACGTGACACATCAAGATTTCCCAAGCCGTGTGTCGGCAACCCTAACCCTCTAGTTCTCCCGTCATAATCTCCGTAGTGCTTGGCGAAGCCCTGCAGAGATTGTTCCTCACCACCATCACCACGCCGTCGTGCTGCCGGAACTCATCTACTACTTCACCATCGCTCGCTGGATCGAGGAGGTGAAGGCGTCATAAAGCCGTACGTGTGTTGAACGCGGAGGTGCCGTCCGTTCGGCACTAGTTCGTGATCGGATCAAGGGACGACTTGCGATTTGGATCGCGGAGACGTTCGACTACATCAACCGCGTTTCTTAACGCTTTCGCTTAGCGATCTACAAGGGTATGTAGATTCACTCTCCCTCTCGTAGATGCTCATCACCATGGATAGATCTTGTGTGTGCGTAGGAAATTTTTTGTTTCCCATGCAACGTTCCCCAACACAAACAGGATCATCACCGACAATGGCATGCAGTTCACGAGCCGCACCTTCATGCAGTACGTCCAAGACCTTGGCGGCAAAATTTGTTTTGCTTCTGTTGCTCACCCGAGGAGCAACGGCCAAGCAGAGAGGGCAAATGCTGAAGTGTTGCGAGGTCTCAGAACAAGGACTTTCGACAAGCTGCGCAAGTGCGGAAGACGTTGGATTGATGAGCTGCCGGCGGTTCTTTGGTCAATCAGAACGATACCAAATCGAGCTACTGGCCAGACACCCTTCTCCCTAGTCTACGGGGCAGAAGCAGTTCTCCCCACAGAACTCATATACGGGTCACCTCGAGTACTCGCTTATGATGAGCTTGAGCAAGAGCAGCTGCGCCAAGATGACGCCACGCTCCTTGAGGAAGATCGTCTTCGGGCTGCTGTGCGAGCTGCACGCTACCAACAAGCCTTGCGCCGCTATCATAGCCGCAAGGTTCATGCCCGAAGCCTTGAGGAAGGCGGCCTTGTTCTTTGGCGCGTTCAGTCGGCCAAGAATTCTAACAAGTTGACGCCGAAGTGGGAAGGCCCTTATCGGGTAGTACGAGTCACCAGGCCCGGCGCAGTCCGCCTGGAGACCGAAGATGGCATTCCAGTGAGCAATTCCTGGAATATCGAACACCTTCGTAAGTTCTACCCATAAGGCGCGGTTGCCGGGTCACCCGGCAACCACCTTTTGTACAAGTTTTGCCGGCAAGGCATATGATCCTTTGTACAAAGCCAGGCGCAGACCCTGTGCATAGTTGAATAAACTTAAGCGTTTTACAATTCTTGTCGATTTTCATGTCAATCTATATGCATGCTTGTCTGAGATATTGTATTACACTTGCTTCCGGTAAGCATTAATGAACCGCCAAGGTTCCATATCTCTATTTTCTCTTCTTTCTTTTTCTCAAAGGACAAAAGGTTTCCTCGCGTGCAAGTTTGCCGGGGGGGGGGGGGGATGATGGTATGAACACCAACATGCGACGTTCAAGTCGACATATTGCGATAAGGAGTACAGCAACGAAAAGCTAAGTTGCAAAACTTTTAAGCAAATTTTTATTGTAGACTTATTTTCCTTGAACGATTTCGGCTTTTGTATGGAAAACGTGCACGCGAAGGAACCTTGTCGTGATTGGTTGCGCCCTTACCTTGTTTCGAGTCCGCTCAACAGCTTAAGTGGCTGCACTGAAAACGTCAAGGTATCTTGTCGGCAGCGACACCTCCAGCAGGCTGCTAAGGATCCGTTCCTCAAAGCACTCGCGGCAAGGGTGCGCGCACCGGCAAGTTCCCAATAAGCGTAGGGCATGGACCATACAGAAAGAAATCAGACAAGGGAAATAGCATGCATTCATCCAAAACATAGCAAGTTATATTACATTGATGGTCGCCGCGATTCTAACTTAAGATAAAACCGTCTTTGGCATGGAATGGTGGCGACAAAATGAAGCAAAGCGGCTAGTCCCTGCGCTGGCCTTCGACCCTCTTGACTTGGCTCACTCTGTCAACGATGGGCGCGCATGTCGAGCGTCGGGGCGAAGACGGCGTGTTCCTTCTGCATCTCCACCAGATCGATCTTCTCCGTCTCTGCATCCGAGTCGATGGCTTTCGCCGCTTTGCCCTTGCTTGCTTTGGGCGGCATGACGACTGTGGAAGCGGAGGCCGAGAATGATGAGGGCGTGGGGGTGGCGGATGGATGGGAGAGGCTCTGTTTCAAGCTCGAGGAAGAAGGCGACGGTGGTTTCCAGATTGGAAAAGACGAGAGGTAAATGAGCAGCGCCTCTGCGGATTCCCTTTTATGGGGAAGGCGCGGGGCTGCCTCTTTACTAACCAATGTGAATGCATTTTTATGAGCGCACTACTACTGCGGCCGTTCCGCGCACGTATCCCACGTCCCGCATTTAATGTGCGTCGTGGGGGAGCGCGGTAAATAAGATGATTACGACAGTTAACTCCTGCCACGCGTGCCCGTGCACTGTTTGGGCCTAGCCCAACAATGCCTCGCACCCGTGTATGGCCTAGGCCCGGGGGCTCCTGTCGGTGTACTAAAGTTTGGGTCTTTTTAGTACCCCATACTTGTGCACGGACGGTTGTAGCCATACCAGCGGCAAGGCCTGCCGGAGAACAGCTGGAAACAAATACAAGATTATCAAGAAGGCATTCAAGCTAATGATCAGAAGACAGAAGACCGAAGGCTGGATTCCCGGCAAGATACTTGCCGGGAAGGCTCGCGAAGGCCCGGCAAGGCCTCACACCCGGCAAGATCCCACCGCCCTGCCACCGCTCCAGCGCAGCGACCAGCCTGTCGTTTAGGGTTTGTCCTCCTGGATGCGTGTCATGGCACTAGCGGCGGATGGGGTTAAACGGCGCTGATGGGACGGGCTCTTTTTCCGTCCCCAAGAAAGTAAGGGACACCTAAGTGGAGCATTTAATGCGTTTGTCCTAAGTCATCAGTGATAAGCATGTAAACACTGTAGCAACTTTACACCTCTTGTACGTACTGTTCGCCACTGTTGATGACCCCTTGGTCATATAAAAGGAGGCCCAAGGCGAAGCTACAGGGGAAAGGAGCTTTCTGGCCCAGTTGCATGCGTAGCCGCCCTTCTTGCGTACTGTTCACCAAGAAGCGCTCGGTGTACCTGAGCCTAAACACCCACAATAAACCAAAGCAGGAGTAGGGTTTTACGCTACTCAGCGGCCCGAACCTGGGTAAAAAATCCCCGCGTTGATCGTTGGATCCGCTCTTTGTGTACATCTTTCCCCCAGCCGAACCGTAAAAGGGATCCACACGATCCCATAGGTGTCGTACGCCGACAGTAAACGTACACTTGTGCTAGCTTGCAGTACTACATTTTGTTATTGTGTAGTAACAACACCACTACTAATGCTTAAGTCCGTTGCCTTGCCGTGTAATTGTGTCATATGCACACCAATACTTATGCTCTATGCTCTTGCCTGAGAGCACGTGCTGTGCTTTGTATCATCTAACAAAGATGTAAACTCTGTAAGTAGAAACAGACTTTAGCGCTGTGATCCAGCATGTATTGAGTAGTGGATTAATGTATGTATTTGGTATGCTTGCAACTGCTTATTTATCGCTTGTACCAGAAATACCAATAAGTTACTATTGAAAATTCAAATATACTATCCGGAAAATGTAAAAACACACACGCACTGGTCTCAACTAGCTCAAATGCTCTGCTGCCACCGCCCTCCCCTAAGAGCATTCAACCCTAGGCGGAGCTGCTTCTGCATCCCGTCATTTTATCCCATTGCAATGCACGGGCTTAAATCGTCTTTGTTTATCGGATCAGTTTAGTAACGCATCTTCTCATGATCGCATCTGTCGTTTATTCCACGCAAGAAACATCTATGCAGTTTTTGGGTTTGTCGTGAAGTTCGTAGGAACCGATCGCCATATCCAAGAAAGGTGAGGCTGCTTCGTGAGGGCGCGCGCGAGCCGTACTTTGGCGAGCGGTAGTCACACCGATTGATTAGCCGCTTTTTAATTTGTATCTCTACCACTGGCTTCATCTGCGTACATAGATGTATGATGTGGATGTAAAAACTAAGTTTTGGATTAGTATCGTTCTTAATTCTCAAGAGCAAATAGGAGAATACGTTGTCAATGTGAACAAATTGTACTACCCTGCTGAGTGGTTTCTTGATAAATCTTAGTTCGTTCGTAATGGGCAGATGATTTTCTTTTGTAATAATATGTATTGAAGATTTATAGATGGAAATGTGTGTATCATTAGGTGATTTTAAACAATTTAGATTTCTGTTGCAAATACTTATGTTTCATCTTTTTTTCATTTACTATACTCCAAATTTGAAGATTGGTATTATACAAATTTTACCAAATTAACAAATATTGGTTGTGAGAAAATCTTCAGTACGTAAGAATCACGAACATTAGGAAGCAATTCGTGGAAGGCAGCCCTCACGGTCTAGCTCGACAAGATTACTTTTTAAAGTTATAAATGTTTGTGCCGGTGTGGTTCAATGGCAGTGCGGTGGGTGAGTTCATCGCCTTGAGATTGACCACGTTCAGACACGTTGCGACTAGGTGAACGGCCTACGTCGCCGACGGCGGAAAGAAGGATAACTACGAGACGGATGGGTTACCGTGTTCAAGTGGATGAAGCAGATTGTGTGTGTGGTGATGGGTTGTGATGTTATTATTTTTCTCCCGTTGCAACGCACTTTACTAGTTTAAAATAATACACACATTGTAAACATTTAAATTTAAAAATATTAAATTATTAATACAAACATTTAAATTTAACACACAAATAATTGTAGTTAAATTTTAAATTATGCTTTCTCAAAAAAAAATTAAATTATGAATATTTTTGAATATATGAACATTGAACTATACAAATGTGCGTGTGGTTATTGAGATGTTTGTATAATTAAAATAAATATTTAGAAAATTAAATGCTTACACCCGACAATTATTTGTATTATTTTAAATTATAATTAAATTAAATGTAGATGTTTACAAATATGTATATTATTTTAAATTATACAAACATTTTTTTATTTCATACATATCATTTTAAATATATTAATATTTTTATAATAATACTAAATAATTATAAAAATATTTTATTTTATTTTTATTAAGAATACTTATAACACACTAATATTTAAACGTTATAGTTATTACTGATATCATAATTTACATACTATCTACAAAATTCTAAAAAGGACAATGGAGCAAACTGGGCTGCACTAACTATAGACCATTTCAGCTGATTGGCCCACATATTTTCGGGGAATTATAAAGAGTTGTTGCTTGACTGAAGCATTAGTTGTTACATGGCGTGCTGGTTCAACTGGCATGGGTGCGTTCGCGAGCTCGCGTGTTGATCTCACCTGGTGGATCTCTCGATATATGTGTGATTTTTTCCCTGTACTGTTCACAGGTGGATCTCACATGGGCTCTTCTATATAATTAAAATCGCAGTCACTGATGTGTGGGCCACTGCCATGTTGGCATGCCACCCAAACCCGGATACAGTAGAAAGCACCGTATTTGCACCAGACATCAAGTTAGATGACCACAAATCCGTATTTTCAAAGTTTTAGCACCAAACCGAACATACATTGCAAGTTCTATGACTTCCGGTGATATTACCTCTTCTTAAAACGCAGGAACAGGAAAAATGTAGGAATTGAGCGTCATGTCCTTTTGTATCCTACGGGATTTGAAGAAATGTTTGATAGCACAGGAAAAACAAAGGAATTCTATAAAGAAGTTTGAGTGGATGAAAAGTTTCCTTCAAAATGTAGTACAAATGAATCCTATGAAAAAAATCCTAAGGATTCCAATCCTACAAATCAAACGACTATCACAGAAAAAAATCCTAAGGATCCAAATCCTGTAAAAATCCTATGAAATTCCTTTGTATCAAAGGAGCCCTCAACTATGGACAATCGACCGCAGCACATCCACAACATAGTTTCTTGTTCTTTCAGAAGCAATGTTTAGAATGTTTTCTGGGCAATAAATTGAAAAATCCACACATCAGATCACCGTAGAACTTCAGTGATCGATTCCCCATACAGCAACAAATACTCCAACTACGACTGATCCCCTATAAATACGCACAGGACAGTACTGGGCAAATAAAAAAAAAATCTCTTGGAACGACAGTAGACCTGGTTGAACTCGGTCCCAGCGAACTGCATAAGCGTATACACACACACACGAAACAGTGGTACAGAAGTAAATCGAAATTCAGCATGAGACGATATCACAAGATAGGATGAATAGTGTACCATAGCAGAAAAGAAAATAAATTCTACATGCGCTTCCGCGAACTATCTAAATTCTCTTAAGAATCCAAGAAAACATGACCAGGATGTTCAGAATCAAAGAAAACAGATCATGATGACAGCGCAAATGCTGAAGTCCATCAGCATAGCCTCAGACGCCTTCTGTAGCAGAAGGCTAAGCTCCAACATCAGCCCTAAGCCATCGGAACCAAGGCTGATGCCGGCCTGTCTGCCCCTCGCATTGGGGTCCCTGTTCTCCATCAGCAACGACATGACGATGGTTACGTTCGTTATGATGAGGAACAGGAGCGGCCTCGTGCAAACCAATACTCTGGTGATGGTGCCACCGACGTCCAGCCCCCAGTTCGAAAGAACCACCATGAAGGCGATGAGGATGGATGCCAAGCAGCGATTGAACTCTGTGGCTGAGATGGCCTGGGTGATCTCCTGCGGCGTGAAATCCACGAGTTGCTTCAGAGTTTCCAGAGACCAAGATGAGTCGTCTGCTTGGTCAGGCTGGCTTGGGGGCACGGATCTGGGTCTCGTTTCCATGTCCCTCGGAGGCAAAGATATGGGTCTCGTTTCCATCTCCCTCTTAGGCTGCACACTTGCTGCTCCATAATCGTAAGTCCTCTTGTTGAGGGTTTCATCATCACGGCTTCGCAGCAACGGTGGCTCATATACTGGCTGGATTTCAGGAACTGCACTGCTTGCCTTGAATTTTTGGAGTAGGTCGCCTTCGCTACTGTGGCTTTTATGCTTGGTTTGTAGACGGGGCTCACCAGTTGGCTGGACTTGGCTGAACTTAGTACCAATGCCACCTTCAGATAGCTGAGCTGAGGCAGTGGAACCAAGCGGTGAATCTGCAAGATGGCAACTACTTTGATCACATAGTGTTTAAGAAGCCATAGGGTATGTTTCAACATTTACGCAGATTTGTATGCAACAAGGCAAAGAGCATTCAAATGGTTCAACTGGCAAGGTACGAAATAAGAACGCAAGGAGTCCGTAAGCAATTAATCATGTGCTCATTGCGAGGCTACAAGGGACAGACAAGGAGAATTATGGATCAGAATGCAATCTAGTGGGTGGAAGACGACATTGTGATACATATAAGACAGGAAGACCCAAAGAGTTGCTCATAAAACTAGCAAAACATAGGAAAGGGCAGTTTGATAACTGATTAATGATTATTTGATTACGGTGCAACATAGAGAATTCTCTTAATGGCAACTTTTCTAAGGAGAGCCACAAAGAGATGCTCAATGGGCTGATGCAATAATGCTCAATACTTCCTGGTTTGGGGAGAAGGTTCTCATGAGATGGTTTAAGCCATATATAATACCACCAACACACCTTAATCACCGAGATACAGTGATGCATATGGTGAATTTTGCAAATCTATTCCCTGAAACACCCATCGATACTTTGGGTAGAAGCTCCTCATGAATGGTTTGGCCATATACCAACACAAATTAGCGTCCTATTAGGCAGAGAAAAATATCTGAAGAAGAACAAGGCTATGCATCCAACATAATCTCCGCTTCCAACACTCTAAATTAGATACAAAATTCTCATGGCGCGTGATCCGGAGACCTGAGATTCCGCGCAAGGAAACCTGCAATCCATGGTTTGCACCCGGCACCAGATATTCTAAATCCAACCACTAATCGAATAACCCTACAGCGCATAAGCAGCGGAAATCCCCCGAAATAGAACTCGATGGTCAATTCCTAAGCTCGGCCACAAAACAGCCCAATCAATCTGACATGGACGCAACAGGTAGGCGATCTGGATATAGAAAAACTAGAAATCGGTCCGCTGCGGTGGTTACCTGGGTAGGGGTCGGGGTCGGGGGGGAGGTCGCGCGTCTGGCCGGTGATGAAGGCCAGGCGATCTGATCCCCTCTCGACCAGCCGGCGGCGCCGCGTGCTTGCCCTCGGGGCGCCCTCCATCGCCTCCCTCCCTCCTCGCGCGAGCACGCCCAGGCCACTACTTTCTCTCCCTGCTCCACCCCTTCTCCTCTCTTTTCTTTTCCGAATCCCTTTCTCTTTTCTTCAAGCGAAATTATTCGATATAATACGCCTCTCTGGCCGAAAAAGGAACCCTTAAGTCGGCCCATCTTAGCCCATAGGTACCGCAACTCTATTGTGCCTACTATAAGCCCAGATGTACAACGGAAGTTGAAAGACGCTACCTGTGGTGCGATTCAAGCTGTCCTTATTTTCTCAATGTCTTGCTTCAAATTACCGAGAGGGTTGTGTGAGCATCTTACATACATGATCAAATCCTTTTGATGGGGGAGCAAAAGGGGACAAAGGAAGCCGTATTGGGTGTCATGAGACACAATGTGTATGCCCAAATATATGGGGGGACTAGGCTTCAGAGACTTTGAAATATTTAATTTGGCATTGTTGGCTAAGCACACGTGGAGGATTCTTGATAACCCTGAATCTTTAAGTGCTCGGATTTTGAAAGCGGTCTATTTCCCTAACACTGATATTCTGAGTGCTGAGGTCGGTTCACACCCGTCTCAGATATGGAGGTTTGTGGTAGAAGGACGGGATGTCTTGAAACGGGGACTAATAATGAGGATAGGTAATGGAATGTCTACATAAATATGGAACATGAATTGGTTACCAAGGTCAGAGAACATGCGCCCAATGGTGTCATTGGTAACAGATCCACCGCAACTTGTTAGTGAATTAATAAATGGTCCAGAAGCAAGGTGGGATACCGAACTGATTGGGCAGGTATTTCTTCCATATGATGCAGCGGCAATCATGCAAATTCTGATATGCACTCGCAACATACAGGATTTCTGGTCGTGGAATTTTGAAAAGTCAGGGCGTTTTTCTGTTCGCTCGGCATATAGGATGGTTATGGAAACCAAGAAGAGGAGAGAAGACTGGCTGGAGAAGAGGCCGGGTTCTTCAAACATGGCTGTTGATAGGAAATTGTGGGACACTCTATGGCATGTAACGGTTCCAGCAAAGCTTAAATTGTTCTTGTGGAGACTAGCCCGTCACTCCCTCCCTACGGAAGATGTGCGAAAGCATAGAAACATGACTACGAAGGACAGCTCCCAGTGTGTGAGGGATGCAAGATTCGTGGAAGCATAGCCTTATTGAGTGCACATTGGCAGGATGTGTGTGGGCTTTAGTAGATCCATTGTTACTGGAGCATATGATTGCCACTACAGAGCCGTTGGCGAGGAATTGGCTTTTTTCGATGTTTGATGCTCTTTCCCATGATGAGATCACTCGTCTGACAGTGACTATGTGGGCTATATGGATAGCCAGGAGGAAACTTATTCATGAAGGGATTCAACAGAGTCCGCTTTCCACTCACCTCTTTGTTGACAGATTTATAGCGGAATTGGATCAACTCAAGGAGCCCACACAAAGTGTTGTTACATCTCCATGTCACGGGCAGCAGAGATGGATTCCACTGCCGTTGGACTTCATCAAAATAAATGTTGATGCGGGAGTCTCCGTTGATCACAACATAGGAGCAGCAGCTGCTATATGTAGGGACCGAGATGGGGCATACTTGGGTTCTTCTGTGCTGGTAATTCAGGGGATGATTGATCCCCCGGTGCTAGAAGCAATAGCAGGAAGAGAAGCTCTCTCACTAGCAGAGGATCTTGGCTTGCAATATTTACACATAGCTTCAGATTGCAAAGAGGTGGTGAATGGAATCCGCGATGGTACCGTAGGCTCATTCGGAGGAATCATAAAGGAGATACAGGAGAGGAAAAGGGCTTTTATTTCATGTAATTTTGTTCATGAATTTCGAGCTACTAATTATGAAGCTCATAAGATAGCTAGACTGGGTACTTTGTTGCCTCAGGGTAGACGCATTTGGTTAGGTGTACCCCATGATGTTTTTGTAATGCCCGCAAACATTGCGATAGATCAATAAAGTTTGGCTGTCTTTGCTAAAAAAAAAAACTGTTGTGCGATTTCCCAAGAAAAAAAAACCTGTTGTGCCAATCTTAAGGCAGAAAGCACGTGATCGTCCAGATTCATTTTTTGCACCTAAAAAAAACGTGATCGTCCAGACGTCCAAACCTCGCATGCTTGTGCTCGTAGACTGCAGCCAAATTACTCGTGGCCAATTCTTCTCTACATTTTCCGTACAGATGCAACCCTGTCGTCGGTGTGCATTGCACGCCACCTCTTTTATTTTTGTCCCGGTTGGCTCGCGCATAAATCTCCATTTAAAAGATTCTGGCGGGGCGTAAAGGCCGTCACATGCCGCGGGTGCAGAGCACCAGCTATATATGGTTCATTGACTTATCTCTGTGCCTCATTAAAACTGGCCATACGATACGACGCATTTCGGCCTGATTAGTGGTGCTCGAGTCGTGCCTGCCAAGCGAGCCAGTGCCCATTTATGCGCCTGTACGCCTCAACTGGCCCGAGTTATATGCCCGGTTCCCTGGTGGCAGTTTAGAAGGATGCCGGATCGTCGCGAGTGACCGTGCAGCTATACCTGTCCATAAGTCGGGTCGGGCCGGACCGGGCTTCAGGCCGGGCCTAATAATGCCCGCAGCAGAAAACCTAGGTCCGGGACTAGATTTCAGGCCCAGGCCTGGCCCATCGGTGAAAAAAGCCCCTCGGGCCTTGGGTCGGGCCTAGATTTTAGGCCCAGACCTGGCCCATTAGTGAAAAAGGCAAAAAGCTCGCCGGGCCTCTTCCCTAAAACGCAAATATGGCAAGCACAAGCCTGGCCTCGCCTTTGGGCTCAAAACTTAGGCCCAGGCCCGGCCCGCGGGCCAGGTCGGGGCAGGCCGGCCGGGCCGAGTTTCCCGGAACGAGATCCTCTGATGTTGCGATTCCAAGTCAGAGGGACGTCCTTCGCTTGGCACCGTCCATCAACCATCAGACGGCAGCAAATTCCAGCTCTCTGGTTCGCTCAGATCAGCACCAAAACGAGCGGCCCATGCGGCTCACTACGAAGCGAGGGACGCAGGCGAGGGAAAAAAGGGCGCGAGGAGACAGAAAAAGGCGCGAAGAGTGCACAGACGGCGCTAGTTGACGAAAAAGAGATCGCCGGAGCCTGGAGGTGGGCGCCCTGCTCTGCTCGTCAATATCACGCAAGTCCTAATACTCTGCTCCTCTCACGCCATCTTTCACATGAATAAAAACACTACAACTGATCGAACTTCCACCATCAGATTGCTTTGGAACTCGATCAAGTTTTCGTTTTTCTCATGGAAGAATCAGCTTGTTGAACTTGATCAAACATCTTTTCTCTCATGGAAGAAGCAACCGAGATGAAAGAACATGCCAACACAGCCCACCAGGATTCCGATTTCAATAGGTAATTTCTGCACATATACAAGTCTGCACATATTCAGATTTACATAATTGCTCAATAGTTCAGTGATAGTTCTATTACATAATTTCTGCACATATACAAGTCTGCATATATTCAGATTTACATAATTTCTCAATAGTTTAAGTGATACTATTACATAATTTCTGCACATATACAAGTCTAGACATATTCAGATTTACCTAATTTCTCGATAGTTCAGTGATACTTCTACAATCCCCTTACTCGTGTTATTTTTACTTCGCAGAGTTGTATTGCCTAGTTTGGTACCTTATGTTGGCATGGAATTTAGAAGCTCAGACGAGGCTTGGTCATATTGGCTTAGCTACGGTGGGCAGAAAGGCTTTGAGGTTAGGAAAAGGTATACTAACAAAAGTTCAGCCGATGGCAAGGTTACATCATGTAAATTTGTTTGTGCAAATGAGGGTCAGCGAGCACAAGACAAAAGGGATCATTTGACAAAGTGCCCTCGAGCTGAAACTAGAACCAATTGTGAAGTGCACATGAAGCTTAAAATGGACCGGAAGAAGGGAAATCTCAAAGTGTCGGAGCTGTTTTTGGAACACAACCACACACTACACCTAGCAGAAGCCTTACACTTAATGGTGTCACAAAGAAAAATTTCAGAGTTACAAGCTTTTGAAATTGCAACAGCAGATGATGCAGGAATTGGGCCAAAAGGTGCACATGAGTTGGCTAGTCGCCAAGTTGGTGGACCACTCAATCTTAGTTATACCCTCCATGATCACAAGAACCATTTGCGGACCAAGCACCAACAAGAAATGGCATATGGCCAAGCGGGTAGCATGCTTAAAGTATTTTCAAGACAAAATTGCTGAAAACCCATCATTCCAATATGCATTGCAAATGGACTGTGAAGAACAAATAGCGACCATATTCTGGGCTGATGCTAGAATGATCATGGACTATGCACATTTTGGTGATGTTGTTAGTTTTGACACTACTTTTGGAATAAACAAGGAGACTAGGCCCTTTGGTGTCTTTGTCGGATTCAATCACTTTAGGGAAATTGTAGTTTTTGGTGCTGCTCTCATGTATGATGAAACATTTGCATCCTTTAAGTGGTTGTTTGAGGCTTTTCTAACAACCCATAAAGGAAAGGGGCCAAGAACATTCTATACAGATCAAGATACTGCAATGGGAAATGCAGTTGAGGACGTGTTTGCAGAAGCACCACATGGTTTATGCACCTTTCACATTATGCAGAATGCTGTCAAACATCTACATGAAAAGAATGATGAAGAGAAAAATGGGGAGAAGAAAAAAGAGAAGAAAAAAGAGAAGAAAAAACAGAAGAGGCAAGAGATGAATGAAGAGAAGGAAAAAGAAGAGAATGAAGAGAAGGAAAAAGAGGAAAATGAAGAAACAAGTATTCTATCAGATTTTAGCGCGTGCATGTTTGAGTATGAAGACATGGCAGAATTTGAACAAAAAATTGACCTCATAAGGAAAAAGATGAGCAAGCAAACTTGGTTGGATAGTATATATAAGTTAAAGGAAAAATGGGCTGAATGTTATACGAAGGATGTCTTCACATTAGGAATGAGAAGCACACAATTGAGTGAGAGTTTGAATAATGACTTGAAAATCCATTTCAAATCTGATTTTGATATCATCCGGTTATTTAAGCATTTTGAAAGGGTGGTGCAAGGGAAAAGGAACAATGAACTGAATTCAGAATTTGAATCAAGGAAAAAGTTGCCTAGAATATTTATGAGGAGACCACCACCTATGTTGGTGCAAGCTAGCAAGTTATATAGACCTGGTATTTTTGAAGCTTTTCAAGGTGAATATGAAATATCCTTGTCAGCTTGCACCAAGGCATTAGATGGTTGTAATGAATATCTAGTAGGAGATTGTATCTTTGAGGAGGAGTATAAAGTTACCAGTGATCCTTTGAAGCAAACAGTTGTGTGTGGCTGCCGGCAATTTGATAGAATTGGGATATTGTGTGGCCATGCTCTTAAAGTTCTCGATTTGATGAATATCAAGCCACTACCGCCACATTATGTGTTAAAGCGCAGGACAAAGGAAGCATGAAGTGGAACTGTACAAGACAAGGAAGGAAGAAATATCATCTTAAATCCGAATATGGAAGCCATGCTTAGCTACAAATATATGTCCCACAAATTTCATAATTTGGCAGATCGAGCAGCCTACTTTCGGGAATGTGTCGTGTTAGTAGACAACACACTTGACATCCTTGGTAATTAAGCAAATTGAAGAAAAATTAATGCATGTGCAAGCACATCCGGGTATCCATGTACAATTCCGACAGATGCTAGCCCACCAAATGACTTGTTGACTAATGCACGTCTAAAGAAAAAGGAGGTCCAAACAAAGAGTTCAAAACGAAAAAAAAATTGGCTCGATAAGAAGCACAAGGCTAGGAAAAGGAGAGAAAGCAGAGCTACATCACAGTTGGGTGAAGAGGTATGTTGCTAAACAATACAGTGCTTTCGGTGTTATCATTATGTCCATTAATTCTCACAGCCTCCAATTTTCTTTCACAACAAGATACAAGAGGTGGGGGAAGTGGCAGGTGGTGGTGGTGCACAAGTTGCAAATGATAGAGTTTATAGGGATAATGCGGAGGTGCCAGAAGGTTGCAAGACCAACCTTAGCTTCACTCAGTTGTTGATGGTATAATCTTGCTCATGTAGTTTAAAAATCTAGAATGATCCAACTAGAGATGGCAAAATCTTGCTCATACGGTATTCTTATTTATTTAATTTTCATGGGCCAATTACAGATGATCTTTTCATTGGGTCATGGTGAAGTACTGTTGTTTTTGGGCAAATGAATGAGAGGGCAAACAAGCATTGGTGGGAAAGTTCAGTTCTGGGCAACACTTGACATTGAGTTCAGTCCAAGTTCAGTTCTAGACAACATTTTGCCATTCGCTTCAGTCTAATTATGCACATGTACAAGTCGAACTTCTGTACAAGTAGCAATTAAAATGCTCAATCTCCAGCCATATCTCCCAGAGATATATTACCCTGTTTTGGCATCTATTTTGTTCGATGCACCTGCAAGTTCTATATGCAAGGCCTCTGTTCAAGTGTCACTTTTTATGATAATTGTACATTCAACAGCCAAATCAAGCATTGTGACTTGTTGGTCTTTGTAGTCCTAGAATCGCTCAACTCCACTCTCAAATCAAACATTCAGCCAAATCAAACTCAATAGCCAAACAAAAATTTAGTCAAACTATTCACTCAACTCCACTCTCAAATCACATTCCAAACTGAATTTAAATTCAGTCACACTATTCATTACACATTACTTTTGATTTACATCAATTACAATCTCAATTTGGCATTTGGCTTTGTCTCTGCTTCCGTTGCAAGGGGGTCGAAAAACGTTAACCGGTCCTTCCTCCCGCGACGCTCCCGCGGGCGTCCGGGGGGCCAACCCTAGCGCCGCCGCCGGTCCCTCCCTCCTCCACTCCCTCCTCCCTCGCCGCCGTCGGGGGGCGCGATGATGGAAATATGCCCTAGAGGCAATAATAAAGTTATTATTATTTTATATTTCCTTGTTCATGATAAAGGTTTATTATTCATGCTAGAATTGTATTGATCGGAAACTTAAATACATGTGTGAATACATAAACAAATACCGTGTCCCTAGTGAGCCTCTACTAGACTAGCTCGTTGATCAAAGATGGTTAAGGTTTCCTAACCATAGACATGAGTTTTCATTTGATAACGGGATCACATCATTAGGAGAATGATGTGATGGACAAGACCCATCCGTTAGCTTAGCATATGATCGTTCTGTTTATTGCTACTGCTTTCTTGAATGTCAAATACATGTTCCTCAGACCATGAGATCATGCAACTCCCGGATATCGGAGGAATACCTTGTGTGCTATCAAACGTCACAACGTAACTGGGTGATCATAAAGATGCTCTACAGGTATCTCCGAAGGTGTCCGTTGAGTTGTCATGGATCGAGACTGGGATTTGTCACTCCGTGTTTCGGAGAGGTATCTCTGGGCCCTCTCGGTAATGCACATCATAAGAAGCTTGCAAGCAAAGTGACTAAGGAGTTAGTTACGGGATGATGTATTACGGAACGAGTAAAGAGACTTGCCGGTAACGAGATTGAACTAGGTATGGAGATACCGACGATCGAATCTCGGGCAAGTAACATACCGACGGACAAAGGGAATTACGTATGTTGTCCGATAAGATCTTCGTGGAATATGTAGGAACCAATATGAGCATCCAGGTTCCGCTATTGGTTATTGACCGGAGAGACGTCTCAGTCATGTCTACATCATTCCCGAACCCGTAGGGTCCGCACGCTTAACGTTCGTTGACGATATAGTGTTATATGAGTTATGTGAATTGGTAACCGAATATTGTTCGGAGTCCCGGATGAGATCCCGGACGTCACGAGGAGTCTCGAAATCGTTGAGAAGTAAAGATTTATATATGGGAAGTCATATTTTGGGTTCCGGAAAAAGGTGCAGTTTTTTCGGTATTGTACCGGGAAGCTTCCAGAAGGTTCCGGAGAATTCCGGAGGGGTCCGGAAGTCCAAAAGTGGGTCCACCACGTCCCAAAGGGCTAGCATGGGCTAAGGGGAGGCGCCCTGGCCTTATTGGGCCAGGCGCACCAAGTCCTCAAAAGCCCACGCAGCTAGGGAAGGAAAAAAGGGAGAGTCCTAGTAGGAATAGGATTGGACTTTGGAGTCCAAGTCCACGTGTGTACTATTCATGGTTATTGTTCACGTGGCACTATTCCTTCTACTCCAAGCCCCTACACATATATAAATAGAGGAGAGGGGGCGCCCCAAAGGACACAACATTGTCTTAGCCGTGTGCGGCGCCCCCCTCCACAGTTCCGTCCCTCGGTCATATTTTCGCAGTGCTTGGGCGAAGCCCTGCGGAGATAGCATCACCATCACCGTCACCACGCCGTCGTGCTACCGGAACTCATCCACTACTTCGCCGTCTTGCTGGATCAAGAAGTCGAGGACGTCACCGAGCTGAACGTGTGCTGAACGCGGAGGTGCCGTACATTCGGTGCTCAGTCGGTTGGATCGTGAAGTTGTTCGACGACATCAACCGCGTTGTTCTAATGCTTCCGTTTACGGTCAACGAGGGTACGTAGACACACTCCCCCTCTCATAGCTATGCATCTCCATGGATAGATCTTGCGTGTGCGTAGAAAAATTTTGTTTTCCATGCAACGTTCCCCAACGGTGGCATCATGAGCCAGGTCTATGCGTAGATGATATGCACGAGTAGAACACAAAGAGTTGTGGGCGGTGATCGTCATACTGCTTACCACCAACGTCTTATTTTGATTCGGCGGTATTGTAAGATGAAGCGGCACGGACCAACCTTACATGTCCACGTACATGAGACCGGTTCCACCAACAGACATGCAACTTGTTTTGGATAAAAGTGGCTGGCGGGTGTCTGTTTCTCCTACTTTAGTTGAATTGAATTTGACTGCGGCCGGTCCTTGTTGAAGGTTAAAACAGCAAACTTGATAAATCACCGTTGTGGTTTTGTGCCGTAGGTAAGAACGGTTCTTGCTAGAAGCCCGTAGCAGCCACGTAAAACTTGCAACAACAAAGTAGAGAACATCTAACTTGTTTTTGCAGGGTATGCTGTGATGTGATATGGTCAAGACATGATGTGATATACGTTATTGTATGAGATGATCATGTTTTGTAATTTATCGGCAACCGGCAGGAGCCTTATGGTTGTCTCTTTATTGTATGAAATGCAAGCGCCATGTAATTGCTTTACTTTATCGGTGTTAGCGATAGTTGTAGAAGCAATAGTTGGCGAGACGACCACGACGCAACGATGGAGATCAAGGTGTCGATCCGGTGACGATGGAGATCATGACGATGCTTTAGAGATGGAGATCAAAAGCACAAGATGATGGCCATATCATGTCACATATTTTGATTGCATGTGATGTTTATCCTTTTGTTGGAAATATGCTCTAGAGGCAATTAATAAAGTGTTTATTATTATCATATTTCTCCGTTCATGATAATGGTTTATTATTCATGCTAGAATTGTATTGACCGGAAACTAAATACATGTGTGGATAATAGACAAATACTATGTCCCTAGTATGCCTCTACTAGACTAGCTCGTTGATCAAAAGATGGTCAAGGTTTCCTGACCATGGGCATGAGTTGTCATTTGATAACGAGATCACATCATTAGGAGAATGATGTGATGGACATGACCCAACCGTTAGCATAGCAAATGATCGTTCAGTTTATTGCTATTGCTTTCACTATGTCAAATACACGTTCCTCTGACCATGAGATCATGCAACTCCCGGATACCGTAGGAATACTTTGGGTGTATCAAACGTCACAACGTTACTGGGTGATTATAAAGGTGCACTACAGGTATCTCCGAAAGTGTTTGTTGAGTTGGCATGGATCGAGATTGGGATTTGTCACTCCGACTATCGGAGAGGTATCTCTGGGCCCTCTCGGTAATACAGCATCACAGAAGCCTTGCAAGCACCGTGACTAAAGAGTTAGTTGCAAGATGATGTATTAC
The DNA here is from genome assembly GCA_039707655.1 of Elymus sibiricus. NCBI lineage: Eukaryota > Viridiplantae > Streptophyta > Magnoliopsida > Poales > Poaceae > Elymus > Elymus sibiricus. The sequence continues at coordinate 349,235,686 of CM077668.1, forward strand.
GGAACGAGTAAAGAGACTTGCCGGTAACGAGATTGAACTAGGTATTGGATACCAACGATCGAATCTCGGGCAAGTAACATACCGCCAGACAAAGGGAACAACGTATGTTGATATATGAGGTTCACCGATAAAGATCTTCGTGGAATATGTAGGAACCAATATGAGCATCCAGGTTCCGCTGTTGGTTATTGACCGGAGAGTCGTCTCGATCATGTCTACATCATTCCCGAACCCGTAGGGTCCGCACACTTAAGGTTCGATGACGATTTAGTATTATATGAGTTATGTGATTGGTGGCCGAAGTTTGTTCGGAGTCCCGAATGAGATCACGGACATGACGAGGAGTCTCAAAATGGTCGAGAGGTAAAGATTCATATATTGGAAGGCTATATTCGGACGTCGGAAAGGTTCCGAGTGATTCGGGTATTTTTCGGAGTACCGGGGAGTTACGGGAATTCACCGGGAGAAGTAATGGGCCTTATTGGGCCATACGGGAAAAGGAGAGGCAGGCCACGTGAGGAGGCGCACGCCCCCCCTTGCCCAAACCGAATTGGACTAGGGGAGGGGGCGCAGCCCCCTCTTTCCTTTCCCTCTCCCTTCCCCCTTTCCTACTCCGTATGGGAGGTGGAATCCTACTAGGACTAAGGAGTCCTAGTAGGACTCCCCACACTTGGCGCACCCCTAGGGGGCCGGCCTCCTCCCTCTCATCCTTTATATACGGGGGCAAGGGGGCACCCCAAAGGACACAATTGTCCCATAGCCGTGTGCGGTGCCCCGATCTCCGTTTTCCACCTCGGTCATATTTTCGGAGAGCTTAGACGAAGCCTTGCCGGAATCACTTCACCGTCACCGTCGCCATGCCGTCGTGCTGACGGAACTCATCTACTTCCTCGACGTCTTGCTGGATCAAGAAGGCGAGGATCGTCACCGAGCTTCACGTGTGTAGAACTCGGAGGTGCCGTACGTTCGGTACTCGATCGGTGGAGCTCGAAGGATTGTTCGACTACATCAACCGCGTTGTGAGACGCTTCCGCTAACGGTCTACGAGGGTACGTAGACACACTCTCCCCTCTCGTAGCGATGCATCTCCATGGATAGATCTTGCGTGAGCGTAGGAATTTTTTTGAAATTCATGCTCCGTTCCCCAACAGTGGTATCAGAGCCAGGTCTATGCGTAGATGTGATTTGCACGAGTAGAACACAAACGAGTTGTGGGCGTGGGTGTATACATATTGCTTGCCGTTACTAGTTGATACTTGATTCGGCGGTATTGTGAGATGAAGCGGCCCGGACCGACATTACGCGTACGCTTACGCGAGACAGGTTTCACCGCTACGTGCACTCATTGCATAAAGGTGACTGGCGGGTGTCTGTCTCTCTCACTTTAGTTGAATCAGTTTCAATGAAGAGGGTTCTTTTAGAAGATCAAAAAGCAATCACTACACCACGTTGTGGTTTTGCGTAGGTAAGAACGGTTCTTGCAAACCCGTAGCAGCCACGTAAAACTTGCAACAACAAAGTAGAGGACGTCTAACTTGTTTTTGCAGGGTATGCTGGTGATGTGATATGGCCAAGACATGATGTGATATAAGTTGTTGTATGAGATGATCATGTTTTGTAAGTTATCAGGCAACCGGTAGGAGCCTTATGGTTGTCTCTTTATTGTATGCAATGCCAACGCTATGTAATTGCTTTACTTTACCGCTATAAGTTAGCAGTAGTAGTAGTAGCAATAGCTGGCGAGACGACCACAACGCTACGATGGAGATCAAGGTGTCACGACGCTACGATGGAGATCAAGGTGTCAACCCGGTGACGATGGAGATCATGACAGTGCTTTGCTGATGGAGATCAAAAGCACAAGACGATGATGGCCATATCATGTCACATATATTGAATTGCATGTGATGTTAATCCTTTTATGCATCTTATTTTGCTTAGGACGACGGTAGCATTATAAGATGATCCCTTCACTAAATTTCAAGATAAGTGTTCTCCCCTAGTATGCACCGTTGCGAAGGTTCGACGCTTCTAAGCACCACGTGATGATCGGGTGTGATGGATTCTTTCGTTCGCATACAACGGGTGTAAGCCAGTTCTACACACGCAGAATACTTGGGTTAAACTTAATGAGCCTAGCATGTACAGACATGGCCTCGGAACACAAGAGACCGAAAGGTCGAACATGAGTCATATAGTAGATATGATCAACATGAACGATGTTCACCATTGATAACTAATCCACCTCACGTGATGATCGAACGTGGTTTAGTTGATGTGGATCATGTTTCACTTAGACAACTTGAGGGATGTTAATCTAAGTGGGAGTTCTTAAGTAATTTGATTAATTGAACTTCAATTATCATGAACATAGTCTAAATAAATCTTTGCAATTTTATGTTGTAGATCAATAGACCGCGCTGTAGTTCCCCTGTTTTTATTATGTTCCTAGAGAAAACGAAGTTGAAAGTTGATGGAAGCAACTATGCGGACTAGGTCCGTGATCTGAGGATTGTCCTCACTGCTGCACAGAAGGCTTATGTCCTTAATGCACCGCTCAGTGAAATACCCCTACGGCTTCGTCTGAGGACGTTATGAATGTCTGGCAGACAAGAAAAGATGACTACTCGATAGTTCAGTGCGCCATACTTTACGGCTTAGAACCGGAGCTCCAAATATGTTTTGAGCAACACGGAGCATATCAGATGTTCCAAGAGCTGAAAATTTGTTTTTCAAGCTCACACCCGAGTCGAGAGGTATGACACCTTCGACAAGTTCTATAGCTACAAGATGGAGGAGAACAGCTCCGTTAGTGAGCATGTACTCAGAATGTCTGAGTACTTCAAACACTTGAATCAAGTGGGAGTTAGACTTCCGAATAAAGTGGTGATTGATAGAGTTCTCTAGTCACTATCACTAAGCTACTGGATCTTCGTGATGAACTATAAACATGCAAGGGATAGAAGATCCTTAAGCTATTCGCGATGCTACAAGCTGCGGATGTAGAAATCAAAAAGGGAGCATCAAGTGTTGATGGTTAATAAGACCACTAGTTTCAAGAAGGGCAAGGGAAAGAAAAGGGAACTTCAAGAAGAACGGTAAAACAGTTGCCACTCACGCGAAGAAACCCAAGGCTGAACCAAACCCGAGACTTAGTGCTCCCATTGCAAAGGGAAATGTCACAAGGAGCGGAACTTCCCCAAAGTAACTGGCAGATAATAAGACTGGCAATGTCAACAAAGATATTTGATATACATGTTATTGATGTGTACCTTACTAGTACTCGTAGGAGCACCTGGGTATTTGATACTTGTTCAGTTGCTTGCAACTTGAAACATGGAGCTTCGGAATAAACGAGGGCTAGCTAAAGAACGAGGTGACGATGTGCATTGGAAGTGTCTCCAAGGTTGATGTGATCACCATCGCCACGCTCTCTCTACCTTCAGGATTAGTGATGAACCTAAATAATTGTTATTTGGTGCTTGCGTTAAGCATGAACATTATATCTGATAGTGTTTATTGCAAGACGGTTATTCAATTTCAGAGAATAATTGTTATTCTATTTGGATAATATCATTGATGATCATGCACTTAAAATGAAAGGTTTATTGAATCTTGATCGTAGTAATACATATGTTCATAACACGACTGCCAAAAGATAATGATAGTACCACATATTTGTGGCACTGCCGCTTAGGTCATATCAGTGTTAAACACATGAAGAAACTCCATGCAGATGGGTTTTTGGAATCTCTTGATTATGAATCATTTGAGACATGTGAACCGTGCCTTATTGGCAAGATGACTAAAACTCCGTTCTTCGGAACAATGGAGCGAGCAACCAACTTATTGGAAATAATACATACCGATGTATGCGGTCCGATGAGTGTTGAGGCGCGCGGTGGATATCGTTATGTTCTCACGTTCACAGATGATTTGAGTAGATATGGCTATGTCTACTTGATGAAGCATAAATCTGAAACATTTGAAAAGTTCAAAGAATTTCAGAGTGAAGTAGAGAACCATCGTAACAAGAAAATAAAGTTCTTACGATCTGACCGTGGAGGAGAATATTTGAGTTACGAGTTTGGCAATCACTTAAGACAATGTGGAATTGTTTCACAGCTCACGCCACCTGGAACACCACAGCGTAATGGTGTGTCCGAACGTCGTAATCGTACTCTATTAGATATGGTGCGTTCTATGATGTCTCTTACCGATTTGCCACTATCATTTTGGGGTTATGCATTAGAGACAGCTACATTCACTTTAAACAGGGCACCGTCTAAATCCGTTGAGACGACACCGTATGAACTGTGGTTTGGTAAGAAACCTAAGCTGTCGTTTCTGAAAGTTTGGGGCTGCGATGCTTATGTCAAAAGGCTTCAGCCTGATAAGCTTGAACCCAAAGCGGATAAGTGCGTCTTCATAGGATACCCAAAAGAAACTGTTGGGTACACCTTCTACCACAGATCCGAAGGCAAAGTTTTCGTTGCTAAGAATGGATCCTTTCTAGAGAAGGAGTTTCTCTCGAAAGAAGTGAGTGGGAGGAAAGTAGAACTTGATGAGGTAATTGTACCTCCTCTGGATAGTAGTACGCCACAGAAAGAAATTTCTGTGACACCAACACAGACCAGAGAAGAAGATAATGATGATGATCATGAAACTTCAGAGCAAGTTGCTACTGAACCTCGAAGGTCAACCAGGACACGTTCCGCACTAGAGTGGTACGGAAATCCAGTCTTGGAGGTTATGTTGTTAGACAACGGTGAACCTTCGAATTATGAAGAAGCTATGGCGAGCCCGGATTCCGAGAAATGGCTTGAGGCCATGAAATCCGAGATAGGATCCATGTATGAGAACAAAGTGTGGACTTTGGTAGACTTGCCCGATGAATGGCGAGCTATTAAAAATAAATGGATCTTTAAGAAGAAGACGGACGCTGATGGTAATGTCACCGTCTATAAAGCATGATTTGTTGCTAAAGGTTATCGACAAGTTCAAGGAGTTGACTACGATGAGACTTTCTCACCCGTAGCGATGCTAAAGTCTGTCAGAATTATGTTAGCAATTGCCGCATTTTATGATTATGAAATCTGGCAAATGGACGTCAAAACGACATTCCTTAATGGATTCCTTAAGGAAGAATTGTATATGATGCAACCGGAAGGTTTTGTCGATCCTAAAGGTGCTAACAAAGTATGCAAGCTCCAACGATCCATCTATGGACTGGTGCAAGCATCTCGGAGCTGGAATACTCGCTTTGATGAAGTGATCAAAGCGTTTGGGTTTATGCAAGTTTATGGAGAAACTTGTATTTACAACAAAGTGAGTGGGAGCTCTATAACATTTCTAATAAGTATATGTGATTGGAAATGATGTAGAATTTCTGGAAAGCATAAAGAATTAATTGAAAGGAGTTTTTCAATAAAAACCTGTTTTTGAGTTATCCACGGTTTGGGCATCGAGATCTATAGAGATAGATCAAGACACCTGATAAAAGATTTTCACACACCTTGATGAGATTTTGAAGAAGTTCAAAATGGATCAAGTCAAAAGAAATAAGTTCTTGGCTGGTGTGAAGTGGAGTAAGACTTGAAGATCTAGGTAAAGGTTGTTTACATGTTAGGCATCAAAATCTATAGAGATAGATTGAGACGCCTCATATGACTTTCACAAAACATATACCTTGACAAGATTTTGAAGAAGTTCAAAATGGATCAGTCAAAGAAGGAGTTCTTGACTGTGGTGAAAGGTGTGAAGTTGAGTAAGACTCAAATCTCGACCACGGCAAAATAAATAGAATGGATGAAGGTTATCCCCTATGCCTCGGCCATAGGTTCTATAAAGTATGCCAAGCTGTGTGCCTTGCCATGTGTCTGGCAAAAGAGGTACCAAAGTGATCCAGGAGTAGATCACTGGACAGCGGTCATATTATCCTTAAGATGACTAAGGAAGAATTTCTCAGGAATAGAGATGATAAAGAGTTCGCCGTAAGGGGTTACGTCGATGCAAGCTTTAAACACTGATCCGAAAGACTATGAGTCTCAGACCGGATAAGTATAGTGGGGAAATCTTTTGGAGTAGCTCCAAACAGAGTGCGGTAGCAGCATCTACATATAACATAGAGATTTGCCAAGAACACACGGATCTGAATATTGCAGACCCGTTGACTAAAACCTCTCTCACAAGCAAAACATGATCAGCTTTAGAACTGATTAAGTGTTAATTACATGGAGATGTAATCTAGATTATTGACTCTAGTGCAAGTGGGAGACTGTTGGAAATATGCCCTAGAGGCAATTAATAAAGTGTTTATTATTATCATATTTCTCCGTTCATGATAATGGTTTATTATTCATGCTAGAATTGTATTGACCGGAAACTAAATACATGTGTGGATAATAGACAAATACTATGTCCCTAGTATGCCTCTACTAGACTAGCTCGTTGATCAAAAGATGGTCAAGGTTTCCTGACCATGGGCATGAGTTGTCATTTGATAACGGGATCACATCATTAGGAGAATGATGTGATGGACATGACCCAACCGTTAGCATAGCAAATGATCGTTCAGTTTATTGCTATTGCTTTCACTATGTCAAATACACGTTCCTCTGACCATGAGATCATGCAACTCCCGGATACCGTAGGAATACTTTGGGTGTATCAAACGTCACAACGTTACTGGGTGATTATAAAGGTGCACTACAGGTATCTCCGAAAGTGTTTGTTGAGTTGGCATGGATCGAGATTGGGATTTGTCACTCCGACTATCGGAGAGGTATCTCTGGGCCCTCTCGGTAATACAGCATCACAGAAGCCTTGCAAGCACCGTGACTAAAGAGTTAGTTGCAAGATGATGTATTACGGAACGAGTAAAGAGACTTGCCAGTAACGAGATTGAACTAGGTATTGGATACCAACGATCGAATCTCGGGCAAGTAACATACCGCCAGACAAAGGGAACAACGTATGTTGACATATGAGGTTCACCGATAAAGATCTTCGTGGAATATGTAGGAACCAATATGAGCATCCAGGTTCCGCTGTTGGTTATTGACCGGAGAGTCGTCTCGATCATGTCTACATCATTCCCGAACCCGTAGGGTCCGCACACTTAAGATTCGATGATGATTTAGTATTATATGAGTTATGTGATTGGTGGCCGAAGTTTGTTCGGAGTCCCGAATGAGATCACGGACATGACGAAGAGTCTCAAAATGGTCGAGAGGTAAAGATTCATATATTGGAAGGCTATATTCGGACGTCGGAAAGGTTCCGAGTGATTCGGGTATTTTTCGGAGTACCGGGGAGTTACGGGAATTCACCGGGAGAAGTAATGGGCCTTATTGGGCCATACGGGAAAAGGAGAGGCAGGCCACGTGAGGAGGCGCACGCCCCCCCTTGCCCAAACCGAATTGGACTAGGGGAGGGGCGCAGCCCCCTCTTTCCTTTCCCTCTCCCTTCCTCCTTTCCTACTCCGTATGGGAGGTGGAATCCTACTAGGACTAAGGAGTCCTAGTAGGACTCCCCACACTTGGCGCACCCCTAGGGGGCCGGCCTCCTCCCTCTCATCCTTTATATACGGGGGCAAGGGGGCACCCCAAAGGACACAATTGTCCCATAGCCGTGTGCGGTGCCCCGATCTCCGTTTTCCACCTCGGTCATATTTTCGGAGAGCTTAGGCGAAGCCCTGCCGGAATCACTTCACCGTCACCGTCGCCAAGCCGTCGTGCTGACGGAACTCATCTACTTCCTCGACGTCTTGCTGGATCAAGAAGGCGAGGATCGTCACCGAGTTGCACGTGTGTAGAACTCGGAGGTGCCGTACGTTCGGTACTCGATCGGTGGAGCTCGAAGGATTGTTCGACTACATCAACCGCGTTGTGAGACGCTTCCGCTAACGGTCTACGAGGGTACGTAGACACACTCTCCCCTCTCATAGCGATGCATCTCCATAGATAGATCTTGCGTGAGCGTAGGAAATTTTTTGAAATTCATGCTCCGTTCCCCAACACCTTTATGCATCTTATTTTGCTTAGAACGACGGTAGCATTATAAGATGATCCCTTCACTAAATTTCAAGATAAAAGTGTTCTCCCCGAGTATGCACCGTTGCTAAAGTTCGTCGTTTCGAAGCACCTCGTGATGATCGGGTGTGATAGATTCTACGTTCACATACAACGGGTGTAAGCCAGTTTTACACAAGCAGAATACTTGGGTTAAACTTGACGAGCCTAGCATGTACAGACATGGTCTCGAAACACTGGAGACCGAAAGGTCGAACATGAGTCATATAGTAGATATGATCAACATGGAGATGTTCACCATTGATGACTATCCCATCTCACGTGATGATCGAACATGGGCTAGTTGATTTGGATCATGTATCACTTAGTTAACTTGAGGGATGTTAATTTAAGTGGGAGTTCATTAGTAATTTGATTAATTGAACTTAATTTATCATGAAATTAGTCTTGATAGTTTCTTTGCATATCTATGTTGTAGATAAATGGCCCGTGCTACTGTTCCGTTGAATTATTAATGCGTTCCTAGAGAAAGCTAAGTTGAAAGATGATGGTAGCAACTACACGGACTGGGTCCGTAACTTGAGGATTATCCTCATTGCTGCACAGAAGAATTATGTCATTGATGCACCGCTAGGTGATGGACCTGCTGCAGGAGCTGCTGCAGACGTTGTGAACGCCTGGCAGGCTCGATCTGATAACTACTCGATAGTTCAGTGTGCCATGCTCTACGGCTTAGAACCGGGACTGCAAAAGCATTTTGAACGCCACGAAGCATATGAGATGTTCCAAGAGCTGAAATTGATATTTCAAGCTAATGCCCGGGTTGAGAGATATGAAGTCTCCAACAAGTTCTTTAGCTGTAAGATGGAGGAGAACAGTTCTGTCAGTGAACACATACTCAGAATGTCTGGGTACCACAACCACTTGACTCAGCTGGGAATTGATCTTCCGGTTGAGAGTGTTATTGACAGAGTTCTTCAGTCACTGCCACCAAGCTATAAAGGCTTCGTGATGAACTATAATATGCAAGGAATGGAGAAGACAATTCCCGAGCTCTTCGCGATGCTGAAATCAGCAGAGGTAGAAATCAAGAAGGAGCATCAAGTGTTGATGGTTAACAAAACCACTAGTTTCAAGAAAAAGGGCAAGGGAAAGAAGGGGAACTTCAAGAAGAACGGCAAGCAAGTTGCCGCTCCCACGAAGAAACCCAAAGCTGGACCTAGGCCTGAAACAGAGTACTTCTACTGCAAAGGGACTGGTCACTGGAAGCGGAACTGCCCCAAGTATTTGGCGGATAAGAAGGATGGCAAAGTGAGCAAAGGTATATTTGATATACATGTTATTGATGTGTTCCTCACTAATGCTCGCAGTAGCGCCTGGGTATTTGATACTGGTTCGGTTGCTCATATTTGTAACTCGAAACAGGAGCTACGGAATAAGCGAAGATTGGCTAAGGACGAGGTGACAATGCGCGTCGGGAATGGTTCCAAGGTTGATGTGATCGCCGTCGGCACGCTACCTCTACATCTACCTTCGGGATTAGTTTTAGACCTCAATAATTGTTATTTGGTGTCAGCGTTGAGCATGAACATTATATCTGGATCTTGTTTATTGCGAGACGGTTATTCATTTAAGTCAGAGAATAATGGTTGTTCTATTTATATGAGTAACATCTTTTATGGTCACGCACCTTTTTTGAATGGTCTATTCTTGTTGAATCTCGATCGTAGTGATACACATATTCATAATATTGATGCCAAAAGATGCAAAGTTGATAATGATAGTGCAACATACTTGTGGCACTGCCGTTTAGGTCATATTGGTGTAAAGCGCATGAAGAAACTCCATGCGGATGGACTTTTGGAATCTCTTGATTATGAATCATTTGATACTTGCGAACCATGCGTCATGGGCAAGATGACTAAAACTCCGTTCTCCGGAACAATGGAGCGAGCTACTGATTTGTTGGACATAATACATACCGATGTATGCGGTCCGATGAATGTTGAAGCACGCGGCGGGTATCGTTATTTTCTAACCTTCACAGATGATTTGAGTAGATATGGGTATATCTACTTGATGAAACACAAGTCTGAAACATTTGAAAAGTTCAAAGAATTTCAGAGTGAAGTAGAGAATCATCGTAACAAGAAAATAAAGTTTCTACGATCTGATCGCGGAGGCGAATATTTGAGTTACGAGTTTGGCCTTCATTTAAGAAAATGTGGAATTATTTCACAACTCACGCCACCTGGAACACCACAGCGCAATGGTGTGTCCGAACGTCATAACCGTACTTTATTGGATATGGTGCATTCTATGATGTCTCTTACCGATTTGCCACTATCGTTTTGGGGTTATGCATTAGAGACAGCTGCATTCACGTTAAATAGGGCACCGTCTAAATCCGTTGAGACGACACCATATGAACTATGGTTTGGCAAGAAACCTAAGCTGTCGTTTCTTAAAGTTTGGGGATGCGATGCTTATGTGAAAAAAGCTTCAACCTGATAAGCTCGAACCCAAAGCGGAGAAGTGCGTCTTCATAGGATACCCTAAAGAAACAATTGGGTACACCTTCTACCACAGATCCGAAGGCAAGGTCTTTGTTGCCAAGAATGGGTCCTTTCTAGAGAAGGAGTTTCTCTCGAAAGAAGTGAGTGGGAGGAAAGTAGAACTTGATGAGGTAATTGTACCTTCTCTCGAATTGGAAAGTAGCTCATCAGAGAAAACCGTTCCCGTGATGCCTACACCAATAAGAGAGGAAGATAATGATAAAGATCATGAAACTTCAGATCAAGTTACTACTGAACTTCGTAGGTCGACCAGAGTACGTTCCGTACCAGAGTGGTACGGTAATCCTGTTCTGGAAGTTATGTTGTTAGACAACAGCGAACCTACGAACTATGAAGAAGCTATGATAAGCCCGGATTCCGACAAATGGCTTGAGGCCATGAAATCTGAGATAGGATCCATGTATGAGAACAAAGTGTGGACTTTGGTGGACTTGCCCGATGATCGGCAAGCCATTGAGAATAAATGGATTTTTAAGAGGAAGACAGATGCTGATGGTAATATCACTGTCTACAAAGCTCGACTTGTCGCAAAAGGTTTTCGACAAGTTCAAGGGGTTGACTACGATGAGACTTTCTCACCCGTAGCGATGCTTAAGTCTGTCCGAATCATGTTAGCAATTGCCGCATTTTATGATTATGAAATCTGGCAAATGGATGTCAAAACTGCATTCCTTAATGGTTTTCTCAAAGAAGAGTTGTATATGATGCAACCAGAAGGTTTTGTCGATCCTAAGGGTGCTAACAAAGTGTGCAAGCTCCAGCGATCCATCTATGGACTGGTGCAAGCATCTCGAAGTTGGAATATACGCTTTGATGAGGTGATCAAAGCATATGGTTTTGTACAGACTTACGGTGAAGCCTGTATTTACAAGAAAGTGAGTGGGAGCTCTGTAGCATTTCTAATATTATATGTGGATGACATATTGTTGATTGGAAATGATATAGAATTTCTGGATGGCATAAAGGGATACTTGAATAAGAATTTTTCAATGAAAGTCCTCGGTGAAGCTGCTTATATATTGGGCATCAAGATCTATAGGGATAGATCAAGACGCTTGATAGGACTTTCACAAAGCACGTACCTTGACAAAGTTTTGAAGAAGTTCAAAATGGATCAGTCAAAGAAAGGGTTCTTGCCTGTCTTGCAAGGTGTGAAGTTGAGTCAGACTCAATGCCCGACCACAGCAGAAGATATAGAGAAAATGAAAGTCATTCCCTATGCCTCAGCCATAGGTTCTATTATGTATGCCATGCTGTGTACCAGACCTGATGTGTGCCTTGCCATAAGTTTGGCAAGGAGGTACCAGAGTAATTCAGGAGTGGATCACTGGACAGCGGTCAAGAATATCCTGAAGTACCTGAAAAGGACCAAGGACATGTTTCTCGTTTATGGAGGTGACGAAGAGCTCGTCGTAAAGGGTTACGTCGATGCAAGCTTCGACACTGATCCGGATGACTCTAAGTCACAAACCGGATACGTATTTATATTAAATGGTGGAGCTGTCAGTTGGTGCAGTTCCAAGCAGAGCGTCGTGGCGGGATCTACGTATGAAGCGGAATACATAGCTGCTTCGGAAGCAGCACATGAAGGAGTCTGGATGAAAGAGTTCATATCCGATCTAGGTGTAATACCTAGTGCATCGGGTCCAATGACAATCTTTTGTGACAACACTGGAGCAATTGCCATAGCCAAGGAGCCCAGGTTTCACAAGAAGACCAAACACATGAAGAGACGCTTCAACTCCATTCGTGAATATGTCAAGGATGGAGACATAGAAATTTGCAAAGTACACACGGATCTGAATGTGGCAGACCCGTTGACTAAGCCTCTTCCACGAGCAAAACATGATCAGCACCAAGACTCCATGGGTGTTAGATTCATTACTATGTAATCTAGATTATTGACTCTAGTGCAAGTGGGAGACTGATGGAAATATGCCCTAGAGGCAATAATAAAGTTGTTATTATTTTATATTTCCTTGTTCATGATAAAGGTTTATTATTCATGCTAGAATTGTATTGACCGGAAACTTAAATACATGTGTGAATACATAAACAAATACTGTGTCCCTAGTGAGCCTCTACTAGACTAGCTCGTTGATCAAAGATGGTTAAGGTTTCCTAACCATAGACATGAGTTGTCATTTGATAACGGGATCACATCATTAGGAGAATGATGTGATGGACAAGATCCATCCGTTAGCTTAGCATATGATCGTTCTGTTTATTGCTACTGCTTTCTTGAATGTCAAATACATGTTCCTCAGACCATGAGATCATGCAACTCCCGGATATCGGAGGAATACCTTGTGTGCTATCAAACGTCACAACGTAACTGGGTGATCATAAAGATGCTCTACAGGTATCTCCGAAGGTGTCCGTTGAGTTGGCATGGATCGAGACTGGGATTTGTCACTCCGTGTTTCGGAGAGGTATCTCTGGGCCCTCTCGGTAATGCACATCATAAGAAGCTTGCAAGCAAAGTGACTAAGGAGTTAGTTACGGGATGACGTATTACGGAATGAGTAAAGAGACTTGCCGGTAACGAGATTGAACTAGGTATGGAGATACCGACGATCGAATCTCGGGCAAGTAACATACCGACGGACAAAGAGAATTACGTATGTTGTCATTGCGGTTCGACCGATAAGATCTTCGTGGAATATGTAGGAACCAATATGAGCATCCAGGTTCCGCTATTGGTTATTGACCGGAGAGGCGTCTCAGTCATGTCTACATCATTCCCGAACCCGTAGGGTCCGCACGCTTAACGTTCGTTGACGATATAGTGTTATATGAGTTATGTGAATTGGTAACCGAATATTGTTCGGAGTCCCGGATGAGATCCCGGACATCACGAGGAGTCTCGGAATGGTGGAGAGGTAAAGATTTATATATGGGAAGTCATATTTTGGGTTCCGGAAAAAGGTGCAGTTTTTTCGGTATTGTACCGGGAAGCTTCCAGAAGGTTCCGGAGGATTCCGGAAGGGTCCGGAAGTCCACAAGTGGGTCCACCACATCCCAAAGGGCTGGCATGGGCTAAGGGGAGGCGCCCTGGCCTTATTGGGCCAGGCGCACCAAGTCATCAAAAGCCCACGCAGCTAGGGAAGGAAAAAAAGGAGAGTCCACGCAGCTAGGATAGGATTGGACTTTGGAGTGGGTGCCCGTGGTAATGTCAGTAAAAAAGACCCAAAAAAATATCATATGTATAGAAAAAAATTGGATGTAACGTATGTCGGACCGTAATTCCTGCGTCGCGGATACCACGGGCACCCATTCCCCACGAAAATGAACATGGGTGTGCAATGGGCACCCAGATTTGATATTTTTGAAATTTTCTGATAATTTTTTAATACTATTTTTATATAGGGGTGTGTGGCACCCGGGTGCTCCAATGCATTTCCCTATCTAGGACTGTATATATTTCTATGAGATTTGGTTGTATGAAACATGCATATTTTAAATTAATAATAGGATGATTGAACTAAACATGCATATAATGTATTCTATTAGATTATTATATACTAGTTTCATACATAGTTGTGCGTACTTGCATGTTGAGGTGGCATATTTGCAATTTTCGGAAAATAGCCTAGCAAGGATCGCCTATTTAATTATATAGGATACGCCATGCCAAAAGAAAATAGTTTGGTGGAAATATAAAGGTCGATAAAAAGTGGCTATATCTTTTGTACAGATTTGATATTTTCTCATTGTTTTTGACATTGTTATTTACTGGCCAAGTTGCATATCTTCCTTTTCTTTGTGGGGAAAGTTGCACATCATTAAACCTACCAAAAATGCTAGACATAGTTAATGTATATTAAGTAAATGCTATACGTTCTTTCCTTCCTCAAGTAATCACCCCCCCCCCCCCCCCCCCCCCCCCCCCCCCCTAAATTTCACGGGGTGGGCCTGAGCCTTATTTTCTTCCAACCAAATCAGGCCAGGTCAGCTCATTCGTAAGTTATGTAAGAATTTATAGGTAGGTGTAGCAAAGCTCTTAAACCTACTGATGTGTAATTTTTTGGTAAACATTTTTAGACCTATAATCTGGCATGATTATTTGAAATGTACGACTAATGATGTGTAAATTTTTGGCAAACATTTTTAGACCTATAATTTGACATGATTATTTGAAATGTATGACTACTGATGTGTAAATTTTTGGCAAACATATTTAGACCTATAATTTGGCATGGTTATTTGAAATGTACGTACGACTACCTTGTCAACAGTTAGATTAAAAAAAACTTCTACAACCAATCTCACTAATAAAAATGTTCTCGATCACTAAGAGATAGTATATGCTCAGGATTCCATCCAGCCTCCACATCCTTGAGCTTGAAGGGGATTGACCGGAGCATCAATGGCGGCTGTTCTCGTATTAATGAAAGCCACCACCACCCGCCGCCTCCTCATTATATAACGCAGCTACTAGGGGAGAGGCGCATGACAAATACTCGTACCCAGCAATAGTTATACGCAACCACGCGGAGAGCTCCAATCCACCAGCACGTCGTCGATCGTACTGCTCCCTTCAGCGAGCTTAAGTCCAAGGTAACGCCCGCATCGTGCCGGTTCGTGCGATGTGTCTCCCACGCCGCGCTCAATATATATATGGCAGCTCCTGTAGAGCTATCCATTTTGTGTGTGTGAGCTCGAGACACTAATGTCATCGTCACCGTCGTGCGACTGCGTGCAGTGAGAGGGGCGACGAACGGTGGTGGTCGAGGATGAGCAGGAACGGCGGCAAGGTGTCCAAGCTGGAGAGCCTGAGGCTGAGCCTGTCGAGGGCGCGGGGCGGCAGCGGCGGGCAGTCGTCGACGGCGCGCCCGGGCGGCGGCGGCGTGAACGACGCCATCAGCACGTCCCCGCGGCGGCTGTCCTCGTCGTCGTCGTCCACCGCGTCGCCGCCGAGCTCGTGCGTGTCGTCGGAGGGCAGCCCGGACGCGGCGGCCGGGGCGCCCATGGTCCTGGCGGGCTGCCCACGGTGCATGATGTACGTGATGCTGTCCCGGGAGGACCCGCGGTGCCCCCGCTGCCACAGCGCCGTGCTGCTCGACTTCAACGACGACCAGCAGCGCCGCCCGCGCCAGCGCCGGTGAAACCGCCGCGCCGGCCCGCCGATCTCAGTTCGTTCCCTCAAGTCGTCTCGTAGCTTCGCCGTTCGTGATCGAGTTAATTTTGTTGACTTCTCGGAGAGAATTAAAAAGAGAAAGAGAGCTAGTACTTCGTTGGCTCGCAAGCCGATCAAAAGAAATTATTTCATAGACCTGTTCTTCCATGCGGTGTCCACCGTCGGCCGATGGAGTTGGGTCTAGGTAATAATTTCGTGTGTTTAGGGCGTCTTTCGCAATGCAAGTGTTTGGTGGTCTGCTGAGAATTACTGCGCGACAGTGCAAAGATTTAATCTTCTTTGTCATGAACATTTGAATGGAAGTAATGCTCCTGTCCCTTGTCCTGCCATATCGGCATAAATATGCTGAAGCAATGCAGCGTGATTGGCGAAATGTATAAGAGCTGATGCGCATTGAGTTGTAGTGGTTCACTGGTTTCTTTGAATGAATTGGTTCGTCATTAAAAGGGTTCTGCTTCCACAGTATCTTGTTTGCAGGGTTTAAAACATTGGACATTTTTTAAGCCAAGAAAATATGACGTTTGAAGCAAACTGTCAACAAAAGAGCATCAAATTGAGGTCATCTTCCACCCATGATTAGGTTTCATGACAGTCGCCTGAAAAAATAATAGTGGAGTCTAAGAAAAACCACCACGCATTAAGAGTTAAGAGTGAGAGCAACTCTTAACAGATTCCCTAAACCCAAAACCCTCTAAGGGCATGTTTGGATCAGCGTTTTCGTTTCAAATACCTCCGTAAAAAATACATGCCTCGCTCGGTCGTTTCATTTCGGGCTGGAAATTGCTCATTAGCCGGTAAGTTACACCTGTAAAGAAAACACCTCCGTATTATTTTACACCCAACCCAAGCGCGGCCTAAAAGTTTATCAAAATAGAGAAAACTCACTCTAACAAATTCTCTAAGGGGCCTCTATCTCAAAAACTTTTAGAGGCCCCTCTAAAAACACATCACTTGCCTTTTTTTAGGAAACACATAAGGCATTCTATATTGACAATTTTTGGCGGGACGAAAATTTCAGCTCCCGTCCTACCACCTGCCACACCATCACTTCTCTCCGGCCAAGCACAGCCTCTGTTTCCCTTCGTAGCCAACCAGCAACCCCACCCCCTTTCCCCGTCGCGAGCCCTCGTAAGCACCCGTGCAAAGCTGCCGCCTCCACGAACACAACGTGCCCCCGACCCACCGGTACCTCCATGCCACACACGTCCTCGGATCATCACGGCCAGCGATGTGGTCGAACTCGGGGAAGACGTTGGCAACGACAAAATGAAAGAACAAACTTGGTTCAACGTCACCCCATCACAAACATATACATGGTTCAAATTGGAATTTACTATTTCCAAAGAAAATGCCAACCTTATAGGGATTCTAATTCCAATTTGAACCATGTATACAAAACCTAGTGCTAAAAACTAGCAAATCTCTTGAAACCCACCATAATAAATAAATAAAATGCTCGAATGCTGTCAATTCAGACTCCTCTAATTACTCCACGCCTCAGTCTTGCACATGCATGCCAATCTTCAATTGCAAGTGGAACTCATTACTTACATGATCCAGTAACATCCCCCCTAGTCCAGCACTATTAAACTACGAGTCACGTTGGCAACACCATCACCGTTCTGAGCTGTCCCCCACGTTTCGGCCGTGAAAACCTCCCGGCGACACCGACGGACGGCGCGGCGAGGAGGAAATGAAAAATGCTGCCGGGTGGTTAGCCAGAGACCATTGAAAGGGGAAGGGCGATCAATTCCGCTTTTAAGCCGTATGAATGCACGAGTAATTGGAGACAGTTGTGAGCATGAGGTGGTGTCAGGCGGCAGGGCAGGCGATTAAACCCCCCGCTCGCGCGCCAACCTTTCCGCTTGAATGCAATGTTCAGCCCCGTCTCGAAGAAGAAGGAACAGCGGCAGCGGCGTCCCTGCTCTGCTCCGCTCTGTTGTGATCGCCATGCCATGCAGCTGCAGCAATACGCGGAGTTAAGTCCGTGTCCTCTGCCTAACACTTTGCCAACTGGAGTATTTAGTACCAGCAGAGCTGCTTACCAAGCGTGCGTACGTACCGGGCTACCGGCGGTGTCGATCGACCCGTGTGATTGTGATGGCCAAAATCCAAGTCAGTTCAAAGCAAGTAGCAAGTGAGCACATTGGTTACCAATACCACGTCAATTAAGACAAAAAAAAAATTGTACTGGTAGTACTGAGCATCGGTTCACTAGCTATCTACCTGAAAATGAACAATCAAGTGCTCCCTCCGTTCACAAATACGGAGTATAAGATGTTTTGGATATTTCGATATAGACTGCATACAAAGTAAAAATGAGTGAACAAACACACTAATATGGATCGGAGGGAGTAGGACATCTTATATTTGTGAACGGAGTAGTAGTTAGTAGTACCGTGTATACTGCACGGCGCGGCATCCTTGTTGTCAGTGGAGTGGAGTGAATGACTGAATCACGAACTCTTGCTTAAATCCTCCTCCTAAACTGTCTGCTACTAACCTCATCACGACAATTAAAGGGTTGAATGCCGTATAGTGCCCAGAGGAAAGTAGTAAGGGCTCATGAATCGCGGTTGTTGCGTGGCCAGGGATACAGATCAGGCCGATGACCTGTTGCGGGCTTGCGGCCATCTGGCTATGTAAATGCCAAGGTGGTCAGGTCAGTGTGCCGCTTTAGATGCTAACAACAGAGGCAAAACTGTTGCTGGTGGCTGCAGCGTAGGAGTACCGTTCCATGGCTGTCCGTGATGATGCTTGCTTGCTTGCTTGGGAAGCCAGCGACTACTCCCAGCCGCAACACGCGTACGCGTTAAATGTGCAGGAGATACGAACCAGAATGTGGCTAGCAGAGATTGTGGGTTCGGTTTTGTTTACTACTCCCAAGTTGTACGAAATCAGCGACAACTAATATGAATCAGAGGGAGTAATATGATTCGGTGGAAGTTCTCGGCGTTCGGGCAATATTCAGCAGCATCAGCCGCACCGGGCGGCAGATCACACAGGTTCAGTTGTCCACATACTCCCTACACATGACCGACGACACGATTCGGTCGAAGTTCACAAGCCAGTTCTCTGCCTATTCTTTACAGAAAGACGAGAACGAACAGCAACTCTTCGTACAATTCAGAGAGAAAACAGGATACGGCGCAGGAATCAGGTTACTTATGGAACTAAAACGAACACAGTACAGTGCACATGAGTGATTTTTTTTTCTTTTTTTGCATATGAACAAGGGCTGTTGGATCGAGACATTGAGCAATTTGTAAGATGAACAGGCATGCTAACACTTACATGCTGGTTGCATGATCCAGTGTGATTCAGCTCAGCGCAACCAAACCAAAAGCATGAGAGATGAATTAACCACAAAGCATCCAGTGTGATTCAGCTCAGCGCAACCAAACCAAAAGCATGAGAGATGAATTAACCACAAAGCATCCAGTTCTCAAACCCAAGTGAATTGATGTACAAGCAAAGCTGCTGCCTGATGATCCAAAGCTGGTTCTATGTTGCCAACTCATTATCCTGCAAGATGAATAATGTCTTCACCTCATTCAAACAGGTAAAACGCTCAAACCATGTCAGTTCCAGCACGGAAAAGCAATAGCAATTTCATAAGCATGGCTAAAAACTGAATGATGAAAGTAATTTCATAAGCCTGGGTACTCATAACAGGTTCTAAGCACTTGTACCACCATAAATATCTGCTACCAGGTTTAAAGAAACTGAAGTAAAAAATAACTGCAAAAAGTTCCAGTACTCATGCTGATGAGCATCCCGTATCAAGCCGCAAAAGTATTTGCCCCTGTTGAGAAGGGGAGAATTTTCAGAAGAAACTGGTACAGCAGTAGGTTGTAGTTGCCCACGACAACGATCACTTCCCATCAGAGTAAAACGTGCTGGGGTACACCCAGAGGCTCTGTGGGTAACGCCACATATTTCTTGCGAACACAAGGTCCCGACTGGCGAATGGATCCTTCATAAGATCCGGCTCATTGCCCAACCATCGTACACCCCAAGGTTCAGAGTGGTGAGTGTAGTACAAGCAGTTGCTTCTCCCACCCCACCGTTCTGGGTTAACGCAAGAAAATGGTGGGGTCCTGATGTCAGCTGCAACGAAGAGTGCCCAATTGTCCAGCTTCTTCATCTCTACCCATTTTGCTGGATTGGTAGACATGTCAAGGCGGTGGAGTGTACAGAAGCCTGATATTTGGAATAGGTTTAATAGAGAATAGCAAACCATCAGAAGCATATCGCGGCAGACCACTAGAAATGGTTTCAAATGCATGCTTGGGATATTGTCGTCGCACCACTCTATTGGTAGGTCTTGCAGGCCAAGCTGGGGTGCCAACTGCAAAGTGTAGATCTTCATATGATCATCCATGGCAATGAACTGACCATTTAATTCCACAATCTGCCGTACTTGCACATTGGAAAGCTTGAGTTCAGACCAAGAGTCACTTCCAACTGGCCAGTCAAATAGGGAGGATTTTGTACTGACAAGGAGGCGTGAGCTGGGTGATGCAAGGGGAGCAGTCAGAGTGCTACAATAGTACGACTCAAACACATCGTGGTTCAACTCAGGGAGACATGGAGGTGAAACTTCTGCACCACTAAATGCATCAACAACAAGACAATGTCTGTGCTGGAAGAAGATGAGCTGACCATAGGAAGAACCAGCAAAATAAAATTTCTGCAGAATTTGTTCATGTATCTGGCAGCGATAGTTGGCGTGTGGGTTGGATGGATCAACTAAGTTAAATCTATGTGGCTTGGCACGACCATTGCTAGCAGGTTGGATGCATAGGTTTTGTCGGATGAGGAAGGGGGGGTTTGAGAAGCAGATGGTAGATTTGGATGGGTATGAGAAGAAAGCGGCACGCCAAGGGCGGCAGGTGGCAGCAAAGGCAAGAAGGTCAATGGAGGAGCCCAAGATAGCAACAATTGGGTGCAGCAGGTCATCTGGGAGGTCTGCCCAGCCTTGGAGATTGGACACAGCAAGGTGTTTGGACATAGAGGTAATCAACAGTTTTCTGGGGCTGTGCATGATGACAAACTCTCTGCAAAACATAATAAATTCAAGGCCAGAAGATTAGAAAGATGAGTTGGTGAAAATATGCAGAATAGAGGCAGATACTTTGCTAAAACTACAGATAAGCATATACTGTTGTTCATATCTAAGCAATAACCATAAATAACGGCATACGCTCTTGTATACCAAGGAACTTGTTCTACACATGTGCAAATATGGGCTTCATTAGGGAAATTTACAGAACTACAATCATGCAGCAACATAAAATAAAAACCACATAAAGCAGGAAGGAACCATGTTGGGCCATGGGAAAGTGCTAATCTTCAGAAACCATGTTCATCTTCAGGACTCCCCACAAAACAAATGCACAAGTTCAGAACATGGGATTAGAAAGACGACAGATGCTCCTCGTTTTGCCTAGTGGTGCACAAAAGATAAGCAGTTCTGGCTAGTGCTAATATTGATATACTTGAAAGATTTATTTATACCCCAAGTATCCTTTCCATTTGCACACAGTCTCGACTCGACCATCCAAATCAATGATGGGTCTTATATGCCACCAATCCATCCCAAACAATTCCACCCAGCCGGGGGTTTTCAATCGAAGGTTGTACTATGTCTATATCCTACACCAGAACCGAGCGAAATCTAACCCTATCAATCAACGCGACCCTGATTTTTCAGACAAGAACAACTGCGCGATGTGCTTCTTGTTAGGTCTGGATTTGGAGGCACATACACACGGCAGATAATAAGCGGGAGAGAGGACGCGGGGGGGGGGGGGGGGGGGGGGGGGGGGGGGGGTAGAGCGCATGCCTACCGAGATCCAGTACCCAGAACAGAGAGAACGGGCAGGGGAAACAGAGGCGCTTCATGCAGAGAACAGAACAGAACATTAGTTCAGTTAACACGTAGTTCAGTCTATCAAAACAGCAGCAGTTTGACAAAACAGCAGTCTTACAAGGCTGTAAACAACGTAACAAAATACAGTTTAATTTAGCAAGAAAAAACACTTCAGTTTAGTTTAGCAAACATCAAGCAAAAAGGAAAACCCGAGCCATTTTAAATACATGGACATTCAGTTAAGAGGTTCAGGAAATCAATAGGACAGAAAGATGAACACAGTACAGAGCCTTTTGTAGGCGTGAATAAACTAATTTTTTAAGCAAATTAACATAGAAATTTGTTCTTACATAATCATTCAAGTACATAGTGTTGGCCACAAAAGACTATAGTTAGCCCCCAAGTCCAAAATACTATAGTCAACCCTGTCCAAAATACAGTCGACACTGCCCAAAATACTATCGAACAAGCTTGTACATGCTAGAACAGATCTTCATCATAACAGGTAGCTGTCAAGAGCTGCGTGTAACTCATTATATTGTTGCAGTCTTGAAACTCCATATTTGCTGCTTTATCGCGCCCATCCTTCTCTACTCCTACTTGAGGCTCCGCCCCATCATGTTTCTTTTGTTGCTGCAATAAAACTTCTAGTAAGTAATTTAGGAATGAATGGTAACAACACATCATGTACATATTGCTACATACCTTTGCTCTTTGGTTTTTGGATGCAGCAACTTTAGTTGGCTTGCGCTTCCCTTTGAGTAACTTATCAAGCCAAGTTTTCCTTCTCCTCAAATTTTTTGATTGAACCTCTTTTTTCTTAAGCTTTGCAGCACTAAGAACCTCATTTGTTTGCTGCACATTTGGGTCAACATTTTCTTCGTCATTACATGGCTTATTGGTCGCATTGGTAATTGCATTGAGTTTATCCTCTAGTTGTGGACCAATGCAATCAAGTGCATTTTCTAACATCAAACAACATTCCAGAGAGTAGGCTATTTTATATGCCAAAGTGTGAAATTTGTGAGACAAATCTTTGTACCGAAGTTGGGCTTCCAACTTTGGATTTTCTACCACATTCCTTCCTTGTCTATCTTGTATGCTTCCATTGTGTACTTCTCTAGTCCATCTTTTTAAGAAATAATGTGTTGGCAATACTTTTATATTCATCAAATCAAGCACTTTGAGACCATGTCCACACAATATTCCCGTCCTATTGAACATTCCACAACTACATGAAGCTGTTTGGGTCGGAGAATCACCAATCACTACGCGCTCCTCCTCGAATTTTAAATCACCATGCAAACTCCCAATAGCAACTGCAAATTTGTTATGTCCATCCAATGCTCTAGTGCATGCAGCCATGGATCTTTCATATTCACTTTGAAAAGCTTTAGAAATCCCTGGAGTGTACTCTTTGCTTGCTAGCACCAACATAGGTGTGTGCATCTTGATTCTTGGCAACTTCTTCCTTGCTTCAAATTCAGATTGCAACTCCTTTCTTCTTTTTACTTCCACTGTCCTCTCAAAAAGCATCAAGAACCGAACAATATGGAAATCTGATTTCAAATGGTTTTTCAATGAATTGTTGAAGCTCTCACTAAGTTGTGTACTTCTCACTCCCAAACTAAACACATCTCTCATATAACATTCAGCCCATTTTTCTTTCAACTTGTAGATACTATCTAACCAAGTTTGCTTATGCACTTTATGCCTCAAATTGTCAAATGCTTCTTGAAATTCTGTTTTGTCCTCATAGCCATACATACATTCACTAAAATCAGTGAGAATATGAGATTCCTCATCTTCATCTTCATCTTTCCCATCATCTTTTTCTGCCCCTTCATCTTTCTCTTTCCCTTCATCTTTTCCTTCACTCTTCAATGGAGATAAATGCTTGACAGCATTTTGCATTTTGCATTATATGAAAAGTGCACAATCCATGGTATGATTCCGTGAAGACTTTCCCTATAGCTTTCCCCATTGCTGCATCTTGATCTGTATAAATAGTTCTAGGTTGCCTCCCATTATGTGCAGCTAGAAAGGTCTCAAAAAGCCATGTAAATGAGTCACATGTTTCATCAAATAGCAATGCAGCACCAAAAATGATGGTTTCTCTAAACTGATTGAGTCCAAGAAAAACACCAAATGGCCTATATTCTTTGTTTGTGCCAAAAGTAGTATCGAATGTGACAACATCGCCAAAGTGTGCATAGTCAAGAACCATTTTAGCATCAGCCCAGAATATGTTGGTTATATGCTCCTCACAGTCCAACTGCAAAGCATATTGGAAAGATGGGTTCTCAATGATTTTGTCATGGAAGTACTTCAACATACTACCAGCCTGTCCAAAAGCCAACTCTCTCTGCCGCTTGCTTCGCAAATGATTCTTTTGGTCGACACAAGTGTAGCCGAGGTTAAGTGGTCCACCAACTTGACGACAAGCAAGCTCATGTGCAGCTTTTGGCATGATTCCAGAATCATCAGCGGCTTCTATTTCAAAAGCTTGCACTTCGGAAATCTTCCTTTGTGATGCCATCAAGTGACAAGTTTGTGGCAATTGAAGGTAATGATTGTGTTCTAGCACAATATCTGTGATTTCATAATTTTTTGCCAATCGATCCAATGTTATAGTCATCCGAGCTTTGCAATCTGTTCTTGTTTCAGCTCTAATACGCTTTGGCACATGATCCAATGTTATCCCTTTCTTTCGAATACCCTCATTGGAACAAACAAATCTGCATGAAGTCACTTCACCATCACACTTGCTTACATTTTTGTTTCTCTTCCTCACATCAAACCCTGCACGGCCCCCATATGCAACCCAAAACACCCAAGCTTCATCTGCATTTGTGAACCTCATACCAACTTGAGGTATTCCCTTGCCAATTTCTCCCATTGCACAACACTTGCAAATGCACAACACTGACAACACTCAAATCTTGTCAAATTGCACAGCACCGCAAGCCCAATCAGCAACAATTCTGTCAAATAGGACAGTACGTACATCACTCAATTTCACAGAGCACATAAAAAAATGCTAAATAGCAAAGATGGCTACCTGCTGGAGTCGGCCTGGAGCTTGCTTAATGGACGCTGCTCGAGGAGGGGTCGCAGAGGGCGGAGGGAGCCGTCGGAGGGGGTGGGGTGGAGTAGCCCGTAGTGGCGGCGGAGGAACCCGCCGACGCCGTTTTCTTCAGTGGCCGCCGCCGGAGCTCGATCCACTCCCTTTCCAGCGGCGGCAGGTAGAGCGGCGGCGGCGGCGGGGCGGGGCGGGGCGGGCGAGCGGCGGCGGCGGCGGCGGGGCGGGGCGGGCGAGCGGCGGCGGCGGCGGGGCGGGCGAGCGGCTGGCGAGCGGCGGCCTGCCCGCGCAATTTTCTCCCAGCCCGCGCCCTTTTCCCCTGCCCCGCCCGAGAATTTCCCCCCGTGTTTTTGTCGCTTGGCTGTGAACTGCTGCTGGCCGCTGGATCGATTCGAACGGTGGATGGTACGGGGCAAGGCGCGCTGTGCCTTGGCCACAGCAAGTCACTGGATCTCGGTCCGTAGCCGAAGCCGCTGGTTCTTTTTTTCCCCGTCCAGCTCGTGTCCGTCAGTCTGCCCGGTAGCCCCTTGGGAATTATTTGTGCGCCTTATGGGCTTCAATGGCCCATTCTGAACATGAACAAGAAGATAAGTTTTACGAGCTGGACGAAATTGTTTTTAAAAAATGAGCGGGGCGAAACGATTATACGATTCATCACCCTAAAAAACTAAGCAAATGATTATATAGGTAAGTAATTTATTTATTTGATTCTCAAAAAGAAAAATTATTTTTGCAAAAAATATACGTAAATATGAGCTGGACCAAATGGAAATTTTAACTAGATGATTTTCTGGGGGACATGATATTTTAATGGGGTTTTATTTGGTAATCACTTATACCAACTAACAAAAAAAACGTGATTTTTTTATAAGCCAATAAGACTTAGTGCAGTTGAGCCGGTTTTCAGAAAACAGAACAAAGGAAAATAAATAGAAAGAACATTAAAATATCATGGAGATGTGTGTGTGGGGGGGGGGGGGGGGGGGAGGGGGAATTAAACCCCCGGGGGGGGGGGGTGTACATAGGGTTTGTTGGGCGAAAGAACATTACACGTTTTATTTTATTTTTGAAAGTATGGGAAACTTTATAAGATTCCCTATAAATACACTTCTTTAAAGTAGATTAAGGCTTCTTTTCACCATTCTATTTCCCGTCAACTGTGAACAACTATGATTTTTTACCAAATCACAGAAGCAAGTGGAAACAAACTAACTCATGACGCATCTCGAAAGGAGAAAATTCTGGGTAGGAATTTTTGGGTCAATTCCTGCTTTTTTCTTTTCTTGCTGAAACACAGAAGAGCAGTGAGCAAGCAATGAGCACATCTGTTTACCAATACCACGTCAATTCAGACTAAAAACCTGCACTACGAGTATCGGCTCACTTGCCAGCTACTGTCTGAAAATGACCAATCAAGTAAGTACGTAGTACCGTGTAGTATACAGCACGGCACGGCACACAGCTGCTGTTTGCTGCTGTCCGTAAGTACTCCCTACTTAGGAAACCAGCAATTACGGGACACATACAAGCACGAAAATAAGCAGGAAAGCGGAACAAGAATGGGATCGCAGACGATTGTAAAACTCAATTTCGTTTACTAGAATCAGGTGGAAGTTCTCAGCGGCATCGAGTTATTAAACGGACAGTCCAAACAGGTTCAGGTGTCCCCATGACCAACGACGCAATTCGGTGTAAGTTCTCGGCATACGAGGAAAATGTTGACACCAACAGGAATTGACATGAACTGACTACAGAACATTGCATCCAAGTGTTGATAGATACCACCAGGGATTGAGTTCACTTCTCTAGCCCAAGTATTTTTTTTTTGAAACGGATAGCCCAAGTAAATTGATGTACATGTAAACTGAAGAAATAACTACAGTAAGTTCCTGCACTCATGCTGATGAGCATCTCATACCAAGCTGCAAAAATCTCTGCTCCCTGTTGAGATGGGGAGAATTTTCATGGCAAACTGTAAATTGAGATGGGGAGAATTTTCACAAGAAGCTGGGAGAGCCGCAAGCTGTAGTTGTGCATGGCAACGATCACTGGCGGCCATCAGAATAGAACATGCTGGGGTACACCCAGAGGATCTGAGGATACTGCCACCTATTTCTTGCGAGCACAAAGTTGGGACTGGTGGATGGATCCTTCACAAGATCTGGCTCGTTACCCAACGAGTGTACGCCCCAAGGCTGAGAGTCATAAGTGTAGTACAAGCAGTTGCTTCTCCCTCCTCATCGTTCTGGGTTAATGCAAGAAAATGGTGGGTTCCTAACGTCAGTTCCAACGAAGAGTGCCCAATTGTCCAGCTTCTTCATCACCACCCATTTTGCAAGATTGGTTGACATGTCGAGGCGGCGGATTGTAGAGAAGGCTGAGCTGTGGAATCGGAATCTGAGAGAATAGCAAACCATCAGAAGCATACCGCGGCAGACCACTAGCCATGGTTTTGAACGCGCGCTTGGGGTCTTGCCGCCACACCACTCTGCTGGTAGGTCCTGCAGGGCAAGCTGGGGCGTCAACTGCAAAGTGTAGATCTTCATATTTTGAAAAGTGTAGATCTTCATATGATCATCCATGGCGATGAACTGACCATTTAATTCCACAATCTGCTCTATTCGCAGATTAGAAAGCTTTAGTTCAGACCAAGAGTCACTTCCAACTCGCCAATCAAACAAGGAGGATAAGGATTCAGTGACAGTGTTGACAAGGAGACGTGAGTTGGGTGATGCAAGGGGAGCAGTCAAAATGCTACAATAGTACGACTCAAACATATCGCCGTACAACTCAGGGAAACGTGGAGGTGAAACTTCTGCACCACTGAATGCATCGACAAGAAGACAATGTCTGTGGTGGATGAAGATGATCAGATGACCATAGGAAGAACCAGAAAAACGAAATTTCTGCAGAATTTCTTCCCGAATCTGGTACCGACGGTTGGTGTCCGGGTTGGCTGGATCAATGAAGTGAAATGTATGTGGCTTGTGGCGATCATTGCTAGGAGCTCGGATGCAGGGGGGTTTTCGGATAAGGAGAGGGGGACATAAGGTGCGCAAGGTAGATTTGGATGGGTATGAGAAGAAGGCAACATGCCAAGAGCGGCAAGTGGCAGTAAAGGCAAGAAGGTCAAAGGAGGAGCCCAACATAGCAACAATTGAGTGCAGCAGGCCATCTGGGAGGTCTGCCCAACCTTGGAGGGTGGACACAGCATGGTGTTAGGAGATAGAGGTGGCAAACAGTTTGTTGTGGCTTTGCATGATGACAAACTCTCTGCAAAACATAGTAAATTGAAGGCCATAAGATTAGAGAGATGAATCGGTCAAGAAATGCAAAAAAAAAAAAAAAACGAACATATAGTTTGCTAGTCATAGATAATCATTTTCCATATCTAATCTATAACCATTGAGAATCCACAAATGTCCTTGCATATTAATAAACTTGTACATATATATAATTCCATTGGGGGATTGTTCAGACAACAACATGAAGCAAAATAAGAATAAAAACACCAAACAAAGCAGCAAAGAACATGATGGGCCATGGCATCACAATTCTTACTCTCTGAGGAAAAGATCCTCGAAAGCAATTCAAACTCATCGGTCGATTTTTCATTTCCAGCCATTCAGGCAATACAATAACATGCAGAAAAGAAATGTGGGGTACTTCTTTTGCCAAGTGCTTATCTTCAGAAACCATGTAGATTTTCAAATATGAGATGAGAAAGGTGGTAAATACTTCTGCTGTGTTGCCTAGTGTCATACACAAATCATAAGGAGCAGGTGCAGTTCTGGCTCCATCGACACCAATACCTCAACCCAGTGCTAATGTTGATAAACCTAAAATTATTTAATTCCATCAACCATTTGCACATCGTCTCGATCATCCAAATCAAAGCCGAGCCATTATCCACCCCACATCGATCAATTCCATCTAAGAAATCAAACAAACAACTGCACCTAACCTCGGGTTTTTAATCTTCGGTACACCAGAATCGAACAAAATCTGGTGCAAGATATCTAGCGAAATATAACACTACCAGGTTCCAATGCGACTGGAGTTCTTCGGATAAGAAGAACTGCACGATGTGTTCCTTCAGATCTTAGTTTAGCGGGACAAACGCACCAAAGATGGCATGCGAGAGGAGGACAAAAGAGCGCGTGCCTCGTGGAGGGGGGAGTCGGTGGAAATCAGCGACGACCGTGCGTTGGTTGGCTGCCGCCGCCTCGCCGGCGTCGTCCCGTCCGGGTGGCTGCCGGAACCGCCCCGATGGCTTCGCCAGGAAGACGGCGCTGGTATGCCACCGGGAATTCCGTCCTGGTACCCTCGCCCAGTTTTTTTTGAGACAACGTACCCTCGGCCCAGTGGTCTTCGGGGTTATTTTTGGGCCTTATCTGGGTTTTCATGGGCCCATTTTGAACGGAGAAGTAAGAAGAATCTTTATAAACCGGGCCAAATGTTCGAAAATACACAGGTGAACATCATTCTACTGCTTTTATTTATTGTAGTTTTAATCATGTGTTTCAAACCTGGAATGTCGAGGCTCACAATCTTGCAATGCTTTAGCTTTAGGGGTGGGTCGACATGTGTGGTTAGGCCAACCCGGTGATCTTCTCTTCATCCATATAAACATTGTGGCGACATAATAAAGCTTGAACGTTTGCCTAAAAAAACACGTGAATAGTAAATCAAAGACAAATACTAGAAAAAAAATTAAAAAAAAATGAAATTTTGGGATATCAAACTTGGTCGACCATTCTACTTGCGTATGAAATTTCGTGAAGAAATGACACCGGGGTATTCCATAGTGAAGAAAATACAATTCGACCTTACTATTCCTTCAAGCAGTGTTTCCAAATATAACTTCGATTTTATCATTTTTGCCCAGAGTGCCATGGGTGTCATTTCTTTGTGAAACTTCATAGGTGAGTAGAATGGTCGACCATGTGTGCTACAACAAAAAAACAGATTTTTTTTTCAAATTTACTATTCATAACGAGTGCATGTGAAACCATGTTTAAAAAATTCATGCCCGCCAAATGTTTCTCAAAAGAAAAATTAGCTGAACCAAATGAAAGAACCGTTCGGTAACAGAAGCATATGCTCTTAGAGATGGATTTTCTTTGGATCGTCATCTCGGCTTAAATAAAATTTGTAATTCAGTCAGATAATGTGCAAGTCATCGATACTATGAAGGATGGAGGGCTTTCGGCTAGAGCTGTTGCGGATGTCTTCTATGACTGCAATATACCTGCTTCAGGTTTCTCCCACATTGAGTTCAAACATTGTCCTAGGGAATGTAATTTTAGGAATTTTGTAACTAATGTGTGGTATGATGATCCACCTTTTATTTTGACATCTGGGATGATGATCCACCTAGTTTAGTCCTGCCAGCAATAATAAACAATGTAATTGTGTTTATTGATCAATAAAGCTAGCCAAATGGCATTCCCATGAAAAAAAAGAGCCGGACTTTCCTTTCCCTGTACATACACTTTTTTTTTGCAGGGACCCTATACATACATTTGTTCATGGAAAATTCTAATTAAGTTTTGTTTCCAGACAACCGGGAACAACTATGAGTACCAAATCACAGAAGCAAACACGAGTGGTAGTAAACTAATCTTATTTTTTGAAATTGAAGAGTTAGTTAGCAATTTCTCATTACTTTTTATGTTCAACATGTAAGTCGACCCACAAATGTCATAGCGCATTTTGTGTCAGGCGTGCTTGCGCATTGAACATGACTGAGAGCTGACTCGGTGAGACTCCTAACTTCATAGTGTCCAGCCTTCTGGTCGATTCGCCGTGGATTCGCGCCACGCCGCCGAAGGCCGAACACACCGACGACAAGCTGTCGGGCCGTGAACATCGGATCACCTGTCTTTTCGCCGGCCTGCTTCCATTCCTACTTTCGTCTAGCAAGCGGCGCCTACCGGAGCTGTAGATGGACTAAACTGGACGGAACGAGACGATAGTAGTTTTCATTCCTACACAGTGGCTCTTGTAGCCGATGGAGCAACCATCCCCAGCCCATTTTGGTTCCAGCATCCCGTGCAGCCACCCGTCTCCATCACCTGAAAATCCCCTCCGCTCTCGTACGGATCACTGCCCGAAACCGGCCAAGTTTTCATGATTTGCATTGTGTCCACCGTTTTTGGCTCAACTCTGGCCACTCCACGGCGGCACCACCAGAAAATTTGTCATCCCGCTCGGCGTCCCCGAGGTACAAAGACTGCGATCGACAGGCACTCAGAGTTGTATAAACGAGTAGCCAAAACGAGCCGGTGCGCACATGAGTACATGACATGACACATACATGCTGCATGCATCGGCACAGCCGTCCGTCAGCGTATGGCAGCAGCACCAGGTCAAAACGGGTCCGGATGGCACACATCGCCGGAGCCTCGCCCCCCATCATGAGCCCCTGCCTCGGCCCCGTCGGACGCCGCGCCGGCTATGATCGCTGATCAGGTGGTCGCAGCGGCGCTCGCGCGCAAGCAGCCACACTGCCGCGTTCCTCGCGCCATGCAAAGCCGCAGAGCGTGCGACGAGCTAAGGAGGCTCGCTTCCCGGGCGCGGCAGCCATGCGAGAAGAGCTCGTCGCTGCACGCTCAGTCCTCGAGTGTCTTTTTGGGTTGTCCCTCTTCTCTTGACCCGGCGCGCAGCGGCACAGCCGCACAGTGCGTGTGCATGCGCCATGGTTTTGAGGACGAGGGGATGGATTTCGAACAGTACGTGACGTGCGTGGTAATTTTCTGTTTATCGCTCAGTCTCAGACGGTGGACAGTGTGTTCTGGTCCGTAGCAGCGGCGGGCACTGGTCACGGCCATGGACAAATGTAATCATGTCCATGGCCGAAGAGTCAGTGGCAGCATTCATGGAGATGGAGCCCTGGCGAGGATCGACCTTGCATGGGACGGCGCAAGAAAGCCTGCCCAGCTGCTGTTCCCTGGCCTCGCTACTATACAAGACAAGCCTGGCCTCCGTGTGGACTGTGGCGATCTTTTCTGTGGATTTTGCGTCGGACCCCTGTGCGGGTTTGCCGTGCCCTGCCGTGCGGAAACCGTATCCGTCCGTGGACCGGGACCCGTCTGCAGACATTGATGCGGGAGCCGACCGCAAAGGTCCGGTTACATTTTGGAAGAAATAGAAAAAACAAATTTGATGCATATTTAAATAAGCTGGATGATATTCATTCGTACTTGAATAATTTTTACATAAAACCGGATGTTTTTCATTTAAGCCGGAGCAAATTCATTACATTTCGACATATTTCAACTAAACCGTACTTTAAACCTAATGTAAATGACCGCCGGCACCTGTTCTTCATGTCCGGCCGGCCATGAGCCCCGGAAAATGAAGCTCCGCCTCAGCAGCCTACAAGCGGCAATTGGCCGACGATGATGAGCCTGCCAAGCTTAGCTTCAACGGGAGGGAAAGAGTGGTGGCCTTCCTAGGACCCGAGCATCGGTGTTCTCCCATGCACTACTCTTCCTCGCTCCCAGCGGCGCCCGCGGACATGCCGACTTCGTCGTCGTGGCGGCGGGCACGGCTGAGGCGGAGTTGGCAATGTCGTCCTCGTCCTTGTCCTTGTCGTAAACTTCATCCATCGCCTCGTCGATCTCCTTGAATGTCGCGGGCGGTCGAGGTACCGCTAGCGGTCACGGCGAATGTCATGGGCGGAGCGGTAGGAGCCGAGAAGCGCCTCCTGCTCGCCCATGTCCATGTTCGGCGCGATGGCCGTGCCGACGCCGAGTTTCTCCCCCGCGCGCCAGTGCTCGTCGAGGAGGCAGAGGTTGTACTCCTGGTCAGCTTGTGCCTGCCGGAACGCGACCTCCCGCTCCCCCAACACCATGTCGGTGTAGTGAGCACAGGCCACGCCCATGGTGATGCCGGCATGGGCAGGCGAGGACGGTGGCATCGGCTCGTCGTCAGCCGCCTCTTCCATTGGGCGTCCACAGCGTTGGCCTTTGGTGAGCTCATCCGTCTGCCGGCCTGCCAGTCGGCTACAATGGCGGCGAGCTCTTTCTGCTTGGACGAGAGGCTGCCCCAAAGGGCTTTGGAGCTCGAGGAGGCCATGGTGGGTGTGGTGCCGAGAGAAGAAAGGGGACGGAGGAGGGTGGATGCGGCAATGGCCGGGCCTGGAGTATAAATAGCGGGCGAATGGCAGGGCAAGCGGCGAGGTGGTTAATGGTGAGCGGCAGACGGATGGACGGGTGGCGCTGGAGCAGGTTCCCCGGCAACCACACATGTTTAAAGTAGGGAGGCGGACGGATGGGTTGTCATTTGAACGCGCCGCTTCAATGCTGGAGCGACGCAAGAGGTCATGTCCGCTCTGGGCCGGCATGAATGCGGCACTGATGCTCTGGAGCGGCGCTGACCGCTTTGGGCGGGAAAGGACGCGGGCGAGGGGACAGGGTTTGGGTGGGCCAGGGTTGTCGGATGCTTGCGTGGCAGCGGTCCGAAAGGCCGCAAAGCCCCCACAGTTTCTAAACTTAAATCCATTCCAACCCTCTTTTAATTGCCTCAGCAACTGTGATATTATGATCAAAACTAAGCAAATATAATCTGGGGTATGTCATTTTGATTGGTTTGTCAACCCCACTAATCCTCCCAAAATCTGGTATTGTTGCCATCCCCAAGGCTTTTTTGCAAAATTGGTAAAAAAGTATCTTTAACTTCTGAAATAGTAGTCCAAAACTGGGAATCTCCAACTTTGGGTTTAGCTCTAGACATGATACAAGCATGCCAATGTATTTCATAGGCCAACCCCCTAGTTGACAAGTAAATATCTCCTCATACACATTTGCCTTATCCTTAGCTTCCATAAATAGGAAGATGTAGGATCGAAAGTATGTCTAGAGGGGGGGTGATTAGACTACTTGACCAAATAAAACCTAACATTTTCCCAGATTTTAAGTGTGGGCAGATTTTAGCAATAGTACATGTCAAGCATCACCCTACACATGCAATTCTAAGAGTATAGCAGCGGAAAGTAGATAATTGCATATGTAAGTAAAGGAGGAGATCGGAGATTTCAAACGCAATGAAGACACGGTGGTTTTTGGCGTGGTTCCGATAGGTGGTGCTATCGTACGTCCACGTTGATGGAGACTTCAACCCACGAAGGGTAACGGCTGTGCGAGTCCACGGAGGGCTCCACCCATGAAGGGTCCACGAAGAAGCAACCTTGTCTATTCTACCATGGCTTACGTCCACGAAGGACTAACCTCACTCGGGGTAGATCTTCACGAAGTAGGCGATCTCCTTGCCCTTACAAACTGCTTGGTTCAACTCCACATCATGTTGGAGGCTCCCAAGTGACACCTAACCAATCTAGGAGACACCACTCTCCAAAAGGTAATAGACGGTGTGTTGTTGATGAACTCCTTGCTCTTGTGCTTCAAATGATAGTCTTCCCAGCACTCAAACAACTCCTCACAGATTTGGCTATGGTGGAAGAGGGATTTGAGTGGAAAGCAACTTGGGATAGGCTAGAGATCAAGTTTCAAATGGTAGGAATGGAATAGCTTGATCTCAACACATGAGTAGGTGGTTCTCTCTCAGAAAATGTATGGTGGAAGTGTAGGCACGTTTTGATGGCTCTCCTTACTGAGAAGGAGGTGGTGGAGGGGTATATATAGCCTCCACACAAAATCCAACCGTTACACACTTTTGACCCAACTCGGTGGCACCGAAACAATCATCTCGGTAGCACCGAACTGTGTAATAGATATGAACTTTAGGAATCTCGGTGGGACCGATACGAACAACTCGGATGGACCGAAGTGCAATGGCTACGGCAATCCTCATCTCGGTGGCACCGATTGCATCAACTCGGTAGGACCGAAGTGAAGCAATAAGGCAACAGAGAGTTGGCAAGCCATCTCGGTGAGACCGATTTGCAAAACTCAGTGAGACCGAAATAAGTGCAAACGATTACAGAGAGTTAGCAAGGCCATCTCGGTGAGACCGAGATCCATTTCGGTGGATCCGATTTGTTAGGGTTTTGGCAGTGGCTAAGTCTTGGATGAACTCGGTGGGGCCGGATAGGAAATTTCGGTGGGGCCGAGTTAGAATGTAGGTTCTGGACATATTTGGGTAGAGAGAGTGTGAAAGAACATGTGCTACCCCCATGTTTGGTTTTGGTAATTGATGACAATCTCTATGGACTAATGGTTGCCTTGAGTTATATTTGAAGGGTTTGTCCATAGGCATTGCTTGAAGACCATTTGTTGGTTTCAAGGTTATTAGAAGAAGAATGTGTGTTGACCAAGGTGCTATTCAAGGATTTATCCAAAGATTGGTCATGTGAGTGTTGAGCCTATTGCAAGCATGTCTTGAAGAAGAAGTTTGTGTGAACATTCATGTTTACCTTCAAGACATCATCCTAATGAAGAGAGTTGGAAAGATTCAAGGTTGATCAAGACTAAATATGAAGAGTGATTCAAGTTGATCAACACACAAAGCGTAGAAGATGTACCGAGTGGGATCAAGTGATCTCACGGTATGGTAAGCATTGTCCATTACGCTTTGTGTACTAACCCATGTTCTATGCGAGAGTTCTATGTGGGGTTAGGTATGTTTCCATGGGCTTGCGTCAAGAGGAAGATCTCATTCAACCCATGGATGATGACATCAAGTGGTGATC
Source organism: Elymus sibiricus (assembly GCA_039707655.1). NCBI lineage: Eukaryota > Viridiplantae > Streptophyta > Magnoliopsida > Poales > Poaceae > Elymus > Elymus sibiricus. The sequence continues at coordinate 349,271,046 of CM077668.1, forward strand.
ATCATCAAGATTGCGGTGTGCAAGTTCAAGTGAAGCATCACAAAGAGATCACATGCTTGAAGCTTGCCGTCCATTGTGGTGACAATGGACTTGTGAAGATGTGCCGAAGAGTGGCTCACCCATAGTGGAGTATGGGGGAGCAATCTACTAGTCTTCATCGAGCTGGCGCAATCAAGAAAGGTGGTCCAACTTGAGGAGGTCAAGATCGTCATCATCTAGCTCAAGTGGACTATGCGCAAGGCAAAGGTTTGCCCTTGATAGGTTTTCTATTTTACCGGTCTCATGGTAGTAGTTGGGAGACCGGGTTATAGGATCGATAGCCGTACTATCAAGGGGGGCTCTCAAGTGAGTAGCTTTATCGTATCTTCGTAGAGAGCTCAAACCATTGCATCCTTGCATCATCTTTCTTGGTTCGTGTTTGGTGTTTCTCTTTGTGAGTTTTTGAGCTTATGGTCATCTTCATGACAAGCTCGAGTTCATCGAAAACGGAGTTCATATATGCATCTTCTATGATGTTTTCGATGTTGGAGTTTATGTCGGTTCTTCATTCATAGAGGTTTCTCATCTCTATATGTTAGGCATATCTCCCCTACCACTTCTTATTATAACCAGTCGCTGTTGGATAGTGCTTGTCGTTATCTATCCAACAAGCTTGAGTTTGCTCAATTCGGAGCTCATTTGCAGAAGTTATGGCAGTTTCAGTCTCTGGGCAGTTTTCTTGTCACCCAAGCGGTAGTACCGCTGTGGTCTACCGCAGCGAGTACCGCTTGTGGGATTTTCTTCTGGTATCCTGTTTTTGGTAAGCGGTAGTAGCACGGTAGTACCGCTATGCAGTACTTCCGCTTTCTACTACCGCTTCCAGTACCGCTTGTTGAAATTCTACTCGTATCCTATTTTTCCTTAGCGGTAGTTGAGCGGCTGTTGGGCGGTAGTACCGCTTGCGGCGGTAGTACCGCTCCACTACCTCGTTTCTGAGCTGTTCTGCGAACCTTTGCGGTAGTACCGCTTGTGGGTACGGTAGTACCGCTTCGTGCGGCACTACCGCGCTCTTGTGCTTAATGTACTCACTGGCTTCGGCTGGTAGTACCGCTCTAAGCGGTAGTACCGCTCCTTTGGAGCGGTAGTACCGCTTGAGTGCGTCCAGCACAGGCAACGGTTCGATTTGGTGGGGGCTATAAAAGGGGTCTTCTTCCCCAACGGTTATCTTATCCTTTGAGCTCGTTTTTGCCCCCCATTGCTGATCTTCTTGAGCTTGCTAACTCTCAATCCCTCCAATGATTCTTGCTCCTTCTTGAGGGAATAGAGAGAGGAGATCTAGATCCATCTTTCCACCAATCACTTTCTCCTCTATGTGAGGGAAACCTTGTGGATCTAAATCTTGGAGTTCTTGGTGTTCTCCTTGTTCTTCCTCTCACTTTCCTCCATAGCTTTTGTTGCTTTGGTGGGATTTGAGAGAGAGGGACTTGAGCACTTCGTGTGTTCTTGCCATTGCATTAGTTGCATCGGTTTGAGTTCTTCACGGTGATACGTGGAAGTTAGTAGTTGAGAAGCTTATTACTCTTGGGTGTTTGAGCACCCTAGAGCTTGTTCCTCTTGGGTGCTTTGGCGCCCTAGACGGTTGGTGGTGCCTCGGAGTTCAATCATTGTGGTGTAAAGCTCCGGGCAAGCGTCGGGGTCTCCAATTAGGTTGTGGAGATCGCCCCGAGCAATTTGACGGGTACCGGTGACCGCCCCCAAGGGTTGCCAAAGTGTACGGGTTCGGTGACCGCCCTCAAGGGTTTCCATTTGTACGGGTTCGGTGACCGCCCTCAAGGGTCCCTTAGAGGAATCACGGCACCTTGCATTGTGCGAGGGCGTGAGGAGAATACGGTGGCCCTAGTGGCATTGTTGGGGAGCATTGTGCCTCCACACCGCTCTAACGGAGATTAGCATCCGCAAGGGTGTGAACTTCGGGATACATCGTCGTCTCCGCGTGCCTCGGTTATCTCTTACCCAAGCCCTTTACTTATGCACTTTACTTTGTGATAGCCATATTGTTTCTAGTTATATATCTTGCTATCACTTAGTTGTTTATCTTGCTTAGCATAAGTTGTTGGTGCACATAGGTGAGCCTAGTCGATTTAGGTTTTGTGCTTGACAAATTAAACGCTAGTTTTATTCCGCATTTGTTCAAGCCTAAACCGTAATTATTTTAAAGCGCCTATTCACCCCCCCCTCTAGGCGACATCCACGATCTTTCAGAGTGGTTGAGGGTTTAGGAGTATTGTCACTAAGCACTTGAGCAAAAAACACCATTAAGCAACACCTCATCCCCTTTTAATAGTATTGGTTTTCCTATGGACTCAATGTGATCTTGGATCACTAAACCAAAAATGTAGAGTCTTGATCTTTTGCCAATCCTTGTCCTTAGCATTTTGAGGGGTCCACGTCTCTAGTCCATGCCATGCCAATCATTGAACATCCTGAAATCTTAATCTTGAATGGACATTAGTTCAATGAGATATATGTTGTTATGAATTACCAAAACCACCAAGGGAGCAAATGTGCTTTCAGAAGAGTTCACTCTAACAGAAATTGATAGTAAAACCAAACATTTGTTCAAAAGAACATAAAATGAATTTAAGATTCCAGACACTATCCACATCATCTTGAATTAAGAAAATGGCATCAACATACTTTAGCATATTGACCCCATAACTTAGATTCTCTCCCAAAACCCCTTTGACAAAACTATTCTGATTAGCTTTTTCCATGATCACAACTAAAGCATCAACAACAAAATCAAATAACAAAGGGAATACGGCATCACCCTGCCTCGACCCATTATGAGTCTTAAAGTAAGGTCCAATCATGTCATTGACCTTAACCCCCACATGACCCCCTCTCATGGTTACCATAACCCAGTCACAACATTTATCAGGGGAGCATTTCATCTTTGAGCATTTGGTTGGCAAAAGGTCGTTTAATTTTTATCATAGCTTTTCTAAAATCTACTTTAAAAATCAAAGCGTTATGTTTTTAAAGCAGATGGAATTCATAGCTTCATGTACAACTACACCTTCCATGATGTTCTACCTTTCATAACGACAGTGTAAGTAAGAGAAACGACAGGATCAACCACCTGTTGGAAATACGCCCTAGAGGCAATAATAAATTAGTTATTATTATATTTCCTTGTTCATGATAATCGTTTATTATCCATGCTATAATTGTATTGATTGGAAACTCAAATACATGTGTGGGTATATAGACAACACTGTGTCCCTAGTAAGCCTCTAGTTGACTAGCTCGGTGATCAAAAGATGGTTAAGGTTTCCTAGCCATTGACATGAGATGTCATTTGATAACGGGATCACATCATTAGGAGAATGATGTGATGGACAAGACCCAAACTACGAACGTAGCATATGATCGTGTCAGTTTATTGCTATTGTTTTCTGCATGTCAAGTATCTGTTCCTATGACCATGAGATCATGCAACTCCCTGACATCGGAGGAGTACCTTGTGTGTATCAAACATCGCAACGTAACTGGGTGACTATAAAGGTGCTCTACAGGTATCTCCGAGGGTGTCTGTTGGGTTGGCATGGATCAAGACTGGGATTTGTTACTCCGTGTGACGGAGAGGTATCTCAGGGCCCACTCGGTAATACAACATCACAATGAGCCTTGCAAGCAATGTGACTAAAGTGTTAGCCACGAGATCTTGTATTACGGAACGAGTAAAGAGACTTGCCGATAACGAGATTGAACTAGGTATAGAGATACCGACGATCGAATCTCGGGCAAGTAACATACCGAAGAACAAAGGGAACAGTATACGGGATTAACTGAATCCTTGACATAGAGGTTCGACCGATAAAGATCTTCGTAGAATATGTAGGAGCCAATATGGGCATCCAGGTCCCGCTATTGGTTATTGACCATAGAGGTGTCTCGGTCATGTCTACATAGTTCTCGAACCCGCAGGGTCTACACACTTAACGTTTGGTGACGATTAGTATAGTTGAGTTATTTTGTTGGTGACCGAAGGTTGTTCGGAGTCCCGGATAAGATCCCGGACATGACGAGGATCTCCGGAAGAGTCCGGAGGTAAAGATTGATATATGTGATAATAGTGTTTTGATCTCCGGAAGGATTTCGGAATTCACCGGAAAGGGTTCCGGGTGTTTACCGAAGTGTTCGGGTGCAGCAACACTTTATATGGGCCAAAGGGGTAAAGCCCACGAGGTTTTGGAAGTGCAAAAGGAAGTTTTGCTACTGCCTTAAGCTGGTAAGGCAGTACTACCGCTACTGTAGCAGCGGTACTACCGCCCAAGCGGTACTACCGCTTGTGTGAAGCGGTACTACCGCTCAAGCGGTACTACCGCTCGTGAGCGGTACTACCGCTTGTGCGCGGTACTGCAGGGATCCGAGTTGGACTCTTTCCCTGCGGGCCAAACCGACCTTGTGCGGGCAAAACCGACCTGGAGGAGGCTTTTACTCCAAGTTTAGACCCCAAGGCTCAACATATAAATAGAGGGGCAGGGCTAGCACACGGAACACATTAAGATTTCCCAAGCCGTGTGTCGGCAACCCTAACCCTCTAGTTCTCCCGTCATAATCTCCGTAGTGCTTGGCGAAGCCCTGCAGAGATTGTTCCTCACCACCATCACCACGCCGTCATGCTGCCGGAACTCATCTACTACTTCACCATCGCTCGCTGGATCGAGGAGGTGAAGGCGTCATCAAGCCGTACGTGTGTTGAACGCGGAGGTGCCGTCCGTTCGGCACTAGTTCGTGATCGGATCGAGGGACGACTTGCGATTTGGATCGCAGAGACGTTCGACTACATCAACCGCGTTTCTTAACGCTTCCGCTTAGCGATCTACAAGGGTATGTAGATTCACTCTCCCTCTCGTAGATGCTCATCACCATGGATAGATCTTGTGTGTGCGTAGGAAATTTTTTGTTTCCCATGCAACGTTCCCCAACAGTGGTATCAGAGCCAGGTTTATGCGTAGATGAGATCTCGAGTAGAACACAAACGAGTTGTGGGCGTGGGTGTATACATATTGCTTGCCGTTACTAGTTGATACTTGATTCGGCGGTATTGTGAGATGAAGCGGCCCGGACCGACATTACGCGTACGCTTACGCGAGACAGGTTCCTTCAACTGACATGTAACTTCGTTGCATAAAGATGGCTAGCGGGTGTCTGTCTCTCTCACTTTAGTTGAATCGATTTCAATGAAGAGGGTTCTTTTAGAAGATCAAAAAGCAATCACTACACCACGTTGTGGTTTTGCGTAGGTAAGAACGGTTCTTGCAAACCCGTAGCAGCCACGTAAAATTTGCAACAACAATTAGAGGACGTCTAACTTGTTTTTGCAGGGTATATTGTGATGTGATATGGCCAATTACATGATGAGATATATGTGATGTATGAGATGATCATGTGTTGTATAGAATATCACGACTTGCATGTCGATGAGTACGGCAACTGGCAGGAGCCATAGAGTTGTCTTTAATTATTTTTCGCCGTTTTTGCTTTACTTTATCGCTATGAGTTAGCAATAGTCGTGGAAGCAACAGTCGGCGCGACAACCTCATGGCGACACGTTGATGGAGATCAAGATGATGGAGATCATGGTGTCATGCCGGTGACGATGGAGATCATGCCGGTGCTTTGAAGATGGAGATCAAAAGCACAAGTTCATGGCCATATCATGTCACTTATGAATTGCATGTGATGTTAATCCTTTTATGCATCTTATTTTGCTTAGGATGACGGTAGCATTATAAGGTGATCCCTCACTTAAATTTCAAGATAAATTGTGTTCTCCCCGAGTGTGCACCGTTGCGAAAGTTCGTCGTTTCGAGACACGCCGTGATGATCGGGTGTGATAGACTCTACGTTCACATACAACGGGTGTAAGCCATGTTGCACGTGTGGAACACTCGGGTTAAACTTGACGAGCCTAGCATGTACAGACATGGCCTCGGAACACAAGAGACCGAAAGGTCGAACATGAGTCATATAGTAGATATGATCAACATGAAGATGTTCACCATTGAAACCACCTCAACTCACGTGATGATCGGACTTGAGTTGGTGGATTTGGATCATGTTACACTCGAATGACCGGAGGGATGTCAATTTGAGTGGGAGTTTTTAAGTAATATGATTAACTAAACTCATTATCTTGAACAATAGTCTAAGTTGTCTTTGCTATATTTATGTTGTAGATCATGGCTCGCGCAGTAGCACCCCTAAATTTTAATGCGTTCCTAGAGAAAGCTAAATTGAAAGATGATGGAAGTAACTTTGTGGACTGGGCCCGTAATCTAAGGATTATCCTTACGGCTTTCCAGAAGGCTTATGTCCTTGATGCACCGCTTGGTGATCCACCCGCTCCAGTTGAGTCTCTAGACGTTGTGAACGCCTGGCAGGCTCGTTCTGAAGATTACTCAATAGTTCAATGTGCAATATTGTATGGCTTAGAACCGGGACTTCAAAGACGTTTTGAACGTCATGGAGCATATGAGATGTTCCAGGAGTTGAAGTTTATCTTTCAGAAGAATGCCCGGATCGAGAGATATGAGATCTTCGATAAGTTCTATGCTTGCAAGATGGAGGAGAACGGGTCTATCAGTGATCACGTACTCAGAATGTCTGGGTACTCCACCCGTCTGGCTGAATTGGGGATGCCCCTTCCGCCAGAGGCTATCACTGACAGAGTTCTTCAATCATTGCCACCTAGCTACAAGAGCTTCGTGTTGAACTATAACATGCACGGGATGAACAAGTCAGTGGCCGAGCTGTTTGCGATGCTGAAAGCCGCTGAGTCTGAAATTCAGAAGGAGCATCAAGTGTTGATGGTCAATAAAACCACTAGTTTCAAGAAAAATGGCAAGGGTAAGAAGGGTAACTCCAAGAAGAGTGGCAAAGCAGTTGCTCCTCTCGTGAAGAAACCCAAGGCTGGACCCAAACCAGAAACTGTGTGCTTTCATTGCAAGGGAACTGGACACTGGAAGCGGAACTGCCCCAAGTATTTGGCTGACAAGAAGGCGGCCAACAACAAACAAGGTATATATGATATACATGTTATTGATGTGTACCTTACCAACTCTCGTTGTAGTGCCTGGGTATTTGATACCGGTGCGGTTGCTCATATTTGCAACTCAAAACAGGAACTGCGGAATAGACGGAGGCTGGCAAAGGACGAAGTGACGATGCGCGTGGGAAATGGTTCCAAGGTTGATGTGATCGCCGTCGGCACGCTCGCTCTTCGATTACCATCGGGATTAGTGATGAACCTGAATAATTGTTATTTAGTGCCTACGTTAAGCATGAACATTATATCTGGATCTTGTTTATTGCGAGACGGTTACTCATTTAAATCAGAGAATAATGGTTGTTCTATTTATATGAGTAATATCTTTTATGGTCATGCACCTAATGTGAGGGGTTTATTCTTATTGAATCTCGATAGTAATGATACACATGTTCATAACATTGATGCCAAAAGATGTAGAATTAATAATGATAATACTACTTTCTTGTGGCACTGCCGTTTAGGTCATATTGGCGTAAAACGCATGAGGAAGCTCCATGCTGATGGACTTTTGGAGTCACTTGATTTTGAATCACTTGACACATGTGAGCCATGCCTCATGGGCAAGATGACTAAAACGCCGTTCTCTGGAATAATGGAACGGGCAAGTGACTTATTGGAAATCATACATACTGATGTGTGTGGTCCGATGAGCATTGAGGCGCGCGGTGGTTATCGTTACTTTCTCACCTTCACTGATGACTTAAGTAGATATGGGTATATTTACTTAATGAAACACAAGTCTGAAACATTTGAAAAGTTCAAACAATCTCAGAGTGAAGTTGAGAATCATCGTAACAAGAAGATTAAATTCCTACGATCTGATCGAGGAGGAGAATATCTGAGTTATGAGTTTGGCAGTCACTTAAGACAATGTGGAATTGTTTCACAACTAACACCGCCTGGAACACCACAGCGTAATGGTGTGTCCGAACGTCGTAATCGAACCTTATTGGATATGGTGCGATCTATGATGTCTCTTGCCGATTTGCCACTATCGTTTTGGGGTTATGCATTAGAGACAGCTGCATTCACTTTAAATAGGGCACCATCGAAATCCGTTGAGACGACGCCATATGAACTTTGGTTTGGCAAGAAGCCAAAGCTGTCGTTTCTTAAAGTTTGGGGATGTGATGCTTATGTCAAAAAGCTTCAGCCTGAAAAGCTGGAACCCAAAGCGGAGAAATGCGTCTTCATAGGATACCCAAAAGAGACAGTTGGGTATACCTTCTACCTCAGATCCGAAGGCAAAGTGTTTGTCGCTAAAAACGGAACATTTCTTGAGAAAGAGTTTCTCTCGAAAGAATTGAGTGGGAGGAAGATAGAACTTGATGAGGTTGATGAACCTTTACTTCAACCTGAAAGTAGCGCAGCGCAGAAAGATGTTTCTGTAGAACCTACATCAACTGAAGAGGAAGTTAATAATGATGATCATGAAGCTTTGGATGAAGTTGCTATCGAACCTCGTAGGTCGACAAGGACGCGTACTGCTCCTGAGTGGTACGACAACCCTGTCTTAGAGGTCATGTTGTTGGACAACGATGAACCTACGAGCTATGGAGAAGCGATGATGGGCCTGGATTCCGAGAAGTGGTTAGAGGCCATGAAATCTGAGATGGGAACCATGTATGAAAACAAAGTGTGGACTTTGGAAGTATTACCTGAAGGGCGTAAGGCCATTCAGAACAAATGGATCTTTAAGAGGAAGACGGACACGGACGGTAATGTCACCGTCTATAAAGCTTGACTTGTGGCAAAGGGTTTTTCACAAGTTCAAGGAGTTGACTACGATGAGACCTTCTCACCCGTAGCGATGCTTAAGTCCGTCAGAATCATGTTAGCAATAGCTGCCTTTTTCGATTATGAAATTTGGCAGATGGATGTCAAAACAGCGTTCCTTAACGGTTTCCTTAAGGAAGAGTTGTATATGATGCAACCAGAAGGTTTTGTCGATTCAGAGAATGCTGACAAAGTTTGCAAACTCCAGCGATCCATTTATGGACTGGTGCAAGCATCTCGGAGTTGGAATCTTCGCTTTGATGAGGTGATCAAAGCGTTCGAGTTTATACAAATTTACGAAGAAGCTTGTATTTACAAGAAAGTGAGTGGGAGCTCTATAGCGTTTCTAATATTATATGTGGATGACATATTGCTGATTGGAAACAATATAGAAATGATGGAAAGCGTGAAGGAATATTTGAACAAGAGTTTTTCAATGAAGGACCTAGGAGAAGCTGCTTTCATATTAGGCATCAAGATCTATAGAGATAGATCAAGACGCTTAATAGGACTTTCACAAAGCACATACCTTGATAAAATTTTGAAGAAGTTCAAAATGGATCAGTCCAAGAAGGGGTTCTTGCCTGTTTTGCAAGGTGTGAAGTTGAGTAAGACTCAATGCCCAGTGACTGCAGAAGATAGAGAAAAGATGAGTGTCATCCCCTATGCTTCAGCCATAGGCTCTATTATGTATGCAATGCTGTGCACAAGACCCGATGTCAGCCTTGCCATAAGTATGGTCGGAAGGTTTCAAAGTGATCCAGGAATGGAACACTGGACGGCGGTCAAGAATATCCTGAAGTACCTGAAAAGGACCAAGGACATGTTTCTCGTTTATGGAGGTGATCAAGAGCTCGTCGTAAAGGGTTACGTCGATGCAAGCTTTGACACTGATCCGGATGACTCTAAGTCACAAACCAGATACGTATTTATTCTTAATGGGGGTGCGGTTAGCTGGTGCGGTTCCAAGCAAAGCGTGGTAGCTGATTCTACATGCGAAGCGGAGTACATCGCTGCCTCGGAGGCGGCGAAGGAAGGTGTCTGGATGAAGAAGTTCATGACAGATCTTGGAGTAGTGCCTAGTGCGCTTAACCCAATGACTCTGTTTTGTGATAATACTAGTGCCATTGCTCTAGCCAAGGAACCAAGATTTCACAAGAGGACCAGACACATAAAGCGACGTTTCAATTCCATCCGCGATTACATCAAGGAGGACGACATAAATATTTGCAAAGTACACACGGATCTAAATGTTGCAGATCCGATGACTAAACCTCTTCCAAGGGCTAAACATGAAAAACACCTGAACTGCATGGGTGTTCGATTCATTACAATGTAAATCACATAGTGAAGTGAACTAGATTATTGACTCTAGTGCAAGTGGGAGACTGTTGGAAATATGCCCTAGAGGCAATAATAAATTAGTTATTATTATATTTCCTTGTTCATGATAATCGTTTATTATCCATGCCATAATTGTATTGATTGGAAACTCAAATACATGTGTGGGTATATAGACAACACTGTGTCCCTAGTAAGCCTCTAGTTGACTAGCTCGTTGATCAAAAGATGGTTAAGGTTTCCTAGCCATTGACATGAGATGTCATTTGATAACGGGATCACATCATTAGGAGAATGATGTGATGGACAAGACCCAAACTACGAACGTAGCATATGATCGTGTCAGTTTATTGCTATTGTTTTCTGCATGTCAAGTATCTGTTCCTATGACCATGAGATCATGCAACTCCCTGACATCGGAGGAGTACCTTGTGTGTATCAAACGTCGCAACGTAACTGGGTGACTATAAAGGTGCTCTACAGGTATCTCCGAGGGTGTCTGTTGGGTTGGCATGGATCAAGACTGGGATTTGTTACTCCGTGTGACGGAGAGGTATCTCAGGGCCCACTCGGTAATACAACATCACAATGAGCCTTGCAAGCAATGTGACTAAAGTGTTAGCCACGATATCTTGTATTACGGAACGAGTAAAGAGACTCTCCGATAACGAGATTGAACTAGGTATAGAGATACCGACGATCGAATCTCGGACAAGTAACATACCGAAGAACAAAGGGAACAGTATACGGGATTAACTAAATCCTTGACATAGAGGTTCGACCGATAAAGATCTTCGTAGAATATGTAGGAGCCAATATGGGCATCCAGGTCCCGCTATTGGTTATTGACCATAGAGGTGTCTTGGTCATGTCTACATAGTTCTCGAACCCGCAGGGTCTACACACTTAACGTTTGGTGACGATTAGTATAGTTGAGTTATTTTGTTGGTGACCGAAGGTTGTTCGGAGTCCCGGATAAGATCCCGGACATGACGAGGATCTCCGGAAGAGTCCGGAGGTAAAGATTGATATATGTGATAATAGTGTTTTGATCTCCGGAAGGATTCCGGAATTCACCGGAAAGGGTTCCGGGTGTTTACCGAAGTGTTCGGGTGCAGCAACACTTTATATGGGCCAAAGGGGTAAAGCCCACGAGGTTTTGGAAGTGCAAAAGGAAGTTTTGCTACTGCCTTAAGCTGGTAAGGCAGTACTACCGCTACTGTAGCAGCGGTACTACCGCCCAAGCGGTACTACCGCTTGTGTGAAGCGGTACTACCGCTCAAGCGGTACTACCGCTCGTGAGCGGTACTACCGCTTGTGCGCGGTACTGCAGGGATCCGAGTTGGACTCTTTCCCTGCGGGCCAAACCGACCTTGTGCGGGCAAAACCGACCTGGAGGAGGCTTTTACTCCAAGTTTAGACCCCAAGGCTCAACATATAAATAGAGGGGCAGGGCTAGCACACGGAACACATTAAGATTTCCCAAGCCGTGTGTCGGCAACCCTAACCCTCTAGTTCTCCCGTCATATTCTCCGTAGTGCTTGGCGAAGCCCTGCAGAGATTGTTCCTCACCACCATCACCACGCCGTCGTGCTGCCGGAACTCATCTACTACTTCACCATCGCTCGCTGGATCGAGGAGGTGAAGGCGTCATCAAGCCGTACGTGTGTTGAACGCGGAGGTGCCGTCCGTTCGGCACTAGTTCGTGATCGGATCGAGGGACGACTTGCGATTTGGATCGCAGAGACGTTCAACTACATCAACCGCGTTTCTTAACGCTTCCGCTTAGCGATCTACAAGGGTATGTAGATTCACTCTCCCTCTCGTAGATGCTCATCACCATGGATAGATCTTGTGTGTGCGTAGGAAAAATTTTGTTTCCCATGCAACGTTCCCCAACACCACCCTACTTAATTTGTTCATGAGCGCCTTAGTAATAATCTTGAGACTAACATTAAGGAGAAAAATAGGTCTAAAATTCTCAATTTGTTTAGCATCATTAGTCTTTGAAACCAGAGTGATAATGCCATAATTAAGCCTAGCAATATCTAAGGTCCCATTATGAAAATCATCAAGTAAGCCTTTATGGATTAAGGTCTCATTTTACCACATCCCAAAATTCCCGATAAAAATCAGCAGGGAGTCCATCAGGACGAGGACTTTTATGTTTTTCCATCTAAAAGATTATATGATGTAGTTCTTCCATAGAAAAATGCTCAATAAGTTTTCCAACAACATCACGAGATATTTGATTTGAGACATGTCGTGATTTTGTAAAGAAATTGTATAACTATCAGCTTGTATAAAAATATTTTTATGGAAATCTATGACATAATAATACACAACTCCTCTCCCTCAATCAACCCCTCCTCTTGTTTCAAAATAGTGATTCTATTCTTTCTCCTCCAACCATTTGCTCTAGCATGACAATACCTAGTATTACATCTATCTTCCTTAATCTCTTTTATCTATCTATCTTTGTAACCATTTTAATTCCTTGTGTTTCAAAATCCTGGTCAATTGTTCTCTAAGCTCCTTCTGTTCTTGTCTATCACAAGCAGAAAGGTCAAAAATCTCAGCATTTATTTTATCAATGTTATCTAATTTGGTCAGGATTTCAAATTAATCTTCCTATACTAAGCATCAACATTTCTTTTCCATCTCCTACCTTTTTTTCTGAAGTATTCTCAATCTTTTTGCCATTTGTCTAGGTTAGATCTAGAGTATTCATCACATCAATTTTTTGTGACAAATTATCTAAAACCATCCCTAAGCATCCAAGCATTTTCAAATCTGAAAATGCATTGAGCAATGTAACGATTTTCAGAGTCCTAGTACAGAGGAGTATAGTCAGAGACTTCCCTAGCAAAAGCTTGTAAAATTAGAAGGGACTATCTATGGGTTGGCCAACTTCGATATTTTCTTGGTCCAAGGGCCATGGGTTCTTCCTTTTCCCTCCGGTAGTGTTCGTCGTCCTCCTCGAGCCAGAGTCGTGCCCTGGCCTTACCGTCCGCCTCCGCCTGCCACGGCAGGCTGCCCAAGCCGCTTCCTCCAGCGGGTTGTCGGTGCCTCGACCACCCCACTAAACTCCGTCCCAAACTTCAGTACCGACGACTTCCCTGCACCTGAACATTCAAGCTTCGAAACCACCTCCTTTTGCCATGTCGCCGCCGGCCGTCTCAGGCTCGCTCTAGGCAAAACCTCGCGAGGGACACCGCAACATCCCGTCTCACCCTCAGGTCTTTGCTCAAAATCAGCTGACACAATTTTTTTTTTGAATGAAACAGCTGACACAAATTTGATTTTCAGGCAACTAAGAAATAGCAAAATCAGAAGTAGAAACATGTAAGGAGAGATGTTTTGGGGAGTACAAGTACTGAATTACAAGGTGACATTTGCACGAACAAGTTACATCTAGCCAGAAAGGTCCATTTATTAATTAACGATGGACTGCAGCTCGTGGCTTGTGGTGAGGAGCTGTCTTTTCATGCGAGGATAGTGCCAAAAGGGTGAAAAACCACAAAACTGGCCCTTTGACCAAAGTTCAGCACAAAATGAACCCATTTTCAAAATATTTCACAAAATGGCCCTTCCTGCATGACGCCCGCACCCGGGGTGCCATGGTAGACAGCACGACGCCTTGGTCAAGGGCGCCATGTTGGTTGTCGCTCACTTGCCACGTCGGCAGGGGCCGGGTACATGGCGCCCCAGCCCAGGGCGCCATGCTCATGAACATAACGCCACAGCCCAGGGCGCCATACAGCATGACGCCCCAGACCAGGGCGCCATACAGCATGACGCCCCATACCAGGGCGCCATGCCCCTTGAACCATCAAAACGGGCAGACCCCTCCATTTCCCCCCAAATCCTCTGTTTTCCCCCCCTGTCTCCACCCCGGCCGCCCCACTCATGCCCCTCCCTAATGCCCACTAAATTTGGTGGATCAGAGCTCCAAATCACTGATTTATCCTCCCCCTTCGACCCCTCAAGGTATTCCCCCTCATTCCTCCTCTTTTTGTTGGTTGAATTCTCCGCATTGTGTCAATTTGGGGAAACCCTAGGTCATCCAATTTTGCAATTTCCGTTGATGCATTTTGGTGTTTATGATTGTAGATGGCAAGGATCGTGAATGTGCATCATGTGGACTTAGTCTCCTTTGAGAAGGGAGACGCGGAGTATGGTGACCCGAAGAAGAAGCCGGTAGTGATGGTGTTTCCCACAAGTCCTAGCCTTGAGGAGGTTGTGGTTGAGCTTCGAAGAAGGTTGAATTGGATGGAAGAAAGCGATGGAGTAGACTTAATCGGAAGGTATAATGTTGGGTATGGGCAACATATTCGTTGGAAGATAATGCCTCTTGACTCCGAGTTTCATTGGGAAGCATATAAGGAGAGTGTGTTGGCCTCACAAGATAAATCATTTGAGTTATTTGCCACAAAGGTTGTTGGTGCTCGGTTGCACATTGATTTGAATCGGTGTGCATCTTCATGTGATGTTAGAAGCCCAGTTCGAGATTCAACACATGTCAATCCGGATGTGCATGACACAACAATGAGCCAACCTCCAATGACCCAACCTTTGAGCCCCGTCGGGAATGACCAACTTGATCATCAAGACTTGCACATGGATGGTGATGAGTTTGAGTGTGATGAATCGGAGTGTTATCTTCGTGACCATTATGTTGGCGATGTGGAGGCAAATTGCATGGAAGAGGACATGGACCATGACATTCCATACAATAGGTCCTATGCGGGGGACTCAGAGGACGAAGGCCCGGATGAAGAAATAGATGAGGATGGTTTGACGGCTAAAGAAGCCAATGCTTTCAAGAAGGTAATAGGCCGGGATCACAAGACATCATTGTTCCGTGATCTAAGCCTAGCCGATAAGGCGATTGTTGATGGTGGCAGAAGTAAAATTCTTGCACCAAGGTTAACTTCAAAGCGAGATACCGCGGCAAGTGTGTATGGTGTTAGTGAAGGAACAATCTTTGAAAGCTTGGTAAAACTTCAAATATGGGTCAAGGACTACGCGGTTAAGTTTCATCGACCATTCTTTGTGGACAAGTCAAACTCCAAATTGCGTTATGTGGTCAAATGTGAGGAACACAAGAAGCATTGCCCTTGGGTTATCCGTGCAAGATGTGTCAAAGGCGGGCCGCAATGGAAGATTACAAGTTCCGTATTTCACCACCGATGTAGTGGCAAGGATATTGATGATGATGATAATGTAAAGGATGATCACCGTCAATTGACCTCCAAATTCATTGCATATAGATTTGCACCCTCCATAAAGATACTCCCGACATATCCCATTAGGGCGTTGATGGAGATGGTGAAGGAGGTCTTTGGGTACACGGTGAAGTACGGGAAGGCATGGAAGGCCAAGCAAGCCGCCTTTGAGATATTGTATGGTGGTTGGGAAGAATCATACAACCGCCTCGCGATGGTGTTGAAAGCGGTGGCGGCGGAAAATCCGGGCATGTACTATGTGGTGGAGCCAGATGGCGTGAGAACAAGGTTATACAACGATGCAACCGTTCGAATATTTGGACGTGCATTCTGGACTTTTGAGCCATGCATTAGGGTCTTCAAGCATTGTAGGCCGGTTATGTCCGTGGATGGCACATTTCTGACTGGCCAGTTCAAGGGCACATTGTTGATCGCCGTTGCTAATGATGGTGGTGACAAATTGGTTTCATTGGCTTTCGCTTTGGTGTCGGTGGAGAACAATGACAACCGGGAGTGGTTTCTTAATCTAGTGAGGACCAAGGTAATTGGACCTCAAAGAGAGGTTTGCATCATCTCGGACCGCCACCCAGGGATACTCAATGCAATGGAGATTGACATTCCAGGACATCCTCGCGTGCACCATAGGTGGTGCATGAGGCATTTTGTGTCTAACTTTTACCGGGCATGTGGAGACAAGGAATTAGCTGACCTTCTCCATGATTGTTGTCTCGCATTCACCACTAGACATTTTGAGAAATTATGGGACAAAGTGTATGCCAAAGCAAACAATGGTGGTAAAGATTTCCTAAATAGGAACCTTGCCGATAAAGGAAAGTGGGCACGGGCTTTCGACAACGACGGAGTGAGGTACGGTGACATGACAAACAACATGGCTGAATGTTTCAACATGGTGCTAAAAGGTATCCGTGCATTGCCGGTGACGGCAATAGTAGAGTATACATTCCAGAAGTTGAATGTCTATTTTCAGAAGTATAGTGAGGAAACGGCCAAGTTGATATCCGGAAAAAACAAGCTCAAAAAGAGGTACAAGTATCCACCAAAGGTCGACGATTGGATGGAATACCAAGCAAGGAAGGCGGATTCACACAAAATCCAGTCCTTTGATAACATAGAATTGGTTTACCAGGTTGATGAGCACGGTGGAATGTCACGTGACGGTGTGCCATATGGAGGTGGCTCGTTCAAGGTTTATCTTAAGATTGGTGCGTGCTCATGCGAGAGGCCTACGTTGTATCATCTCCCGTGCTCGCACTTGATGGCTGCATCCCGCACTAGAAATTCGAGTGTCAATATGACCAACAATGTAAGATTGGAAGAGTATTCGATCGATGCGGTAAAAAATACATGGGCTGCAAGGTTTCATCCTTATCTAGACCAATCTAAATGGCCAGAATATCACGGACCCCCACTATACCCCGATCTGGAAATGAAGGTGGTGACTCGTGGAAGACGGAAGACAAAGCGTTTCTTGGGTGACATGGATGATTGGGGTGGTGGATTCCGCAAGGAATGGGGGAACCAACATTTCGTGGAGCCTCGTGATATCAGCCGTTGTGGTGAATGTAACAACGAGGGGCATAATAATAGAGGTTGTAGCAAAAGAAAGAGATCAAAACGAGATGGTGATGCTGGTGATGGTGGAAGTGGCCGTGGTGATGGCCGCGGTGATGGTGGAGCTCGAGGAGGTGGCCATGGTGATGGTGGTGGTGGCCGCGGTGGTGGTGCTCGAGGACGTGCCCGTGGCGATGGTGGTGCTCGAGGACGTGCCCGTGGTGATGGTGGTGCTCGAGGACGTGCCCGTGGTGATGGTGGTGCTCGAGGACGTGCCCGTGGTGATGGTGGTGCTCAAGGACGTGCCCGTGGTGATGGTGGTGCTCGAGGACATGGCCATGGTGATGGCGGTGGTCGAGGCTTTGCTTATTGGCTTGGGGCGTGAATCTTATGTATGTGTCAAACTTATGTATGTCGTGAACCTTTTGTATGTCAAACTTATGTATGTCGTCAGCCTTTTGTGTGTCGTGAATCTTATGTATGTGTCGAACTTATATATGTGGTGAGCCTTATGTATGTGTGGAAGTAATGTATGTGGTGAGCCTTATGTATGTGTGTCGAAGTAATGTATGTGGTGAACTTATGTATGTGTCGAAGTAATATATGTCAAGAAGTTGTGATGTCTTATTATTGTTGAACATGTATGTCAAAACTAGTGCAAAAAACAGGAATTTCATGACCACGGCGCCCTGGCCTGGGGCGCCATACACGGCGCCCAGATTTATAAAGCATGGCGCCCTGAACATCAGAGACGAACATTTCTATTTTTTTGGGACTTAGCCGTTTTGGCGATAGCACGGCGCCCTGTCCTGGGGCGTCATGCTGGGCTACCATGGCGCCCTCACCTGGGGCGTCATGCTGGGCTACCATGGCGCCCTGGCCTGGGGCGCCATGCTGTGTTTTTCTGCCTGTTCTGTTTTGCTTGTTTGCTGTTTGTTTCTCACATGCAACCAGTTCACAACAAATGCATCAAAGTTGACGACAAATGCAACAAACTTCATGCCAAACAGCAAGTTCGCGACAATTGCTACAAGTTCACGACAAACATCAAGTTCGCGACAATTGCTACAACTTCACAACTAAGAAGTTCGCGACAAATGCTACAAGTTCACAACTAACAAGTTCACGACAAATGCAACAAGTTCACTACATCGACTTCATTTCTTCCCTTTCCCCCTTTTTGCCGGTGCTTCATGCGCCTTCACTAAGCGCCTTCTCCTCCGCTGCTGCACCTCCTCCTCCTCCTCCTCCTCCTCCGAATCTGCCTCAATCACCGGATCCTTACGTGCCTTCCGATCGTACTTGCCCCGAGTATACTTGCCTTTCTTTTTCTTCTGACTAGGCTGAGGTGCATCGGGGATCTGTGAGGTGTTGATCTCATCATGCGTCTGTCCCTCGCCCTCCTCTTCCTCGCCCTCAACCGAATCCTGTAATGACAGGTGTGCGGCGCTCGAAGATGACCTCGACCTTGACCTCCATGAAGTAGGCATGACATCATCGATGGAGCGGCAGCCTAGTAAAGCACCTAGTCCACGTGCCCATGATTTGCTCCGCTGTGAAATTGTCATATCATCGAGTTAGGACATAGAAACATTAACAAATTTGTGCCATGGAAATCAAACAATTTATCGAACATCATACCTCAACAAAAGCTTTAAGCTTGTTGTACGACTCTTCACCTGAAGGGTACTTGAGTGCCTCGCTGGCGTCGTTGACATGCTTCGAGAGCTCGTTTTGCTGTTGGAAACGATAGTACAAATCATTTGTCGGCACAATGCAGGCTAGCACGTAGAGATAACGGTAACTTACCACAAAACGGAGAGACGACGCCGATTCATACCGTCTACCATCTCTAATAAGCTTGTTGTACTCCATATTGGCCATCCGATCAAAACCTGGATTGGGTTCATGCAATATGTCCTCTGGTTCAAATGCGGGCGGGTTAAGTTGAGTACGTGCAACGGAACGAAACCACACGAGATAACGGTTGAATGCTTCCATATCAAAAGACCGTGGGGGAGGTTTAGAAGTGGGTTGACGCAATGAAAGCTCAATCTTATTGATCTTGTGCTTGAACTCCTGGATATACATGTCATGCTCTCGATCCCATTTCTTTATACTCTTTTGCTTCATCTTGTCGAGACTGTAGAGCATTTGAAAAAAAGCATTTTCGTTACTATCTTCAAACAATGAGAAAAGCATTTGAAGTGCTATAAGCACTTACCTATGCAATTGTAGCAAAGTGTCCTTGAACTTCGGAGGGGTCTCTTGAAATAAGCCAAACTGTGTCATAACTCGCTGTGGCTGATGAAACTCAACAGCATAGTAACAAATCAACGGACAACGCATCCGCCATAGGTGTGCTTCATGTAGACACTTTGGGCTCAGTCTGAAAGTAAGACTTCTGCCAATATTGCCCGCCGTTCCGTACGGTTCCCAAGTCACCTATCCAGATTAACAATAAACTACATTTTTAGTATGATTTTTGGAAAACCAAAAAGAGAATAAAGGCAACAAGCTACTAAGATTACCTGCTCCGGGGTCATGATGTCGAGCTCGTTGCAGTAGTGCAAGTACATGGTCTTCGAATTGCCAACAAAACCTTCAACCTTGTCCCACTTATACGCCCATGTAGGCATACGGTCCGGGTCATCATGATCATCCCACGCCTCGTAACCAAGACCCGCAGGTGCCGACCGCCCAACTGGTAAGTGCTCCCAACTCCAGATCGATAAGAGAAGCATCGGACCACCGATATTGGCTTCCTTTGACTCTACCGCTTTTTTTGGATTCGCGCCCCTACGGCACGCCTCGTCCAGCTACACACAAACAAGAAATATGTCAATACAAACTACAGAAAATTTCTACATTGTGAACACACTATTGCAAGCAAAACTAGTTACCTGGCGATACAAATAAGCTAGTGCCGCCGTACCCCAACTGAGTCCATGCTCCCACCCAGCAAACAGCTTAAGCCACATAAAGGAAGCATTCACGCCAGTGCCATCAGAGAAAAGAGTCCGGCTGACTACATACCACAAGTATGCCCTGGTATACTGCTGCACTGTTTCATCGTCCGCATCATCCGGGCACACCCCAAAGTTGTCAGCAATCCAGTGATAAGTTGCACCGGCGGACTTCCCTCGCACCCCCGGCTCCCTCCCGATGAGGCCAACCATAATGTCACGCCATCCCTCAGAATCTGTGCTAAAACAAATAGGCTCTCCTTTGATGGGAAGTCCAGTGATCAGAGAAACATCCTGCAAAGTGACCGTCATCTCCCCAGCAAAGAAGTGGAAAGTATGTGTCTCAGGGCGCCATCGGTCAACGAGTGCCGTGATCGCACAAGGGTTCATCTTCGGCATCGAACGAGACACAAGTGAAATGAAAGGGAGAAGCCCAGTCTTCCGGATATACTCCGTGTATCGCTCATCATACTTCATCTTGTCATGAACCGAACCGGACCTCAGGTGAAGCTGATCAAAAACCCTTCCTTCATCTGCCATGAACCGCCCATGGTGCCACTGATCGTACGATGGATGGATAAGAGAAGCCATCCTACAAAATTACAATGTATATCGTAAGCCTCCTTGTCATTTGTAAATATCCGGAGTAGTGGAAATACATACATACATACATACATGTGCAAATTTTTTACACTAATTCTTCCATACACCATATATGTGCATACAAATTTCTACACTATCATACATATCCTAACTAAATTCATAACACTTTCATAAAAAGCCTAAATCATACATATCCTAAGCCATACATATCCTAAATCACCCTAATCCCTAACACTATCACACAAAAATCCAATGATAATACCAAAAAAGGATGAACTAGGGTTTCACCCAAATCAATCAAATGCGGAGATTTCAACCGATAGAAAGAGGGGAAAGGGGGAGAATACCTTGGGGATTCAAAGGAGAACAGGATCCACCAATCTTCGGCTCAGATCCACAAGATTTGAGTGGGGAGAGGGAGGGGCGAAATGAGGGGCGCCATGGGTGGGGAAAGAAACAGAGAGGAGGAAGAAGGATAGGGCGCTCGGGCTGGCTGGCGCTGGCCATATGCGAAGGGGTATGGCGCCCCAGGGCGGGGCGTCGTGCTACCGACCATGGCGCCCTGAGCCGGGGCGTCATACGTCGAAGACCAGGCCGACGTGGCAGTCAGCGGTGGCGATTATGGCGCCTTTGACCGGGGCGTTATGTAGTTTAGCATGGCGCCCTGGGTGCGGGCGTCATGCAGGAAGGGCCATTTTGTGAAATATTTTGAAAATGGGTTCATTTTGTGCTGAACTTTGTCCAAAGGGCCAGTTTTGTGGTTTTTCACGCCAAAAGGATTCTTTGTCCAACACAAGTGATCAAGATCGATGGTGCCAAGAGAGTCAGCTGACTTTTCAATGATAGTCTGCACTCATGCACCAGATAGTAACGTTATTCCCCTCAAAGAAAAAAGTAATAACGTCCTGGCGGTGCGCGCTGAGCGGCCGTCGGTAGACATACTTGCCTCCATGGCACAACCTGTACGGCCTCTTTGATTCAAAGGATTTTCATAAGATTTTTTAAGGATTAGAATCCTTAGGAATTTTTCCTACGTTGATCGTTTGATTCGCAGGATTGAATCCCATAGGATTTTATTTTTCTATGGATTCATTTGTATTACATTTCATAGGAATTTTAGCATCCACTCCAACCTCTTGAAAGAAATCCTTTGTTTTTCCTGGGATACAATCAAACAAACTGAAATCCTATAGGAATCCAATGGGCATGTCATTTCAATCCTATGTTTTTCCTATTCCTGTGTTTTTGCAATCCTGCGAATCAAAGAGGCCCGTAGTATATATTTCTTTCAAAAAGAGGGAATACCCCTCGCCCCTGTTCATGAGTGATGCACACGAGTGCGGCGTTTTGGTGCCCGCGCTCAGATGAACCCCGGGCATGAACAGTAATGCCGCAAAAAATAGAAGAAAAAAATCTCTCTTTTTTTTTATGCAAGATGCTCAAATGCGTGATGTTCGTGCAAAACTTTATGAAGTTTAGACATTCGAGGAGCTCGTGGAAAAAAATTCAGATTTGTGAGAAACATTTGAAAACAACACTGTTCACGCATGATCTTGTCTTTTTTTCCCGCGCTCCTCGAGTGTCCAAACTTCATGAAATTTTGCACGAACATCACACACATGCACATCTTGCTTGTAATTTTTTTTTTCAGAAATTTTCTATTTTTAATCATGTTGCTGTTTACCGGGTTCATCTGAGCCCGGGCACCGATGTGGATTGTCGGATGCACACAGCCTTTTATTTATTATTTCAAAGTCCATTATCTACCATCTGATCGCAATAACTGCTAGATATGGCTGTCTGAACGGCAAATTAAAAAAAATAAGATCGTAGAAAAATGAGTCTCATGAATCACAAATCCTGTTAGTAGTGTGCCAACCAAATCGTTCAAATCCCGAGAGATCATCTCCTATCGGTTGCACCCAAAAACCGTGGACGTCGGATCCTCCTCCTCGCATAGTAACGACCGCGTATAGATCCAGTTGATGGCCTTAGAGATAACTTGCAAAAAAAATTGGAACTTTCTTTTGTTAAAAATACAATCATTACGAGTGTTCTAAATGGCCCAAAGTAAAACACAAATTCCCACACAGATCCGAGACTTCAACTTGGGATGCAGCCCCACTAACCAGTTTTCGAACATATTCATACTGCTTCTGGGTGGGGGTAGATTAAAAGCTATATGAACAGATTGTCATAATAGCTTGGCAAGTGGAGAGTGAAGGAATAGATGCCGAATCGGCTCCTCCTCACCACAAAAGCAACACTTAGGGCATCCTTGCCTATGTCTTTTTTTTTAGATTCTCTTTTGTCAGGATGACCTTGCTATCTAAATACCACATGATTTTTTATTTTCAACGGGGCTTCCATTTAAAAAAATATATTTGTGTTGGTAAGGTTGTCCATCCTTGCCTTCATTTGACTGAAGGGACCAAAAATAGTCAACTTCCAACGGAATGTATCCGATTCATGTCAAAGGTTGACCGTCATCAATCTTTCAACAACCTGCAGTATATGCGTATGTAACGTGTGTGCTCCTAGTTAGTTGAAATTTACCCGTTTAATCCGCCCAGAACTCGGTAAAATTTGCATCCCTGCAGTGCAGATGCGGCATCGCCGCCTCGCAGGACACGCGTGCATGCATTTTTGGCCCAGCCAGAGCCAGATACGTTTTTTGACGGCTCGGAATGGAGAGAAGCGCCAGCGCACAAGGCCAAAGCGCGAAATCGAAAAATGGGATGGTCCATCCAGACAAGAACGACAAACACGGCGCCGATGATGTGGGCAAAACAAAGCATCTCTTTGTCAGGAACGGCGATCATAAATGACGGCATGAATGAGATGAGACACACCATCTTGAAATTTGAATGGAACACATGCATCCTGAAAACCTGCAACGCAGGGCTTGCATCTACTCTCCCACCAGAGTGATGTCGAAGCAGAGAAACGGGAAGCCACAGCATGAACCTCATGAATAAATCAAGACGAAGATCATGGCGCCAAGGAATAAAGGAGGGCGAGAGGCAGGGCCAGGGTGAGCTATGATCCACGTTTCACGTGGTCTCGCCTGAGTCAGCGTAAATGCAAGTGGCGGGCTGGCTGGGCTGGCCGGTCAGTCTGCCGGGGTCTGCACATACGTTTTGCCATGCACGGTTTTGCGGTGAGACTCGGCCAGCAGGCCACACTCTCACTCTGACCGGTTGCATCATGATCAATGCATCGCTGCTACGACGTAGGCCACGTAGAGTAGTAGCTACCTAGTGGCCCGCACGCCAAGCGATCTTTTCACTCACGAATGGATCCATCAGGTACAGGGAACAGCCGCCCCCGCCCGGCCACACGTGAGAGAACCAAGGTTCAAACAGGCAAGAGTTGAGTTGCCCCCGCGGCGACGCGGGAGGCAACGGGACAATGGCCGGCGCAAGGACATGAAAGAGCAAGGCAGCCGGGGTCAAGCTTCTCCCATCTCTACGACCTACGATGAGAGCCGGAAAACATTCGCCGGAAGGACGCGACCTTTGCATGCTTCCGTGCTGAGAACCCCGGCCAGGTCGGGCTTCCATTTGCGAGGCAAAGGTGGCCTTCCAGCTTTCGATGGCCGCATATGTTTTTTTTTTTTTTTTTGAGACAACGATGGCCGCATATGTATCCGGGTGTCCTGTCACCGTTGCGTGCACATGTGTCCTGTCCCCGAGCTCTGGGTCACCTGAGCGACGGATGTGTCGCAACGCCGACACGCACGGTTTTGGGTTTTGCAGTGCCACGCTTGTAGTATTTCATTTTGTCAGAAAACTGAACTTGTTTTTCCTATGGGAGCGACTAGATTTCAATCGACTGAATATAATATTACGGCCAGTCACTTTTTTGCCTTTACACAGCCGCGAGCTGATGCATGCAAAGACGACTCTACTGCATGCTGTTGCCCCGTCCATGCCTAAGCAACTCGTACATTAGCTTCGTTGCCGTCTACAGGCGCATGCAAACGCGGAAGGCTGCTCCGTATAAAACTGCATATATATACACTCCATCCACGTTTGTATGTCTGTATGTATGTATGTACGCATATGTGGAGGCAAAATGCAACACATCCCCATAGATGTAGCTCATATAAAAGAGAGATAAAGAGCACATCACACGCATTGAAAATATTAGCCAACTACTCACCAGTTTTCTTACAACTATTATTTTAACACTGGTCGTAGTGTGCAATGACAAAAGTCGTAAGCATCAACAATTAATAAAAAAAAAGCATAAGCATCAGTATGGAATTAGTGGCGGGATTACCATTAAAGAAGAAAGAAAATGAAAAACTAAAACAAATCGTACTACCCTTTAAGATTTTTTTTGAAAAAAACACCAAAACAAAATCAAATATGATCTTTTCCGACGAAGAATGAATAGTGGCATTTATATTACCCTTTATGAAGAAAATAATAATCTAAAATAAACAATGTATAAATTTGCACACAATTTACACAAAAATTGTGCATTTTTATAATATGCAAGAATAAGCATATAATAGTGGAATTTACACAAAAAAGAAGTTTCCAAATAAGGGGTGAATTAGTGGAATTGGTATTATCCTTGAAAAAGAAAGAAAATGAAATATAAACTAAAACAAAATCAAAATAAGAATGTTTTCTAAGGAAGAATGAATTACTGGCATTTGTATTACCCTTTACGAATAAAGAAATGAAAGAAGAACAAAAAATGAAATATAAATTAAAGCAAAATAAAATAAAATGTTTTCTACGGAATAATGAATTAGTGGAATTTGTATTACCCATTAAGAAGAAAGAAATGAAAGAAGAACAAAAAATGAAATATAGACTCAAACAAAATCAAAATATGAAGTTTTATAACAAAGAATGAATTAGTGGCATTTGTATTACCCTTTACGAAGAAAGAGAATGAAAAAATAATCTAAAACAGACAATGTCAAAAATTGCACATAGTTTACACTAAAATTACATTTTTTTATAATATACAGGAATAAGCAAATAATAGTGAGTTTTTTTTTTGCAGAAAAAAGTAATTTCCTAAGAAAGAATGAATTAGTGGCATTTGTATTACTCTTTAAGATGAAATAAATAAAAGTAAAACTAAAACTAAATCAAAATAATGAATTTAAGAAAAAAATGAATTAGTGGCTTTGGTATTACCCTTTAAGAAAAAAGAAAAATAAATTAAAACTAAAAGAAAATCAAAATAATGAAGTTCTCAAAGGAAGAATTAATTAGTGACATTGATATTTCTATTTAAGAAAAAAAATCTAAAACAAACAATGACAAAATTTGCACATAATAGACACAAAAAATTGTGCTTCTTTTAAATATGTATGAATAAGCATATAATAATGGCATTGGTATTACTATTAAAGAAGAAAGAAAGTGAAATAATAACTAAAATAAATGAAAATAATGAAGTTTTATGAGGAGTATTGAAGTAGCTGCATTTGCATTGCCTCTTAAGAAGGAGAAAAATGAAATAATTTTTTTGAGAATTTGCACACAACTTTGCACTAAAATTGTATTTTTTTGTTCTAAGCAAAGAATAATCTTATAATCATGGAATTTCGCACATATTGTATAGTATTGTGTGAATACATTCATACTCACCCAACATCCAAAAATACTCACAAAAGAAAAAAGAAGAAAAACTGACTAATAAAGACAAGGAAAAACAAATGAAAAAACACATAAAAATAGAAAAACAAAGAAATAACAAAGGTAGAGAGGGGAGGACTGGGTCGCACATGTAATGGATCTTAGCCAATTAAGGAATTGACTGACCCAAATTAGAGGTCAGTCAATTATTCCCATTACAAAACAAGACACAAAACACACAAGAAAAAAAAACACAACACTAATCTCAGAAGAAAAATCAATGGTCAAGAAATTGACTGACACAAATTTTAAAAATCAGCTGACTGACATATAGCTAAAGTGTTTTCCTATCTACTAGAAAAATAGTACACAAACATAGGCATACTTGTCATATTGAACGCACATGTACACCTTACCTTTATGAGCATCTTTGACAGATTACGCCGATAAATTTTGAGATTGATGAATTCATCACAGACACCTCAAACATCGTCAACAAAAATATAACCATCTGAGATACACTCGATTCAAATTGAACTTGTTTTTTTTGCAAAAAAGGTCAGCCAGGCCAATAAAAACAAGTTCAATTGTATGGTTAAGTGAGTACATAGATGTTTGTAACCATGTATTTGTAAACAAGTTTCACTTGAAATCATGACAGAAACTGCATATATGATATATTTTTTATTTTTTTATAAAAAACATAAACCAGGTCTGTAGTTTAGCAGGAAAAAATATACTTCTGTCTTCTGAATTTTGGCAGGGGGGTCATCAACATCTCCACATGGTTGTAGTGTAAGGAGATCAAAATGTTTTTGTAATGAAAGGGGTTTGCGTGATAAAAGGTTAAAACCCTGCAAAAACGGCAACGTAGCTCTATGGTGGCTTAGTGTTGGTCCAAGATCCCCGCTTCGAAAGAAACAAATCACGATATTGTTTAAAAATATGATGGGAAGATTTTTTTTTTCTATTTGAAACTGAACTAATATTTTTTTCTCAATGATTTTCGTGACAAACCATACAAGTCCTTACAAACATCGAAAATCGAAATCATGATGTGCTAGTGTTTTTCCATTCGAAATGGAAATGTGTATGTGTTCTACTTTGTTTTAGGTGAAAAATACAGTGCAAACAGAAAATTCTAATAGTGACGGGCTAGTGTTATCGATTTGAAAAGAAATGAGCTATTAGTGTTGAGTGTAGCTCTCTTAATATATAGATGGATGGGGTTTGTGCTCTCCTTGCATGATTTTACGTTAGCCACATACATCAGGCAAAATGACAGTTTCACCCGTACAATAGTGCACTACAAGAGAGACATTGCGCCGAGTACTGGAAATACTCGGCCAAGGCTGAAAAACAATCGGCAAAATCTTCTCAAGTACTCCCCAAAGAAATATATCATTTAGATCACTAGGGAGTATTACACTTGGCAAAACCGCACTCAAAATACACCCTTTCGGCAAAGCGAGCTGGTACCGCTCTCATATGTTCTGAAAGTTTGCATTTGTTGCATACGGATACGGTATATGAAAACCAAGAAATATATATCAATTCTCCAAAGTCTGAAATGCACATAACCACGTAGGTGTATGCCAGTATGTGTAGGCCCTCTCCCCTCCGGCCCAGAGCTCATTTAAAACCAAACTACCAGGGCCGGCAGTCAGATATAACCGGAGCACCGGTTTTGAAAACACCATACACACCAAAACCTTCCTTCATCCTCGTCACCTCTCCTCCTCCTCCTCCGGGTCAGCTCCCCTCCTTAGAAGCACAACAATGGTCATTGGGAAGCTGGGCTTGAGCTCCCTCTTCCACACGAAGCCCAAGGAGGACGCCTCGCCGTCACCTCCTCGAGGCGACCCGGCCGCCGCGCCCGCGTGGGCCTGGCCGTCCTGCAAGCACCCAAGAACGCGGTCCTTCCACGACGCGCCACCACCGCCCGGCGCAAGGACGCTCGCCTCCATCTTCCTCGACTCCGCCGAGAGCTCCTTCACCAACTCCTCCGCGCGGCGCGACTGCTCCGACAGCCCCTCGACGGCGTCCGAGGCGTCGGCGGAGGGCGGGGGCGACGTCGTCACGGCCGAGGACGCCGTCGTCGTGAGGCCCCTCCGCTCCTCCGACCGGCTCCTGTTCGACCCGGGGGCGTCCGGGGAGACGAGCTCCATACTGGAGGAGAAGCTACCGGCGGGCGCCCGCGAGTCGTTCGTCGGCGGCCTGGCCGTGGCGTTCGAGTCGGCGGACCCGTACGGGGACTTCCGGGCGTCGATGCAGGAGATGGTGGCCGCGCACGGGGCCGGCGGCTGGGGCTGGGGCTGGCTCGAGGAGATGCTGGGGTGGTACCTGCGCGCCAACGGCAAGGACACGCACGGCGCCATCGTAGCCGCGTTCGTCGACGTCATCGTCTCCGTCGCCGACCCCGGCCGCGGCTCCTCCTGCTCGTCCCGGAGCTCCTCCTGCGCGTCCGTGGACGGGGATCAGTAAACTAATCTTACTTCCATGGCACGGTTAGTGTGAGGGTGAACTCTGTCGAGCTAGCTAATGATGGCGGAGTGCGGTAGATGAGTGAGTAGATCACGTCGGCATGTGCCGAACACTTTGTACGAGCTCGATCGAGAACGTACATGAGCATGATGAAAATTACTTTTAACTACCTCCTCCTATTCATGTCAATTGTCACAGTTTTAGTACAACTTTGCGATAACTGAATTCTCGCGAACATGTGATGGTTCGATGTTTGGTTTGCAGGTATGGTAATGGGTTCACGACGTCGTTCGAGAGTAAAAGATTTGTTGTAGTTGTGCAAGTTAAGGACCACCCGAGTGGACCGCTGGCTAGGAGTTAACCTGCCATGATTATGATGGGAGCAAAATATTACGTACAAGAGTACAGTACGATAGCTGTTGGGGAGTACTATACCAAATTTGTACGCTAGCGTAAACGGTGAGTTTTGTGATGTCAAAACTCAAACTTCCAACGCGGGAATGAGCACCGAATGTTTCAAGAGAAAAATACACACGTTGCAAAGTAAAACACAGAACTCAAATAAGAAATCAGCACGGTTATGTGCAGAAACACAACTATTGGCGATAATAATACAGTGTATATGTGAACACATTTCCTATTCTTCATACGCCCGAAGAAAATTTGACGCGTCAGTCGGTTTCCCAAGACGCGCTGCATCGAGCCAGAGACGGGAGGCCACGACACCCCAGCGAGGGTGAGGCAAAACCGAGCCGGAGACGAAGAAGACACGACTGGTCGCAGCGGCACTGGCGGAAGCTCGGTAGAGGGTTGACGAGTGTGGGTGCTTGATGGGCGGGGGTAGGGTGGGATTAGGGGATGGCCTGAGCGGCGGAAGATGGGTGGAAGAGGCGGTTCGGGTAGAGCAGGGCAACGAGGCCATGCATGGTGGCGCCATCGACCTCGGGTAACGGGCAGTGGCGGTGCCAGCACCATAATGATGTGGGTTCAAGTACATTAAACTAGCTTGTGTGTTCTAATTTTTGCAGAAACATTAACAAATCCAAGGGAGTGATCAAAAAAGGTGTGCGGTCAACTGACCCCATAGCTTACACACAAGATCGCCATCGGTAGCGGGGACCGTCGGTTAGGCATGTGTCAGAGGGCAAGCTGATGTGGGTGGGAGAAGAAAGATGAAGAGGAAGAAAAATACGACGAGTGTGCGAAATCAACTGATAAAAAAATTGAGGTGACTGATGTATAGTCGCTTCATATATGATACAATTTACCATTGCAAACTAATTGCATATATTCAGATTAGGTGGAACAAAAGTTCCATGCTCTGCAGCATATACTCGGATTAGGTAGAACCAAAACTTCATGCTCAAGGCACAAATATTGGTTGTTACAAAACCACACCAAAATAGAAATGGAACAATTCATCACTACAATTGAGACCAAACTTTAGATAAAGTAGAACTAATTTTTAGTACCCGTGGAACACATCATTACTTTTATGGAAACAATATGTAAAGTGAAACAAAATAATATTACTTGTGGAACAAATCACATCTAAGAGTGTCTAGTGAAACACATCCTTCAGCAAATTGGAAGAAATTATCTTTGTGGAGCAAATCGCAACTACGTGGGATAATTTGAAAGTGAGCATGATACAGGAAAAGTGAAAGACAATATTTACTACTTGGGAAAAAGTAAACTAGAGGAAAAATAGAAAATTTTAATGAAAAGTTTATGCATATAAAAATATAGAAAAGGAAAATGAAATGGCATGGAAAATTGGATACAAAATCAATAGGTTAATTCTTCATGTAATACTTGAGAAAAGGAGGAACCTGCTAACATATCAAATGAAAGAAAAGAGGGAAAAATATTTTTTTTGAGAAATAAATATCACGATTTTTTTTTGGAACAGAAAAAAAGATCATGGAACGAATTATGTGATTTTTTGTGGTGATTAATATGAAATAAAACTGTTGGCTCTTAAATGTCCAAGGGAGCTATGTCTCGTTTAATGCGAGACATAGCACCGGCACGCCTTTGGCACAGAGCTACTGAGTCAGCCCAGTACTGTAGGTGTAGCACGATTTTTTTTCTTTCTCTGTGGGGTTTTTCACTGTTTGCAGCGGTTTTCTCTAGGTTTTTTGGGTTTATTTTTGGGTTTCACTGGTTTCCTTTGCTTTTTAACATATACCTATAACTTTTGTATACATCAGGAACATTTTTTACATGTTTACCATTTTTCAGATACATGATTAACATTTTTCAAATTTATGATTTGATATTGTACTCTTTTTTTTTGAATCAAAGGGGCGCCCCCGCCCCAACTTGTTATTAAAGCCAAGGCAAAGCAAACCAGAACGTTTCACAGCTCTCGGCTATAGCCAGAAAGTAGTTGCAACAGATTATTACAAGTTTTTAGAAGTTTGCAAAGGAAATAGGCATTCAACAGGGATATATTGCATAGCAAATAACCTATCAAACGCCCTACAAATAACTAGGCCAGGCAATCATGAGAAGCTCTCCGCGATGATGATCAAGCAACCTTATGCATCGGAGGAGGGGCACAACTTCCATTGCATGACTAGAGAACCTACCAAATCCAGAATGCACCGCAAGCTTCGCCATTTTTGACCTTGAAAAACAAAGTCATTTCGAAGTAGCCAGTAGCCCCACAAGGTAGCAGAGGTTGCCAAATTAACAACATCAGGATGTTTTCTCTGCTTCCAGAATGGATGCAAAGACATCAAAGAGCAGGGAACATGTATATTGAGGATTTCAGTAATTATAGACCAAGTCTTCTATGCAACAATGCAGTAAAAAATAGATGTTGTATAAATTCCAGTTCTACAAAAAAAAAACAAGTAGGATCAGCTACAGGTCGGCGTTTAGCTAAATTATCTCTAGTTAAGCTCTTGTTATGAATAATAAGCCAAAGAAAGACATGAATATTGGGTGACACTTTAATTTTCCAAATAAAATCTTTCAAGTCAGAAGACACAACTCAAAATTGATTAGTTTGTAAAAAAGACTTCACAGAGTATGAACTAGAAGGTTCAAGCATCTAGATTGGTGTGTCCTTAGCAGTAGAAAATTTGAAAATTTTAACTAAATTTACGAAATCAAAACATCTTGATAAAGTGTGTCCATCAACATATCTTCTCAAAGTAAGTTCATTGTACATTTTTTGCATGCATATAAATCCTTTGTTATACACGTCTAACATTTTACAAATACATGATTAACATTTTTTTGAATACTTGTTTTTGATATTTTTTGAATACGTGCTAAACATTTTTTAAATACATATAGAAACATTTTTTAGTGATACAAAACATTTTATGAAAACTATGCAAGCATTTATTACATTGTATAAACACTCTTTAAATCATCACAAATAAATTTTGGAAACTCGTGAATAAAATGCAACACACATTTGTTTGAAACATGTGAACACTTTCTAAGTGTCACAACCATTTTTTCATGTTGTCTAATATTTTTTAAATTACACCAACATAAAATTTACACTGTGTTAGCATTTTTCAAATTCATGGTGAATGTTTTAGGAAATTTTAAGTTCCTTATTTTTTTTAAGAATATATATATTTATAATATTTTCGAAAACGTAAACAAAAAAAATGGAAAACACGACAAAAGCTGATGTAGTTGTACATGCATGATTATGGGCCGGCCCATTTAAGGCGTCCTTGAGGTGAGACGTGCTTGTGTGTCCGCTCGGTCTGGGAAAATTAGCCTTATAGGCCCATAGACGTGACTGTTCGATGGTGTAACTTTAAGGCTTTCGGGAATGCTATGTCTTGCTTATTAGTGTTCGATGGTGTAACTTTAACTTTAAGACGTGCTTGTGTGTCCGCTCGGTCTGGGAATATATATATTTAAGGCTTTCGTGAATGCTCTGTTCGATGGTGTAACTTTACGGTGTAACTTTAAGTTTAAGGCTTTCGTGAATGCTATGTCTACTTTGTGTGTCCGCTTGCTCTGGGAAAATTAGCCTAATAGGCCCATAGATGTGATCCTTCCCGCTGAACCTTTTCTGCACAACGCGCGCATATGGGCTGGCCCAATAGCATGTTACTCGTTTTGTTCTTTCGTCGGTCGTTCACTGATGTGTTGTTCATTTTTTTCCTTTTTTTTTTCCTATTTCTTTTCCAGTTTTCCTTTTTTGTCATCATACTTTATTTTTTTATTTTTCTTACGGATTTCTTAGGTTTCTCTTTCATGGTTTTCATTAGTTATTCTTTTTTTTCTTCTTATTTTCCTTCCCTTTTTCATCGGTTTTTTGTTTCTTTCTTGGTTTTCAACAGGTTCTTTGTTTCTTTACGGTTTTTCACTTTTTTTTTTAATTTTTTTTTGCACTTGTTTCTTTGGTTTTTTTGTTTCCTTTTTTCTTTGATTTGTTTTGTTTTTTTTCTTTCGGTTTTCATTCTACATTTTTCATATACATCAAGAATATTTTATAATACACATTTAACATTTGCAAATATAAATCTAACATTTTAGTAATACATGGTCAAACAATTTTTCTGTACATAATTGTAACATTTTGCAAATGCTAGATTAACATTTTTCAAATTCAAGATTAATATTTTTTGAATACATGGTCAAGATTTTTTCTATACACATTTTAACATTTTGGAATCCTTGATGAACATTTTTCAAATATAAGATTAATTTTTTTAATACATGGTCAACATTTTTTCTATACACATTTAACATTTTTCAAATGCTTGATTAAAAAATTTCAACTACTTGTTTAACATTTTTCAAATATTTTCAGACATATTGTATGTTTTGTTTTATACATTTTTCGTATACATGAGAAACATTTTTTCTATACACATTTAACATTTTTCAAATGCTTGGTTAATATTTTTCGAATACATGACCAACATTTTTTCTATACATATTTTTGACATTTTTCAAATATAAGATTAATATTTTTTGCATACATGGTCAACATTTTTTTCACACATTGTTTGTCAAATGCTTGATTAACATTTCTCAAATACAAGTTTGGCATTTTTTTAATACATGGTCAACATTTTTTCTATGCACATTTAACATTTTCCAAATACTTTATTAATATTTTTGAAATACTTGTTTAACATTCTTTAAATACATGATTAGCTTTTTCACATATATTTTATATTTTTATATACATTTTTCGTATACATGAGAAACATTTTTTAAACGCATTTACATTTTTTAAATGCTTGGTGAACATTTTGATCAAATGTTTTATGTAAAGTGTTTTTGTACTATATTTACTTAGAATATTTAGAAGTATAAACGAGACTAGAAAAATAAAAACAAAAGTGAAAATAACAAGGCCGTGGCGTCTCGCGTGCCTGGGCTGGCCCATTTTGAGAGGCGCCTAAGAGGACGCTAGGTCTCCCTATAAACGAGACGTAGCGCTGCCCACTTGCTCGTGCTGGCAAACCGTGAGGCTGAGCATGCAGCGCACAGACCATCAACGTGAGGGCATCTCCAAAAGAGACCCTCAAAACTGCTGCATATGTCTGGACTGTGGTGTCCGGATCACTTTTGTTAACTTTAGCCATCCAATGAAGACCCTATCGGTCCGTGGAGCAGTCCAAACGTCTATTTTCCCGCAAACCGGAAGCAATTTGGGGAGCTATGCGGGAGAGAGAACGAACGTAGCATCGTGACAATGCTCCACCGATAGATTTACAATAGCAAGGAGCTGCTTACAGTTTTCCTCTGTTTAAACCACAAAGTGCACGCCAATTTTCAATGTATACGGGCAGACGGGCAGTACATGGTACATGAAGCAGATATTCATCATTCGCAAAAAAAGAGAGTACTCCTTCCGTTTTTATTTACTCCGCATATTAGAGTTGACTAAAGTCAAACTTCCTAAAGTTTGACCAAGTTTATAGAAAATAATATAAATATTTTTCGCGAATACACAAAGCTTACGTATCATTGCATTGATAGAAGAAGTTAGAATGAGTACAGGAGGTGATACAACACATGACACGGACGCAAGGGGCGTGAACATGGTGCCTGAAGCGGAGAGACATAAGATGCACGACCCAAACAAAGAAGAACACGGCTAAACTCGCCGACCAGAGAAGCAAACCAATCAACAACTAGACGACCAAAACTCCGAAGCCGGCACCGAGGACGCCGCGAGCAACCAAGACAACGCCTTCATGAAGGAGAACGACACTGAGACGCCGTCGTCGTCTGGTCCGGAAACCCGAACCTAGGGTTTCCCCTGATGCTCGAAGAGGGGCACAGAACGGCCATGACAGCGCCTCCAGGAAGGGGACGGCACCCGCGGGTGTCGCCGCTGCCAGCATAAGATGCAGGGCTTTCGCCCTGGCCAATTCCAAGCAATCCCAAGCCGCCGGAAAAAAAGAATATAAATATTTACCATAACAAATCTATATGATGTGGAAGTACATTCAACAATGAATCTAATGGTATTGATTTGTTATTGTATATGCCAATATTTTTGTCTATAAATTTGGTCAAAATTCACAAAGCTTGACTTTGACCAAAGCTAATACGCGAAGTAAATAAAAACGGAGGGAGTATATACTCATAATGCATAATGCAGATGTTTGAGGAAACAGGTCAATCTGACAGCAATCAGTAATTTCTTTCCCTAGTTGCAAACGGACGAAAGATCTCTACATGAGTACTTGCAAACAATACAGGTTGACGCCTATGCATGACTCTGTCAGGCCAATTGAATCACAGAACAACTCCACCCGTGAACAAGACCATACCATTAGTGCACCCTGCTGCGTTCTCAGCAAGGACAAGAAGAAAACCATACGGAAAACAAAACTGGACGGCGACGAGCCGCGGCCCATTACGATGCTCCCGGCGCGTGCCCTAGCCGTCACAGGATATGCCCGATCAGGATCAGCGAGCCAATAAATACATGCACGTATCCAAAATCCGCCGTGCACGCGCGCGCAGCGGGACCTCGACGGCACGGGCCGGTTACTCACCCGGCGGGCGGGCGGCAGCGGCCGGCGTACGTACGCGTGTTGCCCGCCGCCCGCTTCGGCGTTTCGTGGTCACGCGATTTGGAGCGTACGGCCGGGCCTCTCCCCGTGACCCCCCGGCGTTAAGACCTTGTCAGCATTGATGGACGTGTTGCCTGCCTGTTGCCTCCCCGCGCCGGTGCCCTGCGCCGTCGCCCGCGCTGCTGGACCGGACAAGAACGCCGCAGCGGAGAAAGAAAGCCTTCCGGCTACGGCGGGATCCGGTGGGGCGCGCTAGCTCGGCTGCTTGCGCCGCCCACACTGACCGCTGTC
Source organism: Elymus sibiricus (assembly GCA_039707655.1). Classification (NCBI taxonomy): domain Eukaryota; kingdom Viridiplantae; phylum Streptophyta; class Magnoliopsida; order Poales; family Poaceae; genus Elymus; species Elymus sibiricus. The sequence continues at coordinate 349,307,034 of CM077668.1, forward strand.
AGGGCCCCGAACAACGCCTGAGAAGAGCCGCCAGCCGGCCGGCCGACCGAACGGGCTGGCTTGCTGGCTGGCGAATGCGGCCGAGGCGGCCTAGCAAGTTGCCATTCATTCATTCGCGGCCCGGCCTTGTCCCGTGATCCATCGGGCATATGCATGCATGCATGCATGGGCTCCACCGCCCGCTTGCGTGCTTTTGAACTCAACCGCTGGTAAATCGTCGCCTGAGCTACGGCCCTACGGGTACGTGTACTTACTGGTAGTACATGTATACAGTGTACGCACGTTCAGTTCTGTACTGCATGTACGCGGACTTTTCTACCTGGCGTACTGATATGTACTGGGAAGATATTGTATTGTACGCACACACATGTCATGTCATGTTGTTCGCGCGCAAAATTTTAATTTCTTGGAACAGATACAAACGAAGCAAGATGGGATTTAAGGTGGGCCATTATACAACTACTAGTACAAGGTTATGAACTTCGCAACGTAACTTTTCTGAAACATGGCAGGACGACAATGTTTCGTGTGGCGTAATGAGCAATCAAATTCCTCCGTATTGCCTTCACCCCTTGCTAAAAAAGAAGAAAGCGCTCTGTTTGAGTATGCCTGAAGCATGCAAGAGTGGGAGTATTTCGGCCGTTTCATTTGCACTAAGCGCCAGCCTGACATGTGTATACATGTCAGTATGTATAGCTTGCTTGAACATCAAGTGCATGCTAGCTCCTGTGGCAGCCATAAATCAGATATCGTACGTCGCTCGATCCATGCGTGCATGTGCAGCTCTATCCTACTCCTACCAAGGACCGCAGCAGAAACAGCGTCCAGCTGTACATTTACTATACGTATTCGTACCTTCATTTTTGTACGGCTTTCATGCGGACTTTGATACCTGGAGTGGTACAGTACGTGGGATCGAACGTATTCTCCGTACGCACCACCTGTGACTGTGATGCACTTGTGCGTGTCCGTTTATCAATCAGTCACATCTCACAGCTCGCAACTCCTTTTGAGCGGACACGGACCAGGCGGGGAAGGGATTCAGTTGCGTTGCGTCCTGTTACCGCTGCGGTACGACTACATGTACTCTGAGTACCACGGTACTGCTGCTACTGTAACTTCAAATTCCACTGCTCGCTTGAATCCGAAGCATGAGAGTATTTGGCGGCTTGGTTCGTAATTTTTAGGATGGCCAATCAATACGATCATGCAATTTGACACGCATATATATGTATTGGTTCTCCGTTTCGAAAAAAATAAAAACGTAATTACAAAAAAAAAAATTTACGTATCGGTGTAGCTAGTTCCTGTGGCGCTAATGTATCGATCGTCGACCGACCGATCCAGGAGTGGGTGGCACCAGCCTGCCGGTACAGTATTATCCTACTACTCCTACTACAACAAGGACGCACCAGAACACGTACACGTAGCCTGTAACAAGGACCGCGACAGAACACGTACACGTAGACGCTTTATGACAGGACCAGGGAAAATTTACCCCAATGAATACGCTGAGACGAGCCGGCACTGTGGCTCCGTCGACCTTTTGGGCAGCAGGCCGGAGGCCCCGACGCAATGAAGCCCACACAGTGCCATTGCACTGTGTCGAGATCCAGCCGTTGATTCGCACGCCTGCCATCTACTCCAATCTCATCCAGGCCCCAAGTCCCCAACAGTGGCACAGCTGGTTGTCGTTGCACCCGTCAGCTCGCCCGCACAGTGAAACAACTGGACGCTGGAGGGGTGGAGCCAAGCCAAGGGACCCAGCGAGGAGCCGAGGGACACAAATCAGCCTCGGGCGCAGCAGCTTTTGCGCCCGGTTCACGACGCGCGCGCGCGCGCACGGTCGCACCAACCCACGCCCGTACGCACGTACGCATGCACGAGAACGAAAAGGGATTGGACGTGACAACATGGCAGTGGCGCGGCACGTACTAGTACATATATTTCACGAGTTGACAGGACGGTGAGCAAATGAATCGCAACAAAAGCAGCGGTAAAAATGGCTAGCAGTCCAGTGGTAGTATGTCAGTAAAAACAGTGAAAGATGACAGACAAGAAAAAGGTTGAGCAGTGAACGATTAGATAGCTCGTGAGCCACTACACGTACTTGATGTCTCTACTAACAAACAACAGCTACTGAGCAGCACAAACACAAGTAGTTAGATCATTACACCGCCATGGCGCCACGCGCGCGCATCATTACATTACATGAATAACGGTTACATTGGATTTGGATTACACCATCATGCTTAGCTAGCCTTTCAGCTTAGCTTGAGCTGAAGACTAGGCGCATCTCGCCGGCCGGGATCTCCATTAATAACCTCCCCCGGCCGGCCATGGAGTGATGGACATGGAGGAGTACTCCGGGTAGCTAGTTAACGAACTGACGATTTCCGGAGAGTAGCGCTGTAATTCCCCCCCTCGGCGGACGGCGTGGTTTCTCTGATAAAAGCTGACTTAGATTTCCTGAGAGTAGCGCTGTAATTTCCCCCTTTTTTTTTGTACAGGCAGCGTTCTCTGGACGACTGCTCACTCTTATATACATTCCTAATCTTAAATGAAAAGGCAGAGCACCTGCCGTTCGAGTAAAAAAAAAAAAAACGAACTGACGATCGATCAGGTGCTACTAGGAATTACAACGCTAATGGTTACAGTAAGCAATAAACAGGAGTAGTAGTGGTACTAATAGTAGTAAGAGTATGACGTGGATGCGTGCGTGCATGGCGCCGTGGCGGTGTAATGCTGACCGGCGGCAGCTAGCTTTTAGCTAGTGCTAGGAGGAGGCTAGCTAGAACTGGCACGGCGAGGGAGGGGAGAAGAGGCCGTTGCGGGTCCAGAGGTCGGCGAAGGCGTGGAGGATGAGCGGGTGGTGGCGCGGCGAGTTGAGGGTGAGGAACTGGGTGAGCAGGTCGTTGAGGTCGTCCCACGCGTAGATCTCCTTCTCCACCACCATCTGCACCATCGACTCCCGGAAGTCCTCGTACGGCTCTGCCGACTCCACCGCCACCGGCACGCTCTCCCGCGCCACGCGCCCGTACGCCCCCGGCTCCTGCTCCTCGTGCCCGCCGCCGTCCCAGGCGGCGCGCCTGCGACGCCGCCGCTGCCTCCGCCGGCGCCGCGTCTCCTGCTCCGGCTCCTGGCCACGGTGGCGCGCGGCGGCCGGGTCCTCGTACTGCGAGTTGTTGGTGAAGGACGCGGGGCCCCAGGAGGCGGAGTCGGCGGAGGTGGCCGTGGTGCCGCTGCGGCCGCCGAGGGTGGTGGCCGTGAACGCCGTGGTGGTGGACGTGGAGGAGGCGTTGGGCGACTTGGGCTTGCCGCCCCTGCCGCGGAACGGCAGCGAGGACGAGGAGAAGAGGCTGGAGAAGAGCTTCGGGCGGCGGCAGTTGCAGCCGACGTCCACCACCGGCGGCTGCCGCAGCGTGAAGCTGCTCCTCCTGGACGGCTTGCTCGACATGGCGTAGCAGTGTACACCGCACGGCCTACCGAGCTAGCTCGCTTGGCTAGAGCGAGGAAGGTGCACCGTGCACTGCGTCTGTGAGTGAGCTGGGAGTGTGGGTGGAGTTCTTGGAGCTTGGAGCGGGGGGTGGTGGCGCTATATATTAATGGGGCGCCATGTGAGAGCGTGAGTGAGGCGAGTAAATGGCGGGTCGTAAAGAGATGGTGGCATGAACAGTGAGGCGAGCCCGGGGACGGGGAGGAGGAGCATGTGAAGAGGATAATTATACGTCGGCCTGGGTGAAAATGAGCCGGGACCGTGCAATTGAAAATGCATGCCGCGAGAGCCAGGCGTGTACGTGTGGAATGCGGCAGCAGGCTACGCCATTGCCATGCGTGTGAGCGTCGTCGACCAGTCATCTGTGCATGGTCGCAAGATACGAGTACTACCCAGATTGGATCCTGGGAGGGGAGGAGGATCGTGTCAGCTGCATGCATCAATGGTTCCCTGTGAGTGTGACTGGACGGTGGGTGGTTAATTTTTGCGCAGCGAGTTCAGAGCAGGGGTACGTCGGAGGACGGCAGGAGGGCATGGTGGGAGGTGAAAAAAAAAGAGATCTTGTCACGGCTTTGGTAATGTGACGAAAGTCTGCTGCTGAGTTGACCGACTGTATGCATGTGAGGACAAGCTGGCCATGCTGCTGGCTGGTGGCCCAGCGGAGCGCCAATCTTTCTCTGTTGAGTCTCTGCTCAAGAGATCTTTTCCCAACCCACCACAGTACCGATTCCTTGAGGAAAAAAAATTCACAACAGTACTTGGCTGAACAATTGGCTCTTCAAAATAAAATATGTCTGTAGCATCATATCAGCGTTATTCTGCTATATATATATATTCTTCCCCTCCCGGCTGCTTTAAAGAAATAATTACTTTCTGCCACTGGCTAGCTAGCTGACAAAAAACCTAACCAGGCCTTGTTACAGGTTGCACGTACGATCAGTACATAGCCGCCGGAAATAAACCCTTTTTCTCATCGAATGGAAACGTGAACTGCCAATAAAACTGTATCTAAGACCCTCCCAGAATATTTTACTGGACGTCTGTACGTATACCGAGTCAAATGAATTGAAATAACCATATAGTTGATCTGCAACTCTGCAGAGATTTTAAACAGCACAAGATGCACAAGGTAAACTGATGTATTCATGGGTGGGTTTTCTCCCTTTTCTTAGAAGTGGCGAGGAGAAATGTGCAAACCGCCGATGTTGTATAGTAGGGTCATCTTTCATTGTAGGACCCTTAAGTAGGCGCTTAAATAGATAAAATACCAAAAATCAAATACTCAAAAATAAAAAAATGAAGCTACTCACTCCTGACTAACGCAAGGCGCTAAAAGGAGGTGAAAAACACCAACGACCAACCCCTCTGATTTTCACGCCGCAAGCCAAAAAATAAGAAGCGCCCAATCCTATTTTTTGCGTCGACGCCATAGAAGAGATCGGGATTCTACCTCCCAACTGCTCACCAGCTAGGATCGAAATCCTGACACCCATGTTTAAGCTCTACCTTGTGGATGCTCCAATATTATGGTATGAAGATGCCACATAAAACGGTTTCTAGTTTTTTTTTTTTTGAGCAAAAGAGAGGCCTCCCTCTCCGATATCATATAATGAAACCAAATCGGTCTTAGTTACAAGTGGTACACTACTAAAGAAAACGAAAAACCAACACAACAACACGAAAATAAAATAGTAGCAAGCTAGCCATGACACCAGGAAAGTCTATTACAAACCCAAAGCGACAACCCTACCAAACCCCCAATCCACAGCTAACACACGAACATCAGCCGGCCAGTCTAGGCACACCAGGTCTCCAACCTTGAGCAGCCTTGTAAACTTCACTTACCACATGCTCGATCAGCTTTGCTCCCAGTGTTAGTGTTTTTTCCTCTGTTTTTTTTATCTGCAACACGAACCAGTCAATGATCCAATTACACATTAGTCTCACAATAGTCATTGGGTCACAATGATTTTTACGATTAAAAATAACATAGTGCGACATCTCCAAATGGACCAGAACAGATCAGAAATACCAACTAGCACCAGTTGTTTTTCACATTTCGGAAATGTTCTGATCCATCTGCCAAAACAATCATGCAAACTAACAGGAATAGAAGCAAGATCAAAAGCACATCTCAGTAAACTCTAGATCAGTTTTGCCAAAGAGCAGGAGAAAAACAAATGATCCACGGTTTCCTCTAGCCCACAGAAAACACAGGTTTTATCCCCCTTCCATCCTCTTCTCAACAAATTATCTTTAGTCAAAATGCTTTTCTTGTTCACCAACCACAAGAAAACTTTAATTTCGGCCGGAATTTTAGTTTTCCACAAAAGTTTCTGTGGGAAGCCACAATCAGCCTTGATAAGAAACATATGGGTTTATCTTCTCTCCCATGCATCATTACTTCCTCACATCTATCTTTGAGACTATTCCAGAGTTCCAAAGAGCCCCCCTGCAGTGTTCTTCTATAAGAAAAATTGTGCCACCCCTTCTCAATGGCATCGGCCACTGAAAGGTCATGGTCAAAACAAGTAAAGTACAAACTGGGATAAGCATCTTTCAGTGGTTTATCCCCCCACCCACCAGTCTTCTCAGAATCTGGTGTTTCTTCCATCTCCATACTTTTTCTTGATGTGTCTATAAAATAAATCTTTAACTTTCAAAATACTAGCCAAAATTGAGAATCCTCAACTTTATGAACTACTCTAGATAAGCATTTATCCCCCACATATTTATTCAACAAAATATCCTGCCAGAAAACTGACTCAGATTCTAGTTTCCATTGCCATTTGGCCAACAGTACTTTGTCAAAAAGATCTAGATTAAAAATCCCCAAACCCCCTTGGCTTTTGGGCATACAACAGGTTTTCCAGTTAACCATGTGGTATTTCTTTTTGTCCTCGTCAGCCTGCCACACCAATCTAGCTCTAAAAAAGTCTGCCATCTTTCTAATCCCAACTGGGATTGGGTAAAAAGGTTTCAAGTGATGAGTAGAAATGATGAAACTGCTAATAATAAGTCGGATCAACGCATTGTTCTGGGAAAAAAATGGTGGGATTCGGCGGCGGCAATTTTTGCGGAGTGCGTTGATATTAGTTCCTTGTTCGGGAAGGTCATTTATAAGCATTGCCCTCGTTCTTATAATCAAGTGGCTCATGTGCTAGCGAACTTTGGCTTTTATAGTAAGTCCTCTTTTAGTTGGTTGGATGAGTCTCCTGACTGAGTGGTCAGTAAGCTCATAGATGATGTAAACATTATTTTATCTTAATAAAGCTAGACATGATGGCATTCCCTCAAAAAAAAAGTCAGATCAACGCATAATCATCATTGGTCGGTCCATCAGCCTCGCTGTGCACTATGTCATGCCCACGTTGCAATTCTAGATGGCTCCCCTTCATGTTATTAAAAAGTAAATATTTCCCCAATGGGAGAGTGGACAAGGATTCTATATATTGCCTATTGGTCTATTTAACTTGGAAACCCAATAGGGTTTCAAGGTTGAGTATCTGAACTCATATAATATGTACTCCCTTTGTAAAGTGATATAAGACCTTTTAGATCACTACTTTAGTGATCTGAAAGATCTTATATCACTTTACAGAGGTAGTAGCAAATATTCATTTAATCCCATTTAGTCTAAATATAGTATGCCACATTTGCCAAATTGATCTTACGATGGATGCTTTGAGAAATCGTATTAACATGCCAATATATTTGCTATGTTATATCATATCACATAGTAATTATGAAGCGCAAATAATATTTTGCAGAGGTGTGCATATACATTTTATTTCCAGAAAACAGTCAAACAAGAGAAATAAACTCGATGTAAATTTCAAAAAATGTTTAATATTTTGTTCTGAATACTAGTTAGGCTGAACCTATAAATTAAAAATGTTTATTGGCCTGCAATAACAAATGCAAGAACTTCAACCAACTACTAAGTTCTATACGTGGTTATATTTGAGGTTGAAAAATACACCCAAGACATTATGTATTTTATTATGTTGAAATACATCTACGAGATATTGAGAGGATATGCATTGGGCTAGCCTTGCTGCAGGTGAAACCATCCAGTAGCAATCTATAAGTAAAGTTACTAACGTAAACACAAAATCCCTAAACTGCTTTTGGATGAATAAGCCCCCCCCCCCAACATAAACACATCATCCCAATGCAACAAAAGTTTCAAGAAATTAACCAGACTGGGACAAGCTAGAAACTCACCGGAATAACTACGTGTCTAAGAGCAAACAAATGGGGGAGGGATAGATTGGAGGGGAAAATATACCTTCCTATCCACCGTTGGTGGCCAACGACGGCCTTGTTCCCAGATTGAAGGAGCGTCCCGCAGTGCCGCAGTAGCGCATCCAGTCTGTCCTGTGCACTGATGCCTGATGACCCACAAGTATAGGGGATCAATCGTAGTCCTTTCGATAAGTAAGAGTGTCGAACCCAACGAGGAGCAGAAGGAAATGACAAGTGGTTTTCAGCAAGGTATTCTCTGCAAGCACTGAAATTGTAGGTAATAGATAGTTTGGTAGCAAGATAATTCGTAATAAGTAACAAGTAGTAATGGTAACAATGGTGCAGCAAGGTGGCCCAATCCTTTTTATAGCAAAGGACAAGCCGGAACAAACTCTTATAATAAGCAAAGCGTTCTCGAGGACACATGGGAATTTCATCTCGTCACTTTCATCATGTTTGTTTGATTCGCGTTCGCTACTTTGATAATTTGATATGTGGGTGGACCGGTGCTTGGGTGCTGTTCTTACTTGAACAAGCCTCCCACTTATGATTACCCCCTCTTGCAAGCATCCGCAACTACAAAAGAAGAATTAAGATAACTCTAACCATAGCATGAAACATATGGATCCAAATCAGCCCCTTACGGAATAGCGCATAAACTAGGGTTTAAGCTTCTGTCACTCTAGCAACCCATCATCTAATTACTACTCCACAATGCCTTCCCTTAGGTGTAGGGGAACGCGACAGAAAAAAAAATTTGGTACAGCGAGCACGCCCAGGACCACTATGGAGACTGCATACAGGGTTTGATCTGATCATTACCGACTCGTAGCGCAACGGAAGAAGTGTCGATGTAGATCGTCGGTGCAAATCCCCGCAGCTAGGATTTACAACCTCCCAACCGCGAGGATGTACTCCCTCGTCGGACAGCCCTTCGGGAGGCGGTCGGACAGTCCCTCGGACGATGTCACGGACAGCCCTTCGGGAGGACCCTCGAAACTCGAACGGTAACTCGGACAGCCCTTCGGGAGGACCCTCGAACAGCCCCTCGGGCAAAAGATAGAAACTACGACCTCTCTACGGGGTTGCACACATACGGTGTCAGCTATCCGGCAGGGCTTCGCCGTCCAGAACTAGTTCCTGCCGGAACCCAGACAGCCTTTCGGCTCTACGAAACTATTTCGCTGGGAGGGAGAGAGAAGCCAGAAATGTCATGGCATGTGTATGAGAGTTAGGAGTGAGTGTGGAGAGTGCCTCTCCACCTCTATTTATAGGAAAGCCCAAGGGGAAAATACCCAAAAAACCCATCACATGGATCCTCCATAAGGGCATAAAAGGAAGGCAAGTGGAGATCCATGGAGGAGCTCCATCTTGGCCGGCCACCCCTAGGGGGCCCCCCACATGGGGGTTCCTTGGTCCCCAATCCCTTCTAGAAGCCTTTTGGGAAAAGCCCTAAAAGGTGGCTTTCCAAAAAATTAACCATAAAGTGATTTTCACTATTCATGGAACCAATTTTCCACGACCGTTAAATCCGAAAATATTTCTGTGGGTCTTAGAATAATTCCAGTACCCACACAAATGATTTTGGACGCGTTCCGAAACAATTTCGGATTAGTGATTTTCATCTGCGAAAAGCAACCAAACCGGTTCCGGCAGCTCCAGAATATTTCCGGTTTTTATCCCGGAAAAATCCCAGAAGTTTCCAGAATAATTCTGGCACCCTCCAAGAATTTCCAGGCATGTGCCAAAACCAATTTGATTTAATGGTATACCCCGAAACAACTTTTCAGTTTTATCGAAACTATTCCGGTGTTCTCTCCGGAACGTTTCCGTTGTCTCCGAAACTTTTCCGGTGACTTTCTCTCAGACTCCCTGTCTAGTATTCAGCAGATAGATGAACCTTAAGCGTGTGACCCTATAGGTTCGGTGAAGTATAGACATGACTCGGAACACTTTCCGATCAATGATCAACATCGGAGCCGTGGACACCCATATTGACCCCTATACCCACACGAATGAATATTCGAGTGAACCTCCAGTTACCGTGTGCTATTCCTGTTGCTTTGCGATATGTTACAAACACCCGAGGTGAGATTTTCTACATCCCCGTGGATCAACAACTTGTCCACTATGCGAGTTACCTAGTTACCGGTTTTGTTCTCTTTTCTCGTTTCCATGTTCCGGCATCCCTGTGATCAAATCACCCTTTGTCTGGCCAGACGATGATGCATACCGTAACACCGAGAGGGCCTGAGAATATCTCTCCATCGTCGGAGGAGCAAATCCCAATCTTGAGCTATCTCGTTTCTTGTCATACTTTTCTGTGAACCCGTAAGCCGCCGTAATAGCCACCCAGTTACGGATGACGTTTAACAAACCCCAAAGTTCACGAAGCAAGTACGAAGGAACTCGATACTCTCATGGTCTAAGGAATTATGCAAACATTAACTATCTCTGTGTTATTAACCATTAACTTGTGACGAATGTATCTCATAGCATAACATCAATTCGGGTCGATTCAACACAAGTGTTTGTCGGAAGTGGGGCTCCGGGGACCCAAAGGTTCGAACACTGGGGTGAGCTCGTTCTACTACTTCCTCTCCTACCACGACGACGCTACGGTGAGGCTACGGCGAGAGCACGCTAGCGTAGGATGGGCGAGGACACATCGGTTACCCAGGTTCGGGCCACCTTGCGGTGTAAGACCCTACTCCTGCTTGTAGTTGGGATTATTGTGGGTGAGAGAATTCTCGTGTGTACCAGGTTGAAGATGATCCCGTCCTCTGTCCCCTGCTATGGTGGCTGCACTGCCCCTTTTATGCCAGCCTTGGTCCTCTTCCCCCTGGAAACTTAGGCGGGAAGGGTTGCCACACTTGGCGGTTTTGAAAGGGGACATGCGCTCAGGCTATCCTGACTAAAGGTGGTCTTCGCCTGCCAAAGCATGATCCATGACGCGCCGGTGGGCTCGGTGATGACCTCCGCCCTGCGCGCCCGCCGTCTTGGTCTTCCTTCGCCGATCGGGCAACCTTTGGGGTTGCTTTGGGGAGTAGATAGCTGGCCCTGCTCCCCTAACGCAAAAGAGGAAACCATATGCATCCACGCCTGCTGGCGCGGCCTCTGCTGCTGCTCGTCGCCGTGCGCGTCACCCACGTGATGGGCTCCAGACCGCGCGACACGTCGAATGGCCTTCGTCTCGAACGCCTGCGGGAGGAGGCCTCGGAAGGCCACCTCGGGAATCCGCTTCGTGAGGCTCCCTCGGGAAGCCGCCTCGTGAGGCCACTCGGGGAGCCGCCTCGTGAGGGGATCTCGCGAGGCCGTTGATGGTGGTGCTGAGCGTTGCCTGCTACTCCCTGAGGAGGGGGCCTCAGGAGGCCAGGGCCCCATGGGGGGGGGGTCTTGGTGAGACACTTGGTGGCGACGGCCCGCCGGGCCCACTCCAGGCGTTGCGCCCTGGGCCAAAGGCAGACGGGCTTGGATACCCCGGGTTCCATGGGCCCGACAGTAGCCCCCGGGCCCACGGCGTGCACGTTCCTGCCTACAGAGGGGCGAAACGGCGCGGGCCCTAACCTCCTGCGGCCAGGCGCGATGTGTGGCGCACGATGTGACGGGCGACGCCCCCACTTCCCCACGACGCCTCGGGAACTGCCGCGCTGACATAAATCTGCCGCGGGCGACGCGAGACCATCATTGCCTTCCTTCGCACACTCCGCCTCCCTGCGCCTTCCTTCCCACGCACGGCTTCTTCTACTTCTCCCAAAGCTCAGCCGCCCTAACCCCTTGCTGTGCCGCCATGGCACCCGCCGGAAGGGAGGAAGAGGCGGCGAACACGGTGGTCGCGGAAGTGGTGCCGGAGCCTGCTCTGGGTAGGCCCACAATCGTCAACGCCGAGGGGCTCGGTAAGGTGCTCTCAATGACCGCGGCCGCTTCCAATGAGTGGGGGGCCACTCGCATCTGGCCGGCTTCGCGCCCGACCGCCGACCTCGACGCTACCTCCGCCGTCCTCTTCCTTCCTGCGCTCTTCGCGGGCCTGCTGCCTCCATTCTCCGATTTCTTCAACGCCATCCTTTCCCACTATCAGGTCCATGCACTGCATCTTGAGCCGAACTCTGCCCTCCTTCTTTCCGCCTTTGCCTTCTTATGCGAGGCCTTCCTGGGCGTGATGCCCTCCGTGGCGCTCTTCCGCCACTTCTTCAGCCTGCGGCTGACCGCGGCGAACTAGTGCTCCGGGTGCGTCTCGTTCCGCATCGCCGACGACGCGGCGGGCGACGGTATTGACATGAGGCTTACCAAGGAGGTCGAGGGCTTCAGGAGGCAATGGGTGTACGTGGACGCGGCCCAGTTCAGCCCCCTGTTGCAGCTGCCGACATCCCCGGCCGCGAGAAGCTCCGGGTGGGGGCACGAAAGGCTCGTTGACCCGTGGCTGGCGCGGGTATGGAAGAAGTTGGCCGAGCTGAGGGCCGCGAAAGTAACGGTGGTCACGGTCATGCGGGAGTTCCTCTGGCGCCGCATAGCCCCCCTGCAGCGACACTCCCGCCCGATGTGGGCCTTCACCGGCCCACAGAATCCAATGCGGTTGAGCGTGGACAGCTTGCTGCCGGAGGTGCTGGACGGGATGCTCCATACCCTGACTGGCGAAGAAGCGAGCGAGCCACCCATGGGTGGGCTTCCCTTGTATCGCTACAGGAACAAGGAGGCACTGGCCGGCTCGATGCCGCGTTTCGACCAGTGGGGACCGCTTCCAGAGGGCCTCGAAGGGCCCCGTGACAACCCTTTTCTGGCGGTCCCTGGCTCAGGTGAGCACGGTAGCGCCGTGGCCTCGGCGGGCGCAGCGGGGGGCGGAGGCCGCCTGGTTCGGCCGGCCCACCGCCAACCCGTCCGCGAGCTTGAAAGCGACGATGGCGCCACCCCGCATAAGGCCTCGCCTGCCGCGTCCGTCCGGGCGGAGGGCGCGGGAAGCCCCTGCGCGGCAGCCGCGAAGCCACGGGGCTCCGGAGGCGGTGGAGGAGGCGGGTCCCGCGGCCCTCCCGAAAGGGGGGTCGATCGCGAGGGAGGGCCCAGCGGCGGCGGCGGCAGCAACGCGCCTCCGTGGCCGCTGAAGAAGAGGAGGTGGTTTGCCAGGGATCAGTAAGCGCTTGCTTTCCTTTCTCCTGCGCCCAGCGTGTCGCGCGCGTCTGAGTCCTTGCTTTTCTTTCCGTCTCCAGGACTTCCTCGAGCAAGAAGAAGAAGTAGAAGGAGGAGGGGCCTCCTGTCCTGGCGGGAGCTTCGCCGCCGGTTGCTAGGACCGGGGGGCGCGAGGAGAGTACCAGCAGCTTCGCCGCCTAGGCTGACCTCGCGAGGGCCGAGGAGGAGGCAGCGCCTTCTGACCTGCAGGAGGACGCGGCTCGGGGGACCCGAGCAGGCGAGACACAGGAGGCATCGTCGAGGGACGGCTCCGCCACTCCTGGGGCGCCCACCGCCGGGGCGGAAGGCGCAGCGACGGAGGCGGAGGCGCCGGCTTCCTCCCCCGGGAGCGCTGTCGACGGTGATGTCACGGAAGGCCAGCTGGGCTCGACAGCGCGCGGGGCTCCGCAGGCCGGGGGGTCGCTAAGCCCACGGGATGCGTCGCCCCATCGGGGCGAAAAGGGGACCCCTGCGAGCCCTTCGCTCCCGACCGGCAGCGGCGGGCCCTCGTGAGAGGGCAGCTCTCGGGCGCACACCGGTTGGGCCCTGCAGCTCGTGAGCGGCAGCCCCGTGCTCAAGCGCGGGGCCCTGCAAGGCGCCAGGGCTGCCCTTGACCAGCTGGAAGCAGACCTTCGGGCGGAAGAAGCACGCATCATCGAGGAGCATCAGCGCCTCGCAGAGAGATGGCACTAGCTTGATGTGGCCATCAAACTGAGCCGCCGCCAAGACGACACCGCGCGGGAGAAGCGCGAGAAGGCCACCCAGGACGCGAAGGAGATCTTCGAGAACGCTATCAGGGAGGCCGACGAGGCCGACAGGCGGCGCGAGGCGGCAGAGGCCCGCAGGAAGGAGCTCCAGGACTAGGACACCTCACTGGAGCGACAGCTCCAGGCTCGAAGGGACGCCATCTCCGCCCTCGAAGAGGGGCTTGCGGCCCGCGGGGCGGACCTCGACATCCGTGAGCGGGAGCTCGCGCGGTCGGCATCCGCGCAGGACTTGGAGCGCGAGCGGCTGGAGACATTGGAGCGAGAGGTGTCCGCTGCCCAAAATTCCTACATCGAGCGCCTAGACAAGGCCAATGCCAAATTGGCGGCCAAGGCGGAGAAGATCCAGGAGGACGCTGACATGAGGGTTGCGGAGAGCCGTGAAGCGTTTGCGAACGAGAACAGCAAGAAGCTGAAACGGCAGGAGGACCGCTTCAAGGCCAAGCGCGAGGAGCTCCAGCATGAGATCGCGGGCCTTAAGGAAATGCTAGCTGAAGCTGAAAGGCGGCGGGAGACCGCTCTGAAGGCCGAGGCCGACGCCGAGGCCGAGCTGTCCTCCCTCCGGCAGCAGGTGGGGGGGTCACTGCGGTCGTGGAGCAGGCGCGGGACGAGGCGGCCCGAGCGCGGGGGCGGCAACTCCAGCGCTCTAAGATGTTCCGCGCCCTCGAGCTCCGGGCCCGCCGCGCCTTGGGCTCCATTTGCAAGGAGGACGTCAGCAGCCCCCTCAAGACTCACGACGGCAGCTACCTCGACTTCTTCACCAAGCTCGTGGAGCGGCTCGAGGCGGGCGCCAAGAAGGTGGGCAGAATCGTCGAGGAAGAGAGCCGCGACCTCCTCACCCAGGCCGCGACGCGCATCTTCAGCCATCTTCTGAACGCCGACCCCAACTTTGACTTCAGCAAGGTGATAGCTCCCGTCCCCGAGGAGGTCTGTGACGCCCTTGGGAAGGCGGTGGAGGACCACGTGGACGCCCTGCACGAGCACTTTGCTCCTAGCGAGAGCTCGAGCGGAGTCGAGGAGGGTGACGATGACGGTGGCAGCGGCGGCGATGGCGACATGTCTTCTTAGATCCTTCCCCATATCCCACGCATGGCTGATTGTGACCCCGTGGGGGCGTGAGGACAATATTCTTGCATTTTAAGTACTTTGCTCTTGACTGTATCGACTGCCCGCGCCCTCGTAGCTCGTTTTGTTCTTTGTGCTCGTCATGGCGCTCTGCGCTGTTAGGACCTAGCCCCCGAGCGGGCCATAATCGCTGCCGGTATGACGAGTCGTGAGGGCTCCGTTCGCGCGACCTCGTGAGGCGGGGCCTGCCGGCTTCCTGGGGGCCTGGCGGGGCCACCTCGCGAGGCCCCTCCGTGACCCTGCTCCTACGTTAGCTGCATGTAGAGTACTCAACGACAGGGGAGTGGCGCACGCTCGTCGATTTATTTTCGCCCATGGGCATCACGCGAGGAGACAAAACACCAAGAACCTTGGTGAGGTGGCGTGCATGGGGAGCAAGCCCGCGAGCCAGAGCCCGGCTGCTTGGGTTTTTCATTGCTGCCGGGACTGACCCGAGCACAGACACCGTGTCCAGCCCCCGCTCGCGTGAGGCTCATGGGGGACATCGTGAGCGCGCGGGGCTCGTTAAGCAAGAACAAGACAGAATGCCATGCAAGAAACTAAGCTTCGCTGAAGTAAGATGGCGACCCGTTGCATAACTAAAACGAGATGCGGCTGCCGTGTCCGGCACGGGTCAGCTTGAGGTTGGTGCAGCCCGTGGGGCGCCCTCAGCTGGTTGTTCCGCCAGCGCGGAGCATGGGGCTTCCACAGGGGTGTGGGAATGATCGCGGTTCGATCGTTCCGCCAGCGCGGAGCATGGGGGTTCCACATGGGTGTGGGTATGATCGCGGGTCGATCGTTCCGCCAGCGCGGAGCATGGGGCTTCCATTGGGGTGTGGGTATGATCGCGGGTCGATCGTTCCGCCAGCGCGGAGCATGGGGCTTCCACTGGGGTGTGGGTATGATCGCGGGTCGATCGTTCCGCCAGCGCGGAGCATGGGGCTTCCACTGGGGCGTGGGCGGGAGCTCTCGCGGGCCCATCAGGCGAACGCAATGAGAGGCTCCGGGGCGTGTACAACCCCGTTTCGTTCGTACGCGTGGGGGTCACGGGTAGAACTTGCGGAGGTGTTGGATGTTCCAGGCGTTAGACACAGGAACTCCGTCCTCCGTCTCCGGCCGGGCTGAGCCAGGCCTGGAGACGTGATTAACCCGGGAAGGTCCTTCCCATATGGGTGGCAGTTTATGGGGCCCCTCTCTGGAGAGGATTCTGCGCAGGGCGGGGTCGCGGACCTTGAGAGGGCGAGGGCGGACGCCGCGGCTGTAACGGGGGCGCAAGGCCGGTTTGGCGGCGGCCCTCCTCAAGGGGTGGCAGGTCGGTCTCCCGCGAGCCGTCCTGACACGCCTTGTCGAAGGCAAGGGCTCACGGGGGACCGTGCTTAACTCTAGAGGGGAACGTGCCAACACCGTAGACGAGGAAGACGGGGGTCTCGCCGGTGGGCTCGCTTGTCGCCGCGCGGATGGACACGGCACGAACCGCCACTCGCCGAGCCAGCCTTTGCCGCTCCCGAGCTGCGCCCACGAGGCGCGCTCGTGAGACGCATGCGCAAGGCTCGGCTCGTGATAGGCTGCCCGCGAGGTCCTCACGCAACCCGCCTCCTGAGGGACTGCATGTCAACAGATTCACGGTAGGGGAGCGGCACGCGCTTGCTATCTCGCCCGTGGCCGTTGCGTGAGGGGATAAGACACCAAGGACCTTGGTGAGGTGACGTGCACGGGAGCAGGCCCGCGAGCCAGAGCTCAGTCGCTTGGATTTTGCGGTACTGCAGGGACAGACCCAAGCACAGGCACCATGCCTCAGCCCCCGCTCACGGAACTGGTCAGGGGAGGGGTCACGAGCGCGTGGCGCTCTCCGGCCAGCATCAAACTTAACATAGAAATTAGCGGGTACTATAACTTATCAAGGCGAAATCAGCGAAGTGAAATCCATTACACAGCCAAAAGGATAAGGTTCTGGGAGCGAAGCTCGAGAGGCGCGGCGGGAAGGAGCGAGGGTCGCGCGAGGCGACGCGTCGGGCGCACCTGGCAGAACCGCACTGTAGTGACGTCAGACCACTCGGCGCGGCGCGCCAAGGGAGTCTGCTCCTTCGGAGCCAGGGGGCTCGCGAGGCGCTGGGAGCTCGCGAGGAGCGGGAGGCCCACGAGGCCCTGGTGCAAAGGACGCCAGCCTCTGGAAAGAGGCGCCGGCGTTCCACAGCACGAAGGGCATGCACGTGCCGCCGACGGTGGGGCCAACGCCCTGGCCGCCTCGCGGCAGCTGGAAGGGGTCACGAGGGCAGGACTTGTTGAGGCTGGTGAAGTCGATGCACATGCGCTCCTTGCCGCCCCTCTTGGGGACGACGACTGGGTTGGCGAGCCATTCGGGATGGCGCACCTCACGAACGACTCCGGCTTCTTGGAGCTTCTGAACTTCATTGACGATGAACTCTTGCTTCTCTGGCGCCGTGCTTTCTGCTTGACCGGGCGTGTATTGGGGCACACCGCTAAGTGGTGCTCGATCACCTCCCTCGGCACACCGGACAAGTCGGATGCTTTCCAGGCGAAAACATCCGAGTTTGCCCGAAGGAAGGTGACGAGCGCGCTTTCCTATGTAGGAGGGAGGCCTGTGCCGATGGTGAAGGCGGGGCTGGAGCCGCTGCCGTCCACCGACACCTTCTTCGTCTTGGCGTGGTCCTGAGAGAACAGCTGCTTCTTCTTCGCGGGCGCGGCCTCGGAAGGCTCGGTCGCGTCCTCGTCGGCTGGGTGCGCGACAGCGGCAGCCTTGTAGGCGCGCTCGAGGGTGCTGGCCGCGTCTTTTTTGTCGCAGGCGACGGTGATGATGCCGCTGCAGCCGTGCATCTTGAGGACGTTGTAGGCGTGATGAGTGGCCGCCATGAACTTGGTGAGAGCTGGGTAGCCCAAGGTGGCATTGTAGGGCAGGCCGATGTGCGCCACGTTGAAGTCGATGAGCTCGGTGTGGTAGTTCTTGCGGGTGCCGAAGGTGACGGGGAGGCGCACCTGCCCCAGCGGAATGGTGGAGCCATCGGTCACTCCGGAGAAGGGCCTGGTCGGCATCAGCTGGTCGTAGGGCACCTGGAGCGTCTCGAAGGTCTCGATGGAGAGCACGTTGAGGCCGGCACCCCCGTCGATGAGGGTCTTGGTGACCGCGACGTTGCTGATGGTGGGAGTGCACAGCATGGGGAGCGCGCCTGTGGAGGCCGTGGACTTGGGGTGGTCCTTGGAGTGGAAGGTGATGGCGTACTGCGACCACTTGAGTGGCCGCGTGACCTCAGGCCTCGGGAGGGCGGCGTACACCTCGCGAGAGAGTTGCTTGAAGTGGCGGACGGACGTGGGGGCTTGGGACCCGCCAAGGATGCAGGCGACCGCGCGAGGCTCCTGGTAGCCCCCGGCGCCCTCGTTAGGCTGGTTGACGTCATTCCTCCGAGGTGGCGGAGGCAGCGGCGGGAGAGCGGCATTAGCCTGAGGATTCGCTTCACGAGGCTGGTCGCGCCAGCCCTGGCGGTAGTTGCTATTATTGTTGCGGCTGTCCCAGCGGTTGCCGCTGCGGCCACCTCCGCGGCCGGCGCCGCGGCCGTTGCGGTCATCACGGCGGCTCTGGCGCTCGTCGCGGAGCAACTTGAGCTCATGACAGTCTTCGGTGCTGTGGGAGCGGACGTTGTGAAAGGCACAGAGTGGCCGGTTGTCCTTCCTAGGCTCGTCGAGGTCGCGGCCGCGCTTCTGCTCGGGCTCTGCCGCAAGCACGGCGGGGCCCTTGCGCTTGACGTCCTTGCTCTTGGCCTTGGTGCCGTCGAGCGCCGCGTCGGGGTCGTTGTGGACGAAGAGCCGGCCTTCTTCAGCCTTGGCGCACTTGTCGGCGAGGTCGAGCAGCTCGAGCACGGAGTCGAGCTCACCGTTGATGGCGACCTTCTCGCGCATCTTGATGTCCGTGACGCCGGTTGAGAATGCGGAGATGACGGCCGCGTCGGAAGCGCGAGGGATCTTGTTGCGCACCTGACTGAAGTGCTGGATGTACTTGCGGAGGGTCTCGTCTGGGCGCTGTCGAATATGCCGCAGGTCGTTGATGGTGAGGGAGTGGTCCTGTGTGCCCTTGAAGTTGGCGATGAACTGGCTGCGGAGCTCGGCCCACGACGAGATGGAAGCCTCGGGGAGGTTCATGAGCCAGTAGCGCGGGCCGTCCTTGAGGGCCATGGGGAACCAGTTCGCCATGACCTTGTCGTCTCCGTTCGCCGCCTCGACACTCAGCGCGTAGAGCTGGAGGAACTCCGTGGGGTTGGGGGTGCCGTCGTAGCACGGAGGCAGCTCAGGCTTGAACTTCGCGGGCCAGACCACGCGACACAGCTCGCGGGTGAAGGCACGGCAGCCTACGCCGCTCGAGGGGACGCCGCTGGCGAGGGCGGCGCGGTTTTGACGCCCAGCCGCTGCAACGTCTTGAACGGCCTGGTCCTGGCGCTGGCGTTGGCGCTCGAGGAGCACTCGCGCGTCGGGGGGCGCGCGGCGGATGATCTGGCAGCTGGGCTCGCAGTGGTCCGGAGAAGACGCGCCGCGGGATGGCTCACGAGCCCGCGCGCTGCGCTGGGGCCCGGCGCGCTCGTCACGCAGAGGAGGCGGCGGGGGAGCGCCGTGCGCCAGGTCCCCAGCATGAGACGGTGGAGGGCGGAGCGAGTGGGAAGGCGCCGGAGCGTCCCCGGCGACGTTGACGAGCTCGGTGATGCGACCAAGCCAGGCGTCGTAACCGGCGTCATCAGGACGGTAGCGGAGTAGCTCGCGCGCCATGAGCAGCGCGGCCTGCGGGTTCGGCGGCCCACGGTTGGCGAGGGAGTAGGCCGTGGCGGTGTGGCCGTCTGCTTGCACGGAGGGGTGCAGGGAGGAGGCCTGCTGCTCGCGGGCAGCGGGGTCGGTGGCGGCGGCAGCCTCGGCGTCGGGGCGGCGGCGATTGCCGCGGGCCACCGGCTCTGTCTGGGCCACGCGGCCAGCCCTGCGCTCAGCGCGCTCGCGACGCGCGTAGGCCATGGGGCTGGTGGAGCTGAGGGCGGAGCAGAAGAACAGTAGCGCACCCCTACCTGGCGCGCCAAATGTCGGAAGTGGGGCTCCGGAGACCCAAAGGTTCGAACACTGGAGTGAGCTCGTTCTACTACTTCCTCTCCTACCACGGCGACGCTACGGCGAGGCTACGACGAGAGCACGCTAGCGTAGGACGGGCGAGGACACAACGGTTACCTAGGTTCGGGCCACCTTGCGGTGTAAGACCCTACTCCTGCTTGTAGTTGGGATTATTGTGGGTGAGAGAGTTCTCGCGTGTACCAGGTTGAAGACGATCCCGTCCTCTGTCCCCTGCTATGGTGGCTGCACTACCCCTTTTATGCCAGCCTTGGTCCTCTTCCCCCCTGGAAACTTAGGCGGGAAGGGTTGCCACACTTGGCGGTTTTGAAAGGGGACAGGCGCTCAGGCTATCCTGACTAAAGGTGGTCTTCGCCTGCCAAAGCATGATCCATGACGCGCCGGTGGGCTCGGTGATGACCTCCGCCCTGCGCGCCCGCTGTCTTGGTCTTCCTTCGCCGATCGGGCAACCTTTGGGGTTGCTTTGGGGAGTAGATAGCTGGCCCTGCTCCCCTAACGCAAAAGAGGAAATCATCTGCATCCGCGCCTGCTGGCGCGGCCTCTGCTGCTGCTCGTCGCCGTGCGCGTCACCCACGTGATGGGTTCCAGACCGCGCGACACGTCGAACGGCCTTCGTCTCAAACGCCTGCGGGAGGAGGCCTCAGAAGGCCACCTCGGGAAGCCGCCTCGTGAGGCCCCCTCGGGAAGCCACCTCGTGAGGCCACTCGGGGAGCCGCCTCGTGAGGGGACCTCGCGAGGCCGTTGATGGTGGTGTTGAGCGTTGCCTGCTA
Source organism: Elymus sibiricus (assembly GCA_039707655.1). Classification (NCBI taxonomy): domain Eukaryota; kingdom Viridiplantae; phylum Streptophyta; class Magnoliopsida; order Poales; family Poaceae; genus Elymus; species Elymus sibiricus. Next base: position 349,327,691 of record CM077668.1, read on the forward strand.
CTCCTTGAGGAGGGGGCCTCAGGAGGCCAGGGCCCCATGGGGGGTCTTGGTGAGACACTTGGTGGCGACGGCCCGCCGGGCCCACTCCAGACGTTGCGCCCTGGGCCAAAGGCAGACGGGCCTGGATACCCCGGGTTCCATGGGCCCGACAGTGTTCTCCTAACATTGTGCCCTCAAAAATTGCCGGCATAGACATGCCCATGATCAGGAAAACAGGATCATCATGCAATACTTGAGCCAGTCTTGGAGGCAAGACTAGCAATACATTTTACCGTTTATTATACCACACGTGCACATGAGTTTCCCTCCGAGCCTCGTGGATATTGCAGACTCGAGAATCATTGCAGTTATAGCATGGAACATAAACATCCATTACAAACTCGGAGATACAAAATAACTGTTATTACTGCCTCTAGGGCATATCTCCTACATTAGGCCCAAAGATGGTGAAGTTTCATGTAGTTGACGTTCACACGACACCACTAAGGGAAGCAACAACATACATATCATCAAAATATCGAACGAATACCAAATTCACATGATTACTTATGACAAGACTTCTCCCATGTCCTCTTGAACAAAAGTAACTACTCACAAATCATATTCATGTTCAAGATCAGAGGGGTATTGAATAACATTAAGGATCTGAACATATAATCTTCCACCAAATAAACCAACTAGCATCAACTACAAGATGTAATCAACACTACTAGCAACCCATAGGTACCAATCTGAGGTTTTGAGACAAAGATTGAATACAAGAGATGAACTAGGGTTTGAGATGTGACGGTGCTGGTGAAGATGTTGATGAAGATTGGTCCTCCCACGATGAGAGGATCGTTGGTGATGTCGATGGCTTCGATTTTCCCCTCCCGGAGGGAAGTATCCCCGGCGGAATCGCTCCGCCGGAGAGCAAAATAGCTCCTGCCCAGGTTCTGCCTCGAGACGGCGGCGCTTCGTCCCGAAAGTCTTCTTCTGATTTTTTTCTAGGGCAAATGGCTTCATATAGCAGAAGGAGGGGGCCGGAGGCCTGTCACGGGCCCCACAAGCTCGGGGGGCGCGCCTAGGGGGGTAGGGCGCGCCCCCCAGGCTTGTGGCTTCCTGGTGGGTGATACGTCTCCAATGTATCTATAATTTTTTATTGTTCCATGCTATTATGGTATCAATCTTGGATGTTTTTATATGCAATTATATATCATTTTTTGGGACTAACCTATTAACCTAGTGTTCAGTGCCAGTTGCTGTTTTCTGCTTGATTTTGGTTTTTTAGGAAATCAGTACCAAACGAAGTCCAAATGCCACGAAACTTTTTGGAGATTTTTTTTCTGGACAAAAGAGACCCCGGAGACTTGGAGAGGAGGCCAGAAGGTTCACGAAGCCTCCACAAGGCAACAGGGCGTGGCTCCAGGGGGGCGCGCCCTGATGCCTTGTGGGGCCCTCGTGGCTCCGTTGGACCTAATTCCACTTCTATAAATTCTCAATTATTGGGAAACCAACAGAGAGCCACCCTGAATAACTTTTACGCCGCCGCAAACCTCTGTTCTTCCGCGATCCCATCTGGAGGCCTTTTCCAGTACTCTGCCGGAGGGGGAATCGATCATGGAGGGCTTCTACATCAACCTTGCTTCCCTTCCGATGATGTGTGAGTAGTTTACCACAGACCTACGGGTCCATAGCTAGTAGCTAGATGGCTTCTTCTCTCTCTTTGATCTTCAATACCATGTTCTCCTCGATGTTCTTGGAGTTCTATCCGATGTAATCTTCTTTTGCGGTGTGTTTGTTGGGATCCGATGAATTGTGAGTTTATGATCAGATTATTCATGAGAAATATTTGAGGCTTCTCTGAACTCTTTTATGCATGATTATTATAGCTTTGTATTTCTCTCCGATCTATCGATTTGGTTTGGCCAACTAGATTGGATTATCTTGCAATGGGAGAGGTGCTTTGTGATGGGTTCAATCTTGCGGTGCTCAATTCCAGTGACAAAAAGGGATATGAAACGTATTTGTATTGTTGCCATTAAGGATAAAAAGATGGGGCTTAATCATATTGCTTGAGTTTACTTTGTTTACATCATGTCATCTTGCTTAAGGCGTTACTCTGTTTCATACTTAATACCCTAGATGCATGCTGGATAGCGGTCGATGGGTGGAGTAATAGTAGTAGATGCAAGCAGGAGTCGGTCTACTTGTCTCGGACATGATGCCTATATACATGATCATTGCCATGAATCCGTCATAATTATTTGGTTTTCTATCAATTGCCCAACAGTAATTTGTTTACCCACCGTGTGCTATGTGTTCGAGAGAGAAGCCTCTAGTGAAAACTATGGCCCCAGGGTCTACTTTTATCATATATTAAAATCAAAAATACCTTGTTGCAATTTATTTACTTTTATTTTATTTAGTATTTTTGTTTATCTATCTATCACTATCAGAATTAATCCTTGCAAATAACCGCTAAGAGGATTGACAACCCTCTTATTTGCGTTGGGTGCAAGTGTTTAGTTTTGTGTGTGCAGATGTGCTTAACGAGATTTTGCTTGGTTCTTCTACTGGATTGATAAGCTTGGTTCTTAACTAAGGGAAATACTTATCTCTACTATACTGCATCATCCTCTCCTCTTCGGGGAAATACCAACGCAGTCTACAAGTAGCAGGAAGAATTTTTGGCGCCGTTGCCGGGGAAACATCATCAAAATTACCAAGTACCTTCGCATAAACTATCATCCACTTGCATTTATTTTATTTGCCTTTTTATTTGCATTTGCCTCTCGTTTTCATCTCCCCCCACTTCTAATTTTTTTTACAAAAACACAAAAATATTTTATTTTCTTGCTTGCTTTTATTGCCATGTCAACACACAAAAACAGAAAGTAAAACAAAAATTTAAGATCACTATGGATCACCTTAAAGTTTTCTACTTGGATCATCTTCGATCCATTTGTGCTCGTGCTGAAATCCCAACTAGTTTAGTTGAGGGAAAATCATTAGATGAGCATGCTCATTTTGTGCGTCACCGTTTGTCTAAAAAAGGGAGACTCTTATGGAATCAAATAAATTGTTTGCTATGCTATGCTTGGAATCTATGTGAAATTCATGATTTTACTTGTTGCTCTAAGAACCCTAAAAAACACCTTCCCTACCTATGTGAGTTTAATGATAATGAAATCTTATCTTCTTATGCCAAGGGTGTTTATAGCTATTATGATATCGAACAAATTGAAGAATTTGTTGCTTTTAAGGGTGCCCATGAAGTTGCGTCTTTGATTGAAAAGTATGATATTACTCTGTACAAGTCTGAAAATTTTGCCATACTTAAATATTGCGATGAAAACTATGCTTCCAATACCTATGTTAGTGAATTCATTGGGAGAATGTCTGCTGCTTTGGAAGAGAATAATGATATGCATGAATCTATAGATAATTATGATTCCGTTGATTCGATTGAAATATCCCCTCTTGATGAATGTGATGCTTGCTATGGCCATGATGCCAATAGTAATGATGCTTATAGAGATGAACTTGCTATAGTTCCTTATGTTAAAAATAAAATTATTGCTATAGCAACCATACTTGATAGCTCCTTGAATGAAAAGCATGATTGCAATGATGTTACTATAGATTATATTAATGTCAATTGTGCTAATTATATGCCAAGCTACAAGCTTGGGGATGATAATTTTGTTATGTCTACTACTTATTGCAATGATCACGATTGGGGTGATAATGCTTCTTATGATCTTGAAAATTTATTTAAGTCTCATGATGAATATGTTATTGATAATAATGTTTGCAATACTATTAAAAGTGGGTTCGGAAGAGCGTCAACTTTAGTTAATAATGATCCCACTACTTTGGAGAATTATCAATCTTATGAATTTATGGATAAGAGTGGGTTTGGAGAGGTCATGACTTTAGTTGTTGTTAATCCCACTATCTTGGAAGATTATAAAACTTTTATGCATGCGGATCGTGATGAGAATATTTTATATGATAGCTATATTATTGAATTTTACTATGATCCTACATGTAATTATTATGAGAGAGGAAAATATGGTTGTAGAAATTTTCATGTTACTCAATTACCTCTCTTGAAGTTCAAATTGTTAATGCTTCGTTCTTCTTCCTTGCATATGCTAGATACTTCTTGTCTTGATAATTTGTTTGCTTATAAAATGCCTATGCATAGGAAGTATGTTAGACTTAAATATGTTTCTTACATGCCATATGATTCTCTCTTTGTGCTTCAATTCTTATCTTTTATGTGAGCATCATTAAAATCTCGAAGCCTATTTTAATGCCTATAAAGAAAGAGCTTGTTGGGAGACAACCCACTATTCTGTTTTTGTGTGTTTACATAATTATAGCCTCTGTTATGATTGCATTTTTTTATCTTTTAGTTAGTGTTTGTGCCAAGTAATACCTTTGGGATGATTTGGATGACAGTATAATTGATGCTGTTTGAAAACAGAAACTTTTGCGTCCAGTGCTGAAATTTTGATTTTTCTCTGGAATGTCAGAACCTTCTGAATTTTTTTCACAATATTGATATATGAATTTCCCATGTTTTCCTAATTTTTCAGAATTTTTTAAGTTACAGAATTATGATGTTAATTCAGATCTTGACAGACTCTTCTGTTTTAGACAGATTCTGTTTTTGTTGCATAGTTTGCTTATTTTGATGAATCTATGTATCGTATCGGGGGGTATAAGTCATGGAGAAGTTGGAGTACACTAGAATTATGCCAATATTAAATATGAATCAATTTGCAACAGTACCTAAAGTTTAAGGTTTGTTTGTTATACTAACGGATCTCACGAGGTTTCTGTTGAGTTTTGTGTGCTGAAGTTTTCATGTTTTGGGTGAGACTACGATGGATAAAGGAATAAGGAGCGGTAAGAGCCTAAGCTTGGAGATTCCCAAGGCACCCCAAGGTAATATTCAAGGAAGACTCAAGCGTCTAAACATGGGGATGTCCCGGAAGGCATCCCCTCTTTCGTCTACAATCTATCGGTAACTCACTTGGAGCTATACTTTTATTCATCACATGATATGTGTTTTACTTGGAGCGTCTTGTGATATAGTTTGTTCGCTTTTTAGTTTGTCACAATCATCTTTCCTGAACACACCTTTTTGAGAGGGACACACATTATTCATGATTTGTTAGAATACTCTATGTGCTTCACTTATATCTTTTGAGCTAGGCAGTTGCTCTAGTGCTTCACTTATATCTTTTAGAGCACGGCGGTGGTTATATTTTAAAGAAATAGTTGCACTCTCATGCTTCACTTATATCTTTTTGAGAGTCCAATGAATAGCAATGGTAATATGCACGGGTTATGAATTTGGTCCTAATATGATAGGTATTCAAGTTGGATATAATAAAAACTTTCATGTAGATCACTGAATATGATAAGTTTGATTCCTTGCAATAGTTTTGTGATATTAAGATGGTAATATGTGGGAGGTGCTAGTAGATAATTGTGGTTTAGTAAGAATATTGGTGTTAAGGTTTGTGATTCCCGAAGCATGCACGTATGATCTGTCGTTATGCTAAGAAGTTGGAGCATGGTTTATTCTTGATTGTCTACCTTATGAGTGGCGGTCGCGGACGAGTGATGGTCTTTTCCTACCAATCTATCCCCCTAGGGGCATGCGTAGTAGTACTTTGCTTCGAGGGCTAATAAAATTTCGCAATAAGTATGTGAGTTCTTTATGACTAATGTGAGTCCATGGATTATACGCACTCTCACCTTTCCGCAATTTGCTAGCCTCTTCGGTACCGTGCATTGCCCTTTCTCACATCGAGAGTTGGTGCAAACTTCGCTGGTGCATCCAAACCCCGTGATATGATATGCTCTATCACACATAAGCCTCCTTATATCTTCTTCAAAACAGCCACCATACCTACCTATCATGGCATTTCCATAGCCATTCCGAGATATATTGCCATGCAACTTCCACCGTTCCGTTTTTATGACACACGCCATCATTGTCATATTGCTTTGCATGATCATATAGCTGACATAGTATTTGTGGCTCAGCCACCGCTCATCATTTTTATACATGTTACGCTAGTATCATTTCACATCCTGGTACACTGTCAGAGGCATTCATATAGAGTCATATTTTTGTTCTAGATTTGAGTTGTAATTTTCTTTTGAGTTGTAAGTAAATAGAAGTATGATGATCATCATTATTAGAGCATTGTCCCAGTGAGGAAATAAAAAAGAGAGGCCAAAAAGAGCCCAAGAAAAAAAGAGGCCAAAAAGAGCCCACCAAAAAAAAATATAAATGAGAGAAAAAGAGAGAACGGGCAATGTTACTATCCTTTTCCATACTTGTGCTTCAAAGTAGCACCATGTTTTTCATATTGAGAGTCTCATGTTTAGTCACTTTCATATAATAGTGGGAATTTTTCATTATAGAACTTGGCTTGTATATTCCGATGACGGGCTTCCTCAAATGTCCGAGGTCTTCATGAGTGCTACTTGTAGACTGCGTTGGTATTTCCCCGAAGAGGAGAGGATCATGTAGTATAGTACAGATAAGTATTTTCCTCAATTAAGAACCAAGGTTATCAATCCAGTAGGAGAACCAAGCAAAATTCTGTTAAGCGCACCTCCACACACAAAAGCAAACACTTGCACCCAACGCAAATAAGAGGGTTGTCAATCCTCTTAGCGGTTATTTGCAAGGATTAATTCTGATAGTGATAGATAGATAAACTAAAATACTAAATAAAATAAAAGTAAATAAATTGCGCGATGTATTTTTGATTTTAATATATGATAAAAATAGACCCGGGGGCCATAGTTTTCACTAGAGTCTTCTCTCTCGAACGCATAGCATACGGTGGGTAAACAAATTACTGTTGGGCAATTCATAGAAAAGCTAATAATTATGAAGGATTCATGGCAATGATCATGTATATAGGCATCACGTCCGAGACAAGTAGACCGACTCCTACCTGCATCTACTACTATTACTCCACCCATCGACCGCTATCCAGCATGCATCTAGGGTATTAAGTATGAAACAGAGTAACGCCTTAAGCAAGATGACATGATGTAGACAAAGTAAATTCAAGCAATATGATTAAACCCCATCTTTTTATCCTTAATGGCAACAATACAAATACGTGTCATGTCCCCTTCTGTCACTGGGATTGAGCACCGCAAGATTGAACCCATCACAAAGCACCTCTCCCATTGCAAGATAAACCAATCTAGTTGGCCAAACCAAATCGATAGATCGGAGAGAAATACAAAGTTTCATGGCATTTGGACTTCGTTTTGTCTAGGAAAAAATCTCCAAAAAGTTTCGTGGCATTTGGACTTCGTTTGGTACTGATTTCCTGAAAAACCAAAAACAAGAAGAAGACAGCAACTGGCACTGGGCACTAGGTTAATAGGTTAGTCCCAAAAAATGATATATAATTGCATATAAAAACATCCAAGATTGATACTATAATATTATAGCTTTGTATTTCTCTCCGATCTATCGATTTGGTTTGGCCAACTAGATTGGTTTATCTTGCAATGGGAGATGTGCTTTGTGATGGGTTCAATCTTTCGGTGCTCAATCCCACTGACAGAAAGGGACATGACACGTATTTGTATTGTTGCCATTAAGGATAAAAAGATGGGGTTTAATCATATTGCTTGAGTTTACTTTGTCTACATCATGTCATCTTGCTTAAGGCGTTACTCTGTTTCATACTTAATACCCTAGATGCATGCTGGATAGCGGTCGATGGGTGGAGTAATAGTAGTAGATGCAGGCAGGAGTCGGTCTACTTGTCTCGGACGTGATGCCTATATACATGATCATTGCCATGAATCCGTCATAATTATTTGCTTTTCTATCAATTGCCCAACAGTAATTTGTTTACCCACCTTGTGCTATGCGTTCGGGAGAGAAGCCTCTAGTGAAAACTATGGCCCCCGGGTCTAATTTTATCATATATTAAAATAAAAAATACCTTTCTGCAATTTATTTACTTTTATTTTATTTAGTATTTTAGTTTATCTATCTATCACTATCAGAATTAATCCTTGCAAATAACCGCTAAGAGGATTGACAACCCTCTTATTTGCGTTGGGTGCAAGTGTTTGCTTTTGTGTGTGCAGGTGCGCTTAACGGGATTTTGCTTGGTTCTCCTAATGGATTGATAACCTTGGTTCTTAACTGAGGGAAATACTTATCTCTACTATACTGCATCATCCTCTCCTCTTCGGGGAAATACCAACGCAGTCTACAAGTAACAGTGGCCCCCCTTCTGGTAATTCTTTCGCCAGTATTTTTTATATATTTCAAAATAATTCTCTGTAAATTTTCAAGTCATTTGGAGTTGTGCAGAATAGCTATCTCTGTTTCACCCCTTTCTGGTCCAGAATTCCAGCTGCCGGCAATCTCCCTCTTCATGCGAATCTTGCAAAATAAGAGAGAAAAGGCATAAGAATTGTACCATGAAGTGAAATAATGATTAAAAATATATTAATTAACAGTAGGAAACCATGATGCAAATTGGACGTATCAATGCCACATGCGAAGATCTTGGATCTGAACACCAAATGTGATGCCATCAGACAATACCTGCAAAGAAATTGGAGGATCGTCGGCCATATAGTCATGAGAAGGGGGTTTGCTGCATAGGGAAATTGATGTAGAGATCCAAAGCTATGGACTTGGTAGTACCTTCCTTGCGGGGTTCGTCGGAGGTGGAAGAACCACTAAAGATCGTGCCGCAAGAGATGGCGCTGCCAGGCAAAGGACAATGCGCGGAAGAAGGGGAGGCTGCTTTTGTTCAGGACAAAGTGAGATGATGGGGAGGCCTTTTATATGCCTAGGAGCAATTTGTGTTGATCCGTGAAAGAACCTAGAGGCCCGACCCCATGAAGAATGATGCGCACCACCACCCGAAGATCTCCCAAAAAAAACCGCGGCCCAAAGCTGGATGCAATGCCCTCAGTGTCTGTGATGGATTTTTTTTACTAATTGCAAAAACGTCCCTTAGTTTTTGCCAAAATCGCAAAGGCCTCTCCTCCACCAGAATTTAGCATAAAAGCACATGATTTAATGGAAATTGTGCATAGATCACAAAGAAATTGACAGAAAATTCGGATCATGAGAAGGAGGACAAAATTTAAGATCCGACAAATGCTTGAACGTAGATCTACGTAGAACTTGGAAATAGACCGTTAAGAAAAGTTTAACAATAGATCCATGTGCTGGAAACAACATAATAAGTTTAGAGTAATCGAATGGGGCAAGCTAAGTTAACGATACATGTCTGTAGGTTGTGGTGCACATACAAAACAAATATATGGTTAATTAACCGCGAAGGAAGGATTGCCCTAGATGGTTTCAACCTGCAGGCTAGCCTTGATAATTTAATTTCAAGATCTTGTGTTTATGCCAGTAACTTTTGGGATATGGGGCTAGCCTTGATAGCAAGTTAGATCAACGCATAAGCAGCACTGGTCATTCATCAACGTCGTAGTGCACTATATGCTGCCTACGTTGCAATTCTAGATGGCTCCCCTTCATGTTAAAAAATAAATTATTTTCTCAATGCGGACAGGGAATCTATATATTGGTCTATTTGATTTGAAAACCCAATAGAATTTCATGTTGAGTATTTGAAATCATATAATATGTAGCAAATATTCATTTAATCCCATTTAGTTTGAATATAGTGTGCCACATTTGCAAAAATGATCTTATGATGGATGCTTTGAGAAATCATATTAACATGCCAAGTACTTATTATGATATATCATATCACAATAGTAACTATGAAACACCAATTTTTTTTTTTTTGCAGAGGTGCGCATATACATTTTATTTTTAGAAAACTATCAAACAACAGAAATAACTCGATGTAAGTTTTAAAAAATGTTTAATAATTTGTTCTGAATGAAACATCTTAAAGATATTAGTTAGGGTGGACTTAGAAATAGAAAATGCTTATTATTTATTGGACTGCAATAACAAACACAAGAACTTCAACCAACTACTAAGTTCTGTTACGTGGATATATTTGAGGTTGAAAAGTGTCTGCAAGACATTTATGTAATTCATGTCCAAATACATCTATGAGATATTGAGTGAATGCGAGATCATATGCACCGGGCCTTGCTGTAGGTGAAATGATCCAGTAGTGGAGTGAGTGATATGCAGGAGGGGTAAGCTAAGTTGACAAAAAAAAATGTCAAACTCGAAAAAGTGACTATCATAATATTGTGTTTATATTTGTTGAAATTGGACTCTATGGTTGCCAATAAGATAAACAATATTAATGTTTTTTAGAAGAAAACTTAACTGCTAATTCTCTTTCAATGTAGATTATCATGCAATGCCGAAGAAAGACATTTTCGTATTACCTTTGAGACTTTGAGGACGTTTCCATGAATGGGATTGGTAACTATGTTAGCCTCGTTAACATTACCAGTAGGTTGAGAACACGAAGCAACGCGCTTAAAAATCGAATTCATCTTTACAGTGTTTAGAGGTGTTGTTCTCTTCATAACTACAAGTATCTGAATTATCATCGCAAAATCACACAGTAGAAATAATTAAAGCTGGATTGCTCATCACAGTGATCCCAAGTACGGAGAGTAGGAGGTAGGATGTGACACCGGGCAATGCTATCATCTCTAGTCATAGGTTAATCACATCAAGGTCTAGAAGTAGGAGCGGAGGATGTCATCACCATGAGTAGGCTTTCTAATTCCCACTCGTTGCCCCCGTCCGGTGCCTTCTCTCAGCCTTTGCAACCCTTAAGGTCATCTCCAACACTTGCCCCAACAGACAACCCCTATTGTCCACGGACACCCGCTCTTGTCCACTGCTGGAGGGGTACACAACGGTATTGCACAATTTCCGCTATTTGTCTGTTCCTCTTTTTTTCTCTAACTCGAATTTCATCAATTTGCAACAATCAACAACAATTCAACGATACATATAACGCTTCCAAGCAATTAGAAGATAAATTATGCATGACAAACTGTTTAACATGTTAGAACTTAAAATTAAGTTCATAATCTGGATTCAAAAAAACGTAATTCATAAATTTGCAGTCGAAGATAGCAGACAATGCGCTCGGATCTTTGGGGCGACCGCATCCGATCGAGGTGGTGTTGCAGCGGGGGTGGGATCCGGCGTAGGTGGAGTGGTAGCAAGGTGTGAGGGAGTAGGGAGAGAGAGTGGAGGAGGAGGAGGAGGAGGGTGGAGTCTGGGACGGGTAGGAGTCCGGGTGGGTTATTAGGCATGGGTCGCACCGACGTGGCAGACAATCCGGACTCTCCTACTCCTCCCCTCCATTTGGGGCCGGGTGAGGGATATCAGATAGTTCACACCGAAATGGGGGAGACCGTTGGATGGTATATTTGGTTTAGACAATCCGGTATTAACATATGGGGGTGGAATGGGGTAGTCATTAGAGAAGCCCTTATCTGGACCCTGCCTCAAAAGAGATTCTCCGTGAACCTACATGAGTACATTTTCCGCCCAAGAAATATTTTGTGACCGACCCCTCTGTTTCTTTTCTTGACAACATTTTTGGCATTTTTTTTAATTAACCGTTGGCACCCTTTCCACCATCAAACACCATTTAAGAAAGAACATCTTAGTTAGATCTCCCCCTCCACACTAACGCTAAAGTAGCCTTCAATGGTGTCTCGTGCAACTTATTTTTGACCCAAAAAAACCCTAGGGCACTTTGTTATATCCGAGAAAGATGAAGGAATATAGAGCAGGCTAACAGTAGGATAGTTGTCCCATACATTAGAAGGATCCCCCTCCATTCGAGGGACATTAGAAAGAAGTCCACACAGAGCACTATTTTCAAACCTCACAGTCTTCTCCATCTCGCTCCTTCAGCCATCTCCATTGCAACAACCATAGAATGAAGGCAAAAGCTCAACAACTTTAGTCGAGGTTGCCTAATCCGTCCAGACCACGGGCTTTGAAAACCTCAAGAGTCACTCATCCTGGAGGGCAGGATGTGGATCTGGGAGAAATAACATCGTCGGGGATCTCCCCATACATAGCAAGCTAGCACGATTATCGTCATACAAAGAGGTGGAGGAGGAGGAGGAGCACACATAACCTCGATGGAGAAGAAACAACCACCCATCGCTAGCACATCTTCACAAACCCCCGAGACACTGACGCCGAACTACTCAAACACACACCACATGGTCCAACCAGAACCGGTGGGACATAATCTTCACGCGCCCTCTACGGATGCATGGCGCACCGCTAGAGCAAGGATAGAGCGATAAAGACATTAGTCCAACTCCAGGGCACAACCATAGCCTCGCTACCAAAGAACAGACACAAACCTAACTAAAAAAGGAACAGGAGCCCTCCCGTCGGCAAGGGACAGGGTTCACGACACCTCCAAGGCCAGGCGGATTGGCGACGCTGTGGACAAGAGGCATGGATGATTGGATCTGAGGAGATTGGCTTTGGGAGGGTGGGGAGAGCCACTGCTGAATCGCTAGAGAGATTACTTAAAGAAACTCAATATATCACTTGGCTGGACAATTGACTCTTTAAAATTAAATCTATGGCATCATATCTGATTTTTTTCTGCTACATATATTCCCCTAAAAAAATAACTTCTTTGAACTGGGCCTTTCCATTATTATTTTTCGAACCAAGCAGGAGAGCTGCATGTGATTGAATAGATAGAAGCAAATACAGCCAGGTTCACGACCAGTACAGTACTAGTATAGAGACTAAACGAAAATAGGAAGAATAAACTGACGAAACCGGAAAACGACTACAAGGAGGAAAGCACTACTCAATCTGCACTTCCCATTGATTTTTATTTTTAGAGTGTGGCTACCTCTCATCTAGATAAGAAATACCTATGTCTCATCTCTCTTGTTTAAGAAAAAGTATGTCTCAACTAACTCCTACATCGTTGGATTTTACTGGAGATTTGTGAGGATTTTTTCCTTTTGTTTTTCTTTGGTTAATCAAATAGTGTAGAAGTTAGATGAGACTTTGCTATCAAATCCTCTATTCTTGTAACGAAAATACACCAAATCCAACCGAAAAGAGATACATGCATTTGGCATGGAAAGGGAAGAAGTGAGTTCAGGCACCTCAAGAAATTAACTACATGGTTTTACAGAGAACGTGGTTAATAATTCAGTACTACATAGCTGTGGAGAATAAAATCTTTTTAGACCAACCAGAAACCAAAATTAAACTACAAGTAAACCTATGCCCAATTTCCTTTCACGATATCACACTTATCAAGAGGGAATTTTGTATAAGTCGGTGTACTAGAGGGTGTATATGGAGAAACAGACTTATACAAGGTCATTTCATATTTTTATGTCTAACTTTGACCATAAACTTTACCAATAAAAAGTGAGTTATATGTCACAAAGAATATTTCAGTGGATGCACATTTCGAAGAACATTCCAAGGATAGTGTACTCTAATGTACAGAGCCAAACGAATTGAAATAGCCTTGCAACTCTGTAAAAATTTAATCAACAACGATATGCATTCGTGATAAACCGATGTATGCATGGGTGTCTTCTCTCCTTTTTTTTGAAAGGAGGATTACCCTGGCCTCTGCATCGAGTGAGTGATACACACAATTTTATTAAATAAGGTAGTAGGGGCATCTCCAATGCCTACCCTCAAACCGGCCGCATACGTCCGGACCGTACGGTCTGGATGTGTTTTGTCATCCAACGCGGACCTGTATCAGTCCGCCGGGTGGTCCGGACATTTTTTTCCTCACAAAATCAAGACAAAGTGGGGGAGGGGGGGGGGGGGGGGGGGAGCTTTGCGGGCTTCCAGACCGCTGCCACATCCGCGTCTAACCGCCCAGGCCAACCAAAACTCACGCCCGCCTTTCCCGTGTTTTCCATCCAATGCCCGCGCCGCATTCATGCCGGCATAGAGCATGCAGCGGCAGCATTGATACCGAGCTACGTGACCGGACGTGATGGCGGCGCTGACGGACGCGACCTCTCGGGCGTCGCCGCTTCAATGCGTACGCCGCGTCCCGAGAAACCAACTTCGGCTGCTGCGCCGCATTGAAGCGGGCTGACCGCCCGTTCGCCTGGCCGTGGCATCGGCTATTTAAGCCGCGCGCCGGCGATGCACAACCACACCGAGTCCATCCTCCTCCTCTCCGATCCCCTCCTCCTCTCCGAGCCCCTCCAACTCAAGGACGATGCAGAAGTCTTGGTTCTCTGCTCCGGCGGGAGGAGGCGGTGGCGGCGGCAGTTCATTGTCAGGCAGATCTTGGTGCCGCCGCCCACGCTCTTCGGGACCCTCGGCATCCATGGCGGCAGGCTCCTCCGACAAGGATGAGATCGTCATCTCCTCTGGCGACGAGGAGGACCAGAAGCCGTAGCAGCAGCCGAAGCAGCGGTCGCGCCTCCTCACCGAGGCTGCTCTGACGGACGAAGAGTTCGTCCGTCAGATGAAGACCATGACGGAGTGTTTGCTCCGTTAGATGGGCCCGGCGCCACCATTGCCGGCGCAGGTCAAGGAGGACCCACCGTCCCCGCCGCGCTACCGCGTCAAGCGGGAGTTGGCATCCCGGCTCCGGCGGGTCAAGGAGGAGCCCACGATCATGAAGGCGCGGGGCCGCATCCTCCACTACCTCGGAGGCGGCGGTGTCGGCGGTCCCTCAGGCTCGAGGGCCGTCGTCTCCGAGGAGGAGCGCGCGGCGCGGCAGCAGGCGCTGTACGACTGGCACAACGCCTCCCGCTGGTCCGCGTTCGCCAAGACCGACGTGGCACCGGAATGGGTCCGCAGCAACCTAGACCTCGCCGCTATGTGGGCCCTCTACTGCTCCGACACCACCGTGGAGACGGCCGCCAGGCGGCGCTGCCGCCTTGAAGGCGAGCTCGCCAAGATCGGCGAGGAGTGGTCGCTTAGCGACTGCTCCGGCAACACCGACAGGGGCAAGGCCGCCGCCAGGGTTCCGCCGGCGCCGTCGGCAGTGGCCAAGGTGCCCTCCGCACCATGCAGCAGGAGGCGGAGAGGCTCCTCTACGAGGGACAGGCAGCTGCCGGACAAGGTTGTCGCGGCCCTCCAGCACCCTTCTGCCGCTGGAGGGAGGACAATGACGACACGTACGTCGACGGCAGTGCGACAGGACAGTGCGACCACGCGTACGAGGTGGTCTTCATGTATAATGTTTAGTTTTTTTTCTTCTAGTTTTTAGTTAAACGGTCGAAATATCGACCTTTTTATGTAAATTAAGTCCGACTTTTAATGAAAACCGTCGTTTTTGCATGAATTTCGTCCGGTTAGTTCAAATGCAGTTTCAATTGTATGCGCGCTGTGTTGGATGGCCGGCTTCCGCATCCGTGTCCGCGGATTGGTCCCCCACTGTCCGCGGATGGATGCGGGAGCAAATTTGTAGGTCAACGTTGGAGATTCCCTAACAAAGTATGTAGTTCAATACAAATTCGCAAGCAAAGTCGAACGAAAATGAATAAAAAGCCACAGCCGACGAAAATAGGTCAAGATGACTAAGCACCTATCCTATTATTGGACCTCGTCCAAACCGGTTGTACGTATCCCGTGCTACCGTCTCCCAGTGGTTAGCCATATGCTCCCTGACTTCTGCACAGCTGAGTAATGACCATGTATGGATCCATCTAGATGCCTAGAAGATGACCTGTAATTTTTTTTGATGTTGTGTCTATTAAATATAACGTTATTCTGACAATTTCATATAGCCCAAAGTAATGCACAATTGCACATACTCCAACTCGAATATGTGTCGTTGTCTTAGGCTCTACCCCGTTAAATTATGTCCCAATAAACTAGAGATGCTATTAGGAAGGACAAACATTAAAGGACATATATATTGTACACCGCAATAAATTGGCTAGTGGGCTTTTGAGAAAAGATGTTGGATTGATTCACCGTGATCACAAAAACAACATCGTTTGCTACCCTCCTATCTAGGCTTTGCCAAGTTGTCCTTAGTCAAGATCACTCCCTTGCGCACAAACCACATAAAGACCTTTATTTTCAAAGGCACCTTAGTTTTCCAAATATGAAGCGACTTTGGCATTGGACCAGTCTTTATCAAATCTAAATACATAGATTTAACTGAGAATACACTTGACACCGATAGTTTCGGGTGCAGGGTATCTGGCGCATCAGAAAGGTTAACCTTCATCAACCTACGCATAAGATGTAGCCATCTATCCCACCATTTCCCCACCAGTACTAGCCTGCACTGAATATTTAGGGGACATAACCTAGTATTGTACTTACGAAAGCATCTTTACGTTGTACAATATTATAAAGAGTTGGATACTACAGGGCTAACGACGTCTCCCTAAGCCAGGTATCTTCTCAGAATCTAGTGGTGTTTTTGTTCCCTACTTTGAATTTACTCCTATTGAAGAAGACACTTTGTCCTCATTAGCCCATTCCAAAAAGGAGAGTCATTCGGCAGCGCCATGACTTGTGTCAGGGTTTTGGACTGTAAATACTTGTTACGCAATAACTGTATCCGCACACCATCACCCTCTAAGCCTATATAAGCATTTACTGAGCAGACACCTATTCTTTATTTCAAGGTTTTTGATACCTAAACCCCCTTGGTCTTTCGGCCTACAAATTATATCCCACTTGACTAGTCTGTAGTTTGATTTATTCTCATCACTTTGCCAAAAAAGGGTGATCGATAGAAGTCCCCTCTCCTTTTTTTTAGAAGTGGCGAGAAAAAATGTGCAAACTGCAAACATTGTGAGTGTGATAATAACATTATGGAATGGATGTGACATGTAAAAGAGTTTATAGTGACGAGGGTAAATGTGGAAACTGCTGATATCAACGTTTTTTTTGAGAGGCTGCTGATAGCAAGTTAGATCAACACATAAGCATCATTGGTCATCCCATCAGCGTTGCAACGCATTATATTCTGCCCAAGTTGCAATTCTAGATGACTCCCCTTCATGTTAAAAAAGAAATTATATATATTGGTCGATCTAACTTGGAAAGGCAATAGGATTTCAAGGTTGAGTAGGTAAACTCATATAATATGTAGCAAGTATTCATTTAATCCCATTTTGTTTGAACATAGTGTGCCACATTTGCAAAAATGATCTTATGATGGATGATTTGAGAAATGGTATTAACATGCCAGAATACTTACTATATTATATCATATCACAATAGTAATAACAGAAGTCGAATAATATTTTGCAGATGTGTCCATATACATTTTATTTTTAGAAAATAGTGAAACAAAATAAATAACCACGTGTAAATTTCAAAAAATGTTTAATAATTTGTTCTGAATGAAACATCTTACAGATAATAGTTAGGGTGAAACAAGAAATAGACAATGTATATTGTTTACCACACTGCAATAACAAATGCAAAAATTTCAACCAACTACTATGAGCTATTATGTGGATATATTTGAGGTCGAAGAATGCCTTCAAGATCTTTATGTAATTAATGTCAAAATCCAATTTTGGGACCTTTTGTGCAGGGAAAAGGGTGAGTGTTGAGCTAGCCATGCACCAGATGCAACCCTCTAGTCACAGAGCGATGACTTGGATATGGGAGGAGGGGCAATCTAAGTTTGCGACAAAATTTGTCCCATTCAAAAAAGTGACTATCTTAGATTACAATAATATGTCGCTTTTGAGACAATAAAAATATAGTTACATTTTCATTATTTAAAATTTGACTCTAACATTGCCAGTAAGATAAAAAATATTAATATTTTTTTTAGAAGAAACTTAGTTGCTAACATCTCTTTCAAAGCATATTATCATGTAATGCCTAAGAAAGTCATTTCCCATTATCTTTGAAGACATGTTTATGAATGGGATTGATAACTTGCATATTAGCCTCATTAACGTTACCGGTTGGTTGAAAATTTGAAGTAACAAGCTTACAATCAAATTAATCTTTAGAATGTTTGGAGGCGTTGTTCACTTAGTAATTGCAAGTATCCGAAGGCATCCCAAAATTGGAAACAAATAAAATTGGATTGCCCATTGGGGTGATCCAAAGTAATCATCTCTAATCATATGTTAATCACGGCAAGGCCAAGGCCTAGGACTAGTGGTGGAGGATGTCATAACCATGAGTGGGTGTTCTTATTCCCAATTATTCCCCACTAAGCCGCTAAAACCCTTAAGGGCATTTTCGGTGCTAGCCCCTAGAGGAAAATCTCTATTGTCCGCGGATACCTCCTTCTTGTCCGCCGCTGAAGTGGTACCCAAAGGTGTCCCACAAGTTTCCCATCTTTAGCAACCCCCTCATTTTTTTATCTAACTTCAATTTCATCAATTCGCAACAAACAACAACAATTAGATGATACATATACCGCTTCCAAACAATTGGAACATAAATTGTGCATACCAAACAGTTCAACATGTCAACAATTCAAACGAACTTCATAATCCAGACTCAACAAACTAATTTTATCAATGTCCATCACCATTCATAGACGTAGATATCAGACAGGGTGCACCGATCTATGGGGAGGCCGCATCCAGTTGAGGTAGTGGTGGCGATGGTGTTGTCCGAGGTGGGTGGGGTGCTAGAGTCGAGGACTGTGGGAGAGTGGAGGAGGAGTGTGAAGTGTGGGATAGGGATGCGTTTGTGTGGGATATTGGGGGGTGGGGGGTGTTGGTGGGAGGGTTGTCATGCCGAACTTACGAATATCGATCAATTTGGACTATCTGAGCCGTAATGGGGGAGCCTTAGGTTGGCCTTTTTGGTTCGTACAGTCTGGTCTGAACATATGGCGCCGAATGGGGTAACCCGTTTGAGATGCCCTAACCTAGGACCAAGTCTCAAGAGAGGGCCTCTATGGACCTACATGAGTTCATCTTCTACCCAAGAAATATTCTGCGACTAGTCCCTTCATTTATTTTCCACGACAACCTTTTCGTCCATGTAATTTTTATTTGTCGGCACCCGGCCTTTCAATGATCAAATGGCATGCAACAAAGACTGATCTCCCTTAATCAAACACCAAAGGAGCCTTTGATGGTGTCACGCACAACTTATATTTGAGAAAGACAACCCGAGTGAATTTTATTATATCCGTGAATGATGACGGAATACAAAGTAGGCTAGCAGTAGGACAGTCGTCTCTTAGAAGGAGGCCCCTGCATATATGGGACCTTATATAGAGAAGTCCACACAAAGCACCATCTCAAATCTCATAATTTTCTTCATCACGCTCCCTATGCCCATCTCCATTTCGACAAACGTAGAAGGAAACAACTTCCGCCAAGCTTTCCCAAGTCATCCTCACCACAGGCTTTGGAAACGCAAGTCACCCATCCCCGATAGCGGAATCTCGATCTGGCAGAAAGAACATCGCCGGGGAGATCTACCGTACATAGCAGGCTTTTGGAAATATGCCCTAGAGGCAATAATATAATGGTTATTATAATATTTCCCATTCATGATAAATGTTTATTATTCATGCTAAAATTGTATTGACCAGAAACTTAAATACATGTGTGAATACATAAACAATACCGTGTCCCTAGTGAGCCTCTACTAGACTAGCTCGTTGATCAAAGATGGTTAAGGTTTCCCAACCATAGACATGAGTTGTCATTTGATAACGGGATCACATCATTAGGAGAATGATGTGATGGATAGACCCAACCGTAAGCTTAGCATCAGATCGCTTAGTTATTTGCTATAGCTTTCTTCATGTCAAGTATCAGTTCCTTAGACCATGAGATCATGTCACTCCCGGATACCGGAGGAATACCTTGTGTGCTATCAAACGTCACTTCATAACTGGTTGATCATAAAGGTGCTCTACAGGTATCTCCAAAGGTGTCTGTTGGGTTGCATGGATCGAGACTGGGATTTGTCACTTCGTGTGATGGAGAGATATCTCTGGGCCCTCTCGGTAATACAACATCACAAGAAGCTTCATGTGACTAATGAGTTTAGTTATGGGATCTTGTATTACGGAACGAGTAAAGAGACTTGCTGGTAACGAGATTGAACTAGGTATGGAGATACCGACGATCGAATCTCGGGCAAGAAACATATCGCCGGACAAAGGGAATTGCATACAGGATTAACTGAATCCTTGACATTGTGGTTCAACCGATAAAGATCTTCGTTGAATATGTGGGAATCAATATGGGCATCCAGGTCCCGCTATTGATTATTGATAGGAGAGGAGTCTCAGTCATGTCTACATGTAACTGGTTGATCATAAAAGTCCGAAGGTTGTTCGAAATCCCGGATGGGATCTAGGATATCACGAGGAGCTCCAAAATGGTCCGGAGGTAAAGATTTATATATGGGAAGTCATATTTTGGGTTCCGAAAAAAGTTCGATTTTTTCCGGTATAGTACCGGGAAGGTTCTAGAAGGTTCCGGAGTGGGGCCCACCTGCATGGGGGGACCCACATGAATGTGAGTAATGGGGAAAGGCCTCACACCCCTGGTTTAGGCGCACCAAGATCCCCTCTTACAAGGAATAGGATCATATCCCGAAGGGATAAGATCAAGATCCCTAAAAAGGGGGATAGCGATCGGTGGGGAAAGGAAAGGAGGGATTTCCTTCCTCCCCCCTTGACAAATGACCCTAGGGGCTTGGAGGGCAAGGCACCAACCGCCTCCATGCCTATATAAAGGTGGGGAGGTGTTCGGGGCAGCCACCCTTCGACCCTTGCCCGTCTCCCTCCCGTTACGCCTCCTCCACCTCGCGCAGACGCTTGGCGAAGCCCTGCTGCAGTTCCGCCGCCACCACCGCCACCACGCCGTCGTGTTGGCTCAAATCTCATCCACCTCCTCTCCCTCGCTTGCTGGATCAAGAAGGAGAGGACGCCACCGAGCCGAACGTGTGCTAAACTTGGAGGTGCCGTCCGTTCGGCACTAGATCGGATTGGATTGCGATTCGATCGTGAAGAGTACGACTACATCAATCACGTTTTATACACTTCCGCTTTCGGTCTACAAAGGTATGTAGACACACTCCCATCTCGTTGCTATGCATCTCCTAGATTAGATCTTGCGTGTTTGTAGTAATTTTTTTGATTTTCATGCTTCGTTCCCTATCAGTGGCATCATGAGCTAGGTCTATACGTAGATGTGTATGCACGAGTAGAACACAAAGAAGTTGTGGGCCTTGATGTTCAAATTGCTTACTTCCTTTGACTTATTTGGATTCGGTGGTATTGTGGGATGAAGCGGCTCGACCAACCTTACATGTCCTCGCACATGAGACCGGTTCCACTGTTTGACAGGCAACTAGTATTGCATAAAAGTGGCTGGCGGGTGTCTGTCTCTCCTACTTTAGTTGAATCTGATTTGACAAAGGCGGTCCTTCTAGAAGGTTAAAAGGCAACTTGAATATCACCGTTGTGGTTTTGCGTAGATAAGAACGGTTCTTATAGTTTGCCCTAGCAGCCACGTAAAAATTGCAACAACAAAGTAGAGGACGTCTAACTTGTTTTTGCAGGGCATGTTGTGATGTGGTATGGCCAAAACGTGATGTGATATATGTTGATGTATGAGATGATCATGTTTTGTAATAGGTTCATGACTTGCATGTCGATGAGTACGGTGATACGTCTCCAACGTATCTATAATTTATGAAGTATTCATGCCATGTTTATTATAGTTTTGTATGATTTTGGTGCACTTTTATATGGATTTTATATGATTTTCATGGACTAATATATTGACCTAGTGCCCAGTGCCAGTTGTTGTTTTCTGCTTGTTTTTGGTTTTCCAGAAAATCCATATCAAATGAAGTCCAAATGCAGCGTAACTTTTTGATGATTTTTTCTAGAAGGAAACAGACCCAGGAAGCTTCGGAGGAGCAGCAGAAGAGCCACAGGGGCCCCACGAGCCACCTGGGCGCGCCTGCCCCCCTAGGCGCGCCCTGGTGCCTCGCGGGCCCCCTATGGCACCTCTTCGCGTGATTCCAACGCTGATAAATCATATATATTCAGAAACCCCCAAAAGTTAACCTAGATGAGTTTTTACGCCGCCGCAAGCCTCTGTACCAAAGAGATCTCATCTACAGCCCTTTTCCGGCACCCTGCCGGAGGGGGGAATCATCACCGGAGGCCATGTTCATCATCCCGGCGGTCTCCATGACGAGGAGGGAGTAGTTCACCCTCGGGGCTGAGGGTATGTACTAGTAGCTATGTGTTTGATCTCTCTCTCTCGTGTTCTTGATATGGCACAATCTTGATGTATCGCGAGCTTTGTTAATATAGTTGGATCATATGGTGTTTCTTCCCTCTCTATCTTGTTGTGATGAATCGAATCTTTTCCCTTTGAGGTTTTGTTATTGTCGGATTGAATATTTCAGATTTGAGAACACTTGATGTATGTCTTGCATATGAATACGCGTGGTGACAATGGGGTATTATATTGATTCACTTGATATATGTTTTGGCACTCAACTCGCGGATTCCCGAGGTGACATTGGGGTAATTTATGCATAGGGGTTGATGCACGTTTTCATTATCTTTTCTCCGATAGAAACTTTGGGGTGCTCCTTGGAGTTCTTTGTGTGGATTGAATATTATGATTATGAAGTTGCTTGATGCATATCGTATAATCAACTCACGGATACTTGTGGTGACATTGGAGTATCTAGGTGACATTAGAGTTGGTTGATGTGTATCAGATGGTGTTATTTTAGTACGAACTCTAGGGCTGTTTGTGACACTTATAGGAATAGCTCAATAGATCGATCGGAAAGGATAACTTTGAGGTGGTTTCGTACCCTACAAACAATTTCTATCTTATGTTCTACGCTAATAGGAACTTGGGAGTGATTCTTTATCGCACGTTGAGGGATGGTTATATGATCCAATTATGTTAGCATTGTTGAGAGATTGCACTAGTGAAAGTATGAACCCTAGGCCTTGTTTCTAAGTATTGCAATACTGTTTATGTTCACTTGTGTTACTTGCTACCTTGCTGTTTTTTATTGTTCGCACTACAAAAACCTATATCTACTATCCATACTACACTTGTATCACCATCTCTTCGCCGAACTAGTGCACCTATACAATTTACCATTGTATTGGGTGTGTTGGGGACACAAGAGACTCTTTGTTATTTGGTTGCAGGGTTGTTTGAGAGAGACCATCTTCATCCTATGCCTCCCACGGATTGATAAACCTTAGGTCATCCACTTGAGGGAAAATTGCTACTGTCCTACAAAACTCTGCGCTTGGAGGCCCAACACGAGTCTATAAGAATAAGTTGTGTACTAGACATCAAGCTCTTTTCCGGCGCCGTTGCTGGGGAGGTGAGTGCTTGAAGGTATATCTTTAGATCTTGCAATTGAATCTTTTAGTTTCTTGTTTTATCACTAGTTTGCTTTATAAAAGAAAACTACAAAAAAATGGAATTGAGGTTGCATCATATTATTCGTCTTTATAATGTCTTTCCTGAAAATGATGGATCGGAAAATTGTGCTCAATTGATAGAAGAAGAATTCAATAAAATGTTTGGTATAAAATCTTTGAATGATGAGCATGATTGCAATGTTGCTAGTGTGAATTCTTTGAATATCTATGATGCTAGTGATATGCAAAGCCATAAGCTTGGGGATGCTATGCTTGATGAATATGATATTTTTAGTGCCCCAAGTTTTGAGGTGCAAATTTATTATGGTGATTGCATGCCTCCTATTTATGATGATTATATTTATGAAAGTGGATTTGGAGAGGTCATGAATTTATTTAGTGATGATTCCACTATTTTGGAAGAGGTTTCAATTGACTATGATAACAAAGTTGCTATCTATGATGATTATTGTGATGACATGTATGCTATAAAGAATATTGATAAATATGAAACTTGTCATCATGATTTTAATTTTCAATTGGATTATGCCAATCAAGTATCTCATGATAGTTATTTTGTTGAGTTTGCTCCCACAATTATGAATGAGAAGAAAATTGCTTATGTGGAGAGTAGTAAAATTTCTATGCTTGTGGATCATGAAAAGAATACTTTATGTGATAGTTATATTGTTGAATTCATTCATGATGCTACTGAAAATTATTATGAGATAGGAACATATGCTTCTACATATCTCAATAATATCAAGTTGAAAGTTTTGAAGTTATGCTTGTTTTGCCTTCCTATGCTAGTTGATTCTTGCTCCCATAAATTGTTTGATCAAAAAATCCCTATGCATAGGAAGTGGGTTAGGCTTAAATGTGCTAGTCATATGCTTCATGATGCTCTCTTTGTGTTTCAATTCTTTACTTTTATGTGAGCATCATTGAAATCATCATGCCTAGCTAAAAAGGCATTAAAGAAAAGTGCTTGTTGGGAGATAACCCAATACTTATACCTTATGTTTTTGTGTGTTAACATGATTAAGATACTTTAGTAATCATGTTTCATATGTTTTCTTTCAATAATGTGCCAAGTAAAGCCTTTGGGATAGTGTGGATGCTTGTTGATTTGATTATGTGCAAAAACAGAAACTTTTTCGTCCAGTGCTGGAATTTCTGTACTGGAGCGTGAAAAAATTCTGAAATTTTTACACAATATTGGGTTACAAATTGTTTACGTTGTCCTAATTTTTCAGAATTTTTGGAGTTACAGAAGTATGGTTTTTAAATCTCTTACTACACGCTGTTCTGTTTTTGACAGATTCTGTTTTCGATGCATAGTTTTCTTGTTTTAGTGTTTCCATAGCTTATATTGAGTAACATAAATTGTGAAAATGATAGAATAAAGTAGGAATGATGTGAGAACAATTATGAATCTTGTCTTGACAGTACCTAAGTGGATGATTTATTTTTATCATACTAACCTATCTCACGAACTTCCGTTAAGTTTTGTGTGATTGAAGTTTTCAAGTTTTGGGTGAGATATCGATATGAGAAGAATAAGGAGTGGCAAGACCCTAATCTTGGGGATTCCCAATGTACCCCAAGGTAAAACTCAAGGAATACTCAAGCGTCTAAGCTTGGGGATGCCCCGGAAGGCATCCCCTCTTTCGTCTTCAACACTATCGGTAACCTCACTCGGAGCTATATTTTTATTCGTCACATAATATGAGTTTTGCTTGGAGCATCATTTTCTTCTGTTGATATTTGCTTGGTGTTATAAATAATCATGTTTTGCATCTTTTAGTTCAATAAAATGCCAATTATAGCCTTTACCATGCCCAGTTTGCAAGTTCATGTGTTGCTGTTTGAAAACAGAAAGTTTTCTGTTATGTCCAGAATATTCCTGAATAGTCAGAACATGATAAAAATCTGAAATTTTTACACAGTAAGCATGCATGAGTTCTCTGTCACGTGGTAATTTTTCAGAATTTTTGGAGTTAGGGAAGTATGGATTCTTATTCCCTTTTACAGACTGTTCTGTTTTGGCAGATTGCTGTTATAGTTGCATTGTTTGCATATGTTTGCGTGTTTAATGTTTCTATTTGAGGATAGGAGTATTAAATATGAAGAGGCATTTAGTATGCAATGTTTAATTATAATTTTAGTGATTTTCTACAGTAGATAATGTTAAGGTTTTGAGTTGATTTATACTAACTTATCTCACGAGTTCTTGTTGAGTTTTGTGTGGATGAAGTTTAAGATTTAGGAGAACCTATGATATGAGAGGAATTAAGGAGACACAAGAGCTCAAGCTTGGGGATGCCCAAGGCACCCCAAGATAATATTCCAAGAAGTCTCAAGCAACTAAGCTTGGGGATGCCCCGGTAGGCATCCCACCTTTCTTCTTCAACCATTATCGGTTAGTATCGGTTCAGCATAACTTTTTGCTTCTTCGCATGAGATGTGCTATTGTTGGAATGTCATTTTATTTTGTTTTGTATGCTGTTTGAATAAAATACTCAAGATCTGAAATCTTTATTTTGAGAGAGTCTTTACATAGCTACTTAATTGTTTAACTACTCATTGATCTTCACTTATATCTTTTGGAGTAGTTTGTCATACACTCTAATGCTTCACTTATATTATTTCGAGAGTTGACAATAGTAATGGCAATATGCTTAAGATATGAATTTGGTCCTAATGTGATGGATATTTAAGAAGGATATAATAAAAACTTTTATGTAGACCACTGAATACGATAAGTGTGATCCCTTGCAATAGTTTTGCGATATGGAGATGATAATATATGAGTCATGTTAGTGAGTAATTATGATTTAGTAAGAATATTGGTGTTAAGGTTTGTGATTCCCTATGCATGCACAGTAAGTCAATAGTTATGCAAAGAAATTATATCCTACTTATGGTGCATTATTCGGTGTTAGTTATGTTCAATGCATGTTTATGACCGTTTTCGCTTTTTGGTTGGTTGCTTCTCAATCTATTTGCTAGCCTTCATTTGTACTAAGCGGGAATACTGCTTGTGCATCCAAACTCCTTAAACCCAAGTTGTGCCAAATGAGTCCACCATATCTACCTATATGCGGTATTTCAATGCCGTTCTAAGTAAATTTGTGTGTGCCAACTCTAATTTTCAAAATAATTTTCCGTTTTGTGTGCCCGTACCGCTCATGAAGCGGCAGGGGGTGGCCAATATTTTCCATGCTAGATGTGTTATTCTCACGATGAATGTTTATTCTCACGATGGCTGGTAATAGGGATGCCCAGTCCCACAACGAATCAAAAATTAATAACAACAAAATTCCTTGGAAAGTGTTGGTATGGAGGGCACCCGTGGATACGGCTAGCCATGGATTGTGAAAGAATGTTGGAAAGGAAATAAACTTTACTTTCTGTTTGGGAACCGCCTATGATGTGTCTAGCATGGAAGATATTGGGAATTCTCGGTCGTTTTCGTTCACAGGAAAAGCATGCCTCTCAAAATAATTTTTTCTCTCTAATTTAAGCTTTGAGCTCTGGCATATTTGCAAATCTCTGCTTCCCTCTGCGAAGGGCCTATCTATTTACTTTTATGCAATTTTTATTTTTATTTTGAGTCTCCATCTTCTCTTACAAAGCACCAACTAGAGAGCACTATTGTCATACTTGTGCATTGTATGTAGCTAATATTGAGTGTGTTTCATGACTGGATCAATGATTGAGCATAATGGGCTAGGGATAACTTTCTTTAGCGTTGATATTTTGAAAGACATGGTTGCTTGTTAGTATGCTTGAGTATTCATGTCTTCATGTCAAATTATAGACTATTGCTTTGAATCATTCAAGTCCAAGTGTCCATGCAACAAAAGAAAAGATTATATGATGATTATGATAGGTAGCATTCCACATCAAAATTTCTGTTTTTAATTGCTACTTTATCATGATGACTTTTATGAGAAAAAGTTGTTGTTATGATGCTAGGAAAAGTGATTGAAATTATCATTGATCAAACTTATGCACTATGCTAGCATTCACACTTCATAAATTATTTCTTTTATCATTTACCTACTCAAGGACGAGCTGGAATTAAGCTTGGGGATGCTGATACGTCTCCAACGTATCTATAATTTATGAAGTATTCATGCCATGTTTATTATAGTTTAGTATGATTTTGGTGCACTTTTATATGGATTTTATATGATTTTCATGGACTAACATATTGACCTAGTGCCCAGTGCCAGTTGTTGTTTTCTGCTTGTTTTTGGCTTCCAGAAAATCCATATCAAATGAAGTCCAAATGCAGCGAAACTTTTTGACGATTTTTTCTGGAAGGAAACTGACCCAGGAAGCTTCGGAGGCGCAACAGAAGAACCACAGGGGCCCCACGAGCCACCTGGGCGCGCTTGCCCGCCCCCCAGGCGCGCCCTGGTGCCTCGTGGGCCCCCTGTGGCACCTCTTCGTGTGATTCCAACGCTGAAAAATCATATATATTCAGAAACCCCCGAAAGTTAACCTAGATGAGTTTTACGCCGCCGCAAGCCTCTGTACCAAAGAGATCTCATCTACAGCCCTTTTCCGGCACCCTGCCGGAGGGGGGAATCATCACCGGAGGCCATCTTCATCATCCCGGCGGTCTCCATGACGAGGAGGGAGTAGTTCACCCTCGGGGCTGAGGGTATGTACTAGTAGCTATGTGTTTGATCTCTCTCTCTCGTGTTGTTGATATGGCACGATCTTGATGTATCGCGAGCTTTGTTAATATAGTTGGATCATATGGTGTTTCTTCCCTCTCTATCTTGTTGTGATGAATCGAATCTTTTCCCTTTGAGGTTTCGTTATTGTCGGATTGAATATTTCAGATTTGAGAACACTTGATGTATGTCTTGCATATGAATACCCGTGGTGACAATGGGGTATTATATTGATTCACTTGATATATGTTTTGGCACTCAACTCGCGGATTCCCGAGGTGACATTGGGGTAATTTATGCATAGGGATTGATGCACGTTTTCATTATCTTTTCTCTGATAGAAACTTTGGGGTTCTCCTTGGAGTTCTTTGTGTGGATTGAATATTATGATTATGAAGTTGTTTGATGCATATCGTATAATCAACTCACGGATACTTGTGGTGACATTGGAGTATCTAGGTGACATTAGAGTTGGTTGATGTGTATCATATGGTGTTATTTTAGTACGAACTCTAAGACTGTTTGTGACACTTATAGGAATAGCTCAATAGATCGATCGGAAAGGATAACTTTGAGGTGGTTTTGTACCCTACAAACAATTTCTATCTTATGTTCTCCGCTAATAGGAACTTGGGAGTGATTCTTTATCGCACGTTGAGGGATGGTTATATGATCCAATTATGTTAGCATTGTTGAGAGATTGCACTAGTGAAAGTATGAACCCTAGGCCTTGTTTCTAAGCATTGCAATACCATTTATATTCACTTTTGTTACTTGCTACCTTGCTGTTTTTTATTGTTCGCACTACAAAAACCTATATCTACTATCCATATTACACTTGTATCACCCTCTCTTTGCTGAACTAGTGCAACTATACTTTTTACCATTGTATTGGGTGTGTTGGGGACACAAGAGACTCTTTGTTATTTGGTTGCAGGGTTGTTTGAGAGAGACCATCTTCATCCTACGCCTTCCACGGATTGATAAACCTTAGGTCATCCACTTGAGGGAAAATTGCTACTGTCCTACAAAACTCTGCGCTTGGAGGCCCAACACAAGTCTACAAGAATAAGTTGTGTAGTATACATCATACGGCAACCGGCAGGAGCCATAGGGTTGTCTTTAATTTATTGTATGACCTGCGTGTCAACTAAGAACTCCATGTAATTGCTTTACTTTATCGCTATGCGTTAGCAATAGTTGTAGAAGCAATAGTTGGCAAGACAACCACATGACGGTACGATGATGGAGATCATGATGATGGAGATCATGGTGTCATGCCGGTGATGATGGAGATCATGCCGGTGCTTTGGAGATGGAGATCAAAGGCACAAAGATGATGATGGCCATATCATGTCACATATTGATTGCATGTGATGTTTATCTTTTATGCATCTTATTTTGCTTAGGACGACGGTAGCATTATAAGATGATCCCTTCACTAAATTTCAAGATAAAATGTGTTCTCCCTAAGTATGCACCGTTGCGAAAGTTCGTCGTTTCGAAGCACCTCGTGATGATCGGGTGTGATAGATTCTACGTTCGCATACAATGGGTGTAAGCCAATTTTACACATGCGGAATACTTGGGTTAAATTTGACGAGCCTAGCTTGTACAGACATGGCCTCGGAACACGGAGGACCGAAAGGTCGAACATGAGTCATATAGTAGATATGATCAACATGGAGATGTTCACCATTGATGACCACCCCATCTCACGTGATGATCGGACATGGGTTGGTTGATTTGGATCATGTAACACTTAGACAACTTGAGGGATCTTGATTTAAGTGGGAGTTCATTAGTAATATGATTAATTGAACCAATTATCATGAACATAGTCGTAATGTCTTTGCAAAAGTTATGTTGTAGATCAATGGCTTGGGCTATAGCTGCCCTAAATTTTAATGCGTTCCTAGAGAAAGCTAAGTTGAAAGATGATGGAAGCAACTATGCAGACTGGGTCCGTAATCTGAGGATTATCCTCACTGCTGCACAGAAGGCTTATGTCCTTGATGCACCGCTTGGTGATGCACCCCCTCCAGCGTCGTCTGTAGATGTTGTGAATGTCTGGCAGACACGTTCTGATGACTACACGATAGTTCAGTGCGCCATGCTTTACGGCTTAGAACCGGGGCTCCAAAGACGTTTTGAGCACCACGGAGCATATGAGATGTTCCAGGAGCTGAAATTGGTATTTCAGGCTCATGCCCGGGTTGAGAGGTATGACACCTCCGACAAGTTCTTTAGCTGCAAGATGGAGAAGAACAGCTCTGTTAGTGATCACGTACTCAAAATGTCTAGGTACTACAACCGCTTGAATCAGTTGGGAGTTAATCTTCCAGATGAAGTAACGATTGACAGAGTTCTCCAGTCATTGCCACCAAGCTATAAGGGTTTTGTGATGAACTATAATATGCAAGGGATGGATAAAACCATCCCTCAGCTCTTCGCGATGCTTAAGACCACGGAGGTAGAAATCAAGAAAGAGCATCAAGTGTTGATGGTCAACAAGACCACCAATTTCAAGAAGAACGACAAGGGAAAGAAAGGGAACTTCAAGAAGATTGGCAAGCAAGTTGCCGCTCCCATGAAGAAACCCAAGGCTGGACCCAAACCTGAGACTGAGTGCTTTCATTGCAAGGGGAAGGGTGACTGGAAGCGGAACTTCCCCAAGTACTTGGCAAATAAGAAGGTTGGCAACGTCAACAAAGGTATATTTGATATACATGTTATTGATGTGTACCTTACTGCTACTTGTAGACTGCGTTGGTATTTCCCCGAAGAGGAGAGGATGATGCAGTATAGTAGAAATAAGTATTTCCCTCAGTTAAGAACCAAGGTTATCAATCTAGTAGGAGAACCAATCAAAATCTTGTTAAGCGCACCTGCACACACAAAAGCAAACACTTACACCCAACGCAAATAAGAGGGTTGTCAATCCTCTTAGCGGTTATTTGCAAGGATTAATTCTGATAGTGATAGATAAATAAACTAAAATACTAAATAAAATAAAAGTAAATAAATTGCGCGATGTATTTTTGATTTTAATATATGATAAAAGTAGACCCGGGGGCCATAGTTTTCACTAGAAGCTTCTCTCTCGAACGCATAGCATATGGTGGGTAAACAAATTACTGTTGGACAATTGATAGAAAAGCTAATAATTATGACGGATTCATGGCAATGATCATGTATATAGGCATCACATCCGAGACAAGTAGACCGACTCCTGCCTGCATCTACTACTATTACTCCACCCATCGACCGCTATCCAGCATGCATCTAGGGTATTAAGTATGAAACAAAGTAACGCCTTAAGCAAGATGACATGATGTAGACAAAGTAAACTCAAGCAAGATGATTAAACCCCATCTTTTTATCCTTAATGGCAACAATACAAATACGTGTCATGTCCCTTTCTGTCACTGGGATTGAGCACCGCAAGATTGAACCCATCACAAAGCACATCTCCCATTGCAAGATAAACCAATCTAGTTGGCCAAACCAAATCGATAGATCGAAGAGAAATACAAAGCTATAACAATCATGCATAAAAGAGTTCAGAGAAGACTCAAATATTTCACATGAATAATCTGATCATAAACTCACAATTCATCGGATCCCAACAAACACACCGCAAAAGAAGATTACATCAGATAGAACTCCAAGAACATCGAGGAGAACAAGGTATTGAAGATCAAAGAGAGAGAAGAAGCCATCTAGCTACTAGCTATGGACCCGTAGGTCTGTGGTAAACTACTCACACATCATCAGACGGGCAGCAAGGTTGATGTAGAAGCCCTCCGTGATTGATTCCCCCTCTGGCAGAGTACCGGAAAAGGCTTCCCGATGGGATCGCGGAAGAACACAGGCTTGCGGCGGCGTAAAAGTTATTCGGGGTGGCTCTCTGTTGGTTTCCCAATATTTGAGAATTTATAAAAGTGGAATTAGGTCAAATGGAGCCACGAGGGCCCCACAAGGCATCAGGACGCGCCCCCCTGGGGCCACGCCCTCTTGCGTTGTGGAGGCTTCGTGACCCTTCTGGCCTCCTCTCCAAGTCTCCAGGGTCTCTTTTGTCGAGAAAAAAATCTCCAAAAAGTTTCGTGGCATTTGGACTTCGTTTGGTACTGATTTCCTGAAAAACCAAAAACAAGCAGAAAACAGCAACTGGCACTGGGCACTAGGTTAATAGGTTAGTCCCAAAAAATGATATATAATTGCATATAAAAACATCCAAGATTGATACTATAATAGAATGAAGCAATCAAAAATTATAGATACGTTGGAGACGTATCAAGCATCCCCAAGCTTAATTCCTGCTCGTCCTCGAGTAGGAAAATGATAAAGACAATTTTTTTGATGTGGAATGCTACCTAACATGTCTCATCATGTAATCTTTCTCTTACGACATGAATAATAAGATCCGAATGATTCAAAGCAATAGTCTATAGTTTGATATAAAGACATCAATACTCAGGCATACTAATAAACAATCATGTCTTTCAAAATAAAAATGCTAAAGAAAGTTATCCCTACAAAATCATATAATCCTGTCATGCTCCATCTTCACAAAATATTTATCATGCACTACCCCGATGACAAGCCGAGCAATTGGTTCATACTTTTTAACGTGCTTCAGCTTTTTCAACCCCCACGCAATACATGAGCGCAAGCCATGGATATAGCACTATGGGTGGAATAGAGTGTGGTGGTAGAGATAAATAAGGGTAAGTCAAAAATAAGAAGATAGTCTCACATCAACGAAGCTAATCAACGGGCTATGGAGATGCCCATCAACTGATGTCAATGCGAGGAGTAGGGATTGCCATGCAACGGATGCACTAAGAGCTATAAGTGTATGAAAGCTCAACATGAAAACTAAGTGGGTGTGCATCCAACTTGCTTGCTCATGAAGATCTCGGGCATTTGAGGAAGCCCATCATCGGAATATACAAGCCAAGTTCTATAATGAAAAATTCCCACTAGTATATGAAAGTGACTAAACAGGAGACTCTCTATATGAAAAACATGGTGTTACTTTGAAGCACAAGTATGGAAAAGGATAGTAACACTGCCCCTTCTCTTTTTTTCTCTCATTTTTTTTCATGGGCTCTTTTTGGCCTCTTTTTTTTTGAATTTCCTCACTGGGACAATGCTCTAATAATGATGATCATCATACTTCTATTTACTTACAACTCAAAAAAATTACAACTCAAAACTAGAACAAAAATAAGACTCTATATGAATGCCTCTGGCGGTGTACCAGGATGTGCAATGATACTAGCGTAAGATGTATAAAAAATGATGAACGGTGGCTGAGCCAAAAATACTATGTCAGCTATATGATCATGCAAAGCAATATGACAACGACGATGTTTGTCATAAAAGAGGAATGGTGGAAGTTGCATGGCAATATATCTCGGAATGGCTATGGAAATGCCATGATAGGTAGGTATGGTGGCTGTTTTGAGGAAGATATAAAGAGGCTTATGTGTGATAGAGCGTATCATATCACGGGGTTTGGATGCACCGGCGAAGTTTGCACCAACTCTCGATGTGAGAAAGGGCAATGCACGGTACCGAAGAGGCTAGCAAATTGCGGAAAGGTCAGAGTGCGTATAATCCGTGGACTCACATTAGTCATAAATAACTCACATACTTATTACGAAAGTTTATTAGCCCTCAAAGCAAAGTACTACTACGCATGCCCCTAGGGGGATAGATTGGTTGGAAAAGACCATCGCTCGTCCCCGACCGCCACTCATAAGTTAGACAATTAAGAATAAATCATGCTCCAACTTCTTAGCATAATGAGAGATCATACGTGCATGCTTCGGGAATCACAAGCCTTAACACCAATATTCTTACTGAACCACAATTATCTACTAGCACCTCCCACATATTACCATCTTAATATCGCAAAACTATTGCAAGGAATCAAACTTATCATATTCACTGATCTACATGAAAGTTTTTATTATATCCCTTTTGAATACCTATCATATTCGGACCAAATTCATAACCCATGCATATTACCATTGCTATTCATTAGACTCTCAAAAATATATAAGTGAAGCATGAGAGTCCAACTATTTTTTTAAAAATATAAACACCGCCATGCTCTAAAAGA
This sequence comes from Elymus sibiricus, assembly GCA_039707655.1. Taxonomy (NCBI): domain Eukaryota; kingdom Viridiplantae; phylum Streptophyta; class Magnoliopsida; order Poales; family Poaceae; genus Elymus; species Elymus sibiricus. Next base: position 349,361,845 of record CM077668.1, read on the forward strand.
TATAAGTGAAGCACTAGAGCAACTGCCTAGCTCAAAAGATATAAGTGAAGTACATAGAGTATTCTAACAAATCACGAATAATGTGTGTCCCTCTCAAAAAGGTGTGTTCAGCAAAGATGATTGTGACAAACTAAAAATCAAACAAAAGCAAACAAACTATATCACAAGACGCTCCAAGTAAAACACATATCATGTGATGAATAAAAATATAGCTCCAAGTGAGTTACCGATAGATTGTAAACGAAAGAGGGGATGCCTTCCGAGGCATCCCCAAGCTTAGACGCTTGAGTCTTCCTTGAATATTACCTTGGGGTGCCTTGGGCATCCCCAATCTTAGGCTCTTGCCGCTCCTTATTCCTTTATCCATCGTAGTCTCACCCAAAACTTGAAAACTTCAGCACACAAAACTCAACAGAAACCTCGTGAGATCCGTTAGTATAACAAACAAATCTTAAACTTTAGGTACTGTTGTAAATTGATTCATATTTAATATTGACATATTGCTACTGTACTCCAACTTCTCCATGACTCAAACCCCCCGATACGATCCATAGATTCATCAAAATAAGCAAACTATGCAACAAAAACAGAATCTGTCTAAAACAGAATAGTCTGTAAAGATCTGAATTAACGTCATACTTATGTAACTCCAAAACTTCTTAAAAATTAGGAATACGTGGGAAAATCATATATCAATATTGTGTAAAAAATTAAGAAGTTTCTGATGTTCAAGCAAAAAATTAAAATTCCAGCACTGGACACAAAAGTTTCTGTTTTCAAACAGCATCAATTATACTATCATCCAAATAATTCCAAAGGCATTACTTGGCACAAACACTAATTAAAAGATAAAAACACAATCATAAAAGAGGCTATAATTGTGTAAACACTCAAGAACAGAAAGTAAAACAAAAAATTATTTTATTCATTGGGTTGCCTCCCAACAAGCGCTATTGTTTTATGCCCCTAGCTAGGCATAATTCATAGGTTCAAGTGTTGTCATCCTTCGTTTTTGCTAATTTAGGTGGGTTTCTCTCGAACCCAGGAGGCTCCTTACGCTTCCCATTGCTTTCAGAGAATAAGGCAATTCTATTTTCTAAAGTGTCTAGCCTTTTGTTACAAATAGTAAGGAGATTATTCATACGATTGAGGTTGCCACAAACATTTTTAAGGGGCTCATTAGACATTTGTAATTCAACCAATTTTTTTTATGTCTCCTAACATCTCTATAATCTGAATCCCTTGTTGGGTATAATTAGATCCTTTTTGCAAGGGTGGTGTTCCCACTATTCCTTCTATTAATTCATAAGCAGTATTAGGATCACTATCAATGAAATTTCCTTTAGGAGCGAAATCCAAGAGTTGTCTATTTGGCATAGTTAGCCCTACATAAAAGTTTCGCAACAAAATTTTCATATCTCCTTTTATTTTGCAAACACGATAAGATTCCATTATCCTTTACCAAGCATCTTTTAAATTTTATCCTTGTTTGTGTTTGAAGTAAAGGACTTCAAAATCCAGAGACAGAGGAGGGATGTCGACACTAGACATGATAACTAAACAAGCAAACAAAAAAAATTAGAAATGGGGGAGATGAAAACGAGAGGCAAATGCAAATAAAAAGGCAAATAAAATAAATGCAAGTGGATGATAGTTTGTGCGAAGGTACTTGGTAATTTTGATGATGTCTCCCCGGCAATGGCGCCAGAAATTCTTCATGCTACTTTTCGACTACGTTGGTATTTCCCCAAAGAGGAGAGGATGATGCAGTATAGTAGAGATAAGTATTTGTCGGAACTTGGGCTCCGGGGACCTAGAGGTTCGCACACTGGGGGCGAGCTAGTTCCTACCAACCGAGGGTGACCACGGCGAGGCTACGGCGAGAGCGCTAGCGCGGAGCACGACAGGGGACATGACGGTTACCAAGGTTCGGGCCACCTTGCGGTGTAAAACCCTACTCCTACTTATGTTAGGATTGCTGTGGGCATGAGAGTGTCCTCGCGTACAAGGTAGGAGATGAAGGAGTCAATCCCCTCTACAATGGCAGCTCTGTCCCTTTTATAGCCGCCCTGGTCCTCTTCCCCTGAAAATCTAGGCGAGAAGGGTTGCCACACTTGGCGGGTTTTTGAAAGGGGACAGGCGCTCAGGCTATCCTGACTAAAGGCGGTCTTCGCCTGCAAAAGCGTGATCCATGACGCGCCGGTGGGCTCGGTGGTGACCTCCGCCCTGCGCGCCTTGCTGTCTTGGTCTTCGTGCACCAAACGGGCAGTCCTTGGGACTTGCTTTAGAGGTGGGCAGCTGGGGCTGCCCCCTTAGCACCAAAGAGGAAAGCCTCTCTGTCTGCGCCCGCTGGCGCGGCCTCTGCAGCCGTTCGTCGCCACGCGCGTCTCCCACGTGGTGGGCACATGACCGCGTGACTCTCGTCAGGCTCGATCAACCTCGGGCAGCCGCCTCGAGAGGCCACCTCGCGAGGCCTCCGCCGCTGCTGCGGCTAAGTGTTGGTAGCTCGTGCCATGAGGAGGGGTCCTCGGGAGGCTGGTGCCTCACGAGATGTATTCGCTTCGCGACGCCCTTATATGGGCCGCGTCTTGGGCCTTCGACAAGCGTCGTCTCCTGGGCCGCAGGCAGACGGGCTGAGGTACCCTGGTTCCCAATGGCCCGACAGTAGCCCCCGGGCCCGTGGCACGCACATTCCCGCTCGTTGGCAGCGAAACGGCACGGGCCCTGACAGACTGCGGGGCCCAGATTCTACGCGTGGCGCACGACGGGACGTGGGACGCCCCCACTTCCCCACTACGCCTCGGTAACCGCCTGCACCTGCCATAAAGCCTACCCGCGTGGGGCGCAGGCCATCATTGCTTCCCTTTGCTGCCTCAATTCCCGGTGTCGAAGAAGATGGAGTAGCAAGGAGGCAGTCCTCATAAGGCCTTATAAAAGGGGGCAGAAGGAAGGTAGAGGCCTCCCCCGCCATCTTCTACCTCTGCCTCTCCCCTTCTTCCACCCTTCACTCTTCCTTGCTCTTTCCAGGGCCACCGCTGCGATGGCGAGGGGCAGAGGGCGAGCCCGCGCATTCGCTGCTGCTGCGATAGTTCCTCCTCGGGGCCGGGGAAGCAGGCCCCAGCGCTCGCGGAAGGGCCGGCGCCCGCGGTCGAGGCGGGCGCGACGGGGCGGCCGTCCGTCCTCCCCAGGCAGGCTTCCACATGGCAGAGGCGACGTACAAGTTCATCGTGGGGCTGCATCACCGGCCCTGCAGCTGGCTTCGGCTCCTTGACTCTTTTGCAAGAGCAATGAAGGGTAACGGGCCCCTGGGTGTGTGGCTGTAGGCAGACGACTGCTGCAACGGGCCCTCCTAGGTGGCGACCGAGTTCTCCCCCGCTGGCTTCATGTTCCTGAAGCGGGGGTGGAAGTCTTTTGCCTGCGCGCGTGGCCTAAGGCGGGGCATCTTCTCCAGTTCAAGTACGACGGAGCCGCCACCCTCTTCGTGAAGTTCTTCGGGGTCTCTGGTACCCGCATGGAGTGCTGCGCGGAGAGCGAGAGCGGCAGTGGCTTTGACTCTTCTGGCGAGGGTGACAGCGACGATAGCACCGACTCCAGTAGCGGGGGTGAGAGCAACGAAGGCTCCCCGCGCATCAGGAGTGAAGACGAAGATTTTTCGACTAGGCGCAGACAGGGCCCGAGTTGGATCTTGAAGACATGTCGTGCTTCCCCTTGGCCCCTCTCTTTTGTTCTGGTAATAGGTCGATGTAGCCCCGTGGGGGCATGAAAAAACAATGTCTTTTGTTTAAGTACTTTACGATTTGCTGCAATGTGTGTTTCCTCGTGAGGCTCTCTCATGAGGCCAATTTCCCTTTCTTTGCTTGCCTTGGTGCTCTACGTCGTCAAGACCCAGCCCCCGAGCGGGCTACAGCCATCGCTGGTATGTCAGGTCGCATTGCCTGGACAAGGCCAGGAGGTGTAGGGCACTGAGAGGCGGTAAGGACTCCTGAGGCGCGATGCTCAAGAAGTTCCCCTTTGATGTGCAAGTGGCTTGCGCGGAGGAGAGAACATCAGCACTCAGCGAGGTTGCGGGGAGAGGGAACTTGAGGGGTGCCGAGAGCGGCTCGTGAGGTGTTTTTGTACTTAGCTCTTTCGCGGGTGTCGCTTGCCGTATCGTGGTTGCAGAGTGCACCTCGCGAGGCTCTTGCTCGTGAGGCCACCCGCTAGCACTTGGTGGAGACGGTCGCCGTAGGTTGGCTCGCGAGGCAGCGCTCGCGAGGCTCCCTGAGGGCTTACAAAGGCGTCTTGTCATGAGTCACCTCGCGAGGCAGCGCTTGCGAGGCCTTTGAGTGCCTTATTCCTGTGAAAACTTCATATCGATTTCTCAAAAGGGGGGAGCGGTGCACGCTTGCTCGTGGGCGCCACGTGAGGAGACGAGACACCAAGGACCTTGGTGAGGTGGCATGCACGGGAGCAAGCCCGCGAGCCAGAGCTCGATCACTTGGGTTTTGCAGCGCTGCTGGGACTGACCCGAGCACATGCATCGTGTCCAGCCCCCGTTCGCGAGATGCGCAAGAAGAAGGTCGCGAGCGTACACAGCTCCTGAGGCAAGCAACTTAGCAACACATAAAATATCTTAGGAAATAAAGCTTTATTGCAGCATAACAATAAGTTCATTACACAACCAAAAAGGGATGTGGCTGCCGTGTCCGGCACGGGTCAGCTTGAGGTTGGTGCAGCCCGTGGGGCGCACTCAGTTTCACATCCAAAAGAGAAGAGGCTACCGTGTCCAGCATGGATCAGCGTGAGGTTGGTGCCCTCAGATGATTGTTCCGCCAACGCTGAGCATGGGGCTTCCACTAGGCGTGGGACATTCCGCCAGCGTGGAGCATGGGGCTTCCACTGAGACGTGGGCAGGAGCTCTCACGGAACCCATCAGGCGAATGCAATGAGAGTCTCCGGAGCGTGTACAGCTCCACTTCGTTCGTACGCGTGAGGGTCACGGGTAGTACTTGCGGAGGTGTTGGATGTTCCATGTGTTGGGCACAGGAACTCCGTCCTCCGTTTATAGCCGGGCGGCGCCGGGCCTGGAGACATGAGCAACCCTGAAAGGGCCTTCCCATATGGGTGAGAGCTTGTGGAGTCCCTCTCTGGAGAGGATCCTTCTCAGGACGAGATCGCGGACTTCGAGGGTGCGTGGGCGTATGTTCCAGCTATGATAGCGACGCAAAGCCTGCTGGTATCTGGCGATGCACAGGGCGGCCTGGCGACGGGCTTCCTCGAGGAGCAGCAGGTCGGCCTCTCGCGAGCTGTCCTGACGAGCCTCATCGAAGGCGAGGACTCGTGGAGAGCCGTGCATGAGCTCAGAAGGAAGGACTGCTTCGGCTCCGTAGACGAGGAAGAAGGGAGTCTCGCCGGTAGGCTTGGTTGCCGTTGTGCGGATGGACCACAGCACGGACTGTAGCTCGTCAAGCCAGCCCTTGCTGCAGGCTTCGAGATTTTTCTTGAAGCTTCTCGTCTTGAGGCCCTTGAGGACCTCTGCGTTGGCACACTCGGCCTGGCCGTTGCTTCGTGGGTGCGCCACAGAGGCATAGCAGATCTGCGTGCCGAGGCTGGCGCAATATGACTTGAAGAGGCCGCTTGTGAACTGGGAGCCGTTGTCAGTGATGATGCGGTTGGGGACGCCGAAGCGGCTCACGAGGCCCTTGATGAACTTGACGGCAGAGCCTACCGGGATGGTGCGCATGGGCTCGACCTCTGCCCACTTGGTGAACTTGTCGATGGCGACGTAGAGGTAGCGGTAGCCGCCAGCGGCTCGATGGAAGGGTCCCAAGATATCCAGCCCCCAGACCGTGAAGGGCCACGAGAGAGGAATCGTCTGGAGGTCTTGCGCCAGCTGGTAGATCTGCTTGGCGTGGAATTGACAAGCTTCACAGGATTGGACCAGCTCGGTGGCGTCGTGAAGCGCGGTGGGCCAGTAGAAGCCACTGCGGAAGACCTTGCTGACAAGGGTGCGTGACGAGGAGTGGTGGCCGTAGTCTCCTCCATGGATGTCGGCGAGCAGCTCACGACCTTGTTCTTCAGAGATGCACCGTAGAGAGACGCCATTGGGGCGCCTGCGGTACAGCTCACCGTCCTTCAAGCAGTACGCGGTGGCCTAGCGTGCCACGCATTCTGCCTCTGAGTCCTTCTCGGGGAGGGTGCCGTGAAGCAAGTAGGCCTTGAACTCAGCGGCCCAGCTGTCCGCTTGAGATTCGAGCACTAGCAGCAGGTGGTCACCTAAGGCTGGGCCGCAGTCTGGTGCGCCCATGGGTGGTGTGGGTGGGAGCTCCTCATGAAGCAGTGTGGCGCTCGCGGCAGGTGGTGTAGCTGATGGCTTGAGGAGCCTTTCCTCGAAGATGCCAGGGTTCTGAGGATCGCGGCGAGATGCTCGCTTGGCGATGTCGTCGGCCTCCTTGTTGCCGCCATGAGGGACGTGCTGGAGCTCCAGGCCAAGGAAACGATTCTCGAGCTTACGTACCTCTTCCAAATAGGCGGCCATGTGCTCGTCCTTGGGCTTGTAGCTTTTGTTGGAGAAGTTGACGAGGAGCTGCGAATCGCCCTTGATGGTGAGGCGTTTGATGCCCAGAGCAGAGGCAGCTTTGAGTCCAACGATGAGGCCTTCGTACTCTGTGATGTTGTTGGAGACCTTGTCATTGCGCTTGAAGCAGAGCTGGATGGCGTAGCGGAGCTTGTTTTCTGTTGGCGAAGTGAGCAAGACGCCAGCCCCTGCACCCTGTCAAGAGAAGGAGCCATCGAAGTGCATAGTCCAACCACCAGGCGCCTCGTCCCTAGGCAAGAGGGATTCGGCCTCGCGAGGCTCCTCCTGGGATGGATCCATCCATTCCGCTACGAAGTCAGTCGGGGCTGCACCCTTGATGACTCTCATGGTGGAGAATTCCAGCTCGAAGGCTTGCAGCTCGATGTTCCACTCGGCGATGCGGCCAACGGCGTTGGGGCTGCACAGGACTTGTTCCAGGGGGTAAGACGAGATCACCTTGATGGGATGGCCCTGGAAGTAGTGGCGCAGCTTCCTGGAGGTGATGAGGAGCGCGAGGAGGAGCTTCTGCTGCATGGGGTAGCGCTCGCGCGCATCTCGCAGCACCGTGCTGACGAAGTACACCGGGTGCTCGACGAGGCATGTAGTTGTCGTGGCAGCTTGGTCTTCGGGGGGCCAGATGGGCTCATGAGGCTCGGGAGGTGGCTCGCGAGGCAGCTCTCTGGAGGCCTCCTGAGGAGCTCCCTCGGGAGGCGACGGCGCGGCCTCGGGAGGCGAGAACGCGGCCTTGGGAGGCGGCGCGGCCAGTTTCTTCTGTGCGCAGACGCACTCTTCTCGAACTGCCACCAAGGCCGCGCTGGCCGTCTGGGGAGTGGCTACCAAGTATAGGAGCAAGGGTTCGCGAGAGCGTGGTGCGACCATGATGGGCGGGCTCGTGAGGTACGTCTTGAGGTCTTCGAAGGCAGCGTTGGCCTCGGGAGTCCACTTGAAGGGGCCGGATCTCTTCATGAGCTTGAAGAACGGTACGGCTCGCTCGCCGAACTTGGAGATGAATCGCCCAAGCGAGGCCATGCATCCCGCCAGGCGCTGCATCTCCTTGAGGCTCTGGGGAGGACGCATCTTCTCGATGGCCATGATCTTCTCGGGATTGGCCTCGAGGCCACGGTGGGAGACCAGGAAGCCAAGCAGCTTGCCGGAGGGAACTCCGAAGACGCACTTGTCTGGGTTGAGCTTGAGGTTGACCTTGCGCAGATTGTCGAATGTCTCCTTGAGGTCCGTGAGGAGGGACCAGGCCTCGTGAGTCTTGACAACGATGTCATCGACGTAGGCCTCGGCGTTTCTTCCCATCTGGGGCCCCAAGGCGGTGCACATCAGCCTCTGGAAGGTGGCTCCGGTGCTCCTGAGGCTGAAGGGCATGCAGATGTAGTAGAATATGCCGCAGGGGTTGATGAAGGCTGTCTTCTCCACATCTTCGGTTGCCATCTTGATCTGGTGGTAGCCTGAGAAGGCGTCTAGGAATCATAGCAACTCGCACCCGGCGGTGGAGTCCATGATCTGGTCGATGCGGGGCAGTGGAAAAGGATCCTGAGGGTAGAACTTGTTGAGGCTCGTGAAGTCGACGCACATTTGCTCCTTGCCGCACTTCTTAGGTACCACGACTGGGTTGGCGAGCCATTCAGGATGGCGCACCTCACGGATGACTCCAGCTTCTTGGAGCTTCTGAACTTCCTTGACGATGAAATCTTGCTTCTCTCGCGCCTGGCGGCGTGCCTTCTGTTTCACGGGGCGTGCGTTGGGGCACACCGCTAAGTGGTGCTCGATCACCTTCCTTGGCACACCGGACAAATCAGACGCCGTCCAGGCGAATACATCTGAATTTGCCCGAAGGAAGGTGACGAGCGCGTCTTCCTATATATGCAGGAGAGAGGCCGGTGCCGATGGTGAAGGTAGGGCCTGAGCCGCTGCCGTCCACTAACACTTTCTTCGTCTCGGCGTGGTCCTGAGAGAATAACAACTTCTTCTTCGCGGGTGCAGCCTCATGAGGCTCGGCGACGTCTTTGTCGGCAGGATAGGCGGTGGCGGCAGCCTTGTAGGTGCTTTCGAGGGAGCGGACCGCGTCCTTCTCATCGCAGCAGACGGTGATGATGCCGCTACAGCCCGGCATCTTGAGGACGTTGTAGGCGTGGTGGGTCGCCGCCATGAACTTGGCAAGTGTCGGGTAGCCCAGGATGGCGTTGTACGGTAGGCCAATGTGTGCCACGTCAAAGTCGATGAGCTCGGTGTGGTAGTTCTTGCGGGTGCCAAAGGTGACGGGGAGGTGCACTTGCCCTAGAGGGATGGTGGAGCCATCAATCACTCCGGAAAAGGTCCTGGTCGGCATCAGCTGGTCGTAGGGCACCTGGAGATGCTCGAAGGTCTCGATGGAGATCACGTTGAGGCCGGCACCTCCGTCGATGAGCGTCTTGGTGACGACGACGTTGCTGATGGTGGGGGTGCACAGCATGGGGACCTGATACGTCTCCAACGTATCTATAATTTTTGATTGTTCCATGCTATTATAGTATCAATCTAGGATGTTTTATATGCAATTATATGCCATTATATATCATTTTTTGGGACTAACCTATTAACCCAGTGCCCAGTGCCAGTTGCTGTTTTCTGCTTGTTTCTGCCTTTTCAGAAAATCATTATCAAAAAGTGTCCAAACAAGAAAAAAAACTTTGGATTAATTTTTTCTGGACCAGAAGAGACCCATGAAGCTTCGGGAGAAGACCAGAAGAGCCACGAGGAGGCGGCAGGCCTGTAGGGCGCGCCCAGGGGGGTAGGGTGCGCCTCCCAGGCTTGTGGGCCCGTCGTGGCACCTCTTGACCTAATTCTAGCGCTATAAATTCCCAAATATTCCAATACCAACAGAGAGCCAGAAGAGAAAACCTTTCCGCCACCGAAAGCCTCTGTTCTTCCATGATCCCATCTGGAGGCCTTTTCCGATACTCTGCCGGAGGGGGAATCGATCACGGAGGGCTTCTTCATCAACCTTGCTGCCCTTCCGATGATGTGTGAGTAGTTTACCACAGACCTACGGGTCCATAGCTAGTAGCTAGATGGCTTCTTCTCTCTCTTTGATCTTCAATACCATGTTCTCCTTGATGTTCTTGGAGTTCTATCTGATGTAATCTTCTTTTGCGGTGTGTTTGTTGGGATCCGATGAATTGTGAGTTTATGATCAGATTATTCATGAGAAATATTTGAGTCTTCTCTGAACTCTTTTATGCATGATAGTTACATCTTTGTATTTCTCTCCGATCTATCGATTTGGTTTGGCCAACTAGATTGGTTTATCTTGCCATGGGAGAGGTGCTTTGTGATGGGTTCAATCTTGCGGTGCTCAATACCGGTGCAGAAAGGGACATGACATCTTTTTGTATTGTTGCCATTAAGGATAAAAAGATGGGGTTTAATCATATTGCTTGAGTTTACTTTGTCTACATCATGTCATCTTGCTTAAGGCGTTACTTCATTTTATACTTAATACCCTAGATGCATGCTGGATAGCGGTCGATGGGTGGAGTAATAGTCGTAGATGCAGGCAGGAGTCGGTCTACTTGTCTCGGACGTGATGCCTATATACATGATCATTGCCATGAATCCGTCATAATTATTTGCTTTTCTATCAATTACCCAACAATAATTTGTTTACCCACCGTATGCTATGTGTTCGAGAGAGAAGCCTCTAGTGAAAACTATGGCCCCCGGGTCTACTTTATCATATATAAAAAACCTAAAAATACCTTGCTGCAATTTATTTACTTTTATTTTATTTAGTATTTTAGTTTATCTATTTACCTCTATAAGATTTAATCCTTGCAAATAACTGCTAAGAGGATTGACAACCCTCTTATTTGCGTTGGGTGCAAGTGTTTGCTCTTGTGTGTGCAGGTGCGCTTAACGGAATTTTGCTAGGTTCTCTGCTACTTGTAGACTGCGTTGGTATTTCCCCGAAGAGGAGAGGATGATGCAGTTCAGTAGAGATAAGTATTTACCTCAGTTAAGAATCAAGGTTATCAATCCAGTAGGAGAACCAAGAAAGATCCAGTGAACAGCACCTACACACACAAAAGCAAACACTTGCACCCAACGCGAATAAGAGGGTTGTCAATCCTCTTAGCGGTTACTTGCAAGGATTAGGTCTAATAGAGATAAATTGATAAAGTAAATTACTAAACTAAATAAAAGTAAATAAATTGCAGCAAGGTATTTTTATGTTTTTTTTATATGATAAAGATAGACCTGGGGGCCATAGTTTTCACTAGAGGCTTCTGTCTTGAGCGCAGAAACATACGATGGGTAAACAAATTACTGTTGGGCAATTGATAGAAAAGCATATAATTATGACGGATTCATGGCAATGATCATGTATATAGGCATCACATCCGAGACAAGTAGACCGACTCCTGCCTGCATCTACTACTATTACTCCACTCATCGACCGTTATCCAGCATGCATCTAGAGTATTTAGTTAATAAAAATAGAGTAATGTCTTAAGCAAGATGACATGATGTAGAGAAGCAAATTCAAGCAATATGAATAAACCCCATCTTTTTATCCTTAATGGCAACAATACAAATACGTGTCATGTCCCTTTCCGTCACTAGGATTGAGCTCCGCAAGATTGAACCCATCACAAAGCACCTCTCCCATTGCAAGATAAACCAATCTAGTTGGCCAAACCAAATCGATAGATCGAAGAGAAATACAAAGCTATATTTAATCATGCATAAAAGAGTTCAGAGAAGGCATAAATATTTCTCATGAATAATCTGATCATAAACTCACAATTCATCGGATCCCAACAAACACACCGCAAAAGAAGATTACATTGGATAGAACTCCAAGAACATCAAGGAGAACATGGTGTTGAAGATCAAAGAGAGAGAAGAAGCCATCTAGCTACTAGCTATGGACCCGTAGGTCTATGGTAAACTACTCACACATCATCGGAAGGGCAGCAAGGTTGATGTAGAAGCCCTCCGTGATTGATTCCCCCTCCGGCAGAGTACCAGAAAAGGCCTCCAGATGGGATCGTGGAACAACAGAGGTTTGCGGCGGTGGAAAGGTTTTCTCTTCTGGCTCTCTAATGGTTTTCGAATAATTTTGAATTTATAGGAGTGGAATTAGGTTAAACTGATCCATGAGGGCTGGCCCCACAAGGCATCAGGGCGCCCCCCTGGGGCCACGGCCTGTTGCCTTGTGGAGGCTTCGTGAACCTTCTGGCCTCCTCTCCAAGTCTCCAGGGTCTCTTTTGTCCAGAAATTTTTTCCAAAAAGTTCCGTGGCATTTGGACTTCGTTTGGTACTGATTCTTTGAAAAGCCAAAAACAAGCAGAAAACAGCAACTGGCACTGGGCACTAGGTTAATTGGTTAGTCCCAAAAAATGATATATAATTGCATATAAAAACATCCAAGATTGATACTATAATAGCATGGAACAATCAAAAATTATAGATACATTGGAGATGTATCAAGCATCCCCAAGCTTAATTCCTGCTCGTCCTGGAGTAGGTAAATGATAAAAACAGAATTTTTGAGGTGGAATGCTACCTATCATGTTTCATCATGTAATCTTTCTCTTACGGTATGAATAATAAAATCCAAATGATTCAAAGCAATAGTCTATAATTTGATATAAAGACATCAATACTCAGGCATACTTACAAACAATCATGCCTTTCAAAATAATGATGCTAAAGAAAGTTATCCCTACAAAATCATATAATCCTGTCATGCTCCATCTTCTTCACACAAAGTATTTATCATGCACTACCCCGATGACAAGCCGAAAAATTGGTTCATACTTTTTAACGCGCTTCAGCTTTTTCAACTCCCACTCAATACATGAGCGCAAGCCATGGATATAGCATTATCGGTGGAATAGAGTGTGGTGGTAGAGGTAAATAAGAGAAGCCAAAAATAAGAAGATAGTCTCACATCGACGAGGCTAATCAACGGGCTATGGAGATGCCCATCAATTGATGTCAATGCAAGGAGTAGGGATTGCCATGCAACGGATGCACTAAGAGCTATAAGTGTATGAAAGCTCAACATGAAAACTAAGTGGGTGTGCATCCAACTTGCTTGCTCATGAAGACCTCGGGCATTTGAGGAAGCCCGTTATCGGAATATACAAGCCAAGTTCTATAATGAAAAATTCCCACTAGTATATGAAAGTGACAAAATGAGAGACTCTCTATTTGAAAAACATGGTGCTACTCTGGAGCACAAGTGTGGAAAAGGATAGTAACATTGCCCCTTCTCTCTTTTTCTCTCATTTTATATTTTTTTCTTTTTTTTTCATGGTTCTTTTTTGCCTCTTTTTTTCTTTTTTTTTTCGTCCGAAGTCTCATCCCGACTTGTGGGGGAATCATGGTCTCCATCATCCTTTCCTCACTGGGACAATGCTCTAATAATGATGATCATCACACCTCTATTTACTTACAACTCAATATTACAACTCGGTACTAAAACAAAAAAATATGACTCTCTATGAATTCCTCTGGTAGTGTACCAGGATGTACAATGATGCTAGCGTGACATGTATAAAAATGATGAATGGTGGCTGAGCCACAAATACCATGTCAGCTATATCGTCATGCAAAGCAATATGACAATGATGATGTATGTCATAAAAATGGAACGGTGGAAGTTGCATGGCAATATATCTCGGAATGGCTATGGAAATGCCATGATAGGTAGGTATGGTGGCTGTTTTGAGGAAGATATAAAGAGGCTTATGTGTGATAGAGCATATCATATAACGGGGTTTGGATGCACCGGCGAAGTTTGCACCAACTCTCGTTGTGAGAAAGGGCAATGCACGGTACCGAAGAGGCTAGCAAATTGCGGAAAGGTGAGAGTGCGTATAATCCATGGACTCACATTAGTCATAAAGAACTCACATACTTATTGCGAAAGTTTATTAGCCCTCGAAGCAAAGTACTACTACACATGCCCCTAGAGGGATAGATTGGTAGGACAAGGTCCATCGCTCGTCCCCGACCCCCACTCATAAGGTAGACAAACATTAATAAATCATGCTCCAACTTCTTAGCATAACGACAGATCATACATGCATGATTCGGGAATCACAAACCTTAACACAATTATTCTTACTAAACCACAATCATCTACTAGTACCTCACCCATATAACCATCTTAATATCGCAAAACTATTGCAATGAGTCAAATTTATCATATTCAGTGATCTACATGAAAGTTTTTATTATATCCCTCTTGAATACCTATCATATCAAGACCAAATTCATAACCGTGCATATTTCCATTGCTATCATGAGACTCTAAAAAATATATAAGTGAAGCATGAGAGTGCAACTATTTCTTTAAAATATAACCACCGCCGTTCTCTAAAAGATATAAGTGAAGCACTAGAGCAACTGCCTAGCTCAAAGGATATAAGTGAAGCACATAGAGTATTCTAACAAATCACGAATAATGAGTGTCCCTCTCAAAATTGTGTGTTTAGCAAAGATGATTGTGACAAACTAAAAAGCAAACAAACTATATCACAAGACGCTCCAAGTAAAACACATATCATGTGATGAATAAAAATATAACTCCAAGTGAGTTACCGATAGATTGTAGACGAAAGAGGGGATGCCTTCCGGGGCATCCCCATGCTTAGACGCTTGAGTTTTCCTTGAATATTACCTTGGGGTGCCTTGCGCATCCCCAATCTTAGGCTCTTGCCGCTCCTTATTCCTTTATCCATCGTAGTCTCAACCAAAACTTGAAAACTTCAGCACACAAACCTCGTGAGATCCGTTAGTATAACAAATAAATCTTTAACTCTAAGTGCTGTAGTAAATTGATTCATATTTAATATTGGCATAATGCTACTGTACTCCAACTTCTCCATGACTCATACCCCCCGATACGATCCATAGATACATCAAAATAAGCGAACTATGCAACAAAAACAGAATCTGTCTAAAACAGAACAGTCTGTAAAGATCCGAATTATGGTCATACTTCTGTAACTCCAATTTTTTTGAAAAATTAGTACAACGTCGGCAATTCGTATATCAATAATGTGTAAAGAATTCATAAGGTTATCACACTCCAGCATAAAAACAAAATTCCAGCACTGGACGCAAAAGTTTCTGTTTTCCAACAACATCTATCATACTCTCTTCCAAATCATCCCAAAGGCATTACTAGGCAGAAACACTAATTAAAACATAAAAATACAATCATAAGAGAAGCTATAATTGTGCAAACACTCAAAAACAGAATGTAAAAGAAAATTTTTATTTTTTTCATTGGGTTGCCTCCCAACAAGCGCTTTCTTTATAGCCATTAAGATAGGCTTGAGATTTCAATGATGCTCATATGAAAGATTTGAATTGAAACACAAAGAGAGCATCATAAAATATGTGAAAAACACATTTAATTCTAACATACTTCCTATGCATAGGCATTTTATAGGAAAACAAATTATCAAGACAACCAATATCTAGCATTAATAATTTCAACACAAAGAGAGGTAATTTAGTGACATGAAAGTTTCTACAACCATATTTTCCTCTCTCATAATAATTACATGTAGGATCATAATCAAATTGAATAATATAGCTATCACATAAAATTTGATCTTCATGATCCACATGCATAAAAGTTTTATAATCTTCCAAGATAGTGGGATTAACATCAACTAAAGTTATGACCTCTCCAAACCCACTTTTATCGAAAAATTCATAAGATTGAACACTCTCCAAATATGTGGCATTCTTTTTACCTAAAGTTGACACTCTTCCAAACCCACTTTCAATATTATTGCAAACATTATTATCAATATCATATTCATCATGAGGCTTAAATAAATTTTCAAGATCATACGAAGCATCAACCCAATCATGATCATTACAATGAGTAGTGGACATAACAAAATCATCATCCCCAAGCTAGTAGTTTTGAATATAGTTAACACAATTGACATTAATAGAATTTATAATAGAATCATTGCAATCATGCTTTTCATTCAAAGAGCTATCATGAATCACTTTATAAATTTCTTATTTTAACACTTCATCACAATTTTCAGATTCATGATTTTCAAGCAAAACTTCGTAAACATAATCTAGGGCACTCAACTCACTAGAAATTGGTTCATCATAATTGGATTTTTTGAAAATATTAGCAAGTGGATGAGGATCCGTATCAATAGTTTTTTTTAGCAAGCGAAGATGCAAGCAAATAGAAGGCACATGGCAACTCAAGCAAACGAAAATATTTTAGTGTTTTTGTAAAATTGTTTTAGAAGTGGGGGAGATGAAAACGAGAGGCAAATGCAAATAAAAAGGAAAATAAAATAAATGCAAGTGGATGATAGTTTGTGCGAAGGTACTTGATAGATGTTGATGATGTCTCCCCGGCAACGGCGCCAGAAATTCTTCCTGCTACTTTTAGACTACGTTGGTATTTTCCCGAAGAGGAGAGGATGATGCAGTATAGTAGAGATAAGTATTTCCCTCAGTTAAGAACCAAGGTTATCAATCTAGTAGGAGAACCAAGCAAGATCCAGTGAACATCACCTACACACACAAAAGCCAACACTTGCACCCAACGCGAATAAGAGGGTTGTCAATCCTCTTAGTGGTTACTTGCAAGGATTAAGTCTGATAGAGATAAATTGATAAAGCAAATTACTAAACTAAATAAAAGTAAATAAATTGCAGCAAGGTATTTTTATGTTTTTTTATATGATAAAGATAGACCCGGGGGCCATAGTTTTCACTAGAGGCTTCTCTCTTGAGCGCAGAAACACACGGTGGGTAAACAAATTACTGTTGGGCAATTGATAGAAAAGCAAATAATTATGACGAATTCTTGGCAATGATCATGTATATAGGCATCACGTCCGAGACAAGTAGACCGACTCCTGCCTGCATCTACTACTATTACTCCACTCATCGATCGCTATCCAGCATGCATCTAGAGTATTAAGTTAATAAAAACAGGGTAACACCTTAAGCAAGATGACATGATATAGAGAAGCAAATTCAAGCAATATGAATAAACCCCATCTTTTAATCCTTAATGGCAACAATACAAATATGTGTCATGTCCCTTTCTGTCACTGGGATTGAGCACCGCAAGATTGAACCCATCACAAAGCACCTCTCCCATTGCAAGATAAACCAATCTAGTTGGCAAACCAAAACGATAGATTGAAGAGAAATACAAAGCTATATTTAATCATGCATAAAAGAGTTCAGAGAAGACTCAAATATTTTTCATGAATAATCTGATCATAAAGTCACAATTCATCGGATCCCAACAAACACACTGCAAAAGATGATTACATCGGATAGAACTCCAAGAACATCAAGGAGAACATGGTATTGAAGATCAAAGAGAGAGAAGAAGCCATATAGCTACTAGCTATGGACCCGTAGGTCTGTGGTAAACTACTCACACATCATCGGAAGGGCAGCAAGGTTGATGTAGAAGCCCTCCGTGATCGATTCCCCCTCCGGCAAAGTACCAGAAAAGGCCTCCATATGGGATCGCGAAAGAATAGAGGCTTGCGGCGGTGGAAAGGTTTTTTCTTCTGGCTCTCTGATGGTTTCCGAATATTTGTGAATTTATAGGATTGGAATTAGGTCAAACGGAGCCATGATGGCCCCACAAGGCATCAGGGCGCGCCCCCTGGTGTCGCGCCCTTTTGCCTTATGGAGGCTTCGTGAACCTTCTGTCCTCCTCTCCAAGTCTCCAGGGTCTCTTTTGTCCAGAAAAAAATCTCCAAAAAGTTTCGTGGCATTTGGATTTCGTTTGGTACCGATTCTCTGAAAAGCCAAAAACAAGCAGAAAATAGCAACTGGCATTGGGCACTAGGTTAATAGGTTAGTCCCAAAAAATGATATATATTGCATATAATTGCATATAAAAACATTCAAGATTGATACTATAATAGCATGGAACAATCAAAAATTATAGATACGTTGGAGACGTATCATTCTCCTACAGGATTGATAACCTTGGTTCTTAACTGAGGGAAATACTTATCTCTACTGTACTGCATCATCCTCTCCTTTTTGGGGAAATACCAACGCAGACTACAAGTAGCAGGACCGTGCCCTCAGCGCTTGAAGACTTGGGGTGA
This sequence comes from Elymus sibiricus, assembly GCA_039707655.1. Lineage (NCBI taxonomy): Eukaryota > Viridiplantae > Streptophyta > Magnoliopsida > Poales > Poaceae > Elymus > Elymus sibiricus. Next base: position 349,379,536 of record CM077668.1, read on the forward strand.
TCTTTGGAGTCAAAGGTGATTGCGTACTGCGACCACTTGAGGGGCCGAGCGGCCTCTGGCCTCGGGAGGGCGGCGAGGCCTCGTGAGAGAACTGCTTGAAGTGGCGGTTGGACGTGGGAGCCTGTGCCCCGCCAAGGATGCAAGGCATACCACGAGGCTCCTGGTAGCCCCCAGTGCCCTCGTCAGGCTGGTTGCCATCATTCCTTCGCGGTGGCGGCGACAGCGGTGGAAGAGCGGCATTGGCCTAAGGGTTCTCCTCACGAGGCTGATCACGCCAGGCAGCCTCATGAGGCTAGTCACGCCAGCCCTGCCGGAAGTTGCCGTTGCTGCTGCGGTCTCCCCAACAGTTGCCACCGCGGCCGAGTCCGCGGCCGTTGCCGCGGTCGTTACGGTCGCCTCGACGGCCCAGACGCTCATCACGAAGCAGCTTGAGCTCGTGGCAGTCCTCGGTGCTGTGGGAGTGCGAGTTGTGGTAGGTGCAGAGAGGGCAGCTGTCCCTCTTGGGCTCGTCACACTCGCAGCCGCGCTTCTGCTTGGGTTCCGCCGCTTGGCGTCCTTGCTCTTAGCCTTGGCGGCGTCTGGCGCCACGTCGGGGTCGTTATGGGCGAAGAGGCGGCCCTCTTTGGCCTTGGCGCACCTGTCGGCGAGGTCGAACAGCTCGAGCATGGAGTCGAGCTCATCATTGATGGCGAGCTTCTCGCGCATCCGGACGTCCGTGACGCCATTGGAGAACATGGAGACGATGGCGGCCTTGGAGGCACGCGGGATCTTGTTGCGCACTTGGGTGAAGCGCTGGATGTACTTGCGGAGAGTCTCGTCAGGGCGCTGGCGCACGACGCGCAAGTCGTTGAGTGTGAGGGAGCACTCGTGGGCGCCCTTGAAGTTGGCGAAAAATTGCCGGCAGAGCTCGGCCCACGAGGAGGTGGACGCCTCGGGGAGGTTCATGAGCCACGAGCGTGGGCCATCCTTGAGGGACATGGGAAACCAGTTCGCCATGACCTTGTCGTCGCCGTTCGCTGCCTCGATGCTCAGTGCATAGTGCTGCAGGAACTTTGTGGGGTTGGGGGTGCCGTCGTAGCATGGAGGCAGGTCCGGCTTGAACTTGGTAGGCCACACCACGCGGTGCAGCTCACGGGTGAAGGCGCGGCAGCCCCCGCAGCTGGAAGGGACGCCACCAGCAAGGGCGGCACGGTTATGGCGGCCGGCGGCCGCGACCTCCTGGATGGTCCTGTCTTGGCGCTGGCGCTGCCGCTCGAGGAGGACGCGCGCGTCAGGTGGCGTGCGCCGGACGATCTGGCAGCTGGGCTCGCCATGGTCCGGTGAGGACGCAGCGCGAGATGGCTGACGCGCCCGCGCATCACGGTGGTGCCTCGTGCCCTCGCTAGGCGGAGGAAGCACATCATGCGCCACGTCCCCGGCACGAGACAGCGCAGGACGGAGCGAGTGATAGGGCACCGGGGCATCTCCGGCGGCGTTGACAAGCTCGGTGATGCGGCCGAGCCAGGCGTCGTTGCCAGCGTCGGTGGGGCGGTAGCGCAGGAGCTCGCGCGCCATGAGTAGCATGGCCTGCGGGGCTGGCGCGTCATGGCGGGCGAGTGAGGAGGCCGTGGTGGTGTGGCCGTCCGCCTGCACGGATGGGTGGAGGGAGGAAGCCTGCTGCCCCCTCACAGCACGGTCGTCATGGGCGACGGGCTCCGTCTGGGCCACCCTGGCAGCTCGGCGCGCGTAGCGCTCATGACGAGCGTCGACCATGGCGGTGAGGAGGCGAGAAGAACTGAAGCTTTCCCCTACCTGGCGCACCAAATGTCGGAACTGGGGCTCTGGGGACCTAGAGGTTTGAACACTGGGGGCGAGCTAGTTCCTAGCAACCAAGGGTGACAAAGGCGAGGCTACGGTGAGAGCGCTAGCACGGAGCACGACAAGGGACACGACATTTACCCAGGTTCGGGCCACCTTGCGGTGTAAAACCCTACTCCTGCTTGTGTTAGGATTACTGTGGGCAAGAGAGTGTCCTCGCGTACAAGGTAGGAGATGAAGGAGTCGATCCCCTCTACAATGGCAGCTCTGTCCCTTTTATAGCCGCCCTGGTCCTCTTCCCCTGAAAATCTAGGTGGGGAGGGTTGCCACACTTGGCGGGTTTTTGAAATGGGATAGGCGCTCAGGCTATCCTGACTAAAGGCGGTCTTCGCCTGCAAAAGCGTGATCCATGACGCGCCAGTGGGCTCAGTGGTGACCTCCGCCCTGCGCGCCTTGCTGTCTTGGTCTTCTTTCACCAAACGGGCAGTCCTTTGGACTTGCTTTGGAGGTAGGCAGCTGGGGTTGCCCCTTTAGCACCAAAGAGGAAAGCCTCCCTGTCTGCGCCCGCTGGCGCGGCCTCTACCGCCGTTCGTCGCCATGCGCGTCACCCACTTGGTGGGCACAGGACCGCGCGGCTCTCGTCAGCCTCGGTCGATCTCGGGCAGCCGCCTCGGGAGGTCGCCTCGCGAGGCCTCCGCCACTGCTGCGGCTAAGTGTTGGTGGCTCGCGCCTTGAGGAGGGGTCCTCGGGAGGCTGGTGCCTCGCGAGATGTCTTCGCTTCCCGACGCCCTTATATGCGCCGCATCTTGGGCATTCGCCAAGCGTCGTCTCCTGGGCCGTAGGCAGACGGGCCGAGGTACCCTGGTTCCCAATGGCCCGATAGTATTTCCCTCAGTTAAGAACCAAGGTTATCAATCCAGTAGGAGAAGCAAGCAAAATCCCGTTAAACGCACCTGCGCACACAAAAGCAAACACTTGCACCCAACGCAAATAAGAGGGTTGTCAATCCTCTTAGCGGTTATTTGCAAGGATTAATTCTAATAGTGATAGATAGATAAACTAAACTACTAAATAAAATAAAAGTAAATAAATTGCAGCAATGTATTTTTGGTTTTAATATATGATAAAAGTAGACCCGAGGGCCATAGTTTTCACTAGAGGCTTCTCTCTCGAACATATAGCATACGGTGGGTAAACAAATTACTGTTGGGCAAGAAAAGCAAATAATTATGATGGATTCATGGCAATGATCATGTATATAGGCATCACGTCCGAGACAAGTAGACCGACTCCTGCCTACATCTACTACTATTACTCCACCCATCGACCGCTATCCAGCATGCATCTAGGGTATTAAGTATGAAACAGAGTAACGCCTTAAGCAAGATGACATGATGTAGACAAAGTGAACTCAAGCAATATGATTAAACCCCATCTTTTTATCCTTAATGGCAACAATACAAATACGTGTCATGTCCCTTTCTGTTACTGGGATTGAGCACCGCAAGATTGAACCCATCACAAGGCACCTCTGCCATTGCAAGATAAACCAATCTAGTTGTTCAAACCAAATCGATAGATCGGAGAGAAATACAAAGCTATAACAATCATGCATAAAAGAGTGCAGAGAAGACTCAAATATTTCTCATGAATAATCTGATCATAAACTCACAATTCATCGGATCCCAACAAACACACCGCAAAAGAAGATGACATCGGATAGAACTCCAAGAACATCGAGGAGAACATGGTATTGAAGATCAAAGAGAGATAAGAAGCCCTCTAGAAACTAGCTATGGACCCGTAGGTTTGTGGTAAACTACTCACACATCATCGGAAGGGCAACAAGGTTGATGTAGAAGCCCTCCGTGATTGATTCCCCCTCCGGCAGAGTACCCAAAAAGGCCTCCAGATGGGATCACGGAATAACAGAGGCTTGCGGCGGCGTATAATTTATTTGGGGTGGCTCTCTGTTGGTTTCCCAATATTTGAGAATTTATAGAAGTGGAATTAGGTCAAACGGAGTTACGAGGGCCCCACAAGGCATCAAGGTGCCCCCCTGGGGCCGCACCCTGTTGCCTTGTGGAGGCTTCGTGAACCTTCTGGCCTCCTCTCCAAGTCTCCAGGGTCTCTTTTATCCAGAAAAAAATCTCCAAAAAGTTTCATGGCATTTGGACTTCGTTTGGTACTGATTTCCTAAAAACCAAAAACAAGCAGAAAACATCAACTGGCACTGGCACTAGGTTTATAGGTTAGTCCCAAAAAATGATATATAATTGCATATAAAAACATCCAAGATTGATACTATAATAGCATGGAACAATCAATAATTATAGATACGTTGGAGGCGTATCACTTACTAGTGCTCGTAGTAGCGCCTGGGTATTTGATACTGGTTCGGTTGCTAATATTTGTAACTCGAAGCTGGAGCCGCGGAATAAACGGAGACTAGCTAAGGACGAGGTGACAATGCGCGTTGGAAATGGCTCCAAGGTTGATGTGATCGCCGTCGGCATGCTCCCTCTACGTCTACCTTCGGGATTAGTTTTAAACCTGAATAATTGTTATTTGGTGCCTGCGTTAAGCATGAACATTATATCTAGATCTTGTTTATTGTGAGACGGTTATTCATTTAAGTCAGAGAATAATGGTTGTTCTGTTTATATGGATAATATCTTTTATGGTCATGAACCCTTGGTGAATGGTTTATTCTTGTTGAATCTCGATCGTAATGATACACATGTTCATAATATTGATGCCAAAAGATGCAAAGTTAATTATGATAGTACCATATACTTGTGGCACTGCTGCTTAGGTCATATTGGTGTAAAGCGCATGAAGAAACTCCATGCTGATGGACTTTTGGAATCACTTGATTATGAATCATTTGAAACATGTGAACCATGCCTCATGGGCAAGATGACTAAAACCCCGTTTTCCGGCACAATGGAGCGGGCAAGTGACTTGTTGGAAATAATACATACCGATGTATGCGGTCCGATGAGTGTTGAAGCATGCGGTGGATATCATTATTTTCTTGCCTTCACTGATGATTTGAGTAGATATGGGTATATTTACTTAATGAAGCACAAGTCTGAAACATTTGAAAAGTTCAAGGAGTTTCAGAGTGAAGTAGAGAATCATCGTAACAAGAAAGTAAAATTTCTACGATCTGATCGTGGAGGAGAATATTTGATTTACGAGTTTGGCGCACATTTAAGACAATGTGTAATTGTTTCACAACTAACGCCACCTGGAACACCACAGCGTAATGGTGTGTCCGAACGTCGTAATCGTACTTTATTGGATATGGTGCGTTCTATGATGTCTCTTACCAATTTGCCACTATCGTATTGGGGTTATGCATTAGAGAAAGCCGCATTCACTTAAAAAAGGGCACCGTCTAAATCCTTTGAGACGACACCGTATGAGTTATGGTTTGGCAAGAAACCTAAGCTGTCGTTTCTTAAAGTTTGGGGATGTGACGCTTATGTCAAGATGCTTCAGCCTGATAAGCTCGAACCCAAAGCGAAAAAGTGCGTCTTCATTGGATACCCTAAAGAGACCATTGGTTATATCTTCTATCACAGATCCGAGGGTAAGATCTTTGTTGCCAAGAATGGGGCCTTTCTAGAGAATGAGTTTCTCTCGAAAGAAGTGAGTGAGAGGAAAGTAGAACTTGATGAGGTAATTGTACCTTCTCTCAAATTGGAAGGTAGCACATCACAGAAAGAAGTTTCCGTGATGTCTACGCCAGCCGGAGAGGAAGCTAATGATGATGATCATGAAACTTTGGATCAAGTTACTACTGAACTTCTTAGGTCCACCATGACACTGATACGTCTCTGTCGTATCTACTTTTCCAAACACTTTTGCTCTTGTTTTGGACTCTAATTTGCATGATTTGAATGAAACTAACCCGGACTGACGCTGTTTTTAGCAGAACTACCATGGTGTTGTTTTTGTGCAGAAATCAAATTTCTCGGAATTGGACGAAACCTTTTGGAGATTTTTTATGGAATAAATAAAAATTTCTGGCGCAAGAATCAACAGAAGAGGGGCCACCTGTTGTCCACAAGGCAACAGGGCGCGACCCCCCTAGGGCGCGCCTTGATGCCTTGTGGGGCCCACAGGCGGCCGTCTGACCTAATTCCAACGCCATAAATTCACTTTCCCCGAGAAAAAAAATAGAGAAGAAGTTTCATCGTGTTTTACAATACGGAGCTGCCGCCACCTCCTCTTCTTCATCGGGAGGGCTGATCTGGAGTCCGTTCAGGGCTCCGGAGAGGGGGATTCGATGCCGTCGTCATCATCAACTGTCCTCCATCACCAATTTCATGATGCTCACCACCGTGTGTGAGTAATTTCTCTATAGGCTTGCTGGACGGTGATGGGTTGGATGAGATTTATCATGTAATCGAGTCAATTTGTTTGGGCTTTGATCCCTAGTATCCACTATGTTCTGAGATTGATGTTGCTATGACTTTGCTATGCTTAATGCTTGTCACTAGGGCCCGAGTACCATGATTTCAGATCTGAACCCATTATGTTTTCATGAATATATTTGAGTTCTTGATACTATCTTGCAAGTTGTATGCACCTATTACGTGTTATGATCCGCATACCCCAAGGTGACAATAATTGGGATTCTTTCCGGTGATTACCGTAGTTTGAGGAGTTCATGTATTCACTATGTGTTAATGCTTTGTTCCGGTTCTCTATTAAAAGGAGGCCTTAATATCCCTTAGATTTCCTTCTGGACCCCGCTGCCACGGGAGGGTAGGACAAAAGATGTCATGTATGTTCTTACTATAAGCACGTATGACTATATACGGAATACATGCCTACATTACATTGATGAATTGGAGCTATTGTGTATCGCCCTAGGTTGTGACTGTTACATGATGAATGTCATCCAACATAATTATCCATCACCGATCCAATGTCTACGCTTTTCGCATATTGATCTTTGCTAAGTTAATTTCGTTGTTGCTGCTGTTACAATCACTACAAAACTGCTACTGTTACAGTCTCTGTTACTATTGCTACTGTTACTATTGCTATTGAAACTATCACTATGCTACTAAGCACTTTGCTGCAGATATTTAGTTCTCCAGGTGTGGTTGAATTGACAACTCAACTGCTAATACTCGCAAATATTCTTTGCTATGTTTAATAATTTATTCTGAATGAAACATCTTACAGATAATAGTTAGGGTGAAACAAGAAATAGACAATGTATATTGTTTACCACACTGCAATAACAAATGCAAAAATTTCAACCAACTACTATGAGCTATTATGTGGATATATTTGAGGTCGAAGAATGCCTTCAAGATATTTATGTAATTAATGTCAAAATCCATTTTTGGGACCTTTTGTGCAGGGAAAAGGGTGAGTGTTGAGCTAGCCATGCACCAGATGCAACCCTCTAGTCGTGGAGCGATGACTTGGATATGGGAGGAGGGGCAATCTAAGTTTGCGACAAAATTTGTCCCATTCAAAAAAGTGACTATCTTAGATTACAATAATATGTCGCTTTTGAGACAATAAAAATATAGTTACATTTTCATTATTTAAAATTTGACTCTAACATTGCCAGTAAGATAAAAAATATCAATATTTTTTTAGAAGAAACTTAAATGCTAACATCTCTTTCAAAGCATATTATCATGTAATGCCTAAGAAAGTCATTTCCCATTATCTTTGAAGACATATTTATGAATGGGATTGATAACTTGCACATTAGCCTCATTAACGTTACCAGTTGGTTGAAAATTTTGAAGTAACAAGCTTACAATCAAATTAATCTTTAGAATGTTTGGAGGCATTGTTCACTTCGTAATTGCAAGTATTCGAAGGCATCCCAAAATTGGAAACAAATAAAATTGGATTGCCCATTGGGGTGATCCAAAGTAATCATCTCTAATCATATGTTAATCACGACAAGGCCAAGGCCTAGGACTAGTGGTGGAGGATGTCATAACCATGAGTGGGTGTTCTTATTCCCAATTATTCCCCGCTCAGCTGCTAAAACCCTTAAGGGCATTTTTGGTGCTAGCCCCTAGAGGAAAATCTCTATTGTCCGCGGATACCTCCTTGTCCGCCGCTGAAGAGGTACGCAAAGGTGTCCCACAAGTTTTCCATGTTTTCCTACCCCCTCATTTTTTATCTAACTTCAATTTCATCAATTCGCAACAAACAACAATAATTAGATGATACATATAATGCTTCCAAACAATTGGAACATAAATTGTGCATACCAAATAGTTCAGCATGTCAACAATTCAAATGAACTTCATAATCCAGACTCAACAAACTGATTTTATCAATGTCCATCACCATTCATAGACGAAGATATCAGACAGGGTGCACCGATCTATGGGCAGGCCGCATCAGGTTGAGGTAGTGGTGGCGATGGTGTTGTCCGAGGTGGGTGGGGTGCTAGAGTCGAGGACTGGGGGAGAGTGGAGGAGGAGTGTGAAGTGTGGGACAGGGATGCGTTTGTGTGGGATATTGAGGGGGGGGGGGGGGTGGGAGGGTTGTCGTGTCGAACTTACGGATATCAATCAATTTGGACTATCTGAGCCGTAATGGGGGAGCATTAGGTTAGCCTTTTTGGTTCGTATAGTCTGGCCTGAACATATGGCGCCGAATGGGGTAACCCGTTTGAGATCCCCTAACCTAGGACCAAGTCTCAAGAGAGGGCCTCTATGGACCTACGTGAGTTCATCTTCTACCCAAGAAATATTCTATGACTAGTCCCTTCATTTATTTTCCACGACAACCTTTTCGTCCATGTAATTTTTATTTGTCGGCACCCGGCCTTTCCATGATCAAATGGCATGTAACAAAGACTGATCTCCCTTAATCAAACACCAAAGGAGCCTTCGATGGTGTCATGCACAACTTATATTTGAGAAAGACAACCCGAGGGCATTTTATTATATCCGTGAACGATGACGGAATACAAAGTAGGCTAGCAGTAGGACAGTTGTCTCATACATTGGAAGGAGGCCCCTGCATATATGGGACATTATATAGAGAAGTCCACACAAAGCAACATCTCAAATCTCATAGTTTTCTTCATCACGCTCCCTATGCCCATCTCCGTTTCGACAAACGTAGAAGGAAACAACTTCCGCCAAGCTTTCCCAAGTCATCCTCACCACAGGCTTTGAAAATGCAAGTCACCCGTCCCCGATAGCGGAATCTCGATCTGGCAGAAAGAACATCGCTGGGGAGATCTACCGTACATACAAAGCTGTTGGAAATATGCCCTAGAGGCAATAATAAAATGGTTATTATCATATTTCCTGTTCATGATAAAATTTTATTATTCATGATAGAGTTGTATTGACCGGAAACTTAAATACATGTGTGAATACATAAACAGTACCGTGTCCCTAGTGAGCCTCTACTAGACTAGCTCGTTGATCAAAGATGGTTAAGGTTTCCCAACCATAGACATGAGTTGTCATTTGATAACGGGATCACATCATTAAGAGAATGATGTGCTGGACAGACCCAACCGTAAGCTTAGCATCAGATCATTTAGTTATTTTGTCGTGGTTTTCTCACGGCAGATGCCATGAGATGGCTAAAAAGGTGGGGCTACGGGAGGACGCCGGTGGGTTCTGGAGGCGAGGTTGGCACGCGCAAGTGCGAGACACGAGACATAGCCAGGTTCGGGGCCCTCCGGAGAGGTAACACCCCTAGTCCTGCCGAATGGAGTATGGAGTGCACAAGGGCTACAAGGTTGCTCCTGGAGCTGTGTGGGCGGAGGAGGAAGAAGGGGCTAGGCCGCCGTTCGGCCTCTCCTGTGAGTGTGTGTGTGTGTGTGTGTGTGTGTGTGTGTACTACGAATGGAGCTCAACCCCTATGCATGGAGGCCTCCCGGGGGGTCTTATAGGCCGACACCCAGGGTTACATGGTTAAAGATGTACGGGCGCCGGGCCCTGGTGTCATCGCCCAGGAGCCGGCGGTGGGGTCCGCCGGGTCCGCTGGGTGCGCCGGGTCCGCTGGGCACGGGTTCCGTCGGTAGCGCGGCACTGTGGCGGGTCTTGTCCTTCGTCATAGGGCGGTCGGCGCCGCCTAGCAACAGGATCGCGCCGCCCGGACACCGCCCGCCCCGGGCGGGGGCGCAGGGAGTGCTGTAGTCATGCCCGCATGTGTCGATGCAAAGGATGGGGCGCTGTCACCATACTTGTCTTGTCGTGAGGGTTTGCCCTCTAGCGGCCAGACGGAATGGGCCAGACGGCCAGGCCGGGTCGCCATGCCGAGCCGGCTCGCGTTGGGAGCCGGTGCGCAGGCCAGCCGGATTTAGGGGCTTGTCCTGCCCCGATGTTTTGAAAAGAAGGGGGATCCGGACTCCGTTGCCTACCCGGGGATCAGCCCCCCGACAGTAGTCCCCGAAGCTGTGAAGGTTGGCCGTCTCCAGGTAGGAGGGCCTTCGCAGCTTACCCCCCTGTGGAGCCGATTTGTTGATGAAGTGATGGAGTCCGGCCGGGCGGCTCCGTCCGTCCGCGCGTCAGCAACGCGGCAGCGGACGCCGGGAACACCCGCTGGGCGCCGGCTCCCGGAGGCCGGATCGCGGCATCCCGGCCAGGGCGGGAAACGGAAACATTCGCAAGCCGAGTCTTGTATTGCACGACGAGTTGCGCCTGCCGCCGTTCAACGGGCCACCACGTGCCGCCCCGCGGCGGGCGAGGCCTGCCAGACCACATGCACGATGGGACGCGACTGTGGACCGGGCCCACCACGCCGTGCCCTCGGCCCGCGCGTGGGGGATTTATTGTGGCGGCCCTTGGCTGTTGCGCTTCCCCGTGCAGTTAATGCGCGCGGGAAACGTGCGCGCACAATGCGGGGGAGTGGGGATCGTGGCGCAGACTATCCCACTTCCCCGCGTTCTCTCGTGGTTATAAATGGGAAGGGGAGAGTGCGGCGGAAACGTTCACGCACGCACCCCCCGACTCCTGCTCCTCCTCTGCTTCCCTTCCACCACGCTCGAGCGGGGTGCCGCCACCGCGTGCTTTGCTCGCGCCCGCCGCCGCGCACCGCGACCAGAGGTCCGCAGCGCGCAGCTCTCCCTTCCTCCTCCTCTTCATCGCCGCATCTCCATGCCTGTAGAGTCCTCCAATGGCGCTGCCGAAAGGCTCTTGGGAGGGCTCCATCACGACCGAGGAGGACATCCGATACCTCCGTCGCACGAAGCGGCTGCCACCGGCGGAGGCGCTGCTCGCGCGCGCGCCCGGCCCGGAGAGGGTGCCGCAGCCGCGGGCGGGCGAGCACATCGTCTTCTACTCGCATTTCGAGCCCGGGCTCGGCCTCCCCGCGAGCCTCTTCTTCCGCGCTTTTCTCGACTTCTTCGGGTTGCAGCCGCATCACCTCGGCGCTAATGCCGTGCTGTAGATCGCCGGCTTCGCCACGCTCTGCGAGGGCTACCTCGGCATGCTGTCGAACGTAGACTTGTGGGCGAAGATGTTCTTCCTCAAACAGCAGGGGGCGTCGGCTGGCGCTATGTCCGACTGCGGGACAGCGGTGGTCACCGGCCGGCCGAACGGGCCGTTTCCCAAGCTGCCCCTCGAGGACTCGGCAAAGAAGTGGCAGACGACTTTCTTCTACGTCCGGAACGCCGACCCAGCAGTGGACGTCATAAATCTTCCGCCCTTTGTCAACACGGCACCGCTCGCCAAGCCGAATTGGGGCTACTGCCCCAAGAAACCTCCGCAAGAGCTGCTGAACATCTGCCGCCGGGTTGGGGAGATGTCGGATCGCGAGGGGCTGAAGCCGGCTGACCTCATCGCGGCCTTCATTGCCCGCCGGGTTCTGCCGCTGCAGCGCTGGTCGCACCGGGTCTGCGACATGAGCGGCCGGCATGACCCGACCCGGATGTTGACCAAGGAGCTGACGCCGGCCGAGATCGCCCAGCGGGTGAACTACATCTCCAAGGCCGGGTTGAAGGAGGAGGAGTGGGGCTTCGGGAAGGAGCCCTACCACCGGGGGAACCCGGCGCCGGCAGTAAGTCCTTGGTCATTATTCTTTGCCGCTTCAACGCTATTCTTGTGTCCTGACGCGACGGGAGGGCCGCAGCTATTCGCCAGCCAGCGGAACCACGACGGGCCGAATCCCCAGATTCTGCTGGCCGACTTGCCCGACTCGGACGTGGAGGAGGCCGGCGCCGAGGCGGAAGAGGGGGTGGTCGAAGCGCACCTGGCCGACGCCGCGGCCGGCGGGCCGCGACACGTGGGCAAGTCTCCGCCTCCAGATCTTCTGTGCGACTGGCCGGATGAAGACGAGGAGGGCCTGACCGTTGCCCACGGTACATCGCCCTCGGCTGGGGAGGACACCAGCGTCGACCCCCCAAGACGGCTGTGGAAGACGGCCGGCGCCGGGCCGGCCCGCGCGGCGGCGTCTGTCAGCCGGCCGCATGGGAAGGATGCGGTCGAGACGAAACCGGCCACGAAGCGCCCGGCGGCGGTGAGTCCGGCGCGCGAGAGGGCCGTCGTCAAGAAGAAGCGCCGGCTCGCCCCGTTGGAGGGCCAGAGGCGGGAGGTCCCGAAGGTCATTGGGTAAGTGTGTTTTGTCTTTTTCTGGTCTCTTGCTTGTTTCTTGTCGATGCCTTTATCGTGATAAACTTGCTGTGTACAGGTCCGGCCTTGACTTGGCGGTGGTGGCAGCGGAGGCCGCGGCGGGCGAGGCCGTCTGGAGGAAGACCAGGAGTAGCGCCGTCGACCGCGAGCCGGACAGGACCGCGGAGGACCTCGCGGCCCGCCAGTCCGGCCAAGACCTTGACGCGGCGAGCCGCGATGCCTGGCGGGATCAGGCGGAGGCTGAGAAAGAGATGGCAGAGGCCTCGGCCCGGGCGTGGGAGAGGGCCTCCGCGAAGCGGGCCAGGACCACCGCGGACCCGGCCTGGCCGGAGATGGAGAGGGGCTCGGCGCCGGCAGGGACGATCATCGAGCCGCAGCCAGAGGGAGCGGGCGAGCCGGCAGGGCGGACGGAGCCGTCCAACGGCGAGTCGGACATCGATGAGAATATCGTCGTGGACACGCCGCCTCGGGCCGACCCAGCAGGAGGAGGCGAGGGCGGCGGAGAGAGGCGCGAGGCGGATTCCGCACCGTCCAGCCAGGCACAGCCGATGCCGGCCCCAGAGTCCGCGGCCGGGGACGCTGGTGCCCTGGTGGTCGTTCTTCCCCAAACCGCTGCGAACCCAGAGCGGCCAGGTGGAAGCGGATCCTGCGCCGGGACCGCGATGCAGCAGCCGTGGGCAAGCGCCGGCGAGGTCGTGGTCGGGCCGCGCACTCGGGAGGACGAGGCGGCGGATGCCTTGCGCTCGCAGCTTCACGGGCGGAGCGAGCGCATGCAGGCCTTCGTCCGGGAAGACCAGGAGTGGGCGCGGAAGCTGGAGCAAGCAGTCGCGGTAAGTTTTTACTCTTTGCTTGTCTTGGAAGTTGAATCAGTGGGGGCGCGCCAGCGCACCCTCTGGGTGTAGCACCCGAGGCTCGGGCCAGCTGCGGAGCAGCCGGGTCAGGTCTTTATATGCATTTTTTGCATTCCTCTAACTTTTGTCTTCGCGCAGCATCTGTACGACCTGCGGGCCAGCGCGTACAACCGGCTTCTGGAGCGGTTCCGTGAGGCCAAAGCCCAGCTCGCCGCCAAGGAAGAGGAGCTGTGCCGGGTCCAAGGTACGTCTTGCATGCCTTCAGTGGGGGCGCGCCAGCGCACCCACTGGGTGTAGCCCCCGAGGTTCGGGCCGGACTGCGGAGCAGCCGGGTCGAATCTTAGAGCTTGTCTTTTTCTTCTTATCCTTGCTTCCGGCGTCTGACCTGGAACCCTGTCGCGCAGCCAAAGCGGCCGAGGTGTCAGGCCTCCGAGGCCGGCTTGCCGATGCTAGCGGGCAGCGCGATGTTGTCATTGCCAACTGCGACCGGCTCCAGGCCGAGGTGGACCGGCTGGAGGCCGAGAAGGCCAAGACGGAGGATGCCCACCAGGCGGAGCTGGGCAGTTGGCGGAAGAGCGCGCCAAGGCGGCGGAGGAGCTGGCGGACGCCGGCAGGAGGATCGCCCAGCTCGAGAAGGATCTCGAGGCCCAGGCCCTCGCGTCGGCCCTGCGGGAGAACGGGATGTTGGGCGGGGCGCAGCATCTCGACGAGGCCTTCACCCGTGAGTGTTATCCTCTTTTTGGTCTGACCGGCCTAGCCGGCCAGTTATCTTCTTTTGGCTAAGTTGTTTCCTTCCTTTGGCAGGAGTCTTCCCTGAGACGCAGGAGGCGGCCGATGCGGCCGTGTACGCCCACCGGGTAGACCAGCGCGCGCTAGGGGCGGAGATCGACGTCTACGCCGCCTGGACCTTCTCGGAGCTCGTGCTCTTCGACGAGGCCCGTCTTGGAGCCGTCGAGGGGCACATGCGCCGTCTGTTTGATGCCGGGGTGGGCATGGTGAGCAGCCTCTGGCCGAATGCGGTGGCGCCGAACAACGTCACCCGGCTGGCGCGATGGCTGGAAGCCGGGGTGGAGGGACTCGGCGCGTGGAGGGCCTCCGCGGCCTATGCCGGAGCGGAGATGGCGCTGCGCTTCATTGTGTCCTGGTATCCGGGCGTGGACCTCGACCGCTTGGCGGCGCAGCGGGCCGGCGCGGTGGAGGACTTGGCGGCACAGGAGCGGCGGATCGCCGGGCGGGCCTGCTATCTGGCCTCGTTCGCTCCGTATGACGAGTTCGTCCTGGAGCGAACGGAGGACGGCGAGGAGCTCCCTGCCGACGAGTTCGGTCTGCTGCTCAATGACCCGGACGGCAGCTCGGCCGAGACGGGAGCCTATGCCAACGACGAGGCCGACCCGGACGACGCCACCACGACTGAGAGGCCGGAGAGCTCTGGGCCCGACCCGGTGGCCGCGTCCACCACAGCTGAGCCGACGTCGGCCGGAAATGACGCGGGCACCGCTTAGGATTTTTTCATTTTATCTTCAACCTTCCTGTACTCGAACTCAGTTAGGTAGCAGGTCCACCCACTGGGGGTTTAGTTACATGTAATGAACTTGTGGCCGAGGGCCCTTGCTGTATATAAATTTGCATGTCGTTTCGCTGTTTGTTGTTTGGCCTTGGGCCTTTTCTTGTTTGTCTTTTCTCCGAGCTTCCTTCCCGCTAGCCGGACAGCCGGGTGGCGGACTGTGGCTACGACGTGGGTTCGGCCTTGAGGGGGTGACGCACAATACTTAGGCTTTTTCGGACGTTGAGCGCAAGCGAAACACCCACTGGGCCGGCTGGCGGCAGGCGGCGAAGCCGGCTGGCGCGCAGCCGGTCGTGTGGTGAACAAGTGAGAGAGGGCGGGTTGGGCCGGATTGACCGAGCCGGGCCCTCCTCCTTAGCCGTCCTCGCGTGACGATGCTTCCGGCCTTTAGCACTTGCCGGCCGGACAGCCAGGAGCCGGCTGTGGCTGGCGAAGAGAGGGCTTTGGCGGTTCGTACGCTGCGGAATGGACTAAGGAAAAATGGCGAGGCGCGGTCTAGCCGGCTATCCCTCGAGCCCCCGAGCCGGCTGTGCCGGCTCGGCGGGAGAATCGAAAACAGGGAAGTGCATAGACACAGAGCTTAGAAAAAACGGAAAAGGAAGCCCCCGAGCCCCCGAGCCGGCTGTGCCGACTCGGCGGGAGAAACGAAAATGGGGGGCTTGCTGCTTTCATTAAACCCAAAAGGTGGTGATACATACATGCATGAGTTCAACTGTAAAACAGATGGAGGAGCTCCGCGTTCCAGGGCCGGCTGGACTCCTCGCCGGCTGCAGTTCTCTTGCGCTTGTTCGGCTTCTGTGCGTCGATGAGGTAGTACGCGTTCTGGTCGTAGAGAGCCTTGCTGATGATGAAAGGGCCCTCCCAAGGAGAGGCCAGCTTGTGCTGGCCGGCTGTCCGCTGGACGAGCCGGAGCACGAGGCCGCCCTCGCGGAACGCGAGGGGCTTGATCTTCTTGCTGTGGTAGTGGCGCATGCCTTGTTGGTAGATGGCTGACCGGCTGAGGGCCAGGAGGCGCGCCTCCTCGAGCAGGTCGACGCCATCTTCACGTGCCTCCTCTGCCTCGGCTTCTGTGTACATGGTCACCCGGGGCGAGTCGAACTCGACGGCAGTGGGAACGATGGCTTCGGCTCCGTAGACGAGGAAGAACGGGGTGAACCCGGTTGAGCGGTTGGGTGTCGACCGGAGACTCCAGAGGACGGCCGACAGCTCATCGAGCCAGCTGCCGGGTGAGCGCACGAGCGGCTCGACGAGTCGCGGCTTGATGCCGGCTAGGATGAGGCCGTTTGCCCGCTCGACCTGGCCGTTCGACTGGGGATGTGCGACGGAGGCCAAGTCAAGCCGGATGCCGGATGCGGAGCAGTTGTGGGCCAGCGCGCCCTTGGCGAAGTTGGTGCCGTTGTCCGTGATGATGCTGTGGGGGACGCCATAGCGAACCGCGATGTCCTTGATGAACCGGACGGCCGTGGGCCCGTCGAGCTTCTTGATCGGTCTTGTCTCGATCCACTTGGTGAACTTGTCGACGGCGACCAGCAGATGCGTCATGCCGCCTCGGACGGTCTTGAAGGGCCCCACCATGTCGAGCCCCCAGACGGCAAAGGGCCATGTGATCGGGATGGTTTGGAGGGCTGAGGCCGGCTGGTGGCTGCGCTTGCTGAAGCATTGGCTGCCCTCGCATTTGAGGACCAGCTGCTCGGCGTCTTGCAGGGCCGTGGGCCAGTAGAAACCATGGAGGAAAGCCTTGGCCACCAGGGACCTCGAGGCGGCGTGGTGCCGGCACTCGCCCTGGTGGATGTTGAGGAGGATCTCGATCCCTTTGTCCTGCTCGACGCAGCGCTGGAACACGCCAGTCGTGCTGCGTTTGACGAGCTCGTGGTTGATGATGCTGTAGGCGGACGCTCGCCGCTGCACTTGCCGGGCTTCGGTTTTGTCGTTGGGAAGGTCGCCGTCTTCCAAGAAGGCGAGGATCGGCTGAGCCCAGGACGGCGCTGTCACCACCATGAGGACGGCCGCCAGGATGGGGTCTGGGACGGCAGCCCCCGAGCCGGAGCCGGCAGTCCCCGAGCTTGGGCCGGCAGCCCCCAAGTCGAAGCCGGCAGCCCCCGAGCCGGAGACGGTAGCCCCTGAGCCGGAGATGGCAGTCCCCGAGCCGGAGCCGGCAGTATCCGAGCTTGGGCTGAGAACTCCAGGGTCGGGTGGGGGCACGTCGGGGTCGTCCGGGACAAAGATGGATTCCGACACAGGAGACAGCTTGATGGACGGCTTCCGCAGGTGCTCGAGGGAGACGCCGGATGGGATGGCTTGCCAGGTGGAGCCCACTTTGGCCAGGGCGTCAGCTGCTTCGTTGTCCGCGCGTGGGACGTGGAGGAACTCGCAACCATCGAACCCGCCGGAGAGTTGCTGGACCAGGAAGCGGAAGCTGGCCATGTTGGCGTCTTTGGCGTCCCAGTCGCCGAAAACTTGCTGCACCACCAGGTCCGAGTCGCTGTAGCAGAGAATGCGCCGGATGCCGATCTCCCTGGTCAGCTGGAGACCGTGCACGAGGGCTTCGTACTCGGCAACGTTGTTGGAGGCGGCGAAATGGATCTGCAGTACGTACCGCAGCCGGTCGTTCTTGGGGGAAGACAGCACGATGCCGGCTCCCAAGCCGTTGCGCATCTTGGAGCCATCGAAGTGCATGCGCTAGTGAGTCGACTCGGGCGCCGGCGGCAGGTACTGGGTCTCGGTCCAGTCGACGAGGAAGTCGGCCAGCGCTTGGGACTTGATGGTGGTGCGGGGCTCGTAGAGGATCGTGTGGCCGGCTAGCTCGATGGCCCACTTGGCCACCCGGCCAGAGGCATCCCGGCAGCCCATGATCTTGCCGGTGGGAGCCGTGCTCACCACGGTAATGGTATGCTCCTGGAAGTACTGCCTCAGCTTCTTGGCGGCAAGGTACGCGCCGTAGCACATCTTCTGGTAGTGGGGGTAGTTCTGCTTGGAGGCGCAGAGCACCTCGCTCAGGAAGTACACTGGATGCTGGACCGGCTACGCCTTGCCCTCCTCAGGTCGCTCGACCACCAGCACCGTGCTGACCGCCCGGGAGGTGGCGGCGATGTACAGCAAGAGTGGCTCTTTTTCAGCCGGCGTGGCCAGGACGGGTGCGGTGGACAGCATGCGCTTGAGGTCGCGGAACGCCTCGTCTGCCTGATCGCTCCACTCGAACACTGTCGTCTTCTTCTTCATCAGCTGGTATAGGGGCAGGGCCCTCTCCCCCAGCCGGCTGATGAACCGGCTGAGAGAGGCCAAGCAACCGGTGAACTTCTGGACATCGCGCAGCCGGGCCGGCTTGTGCATGCGCTCGGTTGCCTTGATCTTTTCCGGGTTGGCTTCAATGCCGCGCTCTGAGACGAGGAAGCCGAGGAGTTGGCCAGCCGGCACGCCGAAGACGCACTTCTCCGGGTTGAGCTTGATCTGGAACCGGCGCAAGTTGGTGAAGGTCTCCTTGAGGTCGGCCATGAGCATGAGGTGCTGCTTGGTCTTCACCACTATGTCATCGACGTAGACGTGCACATTTCTGCCGATCTGGGGCAGCAGGCATTTCTGCATGCAGCGCTGGAAGGTGGCGCCGGCATTCTTCAAGCCGAACGACATGGTGATGTAGCAATACGCCCCAAAGGGCGTGATGAAGGACGTCTTGAGGGCGTCGGCCGGGTCCATCTTGATCTGGTGGTAGCCGGAGTAGGCGTCTAGGAAGGACATGAGCTCGCAGCCGGCTGTGGAGTCGATGACTTGGTCGATCCGGGGCAGAGCAAATGGATCTTTGGGTCAGGCCTTGTTCAGGCTGGTGTAGTCGATGCACATGCGCCAGGTGCCATTCTTTTTCAGGACGAGGACTGGGTTGGCCAGCCACTCGGGGTGGAATACTTCCATGATGAAGCCGGCTGCGAGCAGCCGGGCGATCTCTTCACCGATGGTTCTCCGCTTTTCCTCGGAGAAGCGGCATAGCGGCTGTCGGACAGGCTTGGCATCCTTGCGGACGTGAAGTTTGTGCTCGGCGAATTTCCTCGGGACACCCGGCATGTCTTTTGGAGACCATGCGAAGATGTCCTGATTCTCATGGAGGAAATCGACGAGCTTGCCTTCCAATTTGCTGTTGAGGCGGGTGCCTACGACCACGTACTTGCTGGAGCTGGGGTCGGCCGGGTCGAGCTGGACCCTCTTCATGTCCTTTGACGGCTGGAAGGAGGCCTCGCTGTCGTCCGACTTGGGCGGGGTCGGCACGGCCGGCTGCGCGCTAGCCAGCGCCACGATCCGGTCGTGCTGGCGCCTCTCCTCGGCGATGACCAGCGACTCGGCCAGCTGGGAGCCGGCTTTGGCGCACTCGAGGGACTTTTTGTAGTCGCCGACGATGGTGATGAGGCCCTTGGGACCCGGCATCTTCAACTTCAGGTAGGCATAGTGGGGGACCGCCATGAATTTGGCCATGGCGGGACGGCCCAGCAGCGCGTGGTAGGGGCTCGCCAGGTCGACCACCTCGAACCACATCGGCTCGCGGCGGAAATGGCTGCTGGAGCTGAACAGGACGTCAAGCCGGATCCGGCCGATCGGAGAGCAGGAGAGACCCGGCACGATGCCGTGGAACACCGTCCGGGTCGGCTCCAGCTGTCGCGCCTCGATGCCGAGCTTGGTCATGGTGTCGCGGTACAGGATGTTGATGCTGCTGCCGCCGTCGATCAGCACCCGTGAAAAATGGCAGGTGCGCTTCTCGGAGACGAGGGTGGGTCGAGCACAAGGGCGTAGCCACCCGGCGTGGGCATGACGGCCGGGTGGTCCTCCCGGGTCCAGCTCACCGGCCGGTCGGACCAATGCATGTATTGGGGAACCGGGGGGACGACGGCGTTCACCTCGGCCGCGTGCTTGCGCTTGGCGTGTTTGTCATCCCCCTCGCTGGTGAAGACGATATAGGACGCGTCCGGGCACGGGAAAGGGTTGTCGGCGAGGGCGTCGGGTGGCAGCGGGGGTGGGGGAAGCGGTGGCTGCTGCGGGCCGGCTCCGGGTGGCGGGGGTGGAAGGTTGCCCTTCAACAGGCGCTGGGTGAAGCTGCACTGCCGAAGCGTGTGCGTCGACGGCTTCGCGCCGCTGTGGTTTTTGCAAGGGGCGTCCAGCATCTGCTCGAAGGACAGCTTGGGCTGCCAGGCGGCCTTGCTGGTGCGCGGGCGCTGGCTGGAGCCTTGCTCGGCCGGCTGCTCCCCTTCCACCCCGGCGACCTGCCGGTTGTCATAGCGGGGTGCCTGTTGGTCGTTCCTGCGCTTGCCGTTGTTGTTGCTGTTGTTGTTGTCTTGCCGGCGATGATTGTTGTCGCCAGCCGGCTTGGGGGGAGCCGGCTGGGCCGGGAGGAGCTTGCCGTCTGCGTCGATCGTGATCTTCACATTCATCGCGGAGTCGGCCGTAGCGTACTTGTCCGCCACAGCCATGAGCTCCGCCAGGGTGGCCGACTCGTCGCACACCAGCCGGTGCTTGACCAGAGTGCCGTCTAGGCATCCGTCGATGAAGTACTGGATGGCCTGGACTTCGTGGACCCCCTCGTAGGAGTTGCGCAGTTCCGTCCACCGCGTGAGGAAGTCGCGAAGGGGCTCGCCCGGCTTCTGGACGCACATGGAGAGCTGGCGAGGCTTGCCGGGACGCTTGTAGGTGCTGGTGAAGTTGCGAATGAACGCATCTTCGAAATCCAGCCAGGAGTTCACGCTGCCGGCTCGGAGGCTGTTAAGCCACGTCCGGGCCGAGCCGGGCAGCATGAGGGGGACGTATCGCACAGCCACGCGCCGGTTGCCGCCGGCTATGCCGACAGCCGTGGTGTAGTCGGTCAGCCAGTCCTCCGGCTTGGTGACGCCGTTGTACTTGGGGGAGTCGCGGGGCAACGAGAAACCTTTGGGGAAGGGCTCCTCGCGAATGCGGGGGCCAAAGCACGCCGGGCCGACAGAGCTTTCTTCTTCTAGGGCCATGGAGCGCGCCAGCCGGTCGATGCGATGACGGGCGTCGTTTTCGTCGTAGGGCTCGCGGGGACCGAGCCGGTCAGCCACGGGACCACGGGGACCGAACCGGTCAGCCACGGGACAGCGGGGTGTAGGGGCTTCTGGGGCCGGCTCGAGCCGCCGAGCCGGCCGCACGGGGGGCTCCGGCAGCTGAGTCCGGCTGTCGCCAGCCGTCTCGCCAGCGATGCCGTCTCCAGCGGTTGCGGCGCGATTGTGCCGGCTCCGACCGGACCGGTGCCGGCCAGAGCGGCTCACGCTAGTGGCGTGGGAGGATGTCTGGTGCGCGTCCTGGAGGGCCCTCTCCGGGTTTCCGGTTTTCCCTGAGGCGGAGGCGGATGGCTGGGCCGGGTCGAACTGCTTCTACTGCTCATTCGCCGCGGTGATGATGTCGCGGATGCGCTGCTACTGCAGCAGCAGCTCCTCGCCCTCCAGGAATTCGAGATCCGCCATGGCCGCCCGCGCCACGCGCATGTTCTTGACGGGGGTGTCGTACACGGGCCTGCCTGCGCCTAGCGCACGGCCGATCGCGCCCCCACGGATCCGCACTTCCGCGACCCGGCTGGGCTCGGCAGCGGACGGCGTGAAGCCGTGGGCGCTGTCGTACTCTCGCTGGGTGGACTCCAGCCGGTGCCGCGTTGCCGCGAGCTCCGTGGCCTTGACCAGCAGATGCTGACGGTCCTCGTTGAGCTGAGCCGCAGCGGCCGCCGTGTCGGCATCGGGCGTGATGGGGGCTTGCAGGCTCCGGATCGTCTCGCGGAGCGGGTCGGCCCGTCATGGCGGAGCCGCAGCCGCGGCAAGAGCAGCCGCGGCGGCTTTCTCCTTGCCGCACGGGGAGCCAGAGCTGGCGCCGATGGTCAGCACCTCCGAGCGGGCGCAGAGGTTCGCGAGGTCGTCGGAGACAGCGCAGTCAACGAGGACGGGCGAGTCGGTGAAGCTGCGCACCTCGCTGGGAAACACGTCGGGGACGAGCGCGACGAAAACGCGCAGCGCACCGAAAGGGACGACGAGGCTGCCTGCGGGGCAGGCGACGTCCGCGCCCGGCGCAGCGTTGCAGCCGGCCGGGTTGGCCGTGCGAGGCGCGCGGACCAAACTGTGCACGATGCGCTCGCCGGAGCTGGTGAAGGGCCTCGTCCGGAACTTGACTCCGGCCGGAGCCGCGAGCAGCCCCACGGCGGGCGCCAACTGTCGTGGTTTTCTCACGGCAGATGCCATGAGATGGCTAAAAAGGTGGGGTTACGGGAGGACGCCGGTGGATTCTGGAGGCGAGGTTGGCACGCGCAAGTGCGAGACACGAGACGTACCCAGGTTCGGGGCCTTCCGGAGAGGTAACACCCCTAGTCCTGCCGAATGGAGTATGGAGTGCACAAGGGCTACAAGGTTGCTCCTGGAGCTGTGTGGGCGGAGGAGGAAGAAGGGGCTAGGCCGCCGTTCGGCCTCTCCTGTGAGTGTGTGTGTGTGTGTACTATGAATGGAGCTCAACCCCTCTGCATGGAGGCCTCCCGGGGGGTCTTATAGGCCGACCCCCAGGGTTACATGGGTAAAGATGTACGGGCGCGGGGCCCTGGTGTCATCGCCAAGGAGCCAGCGGTGGGGGCCGCCGGGTCCGCCGGGCACGGGTTCGGTCGGTAGCGCGGCACTGTGGCGGGTCTTGTCCTTCGTCATAGGGCGGTCAGCGCCGCCTAGCAACAGGATCGTGCCGCCCGGACACCGCCCGCCCCGGGTGGGGGCGCAGGGAGTGTTGTAGCCATGCCCGCATGGGTTGGCGCAAAGGAGGGGGCGCTATCGCCATACTTTTCTTGTCGTGAGGGTTTGCCCTCTAGCGGCCAGCCGGCATGGGCCAGCCGGCCAGGCCGGGTCGCCATGCCGAGCCGGCTCGCGCTGGGGAGCCGGCGCGCAGGCCAGCCGGATTGAGGGGCTTGTCCTGCCCCGATCTTTTGAAAAGAAGGGGGATCCGGACTCCGTTGCCTACCTGGGGATCAACCCCCCGACATATTTGCTATAGCTTTCTTCATGTCAAGTATCAGTTCCTTAGACCAAGAGATCATGTCACTCCCGGATACCGAAGGAATACCTTGTGTGCTATCAAACGTCACTTCGTAACTGGGTGATCATAAAGGTGCTCTACAGGTATCTCTGAAGGTGTTTGTTGGGTTGCATGGATTGAGACTGGGATTTGTCACTTCGTGTCACGGAGAAATATCTCTGGGCCCTCTCGGTAATACAACATCACAAGAAACTTCATGTGACTAATGAGTTTAGTGATGGGATCTTGTATTACGGAACAAGTAAAGAGATTTGCCGGTAATGAGATTGAACTAGGTATGGAGATACCGATGATCGAATCTCAGGCAAGTAACATATCGCCGGACAAAGGGAATTGCATACGGGATTAACTGAATCCTTGACATTGTGGTTCAACCGATTATAACACCCCTATGTAAAGAGCTACAGTGATCCTTAATGATTATTCTAAGTCACCTTGATTTGCAATGCTTGATCACAGTGGATCAATATCTCATTTCAAACTCCATCACTGAATTCAATTCAAATTGTAAGTGAAATTTGAAGTTGCACAAACTTGGTTGCAAAATAGTCCATCATTTAGCAAATATTCCATAAGAATTATTTGTTAAGGAAAACAACATCACTTATTTGCTTAATTGGGCTCTAGCAATTAAAACCGTGCCAAATCAGCATATTTAAAATGCTTTTCCATTTATGCAAACTTCAAACAACTTCAAATACTTCCCAAACTTTTTGTGACAGTGCCAAATATTGCAATGTATTTATGTGGCCAAGTCCCACATTTTACTAAGTCCATTTGGCTGCCCAAACTAATGCAAACAGTTTCTGTAAAAAGAAAACAGAAAAGAATCAGAAAAAGAAAAGAGAAAGGCCACTGTGCACTGGGCCTTAGTGCATAGTGCCTGGCCCAGCCTGCCTCCCCCGTCGTCCTCCTCCTCCCTCCTCCACGCGTCAATGGCGACCGAACCAGGGCGTCGTTGCCGCCGAGCCACGTCGCCGCTCCGCGTCGCCACAGGCTTCGGGAGGGGATAAGAACGCCAGCGCCGACGCCTCGGGACAACCCCTGGTCATTATCCCCCTCTCCCCTCGCCTCCATCGCTTGTTCCCGAGCTCGCCCGACGCCGTCGACGCCATGGCCTCCTCGCCCACGTAGCTACCGTTGCCCTCGCCGCCCGAAACCTTGCTCGTAAGCTCTGACATCGTCCACCGCGTCGACTGCTGCAACCCGATGGAGCTGGGAGCCTCTGCATCGCCGGATCCGCCGTCGTCTTCCACCTTCGGCCACCGGCGCTTCCACGACGCTTGCCGCCGTTCTGC
Source organism: Elymus sibiricus (assembly GCA_039707655.1). NCBI lineage: Eukaryota > Viridiplantae > Streptophyta > Magnoliopsida > Poales > Poaceae > Elymus > Elymus sibiricus. Next base: position 349,403,690 of record CM077668.1, read on the forward strand.
TGCTACTAAGCCATCGCCGGGCCTCCTTGTGCCTCCTAGGTGAGCTGCCGCTCCTTTCCCCTCCCTTAGCGCTGCCTCCCGTCACCTGTAGCCATAGCTGCCATCGTGCCCGAGCTCGCCGCCGTTGCCTCGCCTCGCCGTCGCGGCCACAGCCATCACGGCTCCCGTCTGGGCACGGCATCGTGCTCCTGGTGCTTCCAGGAGCCCAACGCGCGCACGCACGCTCTCCCCTGTGCCCCCTGTCGCCGGATCCGACCTCACCCGTACTCCGGAGTCCGCCACGGAGGTCGCCGTCGTCGCTACGGTGCACCCCCGGCCACGCCTCCGCCACCATTCGACGCGCTGTCTAACGCCCGATCCAACGCGCTAAACCGCACGCAAAACGGTGCCTCGTAGCTCGTTTCCGACGAGGTCCTAAGCTCCTCTGCCAAGTTTTGTGGTCGCTGGCATTTAAACGCCGGTGGTCCGACGTGGCACAGCCATGGGGCCCACCCTGGGTCACTGCCAGTGGGTCCCGTGGGCCCCGTTGACTTTGTTGACCTGGTCAACGTGCTGACTGGGCAACCCCCTGTCACTGACATGTAGGCCCCACCATTTTAGTTAACTGTTTTGCTAATTAAAATTAATCTGTTAATTAATGTGACACTGACAAGTGGGTCCCACAAGCTAATTAACTTAAACAGTTAAAATTAAGCCTCTGTTAAAGTGCTCTGTCACTGACATGTGGGCCCCCCTGGTCAGATTGACCAGTCATCTGTTGACTGTTGACTGCTGACTCAACAGTCAACTTGGCCCCACTGTCAGCCTCTGTGTGCATAGCTGGGTGCAGTGCACTGGGTGCACCAAGCAATTTCCCATTTATTTTCGAATTTGGATGAACTCCAGAAATTCCAGAAATCTTTTAAAAACTTTGAAAATTCATATAAAATAATTCGTAACTCGGATGAAACAAATTTATATATGAAAAATGATCAGAAAAATAAGACGAATCTGAATATGCCATCCACATACCTGTCACATGCCTCCAACACTACAAACATGGAACCTTCCTCTCCGGATCGTCTGTCCAATAATTGCCTAAAGCCGGGAAAATATTCCCAGATATTTTCCCGCTCCGTCTGTAACGTGTAGCACTGTGTTAGCTCACCCCTAGCACAGCATACTGCCATGTCATGCATTGTGCTACATTTGCTTGCTTTGTATTTATTGTTTCTTCCCCCTCTTCTATCCGGTAGACTCCGAAATTGACGCTGCTCCCGAGTTCGACTACCCCTCAGACGACCAGCCCCTTTCAGCAGAGCTTCCAGGCAAGCAAACCACCTTGATCATTTCAATATCGCCCATTTCTTTCTCTCCCGTGCTTGCATTAGAATTGCTACTGTTGTTCGAAAGCTCCTATTCTGATGCATAGCCTGTTTTTGTAACTGCTGTTGATACCTTACCTGCTATCCTAAATGCCTAGTATATGTTGGTTAGTGATCCATTAGAGGCCCCACATCCTTGTCCTTGTTGCCATGCTTTACTACCGATGACTCGATCATTGTGATCGATGTGCAGAGACCGACACATTACCGCACACCCCCTTAGTTGTACGACTCTGCAGAGCTACTATCGAGTGCCAAGGGTAATACCTCCTACCTCACTCCTGATGATATCTCTGTAGTGTAGCTAGTCGGTTGTGGGTTACCGAGGGTGATTCCTCATTCACCACCTCCGATGATGCCTCTGTCGTGCAGCCCCTCAAGTGTGAACCTCATCGAGGGTGATTCCTCCAAGTTCACGCTGACGGTTACATCGAGTGGGAATCCATCGAGGGTGATTCCTCGGATTTCCCCCTTGCTGTTACGGACACACTGTTACCTTACACTGTTCCCCGTTTACTGTTACTGTGGGACTGAAGGGACAGGCGGTACCACCCCGGTAGAGGTGGACCTGAGTTCCCAACAGTCTCTGGATAAGTCGGGTTAACCAGGAGGGTACCCGCGAGATAATTCCATGGCACGTCCGGGCAGGGAGAGACCGCCTTAGAGAGGGATGGGCCTGGCCCTTGTCGTAAGTCCACACGACGGGGCGACAGGATCACTGATCGTCACCGCGAGCTCCCAACACACTAATGGGTTTGGATATGTGATCTGAGTAGGCCTCTGGCCTTTTCACACTAACCACCACGTGGGATAAGTTATGGGCACTCAGCGTCGTACGATTCTCCCGAAAGCTCTCCAGATGTCACAGTTCAGACATGCAGGCTGATTGTTGGGGTGGACGGTAACCACCTGCGCTTGTATAAGGAGGAGGGTCTGGTCCCCGGCCAGTCACGCAATGCGCAGGAGTGCAAAGGGCGATCGGCCCAAGACCCCTGAGCACTTAGGATGTAGACCGGCGTGCTAACCTCTCTGTTGAGCCTAGGTAGGACTACGTCGTGTCGATCAACCGAGGCCGGGCATAACCCAGAAAAGTGTGTCCGACCGGAGTTAATCGAGCATGTTGGGTAAGTTGGTGCACCCCTGCAGGGAAGTTATCTATTCGAATAGCCGTGTCCACGGTAACGGACGCTTGGAGTTGTATCGCGATCTACTACAACTAGAACTGGATACATGTGACCCTAAACTGATATGATGGCCCTGGGATCGCTTCCTCGCGGGGTAGACGAGGAAGGATCTCTAGGCGTTACTAATATATATTTGTTACTACATTTTATGTTATTCTACTCTCTTCTGTTGCTGCAAGACGCTGCAAGATGCTAGTCTTCGATAGGATAGGCCTTTCCCCTCTACTCTGGCATTCTACAGTTTAGTCCATAGATACAGCCCCTTCCCATTGATACTGATGCATACTTAGCATAGATCTGATGTAAGTCTTGCGAGTACTTTGGATGAGTACTCACGGTTGCTTTGCTACCTTTTTTCCCCTTACCCGATTGATGCGATCAGATGACGGAGCCCCGGAGACAGCTGATCCCGCTGACGACTACTACTACTCCGACGGAGCCTACTACTACGTGGAGACCGATGACCAGGAGTAGATAGGAGGCCCCAGGAGGAGGCCTGCGCCTTTTTGATCTAGATGTCGTTGTTTTGCTCAGCCTTCTTAAGGCAAACTTATTTAGTTATGTCTATACTCAGATATTGTTGCTTCCGCTGACTTATGTATTCGAGCCTTCGTGGCCTGGCTTGTAATATAAAGCTTTATGTTTGAATTTGTGTCTAGAGTTGTGTTGTGATATCTTCCCGTGAGTCTCTGATCTTGATCGTGCGCATTTGCGTGTATGATTAGTGCACGATTGAGTCGGGGGCATCATAAGTTGGTATCAGAGCCGACTGCCTATAGGATGCCCCTTTCCAACTCCTTGGCCGAAGTTGAGTCTAGTCTTTGAAAAACTATTTTACTAACATTGTTGTGTGGGTTACGGGCCCACATTGCAAATGGATGGGATTAGGATCTTTTATTCCTCTCCTTTACTCTGGGATTCTGATCTCTCTTCTTTTCGGGTTAAAGATTTTACTAACTCTACATTAGGTTCTCGTGATCCCATCAACCCGTAGAGCTGGATTGTCTGCAAATATTCCTTTGAATGTATGATGTACGATTCACACACTGTTATTTGACATCATTGAACTCCTTTGTTACAGATGCGTCCCGCAACGCAGCTCGTACGCCAGACTATGGCTGTTGATGTGACTGGATTCCCTGCTATTCTGGTCGACCTCTTGACTAGATTGGGATATCGCTGGTACCCCGAGTACACTGTTTACGAGGACTACCATGAGTTCAACCAGGAGCAGTACCGCGCTGTGGTTCGAATCTTCGATCGGCAGGATAACTCCATCACTAAGTTGCACACCTTTCATGGTGTTGGAGTGACTGTTGACATGGCAGTCCATGATGCTGCCTATGCTGCTATTACCCATCTCCGTGGAGAGCACCCTCACTTGGATGAGTCTGGATTCCGCTACATTATGTATGCCTCCGTTGGGGATGAGAGTGGATACTACACTGCTGTCTGTACCCCTTACGTGTGACGTCGTTATGACCCGCAGGTTTTGGTCCAGTACACTGAGGCTTTGGATCGCACTGCCCGAGCTCTTGCTGTCGAGTTGTACGCCACTCATGCTCGTCTTTACGACACTCTGACACAGTTGCTGCCAGTAGTCAGTGCAGGGATGCATCCTGAGTACATCCTTTACCCACGCAGGACAGAGATGCCACCAGGTCTTGAGTGGCCTGCTGTTGGAGGTTGTACTCCCCCACGTGGACCTCTTCTCCCAGTTCGGGACCAGGTTCTGCATCAGAGTGTTCATGGAGCGCAGGATCCTCATACCGAGGGCAACCTGCGTCGTCGTCAGCTGCAGCTGCATGGCTTCAGTGGTTTTCTCTGACGTTGATGTAGCCATCGCTATGTCCCGTTGTTGTATCCCTCCACCGCGTGCCTGCGTGCTGCCTAGTATGTCTAGGTTATTTTCCTATCCAAACTTGTATCACTGGCTTGTAATCGACTCTATGTATGGATCTGTATGTTATGGTTGGCTACTGTGATGTATATATTGCACTTCTTTCATAGTGCACGTTACGGCATGAATGATTCCATACATCTGCAATTGCTCATTGCTAAACTACCCCCTGTTAAATTTTAGCAGGATGGTTAGACCAGCAGGACTTGGCCGTGGTGTCAACAATCCACCGCCGCCCGACTATATGGCCGGGATGATGCAACAGTTTGAGCTGAACCGTCAATTCATGCAAGGGATAATGGATCAGTTTCCACGTGTGAACATGAACCAGCAGCCAGCCCCAATAACCTTGCAGGACTTCGTGTGCCTCAACCCGACTGTCTTCCGCAACTCAGTTCAGCCGCTTGATGCTGATGACTGGCTCCATGACATCACATATGAGATGGAGTCGGCTAATGTTGCCCCCGCCAGCTATGTCACTTTCGCGTCCTACTTCCTGAAGGGTCCCGCAGCTCAATGGTGGGACAGTCACAGGCGTACCCTCCCTGTTGGAACCATCATTTCTTGGCTGGAGTTTCAAGCTGCTTTCCGTTCCCGCTACATTCCTCAAGGAGTCATGGACCGGAAGAAACGTGAGTTCCGCAACCTCACTCAGGGCAGCAAGACTATGGATGTCTACCAGTGGAAGTTTCTTGAATTATCCCGCTATGCTGAAGAAGATATCGCTATTGATGCCCGCAGACAGGAGAAGTTCCGTGAAGGGCTCAACCCTGATATTAAGCTCGCGCTCCTTGTACAAGACTTCGCTGACTTCGCCACCTTGGAGAATAAGGCCATTCAGGTCGAGACAGGACTGAAGGAACACAAGGATGCTCTCAAGCGCACCCGTGACGCGGGCTCATCTTCAGGCTCGTCTTCGCAGAAGTGCCGTATTTGGATTCCTCACAGCATTTACCGTCCAACTGCTCCTGCACCAAGGCCGTCCTATGCTCCGCCTCGTCTGCCTCCACCACCATCGAGGCAACCGAGACCTCTAGCTGCACTACCCCGAGCTCCTGCTCACCGTCCCAACGATGGGCTCTGTTTCAAGTGTGGTCGTCCAGGTCACCGTGCAAGAGACTGCTCTCAGGATCAGAATCAGCTTGCTTTTCCTTCAACTGGCCGTGTCAATGGTCGTGGTAACAACCAGCCCCGCATCAACAATGCCAGACCTTCTTATGGTCGTGGCCAAGCTTACCATGTTGTTCTGAATGAAGCTCAAGACCAGCCTGCTACTGTGATGGGTACTCTTCTCGTTAATTCAGTACCAGCTTCTGTTTTATTTTATTCAGGAGCATCACATTCATTCATTTCTGAAGAGTTTGCATTCATGCATGGTATATCACGTGAAGAAATGCACTCCCCATTAATTGTTAGTACCCCGAGATCCCATTGTCATGCTTCCATGATAAGCCATAATGTTCCCATTGAGATCGGAGATCTAGAATTTCCTGCCTCACTCTTCACCCTCAAGTCTTCCAACATCGATGTCATACTCGGAATGGATTGGTTGAAAGCACATATTGCTTTAATCGATTGTGCCACTAAAACCGTCCAACTTCTGCATCCTTCAGACGAGATTGTGAGCTACTCTGCTCGAATTATTCGAGATGCTGAAGCCCAGATTTATTCTTTGAATGCGTTGAACACTTCACCTCTTGAGGGAATCGAAAACGTTCCAGTCATTCGTCACTTCCAAGATGTTTTCCCAGAAGAACTTCCAGGAGTACCCCCTGTTAGAGCTGTCGAATAGGTTATCGACTTGAAACTAGGTACTACTCCTATTGCGAAGCGTCCCTACAAGATGCCGCCACATGAACTCCTTGAGCTTAAGGAGGAAATTGACAAATCACTCCGCAAGTGTTTCATTCGTCCAAGTTCCTCTGCTTGGGGAGCACCTTCTCTCTTTGTCAAGAAGAAAGATGGTACGAACCGGTTGGTCCAAGATTACCGACCTATCAACCAGGCAACCATTCAGAACAAGTATTCGCTTTCTCGGATCAACGATCTGTATGATCAACTTGCTGGTTCCTCCGTATTCTCTAAACTTGATCTGAGGTTGGGTTACCACCAGATCCGAGTTCGTGAAGAGGATATTCCCAAGACCGCTTTCGTTACTCGTTATGGTTCATACGAGTACACCGTCATGTCCTTTGGTTTAACCAATGCTCCAGCAATGTTCTCTCGATTGATGAACTATATCTTCATGGAATACCTCGACAAGTTCGTCGTGGTTTATCTGGATGATATCCTTGTGTATTCCAAGAATAAAGAAGAACATGCTGAACATCTTCGTCTTGTACTGGAAAATCTTCAAGAGCATCAGCTATATGCCAAATATTCCAAGTGTGAATTCCGGTTATCTGAAGTGTCCTACCTTGGTCATGTGATTTCCAAGGATGGTATTGCTGTCAACCCAGAGCGAGTTCAGGCTATTCTTGACTGGACTCCTCCGAAGAATGTCAAGCAAGTGAGAAGTTTTCTCGGACTCGCCAGCTATTGCCGCCGTTTTGTCGAGAACTTTTCCAAGATTGCCAAGCCCTTGACCAATCTGCTTCACAAAGGCGTTAAGTTTGAGTGGACAGAAAGATGTCAGGAAAGTTTCCAAACACTCAAGGACAAGCTGACATCTGCTCCAGTGCTTGCTCCTCCAGATTCTCGCAAGGAATTCATCATCTATTGCGACGCATCTCGTCAAGCATTAGGGAGTGTCCTGATGCAAGAGTGAAAAGTGATTGCCTATGCCTCACGACAGTTGCGTCCTCATGAAGAGAACTACCCAGTTCATGATCTCGAACTTGCTGCAATTATTTATGCATTGAAGTTATGGCGACATTACCTTCTCGGTAATCGATGTGAGATCTACACTGATCATCAAAGTCTGAAGTATCTGTTTACTCAGCTGGATCTGAATCTTCGTCAACAAAGATGGATGGAAGCAATTATGGACTATGACTGCGGTATTTCATATACCCCTGGCAAGGCTAATGTAATGGCCGATGCTTTGAGTCGCAAGTCTTATTGCAACAACCTTATGGTTCAGCAAGCTCAACCCCTTCTTCATGAAGAACTTCGCAAGTTGAACCTTCACATCATTCCACAGGGTTCTCTCAATACTCTTGTCTTGGAACCAACTCTCGAAAAAGCTATTAAGTCTGCGCAAGCAAAAGACGCTGAAGTTGATCAGATGAAAAGCGAACTTGCTTTTGAGAAAGCTAGATATTTCTCGCTTGCTGAAGATGGAACCTTGTACTTCAGAGCTCGCCTTGTGATACCTCGGTTCGAACTTATGACAGACAAAGTTATGAAGGAGGCACATGATACCCCGCTGTCTATTCATCCGGGTAGTACCAAGATGTATCACGACATCCGTCAAAGGTACTGGTGGTCCAATATGAAACAAGATATTGCTCGTTATGTTGCCGAATGTGACATTTGCTGTCGCGTCAAAGCAGAATATCAAAAACCTGCTGGGCTTCTGCAACCGCTTCCTATCCCTGAATGGAAATGGGACAAGGTTCAAATAGATCTCATCACTGGCCTTCCCAAATCACAAAAGGGTCACGATGCTATTCTTGTCTTCGTCGACCAATTCTCCAAAGTTGCACATTTCCTGCCAATCAAGGAGACGATCACTGCTAGTCAGTTAGCAAACTTGTATATCTCTAGAAATGTGACACTCCACGGTATTCCGAAAGAGATCAGTTCAGTCCATGGCAGCCTCTTCACCTCAAAGTTCTGGGAAAGTTTCCAAGAAGCTATGGAAACTCATATAACCTGGAGCACAGCTTATCACCCCCAGTCCCAAGGTCAAGTTGAACGAGTTAACCAAGTGCTTGAAGATATGCTATGTGCTTGTGTCATCTCATTTGGCTAGAAGTGGGAAGAATCTCTTCCGTATGTTGAATTCTCAGAACAAGGTCTTCAATCAACTATCGAGCAGACTGTCAAAATCACTTTTGCTTCATACCAGATGTGGAAATTCTTCCCAGCACAATTGCTTCAGTTCCTGGCAAAGGCAAGGCTATTATCGATGAAGGAGTTCGGCCCCTTGATGGCCAATTTCGCCAGCCCGTTTCACAATCCACAGGATATGACTCATCAAGTCAAAACACTGACGCAAATGCCGCTAAGCAAAAGCCACCAGGTGAAGCCCCCGTGTGATGACTGATCGTGAGCTTCTTATTAGCCTTCATCAGAAAGTGGATCGCAACCATAAATGGGTTAAGCGTCAGCTCCATGCCATTTTGGAAAATATGACTGTGACGCAAAACTCTGTGCGCAAAAATCATTATTATCTGCATGAGATATTTGACAGAAGTTGGGCCATTCTTTCACATCTAAAGACCCCTGAAGAACTTGAAGAAATGAAATTCCAAATGAACTTTGATTGGGCCAATCCGCCCAAGAAGAAGTTCAAGAAAGTTCAAGTTCCCCCAATGGTTCCCAGCTCAGTGTCTCCGTCTCGAGCCACTGACGAATATGAGGACATTGAAGACACTGCTGCAGGTCCTTCTTCAACCCGCGAACCCGACGACAATGCTGGCACTCCCTCAACTGCTTCATGATCTCATTCTTCAGGGCGCGTTAGTCCTTAGTTTCATCTCCTTTTGGTCATGTGATGACAAAGGGGGAGAAATTTGAGTGTTAAGTCTTCAAGCGGGTCATATAAACTATTGGGTGGATTATTTTGCAAAGTTGCAACTCTTGTGTTCATTCGATTTGCTCTTTGAAGAGTTGTAACTTAAACTGTTGGTGGTCTGACTCTTTTCTGTGATGGTTTATCTGCATGTATGCTTATGTGCTTATGCTCTAATTCCTCAATATTATGTGTGCATGCATGCTGCAATTCGTCAGACACCAATTTTCATCATGCATTCAAATTCTTCAATATCATATGATCATGCATGATTGGATTCCAAGATATAGGGGGAGATCTCCACAATTTCAACCCACCATGTGCATTTACAATCAAAAGCAAATTCTTCATATGCACATCTTCAGGGGGAGTTCCTCAATATCCTGTAACCAATGTCGTCACATTCAGTACTTACACTTCCATTGTTTTACTCCCGTTAAAAACTTAACTGATCTGTCATCAATCACCAAAAAGGGGGAGATTGTAAGTGCATCAAGTGCCCCCTTAGTGGTTTTGGAGTATTGAAGACAAATAGGTTAAGGGACTAATGTGTTTGTGAGTGTACACAGAAGAATATAGTCCCTGAAGACTTGGTTTAACCATGGAGGACGACCCCTAAAAATGTATTTCTTCAAGTGAAGAATTTGGTGCGGCCTTTGAGGAAATTGATGTGAAGACTTTGAAGCTTCAAGACTTTGTTTTCATAGTTTCTTTTTCTTTTTATTTGAGTCATAGGAAAAACCGTACTGTTAAAGGGGGTCTAGGTGAAACATTTATCACATTTCCAAAGTGATGACCAAACCTATACATACACAAGCCGCTTCAAGTGAAGCCTTTGGAAATCTCTGGAACAGCTGACGAATTTGACAGTAACAGTGACGAAGTTCATCTGGTCTCTGACGAATTTGGTCAGGCTGAAGAGTTAGGATTTTGCCAGTGCGATCTGCCTATCGTGAGGAAATTGAGTGCCCCGACGAAATTGAAAGTTCAATTCTGACCGTTGCTGTGCCGCGTGCCAGTTGTCGAGTGGATCCTTATCCTGATAACTGTCTTGTCTGAGAAGGGCATTTATGGCATTTCATGTCGGGTTGCCTCCTGGCTATAAATAGCCGCCCCCTACAACCACTAGTTGGTTGACTGCTCTAAAGAGAACTTGACACTTGTCATTTGAGAGCAACACTTCCTCTGATGACTTTGTGAGAACCTAAGTGAGGAAAACCCAACCAGAGCCTAAGTGACTGAGCATCACTGAAGAAGTTGATCTGTGTGATCCGACACTTGTTACCTTTGAGGAATGTCATTCCTCCAGACGGTTAGGCATCATGTTCTGAGCACCCAAGAGTAATTGTGGCGTGCCGGTGAACAAGTCTGTGAAGGTTTCGGAAGTCTACCTTGAAGATTTACCACGAGTGATTGGGCGAGGACTAAGTGACCTTAGCTCAAGAGGAATACGGTGAGGACTAAGTATCCTCTGAGGTAAAACTCAGCCGCCTCAACCAGACGTACAGTTGATACAGCAACTGGAACTGGTCTACCAAATTGTTGTGTCTTCGTCAAGCTCAACTGGTTTCAAATTCCTCACCTCTTTACTTTACTACTATTCCGCTGCTGAAGAACTTGTGTCTTTCCCTTCTGAAGAATTTGAACTGAAGACTTTCATCATGCTATCTCATTTTCTTCAGTTCATCTTCCTCATGCTTATTTGTGTGTATGATTGCATGTTCTTCACTTGCTTACACTTCGTATGCATGCTTTCCATATCTGTGTAGACTTAGTTTCAATTCTGTTTCTATTTCTTCACTCTGATTTTCGTCAAAGTCTTCGGAGTTTGACGGATTTCTAAAAATTTCCCATTCACCCCCCATCTAGGAGTTATCCTGCGCTTTCAATTGGTATTCGAACAAGGTACTCCCTTGTTCTGTGTGATTTTGGTTTAACCACCTGGAGATTTAGTTATGTCGACCGCAGGAATGATCAAGGTCTCCTCTGCGTGCCCCATCTTCGATGGCACAGACTATCCTTACTGGAAGAACAAGATGCGAATGCATCTTGAGGCTATTGACAACGATCTCTGGTTCGTTGTTGAGAATGGAGTGCCTTCCATTGCTCCAAGCATTAACGCCACTGACATGAAGCAATTCAAGCAACTGGACTCTCAAGCGAAAAATATCATATGTGGTCATCTGAACAAAGGCCAGTATGGTAGAGTGAGTGCTTTGGAAACTTCGAAGCTAATCTGGGACCGACTTTCTAAAGTCAATGAGGGAGTATCCACTCAACGTGACTCCCGAGTTGATGTTCTGCGCAATCTTTTCAATCGTTTCAAAAGGCTCGACAATGAAAATGTGCAGCAAACCTTCGACCGCCTCACTGATATCTCCAATGAGCTTCAAGCTCTTGGCACTGCTGACATCACCGATCATGAGGTGGTGAAGAAATTGCTGAGGTCTCTGGACAGTTCCTTCGACACTTTGGCACTGATGATCCTGCTGACATTCTTGAGAGGCTCAACACACATGAATTTCAGCAAGCAGAGAAGAGAGATATGTATGGACCCAACTATGGTCGTCCTCGCACTCTGAAGGCAAAAGCAAAATCCAAGGCTATTTCTTCATCTGGAGAAGAAGAGGAATATGAGAGCAGTTCTAATGGTGCTGAGGAAATTGGCAGAGAACTGGCTATGCTGGTCAAGAAGTTCCAGAGGTTTTCCAAAAAGAACCGCTTTGGAAAATCTTCAAAGTATGACTCGAAGAACACTGGAGAAGCGTCTGCTCGAGACTACAACAAGAGAACCTGTCACAAATGCAAGAAGCCAGGCCACTACATCGCCGACTGCCCTCTCTGGCTAAAGAAGAAGAAGAAGAAGAGCAAGGATGATGATGAATCTAATGGCAAAAAGAAGAAGTCCTCAAAGTCCTCATCTCACAAGAAAACCTGTTCTAGCAAAGCTCGTGCATTCATTGGGAAGGAAATGGATTCTGAAGAAGAATCTGATGATCAGCAAGCTGAGGAATCTGAGGAGGAGTCAGACTCAGGTGTGGCGAGCCTTGCACTCGCTACTGAGTACGTTAGCAAGTCCATCTTCAACTCTGAGGATAATGGTATCTCCACCAACAATGATGACTGTGCTGATGACTTCACTCCCACCTACTGCTTCATGGCACGAGGTGCAAAGGTAACCTCACGGGAAGCTTACTTTGAAACTTCCAGTGATGACGACTCTGAGTGTGAATCTAAACCAAGCTATAAGAAACTTGCTAAAATTGCACTGAGCAACAGTATGCCATGGAAAAGATTCAAAAACTGCTAGACAAAAGCGATGACCTATTGGACGAGGAAATGGATCGTAGTCAAGCTTTGTCTGAGGATCTCAGAAGGCTTAAGTCTCAATATGACAAACTTGAAAGTCGTCATGTGTCCCTCTCAGCTGAACATGAGAAGCTGTCCTATGAATTTCTTCAAAGGAAGCAAGATCTCGAGAAGCTGAGAGCGTCTCATGATGATCTTCAAAAATAAAACGATTCACTCCTCGCTCAACAGATCAGTACCGCTCAGGAAAAATTTGTTGCACCATGCCTAAAATTCCTTGAACGTGATAATGCAAATTCTTCAGCTAAATGTTCAAATGCTTCTGTACTTTCAATTGCTTCAACTGCTATGGTGGCCACTAACCCCTCACTTGAGGAAGCCACCGGTGATACTGATGAAAATGAAGGGCTAAAGGAATTGTATGTCACTGGCATGCACAAAAGCCTCAAAGGGCATCAAACCCTGTGTGACGTGCTCAAAAAGCAAATTCTTCACAGAAACCCTAGGAAAGAGCTACAGTGATCCTTAATGATTATGCTAAGTCACCTTGATTTGCAATGCTTGATAACAGTGGATTCATATCTCATTTCAAACTCCATCACTGAATTCAATTCAAATTGTAAGTGAAATTTGAAGTTGCACAAACTTGGTTGCAAAATAGTCCATCATTTAGCAAATATTCCATAACAATTATTTGTTAAGGAAAACAACATCACTTATTTGCTTAATTGGGCTCTAGCAATTAAAACCGTGCCAAATCAGCATATTTAAAATGCTTTTCCATTTATGCAAAATTCAAACAACTTCAAATACTTCCCAAACTTTTTGTGACAGTGCCAAATATTGCAATTTATTTATGTGGCCAAGTCCCACATTTTACTAAGTCCATTTGGCAGCCCAAACTAATGCAAACAGTTTCTGTAAAAACAAAACAGAAAAGAATCAGAAAAAGAAAAGAGAAAGGCCACTGTGCACTGGGCCTTAGTGCACAGTGCCTGGCCCAGCCGGCCCAGCCTGCCTCCCGCGTCGTCCTCCTCCTCCCTTCTCCACGCGTCAATGGCGACCGAACCAGGGCGTCGTTGCCGCCGAACCACCTCGCCACTCCGCATCGCTACAGGCGTCCGGAGGGGATAAGAACGCCAGCGTCGACGCCTCGGGACAACCCCTGGTCCTTATCCCCCTCTCCCCTCGCCTCCATCCCTCGTTCCCGAGCTCGCCCGACGCCGTCGACGCCATGGCCTCCTCGCCCACGTAGCTACCGTCGCCCTCGCCACCCGAAACCTTGCCCGTAAGCTCCGCCGTCGTCCGCTGTGTCGACTGCTGCAACCCGACGGAGTTGGGAGCCTTTGCATCGCCGGATCTGCCGTCGTCTTCCACCTTCGGCCACCGGCGCTTCCACGATGCTTGCCGCCGTTCTGCTGCTACTAAGCCACTGTTGGGCCTCCTTGTGCCTCCTAGGTGAGCTGCCGCTCCTTTCCCCTCCCTTAGCGCTGCCTCCCGTCACCCGTAGCCATAGCTGTCGTCGTGCCCGAGCTCGCCACCATTGCCTCGCCTCGCCGTCGCGGTCATAGCCATCACGGCTCCTGTCCGGGCACGGCATCGTGCTCCTGGTGCTTCCAGGAGCCCAACGCGCGCACGCACGCTCTACCCCGTGCCCCCTGTCGCCGGATCCAACCTCACCCGTACTACGGCATCCGCTACGGAGCTCGCCGTCGTAGCCATGGTGCACCCCCGGCCACGCCTCCGCCACCATTCGACGCGCCGTCGAATGCCCGATCCAGCGCGCCAAACCGCACACAAAACGGTGCCCTGTAGCTCATTTCCGATGAGGTCCCGAGCTCCTCCGCCTCGTTTTGTGGTCGCCGACGTTTAAACGCTGGTGGTCCGACGTGGCACAGCCATGGGGCCCTCCCTGGGTCACTGCCAGTGGTCCCGTGGGTCCTGTTGATTTCGTTGACCTAGTCAACGTGCTGACTGGGCAACCCCCTGTCACTGACATGTAGGCCCCACCGTTTTAGTTAACTGTTTTGCTAATTAAAATTAATCTGTCAAGTGGGTCCCACTAGCTAATTAACTTAAATAGTTAAAATTAAGCCTCTGTTAAAGTGCTCTGTCACTGACATGTGGGCCCCCCTGGTCAGATTGACCAGTCAACTATTGACTGTTGACTGCTGACTCAGCAGTCAACTGGGCCCAACTGTCAGCCTCTGTGTGCACAGCTGGGTGCACCGCACCGGGTGTACCTAGCAAATTCCCATTTATTTTCGAATTTTGATTAATTCCAGAAATTCCAGAAATCTTTTAAAAACTTTGAAAATTCAAATAAAATAATCCGTAACTCGGATGAAAATAATTTATATATGAAAAATGATCAGAAAAATAAGATGAATCCGAATACGCCATCCACATACCTGTCACATGCCTCCAACACTGCAAACATGGAACCTTCCCCTCCGGATCATCTGTCCGATAATTGCCTAAAGCCGGGAAAATATTCCCAGATATTTTCCCGCTCCGTTTGTAACATGTAGCACTGCGTTAGCTCACCCCTAGCACAGCATGCTGCCATGTCATGCATTGTGCTGCATTTGTTTGCTTTGTATTTATTGTTTCTTCCCCCTCTTCTCTCCGGTAGACTCCGAGACTGACGCTGCTCCCGAGTTTGACTACCCCTCAGACGACTAGCCCCTTTCAGCAGAGCTTCCAGGCAAGCAAACCCCCTTGATCATTTCAATATCGCCCATTTCTTTCTTTCCCGTGCTTGCATTAGAATTTGCTACTGTTGTCCAAAAGCTCCTATTCTGATGCATAGCCTGTTTTTGTAACTGTTGTTGATACCTTACCTGCTATCCTAAATGCTTAGTATAGGTTGGTTAGTGATCCATCAGAGGCCCCACATCCTTGTCCTTGTTGCCATGCTTTACTACCGATGACTCGATCATTGTGATCGATGTGCAGAGACCGACACATCACCGCACACCCCCTTAGTTGTACGACTCTGCAGAGCTACTATCGAGTGCCGAGGGTGATACCTCCTACCTCACTCCTGATGATATCTCTGTAGTGTAGCTAGTCGGTTGCGGGTTACCGAGGGTGATTCCTTTTTCACCACCTCCGATGATGCCTCTGTCGTGCAGCCCCTCAAGTGTGAACCCATCGAAGATGATTCCTCCAAGTTCACCTTGATGGTTACATCGAGTGGGAATCCATCGAGGGTGATTCCTCGGATTTCACCCTTGATGTTACGGACACACTGTTACCTTACACTGTTCCCCTTTTACTATTATTGCGGAACTGAAGGGACAGGCGGTACCACCCCGGTAGAGGTGGACCTGAGTTCCCGACAGTCTCTGGATAAGTCGGGTTGACCAGGAGGGTACCCGCGAAATAATTACGCGGCATGGCCGGGCAGGCAGAGACTGCCCTAGAGAGGGATGGGCCTGGCCCTTGTCGTAAGTCCGCGAGACGGGACGACAGGATCACTGATCGTCACCGCGAGCTCCCAACACACTAATGGGTTTGGATATGTGATCTGAGTAGGCCTCTGGCCTTTTCGCACTAACCACCACGCGGGATAAGTTATGGGCACTCGGCGTCCTACGATTCTCCCGAAAGCTCTCCAGATGTCACAGTTCAGACATGCGGGCTGATTGTTGGGGTGGACGGTAACCGCCTGCGCTTGTATAAGGAGGTGAGTCTGGTCCCCGGCCAGTCGCGCAATGCGCATGAGTGCAAAGGGCGATGGGCCCAAGACCCCTGAGCGCTTAGGATGTAGACCGGCGTGCTGGCCTCTCTGTTGAGCCTAGGTAGGACTACGTCATGTCGATCAGCCGAGGCCAGGCATAACCCGGAAAAGTGTGTCCGGCCGGAGTTAATAAAGCGTGTTGGGTAAGTTGGTGCACCCCTGCAGGGAAGTTATCTATTCGAATAGCCGTGTCCACGGTACCGGACGCTCGAAGTTGTATCCCGATCTACTACAACTGGATACATGTGACACTAAACTGATATGACGGCTCCGGGACCGCTTCCTCGCGGGGTAGACGAGGAAGTATCTCTGGGCGTTACTAATATATATTTGTTACTACATTTTATGTTATTCTACTCTCTTCTGTTGCTGCAAGACGCTGCAAGATGCTAGTCTTCGATAGGATAGGCCTTTCCCCTCTACTCTGGCATTCTGCAGTTTAGTCCACAGATACAACCTCTTCCCATTGATACTGATGCATACTTAGCATAGATCTGATGTAAGTCTTGCGAGTACTTTGGATGAGTACTCACGGTTGCTTTGCTACCTTTTTCCCCCTACCCGATTGTTGCGATCAGATGATGGAGCCCCGGAGTCAGCTGATCCCGCCGACGACTACTACTACCCCGACGGAGCCTACTACTACATGGAGGCCGACGACCAGGAGTAGATAGGAGGCCCCAGGCAGGAGGCATGCGCCTTTTTGATCTAGATGTCGTTGTTTTGCTCAGCCTTCTTAAGGCAAACTTGTTTAGTTATGTCTGTACTCAGATATTGTTGCTTCCGCTAACTTATGTATTCGAGCCTTCGTGGCCTGGCTTGTAATATAAAGCTTTATATTTGAATTTGTGTCTAGAGTTGTGTTGTGATATCTTCCCGTGAGTCTCTGATCTTGATCGTGCGCATTTGCGTGTATGATTAGTGAATGATTGAGTCGGGGGCGTCACACCGATAAAGATCTTCGTTGAATATGTGGGAATCAATATGGGCATCCAGGTCCCGCTATTGATTATTGATCGGAGAGGAGTCTCGGTCATGTCGACATGTTCCCGAACCCGTAGGGTCGCACGCTTAACGTTCGATAGTGCTAGGATAGTAATGAGATAGTAACAATGGAAAGTCTGAAGGTTGTTCGGAGTCCCGGATGGGATCTAGGATATCATGAGGAGCTCCGGAATGGTCCAGAGGTAAAGATTAATATTTGGGAAGTCATATTTTGGGTTCCGAAAAAAGTTCGGTTTTTTCCGGTATTGTACCGGGAAGGTTCTAGATGGTTCCGGAGTGGGGCCCACCTGCATGGGGGGACCCACATGAACATGGGTAGTGGGGAAAGGCCCCACACCCCTGGTCTAGGCGCACCAAGATCCCCTCTTACAAGGAATAGGATCATATCCCAAAGAGATAAGATCATGATCCCTAAAAAGGGGGGATAGCGATCGGTGGGGAAAGGAATGGAGGGATTTCCTTCCTCCCCCCTTAACCAACGACCCTAGGGGCTTGGAGGGCAAGCCACCAACCCCCTCCACGCCTATATAAAGGTGGGGAGGCGTTGGGGGCAGCCACCCTTCGACCCTTGCCCGTCTCCCTCCCGTTACACCTCCTCCACCTCGCGTAGACGCTTGGCGATGCCCTGCTGCAGTTCCACTGCCACCGCCACCACCACGCCATCATGTTGGTTCAGATCTCATCTACCTCCTCTCCCTCGCTTGCTGGATCAAGAAGGAGAGAACGCCACCGAGCCGAACGTGTGCTAAACTCGGAGCTGCCGTCCGTTCGGCACTAGATCGGATTGGATTGCGATTGGATCGTGAAGAGTACGACTACATCAACCGCGTTTTATACGCTTCCGCTATCGGTCTACAAGGGTATGTAGACACACTCCTCTCTCCTTGCTATGCATCTCCTAGATTAGATCTTGGGTGTTCGTAAGAATTTTTTTGATTTTCTTGCTTCGTTCCCCATCACAGGCCACCCCATCACCAATGTCCTACAAAGAGGAGGAGCACGGACGACCTTGATTGAGAAGAAGAAACAACCACCCATTGCTAGCATAGATTCACCAACCTTGAGGCATTGGCGTTGCATGATCCCGCAGAACATAACCTTCATGCGCCATCTACTAACTCATGACACACCACTCGAGCAGGGACAAAGCGATAAAAGACAATATCCAACTCAAGGGCGCCACCGCCCCTCGCCACCCTATAACTGACACATAACCTAACCAAGAAAGGGACGAGAGACCATCCGATGGGTGAGGGGACCGAGGTCCGCGATACCTCCAAGGCCCATAGGGCCACCGGAGGCGGGCGGACCGGCGATGCTGTCAACGAGAGGCGTGTGCGGTTGGATCTAAGGAGATCATATCTGGAGGGGGGTTGGTTCTAAGGAGATCAGATCTGGAGGGAGGGGAGAGCCATTGTTGAATCTTTGTTTGCTCAAGAGATTACTTAGGAAAACACAATACATCATCTTGCTACACGGGTGTGTCTTTAAATTAAACATATGGCATCATATTTGTTTTTTTCCTACTACATATATTTCCTAAAATAATTAACTACACTTTTCACTGATAATACTATCAATAATTCAGTACTACATGGACGTAGAAATAAAATCTTTTCAGACAAATCAAAACTAGAATTAAACTACGAATAAAATTGTGTGCAAAATATCTACTATCTTATAAATTGGAATTGGTGGTGGTGGTGAGTTTACTCCCCCACTCCACCCCGATCTCTCCAATCCATCTAGAACCCACGAGGCCCCTCGATTTGCTTAAGAAAAATATCATATCTTGCAATGGTATGGTAGTCCCATGGTTGTTGTAGTTACATGATTGTATTGTTTGCTGCTTGATTGAGTTTCTTCTCCCCATTGGTTGTTGTATATACTACTAATCTAATAAAAGTAAATCTTTTTTGTGCTTCTGTAGCAACGTACATGCGTTCTCTTGAAGCAGCCTTTCGCCCAGCTTTATAGATAAAGCAACCACAACGCCATACAACAGGTTCAAGTGCAATACAAAATTATGTCTGCTGTGACACAACACATACATGCCCAAATAAATAAAAAACAAGGCTACCAAGTGGCGAAAGATCAATGACTACGTGGTGAGGCAAGGTGTTATCCTACCGCTGTCATCGCATCCAACATACTGCCAAGCCAGTCCCACTGCCTAGAGAGCAGGTCCCAGTGCTACAAAAAGGCCAACAATTTGAAGATAGAGTTAGTGGCCAACTGCAAGAAGACAGAATACCCACTCAATAACCATCTTGTTATGTGTCGTTCACAAAGTACAGGTCATTGCCGCGAGCACTAACCAAAGAGGCGTCTCCTTCTCCCCGTCTGGTTGGCTTGAGTCTCAAGGTACCCAACAAGGTTCAGGGCTCCCATTCAGACCACAGAGCTTCACGGACAAAACACCATAGAAAATGGGTGGCCAGACAGACGAATAAGATGTGGATTCTAGTCTTCGGGACACCACAAAGAGGGCATAATCTATCGCCAGGCGCATGCCGCTTGGCCACCTCCGTCCCTGAGGGGAGGTTGTCGACACACAAAAATCTTGATTTCCAGGGGTAAGGCGGATTTCCACAATAGAGTGGTCCACACGAGGACCGACCGCCAACAGAGTACGTGGCATGCCGAGCCAACAAACAAGAACCTCAAAGGAGTTAAGTGCCAAGAGATGGCGTCCTGATAGTTCGAAAGCAATGGCGGGAGGACCGCCCAAATGTCGTCCTAGGAAACGGTTTTCTCATACCCAAATGTTTGCCGGCATGAGACGTGCCAACTCCCATCATGGGTGGCCTAGGAGACCAACAACATCGGGTCCGAGCAGATAGCAAACTTGCCCGAGACTCTGCGTAGAGAGGAGAACTGTCCAACCAAGGGTCCAGCGTGAACAGGGTCCCATCTGCATTGCCTATGGATACCAAAAGCCCTTGTCTAATCTCATGTTTCATCGACTCAATGGACTTTCAGCATTGAGAATCCTCCCTCTGTTCACAAGAAGGAGGGGGAGGCCCTGTAGATATTTTGCTTTAATCAGCTGTAGCCACACGCCCCATCCCCTCCAAACCCATCTCAAAATAAGGGCCACGTGCATGCAGCGGGACGCAAGAATATCTAGCCCCCCAGGTCCTTGGGCAAACAGATATCTGCCCACTTGACCATGTGGTATTTCTGACGCTCATCTGTTGCATTCCAGAAGAAGCATGATAGCTCCTTATCAAAGGAGATATGCTTCCATTCCGGTAAGATATGCAACCTCATGGTATACATGGGGAGGCTAGATAGGCAGGAAACGATTAGCACATATTTACTTTCTTTGGGCATAAATCGGCTGGACCACGGCTTTGACTTAGAGGCCACTCGACCCATAAGTGGGTCAAAGTCCCGGACGGGGATCTTCGAATCAAGAGAGCGGCATCCCCAAATAAGCAATGGGGAACAAGGGCAACTTGAAATTGAGGTTGTCCTCAATTCGTTGCCAATTGATGGCCGAATAACCTAACACCACCACCTCGCTTTTATTGAAGTTGATCTTAAGGTCGGACACGGATTCAAAGTAGAGGAGAAGGAACTTGAGGTTGATGATATCGAGTTTTGATTCTTCCACCATAACCATAGTATCATCCACATACTGGAGGTGGGTAACCCCCCTCCCTCCAGGAATAATATGCCCACCACACCAGGAATGTGGGCGGCCGTCCTAGCCTTATCCAGGATGACCGCAAGGGCGTCGACTACAGGGTTAAACAGGAGGGGAGAGATAGGACCTCCCCCCCCCCCCCCCCCCCCCCCCCCCCACAAGCGCGCCTCACCCCGTGAGAGGACCTAAAAAAAGGGCCAATCTCCCCATTAATATTAATCACAATATTTGCCGTTCTTGATCAACTGCATGATCCAAGAGCACCAACGGTTAACGAACCCCCTTCGCTCCAAAACTAGACAGAGGAAAGACCAGTTGAGGCGGTCGTATGCCTTTTGAAAATCCAAGTTAAGGAACACGCATTTCTGGTGTTGTAGCTTAATCTCATGAACTATTTAATGAAGAGCTAGAATTCCATGATGGATCCAGAGACCCTTCAGAAAGGCGGCCTGGTAGGGATGAGAGAGGAGTTCCACTATCGGGGCAAATCGCGACGCACACACCTCAGAGACAAGCCGTTGAAGCACATTATTCACCGTGATCGTCCATTATGCTAGTTCTTTCAGTATGCCGCACCTACCGAGAGGGGAGTATATGGAGATGCAGACTTATACCATGAGAGGGGATTTTCCGAGCAGTTTATCTTGTACATATGTCTAGTCAAATGAACTGAAATGATCACATAGTCGATCTACAACTCTGCTGAACCTTGTTACAACACTCAATGCATTCACTACCTCGTGGACGCAGCACCACATTCTTTTTTTTCCAACAGTGCATGCACTTTATCGAGTTAGATTTCTCTCACCGGCCGACACTACACTTTCTTGTGAACGTACATGCAGGGAGAGCTGTGCTAGCTCATCATGCCAAGCAAACTGTAGAGGACATGCACCTGCAACATAAAACTCGTTGCTGTAGCTACCTACTGCAACACATGGACGACAAGCTCTAGCACGACTGCACGAGCGTAAATGTGAGAGGACCAGAGCACGACTGCACGAGCGTAAATGTGAGAGGACCAGAGGGAAAGGAAATCTCCAACACGATCTACGGCATTGATGTACGTGGGCAGGGTGCACCGATCGATCTCTGCGTGCGCGCCTCGAGGCAAATTATGTGTCTTAGAACTGCACGCTGTGCGTACTACTACAGCGGCCTAGCTTATAGCAGCTACACATAGCAGGCCCTGGTAGCTACGCATGCCGGAAATGTGTGTGTGCACGCGCCATCTCGCAGGCAGGCATTCATCTCCAAACAGTGTGTGAAGTCACCTTTTTTCCTCCTTTCCATGGCCGGCCGGGAAAGACGACGAAGCTGTGCGCGCAGCAACCTTGGCCGACGACAGTCCATTGATCTCATTGATCTCAATCTCAGCAGTCTCGGGCTGTTCACTCCGTCGCTCCCTTTCATGTGCCGAGAAAAGAATAAAATCGGGCTGCAGGAAGCGGAAATGCACAGCGCACACACACGCGTACCGATATTAACATAATCATGGCCACATGCGCTAATCATTCCCAGATCCAGAAGAATTTGCCAGCCGATCGGCGAATCTGATCTAAGCTCTGACCCTAACCGTGCAGTTAATCATGCCATGGCAGCAGCTGGGATTATCGGATTAACCTATTGCGCGCGGGATTTGAGAGAAGTCAAAGGAGGCAGCCAGAGCTGGCCGTCTGAGGCAATGCGCATGCTCGGGAAGGTACACGGACGGAGTACTCCCTCCATTCCATAATATAGTGCGCCCGCGCTTACTGAGATCTAAGTTTGATCATGAATTTAACCAACGAGACCGACAGTGGCGGGAGCAAAAATTATATCACAAACTTAGATCTCGAAAAGCGCGGGCACACTACGTTATGGAATGGAGGGAGTATAGAATTGGTGCAGGATGAAATAGGATATGCGGAATAGAAGCCTCCATTTGTCGGTGCGCCTCGGACGGCGCGCGTGGTGGAGGTTTTCAGTCGCCGGCCGGGTGCTCGATCGATCTCGAGCGGGCTGGCTTGGTTAATGAGCTGTCGGGGCCTCGCGGAGCTCGATGCCAATGGCCTGGCCGTTCAAACCGGCCGGCCGGTGAGCACGTACGGCGATGGCGCAGGCAGCTAGCATGGGGCTGAGAAAATTACTAGGCGTCGTCCTCTCTCTGGCCAAGTCCTCAAGGTTTAAAGACCCGGCTAGCCGATCCCGATGCGCTGCAGTGCCCAAACAAACAAAGCACGGAATTCAATGCCCCTGAGGCCTGGACCTTAATGGCCGTAGGGTGTTATTCAAAGCGATCCTGATTAATTAGTCCAAGTACGACCTCAAGAGTTGATCTGATTATTAACTGCTCCATCCATGGACTGTATGAGTAGCTGTGGTTTCGAAATGCAAGTGTGTGCGGCGACCATGAGTAGATGGATAGGTAGGGGAGCTCGAACCGGCCGTGCAGTCCAGCGTGATGGCATTCAATCTGTGTCTATCTGCTGCTGTGCGTGTGGACTGGAGTGGCGCGCTGAAAGGCTACGATGTTTTTTTGTAGGCGTAGCTTGTTTCCATGCATAGGCAGGTCAGCTACTAAGCTGACTAAGCCATTAATTAAGGCAAGGTCGAGTTAATTGCCTTAATGGTGCTCTGATAGCTGGGGAGTACTGCCTAGTCCGGGGTTTATTAGGGCATCTCCAATGCCGACCCTCAAACCGTTTGCATCCGTCCGGACCATGCTGTCTGGACATGTTGTGTCATCCAACGCGGGCTTGTATCGGTCCGCCGAGCGGTCCGGACGTATTTTCTCCCGTAAATCGGAACCAAACGTGAGGGGCTTTGCGGGGGTCCGGACACGCGAAACGTCGCTCTCTGACCCTCCTGGCTCACCCAAAAGGAAGTCGGAGCCCGCGCTTTTGTAGCATCCCACACTGTTTTCGCGCCAAAATTTCCCACTCTCTTCTTTCATCCCCCGCCGCTCTCCGCCCAATTCCGCTCTTTTCTCCCATCCTCTCCTTCCTTCCGCCGCCAACGCATGGAACCGTCCGAGAACCTGTCGGAGATGGAGGCGGCGGAGGTGCCGGATCCAAGCATCATGCTCGCCCGAAAGATCAGCTAGGCTACGCGACAAACTCGCCGCGTCAAAGCGAAGGCCGCAAAGGACGAGAAGCTCAAGAAGCGGTTGGCCGCCGGTGGGCCTGGTGGTGGCGTTGGGCGTGGAGGTTGTGGCGGACAAGGCGTTCGTGGCGGCCGTGGTGGATGCCGCCAGACGGCCGTGCCCACAGTACAGACGATGCCGTGGCCGGAGCATTACAAGCCTCTGTACTACTACGCCGCCAAGCAGCTCGGAACCCCCACCGGTACGGTGCCTTACATCGTCGACGTTAACGCGGTGCCGCTCTTCTTTCAGTATTCTTCGCCGCAGCTTGTCCGGGTGCAGACGGCGGGCAGGGAGCAGATGGGTGCCCGTACGCTGTTCGCTGCAATGCCTAGAGCGGGGGAGCTAGCGTACGATGACACGGACAGGGAGATGATCGACATCATCCATGACGGAGGCGAAGGAGGAGGGGGGGCTATGAGGACGGGCAGGCGGAAGACTGGGATCCCACCCAGGCCGACAATTACCAGCAGCAGCAGTCCTACACCCAGACGGCCACGCAGCAGTCCTACGCCCAACCGGCTATGGCACACAGCAACAACAACATTGGGCTGCTGGACAGCAGCAGCCGGAGGGGGAGGAGGAGGAGGACGGCGAGGATGATGATCCGGATGATACAGTCGGCGATCTGAAGAAGAATGATAGAGGAGAAAGCTTCAACATGTGGGAGGACGAGCTGTTGTGCGATGCATGGTTGGCCACTAGCCTCGATCATGTCCATGCCATGGAGCAAAAGGGCACAACTTTTTGGAAGAATATTCACATATGGTTCCATTAACACAAGCATTTCGCGCCCTACTCTGACGCGGTCATCCGCAAACGTATCGTGAATGGAAGTCCCTCAACCATTGATGGTACACCATCCAAGAGGCCGTGTCCAAGTATTGCAGGCACTTGAAGCATCTCATCGCACGGTGGCCTAGCGTTGCACAAATCACCGAGCAAGTAAGTTGATCATTAGCCGGACATGCATTGTTTTGTTGCTCACTAGCCGGATATGCTTAGTTTTATTGATCACTAGCCGGACATGCATTGTTTTGTTGATCACTAGCCGGATATGCATTGTTTTGTAGCCTTCTCGTGCTTGTTTGGTGTACAAGAAGTTGGAGAAGAAAAACTTCACCGTCATGCATTGTTGGTTGAAGTTGAATGGGCAACCGAAGTGGAACCTTTTCATAGCCAAGACCGCCGCCCAAGCTAACAAGGAAGAAACCGGTGACTCTACCGACCCAACCCAAGAACTGCCGAAGAAGGTTAGAAGCAATTTACGTGGGAAGAAGTGGGGAGGGCGAAGCGAGAAGGTGCGGCGACCAAGCTGGCGGAGAGGTCCGAGGACATCTTGGCGAAGAAGGAGAAGGCATGCGTGAAGCGCTAGGACATCAAGGAGGATAAAAAGGCGGAGATGTTCAAATTGTTGATGGAGGCGACGGACAAGAAGCTCAAACTCGAAAAGAGGAGGACAATGATCGAAGAGAGGAAGGTCGCGCTCGAGGAAAAGAAGGTGAAGATCGCCGCCAATGCGGAGGACGCGGAGATGTTGACCTTGAATGTGGACTCTTTGGATGCCGACGCAAGAATGATCGTGCAATCCGTCCGCTACCAGATGTTGCAGCAGCAGAAAGATCAGTTGGTGGCGGCGGACAATTAGGACGCGGCGGAGGCGGACGCGGACGCGGAGGCTGTCTACACGGCGGTGACGACGCCACCTTGATCGGGGAGCAGACGGCTGGGATTGACGGTCCGGTAGGGCAGAAAATTGCACAGACTGCCGGGCTGATGTTCTTTTGGATTCGGGCATGTAAAAACTAAGCATACTTGTCTCTTTCTGGTTGTGATCGGGCATGCGATCCGGCGTTGGTGTGATTCGGCGCGCTGTGTGGATCGGAGTAGAATGTGAAATTGCTCTTTACTGACGGACATATATATGATAACGTTGGATGATGGCCTTATGTATCAGTGTCCACGGACTTACCCTCTGTCCGCGGACGGATGCGGAAGAAAATTTACGGGTCGCCATTGAAGATGCCCTTTGGCCCTTTGTATTTTAGACCAGAGTTTGATCATCTGTGTGACTTAAAATATAAACTATATGCTACAAAAAACACACTCTTGTATGTATGTGTACTTGACTGTGTAGTAAGTTGTCCTCGGATGGGTCGAGGCTATTTAAGAAAATTTCAAAACTTGCTGTTTATGCTTATGATATGACGTCGGTTTTTCTCTTTGAGATGATATGTCGTCAATCTCGTGTAGAATGGGGAGCGGCTTCGGCTCGCTTCGCGCGAGACCGAACAACCACTTGCCTGCAGGACCGCTTTAGTGGGCTGGCCCGGTCCGGAGTTGTTACTTTGCTTCATTTGCTTCTTTCGTCGGCTGGTATTTCTTTTCATTTTTTTTTAGTCTTGCTTAGTTTATATTTCAAAATATTTTACATACATATATTTTCAAAATAATTTATCCAAGTTTTCAAAATAGTTCACCTGATTAAAAAAATGTTAATGTAGCGTAAAATTTGGTTTGTGCAAATTTTAGAAAATTTTCGTACCATTCAATTTTTTTTGTGACATCTAAAAAGGTTCACGTGTTTGAAAAATAATGTTCATGTTGTTTTCAATAAATATTTATAAAATATAATAATGCTTGCATAATTTCTAAAAAATATTCTAGACCATTAAAAAAAGTTAGTGGCATCTTAAAAAAATGTTCACGCACTTCAATAAATTTTTTGTGATGCTTTAAAAAAATGCTTATACAATGTAAAATAATAATTGTGTAAGTTAAACAATATATTTCGTACCATTCTAAAAAAATGAAAAGAAATGATTTTCATGACATTTATTTACGCCTTAAGCACCAGAATAGAGCGGGTATGTTCTTGACCTTTAAAAAAAATGTTTATATCAAGTAAAAAAATTGTTCGCGTGATAGAATTTTTTTTATTAACATTTAATAGATTTTTCAACGTGTATTTGAAATGTTTAACATTTATTTTAAAGAAATTTCATTATGTATTTGACAAATATTCAATGCATATCAAAAATATGTAATGCTTGTATGCGAAAAAAGTACAATGTGTATTGAAAAAAGTGGCACGTATTTATTTCTTCTTCCAAAGAAATCAAATGAAGAAACATAGAAAAACGAAAAATAAAAAAACCCACATAAAAGGTTCTGAAATCGGTCCACACCAGTCTAAAGAACACAAAAAGTACCTCTTTAATGGACCGGCCCACTAAAACGACCACCTAGCCAGCTCTCGGGGCGAGGCGTTTTGAGAATAGCGACTAACTCCAAGGAAAATACACAGGAGCTCCTGGGTGCTCCACACCCCTATATAAATTTTAAACGTAAAATATACCAAAAAAGTTCAAAAAAATCTAAAATTTGGGGATATATCAAACCTAAGTTCTCAATCTACTCCCGTGTGAAGTTTTGTGAGAAAATACCAGGAAACATATCCTTGGCGAAGGAAATAACGTTCGAACAAAAATCCATCCAAACAGTTTTTTTTCCTGTACATAGGAATTTTTTGTCTTTTTTGCCACGAATACGTTTCCTGGTATTTTTTCATGAAATTTCACACGGGAGTAGATCGGGAACCCAGGTTTGATATCCCAAAATCCCAGATTTTTTAAATAAATTCTCGGTATTTTTTAAAATTTAATGTTCGTATAGCGGTGTGGAGCACCCGGGTGCTACAAATCCGCTTCCCTAACTCCAACTCGTTTTCTGAAAATCCTATTTTTTTTTGCGAGAATAACTTCCGATCTATTCATCAACTGTCAAGGTAGTACAAAGAACAACAGAAGTAAAAAAATACATCTAGGTCCGTAGACCACCTAGCGACGACTACTAGCACTGGAGCGAGCCGAAGGCGCGCCGCCGTCTTCGCCCCTCTCTCATCAGAGCTGGGCAAACCTTGTTGTAGTAGACAGTTGGGAAGTCGTCGTGCTAAGGCCCCATTGGACTAGCGCACCAGAACAGCATCCACGTGGATCCGCCGAAAGACAAAACGCCGACCGAATCCTACGAGATCCGTCGGAGACAAACTTCCACACGCCCTCCGACGATGCTAGAAACACCACTGGGACGGGGACAAGGCGGGGAGAACCTTATTCCATCTGCAGAGAGCTGCCACCGCCTCGCCTCTCTGAGCAGGACACAAAGCTTAACAAAGCTCAAAAGAGTATGAAAAAACGGAGCCCTCTCGCCGACAAGGGCCAGGATCCACTACACCTCCTTGGCCCTAAGATCACAGAAAACGAGGTAGACCGGCGGCGGCACCGGCGGGAGGCACGAGAAACCCTAGCCAAGGGGTCCTCTTTCTTCCCGTGGAAGAAAGAAAACGTGAATAGAGTCCTGATTATTACGCTAGTTTCGGAAAATCCTATATGCATCCTAAAAAAAGAAGAAGTGAAAATCCTATATGCCGCCTACTGCGGTAAAGTGTCTGCTTTCGCACAGGAGACCGAGCTATCAACCGATGTATGGTCCAGTTCATTTTAGCTGTTACGTGCACCCGATTTTAGGAACCTGCTAGAAGTGCTTTTCCGGGTTGCAGAACTATTTTTTTTCTATTGATTTATTTACTGGATTTTCTGGTTTTTTGTTTTTGTTTTCTTCGGGTTTTGCTTTCATTTTTTAAGCCTTATTTTCTTTTCTTTAATGTTCAGAATTTCAAAAAAATTACTCATCTTCAAATTTTGTTCACCAATTCAATTTTTTTTCGTAATTTCAATAAGTTTCCAGGAATATCTAATATTTACCATGCTTTTTCAAAATTTGTCCAATTTTTTTAAAAGCATCCGTGTTTCATTTTTTTTTTTCCTTTTTCAAAGTTATTGACGAATTCCAAAACTATTAGCGTTTTATAAAGAAATAATCGGAATTTCAAAAGTTGTTTCTCATTTTCAAAATTTGTTCACACATTCGAAAGAAATTCACGCCTACAAAAAAATGTTCGGGTTTTTTTTAAACTAACGATTGCTACAGTAGTCCTACAGTAGAAACCGGGAAGCTACAGGAAACCCGGGTCCCTACAGTGCCAAAACCGGTCGCTACTGTTCTTTTTTAGAATGAAAACCGGTCGCTACTGGAAAAACAACCGAGTCAGTACAGGAGGTGAGCGCTCTACGAGTGGGCCGGCCAAGGCAAGCGCCTATGCGCAATTGCTCGGCATTCTGCCGCAGCGAGCGGCGCATAGGCGCTCCTCTCGTTTTCCCCTAAAAGAACTCCACTTCATTTTTCTTAAATCAAACTTCAATTCTTTTTTTTACGAGAGAACTTTTGACATATTCATCTTCAATCATGATAGTACAACGAACACCAGAAATAATAAAAATTACATCCAGATCCGTAGACCACGTAGCGACGACTACAAGCACTGAAGCGAGCCGAAGGCGCGCCACCGTCATTACCCCTTCCTCGCTTGAGCCGGGCAAAACTTGTTATAGTAGACAATCGGTAAGTCGTCGTGCTAAGGCCCTGTAGGACCAGCGCAGCAGAACAGCAACCGCCGCCGATGAAGAGTAGCGTAGATGAGAAGTATCCAATCTGAAGACACACGAACGTAGACGAACTACGACCAGATCCGAGCAAATCCATCAAGGATAGATCTGCCGGAGACACACCTCCACACGCCCACCGACGATGCTAGACACACCACCGGGACAGAGGCTAGGCGGGGAGGACCTTATTCCATCTTCAGGGAGCCGCCACCGTGTCGTCTTCCTGAGCAGGACACAAACCCTAACAAAACTCAAAGGAACATATAAAAACAGAGCCCTCCCGCCGGTAAGGTCTGGGATCCACCACGCCGGCATGGCCCTAAGGCCACTGGGGACGAGGCGGACCAGCGGTGGCGCTGGCGGGAGGCAGAGGAACCCTAGGCTGTTAGATGTGTCAATACATCTCATAGGCTTGCTTCAACGCAACTGGTCTCCTACAAGTTCAGAAACAACGCATTAGCAGCGCATCGCTCACTTTTTTTTGTGGCTAAAGGGGAGTTTATTCCATAATAAC
Organism: Elymus sibiricus; assembly: GCA_039707655.1. Classification (NCBI taxonomy): domain Eukaryota; kingdom Viridiplantae; phylum Streptophyta; class Magnoliopsida; order Poales; family Poaceae; genus Elymus; species Elymus sibiricus. Next base: position 349,433,672 of record CM077668.1, read on the forward strand.
AAGGTTACAATCTGTAATACAAGATTTTGAATAAAAGGAGGGCCTCGCTGCAACCAACAGACGGTGCTTCAAGCCGTATGCGCATAATTTGCAAGACAATGTGTAACTCTGTTTTGAAATCTAGCTATTTTCACTGGCTTAAACTCCCGGCCAAGCATAAAATGCTTAATTTCCTTGACTAGATTACCATTTGGCGATTTGTCAGGCGAGGCATTTGTCATAGAAGAGAGAGCACTCAACGAAAAGGCATATAAAACATAATAATTTACAAAATGCAGACAAAAAAAATACCATGGTAGCCTACCAAAAAATACTCCCTCTATAACTTAATATAAGTTACAGAGGGGATACCTATACATGGCAAAAGGCCATAGTAAATCTAAAATAATAATAAACCAACAAAACAAAAAACCGTGGTCCAAAATGCAAACAAAAGAAGATCATACATGGGAAATTTGCATATTGATTAAAAAAGGCATTAGAATTTGTCATGCTTTATATTTTCATTTTCAAAACACATATAAATCACACACTGGAAGTTGCCATGATCAAATAAATAAATAAAAGGTGCCATGCTCTTAATAATATAATTGCCATGTGCAAAAGTTGTTTTCCCCCCAAATTAGCCATGAAAATAATTCATAAGAAATTCCAAAACTTGCCATGGGAGCATTACAAAAAAGACCTAAAAATGCCATGTTTGGAAGACAAAAATGTTATGAATTTGTCATGGTATCACGAGAGGGTGGCGGATCGGACAGCTCCGGCAGTCAGCAGATCCGCCTCGATCCGTTTTGCGTCTTCGACCGCTACTGCCACAAGGACGACGGGAAGGGCAAGGCTGGCCGTGGATGAACTTCTCCGGTCACCGTTCTCGTTCGTAGTTAGTAGGGCATGTCAATTTTTGGTAGTCCAATGTCATGTGTTTAGCTACGTAGGACGTTGCATGAGCTAATATGGATTTCAGTTTAGATGCATCCGGTTGTGGAGTAGCAATTTTATGTGCTGTCCAGTCACGTCCGGCGGGCGTTTGAGGACCAAAATTTGATAACTATGGTTTGAGGACCGAAATTTGGTAACCGTGGTTGTAGATGCTCTTACATGCTCAGAATGAGTCGTACTGAGACTGTATCAACTCGCCAGGGTGCACGCCGCTGCTTGACGGCAACGACCTTCTCGAGGGAGAATCAGGCCAGTGGAGCTCAACAGCAGCAAACAACAACAACGCAAGCATCAGCTGCTCCCCTCCACAGATTTTCCGAAGAATACTGAAAAATCCGCACCAAGAAATATCGCAAGTATGGAATGGTCGCCGGAAGACACCGTGTGGTGAATTGCCATTGACCACAACCCGAGTCTCCGGAGACGGAGAGACGAACCCGCCGTTTTCACTGTCACTGGCAGCCTTGGAGCAGAAACACCGGCAACTACTTGGTCCCTAACAGACATCTCAAGTGCAGGCATTTTACCAGACAGAGTAGTGCACATTCTTGCACAGCTCTTACTTCGAATTATCTCAGGCGAGGGAGGGGGGCAGAAATAATGGAAGACGCCGGCCTGGTGCTCGCCGCCGCGTTGACAGGCGGAATCTTCGTCGTGTTGCTTCTCCTGCTCGTCGTCGTCCTTGTCCGGAGGCGGTGGCTCGACCGCGATGGCGTGGCGTCCGGCCGCGGCTTCGTCCTGTTCGGCGTCTGTTGCCGGGACGACAACCAGGGCCGGTTCGTCCGGACGTCGCTGGCCAGGAGCCGGCAGCGGGCGGCCCGCGGCGGCGAGGAGGCGGATGACGAGCCGGACGAGGGCGAGCTCGAGAGGTGGAAGAAGATGTTCGGTGGGCCCACTAGGTGCCTGTCCACGATAGAGGAGGCCACGGAGAAGGGCACGTCGACGGTGGCAACGCCGGCGTTCTGCTCGCCGGCAGCGTCGCCCGACCGAAGAGACGCCAGGGCTGTGCAGACGGCGTCTGCCGGCGTGCTGAAAATTTGAGGCTTGCTTAGCTTGCTCTTGTAAGTTGTAATTCAAGATGTGCAGTAGTACTACACAATTTGTTGGAAGTAGCGAGACATATGCACCACACTGGTATTAAGGTAAGTCGAGCGATCATGATAGTAGTAATTTTTTTTTCCAAATTAATCGAAGTTCAAAATTTATCCTACATCAAACTTCTTCTTCTTTAAGGAAAACAGCAGGAATTTATTTCTGCTACATGTATTTGTAAATTTTATGAATGCAGTTATACAAAAGCAAAAGAAAACAAAGAAAAAGAAAAGGGTCTACATATCCGATGAGCTAATTGGAAGGCGCAGCACTCTCGGAGGGAAGATATGGTTCTTCTTCCTTCTAAGTCAATGAATTTAAACTAATTTGGTGTCGTAAGTATTGCTATATGTTTTTAATACATATAAACTTGTTCTAATTTAAGTAAGTTTCAACTTATGGTACCCACACAATAAGCTGACAGAGCAACTCAAAGTGTGTCCCTAGGGAACAGTCCAGTCGTTTCGACACTTCTGAGCGGTTGGAAGACAATGGGAGAAGATTAGAGTCAGAAGCTACATACCGGACCAACTTCTTTAGCGAGTGCACCCTGATTTTACCTGAGGGGGGGGGGGGGGGGGGGGGGGGGGGGTGCTGTCGATGTGTAACGATGCATGGTCTGAGAATTGTATCCAACGTGCGTGGATATATCGAGTCGGCCAAAGAGTGTCTAAGGGATCCGGGGGCTGCGCCCAGTCGTGGGCATACAGAAGAGATAAGGATGGTCACACTATTTCTAGAATTGTATCATTACAAGAGAACATGTGCATGGACTTGATTTCTCCTTGTTTTGTGTGATAGTGAGAACCCAAAGGGAAACACACAGTTGGGTGATATCAGCTATGCGAACGCTCTTTTTTGGATTACTGTTAATAATATGTGTTAGCGTGTTTACTTGATAGCCAACATTTAAAGAACTAGGAGTCACGCGCCTTGCCGTGTTGTCTTCTCCCGATTCTCTTTTTATATCATCGGTTTTACATGTTCCACTAATTAAATATATCACATATATGCTTCTTGATCAAACAAAGCTCAATGCATAAACATATGTCACTTTTACACGTTTGAACCAATACTTTGACAATTTTAACATTTTGAAAATTGTATGATTGGAAGACCCAATAGTCGGGCCTACTCGCGTTATGCATGTTGAGGACACCACGACACATGTAGAGTAGCATCTACAACTATCCTTTTTTTTATCTATACAACTATCCATTTTATTTATAGGGATTTAGATGCTGTAGGTATTCACCTATTCAACTCTACATGCACTATGCTAAAAACAAAATATATGCTAAAAATCGTTCGTGATGCTAGCCAAAATAACATACCCAAGGAGTGAGTCCCAACCACAAGTATATGGCTTTTGCCTTCGTACCACAAGGCTAGGAGATGGACCAAGACTGTCATCCAAGATTGAGCTGGACCTAGAGCATTAATTTCAGTAGAGAAGAAAAAACACCCAACTCTAAAGGATGTGTAGCATAGTCAAACATGTGGAGACCCAAATTGCCGAAAGTGATGCATCAAGTCCCTAGCAGCCAAATGAAAGCTTTGGAGGGATCACAGTGTCCAAGGGTTTCTTCATTTCTATCTGACATGTGGGGTGAACATCGTGATCGAAGCCCGAAGTACTCACATTGCTCTATTCATAGCGAGCTTTGTAAAGGTAGAGATGTAGAAGCCAACCAGATTCTAAAAAGTGGTGCATCACTGAGTCCCTAGCATCCGCAGAAAAGCGTGGAGGGGCCATAGGGGTCCATTGTTGCTTCCTTTCCATCTGACCCATGGGGTCCACAGTGTGATCAAAGATTGAAGCGCTCACAATTCTCTATTCCTAGCGAGCTTAATATAGAGATTCTAGGAAATGTTAGCTTACAACATTGGCGCGTAAATTATTCTATCTTATTGTTAGTTATGTTACCTTGCTATTTCCTTGCGTACCTAGACTGTTGCACAAAGATAAGCTCTTAACCATCCATGTACACTTACAAAGACGCCCGATTAATCACCTGTATCAACGAGCCATACCGAGCATGGTCCTTGTCACACTTGGAACCGAATTTCTATACAAAGATCTTGTCTCCTGCCGAATTGAACTACATCCTATTAGGGCTTCCCATACCAGACGCAGAGGACGCAATCTTGATGAAATTGAGACCGTTTTGCGCGAGGATTTTGCCAAAGATGGTGTAGTTCAAATGAACTGCGACTGTCGTCGCCCCCTTTGGTGTGAGGTGGAGACACCTCATATCCGAGGCTTGCTCGGATACAACAAGCACCTAATCCCTTGAAGAGCTTTAGTCAGATAACTTCTACCACCGATCCTCCTCCTACTGCAAAACCAACCATCACCCCTACGCCTATGCTCTAGTGACCAAGGTTGGGAAATGATCTAGCATTACACTTTGATCACCCTGAATTGTGTCATGAGTAGAGAGTAGGGAGATGGTCAAAGAGGGATACGAGAGAGTGTGAGGTTTAGGGGGAATGAGGATCGCATGTGCGGTCATGTGTATCAAACGGAGTTCATGCCCTGGGAGTAACGATCGTTAGAGTTACCAAAACTCTAGGAGAGAGAAGAGAACTTCTACTTTGCGCATGTGTAGAGCGACCGGAATTGGTGCGACTTATAGACGATGCTTTGCTTCATATTGGGAGTACATTCAAAGATTCACCCGTGGACGCCGAGCAGACTCTGGTTGGCTCTTTCTATGCATGTTCCGATTTATGCAGAGACATGTTGTTCTATGTTCAACACCTTCTATCCTCTTTGGCTCTTAGGATTGATCCGGCTTGTGGGATTTACAAAAGTAGAAAAGCAAGTTTACTATGTTTTGACAAGGTAAAAATGATGACAATTAAATGCTCGAGATTGCTTATTCCTTCACTCATTTCATAAGTGTAAAGAATAATGGTGTATATGTATGATTCGGATCTAGTGTGTGTTATGTAAACACTAGTTAACTTTTTAGAGTGTAGTTTAAAATAAGAAGTTGGACCGTCCGACATGGCTGCATTAGGCATTTGTAAGTTGCCACAAGCAAAAAACAAATAAAATAAAGGAAGGCAGATAAAAGAATTGAAACCGTCAACTTGTGTTGCTGTTAAATATACAAACCAACAGTGCAAACGTATTCAACGAAGGCACAAGCAACTCGCTCCTTTTACAGATATCTATACCTACTAATAAAAGGAGAACCGCTTCTTACCACCGTAATTTCATCCGTTTTTCGTCCGTCCACCTCGTCCTTATTATATTTTTTATATTCGAGGTAGTACTAATCTATGTACCACCCGTACGTCAAAAGCACTATGTTCGTACTAGTACTTGGGCCTGCAGGCTGTCCGTTGGCCCAACTCCAGTGCAACACGAGGAGGAAAAAATAGGAAAAAAAATAAACACTTGCGAGAGGAATTGAACTCGCACCCTTCCAGCCGGTACATTTGACGCCGGCCAACTGAACTAGGTCAGCCTATGTTGATTGGCTACGGTTGGTTTTGCTATCAAATAGTACCGCCTCGCCTTTTTACAAGCACAATCATCAATTTATATACGTGTTCAAGTTACCTGTCATCAATCACCTTAATAAGTCGGCTTGGAAATTGGTGATTGGAGGATGAGGAGTGGGTGCCTAGAAAGGAAGTATTGAAGGAAGGAAAGGAAGGAAGGATTCTTGAAAAAAGAAGAAAAAAAAGGAAGGACAATATGATGGGCAATTAAACGGGGCAAAGAAGGAATCAATACTATGTGGGATAATTAAGAAACGGGATTCCTAATGCATGCTTGAGAAATATGGTGGGCAATTAAACGGGGCAATTAAGAGATATTCCTTCCTGACAAGCTTGCATAATATAATACGATTCCTAATGCACTTGAGAAATATGGTGGGCAAACGGGGCTACTAAAAGAGAATCCTAAGACAAGCTGCATATGCGCATAATAAAGGTGCGTCCTATGTGGGATTCATGCATATTGCACTTTCTGTAAATGGTGTGCCCTTTACAACAAGGAACTTGCTCATATGTGGACAAAATAAACGGGATTCAGGCTAATTAAGTAGTGGGCAGATAATGTGTGCTAGCTGATTACAGCTACTTCAATGCATGGCTTCTATCTGATGTTATTAAAACATACTCTCAATCTCTTTCTCCACACCATTTTATGTGTGCAAGGATCACGGCAGCTATGTGCTCTTCTTCTATCCCATCTAAGCAGGCAACATACACGGCGAAACATCACATTTCTACGGAAGGCTACATTCATTTGAAGAAGCTCGCTGCCTGGGGTATACATGATGGCCCACTAGAGGCCGAAAGGGGGACAGTGGGGCTTGGGAGATGCTGATAGTAGACTGGGACGAGGAGACGAGGACAGACGGAAATAAGTTGAGGCATGAGACAGGTAACAATGTCTCCCGTTGCAACGCACGGGCATTTGTGCTAGTATCATACATAAAGACGAACTAGGAATCCAAGCCACGGTACGATAAGTTAACTAAAAACAAACACAACACAATTCAAGATCTATCACCTCCATTATTATTCCAAGATAGATAAGCTGCTTGGTGTCGGGAGTAAGATGACAACACTTGCACAAACCAAGTAAGGCAGCCTCTCTACCTCCCAAACATTATTTTCACTAGAGAGAGTAGTCCCATAATGCCGAGTATGATATTGATGCTATTAGATTACTAGCAAAAATGCCCGTACGTTGTAACAGGAGAAAATTTAACTGACTTCCCAAGCATACACTAAATATAAATCATTATTTAATTTATGATCCACGTCAATTATTCCCAACATGAAAAAGAATTATGCTTTCAACCATACCGTCTTTGCAAAACGATTAACAAATATATGCAGTTCAGTTTGCGGCTTTCGTAGGTTCGTTCTCATCTCCATGCCACAATCGAATCAAAAGAAAGAAAAATGGTACGAAACATGCCCAGCTCGGCCCATGCAGGGGAGAAACACAAACGTAATTTTCGCTGCTACACAATTGAAGCGAAGAAAGAAAAAAATGTGCGGAGTAGGCCCAGCTTGGCCCACGGAGGGGAGAAACGGAAATGGGGCGCGGCCTACGCGACAGGCAGATGACGGATGAAACTATCTGACAGACGGACGAAAATATGTTCCAAAAATTGGAGGGAAGAAACCTTCCTCCCTTTAATATTAAATTAAAATTAAAAGAATATAGATATATAGATTTACAAGTACCAAGTCATTACAATTTTGTACACATAAATCACATATTATTGAATTGTGGCTGGTCAAAATACTGTCTTGCCCAATTAAGATCCGGTATGCATATCCGAACAAAGGAGTATTTCCTAGCTTATGATCGCTTGCATGGAGAGGATTGTCCCCAAATACCGAAGGTCTGCATGTAAATGTCCCTCATGGTGAACAAGCCATATATTGTCCCTATAACGGGAGGACATGGAAGGGCACTCGAGAACATGAACTTCCAAGAAAGGCCATACTCGTCCAAGGCAGAAAGGACGACACCAAAATACACGGCAAACACGATTGTGCACATTAAGAACTACAAAACAGAAGCAACAAGAATTAAAGAAAAATTATGCAGAAGTTTTAATTCACAACCAATCCTTATCTTCTACTTCATTCGTCCCATAATATAAGATCGTTTTTCAAGCTAACATAGCTTAAAAAATGATTTTATATTGTGGGACGGAGGGAGTAATTCTCAACTGGATGGAGATAAAACAAATGCTAAGCAAGTAGCAGCTAGAGTGAGTACTTAAATGCTAAGCAAACAGCAGCTAGAGCATGTAATTAAGTCGGTTCCTATCTCTTATTTACAAGCCCAAATCGGAATGAGAAAACATAAAAGAATGGAAAGCAGTCCTTTAGTTTCAGATATTCAGAATAACTAACAAGTCCAAGTTGAGGGTTTATACGTGCCTGCTGGTAAACATACTCAGCACAGCATTGCAGTGAAATATCTACGGTGGGTGACAACTTTAATAACTCAAATTGCTGTTAAATTCTGAGAGGGAAGCTAATCAATCAGCGCGTATCTGGGAATTGCTCAAGTCATCCGTGTTATAATAAAAGGAGAAATTAACCAGTGACATATACGGAACATAAAGCTAGGTTACATATTTCGTCAAATCAATGGACCCAATAAACAAGCGCAGTCAATCAACACCTGAAAGCATACGAGTGAGAGGGACTCTTCGATCTTACAATGAGGAAGTTGGTAAGGAAGACCATTCGGTAGCTGTAGTTCGGGTTCCAGTTGACACGACCCTCATCCTTCCCCGTGTGGGCTGTCATCTCTCAACACCGTCCGGCGTCGCCAATTCCTTCTCGTCGGCGGGAGAGTGGCAGGTAACAGGGAACAGCACGAAACAAAACCTAGGAAGGAAAAGAGGATAAAACGACGAGGACTGAGTTCCCGATATTTACGAGGAGAACAAAATCTCGAGGCTCCCAATAACTAACTGTTGCAACTTGGGCCGTGCCAGGCCGAACACGGCATGGGCCCGTCCCGCAGCCTCGTCCCCATACCGGCCCGAGTCTGCCAAGACTATATCTCGCACGCTGCGGGACGACCATTCGTCTCGCCTCTGGCCACATAAGTTCCTGAGGGAGTGGTTCTAGCAAGCCTCTATGGCCGGTATAAGAAGCTTCCACGCATTTTTTTTACTTTTTTTTCGTGTGTTTTCTGTGTCTGTTTGATCGTTTTTTTCCTTCAGATTTTGGTTTTCTGTGTTCTTTCCTGGTTTTCTTTGGGTTTTTTTTTCTAATTTTTTAATATTTTATTCGTTTTAGTACTTTTTCAATAACTGTCTTTCTTTTTCAACACACATTGTAACACTTTTCTTATACATCTAGACCATTTTTTTGATACATGTTGAACATTTTCTAAATACATGATGAATATTTTTAAAATATATGTTTTGAAACTTTTTTCGAATAAGTGTTAAATATTTTCCTAATATTTTTAAACATTTAGAATGATACGAAATATTTTTTTAACTACACGAACATTTTTTTAGATTGTATAAATATTGTTTAAATGTCACGACATATTTTGGAATGCCTGATTTGTTTAAAATGTCACATACATTCTTTTAAATGGTAAGAAACATTTTTTGAATGAGGCGAACTTTCTTTTCATAGTATAAACATTTTATAAGAATGTCGCAAATAATTATTCGAATCATGTGAATTTTTTTAATGTCACAAAATATTTTGACTGGAACGATTTTTTTAGTTATGTGAAGATTTTTTACATTTTTTATTTTTCAAAATATCATGATCATTTTCTTGAAACGCTTGAACCTTTTTTAACACCAAATAAACATTTTCTAAATGCATGATGAAGATTTTTAAAATATAAATAATTTTTTTCCTTTAAAAAATGTAAATAAAAGTAATATTTTTTTGAGCAAAATAAAAGTAATAAATAAAAAAAACTAGCCAGCGCTTCTCCCGGGCTGGGCCGGTCCATTAAGTAAGCGTTCTGAAGTGAGGGGCCTCTCGTGCTCACGACACGAGCTTTGTCTCACGGATCCTATTTGGCGCTTCAGGCGCCCGTTCCTGTTGTTTTCGCAAACGGGAGCTCACAGGCGCGTCTAGTTGGGCTCTGCCCATCTTCCCTTTTTTATTCGGTTTGTAAACAGAAAAATGCACACGCGTCGGTGGTATTCGAACCAGCGACCTCCTGGTCGTTCGCACCCTGCACTAACCACCCCACCGGCCTCACCTCATGTGCTCAATAACATCTTCTTTACTATTTTCTTCTTATGTCTTTCTTTTTCTTTTTCTTTTTTTACTTTTTACTTTTTCTTTTTTATTTGGAACAGTTTTGTTCGGTTTTTTATACCTTTTATTTTGCTAATTTCAGTGAACGTTTTTTCAAAATCGATGAACATTTTTCAAAATTGATGAACCTTTTTTAAAATGATGAACTTTTTTCAAAATCGATGAAATTTTTTGCAAATCCGATGAACTTTTTTGAAATTGGATGAACTTTTTTCAAATTCGATGAACTTTTTCCAAATTTGATGAACTTTTTCCAAAATCAATGAAGTTTTTTTCAAAATCTATGAACTTTTTTCAAATGTGTGAACTATTTTTCAAAATGGATGAAACTTTTTTCTAATTTGATGAGCTTATTTTCAAAATCGGTGAACTTTTTTCAAAATCAGTGAACTTTTTTTCAAGACAAGGACTCCTTATCCGTGGAGGAATCCTATCCACCAATGTATTCGCCTAGGAATCTTGTAATCTTAGGCCACCGGTAACTTATATAAGCCAATGCAGGGCTAGTCGATAGATCTCAACACAACTTAGATCATCAGATCAACACACAACAATCTCGTGGTAGATCAACCTGTACTCTATACTCCATCCCAAATCAATACAAATACGAGCAAGACGTAGGGTATTATATCTTTGGGTGAGCCTGAACCTGGGTAAAATCTCGTGTCCTTGTTAGAATCGCATATAGGGTACTAGGTCGGGACCCACTACCCGAGATTCGCCGGAATTGACTCCGTTGACGACGATTGCTTCAAATCATCCTCTGTTGGAGGGGGCAGATCTGGCCTAAAATAGTCCTCCCGGAGAACTAGGGTTCTGTGTCGAAGAGGTAGTGGAAAATCCCGAAAAAAATCTATATGGAGGTTTCCTAGAGGGAGAGTCATAGGAAGCTGGCAGGGTACCAGGGGGCGCGTGTGGTCCCTAGGCTCCACTACGCTCTCTGGCAAGGCGGGCACATACGCTAGGTGCCTAGGCCCACTAGGGAACTCCAGACTGCTTCCCTCTAGCCCATGGCCTCTTTTCATGTAAAACTCATTGACATATTTTTGTTTCCTTTTTCCCGGCTTATGGAAGTGCACTTTTTGCATGGAGCTTTGATTTTCTGCCTAGACAACACCTATGATAATTATTTCACAAATTCTCTGCATTATAAGATAAACTTCAGTTAATTTGATGCAAAGATGATAGAATAAGTATAAAAATAGAGGATTTATCATCTCAAATCGTCATGCAAAATGCACGTATCACTGTGTGGCTGGTGGGCATGAAGTTGAGCGCTAGTGCACGGGCGTGCAACTACAATCGTGTGTGATCAGCACACATCGGCGAATGCGCAACCGCAGTTGTGCGGAACTGGTGGACATGCAGTTGCACATGATCGGTGGACATGTAGTTGCGCGCCGTTGGCGGCAATGATATTACAATTACATGCCGGTACACAGACGTGCAACTGTGATTGCGCGTAGATGTATGGGCATGCAACTCAGTTGCATGTTGTTGTGCGGGTGTGCAACTTGTTTTTTTTAACACAGTACAAACGCAGATGCTCACATACACTCACCGCTATGAATGAACACAAGCACATCCTACCCCTATGAGCACCTCCGAGATACAGAGCAGGCACAACATCTTGAGATTAAAGAAGTCACCACAGGCATCTTCGTAGTCTATGGGAACGTCTCCTCCCACTAAATGAACATCGGTGGAAATCTTCACTACAAAAAAAAAACACTTCCGTGATGATACGTGTTTGTCACAGTAGGTGATACGTCCCAAACGTATCTACTTTTCCAAACACTTTTGCTCTTGTTTTGGACTCTAATTTGCATGATTTGAACGAAACTAACCCGGACTGACGCTGTTTTCAGCAGAACTACCATGGTGTTGTTTTTGTGCAGAATAAAAGTTCTCGGATTGAGCTGAAAATTTACGGAGAATTATTTCAGAATATATAAAAAATATTGGAGAAAAGATCTACTGGAGGGGGGCCACCCAGGAGCCACAAGCTCAGGGGGCGCGTCTACCCCCCAGGGCGCGCCCCTCGAGCTTGTGGGCCCCTCAGACCTCCGCTTGACCTAATTCCAACGCTATAAGTATCGTCTCACGGAGAAAAAAATCAGGGAGAAAGTTTCATCGCGTTTTTCGATACGGAGCCGCCTGTAACACCCCTCTGTAATGAGCAACAGTGATCCCTAATGATAATTGTCGGGGGGATGACCCCCGGGTAGGCAAGCGAACCCGGAGCACCTTTTCGAAAACATCGGGGCAGCCCGTGCCCCTCCCCGCCGGCTGGCGAACCGACCGGCTTCTCAGTGCTAGCCGGCTAGGCCCGGCCCCGGGCCTGGTCCGGCTGTCCGCTAGCCGGCTGGCGATAGGTCGGCGGCCGTCCCATCACGTCCGGCGACAAGACAGCCCCGCACGAGGGGAGAACATGGCTACAGTGCAATCCGTCTCAGGAGGGCGCGCCGACAAAGCTGCCAACCCTGTTGACGCGACGGCCGGCGTCAGCGCCAGCGCACCGGTGCAGCCCCCCGCGAAGCCGCCTGCTCCTGCACGCCTTGGCAGAAGCGCGCACGCGCCGACCGCTCCTGTACGCCTCTGCAGAAGCGCGCACGCACCGTCCACTCCGTGACGCTCGAAGCGACGGGCCACAGTGTCGCGCCGCCCTCGGGCGCCGCAGCCGGCAGGGCCCAGCAGCTGGCGGGCCCACGGCCGGCTCCAGACGCCGACGCCCGGGTCCCAGCGTGCGCAGTTTACCCATGTAACCCTGGGGGGTCGAGCTATAAGACCCCCCAGGAGGCCTCCATGCAGGGGGATCGTCAGCTCGCTCTCTCTCACTCTCTCGGAGGAACGCTCAGTAGCAACACACACACACACACACACACACTCACAGGAGAGGCCGAACGGAGACCTAGCTCCTTCTTCCTCCTCCGCCCAAACAGCTCCAGGAGCATCACTGTAACCATTGTGGCCTCTGAGCCGATCAACCCACTCGGCAGGACTAGGGGTGTTACCTCTCCGGAGGGCCCCAAACCTGGGTACGTCTTGTGTCTCTCGCATGCGCGTGCCAACCTCGCTTCCGGAACCCACCGGCGTCCTCACGTAGCCCCCCACTTTTAGCCATCTCATGGCATCTGCCGTGATTTCACCACGACAGTTGGCACCCACCGTGGGGCTGCTCGCGGCGTCGACCGGAGTCAAGTTTCGGACGAGGCCCTTCGCCGGCTCCGGCGAGCGCATCGTGCACGGTTTGGTCCATGCGCCTCGCACGGCCAACCCGGCCGGCTGCAACATCGCGCCCGGCGCGAGCACCGCCTGCCCCGCAGGCTGCTTCGTCGTCCCCTTCGGCACGCTGCGCGTCTTCGTCGCGCTCGTCCCCGACGTGTTTCCCAGCAAGGTACACAGCTTCATCGATTCGCCCGTCCCCGTTGGCTGCACCGCCTCCGACGACGGCGCGGACCTCTGCGTTCGCGAGGAGGTGTTGACCATCGGCACCAGTTCCGGCTCCCCGCGCGCCAAGGAGAAGGCTGCCGCGGCCGCCGCGGCTGCGGCCCCTCATCGCCACGCCGACCCGCTCCATGAGACGATCCGGAGCCTGCGAGGCCCCATCACGCCCGACGCCGACACGGCGGCAGCAGCGGCTCAGCTCAACGAGGACCGTGAGCATCTGCTGGTCGAGGCCACGGAGCTCGCGGCAACGCGGCGCCGGCTGGAGTCCTTCCAGCGAGAGTACGACAGCGTTCACGGCTTCACGCCGGCCGCTGCAGAGCCCAGCCGGGTCGCGGAAGTGCGTGTCCGTGGAGGCGCGATCGTCCATGCGCTAGGCGCAGGCCGGCCCGTCTACGACACCCCCGTCAAGAACATGCGCGCGGCGCAGGCGGCCATCGCAGATCTCGAGTTCCTGGAGAGCGAGGAGCTGCGGCAGCAGCAGCAGCAGCGCATCCGCGACCTCATCACCGCGGCGAACGAGCAGCAACAGCGTTTCGACCCGGCCCAGCCATCCGCCTCCACCTCAGGCAAAACCAGAAACCCGGAGAGGGCTCTTCGGGACGCGCAGCAGGCGTCTTCCCCTGCTGGCTCGACGAGTCGCGGCTCTGGCCGGCACCGGCCGAGTCGGAGCCGGCGCGACCGCGCCACGACGGCTGGCGACGGCATTGCCAACAAGACAGCCGGTGACGGTCGAGCCCAGCAGCCGGAACCTCCTCTCCCGCCGCCTCGACAACCCCGGCCGGCTTCCACCGGCGCGGTGCCGCGCGGCCCCGTCGCAAGCCGGCTGGGCCCCCGCGAGCCCTACGACGAATCCGACGCCCGCCACCGCATCGACCGGCTGGCGCGATCCACGCTTCTTGAAGAGGAGAGCTCTGTCCGCCCAGCATGCTTTGGCCCCCGCATCCGCGAGGAGCCCTTCCCCAAAGGCTTCTCGCTGCCACGCGACTCCACCAAGTACAGCGGCGTCTCCAAGCCGGAGGACTGGCTAACCGACTACACCACGGCTGTCGGCATCGCCGGCGGGAACCGGCGCATGGCGGTTCGCTACGTTCCCCTCATGCTGCTCGGCTCGGCACGGACATGGCTTAACAGCCTGGGGGCCGGCAGCGTCAATTCCTGGCTGGACTTCGAAGATGCTTTCGTGCGCAACTTCACCAGCACGTACACGCGTCCTGGTCGGCCTCGCCAGCTCTCCATGTGCGTTCAGAACCCGGGCGAGCCCCTCCGCGATTTCCTCACGCGGTGGACCGAGCTGCGCAACTCCTGCGAAGGCGTCCACGAGGTGCAACCCATCCAGTACTTCATCGACGGGTGCCGAGACGGCACCCTGCTCAAGCACCGCCTGATGTGCGACGAGCCGGACACCCTGGCGGAGCTCATGGCGGTGGCGGACAAGTACGCCACGGCCGACTCCGCGATGCGTGTAAAAATCACAGTCGACGCGGATGGCAAGCCGGTCTCGGTCCAGCTAGCCGCCCCGAAGCCGGCTGGCGAAACCAGCCAGCGTCGGCAAGATAGCCACAACAACAAGCGGAAGGCCGAGCAGCCGGCTCCTCACAACAGCAACCAGCAAGTAGCTGCGCTGGAAGAGGAGCGGCAGGCAGAACAAGGCGTCGGCCAGCGCCCGCGCACCGGCAAGGCTGCCTGGCAGCCCAAGCCGTCTTTCGAGCAGATGCTCGACGCCCCCTGCAAGAACCACAGCGGCGCAAAGCCGTCGACGCGCACGCTCCGGCAGTGCAGCTTCATCCAGCGTCTGTTGAAGGGCAACCTTCCACCCCCGCCACCCGGAGCCAGCCCGCAGCAACCGCCGCTTCCGCCTCCGCCGCCGCCTCCGGCAGCCGGCGCCCTCGCCAACGACCCCTATCCACAGCAGGACGCGGCCTATGTCGTCTTCACCAGCGAAGGCGACGACAAGCACAGCAAGCGCAAGTACCAGCACGAGGTGAACGCCGTCATCCCCCCGGTCCCCCAGTACATGCACTGGTCCGACCGTCCTGTCAATTGGACCCGGGAGGACCACCCGGCCGTGATGCCCACGCCGGGCGGCTACGCGCTCGTCCTCGACCCCACCTTCGTCGCTGAGAAGCGCACCTGCCACTTTTCGCGGGTGTTGATCGACGGCGGCAACAGCATCAACATCCTCTACCGCGACACCATGATCAAGCTCGGCATCGAGGAGGGCCAGCTACAGCCCACCCAGACGGTGTTCCACGGCATCGTGCCCGACGCTTCGTGCTCTCCCATCGGCCGGGTACGGCTGGACGTGCTGTTCGGCACCAGCGCCCACTTCCGCCGCGAGCCGATCTGGTTCGAGGTGGTCAACCTCGCCAGCCCCTACCACGCGCTCCTAGGCCGGCCCGCCATGGCCAAGTTCATGGCGGTCCCCCACTACGCCTACCTCAAGATGAAGTTGCCAGGCCCCAAGGGCATCATCACCATCAACGACGACTACAAGAAGTCCCTGGAGTGCGCCAAAGCCGGCTCCAGGCTGGCCGAGTCGCTGGTCATCGCCGAGGAGAGGCGCCAGCTCGACCGCCTTGTCGCGCTGGCTGGCGAGCAGCCGGTCATGCCGGCTCAGCTCAAGCAGCCGGCTGATGAGGGGTCCTTCAAGCCGGCCAAGGGCACGAGGAAGGTTTCGCTCGACCCATCCAACCGCGACTCCAGCGAGTACGTCGTCCTGGGCTCCGGCCTCGACAGCAAATAGGAAGGCAAGCTCGTCGACTTCCTCCGTGAGAATCGGGATATCTTCGCATGGTCCCCCAAGGACATGCCGGGTGTTCCGAGGAAGTACGCCGAGCATAAACTCCATGTCCGGCCGGATGCCAAGCCGGTCCGGCAGCCGCTACGCCGCTTCTCCGAGGAGAAGCGAAGAACCATTGGCGAAGAAATCGCCCGGCTGCTCAGAGCCGGGTTCATCATGGAGGTATTCCACCCCGAGTGGCTGGCCAACCCGGTCCTCGTTCTGAAGAAGAACGGCACTTGGCGCATGTGTATCGACTACACCAGCCTGAACAAGGCCTGCCCCAAGGACCCGTTTGCCCTTCCCCGGATTGACCAAGTCATCGACTCCACGGCCGGCTGCGAGCTCCTGTCCTTCCTGGACGCTTACTCCGGCTACCACCAGATCAAGCTGGACCCGGCGGATGCCCTCAAGACGTCCTTCATCACCCCCTTCGGGGCATATTGCTACATCACCATGTCGTTCGGCTTGAAGAACGTCGGCGCCACCTTCCAGCGCTGCATGCAGAAATGCCTCCTGCCCCAGATAGGCCGGAACGTGCACGTCTACGTCGACGACATCGTGGTGAAGACCAAGCAGCACCTCACCCTCCTCGAAGATCTCCGGGAGACGTTTGCAAACCTGCGCCAGTACCAGATCAAGCTCAACCCGGAGAAATGCGTCTTCGGCGTACCAGCTGGCCAGCTCCTTGGTTTCCTCGTCTCGGAGCGCGGCATCGAGGCCAACCCGGAGAAGATCAAGGCCATCGACCGCATGCGCAAGCCGGCCCGGCTGCGCGACGTCCAGAAGTTCACCGGGTGCTTGGCCTCTCTCAGCCGGTTCGTCAGCCGGCTGGGGGAGAGGGCCCTGCCCCTATATCAGCTGATGAAGAAGACGACGCCGTTCGAGTGGTCCGACCAGGCGGACGAAGCTTTCCGCGACCTCAAGCGCATGCTCTCCACCACGCCCGTCTTGGCCGTGCCGGCCGAGAAGGAGACGCTCCTGATGTACATTGCGGCAACCACTCGCGTGGTCAGCGTGGTGCTGGTGGTAGAGCGCCCCGAGGAAGGCAAGGCACAGCTGGTCCAGTGTCCTGTCTACTACCTCAGCGAGGTCCTCTCCACCTCCAAGCAAAACTACCCGCACTATCAGAAGATGTGCTACAGCGTCTACCTGGCCGCCAAGAAGCTCCGGCAGTACTTCCAAGAGCACGCCGTCACAGTGGTGAGCACGTCCCCCATCGGCGAGATCATGGGCTGCCGGGATGCCTCCGGCCGGATCACCAAGTGGGCCATCGAGCTAGCCGGCCACACCATCCTCTACGAGCCTCGCACCGCCATCAAATCGCAGGCGTTGGCCGACTTCCTCGTCGATTGGGCGGAGACCCGGTACTTGCCGCCAGCTCCCGACGCAACACACTGGCGCATGCACTTTGACGGCTCCAAGATGGCCTCTGGCTTGGGAGCCGGCATCGTGCTCTCCTCCCCCAAAGGCAACCGGCTGCGCTACGCGCTTCAAATCCACTTCGCCGCCTCCAACAACGTCGCCGAGTATGAAGCCGTCGTCCACGGCCTTCGGCTGGCCAAAGAAATCGGCATCCGGCGCATCCTCTGCTTCGGCGACTCCGACCTGGTGGTTCAGCAATCCTCTGGCGAGTGGGACGCCAGGGACTCCAACATGGCCAGCTACCGCAACCTGGTCCAGCAGATGACCGGCAACTTCGACGGCTGCGAGTTCCTCCATGTCCCCCGCAATGAGAATGAGGCGTCCGATACTCTAGCCAAGCTTGGTTCCAGCCGGCAAGCAATCCCAACCGGCGTCTCCCTCGAGCACCTGCGCAAGCCGTCCATCAGGCCGTCTCCGGATTCGGAGTCCATCTTCATCCCGGCCGACCCAACAACCCTTCGCCCGGCCCCGGGGACTGTCGGCTCCGGCTCGGGGGCTGCCGGCTCCGGCTCGGGGACTGCCGGCTCCGGCTCGGGGGCTGCCGGCTCCGGCTCGGGGACTGCCGGCTCCGGCTCGGGAGGTGCTGGCTCCAGCTCGCCGCCTCCCGACCTGGCCGAACCCGCGCCAGCGGCCGTCCTCACGGTGCTGGAGGCGCCGTCTTGGGCCCAACCAATCCTCGCGTTCCTGGCGAACGGCGAGCTCCCGGCGAACGAGGTCGAGGCTCGGCAGGTGCAACGCCGGGCTTCCGCCTACAGCATCATCAACCGCGAGCTCGTCAAGCGCAGCACAACCGGCGTCTTCCAGCGATGCGTCGAGACGGCCAAGGGTCTCGAGATCTTGCTCGATATCCACCAGGGCGAGTGCGGGCACCACGCCGCCTCCCGGTCCCTGGTGGCTAAAGCATTCCGCCACGGCTTCTATTGGCCGACTGCCATGAGGGACGCCGAGGAGCTGGTTCTCAAGTGCAAGGGCTGCCAGCGCTTCAAGGCCCAGAGCCACCAGCCGGCTTCGGCGCTCCAAACCATCCCCATCGCGTGGCCCTTCGCCGTCTGGGGCCTCGACATGGTGGGACCCTTCAAAACTGCTCGGGGCGGCATGACGCACCTGCTGGTGGCTGTCGACAAATTCACCAAGTGGATCGAGGCGAGACCAATCAAGAAACTCGACGGCCCCACGGCCGTCAAGTTCATCGCCGACATCGCTGTCCGCTACGGTGTCCCCAACAGCATCATCACCGACAACGGCACCAACTTTGCCAAAGGCGCGCTAGCGCGCTACTGCTCCGTCGCCGGCATCCGGCTTGACCTGGCCTCCGTCGCCCACCCTCAGTACAACGGCCCGGCGGAGCGGGCAAACGGCCTCATCTTGGCCGGCATCAAGCCGCGACTCGTCGAGCCACTTGTACGTTCACCCGGCAGCTGGATCGACGAGCTGCCGGCTGTCCTATGGAGTATCCAGACCACCCCCAACCGCTCGACCGGCTTCACTCCATTCTTCCTCGTCTACGGGGCCAAGGCGATCATCCCCACGGATATCGAGTTTGACTCACCTCGGGTCACCCTATACACGGAAGTGGAGGCCGCAGCGGCACGCGAAGACGGCGTCGATCTGCTCGAAGAGGCGCGCCTGCTGGCCCTCAGCCGGTCGGCCATTTATCAACAGAGCCTGCGCCACTACCACAGCAAGAAGATCAAGCCCCTCGCTTTCCGCGAAGGCGACCTCGTGCTCCGGCTGATCCAGCGAACAGCCGGCCAGCACAAGCTGTCCTCCCCATGGGAGGGCCCCTTCATCGTCAGCAAGGCCTTGCGCAACAACGCGTACTACCTCATCGACGCGCAGAAGCGAAGCAAGCGCAAGAGAGACGCCTCAGGCGAAGAGACGGAACGCCCCTGGAACGCGGAGCTCCTCCGTCCGTTTTACAGTTGAACCATGTATGTATGTATCACTGCCCCTTTTGAAATTAATAAAAGCAGCAGGTCCCCCAAACGACACCCGGGGGCTACCTTTTCATCTCTACCAATTTTTTGGGCACTTTACCGCATTCGCCCCCCCCCCCACCGGGTCGGCACGGTCGGCTCGGGGGCTCGGGGGCTCGCCGGCTAGCCCACGCCGCGTTCTCCTCAACCCGGTCAGTAGCGTGCGTACCGCCGAAGCCCTCTCTGCCATAAGCCACAGACCGGCTCCCGGCTGTTCAAGGCTGGCAAGAGCCAAAGGCCGCAAGCATCCACACGCGAAAACACGGCCACGAACGAACAACCGGCTCGGCTAGCCCGGCTCCTCTCACTTCACGCTCTGCCGCATAGACCGGCTGCGCTCCAGCCGGCGTCGCCGGCTGCGCTCCAGCCGACCCAGCGGGTGTTTCGCTTGCGCTCAAATCCTAAAGCCCAAGTACTAGGCGCTCTCTTCTGAGTCTGGCTCCCCGTCCCAGCTACAGACCGGCTCCCGGCTGTCCGGCTGGCGGGGAGAAGGACGAAGGCGGAAGCAAACAGGAAAACGGCTAAGGGAAAAGAACAAAAGCGAAACTGCCACACGGCGTTGCCTCTGTAGTATAGCTAGTTAGTTGTGGGTTATCGAGGGTGATTCCTCTTTCACCACCTCTGATGAAGCTTCTGTCGTGCAACCCCTCAAGTGTGAATCCATCGAGGGTGATTCCTCCGGGTTCACCTTGATAGAAACATCTAGTGGCAATCCAATGAGGGTGATTCCTCGGATTCCTCCTTGATGTTATGAACACACGGCTACCTTATAATTATTTTAGTCCCTGATTAAAGACGGGTCAGCCCCGAGGGGTACCCACGAGTTATGAGATATCGGGTTGACCGTGAGGTTACCCGTGTGATGATTACGAGGCGCGCCCGGGCAGGCAGATTGCCTCAGGAGAGGGAGAAGAGGAATGGGACTGGCCCTCGCCGCAAGTCCTCAAGACGGGGCGACGGGACCACAGATCGTGGATCGCTGATTGTCACCGCGAGCTCCCAACACATTAATGGGTTAGGATATGTAATCTGAGTAGGCCTCTGGCCTTATCGCATTAACCACCACGCGGGAATAGTATGGGCACTCAGCGTCGTATGTATCAGCCGAAGTTCTTCAGACGTCAGCAGTTGAGCGGCACGCGCCCGGGTGGACCGTGAAAGCCTGCGTGTGTATACAGGGGCTAGGTCTGGTCCCGGCCGTCCTCGCAACGCGCAGGAGTGCAAAGGGCGATGGGCCTAAGACCCCTGAGCGCTTAGTGTGTAGACCGACGTGCTGGCCTCTCTGTTGAGCCTAGGTAGGGCTACGATGTGTCGATCAGCCAAGGCCGGGCATGGACCGAGTAAATGTGTCCGGCCAGAGTTAATCGAGCGTGTTGGGTAAGTTGGTGCACCCCTGCAGGGAAGTATATCTATTCGAATAGCCGTGTCCACGGTAGCAGGATGCTCGGAAAGTATCTCGATCTACTACAACTAGAACTGGATACTTGTGAATTTAATTAATATGTTAGCTCCGGGATTGCTTCCTCGCAGGGAGCCGAGGAAGGATCTCTGGGCATTGCTACTTACTTGCTACTATATTTATGTACTAATCTGCACTCTTCTAATGCTGCAAGACGCTGAAGATGCTAGTCTTTGATAGGCTAGGCTTCTCTCTATTCTGGCATTCTGTAGTCTTGTCCACAGTTACAACCCCTCTTTGATAACGATGCATAAGTAGAATAGTTCTGATGTAAGTCTTGCGAGTACTTTGGATGAGTACTCATGGTTGCTTTGCTTCCCTTTTTCCGCATACCCGATTGCTGCGACCAGATGACGGAGCCCCGGAGCTAGCTGCCCCCGTCGACGACTACTACTACCCCTCCGGTGGAGCTTACTACTACGTGGAGACCGACGACCAGGAGTAGTTACGAGGCACCTAGGCAGGAGGCCTACGGCTTTCGATCCAGTGTCGTTGTTTTTCTCAGCCTTCTTAAGGCAGACTTGTTTAACTTTTATGTCTGTACTCAGATATCTAATGCTTCCGCTGATGCTTGTATGACTCAAGCTTATGTATCCGAGCCCTCGAGGCCCCTGGCTTATAATATAAAGCTTGTATGACTTTTATTTGTGTTTAGAGTTGTGTTGTGATATCATCAAGTGAGTCCTTAGGCTTGATCATGTGCATTTGTGTGTATGATTAGTGCACGATTAAGTCGGGGGCGTCACAAGTTGGTATCAGAGCCGACTGCCTGTAGGAACCCCCTTTCCAACTCCTTGGCCGAAGTTGAGTCTAGTCTTTCAAAAACGATTTTACTAACATGGCTGTGTGGCTTACGGGCCCACATCGCCAATGGTTGGTATTAGGATCTTTTATTCCTCTTCTTTACTCTGGGACTCTGATCTCTCTTCTATTCGGGTTAAAGATTTTGCTAACTCTAACTTTAGGTTCTCGTGTTCACATTCAACCGGAGAGCTGGATTACCTGCAAACATTCCTTTCAATGCTATCATATGCTTCACACACTGTTATTTGACATCAATGAACTCCTTGGACTTAAGGAGGAAATCGACAAATCACTTCGAAAGGGTTTCATTCGTCCAAGTTCCTCTGCCTGGGGAGCACCTTCTCTCTTTGTCAAGAAGAAAGATGGTACGAACCGGTTGGTCGAAGATTACCGACCTATTAACCAGGCCACCATTCAGAATAAGTATCCGCTTCCTCGGATCAACAATCTGTATGATCAACTCGCTAGATCTTCAGTGTTCTCTAAACTCGACTTGAGGTTGGGTTATCATCAGATCCGGGTCCGCGAAGAGGATATTCCCAAGACCGCCTTCGTTACTCGCTATGGCTCATATGAGTACACTGTCATGTCTTTCGGCCTAACTAATGCTCCAGCAATGTTCTCCCGCCTGATGAATTATATCTTCATGGATTACCTCGACAAATTCATTGTGGTTTATCTGGATGATATTCTGGTATATTACAAGAATAAGGAAGAACATGTTGAATACCTTCGTCTTGTTCTGGAAAAGCTTCGAGAGCATCAGCTATATGCCAAGTATTCCAAGTGCGAATTCTGGTTATCTGAAGTGACCTACCTTGGTCATGTAATTTCGAAGGATGGCATTGCTGTCAACCTAGAGCGAGTTCAGGCTATTCTTGACTGGACTCCCCCGAAGAATGTCAAGCAAGTCAGAAGTTTTCTCGGACTCGCCAGCTACTACCGTCGATTTGTCGAGAACTTCTCAAAGATTGCTAAGCCTCTAACTAATCTGCTTCACAAAGGCGTTAAGTTTGAGTGGACAGATAAATGTCAGGAAAGTTTTCAGACTCTCAAGGACAAGCTGACTTCTGCACCAGTGCTTGCTCCTCCGGATTCTCGCAAGGACTTCGTGATTTATTGCGACGCCTCTCGCCAAGGATTAGGCTGTGTCCTAATGCAAGAGCGCAAAGTGATTGCTTATGCCTCATGACAACTGCGTCCTCACGAAGAGAACTATCCAGTGCATGATCTCGAACTTGCTGTAGTGATATATGCATTGAAGCTGTGGTGACATTACCTCCTCGTTAATCGATGTGAGATATACACGGATCATCAAAGTCTGAAGTATTTGTTTACTCAGCCGGATCTCAATCTCCATCAACAACGATGGTTGGAAACAATTACAGACTATGACTGTGGTATTTCTTATACCCCTGGCAAAGCTAATGTGATGGCCGATGCCTTGAGCCGCAAGTCCTATTGTAACAACCTCATGGTTCAGCGAGCTCAACCCCTTCTTTATGAGGAACTTCGCAAGTTGAACCTTCATACCATTCCACAGTGTTCTCTTAATACCCTTGTCTTACAGCCAGTTCTTGAGAAAGCTGTTAAGTCTGCGCAAGCAAAAGATGGTGAAGTTGATCAGATGAAAAGAGATCTTGACCTTGAAAAGTCCAGAGATTTCTCGCTTGCTGAAGATGGAACCTTGTACTTCAGAGATCGCATTGTGGTACCTCGGTTCGAGCTTATGACCGACAAAGTTATGAAGGAAGCACATGATACACCACTGTCTATTCATCCGGGTAGCACTAAGATGTATTGCGACCTTCGTCAAAGGTACTGGTGGTCTAAAATGAAGCAAGATATTGCGCGCTATGTTGCCGAATGTGACATTTGCCGTCGCGTCAAAGCAGAACATCAGAAGGCTGCTGGAATTCTGCAACCGCTCCCTATCCCAGAGTGGAAATGGGATAAGGTTCAAATGGATCTTATCACTAGTCTTCCCAGATCACAAAAGGGTCATGATGCAATTCTCGTCGTCATTGATCAACTCTGAAAAGTTGCACATTTTCTGCCAGTCAAGGAGACGATCACTGCTAGTCAGTTAGCAGATCTATATATCTCTAGAATTGTAACACTTCACGGTATTCCGAAGGAGATCAGTTCAGACCGTGGCAGCCTCTTCACTTCTAAGTTCTGGGCAAGTTTCCAAGAAGCTATGGGAACTCATATAACTTGGAGCTCTGCTTATCACCCCCAGTCCCAAGGCCAAGTTGAATGAGTGAATCAAGTGCTTGAAGATATGCTGCGTGCATGTGTCATTTCATTTGGCAAGAAGTGGGAGGAATCTCTCCCATATGCTGAATTCTCGTACAACAACAGTTATCAAGCTAGTTTGAAAATGGCCCCCTTCGAGGTACTATATGGACGTAAGTGTCGAACCCCTCTGAATTGGTCAGAAACTGGGGAACGGCCGCTCATTGGTCTGGATATTATCCAACACGCTGAAGAGCAAGTCCGTATCGTTCGGGAAAATCTCAAGGCGGCCCAATCTCGCCAGAAGAGCAATTATGATCGTAAACTCTACTGTGAGCTGGGCCTAAGTGCACAGTGCACCGGCCCAGCCCACCACACTCTCTCTCTTCTTCCTCCCGCTCTCTCTCCCCGCATGTCACCGCGCCCGTGGCCGCGCCGGCGCGCTCCGACGATTGGGCGACACCGCGACGCTACAGCGTCAGGGAGAGGATAAGGGCGACTCCCCGCGGCCTCCCCGTCATCCTCATCCACTCCTCCCCCTCTCTCCCTCGCTCGCCCGCTCTCTCTCATCCTCACCCAAACGCCGCCGTCGCCGCGCCGCTGCTCCAGCGCGGCCACTAACCTCGCCTCGCCTCGCCACCGTGCCCGTCGTCTTCGCCGTGCTCCGCTATGTCGTCCCCGTCCACGAACACGAGCCGGGGAGCACCGCATCTCCGCCCCACCTCATCTTCTTCCTCCTCGGTTGCCGTTGCCTTCGCCGTCGATTCGTCGCCGTCTGCAGCTCCTAAGCTTCCAACGGCCACCGTGAGCCACACGGTGAGCACCCGCACCGGATCCCTCTCTCCCATATCCTTCTCCGCCCCCGCTGCTCGCCGTGCTGCTACCGTGCCCGTATTGCCGCTGTCGAGCTCGTCGTCGTGGCCACAGTCGCTGCCATGCTCGCCCGAGCTCACCATCGAGATCCTGGGGTTCCCAGGAGCCCAACGCGCGCTCGCACGCCTCTGCCCGTGCACCGTAGCTGCTTAGCCGAGCTCGCCCGAATGCGCCGCCGCCTGCCGTCGCCGCTCCGGCCAAGTCCGGCCACCCCAGCCCGCGCCATCACCATAGATCGACTCGCCGTCGAGTGCACGTTCTAACGCGCCAAACCGCACGCGAAATGGCACTCTGTAGCACGATTCTGACGAGGTCCAGTGGCCTCCGCCGCGTATTTGGACGCCAGCGACGAGTCACCGGCCACCGCCGACGTGGCACACTTGGGGTCCACCCCTGGGTCACTGCCAGTGGGCCCCCTGGCCCCAGTTGACTGGGTTGACCCAGTCAACATGCTGACTGGGCAACCCCAGTCACTGACATGCGGGCCCCACGCACTTAATTAACTGGTTTTAAAAATAAACTAATCTGTTAATTTAATTAGCCACTGACAGATGGGGCCCACTAGCTAATTAACCTAATTAGTTAAAATTAACCTCAGTTTAGACACTGTGTCACTGACATGTGGGACCCAGCCGTCAGGTTTGACCTGGACCGGCTGGGTTGACTGCTGACGTCACTCTGAGATCATGCTGACGCAATAAAACCTTTTTCTGTTATTTTCGAATTTAAATTAATTCCAGGAATTTCAAAAAATGGTTTAAAACTTTAAAAAATCGTAGAAAATAAACTATAGCTCGGATCAAAAAGTTTTCTACATGAAAGTTGATCAGAAAAACGAGACGAATCCGAATATGCCCATGTAGCTGTCACATGCTCATAACACTGCAAACATGGAACCTTCCCCTCCGGATCAACCGTCCGAAAACTGCCTAAGGCCAGGAAAATATCCCCAGATATTTTTCTGCTCCGCCTGCAATGTGTAGCATTGCATTAGGTCACCCCAGCGCTGCATATTGCCATGCCATGCATCTGTGTTGCATTTGTTGCTTGTATTTATTTGTTTCCTCCCCCTCTTCTTCTCCTGTAGACCCCAAGACCAACGCAACTCTGGAGTACGACTACATCCCCGACGACCCCTCTTTCACCGCAGAGCTTCCAGGCAAGCAAACCCCCTTGAACATGCCTATATCACCAATTCTTTCTTCCTCATGCTTGCATTAGAATTGCTACCGTTGTTGTTCCGAAATACCTATTCTGATGCATAGCCTGTTTTTGTAAACTGCTATTGATACCGTACCTGCTATCCTAAATGCTTAGTATAGGTTGGTAGTGAACCATCTGTGGCCCCTCATCCTTGTCCCAGTTGCCCCGCTTTAGTACTAGTGCCCCGATCGAGGTGATCAATGGGTTGAGACCAGCACATCACCGCACACCCCCTAAGTTGTACGACTCTGCAGAGTTACCATCGAGTGCCGAGGGTGATACCTTTTATCTCACTCCTGATGTTGCCTCTGTAGTATAGCTAGTCAGTTGTGGGTCAATGAGGGTGATTCCTCTTTCACCACCTCTGATGAAGCTTCTGTCGTGCAACCCCTCAAGTGTGAATCCATCGAGGGTGATTCCTTCGGGTTCACCTTGATAGAAACATCTAGTGGGAATCCAATGAGGGTGATTCCTCGGATTCCTCCTTGATGTTATGAACACACGGCTACCTTATAATTATTTTAGTCCCTGATTAAAGACGGGTCAGCCCCGAGGGGTACCCGCGAGTTATGAGATATCGGGTTGACCGTGAGGTTACCCGTGTGATGATTACGAGGCGCGCCCGGGCAGGCAGATTGCCTCAGGAGAGGGAGAAGAGGAATGGGACTGGCCCTCGCCGCAAGTCCTCAAGACGGGGCGACGGGACCACAGATCGTGGATCGCTGATTGTCACCGCGAGCTCCCAACACATTAATGGGTTAGGATATGTAATCTGAGTAGGCCTCTAGCCTTATCGCATTAACCACCACGCGGGAATAGTATGGGCACTCAGCGTCGTATGTATCAGCCGAAGTTCTTCAGACGTCAGCAGTTGAGCGGCACGCGCCCGGGTGGACCGTGAAAGCCTGCGTGTGTATACAGGGGCTAGGTCTGGTCCCGGCCGTCCTCGCAACGCGCAGGAGTGCAAAGGGCGATGGGCCTAAGACCCCTGAGCGCTTAGTGTGTAGACCGACGTGCTGGCCTCTCTGTTGAGCCTAGGTAGGGCTACGATGTGTCGATCAGCCAAGGCCGGGCATGGACCGAGTAAATGTGTTCGGCCAGAGTTAATCGAGCGTGTTGGGTAAGTTGGTGCACCCCTGCAGGGAAGTATATCTATTCGAATAGCCGTGTCCACGGTAACAGGATGCTCGAAAAGTATCCCGATCTACTACAACTAGAACTGGATACTTGTGAATTTAATTAATATGTTAGCTCCGGGATTGCTTCCTCGCAGGGAGTCGAGGAAGGATCTCTGGCCATTGCTACTTACTTGCTACTATATTTATGTACTAATCAGCACTCTTCGAATGCTGCAAGACGCTGAAGATGCTAGTCTTCGATAGGCTAGGCTTCTCTCTATTCTGGCATTCTGCAGTCTAGTCCACAGTTACAGCCCCTCTTTGATAACGATGCATAAGTAGAATAGTTCTGATGTAAGTCTTGCGAGTACTATGGATGAGTACTCACGGTTGCTTTGCTTCCCTTTTTCCCCATATCCGATTGCTGCGACCAGATGATGGAGCCCCGGAGCCAGCTGCCCCCGTCGACGACTACTACTACCCCTCCGGTGGAGCTTACTACTACGTGGAGACCGACGACCAGGAGTAGTTAGGAGGCACCTAGGCAGGAGGCCTGCGCCTTTTGATCCAGTGTCGTTGTTTTGCTCAGCCTTCTTAAGGCAGACTTGTTTAACTTTTATGTCTGTACTCAGATATCTAATGCTTCCGCTGATGCTTGTATGACTCAAGCTTATGTATCCGAGCCCTCGAGGCCCCTGGCTTGTAATATAAAGCTCGTATGACTTTTATTTGTGTTTAGAGTTGTGTTGTGATATCTTCAAGTGAGTCCTTAGGCTTGATCGTGTGCATTTGCGTGTATGATTAGTGCACGATTAAGTCGGGGGCGTCACACCGCCGCCACCTCCTATTCTTCATCGGGAGGGCTGATCTGGAGTCCGTTCGGGGCTCCGGAAAGGCGGATTCGTCATTGTCGTCATCATCAACCCTTGTCCATTAACAATTTCATGATGCTCACCACTGGGAGTGA
Source organism: Elymus sibiricus (assembly GCA_039707655.1). NCBI lineage: Eukaryota > Viridiplantae > Streptophyta > Magnoliopsida > Poales > Poaceae > Elymus > Elymus sibiricus. Next base: position 349,461,798 of record CM077668.1, read on the forward strand.
GTAATTCCTCCGTAGGCTTGCTGGACGGTGATGGAGTTGGATGAGATTTGTCATGTAATTGAGTCAATTTGTTAGGGCTTGATCCCTAATATCCACTATGTTCTGAGATTGATGTTGCTATGACTTTGCTATGTTTAATGCTTGTCGCTAGGGCCCGAGTGCCATGATTTCAGATCTGAACCCTCTATGTTTTCATGAATATATTTGAGTTCTTGATCCTATCTGCTAGTTATATGCACTTGTTATTGTTCTGATCCGTAGACCCCATAGTGACAATTGTTTGGGATACTCTCCGGGGATGACGGTAGTTTGAGGAGTTCATGTATTCACCATGTGTTAATGCTTTGTTCCGGTTCTCTATTAAAAGGAGGCCTTAATATCCCTTAGTTTCCTTATGGACCCGGCTGCCACGGGAGGGTAGGACAAAAGATGTCATGCAAGTTCTTATTATAAGCACGTATGACTATATACGGAATACATGCCTACATTATATTAATGAATTGGAGCTATTGTGTATCGCTCTAGGTTGTGACTGTTATGTGATGAATGTCATCCAACACAAATATCCATCACTGATCCAATGCCTACGCTTTTCGCATATTGATCTTTACTAAGTTACTACTGCTGCTGCTGTTACAATCATCACAAACTGCTTCTGTTACTGTTCCTATTACTATTGCTACCGTGCTACTAAACACTTTGCTGCAGAGATTTTATATCCCAGGTGTGGTTGAATTGACAACTCAACTGCTAAGACTCATAAATATTCTTTGGCTCCCCTTGTGTCGAATCAATAAATTTGGGTGACATACTACCCTCGAAGACTGTCGCAATCCCCTATACTTGTGGGTTATCAAGACATTTTTCTAGCGCCATTGCCGGGGAGCATAGCTCTATTTATTGAGTTCACTTGGGATTTTACACTATGAAGAATCTGAAAGACGCTAAGACCAAGATCGTACCCTCTAAGACGAGGGGAGGTAAGGAACTGCCATCTAGCTCCGCACTTGATTCACCATCTGTTTTAAGTAGGCTTGCGATACCACCACCAACTATTCATTCTGATATGTCGCAAGTAATTGATGATACTACTTATGCTATAAATGAAACTTGTGATGATGCTAGTACTCTGCTTGATGATACTGTGCCACTAGGTGAATTTCTTGATGAACAAATTGCTAAAGCTAAAGAAATTGAAAAAGCTGAAACTAATGAAAATTATGATTCACCTATTATGCCTAGTGATACGTCTCCAACGTATCTATAATTTTTTATTGTTCCATGCTATTATAGTATCAATCTTGGATGTTTTATATGCAATTTTATATCATTTTTTGGGACTAACCTATTAACCTAGTGCCCAGTACCAGTTGCTATTTTCTGCTTGTTTTTGTTTCAGGAAATCAGTACCAACGAAGTCCAAATGCCACGAAACTCTTTGAAGATTTTTTCTGGTCAAAAGAGACTAGAAGCTTTGGGAGGAGGCCAGAAGCCTCACGAGGAAGCCACAAGGCAACAGGGTGCGGCCCCGGGGGTGTGCCCTGATGCCTTGTGGGCCCCTCGTGGCTCCTTTTGACCTAATTCCACCTCTATAAATTCTCAAATATTGGGAAACCAACAGAGAGCCCCACGAAATAACTTTTCCGCTACCGCAAGCTTCTGTTCTTCCGCCGCCACAAGTTCCTGTTCTCGAGAGATCCCATCTGGAGGCCTTTTCCGGCACTCTGCCGGCGGGGGAATCAATCACGGAGGGCTTCTTCATCAACCTTGCTGCCCCTCCAATGATGTGTGAGTAGTTTACCACAGACCTACATGTCCATAGCTAGTAGCTAGATGGCTTCTTCTCTCTCTTTGATCTTCAATACCATGTTCTCCTCGATCTCCTAGGAGTTCTATCCGATGTAATCTTCTTTTGCGGCGTGTTTGTTGGGATCTGATGAATTGTGGGTTTATGATCAGATTATTCATGAGAAATATTTGAGTCTTTTCTGAACTTATTTATGCATGATTGTTATAGCTTTGTATTTCTCTTTGATCTATCCATTTGGTTTGGCCAACTAGATTGATTTATCTTGCAATGGGAGAGGTGCTTTGTGATGGGTTCAATCTTGCAGTGTTCTATATCCCAGTGACAGAAAGGGACAAGACACGTATTTGTATTGTTGCCATTAAGGATAAAACGATGGGGTTTATTCATATTGATTGAGTTTACTTTGTCTACATCATGTCATCTTGCTTAAGGCGTTACTCTGTTTTTATTAACTTAGTACCTTAGATGCATGCTGGATAGCGGTCGATGGGTGGAGTAATAGTAGTAGATGTAGGCAGGAGTCGGTCTACTTGTCCTGGACGTGATGCCTGGTACGAATCCAACGTATCTATAATTTATGAAGTATTCATGCCATGTTTACAACAATTTTATATGATTTTGGTATGATTTGATTAGAACTAACCCAGACTGACGCTGTTTTCAGTAGAACTACCATGGTGTTGTTTTTTGTGCAGAAATAAAAGTTCTCGGAATGGGCTAAAAATTTACGGTGATTTTTTGTGGACCAAAAGAGACCCCCGAAGCTTCGAGGAAGGACCAGAAGCCTCACGAGGAAGCGACAAGCCTGGGGGGCGCGCCCTCCCCACCAGGGCGCGCGAAGCAAGCTTGTCGCTCCCTCGTGGGCCTCCCTTGACGTGAAACCAACGCCAAAAATTCCTATAAATACCAAAAACCCCAGAAAGAAACCTAGAACTCCCACGCCATCGCCGCAAGCCTCTGTACCGAAGCGATCTCATCCGGAGCCCTGTTCCGGCACTCTGCCGGAGGGGGGAATCATCGTCGGAGGCCATCTTCATCATCCCGGCGGTCTCCATGACGAGGAGGGAGTAGTTCACCCTCGGGGCTGAGGGTATGTACCAGTAGCTATGTGTTTGATCTCTCTCTCTCTCTTGTGTTCTTGATTTGGCACGATCTTGATATATCGCGAGCTTTGTTAATATAGTTGGATCATATGGTGTTTCTTCCCTCTCTATCTTCTTGTGATGGATTGAGTCTTTCCCTTTGAGGTTTCGTTATTGTTGGATTGAATATTTCAGATTTGAGAACACTTGATGTATGTCTTGCATGTGGATACCCGTGGTGACAATGGGGTATTCTATTGAGTAACTTGATGTATGTTTTGGTAATCAACTTGCGGATTCCCGTGACCTTGGGGTGATCTAGGCATAGGGGTTGGTTGCACGTTTTCATCTTCTTTTCTCCGATAGAAACTTTGGGGTGCTCTTTGAAGTTCTTTGTGTGGATTGAATATTATGAATCTGAAGTTGTTTGATGCATATCGAATAATCAACTCACGGATACTTGTGGTGACATTGGAGTATCTAGATGACATTAGAGTTGGTTGATGCGTATCATATGGTGTTATTTTAGTACGAACTCTAGGGCTTTTGTGACACTTATAGGGATGGCTCAATAGATTGATCGGAAAGGATAACTTTGAGGTGGTTTCGTACCCTACAACAATTTCTTCTTATGTTCTCCACTAATAGGAACTTTGGAGTGATTCTTTATCGCACGTTGAGGGATTGTTATATGATTCAACTATGTTAGAATTGTTGAGAGATTGCACTAGTGAAAGTATGAACCCTAGGCCTTGTTTCCAAGCATTGTAATACCGTTTGTGCTCACTTTTGTTACTTGCTACCTTGCTGTTTTTATATTTTCAGATTACAAAAACCTATATCTACTATCCATACTACACTTGTATCACCATCTCTTCGCCGAACTAGTGCACCTATACAATTTACCATTGTATTGGGTGTGTTGGGACCCAAGAGATTGTTTGTATTTGATTGCAGGGTTGTTTGAGAGAGACCATCTTCATCCTATGCCTCCCACGGATTGATAAACCTTAGGTAATCCACTTGAGGGAAATTTGCTGCTGTCCTACAAAACTCTGCGCTTGGAGGCCCAACACGAGTCTACAAGAATAAGTTGTGTAGTAGACACCAAGCTCTTTTCTGGCGCCATTGCCGGGGAGGTGAGTGCTTTAAGGTATATCTTTAGATCTTGCAATCAAATCTTTTAGTTTCTTGTTTTATCACTAGTTTGGTTTATAAAAGAAAACTACAAGAAAAAATGAAATTGAGGTTGCCTCAAATGCTTCATCTTTATAATGTCTTTCTTGAAAATGATGGATCAGAAAATTGTGCCAAAGTGTTAGAAGAAGAATTCAATAAAATGTTTGGCATAATATCTTTGAATGATGAGCATGATTGCAATGTTGTTAGTATGCTTTCTATGAATATCCATGATGCTAATGATATGCAAAGCCATAATCTTGGGGATGCTATGTTTGATGAAGATGCTATTTTTAGCCCCCCAAGTTTTGATGAGAAAATTAATTATGATGAAAGCATGCCTCCTATTTTTTATGATTATATTGATGAAAGTGGGTTTGGAAGAGTGTCAACTCTAGGTACTAATGATCCCACTATTTTGGAGGGTGTTGAATCTTATTGTAATAATTATGAAAGTGGATTTGGAGAGGTCATGACTTTATTTAATGACGAGTCCACTATTTCGGAAGAGGTTTCAATTGATTATGATAACAAAGTTACTATATATGATGATTATGGTGATGACAAGTATGCCATAAAGAATAATGATAACCTTGAATCTTGTCATCACGATTTTAATATTCAATTTGCTTATGTCAATCAAGTATCTCATGAGAGTTATTTTGTTGAGTTTGCTCCCACTACTATTGATGAGAATAAATTTGCTTATGTGGAGACTAACAAAAAAAATATGCTTGTAGATCATGAAAAGAATGCTTTATGTGATAGTTATATTGTTGAATTCATTCACGATGCTACTGAAAATTATTATGAGAGAGGAACATATGCTTATATATATTTCAACAACATCAAGTTTCCTTTCTTTATGTTGAAACTTGTGACACCCTGGTTTTCGCTCCTTGTTTTTTTCCTTCTCGGGATTTGACTCCCGTCTTTTTTTCGATGTTATCGGGTTTTCTCTTGCCTTGGGTATATGAAGATGGTCATTTAGTCTTGCCTTTCCTATCCATCCAGAGGTTCTCTCCAGTCCAATCTTGTCACCCAAAATTCTTTCTCAGGGTTTTATCGCCGAAACCCTACTCTCCGGTCTACCGGAAGGGAAACCCTAATTCCTTCCATTACAAAGGAACTCCAATTTCCTTTGATCTGTTGCCTCCCAAACTTCTCCCAGTGATCATCCCACATCTATAAACCCTGGATATGCAAAAATATTGCCAAGTCATTTGCAATATTTTTCATTTAAAATTAATTCCTTTTTCTGCTAGTTAAAGGAATTAAATCCAGGAAAATATCTATCTATCTCCAAAGTTCATGAAAACTTGTGGAGATATTCTTTGTGATTATATTGAGCTCCCATAAAAATATTGGCAATAATTAAATAAGGGAAATTGCCTTTTCCTATTTAAAGCCAATATTGCAATTTGGGCACTTTCCAAAGGAGCAACTATTTTGGTAGCCAGGAAAAGTCCCAAATAATTTTTGGAGCTTCTCCTATCCATATCTTCACCATTTCCATCAAGATCCCAAGTTCCACAGATCAAATTTTGAGAGCATCATCCAATTCTTGTTTCTGGATCTATTTTGAGGTTGTGAAGCAACTATATTTTATATTGCTTCAAAAATCTTGAAATTAATTCAGGACCTCAAATTCCATAAATGACGTGACCATGCAAAAATTCACATCATTCAATCTAGCGAATTTCTCCCAAAAATTCCATCTAATTGCTGTCCAGATTCAAGCTTTGTGAAAGAAGTACCACTTTGGCATTTCCAATCGTGCTGAAAATTTTCAAGTACCTTCATATCTCCAAATCACCCCCCTACACCAAAATTCAGATCATTTCATCAAGCCAGATGAGTGCAGCTTCAAAGTCAAGTTTCTGGACCAGAATTTGCATTGCAAAGGAAGTCTCTGCAAAACTTGTCCAAATGACTTGAAATTTTGGCAGCACCTATTCCTTCCTACCCTATTTCATTGTGACCAGGATCCAGCTCCTCTCCCTCATCCATTTCTCTAGAAATGTCCACCCAAGTTTGTTGTTGAAATCTTCTTCTGCAAGTTTCTCTCACCCCAGAGCTATCCAGATGATCCCAGCCACATCTCTCATCTATATGATCAATGCCTTCCGTGTTTGACAAGACTTGGCACCCAGAGGAGGGCCAGAATACGACATGCCCGTGGTGACCACGTGAGCTGCACGCAGAAACAGTGCACCGCGTGCTCATCACGTCGGGCCAGCCAGCACAGGCTGCCCTGGCTTGTCCATTCATGTCCAGTAGCTTCCCCTCCGCCGCGTGCCCCCTCTGGACCCTTCTCCCCCTCCCCATTCTTTCTCTTCGTGCCACGGCGATTGCCACCAAGTTTCTGTCCCGCGCGTGAACCCCCGCCGTCGTCGTTTCCTCCCTTGGCTCCTTCCTTCACGAGCGCTCCCGATGCCTCTGCCCTCACCGTGAAGCCTCTCGACGCCGCTACCCGCCAGCCACGTCTTCCCCGGAGCTCCAGTGAGCTGATAAGCTCGCCACGCCGGCCGTCCTCATCTGCACGCCACGGCCGGGCTATAAATAGCCGAGGCCGAGCCCTCCCTGGGCATCCTCGAGCCAGCCAGCCTCTTCCCCTTCCCTTCCAGAGCTCTCCCGCAACCTCGCCCGGTCGAATACCTCGCCGGAGCGCCTCAATTTCCGGCGAGCCGCCGCCCACGGCCGTCACCCAATCTCCATCTCCTGCCCCTCCCCGCCCCGACCGAGCTCTCCACGGGATGCTCCACTCTCCGGAGAGCTCGCCCATGCCCTCACCCAGTCCTCCCGACCACCAGAGCCCCCCCCACAGGCCGGAGCCCGCCGCCGTCCGCCACCACCCCGGCCAGCCGCTGCAGTTCGTCCCCGCCTCCGCCACTGCTACCCACGGGCACGGCGGGGAGCGTCGCGGCCCTCGGCCACCGAAGCTACGGCAACGGCCACGGCCGGCCGCTCTCTGTAGCCGGCGTCGGGATGAGGAGGGAGAAGGAGGAAGAGAAGGAGAGGAGGAGGAGAGAGAAAGCCATGGGGCCCAGGTGTAAGTGACTCGGACGGCGGGCCCCACAACTTAAGCGGAAACGTATTCGTGAGAATACGCTTTCTGCTAACCGAAAGCGTAATCGGCTGCTTCTTTAGGCAGAAGTGCGCTTTCTGTTCCCGAAGACGTAATTTCTAAAGTGTGCCTTCTAATCTCAGCCGCCGGCCGAAACCGCTAAGTTGCAGACGTTCACCTGTTAAGGGCTAGAATGGACAGTTTTTGTCTGTTTTATCGCTTAACGAACGAACGGCCCTAACTTTGCGACCGTAACTCCGATCGAGGTGAATCCAAAGCCCACTTCTTCAGTTCGTTGAGCCCGTTCCGATGGTACCCTTTTCACACTGTTTACACTTTCTGAAAATGCCCATTTTGCCCCTGCCCTCTATTCAGCCCCTCCGAGAGGGAATCCTTTCCGGCGAATTTTCCCGCGAGGTGATCGCACTTCTTTCCAGAGTATTCCTCGACCCCCAAGCAAGCCGACCATCTGATATGTGCCCTAAAGCATTGCTCTGTGTTATTCTTGCGTGTTTAAATTAATATGCTTATGCTTGTATGCGTAGTGGTGAGCTGTATGTGACGCTAATGAACCCTTGCCTGCCTTTCTTTGGTGACGGCACCACGCCTGTGTTCTGAGCTGCTTCCGGCAGTCCGGGGTGGATGCCGACTTTATGTTCTCTTTTCAACAACTGGCCGTGTTCTGAGCTGCTTTTCGGCCGTCGCGGGTAGCTGTTGAATTTCTCTCTGTAGGGGTGACCCTATGCTCTGAGCTGTTTCTCGGCCGTCTTAGGGAACCACTACACTCTTTTTATCAACAACGTCTCATGCTCTGAGCTGCTTTTCAGCCGTCTTGAGCCGGGGTTGAGTTATTCCAGTCACGTCCCAGATCTGAGTTGTAAAGACCGTTCTGGTGGCTACTGGTTTATTTGCCGGTTTCATACAAGGGTTCAGATGGTTGTCACTTACGGCTAAGACTTGTAGAGTGATAACTTGCCATTTAAATATTGTTTCACTAATGAATCGTTGTGATGTTGTATGGTGATAGTTGTTATGTTTTCATAATTGTTACATCATGCATGGTTACTGTTATGGCAATATTATGAAATGTGACTTAATAATGACAACAACCTCCTCCGTCGATTGGATCGAGTCATAGTGCCACCTATCCGGACTTACTCGTGCAGCCACATTTGCTGGTATGGGACGGCCCTAGCTTGGTCTATTGTCCTGCCTCTTGTCGGTACCACCAAATAGGGAAGGTTATGCGTGCGCGCTACCCTGGCCCGGTAGGCGGCGATAACCTTGTGAGCCCAAGTTGAGTTATTTGTCGGCGTCCCCGTTTGGGACAGTGTTTGTCCATGACGGTGGCAGGTGTCATGGGGTGACACAGGGGCCATCCAGGACATGACCCTGGGAGGGTATGATTGTCGGTGGGACCGTAAGAGTGCCGGGCAATAGACAAGGTTTTGTTGGAGCAGCACTGGTCCACCCGAATGGGAACATGTACTAAAGTACGAGGCCAGGAGCTCCATGGTGTGGGTAAAGTGCGCAACCTCTGCAGAGTGTAAATCTATTCGAATAGCCGCGTCCTCGGTCATGGACAGTTCGTATTAGGCCACTATTTGGTCTGTGTCGAGTCTGGAGGAACAAACTATATAACGTATTGTTAAGACTGAACCAGAGTAAGGTATGATTTGTTAGACTTGCAGTACAGATGCATGGACATCGAATGATGTCAGAGTTATGATTGCTAGCCATGTGATGGCTATGAGATGAGCGGTTGGATGACCGCAAAGCTTGGATCAGATTTGGATCATGAGAATACCCGGAGTATGAATTATTTACTTGATATGCTTTACCTTACTGTATTTACTCCAATAGTTATTATGATAGATAATCCTGCTACGACATGATGATTAATGCTGCTAGATGATTAACCTTGCTAGATAATCCTGTCATAACATAATAGTTAATACTGTTAAGATAACAAGTGCATGCTTGAATGCCATGGATTGCACTGCTTGGTATATGTTGGTTTGGTTTGCTTGCGAGTACATTCAAAAGTACTCAGCGGCCTTCAATGTGGCCATGTTCACCTAAGGATCCGACGTTCGCTAGCAAGGAGCCGGAGTGTTCGCGGGCTAGAAGAGTAACCCAGTCAGATCCCTGTGGATTGGAGCCGCACCAAGACCCTGCCGCCTTAGATAGAGCTTTTCCGCTGCCATCACCCTTGTAAATATATCATGTAAGACTTATATACCCATTAATAGTAATGTCTGTGTTCATGATACTTGTTGTAAAAGCGCATGCCAGAGTGATTTTCCTGGGCTGGTATGTGCGGTGACCGTCTGGCTACAGTGGTATTCAGGCGGGGCGCCACAACGGATGGTATCAGGGCCAGGCTGACTGTAGGTTACCCTAGCCAGACTTCATTGCCTCTTGATTAGTAGAAAGCCCCGATGGATTTCAGCCATCTTTGCCAGACCGGCACGGCTACTATTGATCATAAGGCAACTCCCCTAAGGCTTATGGCTCCACCAGACCTCAACTCTCGTGGCCTTTGCCTCCGGTGGGAAATGTCCGCACCAGGCAACGACCCATGAGCCCTTAAACCCTAGGTAAACCAGATATCCTTACCTTGCTTGCTAGCCATGGCATTTCTCTTCTCAAATCTAGTTTCCTTCGGGAAACGCTTATAAATTCCATCTTTCCCCGACAACCCTAGGATCGTTGACTAAGCCACTTTGGCCATGGTCGTGCGTCGAGTTTGATGTTCCCTAAGGAAGTAGTAGGAGCTTGACCCCAATTGCTACCAGGGCGTTGTGTGGTTTTGCTTCTAAGTCCTTAGAGGTACCTCGAGTGCGCTATATTAGTTATACTAGTGAATCTTCGGCCACATGTGTAAGGTCCGCAAAATTTGAGCTTTATTTGCTTTTTGGTTTTTCGTGGTTCTTGCATCTTTTCTCGATTCCGTTCTCTTGCTCCGACTGGATCCATCAGTAAGAAGACCCGAGCACAACTTGGATAATATCCAATAATCCAAATTCAGTAAGAGTCAAGTCAAGCCAACTACCCGATATTCAGAACATCATCACCGGAACTGCCAAAGGAAGAATGGGTCAGAAGCAGAATCTGAGTGCAACAGACAAGGCCAGATTATATCTAAGGGAGTTTTCCGCGGAATAGATTACAGCAAGAGCAAATTATTCCGTCCTCGACACAAGGATTATTCTAGCCAGTGGGGTGAACCCTGAGTCTTTTCTCAATGGACTCAAGAATCATTTATCACCCACCGAAGACATATTACAAGAATGTGAAAGTGCCGAGAGCAACAACAACACTCTGGTATGTTGATACAAATTTCCAAGCATATTCTGGAATTCACCGATGCATATACAAAATTTTCCGGGCACTGTGAACAAGGTTGGCCAGAATTGTGGATAAGCTCACGCTGCCCAGAATCAATGAGAATTTCACATGCTTGGAAGCTCAGCTAAACCGAATAGAATTATCTGTCAACCGCTCACTACCAGCAACAATTGGTTTAAATGCAAAGGGTATTTTGAATTAATTGTCAACATGAAGTCTGCATCAGTTGTGCAACCTCTACAGCAACAATGATCGGACCAGCAGAAGGACAAGCGGTGTGCATAACCAATGGAATATCTTCAAACAAGGTATGGCCTACACCAAGTTTTGGCTCCACTATGGGTAAATTTTGGATACTTCGGAAGGGAGCCAGAACCGGCCACAGGTCCGACTGCATATCATAGTGCAAGGCTTTTGGTACAAGGAACCCAGCCTTCCTCCATAAGCTATCGGAAGGAGCTTACGACGCAAGACTCCCAACCTTTCTCGCTACACCCCTTGGTGAGAAAATCTTCTGGAGTACGGCACTCCAATCTTCCTCAGCATGCTACTGCAGAAAGCTTCCGGCATAAGGCACCTGACCTTTCCCAGTAAGCAACCTGAGGGGAAACTTCTGAGGTACGACACCCAGCCTTCTTCGGCACCCTACCCTGGCAAAAGCTTCGAGCGTAAGGAATTTAGCCTTCCTCAGCACACCATCGTGTCCACAACAATCTTGCCAGAAGCACGAACTAGTCCAGACACATGTCCGCTTCAGAACTCGGTGGTTATGAAAGGATCTATCCTACCCCTGCATATGTTGTGAGCATGCAGTCCAGGGGATCAGTTCATGCGAGCCACTCGTACACGAGAATGACTGTGTTCAGAGAAACATTGGCTCCACACTTCAAAGAAGGATATGAATGCAGCAATCCCTACGAGATATGCAAGAGTAAATTGTGAATACAAGCCCAACAAGCTGGGATATGACCAAGGAGCCATGATGGTAGGTCATGACAAGTTCCCCAAAAAGGAACCCCCAAGAACAAGGAAGTCTTGAATAAACAATCTCCGCGACGGTCAATGAAGTAAAGCTCCACAGACAAGGTGATATTGCCAATCCTTGTCAGACTCTTGCATATACGGCCACAACAATGCATCCAGCAGGTCATCGTGAATACGGGCCATCAGCCAAGATCAGAGGTTGCTCCGAAGAATGCACGGAATGATAGCCATACTATGTTAGCTCAGTGGTCATAGCAAGGACCACAAATGCTATATATGGTAGACCCATCTCAGAGATTACCGTCTAGGATTACTTTGTGATCATGCCCGACATTTCAGCTGGGAACCTCCTGAGAACGAAGTCAGAATGCAAGAGACAGGAAGAAAGCATCCGTATAAAACCCACAGCCAGATTGAGTATTCTGACAAGGCAAAAGAGAGCCACTCCTAGCCACTCCAGGCCATACGAGCACGTGAGTTCGGTACCCAGAAAGAATGTCTCGCCCATGGCAGTCAGTGTAAGAGGTATCGCAATAAAACCCGAAGCAGCTAGTCTCAGGACATGGAAACCAGATTATTTGTCGATACTCGGAGCTACCCACCAACCCCAGCCAATGAACTACCAGCACAAAGGGTTTGCCTGACAGGAAAGAGAAGGATTCAATGCAGCCGTCTGAAAAAGACAGCACCTGAGCCATCAAAAGAGGCAGTTAAGAGGTCAGTAAACAAATGAAGACAAGATAGCTGATGGATCCAAGTCGCACACAGGTAAGTTCCCCTTAGCCGGGAGGTAAGCCCGGAAATCTCGAGGATGAGATTTTATAAAGGGGGGTAGGTTTGTGACACCCTGGTTTTCGCTCCTTGTTTTTTTTCCTTCTCGGGATTTGACTCCCGTCTTTTTTTCGATGTTATCGGGTTTTCTCTTGCCTTGGGTATATGAAGATGGTAATTTAGTCTTGCCTTTCCTATCCATCCAGAGGTTCTCTCCAGTCCAATCTTGTCACCCAAAATTCTTTCTCAGGGTTTTATCGCCGAAACCCTACTCTCCGGTCTACCGGAAGGGAAACCCTAATTCCTTCCATTACAAAGGAACTCCAATTTTCTTTGATCTGTTGCCTCCAAAACTTCTCCCAATGATCATCCCACATCTATAAACCCTGGATATGCAAAAATATTTCCAAGTCATTTGCAATATTTTTCATTTAAAATTAATTCCTTTTTCTGCCAGTTAAAGGAATTAAATCCAGGAAAATATCTATCTATCTCCAAAGTTCATGAAAACTTGTGGAGATATTATTTGTGATTATATTGAGCTCCCATAAAAATATTGGCAATAATTAAATAAGGGAAATTGCCTTTTCCTATTTAAAGCCAATATTGCAATTTGGGCACTTTCCAAAGGTGCTACTATTTTGGTAGCCAGGAAAAGTCCCAAATAATTTTTGGAGATTATCCTATCCATATCTTCACCATTTCCATCAAGATCCCAAGTTCCACAGATCAAATTTTGAGAGCATCATCCAATTCTTGTTTCTAGATCTATTTTGAGGTTGTGAAGCAACTATATTTTATATTGCTTAAAAAATCTTGAAATTAATCCAGGACCTCCAATTCCATAAATTATGTGACCATGCAAAAATTCACATCATTTCATCTAGCCAATTTCTCCCAAAAATTCCATCTAATTTCTGTCCAGATTCAAGCTCTGTGAAGGAAGTACCACTTTGGCATTTCCAATCGATCTGAAAATTTTCCAGTACCTTCATATCTCCAAATAATCCCCGAAAACCAAAATTCAGCTCATTTCATCAAGCCAGATGAGTGCAGCTTCAAAGTCAAGTTTCTGGACCAGAATTTGCATTGCAAAGGAAGTATCTGCAAAACTTGTCCAAATGACTTGAAATTTTGGCAGCACCTATTCCTTCCTACCCTATTCCATTGTGACCAGGATCCAGCTCCTCTCCCACATCCATTTCTCCAGAAATGTCCACCCAAGTTTTCTGTTGAAATCTTCTTCTGCAAGTTTCTCTCACCCCAGAGCTATCCAGATGATCCCAGCCACATATCTCATCTATATGATCAATGCCTTCCGTGTTTGACAAGATTTGGCACCCAGAGAAGGGCCAGAACACGACATGCCCGTGGTGACCGCGTGAGCTGCACGCAGAAACAGTGCACCGCGTGCTCATCGCGTCGGGCCAGCCAGCACAGGCTGCCCTGGCTTGTCCATTCATGTCCAGTAGCTTCCCCTCCACCGCGTGCCCCCTCTGGACCCTTCTCCCCCTCCCCATTCTTTCTCTTCGCGCCACGGCGATCGCCGCCAAGTTTCTGTCCCGCGCGTGAACCCCCGCCGTCGTCGTTTCCTCCCTTGGCTCCTTCCTTCACGAGCGCTCCCGATGCCTCTGCCCTCACCGCGAAGCCTCTCGACGCCGCTACCCGCCAGCCACGTCTTCCCCGGAGCTCCAGTGAGCTGATATGCTCGCCACGCCGGCCGTCCTCATCTGCACCCCACGGCCGGGCTATAAATAGCCGAGGCCGAGCCCTCCCTGGGCATCCTCAAGCCATCCATCCTCTTCCCCTTCCCTTCCAGAGCTCTCCCGCAACCTCGCCCGGTCGAATACCTCGCCGGAGCGCCTCAATTTCCGGCGAGCCGCCGCCCACGGCCGTCACCCAATCTCCATCTCCTACCCCTCCCCGCCCCGACCGAGCTCTCCATGGGATGCTCCACTCTCCGGCGAGCTCTCCCAGTCCTCCCGACCACCAGAGCCCCCCCCACTGGCCGGAGCCCGCCGCCGTCCACCACCACCCCGGCCAGCCGCTGCAGTCCGTCCCCGCCTCCTCCACTGCTACCCACGGGCACGGCGGGGAGCGCCGCTTCCATCCCGCCCCTCGCCGCGGGCCCTCGGCCACCGGAGCTACGGCAACGGCCACAGCCGGCCGCTCTCTGTAGCCGGCGTCAGGATGAGGAGGGAGGAGGAAGAGAAGGAGAGGAGGAGGAGAGAGAAATCCATGGGGCCCAGGTGTAAGTGACTCGGACGGCGGGCCCCACAACTTAAGTGGAAACGTATTCCTTAGAATACGCTTTCTGCAAACCGAAAGCGTAATCAGCTGCTTCGTTTGGCAGAAGTACGCTTTCTGTTCCCGAAGACGTAGTCCTAAAGTACGCCTTCTAATCTCAGCCGCCGGCCGAAACCGCTAAGTTGCGGACGTTCACCTGTTAAGGGCTAGAATGGACAGTTTTTGTCTGTTTTATCGCTTAACGAACGAACGGCCCTAACTTTGCGACCGTAACTCCGATCGAGGTGAATCCAAAGCCCACTTCTTCAGTTCGTCGAGTCCGTTCCGATGGTACCCTTTTCACACTGTTTACACTTTCTGAAAATGCCCATTTTGCCCCTGCCCTCTATTCAGCCCCTTCGAGAGGGAATCCTTTCCGGCGAATTTTCCCGCGACGTGATCGCACTTCTTTCCAGAGTATTCCTCGACCCCCAGGCAAGCCGACCATCTGATATGTGCCCTAAAGCATTGCTCTGTGTGTATTCTTGCGTGTTTAAATTAATATGCTTATGCTTGTATGCGTAGTGGTGAGCTGTATGTGACACTAATGAACCCTTGCCTGCCTTTCTTTGGTGACGGCACCACGCCTGTGTTCTGAGCTGCTTCCGGCCGTCCGGGGTGGATGCCGACTTTATGTTCTCTTTTTAACAACTGGCCGTGTTCTGAGCTGCTTTTCTGCTATCGCGGGCAGCTGCTGAATTTCTGTCTCTAGGGGTGACCCTATGCTCTGAGCTGTTTCTCGGCCGTCTTAGGGAACCACTACACTTTTTTTATCAACACCGTCTCATGCTCCGAGCTGCTTTTCAGCCGTCTTGAGCCGGGGTTGAGTTAATCCAGTCACGTCCTAGATCTGAGTTGTAAAGACCAATCTGGTGGCTACTGGTTTATTTGCCGGTTTCATACAAGGGTTCAGATGGTTGTCACTTACGGCTAAGACTTGTAGAGTGATAACTTGCCATTTAAATATTGTTTCACTAATGAATCATTGTGATGTTGTATGGAGATAGTTGTTATGTTTTCATAATTGTTACATCACGCATGGTTACTGTTATGGAAATATTATGAAATGTGACTTAATAATGACAACAACCTCCTCCGTCGACTGGATCGAGTCATAGTGCCACCTATCCGGACTTACTCGTGCAGCCACATTTGCCGGTATGGGACGACCCTAGCTTGGTCTATTGTCCTGCCTCTTGTTGGTACCACCAAATAGGGAAGGTTATGCGTGCGCGCTACCCTGGCCCGGTAGGCGGCGATAACCTTGTGAGCCCAAGTTGAGTTATTTGCCGGCGTCCCCGTTTGGGACAGTGTTTGGCCACGACGGTGGCAGGTGTCATGGGGTGACACAGGGGCCACCCAGGACATGACCCTGGGAGGGTATGATTGTCGGTGGGACCGTAAGAGTGCCGGGCAATAGAGAAGGTTTTGTTGGAGCAGCACTGGTCCACCCGAATGGGAATATGTACTAAAGTACGAGGCCAGGAGCTCCATGGTGTGGGTAAAGTGCGCAACCTCTGCAGAGTGTAAATCTATTCGAATAGCCGCGTCCTCGGTCATGGACAGTTCGTATTAGGCCACTATTTGGTCTGTGTCGAGTCTGGAGGAACAAACTATATAACGTATTGTTAAGACTGAACCAGAGTAAGGTATGATTTGTCAGACTTGCAGTACAGATGCATGGACATCGGATGATGTCAGAGTTATGATTGCTAGCCATGTGATGGCTATGAGATGAGCGGTTGGATGACCGCAAAGCTTGGATCAGATTTGGATCATGAGAATACTCGGAGTATGAATTATTTACTTGATATGCTTTACCTTACTGTATTTACTCCAATAGTTATTATGATAGATAATCCTGCTACGACATGATGATTAATGCTGCTAGATGATTAACCTTGCTAGATAATCCTGTCATAACATAATAGTTAATACTGTTAAGATAACAAGTGCATGCTTGAATGCCATGGATTGCATTGCTTGGTGTATATGTTGGTTTGGTTTGCTTGCGAGTACATTCAAAAGTACTCAGTGGCCTTCAATGTGGCCAGGTTCACCTAAGGATCCGACGTTCGCTAGTGAGGAGCCGGAGTGTTTGCGGGCTAGAAGAGTAACCCAGTCAGATCCCTGTGGATTGGAGCCGCACCAAGACCCTGCCGCCTTAGATAGAGCTTTTCCGCTGCCATCACCCTTGTAAATATATCATGTAAGACTTATATACCCATTAATAGTAATGTCTGTGTTCATGATACTTGTTGTAAAAGCGCATGCCAGAGTGATTTTCCTGGGCTGGTATGTGCGGTGACCGTCTGGCTACAGTGGTATTCAGGCGGGGCGCCACAAAAGTTTTGAAGTCATGCTTGTTTTGCCTTCCTATGCTAGTTGATTATTGCTCCCATAAATTATTTGCTCACAAAATCCCTATGCATAGGAAGTGGGTTAGGCTTAAATGTGCTAGTCATATGCTTCATGATGCTCTCTTTGTGTTTCCATTCTTTACTTTTATGCGAGCATCATTGAAATCATCATGCCTAGCTAAAAGACATTAAAGAAAAGCGCTTGTTGGGAGACAACCCAATATTTATCCCTACTGTTTTTGTGTGTTCACATGATTAAGCTACTGTAGTAATCATGTTTTATATGTTTTATTTCAATAATGTGCTAAGTAAAGCCTTTGGGATAGTGTGGATGCTTGTTGATTTGATTCTGTGCAAAAACAGAAACTTTTGTGTCTAGTGCTGTAATTTCTATTCTGTACTGGAGCGTGAGAAAATTCTGAAATTTTTACACAGCATTGGGTTACAATTTTTTTACGTTTTCCTTATTTTTCAGATTTTTTGGAGGTACATAAGTATGGTTTCTAATTCTCTCACTACATGCTGTTCTGTTTTTGACAGATTCTGTTTTCGATGCATAGTTTGCTTGTTTTAGTGTGTTCATAGCTTATATTGAGTAATATAAATTGTGGAAATGATTGAATACAGTAGGAATTATGTTATAAAAATTATGAATCTTGTCTTGACAGTACCTAAGTGGATGATTTATTTTTATCATACTAACCTATCTCACAAGTTCCGTTAAGTTTTGTGTGATTGAAGTTTTCAAGTTTTGGGTGAGATATCGATATGAGGAGAATAAGGAGTGGCAAGACCCTAAGATTGGGGATGCCCAAGGCACCCCAAGGTAATATTCAAGGAAGACCCAAGAAACTAAGCTTGATGATGCCCCGGAAGGCATCCCCTCTTTTGTCTTCAACATTATCGGTAACCTCACTTGGAGCTATATTTTTATTCGTCACATAATATGAGTTTTACTTGGAGCGTCATTTTATTATGTTGATATTTTCTTGGTGTTATCAATAATCATGTTTTGTGTCTTTTAGTTCAATAAAATGCCAATTATAGCCTTCACCATGCTCAGTTTGCAAGTTCATGTGTTGCTGTTTGAAAACAGAAAGTTTTCTGTTATGTCTAGAATATTCCTGAATAGTCAGAACATGGTAAAAATCTGAAATTTTTACACAGTAAGAATACATGAGTTCTCTATCACGTGGTAATTTTTTAGAATTTTTGGAGTTAGGGAAGTATGAATTATTATTCACCCTTTATAGACTGTTCTGTTTAGACAGATTTCGGTTATAGTTGCATTGTTTGCATATGTTGCTTGTTTAATGTGTCTATTTGTGGATAGGAGTATTAAATAGGCAGAAACATTTAGTATGCAATGTTTGATTATAATTTTAGTGATTTGTTACAGTAGAGAATGTTAAGGTTTTGAGTTGATTTATATTAACTTATTTCACGAGTTCTTGTTGAGTTTTGTGTGGATGAAGTTTTTAAGATTGAGGAGAAGCCATGATATGAGAGGAATTAAGGAGACACAAGAGCTCAAGCTTGGGTATGCCCAAGGCACCCCAAGATAATATTCTAAGAAGTCTCAAGCAACTAAGCTTGGGGATGCCCCGGTTGGCACCCCACCTTTCTTCATCAACACCTATCGGTTAGCCTAAGTTTTTACTTGTTCACATGATATGTGCTATTCTTGGAGTGTCCTTTTATTTTCATTTTGTTTGCTGTTTGAATAAAATTTTCAAGATCTGAAACCTTTATTTGGAGAGAGTCTTCACATAGCTACTTAATTGTTTGACTACTCATTGTTCTTCACTTATATCTTTTGGAGTAGTTTGTCATTTACTCTCGTGCTTCACTTACATCCTAAGAGTAAATTGTTGAATGAATTGAATATCATAAAGTTGAAATTATATGTGTTTCGTATGCTTGTCCCATGGGGAGTATTGACTTCACATAAAAGAAGTATAAGTGGTAAAATTTATTGAAAGTTAGCAAACACAGCATTGGTCACTTGAACAATTCATGAAAGTATATTGAAGGAAGAGAGATTTCACATATAAATATACTATCTTGGAAATCTTCTATGATTGTGAGCCCCCATTAATTATTTTCAACCTTGATCAAGTAGTTGATGTTGGACAAGGAAGACAACGTAATGGGTTATGTTTGTTTATATTCACATAGAAGTTATATGTTCTTGGATCCTCTAACATGTGGTGCTTGCCCCCTATCCTTTGCTAGCCAAAAATCCACACTAAGTAGAGATACTACTTGTGCATCCAAAACCCTTGAACCCAGTTTCATGCCATGAGATTCCACTATATCTACCTATGGATTGAATAAGATCCTTCAAGTAAGTTGTCATCGGTGCAAAAGCAATAAAAAATGCTGCTAAATATGTATGATCTTTTATTGTAAGGTAAAATAAGCTTTGTACGAACTTGGGATGGTGAAAAAATAAAAGCGACGGACTGCATAATAAAGGTTGCTATCACATGGGTCAATATAAAGTGACGTTCCTTTGAATTAAGAGCTTGCACATCCAAAAATAAAAAGCGCATGACAACCTCTGCTTCCCTCTGCGAAGGGCCTATCTTTTACTTTATGTATTTACTTTTATGCAAGAGTCAATAGTGTTCTTCTCTATTCCGTTTTTATTTTTCTCTCTTGGCAAGCATCATGTGGTGGGGAAAGATCCGGGCACATATATCCAGTTGAATATAGGTGATCATGAGTTCTTATTGTTGACATTATCCCTGATATAAATAAGTTGGGAGGCGAAACATTAAGCCCCTATCTTCCTATGTGTTTGACTGAAATGGTTTGTTGTAAAAATATGCTTTGAGTGTCAGCAATCATGGAAGACTATATGATAGTTGAGTATGTGGAATTTGCTAAATCAAAGCTCTTACATAGACCCTTCCTGAAAATAAGACGAATTGCAATTGTTTGATGACTAAGAACATAGTTTGTTATTTTTCAAGAAAGTTTATGATCTATACTTTAACATGTGAATAGCTTGCTACTTGATCATGAGAAGTTTTATGAGATGAGCTACTGTCTATGATATATAATGATGCTAGAAAAAGTGTTTGGAATTATCATTGATCAAACTTATGCACTATGCTAGCATTCACACTTCATAAATTATTTCTTTTATCATTTACCTACTCGAGGACGAGCAAGAATTAAGCTTGGGGATGCTGATACGTCTCCAATGTATCTATAATTTATGAAGTATTCATGCCATGTTTACAACAATTTTATATGGTTTTGGCATGATTTGATTAGAACTAACCCAGACTGACGCTGTTTTCAACAGAACTACCGTGGTGTTATTTTTTGTGCAGAAATAAAAGTTCTCGAAATGGGCTGAAAATTTACGGTGATTTTTTGTGGACCAAAAGAGACCCCCGAAGCTTAGAGGAAGGACCAGAAGCCTCACGAGGAAGCGACAAGCCTGGGGGGCGCGTCCTCCCCACCAGGGCGCATGGAGCAGGCTTGTCGCTCCATCGTGGGCCTCCCTTGACGTGAAACCAACGCCAAAAATTCCTATAAATACCAAAAACCCCAGAAAGAAACCTAGAACTCCCACGCCACCGCCGCAAGCCTCTGTACCGAAGCGATCTCATCCGGAGCCCTGTTCCGGCACTCTGCCGGAGGGGGGAATCATCACCAGAGGCCATCTTCATCATCCCGGTGGTCTCCATGACGAGGAGGGAGTAGTTCACCCTCGGGGCTGAGGGTATGTACCAGTAGCTATGTGTTTGATCTCTCTCTCTCTCGTGTTCTTGGTTTGGCACGATCTTGATGTATCGCGAGCTTTGTTAATATAGTTGGATCATATGGTGTTTCTTCCCTCTCTATCTTCTTGTGATGGATTGAGTCTTTCCCTTTGAGGTTTCGTTATTGTTGGATTGAATATTTAAAATTTGAGAACACTTGATGTATGTCTTCCATGTGGATACCCGTGGTGACAATGGGGTATTCTATTGAGTAACTTGATGTATGTTTTGGTAATCAACTTGCGGATTCCCATGACCTTGGGGAGATCTAGGCATAGGGGTTGGTTGCACGTTTCCATCTTATTTTCTCCGATAGAAACTTTGGGGTGCTCTTTGAAGTTCTTTGTGTGGATTGAATATTATGAATCTGAAGTTGTTTGATGCATATCGAATAATCAACTCACGGATACTTGTGGTGACATTGGAGTATCTAGGTGACATTAGAGTTGGTTGATGCGTATCATATGGTGTTATTTTAGTACAAACTCTAGGGCTGTTTGTGACACTTATAGGGATGGCTCAATAGATTGATCGGAAAGGATAACTTTGAGGTGGTTTCGTACCCTACAACAATTTCTTCTTATGTTCTCTGCTAATAGGAACTTTGGAGTGATTCTTTATCGCACGTTGAGGGATTGTTATATGATTCAACTATGTTGGCATTGTTGAGAGATTGCACTAGTGAAAGTATGAACCCTAGGCCTTGTTTCCAAGCATTGCAATACCGTTTGTGCTCACTTTTGTTACTTGATACCTTGCTGTTTTTATATTTTCAGTTTACAAAAACCTATATCTACTATCCATACTACACTTGTATCACCATCTCTTCGCCGAACTAGTGCACCTATACAATTTACCATTGTATTGGGTGTGTTGGGGACACAAGAGATTGTTTGTATTTGATTGCAGGGTTGTTTGAGAGAGACCATCTTCATCCTATGCCTCCAACGGATTGATAAACCTTAGGTCATCCACTTGAGGGAAATTTGCTGCTGTCCTACAAAATTCTGCGCTTGGAGGCCCAACCCGAGTCTACAAGAATAAGTTGTGTAGTAGACATCAATGCCTATATACATGATCATTGCCATGAATCCATCATAACTATGCGCTTTTCTATCAATTGCCCAACAGTAATTTGTTTACCCACCGTATGTTATGTGTTCGAGAGAGAAGCCTCTAGTGAAAACTATGGCCCCCGGGACATTTATCCATCATATATAAAATAAAAAATACCTTGCTGCAATTTTATTTACTTTATTTTATTTTGCAATTTACTTTATCTATCTATCAGTATCAGAATTAATCCTTGCAAGTAACCGCCAAGGGGTTTGACAACCCTCTTGTTCGCGTTGAGTGCAAGTATTTGCTTTTGTGTGTGTAGGTGCTGCTAACGAGGTTCTGTGTGGTTCTCCTACTGGATTGATAACTTTGCTTCTTAACTGAGGGAAATACTTATCTCTACTGTACTGCATCATCCTCTCTTCTTCGGGGAAATCCCAACGCAGCTTACAAGTAGCAGGAAGAATTTTTGGCGCCGTTGCCGGGGAGACATCACCAAAACCTATCAAGTACCTTCGCATAAACTATCATCTACTTGCTCTTATTTTCATTTGCCTTTTTATTTGCATTTGCCTCTCGTTTTCATCTCCCCTACTTCTAAAACGAAAATTTACAAAAACACAAAAATATTTTATTTGCTTGTTCGCTAGTTTGTTTTGCTTGAAGGTGCTACCATGTCTGAGTTTGTTATTGAAAAAGGTGATGATGGTAAAATCTCTAAGATAGAAATTGCAGAAAACTTGGATACTAAATTTTTTGTGACGGGAAGTGGGAACATCATAGGAAAAAACATTATCTAGGAATTCTTTACTTGCATGGGAACTTTGGCTTGTAATGATGTTCCTATCCTTAAAAGAACCCGTAGTTACGCCGAAGCTATTTCTGAACTTGTTCTTAAGCTTGAAAGAAGATTTATATATACTCATCCCACTTTGCAAAGATTGTTTTACGAGCTACCTGTTATAAATAACTCTAAGGCTAAAAAGATAGCTACTCTTGTCCTTATGAATGAATTTTATTACATAGTGCGAGAAGCAAGAGAGATCTTTGATTTTTATAATATGAGTCATGAACACCCTGTGATAGATGAAATTCTATATAATGAAGATTATATGATGAGGCATGTGTTTGGTGACAATCTTACTTATGACGAGAATACTAAAAAGGAAGTTCCTCCTTTACATATTATCCAACAAGTTTTTAACGGTATTAATCGACAATATTCTTGGATAGTAAAAGGAAACCAACAAGGGTTCGAAGAAAGTTGCCTTGATAATGCTAAAATTTTGATAGATGATGTTTTCCCCATTGTTTTTGAAAAGCCTTCTGATACACACACATCAGGATGCGAAAACTAAGGATGATAATACTTGAAACAATGCATTATGACTAGCTAGGGGCATAAAACAATAGCTCTTGTTGGGAGGCAACCCAATATGTATCTTAATCTTTTGATTTTTTTTCTGTTTTGTGTGTTTACACAATTATAGCTACTGTTATGATTGTGTTTTTATCTTTTAATTAGTGTTTGTGGCAGGTAATGCTTTTGGGATGATTTGGATGATAGTATAATTGATGCTGTTTGAAAAACAGAAAGTTTTACGCCCAGTGCTGGATTTTTGGTTCTGTACTGCAACGTCGGAAAAATCTGAAATTTTTACACAGTATTGGTATATGAATTGCTTACGTTATCCTAATTTTTCAGAAGTTTTGGAGTTACAGAAGTATAGCTTTTAAATAGATCATTACAGACTGTTCTGTTTTAGACATATTCTGTTTTTGTTGCATAGTTTGCATATTTCGATGAATCTATGGATTGTATCGGGGGGTATAAGTCATGGAGAAGTTGGAGTACAGCAGCATTATCCCAATATTAAATATGAATCAATTTATAATAGTACCTAAAGTTTAAGATTTGTTTGTTATACTAACGGATCTCACGAGGTTTCTGTTGAGTTTTGTGTGCTGAAGTTTTCAAGTTTTGGGTGAGACCACGATGGATGAAGGAATAAAGAGCGACAAGACCCTAAGCTTGGGTGTGCCCAAGGCACCCCAAGGTAATATTCATGGAAGACCCAAGCGTCTAAGCTTGGGGATGCCCTGGATGGCATCCCTCTTTCGTCTACAATTTATCGGTATATCACTTGGAGCTATATTTTTATTCATCACATGATATGTGTTTTGCTTGGAGCGTCTTGTGCCATAGTTTTCTTTTCTTCGTTTTATTTTTAGTTTGCCACAATCATCTTTGCTGAACAAACCTTTTTGAGAGGGACACACATTATTCGTGATTTGTTAGAATACTCTATGTGCTTCACTTATATCTTTTGGGCTAGGCAGTTGCTCTAGTGTTTCACTTATATCTTTTAGAGCACGGCGGTGGTTATATTTTAAAGAAATAGTTGCACTCTCATGCTTCACTTATATCTTTTTGAGAGTCTAATATATAGTAATGGTAATATGCACGGGTTATGAATTTGGTCCTAATATGGTAGGTATTCAATAGGGATATAATAAAAACTTTCATGTAGATCACTGAATATGATAAGTTTGATTCCTTGCAATAGTTTTGTGATATTAAGATGATAATATGTGGGAGGTACTAGTAGATAATTGTGGTTTAGTAAGAATATTGGTGTTAAGGTTTGTGATTCCCAAAGCATGCACGTATGGTCTGTCGTTATGCTAAGAAGTTGGAGCATGATTTATTATTGATTGTCTTCCTTTGCTTGGTGGTCGGGGGCGCGCGATGGTTAACTCCTACCAACCTCCCCCCTAGGGGCATGCGTAGTAGTACTTTGCTTCGAGGGCTAATAAACTTTCGTAATAAGTATGTGAGTTCTTTATGACTAATGTGAGTCCATGGATTATACGCACTCTCACCTTTCCGCAATTTGCAGCCTCTTCGGTACCGTGCATTGCCCTTTCTCACCTCGAGAGTTGGTGCAAACTTCGCCGGTGCATCCAAACCCCGTGATATGATACACTCAATCACACATAAGCCTCTTTATATCTTCCTCAAAACAGCCACCATACCTACCTATTATGGCATTTCCATAGCCATTCTGAGATATATTGCCATGCAACTTCCACCGTTCCGTTTATATGACACACATCATCATTGTCATATTGCTTTGCATGATCATATAGCTGACATAGTATTTGTGGCTCAGCCACCGTTCATCATTTTCATACATGTTACGCTAGCATCATTGCACATCCTGGTACACTGCCAGAGGCATTCATATAGACTCAGATTTGTTCTAGTATCGAGTTGTAATTTTGAGTTGTAAGTAAATAGAAGTGTGATGATCATCATTATCAGAGCATTGTCCCAGTGAGGAAATATAAAAAAAAGAGAAAAAAAGAGGCCAAAAAGAGCCCAGCAAAAAAATGAGAGAAAAAGAGAGAAGGGGCAGTGTTACTATCCTTTTCCACACTTGTGCTTCAA
The DNA here is from genome assembly GCA_039707655.1 of Elymus sibiricus. Classification (NCBI taxonomy): domain Eukaryota; kingdom Viridiplantae; phylum Streptophyta; class Magnoliopsida; order Poales; family Poaceae; genus Elymus; species Elymus sibiricus. Next base: position 349,486,977 of record CM077668.1, read on the forward strand.
AGTAGCACCATGTTTTTTCATATAGAGAGTCTCCTATGTTGTCACTTTCATATACTAGTGGGAATTTTTCATTATAGAAATTGGCTTGTATATTCCGATGATGGGCTACCTCAAATGCCCGAGGTCTTCATGAGCAATCAAGTTGGATGCACACCCACTTAGTTTTTATTTTTGAGCTTTCATACACTTATAGCTCTTAGTGCATCCATTGCATGGCAATCCCTACTCGTCGCATTGACATCAATTGATGGGCATCTCCATAGCCCGTTGATTAGCCGCGTCGATGTGAGACTATCTTTATTTTTTTGACTTCCCCTTATTAATCTCTATCATCATATTCTATTCCACCCATAGAGCTATATCCATGGCTTGCGCTCATGTATTGCGTGGGGGTTGAAAAAGCTGAAGTGCGTTAAAAAGTATGAACCAATTGCTTGATTGTCTCCAGGGTTGTGCATGATAAATACTTTATGTTAAGAAGATGGAGCATGATAGGATTATATGATTTTGTAGGGATAACTTTCTTTAGCATTTTTATTTTGAAAGACATGATTGTTTGTTAGTATGCCTGAGTATTGATGTCTTTATATCAAATTATAGACTATTGCTTTGAATCATTCGGATCTTAATATTCATACCGTCAAAGAGAATTACATGATGAACATGTTAGGTAGCATTCCACATCAAAAATTCTATTTTTATCATTTACCTACTCGAGGACGAGCAGGAATTAAGCTTGGGGATGCTGATACGTCTCCAACGTATCTATAATTTTTGATTGTTTCATGCTATTATAGTATAAATCTTGGATGTTTTATATGCAATTTTATATCACTTTTTGGGACTAACCTATTTACCTAGTGCCCAGTGCCAGTTGCTGTTTTCTGCTTGTTTTTGGTTTTTCAGGAAATCAGTACCAAACGAAGTCCAAATGCCATGAAACTTTTTGACGATTTTTTTCTGGATGAAAGAGACCCTAGAAGCTTCGGGAGGAGGCCAAGCCTCACGAGGAAGCCACAAGGCAACAGGGCGCGGCCCCAGGGGGGCGCCCTGATGCCTTGTGGGCCCCTCGTGGCTCCTTTTGACCTAATTCCACCTCTATAAATTCTCAAATATTGGGAAACCAACACAGAGACCCATGAAATAACTTTTCCGCCGCCGCAGGCTTCTGTTCTTCCGCGATCCCATCTGGAGGCCTTTTTCGGCACTCTGCCGAAGGGGGAATCGATCATGGAGGGCTTCTTCATCAACCTTGCTGCCCCTCCGATGATGTGTGAGTAGTTTACCATAGATCTACGAGTCCATAGCTAGTAGCTAGATGGCTTCTTCTCTCTCTTTGATCTTCAATACCATGTTCTCCTCGATCTGCTTGGAGTTCTATCCAATGTAATCTTATTTTGCGGTGTGTTTGTTGGGATCCGATGAATTGTGGGTTTATGATCAGATTATTCATGAGAAATATTTGAGTCTTTTCTGAACTTATTTATGCATGATTGTTATAGCTTTGTATTTCTCTCCGATCTATCCGTTTGGTTTGGCCAACTAGATTGATTTATCTTGCAATGGGAGAGGTGCTTTGTGATGGGTTCAATCTTGCGGTCTTATATATCTCAGTGACAGAAAGGGACAAGACACGTATTTGTATTATTGCCATTAAGGATAAAACGATGGGGTTTATTCATATTGATTGAGTTTACTTTGTCTACATCATGTCATCTTGCTTAAGGTGTTACTCTGTTTTTATTAACTTAATACCTTAGATGCATGCTGGATAGCGGTCGATGGGTGGAGTAATAGTAGTAGATGCAGGCAAGAGTCGGTCTACTTGTCTCGGACGTGATGCCTATATACATGATCATTGCCATGAATCCGTCATAAATATGCGTTTTCTATCAATTGCCCAATAGTAATTTGTTTACCCACCGTATGCTATGTGTTCGAGAGAGAAGCCTCTAGTGAAAACTATGGCCCCCGGGTCATTTATCCATCATATATAAAATAAAAAATACCTTGCTGCAATTTTATTTACTTTATTTTATTTTGCAATTTACTTTATCTATCTATCACTATCAGAATTAATCCTTGCAAGTAACCGCCAAGGGGATTGACAACCCTCTTGTTCGCGTTGGGTGCAAGTATTTGCTTTTGTGTGTGTAGGTGCTGCTAACGAGGTTCTATGTGGTTCTCCTACTGGATTGATAACTTTGGTTCTTAACCGAGGGAAATACTTATCTCTACTGTACTGCATCATCCTCTCCTCTTCGGGGAAATCCCAACGCAGCTTACAAGTAGCACCTAGCTCTCCTACTAGAGTTGAAATGCCTAAGATACCTGAGGGTTATGTTATGGATGAGGAGATAGCTAGAGAATTTCTTGCTTGTAACGATAGAGATGATGTTAAGAAATTACTGAGTAAGCTGAAGGAAAAAGCTATGATAGTGAGAATGAAATATGATCATAAGTTTGCTACTTCTCCTATCTTTGTTACTGATAAGGATTATGAATTCTCTGTCGATCCTGAGTTAATTACTTTGGTAGAATCTGATCCTTTTCATGGTTATGAAACTGAAAATGTTGTGGCACACCTTACCAAATTGAATGATATTGCCACCCTATTTGCTAATGAGGAAAAAAATTCCCTACTACTATATTCTTAAATTATTTCCTTTCTCATTAAAGGGTGATGCTAAGAAATGGTTTAATACTCTTGCTCCTGGTTGTGTGCGTAGTCCCCAGGATATGATATATTACTTCTCTGAAAAATATTTTCCTGCTCATAAGAAACAAGCCGCCTTATAGGAAATATTTAACTTTGTGCAATCTTAAGAAGAGAATCTCCCTCAAGCTTGGGGGAGGCTTATCCAATTACTTAATGCTTTGCCTGATCATCCTCTTAAGAAAAATGAAATACTTGATATCTTTTCTAATGGACTAACCGATGCTTCTAGGGACTACCTAGAAAGTTGTGCTGGTTGTGTTTTCAGGGAACGAACTATTGGACAGGCTGAAGAACTATTGAATAATATGCTAAAGAATGCCGATGATTGGACACTTCCTGAGCCACCACCTAAACCAACTCCGAAGAAGAGAGGTATTCTATTCCTTAGTCCAGAAGATATGCAAGAAGCCAAGAAACCTATGAAAGAAAAGGGTATTAAATCTGAAGATGTTAAGAATTTACCACCTATTGAGGAAATACATGGACTCGATATCCCGACATAGGTAGTAAAGGTAAATTCTCTTTATAGGTTCGATGAAGGTGATATTCCTTACAATAAATATTCTAGTCAATGCCTGGATGAATTTGATAATTACATTGTTAAACAAGAGAATTTCAATATGTATGTTAGCAATCAATTGAAATGAAATGCTATTATGATCGATCGCTTGAGTGACTTGATGTTTAGGATTGATAATGATGTTAAAGGTTTAAGGAAACATTCATCCATGGTTCATACTCAGTTAGAACAAGTCTCTAAGTCACAAAATGATTTGCTTAATGAAATGAATAATAGAATGAATGATCGTGCTATTAGAGTTGTGACTAGAGGAGGTAGAATGACTCAGGAGCCTCTTTATCCTGAAGGTCATCCTAAAAGAATTGAGCAAGATTCTCAGAGACTTAATGATGATACACCTAGTTCATCTAAGAAGAAAAAGAAAAATGATAAAACTTTGCGTACTTCTAGTGAACCTGTGATAGAGAAACCTTCTGAGAATAATAATGATGTTTCTATTTCTGATGTTGAGACACAATCTGGTAATGAACATCCACCTAATGATAATGATAATGATGATGCTCAACTAGACAATGATAAAGAACCTGATAATGATGTAGAAATAGAACTTGCTGTTGATCTTGATAACCCACCTCCTAAGAATAAAAGAGATTTCATTGCTAGAAAACATGGTAAAGAAAGAGAACCATGGGTTCAAAAACCCATGCCTTTTCCTAGTAAACCTCCGAAAAATAAGGATGAGGGGGATTTTGAATGCTTTGTTGAAATGCTTAGACCAGTCTTTTTACGAACACGTTTGACTAATATTCTGAAAATGCCTCCATATGCTAAATACATGAAAGATATTGTCACTAATAAAAGGAAGATACCTGAAGATGAAATTTCCACCATGCTTGCAAATTATTCTTTTAAGGGTGGAGTACCTAAGAAGATAGGAGATCCAGGAATACCTATTATACCATGCTCCATTAAAAGAAGTTATGTCAAAACTGCTTTATGTGATTTAGGAGCCGGTGTTAGTGTTATGCCTTTCTCTTTATATAGAAGACTTGATTTGAATAAGTTGATACCTACTGAAATATCTTTGAAAATGGCTGAGAAATCAACTGCTATACCTATTGGAATTTGTGAGGACGTTCCCGTTGTCGTTGCAAATGTTACTATCTTAATAGACTTTGTTATTCTTGATATGCCCTATTCTTGATATGCCCGAGGATGACAGTATGTCGATCATCCTTGGTAGACCCTTTTTGAATACCGCAGGGGCTGTTATTGATTGCAACAAAAGCAAGGTCACTTTTCATGTCAATGGTAATGACCATACGGTATACTTCCCGAAGAAACAAAGTTTAGTGAATAGTATCAACTCCATTGAAAAAATTGCGACAATTACTATTGGAGGATTTGAATTTCCTCTTCCGACCGTCAAAAAGAAATATGAAGTTCTTATTGCTGGGGAAATGCATATCCCCATTGAGGCAACCTAGTGTTATACGACAATTCTTCGGTTTCATGTTACTCGAAAATAGTTTGTTAATAAGACTTGATCAACCTTATTAATGGATTCTTTTTGAGGGGCATGTGGTCGATGAATTTAGTGAGCACAACCTACTGTACCTTATATTTATTCTCTGTTATTTAAAGTTTAATAAAGTAGAATGCCATGATTATCCCGTTTTCTAAATTATCCGTGCAATAAAAAATGTCCCGAAAATAAAAGTTCTCCGAATGACCTGAAAATTTAGTATGATTTTTTCTGTAATATTTAAGAATTTTTGGCACTGAACACACCCCAGGGGGGGGGGTGCACCTGTGAGCCACAAGCTCACAGGGTGCGCCCACCCCCCTGGGCACGCCTAGTGAGCTTGTGGGTCCCACAGGGCCCCCCTCACTTATTCCACCAGCCCAGCACCTTCTTCCACCTCCAAAAAAATCAAACTTGCTCCCAAGCCCGTGTTCTTGCTCATTTCTGTGAGATTTTCGATCTCCTTGCTCGGAGCTCCGTTTTCGAAACTGTTTTGAAGAATTACTCCTTGGTATGTGACTCCTCCAATGGTCCAATTAGTTTTTGTTCTAGTGCTTTATATTTTACAAAATTTTGCTGCTGTGGTGACCATGTTTATGAGCTTGCATGTTGAATTTGTATGGTCCAAAGTAGTTTTGATGCATGATATAGCCTCTAGATACTTGTAAGAGCAGTTGCTATCAATTTTGTTGAGTTTTGTTCACATTTATTTTGGGGATTAAAAATTTCAAAAAAATTCAGAAAATGTTTAGGAAGATGTTCCATGGGGGTTCATCGAGCAGGAGCTCACCGAGGCCTGCAATACGTGAGCCGGACCTCGAACCACCGCGGGATGCCCTCATGAGAGCATGCGAGTGGCCATCCGATGCCTTCATGATACGTGCCAGTTTCAAGGAGGAATTTGATATGTACGTATACAATGCCGAGCTCACAGAGTTCTTGTCAGATAAGTGTCTATAGTACCATGATCTCACTGATTCCTTCATGCGGAAATTCAAGTATGTAACACACTGTACCTCTCATGATGTTATGTTTGATTTATATGAAAACTCTTTTCGCATGTTCGTTCAGGAATTTAGTGATGCTTGTAAAATTCCCTCTTGGGGAACATGCCTTGAACCTCGCAAATCTGACTGCAATGAATTTGTCATGAACATTACTCGAGGTGAAACTAGAGACATACCGCAAGCTAGAATTGGGAGTATTCACTTTCCTGCTATTCATTATTTTGCTCTGTTCATAGGTAGATGCATCAATGGTAAACATGACCTTAGCACCATGTGCACTTCTGATTTGAGTATTCTTAAAAGTGCAGTAATGAGGGTTAGAAAATTTAATATGGGGGCTATCATTGCACGTCGTTTACATCATAATGCTCTTGATGGTGATCTTTTTGGTGAAATTTATGCCAATCGTCTAGCTGCTTATCTTGGCATACCCACAAAAGAAAATGACACCTTGTTGTCACCGAGCTACCTTGATTATGGGGCTATGGAGCGTCATCGGTTTCTTGAAAGGAACACCACACAATTTCGATACAGGCTAATCTTTAATAAGCATCGTGTTATCCATATTACTTTGCCTGCTCCTGCCTTCTTTAACTTCCAGGAAAAACATAGATATTTTATACTTGAGGAGGAGGCTGAGGCGTACAAGACGGGAGAGGAGACTGCCCGCAGGAATGAGGCAGCCCGCCAGGCGTTGGCGGCTACGATGGAGTATAACCCAAACTACCTCCACGAGTTCTATCCAGGCCAGCAGTGGCCATAGACCAATTTAGGCCAAAAGCCTAAGCTTGGGGGAGTACGTATTTCTCACTGACATTACTTTCATGTACCACACATTCATTCCAGTTGTCGGTGTTCATCCTTTTTCATTATATATCCATGTTATTTTTATTTTTGCTTTCTTCTTGTGTGTTTGAAAAACTTCGAAAACCCAAAAAAATTTCTCTCTTCTTTTCGGTTTTTCTTTCTTGTTCATAGTATTAAAAGAACACCCAAAAAGATTTCTCGTTCTTCTTTTGTTTGTTGGGAGTTCTCCCGTGTAAATAGTTTTTCTCGATTTTCGTTTTTCCTTCGTTAGTTTGCTTTCTTCAGAAAAACTAAAAATTCCAAAAATATTTCAGTGTGTTTCTCTGAAATTCTTTTCTTTTAGTTGAGTCATCGTATGGAGAAGACTATGATAGAATTGTTAAAGTGGCTCATATATGCTTTATTGTTGATTTACCGAAGAGCTACCATTACCTTGTCTTCTCCTTTGAATAAAATGTTTGCAGATTCCAGCTTAGTCCACGACACACTTGCACTATTATTATTTCCACATCATTCGGTCATGCAAGTGAAAGGCAATAATGACAATGATTTGATGAAGTGACTGTGGTAGAGAAAGGCTGGTATGAATTCTTCTTGTTTTTGTTTTTGTAAATATGTTTAACTCAGACGATCTTGATTCAACATATTATGAGTAAACATATTTGTGGTGATAATTAGAGATTATAATTACTCATGCCATGCTTAAATATCTAGGAGTGGATAATGATTTATCTTGTGTGTCAACATGCATTAAAATGGTTGTGATGTAGTATGTTAGTATGGTATCCTCCTCCGAATAATTCAAGTGGCTTGACTTGGCACATGTTCACACATGTAGTTGAATCAAAACCAATGCTGCCTCCATGATATTTATGTTCAGGGTGTTTATATCCTACTCATGCTCATGTTCAATGTTAGTTATTCGCAATGCATGATTATGACAGTTGTCGCTCCTTAAGTTGGTCGCTTCTCAATCTATTTGCTAGCCTTCACCTGTACTAAGCGGGAATCCCTAAACACAAAGTTGTTTGAGATGAGTCCACCATATCTACCTATATGCGGTATTACTCTGCCGTTCCAGGTTAATTTGCATGTGCCACCTCTAATCCTTCAAATAAACATCTGTTTTGTGTGCCCGTATCGCTCATGGAGCGACGGGGCGGTCAATATCTTCCATGCTAAGTGGGTTACTCTCATGATGGTGTTTATTCACTCGTCATTGCATGAGAGAGGCTGGTAATTGGGATGCCCAGTCTTGTAATTTGAAAATAAAGAAAAATATAATAAAACAAACTCCCCCAGGAAGTTGATTGTTTGGAGGGCACCCGTGAATTTGGCTAGCCATGGCTTGTGTTTGTATGGTTGAGGGGGATTAAACTTTACCTTTCCGCTTGGGAACCGCCTATAATGTGTTTAGCATGGAAGATATCGAAATCCTTTGTCGTGACGTTGACAGGAAAAACACACCTCTCAAAATGTATTCATCTCTGTTTTAAGCTTCGAGCTCTGGCACCTCTGCAAATCTCTGCTTCCCTCTGCGAAGGGCCTATCCTTTTACTTTTATGTTATTTACTTTTATTGTTGAGTCATCATCTTCTCATTTAAAAGCACCAACCCTGAGAGTGCTATTGTCATTTTTATTCATTGAGTCTAGTTAATGTTGGATGTGACCATGACTGGATCTCTTCGACCCTGAATTACAATGTTTAGTCGCTGCTTGAACCTCATAGGTGCTCTGCATTTATGTTTTTTGGTCTCAGAAAGGGCTAGCGAGATATCATGTTATCATATTATATCATGATTGTTTTGAGAAATTGTTGGCATCCGAGATATCTTATTATTGCTCGCTAGTTGCTTATGTTATTGTCATGAGTAAATGTGAGACCTAAGTGTTATCATGAAAATGGTTAGTTCATAATCTTTGCTGAAAACTTGATCATTAGTTAAGCTTATATACAGTAGCAAGAACAAAAGAGTTTGTAAAAGTTTTTCTTTATCACTTTCAGTTTGTCAATTGAATTTCTTGAGGACAAGCAATGAGTTAAGCTTGGGGGAGTTGATACGTCCCAAATGTATCTACTTTTCCAAACACTTTTGCTCTTGTTTTGGACTCTAATTTGCATGATTTGAATGAAACTAACCCGAACTGATGTTGTTTTGAGCAGAACTACCATGGTGTTGTTTTTGTGCAGAAATAAAAGTTCTCGGATTGAGCTGAAAATATACGGAGAATTATTTCAGAATATATAAAAAATATTGGCGAAAAGATCTACTGGAGGGGGCCACCTAGGAGCCACAAGCTCAGGGGGCGCGCCTACCCCCCAGGGCGCGCCCCTTGAGCTTGTGGGCCCCTCAGACCTCCTCTTGACCTAATTCCAATGCTATAAGTACCGTCACGCGGAGAAAAAAATCAGAGAGAAAGTTTCATCACGTTTTACGATACGGAGCTGGCGCCACCTCCTGTTCTTCATCAGGAGGGCTGATCTAGAGTCCGTTCGGGTCTCCGGAGAGGCGGATTCGTCGTTTTCGTCATCATCATCAACCCTTCTCCATCAACAATTTCATGATGCTCACTGATACGTCTCCAACGTATCTATAACTTTTGATTGTTCCATGCTGTTATATTATCAATCTTGGATGTTTTTATATACATTTACAGCAATTATATATCATTTTTTGGGACTAACCTATTAACTTAGTGCCCAGTGCCAGTTGCTGTTTTCTGCCCTGTTTTTGTTTACAGAATATCAATACCAAACGAAGTCCAAATGCCACGAAACTTTTTGGAGATTTTTTTCTGGACAAGATAAACACTAGAAGCTTCGGGAGAAGGCCAGAAGCCCCAAGGGGTGCCCACGAGGCACCAGGGCTCACCTGGGGGGGGGGGGGCAGGCGCGCCCTGGTACCTCGTGGGCCCCACAGAGCTCCGTTTGACCTAATTCCACCACTATAAATTCCCAAAAAATCAGAAACCTTCAGGGGAGTCCACGAAATACTTTTTCCGCCGCCGCAAGTTTCTGTTCTTGAGAGATCCCATCTGGAGGCCTTCTCCGGTACTTCGCCGGAGGGGAATCGATCTTGGAGGGGCTCTACATCAACCTTGCTGCCCTTCCGATGATGCGTGAGTAGTTTACCACAGACCTTCGGGTCCATAGTTAGTAGCTAGATGGCTTCTTCTCTCTTTTTGATCTTCAATACAATGTTCTCCTCGATGTTCTTGGAGTTCTATTCGATGTAATCACATTTTGCGGTGTGTTTGTTGGGATCCGATGAATTGTGAGTTTATGATCAGATTATCCATGAATATTATTTGAGTCTTCTCTGATCTCTTTTACGCATGATTGTTATAGCTTCGTATTTCTTCTCCGATCTATTGATTTGGTTTGGCCAACTAGATTGATTTATCTTGCCATGGGAAGAGGTGCTTTGTAATGGGTTCGATCTTGCGGTGCTCAATCCCAGTGACAGAAAGGGACATGACACGTATGTATTGTTGCTATTAAGGGTAAAAAGATGGGGTTTATTCATACGTGAGTTTCTCTTGTCTACATCATGTCATCGTTCTTAAGGCGTTACTCTGTTCTTTATGGACTTAATACACTAGATGCATGCTGGATAGCGGTCGATGTGTGGAGTAATAGTAGTAAATGCAGGCAGGAGTTAGTCTACTTGTCTCGGACATGATGCCTATATACTTGATCATTCCCTTGGATATCGTCATGATTATTTGCTTTTCTATCAATTGCCCAACAGTAATTTGTCTACCCACCGTATGCTATTTTCTTGAGAGAAGCCTCTAGTGAAAACTATGGCCCCCGGGTCTATCTAAATCAATTACTAAAACCCTAACAATATTGCTGCACTTTTTCTTTATTTATTTTATTTTGTATATTTGTTTCAATCTATCTATCACATACAATTTAATCTTGCAATTGGCCGCCGAGGGATTGAGAACCCCTCGTTTGCGTTGGGTGCAAGGATTTGTTGTTTGTGTGCAGGTACAGCTAACGAGGTGTTGCGTGGTTCTCCTACTGGATTGATAACCTTGGTTTCATAACTGAGGGAAATACTTACCTTTGCTGTGCTGCATCATCCCTTCCTCTTCGGGGATAATACCAACGCAAGCTACAAGTAGCAGGATGAATTTCTGGCGCCATTGCCAGGGAGACATCATCAACATCTATCAAGTACCTTTACACAAACTCTCATCTCCTTGCATTTATTTTATTTGCCTCTCGTTTTCGTCACCCCCACTTCTAAAATGTTTTTACAAAAATACAAAAATATTTTCCGTTTGCCTTTTTCTTGTTTGCTTGTTTGCTTGCTTTTATCTTGTTTGCGTAGTCACGATGTCTCAAGAAAATACAAAATTGTGTGATTTTTCCAATACTAATAATAATGATTTTATTAGTACTCCGATTGCTGCTCCTGCGAAAATTATTTCACTTAGAAATCAAATTATGAATTTTAAGCAACTTGATCATGAACATGTTGCCCAATCTTGGGAGAGGATGAAATTAATGATAAGAAATTTCCCTACTCATGGTTTAAATCTATGGATGATCATACAAATTTTTTATGCAGGATTGAATTTTGTTTCTAGAAATCTTTTAGATTCCGCCGTGGGTGGTACTTTTTTGGAAATTACTTTGGGAGAAGCTGCTAAATTGCTTGATAATATTATGGCAAATTATTCACAATGGCATACTGAAAGAGTTCCTACTAGTAAAAAGGTGAATTCGGTTGAAGAAATTAATACTTTGAGTGATAAAGTTGATGCGCTTATGAAATTGGTTGCTAGTAAAAATGCTTATATTGATCCTAATGATGTGCCTTTGTCCACTTTGATTGAGCAAAATAATGATCCCGTAGATGTGAATTTTGTCTCGCGAAACAATTTCAATAATAATGCTTATAGAGGTAATTTCAATGCTAGGCCGTTTCCTGGAAATTCCTCTAATAATTATGGCAATCCTTATGGTAATTCTTATAATAATAATAATAGGATGCCTTCTGATCTTGAAAGTATTATTAAAGAATTTATTAATGCTCAAAAAGTTTTCAACACTACGATAGAAGAAAAATTGAGTAAACTTGATGATATGTCTAGGAGCATTGATAGAATTATTCATGATGTGGAAAATCTTAAGACTAAAATTTTGCCACCTAAAATTGATATTAATGAATCAATTAAAGCTTTATATATCTCCATGGATGAGAGTAAGAAAAGAACCGCCATGCTAAAAGCTAAACGAGAATTTTTAGAAAAAGCGATTCCTCCCGGTTTTTATCGTAGTAATGATGAGGATATTAAAATGATTGGTGTTTCATCTATTGATTCTTTGTTTAGCGATATAAAAATTGATGAAAAGGGGACTGAAGAAGAGTCAACTTTAGCTAGTAGGCGTTCCCATAATTTGGAGGGTGAAAATCTTAATGAAAAAACTGATAAAAGTGGGTTTGGAGAGGTAAAAACTTTAAATAGCGATGTGCCCACTCTCTTGGATTACAAAGATTTTAATTATGATAATTGCTCTTTGATTGAGTGCATTTCTTTGTTACAATCCATGTTAAGTTCACCCAACGCTTATGAGCAAAACAAGGCTTTTACTAAACACATCGTAGAAGCAATGATGAAAGCGTTAAAAGAAAAGCTAGAACTGGAAATTTCTATTCCTAGAAAACTATATGATGAATGGGAACCCACCATTAAAGTTAAAATTAAAAATTATGAGTGCAATGCTTTATGTGATTTTGGTGCTAGCATTTCTACAATTCCAAAATCTCTATGTGATGTGCTAGGTTTTACCAATATAGATGAATGTTCTCTTAATTTGCATCTTGCGGATTCTACTATTAAAAAGCCTTTGGTAAGAATTAATGATGTTCTTATTCTTGCAAATAGGAACTATGTGCCTGTTGATTTTATTATACTTGACATTGAATGCAATTCTTCTTGCCCCATAATACTTGGTAGACCGTTCTTACGAACCATTGGTGCCGTTATTGACATGAAAGAAGGGAATATAAAATTTCAATTTCCATTAAAAAAAGGGTATGGAGAATTTTCCTAGGAAAATAATTAAAGCACCATATGAATCAATTATGAGGGCCACTTATGGAATCAACTTGAAAGATGACAATACTTGAAACTATGCATTATGCCTAGCTAGGGGCATAAAACAATAGCGCTTGTTGGGAGGCAACCCAATGAATAAAATAAATTTTTACCTTTTGTTTCTGTTATTGTGTGTTTTCACAATTATGCTACTGGTATGATTGTGTTTTTGTGTTTTTAATTAGTGTTTGTGCCAAGTAAAGCCTTTGGGATGATTTGGAAGATAGTATAATTGATGCTGTTTGGAAAACAGAAAGTTTTGCGTCCAGTGCTAGAATTTTGTTTCTGTACTGGAGAGTCAAAAAAATCTGAATTTTTTACACAGTATTGGTATGTGAATTTCCCAGGTTTTCCTAATTTTTCAGAATTTTTGGAGTTACATAAGTATGGATTGTAAATAGATTTCTACAGACTGTTCTGTTTTTGACAGATTCTGTTTTTGATGCACTACTTGCTTGTTTTGATGAATCTATGGATTGTATCGGGGGGTATAAGCCATGGTGAAGTTAGAGTACAGTAGGTATAATGAAAAAATAAAATATGAATGGGTTTGCAACAATACTTAAAGTAGTGATTTATTTTGCTATACTAACGGATCTCACGAGGGTTTTGTTGAGTTTTGTGTGATTGAAGTTTTCAAGTTTTGGGTGAGATCACGATGGATGAAGGAATAAGGAGTAGCAAGAGCCTAAGCTTGGGGATGCCCGAGGCACCCCAAGGAAATATTCAAGGAAGACTCAAGCGTCTAAGCTTGGGGATGCCCCGGAAGGCATCCCCTCTTTCTTCTACCAACCATCGGTAATTTTACTTGGAGCTATATTTTTATTCGTCACATGATATGAGTTTTACTTGGAGCGTCTTGTATTATATGAGTCTTTGCTTTGTTTGCTTTTTAGTTTGTCACAATCATCTTTGCTGAACACACCTATCTTAAGAGAGCCACACGTTTATCATCATTTGTTAGAATACTCTATGTGCTTCACTTAAATTTTTTGAGCTAGGCAGTTGCTCTAGTGCTTCACTTAAATATTTTTGAGCACAGCGGTGGCTATATTTTGAAGAAATAAACTCTCATGGTTCACTTATATTATTTTGAGAGTTGATAAGATTGAAATTTTGAAGAAATGAATTCTCATGCTTCACTTATATTATTTTGAGAATTGATAAGATTGAAATTTTGAAGAAATATTTGCACTCTCATGCTTCACTTAAATCTTTTTGAGAGTTGATGATAGTAACGGTAATTTGCACAAGATATGAAATTGGTCCCAAAGCAATGATTATTCAAGAGGGATATAATAAAAACTTTCATATAGATCATTGGATATGATAAGTGTGATTCCTTGCAATAGTTTTGCGATATGGAAATGATAATATGTGAGTCATGTTAGTGAGTAATTGTGATTTAGTAGGAATATTAGTGTTAAGGTTTGTGATTCCCTATGCATGCACATCAAGTCAATAGTTATGCAACGAAATTATATCCTACTTATGGTGCATTATTTGGTGTTAGTTATGTTCAATGCATGTTTATGATCGTTTTCGTTTTTTGGTTGGTTGCTTCTCAATCTATTTGTTAGCCTTCATTTGTACTAAGCGGAAATACTGCTTGTGCATCCAAAATCCTTAAACCAAGTTGTGCCAAATGAGTCCACCATACCTACCTATATGCGGTATTGCCATGCCGTTCTAAGTAAATTTGCGTGTGCCAACTCTAATTTTCAAAATAATTTTCCATTTTGTGTGCCCGTACCGCTCATGAAGCGGTAGGGGGTGGCCATTATTTTCCATGCTAGGTGTGTTATTCTCATGATGAGTGTTTATTCACTTGTCATTGCACGAGAGAGTGGCTGGTAATAGGGATGCCCAATCCCACAATGAAATCAAAAATTAATAACAACAAAATTCCTTGGAAAGTGATGGTATGGAGGGCACCCATGGATACGGCTAGCCATGGATTGTGAAAGAAATGGTGGAAAGGAAATAAACTTTACTTTCTGTTTGGGAACCGCCTATGATGTGTCTAGCATGGAAAATATTGGGAATTCTCGGTCGTTTTCGTTGATAGGAAAAGCATGCCTCTCAAAATATTTTATCTCTTTAATTTCAGCTTTGAGCTCTGGCACATTTGACAAATCTCTGCTTCCCTCTGCGAAGGGCCTATCTATTTACTTTTATGCAATTTTTATTTTTATTTGAGTCTCCATCTTCTCTTACAAAAGCACCGAGCACTATTGTCATACTTGTGCATTGGATGTAGCTAATATTTGAGTGTCTTTCATGAATGGATCAATGATTGAGCATAATGGGCTAGGGATAACTTTCTTTAGCGTTGATATTTTGAAAGACGTGGTTGCTTGTTAGCATGCTTGAGTATTTATATCTTCATGTCAAACTATAGACTATTGCTTTGAATCATTCAAGTCCAATGTCCATGCTATAAAAGAAAAGAATATATGATGAATATGATAGGCAGCATTCCACATCAAAAATTCTGTTTTTATCATTTACCTACTCGAGGACGAGCAGGAATTAAGCTTGGGGATGATGATACGTCTCCAACGTATCTATAATTTTTGATTGTTCCATGCTGTTATATTATCAATCTTGGATGTTTTTATATACATTTACAACAATTATATATCATTTTTTGGGACTAACCTATTAACTTAGTGCCCAGTGCCAGTTGCTGTTTTCTGCCCTGTTTTTGTTTTACAGAATATCAATACCAAACGAAGTCCAAATGCCACGAAACGTTTGGGAGATTTTTTTCTGGACAAGATAAACATTAGAAGCTTCGGCAGCAGGCCAGAAGCCCCAGTGGGTGCCCACGAGGCACCAGGGCGCGCCTGGGGGGGGGGCACGAGCGCCCTGGTACCTCGTGGGGCCCACAGAGCTCCGTTTGACCTAATTCCACCACTATAAATTCCCAAAAAATCAGAAACCCTCAGGGGAGTCCACGAAATACTTTTTCCGCCGCTGCAAGTTTCTGTTCTCGAGAGATCCCATCTAGAGGCCTTCTCCGGTACTCCGCCGGAAGGGGAATCGATCACGGAGGGGCTCTACATCAACCTTGCTACCCTTCCGATGATGCGTGAGTAGTTTACCACAGACCTTCGGGTCCGTAGTTAGTAGCTAGATGGCTTCTTCTCTCTTTTTGATCTTCAATACAATGTTCTCCTCGATGTTCTTGGAGTTCTATTCGATGTAATCACTTTTTGCGGTGTGTTTGTTGGGATCCGATGAATTGTGAGTTTATGATCAGATTATCCATGAATATTATTTGAGTCTTCTCTGATCTCTTTTATGCATGATTGTTATAGCTTCATATTTCTTCTCTGATCTATTGATTTGGTTTGGCCAACTAGATTGATTTATCTTGCCATGGGAAGAGGCACTACTGGAAACAGGGAATTTGCCATCTGCCAGCTCTTTGCCGTCTGCCAGCGGATGGCAAAGAATGTCTTTGCCATCTGCTTACAAAAAACAGATGGCAAAGAACTGACAGATGGCAAAGAACCTGGTTGCCATCAGCCAATTCTTTGCCGTCTGCCAGCAGATGGCAAAGAATCTTTGCCGTCTGCTGGCAGATGGCAAAGAATCTTTGCCGTCTGCTGGCAGATGGCAAAGAGGTTGGTGGGATTCATCGGACGACGGCGTTGTAACGACGCACTAGGCCCACCTCTTTGCCATCAGCCAGCAGATGGCAAAGCCCCACCTCTTTGCCATCAGCCAGCGGATGGCAAAGAGGTGGGGCTATCTCCCCTCCCTCTCCCAGCCCGGCCCCACCCCTCTCTCTCTCTCCCCTATCTCTCCAGCCCGGCCCCACCCCTCTCTCTCTCCCCCCACCTCAGCCCCGCCACAGCACCGCCGCCAGCCACGCCGCCCGCCCCACCACCCCAGCACCGCCGCCCGCCCCACCACCCCAGCCCCGCCGCCCGCCCCGCCACCCCAGCACCGCCGCCCGCCCCGCCACCCCAGCACCGCCGCCCGCCCCTCCACCGCAGCCCCGCCACCCCAGAACCGCCGCCAGCCCCGGTGCCCCGCCCCACCACCCCAGCCCCGCCACCGCAGCTCGCCCCGGCGCCCGCCCCGGCGCCCGCCCCTCCACCGCAGCCCCGCCACCATGCCGCCGCCGTCGCTGGACGAGGTTCGTTCCTTCCTCCTTGTTTTTCTCGGATCCGAGCAGAAATAGAGAGGGGAGAGAGATAGGGCGCCGCTGGGTGCCATGGCTGTCGTGGGTGGGGGAGGGGCACGGCCGCCGTGGCTAGGGAGGGGCGCGGCCGCCGTGGGCCGCCGTGGATGGGGGAGGGGTGCGGCCGCCGTGGCTAGGGAAGGGGGGGCGCACCCGCCATGGCTCGGCTGCGCGAGGGACGCGGCCGCCGTCGCTGGGGGAGGGGCGCTGCTGCCGTGCTCGGGGAGAGGCGCGGCCGCCGTGGCTCGGATGCGGGATAGTAGCGCCCGACATGGCTGAAGTGAGGGTCGGGGCTTCAGTGCAAAGTGCAGTTTGGTACTGATGTTTGATATATGGAGTGGCACTGAATATCCAAAGCTAGTACTTTTCTCTTGTGATCTAGGTGGTACTGATGTGGCTTTTGGTCGTTCGTTCAAAATCTGTAGTGGCACTGAATATATGGAGTGGCTTCGGTGCAAGGCGTCCGATCTGTAGTGGATTTCAAACTCTTGCTGGGCATCTGAACATTTATTTTTGAGACACCCTTCCAACAGAGCATACACAATTCCATTCTAGAACACACTAGTGATTGTGATAAAAATAATATAGAGAAAGAAGCAGCACATATAGGAGTTTTCCTCTGCTAGTTTTTGTATTAGTTTATCAACACAAGAAACAGTACTGTCAAAGTAAAATGTTGCAAGTTATAAATTTTTAAGATAACTTGTCGGCATCACAATGTATATGTATCCCTGGCATACCGTCTCACAAACATGGAAGTGCATCCCAAATATGAATTTCGGATAGGAGCAATAATTGGCAGTACAAAATAGGGATGTCGTTCATTACTTTAATTATTTGTGGCAGTCTCTGAACAATGCAGCAGGAATAATTAACATTTTCATGTTCACAGCCTCACAACCTTAGGACACTCTGCATTAGTAGCTCCTCCCTCCTTCTGCAGGTTATGTCTAACCTAAAAGGGCACCCGAGGCATGCTTATAATAAAATCAACGGAAACATATTAATTTAGTTAGATGTAATTCATCCATTTGTTCGATCAAAATAAGTTAGAATAAATTTGATCAGTAAGGGTGAGAAGCCAAGTGGCTGTCAGAATATATTTTCACTAATTTTTTTTGAACATACCTTAGTGGTAGCAGAGTGCAGTGCCTTGGCATGAGTCCACTCAAGTTGCATTCCATGTTTATTTACATGGCTTCTTCCGATATATAACAAAATGATAAAACCAAACCACACAAAGAGATCTTCAGGTATGATTCCTATTCAAAAGTACAGAAGGAAGAAGTAGCGAAGTACATAAGAGCTGAAAATATATTCAACTTTCACAAATTAATTAATGAGCATCAAATGGTTCTTTATTAAGGTTAGAAAAACTGAATCCTAGTTTGTCCATTACCATTACCAAGGCTAAAACTAAGTCTGGCAACACAACAACAGGATTCAGTTCTCTCCCATCTAAATTTTGCTCCTTCGGCAGCTTAGCATATGTGCCAGCAGACAAAATCATCCAGGTTCCAAGTTAGCACAAACGATCAAATGCGTTACATGGGAAAACTGGAAACCAAAATACTTGTCAGCGGGGAACAATTACTCTTGTTGTCTCACTTAGTCTGAACAATATATCGACATGGGAAAACTGGAAAGCAGAATACTTTGGCCTTACCTTCTGAATCTCGAACTCTCAAATTCTACATTCTTGTCCTTGGACCCCTATGTGCGGGAATCTGTAGGGAATCATACTGGCCAAAACCATGATAGAGAATTTGTACTTAAACTTCTTTACCATAGTCTTGGCATATCCAGTAATAGTTATTAAACCACCCACATCTTCATCACGCATGAACACAGTTATTGGCATCTGTGTAAAAGAAGTAACAAATAGCTTTTTTCTTACTTCATGGACTGTACTGCTGCCATGTTAACCGAGTACTGAGCATAAATCAAATAAAGAAGGGATCTTTTCTTTTCATTAATATGAGAACTTATTAGCAATCTAATTTGAACATCATATATATTTGTGTTGATCGGGTGGATTTAAATGTGCAGTTGTTTCGTCGCTGCGAGGGTCTGGTGTTCGACGACCTCCCCGTGCGTTCGACGAGCTCCGCCCCTGCGTTCGTGGGTGAGCACAAATGACATCTCCTCCTCTCCCTCTTCATTTGCTCTGTTCCGGTCTTCGTGCCGATGAAACTTGCTAGCTATAGGTGTCTTCAATCATCAGTATGCGTGACCACTATGCGTCTCCCGTTCGAAAGGGTTACATCTATAAATATGCATTCATTTGCATATTTATAACCGTGATTCTTTTGAATTGTCAGACCCCTCCACCGATGCCAGTCATTGCTCCGGCGGACACGGTGAGTTTCATTTGAATGGAGATTACTTACTAGTCTTCACATTTGAGTTGCATCATGCTAACGATACATTGGAAATAATCTTTGGTGCAGCATAACTCCCGACAAGCATCGACCGATCCTTCTCCGTCTGCCACTGGCGCGACCGGTCCTACACCTACACCTCCGTGATGACGGTAAGTTTTCCCAAGTGTTTTGCTTAATAGAGTTTTGTTATGATGCCATGTTGTATCTACACATATCGTGCATAATGTGTGTATGTTTGAAATGCATTGTATGTGTGGGATTCGACACCTAGTCGTGTGCCTTTGGTAGCCTTCCATACAGGGAAATGCCTCCTAGTGCTTCCACTGAGCCATGGTAGTTCGCTACTGCTCCGGAACACATGGATTGACCGGCATGTGTCTTTCTTTGCTCCTGTGTCTGTCCCTACGGGGAAATGTCACGCGGTGTATCACCGAAGTCCTTGTAGCTTGCTACGACTTGGTTGCACTCGCTGATGACCGACACGTGCATTGCTGGGTCATGTATGCCTGTCCCTGTACGTTTGTGCCACCTTGGTTCTATGACTAGTCATGTCGGCCCGGGTTCTCTGCCATAATATGCTTAAGAAATGACATATTTTAGCTCCTAAATGACTTCATATGCTTAGCTAGCTCCAAAATGACATAATAACCTTACTTAGCTCCAAAATGACCTATTTAACCTAGGATAGCTCTAAAATGACCTATACTTAGCATTTTTTCCTCCAAAATGACTCAATATGCTTAGCTAGCTAAAAAATGACATAATAAGCTTAATTAGCTCCAAAATGACCTATTTAACCTAGGATAGCTCTGAAATGACCTATACTTAGCATTTTTTCCTCCAAAATGACTTAATATGCTTACCTAGCTTAAAAATGACCTATTTAACCTAGGATAGCTCTAAAATGACCTATACTTAGCATCTTTTCCTCCAAAATGACTTAATATGCTTAGCTAGCTCTAAAATGACATAGTATGCTTAAGAAATGACATATTTTAGCTCCTAAATGACTTCATATGCTTAGCTAGCTCCAAAATGACATAATAACCTTATTTAGCTCCAAAATGACCTATTTAACCTAGGATAGCTCTAAAATGACCTATACTTAGCATTTTTTCCTCCAAAATGACTCAATATGCTTAGCTAGCTCAAAAATGACATAATAAGTTTAATTAGCTCCAAAATGACCTATTTAACCTAGGATAGCTCTGAAATGACCTATACTTAGCATTTTTTCCTCCAAAATGACTTAATATGCTTAGCTAGCTTAAAAATGACCTATTTAACCTAGGATAGCTCTAAAATGACCTATGTACTAGCATCTTTTCCTCCAAAATGACTTAATATGCTTAGCTAGCTCTAAAATGACATAATATGCTTAAGAAATGACATATTTTAGCTCCTAAATGACTTCATATGCTCAGGTAGCTCCAAAATGACATAATAACCTTACTTAGCTCCAAAATGACCTATTTAACCTAGGATAGCTCTAAAATGACCTATACTTAGCATTTTTCCTCTGAAATGACTCAATATGCTTAGCTAGCTCAAAAATGACATAATAAGCTTAATTAGCTCCAAAATGACCTATTTAACCTAGGATAGCTCTAAAATGACCTATACTTAGCATTTTTTCCTCCAAAATGACTTAATATGCTTAGCTAGCTTAAAAATGACCTATTTAACCTAGGATAGCTCTAAAATGACATATACTTAGCATCTTTTCCTCCAAAATGACTTAATATGCTTAGCTAGCTCTAAAATGACATAATATGCTTAAGAAATGACATATTTTAGCTCCTAAATGACTTCATATGCTTAGCTAGCTCCAAAATGACATAATAACCTTACTTAGCTCCAAACTGACCTTACTTAGCATTTTTTACACCAAAATGACTTAGTATGCTTAGCTAGCTCAAAAACGACATAATAATCATACTTAGCTCCAAAATGACATATTTTACAGATATAAGTTGCATCATAATAGTCTTCACATTTTAGTTGCATCATAATAATCTTCTTCTTCTAGTCTTTTTCTTCAAACTTTCTTCTTTCCCATTTTGCAGATTTGCTCTAGATCACAGAGCTTGGGTTGATGGAGTGCTTTTCTTTAGTTTTTGTTTTGACTTTGTGAAACTTGCTACCTATGGATGAAACTGTGTAATATTGATGAAACTATGTATATGTATGGATGAAACTGTGTAATATTGATGAAACTATGTATATGTATGGATCTGCTGGCCAGAATCTTTGCCATCTGCTGGCAGATGGCAAAGCACGCCGTTAGCCTTCTAACGGGGTATCCCCATTCAGAGGCTTTGCCATCTGCTGGCTAATGGCAAAGGCTGCAGGCTCTTTGCCATCTGCCAGCAGACGGCAAAGTAGCCTTTCCCGGCTGGGTTTCAGCCAAACTGTTTGCCGTCTGCTGGCAGATGGCAAAGCCTTTGCCATCCGCCAACTATGCCTTTGCCATCTGCCATGGCAGATGGCAAAGTGCCTGATTCCTGTAGTGAGGTGTTTTGTAATGGGTTCGATCTTACGGTGCTCAATCCCAGTGACAGAAAGGGACATGACACATATGTATCATTGCTATTAAGGGTAAAAAGATGGGGTTTATTTATACGTGAGTTTATCTTGTCTACATCATGTCATCGTTCTTAAGGCGTTACTCTGTTCTTTATGGACTTAATACACTAGATGCATGCTGGATAGCAGTCGATTTGTGGAGTAATAGTAGTAGATGCAGGCAGGAGTCGGTCTACTTGTGTCGGACATGATGCCTATATACATGATCATTGCCTTGGATATCATCATGATTATTTGCTTTTCTATCAATTGCCCAACAGTAATTTGTCTACCCACCGTATGCTATTTTCTTGAGAGAAGCCTCTAGTGAAAACTATGGCCCCCGGGTCAATCTAAATCAATTACTAAAACCCTAAAAATATTGCTGCACTTTTTCTTTATTTATTTTATTTTGTATTTTTGTTTCAATCTATCTATCTATCACATACAATTTAATCTTGCAATTGACCGCCGAGGGATTGACAACCCCTCGTTTGCATTGGGTGCAAGGATTTGTTGTTTGTGTGCAGGTACTGCTAACGAGGTGTTGCATGGTTCTCCTACTGGATTGATAACCTTGGTTTCGTAACTGAGGGAAATACTTACCTCTGCTGTGCTGCATCATCCCTTCCTCTTTGGGGATAATACCAACGCAAGCTACAAGTAGCACTCACCACCGGGAGTGAGTAATTCTTTCGTAGGCTTGCTGAATGGTGATGGAGTTGGATGAGATTTGTCATGTAATCGACTCAATTTGTTAGGGCTTGATCTCTAGTATCCGCTCTGTTCTAAGATTGTTGTTGCTATGACTTTGCTATGCTTAATGCTTGTCACTAGGGCCCGAGTGCCATGATTTCAGATCTGAACCCTCTATGTTTTTATGAATATATTTGAGTTCTTGATCCTATCTGCTAGTTATATGCACTTATTATTGTTCTGATCCGTAGACCCCATAGTGACAATTGTTTGGGATACTCTCCGTGGATGATGGTAATTCGAGGAGTTCATGTATTCACCATGTGTTAATGCTTTGTTCTGGTTCTCTATTTAAAGGAGTCCTTAATATCCCTTAGTTTCCTTATGGAACTCGTTGCCACGGGAGGGTAGGACAAAAGATGTCATGCAAGTTCTTATTATAAGCACGTATGATTATATACGGAATACATGCCTACATTATATTGATGAATTGGAGCTATTGTGTATCGCTCTAGGTTGTGACTGTTATATGATGAATGTCATCCAACACAAATATCCATCGCTGATCCAATGCCTACGCTTTTCGCATATTGATCTTTACTAAGTTACTACTACTGCTGCTGTTACAATCATCACAAACTGCTTCTATTACTGTTCCTATTACTATTGCTACTGTGCTACTAAACACTTTGCTGCAGAGATTTTATATCCCAGGTGTGGTTGAATTGACAACTCAACTGCTAAGACTCATAAATATTCTTTGGCTCCCCTTGTGTCGAATTAATAAATTTGGGTGAAATACTACCCTCGAAGTCTATCGCGATCCCCTATACTTGTGTGTTCTCAGTAGGTCACATTTTCTGTCATGCATGTACATCCGTGACGATTTTATGACAGAATCAAGATAGTCATACCTGTGCAGTCGTAGAAGTGGTCCATGACAATACTCAAATTATCATCACGGAAGTGTCCACTTCCATGACGATAAATGGCACGTCATGGAAGTGTTTTCGTCAAGGGTGACCGACACGTGGCATCCACCGTAACGGGTTGCCGTTAAGCTATCGGGTTCCTGTTTGGATCCGATAACCCGTTAACAGCCCGGACCAATGGCGATTTTCCACGTGTAAAATTCTCATTCGCCAACGGAACCACGTGTCAGCTCGTCGTCGCGATAGGTGTTATCCATCCAATGGACGAGAGGTGCCAATGGAACTATGACACGTGGCATGGCCCAATAGTGGCCCATTTAGGTTAAAAAGGCCGGCCCGGTCAAAGGCCCATAAGATTTACTCAGGTACTAGTGGGCCGGCCCACACAATCAAACTCAAGGTTTATACCTGACTCATTACCTTTGTCGATTTCCCAATCTTCAGAGTTGCATTTAATTCTTTCAAGAAGATTCCATTTGAATTCAATAGTTCTATTCATGAAAGAACCGGTAGAACAAGTATCAAGCATTGAACGATCATTATGAGAAAGCCGAGCATAAAAGTTTTGTATAATCATTTCTCTGGTAAGCTCATGATTGGGGCATGTGTGCATCATATATTTAAGCCTCCCCCAAGCTTGAGCGATACTTTCTCCTTCACGAGGCCAAAAATTATATATATAATTCTGATCATGATGAACCAAGTGCATAGGATAGAATTTTTGATGGAATTCCAACTTCAATCGGTTCCAGTCCAAAGTTTCAATGTCATCCAATAGCCTATACCATATCAATGCCTTCCCCCCCCCAAAGATAAAGGGAATACTTTCTTCTCGACTCCATCCTCAGATAAACCTGAAAGCTTAAACAATCCACAAATTTCATCTATATAGATTAGGTGCACATCAGGATGCATTGTTCCATCTCCTGCATAAGGATTAGCCAGTAGTTTTTCTAACATACCCAAGGGAATTTCATAGTAAATATTTTCAGTAGCTTTAGTAGGTTGAGGTGCGGCTATTACCACTTCCAGTCGAGGTGAAGATACCCTGAACAAACCCCTCCAAGGATTATTTTCCATAGCAACAAGTAACAGTAAATTTCAGCACGTAATAAAAATGTTTCCTTACCAAATTCCGCTTACCAATGGCGCTTCACTCCCCGGCAATGGTGCCAGAAAAGAGTCTTGATGACCCATAAGTATAGGGGATCAATCGTAGCCCTTTCGATAAGTAAGAGTGTCAAACCCAACGAGGAGCAGAAGGAAATGACAAACGGTTTTCAGCAAGGTATTCTCTGCAAGTGTTGTAAACAGTAGTAACAGATAGTTTTGTAGCAAGGTGATTCGTAACAAGTAACAAGTAACAATAGTAAAAAAGGTGCAACAAGGTGGCCCAATCCTTTTTATAGCAAAGGACAAGCCGGAAGTTTCTCTTATATAAAGCAAAGTGTTCTCGAGGACACATGGGAATTCTCTTCTAGTCACATTCATCATGTTTAGTTGATTCGCGTTCACTACTTTGATAATTTGATATATGGGTGGACCGTTGCTAGGGTGCTGTTCTTACTTGAACAAGCAACCCTCTTATGATTAACCCCTCTCGCAAGCATCTGCAACTACGAAAGGAGAATTAAGATAAATCTAACCATATCATGAAACATATGGATCCAAATCAGCCCCTTATGGAATAACACATAAACTAGGGTTTAAGCTTCTGTCACTCTCGCAACCCATCATCTACTTATTACTCCCCAATGCTTTCTTCTAGGCCCAAGTATGGTGAAGTGTCATGTAGTCGACGTTCACATGACACCACTAGAAGAACAACATACACATCATCAAAATATTGAACGAATACCAACTTCACATGATTACTTATAACAAGACTTCTCCCATGTCCTCAAGAATAAAAGTACTCACAAATCATGTTCCTGTTCAAGATCAGAGGGGTATTGAATATGCTTAAGGATCTGAACATATGATCTTCCACCAAATAAACCAACTAGCATCAACTACAAGATGTAATCAACACTACTAGTAACCCACAGGTACCAATCTGAGGTTTTGAGACAAAGATTGAATACAAGAGATGAACTAGGGTTTGAGATGAGATGGTGTGATGACCCACAAGTATAGGGGATCAATCGTAGTCCTTTCGATAAGTAAGAGTGTCGAACCCAATGAGGAGCAGAAGGAAATGACAAGCGGTTTTCAGCAAGGCATTTTCTGCAAGCACTGAAATTGTCGGTAACGAGTAGTTTGATAGCAAGATAATTTGTAACAAGTGACAAGTAGCAACAGTAAGAAAGAGTGCAGCAAGGTGGCCCAATCCTTTTTATAGCACAAGACAAGCCGGAACGATCTCTTATAGTAAGTAAAGCGTTCTTGAGGACACATGGGAATTTCATCTAGTCACTTTCATCATGTTTGTTTGAATCGCGTTCGCTACTTTGATAATTTGATATGTGGGTGGACCATTGCTTGGGTGCTGTTCTTACTTGAACAAGCCTCCCACTTATGATTACCCCCTCTCGCAAGCATCCGCAACTATGAAAGAAGAATTAAGATAACTCTAACCATAGCATTAAACATATGGATCCAAATCAGCCCCTTACGGAATAGCGCATAAACTAGGGTTTAAGCTTCTGTCACTCTAGCAACCCATCATCTAATTACTACTCCACAATGCATTCCCTTAGGCCCAAAGATGGTGAAGTGTCATGTAGTCGACGTTCACACGACACCACTAAGGGAATCAACAACATACATATCATCAAAATATCGAACGAATACCAAATTCACATGATTACTTTTGACAAGACTTCTCCCATGTCCTCAAGAACAAAAGTAACTACTCACAAAACATAATCATGTCCAAGATAAGAGGGGTATTGAATAGCATAATAGATCTGAACATATAATCTTCCACAAATAAACCAACTAGCATCAACTACAAGATGTAATCAACACTACTAGCAACCCACAGGTACCAATATGAGGTTTTGAGACAAAGATTGAATACAAGAGATGAACTAGGGTTTGAGATGATATGGTGGTGGTGAAGATGTTGATGAAGATTAGTCCTCCCACGATGAGAGGATCGCTGGTGATGTCGATGGCGACGATTTCCCCCTCCCGGAGGGAAGTACCCCCGGCAGAATCTCTCCGCCGAACAGCAAAAGTGCTCCCGCCCAAGTTCCGCCTCGAGACGGCGGCGCACCGTCCCGAAAGTCTTCTCTATATTTTTTCTAGGGCAAATAGACTTATATACCAAAAAATGGGGGCCAGAGGCTGGCGAGGTGCCCCACGAGCCACCAGGGCGCGCCTGGGGGGGGGGGGGGGGGTGGCGCGCCCTGGTGCCTCGTGGGCACCTGGGTGGCCCCCTCTGGTACTTCTTGCTTCCAATATTTTTTATTTAATCCAAAATAAATCTCCGTGAAATTTCAGCTCATTTGGAGATGTGCAGAATAGGTATCTCTGACATACTTTTTAGGTCCAAAATTCCAGCTGCCGGCAATCTCCCTCCTTGTGTAAATCTTGCATATTAAGAGAGAAAAGGCATTAGAATTGCTTCACAAAGTGTTATATTGATTAAAAACATTATAAATAACAGTAGCAAAACGTGATACAAAATGGACGTATCAACTCCCCCAAGCTTAGACCTCGCTTGTCCTCAAGCGAAAGCCGATATCGATAATCATGTCCACATGTTTAGAGAGAGAGATGTCGATAAAAACAAAATATGGACATAGTAGCATCATGATCATTATTATAACAGCAATATTTATTATCATAAAACTTCTCATGAGCAAGTGACAATTCACCACAACAATGAAGTATAGGGCATTAACTTTATTGAAAACTAACAAACTATGTTCTCAGTCAACAATGCAATTGCAATTCATCATATTTTCAGGAAGGGTCTCATGTAGGAGCTATTTAGCAAGTCCACATACTCAACCATCATTTAGTCTTCTATGATTGCTAACACTCACGACATATATATGGAGCAAAAAGTTTCAGCCAGACACATAGAAAGATAGGGGCTTGTGATTTCGCCTCCCAACTTATTCACCTCAAGGGTGATGTCAACAATAATAACTCATGATCACTCATATCCAACTGGATATATATGCCTAGATCTTTCCCCACCACATGATGCTTGCAAAAGAGAAAAATAAAAAGGAAGTAGAGGAGAACACTATTGACTCTTGCATAAAAATAAATAAATACATAAAAGTAAAGGATAGGCCCTTCGTAGAGGGAAGCAGAGGTTGTCATGCGCTTTTTGTTGTTGGATGCACGAGCTCTTAATGTAAAGGAACGTCACTTTATATTGCCCCTTGTGATAGCAACCTTTATTATGCAGTCTGTTGCTTTTATTTCTTTACCATCACAAGTTCGTACAAAGCTTATTTCCCTTACAATAAAAGTTCAAACTTATTTAGAGGCAATTTTTATTGCTTTTTGCACTGATGACAACTTACTTGAAGGATCTTGTTCAACCCATAGGTAGATATAGTGGACTCTCATGACATGAAACTGGGTTTAAGGGTTTTGGATGCACAAGTAGTATCTCTACTTGGTGTGGATTTTTGGCTAGCAAAGATATTGGGCAAGCACCACATGTTGGAGGATCTATAACAATATAACTTCTATGTGAATATGAACACACATAATTCATTACGTTGTCTTCCTTGTCCAACGTCAACAATTTGACATAAAATACTTAAAGGGGGCTCACAATCATAGAAGATGTCCAAGATAGTATATTTGCATGTGAATCTTCTCTTCCCTTATTAACTTTTTCATGAATTGCATCATTGACTAATGCTATGTTTGTTAACTTCCAATAAATTTTACCACTTATAGTTTTCTTTATGTAATGTCATTACTTTCCATAAGATTAGCATATGATCTTTTTCATTATTTTCATTGCTAGAATTGAAACATAAAAGTAAAGAAGCAACAACTTGAACTACTCTTTATTGTATAACTCTCAACTCGATTACATAGATAGATAAATCACGAAGCTAACACTCGAAAATAGATCATACCAAACTTTTATTCAACTAGATCACGAAATAACTATGGATCGAACTAAAAATAGGTAAAGATAATAAAAGTGATGGTGATACGATACCGGGGCACCTCCCCCAAGCTTGGCACAAGCCAAGGGGAGTGCCCATACCTGTGTGCTCAAGTTACCTTCTTCGGTGGTGGTGGTGATGATGAAGTAGCAAGCTTGTCCTTCATGACATTAATTAGGATCTCCTTTAGGTTCTGGATTTCCCGGAGCACATACTGTATCATCTCCGTATTCCTTTGGACTTCGGCTATAATATGCTTATTCTCTGGGCCCCAAGCGTTCCTTCCTGCATCACTTTCACTCGGACGAGAGATGTCCCAATTGGAGGGTATGTGCATACGAGGAGTATTTTTGATCCCATAATTGTGAACTAAGTTATGAAAATTGTTCTGATGTAACCTGTGTAAGGGCCTTCTAGGGAGAAGCCCTTCTTGTACCCCTGGATTCCCATGGCCTGAAGTGCTTCTTACGGCTTGGTGCGGGTTCAGAATTGTGGAGATGCCGACAAGGGTTCCCCTCTCGGAAGCCGGAGCGTGGACCTCGAGCGAATCTCCATCATCTTCTTCCATGGTAACTTCTCCTTCCTCCCTCCTCCTGAGCTCCATCTGCATCAACCAAGCATCGTCTCCCACATTGTTGGAGGAGGAAGAAGACATGGTGCCTGGCCTCAAAATCTGGCAGAAAATAGCATGAAAGAAGAATAGAGGAGATTTATGTGATACGGTGGTTAAAATGTTCGGGAGTATATATAAAGATTTTTTATCTTGCAAAACAAGTAATCCAGGAGAAAACAGAGTCGGGAAGGCTCATGAGGGGCCCACGAGCCACCAGGGCGCGCCTGGGGGGGGGGGGTGGTGGCGCGCCCTGGTGCCTCGTGGGCACCAGGTGGGTCCCCTCGGCTGTTTCTTTTTTTTGTATTTTTTCTAATATTCAAAAACTAACAGAAAGTATTTTTATGGAATTGTTGGAGTCCGTTTACTTACCGTATCACATACGTCTTCCTTTTCAAGGTTCTGGAGTGTTCCGGAAGGTCTCTCTTATTTAGTCCTCCGGTGTAATTGTTTCAATAATATTAGTTTCAACATTAATAGGAGTGCCTAAAATATAGTGCTTAATTCTTTGCCCATTCACCACTCTCGGATTAGTGCCTTCGAGGTTGTTTATTTTGATGGCTCCGGAGCGATAAACTTCTTCGATGATATACGGTCCTTCCCATTTAGAGAGAAGTTTTCCTGCAAAGAATCTCAAACAAGAATTGTACAATAGAACTTGCTCACCCACTTTAAATTCCCGTTTCTGAATTCTTCTATCATGCCATCTTTTAACTTTTTCTTTAAACAAATTGGCATTTTCATAAGCTTGGGTTCTCCATTCATCTAATGAGCTAATATCAAATATCCTCTTTTCACCAGCAAGTTTGAAATCATAATTGAGTTCTTTAATTTCCCAATATGCTTTATGTTCTAACTCAAGAGGTAAATGACATGCTTTTCCATAAACCATTTTATAAGGAGACATACCCATAGGATTTTTATAAGCAGTTCTATAAGCCCATAATGCATCGTCAAGTTACTTAGACCAATTCTTCCTAGATCTATTGATGGTTTTTTGCAAAATTAATTTTATTTCTCTATTGCTCAATTCAACTTGACCACTAGTTTGAGGGTGATATGGAGATGCAATTCTATGGTTGACATCATATTTAGCAAGCAATTTACGGAATGCACCATGAATAAAATGTGAACCACCATCAGTCATTAAATATCTAGGGACTCCAAGCTGTCGGGGCCGGATTTCCGGGACATAAAATCCCAGAGTTAACCCCTTGTGTCATCACCAGTCCCAAGATCATTTTTACTGGTGGACATGTCCTTGTTACAGATTACCAAGCAATTACAAGAATTGGATACAAGACCATAAAGGCCTAATGATACAACAATGATTTCTAGTGAGGGTGACGGAAGTGACTCGTGGTTCTCCAACGTCGATGGGGCTCCATTCCCACAGGAACAGCTGACCCAGATAATTCCTATCCCGTGTGGCCGCTATCCTAGGCTCCGCATGGATGTCGTGGTAATACGCCTTGTCGAAATCCTGACCTGGCCAATTAAATAGCCAGGGACAAGCCAGTGAGTATGTTGGAATATACTCACAAACATAATGAACAAAAGATATACCGAATGCATATGATCATGATGGGTTAAACTATATTCATATGCTGAACGAAATTAAAGCATGGCATGATGAATATTAATATGGTGCTAAAGAATAAATATGAAATGTTAGTGACAAACAAAGAAGTTAATGGAGAATCGGGCGAGACAGGACCGCCCGAGAATCCAAAAGAAAATATAAAAGTGGAGAATCGGGCGAGACAGGACCGCTCGAGAATCCAAAAGAAATGCCAAACGGGTGTCTAAAAGCGACGCCTCGGGAGGTCTTGAAAAGAAATGCCAAGCGGGTTTCTAAAAGTGACGCCTCGAGAGGTCTTGAAAAGAAATGCCAAACGGGTGTCTAAAAGCGACGCCTCGAGAGGTCTTGAAAATAAATGAGTATCCCGGGTAGTCTAGCCAGCCCATGAGATACTCAGAAAAGAAAATAAAACTGAGTGCCCGGGTAGTCTAGCCAGCCCATGAGACACTCAGAAAAGAAAATAAAAACTGAGTGCCCGGGTAGTCTAGCCAGCCCATGAGACACTCAGAAAAGAAAATAAAAACTGAGTGCCCAGGTAGTCTAGCCAGCCCATGAGACACTCAGAAAAGAAAATGAAATGACAGGGTTAGTCCACAATAATATTCATATCATCAATAATATTCATGATAATATCAGTAGTGGCAATAATCATTCTGCAAAATAATTCATGCTCAAATTAATTATTTCCTCCGGAGACCGACACTAAGACCGACACTTGACCAACCCAGACTATAGTCCTTAACCGCGGACAAGGCTATTCGAATAGGTATAACTCTGCAGAGGGTGTACTCTTTACCCACAAGTAAAGGATTTCTTTAGCCAGCACCGAGACGCTGACTAATTCCCATTATGGTCTTTGGGTTGAAAACACACCTAACTAGCACACACCAGCTTAACTCACCAAAGCCAGGAATCACCCAAGGCAATGATAAAGTAAAACTCTAAGTGGGAAGGCCTCATTCAACGGCCTCCAATAGCATGGGATCACAATATTTATATCGGCGTGCAAACAGGGGTGCTACCCCCTCGGTCCCAGACTGGTTACACCCATGCGCCCGGACCAAGTGACATGCCTACCATGGGCCAATGGTACCTTTCACAATGGCCTCTCTGTATGGTGTGTGCAGGAAAGGGGTTAACAACTTACTGAACCATACCCTACCTGTGGTAGGGACATGTGGTAGCACGGATCAAGTATGGGGGTTACCGAAACAAGACTCGATCTATGGTCAACTCAGGAGGCTTATGTTTCCTGCAGTTGATTAGCATAGTATAATTTCTTCTCAATAGTAACACCAAAAACAGGGCCACAGCCCTGGCATGTCCCAACATGCATAACCAACAAGGCATGATCACGCTCCGACGTGATCACCCTTCTGCCGGTAATGGTATTTCTCTTATACCTGCTCCTGCAAGTTAGTCATAACAAGCACACGTTGAACGGTATGAGGAAACATGCCAACACTACATGCATGCAAATTTTATTTGAATTCAACATATGCATGATTCAATTATTTCTTGCAAACATTTAACCATGCAATCACCATATCAAGTGTTCAAGATGCTTGCCTTGAGCATGCAGAAATATTGGGGTGCACTCCAAAACTTTGAAAATTTTATCTTCCCTCCATTTCCTATTTTCAAAAATATTGCAATTACCACATAAAGCCAAAACAGTGCTAAAAAGTTGTTTGTAAAATTCTGAAATAAATGCTAAAATAAACTAGATGAAAAATTAGGAATTTAAGAAAAAGAATCAAATTATTTGGAGTTCATATGATTTTCCTAGGAATTTCCTAAGCTGAAATAAATGACTAAATGGACTATTTAATTGATCCAACAAAAACTAAGATTAGGAAAAATGTCACCCTAGCTGGATTAATAGGGAATGATTTTAGAAGTATGTAGAAATTTGAATCATCCAATCTGGCTTTGAAATGGCTGCCGTGGAAATATTTGAGATATGTTGGAAAAAGAAAAAGGGAAAAGGGTAGAAGTGCGCCTGAGCGCGATTTAGTCGTCTGGCGCTACTGGGCCAAGCCCAGCCGTTCGGCCGCGCAGGAGGCTGTCGATATCGGAAGCAAATTCTGACCATACACTTCCCAGCAGCGAAAGCGTATTTTTGGAAAGCCTTTTCCACTTAAACTGCGGGCCCGTGGGTGGAGTCGCTGACGAGCGGGGCCCGCGCTTCTTCTCTCTCTCTCCTCCCCTGTCTTCTTCTTCCTTTTGACAGGAACAGAGGAGGGCGTCGGCGTCGATCGCTGCGGCGGCTACGGGGCTCGAGGCGGGGATGGATGTGGGACTCCATGCCACGGCCAGGGGTGGGTCGCACGGTGCCGGGAGATGGCCGGAGGGAGTGCGGCGACGCAGCACAGAGGCAGCCGGAGTTGGATCGGGGCGAGGCCATGGCCATCCCCGAGGCTAGCTAGGGCTCGGGAGGGCCTCGTGGTGGTGGTGAGGGTTGGCCGGTGGTTCTAGGTGGAGAGGAGGGGGTCAGGGTGGGGTGAATTTGGCCGAGGTGGGCTGCGGCCATGGTGGTGATGCGGAGCGCCATTCGGACAGAGGAGCTTGAGGCTCGAGCTTGGGGGTTCTAGGGAGTGAGTGGAGGAGCGCTGATCATCCGAACGAGCCCGGGGAGGCCAATTTATAGGCGGCAACGTCGGTTCTTCGGGTTGCTGTGCCAACCGACTCCGGTGGCGGCCATTTATGGCGAAGGAGGGCGGTGGCAAGGTAGGCGTGGCCGGTGGGGTGATCGGTGTGGACGGCAGCGCCCCGCAGTGAAGATAGGGGGCGCTGGTTGGCTCGAGGTGAGCCACGCGTCCAGGGGCGGTGGTGACAGCGACGTACTGGAGTCAGTGGCGGCTCTGGTCGGCGGAGGGCGGCGCCAGGGGGAAGCTCCGGTGTGGGGGAGGTCGTGGCAGGTGCGGGTGGCCAGTGGAGCGTGCGGGGCAAGCCAGGGAAGGGCAGCAGCGGGGCGGCAGGGGCTCGCGGCGCTTGGGCGTGCAGTACGCGCGCTCTGGGTATGCAGTGCGTGCTCTGGGCACGCACACAAGGCATTCTATGAATTGCCAGGGCCACCCAGGCTGGCCCAAATGGGCTCAAATTTAACAGAGTAGTGCCTCTAGGCATGAGGGGGTTTGGGGACATGATGGTTGAATCAGGTGCTTAAGTTTCAAATGTAGTTTTAGAGAGATGCAAGTTTTCTGCCATGCACTCAAGGTGCCTGATGAAATGCTAGGACTAGCTAGTTGCTTTTGTTGGAAGTGAGACTTGGCAGAATGGGGTCTCCTTGGATGATAGAGATGGTGGTGAAGTTGGTTTGGCAAAAAGAAAAACTTGATAGTGCAAGTTTTAGAAAAATTCTTTTCTGGACCCGATTTTGAGAGAATTATTTGGAGGTCTTCCAGGATTCAAATGGAGTTGATCTTCTGGACTTAAGGTTTTTATTGGAAGTACTATAAGGTGGAATAATTTCAGAATTTTTTGAGCAAGAATAATTTGGGTTGTAGTTAAAACTCAAGAATGGGACATAATTGAAAAGAGGATGTTTTACTCAAAATTTTCAAAAGGCCAAGTTGGGTTTTTTGCATAAAAGTGATCTATAGGCATCACATGAACCCTCATAATTTTTGTAGAATTTTTAAAGAATTATTTAAAATAGTTGTAGTGTAACAGAAGTATTTTAAAGTCTGAAAATGCTATTAAAATAATTATTTTGGGCAAATTTTATTATGAAAATATTTCCTACTGTTATATAAAATATAAATGAATTGATTTAAGACAACTACCAATGCCCACAATATTTTATAAAAATTTCTATATGGAGGGAAGAATATTGGAAAACAGAAAACAGAAAATACTCTAAAAATAATAAAAGACCTACTATAATTCAAAATTTTATTTCTGGCCAAATTTTACTTAGTAAAAATATGGTTAAATTTTTGGGGTGTTACACGAACCTCGGGAAAATAACTTCTTTAAGCATTTTAATAGAAGTGTTATGATCAGCACTACTAGTTGGAATAGCTTCTACCCACTTAGTAACATAATCAACAGCAACTAAAATATGTGTATACCCATAGGATTTAGGAAAAGGTCCCATATAATCAAATCCCCAAACATCAAATGGTTCAATATTAAGTGAATAATTCATAGGCATTTCCTGACGTCTACCAACATTATCTATTCTTTGACGTTCATCACAAGATAGGACAAACTTACGAGCATCCTTGAAAGGAGTAGGCCAATAAAAACCAGATTGTAATACCTTGTGTGCAGTTCTGTCTCCCGCATGGTGTCCTCCGTAAGCCTCGGAATGACACTTCCGTAGGATTTGTTCCTGTTCATGCTCAGGTATACAATGTCTAATAATACCATCTACTCCTTCTTTATAAAGATGTGGGTCATCCCAGAAGTAATGTCTTAAATCAAAGAAGAACTTTTTCGTTTCTTGGTGCGTGAAACTAGGTGGTATGTATTTAGCAACAATGTAATTAGCATAGTCTGCATACCAAGGAGTATTACGAGAAGCATTTATGACAGCTAATTGTTCATCAGGAAAATCATCATTAATAGGTAGTGGGTCATCAAGAACATTTTCCATTCTAGACAAATTATCCGCTACAGGATTCTCAGCTCCCTTTCTATCAATAATATGCAAGCCAAATTCTTGTAGCAATAAAACCCACCTAATGAGTCTAGGTTTAGCATCTTTCTTTTCCATAAGATATTTAATAGCAGCATGATCGGTGTGAACAGTTACTTTAGAATCAACTATGTAATATCTGAATTTATCACATGCAAACACAACTGCTAGAAATTCTTTCTTAGTAGTAGCATAATTTCTTTGGGCACTGTCTAGAGTTTTACTAGCATAATGGATAACATTTAATTTCTTATCAACTCTCTGTCCTAGAACAACACCAACAGCATAATCACTAGCATCACACATAATTTCAAAAGGCAAGTTCCAATCTGGTGGTTGAACAATAGGTGTAGTGGTTAAGGCTTTCTTAAGTGTTTCAAAGGCTTCTAGACAATCATTGTCAAAAACAAATGGAACATCTTTTTGCAAAAGATTGGTAAGAGGCCTAGAAATTTTAGAGAAGTCTTTAATGAATCTCCTATAGAAACCAACATGACCTAGGAAACTTCTTATACCTTTAATATCTTTAGGACATGGCATTTTCTCAATAGCATCAACCTTAGCTTTATCAACTTCAATACCTCTTTCAGAAATTTTATGCCCCAAAACAATGCCTTCATTCACCTTAAAGTGGCACTTCCCCCAATTCAAGACAAGATTAGTTTCTTCACATCTCTGCAAAACTCGATCAAGGTTGCTTAAGCAATCATCAAAAGAAGTTTCGTAAACGGAGAAATCATCCATGAATACCTCAACAATCTTTTCACAAAAGTCAGAGAATATAGCAGTCATACATCTTTGAAAGGTAGCAGGTGCATTGCATAAACCAAAAGGCATATGTCTATAAGCATAAGTTCCAAAAGGACAAGTAAAGGTTGTTTTCTCTTGATCGGGTTGTGATACGGGTATTTGAGAAAAACCAGAATAACCATCTAGGAAACAAAAGTGTGGATGCTTAGACAATCTTTCTAACATTTGATCAATAAAAGGTAAGGGGTAATGATCTTTTCTAGTAGCTTTGTTTAATTTTCTAAAATCAATTACCATCCTATAACCAGTTACAATTCTCCGTGGAATGAGTTCATTTTTATCATTAGGAACAACGGTAATACCTCCTTTCTTAGGGTCACAATGAACGGGACCTACCCATCTACTATCAGCTATGGGATAGATTATACCTGCTTCCAGAAGTTTTAATATTTCGGTTCTTACCACCTCTTTCATCTTAGGATTTAATCGTCGTTGGTGGTCGACAACTGGTTTAGCATCAGGCTCCATATTAATTTTGTGCTGACATAGAGTGGGACTAATGCCCTTAAGATCATCAAGAGTATATCCAATAGCAGCTCGGTGCTTCGTCAGAGTTTTTAGTAATCTCTTTTCTTCATGCGCTGAAAGGTTAGCACTAATAATAACTGGATATATCTTCTTTTCATCAAGATAAGCATATTTCAATGTATCAGGCAATTGCTTCAATTCAAATACAGGATCTCCCTTAGGTGGAGGAGGGCCTCCAAGAGTTTCAACAGGCAAATTGTGTTTAAGGATAGGTGGTTGATCAAAGAACATCTTATCTATTTCATTTCTTTCATTCATATGCATATCATTTTCAAAGGATAGGAGGTACGGCAATAGAAGCAAGAATAATAATTTCATCTTTACTAGGCAATTCTTTATCATGAGGTTGTCTTCGAAATTTGGAGAAATTAAACTCATGAATTATATCACCAAACTTAACTCGAAACTTTTCTTTAACACAATCAATTTCAGCATTAACGGTATCCAAGAAAGGTCTACCAAATATGATAGGACAAAAATTATCTTGTTGTGAACCAAGTACTAAGAAATCAGTAGGGTATTTGATTTTACCACACAAGACTTCAACATCTCTAACAATCCCAAGTGGTGAAATAGTATCTCTATTCGCTAGCTTAATAGTAACATCAATATCTTCAATCTCAACAGGTGCAATATCATGCATTACTTCTTGATATAAAGAAAATGGGATAGCACTCACACTAGCACCCATATCACACAAACCATGATAGCAATAATCTCCAATCTTAACAGAAACAACAGGCATGCCAACTACGGGCTATATCTTGTCTAACATGTCTCGTTCATTTCTAACAGGTTTAACAATTCTAGCAGCCTCCTCACAAAAGTAAATAACATGCCCATCTATATTATCGACTAAGAGATCTTTAACCATAGCAACATCAGGTTCAACTTTAATTTGTTCAGGGGGTCTAAGTGCTCTAATATTACTTTTGTTAACCACAGTTGAAACTTTAGCATGTTCCTTAATCCTAACAGGAAAAGGTGGTTTCTCAATATAAGCAGTAGGCACAACTGGATCAGCATGATAAATAATTGTTTCTTCTTTAACACTAACGGGTTCCTCAATCTTTTCTTTAACAGGGGGATGATATTTAAAACACTTCTCCTTAGGGAGATAAACATGAGTAGCAAATGATTCACAAAAGGAAGCTACTATCTCAGAGTTAAGTCCATATTTAGTGCTAAACTTATGAAAATCATCGAAGGCCATAAAAGATTTAACACAATCGAACTCAAGTATTATACCTGACTCATTACCTTTGTCGAGTTCCCAATCTTCATAGTTGCGTTTAATTCTTTCCAGAAGATCCCATCTGAATTCAATTGTTTTCTTCATAAAGGAGCCAGTCGAAGAAGAATCGAGCATGGTTTGATTATCATGAGAAAGCCGAGCATAGAAATTCTGTAAGATAATTTCTTTTGAGTGCTCATGATTGGGGCATGTGTACATCATGTACTTAAGCCTCCCCCAAGCTTGAGCAATGCTTTCTCCTTCACAAGGCCAAAAATTATATATATAATTCCGATCACGATGAACCAAATGCATAGGATAAAATTTCTGATGGAATTCTAGTTTCAATCGGTTCCAGTCCCATGTATCAGTATCATCACATAGCCTATACCACATCAATGCCTTTCCCTCCAAACATAAAGGGAATACTTTCTTCTTAACTCCATCTCCGGATAAACCTGCAAGCTTAAACAATCCACAAATTTCATCCACATAGATCAAGTGCATATCAGGATGTACCGTTCCATCTCATGCATAAGGATTAGCTAGCAGTTTCTCTATCATACCCAGAGGAATCTCATAATAAATATTTTCAGTAGGTGCAGTAGGTAGAGGAGCAACTATTTGTGTTTTCGGTCGAGGTGAAGATACCCCGAACAAACCCCTCAAAGGATTACTTTCCATAGTGACAAGTGACAGTAAATTTCAACACGTAATATAAATGTTTTCTTACCAAATTCCACTCACCAAAGGCGCTTCACTCCCCGGCAACGGCGCCAGAAAAGAGTCTTGATGACCCACAAGGATAGGGGATCAATCGTAGTCCTTTCGATAAGTAAGAGTGTCGAACCCAATGAGGAGCAGATGGAAATGACAAGCGGTTTTCAGCAAGGCATTTTCTGCAAGCACTGAAATTGTCGGTAACGAGTAGTTTGATAGCAAGATAATTTGTAACAAGTGACAAGTTGCAACAGTAACAAAGAGTGCAGCAAGGTGGCCCAATCCTTTTTATAGCAAAGGACAAGTCGGAACGATCTCTTATAGTAAGTAAAGCGTTCTCGAGGACACATGGGAATTTCATCTAGTCACTTTCATCATGTTTGTTTGATTCGCGTTCGCTACTTTGATAATTTGATATGTGGGTGGTGTTGGGAAACGTTGCATGGGAAACAAAAATTTTCCTACGCACACACAAGATCTATCCATGGTGATGAGCATCTACGAGAGTGAGAGTGAATCTACATACCCTTGTAGATCGCTAAGCGGAAGCGTTAAGAAACGCGGTTGATGTAGTCGAACGTCTCCACGATCCAAATCGCAAGTCGTCCCTCGATCCGATCATGAACTAGTGCCGAACGGACGGCACCTCCGCGTTCAACACACGTACGGCTTGATGACGCCTTCACCTCCTCGATCCAGCGAGCGATGATGAAGTAGTAGATGAGTTCCGGCAGCACGACGGCATGGTGATGGTGGTGAGGAACAATCTCTGCAGGGCTTCGCCAAGCACTACGAAGATTATGACGGGAGGAACTAGAGGGTTAGGGTTGCCGGCACACGGCTTGGGAAATCTTGATGTGTCCCGTGTGTTAGCCCTGCCCCTCTATTTATATGTTGAGCCCTGGGGTCTAAACTTGGAGAGAAAGCCTCCACAAGGTCGGTTTTGCCCGCACAAGGTCGGTTTGGCCCGCACGGAAAGAGTCCAACTCGGATTCCAGCAGTATCGCGTACAAGCGGTAGTACCGCTCACGAGCGGTAGTACCGCTTGAGCGGTAGTACCGCTTCACACAAGCGGTAGTACCGCTTACGCGGTAGTACTGCCTTACCAGCGGTAGTACCGCTTAAGGCAGCATCAAAACTTCCTTTTGCACTTTCCAATACCTCGTGGGCTTTACCCCTTTGGCTCATATAAAGTGTTGCTGCACCCGAACACTTCGGTAAACATCCGGAACCCCTTCCGGTGAATTCCGGAACCCTTCCGGAGATCAAAACACTATTATCACATATATTAATCTTTACCTCCGGACTCTTCCGGAGATCCTCGTCATGTCCGGGATCTTATCCGGGACTCCGAACAACCTTCGGTCACCAACAAAATAACTCAACTATACTAATCGTCACCAAACGTTAAGTGTGTAGACCCTGCGGGTTCGAGAACTATGTAGACATGACCGAGACACCTCTACGGTCAATAACCAATAGCGGGACCTGGATGCCCATATTGGTTCCTACATATTCTACGAAGATCTATATCGGTCGAACCTCTATGTCAAGGATTCAGTTAATCCCGTATGCTGTTCCCTTTGTTCTTCGGTATGTTACTTGCCCGAGATTCGATCGTCGGTATCTCTATACCTAGTTCAATCTCGTTATCGGCAAGTCTCTTTACTCGTTCCGTAATACAAGATCTCGTGGCTAACACTTTAGTCACATTGCTTGCAAGGCTCATTGTGATGTTGTATTACCGAGTGGGCCCTGAGATACCTCTCCGTCATACGGAGTAACAAATCCCAGTCTTGATCCATGCCAACCCAACAGACACCCTCGGAGATACCTGTAGAGCATCTTTATAGTCACCCAGT
This sequence comes from Elymus sibiricus, assembly GCA_039707655.1. NCBI lineage: Eukaryota > Viridiplantae > Streptophyta > Magnoliopsida > Poales > Poaceae > Elymus > Elymus sibiricus. The sequence goes on from CM077668.1 coordinate 349,527,526, forward strand.
TACGTTGCGACGTTTGATACACACAAGGTATTCCTCCAGTGTCAGTGAGTTGCATGATCTCATGGTCATAGGAACAGATACTTGACATGCAGAAAACAATAGCAATAAACTGACACGATCATATGCTACGTTTATAGTTTGGGTCTTGTCCATCACATCATTCTCCTAATGATGTGATCCCGTTATCAAATGACATCTCATGTCCATGGCTAGGAAACCTTCACCATCTTTTGATCAACGAGCTAGTTAACTAGAGGCTTACTAGGGACACAGTGTTGTCTATGTACCCACACATGTATTTGAGTTTCCAATTAATACAATTATAGCATGGATAATAAACGATTATTATGAACAAGGAAATATAATAATAACTAATTTATTATTGCCTCTAGGGCATATTTCCAACAGTCCCCCACTTGCACTAGAGTCAATAATCTAGTTCACATCACTATGTGATTTACATTGTAATGAATCGAACACCCATGCAGTTCTGGTGTTGTTCATGTAGCCCTTGGAAGAGGTTTAGTCATCGGATCAGCAACATTCAGATCCGTGTGTACTTTGCAAATATTTATGTCGTCCTCCTGGATGTAATCACGGATGGAATTGAAACGTCGCTTTATGTGTCTGGTCCTCTTGTGAAATCTTGGTTCCTTGGCTAGAGCAATGGCACCAGTATTATCACAAAACAGAGTCATTGGGTTAAGCGCACTAGGCACTACTCCAAGATCTGTCATGAACTCCTTCATCCAGACACCTTCCTTCGCCACCTCCGAGGCAGCGATGTACTCCGCTTCGCATGTAGAATCAGCTACCACGCTTTGCTTGGAACTGCACCAGCTAACCGCACCCCCATTAAGAATAAATACGTATCCGGTTTGCGACTTAGAGTCATACGGATCAGTGTCAAAGCTTGCATCGACGTAACCCTTTACGATGAGCTCTTGAACACCTCCATAAACGAGAAACATGTCCTTAGTCCTTTTCAGGTACTTCAGGATATTCTTGACCGCCGTCCATTGTTCCACTCCTGGATCACTTTGAAACCTTCCGGCCATACTTATGGCAAGGCTGACATCGGGTCTTGTGCACAGCATTGCATACATGATAGAGCCTATGGCTGAGGCATAGGGGACGACACTCATCTTTTCTCTATCTTCTGCAGTCACTGGGCATTGAGTCTTACTCAACTTCACACCTTGCAATACAGGCAAGAACCCCTTCTTGGACTGATCCATTTTGAACTTCTTCAAAACTTTATCAAGGTATGTGCTCTGTGAAAGTCCTATTAAGCGTCTTGATCTATCTCTATAGATTTTGATGCCTAATATGAAAGCAGCTTCTCCTAGGTCCTTCATTGAAAAACTCTTGTTCAAATATTCCTTCACGCTTTCCAACATTTCTATATTGTTTCCAATCAGTAATATGTCATCCACATATAATATTAGAAATGCTATAGAGCTCCCACTCACTTTCTTGTAAATACAAGCTTCTCCGTAAACTTGTATAAACTCGAACGCTTTGATCACCTCATCAAAGCGATGATTCCAACTCCGAGATGCTTGCACCAGTCCATAAATGGATCGCTGGAGTTTGCAAACTTTGTAAGCATTCTCTGGATCGACAAAACCTTCTGGTTGCATCATATACAACTCTTCCTTAAGGAAACCGTTAAGGAACGCTGTTTTGACATCCATCTGCCAAATTTTATAATCGAAAGAGGCAGCTATTGCTAACATGATTCTGACGGACTTAAGCATCGCTACGGGTGAGAAGGTCTCATCGTAGTCAACTCCTTGAACTTGTGAAAAACCCTTTGCCACAAGTCGAGCTTTATAGACGGTGACATTACCGTCCGCGTCCGTCTTCCTCTTAAAGATCCATTTGTTCTGAATGGCCTTACGCCCTTCAGGTAATACTTCCAAAGTCCACACTTTGTTTTCATACATGGATCCCATCTCGGATTTCATGGCCTCTAACCACTTCTCGGAATCCGGGCCCATCATCGCTTCTCCATAGCTCGTAGGTTCATCGTTGTCCAACAACATGACCTCTAAGACAGGGTTGCCGCACCACTCAGGAGCAGTACGCGTCCTTGTCGACCTATGAGGTTCGATAGCAACTTGATCCAAAGCTTCATGATCATCATCATTAACTTCCTCTTCAGCTGATGTAGGCTCTACAGAAACATCTTTCTGCGCTGCGCTACTTTCAGGTTGAAGTAAAGGTTCAACAACCTCATCAAGTTCTATCTTCCTCCCACTCAATTCTTTCGAGAGAAACTCTTTCTCAAGAAACGTTCCGTTTTTAGCGACAAACACTTTGCCTTCGGATCTGAGGTAGAAGGTATACCCAACTGTCTCTCTTGGGTATCCTATGAAGACGCATTTCTCCGCTTTGGGTTCCAGCTTTTCAGGCTGAAGCTTTTTGACATAAGCATCACATCCCCAAACTTTAAGAAACGACAGCTTTGGCTTCTTGCCAAACCAAAGTTCATATGGCGTCGTCTCAACGGATTTCGATGGTGCCCTATTTAAAGTGAATGCAGCTGTCTCTAATGCATAACCCCAAAACGATAGTGGCAAATCGGCAAGAGACATCATAGATCGCACCATATCCAATAAGGTTCGATTACGATGTTCGGACACACCATTACGCTGTGGTGTTCCAGGCGGTGTCAGTTGTGAAACAATTCCGCATTGTCTTAAGTGACTGCCAAACTCATAACTCAGATATTCTCCTCCTCGATCAGATCGTAGGAATTTAATCTTCTTGTTATGATGATTCTCAACTTCACTCTGAAATTGTTTGAACTTTTCAAATGTTTCAGACTTGTGTTTCATTAAGTAAATATACCCATATCTACTTAAGTCATAAGTGAAGGTGAGAAAGTAACAATAACTACCGCGCGCCTCAATGCTCATCGGACCGCACACATCAGTATGTATGATTTCCAATAAGTCACTTGCCCATTCCATTGTTCCAGAGAACGGCGTTTTAGTCATCTTGCCCAAGAGGCATGGCTTGCATGTGTCAAGTGATTCAAAATCAAGTGACTCCAAAAGTCCATCAGCATGGAGCTTCCTCACGCGTTTTACGCCAATATGACCTAAACGGCAGTGCCACAAGAAAGTGGTATTATCATTATCAATTCTACATCTTTTGGCATCAATGTTATGAACATGTGTATCATTACTATCGAGATTCAATAAGAATAAACCCCTCACTTCGGGTGCATGACCATAAAAGATATTACTCATATAAGTAGAACAACCATTATTCTCTGATTTAAATGAGTAACCGTCTCGCAATAAACAAGATCCAGATATAATGTTCATGCTTAACGTAGGCACCAAATAACATTTATTCAGTTTCATCACTAATCCCGATGGTAATCGAAGAGCGAGCGTGCCGATGGCGATCACATCAACCTTGGAACCATTTCCCACGCGCATCGTCACTTCATCCTTTGCCAGCCTCCGTCTATTCTGCAGTTCCTGTTTAGAGTTGCAAATGTGAGCAACCGCACCGGTATCAAATACCCAGGCACTACAACGAGAGTTGGTAAGGTACACATCAATAACTTGTATATCATATATACCTTGTTTGTTGTTGGCCGCCTTCTTGTCAGCCAAATACTTGGGGCAGTTCCGCTTCCAGTGTCCAGTTCCCTTGCAATGAAAGCACACAGTTTCCGGTTTGGGTCCAGCCTTGGGTTTCTTCACGGGAGGAGCAACTGCTTTGCCACTCTTCTTGGAGTTACCCTTCTTACCCTTGCCATTTTTCTTGAAACTAGTGGTTTTATTGACCATCAACACTTGATGCTCCTTCTGAATTTCAGACTCAGCGGCTTTCAGCATCGCAAACAGCTCGGTGACTGACTTGTTCATCCCGTGCATGTTATAGTTCAACACGAAGCTCTTGTAGCTAGGTGGCAATGATTGAAGAACTCTGTCAGTGATAGCCTCTGGCGGAAGGGGCATCCCCAATTCAGCCAGACGGGTGGAGTACCCAGACATTCTGAGTATGTGATCACTGATAGACCCGTTCTCCTCCATCTTGCAAGCATAGAACTTATCGGAGATCTCATACCTCTCGATCCGGGCATTCATCTGAAAGATAAACTTCAACTCCTGGAACATCTCATATGCTCCATGACGTTCAAAACGTCTTTGAAGTCCCGGTTCTAAGCCATACAATATTGCACATTGAACTATTGAGTAATCTTCAGAACGAGCCTGCCAGGCGTTCACAACATCTAGAGACTCAACTGGAGCGGGTGGATCACCAAGCGGTGCATCAAGGACATAAGCCTTCTGGGAAGCCGTAAGGATAATCCTTAGATTACGGGCCCAGTCCACAAAGTTACTTCCATCATCTTTCAACTTAGCTTTCTCTAGGAACGCATTAAGATTCAGGGGTGCTACTGCGCGAGCCATGATCTACAACATAAATATAGCAAAGACAACTTAGACTATTGTTCAAGATAATGAGTTTAGTTAATCATATTACTTAAAAACTCCCACTCAAATTGACATCCCTCCGGTCATTCGAGTGTAACATGATCCAAATCCACCAACTCAAGTCCGATCATCACGTGAGTTGAGGTGGTTTCAATGGTGAACATCTTCATGTTGATCATATCTACTATATGACTCATGTTCGACCTTTCGGTCTCTTGTGTTTCGAGGCCATGTCTGTACATGCTTGGCTCGTCAAGTTTAACCCGAGTGTTCCGCACGTGCAACACTGGCTTGCACCCGTTGTATGCGAACGTAGAGTCTATCACACCCGATCATCACGTGGTGTCTCGAAACGACGAACTTTCGCAACGGTGCACACTCGGGGAGAACACAATTTTATCTTGAAATTTAAGTGAGGGATCACCTTATAATGCTACCGTCGTCCTAAGCACAATAAGATGCATAAAAGGATTAACATCACATGCAAATCATAAGTGACATGATATGGCCATGAACTTGTGCTTTTGATCTCCATCTTCAAATCACCGGCATGATCTCCATCGTCACCGGCATGACACCATGATCTCCATCATCTTGATCTCCATCAACGTGTCGCCATGAAGTTGTCGCGCCGACTGTTGCTTCCACGACTATTGCTAACTCATAGCGATAAACTAAAGTAAAACGGCGAAAATAATTAAAGACAACTCTATGGCTCCTGCCAGTTGCCGTACTCATCGACATGGAAGTCGTGATATTCTATACAACACATGATCATCTCATACATCACATATATCTCATCATGTACTTGGCCATATCACATCACAACATACCCTGCAAAAATAAGTTAGACGCCCTCTAATTGTTGTTGCAAGTTTTACGTGGCTGCTACGGGTATCTAGCAAGAACGATTCTTACCTACGCAAAAACCACAACGGTGATATAAAAAATTGCTATTCAACCTTCTCAAGGACCGCCTTTGTCAAATCCGATCCGACTAAAGTAGGAGAGACAGACACCCGCCAGCCATCTTTATGCAACGAAGTTACACGTCAGTTGATGGAACCGGTCTCTCGTAAGCGTACGAGTAATGTTGGTCCGAGCCGCTTCATCCCACAATACCGCCGAAACAAGAAAAGACCAAGGGAGGAAGCAATCTGAATATCAACGCCCACAAACTCCTTTGTGTTCTACTCGAGATCTCATCTACATATAGACCTAGCTCATGATGCCACTGTTGGGAAACGTTGCATGGGAAACAAAAATTTTCCTACGCACACACAAGATCTATCCATGGTGATGAGCATCTACGAGAGGGAGAGTGAATCTACATACCCTTGTAGATCGCTAAGCGGAAGCGTTAAGAAACGCGGTTGATGTAGTCGAACGTCTGCGCAATCCAAATCGCAAGTCGTCCCTCGATCCGATCACGAACTAGTGCCGAACGGACGGCACCTCCGCGTTCAACACACGTACGGCTTGATGATGCCTTCACCTCCTCGATCCAGCGAGCGATGATGAAGTTGTAGATGAGTCCAGGCAGCACGACGGCGTGGTGATGGTGGTGAGGAACAATCTCTGCAGGGCTTCGCCAAGCACTACGGAGATTATGACGGGAGGAACTAGAGGGTTAGGGTTGCCGGCACACGGCTTGGGAAATCTTGATGTGTCCCGTGTGTTAGCCCTGCCCCTCTATTTATATGTTGAGCCCTAGGGTCTAAACTTGGAGAGAAAGCCTCCACAAGGTCGGTTTTGCCCGCACAAGGTCGGTTTGGCCCGCACGGAAAGAGTCCAACTCGGATTCCAGCAGTATCGCGTACAAGCGGTAGTACCGCTCACGAGCGGTAGTACCGCTTGAGCGGTAGTACTGCTTCACACAAGCGGTAGTACCACTTACGTGGTAGTACTGCCTTACCAGCGGTAGTACCGCTTAAGGCAACAGCAAAAGTTCCTTTTGCACTTTCCAATACCTCGTGGGCTTTACCCCTTTGGATCATATAAAGTGTTGCTGCACCCGAACACTTCGGTAAACATCCGGAACCCCTTCCGGTGAATTCCGGAACCCTTCCGGAGATCAAAACACTATTATCACATATATCAATCTTTACCTCCGGACTCTTCCGGAGATGCTCGTCATGTCCGGGATCTTATCCAGGACTCCGAACAACCTTCGGTCACCAACAAAATAACTCAACTATACTAATCGTCACCAAACGTTAAGTGTGTAGACCCTGCGGGTTCGAGAACTATGTAGACATGACCGAGACACCTCTACGGTCAATAACCAATAGCGGGACCTGGATGCCCATATTGGTTCCTACATATTCTACGAAGATCTATATCGGTCGAACCTCTATGTCAAGGATTCAGTTAATCCCGTATGATGTTCCCTTTGTTCTTCGGTATGTTACTTGCCCGAGATTCGATCGTCGGTATCTCTATACCTAGTTCAATCTCGTTATCGGCAAGTCTCTTTACTCGTTCCGTAATACAAGATCTCGTGGCTAACACTTTAGTCACATTGCTTGCAAGGCTCATTGTGATGTTGTATTACCGAGTGGGCCCTGAGATACCTCTCCGTCATACGGAGTAACAAATCCCAGTCTTGATCCATGCCAACCCAACAGACACCCTCGGAGATACCTGTAGAGCATCTTTATAGTCACCCAGTTACGTTGCGACGTTTGATACACACAAGGTATTCCTCCGGTGTCAGTGAGTTGCATGATCTCATGGTCATAGGAACAGATACTTGACATGCAGAAAACAATAGCAATAAACTGACACGATCATATGCTACGATTATAGTTTGGGTCTTGTCCATCACATCATTCTCCTAATGATGTGATCCCGTTATCAAATGACATCTCATGTCCATGGCTAGGAAACCTTCACCATCTTTTGATCAACGAGCTAGTTAACTAGAGGCTTACTAGGGACACAGTGTTGTCTATGTACCCACACATGTATTTGAGTTTCCAATTAATACAATTATAGCATGGATAATAAACGATTATTATGAACAAGGAAATATAATAATAACTAATTTATTATTGCCTCTAGGGCATATTTCCAACAGGTGGCCCGTGCTTGGGTGCTATTCTTACTTGAACAAGCCTCCCACTTATGATTACCCCCACTCGCAAGCATCCGCAACTACGAAAGAAGAATTAAGATAACTCTAACCATAGCATTAAACATATGGATCCAAATCAGCCCCTTACAGAATAGCGCATAAACTAGGGTTTAAGCTTCTGTCACTCTAGCAACCCATCATCTAATTACTACTCCACAATGCATTCCCTTAGGCCCAAAGATGGTGAAGTGTCATGTAGTCGACGTTCACACGAAACCACTAAGGGAATCAACAACATACATATCATCAAAATATCGAACGAATACCAAATTCACATGATTACTTATGACAAGACTTCTCCCATGTCCTCAAGAACAAAAGTAACTACTCACAAAACATAATCATGTCCAAGATCAGAGGGGTATTGAATAGCATAATAGATCTGAACATATAATCTTCCACCAAATAAACCAACTAGCATCAACTACAAGATGTAATCAACACTACTAGCAACCCACAGGTACCAATCTGAGGTTTTGAGACAAAGATTGAATACAAGAGATGAACTAGGGTTTGAGATGAGATGGTGCTGGTGAAGATGTTGATGAAATTAGTCCTCCCACGATGAGAGGATCGCTGGTGATGTCGATGGCGACGATTTCCCCCTCCTGGAGGGAAGTATCCCCGGAAGAATCTCTCCGCCGTAGAGCAAAAGTGCTCCTGCCCAAGTTCCGCCTCGAGACGGCGGCGCACCATCCCAAAAGTCTTCTCTATATTTTTTCTAGGGCAAATGGACTTATATACCAGAAAATGGGGGCCAGAGGCTGGCCAGGGGCCCCACGAGGCACCAGGGCACGCCTGGGGGGGGGTGGCGTGCCCTGGTGCCTCGTGGGCACCTGGGTGGCCCCCTCTGGTACTTCTTGCTTCCAGTAGTTTTTTATTTAATCCAAAATAAATCTCCGTGAAATTTCAACTCATTTGGAGATGTGTAGAATAGGTATCTCTGACATAGCTTTTTCAGGTCCAGAATTCCAGCTGCCAGCAATCTCCCTCCTTGTGTAAATCTTGCATATGAAGAGAGAAAAGGCATTAGAATTGCTTCACAAATTTTTATATTGATTAAAAACATTATAAATAACAGTAGCAAAACATGATGCAAAATGGACGTATCATGGTGCTGGTGAAGACATTGATGAAGATTGGTCCTCCCACGATGGAAGGATCGTTGGTGATGTCGATGGCTTCGATTTCCCCCTCCCAGAGGGAAGTATCCCCGGCGAAATCGCTCCGTCGGAGAGCAAAATTGCTCCTACCCAGGTTCTGCCTCGAGACGGCGGCGCTTCGTCCCGAAAGTATCCTCTCTATTTTTTCTAGGTCAAAACACCTCATATAGCAGAAGGGGGGCACCGGAGGGCTTCTGTGGGCCCCACAAGGTACCAGGGCGCGCCCTGGGGGGTAGGCACGCCCTGCTTCCTTGTGGGCAGCAGGTGGCCTCCCTCTGATGTTTCTTTATTCCAAAAATCATTATATATTTAATAAAAAATCTCCGTGAAGTTTCTGGTCATTTGGAGCTCCGTAGAATAGCTATCTCTACTGTAGCTATTTTAGGTCCGGAATTCCAACTGCCAGCAATTTCCTTCTTCATGTAGATCTTGCAAATTAAGAGGGTAAAGGCATTAGAATTGCTTCATAAAGTGAAATAATGACCAAAAACAATATAAATAACAGTAGGAAAACATGATGCAAAATGGACGTATCAGGGTACAGAACACGTTCTACTTGAAGTAGACTTCGTGCCACACACACCACCATCATAGTCTCCCCCATAAGGTTACAACTAATGATAATTAAGGGTTACTCCGTGGACGCGGCCTCCCTAAGGGTTCTCCGTAACTCCCTTATCAATTGTGATGGCGAGGAATCAAAGGTTTTTACTATCACCTCGAATTACCCCAATACCCCAACCCTTCACAACGACAGTAGTTCCTCTACGGCCTATCATGGCAATAGTGCGAGCGGGGCCTCCTCTCAAAACTCATGAGAACACTAAATCGAATCATGAACAGAAGATATTGGATCACATCAAGTATCACATAGGGTTCAACCATATCTTCAAGAACTAATAAAACTACTCAAACAAGTTAATGGTACACAAAGAGGTGAGGGTCAAGTTACAAGCCGGCATCAAGCCGGTGAAGGGAGGACGCATGGCGGTGCGGTGATGATGGTGATGGTGATGGGGGCGCGGTCGGAGGTGATGATTATGTGGGCGCTGATACGTCTCCAACGTATCTATAATTTTTGATTGTTCAATGCTTTTATAGTATCAATCTTGGATGTTTTATATGCAATAATATGCCATTATATATCATTTTTTGGGACTAACCTATTAACCCAGTGCCCAGTGCCAGTTGTTGTTTTTTGCTTGTTTTTGTCTTTTCAGAAAATCATTATCAAAAAGAGTCCAAATGAGAAAAAAAGTTTGGATTAATTTTTTCTGGACCAGAAGAGACCCACGAAGCTTCGGGAGAAGACCAGAAGAGCCACGAGGAGGCGGCAAGCCTGGAGGGCGTGCCTAGGGGGGTAGGTGCGCCTCCCAGGCTTGTGGGCCCCTCGTAGGCCCTCCTGACCTAATTCCAGCGCTATAAATTCCCAAATATTCCCAATATACCAGAAAGACAGAAGAGAAAACCTTTTCGCCGCCGCAAGCCTCTGTTCTTCCACGATCCCATCTGGAGGCCTTTTCCGGTACTCTGCCGGAGGGGGAATCGATCACGGAGGGCTTCTTCATCAACCTTGCTGCCCTTCCGATGATGTGTGAGTAGTTTACCACAGACCTATGGGTCCATAGCTAGTAGCTAGATGGCTTCTTCTCTCTCTTTGATCTTCAATACCATGTTCTCCTCGATGTTCTTGGAGTTCTATCCGATGTAATCTTCTTTTGCGGTGTGTTTGTTGGGATCCGATGAATTGTGAGTTTATGATCAGATTATTCATGAGAAATATTTGAGTCTTCTCTGAACTCTTTTATGCATGATTATTATAGCTTTGTATTTCTCTTCGATCTATCGATTTGGTTTGGCCAACTAGATTGGTTTATCTTGCAATGGGAGAGGTGCTTTGTGATGGGTTCAATCTTGCGGTGCTCAATCCCAGTGACAGAAAGGGACATGACACGTATTTGTATTGTTGCCATTAAGGATAAAAAGATGGGGTTTAATCATATTGCTTGAGTTTACTTTGTCTATATCATGTCATCTTGCTTAAGGCGTTACTCTATTTCATACTTAATACCCTAGATGCATGCTTGATAGCGATCGATGGGTGGAGTAATAGTAGTAGATGCAGGCAGGAGTCGGTCTACTTGTCTCGGACGTGATGCCTATATACATGATCATTGCCATGAATCCGTCATAATTATTAGCTTTTCTATCAATTGCCCAACAGTAATTTGTTTACCCACCGTATTTTATGTGTTCGAGAGAGAAGCCTCTAGTGAAAACTATGGCCCCTGGGTCTACTTTTATCATATATTAAAACCAAAAATACTTTGCTGCAATTTATTTACTTTTAGTTTATTTAGTATTTTAGTTTATCTACCTATCACTATCAGAATTAATCCTTGCAAATAACCGCTAAGAGGATTGACAACTCTCTTATTTGCGTTGGGTGCAAGTGTTTGCTTTTGTGTGTACATGTGCGTTTAATGGGATTTTGCTTGGTTCTCCTACTGGATTGATAACCTTGGTTCTTAACTGAGGGAAATACTTATCTCTACTATACTGTATTGTCGGGGGGATGACCCCCGGGTAGGCTCAAGGAGACGAAACGACACTTCAAAACATCGGGGCGGCCAACGCCCCTCGGTCCGGCTGCCCGGCCATCCCGGCCGGCTCGCCACCGGCTGCTCCGGCCGGCTCGCCACCCGGCTGCTCCAGCCGGCTCCCCGTCCGGCTGCTCCAGCCGGCCTGCTACGCGGAGTCAACCATGGTGTCACATCTGACCCGACGCGGACAAAACGGCCGTACCATGGACACTATTGCTGATAAAGCAGACACTATTCGTCCGTCATGCGACGTCATCATTGTTGACCAATAGTGGTGCACTATAGCCTGCATCACGCGTCACCTCGTATGTCCATTCCAATAGTGTAGTTGGCCAAGTGGGCCACCCCTTGTTCCCTGGGCATCCCTTTATAAGATGCACCAGGGGGCTCACTTGGCCAGTCAAAGCAAGCAAGGCACCACGCCCACACACTCACGGGCTCTCAGGCCACACACTCACAGCCACCTCTCACTCCCTCTTGTGCTCGCGCGCACACACAAGAGGCTAGAAGCCCGTGGCTCTCCTCTCTCATACAGCTCCAGGAGCAACTCTGTACAACCATATACATCGCATAGACATCAGACATGCAGGAGTAGGGGTTTTACCTCCCCGCGAGGGCCCCGAACCTGGGTAAACCACCGCGTGCATTTACCCAATCCCGTCCTGGATCTCCACTGTAGCCTTGCCCTCACCTCTTCAAGCCATCCCATGGCATCTGCCGTGATCGCGCACCCCCGCGAGAATACCATGACATGCATCATCCTCTCCTCTTCGGGGAAATACCAACGCAGTCTACAAGTAGCAGGAAGAATTTCTGGCGCCGTTACCGAGGAGACAACATCAAAATTACCAAGTACCTTCGCACAAACTATCATCCACTTGCATTTATTTTATTTGCCTTTTTATTTGCATTTGACTCTCGTTTTCATCTCCCCCACTCCTAATTTTTTTTACAAAAACACAAAAATATTTTTATTTGCTTGTTTGCTTCACCACTATGGCTAGTTCTTCGCTTGTTACTATTACCCCTGAAAATTAAGTGCTTAATTTTAGGCAAAGGGGAGGAGAAAATTTAAAAGATGCTTGGTATAGGATTTGTGATGTTCAAAATAGATCAACTCGTAAGCAATCCACTACCGTTCTTCTTCGCAATTTTTATGTGGGAATTACTACTTGGTATAGATTTGTGCTTGACACTATTACCAGAAGGAATTTCTTGATGTGTCCCACTTTGTATGCTTTCAATGCTATGGGAAATTTAGTGGGTTCACCACCTATCATTATTAATGAAATGACATTGACTTTGGAGCATGTTATGCAAAGGTTAGAAGCTATTGAAAATAAGATGTCTACTATTGAACATCTTGAGAATTTAGATAAAAAGGTCCATAATCATATTACTCAATTTGGTTCTAAGGTGGGAATTGCTTTGAAAACCTTAAAGGAAAAGGAACCGGTAATTAACGAAAGAATAGAGCAAAGTCCCGCTAGAATCGATAAATTAGAGGAAATTATTAATAATTTGGGCTCCGCTTTTTCTTCTGTTAAAAATATGGATAGGACTCCTCCCATTAAAAATTGCAAGTTTATGTATGTTCCTAAGACTAAGGGCGCCACTTCTAGCAAGGGAAATGAGGATCTTAAAATGATTAGCGTGCACCCCAATTTCGTTGATATAATAAAGGAACCTTTCCATGAAAGCGAAATTCTTGATTTTGTGCCTAGAAGTGTGATGATGAGAAACTCCTATGTTAAATATCCTAGAAGGAATGGGTGTGTAATTGATGAGTTGGAAACGAAGGATGACAACACTTGAAACTATGCATTTTGCCTAGCTAGGGGCATAAAACAATAGCGCTTGTTGGGAGGCAACCCAATGAATAAAATATTGTTTTTACTTTCTGTTTTTGTGTGTTTACACAATTATGGCCTTTGTTATAATTGTGTTTTTATCTTTTAAATTAGTGTTTGTGCCAAGTAATGCCTTTGGGATGATTTGGATGATATTATAATTGATGCTGTTTGAAAACAGAAACTTTTGCATCCAGTGCTGGAATTGTTTTCCCTCGAGCGTCAGAACCTTCTGAATTTTTTACACAATATTTATATATGAATTTCCCATGTTTTCCTAATTTTTCATAATTTTTGGAGATACAGAAGTATGACGTTAATTCAGATCTTTACACCGTTTTGTTTTAGACATATTCTGTTTTTGTTGCATAGTTTGCTTATTTTGATGAATATATGGATCGTATCGGGGGTATGAGTCATGGAGAAGTTGGAGTACAGTAGAATTATGCAAATATTAAATATGAATCAATTTACAACAGTACCTAAAGTTTAAGATTTGTTTGTTATACTAACGGATCTCACGAGGTTTCTGTTGAGTTTTGTGTGCTGAAATTATCAAGTTTTGGGTGAGACTATGATGGATAAAGGAATAAGGAGCGGCAAGAGCCTAAGCTTGAGGATGCCCAAGGCACCCCAAGGTAATATTCAAGGAAGACTCAAGCGTCTAAACTTGGGGATGCCCCGGAAGGCATCCCCTCTTTCGTCTACAATCTATCGGTAACTCACTTGGAGCTATATTTTTATTCATCACATGATATGTGCTTTACTTGGAGCGTCTTGTGATATAGTCTGTTTGCTTTTATTTGCTTTTTAGTTTGTCACAATCATCTTTGCTGAACACACCTTTTTGAGAGGGACACATTATTCGTGATTTGTTAGAATACTCTTTTGAGCTAGGTAGTTGCTCTAGTGCTTCACTTATATCTTTTAGAGCATGGCGGTAGTTATATTTTAAAGAAATAGTTGCACTCTCATGCTTCACTTATATATTTTTGACAGTCTAATGAATAGCAATGGTAATATGCACGGGTTATGAATTTGGTCCTAATATGATAGGTATTCAAGAGGGATAAAATAAAAACTTTCATGTAGATCACTGAATATGATAAGTTTAATTCCTTGCAATAGTTTTGCGATATTAAGATGGTACTATGTGGGAGGTGCTAGTAGATAATTGTGGTTTAGTAAGAATATTGGTGTTAAGGTTTGTGATTCCCGAAGCATGCATGTATGATCTGTCGTTATGCTAAGAAGTTGGAGCATGATTTATTCTTGATTGTCTACCTTCTGAGTGGCGGTCGGGGAAGAGCGATGGTCTTTTCCTACCAATCTATCCCCCTAGGGGCATGCGTAGTTGTACTTTGCTTCGAGGGCTAATAAACTTTCGCAATAAGTATGTGAGTTCTTTATGACTAATGTGAGTCCATGGATTATACGCACTCTCATCTTTCCGCAATTTGCTAGCCTCTTCGGTACCGTGCATTGCCCTTTCTCACATCGAGAGTTGGTGCAAACTTCGCCGGTGCATCCAAACCCCGTGATATGATACGTTCTATCACACATAAGCCTCCTTATATCTTTCTCAAAACAGCCACCATACCTACCTATCATGGCATTTCCATAGTCATTCCGAGATATATTGCCATGCAACTTCCACCGTTCCGTTTTTATGACACACATCATCATTGTCATATTGCTTTGCATGATCATATAGTTGACATAGTATTTGTGGCTCAGCCACCGTTCATCATTTTTTATACATGTTACGCTAGTATCATTGCACATCCTAGTACACCGCCAGAGGCATTCATATAGAGTCATATTTTTGTTCTAGTTTTGAGTTGTAAGTAAATAGAATTATGATGATCATCATTATTAGAGCATTGTCCCAGTGAGGAAAAAAAAAGAGGCCAAAAAGAGCCCACGAAAAAAAGAGGCCAAAAAGAGCCCACAAAAAAAATCTCTACCTAATAATAATAAAGCGTTTGTTGCCTCTGCGCGTACGTCATCGGCGATTTTGCAAAACAGTCCCTTCATTTCTTTGAAATCAACCCGCAGTCCCTGTTTAAGTGGTACTCTGGGAAAACGTTTCGTTTTTACGCAAAAAACCCCTGCTTTTGTTAGAAATTGTGCCCGCGACACTTATCTCTTATTAAACTGGTTCACCACCGCGCGTCACCGCCGCTTATCCTGCCGTCCTCCACCGCCGGGCACGCGCCGCCGGTTGCCGCCGGCGTCGCGGCGGGCGTCCGCGCCGCCCAAGCCCAGGAATGGGGCGAGGCTTGCCGCCGGCGTCACGGCGGGCGTCCGCGCCTCCCGAGCCTAGGAATGGGGCGAGCCGTCGCCGCCGGCCTCCGCGCCACGCTGGACCAGCTGCTGCTGCCCCCCTGCGCCGTCGCTGGGGCTGCTGAGGGCGATGCCGATGACGCGCAGTACTGCTGCTTTGAGATCCTAGCGGGCGAAATCGCCGACGACGCAGCGTCCAAGCCAGTCGCGGCGGCTCCGTCGTGCAAGGCTTTCGCCGGTCACCTTCCAGTCCGGCTGTGCGGTGACCGCGGCGCCGCCGCAGGACGACACGACCTGGCAGGAACAGATGTGGCCGTCCTGGCGAAGGCCGACCCATGCGTCCAGCTCACCGTCGAAGTTGCCCTGTCCTCGGAAAGGCAGCGCCCACTCGAGCACTCCAATGTCGCCGTCTACACCAGAGGTATGCTTCCCCTTGACCCCTATTAACAAGCGCCGTGAGCCGAGTCGACACCGGCCAAGTCCAAGATTCGACCCATATAGCATCAATGGGCACTTTAGCCATGTATGCACACCAGACCTGAGCGGCAATCATCCTCCAAATCCAATCCAATCCCGCAGTTCTCCTTCAGATCCTTACACAAGGCATCTATTTTTCTATCTTTTAGGCGGCAATAATATACCACATACTAACTCCATGCTACACTGAAAGTGTTGAATTACATTGCGTTAATTTTCAGACCCTCTAGGTGATGCTTTTTCATGTCTAGAATTGACCCTCGAGGTGATGCTTTTTCATGTGTAGAATTCATCATGTTAGGCAAGAGCGTCAATCAATCTATACTATAATATTAGACATGAGAGACCAGTCCAATTTTTGTTGTAAAGTGCAGGTTGTTTCAGGTCCTCTAAATCAAATTAGATAAAATTAAACTCTTAAATACTCATGTCTGTATGATGACCGAAAGAAGGTGTCAAGAAAAGTATATCAGAATAACTTTATTGTGTGCTCCTATATCATGGCCGAGAATAGAAGGATATATGAAAAAGAAGAGTAGGAAGACTGAAGTAAAACAATAGGCCGATCGATCAAGATAGCAGAGGCCTGATTATGCCTAGATTTTCCTTTCGTTTCAGTTCTTTTGTTCGTCTTGTCTCCAGATTTTGCAGCGCCCAAATTGGCAGTGAGAACTAACGTACAGATGTTTGAGTTAATCTTAGTTGATCAGCACATTGGTTTCGGTTTCGATTCCTATGTTGATCAGTCCAGTTTTGATCTCGGTGAGGTGAATGATCCTGCTTATACAATTGCCTCTGTTTCCTGAATCTTGTCGATTGGAAGATATTCTTGGTTCTGCTTAGTTGATCAGCACTTTGGTTTCAGTTTCAATTCCTCTGTTGATCAGTCCAGTTTCGATCTGGTTGATCCTGCTTGAAGAATTTGTTATTCTTTTGGTCATGGGGCGTAATCGTCTCTGCTTTTCGAATTTTCATCACTCTTTCCTTACTCAATGTTTCAGTTCATCTTGCCAAAAAAAGAGATCCTGTTATCTTGAGTGTCACAAATACTGCCAAGTTTTGAATCTCATGATCATGCCATCACATGTTTCAATACAAGTCAAACACAACTGTCACAAAGATTCATGTGAAATCATGCTGAATAGTAGAAGCATCTTGATTGTAAGCGTTGCACTGAAATGCAAACATGAAAAATGACACATAATTCAGAATCCAATATAAATCTGAGCGCGCGCACACTCGGTTCAGTTTCCATTCTTTTGTTCAGCCCAGTGGATTCCTGGCGAGCCCGTGCGCGGCATGCTGCCTGAACTTCATGGAGCAAATTGACAGTGTTGATTGCTAGATTTGGTCTTAAGAGGCACATCGTGGGAGATATCCCTTGTGTCAGGTTCAAAGTTGTCATGGTATCTGGTGTCTCCCAGCGACATTTGTTCCTTCTCTTAATAGTTACTATTAAGGTATAACAGTGATGTGTTACTCTGCTTGTCCTTTAGATATCAAAAAAAATATGTGTTGCTGTGCTGGCTAGCGATTTTTATCTCCCCCGTGGATGCAGATTTCAGAATACGTTCAGTTTTTCAGTATGCTAGCTTGCAAGTTGCAACGTACCACAAAGCAAGCTTTTTTTTCCGGGTGCACAAAGCTAGCTATTAGCTGACCGGTCTATTCCGGCTGGAACGTTTCTGATTTCCAACGAAACAATTTGTGTCAGTTTTCCTTTCTATTGGTTTTAGTTACGAGAATTCTCACGGAGAGAATTGATCTAGGACGGTCATCATCAATTGAAGATGGATCACTGCATACCTAGGAGTTAACTATGGAGCCCTGTATATCTACTTCAGTTTTGAAAACTACTAGCTGCCTTTTTTTAATTGCTATAGATCTATATAGTTGTTTTTGACTTTTAAAAAACTTAATAATAATTGCAGAGTCTGAATGCTAAAACAGGATTGTTTACTAAGCACATGAAGATTATACACCAAGACGCCAAATTGCATGCTCAAAGAGTTGCTGCGATTAAGGTAATACGATGTCCTGATAAATGTTGCAATTGTGTCTTTTTTGCAAAATACAAGCAATTGAGCTGGTGCTATAGTCATCTATTTGCCTCCTCTATTTTCCTCCTCTGCCTTAACTCAAGAGAACAAAAGGTACTGCTGCAGCAAGAAATCAGGCTTCTGAAAAACAAATGGCATTCTTCAGGGATCCTGAGAATCGGCTCAAGAGAAGCATTGCCAAGAAAGGTAACTGGACTTCCTTTCCTTCTACTCACAGAAATAGTTTTGACAGTTTCCTCAGTTTGTGTCCACTTGCAAAGTTTGGCTGTTTCTGTAGCCAGCTGTCTGTCATCCGTATGTTCTTAGTTAGTACTCCCTCCTATCCAAAATAAGTGCCGTGGTTTTAGTTCAAATTGAACTAAAAACACGACACTTATTTTGGATCGGACGGAGTACATTTGTTTATCCTTTTCATTATGTGTTTAAGTGGTACTATGGGAATTGGTTGTCGTCTTACTCCATCGCCTTCTTTTCCGTGGATTCGCACCAAAAAATGGAACCCGCTATTAACTTGAACAACATTTCCACCTGATGCTCCACAGGGGTGAAATTTTACTGCAGTAAATGCGGGCAAGAAGGACATCGAAGCTTCTATTGCCCAACAGTGAGGGAAATTTCAGCCAGAGTGCAATTCAGATGCCAGTTATGTGGGGGAAAGGGGCATAATAGCCGAACATGTGGGAACCCAAAGTCAGAGAATGAACATCAGCGGCAACCTCGGCACTGTAGCCAATGCGGTGAAAAGGGTCACAACCGACGAAACTGCCCTCGGTCTCCAGAGGTGGAGGTTGGCGCTTCTGGCTATATCATTAAGAAAGTTAACCGTCATAATTCAGGTGTTTATTCATGTAGCTTCTGCAAAGAAAAGGGGCATAATAGACTGACATGTCCGAAAAGAAATGCTAGCTTAGGATAATGAAACTGTGAGCAGTTGGAAAATATATATCAATCTGCATTTCTATCATATGGAACATCTACTGAGTATCACTGCTTAACAGGTCCAGTGAACGCAGTTACGTAAAGCTATTTTTTGTGCTTCCAACTCGATCAGAGCAAAGAATTAATCACATGCCTGGTGTATTGTCTGCCTATATATACAAACTAAAAGTTAAGCAACGGAAAGGGAGATGTAATATGGAAAATAGACTTTAACTTCAGATGTTATTCTGTGTTTGAGGCATCAGTTAGCCATCATTTTTCTAGCATGCTTGCAAGACCATTCCAAGTCCTCTCACTGTTGTCGCTATAGGGAACATTCTCTTGAAATGCAGTTCTACCACTATAACCTCCAGTAGGTGATAACATGCACAACATGTTGGAATGCGTCGGTGAAAAAATTAGTGGAAGATGGATCACTGTTTCTACTATAGACGATGTGGACGGTTGGGATTGATCACGTTTGTCGTGAATAGGTGGATATTGTGGCCATCATCAGCGATTATATGACAAAAAAAGAGAAGTGGCAATACAAATAGAGTGCCTAATGCGTGTAAGGGTTTGTTTTACCCGTTGCAACGCACGGGCATTTTTTGCTAGTGAGAGAAAAAGAGAGAAGGGGCAATGTTACTATCCTTTTTCATACTTGTGCTTCAAAGTAGCACCATATTTTTCATATAGAGAGTTTCCTATTTAGTCACTTTCATATACTAGTGGAAAATTTTCATTATAGAACTTGGCTTGTATATTCCGATGATGGGCTTCCTCAAATGCCCGAGGTCTTCATGAGCAAGCAAGTTGGATGCACACCCACTTAGTTTTCATGTTGAGCTTTCATACACTTATAGCTCTTAGTGCATCCGTTGCATGGCAATCCCTACTCCTCGCATTGATATCAATTGATGGGCATCTCCATAGCCCGTTGATTAGCCTCGTTGATGTGAGACTATCTTCTTATTTTTGACTTCCCCTTATTAATCTCTACCACCACACTCTATTCCACCCATAGTGCTATATCCATGGCTTGCGCTCATGTATTGCGTGGGGGTTGAAAAAGCTGAAGCGCGTTAAAAAGTATGAACCATTTGCTCGGCTTGTCATCGGGGTAGTGCATGATAAATATTTTGTGTTAAGAAGATGGAGCATGACAGGATTATATGATTTTGTAGGGATAATATTCTTTAGCATTTTTATTTTGAAAGACATGATTGTTTGTTAGTATGTCTGAGTATTGATGTCTTTATATCAAATTATAGACTATTGCTTTGAATCATTCGGATCTTATTATTCATACCGTAAGAGAGAGATTACATGATGAAACATGATACGTAGCATTCCACATCAAAAATTCTGTTTTTATCATTTACCTACTCGAGGACGAGCAGGAATTAAGCTTGGGGATGCTTGATACATCTCCAACGTATCTATAATTTTTGATTGTTCCATGCTATTATAGTATCAATCTTGGATGTTTTATATGCAATCATATGTCAGTATATATCATTTTTTGGGACTAACCTATTAACCCAGTGCCAAGTGCCAGTTGCTGTTTTTTGCTTGTTTTTGTCTTTTCAGAAAATCATTATCAAAAAGAGTCCAAATGAGAAAAAAAAACTTTGGATTAATTTTTTCTGGACCAGAAGAGACCCACGAAGCTTCGGGAGAAGACCAGAAGAGCCACGAGGAGGCGGCAAGCCTGGAGGGCGCGCCCCCCAGGCTTGTGGGCCCCTCATAGCCCCTCCTGACCTAATTTCAGCGCTATAAATTCCCAAATATTCCCAATATACCACAAAGACAGAAGAGAAAACCTTTCCGCCGCCGCAAGCCTCTGTTCTTCCGCGATCCCATTTGGAGGCCTTTTTCGGTACTCTGCCGGAGGGGGAATTGATCACGGAGGGCTTCTTCATCAACCTTGCTGCCCTTTCGATGATGTGTGAGTAGTTTACCACAAACCTACGGGTCCATAGCTAGTAGCTAGATGGCTTCTTCTCTCTCTTTGATCTTCAATACCATGTTCTCCTCGATGTTCTTGGAGTTCTATCCGATGTAATCTTCTTTTGCAGTGTGTTTGTTGGGATCCGATGAATTGTGAGTTTATGATCAGATTATTCATGAGAAATATTTAAGTCTTCTCTGAACTCTTTTATGCATGATTATTATAGCTTTGTATTTCTCTCCGATCTATCGATTTGGTTTGGCCAACTAGATTGGTTTATCTTGCAATGGGAGAGGTGCTTTGTGATGGGTTCAATCTTGCGGTGCTTAATCCCAGTGACAGAAAGGGACATGACACGTATTTGTATTGTTGCCATTAAGAATAAAAAGATGGGGTTTAATCATATTGCTTGAGTTTACTTTGTCTACATCATGTCATCTTGCTTAAGGCGTTACTCTGTTTCATACTTAATACCCTAGATGCATGCTGGATAGCGGTCGATGGGTGGAGTAATAGTAGTAGATGCAGGCAGGAGTCCGTCTACTTGTCTCAGACGTGATACCTATATACATGATCATTGCCATGAATCCGTCATAATTATTTGCTTTTCTATCAATTGCCGAAAAGTAATTTGTTTACCCACCGTATGCTATGTGTTCGAGAGAGAAGCCTCTAGTGAAAACTATGGCCCCCGGGTCTACTTTTATCATATATTAAAACCAAAAATACTTTGCTGCAATTTATTTACTTTTATTTTATTTAGTATTTTAGTTTATCTACCTATCACTATCAGAATTAATCCTTGCAAATAACCGCTAAGAGGATTGACAACCCTCTTATTTGCGTTGGGTGCAAGTGTTTGCTTTTGTGTGTGCAGGTGCGTTTAACGGGATTTTGCTTGGTTCTCCTACTGGATTGATAACCTTGGTTCTTAACTGAGGGAAATACTTATCTCTACTATACTATATCATCCTCTCCTCTTCGGGGAAATACCAACGCAGTATACAGGTAGCAGGCGCCACTGGTGGTGGCGACGCCGGCGCGATGACATCGGCCCGAAGGCCAGTGCCCATGGTGACGGAGCCTCCTCCTCTTGACTTGGTGGTTGTCCCTTCTTCTCAGGTGTGGAGCAGCAATGGAGATGAGTTGTGGATGAACGAGATGTGAAGATGATGATGATGGAGGCGGCGGCTAGGGTTGAGGATGATATATATATGGAGCCTCGCTAGCCCCCTCTTGATGGGCTTCATCCAAGGGCTCAAGATGAACCTTATACTCTCCCAATATCTTATTTACACGCTAAGGACCCCATGGGAAGGGCAACTTTTGGAGCTGTCTGCATGTCAAACGACCGCTGAAATGACCGCGTGCGGTCGTTTGGAACGCTGTCTTTCAGTCTGTCCTCCTCCGGTAAAACGGCCACCAATTCTTCATACGAACTCAGAATTTGACATTCTTGGGCTCGTTGGATTCGTATGAATGATGCCGATCCATTTCTGGTCTTATATCTTGATTTGTAGCATTTTGGAAAAATGACTTTTTCCGACCTTCGAAATGGCCAAGTCTGACCCGACCCCTGGCTGACTCCGTATCGAACCCACCATCCTTGGTCCTTTCATCGTGCTTGGTACTAGGTTGCTCAAAAACACCTGTAGACACAAGAAAACAAGGAAAACTAATAAAAACCAAATAAAATACTAAATGTGCAATGCTCACAATGATAAGTGCAAAAACCGGCAATCATGCATAATGGACAACTATTTGGTTCAATGGGACATGATATATAAAGAGAACATGCAAAAAATGAGCTCTAAAAATGCATAAAATATAGAGCCATCAACCTCCCCACGCTTAAACCTTGCTCGTCCTCGAGTAAGAAGGTTGGCTATCGAAAGCTCATTGCTATCAACTCTAAAGCATACATTGAACCAAACCCCAAAAGTGATATCCATGTTCATCGTGCAAGCATGCAAAAGTTAACCAGCAAGGGAGTAATACAAGCTATCCTCTTAGTTCCATTGCCATGGAGGTTAAGAAAGAGGAAAATACTTTTGTGGAGCCCAAATTCCCATTGCCAAAGGTTTAGAAAGAAGGTCAATATTATGTCAGGAACAAAGCAATGACAATCATAGACAAAAGAAATCAAGCATTAGTGACCGCTTCAAAAACACCAACCCGAGGCATACCAGGTACAATAGCAAGATCGTCTGTCTGCGTTATTAAACCACTCAACTACTTATGCAACACTGAGCGCAAGCCTATGCCTCACACTTAAGGGAGAGATAGAAAATGATTGGGGTTTTGAGAAGTCAAAAATAAAGAAAGTCTTGCATCAACGCAGCTGACCATTAGGCAATGGAGAAGTCCCTATGATCGATGTCAATGCAAGGAGTAGTGATCGCCATGCAACTAGGATGCACATAGTGCTATGAATATGTGAAAGCTCTCCTATGGACTAAGTGGGTGTCATCCAACTTGCTTGCTCATGAAGACCACGAGCTTTTGAGGGTGCTCGTCATCGGAATATACAAGCCAAGTTCTATAATGTAGGTTCCCCACTAGTATGAAACATATGAAGCTCATGAAACTTTCTACTTGACAAAGCATGAAGTGGTGCTACTTTGAAGCACAAGTGTATACTAAAAAGGATAATGGTGCTGCTCCTTCTCTCTCCCTCTCCTTTTTTGTGGCACCTCCGTGGTGCATCTTTTATTTTGTCTCTCTCTTTTTTTCATAGGAGCAACACCTTACAATGATGAACAATAATACACTTTACAATGACTCACTTCAACTGAATGTAATCATAACTCAAAACTGAAAACATGAGAGAAACTCTATATGATGAATGCCTCTGGCAGTGTACCAGTATGTGCAATGACCCCCCTATGGGCATGCAAGTTACACTTTGCTTCGAGGGCTAACTAAATTTTCGCAATAAATACTTGAGTTATTTATGTTTAATGTGAACCTTTGGTCTGAAAGCACTTCCACCTATCCACATTCTGCTAGCCTCTTTGGTATTGTGCATTGCCCTCTCTCACATTGAGATTTGGTGCAAACTTCGCCGGTGCATCCAACTCCGTGAAATGATACGCTCTTTGACACATAATCCACCTTATATCCTTCCTCATAACATCCACCATACCTACCTATCATGGCATTTCCATAGCCATTCCGAGATATATTGCCATCAACTTCCATTGTTACTTTTCATATAACTCGAGCATTCATTGTCATATTGCTTTGCATGATCATATAGAGCTGACATGATATTTTGTGGCAAATACACCGTTCATCACTATAATACATGTTACGCTAGATCATTGCACATGCTGGTAGACCGCCAGAGGCTTTCATTTTCAGTCATCATGTTGTTCATATGTGTTAAATTGTAAGTACAATAAAAGTGTGATGATCATCATTGTTAGAGTGTGCCCCTACCTGTGAGGTTATAAAATGTAGGAGACTTATGAGTCCTCGAAAAAGAGGGGATAAGGTCCATGAGGCCATTCAAGAAAAATGATGAAAAGAAAAAAAAGAAAAAGAAGAAGAAGAAAAAGGGAGAGAAAATAAGAGATAAACGAGAGAGGGGGCACACTACTATCCTTTTTCCACACTTATGCTTCAAAGTAGCACCATATATTTCATATAGAGAGTCTCCATGATTTTCACTTTCATATACTAGTGGGATTTTACGTTATAGAACTTGACTTGCATATTACGATGACGAGCTTCCTCAAATGCTCGAGGTCTTCATGAGCAAGTAAGTTGGATGCACACCTACTTAGTTTCATATAGAGAGCTTTCATACACTTATAGCTCTAGTGCATCCGTTGCATGGCAATCCCTACCACTCGCATCAACATCGATTGTAAGGCCTCTCCATTGCCTAACGATCCAGCCTCGTTGATGTGAGACTTTCTTATACCTTTTTGTCTTCTCCTACAAGCCCTAATCATCATTCTCTTTGCCATCCTAAGTGCTAAAGACCTTGGTTTACGCTCAAGTATTGCGTGAAAGTTTAAAAAGTTGAAGAAAGAAAAGTATGATTTCATTGCTTGGTTTGGCATCGGGATTGTTCTTAATTTGATATCTCTATGCAGGAAAGACAAAGCATGCCATGCTTATCGTGATTAAGTGTGTAGGGATCACTTTCTTTAACATCATTATTTTGAAAGGCAATGATTATTTACTTGCATGTTTATATGTTATTGTTTTAATGTCAAATTGATAGATTATTGCCTTGAATTATTCATATCCCAATATTCATATCCAAGTTACATCGTTTGATCAAGAACATGCTGGGTAGCATTTCACATCAAAAATTCTATTTTTGTCATTTACCTACTCGAGGACGAGAAAGAATTAAGCTTGGGGATGCTGATATGTCTCCAACGTATCTATAATTTTTTATTGTTTCATGCTATTATATTATCACGTTTGTATGCTTTATATGTCATTTTATATTATTTTTATGTATTAACCTATTAACTTAGTGCCCAGTGCTAGTTCCTGTTCTTTTTTGCATGTTTTTTTTTCGCAGAAAAATCATACCAAATGAAGTCCAAACACGATGAAACTTTACAGTAATTTTTTCTGGAACACCAGAGACCCTAGAAGCTTCGGGGAGAGACCAGACGATCTATGTGGGACCCACAAGCTCAAGGGGCGCGCCCTGGGGGCACCATCAGCACTTGTGGGCCCCCTGAGCACCCTCCTGACCTAATTCTTGGCCTATAAATTCCCTAATATTCGAAAAACACCGAAGCGAGACCTGAAACAATTCTTCCACTTCCGCATGCCTCTGTTCTTCTGTGATTCCATCTGGAGGCCTTTTCCAGTACTCTGTCGGAGGGGGAAACCATTGGGGAGGCAATCTTCATCAACCTTGCTGCCTCCATGATGATGTGTGAGTACTTCCTACAGGACCTACGGGTCCATAGCAGTAGCTAGATGGTTTCCTCTCTCTCTTTTGATCTTCAATACAATGATCTCATCTGAGATCAATCCAATGTAATCTTTTGCGATGTGTTTGATATTATCTTTTGATCTTTGATTATTGTGTAATTTATAGCCTTGTATTTCTCTCCGATCTATCCGTCTTATTTGGCCAATTAGATTGATTTATCTTCAGTGGGAGAGGTGCTTGGTAGTAGGTTCAATCTTGCGGTGACCTTGCTCTGTGACAGGAGGGGTGATAAGGCACGTGTTGTATTGTTGCTGCTAAGGATAAAACGACGGTGTTTGGTCATATTGATTGATCTTATTTTGTCTACATTATGTCATCTTGCTTAATGTGTTACTCTGTTTGTCATGAACTTAATACTTTGAGATGCATGCTGGATAGCGGTCTTGGGGTGGAGTAATAGTAGTAGACGTCAGTAAGTTTAACGGTCTACTTGTCACGGACGTAATGCCTATATAATGATTATGCCTTGGATGATCTTCATAACTATACGCAATTCTGTCAATTGCCCAACAGTAATTTGTTTACCCATCGCTACTATGCTTTCAAGAGAGATGCCTCTAGTGAACCTACGCCCCCCGGGTCCAGTCTCCTTATATTTAGAAGTTCCAACAATTGCTGTCAATCTACCTTTATTATTTTAGTTACTATCATCCTTTGTTATCTTTATTACTACTTGCTTTTAACTTTGTGGCTAGCAAGAACAAGGGGAGTGATGACCCCCTTGCCTTGGTTGGGTGCAAGCAATTGTTTTGTTTGTGTGCAGGTGCTGCTAACGTTGTACGTGTGTTGCCTCCTACTGGTTCGATAAACCTTGGTTCTTAACTGAGGGAAATACTTTCTGCTGCTGTGCTACATCACCCTTCCTCTCCAGGGAAATCTAACAACTCCTACGGAGTAGCACCTACTATGAAAAATGTTCCTATTGATTCGGAAGATGTGTACATTGCACAACTTGTTCAGCAAAATAAAGAACAAGTAACACTTGTCTTCATGGAATTTTGAGGGGGTCACCAATCATCTTCCTTGTTTCAACCTTTGGAACTAGTCTGAGATAAAACTTGATGAACCATTATTTCATTGAGATATGCTGAAATTAATTACCAAAATCCACCTAGGAGATTAAGATTCACTTTCGGATACATGTATGAACATATGATGCATCCCCTCGGATACCACTGCAAATGGGGGATATCCTCAGAAAATGTCTGCGGACAAGTGCGCGACGCCGGTTGACTAAAGCCCTTGAGATTCCCTAACCTTAGCAAGGGATACCCACTAACTAGTGATTTCTCAAGCCATGGTAAGCAAGAATCATAGGGAATTTCATATGAGCATTATAAATTGTTTATTACTCAACCAATTGAAGCAATAATCACCTATAAATCGGATATCTAAGCATTCACACTGAACACTCGTCTCCCTTGGGAACCTTGATGAAGACATCCTCCAAAGTTGTGTCAGTGAGGCCCCAAGCGTGTATATTGAAACGGCATTTGGCACTCTCAACTTCATGGAAAACGTCTGCTATCTTCACCTCCTGCTTTGCCAGCTCAAATTTTTGTGTTCCAGATATGTGATATATCCTTTTTGCACTTGGCGACAAACGGTGAACCAGCTGGGCAACCTCTTGTTCATGTTCTAAAGATGTTGTCATTGTGATGAATATGTAGGTGCCCCCATATCTAGCTTTCAGCTGCAAAACATAACAACAGAAAATTGCAAGTGTTCAATAGATCAGAACAGTGCAGAAAATGTCACAACTTTCCTAGGGAAAGTATTTTTTTTTGCGAGCATCCATACTGAGAAAGTTGTCAATGAGTGCCCACTGCTAGTGTAGCTGCCCCTCTTATCTGGAGTGTCCAGTTTTGCATCAAGATACGTGTGAACTCTTTTTCCAAAAAAACAAGAAATTTGTACTTGAAATTTTGCAAGAGAGCACGCGACTAGTGCACTGTCCATAAAAACTATCTGATTTTTGGGTGCACTAGAAATATATGTAATGCTAATATTATTCTAAAGTCTCTCGTATCCGATATCTATGTTGCACCAAAAATCTGAAACATTTTCTGTAGGCTATAGTACTCGTGTGTGGTTTACTTGCAAAGTTTCAAGTTCAAATGTTGTTTTAGTTGGAACAAACAAAAATGAGAAGTTTTTATAGTGGGAGAGCGTGAATCTTTATAAAAAGTTGGATGGCAAAGATAGGAGGTGCATCTGCATAGTGTTAGGAATAAATCACGACTCGCCGCGGTGATTAGTCGTGTGTGTCACGATGGTGTGCAGCAGTAGCAAACAGGCCGTGCCGATCCGTTGGGCAGGCCGCGTCCTGCGCGTTGTGCGCGTCACGGACGTGGCCGTGCATGCGGATCGCACGCGCTCGCGCAGCGGATCCGTAGCGTGCATGCATGTGTTGAGCTAGCTAGACAGGTCGTGTGCGTATGCATCGGATGCTGGTGTTGTGCTAGTGCTGAGCATAGCGTACATGTAGGTAGAGATTAGTTAGTGCATGCGTGGGTTAGTTAGGATAAAGTTGCATGGCTACGTGCGTGCGTGGCCGAGGGTGGCGGCCGGCGCTGTGTGTGAGCCTGGTATAAAACCCCCCACTGTGTACTGATCGAAATGTGCCGGTGTGGTGCTGAGCCGGGGTATGTGCCCAGTTAAGAAAAATGAGGCCGTTCGTGCGACGAGGTGCCGTTCGTGCGGCGAGGCGTTTGTCGCCAGAAAAAACTGTGTGCTCCTCTCCTTCTTTCACCTTCGTCCGAGCGAGTGTGAGAGAGAGGTTCGTCCGAGTTTGTCCCAACACATGGGGGTTCAAAAAATTTACTCTCTTTTCCGAATAGGGTAATTTACCTCTTTTGGATTTGCAATGCATTGGAAACCACCATTAGCAAAAATACAGAGTCTATCACATACTATCTCTGCCTCCTCCATTGAATGTGCTGTCAAAAAACATACTTGTGATTCACAATGTAGCTATCCAAGTAATGAAGAGATGACTAGGAAAGTTGAATACTTGTAAGAATAATGGCTCGGTTTTTCTTTGCCTCCTTCACAACACTCCACAGTTTATTTCTTGAAGCTGGATCTAGTCCAGTGCTTGGCTCGTCCATGAAAACAACCTACAATGTATGCAATTTTCAGTGGCGGGTTCGATTATAGTTTGTCCAGCCGAGAACATAACATGAATCAGATTTGTACTTTGGGATCCCCAATCAAAGAGATTGCGACACTTAGCCTCCGTTTCATGCCCCCACTATACTTTCCCACTTGCTTATCGCCGACACCACCATGGAATAGATTAACACTCTTCAGAGAATAATCAATTGCCTGATAGCACAACACAATTTACCATTGACATATTCATCTAGAATTTTACTGCATGACAGAGCCAATGAACGTAAAATATAGCACTGCTTTTCACAATGAGATAAATAATAGTAATAATAATCATACTGGTGCACACATGTAAAAGTAGTACAACTATACCTTCACTAATTCAGCACCTTTAAGATTCTTTAGTCTCCCATAAAACAACAGATGCTCTTTTCCCGTCAATCTTTCCCAAAGTAAGCTGCATTTCATAAAGCAATAGCATTTCTGCAATATAGTGTGCAAGGAGAGCTATGCCAAAATAATACAATTAGATTAATTTTAGGTCAAGGTCTTACTCGTGTTGTGGGCAGACACCCATATTTGTGTAGATAGCATCCATATCAGTCCGTATATCCATTCCATGGACAAAAGCAGTACCAGATGTGGGTGGAATGAGACCAATCATCTATGAGAGGAAAAGGAAAATATAACAGTAATGCGTGAATATGTTGGCTCACTTCGTTCAAAAATTTAAATTTGATGCACAGTAGGTCTTATCACGTTACCATACTGATGAAGGATGTTTTCCCAGCCCCATTCGGGCCAAGCATTCCAAAACATTGGCCTTTTGGGATGGCAAGAGACAACCCACGAACTGCAAGCTTGTCAGGGTTTCCATCCATTCCATGATACACCTTTTTTAGGTTATCACATATAATTGCATAGTTTGAATTGGGTTCCAAAATAAGATGGTCAACTACCTGTCTCTGAACATAATAAGAAACAAATTATCAATATATACATATATTGTCAGGGCCTCCTCATACAAAAAGATGAATAGGTATCTTTGAGAAATATGCAAGGGATTAACCTACCTCTTGAGTAACATCAGGGTTCTCCATTTCAACTAGTACATTAGATCCTAGTCGCCCAAAGCTATACCTCCTGAATGATACTGCTCGCATTCTAAAGCATTTAAAGAAGACTGACATCCTTTTTCGCAGTCGCCCATCCAATAATGAAACATTATCAAAATAAAATGCCAATGGGAGAAGTATTGCCCACTCGATAACCATAATAATCAATATGGTACGCATTCCATTGACTGGATCACTCAAATTAGCCCACTTCATACCACCTGTTCCATTTTCATTTACAGAGAATGCACTGAACTCGTATAATCCTCGGTAAACTGAAAATCCAGGGATCATCTGCATGACTACTATCCAACCCTCTGTATGTGAAAACAAAGCTTTTCATGCATATGGTCTTAAGAGAGTTGTCAAACCTACTCCTTCTGTTTCAACTTAATTGAAGTTCTAGTTTTGTCCTAAGTCAACCTTTTTAAAATTCAAAAAAAGGTGATGAGCAGTAAATACAAAAAAAAAATGTCTGAAATTTTGGGACATCAAACGTGATCAAACATTTGATGTTCTTGCAAGTCTATTAAAACATATTACTATCTACAACATCAAATATGTATAGTACGGAAATATATTTGGTGATGATTCTGATTGAACTAATTTGATGTTATAGATGTTGATATATGTTTTTATAAACCTGGCCAAACTTATTCAATCTTGACTTTGGACAAAGTTAGAACTTCAATTAATTTTGAACGGAGGAAGTAAATAAGAAAGAAACGTACTCGGGAAACCTGTATCCTCAATGAAAAAATGCAGAAGAAATCCCCCTAGTAAACCAGAACCAAATACATAGATGTAACCAACCACTGCAGCATATCAATTTCTTAGATTAGTTACTCGCCGTATTATAAGCACTGCCTATTTACTTTAGGCCTTACATGTTTTAGACACTGACCTGTGGCTATTTCGACAGAAGAAAAGAAGGATGACGCAAAAAATGCAAGTACAATCTGCATATTTATGTGTATTAAGTAGAAAACAAACTGAATGCTATAGTCATTTGTTGTAAAGAAACGCAGACCTGCACAAAATAAAACCGATTTAAAAGAGAGTAAGTTATTTTAAAACACATGCTACACCTTGATGAATTTTCCAGACATTTACCTATCAAGGAGCCAAAAATGACAAGCAGTATTATATAGACAGCTGATAGACCGAAGAAGTAAGCATAATTTATCATCCAGTATGGACCATCTTTCAAACCATGCATCTTCATCATAATTTTAAGCTTCTGTTGCTTCTCATACACGAGATATGTTAGCATAACCTGTAAACCGTATAGTACCAAATGATCATTTTATCCATTTTGAGAACTTAATTACAGAAGGTCGTCTCATACTCACTGGAAAGATTACTTCCACGATCCACGTGAATAATAGAGTACTAAGAATAGAATTAATTTGAACTTTTAACTTTGTGCCTACTTTAGGCATATCTTTAACATATTCGAGCAACATTTTCGCTCCACTTCCTTTGAGAAATTTGATGTATGCATTGGACGCCTATAAAAAAGATAGTACAACTCATTTTAATAGCTGCAACACAAATGAAAAGCACATGAAGTTGTGCAGTAGTTCAAAGCACATACCATGTTGACCAAGCGTGGAACTCGTAATATTGCAATGGGTAAATACGCAACCTTTCTGTTATAGGTAGAATTGAACCAAATATTAATGTCAAGACTGTCCTTGCTTGTGTTCAAGAAGTCGTAACCTGTGAAGGAAAAAATAATACACGCACAAGAAAAAGAGTCAATGAATGCTAAACATTTTACTGGACAAGATCAGTAGATTATATCACCTGCAACAAATTCATTTGTCTTTCCTCCTCCACTTCCTCGTTGTCTATAACCCTTAAATAGTTCATCATTGATAACCGACGCGCTATTACGCCATAAGGATAAACCTTGAATGCAGTCCACATCTGGACATTCAAAGAACATTGGAAACAGTAATATTAGCAGGCTGGGGATACAAAATATATGAAATCCTCCA
Source organism: Elymus sibiricus (assembly GCA_039707655.1). NCBI lineage: Eukaryota > Viridiplantae > Streptophyta > Magnoliopsida > Poales > Poaceae > Elymus > Elymus sibiricus. The sequence goes on from CM077668.1 coordinate 349,559,637, forward strand.
ATAACTTGTTCTTGGAAAAGGAAAAAAAAGACCTCAAATATCATATTATAGAAGTGCAAATTAAGAGTTCTATAATGAAAAGAAATTTTACTTGGTAACGAATCATAGCTTAGATCCTTGTTTTCTAGGGAAATGTTTCAAATACCAGCTACCATCCCCAACTATTTATATCTGCTTAGGGCATCTCCAATGCCGACCCTCAAACCTCCCGCATCCGTCTGGACCGAGCGGTCCAGACGAGTTGTGACATCCGACGCAGTCCTGTATCGGCCCGCCGAGCGGTCCGGACCACGTTTTTCCGGCAAACTGGAACCAAACGTGTGTGGGAGGGGGGTTGCGGGAGTCCGGACAACAGACACGTAGGACTCCGACACCCCCAGCCCACCCAAAAGGCAGGCGGAGCCCGTGCTTTTGTAGCTGCCCGCCCTGTTTCCGCGGCAAAATCCCCAATCTCTTCTTCCATCCCGCCGCTCTCCACCCAACTCCCGCCCTTTTCTCCCACTCTCTTCTTCCCTCCCGCCGCCGCCGCCGCATGGAACTGGAGGAGAGCCTGCTGGAGATGGAGGAAGTGGTGGAGGTGCTGGACGATCCGACCATCGCGCTCGCCCGGAAGATCAATTCGACGACGCGGCAAAAGCGTCGCGTGAAAACGAAAGCCGTAAAGGAGGAGCCCTCAAGAAGCGGACTGCCGGCGGAGGGTGTGACGGCAAGCGTGCTGGTCGCGAACGAGGTGGAGGTCGTGGCCGCAGTGCGCAGATGGTGTCGCCCACCGTACAGACACTGCCATGGCCGGAGCATTACAAGGCTCCCTACTTCTACGCCGCGAAGCAGCTGGGTAGGCAGACCCCGGCAACAGCCACCATGCCGTTCATCGTCGACGTCAACGCAGCACCGCTGCTCTTCTCGGAGTGTTCTTCGCCGCAGCTTGTCCGGGCGTGGACGGCGGGCGGGGAGCAGATGGGTGCCCGCATGTTGTTTGCGTGTATGCCTAAAGCGGGGGAGCCAGCCTACGACAGGGACTGGGAGATGATGGACATCATTCACGACAGAGGCGGAGGAGGAGGTGCCTATGAGGACTGGCAGGTGGAAGACTCGGATCCCACCCAGTCCGGCAACTACACCCATACCGGAATGCAGCATGGCTACACCCAGACGGGCACACAGCTGCCACATTAGGCCACCGGACAGCAGCAGCAGGAGGAGGAGGAGGAGGAGGAGGAAGACGAGGGCGAGGACGATGATCCGGATGATCTTGCCGGCGATCCGAAGAAGAGAGGTAGAGGTGAAAGCTTCAGCGTGCGGGAGGATAAGTTGTTGTGCGATGCATGGTTGGTCACTAGCCTCGATCCGATCCATGGCACAGAGCAAAAGGGCACAACCTTTTGGAACAACATTCACATATGGTTCCATGAACACAAGCATTTTGCGCCCTACTCCAATGCGGTCATCCGCAACCGTGAATCAAAGTCGCTCGACCATCGATGGTACACCATCCAAGAGGCTGTCTCGAAGTATTGCGACCACTTGAAGCTTCTCATCGCACGATGGCCCAGCAGTGCACAAATCCACGAGCAAGTAAGTTCATTTGGCCGGATGTGCATACTTTTGTTGATAACTAGCCTGATATGCATAGTATTGTAGCCGGACATGCATAGTTTTGTAGCCCGATATGCAAAGTATTGTTGATCACTACCCGGATATGCATACCTTTGTTGATCACTAGCCGGACATGCATAGTATTGTAGCCGGATATGCAAAGTATTGTTGATCACCACCCGAATATGCATACTTCTATTGATCACTAGCCAGATATACGTAGTTTCGTAGCCGGATATGCAAAGTATTGTTGGTCACTAGCCAGATATGTATGCATAGGTCTTGACAATGTTTTATTTTGTAACCATCTCGGGCGTGTATGGTGTTCAAGAAGTTGGAGAATAAAAACTTCACCATCATGCATTGCTGGTTGAAGTTGAATGAGCAATCGAAGTGGAACCTATTCATAGCCAAGACCGTCGCACAAGTCACCAAGGAAGAAACCGGGGACCCAACCGACCCAACAAAAGAACCGCCCAAGAAGATTAGAAGAGAGTTCCGGGGAAAGAAGTGGGAGGAGGGGAGGGCGAAGCGAGAAGGTGTGTCTGCCAAGTTGACGGAGAAGTTCGATGACATCTTGTCGAAGAAGGAGGAGGCATACGTCAAGCGGTCCGACATCAAGGAGGAGAAAAAGGCGAGAAGTTCAAACTGTTGATGGAGGCGACAGAGAAGAAGCCGGCGATCGAAGAGAAGAGGGTCTTGATCGAAGAGAAGAAGGTCATGCTCGAGGAGAAGAAGGCGGAGCTCGAAGAAAAGAAGGTGAAGATCACAACCCATGCGGAGGACGTCAAGATGTTGTTCTTGAAGGTGGAGTCTTTGGATGCCGACGCAAGAATGATCGTGCAAGCTATCCGCTACAAGATGTTACAGCGGCAACATGAGGAGTTGGAGGCGGCGGACAAGGAGGAGGAGAAGGCGGCGGAGATGGACGCTGCATACGCGGCGGCGATGCCACCTTGAGCATGGAAGAGGGTCGAATTGCCGGTCCGGCAGGGCAAAAAATCTCTATTTTTTTGCACGGACTGCCGGATGGATATTCTTTTGTCGTCGGGCATGTAAACACTTAAGCATACTTGCCTCTTTTTGGATGTGATCGGACATGTGATCCGGCGCTGGTGCGATCGGGCGCGCGCTATGAATCAAACTTTTATTTGAGTTTCAAATTGCCCTTTACTGGCGGACATATACAGAATAGCATTGGATGGCGGCCTCCTGCATCAGTGTCCGCGGACTAGTCCCGCCTGTCCGCGGACGAATGTCGGAGTAAATTTGTGGGTCAACATTGGAGATGCCCTTAAAGCACTTTAGGATAAATATGAATATACAAATATTGTACATCTCTCTTAAAGCACTTTAGGATAAATATGAATATACAAATATTGTACCTACGTACAACAAGAATGAAAGATAAATATGAAGAATGACACGCACGCACACGCGCACACGCACAGGCGCGCACACACATATATACTTTGCATGTTTGTTCGGATTAAAATATTATACAACTTATTGTATGCCCATATAACAAATACTTCCTGGAAACAAAGGCCCATTAATGACTTCATGACATGGTGGAAAATTTAGTCCCATCCGAAAGTGTAGGAAATACTTTCCCTCTCGTTAGGGTTTACTTCCTCTCGTCGCCGGCGGCGACGTTGAGAATTTTACCGTCCCCTCTCCTCCTGCTGACCCAATCCTCCTTCTCGGGCTGATTAAGGGGCAGTCTAGTACTGCTACCCAGCCTTGGACAGGTGACTGGGGATCGGAGGGGCTGGGGTTTTTTGGTCTGCCCTCGCGCCTGCTGTGGGAGATCGATCTACATCCATCTGCTCATGGCGAACCGGGGCGAGTCTTCGGCGACAGGAAACAAGGTCAAGGGAAAGGTTGAGGATCTCATGAAGGAGCTTGCCCTTAGGGAAGATGATCTGGATGACGTGGTGTTTGAGGAGGACGACGCGCCACCGGAGGAGGATCTCCGGTGGATGATCCTAGTCCGTGTACACATGGACAAGGGCTTCAGCTCCTACTGGTTCTTCCGCAATATGCGGACGGCTTGGGATCTAGCAAGAAAATTTAAGATCAAAACCCTAGAGGAAAATCTCTTCATCATGCAATTTAATTGCTTGGGTGATTGGGAGACGGTGACTCAAGGTGGCCCGTGGCACTTCAGAGGAATCCGGTGATCATCGCGCCGTATGACAGTTACACCAAACCGACGACCATAGAGCTATTCAAGTTTGAGATCTGGGCTCGCATCATTGACCCGCCCATTGCTTACCATGGGAAGGTGAAAGCTTTAGCTTCTAAGTTCGGTGAGTTTGTGGATTTAGAACCCTCGTCCTTTGATTTCGAAGGGAATTTCTATAGGGTGAGAGTCCGTCTAGACGTCCGTAACCCTCTGAAGAAGGCAACATCGCTCGTCCGTGGAGGTGAGCGAGAAATTTTTGCAGTCAAGTACGAACGCTTGCCGGACTGGTGTCAAGTATGTGGTATGATGGGCCATGAATTCAAAGAGCATGGGGATGGAGTTCACCCCCCCCCCCCCCTCCTCAGCTCTCGTGTACAAGAACTTGCGGGCTCCAGCAAGCACTGCTTGGGGCTCGAGGTGACGCAACAACAGTCAGAAGGCCAAGGAACAGTACCAGCCCGAGGGCGTTTCGGCGAAGGGGTCTGTTGGAAAGGAAAAAGAGGATGTTGATATGAATGATGCTGATCGTAGCAGGAAGCGTTGCTCCGAATAGGTTGTCACGCAAACAGTGACGGGGATGGAGCTCGTCCTCGTTGAGAAGGCGAAATGGGGAGCTGCAGTTTCACCTAGCCCGCCACCAAAGCAGGATCCCAAGAGGTCCAGATCGACGCTGACCACAGAGAAGTCAGCTTCATAGAAGAATAGCAGTAACAACGTGAAGAAGACACCGACACCGGCTGGTGGAAAAAGCAATGATGGACGTTTGGCGGCCTCCCCGGCGGAGGACCGCCGGTCCCAATGAATCTGTTATGCTGGAACTGTCATGGGTAAGGCAACGCCCCGACAGTTCAAGAGCTACGCGAGATTTCGCAAAAGTTTGCCCCTAAATTGCTATGCGTTGTTGAAACTCAAATAGGCAGAGTTAGAGCTGAAAATCTTGCTAGCAGTTTAGGTTATGATTGTTCTTTTGCTGTGGAAGCCACTGGTAGGAGTGGCGGGCTTGTTATGTTTTGGAATAATGAAATAAAAATAGAGGTTTTGGGTTATTCAAAGTACCATATAGGTACCAAAGTAACTGATCTGGGTGGAACACCATGGAGATTGTCCTGCTTCTATGGGGAAGCTCAAACCCACCTGAGGTACAACACTTGGAACACGATGAAAAACTTGGCGTCGTTGAATGATCTACCCTGGTTATGCCTCGGTGATTTTAACGAGGTGCTGAGTTTGGGGGAGTACGACGGCATCGGACAGCGAAGCCAAAGCCAGATTCAAGGTTTTCGTGATGCTGTCGATATATGCGGATTGGTTGATCTGGGCTTTCAAGGACGACCATGGACCTTTGAGAAAAAGGTTTCAGGGGGAACCTATACCAGAGTAAGACTTGACAGTGCGCTCGGCTCCTCTGAATGGTGTGCACAATTTCCGTTGGCAATGGTTGAACACTTAACCTCTGCCACGTCAGACCACTCGCCAATACTTGTGAAGCTAGCGACATCAGTCCAGCGGCTGGAGAAGCCGTTCAAATATGAGGTGATGTGGGACCTGCACCCAGACTTGAAGAGGGCTGTTGATTCTGCATGGGAGCCGAACGGTCGTAATCGGACGGCCAGTGAAGTGCGAGCTAATCTCACCGCACTAGCAAATGAGCTAGGAGTTTGGAGTAAGGCGACCTTTGGCAGTGTACGAGGAGAAATAAAGAAGCTTAAGTGCGAACTAGATAAGCTGAGAAGTGACCCAGCTAGAACGGGTCCGAGCCTCAATGAGATTAAGATAAATGATAGGCTAATTGAACTATACCTTAGGGAGGAAACAATGTGGCGGCAGAGGTCGCTAGTTCAATGGCTATCGGAAGGCGACCGTAACACACATTTCTTCCATCTTCATGCTTCGATGAGGAGGAGGAAAAATTTGATTAAAGCCTTGCAAGGGCCGGATGGGACGCTGACCGAGAATCCAACAGAGATGCAAGCTTTGGCTTTGGATTTTTACAAAGCCTTATATACATCAGAAGGGGTACAAGGTATTGAGGATGTGTTGCAGCATGTCCCGGCAAAAGTGACAGCACCAATGAATGACATTTTGCTAGCTCCATATGACCGAGAAGAAGTAAAAAGGGCCCTCTTTCAAATGTTTCCGACCAAGGCGCCGGGTCCAGACGGATTCCCGGCTCACTTCTTCCAAAGGCATTGGGACGTTTGTGGTGAGTGTGTCACGGATGCGATCTTGGGAATTCTTCGGGGTGAGGAGAGTGCGGCATGCATTAATGATACTATATTAGTACTCATCCCGAAGGTATCAAACCCAACTCTATTATCTCAATTTCGTCCAATTAGTCTATGCAATGTCTTTTATAAAATTGCATCCAAAGTGGTTTCTAATCGCCTGAAAGTGATTTTGCCTGAGATAATTTCCGAGGAACAATCTGCCTTTGTCCCAGGAAGGCTAATCACTGATAATATTATTTCGGCATATGAATGCTTGCATTTTATGAAGAGGAGTAAGTCGAAGAATAATAGCTACTGTGCACTCAAGTTGGACATGATGAAGGCATATGATAGAGTTGAATGGAACTATCTAAGAGCAATTATGGAAAAGCTTGGCTTTGCACCGGCACTTGGTAAGCTCAGTTTCTTTTTCAGTCATGTTCAACGGATCAAAATTAGAGGAGTTCAAACCTACCAGGGGTATTCGGCAGGGAGATCCAATCTCTCCATACCTTTTCTTGTTAGCAGCAGAGGGCCTTTCGTGCCTCTTAAAATCCCAACACCAGTCGTCTCAACTCAGTGATATCAAGGTCGCACCATCGGCCCCGCCGGTGAACCACCTTTTATTCGCAGATGACAGCCTGCTGTTTTTCAGGGCAAGTGTAAATGGAGCAGAGGAGGTATCAAACCTACTTGAGACCTACTGTGCAGCTTCCGGACAGAGAATCAATAGAGATAAGTCCACTATCTTCTTCAGCAAGGGGTGTCCGCAGATAGTTCGAGATGCAGTCAAAGGCCATCTTCATGTTCCGAATGAATCTTTGAGCGACAGATACTTGGGTATGCCGACAGATGTGGGACACTCGAAGATGGGTACTTTCAAATACATAAGTGATCGAGTATGGGAGAAGGTAAAAGGGTGGATGAGTAAACTTTTGTCAGCAGGAGGCAAGGATGTACTGATTAAATCAGTTGCCCAAGCTATTCCAGTCTATTCTATGCCGTGCTTCAAGTTGCCTAGAGGATTGTGCAAAAACATTTATTCTATTATCCGCAAGTTCTGGTGGGGATGCAAACAAGGACAAAGGAAGCCGGCGTGGGTGTCTTGGGAAGTTATGACGAGGCCCAAGTACTTGGGTGGGCTCGGCTTTCGTGACATGGAACTTTTTAACCTTGCACTTTTATCACGGCAGGCATGGAGACTGTTGCAAGAACCAAACTCTTTGAGTGCTAGAATTTTGAAAGCAGCTTATTACCCAAATGGGGATATCTTGACAGCAGAATTGGGAGCGCACCCCTCCCAGATTTGGCGTTCAATCTTAGATGGGAGAGAGATCATGAAACAGGGCATTATAAGGAGGATCGGAAATGGGCAACATACAGAGATATGGACCGATAATTGGATACCTAAGAACTCTTCTCTTAGACCTTTACTTTCTCTGGTTCCTAATCCTCCAGTTTTGGTCTCTGAATTACTGGTGCCAGCGACAGCACAGTGGAATGAAGAGCTGATCCGGACTGTTTTTCTTCCCTTTGACGCCGAAGCTATCTTGAACATACCGGTGTGCACAAGGAATGTGGACGATTTTTGGGCTTGGCACCCAGATAGCAAGGGACGGTTTTCGGTAAGCTCAGCATACAAGCTCATAATTAATACTAAATCTCAGCGTGAGGATTGGTTGGAAGGAAGAGGAGGAACATCTGACAGCACAAAACATGAGAAGGACTGGGTGTCATTGTGGAATTTTTCGGTCCCTTCAAAGGTCAAGGTTTTTTTATGGAGATTAGCTCGCCATTCGCTGCCAACATTTGATGTTCTCCATAACAGAAGCATGTCCACTATTGATGCATGTCCGTTATGTGGTGGGGAGGATTCATGGCGACATGCCTTGATAAGCTGTACCATGGCAAGGTGCATCTGGGCGCCGTCAGATTCAGACTTGGTTGATCTCATGGCGGAGAACAAAGAATCGAATGCTAAGAGTTTTATTTGTGACATGCAGCAAACACCGAGTCAGGACCAATTTGCGGAGATGGTAGTTACCTTATGGTCCATTTGGTATGTCAGGAGAAAAGCAGTTTATGAAGGGATCTTCCAGAGTCCCAAGCAAACGCAGTCCTTCATCACCAATTACTTATTGGACCTGAGATCTCTGCCGAAGCCAGGGTCAGAGCGAGCCAATGCCGCGCCGGGACCAGCATCACGATCATCATCGGTTCGTAGCTGGATTCCCCCGCCAGATGGCCATGCTAAACTTAATGTTGATGGGGCGGTGAACACGCAGGGACAGAAAGGTGCGGTAGCGGCAGTGTGTAGAGATCGGGAAGGCCTGTATTTAGGCTCCTCTGTTGTGGTGTTTGCAAGTCTGACTGATCCTACAACCCTTGAGTTTTATGCGGCTCGCGAGGCTTTGGCACCGTGAAGGGGTGATCAAGGACATACGGCATGAATCTGGTGGAGTACACGGCGCCATAATAAGGGAGATTAATATCACTAGGAATACTTTTACTGCTTGTAGTTTTAGCCATGAGCGTAGGTTGTTTAATTTCGAAGCTCATAATCTCGCCAAGTTTGGTTGTAATCTTGGGCCTGGCCGACACATTTGGTTGGGATTACCCCATGACCAAAACCTTGTACCTATGAACATCGAGATGAATCAATAAAGTGGGCGAGGTTTCTCAAAAAAAAAAATCCGAAAGTGTAGGAGAGTTTGGACAAACAGCTATTTTTTTTAAATAATACACTTTTTTAATAAATTTGAGAAATAATACACGGTTTAGACATTTTCTGAAAATAGGATCCAGTCGGCTTAGGTTAAGACGACTGGACCTAGTCGGCCACGGCAAAGCCGATTAGTCCTAGTCGGCTTTACCTAAGCCGACTGGATTACATCCAGCCCTAGTACATGCAGTCGGCTTGGAGTGTAGAACTAATCGTCTTAGGCTAAGCCGATTGGAACTAATCGTCTTAGGCTAAGACGATTAGTTCCAATCGGCTTAGCCTAAGCCGACAGGTGCATGAACCCAAATATTTTCAACCAATGGTTGCATCGAACCATATTTTGGACCATAATTTTATCTCACCACCCTCGGTCGAGTTAGCCGCAATTTACCGCAAAACTTTTGCACAATATCTTTCCGGCATTATCCTTCCCGCCATATTATTTCCCGCCAACCCCTTCCCTCCATTATTTCCCGCCAACCCCTTCCGGTCATTATTTCCCGCCAACCCCTTCCCGCCATTATTTTCGGCCAACACTTTCCCACCATATTTTTTCCCGCCAACCCCTTCCCGCCATTATTTCCCACCAACCCCTTCCGGTTATTATTTCCCGCCAACCCCTTCCTGCCATTATTTCCCGCCAACCCTTTCCCGCCATATTTTTTCCCGCCAACCCCTTCCGGCCATTATTTCCCGCCAACCCCTTCCCGCCATTATTTCCCGCCAACCCTTTCCCGCCATCTTTCTCTTCTCAACCTATAAAACCCCCTGCACACAAAGGTTGTTAAGCAGTGCAGTGTAGTCTCGTCAAGATGTCCCATTATCCTTTCGATCGTAGTTTCCACGGCCACGCAGGCGGGAAAGTGTTGGCGGGAAATAATGACCGGAAGGGGTTGGCGACAAATAATGGCCGGAAGGAGTTGGCGGGAAAAAATATGGCGGGAAGGATAATGCCGGAAAGATATTGTGCAAAAGTTTTGCGGTAAATTGCGGCTAACTCGACCGAGGGTGGTGAGATAAAATTATGGTCCAAAATATGGTTTGATGCAACCATTGGTTGAAAATATTTGGGTTCATGCACCTGTCGGCTTAGGCTAAGACGATTAGTTCCAATCGGCTTAGCCTAAGACAATTAGTTCCAATCGGCTTAGCCTAAGACGATTAGTTCTACACTCCAAGCCGACTGCATGGGCTGGATGTAATCCAGCCGGCTTAGGTTAAGCCGACTAGGACTAATCGGCTTTGCCGTGGCCGACTAGGTCCAGTCGGCTTAACCTAAGCCGACTGGATCCTATTTTCAGAAAATGTCTAAACCGTGTATTATTTCTCAAATTTATTAAAAAAAGTGTATTATTTAAAAAAAAAATAGCGGACAAACATATAACGAACTCTTTTCCACATCCCAGTGGAGCATCGGAAGAGGAATGATACATATGTGCTTCTCCTCTGCCGCTCTACTTCCCCACTCCTCGCGTGCACATCATGTCTTTTGAACGAGCCGAGCTTAAATTTATGTCATGTGTGTGCTTTATCTGAGTAAATTACACCCACGATCCTTGTACTAGTTGGCGCGTAACGTGATGGTCCTGGAATTGGTGGAATGCTCCAATACGTTCCTCAAAGACGAGAATACATTACACGCACGATCCTGAATACGTCTCCTGATACGCGCGGTGATCAGACCGATGCCATATCAGCGTATAGTAGATGTGCGCCCCCGCGTGTGAGCATGCAAGTGAGAAAGAATAGCAAAATACTACTCCCTTCGTTTCAAAACAAGTGACTCAACTTTATACTATTAAAGTTAGTATAAAGTTGAGTCACTTATTTTGAGATGGAGGAAATAGATTACAGGACTATCTCCGGTCACTAGCAACAATCAAGCTGACCACGAGGGAAGCGTTTCAATCCGGCCGACCGGCCGAAGCTGGTCGTCTTCACGCACGCACGTATTCCTCTCTCTCCCTCTTTATTTTGGAAAGAAAAGCATCGCAGCCTCATTCATGACGCCTGAGGCCTTCGTCCACCACCTCGCCGAGCGCCTCCGGCCGGTTCGCGCAGTTCCTCGAAACCGGCATACCTCCCCTGCCGGATCTCATCCGCCGACCGTCATGGAGTCGTCGGCCTCCTCTTCCCGTCAGCACGGGGGAGATCCCCTTCCTGTCCTTCGCATGTTTCTCCTCCGGCGAGCTAGCCGCCGTCTCCCACGCAACCCCATCGACAAACCTCTCCACCAGTCGTGATGTAGCAGTCACCATAGATGTGCCAACACCATCTTCAACCCCAGCAGCGAGATGCTACAACCGATCGCGGGGATGCTACAATCGGTTGGCGAGGATGCTACAGCCGATCGCGGGGATGCTACAATCGGTTGGCGAGGATATTACAACCAGTTTTTTTTTTGCTTCAACCGACTACTGGAATTTGTTTTGCTGAATTTCTTTTGCTGCAATCTGTGTTTTTTCGTTGGGACCGGCTAATTGTTTTGCTTCAACAAATTACTAAAGTTTCGTTCGCTTTTGTTTGCTCAATTTTTTCCTTGCAACCGGTGTTATTTTTTGCGACAACCGGCTAATTGTTTTGCTCCAACAATTTACTGGAGTTTTGTTTGCTTTTGTTGCTAAATTTTGTTTTGCTACAATCGGCATGGGGAAAGCTTCAAACGTGGAGAAAATAAGCTTCAACCAGAGAGAGTGGGGAAAAGCTTGAACCGGCGTGGATGCCCGCGCGATGGTGCGAGCGCGTGACGCCGGTGAGCTGCAGCAGGTGGGCATGGTGATGCTATGACGAGCGTGCCACGATGGGGGTGGATAGTTGCTGCAACGACAGATGCATCCGACATGCTACGAGACGCCCTTTTGCTACATGACGATGGCTGGGTGCAGCGACGGCGTGCTGTCGGATCCGACGAGGACCGGTGCTGCGAGGACGGCGAGCTGGTGGTGCTTCGAAGTCAGCGGCACGCGCGGCCATGGCGGGCCGCGTGAGCGGGGCAGGATGCATTGGAGATTCCTTTTTTCTTGGTTCCCGCTTGATGTGTGAGAGGAGGAAGATGAAAGAGAACTAGATCTGACGGCATAGGAGACTGCAATCGGACCGGTGCACGCTGTCTTGGACGAGGAAGCCATCCATGTCCTCATCCTCGAGAAGCGGCAAAGCAGGAGGACGCGCGCCCTCGCCTGGGGAGCAAAATCGGGCTGTCCATGCCATGGCCGGAGTGTCCCCCAAAGAGGAGAAGGAGGGACGGTTACGGGTTGGACAGCTCCGGCGATGAGTAGATCCGGCTCGATCCATTTTGCGTCTTCAACCGCTACTTCCGCGACAAAAACGACAAGGGCGACGGCAAGGGCAAGGGCAGTCGTGGATGATCTTCCATAGCTTAGTGTACATATAGACATATGAATTGACAGATTTCCTAGTCATGCATTATATCTTGAATGAAATGCGGATGTCAGAAAAGGAAAATTCTACTTACTGAGTCGAAGGGGTATCATCCCAACATTGACTGAAACAGTTTGAGATAAATTGGACCGACACCGAGGTTGGACAATATATAAAGTATCTTCTGAGATAAACGTCAGCTCTAAAAGCTGTCTACGCAATGTCACTGTGTCAGAGCCCTGAGACAAAGAGATAGCTTTATATATTATTCCCTCCATTCCACAATATAGTGCGCCCGTGCTTTTTGAGATCTAAGTTTGATCATAAATTTAACCAACGAGATCGACTGATACCGAATTCGCTATTTCGATACGGCTCCGAGGTATAATTTTTGCTCCCGCCGCAGTCGGTCTCGTTGGTTAAATTTATGGTCAAACTTTGATCTCGGAAAACGCGGGCGCACTACATTGTGGAATGAAGGGAGTAGAACACATTACCATATCAGTATAAGCTACTTCCTCCGTTCTCAAATAAGTGTATATATAGAAATTTTAAGAAAGATTATGAAGTGGAGTAGAAAATACATTGAGAAGATGCAAGTCACCATCTCTATCCTTTTTAATTACACCATCTCTAATGAGCTAACTGCATGTAGAAGTGAGGAGACAATGTGTGTCGAATGTTATTGGTCTTGATTCCTGTGTGATGAGAGAGAAGCATTGTTTTTTACTTTAAAGTGCATTGAAAAGATAGAAGTATATTTTTTGTGGACAAATTTTAAATGCTAAACGTATAGTTATTTGTTGACAGAGGGAGTAGGTGCCAATTAGGCTTGAAAGAAACTTACGGGGACAATGTTGGAGAGTGTATCCAGATAGTCTGTGAAATTCAAAGGGGAAGACAGAGCAGGGAACAATTCACCCGAAAGACCCGCCGTTCAAATGCACGAACATATTTATTTTAACCTGAATTCTGAATGAAACTTGTAAGCATATATAATCTCCTACTGTAGCACGACGACAGATGACATACTTTCGGTGAGCGAGCGGTTGCTTCCAGTGACGAGGAGAGCAGCGGAGCAAGACTTGGTTACCCGGCATGTGGGTTCAGGCAAACCATTGAACGGCTGGGAGGCGGTCCGGACGGCCCGGAACTGAGGCCCGGGCACCTGAATCAGGGCCGGCCACCGTGCCGGACTCAGGATCTCACAGTAAGAGACCTGGTCTGGCGTGGAGTGCTGGGCGCCGCACTCTGTCCTCCTGCAGCTCCCGTCTGCGGCCGTGTCGACACACGCGCACCCGCAGCGGTACTCGGGCGTTTTGATCCTGTCGTCCATGGAGGCCTGCAGCAGGACCAGCAGCACGCAGAGGAAGATCGGGAAAAGGGTGATGCACGCGTTCGTCTTCAGGTTCCTCTTCTGCAGCACCCCGCCCAGCACAGCAAACAAGACAACCATGTCAAATGGCAAGGCGAAAAAAGACCAAGCGCGCGCTAACTCGCGTCTCCAAGAACCGTATACTATGCTCACGAAGATTCACAACCATATCGTCGTATTGCGCAGATAATAATTATATAAACGACGGAACCCAGAAACGGGGGAAGAGAAGGGGGACCTGGAAGCACAGGTTCTTGCGGAGGAGGGCGTTGGCCTGCGTCGCGAAGCCGGCGGGGCCCCTCGGACCGGTGGACGAGTCCATTGCTAGACTTGGAAGAAGCTGAACGAGCTGCTAACTAGCAACTCTTGGTCTTGGTCTAGTCTTCTCTGGTTCTTTATAGCCTTCTTCAATCCCCCCCCCACCCCTCCCCCCCCCCCCCCCCCCCCCAACCCCCCCAACTATGGCATCTCCAACGCCCCTTCAAACCTCCCGCAACTGTTCGGACCGCGTTGTCCGGATCGTGGAAACCATCCAACGCAGGTCTGTATCGGTCCGTGGCGCGGTGGGGACGTGTTTTCTCCCGCAAACCAGAGACAAAAGTGAGGGAGGTTTGCGGGGGTCCGAACCGATCCCAAGTCCGCTTCTGATCGCCCTGGCCCACCAAAACCCCTCCTCCCATGCCCGCGCGTGTTCCCGCCCGGCGCCACCTGCCCGCATTCATGCCGCTGTAGAGCGCGCCGCTCCACATTGAAGACGGCTCAGGGCGGACGCGACCTCTCACTGCCTCCGCCATTGAAGCGGCGCGCCGGCCAAGGGCGCCGCCCGCGACGCGTCTTCGGTGTCCGCGCCTGTTCAATGCCGAAGACACGTGACTGGACGGGACGGATATCTACCACGCCCGTTCAATGCCGCTGTATGTCCGTATGCCGCCATTAAGCAGGCTCGCTGGGCGAGAAACCCACTTCGGCGTCCTGCATTGACGCCTGGCCTACCAGAATCCGCTATTTAAGGGCGGCCACACCGGGCTATCTCCACAGCACAACACATCCGCTCCACATCCTCCTCCTTTCCTCCACATCCGTCATGACCGCCAGCGGGAAAACACTGTAGGACAGTCTGTCGCCGGAGATGAAGCACGCGGTGGCCGCCCTTGCCGCCGCCTGGCAGAGCCGCCGTGCCAGGCGGATCGAGGCCGGCTTGCCGGCCAGCTCGCCCGAGGTCTCCGATGACGAGGACGTCCCCACGATGGAGACGGGCTCCGACGACACCGCCCCGGCTCCCGCGCCTATGCACGCCGGCTTCACCATGGTGCAGGCACAGGCGCACTACAACGCCGCCATGATGGAGGTGCAGTCTACGCCGGCGCCTTTGTTGGTGTTCCGGTAGGCGCAGGAGAAACAGCGGTGCAACCTGTTCCTCCTGGAGGAACACCGGCTGGCGGAGGGCCAGATCTACGGCAAGCGCGCGAGCGAGGAGGCCGTGGCGGCCATGGCCGCGGCGAACCCCAACTTCGTCGCGGAGCAGCGTGCCATCTATGATGCCCTCCGCGCTCAAGCCGCCGCCCGCCACGAAGCGGCCGCCGCCGAGGCGCAGCTCCAGGCGATCGCGGAGGAGAACAACGCGAGCTGCACCTCCTACACGCAGCCGACAAATCATCAGGCGGCCCGGTGGGACGACGACTGCACGGGCGCCACAATTTTCATCGTGGACCTCACGTCCGCCGGCGACGGACAGGTCGCGGACTCCTCCGAGGATGAGTAGGGCATGGGAGGCGGCAGGGCCTGGTGTCCCGTGTGGGCCGGTCCGTCTTCCATGTTCTACTCTTCCTCGCCGGAGACCGCACCTTCACCTCACGGGTCTTATCATCGGTGGTCATGAAGACGGCGGATGGAGGATGACACGGGCTCGGACGCCGGGCGCCGCCGCCATGTAGGATAGGTTTAGGGTCGGGTCTTTTTTTCCTAAATGTTTGAAATCTATTGAAAATCCTCCGTGTTTGTACGAGATTCGTCTTGTTTGTATGAAATCCGGACGTGTTTGCACGAATTTCATCCGGTTTGTTGAAAAAGAGTTTGAAATGTATGCGGCTAGCGTTGGATGGCGTCCTCCCGCATCCGTGTTCACGGACTGGTCCCCCTGTCCACGGAAAAATGCGGAAGGAAATTTACGGGTTGCCGTTGGAGATGCACTCACAGTTTTTGGTTTGACTTGTGAAGTTTGTCAGAATAAACTACGTGTCCCAACTCACCGTGCCGTTCTGCTGCATGCACTTCTCTAGCTCATAATGGGAGTGAAACTTTTTTTTTCCCAGAGGAACATGGTCACGTTCCATGGAGATTTGAGATCTGTGAGTTGGACAGGTGTGTTCAACAGTTCAAGTAAAATAAGGCCTCGCACTCCGGGCACTCCGTGGTTGAATTTTTTTTTTACCTCAAAAAGATCTCTTTATTTACTAGATAATAATGTTACATCGTTCACCATGAGAGGTACAATAGAGGGGGAGGATCATCCAACCAGACCCTACTGGCCTGGAACTTAGCCAACTGGGCTAGTTCATGAGCTACAGAATTTGTTTCCCTATTCGCATGCTCATACTTGACCCTAACAAATTCTGGCTCCATAGAAAAACAATCTTGAAAAATCGCTGCAGCAATACCTGTAGGAGGCCTCTCATTCATCATAATTTCTATTAATTCACTATTATCAGAACTCATAACAACTCTATTACAACCCATGGATTCAGCTAAGAACAAACCATGCTTGAGAGCGAGAGCCTCAGCCGAAAGAACATCTTGAACCATATCCAAACGTGCATTACACGCGGCAATGAACTTCCCTTTTTTATCACGAATGACTGCACCTGTAGTTCCCCTTAACATATCTGGATCAAAAGAAGCATCAACGTTTATCTTAACGCAATCACCTGTTGGTGGAGCCCATCTATCCTTTCTCAACCTTGCATGAGGAACTTCAGCAGACCTGAAATTTGAGGATAACACTTTGATTGCCATCGCAGATCTTTCTGGGGATTGCACCTGAATATCACGGCTGCCTCCTCTCCCACCATAAATACCAACAGGCCACCGCAACAAGCTCTGGCAATGGGGCTTGTCCCAAAACCAATGACTGATCAGGGCTTGAGTACAACAATTCCTCTAGAACAGACTGTCCTCGACGATGAACAAGACAAGATCTCTCAATTAAGTCATGAATGCCCAGTGCTTGCCATACGTGCTTTGCTCAGCTACACTTGAACAGGAGATGCTTAATGTCTTCCGCTCCAATCTTACAGACTGGGCACTGCCCGCTCACTTTGCTCGGCTACACTCCGTGGTTGAATTAATGTTGAATCGTTGATAGTTAGGCAGTTGTTAACAAACAATAAAACAGATCCTCACAGTTATCGACAAAATAAAACAGATCCTCACGCTGTGCGGATCCATACATACTGGAAAATTTCAAGACTTTTTGCCTGGCTGACCTCGTTTGTGTGCGTGCGGAAGCAAGCCTAGAGTACGTCCCGCCCACGGCGATGGACTCCATGAGGAAGACACACGAGGTGCATCGTCTCCGTCGCGGACCTCCGCCACATGCTCTTTTTTGTTTGTGAAAAGGACCCCGGATTATATTGATATTTTGCAGTGGAACAACGCACCCCCACAAGAGCAAGAAATTACATTAAAGACCCAGGGGAGCCAAGCCAGAAACATCGCCGACGCGGGATGAGGGCGCGCCGCGGCAGAGGGGTGGGACGCGGCAGCGGCAGCGGCGGCGGCCAGGGGCGGAGCTGGTGGTGGGACGCGGGATTTGAGGTCGGAGGGGAGCGAGGATAGCCATCAGATTTTACTCGCCTTGAGATCGAGTATTTTTACTCGTCCACGGAGCCAAGGAGTAAATTTTTTACTCCTCTAACCGGTTTAGGAGATCGGCTAGGTGCCGGTTAGTGCATTTCCAATGGCAACCCGCAAATTTCCTCCCGCATCCGTTCACGGACAGGGGACCAGTCCGTGGACACGGATGCGGGAGGACGCCATACAACGCCAGCCACATACATTTCAACAGCAATCTGAACCAACCGGACGAAATTCGTTCAAACACGATGGATTTCATTAAAATTCGGACATAATTTACATAAAAAGGTCAATATTTCGATCGTTTAACTAAAAAACTAGAAAAAAAAAACATAAACCCTATACCGAACGACCAGCTCGTACGCGTGGCCGCCCTGTCCTGCCGCACCGCCGTCTCCGTCGGTGCCGTTATCGTGGTGGTGGTCCCTCCAGCGGCGGAACGGCGCCGGAGAGCCGCGACAGCCTTGTCCGGTGGCTGCCTGCCGCTCGCAGAGCAACCGCTCCGCCTCCTGCTGTGCCGTGCAGAGTGCCGCCGCGGCCACTGCCGACGTGGCCTTCGGAGCCCTGGCGGCGGCCTTGCCGCGACCGGTGTTGGCGGAGCAGTCGCTAAGCGACCACTCCTCGCCATCAAGGCAGCGGCGGCGCCTGGCGACCATCTCCGCGGTGGTCACGGAGTGGTCGAGTGCCCACGCGGCGGCGAGGTCTGGGTCATTGCGGACCCAGTCCGGCGCCACGTCGCTCTTGGCGAACGCGGAGCGGCGACTGGCATTGCACTGGTCATACCTCGCCTGCTGTCGAGCCCCGCGATCTGCCTCAGACACGACGGCCCTCGAACCCGAGGGACCGCCGTAACCGCCTCCTCCGAGGTAGTGGAGGAGGCGTCCCCGCGCCTTCTTGATCGCGGGTGGCAGCTCCTTCTTGACGGCGAGGCGGCGACAACGGCGCGTCAATGCGGCCGTACCGGCGGCGTGGCGGGGACGCAGGCTCCTCCTTGACCCGGCGTCCGATCTGGATGCCGCGGTGGTGCGGAGGTGAGGCTGTCTCCTCCTTCATGTGGCGTCCGATCTGGACGCCGCAATTGTGTCGAGGCGAGGCCGGCTCTTCCTTCATCGGCAGGAGCGTGGACGCCAACCCGGGCTTCACGCGGTAGCGCGGCGGGGACGGAGGCTCCTCCTTCACGCGCGCCGACGATGGCGGAGACGGCCCCATGTAACGGAGCGACCGCTCCGTCATTATCTCGATCTGACGGGCGAAATCGGGGGCGGGTGCTGCGGTGGCTCCTGCGGCTGCTGCGGCGGCGCCTGGTCCTCCTTGCCACCAAAGGAGATGACGATCTCCTCCTTGGCGGAGGAGCCAACCGCCGTGGACACCGACGGGCCTGGAGAGCGTGGGCGGCGGCGCCAAGAATCGCCGGAGGAGGAGCTTCCTCCTACTCCGCCTGCCGGTGCGGAGCACCACGACTGCGGCATCGCCTGAGCTAGGTCGAAGAGGGGGAGGAAGGGGCTCGGGCACGGAGACAGGGGAGGGGTGAAGGGCCGGTGCTCGGGGAGGGGGAGTGCGGCTCTGTGCGTCGCCAGCGCACGGTTTAAATAGCTGCGGCGAGACACAGGCGAAGGGGCGGTCCGCTTCAATCCGGCACAGCGGACGGAGTTGGTTCCTCGGGAACCTACGTCCGCATTGAAGCAGCGGCTCCTAAGAGGTCGCGTCGGTCAGCGCCGCCTTCCCTCCCTCCGGTCACATCGCGGCATCAATGCCAGCCGTTGTGTGCTCTGGGCCGACATGAATGCGGTGCGGTAAGCGACGCGTGCATCAGAAGGAAAGCGCGGGAGGGGCGGGTGGGGGTTTTCGGTGAGCCAGGGCGGTCAGAAGCGGGCGAAGTAGCGGTCCGGACTCCCGCAAAGCCCCCCCCCCCCCACATTTGTCTCCGGTTTGCGGGAGAAATCACGTCCGGACCGCCCTGTGGATCGATACAGAACCACGTTGGATGTCTTCCGCGGTCCGGACTGTGCAGTCCGGACGGTTGCGGGAGGTTTGCGGGTCGGCGTTGGAGATGCCCTTAGAGTAGTAAAACTGAAATTTTGCTACTCTATAGACATTTAGGGGATCGGCTAGAGATGCTCTTAGACGGTTCTAAAGTTCAGCGTTCTTTCTTAGACATTCGTGCCAATTCAGGGTTGAAATGTAGACTTAAACTTGCCAACCATGTGAGCATCTTGGGATTCTTCCTCGTGGGAGATGCGAGGGGAAATACAAATTCTTAAAACATATTACTTATAAGTTGTCTGGATTTTTGGCTACAATTGCTCTTTGCACCAAGGACGCAACGGTTTGTATAGTAGAAAATAATAGTTCTTCATGTTTCGCCCCTAACCCCTTGCCCCTAAATCCCTAACTCCATGGCCCCTACACCCCTGACCCCTAACCTAGAAGGCTCACTTATTCAACATGTGGGTTGACTTTTAGTTTGTCGAGGCTCTCTTCAGCAACACTCTTCTCTCAAGTTGTTCTACGGTGAGCACTCCCTCACTGGTAGTTGGGCACGTGCCGGAACTAGCTGACCTCGTTTGTGTGTGCTGAAGCATACCTAGAGTACGTCCTGCCCACGGCGATGGACTCCATGAGGAAGACGCACGAGGTGCACCGTCTCCGCCGCGGACCTCCGCCACGTGCTCAACTCTACAGCGGCGGCATAGGGGTGGGACGCGGCAGCAGCGGCCGCCCAGGGCGGAGCTGGTGGTGGGACGCGGCGGCGGCGACAGATTTGGGGTCGGTAGGGAGCGAGGAGAGCCACCAGTTTTTACTCGGCCACCTTGAGGTCGACTATTTTTACTTGCCCGCGGAACAGAGGAGTAAATTTTGTACTCCTCTAACCGGTTTAGGAGATCGGCTAGGTGCCGGTTACAGAAGTAAAACCGAAATTTACTCCTCTATAGTCGTTTAGGGGATCAGCTAGAGATGCTCTTAGACGGTTTTAAAGTTCAGCGTTGTTTCTTAGACATTCATGTTCATTCAGGGTTGAAATGTGGACTTCGATCAGTAGTATATATATAAATAAATAAATAAAAGAATTAAAGCTACTAAGCAACGGCGCACGCCGTTCGTCCGTAGTTGTGTTCCCTAGCTCTTTAGTGCGTGACATGTGGCAGCCAGTGAACAGTGGTTGTGAGTAAACAGTGACCGTGAACAGAACCATGGGTGAATAGTGTATGTGGATGAGTAGTAGTTCGTATAAATAGTACTTGCAAATAGTGGCTTCGCGTGACAATTATTTTCTGAAATAAGGCAAGCACAGTTAAAATGGTACGAATGGTAATTACTCACGCAAACAATATTTTTCGAAATAAAACTACAAAGTTTTTTAAAAATGGACTTTTTACACATCATAGACAAGCGAACCTTCTACTAGGTTTATGCATATTTTCATGCTGAGATAACACCCGAGAAGCCCGGTACAAAATAATAAAAAAAGACAGATCTCAAATTAGCTTCCTCTTTTTTTTTCCCCACAACTGACATACGTTAGAACAACACGTGTTTATTCAGACGGCCACCACTTTAAATAAATCTTCAAGAATATTCTCTTTTCTTCTAGCCTCTGCCTAGCATCCGGTTGCTTTTTTTAAAAGAAAAATTAGGATTGGAGAATTTAAAACGTGAGGTCGTGTGCAATGCACAATATTATTTCTTTCCTCCCTTCTCATAAATCTACAATAATGGGGAGCAAGTACAAATAAAATTGCACACATTTGTATACATAAATAAAAGAATTAAACTGGCCAAGCTATCGTCGATCTCCTGCGTTCCAGTGCTTTGGCGTGAATCTTCCCTCAATGACACGTGTCCCCGGTTTTTATTCTGGTTCACTGTCAGTTTTGTAACTTGGGGTGGTTGATTCACCATTTACGTGCTCATCGGGTGTTTTGTCTCCGTGTGATTTTTTGGTGCATTTTCTATGCAACCCTTCCCAAGTGGCCGAGATTGTCTCGAGCGCTTTCTTCTCCCTCACAACATCGTTTTACCTAGACCTCGTTCTTGGGCTCGGTCGGCCTCCTCGGCAGACATGGCTGCGCTTCAGCGCCGATTCTCTGACCAACGGCACTCCCTTCCAAACCCCCTTCTCAAGCCACCGATCTCCTCACCATCTGCTCTCCCATATAGCGACGCCCTCTCCTTCAGCAAGTCCTTTGGCGCGTCCTCGGCGAGTACAACCACAGTCTCCTCTTCCACATACCGAGGAGCATCAATGGAAACGGGGAATATCAGAGGGGGAGGCAGCATGAGATTCATCGTCCTCCGTGGCCACCACAAATATGACGAGGAGGACGATATCCTGCAAGAGTCGCTCCTCCCTCTTGACTACATGTGTTTGTTCACCATGAATCTAATTTGTCTATTTGTTTTATTTGGTTGTGACCTTACAAACTGATCGCTATAGATCTTCTTTGCTTATGCATTTTCTTGCGATCATTCTTTATACATGTTCTTCCTCTTTCATGTAAACTGCTGCAAATAATTAACTCATACATGCGGTGGTATATCTTCTTCTTTTTTCCCTTGCAGTTCTGAAATTGTGAGCAATCATATACATTCTATGGATCAAATAATAAAGACATCACACGTAATTACATGATAATAGAAAATTATTGGCTCTTTCCTTTTCCGATTTGTTCTTCTTTGTAGCAATATCACCCATGTCATCATCCTAACTTGACTAAACTATACTGTACTAATGAGAATATAGGCCCAAAAGCGCTCAAGAAATGCTTTGGCAATTTTTCCATACATATTCTTCATATGCTTTTAGCACATTTTGGAGGTTTGATAAATGTTTCTATTATTAACTAGAGATACCAATTTATGTTCTCTTAGATATATTTTTTAGCACCTATATTGTTTTAAAACATGTCATATGGTTCGCCTTAGGCAGATACTAACTCTTTTTTTTTGCTTATATAATTTAGAAACTATCAGTAATCATACAAACTCTTTGGATCAAGTAACAATAGTAACTAGGACAAGAGAGAAGCAGCAAATACAATTTGTCTTAGATACATGTTGGTCCTTCTCTTCTTTTGCTTACACAACATAACATAGTTGCTCCTTTTGATGGAGGGACTACTGAAGGACATTATCTTGCGGAAAATAATTATCATGAAACTTCTTATTCACTGATTTCTCTGATGGAGTGGCGACACCATATGGATATTCCAAATTTCAAAAGACAACATTATATTTTAAAATGCATGATTACATACCTTCTATATCCTTTCCACAGTATTTCTCTTAGTTTTGTTTTCTTACTCTTAAGTTCCTAAAACTGTAATGCAAGTCTTTGAATTTTCATGTACATGAATTGATCATGTTTCTTGCTTTGTTTGTACACTACCTCAATGTAGAAGGACCAAAGAGTATAAGAACTTCTACGCGACCAACTCGACCTCAAACCCACTGTCATCCCCTCTCTTATTTTAAAATAAAAAACAAAGTGGATGCACGCACAGGCACTACCACGGGCGCGGCGTGCCGCCGCGCCTCCGCCTTCGAGTAAGTAATAAAACTTGCCAGCCGTGTGAGCATGTTGGGATTCTTCATCATGGGAGATGCGAGGGGAAATGAAATTTCATAAAACATATTACTTATAGGTTGTCTGGATTTTTGGCTGCAGATGCTTGATACGTCCAATTTGCATCATGATTTCTTATTGATAATTATTTTGTTTTTGATCATTGTGGAGTAGTAATTAGATGATGGGTTGCTACAGTGACAGAAGCTTAAACCCTAATTTATGCGCTATTCCGTAAGTGGCTGATTTGGATCCATATGTTTCATGCTATGTTTAGAGTTATCTTAATTCTTCTTTCGTAATTGCGGATGCTTGCGAGAGGGGGTAATCATAAGTGGGAGGCTTGTTCAAGTAAGAACAGCACCCAAGCATCGGTCCACCCACATATCAAATTATTAAATTAGCGAATGTGAATCAAACAAACATGATGAAAGTGACTAGATGAAATTCCCATGTGTCCTCGAAAACGCTTTGCTTATTATAAGAGTTCGTTCCGGCTTGTACTTTGTTATAAAAAGGATTGGGCCACCTTGCTGCACTTTATTATACTTGTTACTTGTTACTTGTTACAAATTATCCTGCTATCAAAACTACCTGTTACCGCTACTTTCAGTATTTGCAGAGAATACCTTGCTGAAAACCGCTTCTCATTTCCTTCTGCTCCTCGTTGGGTTCGACACTCTTACTTATCGAAAGGACTACGATTGATCCCCTATACTTATGGGTCATCAAGACTCTTTTCTGGCACCATTGCTGGGGAGTGAAGCGCCTTTGGTGAGTGGAATTCGGTAAGGAAACATTTATATTACATGCTGAAATTTACTGTCACTTGTCACTATGGAAAGTAATCCTTTGAGGGGCTTGTTCGGGGTATCTTCACCTCGACCGAAGGCATTGAGAGTTGCTCCTCAACCTATTGAACCTACTGAAAATATTTATTATGAAATTCCTTCGGATATGGTAGAGAAACTGCTAGCTAATCCTTATGCAGGAGATGGAACGGTGCACCCTGATATGCACTTGATATATGTGGATGAAATTTCTGGATTGTTTAAGCTTGCAGGTCTATCCGGAGATGGAGTTGAGAAGAAGGTATTCCCTTTATCTTTGGAGGGAAAGGCATTGACATGGTATAGGCTATGTGATGATAGTGAAACATGGGACTGAAACCGGTTGAAGCTGGAATTCCACCAGAAATTTTATCCTATGCATTTGGTTCATCATGATCAGAATTATATATATAATTTTTGGCCTCGTGAAGGGAAAAGTATCGCTCAAGCTTGGGGGAGGCTTAAGTATATGTTGCACACATGCCCCAATCATGGGCTCTCAAGAGAAATAATTCTTCAAAACTTTTATGCTCGGCTTTGTCATAATGATCAATCCATGCTCGATACTTCTTCTGCTGGTTCCTTTATGAAGAGAACTATTGAATTCAGATGGGATCTTCTGGAAAGAATTAAACGTAACTCTAAAGATCGCGAAATCGACAAAGGTAATGAGTCAGGTATAAATCTTGAGTTTGATTGTGTTAAATCTTTTATGGAAACTGATGTTTTTCATAAGTTTAGTACTGAATATGGACTTGACTCTGAGATAGTAGCTACCTTTTGTGAATCTTTTGCTGCACATGTTGATCTCCCTAAGGAGAAATGGTTTAAATATCATCCACCTATTGAATTGAATGAAGAACCTGTTAGTGTTAAAGAAAAAACAATTGTTTACCATGTTGATCCAGTTGTGCCTACTGCTTATATTGAGAAACCTCCTTTTCCTGTTAGGATTAAGGAACATGCTAAAGCTTCAACTGTGGTAAATAAGAGTAATATTAGAGCACCTAGACCTTCTGAACAAATTAAAGTTGAACCTAATATTGCAATGGTTAAAGATCTTTTGGTTGATAATATTGATGGACATGTCATATATTTCTGTGATGAAGCAACTAGAATTGCTAAGCCAGACACTAAAGATAAAAACAAACATGTAATTGGCATGCCTGTTATTTCTGTTAAAATTGGAGATCATTGCTATCGTGGTTTATGTGATATTGGTGCTAGTGTGAGTGCGATTCCGTTTACTCTCTATCAAGAAGTCATGAATGATATTGCACCTGTTGAGATTGAAAATATAGATGTCACTATTAAGCTTGCAAATAGAGATACTATTTCACCACCTGGGATTGTTAGAGATGTTGAAGTCTTGTGTGGTAAGATCAAATATCCTACTGATTTTCTTGTTCTTGGATCACCACAAGATGATTTTTGTCTCATTATATTTGGTAGACCTTTCTTGAATACAGTTAATGCCAAGATTGATTGCAATAAAGAAACTGTCAGTGTTAATTTCGGTGAGGTGTCTCATGAGTTTAATTTCTCTAAGTTTCGTAGACAACCTCATGATAAAGAATTACCTAATAAGGATGAAATTATTGGTCTTGCTTCTATTGCTGTACCTCCTACTAATCCATTAGAAAAATATTTGCTAGACCATGAGAATGATATGCATATGAATGAAAGAATGAAATAGATGAGCTATTCTTTAAACAAGCACACATCCTTAAACATAATTTTCCTGTTGAAACCTTGGGAGACCCACCTCCACCCAAGGGTGATCCTGTGTTTGAATTAAAGCAATTACCTGACACGCTTAAATATGCTTATATTGATGAAAAAAAAGATATATCCTATTATTATTAGTGCTAAGCTTTCAGAGCATGACGAAAAGAGATTACTTAAAACTCTGAAGAAGCACCGGGCTGCTATTGGATATACTCTCGATGATCTTAAGGGCATTAGTCCCACTTTGTGTCAGCATAAAATTCATGTGGAGCCAGACACTAAACCCGTGGTTGATCATCAAAGAAGGTTGAGTCCTAGAATGAAGGATGTGGTAAGAACTAAAATATTAAAGCTTCTGGAGGCAGGTATAATTTATCCCATAGCTGATAGTAAATGGGTAAGTCCTGTTCATTGTGTTCCTAAGAAAGGAGGTATTACCGTTGTGCCTAATGATAAAAATGAACTTATCCCACAAATAATTGTAACTGGTTATAGGATGGTAATTGATTTCAGGAAATTAAATAAAGCTACTAGGAAAGATCATTACCCCTTGCCTTTTATTGATCAAATGTTAGAAAGATTGTCTAATCTTACACACTTTTGCTTCCTAGATGGTTATTCTGGTTTCTCTCAAATACCTGTTTCACCTGAAGATCAAGAGAAAACCACCTTTACTTGTCCTTTTGGAACTTATGCTTATCGTCGTATGCCTTTTGGTTTATGTAATGCACCTGCTACCTTTCAAAGATGTATGACTTCTATATTCTCTGACTTTTGTGAAAAGATTGTTGAGGTTTTCATGGATGATTTCTCCGTTTACGGAACTTCTTTTGATGATTGCTTGAGCAACCTTGATCAAGTTTTGCAGAGATGTGAAGAAACTAATCTTGTCTTGAACTGGGAGAAGTGCCACTTTATGGTGAATGAAGGTATAGTTCTTGGGCATAAAATTTCTGAAAGAGGTATTGAAGTTGATAAAGCTAAAGTTGATGCTATTGAGAAAATGCCATGTCCTAAAGATATCAAAGGTATAAGAAGTATCCTTGGTCATGCTGGTTTCTAGAGAAGGTTTATAAAAGACTTCTCTAAAATTTCTAGGCCTCTTACTAATCTCTTGCAAAAATATATTCCATTTGTTTTTTATGATGATTGCGTAGAAGCCTTTGAAATACTTAAGAAAGCCTTAATTTCTGCACCTATTGTTCAACCACCTGATTGGAACCTACCCTTTGAAATTATGTGTGATGCTAGTGATTATGCTGTTGCTGCTGTTCTAGGACAAAGAATTGTTAAGAAATTAAATGTTATCCATTATGCTAGTAAAACCCTAGACAGTGCTCAAAGAAATTATGCTACTACTGACAAAGAACTTTTAGCAGTTGTGTTTGCGTGTGATAAATTCAGATCTTACATTGTTGATTCCAAAGTTACCATTCACACTAATCATGCTGCTATTAAATATCTTATGGAAAAGAAAGATGCTAAACCTAGACTTATTAGGTGGCTTCTTTTGCTACAAGAATTTGATTTGCATATTGTTGATAGAAAGGGAGCTGAGAACCCCGTAGCTGATAATTTGTCTAGAATGGAAAATGTTCTTGATGACCCACTTCCTATTAATGATGATTTCCCTGATGAACAATTAGCTATGATAAATGCTTCTCGCAATACTCCTTGGTATGCAGACTATGCTAATTACATTGTTACTAAATATATACCACCTAGTTTCACATACCAACAAAAGAAAAAGTTTTTCTTTGATTTAAGACATTACTTTTGGGATGACCCACACTTATATAAAGGAGTAGATTGTACTAATAGACGTTGTGTACCTGAGCATGAACAGGAACAAATCCTACGTAAGTGTCACTCTGAGGCATATGGAGGACACAATGCGGGAGACAGAACTACACACAAGGTATTACAATCTGGTTTTTATTGGCCTACTCTCTTCAAAGATGCACGTAAGTTTGTCCTTTCTTGTGATGAATGTCAAAGAATTGGTAATGTTGGTAGACGTTAGGAAATGCCTATGAATTATTCACTTGTCATTGAACCATTTGATGTTTGGGGTTTTGATTATATGGGACCTTTTCCTAAATCCAATGGGTATACTCATATTTTAGTTGTTGTTGATTACGTTACTAAGTGGGTAGAAGCTATTCCAACTAGTAGTGCTGATCATAACACTTCCATTAAAATGCTTAAAGAAGGTATATTCCCGAGGTTTGGAGTCCCTAGATATTTAATGACTGATGGTGGTTCACACTTTATTCATGGTGCTTTCCGTAAATTGCTTTCTAAAGATGATGTCAATCATAGAATTGCATCTCCTTATCATACTCAGTCTAGTGGTCAAGTTGAATTAACTAATAGAGAAATAAAATTGATTTTGCAAAAGACTGTTAATAGATCCAGAAAGAATTGGTCTAAGAAACTTGATGATGCACTATGGGCTTATAGAACTGCTTATAAAAATCCTATGGGTATGTCTCCATATAAAATGGTTTATGGAAAAGCATGTCATTTACCTCTTGAGTTAGAACATAAAGCATATTGGGCAATTAAAGAACTTAACTATGATTTTAAACTTGCCGGTGAAAAGAGGTTATTTGATATTAGTTCTTTAGATGAATGGACAACCCAAGCTTATGAAAATGCCAAGTTGTTTAAAGAAAAAGTTAAAAGATGGCATGATAAGAGGATTCAAAAACGGGAATTCAAAGTAGGTGATCATGTTCTATTATATAATTCTCGTTTAAGATTTTTTGCAGGAAAGCTACTCTCTAAATGGGAACGGCCATATATCATCGAAGAAGTTTATCGCTCCGGAGCCATCAAAATAAACAACTCCGAAGGCAATTGTGACGCCCCCGACTTAATCGTGCACTAATCATACACGCAAATGCACACGATCAAGCCTAGGGACTCACTTGAAGATATCACAACACAACTCTAGACACAAAATAAAATAATACAAGCTTTAGGAAGGCGAAAACAAACAACGACTCTGATCGAAAGAGGCAAGGCCTCCTGCCTGGGAGCCTCCTAACTACTCCTGGTCGTCGATGATCTCCACATCGTAGTAGACTCCTCCGGGGATCTCCTGCTCCTGGGCTTCGACGTCTGATCGCAATAATCGGGTATGGGGAAAAGAAGTAGCAAAGCAACCGTGAGTACTCATCCAAAGTACTCGCAAGACTGACATCGGAACTATACTAATTATGCATTGGTATCAAGTGAAAAGGCTGTATCTGTGGACTGTATAGCAGCAAAGCCAGAATAGAGAGAAAGGCCTAGCCTATCGAAGACTAGAATCTTCAGGGTCTTGCAGCATAAGAAGAGTGCAGTTTAACATATTATTAATTAACAAGCATGTTGAAGCAAAGCCCAGAGATCTTTCCTCGACTCCCTGCGAGAAAGCTATCCCGGAGCTTCCTATTAATTGCAGTATCCAGTTCAAATAGTAATAGATCAGGATACAACACTGAGCGTGCTGTTACCGTGGACACGGCTATTCGAATAGATAACTTCCCTGCAGGGGTGCACTACTGTTACCCAGCACGCTCGATTACATCTGGCCGGACACACTTGCTGGGAAATGCCCGGCCTCGGGTAATCGACACGACGCAGTCCTACCTAGGCTAAGCAGAGAGGTCCCCGCCGGTCTACATCCTAAGTGCTCAGGGGTCTTGGGCCATCGCCCTGTGCACTCCGGGTCGTTGCGTGGGTGAACGGAACCAAGCACCACCTCTGTCCTGGATGGCACCTGACCGAACGCGCCGCAATGCTGAACTGGACGTCTGACAGAGCTTTCGGCTGATACATACGACGTAGAGGGTCCCATAACCATTATCCCACGTGGTGGTAGTGCGTATAGGGCCAACGGCCCACTCAGATCAATACCCAAATCCGTTATCGCATTATTAGGAGCTCGCGGTGACGATCAGTACTCCTGTCGTCCCGTCTCGAGGAAGTGCAACAAGGGCCAGGCCCACCCCTCTCTAGGGCGGTCTCTGCCTACCCGGCTGCGCCTCGTAATTATCTCGCGGGTACCCTCACGGTCAACCCGACTTCACATCTCTCGCGGGTACCCCTCAGAGTCGACCCGACTTTTCCCGGGGACTGTAGTAAAAGTAGGGTATCCGTGTGTTCATCACTTCAAGGGGGAATCCAAGGAATCACCCTCGATGGATTCCTACTTGATGTAATCCGTCAAGGAGAACCAGGAGGAATCACCCTCGATGGTGTTCACACTTGCGGGGTTGCACGACAGACACTTCACCGGAGGTGGAGGAAGAGGAATCACCCTCGGTAATCCACGTCTGACTAGCTAAGCTACAAAGGTATCATCGGGAGTGAGTAAAGAGGTATCACCCTCGTCACTCGAGGACAACTCTGAAGAGTCGGACAACTTAGGGGGGTGTGCGGTGCTGTGCTGGTCTCAGCCCGACGATCACTTCGATCGGGGCACTAGTAGCTAAGCGGAGCAACTAGGACAAGGATGGGGCCACAGATGGATTTCATCCAACCTATACTAAGCATTTAGGATATCAGGTAAAGTATCAACAGAAGTTACAATAAACAGGCTATGCATCAGAATAGGATAAAACAATAGCAGCAGCAAATTCTAATGCAAGCAGGAGGGAGAAAGAATAGGTGATATAGGCATGCGTCAAGGGGGTTTTGCTTGCCTGGTTGCTCTGCTGAAAAGGATGGGTCGTCGGGGACGTAGTCGATCACAGCGGCAGCATCGGTCTCGGAGTCTACCGGACAGAAGAGGGGGAAGAAACAGTCAATACAAAGCAAGCAAGGCAATACAGGTGTATGACATGACGATACGCAGTGTTAGAGGTGACCTATCGCAGTACTAAACGTTACCGGCGAAGGGGGAAAACATCCGGGAATGTTTGACCAGCGTTTGGCATTTCGAACAGATGAAACAGAGGGGGGACGGTTCCATGTTCAGCATGCTAGGGGCATGTGACAAATGAACGTAGTGCGTATTCGGAATCGTCATATTTTTCTGATCGACTTTGATGTATAAAGTTTTTCCATCCGAGCTACGGATGAATTTCTACGAATTTCCGAAGTTTTCTGAAAATCTCTGAAATTCTACTAAGTCTGAGAAGCCCTCAGTTTTAAACACCACTTAGCTGTTTTCCGGAGGCTATTGCTATTGTTCTGCACATCCTATGATTTCGTGCCTTATATCAATTGTGAGCATTTTTCTGCGATCTACATGTTAGTATCACTTTCATCCATATTAGAGTTCATTTGCTTGATCATCAACAGCTCTAAAGTAGCTATGAAAATAAAGCTGTTTTTCTGTTTTTCTGTTGACAGAACTTAGAACTTTGTGATTTTCGTAGGAATTAATCCACACATTATCTGAAATTGCTCCAATGGAACAAAATGAAGCTTGTTACGTCTACTTTCTGTTCATATAATTTTTACTCATTTTAGGACTCATCTTGTCGTTGTTTTGTTGCTGTCAAAAGAGGTAGTCAATGTAGCAGCAGCAAAGCTAGCTACTGCTACAGTAACTGAATGTTACTGTAGCAGCAGCAGCACAGGCAGAGCAGCAGCTGTAGGCAGCGAGCACAGCGGCAGCAGCAAAACGGCAGCAGCCAGCGGCAGTAGCAGCCGAAGGCAGCAGCGGCAGCACTTAGCAGCAAGCGACGGCGGCAGCAGCTAGCAGCAGCTACGGAGCAGCAGCAGGCAGCAGGGGCGGCGAGGGCGAGCAGCAGGGGACGGCGAGGGAGAGCAGCGGGCGAAGCTAGCGCGCGCGGGCGCACGCGTGGAGGCGCGGCCAGGCGCAGGGCAGCAGCGAGGCAGCGGCGATGAGCGACGAGCGCACGGGCGAGCGGACGGCACGGGACGGCAGCGGCAGCGCGCGGACGGCAGCGGCACGGCAGCGAGGCAGGGGAGGCAGGGGCTGGCGCAGGCGCGAGCGGGCGACGAGGCCAGGCGGGTGACGGCGAGCGCGAGTGCGGCGGTAGCGGGCGCGCAGAGGCGAGCTCAGGCGATGGCCAGGGGAGGCGCGGCGGCACGGCGACGAGCGCACGGGGTCGCGGCCACGGCGAGCGAACGGGAGAGGGGGCAGAGGCGAACGGGGCTCACCCCCGGCGTCGTTGTACGTCGACGAGGCTCGGTGGAGCCGCTGGGGAGGAGGACGAGGACGGGACGACGGCGGCGAGGCGGCGACGCCGCGGACGAGCGGGAGGGGAGAGTGGGGGATCGGGTGGGGGTTAGGGTTTGGGGTGGGGGCTGGGGAGTTATAGGGGGTGGCTGGGCCGAGGCCCAGTTGGCCAGGGGGGTTTTGTTTTCTTTTTAATTTTATTTTTAGTTCCTTTTCTGTTTTGCAATTAGTTAGGCACAATTTTAGTTTAGTAGAATAAGTGACTTAGTCCAAAATTATCAGTGCAATTTTATCTACCACCAGAAATTGGTTTGGACAAAATAGGATTCCATTTGAATTTTATTTAAATCAAAAGGTGTTAGATATTGCTGTTTAGGTTTTGTTTTTAGGATATAATGGTCATTTAAATATTTTAATAAATGTTGATTATAATTTTATAAATGCCTATGGATTATTTGCAAAATTATGAACTATTTAGTTCTACTGTTTGGATAATTTTTAATTTTGACTTTGTTTTAAATTTGAATTTGAATTTGGATTATTCTCTAATTGTTTTTATAATGCTTAATGATGATGACTTGGCATGATTAATTGGCATAACTACTGTTGGTAATCTGGGGATGTCACAGCAATAATCCGAGAGTGGTTAATGGGCAAACAATTAAACATTATATCTCAGGTATGCCCATTAATGTTGAAACTAATATTATTCAAACAATGACATGATACGTCCATTTTGCATCATGTTTTCCTACTATTATTTATAGTGTTTTTAATCAATATAACACTTTGTGGAGCAATTCTAATGCTTTTTCTCTCTTAATATGCAAGATTTACATAAGGAGGGAGATTGCCGGCAGCTGGAATTCTGGACCTGAAAAAGCTATGTCGGAGATACCTATTTTGCACATATCCAAATGAGCTGAAATTTCACGGAGATTTATTTTGGAATAAATAAAAAATACTGGAGAAAAGAAGTACCAGAGGGGGCCACCCAGGTGCCCACGAGGCACCAAGGCGCGCCACCCCCCCCAGGTGCGCCCTGGTGGCTTGTGGGGCCCCTGGCCAGCCTCGAGTGCCCATTTTCTGGTATATAAGCCCATTTTCCCTAGAAAAAATAAGGAGAAGACTTTTGGGATGGAGCGCCGCCGTCTCGAGTCGGAACTTGGGCAGGAGCACTTTTGCTCTCCGGCGGAGCGATTCCGTCGGGGATACTTCCCTCCGGGAGGGGGGAAATCGAAGCCATCGACATCACCAACGATCCTCTCATCGTGGGAGGATCAATCTTCATCAACATCTTCACCAGCACCATCTCATCTCAAACCCTAGTTCATCTCTTGTATTCAATCTTTGTCTCAAAACCTCAGATTGGTACCTGTGGGTTGCTAGTAGTGTTGATTACATCTTGTAGTTGATGCTAGTTGGTTTATTTGGGGGAAGATTATATGTTCAGATCCATTATGCTATTCAATACTCCTCTGATCTTGAACATGAACATGATTTGTGAGTCGTTACTTTTGTTCTTGAGGACATGGGAGAAGTCTTGTCATAAGTAATCATGTGAATTTGGTATTTGTTCGATATTTTGATGATATGTATGTTATTGATTCTCTTAGTGGTGTCATGTGAATGTCGACTACATGGCACTTCACCATCTTTGGGCCTAAGGGAATGCATTGTGGAGTAGCAATTAGATGATGGGTTGCTAGAGTGACAAAAGCTTAAACCCTAGTTTATGCGCTATTCCGTAAGGGGCTGATTTGGATCCATACGTTTCATGCTATGGTTAGAGTTATCTTAATTCTTCTTTCATAGTTGCGGATGCTTGCGAGAGGGGGTAATCATAAGTGGGAGGTTTGTTCAAGTAAGAGTAGAACCCAAGCACCGGTCCACCCACATATCAAATTATCAAAGTAGCGAACGCGAATCAAACAAACATGATGAAAGTGACTAGATGAAATTCCCATGTGTCCTCGAGAACGTTTAGCTTATTATAAGAGATTGTTCTGGCCTGTCCTTTGCAACAAAAGGATTGGGCTACCTTGCTGCACTTTAGTTACTATTGCTACTTGTCACTGGTTGATGACCCACAAGTGTAGGGGGTCAATCGTAGTCCTTTTGATAAGTAAGAGTGTCGAACCCAACGAGGAGCAGAAGGAAATGACAAGCGGTTTTCAGCAAGGTATTTTCTGACAGCACTGAAATTATCGGTAACGAGTAGTTTGATAGCAAGATAATTTGTAATAAGTGACAAGTAGCAATAGTAACAAAGAGTGCAACAAGGTGGCCCAATCCTTTTTATAGCAAAGGACAAGCCGGAACGATCTCTTATAGTAAGTAAAGCGTTCTCGAGGACACATGGGAATTTCATCTAGTCACTTTCATCATGTTTGTTTGATTCGCATTCGCTACTTTGATAATTTGATATGTGGGTGGACCGGTGCTTGGGTGCTGTTCTTACTTGAACAAGCCTCCCACTTATGATTACCCCCTCTCGCAAGCATCCGCAACTACGAAAGAAGAATTGAGATAACTCTAACCATAGCATTAAACATATGGATCCAAATCAGCCCTTACGGAATAGCGCATAAACTAGGGTTTAAGCTTCTGTCACTCTAGCAACCCATCATCTAATTACTACTCCACAATGCATTCCCTTAGGCCCAAAGATGGTGAAGTGTCATGTAGTCGACGTTCACACGACACCACTAAGGGAATCAACAACATACATATCATCAAAATATCGAACGAATACCAAATTCACATGATTACTTATGACAAGACTTCTCCCATGTCCTCAATAACAAAAGTAACTACTCACAAATCATAATCATGTCAAAGATCAGAGAGGTGTTGAATATCATACTAGATCTGAACATATAATCTTCCACCAAATAAACCAACTAGCATCAACTACAAGATGTAATCAACACTACTAGCAACCCACAGGTACCAATCTGAGGTTTTGAGACAAAGATTGAATACAAGAGATGAACTAGGGTTTGAGATGAGATGGTGCTGGTGAAGATGTTGATGAAGATTAGTCCTCCCACGATGAGAGGATCGCTGGTGATGTCGATGGCGATGATTTCCCCCTCCAGGAGGGAAGTATCCCCGGCAGAATCTCTCCGCCGGAGAGCAAAAGTGCTCCTGCCCAAGTTCCGCCTCGAGACGGCGGCGCACCGTCCCGAAAGTCTTCTCTATATTTTTTCTAGGGCAAATGGACTTATATACTAGAAAATGGGGGCCAGAGGCTGGCTAGGGGACCCACGAGGTACCAGGGCACGCCTGGGGGGGTGGCACGCCCTGGTGCCTCATGGGCACCTGGGTGGCCCCCTCTGGTACTTCTTGCTTCCAGTATTTTTTATTTATTCCAGAATAAATCTCCACAAAATTTCAGCTCATTTGGAGATGTGCAGAATAGGTATCTCTGACATAGCTTTTTCAGGTCCAGAATTCCAGCAGCCGGCAATCTCCCTCCTTGTGTAAATCTTGCATATTAAGAGAGAAAAGGCATTAGAATTGCTCCACAAAGTGTTATATTGATTAAAAACACTATAAATAACTGTAGCAAAACATGATGCAAAATGGACGTATCAACTCCCCCAAGCTTAGACCTCGCTTGTCCTCAAGCGAAAGCCGATATCGATAATCATGTCCACATGTTTAGAGAGAGAGGTGTCGATAAAAACAAAATACGGACATTGTAGCATCATGATTATTATTATAACAGCAATATTTATTATCATAAACTTCTCATGAGCAAGTAACAAATCATCACAACAATGGAGTATAAGGCATAAAATTTCTTTGAAACTAACAAACTATGTTCTCAGTCAACAATGCAATTGCAATTCATCATATTTTCAGGAAGGGTCTCATGTAAGAGCTATTTAGCAAGTCCACATACTCAACGATCATTTATTCTTCTATGATTGCTAACACTCATGACATATATATGGAGCAAAAAGTTTCAGCCAGACACATAGAAAGATAGGGGCTTGTGAGTTCGCCTCCCAACTTATTCACCTCAAGGGTGATGTCAACAATAATAACTCATGATCACTCATATCCAACTGGATATATATGCCTAGATCTTTCCCCACCACATGATGCTTACAAAAGAGAAAAATAAAAAGGAAGTAGAGGAGAACACTATTGACTCTTGCATAAAAAGTAAATACATAAAAGTAAAGGATAGGCCCTTCACAGAGGGAAGCAGAGGTTGTCATGCGCTTTTTGTTGTTGGATGCAAGAGCTCTTAATGCAAAGGAACGTCACTTTATATTGCCCCTTGTGATAGCAACCTTTATTATGCAGTCTGTTGCTTTTATTTCTTTACCATCACAAGTTCGTACAAAGCTTATTTCCCTTACAATAAAAGTTCAGACATATTTAGAGGCAATTTTATTGCTTTTTGCACTGATGACAACTTACTTGAAGGATCTTATTCAATCCATAGGTAGATATAGTGGACTCTCATGACATGAAACTGGGTTTAAGGGTTTTAGATGCACAAGTAGTATCTCTACTTGGTGCGGATTTTTGGCTAGCAAAGATATTGGGCAAGCACCACATGTTGGAGGATCTATAACAATATAACTTCTACGTGAATATGAACAAACATAATTCATTACGTTGTCTTCCTTGTCCAACGTCAACAATTTGGCATAAAATACTTAATGGGGGCTCACAATCATAAAAGATGTCCAAGATAGTATATTTGCATGTGAATCATCTCTTCCCTTATTAACTTTTTCATGAATTGCATCATTGACTAATACTATGCTTGTTAACTTCCAATAAATTTTACCACTTATACTTTTCTTTATGTAATGTCATTACTTTTCATAAGATTAGCATATGATCTTTTTCATTATTTTCATTGCTAGAATTGGAACATGAAAGTAAAGAAGCAAAAACTCAAACTACTCTTTATTATATAACTCTCAACTCGATTACATAGATAGATAGATCATGAAGCTAACACTCGAAAATAGATCATACTAAACTTTTATTCAACTAGATCATGAAATAACTAAGGATCGAACTAAAAATAGGTAAAGATAATAAAAGTGATGGTGATATGATACCGGGGCACCTCCCCCAAGCTTGGCACAAGCCAAGGGGAGTGCCCATACCCATGTGCTCAAGTCTCCTTCTTCGGTGATGGCGGTGGTGATGAAGTGGCAAGCTTGTCCTTCAGCTGTAACAGGTACATCAATCTACGGTTGATGCTCCGAAGGGCGATGTTTTGCTCTTCCAACAAAATAACTTCACGAGTGAGAGATGTATTCTAAACAGAAACTATTTCAAAGACTCTTAAGGCTTCAATTACGGATGGGGAGAGATGATCATATAAGGGTTGAAGTATATCTCCCTTCTCTGCGGTCTCCTCCATGGGAACCGCTTGCCCTTCTCCCGGAGTCTGGGCTCCTACAACTTCCTCAACCTTGTCCTCCTTGCCATTGTCTTCTTCTCCCGATGACAACTCGTAGTAAACCTCGCTGTAGGGGCGTTTTCTCGGCGATGGTTGCACAATGCGGTGCTTGGCACAGAGCTTTTGGGGAGCCATGGCGATCTAGTTCTGTCAGAAAAATAGCACGAAAGAAGAACAGAGGAGATTTCTGTGATACGGTGGTCAAAACGTTCGGGAGTATATATAAAGATTTTTTATCTTGCAAAACAAGTAATCCAGGAGAAAACGGAGTCGGGAAGGCGCACGTGGGGTCCACGAGCCACCAGGGCGCGCCTGGGGGGGTGGCGCGCCCTGGTGCCTCGTGGGCACCAGGTAGGTCCCCTCGGCTGTTTCTTATTTTTGTATTTTTTCTAATATTCCAAAACTGACAGATAGTATTTTTATGGAATTTTTGGAGTCGGTTTACTTACCGTATCACATACCTCTTCCTTTTCAGGGTTCTGGAGTGTTCCGGAAGGTCTCTCTTATGTATTCCTCCGGTGTAATTGTTTCAATAATATTAGTTTCAACATTAATGGGGGTACCTAAAATATAGTGCTTAATTCTTTGCCCATTCACCACTCTTGGATTAGTGCCTTCGGAGTTGTTTATTTTGATGGCTCCGGAGCGATAAACTTCTTCGATGATATACGGTCCTTCCCATTTAGAGAGGAGTTTTCCTGCAAAGAATCTAAAACGAGAGTTGTACAATAGAACTTGCTGACCTACTTTAAATTCCCATTTTTGAATTCTTCTATCATGCCACCTTTTAACTTTTTCTTTAATCAATTTGGCATTTTCATAAGCCTGGGTTCTCCATTCATCTAATGAGCTAATATCAAATAACCTCTTTTCACCGGCAACTTTAAAATCATAATTTAGCTCTTTAATTGCCCAATATGCTTTATGTTCTAACTCAAGAGGTAAATGACATGCTTTTCCATAAACCATTTTATAAGGAGACATACCCATAGGATTTTTATAAGCAGTTCTATAAGCCCATAATGCATCGTCAAGTTTCTTAGACCAATTCTTTCTAGATCTTTTGACGGTTTTTTGCAAAATTAATTTTATTTCTCTATTACTCAATTCTACTTGACCACTAGTTTGAGGGTGATAGGGAGATGTAATTCTATGGTTGTCATCATATTTAGCAAGCAATTTACGGAATGCACCATGAATAAAATGTGAACCACCATCAGTCATTAAATATCTAGGGACTCCAAATCTCGGGAAAATAACTTCTTTAAGCATTTTAATAGAAGTGTTATGATCAGCACTACTAGTTGGAATAGCTTCTACCCACTTAGTAACGTAATCAATAGCAACTAAAATATGAGTATACCCATTGGATTTAGGAAAAGGTCCCATAAAATCGAATCCCCAAACATCAAATGGTTCAACAGCAAGTGAATAATTCATAGGCATTTCTTAACGTCTACCAACATTACCAATTCTTTGACATTCATCACAAGATAAGACAAACTTATGAGCATCCTTGAAAAGAGTAGGCCAATAAAAACCAGATTGCAATACCTTATGTGCAGTTCTGTCTCCCGCATGGTGCCCTCCGTAAGCTTCGGAATGACACTTCTATAGGATTTGTTCTTGTTCATGCTCAGGTATACAATGTCTAATAATACCATATACTCCTTGTTTATAAAGGTGTGGGTCATCCCAAAAGTAATGTCTTAAATCAAAGAAGAACTTTTTCTTTTGTTGGTATGTGAAACTAGGTTGTATGTATTTAGCAACAATGTAATTAGCATAGTCTGCAAACCAAGGAGTATTACGAGAAGCATTTATGACGGCTAATTGATCATCAGGGAAATCATCATTAATAGGTAGTGGGTCATCAAGAACATTTTCCATTTTAGACAAATTATCTGCTACGGGATTCTTAGCTCCCTTCCTATCGGTAATATGCAAGTCAAATTCTTGTAGCAATAAAACCCACCTAATGAGTCTAGGTTTAGCATCTTTCTTCTCCATAAGATATTTAATAGTAGCATGATCGGTGTGAACAGTTAATTTAGAATCAACTATGTAAGATCTGAATTTATCACATGCAAACACAACTGCTAGAAATTCTTTTTCAGTAGTAGCATAATTTCTTTGGGCACTGTCTAGAGTTTTTCTAGCATAATGGATAACATTTAATT
This sequence comes from Elymus sibiricus, assembly GCA_039707655.1. Classification (NCBI taxonomy): domain Eukaryota; kingdom Viridiplantae; phylum Streptophyta; class Magnoliopsida; order Poales; family Poaceae; genus Elymus; species Elymus sibiricus. Next base: position 349,598,841 of record CM077668.1, read on the forward strand.
TCTTATCAACTCTCTGTCCTAGAACAGCACCAACAGTATAATCACTAGCATCACACATAATTTCAGATGGCAAGTTCCAATCAGGTGGTTGGACAATAGGTGTAGTGGTTAAGGCTTTCTTAAGTGTTTCAAAGGCTTCTAAACAATCATCATCAAAAACAAATGGAACATCTTTTTGCAAAAGATTGGTAAGAGGCCTAGAATTTTTAGAGAAGTCTTTAATAAATCTCCTATAGAAACCAACATGACCTAGGAAACTTCTTATACCTTTAATATCTTTAGGACATGGCATTTTCTCAATAGCATCAACCTTAGCTTTATCAACTTCAATACCTCTTTTAGAAATTTTATGCCCCAAGACAGTGCATTCATTCACCATAAAGTGGCACTTCTCAAAATTCAATACAAGATTAGTTTCTTCACATCTCTGCAAAACTCGATCAAGGTTGCTTAAGCAATCATCAAAAGAAGTTCCGTAAAAGGAAAAATCATCCATGAACACCTCAACAATCTTTTCACAAAAATCAGAGAATATAGCAGTCATACATCATTGAAAGGTAGCGGGTGCATTGCATAAACCAAAAGGCATACGTCTATAAGCATAAGTTCCAAAAGGACAAGTGAAGGTGGTTTTCTCTTGATCGGGTTGTGATACAGGTATTTGAGAAAAACCAGAATAACCATCTAGAAACAAAAGTGTTTATGCTTAGATAATCTTTCTAACATTTGATCAATAAAAGGTAAGGGGTAATGATCTTTTCTAGTAGCTTTATTTAATTTTCTAAAATCAATTACAATCCTATAACCAGTTACAATTCTTTGTGGAATGAGTTCGTTTTTATCATTAGGAACAACAGTAATACCTCCTTTCTTAGGGACACAATGAACGGGACTTACCCATCTACTATCAGCTATGGGATAGATTATACCTACTTCCAGAAGTTTTAATATTTCGGTTCTTACCACCTCTTTCATCTTAGGATTTAATCGTCATTGGTGGTCGACAACTGGTTTAGCATCAGGCTCCATATTAATTTTGTGCTGACATAGAGTGGGACTAATGCCCTTAAGATCATCAAGAGTATATCCAATAGCAGCACGGTGCTTCCTCAGATTTTTTAGTAATCTCTTTTCTTCATGCGCTGAAAGGTTAGCACTAATAATAACAGGATATATCTTCTTTTCATCAAGATAAGCATATTACAATGTATCAGGCAATTGCTTCAATTCAAATACCAGATCACCCTTAGGTGGAGGAGGGCCTCCAAGAGTTTCAACAGGGAAATGTTGTTTAAGGATAGATGGTTGATCAAAGAACATCTTATCTATTTCATTTCTTTCATTCATATGCATATCGTTTTCGTGGTCTAGCAAATATTGTTCTAATGGATCAGTAGGAGGTACGGCAATAGAAGCAAGACCAATAATTTCGTGGTCATGAGGTTGTCTACGAAATTTAGAGAAATTAAATTCATGAGATATATCACCAAACTTAACTTGAACCTTTTCTTTAACACAATCAATTTCAGCATTAACGGTATTCAAGAAAGGTCTACCAAATATAATGGGACAAAAATTATCTTGTTGTGAGCCAAGTACTAAGAAATCAGTAGGGTATTTGATTTTTCCACACAAGACTTCAACATCTCTAACAATCCCAAGCGGTGTAGTAGTATCTCTGTTCGCAAGCTTAGTAGTAACATCAATATCCTCTATTTCAACAGGTGCAATATCATGCATTACTTCTTGATATAAAGAAAATGGAATAGCACTCACACTAGCACCCATATCACACAAACCATGATAGCAATGATCTCCAATCTTAACAAAAATAACAGGCATGCCAACTACGGGCTTGTTCTTGTCTAACATATCTCGTTCATTTCTAACAGGTTTAGCAATTCTAGCAGCTTCATCACAAAAGTAAATAACATGCCCATCTATATTATCGATTAAGAGATCTTTAACCATAGCAACATCAGGTTCAAATTTAATTTGTTCAGAGGGTCTAGGTGCTCTAATATTACTTTTGTTAACCACAGTTGAAGCTTTAGCATGCTCCTTAATCCTAACAGGAAAAGGTGGTTTCTCAATATAAGCAGTAGGCACAACTGGATCAACATGGTAAACAATTGTTTCTTCTTTAACACTAACAGGTTCCTCAATATTTTCTTTAACAGGGGGGTGATATTTAAACCACTTCTCCTTAGGGAGATCAACATGAGTAGCAACTGATTCAAAAAATGAAGCTACTATCTCAGAGTCAAGTCCATATTTAGTGCTAAACTTATGAAAAGCATCAGTGGCCATAAAAGATTTAACACAATCGAACTCAAGTATTATACCAGACTCATTACCTTTGTCGAGTTCCCAATATTCAGAGTTGCGTTTAATTCTTTCCAGAAGATCCCATCTGAATTCAATAGTTTTCTTCATAAAGGAGCTAGTCGAAGAAGAATCGAGCATAGTTTGATTATCATGAGAAAGCCGAGCATAAAAATTATGTAAGATAATTTCTTTTGAGAGCTCATGATTGGGGCATTTGTACATCATGTACTTAAGCCTCCCCCAAGCTTGAGCGATGCTTTCTTCTTCACGAGGCCAAAAATTATATATATAATTCCGATCACGATGAACCAAATGCATAGGATAAAATTTCTGATGGAATTCTAGTTTCAATCGGTTCCAGTCCCATGTATCAGTATCATCACATAGCCTATACCACATTAATGCCTTTCCCTCCAAAGATAAAGGGAATACTTTCTTCTTAACTCCATCTCCGGATAAACCTGCAAGCTTAAACAATCCACAAATTTCATCCACATAGATCAAGTGCATATCAGGATGTACTGTTCCATCTCCTGCATAAGGATTAGCTAGCAGTTTCTCTATCATACCTGGAGGAATTTCATAATAAATATTTTCAGTAGGTGCAGTAGGTTGAGGAGCAACTATTTGTGTTTCTGGTCGAGGTGAAGATACCCCGAACAAACCCCTCAAAGGATTACTTTCCATAGTGACAAGTGACAGTAAATTTCAGCACGTAATATAAATGTTTCCTTACCAAATTCCACTCACCAAAGGCGCTTCACTCCCCGGCAACGGCGCCAGAAAAGAGTCTTGATGACCCACAAGTATAGGGTATCAATCATAGTCCTTTTGATAAGTAAGAGTGTCGAACCCAACGAGGAGCAGAAGGAAATGACAAGCGGTTTTCAGCAAGGTATTTTCTGCAAGCACTGAAATTATCGGTAACGAGTAGTTTGATAGCAAGATAATTTGTATCAAGTGACAAGTAGCAATAGAAACAAAGAGTGCAGCAAGGTGGCCCAATCCTTTTTATAGCAAAGGACAAGCCGGAACGATCTCTTATAGTAAGTAAAGCGTTCTCGAGGACACATGGGAATTTCATCTAGTCACTTTCATCATGTTTGTTTGATTCGCGTTTGCTACTTTGATAATTTGATATGTGGGTGGACCGGTGCTTGGGTGCTGTTCTTACTTGAACAAGCCTCCCACTTATGATTACCCCCTCTCGCAAGCATCCGCAACTACGAAAGAAGAATTAAGATAACTCTAACCATAGCATTAAACATATGGATCCAAATCAGCCCCTTACGGAATAGCGCATAAACTAGGGTTTAAGCTTCTGTCACTCTAGCAACCCATCATCTAATTACAACTCCGGAACACTACTTCCCCAACAGACAGATTGGTCAGGAAAGTAGCTTCCGCCAACAGACAGTCGGTCGGGAAAGAATATTGCCGACCAACACGGTTTGTTGGGGAAAGTCCAGACGGGAAAGCCTTTTCCTGACCGACATATCTTTACCGACTGACTATCAGACGGCTATAGAAAACATTACCGACCGACTATCGGACGGCCCTGCGATGTACCTTTCCCGACCAATTTTCTGTTATGAACCTTTCCCGACCGACTGTTCGACGGCAATATCTTTGCCGACCAACTTTCCGTTGGCTCTGCCATGAACCTTTCCCGACCAACAATCCGATGGTATTGGCTTTGCCGACCAACTTTCCGTTGGCCCTAGCATGAACCTTTCCCGACCAATAGTAGGATGGTGCTTCCCTTTGCCGACCGATAGTTCATCTGCATTTTGCCAATGGTATTTGGCATATTACTTCGTCAAAACAATATCAATCAGGTTACATATCTCATCAATATCTATCAAGTTACAATAACTTGCATGTACTCTGAAAATATTAAACCAGAACCAAACAAAAATAACACTAATAATTCTCATAATAAAGGTAACTAAATAATAGGAAACATTTTTCTGAGTGACCGAAACACCCTATAGGTTTATAAAATGATAGATGCAGGTCCAACGATTCAATGCTTGCTCCGTTACACAAGATATCCTTTACAAAATGATACTACAAGATGCATTGTTTTTGCTCCATTACAGAAGATATCTAGTGGACGCAAACTGACAGCTTCATGGTTCCTTCTTGGTCTTCTTGTCTTCCCTACACAACCTGACAGCAACCTGGAAAGACAAAAAAGCATACAATTAATACACATGCAAGCTGATGAAATTTCCTTTTCCGAAAGTACTACTGTACTACCTGTTCAACTTGACAGTAAAGAGCATCAGGCATGAAACATAGAAACCAAATTAATATACAGCCAGCTAATTTTGAGGTGATTAAGTTTGATTTGCAGGCCTATAAACTTGGGATCCTTACAGAAGTGTCAAACTAAGAATAACCAAAGTCGACCAGGAGACGCGACCCAAAGTTTTGAGAAATAATTGGATGATTGAACCATTTCATGACTATCTTCACATGATTTATATCACAGGGTGAAAAAAAATGTTGTGCACTGACAATTTACGTTATGCTGTGAAACTAAAAATAATTCATGTCGAGGTGCATAACAAGGAACATAAACAAATGTTGTAGCTGTAGCTGTGTTGACCGCTAAACTCATCTAGTTATAACTACAGGAAGCTAAGTACAAGCTGCCTTTCGACAATGATGAAGAAAAGATATAGTATCATGTTTTCTTATCGACAATGACATAAACAAATGTCTTTCCACCATCAGAGATCTGCAAGATAGAAAGAATATGAGACATAAAAGACGAAGGGAAGTCCAGTTCACTACAGGTTTCACATGCATCTGTCATCTGTTGATGCTTGACTTTCTGTAAGAGAATACCTTAGACAAGATCAACATGGAGGGTAGTTTAAGAGACGTAATTGACACTATGTAATTTTTATTTCTTGAACACAAGAAATTGTTATGTGGTCATGTAACTTCTTTTTCTAGAGAACTGGTGCCATATAGTTAAGTACTAGAGATACACCTTACTGGTGTTTTCTATCTATGTGAGAAGTACAATATTTCAGTTATCTTTGTTTACTCGTCAGTAGTGGCCATAAATTGAATGGTACTGAAAGGGATGTTGCTATCTTCCTGGTGGCAGCAATAGGTACATGGACACAGAAAACAGAATGCTATCTTCCTGGTGGCAGCAATAGATACATTGGGGATACTACAGTTTGTAAAACCATGGTATATACTTGGACCAAACACCTCAGAGTTTTATTAAAAAATACTTTGCATCCAAACTGGGCCTAAATGAACACAGGGAAGCAACTATTACTACATAAGTAGCAGCAAGCATTCCATGATAAACTTATGTCCAGATTAACTTATGGAATCTGATCATCATGGAATCTTCATGCACTTTGAGCTAGGATTCCATGATGACCAGATTCCATGATGCACTCTTCATGCACTTTGAGATAGGAAGCACCAAGAAGAAGCTCTTGTACAGTACCAAGTGGTCATGATCATAGTGGGATCAAATAACTAGTGAATCACATAAATACCTTAGCGGCGGGATCAGGAAGATGCCCCTGGTGTGTAGGGCTTCATCTAGCAAAGTGATCATGAGTCAGTATCACATGTCAAACAATTCAAGCCAAGCAGACAACACACATATTGTTCGTGATTACCTTGCTAGATGGCCATGCAATGGACCTTGTGACAGCATCGGCGACAAATCGTAAACCACCATATTCATAAGGCAGCGTAGCGTCCCTTCCGATCACAATTGGTGTTGCTTCCTATGGCACACAACTCCCTTTCTTATCCCCTTTCTTGCATGTATGTGTTTCAATATAAACTTCATCTCTTCAAGGATCATGCCCAAGTTTGACAGCCTACAATTGTTTATTTATTTCACTATGCATTAGTCATTGAAACATAGTGGCATATCACTTTTAATTGGGGTAATTATTTTTACCATTTCTTTGGTAACACGGGCATGACTCTTGCTCCCGGATGTATGAGGCACTGCATTGGCGCGATTCTTATGAGGCACTGCATCAAGAAATCATATACTAAAAGCAAAAATAAACACTGGACACTCCACACACCTTATGCACTAAGGTGGCGTAGCAAATATTCTGCTATTTCTCTTCGTCTGCTCAATGTTACCAACAGTTATCCTCTGTTCTACCTGCAGAAAAAATGAGAGAGATGAAAGTCAGGTCACATGTACAGAGAGAAAAGAGAGGCTTGTGCTACATTCTGTTTCATTCCATTGTTTGGCCCGTATGCCCATTGTTTGGCCCGTAGTTGTAAAAGTAAGTTTGTGCCACCAATTATATTACTCCACCTCATGGATGACATCTTAGCACTGTTTAGTCAAGTCAAATTCATCGTTTCAGTAGCAACAATGATTATTGTACCGTAAATGTTTCCTCACAATATTTGACCTTGGCATTGAAGGAAATTTGACATGTCACCAAATGAAGAAACAATGTTTCCATCATCTTATTAAATCATGGTGACTGCTCTGGTCCTTTGGATAGGGAAAAATATTTATAATGAGAAATGGAAAAATATTTATAACAAGAAATGCATATACTGCTCCACAATATCTTTTGTATGTAGTTGCTTGCAGGGAAACATGACAATAGTAAACCTATCAATATGCTACCACGATTCAAGATGAGCTTGATTCGGGCCATTGTGGGTCAGGTCCTTTTCCTTGAGAGGCAGGAAGCAAGGACTACGCAGCGCGAGTTCTGCATTGTGATTCCACGGTTCTTTCCTCTGGCTGGATGTGTTTCTCCAGCAAAATGGTGTAAACTAAAATGAAGTGAAACAAGGCAAGCAAGACAGCCATGTCGCAAGGCTGTATATGTTTGGCTTGAGCCATCTTACAAGCAAGGAAGAATTGTTGATGTGTTGTTTTTTGTGGGCAGCATGAGGAAGAATTCAGTAAGAAAGTAAAGCATGAAGAAGATATCAGTAAGAAAAAGTTAAATGAGTATTTGGGCAGTTGGATGGCAGTATGCTGACGCGCCATTGTCGTGAACTCGGCCAAGAAATGTGATCAGCTGGAGCAGCACAAACACTAGAAACACATCCATTGGTGCTGCATAAAAGCTTCGCTTTCGAGAGAACCAAGTTATTTTCACAATGTTTGACAAAGAAGCTGCAGGCTACCAACATAACTCAGTATTGTAGTAAAAATTAAATCAAACATAAATCGATTTCCATCTAACATAACTCTGTACTGTAATAAAAACTAAATCTACATAAACACCGTCTACGAACAGAGTACTGACGGGGCAAATAACACAGTCTTCAACCCATAAACCACGGGGAACTCCTTCACTCCCAGTTCATCTCTTAACAAACTTTGTAACACAAAATTGATGCAGCAAAATAACTGGACGCAAAGGCAGAGGAATGTATGGAGGGAGGAGCTGTACCTCAGCCGCATCGGTGCCCTTGCCCAACCAAAGACAGAGAGGGATGACCTTGCCCAGGCGTACACTGCCCCGATCCAAAATCGCCGCCGCCGCTGCGTGTGTCTTCGTGAGCTGGACGGTGAAGATGGGGAGGTCGGGCCAGGGAGGTTGGAGAGAGGCGGCCAACCGAAAAGAGAGCACGATGGTGTGGAGCCAGCGGTGGAGAGGCGGGACGGAGTTGGGTGGCGCTATAGGGACAGGGCGGCGTCGCCGGCGTGGGGCGGTGCTGCAGAGGAAGGGCGGCGTGGGGCTGTGCTGCAGAGGCAGGGCGGCGTGCGGCTGCGGTGGGATAGACCGGCGGTAGCCCCGGGCGGCGTGGGGCGGCGGTGGGAAGCGTGGGGATTGACCGGAGTGAGGCGGCGGCGTTCGTGGGGAACAATAGGAGAGCTAGGGATTTCATGGGTGGGGAACGAATGAAGAGTGGTGCAACGGCGTCCTTCTGATTTTGAGGGGAAAAACTTCGCGGGTTGGGCCGGTTTGGCGCTAAATTATTTTGGCTATTCGCGCGCGAGGCCAATCTATCGTCAAACTGTGGGTCGGGGTTATTTGCCGACCGATGTTCCATGGGCCATAACAGAATCCCCGACCGACCGTTGGACGGTATATGCTGTACCATTCCCGACCGACAGCGGGTCAGTGTACATAGGTTTGCCGACCCACAGTCCGTTAGAAATTTTCCTGCCGGACTGTGGGTCGGCAATAATGACTTTTTTCAACAGACGTCGGCAGGGAATTCTGGTGCATGGTGTAGTCCAGAATGCATTCCCTTAGGCCCAAAGATAGTGAAGTGTCATGTAGTCGACGTTCATACGACACCACTAAGGGAATCAACAACATACATATCATCAAAATATCGAACGAATACCAAATTCACATGATTACTTATGACAAGACTTCTCCCATGTCCTCAAGAACAAAAGTAACTACTCACAAATCATAATCATGTCCAAGATCAGAGAGGTGTTGAATAGCATAATAGATCTGAACATATAATCTTCCACCAAATAAACCAACTAGCATCAACTACAAGATGTAATCAACACTACTAGCAACCCACAGGTGTCAATATGAGGTTTTGAGACAAAGATTGAATACAAGTGATGAACTAGGGTTTGAGATGAGATGGTGCTGGTGAAGATGTTGATGAAGATTAGTCCTCCCACGATGAGAGGATCGCTGGTGATGTCGATGGCAACGATTTCCCCCTCCCGGAGGGAAGTATCCCCGGCAGAATCTCTCCGCCGGAGAGCAAAAGTGATCCTGCCCAAGTTCTGCCTCGAGATGGTGGCGCACCATCCCAAAAGTCTTCTCTATATTTTTTCTAGGGCAAATGGACTTATATACCAGAAAATGGGGGCCAGAGGCTGGCCAGGGGCCCCACGAGGTACCTGGGCGCGCTTGGGGGGGTGACGTGCCCTGGTGCCTCATGGGCACCTGGGTGGCCCCCTCTGGTACTTCTTGCTTCCAGTATTTTTTATTTATTTCAAAATAAATCTCCACAAAATTTCAGCTCATTTGGAGATGTGCAGAATAGGTATCTCTGACATAGCTTTTTCAGGTCCAGAATTCCAGCTGCCGGCAATCTCCCTCCTTGTGTAAATCTTGCATATTAAGAAAGAAAAGGCATTAGAATTGCTCCACAAAGTGTTATATTGATTAAAAACACTATAAATAATAGTAGCAAAACATGATGCAAAATGGGCGTATCACTTGTTACAAATTATCTTGCTATCAAACTACTCGTTACCAATAATTTCAGTGCTTGTAGAAAATACCTTGCTGAAAACCGCTTGTCATTTCCTTCTGCTCCTCGTTGGGTTCGACAATTTTACTTATCGAAAGGACTACGATTGATCCCCTATACTTGTGGGTCATCATGACACCGGAAGAACACATAGAGGAAACCTTCCGGGACGCTCCAGAATTCTGAAAAGGAGTAGGTATGTGGTACGGTAAGTAAACCAACTCCAAAACTTCCATAAAAGTACTTTCTGTCCGTTTTGGAATATATAAAAAATTAGGAAAATAATAAACAGTCCGAAATGTGCACGAGGAGGTGACAAGCCTGGGGGGCGCGCCCTACCCCCCAAGGCGCGCCTACCAGGCTTGTGGCGCCCTCGTGGACTTTCCCGACTCTGTTTTGCTTCCATATGACTTGTTATGCACGGGAAAAAATCATTATATATACTCACGGGTGTTTTGACCACCGCATCGCAAGTTTCTTCTCTGTTCTTGTTTCGGGCTATTTTTCTAACAGATCTAGATCGCCATGGCTCCCCGAAGACTCCGCACCAAGCACCGGATTGTTCAACCTTCACCCGGTAAACGTCCTTTCAGCGAAGTATATTATGAGTGGTCGTCCGGAGAGGAGGATACTACGATGGAGGAGGAACTCGGAAAGGTCATGGAGGACCGGATTCAAGGAGAAGAAGATCAAGCCATGCACAAGAAGGAACCTACAGAAAAGGGAGATATATTGCAAACTCTTCAGCATAACCTTTCTTTATCTGAAATTAATGCATTAAAGGTTGTTGAAGCAATTTGTGCCCAGAATACGTCACTCACTCATGAAGTTATTATGTTGGAAGAACAAAATTGTGCCCTTCGAAGAATCAATAGTAATCTGGAGTACTTGCTGAAGCTGAAGGACAAGCCCATCACTCCATCAACACCATCACCCAAGAAGGAGATTTGAGTACATGGGTATGGGCACCACCCTTGGCTTGTGCCAAGCTTGGGGTAGGTGCCCCGATATCGTATCATCATCACTTTTTATCATCATTATCTATCTTAGTTCGATCCTTAGTTATTTCATGATTTAGAAGAATAAAGTTTTAGTATGATTTAGTTTCGAGTGCTTGCTTTGTGATCTATCTATCTATGTAATCGGGTGTGAGAGTTATATAATAAAGAGTAGTTTGAGTTGAGTGTTTTGCTTTTGATGATCTAATCTTAGAAATAAATAAAGAAAAAAGTAAGATCATATGCTAATCCCATGGGGAGTGATGACTTCACATAAAAGAAGTATAATTGATAAAACTTGTTGGAAGTTAACAAACATAGCATTGGTCATTGTTGCAATTCATGAAAAAGTAATAAAGGAAGAGAGGTCTCACATATAAAGACACTATCTTGGACATCTTTTATGATTTTGAGCCCCCATCAAATATTCTATGTCAATTAGTCGACGTTGGACAAGGAAGACAATGTAATGAGTTATGTTTGCTTATATTCACATAGAAGTTATATTGTTTTGGATCCCCTAACATGTGGTGCTTGCCCCCTATCTTTTGCTAGCCAAAATTTCGCACTAAGTAGAGATACTACTTGTGCATCCAAAAACCCTTAAACCCAATTTCATGTCATGAGAGTCCACTATATCTACCTATGGATTGAATAAGATCCTTCAAGTAAGTTGTCATCGGTGCAAAGCAATAAAAATTGCTCCTAAACATGTATGAACTTTTATTGTAAGGGAAAATAAGCTTTGTACGATCCGTAAGTGGCTGATTTGGATCCATATGTTTCATGCTATGGTTAGAGTTATCTTAATTCTTCTTTCGTAGTTGCGGATGCTTGCGAGAGGGGGTAATCATAAGTGGGAGGCTTGTTCAAGTAATAACATCACCCAAGCACCGGTCCACCCACATATCAAATTATCAAAGTAGCGAACGCGAATCAAACAAACATGATGAAAGTGACTAGATGAAATTCCCATGTGTCCTCGAGAACGCTTTGCTTATTATAAGAGTTCGCTCCGGCTTGTACTTTGCTATAAAAAGGAATGGGCCACCTTGATGCACTTTATTATATTTGTTACTTGTTACTTGTTACGAATTATCTTGCTATCAAAACTACCTATTACCGCTACTTTCAGTACTTGCAGAGAATACCTTGCTGAAAACCGCTTGTCATTTCCTTCTGCTCCTCGTTGGGTTCGACACTCTTACTTATCGAAAGGACTACGATTGATCCCCTATACTTGTGGGTCATCAAGAATCTTTTCTGGCGCAGTTGCCGGGGAGTGAAGCGCCTTTGGTGAGTGGAATTTGATAAGGAAACATTTATATTACGTGCTGAAATTTACTGTCACTTGTCACTATGGAAAGTAATCCTTTGAGGGGCTTGTTCGGTGTATCTTCATCTCGACTGAAAGCATTGAGAGTTGCTCCTCAACCTATTGAACCTACTGAAAATATTTATTATGAAATTCCTTCGGGTATGGTAGAGAAACTGCTAGCTAATCCTTATGCAGGAGATGGAACGGTGCACTCTGATATGCACTTGATATATGTGGATGAAATTTGTGGATTGTTTAAGCTTGCAGGGCTATCCGGAGATGGAGTTAAGAAGAAAGTATTCCCTTTATCTTTGGAGGGAAAGGCATTGACATGGTATCGGCTATGTGATGATACTGAAACATGGGACTGGAACCGGTTGAAGTTGGAATTCCACCAGAAATTTTATCCTATGCATTTGGTTGATCGTGATCGGAATTATATATATAATTTTTGGCCTCGTGAAGGAGAAAGTATCGCTCAAGCTTGGGGGAGGCTTAAGTATATGTTGCACACATGCCCCAATCATGAGCTCTCAAGAGAAATAATTCTTCAAAACTTTTATGCTCGGCTTTCTCATAATGATCAATCCATGCTCGATACTTCTTCTGCTGGTTCCTTTATGAAGAGAACTATTGAATTCAGATGGGATCTTCTGGAAAGAATTAAACGTAACTCCGAAGATTGGGAAATCGACAAAGGTAATGAGTTAGGTATAAATCTTGAGTTTGATTGTGTTAAATCTTTTATGGAAACTGATGTTTTTCATAATTTTAGTACTGAATATGGACTTGACTCTGAGATAGTAGCTACCTTTGGTGAATCTTTTGCTGCACATGTTGATCTCCCTAAGGAGAAATGGTTTAAATATCATCCACCTATTGAATTGAATGAAAAACCTGTTAGTGTTAAAGAAGAAACAATTGTTTACCATGTTGATCCAGTTGTGCCTACTGCTTATATTGAGAAACCTCCTTTCCCTATGAGGATTAAGGAACATGCTAAAGCTTCAACTGTGGTAAATAAGAGTAATATTAGAGCACCTAGACCTTCTGAACAAATTAAAGTTGAACCTAATATTGCAATGGTTAAAGATCTTTTGGTTGATAATATTGATGGACATGTCATATATTTCTGTGATGAAGCAACTAGAATTCCTAAGCCAGACACTAAAGATAAAAACAAACCTGTAATTGGCATGCCTGTTATTTCTGTTAAAATTGGAGATCATTGCTATCGTAGTTTATGTGATATTGGTGCTAGTGTGAGTGAGATTCCGTTTACTCTCTATCAAGAAGTCATGAATGATATTGCACCTGTTGAGATTGAAGATATAGATGTCACTATTAAGCTTGCAAATAGAGATATTATTTCACCACCTGGGATTGTTAGAGATGTTGAAGTCTTGTGTAGTAAGATCAAATATCCTACTGATTTTCTTGTTCTTGTATCACCACAAGATGATTTTTGTCCCATTATATTTGGTAGACCTTTCTTGAATACAGTTAATGCCAAGATTGATTGCAATAAAGAAACTGTCAGTGTTAATTTAGGTGAGGTGTCTCATGAGTTTAATTTCTCTAAGTTTCGTAGACAACCTCATGATAAAGAATTACCTAATAAGGATGAAATTATTGGTCTTGCTTCTATTGTTGTACCTCCTACTAATCCATTCGAACAATATTTGCTAGACCATGAGAATAATATGCATATGAATGAAAGAAATGAAATAGATGAGCTATTCTTTAAACAAGCACATATCCTTAAACATAATTTGCCGGTTGAAACCTTGGGAGACCCACCTCCACCCAAGGGTGATCCTATGTTTGAATTAAAGCAATTACCTGATACGCTTAAATATGCTTATCTTGATGAAAAGAAGATATATCCTATTATTATTAGAGCTAAGCTTTCAGAGCATGAAGAAAAGAGATTACTTAAAACTCTAAAGAAGCACCGGGCTACTATTGGATATACTCTCGATGATCTTAAGGGCATTAGTCCCACTTTGTGTCAGCATAAAATTCATATGGAGCCAGACGCTAAACCCGTGGTTGATCATCAAAGAAGGTTGAATCCTAGAATGAAGGATGTGGTAAGAACTGAAATATTAAAGCTTCTGGAGATAGGTATAATTTATCCCATAGCTGATAGTAGATGGGTAAGTCCTGTTCATTGTGTTCCTAAGAAAGGAGGTATTACCGTTGTGCCTAATGATAAAAATGAACTTATCCCACAAAGAATTGTAACTGGTTATAGGATGGTAATTGATTTCAGGAAATTAAATAAAGCTACTAGGAAAGATCATTACCCCTTGCCTTTTATTGATCAAATGTTAGAAAGATTGTCTAATCATACACACTTTTGCTTCCTAGATGGTTATTCTGGTTTCTCTCAAATACCTGTTTCACCTGAAGATCAAGAGAAAACCACCTTTACTTGTCCTTTTGGAACTTATGCTTATCGTCGTATGCCTTTTGGTTTATGTAATGCACCTGCTACCTTTCAAAGATGTATGACTTCTATATTCTCTGACTTTTGTGAAAAGATTGTTGATGTTTTCATGGATGATTTCTCCATTTACGAAACTTCTTTTGATGATTGCTTGAGCAACCTTGATCGAGTTTTGCAGAGATGTGAAGAAACTAATCTTGTCTTGAACTGGGAGAAGTGCCATTTTATGGTGAATGAAGGTATAGTTCTTGGGCATAAAATTTCTGAAAGAGGTATTGAAGTTGATAAAGCTAAAGTTGATGCTATTGAGAAAATGCCATGTCCTAAAGAGATCAAAGGTATAAGAAGTTTCCTTGGTCATGCTGGTTTCTATAGAAGGTTTATAAAAGACTTCTCTAAAATTTCTAGGCCTCTTACTAATCTCTTGCAAAAAGATATTCCATTTGTTTTTGATGATGATTGCATAGAAGCCTTTGAAATACTTAAGAAAGGCTTAATTTCTGCACCTATTGTTCAACCATCTGATTGGAACCTACCCTTTGAAATTATGTGTGATGCTAGCGATTATGCTATTGGTGCTGTTCTAGGACAAAGAATTGATAAGAAATTAAATGTTATCCATTATGCAAGTAAAACCCTAGATAGTGCTCAAAGAAATTATGCTACTACTGACAAAGAACTTTTAGCAGTTGTGTTTGCGTGTGATAAATTCAGATCTTACATTGTTGATTCCAAAGTTACTATTCACACTGCACATGCTGCTATTAAATATCTTATGGAAAAGAATATGCTAAACCTAGACTTATTAGGTGGGTTCTTTTGCTACAAGAATTTGATTTGCATATTGTTGATAGAAAGGGAGCTGAGAACCCCGTAGCTGATAATTTGTCTAGAATGGAAAATGTTCTTGATGACCCACTTCCTATTAATGATGATTTCCCTGTTGAACAATTAGCTGTGATAAGTGCTTCTCATAATACTCCTTGGTATGCAGACTGTGCTAATTACATTGTTGCTAAATATATACCACCTAGTTTCACATACCAACAAAAGAAAAAAAAATCTTTGATTTAAGACATTACTTTTGGGATGACCCACACTTATATAAAGGAGTAGATGGTATTATTAGACGTTGTGTACCTGAGCATGAACAAAAACAAATCCTACGTAAGTGTCACTCCGAGGCATATGGAGGACACCATGCGGGAGACAGAACTGCACACAAGGTATTACAATCTGGTTTTTATTGGCCTACTCTCTTCAAAGATGCACGTAAGTTTGTCCTTTCTTGTGATGAATGTCAAAGAATTGGTAATGTTGGTAGACGTTAGGAAATGCCTATGAATTATTCACTTGTCATTGAACCATTTGATGTTTGGGGTTTTGATTATATGGGACCTTTTCCTAAATCCAATGGGTATACTCATATTTTAGTTGTTGTTGATTACGTTACTAAGTGGGTAGAAGCTATTCCAACTAGTAGTGCTGATCATAACACTTCCATTAAAATGCTTAAAGAAGTTATATTCCCGAGGTTTGGAGTCCCTAGATATTTAATGACTGATGGTGGTTCACACTTTATTCATGGTGCTTTCCGTAAATTGCTTTCTAAATATGATGTCAATAATAGAATTGCATCTCCTTATCATACTCAGTCTAGTGGTCAAGTTGAATTAACTAATAGAGAAATAAAATTGATTTTGCAAAAGACTGTTAATAGATCCAGAAAGAATTGGTCTAAGAAACTTGATGATGCACTATGGGCTTATAGAACTGCTTATAAAAATCCTATGGGTATGTCTCCATATAAAATGGTTTATGGAAAAGCATGTCATTTACCTCTTGAGTTAGAACATAAAGCATATTGGGCAATTAAAGAACTTAACTATGATTTTAAACTTGCCGGTGAAAAGAGGTTATTTGATATTAGTTCTTTAGATGAATGGACAACCCAAGCTTATGAAAATGCCAAGTTGTTTAAAGAAAAAGTTAAAAGATGGCATGATAAGAGGATTCAAAAACGGGAATTCAAAGTAGGTGATCATGTTCTATTATATAATTCTCGTTTAAGATTTTTTGCAGGAAAGCTACTCTCTAAATGGGAACGGCCATATATCATCGAAGAAGTTTATCGCTCCGGAGCCATCAAAATAAACAACTCCGAAGGCAATAATCCGAGAGTGGTTAACGGGCAAAGAATTAAACATTATATCTCAGGTATGCCCATTAATGTTGAAACTAATATTATTCAAACAATGACACTGGAAAAACACATAGAGGAAACCTTTCGGGACGCTCCAGAATTCTGAAAAGGAGTAGGTATGTGGTACGGTAAGTAAACCGACTCCAAAACTTCCATAAAAGTACTTTCTGTCCGTTTTGGAATATATAAAAAATTAGGAAAATAAAACAGTCCGAAAAGAGCACGAGGAGGCGACAAGCCTGGGGGGGGGGGTGCTCTATCCCCCAGGGTGGGCCTACCAGGCTTGAGGCGCCCTCGTGGACTTTCCCGACTCCGTTTTTCTTCCATATTATTTGTTATGCACGGGAAAAATTCATTATATATACTCACGGGTGTTTTGACCACCGCATCGCAAGTGTCTTCTCTGTTTTTGTTTCGGGCTATTTTTCTGACAGATCTAGATCGCCATGGCTCCCCGAAGACTCCGCACCAAGCACCGGATTGTTCAACCTTCACCCGGCAAACGTCCTTTCAGCGAAGTATATTATGAGTGGTCGTCCAGAGAGGAGGATACTGCTATGGAGGAGGAACCCGGAAAGGTCGTGGAGGACCGGATTCAAGGAGAAGAAGATCAAGCCATGCACAAGAAGGAACCTAGAGAAAAGGGAGATATATTGCAAACTCTTCAGCATAACCTTTCTTTATCTGAAATTAATGCATTAAGGGCTGTTGAAGCAATTTGTGCCCAGAATACGTCGCTCACTCATGAAGTTATTATGTTGGAAGAACAAAATCGTGCCCTTCGAAGGATCAATAGTAATCTGGAGTACTTGCTGAAGCTGAAGAACAAGCCCATCACTCCATCAACACCATCACCCAAGAAGGAGATTTGAGTACGTGGGCATGGGCACCACCCTTGGCTTGTGCCAAGCTTGGGGGAGGTGCCTCGGTATCGTATCATCATCACTTTTTATCATCATTATCTATCTTAGTTCGATCCTTAGTTATTTCATGATTTAGAAGAATAAAGTTTTAGTATGATTTAGTTTCGAGTGCTTGCTTTGTGATCTATCTATCTATGTAATCGGGTGTGAGAGTTATATAATAAAGAGTAGTTTGAGTTGAGTGTTTTGCTTTTGATGATCCAATCTTAGAAATAAATAAAGAAAAAAGTAAGATCATATGCTAATCCCATGGGGAGTGATGACTTCACATAAAAGAAGTATAATTGATAAAACTTGTTGGAAGTTGACAAACATAGCATTGGTCATTGTTGCAATTCATGAAAAAGTAATAAAGGAAGAGAGGTCTCACATATAAATACACTATCTTGGACATCTTTTATGATTGTGAGCCCCCATGAAATATTCTATGTCAATTAGTCGACGTTGGACAAGGAAGATAGCGTAATGAGTTATGTTTGCTTATATTCACATAGAAGTTATATTGTTTTGGATCCTCTAACATGTGGTGCTTGCCCCCTATCTTTTGCTAGCCAAAATTTCGCACTAAGTAGAGATACTACTTGTGCATCCAAAAACCCTTAAACCCAGTTTTATGTCATGAGAGTCCACTATATCTACCTATGGATTGAATAAGACTCTTCAAGTAAGTTGTCATTAGTGCAAAGCAATAAAAATTGCTCCTAAACATGTATAAACTTTTATTGTAAGGGAAAATAAGCTTTGTACGATCTTGTGATGGTGGAGTAATAAAAGCGACAGACTGCATAATAAAGGTCGCTATCACAAGGGGCAATATGAAGTGACGTTCCTTTACATTAAGAGCTTGCACATCCAAAAGCAGAAAGTGCATCACAACCTCTGCTTCCCTCTGCGAAGGGCCTATCTTTTACTTTATGTATTTACTTTCATGCAAGAGTCAATAATATCCTCCTCTATTCCGTTTTTATTTTCTCTCTTGGCAAGCATCATGTGGTGGGGATTGATCCAGGCATATATATCTAGTTGGATGTAGGTGATCTTGAGTTATTATTTTTGACATTACCCTTGAGGTAAATACGTTGGGAGGCGAAATTATAAGCCCCTATCTTTCTATGTGTCCGACTGAAACTTTTGCTCCATAAGTATGCCGTGAGTGTCAGCAATCATCGAAGACTAAATGATAGTTGAGTATGTGAACTTGCTAAACAAAGCTCTTACATAGACTCTTTCTGATAATATGATGAATTGCAATTGCTTCAGTGACTGAGATCATAGTTTGTTAGTTTTCAATTTGGTTTATGGTTCATAGTTTAACTTGTGGATGAATTGTCACTTTTTCATGAGAAGTTTTATGATGATATATTTTTGTTATAATAAAGATCATGATGCTCCATGTCCGTATTTTATTTTTCTCGACGCCTCTCTCTCTAAACATGTGGTCATGATTATCGATTTCGGCTTTCGCTTGAGGACAAGCGAGGTCTAAACTTGGGGGAGTTGATACATCCAATTTGCATCATGATTTCTTATTGATAATTATTATGTTTTTGATCATTATTTCACTTTATGGTACAATTCTTATGCCTTTTCTCTCTTATTTTGCAAGATTCACATGAAGAGGGAGAATGCCGACAGCTGGAATTCTGGACCTGAAAGGGGTGAAAAAGAGATAGCTATTCTGCACAACTCCAAATGACCTCAAAATTTACGGAGAATTATTTTGGAATATATAAAAAATACTGGCGAAAGAATCAACAGGAGGGGGCCCACCAGGAAGCCACAAGCCTGGGGGGGCGCCCTACCACCCTGGGCGCGCCCCCCGAGCTTGTGGGGCCCCTGGCAGGCCTTCAGCCCCCCGAGCTTGTGGGGCCCCTGGCAGGCCTTCAGCCCCCTCCTTCTGCTATATGAAACCATTTGCCCTACAAAAAATCAGAAGAAGACTTTCGGGACGAAGCGCCGCCGTCTCGAGGCGGAACCTGGGCAGGAGCTATTTTGCTCTCCGGCGGAGCGATTCCGCAGGGGACACTTCCCTCCGGGAGGGGGAAATCGAAGCCATCCACATCACCAACGATCCTCTCATCGTGGGAGGACCAATCTTCATCAACATCTTCACTAGCACCATCTCATCTCAAACCCTAGTTCATCTCTTGTATTCAATCTTTGCCTCAAAACCTCAGATTGGTACCTGTGGGTTGCTAGTAGTGTTGATTACATCTTGTAGTTGATGCTAGTTGGTTTATTTGGCGGAAGATTATATGTTCAGATCATTAATGCTATTCAATACCCCTTTGATCTTGAACATGAATATGATTTGTGAGTAGTTACTTTTGTTCTTGAGGACATGGGAGAAGTCTTGTCATAAGTAATCATGTGAATTTGGTATTCGTTCGATATTTTGATGCTATGTATGTTGTGCTTCCTTTAGTGGTGTCGTGTGAACGTCGACTACATGACACTTCACCATCTTTGGGCCTAAGTGAAGGTATTGTGGAGTAGTAATTAGATGATGGGTTGCTAGAGTGACAGAAGCTTAAACCCTAGTTTATGTGTTATTCCGTAAGGGGCTGATTTGGATCCATATGTTTCATGCTATGGTTAGAGTTATCTTAATTCTTCTTTCGTATTTGCGGATGCTTGCGAGAGGGGGTAATCATAAGTGGGGGGCTTGTTCAAGTAAGAACAGCACCCAAGCACCGGTCCACCCACATATCAAATTATCAATGTAGCGAACGTGAATCAAACAAACGTGATGAAAGTGACTAGATGAAATTCCCATGTATCCTCAAGAACGCTTTGCTTATTATAAGAGTTCGTTCCGGCTTGTCCTTTGCTATAAAAAGGATTGGGCCACCTTGCTGCACTTTATTATACTTGTTACTTGTTACGAATTATCTTGCTATCAAAACTACTTGTTACCGCTACATTCAGTACTTGCAGAGAATACCTTGCTGAAAACCGCTTGTCATTTCCTTCTGCTCCTCGTTGGGTTCGACACTCTTACTTATCGAAAGGACTATGATTGATCCCCTATACTTGTGGGTCATCAATGCTCTTTGTGCCAAGGACGCAACGGTTCGTATAGTAGAAAATAATAGTTATTCATGTTTTGGCCCTAACCCCTTGCCCCTAAGCCCCTAACTCCATGGCCCCTACACCCCTGACCCCTAACCTAGAAGGCTCACTTATTCAACATGTGGGTTGACTTTCAGTTTGTTGAGGCTCTCTTCAGCAACACTCTTCTCTCAAGTTGTTTTACGGTGGGCACTCCCTCACTGGTATTTTGGCTATCAGTGATGGTTGATCCGCCCGCCCCTCCTGCATTACAAAGATCTCACAGGAGGAAGCAAAGCAGTTCGACCCACTCCAACAACAAATGGGATCCTTCCTCGGGGAATATCTCTTACAAAGGGAGCCCCATCGGATTGAAAGTCAACAGACCAAAGCTAACATGAAGAAAACACATTCTCACACTGACCAAAAAGGCCCACCTCCGAAAACTCAAGACATTCTCACCCTATTCCTAAAACGCTAGGTTTTAAATTCATACATAGAACTAGGTGATATCTTTTGTATTCTACACATCAAAATTTTGTTAAACAACGAGTCTCCTCGTAGATTTCTGTGACAATTTTTTTAAACCACAAGTCCCCCAAGTTAGGGTCGCCATGCTACATGTGGGTTGACTTTCATTCCGTCAAGGCTCTCTTCATATCAGAAGCTTAATGTCGAAGTCACACATTCTACATTCCTACCACACAGGGGTTTTGCTACGATGGAAGAAGAGATAGCCTTTTAGCAATTGTCAGAATTCAAGTTCTTCATGATCTTACTCCCAAATTCCTTGAAGAAACTGGTACATAAATACATCCTAAACGATACTTCTCTAATTTTTGGAGTCGGATGGTTCGACTAAGATTCATTTCCATACTAGTTTATTCAAGGAATTTGGGGGTAGGATTATAAAGAAGTCAAAGCCTCGCAAGCAGTTATCTCTTCTTCCACCATAGTAAAACTGATATGTGTTAGGAATGGGGAATGTTTGCCCTTCAACAACACTCATCTCTCAAGTAGTTGTGTGTTGGGCCCTCCCTCACTTGTATTTTGACTCTCAGTGATGGTTGATCCGTCGGCCCCATCCTGAGTTACCAAGTCTCACAGGACAAGGTCAAGTGGATCGACCCCCTATGACTACAGTTGTTTCACATTTGTTTATTCAGATGTTTGTTTCTTTCCTTTCCTCTTCTTTTTTTCTTTCTTTGTTCCCTTTGCTATGACCCCATGCAAAAGGGGAAGGGTTTCCGACTCTTCTCGCTCGATTTCACATGCCCCCCTATCCGGAGGGCCCCATAACGTCTACCCCGTAGCTTTTCGTCAAAACTAGTAATTACATGTGATATTTCTCTTTTACTGTGTTACAATAGATCATAGGAACATGGAAAACCCAAAAGGAGGTAATGTTATTACAAGAGTTGGGTCAGATTTTGAATTTCCAGCATTGAACCCTAAAAATGTAATAAATGTCCTGAGTATAGCAAACAAGCCACGATAAGGGCCAAGGCCTGGCATGTCTCATGTGATGGCCTTTGCTAAGTGCAGAAAAAGTTCCGAGGCCTTAGGAGGAACGGGCCTCGCACTCCCTTCACAAACCCCCATGTTCCCTCTCGAAACCTAGATCCTTGGTGGGAGATGGTCTAGTTTCTACACAGTTTAGGGAAACGCTTCTTCGAAATGCTCTCAAATTTTTACCACACCCTTCAGGGGCCATATGATGCTAGGTCCGGTGATGTCCCGACCTCATATGATTTTTCGTGGATTTAAATGGTAGAATCTGCATGTTGGCGGCCTACCCATTGTCCCCTGGTGATGTGGCCTCCCCCTCCTTTAGCTGCTTAGGGCCTAGGGATGGGACAAAGACCACACATTGGAGTTTTTCACCCATCAACGAGGATGATTTCGTGTGGCCCCACTTAATCTTGATTTTTTGGCATTTAAACTCTAGAAATACAATAAATGTCTCGGGTTTAGCAGACTGCCTCGATAATGGCCACGGCCTGACATCTGCTTCACAAACTTGAAGTGTTTCCTGACAGAACCGGCTTCACAAATCCGAACCTGCACAAGAAATAAAGGAAAAACAATAAACAATAGAAAATAAAGAAGTGATGCAAATGTGGACGACCAAGAAAATAAACAAACAACAAGCACACTAAGAAACAAGAAAAAAGCAAATGGAAAAGAAAACAAAGTTCACGATATATGACACTCGGGAAACACAGGCTTTGCCGAGTTTCGTTTATCGAGAGCTCGGCAAACCTCCACGCAAAGCATGTTCCCATTCTTGTCTTATTTTTTTTCATGCGCTCCTTCTTCTCTCGTATGATTCCCTCTAGCCCTACAGCTAAGTTGCATCGTCCCTCCTTCTCCCCTCCGCCTTTGCCTCTTTCATCATGCCCTCCTCGTCCTGCCCATGATCGCCGTCACGTTCTCACCAGCTGCACCACGCGTTGCCCCATCCCTGCTCCTCCCCACCGCCATCTGTGCCTCACCGCTATACTGACGAAACAAGTACCAGACAAAAATGGTAAATGTTTTCCGAGTGGCCGTTAGACGAATGTAAATATTTTTTGAGTGGCCACTAGACGAAGAAAGTACCGGACATATCATGCAAACAAGTACTAGACATATGAGACACATATAAGCATAGAGACCATTGCATCTATAGATATAGCAACTAAGTCCTACAACCAAAATAACAATACATCTTGCAAACTAGGGTATCCACAAGTCGAACCCTCAAATAACATTCTTACCACAATAATAGACCAACATTGCATACTACGATAACATACCAACTAACATTCTTCATATGATCATCAGCTTCCTCTCATCTTCAGTGGCCTCCAATGCGGCGAGCCTCGAGGCGTGCTGAGCGGCAGTAACCTTGATGCACATAGTCATCAACCTCGAGCGGCATGGTCCTGGAGCCCATCCCAGATGCACCGCCCACAATATCCACCACTTCTGCATTGGCATCGCCATCCACCATCTCGTTGTTGTCGTTGTCCATATTGATGGTTGTCGGTGCCACCGCCCCCACCGCATGGGTCGTCTGGGCCTGAATGAGAGACCGGTGATTGGCCCACCAAGCTCTCTGTCCGGGATCGTCCAACTCGGCCGCCTCCATCACCCACAGGAGGATGTCGATTGGAAGCGCGCCAACAACATCGTCGAGGAGCATGTGCTGCTGCTCCTCCATCGTTGCTACGGACCTCAAGAAGTTGGTGAACTGCACACATGTCTTCATCATCTTGCAGAACTTGACGTGATCGCCACGCGCGCACCGCAAGATCAGTGTCGTCCATCCCGACCCAGTGGGGAACGGGTTCACAGTGGATCCGGCGACGACGGCTTCTGGATGCATGGAGGTGGGTGGTGGTGGCCTAGCCGAAACAACGACGACGGCTGCGGTTGAAGGATGCATGGAGGTGGGTGACGGCGGTGCGGTCGAGCTGTTGATTGTAGTTGCGGTATGCAAGGATTGGTGTGGCGACATGGTGGAGTCAACGAAGGCGGCTGTGACTGCGGCTGCGGGATGCATGGAGTTTGATGGCCGCGGAGGGTTTGTGTGTAGGAGGGCTAGGAGGAGGTGGCGCGGTGACGACAACAGTATGGAGGTGGATGCAGCGCGGCGGTGGTAGCGGTGTGGAGGTGGATGCGGCGCAGGAGTGGAGAGCGCTAGGGTAGCCTAGCCGAAGCACACCCATCTATCTTTATAAAACTGGGGAAGACGAAGGGTCAGGGATTTGCTAAATTCTTTATGTCGGATTCTCCGCAAAGGGGTCTACGTGGCAACTCTTGGCTTTCCTCATTGAAAAAAGAAAATGATAAATGTTTGCAGAGTTTCTATTACTAGAAACTCGACAAAGGGAGCCCCGCCATCACGTAGTCGTCACCTAGTCTGTGTGGGGCACCTCGGTCAGGTCTTTGCTGAGTTCATTTGGAGCGGGACTCGGTAAACAAAAGACTTTGTGGAGTTCCGACTGATCGCTGAGTTTATTTATCTCGGCACTAGGCTAGTTGTCCTATTTGCCGAGTGTCGTGTCATTGCCAAGTTCATTTAGATCGGTTCTCGGCAAACTGCTAACATTGCCTAGCTCCCGATAAAAAGCACTCGGCAAACCCCGGGAACTAGGCATCTTCGGTGATTCTAGTAGCGGTAGGCAGAAAAAAGGTGGAACAAAAAAGCAAAACAAAATGGTTCACACTCACACCACTTAATTTCAATCAAGTCAGATAAAAGATAGTTTTTTCAACTTGGAGACTCTCAATATTTCTACAATGACATCTTGACATGTATTGGGAGATAAATATTACAATGTTAGATTTATGCCTCAAGATCCTGAATGATACCGTATCAAGGAGAATTGTTCTAGTGACACCGAGATTTGAGCCTTTTCGATTTTGTTCGTGTAACATATTTTCCTCCTAATCGATATGCTAACTGGTTCCTCCTTGACATGCTCATTCTTTATACAACCCGTTTGCACCATTCTCATTCCAAACAGCAAACATCGTATATAGTTCTTCAACTATGCATCCAACAACCTACAGATTAATCTTCATGATCATTTTCGCCTTCAGAATCTGTTTGATAGCAGGGATAGCTTATAAGAAATCCATAAGAAGATGCTCCTGAGAAAGAAAATAAATGTCGTAACACCGAGGAAATGAGCAAGAAAAGAATCACTGACCGGATCGAACATCCTCACCAACATACCCACTGGACTGGATTTGTTTGACGAGCATCCTATAAATCAATACCCACCAATATATGTGAAAGACTAGAAGTGAGAACAAGAGAGTGTTGAAAAGATAGTAGTATGAGGTTCTGTAGATTTTTTTGTTGTCCTTGTCCAGAATCATAGCTACTTCATAACTGAAAAAGACGAGAGATCATGAAATTGATCAACAAAATGCGCTACAAAATCCAGTGGAGTTACTCTACTTTCTAATCAGGTAAAGTAGCACCACGTGCCAGAGCAACCTACAAACTGTAGTAGATGTTTACCTTGTGCTTCCTAGGATCCAGAAAGGAAAAATTATTAGCCGAAGAAGGATCCAAGAAGCCACAAAAAATAGAAATGCCACAGCAGCTAGCCACTCACAGCTACTGTACTTGGCCATCTTTCCTATCTCTAGGAATATATCACTTGCATCATGGATGGCTAAAATGACCGACCCAGCACGAGATAATCTGTTTGGAAGTAGCAATACCTTTAGGTTTGGCTATGTTGTGTACCATTATATGGGTATAGAAGGGCAATTGCACTCATCTACATACCTGCAAATATAGGACATAACAATCAGAACAACAGTTGCCACATGGTGACATATGGAGACTCCGAAGTCCTTTCGCCTTGTTTCCCAGAACAGAAGTGCAATGATAGAATATATGTAAAATCCAGCGGCAAACATGTATACAGCCTTAAGCTTCAGCCTAAAGAGAAGAAAAACAATGTTGAGGTCTCTTAGTAAAAGCAAAATTGCAATGAGGAACAAACGAGATTATTTCTCTCACTCACTTCATCTTTTGATCAGGCCAGAGCTGCTCGCCAGGCCCTACCCAAAAGTATCTTGTATTTGTGAACCATGGCTCATTGTATGTTACAGATAATGAAAACTGTTCTGCGGAAAGAAAATAAACAAATTTCCAGGCCGATTCTTTAAATTTGTTGATTTTGTTTCTCCTTTCATCTATTTCAGCAATCTTGTCATGTCTCTTTCCAAATATAAGTCGTCTTGCTAACACTTGCGAAGAGAGTGAGATAAAAGAGCTTATATAAGAGGGAAACCAGAGTAAACCTAGGTTAAGATAGTTCAAGAGCGTGATGTAGCCAAGTCAAACAAGAGAGGATGCAATTTTGCCAGTGTAGCCCATTTTTGCTTCCATTACATGTTCTATTATTTTCCTAGATAAGCTTGGATAGTGGCGTGTCCTACCTCACAATAGATTAACAAGCAATAGCACAACAAGTTTCACCCACATGTCTTCATATCATATATCTTATATAACTAAATAAATGATCCGCACTAACATACTTCTCTCAACATGCACACCTAACACCTCAACATGTAATTATGCATGGGAAAAAGCACATGCATAGAAAAGGTCCACCTCAGTAAATAAATATAAAAAACCATATGTATTCTAATTTAAATTCTCATATTACTAATATATATATATATATTCTATAAAATTAAATCTCATCAAAATATATTGCGACAAATTCCTGCAGCAATGCATGAGGGTATCATCTAATATGCCTAAGTAGTTGATCTCCACTACTTCTATTTATCTCAAGATACACACATCCCACCTCACCACACATGCATGCCACCTAGCCCTACACACGATCAAGTGCATGTAGGGGTCGATTAATGAGTTGCTCGGATCGTTAAGCTCATGCTCGATAAGGCTCGGCTTGTTAAGCTCGTTATGCTTAAAGAGAGAGAAAAAACCTGCTTGGTTCTATTCATTTATAGCTCGTTAAACTTGTGAGTGCTCGTGAGCGCTCGTTAACAGACAATGATGTGTTGTACCGATCGTAGCTTCGGCTCCATGGTTGCAGCTTGCTATCTCGCCGGTCCAGCAAAAAATTGAAGCAAAACAGTTCTAGCTTGTTACAGCTTTCCTAGCAGCCAGTCGTAGTCGTCGCCTCACCGTTTGCACCTTCCACGGGGACCGGTCGTAGCTTCTGCAGGCTCCGGTTGCAGCTTTTTGCGTCGCCAATCGCAGCTTCCGCCATTACCCGGTTGCATCATTCAGTTACTGGCCCCGGTTCCGTCACATCTTTCACTATTGCCGGTTGCAGCTTTCGGCGTCGTCGATCACAGCTTCGGCCATCGCTGGTTGCAGCAGTGGCCGACCGCAAGATAAGGCGTGGTGCAGCTACACACCCTGGCAGACATGGAGGTGCTCATGGCGGAGAAACACTCTGAGGAGGAGGTAGCTGGTAGGGAAGCTCGCCAAGAAGCCGCATCCGAGCAGAGGAGGAGCCGAGAGAGAATGGAAGAAGGAAAGATATGGATGGTGGAAGGGAAAGAGATGGATGACAGAAGGAAAACGAGTGGATATAAAATATATGTGGCGCAACAGGAGGCGATGGATCATGCCAGATTGTTTACAATAGAAAAATGGCTCTGATGCAACTATGGTGTCCCTAACTAGGGATATAAAAGAATTGGATTGGGTTGGATAATGTGATTCCCAAGTCCTTTACCATTTTTATTTTTCAGATTCGGAGTGGAACGGATAATAACTGGATGCGAATTATATTGGACAACGAATTTGGAGCAAAACGGAGCAAACTCTGACTGAAAACTGACAAAATATATTGAAGTGAACTCGAAGAGACATAATTTTATCTCTCAACATGCATGAACACAAAATTTACCCAGGAAATCATGGATTAATTAACAACGTTCAAGCAGCTCACCTCCATGCTCGGACTGCCACCCGACATATTTGTCCATGGTGTTGGATATCCGAACTACGAGAGATGCTACCAGCGGCGCTGGACAGGAAGACGTATGCTACTGCGATTACCACGACTTTGTGTGCGGTGATGGTCGTTGTACTAGGACTAGCATTATTTTTTTATTTTTTTGCGGGATAGCATTATATTTCATTTATATGCGGTGACTGAAATTAGTGATCTAATTGGGTATTTGGGCTTGCCGACTGGCTCATTTTATCGGATAAACTGAATTGATAACCTCGTGTGATTAAAAAATTATCAGAGTCTGCAGGATATTAGCAATACCATATATTGCCATATCCATGGGATATCTGGTTGACCAAAATATGTATACACATACATATCCAGCTGATTCCTGAAGTGTATATCATATCCTTAAAAAGGATGCGGATTTGAAGCAGAAATTCTTTATATCTAAGAGAGCCGTCTTCACTAGCTTTTTTATCTCAACATGCAAGCATGCATGGAAAAAGACCCACCACAGGCAACCATGCATAGAAAAATATTTTTCATTCTATTATTCTACTTATATCAGTAAATATTTTACAACTATACTTAATCAAATATAATTAGTCATATGTATTTTAAATTTGGTTCACGTGTTATTAATATAAATATTTATATTCCACACAATTAAATCTCATTGAAATACGTACCTCGCAAAAAAATCTCATTGAAATATATTACAACCGATTCCCACAGCAACATGCGAGGTATCATCTAGTTATCGATAACATTTATATCTGCCTCTAACTGATGCAAAAAGAAAACACTACCAAAAGAAAACTAAAGCAAAAAAAACCGACTCATGTCATGACAGTCATGTCACTCATCCATAAAAAGAAGGATATCGCTGACCAAGTGGACTTGCATATCCCCAGCTCATTCCTTGTTACCCTTGAACCAAACGCGTCCTAAACGGAACAGGAAAACAGCCAGACAATTTTTACCTCAAAGACGAATTGATCGAGGATCAAGCGCAAGGCGGGGAAGAAGGCGACGAGTAGGGGGAGCAAGGCGTAGTCACCGTACTCCGGGTAGGCCTCCGCCTCCCAGTCCACCGGTGCCGAAGAAGAATATGATCCCATAAAGACCTCTACCAGGGACGCCATTGCAGGCAGAGGCGGGAGATGCAACTCCGAGAACGCTGGGTGGCTCTTGGATCCAAAACTACGAAGGGCAGAAAATGGACTGGTTGCCTGTCCAAGAAACCTAAGAGCGCTTATGAGCTACTATATATAAGGACGCGGTGCTTCTGTGCTGGAGCACACATGCACCCGTTGCTACAGTAAAATCAAATAAAATAGTAAAAAAATTCAAAAAATTCTGAAATTTTTTCGTGAGAAACATTGATGTTTTTTCTACATGCGTGCAAAATTTCGCTACGAAATCACATTCGTGTAGGTGTGGAAAAAAAAAACAAAATCGATACTCCGAAAAGGCTGTTTTTGGAAGCATTTTGGAGTACTGATTTTTTTTTTTTTGCCACGACTCACATGGATATCATTCCGCGATGAAACTTTGCAAGCACTAAGAACATTTGTCAATGTTTGCCAAAAAAAAAATTCAGAATTTTTTGAAACATTTTTGAATTTTTTTCGATTTTACTGTAGCAACGGGTGCATCTGTGCTCCAGCACAGAATAGCACTTTCGAAGGATGAGTCAACACAATAAGGACAGAGTTGGGGTGGGTGGGTGGGACTGAGCAAGAATATATAATCTCTCTCTTGGTGGTAAGTGGTAAACTGGTAACTATACTTGGAAGGCGAGTCGGATGAACTGGCGCGCGAGTGCTTTTCTTTAAGAGAGCGGATAAATTAAGCAACACACTGGGTTTGGGTAGAAAGATGGCATATATGGAAGTCAGATTTATACTCCCGCCGTTTCTATATAGATGGCGTATAATGTTAAGCGAAAAGGCCACGCGAGAATAGACAATAGACCGCGCGCTTGCCGCTAATTAAGGCCGCGCTGTATGCGCGCGCTCTTAAATTCTTAAGATGTCAACGCCACGCGCGCGCTAATCGAGCATCTCATGCACATTTAAATAGAAGTGAAAAAAAAGGAGAGCATCTCATGCAAATATATTGTATGGTCAATGGCCGAGCATCTCCTGCAAATAGAAGTAAAAAAGGAGAGGATCTCATGCAAATATATAGTATGGTCAATCGAGCATCTCCTGCAAACAGAAGTTAAAAAAAAAGGAGAGCATCTCATGCAAATAAGATATGGTCAGTGAAATGGGTCCGCTGTTCACTAATTGTCATGATCTACTCTCGATTGGATGACACGGTGGGAAGTTGTGGCTTGATACAAGATCAGATACAAGTCTTTCATCAGCAAGGAGGGGAATCGAGAGCCGGTGGAGGAAGAGGCACGGGGGGTAGGTGAAGAGAGCCGTTCTAGATTCTGTTCTTCCATGCCGAACCAACACTCGCTGTCCTCCTAGGCTATGTTCGGTTGCAGGGGGATTAGTTCCCTTGATCCCCACTTGACCACTCGACCCTTGTAACGGTTGAATCCCTATCACTAAAGGGCAACTTCAACGCGGTCCGTCAAAATAAACACATCAAACGTCTGTGGATGCGTCCGGACTTGTCCACGGACAACATATTGAGGGCGGTTATCTAACCCTGTGAAACAAATATTCGCTTCTGTTTTTTTCCTATATCTGGAGCACTTAAAATAATTAAAGATAAATATCATCATTCGTCCATAATCATATTGTGCAAATATTCCAGTGCAACAATAATTCAAATATAAATATTAAAATCCAAACATTAAGTTTTGCAATAAAATAGTTTAAATTTGAATTCAACTTATTCGGACACATTGTTTAGTCCTCCCCTCGAAGCGCCCACAAATGCTCAACCAGATCATTTTGAAATTGCTCATGAGTTCTTCAATGATAAATATGTTGATGCATTTGGATAAAATCCTCAAACATTGTCGGATTCCGCTCTAGAAGTTGGATAGGATCACCCATGTGCTCAAATCCTAGACAGTGGCGGACTCCGTCACCCTCATCCTCCACAACATGTTTTGCATGATCACACAAGTTATCATCACCTCCCACAACGTCTTTGCATCACATAGTTTTGCAGGTTCTCGAACAACCACCAAACATGTTTGGAGCTGTCCGAATGTCCTCTCGGCATCCTTCCTAGCTCCTTGTCTTTGGGCAAAGTGAGATCTTTTCTGACCCCTTGGCTCGGAGATGGTCTTGACGAAGGTCACCCACGGATGATAGATATCATCACAAAGATAATAGCCCATGTTGTAGTCATCACCATTGATGGTATAATTGCACGGAGGAGTTTATCCCGCACACAACCTTGCAAACAATGGTGTTACAACGCGTTGATGTCATTCTGAGACTCGGGCATCGCAAAGAAAGAGTGTCAAATACAGAGGTCTTGTGATGCAACTGCTTCAAGAATGATGGTGGGATTCTTACAATGGCCCTGATATTGCCCTTGTTAAGTATATGGGCAATTCTTCCATTTATAGTGCACGCAATTCAGTGATCCGAGCATACCTGGCCACCCTCTTGCTTCTGAAAGTGTCCTGAGGCTTGCGGTATCTTTGGCAGTTGGTTCTCTCAAGTACCCCGGTCCAAACACCTTGACCACCGCAGTAAGAAATCTGACCCTGGCTTTGAGACATGTGCTTTCGCATGTCCGGATGTAGTCGTCCCACGAATCTGCAACCATACACTTCTGGTAACCAAAGATTCCAATGGTTCAAATGGCATCCTTCTTCAAGATGAAGCAGTCATCCTACGCTAGGGCACCATTGTTGAGGCGATCTAACACAGTTCGCCGCATGCAGAATTGACGGTAGAAATAGGGCTTGAATAGTGCATCGGGGATAAAGTAATCATCCATCAGCATCATACGCCCCCATGCCCTATTCCGATTCAACACTCGATGTCCCTTGATTGATCCCTTGAAATTGAGAACATGATCATCTGCATTTTCTGCATCTTCATTAACTGCCGGCATCATCACTGTTTCATCCTCATATTTGTCCTCATTTGATGATGACGAATCAATGAACTCGGAGTAGAAGTACTACTCGTCTGAGTCCATCGTGTTTGCTTCAAAGTAAACAAAATATCGATATAAATTTGGGTATGTCATTTGGCCGAACACTTGCCAGGCGCAGTGTTATCCATGAACGGCAATGTGCAGGGGCAAAGGGTACCTGGGCGGCAGCCTGACCAAGGGTGAATGGGGGAATAGACAAAGCTGGGTTGGAGCCCAAGTGGAGCGACGGAGGTCCGGCAAGGTGATGTCCTTTGAGATCCGGTTTGGGTAGCAGAAGGTTCTCGTACCTTTTCCTCAAGGATTGACCATGGGTATCAAACCCACAAGAGGATGTGCACTACGACAGAGAGCCAAACAAGTTATTGTTATCGAATTAAATTCCAGTTTTTTGACCGGGCCTTTAACAACCTTTTTGGAAACAAACAATAATATTGAAATAGGCATGGGTATGAGGTCTTACTCTTACAACCTTCTACTTGTGCTTGGGATCTCATCATGATAATAAACATCTCCCTGGAAGACAACCATTATGATGTGCTCACAACGCGATGAACTGGGGCATGTCCAAAGTACATCACAACCGGTC
Organism: Elymus sibiricus; assembly: GCA_039707655.1. Taxonomy (NCBI): domain Eukaryota; kingdom Viridiplantae; phylum Streptophyta; class Magnoliopsida; order Poales; family Poaceae; genus Elymus; species Elymus sibiricus. The sequence continues at coordinate 349,631,449 of CM077668.1, forward strand.
ACGACTTGTATGGAGAGTTAGGTGTCCAACTGATGGCCCTTACCATTGCGCGGGGTTACCTTGGTTATTAAGAATTACTTCAGCCCAAAGCATTGGGAAATGACTACACCTCATTTATCCCCAAAGAATTGCTTTCTGCTACCATACCAATCATTTTTCTCACTGTTGTTTAGAACAGCGTTCCACGCATCCTCGCTTCTTACCTCCTCCTTCATCGATCTACGGGATTCTTGATACCTGCAAGGCCTTGAAATGAGAAGAAGACAAAAGACAACTCCGTTTCAATCCCATACATACAAGTAACGTCAAATATGCAAATTCATTCCAACAACCCCATGCACAGATACATAGGGTTGCAAGGCCTTGACACAATCCATTGCCTTACTGAATTACTCACACATGGCGATCGAATCACAAGATGAACTCATTGATGATGACATAATGATGAATGATTGATTGATAATATGTTTTACAATAGTTGACGATTGTGATAAACTGATTACAAGTGTGACTAACTTGGAGAGACTGGCTATGGTGATGAAGGTGGCGGAGGCTATGGAGATGAGATAGGAAATTTTGGCGGCTAGGGTTGGAAGATGGTTTCTGATTCTCTGTTTCACGAGTGGCTGCTCTCCTGTTGAGATTTTGACGTGGCCCCCTTTATATATGTTGATCAGGTGGATGCCCTAGAGCTGGCGGCATGCAGTACAACCGCTAGTACGAGCGTGTGCGCTCGTACCATGCATCATCTTGCACTCTAGATTGCTTTTGGCGCCTCCTGTTGACTTGCCTTGTTCACCACACTTTGTATTTCGTTCTATGTGATGATATTCTTCCATGTTTGAGCCCATTTCCTGTGGAAAAATATTAAACAAAGGATTTCACACTTTCTTGCATTCATTAGTCATCAGTAGCAATATCGAAATGATTCTCTCAGAAATTCTGGGATTATCCGGTTTAAACAATAGTGGAATGAGCGCAAAAATATCACGCATCACAAGGTATGGGTGGCGGAGTGGGTGGTACAGTGGTAGCGTCGTTCTTGGACTATGCAGATATAGGGAAGGGGGGGGGGGACAGAGTGTGAAAATCAAAGTTCTGGGTGGGTTTTTTAGATAGTCGGGGGTGTCGCAGGCCTATGTAGCGGAGGTCCGGACGCCCACGAAACTCCCCTAGCATTGCTTCCGGTTTGTGAGATTTCGGACATCCCTAGCCGTGTCACAGATGTTTTGTGCACAACATTGGAGTTTCCCTAAGAGATTCCTGTTAACATTGCCCATTTGGTTAAATTTTGTGTACCATATGCATTGGTAAACAAAGCTTAACTATCAGATGTTATCTACATGGATCAAGATTTTCTACCAACCACCACAAATTACTTGCACAAGAAATTGGCAAGCACATAAGCAATAAGACCAGCACAAGAAAGATATAGAGAACAATAATGCAAAGTTATTTCAATTCTATCTTGCTTCCATGAGAACCATGTAGAGTGCAACACTACTCCTGGCACAACAGAGCATGCCACAAACCAATACAAGACAAGTTCATAATTTTTCAATTTAATTATTTAAGGGCTGGACCAACTCTACACCTATCAAGCCGCATTTGTACTGCCACCTAAACAAATGTTTAGATACACATGTCAATGTAATGAATCGTTTAAAAAGAAGAAGTGTATGAAAGACACTTCTTTTAACTGAAAGTAAAGGAAAGCAATGGGAAACTATAATGAAGATGTTGCCAACACAGAAAATTCTTTAAAAAGAAAGAAATTCTTCACATATTATATAATAATTTTCATAAGTTCATCACATATTAAGGATAGTAAAACTGAGCCTAAACTGTGCTCTCTCAGCGATTAGCATTTTCGGCCGTCCGTTTTCACGATCTGCGCTTTCCTGGCCGTCTGATCTAGTGTCATACAGCCATCTCTCCCGTCTGTGTTAAGTAATGGGCCAGCTGTCTGCTGCTCCAGAGGCCGAAACGAAGCCCTCTGGTAAACTGGGCCTGTTCTGTCGGCCCATGCCAGCCCATTCAACTAAGCAGAGAGGCTTGAGTGCTGTGCTCCGTCAAATTTTTTTGCTCGAGGGGATAGAGCGACTCGGGAATCCGGATACAGAGGAGCGGGATCGAGACAAGGCGATGCCAGGCGCGCGATTGGATCGACCGGAGGTGCGGGATCGAGACGATGCGCTTGCTGGAATCGATCGGAGCGCCCGGTCGCTGCCAGAGGGAATATCAACGGGATTGATAGGAGACAGAAAGCCAGCCGCGCGCGATGCGGGCGGCGCGGGGATCGCTCGATCCAACGACCAGGGCCTCGACGACCGATGCGGGATATGGATGCGAAAGGTGGCGAGCTGCATCGCGGGCGACTGGAGTTCGTCCGCCATCAATCTGTCATTCAACTGGGGAATAAAGCAGACGTTCCTACGGACATTAATGGAAGCCGGATCGGCGAGGTGCGGTACTAATTTGTTCGTGCGTCTATTATGATTTGTTCCCTCCCGCTGTATCATCTCCTCTCTTCTTATTCTTCCAGCAATATCCCCTCTAGCAACAATGCTTCTCCGATCCACCAGGTTGCCCCTCCACATCTTCAACCTGGCTGCAGATTTTTTTTCCACCCCACCACACAATCCGTTCTCTACCCGTGGTTGAACACAGTTCGATTTCTTTCAAGTTTTTTTTCACTCTGTATAGTTCCAGGTCCTGTCAATCTAAGTGCTCGGTGGTGGTTCTGCTATATTGGTTTGGGAAATTTTTTGCCTGACGAATCGCAATGGCTCTCAGCCCTGCTCTACTGATGCCGGCGACCATCTATGGTTCTCATGCAGCAGTGGTTCCGCCTTGATATCGCCTATGATGTATCCTCGGGCGTTGCCAATTGAAATGCAACACACAGTAAATTCAAATTAGATGTATTATATATTCCATTTCATTCTCTGTTTGAGTTCTTAATGCATAAATGCACGAACAGCTCCACCTTATGTGCAGATGGAAGGGAATTGTTCAATGCCTGAAGATAATGCATATGAAACCCTCCGGTTGATTTGGCCATGAGGTAATCATTTTGATCCTTTGACACTTTCAATGTCAATTTTTGTAAGTAGTTTTTGTGTAAGAGCGTCTATGTGTTTCAGTTTATAGCGCTTATTGCTACCTGTAAACTGCGTTGGGATTTTCCCGAAGAGAAGGGTTGATGTAGCACAGTAGAGATAAATATTTCCCTCAGTGAGAACTAAGGTATCAATCCAGTAGGAGAACCATGCAGAACCTCGTGAACAGCACCTACACACCCAAAAGCAAATACTTGCACCCAACACGGGCAAGAGGATTGTCAATCCCCTTGAACTCGTTATTTGCAAAGATTAAATTCTGATAGTGATAGATAGATAAAGTAAATTGTAAAATAAAATAAAGTAAATAAAATTGCAACAAGGTATTTTTGGATTTTATATATGATAAAAGTAGACCCGGGGGCCATAGTTTTCACTAGAGGCTTCTCTCTCAAACACATAGCATACGGTGGGTAACAAATTACTGTTGGGCAAATGATAGAAAAGCACATAGTTATGACGGATTCATGGCAATGATCATGTATATAGGCATCACGTCCTAGACAAGTAGACCGACTTCTGCCTGCATCTACTACTATTACTCCACCCATCGACCGCTATCCAGCATGCATATAGAGTATTAAGTTAATAAAAACAGAGTAACGCCTTAAGCAAGATGACATGATGTAAACAAAGTAAACTCAAGCAATATGAATAAACCCCATCGTTTTATACTTAATGACAACAATACAAATACGTGTCTTGTCCCCTACTTTGTCACTGGGATATAGAACACCGCAAGATTGAACCCATTACAAAGCACCTCTCCCATTGCAAGATAAATCAATCTAGTTGGCCAAACCAAACGGATAGATCGGAGAGAAGTACAAAGATATAACAATCATGCATATAAGAATTCAGAAAAGACTCAAATATTTCTCATGAATAATCTGATCATAAACCATAATTCATCGGATCCCAGGAAACACAACGCAAAAGAAGATTACATCGAATGGAACTCCAAGGAGATTGAGGAGAACATTGTATTGAAGATCAAAGATAGAGAAGAAGCCATCTAGCTACTAGCTATGGACCCATAGGTCTATGGTAAACTACTCACACATCATTGGAGGGCCAGCAAGGTTGATTTAGAAGTCCTCCGTGATCGATTCCCCCTCCGGCAGGGAGCCGGAAAAGGCCTCCAGATGGGATCGCGGAAGAACAGAAACTAGTGGCGGCGGAAAAGTTATTTCGTGGGGCTCTCTGTTGGTTTCCCAATATTTGAGAATTTATAGAGGTGGAATTAGGTCAAAAAGAGCCACGAGGGGCCCACAAGGCATCAGGACGCCCCCCCGGGGTCGCGCCCTGTTGCCTCGTAACTTCCTCGTGAGGCTTCTGGCCTCCTCCCAAAGCTTCTAGGGTCTCTTTTGTACAGAAAAAAATTGTCAAAAAGTTTCGTAGCGTTTGGACTTCGTTTGGTACTGATTTTCTGAAAAACCAAAAACAAGCAGAAAATAGCAACTGGCACTGGGCACTAGGTTAATAGGTTAGTCCCAAAAAGTGATATAAAATAGCACATTATTGCATATAAAACATCCAAGATTGATACTATAATAGCATGGAACAATCAAAAATTATAGATACGTTGGAGACGTATCAGCATCCCCAAGCTTAATTCATGCTCGCCCTCGAGTAGGTAAATGATAAAAACAGAATTTTTTATGTGGAATGCTACCTAACATGTCTATCATGTAATCTATTTTCAAAATATACGATCCTTAACGAGTGTTATCCCTACTCACTTTCTCATATTAGAACTGGCATGACTCTATCTTCACCTCAAATATATAAATCATGAGCACCCCGGTGTTAAACCTGGCAATTGAATCATACTTCTAACGCGCTTCAACATTTTCAACTCCCACGCAATACATGAGCGTGAGCCATGGACATAACACTAGGTGGAATAGAATGCGGTGATAGGGATCAATAATGGTAAAAGGAGAAGGAGAAAGTCTCGCATCAACTCGGCGGATCAACGGGCTATGGAGATGCCCATCAATCAATACTAATGCGAGGAGTAGGGATTGCCATGCAACTGATGCACTAAAAGCTATAAGTGTATGAAAGCTCAAACCGAAACTAAGTGGGTGTGCATCCAACTTGCTTGCTCATGAAGACTGTCGGTACTAAAACCGGCAGATCTCGGGTAGGGGGTCCGAACTGTGGATCTTGGAGTCAATGGATAACAGGGAACGTAGAGACAGCGTTTACCCAGGTTCGGGCCCTCTCGAAGAGGTAAAACCCTACGTCCTGCTTGGTTGTATTGATGCGTTGGTATGACAATTACAGAGTTGATCTACCTCGAGATCAGATGAACTAAACCCTAGGTGGGTATATCGATAATGGTTGGCCTCTCCACGGACTAAAACCTCTGGTTTATATAGACACCAGGGGTACCTAGGGTTACATATGGTCGGTTGTCACCTGGGGATAAACACGCCGGCTACGCTAAACTTTACTTGGAGGAGACGCCAAGTCTTCGGAGGTTTTCTTCTGGAGCACGGGGTCGCCTGTAGTTCGGTTTTCCTTCGATGAATTAGGAGCGGCCCATGAGTACGGCCCATAAGAGACAGGCCGGTGGCGTGAGGACCCCTTAGTCCGGGACACCCTCAGTAGCCCCCGAACTAGTCTTTGAAGCCGAGGTATATGCCAAACATTATCGGCTTTGCAGACCCGTTCCTTCCCTTCTGTGGTATTTGTTGGGGAACGTTGCATGGGAAACAAAAATTTTCCTACGCACACATAAGATCTATCCATGGTGATGAGCATCTACGAGAGGGAGAGTGAATCTACATACCCTTGTAGATCGCTAAGCGGAAGCGTTAATAAACGCGGTTGATGTAGTCGAACGTCTTCGCGATCCAAATCGCCGAGCGTCCCGCGATCCAATCACGATCCTTCCGATCTAGTGCCGAACGGACGGCACCTCCGCGTTCAACACACGTACGGCTTGATGACGCCTTCACCTCCTCGATCCAGCGAGCGATGGTGAAGTAGTGGTTGAGTTCCAGCAGCACGACGGCGTGGTGATGGTGGTGAGGAACAATCTCTGCAGGGCTTCGCCAAGCACTACGGAGATTATGACGGAGGAACTAGAGGGCTAGGGTTGCCGGCACACGGCTTGGGAAATCCTAATGTGTCCCGTGTGCTAGCCCTGCCCCTCTATTTATATGTTGAGCCTTGGGGTCTAAACTTGGAGTAAAAGCCTCCTCCGGGTCGGTTTTGCCCGCACAAGGTCGGTTTGGCCCGCAGGGAAAGAGTCCAACTCGGATCCCTGCCGAACCGTGCACAGCCGCGCACAAGCGGTAGTACCGCTTCACACAAGCGGTAGTACCGCTTGGGCGGTAGTACCGCTTCACACAAGCGGTAGTACCGCTCGGGCGGTAGTACCGCTTCACCAAGCGGTAGTACCGCTTACGCGGCAGCAAAACTACTTTTGCACTTTCCAATACCTTGTGGGCTTTATCCCTTTGGCTCATATAAAGTGTTGCTGCACCCGAACACTTCGGTAAACATCCGGAACCCATTCCGGTGAACTCCGGAACCCTTCCAGAGATCAAAACACTATTATCACATATATCAATCTTTACCTCCGGACTATTCCGGAGATCCTCGTCATGTCCGGGATCTTATCCGAGACTCCGAACAACTTTCGGTCACCAACATAATAACTCAATTATACTAATCGTCACCAAACGTTAAGTGTGTAGACCCTGCGGGTTCGAGAACTATGTAGACATGACCGAGACACCTCTACGGCCAATAACCAATAGCGGGACCTGGATGCCCATATTGGCTCCTACATATTCTACGAAGATCTTTATCGGTCGAACCTCTATGTCAAGGATTCAGTTAATCCCGTATGCTGTTCCCTTTGTTCTTCGGTATGTTACTTGCCCGAGATTCGATCGTCGGTATCACTATACCTAGTTCAATCTCGTTACCGGCAAGTCTCTTTACTCGTTCCGTAATACAAGATCCTGTGGCTAACTCTTTAGTCACTTTGCTTGCAAGGCTCAATGTGATGTTGTATTACCGAGTGGGCCCTGAGATACCTCTCCGTCATACGGAGTAACAAATCCCAGTCTTGATCCATGCCAACCCAACAGACACCCTCGGAGATACCTGTAGAGCACCTTTATAGTCACCCAGTTACGTTGCGACGTTTGATACACACAAGGTATTCCTCCGGTGTCAGTGAGTTGCATGATCTCATGGTCAAAGGAACAGATACTTGACATGCAGAAAACAATAGCAATAAACTGACACGATCAAATGCTACGTTTACAGTTTGGGTCTTGTCCATCACATCATTCTCCTAATGATGTGATCCCGTTATCAAATGACATCTCATGTCAATGGCTAGGAAACCTTAACTATCTTTGATCAACGAGCTAGTCAACTAGAGGCTTACTAGGGACACAGTGTTGTCTATGTACCCACACATGTATTTGAGTTTCCAATCAATACAATTATAGCATGGATAATAAACGATTATCATTAACAAGGAAATATAATAATAACCAATTTATTATTGCCTCTAGGGCATATTTCCAACAGTCTCCCACTTGCACTAGAGTTAATAATCTAGTTCACATCACTATGTGATTTACATTGTAATGAATCGAACACCCATGCAGTTCTGGTGTTGTTCATGTTTAGCCCTTGGAAGAGGTTTAGTCATCGGATCTGCAACATTTAGATCCGTGTGTACTTTGCAAATATTTATGTCGTCCTCCTTGATGTAATCGCGGATGGAATTGAAACGTCGCTTTATGTGTCTGGTCCTCTTGTGAAATCTTGGTTCCTTGGCTAGAGCAATGGCACCAGTATTATCACAAAACAGAGTCATTGGGTTAAGTGCACTAGGCACTACTCCAAGATCTGTCATGAACTCCTTCATCCAGACACCTTCCTTCGCCGCCTCCGAGGCAGCGATGTACTCCGCTTCGCATGTAGAATCTGCTACCACGCTTTGCTTGGAACTGCACCAGCTAACCGCACCCCCATTAAGAATAAATACGTATCCGGTTTGCGACTTAGAGTCATCCGGATCAGTGTCAAAGCTTGCATCGACGTAACCCTTTACGACGAGCTCTTGATCACCTCCATAAACGAGAAACATGTCCTTAGTCCTTTTCAGGTACTTCAGGATATTCTTGACCGCCGTCCAGTGTTCCATTCCTGGATCACTTTGAAACCTTCCGACCATACTTATGGCAAGGCTGACATCGGGTCTTGTGCACAGCATTGCATACATGATAGAGCCTATGGCCGAAGCATAGGGGATGACACTCATCTTTTCTCTATCTCCTGCAGTCACTGGGCATTGAGTCTTACTCAACTTCACACCTTGCAAAACAGGCAAGAACCCCTTCTTGGACTGATCCATTTTGAACTTCTTCAAAATCTTATCAAGGTATGTGCTTTGTGAAAGTCCTATTAAGCGTCTTGATCTATCTCTATAGATCTTGATGCCTAATATGAAAGCAGCTTCTCCTAGGTCCTTCATTGAAAAACTCTTGTTCAAATATTCCTTTACGCTTTCCAGCATTTCTATATTGTTTCCAATCAGCAATATGTCATCCACATATAATATTAGAAACGCTATAGAGCTCCCACTCACTTTCTTGTAAATACAAGCTTCTCCGTAAACTTGTATAAACTCGAACGCTTTGATCACATCATCAAAACGAAGATTCCAACTCCGAGATGCTTGCACCAGTCCATAAATGGATCGCTGGAGTTTGCAAACTTTGTCAGCATTCTCTGGATCGACAAAACCTTCTGGTTGCATCATATACAACTCTTCCTTAAGGTAACCGTTAAGGAACGCTGTTTTGACATCCATCTGCCAAATTTCATAATCGAAAAAGGCAGCTATTGCTAACATGATTCTGACGGACTTAAGCATCGCTACGGGTGAGAAGGTCTCATCGTAGTCAACTCCTTGAACTTGTGAAAAACCCTTTGCCACAAGTCGAGCTTTATAGACGGTGACATTACCGTCCGCGTCCGTCTTCCTCTTAAAGATCCATTTGTTCTGAATGGCCTTACGCCCTTCAGGTAATACTTCCAAAGTCCATACTTTGTTTTCATACATGGATCCCATCTCGGATTTCATGGCCTCTAACCACTTCTCGGAATCCGGGCCCATCATCGCTTCTCCATAGCTCGTAGGTTCATCGTTGTTTAACAACATGACCTCTAAGACAGGGTTGCCGTACCACTCAGGAGCAGTACGCGTCCTTGTCGACCTACGAGGTTCGATAGCAACTTGATCCAAAGCTTCATGATCATCATCATTAACTTCCTCTTCAGCTAATGTAGGCTCGACAGAAACAACTTTCTGCGTTGCGCTACTCTTAGGTTGAAGTAAAGGTTCAATAACCTCATCAAGTTCTATCTTCCTCCCACTCAATTCTTTCGAGAGAAACTCTTTCTCAAGAAATGTTCCGTTTTTAGCGACAAACACTTTGCCTTCGGATCTGAGGTAGAAGGTATACCCAACTGTCTCTTTTGGGTATCCTATGAAGACGCATTTCTCCGCTTTGGGTTCCAGCCTTTCAGGCTGAAGCTTTTTGACATAAGCATCACATCCCCAAACTTTAAGAAACGACAGCTTTGGCTTCTTGCCAAACCAAAGTTCATATGGCGTCGTCTCAACGGATTTCGATGGTGCCCTATTTAAAGTGAATGCAGCTGTCTCTAATGCATAACCCCAAAACGATAGTGGCAAATCGGCAAGAGACATCATAGATCGCACCATATCCAATAAAGTTCGATTACGACGTTCGGACACACCATTACGCTGTGGTGTTCCAGGCGGTGTCAATTGTGAAACAATTCCACACTGTCTTAAGTGACTGCCAAACTCATAACTCAGATATTCTCCTCCTCGATCAGATCGTAGGAATTTAATCTTCTTGTTACGATGATTCTCAACTTCACTCTGAAATTGTTTGAACTTTTCAAATGTTTCAGACTTGTGTTTCATTAAGTAAATATACCCATATCTACTTAAGTCATCAGTGAAGGTGAGAAAGTAACGATAACCACTGCGCGCTTCAATACTCATCGGACCGCACACATCAGTATGTATGATTTCCAATAAGTCACTTGCCCGTTCCATTGTTCCAGAGAACGGCGTTTTAGTCATCTTGCCCATGAGGCATGGCTCACATGTGTCAAGTGATTCAAAATCAAGTGACTCCAAAAGTCCATCAGCATGGAGCTTCTTCATGCGTTTTACGCCAATATGACCTAAACGGCAGTGCCACAAGAAAGTGGTATTATCATTATCAATTCTATATCTTTTGGCATCAATGTTATGAACATGTGTATCATTATTATCGAGATTCAACAAGAATAAACCCCTCACATTGGGTGCATGACCATAAAAGATATTACTCATATAAATAGAACAACCATTATTCTCTGATTTAAATGAGTAACCGTCTCGCAATAAACAAGATCCAGATATAATGTTCATGCTTAACGCAGGCACCAAATAACACTTATTTAGGTTCATCACTAATCCCGACGGTAATCGAAGAGCGAGCGTGCCAACGGCGATCACATCAACCTTGGAACCATTTCCCACGCGCATCGTCACTTCGTCCTTTGCCAGCCTCCGTCTATTCCGCAGTTCCTGTTTTGAGTTGCAAATATGAGCAACCGCACCGGTATCAAATACCCAGGCACTACAACGAGAGTTGGTAAGGTACACATCAATAACATGTATATCATATATACCTTGTTTGTTGTTGGCCGCCTTCTTGTCAGCCAAATACTTGGGGCAATTCCGCTTCCAGTGTCCAGTTCCCTTGCAATGAAAACACACAGTTTCTGGTTTGGGTCCAGCCTTGGGTTTCTTCACGAGAGGAGCAACTGCTTTGCCACTCTGCTTGGAGTTACCCTTCTTACCCTTGCCATTTTTCTTGAAACTAGTGGTTTTATTGACCATCAACACTTGATGCTCCTTCTGAATTTCAGACTCAGCGGCTTTCAGCATCGCAAACAGCTCGGCGACTGACTTGTTCATCCCGTGCATGTTATAGTTCAACACGAAGCTCTTGTAGCTAGGTGGCAATGATTGAAGAACTCTGTCAGTGATAGCCTCTGGCGGAAGGGGCATCCCTAACTCAGCCAGACGGGTGGAGTACCCAGACATTCTGAGCACGTGATCACTGATAGACCCGTTCTCCTCCATCTTGCAAGCATAGAACTTATCGGAGATCTCATATCTCTCGATCCGGGCATTCTTCTGAAAGATAAACTTCAACTCCTGGAACATCTCATATGCTCCATGACGTTCAAAACGTCTTTGAAGTCCCGGTTCTAAGCCATACAACATTGCACATTGAACTATTGAGTAATCATCAGAACGAGCCTGCCAGGCGTTCACAACGTCTAGAGACTCAACTGGAGCGGGTGGATCACCAAGCGGTGCATCAAGGACATAAGCCTTCTGGGAAGCCGTAAGGATAATCCTTAGATTACGGGCCCAGTCCACAAAGTTACTTCCATCATCTTTCAACTTAGCTTTCTCTAGGAACGCATTAAAATTCAGGGGTGCTACTGCGCGAGCCATGATCTACAACATAAATACTGCAAAGACAACTTAGACTATTGTTCTTAGATAATGAGTTTAGTTAATCATATTTAAAAAACTCCCACTCAAATTGACATCCCTCCGATCATTCGAGTGTAACATGATCCAAATCCACCAACTCAAGTCCGATCATCACGTGAGTTGAGGTGGTTTCAATGGTGAACATCTTCATGTTGATCATATCTACTATATGACTCATGTTCGACCTTTCGGTCTCTTGTGTTCCGAGGCCATGTCTGTACATGCTAGGCTCGTCAAGTTTAACCCGAGTGTTCCGCACGTGCAACATGGCTTGCACCCGTTGTATGCGAACGTAGAGTCTATCACACCCGATCATCACGGCGTGTCTCGAAACGACGAACTTTCGCAACGGTGCACACTTGGGGAGAACACAATTTATCTTGAAATTTAAGTGAGGGATCACCTTATAATGCTACCGTCGTCCTAAGCAAAATAAGATGCATAAAAGGATTAACATCACATGCAAATCATAAGTGACATGATATGGCCATGAACTTGTGCTTTTGATCTCCATCTCCAAAGCACCGGCATGATCTCCATCGTCACCGGCATGACACCATGATCTCCATCATCTTGATCTCCATCAACGTGTCGCCATAAGGTTGTCGCGCCGACTGTTGCTTCCACGACTATTGCTAACGTTTAGCGATAAAGTAAAGCATTACATAGCGCTTAATGATTGACACGCAGGTCATACAATAATTAAAGACAACTCTATGGCTCCTGCCAGTTGCCGTACTCATCGACATGCAAGTCGTGATATTCTATACAACACATGATCATCTCATACATCACATATATCTCATCATGTAATTGGCCAGATCACATCACAACATACCCTGCAAAAACAAGTTAGACGTCCTCTAATTGTTGTTGCAAATTTTACGTGGCTGCTACGGGTTTGCAAGAACCGTTCTTACCTACGCAAAACCACAACGTGGTGTAGTGATTGCTTTTTGATCTTCTAAAAGAACCCTTTTCATTGAACCGATTCAACTAAAGTGAGAGAGACAGACACCTGCCAGTCACCTTTATGCAACAAGTGCACGCAGCGGTGAAACCAGTCTCGCGTAAGCGTACGCGTAATGTCGGTCCAGGCCGCTTCATCTCACAATACCGCGGAATCAAGCATCAACTAGTAACGGCAAGCAATATGTATACATCCACGCCCACAACTCGTTTGTGTTCTACTCGAGATCTCATCTACGCATAGACCTGGCTCATGATGCCACTGTTGGGGAACGTTGCATGGGAAACAAAAATTTTCCTACGCACACATAAGATCTATCCATGGTGATGAGCATCTACGAGAGGGAGAGTGAATCTACATACCCTTGTAGATCGCTAAGCGGAAGCGTTAATAAACGCGGTTGATGTAGTCGAACGTCTTCGCGATCCAAATCGCCGAGCGTCCCGCGATCCAATCACGATCCTTCCGATCTAGTGCCGAACGGACGGCACCTCCGCGTTCAACACACGTACGGCTTGATGACGCCTTCACCTCCTCGATCCAGCGAGCGATGGTGAAGTAGTGGTTGAGTTCCAGCAGCACGACGGCGTGGTGATGGTGGTGAGGAACAATCTCTGCAGGGCTTCGCCAAGCACTACGGAGATTATGACGGAGGAACTAGAGGGCTAGGGTTGCCGGCACACGGCTTGGGAAATCCTAATGTGTCCCGTGTGCTAGCCCTGCCCCTCTATTTATATGTTGAGCCTTGGGGTCTAAACTTGGAGTAAAAGCCTCCTCCGGGTCGGTTTTGCCCGCACAAGGTCGGTTTGGCCCGCAGGGAAAGAGTCCAACTCGGATCCCTGCCGAACCGTGCACAGCCGCGCACAAGCGGTAGTACCGCTTCACACAAGCGGTAGTACCGCTTGGGCGGTAGTACCGCTTCACACAAGCGGTAGTACCGCTCGGGCGGTAGTACCGCTTCACCAAGCGGTAGTACCGCTTACGCGGCAGCAAAACTACTTTTGCACTTTCCAATACCTTGTGGGCTTTATCCCTTTGGCTCATATAAAGTGTTGCTGCACCCGAACACTTCGGTAAACATCCGGAACCCATTCCGGTGAACTCCGGAACCCTTCCAGAGATCAAAACACTATTATCACATATATCAATCTTTACCTCCGGACTATTCCGGAGATCCTCGTCATGTCCGGGATCTTATCCGAGACTCCGAACAACTTTCGGTCACCAACATAATAACTCAATTATACTAATCGTCACCAAACGTTAAGTGTGTAGACCCTGCGGGTTCGAGAACTATGTAGACATGACCGAGACACCTCTACGGCCAATAACCAATAGCGGGACCTGGATGCCCATATTGGCTCCTACATATTCTACGAAGATCTTTATCGGTCGAACCTCTATGTCAAGGATTCAGTTAATCCCGTATGCTGTTCCCTTTGTTCTTCGGTATGTTACTTGCCCGAGATTCGATCGTCGGTATCACTATACCTAGTTCAATCTCGTTACCGGCAAGTCTCTTTACTCGTTCCGTAATACAAGATCCTGTGGCTAACTCTTTAGTCACTTTGCTTGCAAGGCTCAATGTGATGTTGTATTACCGAGTGGGCCCTGAGATACCTCTCCGTCATACGGAGTAACAAATCCCAGTCTTGATCCATGCCAACCCAACAGACACCCTCGGAGATACCTGTAGAGCACCTTTATAGTCACCCAGTTACGTTGCGACGTTTGATACACACAAGGTATTCCTCCGGTGTCAGTGAGTTGCATGATCTCATGGTCAAAGGAACAGATACTTGACATGCAGAAAACAATAGCAATAAACTGACACGATCAAATGCTACGTTTACAGTTTGGGTCTTGTCCATCACATCATTCTCCTAATGATGTGATCCCGTTATCAAATGACATCTCATGTCAATGGCTAGGAAACCTTAACTATCTTTGATCAACGAGCTAGTCAACTAGAGGCTTACTAGGGACACAGTGTTGTCTATGTACCCACACATGTATTTGAGTTTCCAATCAATACAATTATAGCATGGATAATAAACGATTATCATTAACAAGGAAATATAATAATAACCAATTTATTATTGCCTCTAGGGCATATTTCCAACAGTATTTGTGTCGGGCCGGCAATCTCTCTAAATCAAGTCATCGAAGACTGCTTGGCCATTTCCGACCATATGTTTCCCGGATTATGCTTCGGTTTCCGAAGTGTATAAATAACTTAGCCCCGAAGGCCAGTCGCACAAGTGTGAACAGTGACCACATCTGACAACTTTTGCCGAAGGGTCAGGACCTGCTACGACCATGAGCCTGTTATGAAAACTCGATTCACGGTTCGAGGCAGTTTCTCCATTGGCACGTCCCATCAATATGGAGATCGTGCCCTGTTTTTAAGGGATATGATCAATGATTTGTGATATCCCACACGCGCACGACGGCACAATTATACGAGGAAATGGCGAGGTCTGTGTGGCAGTAAAAGGGCTCTTGATCTTAGGAAGACCCATAAAAGGGAGGCGGCCACTATTTACTCTGCACGCTCTCACTCCCCCCCCCCCCGCGCCGTTGCTTTCCCAATCTTCTGAGCTCCAGCGCCCAGATCCATTTTCCCTCCTAAGAACTCCTCCGGCCATTCCCTCAATCTAGTCATGGCCGGCTCTGGGTCCAAGGGCAAGTGGGAGGCCTCCATCGTCACGGAGAGCGCTATCCAGGAGTTGAAGGATGCGGGTTACCTTCCCGCCAGCGTCGCTCACCGCGCTCCAGAGGAGGGCCAAGTCATCCCCACGTCGAAGCCTGGCGAGAGGGTAGTGTTCATCCCCCACTTCATTCGGGGGCTAGGTTTTCCCCTTCACACCTTTGTTAGGGGTTTGATGTTTTTCTACGGGCTAGATTTTCACGATCTAGCCCCGAACTCCTTCCTGCACATTTCGTCCTTCATCATCGTCTACGAGGCTTTTCTTCGGATCCAGCCTCACTTCGGCTTGTGGCTGAAAGTGTTCAACGTCAAGCCGAAGATTATCGACGGCCAGCAGGCAGATTGCGGGGGGGGGGGGGGGGGGGGGAATGGTAAGCAAGCTCCCCCGTGTCGAGTGGCCAGAGGGCACTTTTATTGAAACTGTCAAGATCTGGCAGAAAGAGTGGTTTTACATCACAGAGCCGCGAGACGCGGATTGGGCAGAGATGCCCGCCTTTAGATCCGGACCCTCCACGAGGCTCGTTTCGTGGACCAAGAAGGGTCTAGACCGGGGGTCAGCCAAGAAGGTGGAGCTGCTGCAGAGCCGGATATCCTGGATGATCGAGTAGAGGGTGGAATTGCCCAATGTGATTCAGATCATGCTCCGCAGCCGCATCCTCCCCTTTCAAGACCGGGCCTCCCGTGCTCAGCTTCTTCCGCACTACCCACGCCCAGCTGTGGAAAGTGCTATTCAAGCCGCAGAAGGAGTGGCTGGCCGAGGAGGAAGACATTGGCCTCGACGCCGAAAACCCCCCTCGCGAGGTATGATAAGTTTCACTCTTATGTTCGGATGTTCCTTTTTAGCAAAATACTCAACTCTCTTTTCTCCCATCCACAGAGCTGGCTGAAGAGGGCCGAGCGAATCAAGTGCCCAGCCCCGCTGCCCGAGGGCCCCAGGGCGGCCTTGCTGACGGCCATGTTGGCTGAGGCGCCATATGAGGCGCCGGAGAATAAGAAAGAGAAGAAGAAGGAGACCAGAGAAGGTCTCCGTTCTCGAGGACCTCCGGACACTAGATCCGGGGACACCCATGCCCCCTCCACACTTGAGCGGGAGAAGGGACAGGAAGAGGACGGGGAGGAAGGCGACTCTTCCGGAACAAGGAAGAGGGCTGCGTCCGAAGACGCTGAGGAGAACCAGCCTCCTCCCGCCCCGAAAAGACCACGCAGGGCCAAGGTGGCCTTGTCCGATGACAGCTCGGCTTCTACCGAGCACTCCGAGGCCTCCGACGAGGTTCCCCGGAAGACCCGCAGGGTGAAGCCGCGGGCCCAAAGGTATGTAACTTAAGATGCGCCTATCCGCTTTTGGCCGAACTAAGCCCGTTATTGATCGCGCGCTTGCCTTTATTACTGCAGCCCGCCGCGCGACCTCCCTACCGATCAGGTCTCGGAAGGGGACTCTCCACCAGCCGCGCTGGCGGAGAGCGGGACCGAATCGCACGCATCGCTTCCCCCGGTCGTTGAGGAGGCACTACTAGGAAATACCTTTTAGGTGGAACCTTAACAGTAGCGCGGGGACATAGGCCAACGCTACTGCTAGTTATCAGTAGCGTTGGTTACATACCGGCGCTACAGGTAATTGTGTAGCAGTAGCGCGGGCTTACAACCCACCGCTGTTGCTAAATGGTACCCACCTTACCGACCGGGGCTACCCGTAGTAGCAGCGCGTCCGGCAGTACCCACGCTAATGCTAAAATTATAGCAGTAGCGCCGGCCTACGACCCAACGCTACCACTATGCGTGCACTGTGCCAGCAGGTGGGCCCCACTTAGCAACAGCACGGGCCGCTGATCCAGCGCTACTGCTATTGGGCTTCGCAGTAGCGCCGGCCAGGGACCAGCGCTATGGCTAATGCCACCTTATCCAACTCCCCGCGCCCAGACCTTTTCCCTCCCCTCACTCCGCACTATCTCACTCTGCCTCCCTCCCGCCGTCGCCGCCCTCGCCACCGCATTGCCACCGCCGTCCTCCCTCCTCCTTGGTATGCCACGGCCCTCCTCCCTCCTCCCTCCTCCTCCCACCGCCCTCCTCCCTCCTCCTCTGACCGCGCCCTCCTTCCTCCTCCTCGAGCCACCTCCTCCTCCGGTAGCCCTCTTCCCACCGCACTCCTCCCTCTCCTCCGGCCGCCCTACTCCTTCCTCCTCATCCATCCTCATCCTCTCTCCCCCCTCCTCCTCCTCACTCCTCCCTCCTCCCACCTCTCCTCTATGCTATAGAAATGTTAGACAATTTTTTAGGTATTATGTTGTTATAGAAAATTTTAGTAGTTTTGTTATAGAAAGTACTATGAATGTGTAGGTATAGTGTTGTTATAGAAAATGTTAGTAGTTTTGTTATAAAAAATTTAGTACTAATTTAGGTATAGAAAGTTTCAAAAGTTTTACTAATTTTGTTCATAGGTTTGGATGTAGTTGATGCCTAGTGAATTTTGAGAGAGAGAGAGAGGGAGAGAGAGAAAGAGACCTAATGAAATGAAATGGTTTCGCAAAAAAAATGAAATGTTATGCTTGCTGTCAAAATTGAACCACTGAAATGCAATGAGCATACCAAGTTTGGAATTTTCTATATAAATGTTCATGTGTTTATGCTCATGTGTGGCGCAGGGTATATCACCGACGAGCCGGTCGATGACGCCCAGAAGATCACCGACGACACCCGCATCCTTGACCGCCATCGTCTATAGTGAGTAAACATGTATATCTAGTGTTGTGTACTAGTGTTGCTCAAGTATGATGAGATTTAGACATGTGATATGTAGTGTTGTGTACTACTAGTGCTGTCACACATGAATATTTGGAAAATGAAGGATATGTGCTTGCCCAAGTGGCCTATGTTTGCAGCGAAACTGATCCGAGTGGCCTATGTTTTGCTAGAATGTTGATTCATTTCCGTTCCGGCCAATTTCAGGCGCTCGATATGTCCTATTTTAGCAAAGGTCATGCCGAAATTTTTCATGGACTTCAACATGACTTGTGCTATAAAATAGGAAATATCGAGTACCCGTAATTTGCCATTTTTTATGTCATTGCTCCATATATGTAAAGGGTTGGCGCTCCTTGCTCCATATATGAGAGAGAAGAATCCCGACTGTTGTCGTGGGGGTCGCTTCTCCTTCTTCTCCTTGTGCTAGACCTTTGTAATGCACTAGGGGAAGGAGGAGTTGCGACCATCACCGACGGTTGCAATATCAGAGAGGGAGTGCCCACCATATATATACACCACGAGAGATGAGCGTTTTTCAAGGAAGACTCAACCCGTGCTGAATAGTGATCTGTGTGTTGAGTTTCTGGTAATTGCCATCGACCGATTTTTAATCTTTGAATTATGAACATAGGAAATGTCTGACGACTAAAGGATCCCAGAGTGCGACTACTGCGGCGACGACCGGGGTCTGTACGACAGGTATCCTCACCTGGAAGACGGTCGACGCTTCACTATTAAGTTCGACGAGACCTTCGATGTTTGTACGGTACGCAACGACGACAAGTCTGTTTTCATAATTAAGCATGACTTCTGCTTCTTTACTTCAACGTGTAATTTTCGTTTTTTACCATTCCACAAGTGCATCCCCTGCCATGCAAGACGTTATGTCTTGGAGAAGCTAGATTTCGAAGATCATGAGAATATGGAGACAAAGAGAGTTATCCTCAGGACCCAACATGGTTACGCTTTTGCCGTAAAGCTATACAATGCAGTGACCTACTCCCATTTTGGTTGCTCGAATTGGAATGCACTATGCAAGGCGTATGGATTTCAGGAGGGTATGCATGTCACCTTCGATATTCGTCCTGAAGATGACATCGAAGATAATATCGACATTTGGGTCGATGTTGATACGCTTCCAGTTCTACCTCTATGTGAGTTTCTCAAACATATTTATTAAGTAATTTATATTGTTTATTTAAAAATAGTTGACAGCTTATTTCCATTGACAGCTTATTTCCATTCTTCAAGAAATGTACGGAATGTAGTAGACAAAACCTACTACACTTACGGGTCTGAACTACCTTGCGAGGAGATAAATCATTTTGTTTCATGGATTAATGATGCTGAGACTTTTAAGACGAGTCATTTTATTCCTCCAAGTTATGATAAATACGTGCCACTAGTCCACGTGTTGAACTACGGTAACATCCATCGAGATATCATGGTAAGATTTTTCCTATTATGTCACCAGTGCATCTTTTGCATACATTCTTCTTAAGCTAAACTACATTTTGCTAAGTATGTTATTATGATGTTCTTCAACAGAAACTCCCGGCGGATTGTGTGCCTCGTCTTATGCATATGAAAGGTGACATGAACATTATTAGCTTACGGCCAAGTTGGCCTACGTGTCGCCGTAGTGCATACACGATTTCTCAAAGAGATGAAGTCCTCACAATCAAAGACTGGAGAAAAGTTCTGCATGATCGCAGGGAACTACTTGGGGGCAACATCAAGCGCAACCCACAAATGGGAGACAAGTTGATCTGTATTCGCCATAATGGAGATTTAGGGGTTTACCTGTTTTATGCCATTTTACCTTCGAGAGAGAGTAGCAGTTCTTAGTTAGTATGTACTCATCATGTGCTAAGAACAATTAGGTAGTGTTGGTTATGACTATGATGATGATGATGAGTTGTTATCATGATGATGATGATGAGTTATGTGGTACACATTGTGCTAGAATGATGAGCTAGTTCTTATATGACTATGATGATGAGTTGTTATCATGATGATGATGAGTTATGTGCTACATTGTGCTAGAATGATGGGCTAGTTCTTATATGAATATGATGATGAGTTGTTATTATGATGATGATGATGTATGAGTTCTTATATGAATATGATGATGATGATGATGATGAGTTATTATATCATTGGGTGAAAGAAACGTGGATTAGATTCATGTGTATAGATCCAAAGTGACCAAAAGTTGGATTAGTAGGACGATCCTACTAATCCATCTTTTGGTCACTTTGGATCCATCCACATGAATCTAATCCGTGTTTCTTCCACCCAATGATATAATAACTCATCATGATCATAATGATATAACAATCTCTTAATTGCTACTATATCAAAATTTGTATAACGATGTATAAATACAGTATAAAAGAAAAGAAAAGAAATACAGATGAATAGTAGTAGCGCGGGGTAAAGCCCACGCTGCTACTACTTAGCAGTAGCGCTTGTACAGAAGGACGCTACTGCTAACTGATTTAGTAATAGCGCGTGTCACACCAGCGCTACTGCTAAAGTTTAGCTGTAGCGCCCTACACTACAAGGATCCGGGTCTATTGCAACAAAATCGTTTGTTGCAATACATGCTGTTTCGTGGCGATAAGTACCTATTGCCACGAAACGACATTCGTTGGCAGCCGTTGCAACTGGATGCATGGTAATTGGTTATCACCACAAAAAAGCAATTGTGGCAATAAAGTGCGCTATTGCAACATCCATGTGGGAGGTTGCCACATGTTTTCTCGTGGGAACACTCACCTGATGCCACAATTTGATTTGTGGAGATAGCTTTAATGCAACATGTAACGAATCGTGGCAACTGATATCTCGTGGCGATAGACATTTGTGGCAACAACCTATGTCAACAACGGCCGTTTCGTGGCGCACTACTCTTCCGTGGCAATAGTCAACTGTGGCAATAAACTATGGCAACAATCCTTGTTTTCGTGGCATTAGGCATGTTGCCACGACCCACTACACTTGTGGCAATAAACTATGGAAACAATCCTTATTTTCGTGGCATTAGGCATGTTGCCACGGCCCACTGCACTTGTGGCATTAACTTATGGCAACAAATATTCCAGTCGTCGTACCAGGAAATTGCAACATACTTGTTTTGGTGGTGATAAATAGGTATCACAACAGGTAAAATGTTTGTAGCGAGAAACTATTGCGACAATTTAAACTTTCCGTGGCGATACTCTATTTCAACAAAACTTACTTTGGTGTCGCCAAACAGCTATCGCATCGTGAAAAAAATTGTGGTGCCAAGCTATTGCGACAATATAAAGTGCTCCGTTGCAACATCCTAGTGCAACAAAACAGGTAGGCGTAGCGACTAAGATATGACGCAACACTATATTTTTAGTGGTGCTAACATGTGGCAACCGAAAGTGGGTTGTGGTAATAGCCTATTGCAACCGTTAAAAAAAATACAGGCATTCAATTACAATATTCAAAACCATACGTATAATATGTAGATTCATAAAATTCATAATTCTCATAGCAAATATCCATCAAATGAAACTCAAATGTAATTTAGCCATCCTAATTAACTGCGAAGACTAAACTGTCCGTGATCTAGAGTCCAGTCCAGCTAGTTCTTTGGATCCTGCAATCAAGAAATAAAAAAAAGTTCTAGTTAATGAGTCGAACATAACATACGCCATACAATTATTCCAGCCCCATTGTTAAAAAGAACTATCGCCAGACTAACTGGACTAATACTGTGTCAGCAAGCATGTAACTGAGGGATCAGAACAATTATACAAGTGTAAATGTCTAAAGCATAAGCACAAGTACATCTACTAAAAGCTTCTGCTATTGATTTAAGTTGTGACTCGATGTATAGTTTCAGTTAAGTTCATGTCCCTAGCTAGCACATATTCGTTTTTTGTTTAAGTTGTGACTCAATGCAGCAACAACACATGGTGAAAGAGAAGAAGCAGCTAGCTAATTATGAAGGCCAATGACGTATAAAATGCAGGTGAAGATGAAGAGAAAGCAAGGTTGTGACTTACCATTGCTTTAAACATTCGAGAATTCCTTGCTACAGCTTGTATGAGCGCATTTGAAGAAATAACAGTTGGCCTTGAACCTGGAGTCTTATTAGGACTAGATCTCTGTAAAAGAATATTTTGCAAGTTTGGATTACTATTTTCTTTGTCAATCCTCTTCGTAGGCACTTGTAAATAGAAGTGCACTTTTAGCAATGCAAGTAAGCAACATAAATCTTACAAGGTCGCAAGCATATGACTGTAATCACCTGTTGGGTTCCCATCTGTTGGCTCAATTCTGCAAACTTTGCCATCATGTTTTTTTTCAAATTCCAGTCTTGATGTTCGCTCCTCTTCCAACAATCTTTCCCTTTCAGCACACTCTTCTTTTAACCTCTCCTCAAGTTGTTCTCTCTCAGCACGCTCCAAGTTAATCCTCTCTTGTGTGTTTGCACGTTCAGCTTGTAGTTGATCTTGTAATTCGTTGACCTGCTGGCTGAGCTCAGAGTTTTGCGGCTGGGTGGCTGCTGTAGCACGAGCTTGCTCTTCAATCTGGATACGAAACCTTTCAGAACCAGTTGAAGGTTTGGCCATGTATCCGTACCCACGAGGCTGCAATGACTTGCCTTTCAGAGTGTCTTTGTATGCGGTTTGGAAAATACTGTTTTTCTGCTCACTTGAAAGTGGACCTTCAATTTCAGTTTCTTTGTTTTTAACCTCTTCATGTGCTTTGTCCTAAAAATGAAAAGAACAATTATAGGTACGGCATCAATATTGACACTATAAAAGATGAAACAAGAATAACACGATCCAACGCATGAATAATCCTAGCTAATGATGAAACATGCCGTATGCACATCATTGAATAACTAAGAATAACCAAAAGTCAGTGTACTCACGTAAACATCCTGGGAATCTGTGTTAGACCATGTTCCATTGTTCGTGTGGGTGAGTTCCCACAGAGCAATACAATCTGGCTCTTCTCCAGTTTCCAAGTTTCTCTGCAAGTAATATAACAATGAGATGCTTGAAACATGAAACCATATTTAGCAGCGAGGCATACATATTTAGTTAGACTCATACCTTCTCAAAACTTACTTGCGAGTAAGATTTTGATCCAATTATGTGTTTTGTTTTCTGTTTCTTACGGTTATCGGCGTTCTTTTGGCTGCGTTCCTATCAACTCTTTGAAACCAAATCTAACCAGTCAGACAAGCCATTTCATCTTAACACATAGTAGACAAACAGTGAGATAACCTGAAATTTTGAATCAGTGCCAAAGTACTCAATCATCCATTCCCACTCTTCTGGTTGTAAATCTTCCGGCAGATTAGCCAATCTAGCTGCATCTGTTTTGTATGCCTTATAAGTGGAGCTTAGAGTTGATCGCCAGCCTCTATATCGCTCTTTCACAATTTTGAGAACTTTTTCTTCTGTTTCTGGTGTATCTTCCAGGTCCCATCTGTCCTGTAAAGCATACAACAAATGAATATACATAAGCAGTGCATTATCGATGGTAAAATAAGATAACACATGTGGAAAAGGTTGTACGCACTATCATATCTGCAACAATGAGTCAATGGATGGTAGGGTGAATGTCCGACCACGTCCTCACTCCAATGAGTGGTAACTTTCTTTTCATTATGACTACCACATCATCCTTGAATGAACGATAGTTCATTCCTACTGTACCACCCAATTTTTCAGAGAATGTAATATTTAGCTTTGCAGATCCATTGGCAAAACACTTCTTAGATGCTTTCAAACCTTTTAGAACACCTCGCCCTTTCTTCTTCTGTCCACCAGCTTCTACAGCCCAAATCATACAAGAAATATTGTATTACTCGGTATTAGATTGTAAGAAATGATGGCACAAATATAAACGAAAGCAAGTACCATCCTGTAGTTGCGCACGGTTGCGGCAAGCATAGGATGGCCATTCATCAAGGGGACACATGTCATTAGCAGACACTGGAGTGTCAGATTGTTCTCGGGTTCCTGTAAAAGATTTAGTAGTCTTGAAGGTTTAACAATTTAACCCACACCAAGATTTTATGCATTATAGCAAATGCTAAACAATTTACCAGATCTGGGTTGTCCATGTTGGTTTTTGTATGCTGTTATACTTTCCATCCTTGTTAAGAGAACAGAGCCTTTCTTTACTGCACACAAAAACAATCATGGGACTTAGCATTAACAAAGCATTGATGTTGTGCACCATTCAGATAGGTGATTATGAAGTAAGGATGTTGTGTACCAGGAGCATCCTCTGTAGAATTCATCATTGTGCCCTTGTGTAGGTAAAGCAGACATAAATTTTGAGTCAATTTAAGAAGAAACGCAATACATTAAGCAGGCATAAAATCAAAGTAGTTTAACAAAAAATTAAAAAGTGTGAACTATTTGTCTGTCTGTTTGAAAACTGCCAGGCTCCCATGCTTACAGACCAAGGTAAAGTGAAATCTGAAGTAGAGCTAATTAGAAATGATCATACATATCCCTATTAAACTTTCTTGGTACAACCAGTTATGTTCCAAGGTCACTATTCTCTTAACGGGAGAGATTTATCCAAGCATTCTTTTGTTAAATTTCTTGTGAGGGCCATGAGCAAGTTTGCTTCAGTACACAATTGAGAAGCTGAAGATATTGGACGAAGATTAATTCCTGTATTATGACGAAATCCTCTTCTCGTAATTTCAGGAGTTACGAAAGCTTGCTAAATCATATATTGCGACTGGTCACACCACTGTTAGCACTGTCGAGATGTCAATGATACAAGGCTTTCTGGCATCCGTATTCCCGGTGTATGGTTGTGCGAATGGCACATGTTCTGTGCTCGTGCATACATTGACAGATACTGATGTGAAGAAAAAGCAGATGGTAAGTGTGACCTAAAGTTATTTTCTCTGATTTTTACCTGTTATGTTTTGATTCTTGATACATAGTATTGAACCATGATTTTCATACTACAGAAAGTACCTAGGCGTGCGGTTCCAGATGACTTGGCGCTAAGTGGACCTGTTACTGTTGTATTCCATCCAGATGTGACTGTTGTAGGATCCTACAATGTGCTCACTGCAGACGATGGACGTGTGAGAATTTGTTGTTGGAAGAACTTCATTGATCTGGTGGCATGTAAGCCGAAGACGAAGATCGTGATGCTGTTCTGCCGTCGTGACGACATGACCTGGCTGTTTGTTGACCCTCTCGATGCCGTCGTGATGGCATGACTACTGGTTAGGATCGTGGCAATATGATGTAAAAGCTGTGCACTCGGACATTGCTTTTGCGTCTTAGATTAAAGTGCTGCCTTATATTTTGTTAAATGTGACGTCATAGCTGTGCACTTGGACCTGGTTTACGTAAGTGCAAGCTAGTAGTAGCTGGTACCAATGAAGAACTTGTTTTGGTGCTGTGTATAAGTCCAACTGTGTGATTGTCTTTGCTGTTGGTCCTTGTTGGAATATCATATGGAGTATGCAAGTTTCAAACTTTATAATTGTGTATGTATAAATCTAAAACCCATGTTGACTCCGGCCGAGTCAGTTAGGAAGGGTGTTTAACAGGAAGGGGGTGGAAAAGTAATTCATTTTGGAGGAAATGTTTACAATAATGAAATAAATTGAAAAAAAATTCAAAGAAATATGAGAATATATGCTGCTAAAAATAATGTTACAAAAATTTGTGTATTTGTAGATTTCTTGTTTATACTAAATCCGAGCCACCAAATCTGAGAATCGTGGAGGGGTGCTCCGGCGACCTCCGCTCTAACGTTCTCTCCGTCAATATTTGTATATTTCTTATTTATACTAGTCCTTAAAAAAAACTACCCCAGATCCTAAAAAAAATAAAAAATACTAGCCCTTTATTCCATACCTCAACTCGGAACGAGATCCTCTGACGTAAGAACAGCTACTGCCGAGGGACGTAGATCGCCCAGCACCGTTCATCCAGCATCCGACGACACTGGCTGCGAACGGAAACCATCGCCATCTTTCCCTTGCGTGGACACGAAAACAAGCCAGCCCATGCGGCCCAGTGTGCCCAGTACTACTCACTCTCGCCTCGCTGTAGGGTTCACTCCGCTGCTGAGGAAGAACAGCCGCTGCTCTGCCGTCAGGGTGCGATGACGCCTAGGCAAGCCCAGATCCGAGGAGCAGGAATCGTCGACGCCGCCGAGCTGTCGAGGCCATGAAGACCACGCGGTTGTCTCCGTCAGGCCGCGATGCGCCTAGCCATGGAGGCGGCGGAGCCGTCCGCTGTCCCGCGACGCCCAGGAGCTCACAAGCGTCGCCGCCGCCGCCGAGGTGTAGAGGCCACCGAAGCCAACGCCGTCGTCTGCAGTTGATTGACTTGCATTGCTATGTACTGTCGCTGGATGTTCCCGGCTATCTGTCTTGCCTTGCACTAGTTTTAGTTTTAGTTGGACAGAACCAGGAGAGAAGCGACGGCAACAAAGACAAGGGAAATGCCAAATTGAGATTGTAATTGATGTGAATCAAGATTACAACATCCTCTGACATAAGAACAACTACTGCCGAGGGATGTAGATCGCCCAGCATGTGACTTAGTTCTGCAGATGTTCACGCAGATCAAGTGCGTGTCTGGGATGACCAATAGAGCATGTGACTTAGTTCTGCAGATGTTCACGCAGGTGCTGCCAAAGGGTCACTGCATTCCTACTAATCTCGCAAAAGTAAGGAAGGTGATCCGAGATCTTGGGCTGGATTACAAGAAGATACACGTGTGCGTTAATGATTGTGTGCTATTCCGTAATGATCATGCTGATGCAGAAGAATGCCCTGTCTGTCATGCGTCTCGATGGAAATCTACTCCTACCAGTTTGAGAATAGATATTCAGACATAGATATTCCGCAGAACTACAATATTCAGTAATACAACATGCCGTGAGAAACAAGATTCTTGCACTGCGAAGCGTAATTCCACCATGGCCATTTTGATGAATATTCAGACATAGATATTCCGCAGAACTACAATATTCAGTAATACACTTGCACTAAATTATGTGTAAACTTTCATCCAACATACACCCTTGCACTAAATTATGTGTAAACTTTCATCCAACATACACTTGCTTGTATTCAGAAAATTTGTCTTGCACAAATTCTCAGATTACATCATTGGAGCACCGTTCAATCTAAATAAAGAGAATGAACAATGCTTTCACGTTGAGTGATAACACCTCACAAGATCAAAATTGCATTCAGAAATTTTATCTCTACATAATAATATCGCACAACAAATCTGCTAAATTTTGTTGGAAGGGGGCACGGTACAATCAAGCTTCGACGGAGCAACTGCCCATTCCGCTGTCGGTGGAAATCCTTCGACGAGGTGGACGCCTACATTGGCGTCATAGGTAGCCCCGCCGGCTATCGCCGGATACCTCTGTAGCATCCACCCGTCCGCAGCGCCATGGCGGATGGCTGCGCCGTAGGCCATCACGGTGGGGGACGGCCCCGTCGTCTGTCGTCGTGGTGGGCAACGGCTCGGCTCCGCCACAGGTCGTCGCGATAGGGGAGGCCCCGTCGTCGGCCGTCGCGGTGGGGGACGGCAGCAGCGCCATGATCCTCGCGGTGGGGGGAGGCGACAATGGATAAGGCAAGATCAAATACTTCGGTTGGGGGCGAAATCACGAGAAGGATTTCCTACCTCGTGAGTAAGACAGGGGGTTATATGAAAAATAGCCATAAGTGTCTGGTTAGAAAACCCACCTCTCATCTGTGCCATCAGTTAAAGATCCAACGGATCAGGTCGCAAGTTTCCAGATTTTCATCGAATGGGCGTTTTCACTAGATACTTCGCCTATAATCATAGTGTCTCTAATCAAGAAAAGTTATATGAGTAGCACTAGACAGGAAAATAAAGGTTGTACTTTCAGTTACAGTATGAGCAGCAAGAGGTAGTCAATTAGTGAGCAAAAATGTCAGGGGCCATTGCAATCAAAGTATATTGCTAAGTAACTCCTCAAAAGGAAATATCAGGGGACAGAGAGAACAACCAGCATGTCTAACAATACGACATTGTGCAGGAAGCAATATCCTGCTCCTTTTTCGCAACACTAGAGGATTGTTGCAATATGTTGTATGTATTACCATGGATGCACAATTTGTTGCAATATGTAATAGTTATTGTAACACAACGAAGGTGAGGCAAAAAAGTCGCCCTATTACAACTAATACATGTTTTGTTGCAATACGAAGCCATGTTTTTTGCAACAGTATCTATGACTAGCGCCACATGTCAGAATTGTTGCAATATATTTCTAAATATTACCACAAAGATTTACTTTGTTGCAATACCTAGTCTTTATTGCAACAAAATGATCAATTCACGCAACGGGACGCAACTGTCGCGATATCACTACCATATTACAACGCTGATGCAGCTTGTGGCAATACATGGCTTCTGTTGCAACAAAATGAGCACATAGCGCAACGAAACGAAACTGTGGCAATATGTAGATCCTATTACCACGAACTGGAATTTTGTGGTAATATAACATTTTATTGCAACGAAAGATAGCTGTAGCAATAAATTTTGTTGCAATAGACTGGAATCCTTGTAGTGCTAGCAGTAGCGCGGCCGCCCGCGCTACTACCAGGGTTTTCCCTAGTAGTGAGGCCGGGGAGGTTCTGTCAAAGAGGACCCCTCCTGTGTCGAACACAGAGGAAGGGGCCGACGTTATTATGGCCGAGGTACATACCTCGGTTGTCGAAGACCAGGAGGGAGGAACCCTTCTGGCGAACCAAGATGGGGAGCCCGGGCAATCCGAGCTGCCCACAATAGCGGTTCCGGAGCCATTAAGGCACCAGGAGCCGACCATCCCTGTCTCCATAGGGGGAGGGCACAAAATGCCCCCACCACCCCCGCCCGCTCCAGGGCGAGCCTCGACTGGGTGGCCGGATGAGATGGAGGAAGCTTTAACAAGCTCCTCTATCGCCTAAGAGCACCGTGCCTTGATGGGCACGGTTTTGCAAAGTCTTCGGTCCGTGGACAACAAACTGAAGGAGGCCTTCAGCGGCCTTCTGACAGGCTTCAAGGTAGGTCACGTAATGACTTTTCGTTAGAAGTTTTCATTTATATGATCATGCAACCTCACACACAGTAGCCCCCGAGCCCTGTGTGAGTTTGAAAAACTCATGCGGGGGTCGAATAACTTGAAGATATAGATGATCGCAAGATGAGCCATAGGCCCCGAGACTCTGGCCGGATTGAGAAAGCCGGTCAGGGGATCGAAAATCAATAAGTCGGGAATCTAATGTGCTTGGTCTGATGTGCAGGCGTCGTCCTCGGCGGCAGCTGGCAACGCCGAGGAGCTGGCCAAGCTGAACCGGAAGCTCAAGAGCTTCGAGGACGACCTCGATCTACTGAAGAAGCATTTTGACGAGACGCAAGCTAAGTCCAAGCTAAACTGGTTACTACCACAGTTATTTATTAAAGGTAGGAAGTTAATCCAAACGGAATGCAACTGACATTGCTGCAGCTGCCACCACCGAGGTCGAGAACCTCAAGGCCGAGCTTAAGAAAGCTCGGCAGGAAGCTGCGGAGCAGAGGGCTGCGGCCGAAAAGGCAGCCACTGAGCTGGCCACAGTGAACATCGTGAGCCAGAAGCACAAGGCCAGGGTGTCTGAGGTGCAACAGGAGCTCAAGGATGCCATCACAAAATGTGAGGTCCTTGAGCAAAAGAATAAGGATCAGGCCACCGAACTAACCTCACTGAGGTTGGCGGCTAAGGAAGCGCGAACGGAGGCACGGGACTACCAGGAGGAACTCTGCCAAGTCAAACTTATCGCGGATGGTAAGCCATACTTGCTGCAAAGTGTCTTTGGTGGTAACAGATTCGCTTTCCTCACGCGGGTGTGGCGTTCCCCAGGCGCTTTTGCAGACCTCCCGAGGAGTGCATCAGATGCAGCTAAGTACCTTGCGTCCCAGGAGGGTCGTACCGAGCAGAGGTTGTTTTGGGCGCAGTTTCAAGCACCCGAACACCCTCCCCTCCTCAACAACCAGCTGTAGCAGCTGATGGAGTTGCATCGGATGGCGGAGCCGGCGATGAAGGACCTCTGCATCAAATTGTGGCCTTCAGAGCCGCTGCCGAGCAACTACGTTGGCTTGGTGCAGAAGTTGTGTGACGTCACGCCCCGGATCGATTTCTGGAAGCGCTCCGTATGCATTGAGGGAGCTCGGATGGCCTTTGGCAAGACAATGGTGCATTGGCCGAAGATCAAGCCGACCGAGGTGGCCACCGGACCACCTCCCCCTGGGAAGGAGCACAGGCGCCCCGAGCAATACTTTCCCGTTGTGATGGATGGTGCTCGGGCGATAGAGGCACAGTGCTCGAAGGATGTAATTTATGAATGAATTTATTTTCTTGTATCGAAGATGTTGGAACTTTTGTGCTTTACAATGCAACTGGTCTGCTTTATATATAATGCCTTGTGTGTTTATTTTGACTCCTGTGCGGCCGTTTTAAACTGAAAGTTACCAGTCGTCGGCTTCAACCCCCTTCCAGATACTGCATGGGGTGTTTTTCCTTAACACCTTAACCCTTAGCCGACGTCTCGGTGCCCGGAGGCGGTTGTGTGTAAGGAAAACAAGGCAATCAGACTATGCGGCTTTAGTGCTTTCACTTAGCCATAGGAGCTTCACTGCGGGAGCTAGTGACTAGCCCCGAGTATGTGTGATATTCGGTCGTACCAAGGTTGACGCCATTATCACTTGGTTCCTGTGACAGCGAACCCTTCGTTTGACACGGAATAACCTCCATCGATTTTTAGTTTAACACTTGTCATCGGATAGCCGACCAGTTCTCACTTATTATGACAGTCAGTTTTCGGCTTTCTCCACTGAGGTACTTAACCAGGCGAGCTAGAAGTACAATCGCAGTGGTTCTCCCTTTACCCTCCTAGCCGAACAATGCGGAACGTAAGAGGGCAAACACAGGAGCCGGGCAACCCAACTATTGACCAAAGACATAATTCGGAACTGATTCATATAATGCAATATCCAAGACGCCGAGCACATGTAATGAAATTAGTGCCGGAATTATGCTTGGGGCAGGATTTATGGTCGAGCCC
The DNA here is from genome assembly GCA_039707655.1 of Elymus sibiricus. Taxonomy (NCBI): domain Eukaryota; kingdom Viridiplantae; phylum Streptophyta; class Magnoliopsida; order Poales; family Poaceae; genus Elymus; species Elymus sibiricus. Next base: position 349,662,745 of record CM077668.1, read on the forward strand.
CCGGTCTATTAGCCGATCACATCTAAAAAAAGAACGTATCATAATAGTTTACTTCGGCCTATTAGCGGAAAGGAATACGCAACACAAATGACTGCAGTATGACCGAAGAAGAATGGTCTTTATTTCCTTTGAATTCGTGACGTCCAACCGTACAATCCAAACTGGCGAAGAAACTTTTATAGATACTTTTTTTTGAAAAATAAACTTATCAAAGGAAAGGTTTACACAGGGCCGCCATAAGTGGTTTGACGTCCCTACTGTGCCCTGCTGCACTTCTGCGCCTTTGCTCTTTATGAAGCTTCCGTAGGTAACGTGCGATTGAAGTCGCCGCTTGTATGCACGACTGAAGTGATTGTGTTCGGCGGACGAGCCCTGGAGAGAGGGTTTTGAGAAGTCGCCGCAGGGTATCAGCTTGATGCTGATCAGGCCCTAGATGGTCCCTATTGTTGATGTTAATCCGAGAACATCTTTGGCCATGGCTCGGTCGAACCGAGCGCTTGACCCTTGTAACGTTTTCCCCCACAGCTGCCCACGGAATTTTAAGCGCCAAATTATGTACCCGAGGTACGTATTTCGCGGCTGGGGAGGCCATGCTGTGGGGCGCGTGTCCCTATTTAGGGTGAGCGCGGGAGTACTCCGGGACTGAGGCCGTAGCTCGGGCGCGTTTCCATGCGTCCATCGCCTTGATGGTAGACCGAGCCTTCGACGCTTCTTCGGCGGCCTGGGCTTCGGCCGCTAGAGCTGCTGTGTGTTCCTCGGTTCGGAGCGAGCGCTCAATGTTACCGTTAACGGTAATGATACCCCTAGGTCCTGGCATCTTAAGCTTCAGATATGCATAGTGCAGGACGGCATTAAAGCGAGCGAACGCTGTTCGGCCGAGGAGTGCGTGGTAACCGCTACGGAAAGGAACAATGTCAAAGATTAGATCTTTACTGCGGAAGTTTTCAGGCGAGCCAAAGACCACTTATAAGGTCACGGTTCCCGAGCAGCGTGCCTCAACGCCTGGGATTACACCTTTAAAGGTAGTGTTACTGGGTTTGATCCTTGACGGATCGATTCCCATCTTCCTCACTGTATCTGAATAAATCAGATTGAGGCTGCTGCCTCCGTCCATAAGGACTCTAGTGAGATGGTATCCATCCACGATGGGGTCGAGTACCAGAGCCGCCGTTCCTCCATGACGGATACTGGTTGGATGGTCTCGCCAGTCGAAGGTGATCGGACAAACCGACCATGGGTTGTATTTCGGGGCCACCGGCTCTAAGGCGTAGACATCCCGAAGTGCACGCTTTCACTCCTTCTTGGGTATATGCTTGACGTAAACCATGTTCATGGTTTTTACCTCGGGAGGGAACTGCTTTTGGCCTCCATTGTTCGGCCCGCGGGGTTCGTCGTCGTCCTCGCTGCGGGGACCCTTGCCCAGTTCCTCGACTGTAAGCTTGCCGGCCTGCTTGATTACCCAACAGTTACGGTTGGTGTGGTTGGCGGGCTTGTCCGAGGTACCGTGGATCTGGCAGGGCCTATCCAAAATTTTGTCCAGCACGGTCGGGCCGTCCCGGTTCCCTTTAGAGTGCTTCTTCCGCGGTCCTGATTTTCAGCTGCTGAACCCGGCATTTACTGCCGCGTCATCGGCTTCACTACCATTGTTTGTGTGCCGGCGCTTGTTAATCTTGTTGCGCCGGGGTTTCCCATTCCCGTCCCGGACCTCTGAGGTGCCGCGGTTGTCGGGGTGGCTGCTTCTACGAGCTAACCAATTGTCTTCACCCGCGCAAAAGCGGGTCATTAAGGAGGTGAGGGCCGACATTGTTCTCGGCTTATCTTGGCCGAGCTGGCGAGCAAGCCGTTCGTCCCGAATACTGTGCTTGAATGCGGCGATTGCCTCGGCATCCGGGCAATCGATAATCTGGTTTTTCTTAGTCAAGAACCGATTCCAGAATTGCCGAGCTGACTCCCCGGGCTGTTGATCAACTTGGCTCAAGTCGTCGACATCCGGCGGCCGAACATAGGTGCCTTGAAAGTTGGCTCGGAATGCGTCCTCGACCTCTTCCCAGCTCCCAATGGAGTTTTCGGGTAGGCTGTTCAACCAGTGCCTTGTCGAAACTTTAAGTTTTAATGGCAGATATTTAATGGCGTGCAGGTCATCTCCTCGGGCCATATGAATGTGGAGAAGGAAATCTTCGATCCAGACAGCTGGGTCAGTTGTCCGATCATACTATTCTATGTTTACGGGCTTAAACCCCTCGGGGAACTGATGCTGCATCACCTCATCTGTGAAACACATTGGGTGTGCGGCGCCCCTGACCCGGGCCACGTCGTGCCGGAGATCGGTTATCATCCGAGCACGATGCTGCTCCCGGGCTCTATCATTCCTGTCGCGCCAAGCTTGGTATCCATCCTGTCCTGCGGGCGTGTGTCCTCTGGATCCGTAAATGGATCTTGTTTGTGCCGCTCTAGCATTTAAGTTGTGTCGCAGATCATATGGATCATCTGGTTGTACTGGTCCGTGCCCGCCCATTGAGGGGGCATAGGCGGGTTTTCGGCTTCTCCAGCCGTCCTGTCCCGTCCTCGAGGGGGCGGTCGGGCTGGTTTGCCTGAGTTCGTTTGGGGGGTATGGGCTCAAGGGCCTCGTCGTCAAATGACGGAAGCAAACGCCGCCGTGGGTAGGTTTTGTTTTGATCCTGTCGCTGATTGTCGAAGCCCACTTCGGCTGCTCAGACCAACGTCCACCTGTCATTAAGGGTATCCTGTTTAGCTTTTAGCTGGTGCTGCTTCTTCTTCAGGGTTCGGGAGGTAGCTATGAGTTGCCGCTTGAACTTTTCCTAATCCAGAGGGTCCTCGGGGACGATGAAATCCTCGGGTCCGAGGTTGTCCTCCTCTTCGGAAGGAGGGAGGTAGTTGCTGTCGTCGGTATCATCGGGGTCCTCGGGGTTACCCTGGTCCTCATGCCCTTCAGAAGTGTCGTGGTGCTGTTCGGGGGTGGTGTTGTCGCCGAGCTCCTCCATGTTGTCCGGAGTATCATTATCTCCGGTGCCGTTTGTGTCTGTGATGGTGTTGCTTTCCTTGCCCATTCCCCGTCCCTTGGATCGTTTCCGTTGGCGTCGGCGTTTGGGCGGCTCCTTGTCGGGGTCATCGCCATCCTTTCTGGGGGTGTCGACCATATAAACGTCGTAGGTGGAGGTGGCGGTCCACTTTCCAGTGTTGGGAGTGGCAAGGGAGGGAGCAGTATAGGACATGACGTCGATATCCTCGTCCATGTCATTAGCCTCCTCGGAGGCGTAGTCCAGCATGTCGGTTAAGTCTTCGACAGTGGCTACTAAGTGGGTGGTGGGTGGGACACAAAATTCCCCGCGGTTGGCCTCAAGTCCGATCTGATCATAGACCGAGGACGGGCCATCCGTGATACTCATCATCTGGATCCGATCTAGCGTCTCGCTTAACAGTGAGAGGTCTGCTGGATCCATCCTCTGACCTCTTTTGGGGTTAACCTTCGGTATGCCTGCGTCGGGGGCGCGTTCGGCCAAGGTTGACCCCTGGTTCTCGGACGCTGAGATTGGATCCGAACTCAAAGCCAGATCCGAACTAAAGGCCGACCCGAAGATGGAGTTGGGGAGAAGATACGAAGTTAAGGCCTCGGGATCACTAGGCCCCTCAGGTAAAGCTGAGAACCCAGTAAAGATCAGATCGCCCCGAGAGTCGGCGACGTACTCTAGTTTACCAAAGTTGATTTCCTGCTCAGGGGCGAAACTGTCGATCTGGTCAAGGTGACCGGTCGGGTTGGCGTGTAGCACGACGCTGCCAAATGCGAAGAGCTGGCCAGGGACGAAGATGTCTCCGCTGCGGTTGCCGTCGCTGATGACTAGGGGAGCCATTGATCCTTGATGATCCTACAGCGGAACTCTCAATGAAAGCACCAATGTCGTTACTAAAACCGGTAGATCTCGGGTAGGGGGTCCGAACTATGGATCTTGGAGTCAATGGATAACAGGGAACGTAGAGACAACATTTACCCAGGTTCGGGCCCTCTCGAAGAGGTAAAACCCTACGTCCTGCTTGGTTGTATTGATGCATTTGTATGACAATTACAGAGCTGATCTACCTTGAGATCAGATGGACTAAACCCTAGGTGGGTTTATCGATAATGGTTGGCCTCTCCACGGACTAAAACCTCTGGTTTATATAGACACCAGGGTACCTGGGGTTACATATGGTCGGTTGTCACCTGGGGATAAACACGCCGGCTACGCTAAACTTTACTTGGAGGAGACACCAAGTCTTCAGAGGTTTCCTTCTGGAGCACGGGGTCGCCTGTAGTTCGGTTTTCCTTCGATGGATTAGGAGCGGCCCATGAGAGATAGGCCGGTGGTGTGAGGACCCCTTAGTCCGGGACTCCCTCAAAGAAATCGGGCATTTGAGGAAGCCCATCATCAGAATATACAAGCCAAGTTCTATAATGAAAAATTCCCACTAGTATATGAAAGTGATAACTCAGGAGGCTCTCTATATGAAAACATGGTGCTACTCTGAAGCACAAGTGTGGAAAAGGATAGTAACATTTCCCCTTGATACGTCTCCAACGTATCTATAATTTTTTATTGTTCCATGCTATTATAGTATCAATCTTGATGTTTATTATGCAATTATATATCATTTTTTGGACTAACCTATTAACCTAGTGCCCAGTGCCAGTTGCTGTTCTTTGCCTGTTTTTGCCTTTTCAAAAAATCATTATCAAACAGAGTCCAAACAAAGAAAAAACTTTGGATTAATTTTTTCAGGACCAAATGGGACCCTCGAAGCTTCAGGAGAAGACCAAAAGAGCCACGAGGGAGCGACAAGCTCGGGAGGCGCGCCCTAGGGGGTAGGCGCGCCCACAGGCTTGTGGGCCCCTCGTGGCACCTCTTGAGCTAATTCTAGCGCTATAAATTCCAAAATATTCTCCGTATACCAGAAAGACAGAAGAGAAAACCTTTCTGCCGCCGCAAGCCTCTGTTCTTCTGCGATCCCATCTGGAGGCCTTTTCCGGTTATCTGCCAGAGGGGGAATCGATCACGGAGGGCTTCTTCATCAACCTTGCTGCCCTTTCGATGATGTGTGAGTAGTTTACCACAGACCCACGGGTCCATAGCTAGTAGCTAGATGGCTTCTTCTCTCTCTTTGATCTCCAATACCATGTTCTCCTCGATGTTCTTGGAGTTCTATCCAATGTAATCTTATTATGCGGTGTGTTTGTTGGGATCCGATGAATTGTGAGTTTATGATCAGATTATTCATGAGAAATATTCGAGTCTTCTCTAAACTCTTTTATGCATGATTGATATAGCTTTGTATTTCTCTCCGATCTATCCGTTTGGTTTGGCCAACTAAATTGATTTATCTTGCAATGGGAGAGGTGCTTTGTGATGGGTTCAATCTTGCGGTGCTCAATCCCAGTGACAGAAAGGGACATGACACGTATTTGTATTGTTGCCACTAAGGATAAAAAGATGGGGTTTAATCATATTGCTTGAGTTTACTTTGTCTACATCATGTCATCTTGCTTAAGGCGTTACTCTGTTTTATACTTAATACCCTATATGCATGCTGGATAGCGGTCGATGGGTGGAGTAATAGTAGTAGATGCAGGCAGGAGTCGGTCTACTTGTCTCGGACGTGTTGCCTATATACATGATCATTGCCAGGAATCCATCATAATTATTTGTTTTTCTATCAATTGCCCAACAGTAATTTATTTACCCACCGTATGCTATGTGTTTGTGAGAGAAGCCTCTAGTGAAAACTATGGCCCCCGGGTCTACTTTATCATAAATTAAAATCCAAAAATACCTTGCTGCAATTTATTTTCTTTTATTTTCTTTTGCAATTTACTTTATCTATCTGTCACTATCAGAATTAATCCATGCAAATAACCGCTAAGAGGATTGACAACCCTCTTATGTGCGTTGGGTGCAAGTGTTTGCTTTTGTGTGTGTAGGTGCTGCTAATGAGGTTCTGTGTGGTTCTCCTTCTGGATTGATAACATTGGTTCTTAATTGAGGGAAATACTTATCTCTACTATACTGCATCATCCTCTCCTCTTCGGGGAAATACCAACGCAGTCTACAAGTAGCTGGAATAATTTCTGGCGCCGTTGCCGGGGAGACATCACCAAAACTTATCAAGTACCTTTGCATAAACTATCATCCACTTGCATTTATTTTATTTGCATTTGCCTCTTGTTTTCATCTCCCCCACTTCTAAAACAATTTTACAAAAACACAAAAATATTTCCGTTTGCTTGTTTGCTAGTTAGCCCGCTCTCTATTTTGCTTCACCACTATGGCTAGTTCTTCGCTCATTATTTATACCCCTGAAAATGAAGTGCTTAATTTTAAACAAAGGGGAGGAGAGAATTTAAAAGATGCTTGGTATAGGATTTGCGATGCTCAAAATAGATCAACTCGTAAGCAATCCACTACCGTTCTTCTTCGTAATTTAATGTGGGAATTACTACTTGGTATAGATTTGTGCTTGACACTATTACCGGAGGGAATTTCTTGATGTGTCCCTCTATGGATGCTTTCAATGCTATGGGAAATCTAGTGGGATCAACACCTATCACTATTAATGAAACGGCATTGACTTTGGAACATGTTATGCAAAGGTTAGAAGCTATTGAAAATAAAATGTCTACAATTGAACATCTTGAGAATTTAGACAAAAAGGTCCATAATCACATTACTCAATTTGGTTCCAAGGTGGGAATTACATTAAAAACCTTAAAGGAAAAGGAGCCGATAATTAACGAAAGGATAGAACAAAGTCCCGCTAGAATCGATAAGTTAGCGGAAATTATTAATAATTTGGGTTCCGCTTTTTCCTCCGTCAAAACTATTGATAGGACTCCTCCCAATAAAAATTGCAAGTTCATGTATGTTCCTAAGACTAAAGGTGCCACTTCTAGCAAGGGAAATGAGGATCTTAAAATGATTAGCGTGCACCCCAATTTCACTGATATAATAAAGGAACCTATCTATAAAAGCAAAATTCTTAATTTTGTGTCTAGGAGCGTGATGATAAGAAACCCCCATGTTAAAACATCTAGAAAGAGTGGGTGTGTAATTGAGGATTTGGAAACTAAGGATGACAACACTTGAAACTATGCATTATGCCTAGCTAGGGGCATAAAACAATAGCGCTTGTTGAGAGGCAACCCAATGAATAAAATAATTTTTTTGTTCTACTTTCTGTTTTTGTGTGTTTACACAATTGTAGCCTCTGTTATGATTGTGTTTTTATCTTTTAATTAGTGTTTGTGCCAAGTAATGACTTTGGGATGATTTGGATGATAGTATAATTGATGTTGTTTGAAAATAGAAACTTGTGCATCCAGTGCTGGAATTTTGATTTTTTGTTGGAGCATCAGCACCTTCTGAATTTTTTACAAAATATTGATATATGAATTGCTGTCGAGGCCGGATTTCTGGAACACAATATCCCAGAAATTAACCCCTCACGTTGTCACCAGCCCCAAGATCATTGTTACTGGTGGACACGTCCTTGTTACAGATTACCAAGCAATTACAAGAATTGGATACAAGACCATAAAGGTCTAATGATACAACAATTATTTCTAACAGCGGATGGCGGAAGCGGGTAGCGGATCTCCATCTCTGGTGGGGCTCCATTCCCACAGGAATAGCTGACCTGGATAACTCCTATCCCATGTGGCTACTATCTCCGATTCCTAGGTTGCGGGGTGTGCCTTCGTAGTGCTCTTCTCCTATTCGTGATCTGGCCAAGACAATAGCCAGGGACAAGTCAGTGAGTACGTTTGAATGTACTCGCAAACATTATGAACAACAGATATAATAAAAGCAGTTAGAATGCATGCAATTAACTTTAAACATATTCCACAATATTATAAGAGTTTAATGCAATCATGTGGAGTAGTATAATTAGGCTGGTAATAAAATTTAGTCGTCCGATATTAGCAAAGGATAAATAGTTATGGTGTCACCAAAATTATAAAGCTGGGTTCTAGGCGGTAGAACTGTCTGGTGAATTCGAAAAGAAATAAAATGGAACATCGGGTGTTAGACCACCCGAGGATACCAAGAAAATAAAATGGAATATCGGGCGTTAGATCGCCTGAGAATTTCAAGAAAATAAAATGGAACATTGGGCATTAGATCGCCCGAGGATTCCAAGGAAAATAAGATGGAACATCGGGCGTTAGACCGCCCGAAAAATTCCAAGAAAATAAAATGAAACATCGGGCGTTAGACCGCCCGAGGATTCCAAGAAAAATGCCAAATGGGTGTCTAAATGCGACGCCTTGAGAGGTCTTGAAAACAAATGCCAAACGGGTGTCTGAATGTGACGCCTCGAGAGGTCTTGAAAAGAAATGCCAAACGGGTGTCTGAATGCGACACCTTGAGAGGTCTTGAAGAGAAATGCCAAACAGGTGTCTGAATGCGACGCCTCGAGAGGTCTTGAACAGAAATGCCAAGCGGGTGTCTGAATGCGACGCCTCGAGAGGTCTTGAAAAGAAATGCCAAACGGTTATCTGAATCCGACGCCTCGAGAGGTCTTGAATAGAAATTAATATTATGAGTATCCAGGTGGCATAACCATCCCAAGAGATACTCAAGGATACACATAAGAGAAAGAGGTTAGTCCATAGCAATATTCAGATTTCCATAATATTCCTGGTAGCATTAGTAGTGATAATAATCAACCTTCAAAAGTGAATCATGATCAATTAAATTATTTCCTCCGAAGACCGACACTAAGACTGACACTTGACCAACCCAGACTGTAGTCCTTAACCGCAGACACGGCTATTCGAATAGGTTATAAAACTCTGCAGAGGGTGTACTCTTTACCCACAAGTAAAGGATTTCTTTAGTTAACCCCGAAACATTGACTAATTCTGATTACGGCCTTTGGTTTGAAAACACACCAGACCAGCACACACCAGCTTAACCGTTCTGATGCCCGGAATAACCCAAGGTATCATTCCAGAAAAAACTTTAAGATGGGGAGACCAACGTCTCGACTAGCATGGGGTCACAAAATTTATAACGCGCGAAAATACAAGGGGTGCCCCCCTCTCGGCCCAGCCGGATACACCCATGCCCCCTGACCCGATGACATGCCTACCAGAGGCCTCTGGTATCTTTCACCATGGTCTCTCTGTATAGTGTGTGCAAGGAAAGGGGTTATCAATTTACTAAACCATACCCTACCTGTGGCAGGGACAACTGGCAGCACGAATCAAGTATGGGGGTTACCGGAACAGAACTCGATCTACGGTCGACTCAGGAGGTTTAAGTTTTCTTGCAGTGGTTAGCACAATATATTTCCTTGGTAGTACCCAACAGGGTCACCACCTGGCATGTCCCAACATGCCATCACTGATCATTCTCGTCACAATGAGACATCTGTTTCACGGTCACTTTTATACGTGACTGATTCTCTCCTGCAGATTAGTCAGAACAAGCATAGGCATGTGTGGCACAAATGTTTCACGTTTAAGAGAACTCAAATACTCACAAGGAACCACATATGCATGATCATCTATATGCAAATTTCATTTGAGTCAACATAATCATGTTTCAAAATTCTGACAAGCAATCAACCAAAATTTCATCATATCAAGTGTTCAAGATGCTTGCCTTAAACATGCAGAAGGATTGGGTGCACTCCAAAAGTTTGAAATTTTCATCTTCCCTCCATTTTCCTATTTTCAAAATATTGCAATTACCACAAAATTCGAAAACTGTACAAAAAAGTTGTTTGATTTTTTTTGAAATAAATACTAAAATAAACTAGATGAAAAATGAAGAATAACAGAAAAAGAATCAATTCATTTGGGCTTGTGGTTAAAAAGTTAAAGTCAGTCAAAGTTGAGTCAAATCTGGTTTTTAATAAAAACATAAAAAGGAAACGGTTCGATGAAGTTTACGCTTTCTAAATAGGGGAGACGTATTTTGTGAAAACCGCCTCCACTTATAGACACGGGTGTGACCTCTAGTCACTGACGGTGGGTCCCGCGGGCCCACCAGTCAGGTTTGACTGGTCCAACCGCGCGCCTTCTTCTTCTCTTCCCTTCGGCCGAACGGAGCGGAAGCTCCAGCGATCCTTGCCGGCGGATGGTGGCGTCTCTCGATGGTCTGACCCCATGGGAATACTCAGGAGACCGTGGCCGTTCTAACGACGTGCGGCACGGTCTTCGAGGCCCACCAAATCATCGGCGGCGAGTCCTCCCGCGGAACTCCGGTGACGGCAAATTGGGGCTTCCGGCTATGGACTTCTTCGGGCAAAATCGAAGAGAGGAAAGGGTTTGAGAGGTCGTGGGGAATCTGTGGGTGAAGAGAATGGAGGAAAAGGGGCTCTGGAGGCGATGGATTCGACAGAAGGGTGGCGGCGGTTGCCTCTGCCGGAAACGGGGAGACGACCGTTCCAGGTCATGCCGCTGCTTGGGGAAGGCTTAGAGATGGAGAGGGAAGTATGTACGTGCAGGTGGAGGGGCCTAGGATGGCTTTATAGGCGGAGCAGGTCGGTGCCCATGGCTTCCCGAAGAAGGCACGAGGGCGGCGGACATTACTGCGTCGGAATGGTAGTTGTAGGCGGTGGTCGTGGTCGGCGTGACCGTTGGGCGGTCGGTGAGCTGCGGCTAAGCTTTGGCCGTTGGTAATTAAGTGAGGGGACACCTGGCAGAGGCGTGGTGAAGAGGGACTTGTCAGGCGGCGCCTCTGGTCGGTGGCTGACCGGTGCTGGTCGGCTCCAGGGGGCGAGTCCGACTGCGGGGAAGGTTGTGGCTGCCGTGGTTGGCTAGAAGGGGTGCGGAGGCAGCCAGGGGAGGCAGCAGCGGGGGCGGCAGGGGCTCGGGCGCCGGCGTGGTCATACGCGCGCTCTTGACGTGCGCGCAGCGTGTTTGATCAAATGCCAGGGTGCCCTAGGATGACCTTTTGGAGTTGATCTTTGGCAGGGTGGTGATTAGTAAGGTGATAAGGATGATGTACATTCTGGATTGACAAGGAGAGCAAGGGCCATATGTAGTTAGAGAGTTGCATGTTTTCTACCATGCACAGAAGGTGTTTGGTGAAATGACAGGGCCATCTAGAATGTTTTGATAACTTTGAAAATTGGCAGGATGATGTCTCATTGAATGATAGAGATGATGGTATGATTGGTTCAGCAAAAGGAGCAAGTGCCAAATGCAAGTTTTGAGGAAATTCAGTTCTGGATGAGATTTTGAGGGAATTATTTGGAGGTCTTCCAAGATGCAAATGGAGATGATCTTCTGGACTTAAGTGTTCCGTTGGAAGGACTATAAGGTGGAAAAATTTTAGAATTTTTTGGAGCAAGGAAAATTGGGGTTGCAGTTATAACTCAAGAATGGAACAGAATTGAAAAGTGGAAGTTTTGCTCAAAATTTTCAAAGGACCATGTTGGGTTTTTGCATAAAAGTGATCTATAGGCATCTCTTGACCCTTCATAATTTTTGTGGAATTTTAGGAGAATTATTTAAAATAGTTATAGTGCAACAGGAGCATTTCAAAGCTTGAAAATGCTATTAAAAGAATTATTTTGGGCAAATTTTATTATGAAAATATTTCCTACTGTTATTATAAATGAAATGATTTAAGAAAACTACCAAAGCCCGCAATATTTTTCCAAAATTTTCTATATGGAGGGAAGAATTTTAGAAAGCCAATAACAGAGAAGATTCTGAAACAATAAATGGCCTCATATAATTCAAAATTTTATTTCTGGCCAAATTTTACTTAATAAAAATATAGTTAAATTTTTGGGGTGTTACAAACTCTACCCCCCTTAAGAAAATCTCGCCCTCGAAATTTGTTAAGGTGGTTACCAGAATTAAGCCCACCTTTTTTAGGAGATTTTTCTGAACTAATTATTTAGATTATCTAATTAGGCACAGCTGATGTCGGGCTACTGGTAATTGGTGCAACTACAGTGAGGTACTGGTGCTGTGGTTCTATTGTTAGGGCAACTGAGGGTCTGCCACTTAGAGCTACGACATATTTGGAAAATGTATAATTTCTAATTCCAAATTTCGCTTGCCGTACTCTAGTGCACATCGTTTTCTCCGGCTAACAGGTGGACCCAGGGCCCACTGTCGGTCTCTTCTTCTTCCTCCGGCCCTCCCTTTCTCTTCTCTCTCTCGCGCGCTTTCCCGCACTTTCTCCACCCGCGGCGTTTAGCGCGTAGGGCATCTAGGACCATACTGTGGTAGTGGGTGGCATGCTTGCTGCCAGCGCAGCGTGCACTCACCTCGCGGGCAAGCACGCTGTCGGCACTACTCGCGGATTCACCTCCGAACACCGGCGATCGAGCGACGAGCAGTGCTGGTGGACTTCGCTCACCGTGCACCGAGCTCGAGCTATAAAAACGACCATGGTTTTTCTTCCTTCTAGCTCACACCTCACCTCGCTTCTTATTCTTCTTCTCCTTCTGGTTGCAGGAGCTCGAGACGAGGCATTAATGGAGGACGTGGTTCCGGAGCTCATCACGATCCTCCTGGCTGGTATGCTGGCGGCATTGGTTGGCTTCTCGCTGCTGCGGTGTGCGATGATCCTTGATGATCGCCGTGATGCCGCTGCTCGAGTAGTGGCTCTCCGGGGCGGCGGTGATCATGAGGACTAGGCATCAGTGTCGGTTATGAGTGAGTGCTAGTGCGTTTTCTAGTAGGCTTCGTGGAAAAATATGGTGTGGTGAGAGTGATCTAGTGGGCGAAGCGGTTAATTAGATGCTAAGTGTGGATGTGAGGTTTCTGCACTTAGTGCATGTGGTAGAGTTAGTGTGACTGTAAGCCGGACGCCGTGGCTGCACACGAATTAAATTTATGCTGGGAAATTTTTTGTGATAATGGCCCTTAAGAAAATTGTCTCCCCAAAGGGCGAATGAACCAAATGCAGATCACCACAATCGAATATTCATAGATAAACTGCAATCATATTAATGCATTTATGACACATGCCCTAAAATACATCACAAAGATTGCATCATGTAAGCAAGCGCTAGATGCAACAACAACCACACTCATGATCGTCTACGGTACGAAGGTGTGATCTATTGGGTCTGGCGGAAAGGTTCCCGGTGCTGGAGCACATTCTTCTTCTTCCGGAGGGACTGGAGGAAGCAGACGAAGAACATGCCCTTCCTGTGTTGGCAAGGGTGGTCTGCCAATGGCGATCTGGGGATTCAAGACAACAAGATAATGGAGATAATCCATTAGTTGCTGGGTTAGATTCTCCTGGGCCATCACATACTGAATAAGATTGGCCAGAGCTGGATCTCTTTCTATACGTTCACAGCGGAACGTAGCTTCTGCTCCAAAAGCTGCGCGGCTCGGAAAATAGCAGTATTTCCTTTCGCTGGCACAAAGTACCACGAATCGAAGATGGGTAACTGCTTCATAAGCAGCAGCCTCAATGGCCTGTAGGGGAACGCAGCAGAAAACAAAAAAATTCCGACCTACGCACCAGCCCAGCACCACTATGAAGACTGCATACAAGGTTTTGATCTGATCGTTACCGACTCGTAGCGCAGCGGAAGTAGAGTCGATGTAGATCATCGGTGCAGATCCCCGCAGCTAGGATTTACAACCTCCCAACCGCGAGGATGTTCTCCCTTGTCTGCTCATCGGACAGCCCTCCGGGAGGTGGTCGGACAGTCCCTCGGACGGTGTCACGGACAGCCCTTCGGGAGGACCCTCAAAACTCGGACGGTCACTCGGACAGCCCTTCAGGAGGCACTCCCGAACAGCCCCTCGGGTAAAAAGATCGAACCTATGACCTCTCTACGGGGTTGCACACATACGGTGTCATCTATCCGGCAGGGCTTCGCCGTCCAAAACTAGTTCCCACCGGAACCCAGACAACCTTTCGGCTCTACGAAACTCTTTTCGCGGGAGGGAGAGAAGAAGCCAGATCATGCATGGCACTTGTATGTGAGAAAGGAGTGAGTGTGGAGAGTGCCTCTCCACCTCTATTTATAGGAAAACCAAGGGGTAGAGTTGGCATATTAAAATACCAAAGCACGCACACTTTATGTCACACATAAAGGGCATAAAGGGCATAAAAGGATGGCATGTGGAGCTCCATGGAGGAGCTCCTTGGCCGGCCACCCCCTTGTGGAACCCTCCCAAAAGGGGTTCCTTAGTCCCTAAGTCTTTCCTTCTAGAAGCTTGACAAAAGCCCTAAAAGGTGACTTTCCAAAAAGTAACCCAAAAAGCACTTTCACTATTCATGAAAACATTTTTCCGCGACCGTTAAATCCAAAAATATTTCTGTGGGTCTTAAAACAATTCCAGTACCCACTAAAATGATTTTGGATGCGTTCTGAAACAATTCCGGATTAGTGATTTTCATCTGCGAAAAGCAAACAAAACGGTTCCGGCAGCTCCGGAACATTTCCGGGTTTTTTCTCCGAAAAATCCCAGAAGTTCCCAGAACAATTCTAGCACACTCCAAGAATTTCCAAGCGTGTGCCGAAACCATTTTGACTTAATGGTATACCCTGAAACAACTTTTCAGTTTTACCGAAACTATTCCGGTGTTCTCTCTCCGCAACTTTTCCGTTGTCTCCGAAAATTTTCCGGTGACTTTCTCTCAGACTCCCTGTTTAGTATTCAGCAGATAGATGACCCTTAAGCGTGTGACCCTATAGGTTCGGTGAAGCATGGACATGGCTGGAACACTTTCCGATCAATGATCAACATTGGAGCCGTGGACACCCATATTGACCCCTATACCCACATGAATAAATATTCGAGTGAACCTCCAGTTGCCGTGTGCTATTCCTGTTGCTTCGCGATATGTCACAAATTCCCGAGGTAAGAATCATCGGCATCCCCGTGGATCAACACTTGTCCACACTGCCAGTTACCTCGTTACCGGTTTTGTTCTCTTTTCTCGTTCCCATGTTCCGGCATCCCGGTGATCAAATCACATTGTGTCTGGCCAGACGATGGTGGATACTGTAACACCGAGAGGGCCCAGAGATATCTCTCCATCGTCGGAGGAGCAAATCCCAATCTTGAGCTATCAAGTCCCTTGACACACTTTTCCATGAACCCGTAAGCCGTCGTAATAGCCACCCATTTACGAATGACATTTAACAAACCTCAAAGTTCATGAAGCAAGCATGAAGAAACTCGACACTCTCATGGTATAAGGAATTATGCAAACGTTAACTTCCTCTGTGTTATTAACCATTAACTTGTGACGAATGTATCTCATAGCATAACATCAATTCGGGTCGATTCAACACAAATGTTCTTCTAACATTGTGCCCTCAAAGTTGCCGGCATAGTCATGCCCATGATCAGGAAAACAGAACCATCATGCAACACTTGAGCTAGTCTTAGAGGCCAGACTAGGAATACATTTTACCGTTTATTATTCCACATGTGCATATGAGTCTTCCTCCGAGCCTCGTGGTTATTGTAGACTCGAGAACCATATCAGTTATAGCATGGAACATAAACATAATTATGAACATGGACATAAACAATAACATTTATTATTGCCTCTAGGGCATATCTCCTACAGACTCCCACTTGCACTAGAGTCAATAATCTAGTCAATGTTAATGCACTTTACACCTATGGCATACCGGTGTAAAAAATGCTTCGCTTGTGGTATAGCCTGATGTCCAACGGATCTGACAACTTCAGTTCCATGTGTATCTTTGCATATCCTCGCGTTTTCACACTTTCACAAAATTCATATTTTGTGTGGACTTGGCTTCGTATATATGTGAATCACTGGTCAAACCTTGATTCCTCAGAATGAGCTATGGAACAACTATCTTCAATAGTGTTCCATTGACCAAAGTCATCTTGGAACCATACTAAGTTCATGAACGAACTGTACGATTCAACATCTTCTATGTCACTTTGAAAGTAGCAACATACTTAGCCTTTGTTATAGAATTCGCCACAGTAACCAGTTTGGAACGATTTCCAAACACCGTGCCACCATATCGTGTATTACACTAAACCATTAAATTAAATCGAAAATCGCATGGAGCATTGAAGACTGTATCGATGTAATTACTTACAACGAGCACTTCATAATCTCTGCTTGCGAGAAAACATGTCATCAGTGCTACTTTAGTACTTAATGATATTTTTCACTGTTGTCCCATGATCAATACTTTGATCACTTTGGTATCTATACTCGCAACAGCTTTGGGAGTATCGGACATATCTGGTTGTTTTACATACCATGGAATACATGATTAATCCAAACACAAGAGTGTGTGGAATCTCCATCATGTATTTTGCTCATCAGTGTTTTGGGACACCGAGTCTTGCAAAAACCCTTTCCATGTGACTTCGGCAAGAACCACTCCTTGGCGTTTTTAATGCTAAACAGTTTTAGCATCTTGTCAATATGTATTTTTTTGCTTAGCCTATTAGGCAATTCTATCTCGTAGATAAATATGCCCAATATCAAGGCTATTTAGCCCAAGCACTTCATCGAAAAACTATTTTCAATGAAGTCCTAATTCGTGTCAAGAAGTTTATATTATTTCCAATCAACAATGTGTCAAGCACACAAAGTTTTTAGAAATATTATTATGCTCCCACTTACTTTCTTGTAACCACAAGCATCTTCGTTATCCATTGATGAAATCAAACTCTTTTGACTATTTCATCAAAACAAAGATTCCAACTCCATTTTGGTCTCTTCTGTCCATTGCTGGAACTCTGAAGTTTGCATACTTACTAGCATCCTCTGGATTGACAAAATACTTCGGACTGTATCACATGCAAGTCCTAGGTTGCATTTCCATCACATGGAAATCCTTTTGGCATCCATGTATCATATCTCAAGATTGTAATATGTATTAATTGCTAGTTTAACCCGATCTGACTTTAAGCATCGCTACGGTGAGACAATCTCATCGTAGTCAACTCCTTGAATTTGTTATTGCAACAAGTCGAGCTTTATGGATAAAACATTTTATCCACATCAGTTTATAGTTCCATTAATGTTCGTTAGACTGTAAGTCTTCCGAAGGGTCTATCAAGATATAATCTTGAATCATTTATATGGAAACTATCTCGGATTATATTGGCATTTAGCTAATTCCGGAGTCAGGGCCCATCAATGCTTCCTTGTGTATCGTAGGTATACTGTTGTCTAACAACAATATCTCGCTTGCGCACCTGAGAGGTTTGCACGAGTTTTGCCTACGTGGTTCAGTTGCAAGTTCGACCGAAGTCCATACATCTCATGTAGAGGCTCCCGTATCAGTCACAGTAGGAAACTCTGGAATTACTTCCAAGGTTTCTTTTCTTTGAACTAATGATGAAGATACTATTATCTCGTCGAGTTGCACTGTCCTCCCACTCACCTTTTTGCAAGAACCATTTTCTTCAAAAGCATACCGTTTTGTGTGGCAAAATCTTTTGCCTCGGTACAGTGGTGGGGGAATACCCAATAACTTGGGATAACCTACAAAGTAGAACTTGTCTGATTTGGAATAGGTTTGTAAATATTTTACACAAGCCCCATATTCCAAATGTTAAGAAAGACATAACATGGTTGGGTGTACCATACCATGGAGTCATTTCAACAGATCCGATGGTGCTCTTTTTAGTGTAAAAGCCGCAGTCTCTAAAGCATTACTTTAAAAGGGATAATGACAATCTGATTTATGTCATCTTTAATCTTACCATGTCATAAATGGTTTGATTACATCTTCACGGACATTCTACTCACAGTGGTGCTCCGGGAGGTGTAAGTTATGAAACTCTTTTCACAACTCATCAGACATTCGCTAAACTTGTAACTCAAATATTCCTTTCCGCATTCAAATTGCAGAAACATAATTTTCTTGTTACAATAATTTCTACTTCATATTGAAAACCTTTCGAATGATTTCAAAAATCCAGGCTTATGTCTCATCAAGCAAATATCCATATATCTACTTGAGTCATTTTTGAAGATAGACAAATCCACTACTAGCAATAACCTTTATCGGACTACATACATCAAAATGTATGATCACCAATAAGTTCCTTGCACGTTCCTTATGGCCCGTGAACGGTATTTCAGTCACTTCACTTTTTGGAGGAAAGTTGCAAGTGTCAGATGATTCATAATCAAACGACTTCAAAATCCATCATTATGGAATTTCTCCATGCGGGTTTCTCCAATGTGACCAAAATGCAGTGCCACACATGTGTGGTATTCTTTTAGTCTTGCGACATTTAGCGTCAGTGTTATGGATGTATCATATTACCATCAATATTCATAACATACATCCCATCGACGATGGAAGCATGGCCATTATGTTATTCATGACACTGAAAAACAATTGTTCTTTTATGAACAACACTCTTGCAACAAACATTATGCAAAAGGACTAGAGTGTATAAAACTCTAAAATGAATTATGAAAGTAAATATAGAGGTAATGTATTATTATCAATATTCATAACATACATCTCATTCATAATGAAAGTATGGCCCTTATGTTATTCATAACACCGAACATCAAAAGTTCTCTTATGAACAACCTTCTTGCAAGATACCTTATGCAATGGGCTAGAGTGTGTAAAACTCTAAAATGAATTATGAAAATAAATACAGACGGTAATACATCGATGGAAGGTATAATAACATTTACTATATTCCCAGCGCGTATCTAAACCTCACTCCGGCAAGTCTTTTAGGCTGTAGTAGTTCTTGCATCGAATCACAACAGAATGCAATCGAGCGGGTATCTCTGTGATCAACTCACAATACCCAAGAATCAGTGATTAACATGTTTAATCATAATTCCCAAGAATTATATCTTTGACCAGCCTTCCATACATCAATAACTTGTATGACTTTCATACATGAGCTGGATATTCCAGTCTTCTCTCTTTTTGCCTTTATACTTCTAACAGTTTTACTTCCAATAATTCTCCTACTCTCAGAAGAAGCACCAACTTGAAGAGTGGCGTCAGCCCCGGACTTCCTAGGTGTGTAAGTCATACTAACATCCTTCGGACATTTCCTTTCCCTTAAGTTGTTGTTTTATTCACCATCATCATATGACAGGCGTTCTACTGGATCCCTCTGTTATTAGTCAAATGCATAGTAAACACTTTTACTAATAGTTTGCAAAACAAACATTTCTTTGGATATCACATATCTTTTAGCCTTTGTTTGTGTCTGAAAATGATTTTCAGTTCCATGAATATCACATAGCTATCCCAAACTTTTGAAGTTCGGGTCTCACGGAAAGCAAACATATTGCACTTGACCGTAACGGAATTCCAGCTTTTGGATCGAAGGATGAGAGTCACATCATCCATAGCATTTAGCAGGAGGATACCGAAAGCATGCGATAGGACAAAATCCTTCTCGGCACTTTTGAGGACAATCCTCACATTACGTTACCAACCATAAAGTTTTAACCAGATATTTAATAGCTATTCAAATTTAATAGGGAAGGTGGAAACGCGAGCCATTATTCTACAACTATTATGCAAATCACACTTAGACAGTGTTCATAATTAATTGCACTGAGAATTAAACAAGTTAATTCTATAGTGCGCTCCCACTCAAATCAATATCTCTCATAATTGGTTGTGAGTGATTCAAGACCCATATTACAATTCAACGCCAAGGATGTATCCATCGCAAGTGACGAGAATTGCAATCGGTAGGCCAACTTGCCAATCACATCTCTATGTGACTCTTGTTCATCTTTCGATGCACGTGTTCCGAGCTCATGACTTTCATGCCTGAACGTCAAGACAACCAAGTGCTGTCACTGCGAGGTCTCAACTCACCCGCCTCACACTTCTCTAATCGTTCGTACCCATGTATCCATGTGATACCCCGAAGAGATAGGTGCCGTGACGGTGCTACACTTGGGAGAACACTAACTACTTGATATTTTTGTGAGAGATTACCCTAATAAAAAGCGACTACCGCGCAATCAAAAGGGTGCATCATAAGGGATAAACATCTCAGGCAATTCATAATAGCATGATATGGTATAGCCCTTTCTGACAGAGAAGTCTTTAATTTCTTCGTCTTTGGCATTCGCGTCGGTGTTCACCTTCGCGAATATTTCCACCACCTTGTCAATGCATCAGATAATATTGCTATCTCTATAGCTAATAAAATAAGTGCATTACAAAAGGTTGACACACAGGTCATTAAAGTGACAATCATATGGCTCCAGCCATCATGCCGAATCATGACACGCAGGTCATGTTAATTTTACATCATATAGTCATCTCATACATAATCAAATTAATATGAGAACTGCTATACCACATCACATGCACATCTTATGCCATCCTGCAAAACCAAGTTAGACACCTCTAATCGGTTCATACAAAATTTCATTTTACGTGGCTTCTAAGGTTTCGAAACAAACCGAAGCTACCAACGTTCATCATCAAGTATGATTATTCAAGTCGCTAGATTAACTTTGCGGAGTGTATGAAACACGAGATAATAAAATCTTGAGCCCCATACTGAACTTCGTCATATGCATGACCCCCGTGCAGATCATATCTGCATTGCCCTTTTGTCTACAAAATTTCATCTTTCTCTCTAACTATGGTGGAATTCAATGAACTGTTAGCACTTCATTGATCAATCAGGATCGCGGATTGCCAGAACTTTGAAACTCCACCATGTTGTTATCAAGATCAGAAATATGTAAATTCCATGGAAGCAACAAGAACATCGGGTAACAGATTTCATCTGCTACCCGCACAAATAATTATCAGCAGTAGAACTCATCTACTACAAATTATATTGTGCAACACCCATACATCTCTATGTATTCTTGATCGTAACCTGCATCTACGCATAGCACGACTCATGATGCCACTGTAGGGGAATGCAGCAGAAAACAAAAAATTTCTGACCTACGCACCAGCCCAGGACCACTATGAAGACTGCATACAAGGTTTTGATCTGATCGTTACCGACTCGTAGCGCAGCGGAAGTAGAGTCGATGTAGATCGTTGGTGCAGATCCCCACAGGTAGGATTACAACCTCCCAACCATGAGGATGTTCTCCCTTGTCTACTCATCGGACAGCCCTCCGGGAGGTGGTCGGACAGTCCCTCGGACGGTGTCACGGACAGCCCTTTAGCAGGACCCTCAAAACTCGGACGGTCACTCGGACAGCCCTTCGGGAGGCACTCTCGAACAGCCCCTCGGGAAAAAAGATCGAACCTATGACCTCTCTACGGGGTTGCACACATACGGTGTCATCTATCCGGCAGGGCTTCGCCGTCCAGAACTAGTTCCCACCGGAACCCAGACAGCCTTTCGGCTCTACGAAACTCTTTTCTCGGGAGGGAGAGAAGAAGCCAGATCATGCATGGCACTTGTATGTGAGAAAGGAGTGAGTTTAGAGAGTGCCTCTCCACCTCTATTTATAGGAAAACCAAGGGGTAGAGTTGGCATATTAAAATACCAAAGCACCCACACTTTATGTCACACATAAAGGGCATAAAGGGCATAAAAGGATGGCATGTGGAGCTCCATGGAGGAGCTCCTTGGCCGGCCACCCCCTTGTGGGACCCTCCCAAAAGGGGTTACTTAGTCCCTAAGTCTTTCCTTCTAGAAGCTTGACAAAAGCCCTAAAAGGTGGCTTTCCAAAAAGTAACCCAAAAAGCACTTTCACTATTCACGAAAACATTTTCCCACGACCGTTAAATCCGAAAATATTTCTATGGGTCTTAGAACAATTCTAGTACCCACTAAAATGATTTTGGACGTGTTCCGAAACAATTCCGGATTAGTGATTTTCATCTGCGAAAAGCAAACAAAGCGGTTCCGGCAGCTCCGAAACATTTCCGGGTTTTTTCTCCGAAAAATCCCAGAAGTTCCCAGAACAATTCTGGCACACTCCAAGAATTTCCAGGCGTGTGCCAAAACCATTTTGACTTAATGGTTTACCCTGAAACAACTTTTCAGTTTTACCGAAACTATTCCGGTGTTCTCTCTCCGGAACTTTTCCGTTGTCTCCGAAACTTTTCGGTGACTTTCTCTCAGACTCCCTGTCTAGTACTCAATAGATAGATGACCCTTAAGCGTGTGACCCTATAGGTTCAGTGAAGCATAGACATGGCCGGAACACTTTCCGATCAATGATCAAAATCAGAGCCGTGGACACCCATATTGACCCCTATACCCACGCAAATAAATATTCGAGTGAACCTCCAGTTGCCGTGTGCTATTCCTGTTGCTTCGCGATATGTTACAAATACCCGAGGTGAGAATCATCGGCATCCCTATGGATCAACACTTGTCCACAATGCGAGTTACCTCGTTACCGGTTTTGTTCTCTTTTCTCGTTCCCGTGTTTCGGCATCCCTGTGATCAAATCACATTGTATCTGGCCAGACGATGGTGGATACCGTAACACCGAGAGGGCCCAGAGATATCTCTCCATCGTCGGAGGAGCAAATCCCAATCTTGAGCTATCAAGTCCCTTGACACACTTTTCCATGAACCCGTACGCCGCCGTAATAGCCACCCATTTACGGATGACGTTTAACAAACCCCAAAGTTCATGAAGCAAGCATGAAGAAACTCGACACTCTCATGGTCTAAGGAATTATGCAAACGTTAACTTCCTCTGTGTTATTAACCATTAACTTGTGACGAATGTATCTCATAGCATAACATCAATTCGGGTCGATTCAACACAAATGTTCTTCTAGCATTGTGCCCTCAAAGTTGCCGGCATAGTCATGCCTATGATCAGGAAAACAGAACCATCATGCAACACTTGAGCTAGTCTTAGAGGCCAGACTAGGAATACATTTTACCATTTATTATTCCACACGTGCATATGAGACTTCCTCTGAGCCTCGTGGTTATTGTAGACTCGAGAACCATAGCAGTTATAGCATGGAACATAAACATAATTATGAACATGGAGATAAACAATAACATTTATTATTGCCTCTAGGGCATATCTCCTACATGGCCATGCCTGAGGTTGGCATGGATCTCCCGATGAAGACAACATATGGAGGGCCTTGGTTTAAATCTTTGGTGGGATTTGCACAACTGCCCAGTACTTCGAGGAATCAGAGGTGATCCACAATTTGAACAACTCATACTGGGGTGGGTGGCTGGAACCAAGGGTATCGCGGGAAAAATCCCACGAAACCTTAACAAAACTACCAGGGCTTGTATCTGGGGTTCTCGGGTAGGCTTCGAAGTGAGACATTGAGTGATGGATGGGGAAAAGCGGTGCTCAAGGTTGATGGTTGCTGGTGTTGTTTACGGATATGGCCTCTTATAAAGTGCCTGGGTTAGGAAACATGATGCGGCGCCGGTACAACTTGTGTATCGGCTCCGTCATAGGGTTGTCCAAGTCAAAGTCTCAGACCTCACTCCCCAAATGGAATGTGACGTATTACTGTGTGTGTCGGTGGTTTTAGCAGTCACGCCTAGAATTTATTCTGCACCCACACATCAACAATTTACGCTAGATCACCCATAGTACCATCGAAACAATGGCACACAAGTAATTTACAAACTTACTACGCCATACGACTGCTACTTCGAAAATACAGGGCAACTGGGCCACTAAGGCTCAACAACAATCCTGGTGGACTCAGTCCACCTCGTTGACATCTAGCCGAGTGTGTCCTCCAGATGTCGAGGCTCCTCCGTGAGCTTCAGTGTCGGAGCTGGCCGGGGTCAGATGGGGAGCTACAGGGCTGGAATAGCAGTGGTGCCCCTCGCGGGGTGTCGTGGTCACAGTCCCGTTGGAGTAGGCCTCCAAGAGATGACGGAGTTCCCATGGGGAGGTGAATGCATTGCCCGGATGGACAACAGGGGCAGACTCCGAGGGCTCGATCGGTCTCCCGAACAGCACTATCGGGGTGTCGGTGGCAGGTGCAGCTTCTCTTCTCACTGGAGTCAGGAGAGCAAGTGTCCTGCGGGTCGCGATCAGATCAAGGGTGATCTGATCGAATAGTGCCTGTTGCGCTCTCAGGTAGCGCACCAGATGCACCAGAGCAGGATCCATCTCATGGTCTCCGTTGGCGACTTGGGTCGGGCTACCATAGCCTTCACGACTAGGGTAGTAGTAGAAAGGACGAATGTTTACCCTCGGCGACAGATGCCGGAGATGAACTACAGCCTCTCGGGCTGCGAGTTGAATAGCTTGGGGCTCGTCGGAGGTCGTCCTCCTGGTGAACCGGTAGGGGCATTCGGATGTGGTGCCCCTCCCGTAGATGTGCACCGTGGCCCAGAAGTGATGGATGGCGTCACTCGTGTGCTCCTGGTACACAACATACTCCGGGGGTTCTTCTATGCCAAAAGCTCGGCAGGTAAGATTGGCGAGGATGACTACAAAGGCTCCAAGCTCGGCTGCGGTGGTCTCATTGCGAACGATGGGGCCAGGCATCTTGGTGGTTTGATATTGAACTAAGAGTGAAAGCTGTGATATGCTGAGTTGGGGCAAGGCTTCCTTTATAGGTCAGTGGAGTCTTCCATTGCACGCTTGTGGATGGGACAACTCAGGTGTCAGTCGCAGGCACACGGCCTATGGGCAGGGCTGATAGGTTGGGCACCGACTATCAAAAGATGTCGGCTGACTACTGTGTAGGCTTATCGGATGGGATGGGCTTGACTACGGATAGGGAAAGGATTTGGATGGTGTGGAAACCTAGGGATAGTGGCCAGGCTAAGATAGTATTAGCCAATGGTTAGCCTGGCTCTGATACCAAGGCTGTCGGGGCCAGATTTTTGGAACACAATATCCCTGAAATTAACCCCTCGTGTCGTCACCAGCCCCAAGATCATTGTTACTGGTGGACTCGTCCTTGTTACAGATTACCAAGCAATTACAAGAATTGGATACAAGACCATAAAGGTCTAATGATACAACAATGATTTCTAACAGCGGATGGCAGAAGCGGGTAGCGGATCTCCATCTCTGGTGGGGCTCCATTCCCACAGGAACAGCTGACCTGGATAACTCCTATCCCATGTGGTTACTATCTCCGAGTCGTAGGTTGCGGGGTGTGCCTTCGTAGTGCTCTTCTCCTATTCGTGATCTTGCCAAGACAATAGCCAGGGACAAGCCAGTGAGTACGTTTGAATGTACTCGCAAACATTATGAACAATGGATATAATAAAAGCAGGTAGAATGCATGCGATTAACATTAAACATATTCCACAATATGATAAGAGTTTAATGCAATCATGTGGAGTAGTATAATTAGGCTGGTAATAAAATTTAGTCGTCCGATATTAACAAAGGATAAATATTTATGGTGTCACCAAAATTATAAAGCCGGGTTCTAGGCGGTAGAACCGTCCGGTGAATTCCAAAAGAAATAAAATGGAACATTGGGCGTTAGACCACCCAAGGATCCCAAGTAAATAAAATGGAATATCGGGCGTTAGACCGCCCGAGAATTCCAAGAAAATAAAATGGAACATCGGGCGTTAGACCGCCCGAGGATTCCAAGGAAAATAAGATGGAACATCGGGTGTTAGACCGCCCGAAAAATTCCAAGAAAATAAAATGGAACATCGGGCGTTAGACCGCCTGAGGATTCCAAGAGAAATGCCAAACGGGTGTCTGAATGCGACGCCTCGAGAGGTCTTGAAAAGAAATGCCAAACGAGTGTCTGAATGCGACGCCTCGAGAGGTCTTAAAAAGAAATGCCAAACGGGTGTCTGAATGCGATGCCTCGAGAGGTCTTGAAAAGAAATGCCAAACGGGTGTCTGAATGCGACGCCTCGAGAGGTCTTGAAAAGAAATGCCAAACGGGTGTCTGAATGCGACGCCTCAAGAGGTCTTGAAAAGAAATGCCAAACGGGTGTCTGAATGCGACGCTTCGAGAGGTCTTGAAAAGAAATTAATATTATGAGTACCCAGGTGGCATAACCATTCCAAGAGATACTCAAGGATACACATAAGAGAAAGTGGTTAGTCCATAGCAATATTCAGATTTCCCATAATATTCATGGTAGCATTAGTAGTGATAATAATCATCCTTCAAAAGTGAATCATGATCAATTAAATTATTTCCTCCGAAGACCGACACTAAGACCGACACTTGACCAACCCAGACTATAGTCCTTAACCGCGGACACGGCTATTCGAATAGGTTACAAACTCTGCAGAGGGTGTACACTTTACCCACAAGTAAAGGATTTCTTTAGTCAACCCCGAAACATTGACTAATTCCGATTACGGCCTTTGGTTTGAAAACACACCTGACCAGCACACACCAGCTTAACCGTTCTGATGCCCGGAATCACCCAAGGTATCATTCCAGAAAATCTTTAAGACGGGGAGACCAACGTCTCGACTAGCATGGGATCACAAAATTTATAACGCACAAAAATACAAGGGGTGCCCCCCTCTCGGCCCAGCCGGATACACCAATGCCCCCTGACCCGATGAAATGCCTACCAGAGGCCTCTGGTATCTTTCACCATGGCCTCTATGTACAGTGTGTGCAAGGAAAGGGGTTATCAACTTACTAAACCATACCCTACCTGTGGCAGGGGAAAGTGGCAGCACGAATCAAGTATGGGGGTTACCGGAACAAGACTCGATCTATGGTCGACTCAGGAGGTTTAAGTTTTCCTGTTGTGGTTAGCACAATATATTTCCTTGGTAGTACCCAACAGGGTCACCACCTGGCATGTCCCAACATGCCATCACTGATCATTCTCGTCACAACGAGACATCTGTTTCACGGTCACTTTTATACGTGACAGATTCTCTCCTGCAGATTAGTCAAAACAAGCATAGGTATTTGTGGCACAAATGTTTCACGTTTAAGAGAACTCAAATACTCACAAGGAACCACGTATGCATGATCATCTATATGCAAATTTCATTTGAGTCAACATAATCATGTTTCAAAATTCTAGCAAGCAATCAACCAAAATTTCATCATATTAAGTGTTCAAGATGCTTGCCTTAAGCATGCAGAAGGATTGGGTGCGCTCCAAAAGTTTGAAAATTTCATCTTCCTCCATTTTCCTATTTTCAAAATATTGCAATTACCACATAATTCAAAAATAGTACAAAAAAGTTGTTTGAATTTTTTTTTAAATAAATACTAAAATAAACTAGATGAAAAATGAAGAATAATAGAAAAAGAATCAATTCATTTGGGCTTGTGGTTAAAAAGTTAAAGCCAGTCAAAGTTGAGTCAAATCTGGTTTTTAATAAAAACATAAAAAGGAAATGGTTCGGTGAAGTTTACGCTTTCAAAACAGGGGAGACGTATTTTTTGAAAACCGCCTCCACTTATAGACGCGGGCATGACCTCTAGTCACTGACGGTGGGTCCCACGGGCCCACCACTCAGGTTTGACTGGTCCAACCGCACGCCTTCTTCTTCTCTTCCCTTCGGCCGAATGGAGCGGAAGCTTCGGCGATCCTTGCCGGCGGACGGCGGCGTCTCTCGATGGTCTGAGCTCATGGGAATACTCAGGAGACCGCGGCCGTTCTAACGACGTGCGGCACGGTCTGTGGGGCCCACCAAATCATCAGCGGTGAGTCCTCCCATGGAACTCCGGTGATGGCAAATTGGGGCTTCCGGCTATGGACTTCTTCGGGCAAAATCGAAGAGAGTGAAGGGTTTCAGAGGTCATGGGGAATCTGTGGGCGAAGAGAATGGAGGAAAAGGGGCTTTGGAGGCGATGGATTCGACAGTTGGGTAGCGGCGGTTGCCTCGGCCGGAAATGGGGGAGACGATCGTTCCAGGTCGTGCCGGTGCTCGGGGAAGGCTTAGAGAGGGAGAGGGAAGTATGTACGTGCAGGTGGAGGGGCCTAGGGTGGCTTTATAGGCGGAGGAGGTCGGTTCCCATGGCTTCCCAAAGAAGGCACGACGGCGGTGGCCATTACTGCATCGGAATGGTAGTTGTAGGCGGTGGTCGTGGTCGGCGTGATCGTTGGGCGGTTGGTGAGCTGCGGCTAAGCTTTGGCCGTTGGCAATTAAGTGAGGGGGCACCTGGCAAAGACGTGGTGAAGAGGGACTCATCGGGTGGCGCCTCTGGTCGGTGGCTGGCCGGTGCTGGTCGGCGCCAGGGGGTGAGTCCGGCTGCGGGGAAGGCTGTGGCTGGCGCGGTTTGCTAGAAGGGGTGTGGAGCCAGCCAGGGGAGGCAGCAGCGGGGGCGGCAGGGGCTCGGGTGCCGGCACGGTCAGACGCGCGCTCTGGACGTGCACGCAGCATGTTCGATCAAATGCCAGGGTGCCCTAGGATGACCTTTTGGAGTTGATCTTTGGCAGGGTGGTGATTAGTAAGGTGATAAGGATGATGGACATTCTGGATTGACAAGGAGAGCAAGGGCCATATGTAGTTAGAGAGTTGCATGTTTTCTGCCATGCATAGAAGGTGTTTGGTGAAATGCCAGGGCCATCTAGAAGGTTTTGATAACTTTCAAAATTGGCAGGATGATGTCTCATTGAATGATAGAGATGATGGTATGATTGGTTCAGCAAAAGGAGCAAGTGCCAAATGCAAGTTTTGAGGAAATTCATTTTTGGACCAGATTTTGAGGGAATTATTTGGAGGTCTTCCAAGAAGCAAATGGAGTTGATCTTCTGGACTTCAGTGTTCCGTTGGAAGGACTATAAGGTGGAAAAATTTCAGAATTTTTGCAGTTATAACTCAAGAATGGAACAGAATTGAAAAGTGAAAGTTTTGCTCAAAATTTTCAAAGGAACATGTTGGCTTTTTGCATAAAAGTGATCTATAGGCATCTCTTGACCCTTCATAATTTTTGTGGAATTTTAGAAGAATTATTTAAAATAGTTATAGTGCAACAGGAGCATTTCAAAGCTTGAAAATGCTATTAAAAGAATTATTTTGGGCAAATTTTATTATGAAAATATTTCCTACTGTTATTATAAATGAAATGATTTAAGAAAACTACCAAAGCCCACAATATTTTTCAAAAAATTTCTATATGGAGGGAAGAATTTTAGAAAACCAATAACAGAGAAGATTCTGAAACAATAAATGACTTCATATAATTCAAAATTTTAATTCTGGCCAAATTTTACTTAATAAAAATATGGTTAAATTTTTGGGGTGTTACGCCCACGTTGTCCTAATGTTTCAGAATTTTGGGAGTTACAGAAGTATGACTTTAATTCAGATCTTTACAGACTGTTCTGTTTTAGACAGATTCTGTTTTTGTTGCATAGTTCGCTTATTTTGATGAATCTATGGATCGTATCGGGGGGTATGAGCCATGGGGAAGTTGGAGTACAGTAGCATTATGCCAATATTAAATATGAATCAATTTAAAACAGTACCTAAAGTTTAAGATTTGTTTGTTATACTAATGGATCTCACAAGGTTTCTATTGAGTTTTGTGTGCTGAAGTTTTCAAGTTTTGGGTGAGACTACGATGGATAAAGGAATAAGGAGCAGCAAGAGCCTAAGCTTGGGGATGCCCAAGGCACCCCAAGGTAATATTCAAGGAAGACCCAAGCGTCTAAGCTTGGGGATGCCCCGGAAGGCATCCCCTCTTTCGTCTGCAATCTATCGGTATATCACTTGGAGCTGTATTTTTATTCATCACATGATATGTGTTTTACTTGGAGCGTCTAGTGCCATAGTTTTCTTTTCTTTGTTTGCTTTTTAGTTTTCCACAATCATCTTTGCTGAACACACCTTCTTGAGAGGGACACACATTATTCATGATTTGTTAGAATACTCTATGTGCTTCACTTATATCTTTTGAGCTAGGCAGTTGCCCTAGTACTTCACTTATATCTTTTAGAGCACGGTGGTGGTTATATTTTAAAGAAATAGTTGCACTCTCATGCTTCACTTATATCTTTTTGAGAGTCTAATGAATAGCAATGGTAATATGCACGGGTTATGAATTTGGTCCTAATATGAAGGTATTCAAAAGGGATATAATAAAAACTTTCATGTAGATCACTGAATATGAAAAGTTTGATTCCTTGCAATAGTTTTGCGATATTAAGATGGTAATATGTGGGAGGTGCTAGTAGATAATTGTGGTTCAGTAAGAATATTGGTGTTAAGGTTTGTGATTCCCGAAGCATGCACGTATGATCTGTCGTTATGCTAAGAAGTTGGAGCATGATTTATTATTGATTGACTTCCTTTGTGTGGCGGTCGGGGGCGCGCGATGGTTAACTCCTACCAACTTCCCCACTAGGGGCATGCATAGTAGTACTTTGCTTCGAGGGCTCATAAACTTTCACAATAAGTATGTGAGTTCTTTATGACTAATGTGGGTCCATGGATTATACGCACTCTCACCTTTCCGCAATTTGTAGCCTCTTCGGCACCGTGCATCCAAACCCCTTTCTCACCTCGAGAGTTGGTCCAAACTTCGCTGGTGTATCCAAACCCCGTGATATGATACGCTCTATCACACATAAGACTCCTTATATCTTCCTCAAAACAGCCACCATACCTACCTATTATGGCATTTCCATAGCCATTTTGAGATATATTTCCATGCAACTTCCACCGTTCTTTTTTATGACACACATCATCACTGTCATATTGCTTTGCATGATCATATAGCTGACATGGTATTTGTGGCTCAGCCACTGTTCATCATTTTCATACATATTACGCTAGTATCATTGCACATCCTGGTACACTGCCAGAGGCATTCATATAGAGTCATATTTGTTCTAGTTTCGAGTTGTAATTTTGAGTTGTAAGTAAATAGAAGTATGATGATCATCATTATTAGAGCATTGTCCCAGTGAGGAAAATTAAAAAAAAAGGGGGAAAAAGAGCCCACAAAAAAAAGAAAAAGAGAAAGAAAGAAAAAATGAACAAAAAAATAAAATGAGAGAAAAAGAGAGAAGGGGCGGTGTTACTATCTTTTTCCATGCTTGTGCTTCATAGTAGCACCATGTTTTCATATAGAGAGTCTCCTGTTTTGTCACTTTCATATACTAGTGGGAATTTTTCATTATAGAACTTGGCTTGTATATTCCGATGATGGGCTTCCTCAAAATGCCCGAGGTCTTCATGAGCAAGCAAGTTGGATGCACACCCACTTAGTTTTCATGTTGAGCTTTTATACACTTATAGCTCTTAGTGCATCCATTGCATGGCAATCCCTACTCCTCGTATTGACATCAATTGATGGGCATCTCCATAGCCCGTTGATTCGCCTCGTTGATGTGAGACTATCTTCTTCTTTTTGACTTCCCCTTATTAATCTCTACCACCACATTCTATTCCACCCATAGTGCTATATCCATGGCTTGCGCTCATGTATTGCGTGGGGGTTGAAAAAGCTGAAGCACGTTAAAAAGTATGAACCAATTGCTTGGCTAAAAACGGGGTTGTTCATGATAAATATTTTGTGTTAAGAAGATTGAGCATGACAGGATTATATGATTTTGTAGGGATAACTTTCTTTAGCATTTTTATTTTGAAAGACATGATTATTTGTTAGTATGCCTGAGTATTGATGTATTTATATCAAATTATAGACTATTGCTTTGAATCATTCGGATCTTAATATTCATACCGCAAGAGAGAATTACATGATGAAACATGTTAGGTAGCATTCCACATCAAAAATTCTGTTTTTATCATTTACCTACTCGAGGACGTGCAGGAATTAAGCTTGGGGATGCTTGATATGTCTCCAATGTATCTATAATTTTTTATTGTTCCATGCTATTATAGTATCAATCTTGGATGTTTATTATGCAATTATATATCATTTTTTGGGACTAACCTATTAACCTAGTGTCCAGTGCCAGTTGATGTTTTTTGCCTGTTTTTGCCTTTTCAGAAAATCATTATCAAACGGAGTCCAAACGAAGAAAAAACTTTGGATTAATTTTTTTGGACTAGAAGGGACCCTCGAAGCTTCGGGAGAAGACCAGAAGAGCCACGAGGGAGCGACAAGCTCGGGAGGCGCGCCCCCAGGCTTGTGGGCCCCTAATGGCACCTCTTGACCTAATTCCAGTGCGATAAATTCCAAAATATTCCTCGTATACCAGAAAGACAGAGGAGAAAACCTTTCCGACGCCGCAAGCCTCTGTTCTTCCGCGATCCCATCTGGAGGCCTTTTTTGGTATTCTGCCGGAGGGGGAATTGATCACGGAGGTCTTCTTCATCAAGCTTGCTGCCCTTACGATGATGTGTGAGTAGTTTACCACAGACCTACGGGTCCATAGCTAGTAGCTAGATGGCTTCTTCTCTCTCTTTGATCTTCAATACCATGTTCTCCTCGATGTTCTTGGAGTTCTATTCGATGTAATCTTCTTTTGCGGTGTGTTTGTTGGGATCCGATGAATTGTGAGTTTATGATCAGATTATTCATGCGAAATATTTGTGTCTTCTTTGAACTCTTTTATGCATGATTGTTATAGCTTTGTATTTCTCTCCGATCTATCCGTTTGGTTTGGCTAACTAGATTGATTTATCTTGCAATGGGAGAGGTGCTTTGTGATGGGTTCAATCTTGCGGTGCTCAATCCCAGTGATAGAAAGGGACAAGACACGTATTTGTATTGTTGCCATTAAGGAGAAAAAGATGGGGTTTATTTATATTGCTTGAATTTACTTTGTCTACATCATGTCATCTTGCTTAAGGCGTTACTCTGTTTCATACTTAATACCCTAGATGCATGCTGGATAGCGGTTGATGGGTGGAGTAATAGTAGTAGATGCAGGCAGGAGTCGGTCTACTTGTCTCAGACATGATGCCTATATACATGATCATTGTCATGAATCCGTCATAATTGTTTTCTTTTCCATCAATTTCCCAACAGTAATTTGTTTGCCCACCGTATGCTATGTGTTCGAGAGAGAAGCCTCTAGTGAAAACTATGGCCCCCGGGTCTACTTTTATCATAAATTAAAAACCAAAATACCTTAATGCAATTTATTTACTTTTATTTTCTTTTGCAATTTACTTTATCTATCTATCACTATCAGAATTAATCCTTGCAAATAACCGCTAAGAGAATTGACAACCCTCTTATTTGCGTTGGGTGCAAGTGTTTACATTTGTGTGTGTAGGTGCTGCTAACGAGGTTCTGTGTGGTTCTCTTAATGGATTGATAACCTTGGTTCTTAGCTAAGGGAAATACTTATCTGTACTATACTGCATCATGCTCTCCTCTTCGGGGAAATACCAACGCAGTCTACAAGTAGCACCGCTTCTCTCTTTTTCTCTCATTTTTTCTGCTGGGCTCTGTTTGACCTCTTTTTATATATACATATTTTTCATTCGAAGCCTCATCCCGACTTGTGGGGGAATCACGGTCTCCATCATCCTTTCCTCACTGGGACAATGCACTAATAATGATGATCATCACACTTTTATTTACTTACAACTCAATATTTACAACTCGATACTAGAACAATATGACTCTATATGAATGCCTCTGGCAGTGTACCAGGATGTGCAATGATCTAGCATAACATGTATAAAAAATGATGAACGGTGGCTGAGCCACAAATACTATGTCAGCTATATGATCATGCAAAGCAATATGACAATGATAATGTGTGTCATATAAACGGAACGGTGGAAGTTGCATGGCAATATATCTCGGAATGGCTATGGAAATGCCATAATAGGTAGGTATGGTGGCTGTTTTGAGGAAGGTAAAAGGAGGCTTATGTGTGAAAGAGTGTATCATATCACGGGGTTTGGATGCACCGGCAAAGTTTGCACCAACTCTCAAGGTGAGAAAGGGCAAGGCACGGTACCGAAGAGGCTAGCAAATTGCGGAAAGATAGGAGTGCGTATAATCCATGGATTCACATTAGTCAAAAAGAACTCACATACTTATTGCAAAAGCCTATTAGCCTTCGAAGCAAAATACTAACCGCATGCCCCTAGGAGGGAGGTTGGTTGGAGTTAACCATCACGCGCCCCCGATCGTAACGGCACTCAAGGATTTCATTTCAGACCTATAAATGCTCGAACTTCCTCACCATGCCATGGCCAATACTTAGATGAGTAGTTAATAACAAAATTTAATACCGATATTTCTACTAACCAATGATCATGAACCTATATCCTTTCATATTACGACATTAATAAAATTAACCATACACTTCATATTTAGTGATCTACATGAAAGTTTTTATTATATCCCTGTTGAATACCTTATCATATCAGGACCATTCTTTTAACATGTGCAAATTGCCATTACTATTCATTAGACTCTCAAAAATATTTAAGTGATGCATGAGAGTGCAACTATTTCTTTAAAATATAACCACCGCCGTGCTCTAGAAGATATAAGTGAAGCACTAGAGCAACTGTCTAGCTCAAAAGATATAAGTGAAGCACATAGAGTATTCTAACAAATCACAATAAATGTGTGTCCCTCTCAAAAAGGTGTGTTCAGCAAAGATGATTGTGGCAAACTAAAAAGCAAACAAAGAAAAGAACACTATGGCACTAGACGCTCCAAGTAAAACACATATCATGTGATGAATAAAAATACAGCTCCAAGTGATATACCGATAGATTGCAGACGAAAGAGGGGATGCCTTCCGGGGCATCCCCAAGCTTAGACGCTTGGGTCTTCCTTGAATATTACCTTGGGGTGACTTGGGCATCCCCAAGCTTAGGGTCATGCCGCTCCTTATTCCTTCATCCATCGTGGTCTCACCCAAAACTTGAAAACTTAAGCACACAAAACTCAACAGAAACCTCCTGAGATCCGTTAGTATAACAAACAAATCTTAAACTTTAGGTACTGTTATAAACTGATTAATATTTAATATTGGCATAATGCTACTGTACTCCAACTTCTCCATGACTTATAACCCCCGATACAATCCATAGATTCATCAAAATAAGCGAACTATGCAACAAAAACAGAATCTGTCTAAAACAGAACATTCTGTAAAGATCTATTTAAATGCTATACTTATGTAACTCCAAAAATTCTGAAAAACTAGGACAACGTAAAAAATTCTTATACCAATACTGTATAAAAAGTTCAGATTTTTCTGATGTTCCAGTACAGAACCAAAAATCCAGCACTAGGCGCAAAACTTTCTGTTTTCAAACAGCATCAATTATACTATCATCCAAATCATCCCAAAGTCATTACTTGGCACAAACATTAATTAAAAGATGAAAAACACAATCATAAAATTAGCTATAATTGTGTAAACACACAAAACAGAAAACAAAGCAAAAAAATTAAGATACATATTGGGTTGCCTCCCAACAAGCGCTATTGTTTTATGCCCCTAGATAGGCATAATGCATTGTTTCAAGTATTATCATTCTTAGTTCCCAAATCTTTTTTAATCAAACTTCCAAAACTTTTCTCATTAATTCTCTACTTTCATGTTCTTCTTTTCTAGTTGGGGAACTTAAATACTTGAAGGGACTTTGTTCGGTGACTTTAACACTCATAACTTCAAACTCAGAATCATCACCATAAAGATCTTCATATAAAACATATATCTCATCATCAATAGGATCTCTAGCCGTACCTTCAAACCATTCTTCACTAAACCCCTCATCAATTCCCTTGGTAATCCATTCAAATTTATCACAAGCGTTGTGGTACAAAGTTTTAATTACTTCAGCATAGGGAACTCTTCTCCTAATGTTTTCTCCGTAAACAAAATAATCCTTAGATTCCAACCTACGTATAGTGTCTTTATCATGAAAAATTTCTTCTAGTGGAGGATGCTCAAAATCTATTTTATAGAAAGAAAAGATGTCCCTAGCTTCTCTAATTATATAATCAAATTCGTGCATAAGGATGATTGTAGCAATCTTTTTAATTCTAGGATTATGGATATTGGGAAGTTCATAGAATATCTTTTGTAATGCGGGGTGAATGTGCAAATAAATTCATTCTAACTTAACGACAAGCATAGCAATAGCATCCACATAGCAATTCGTTTTGTCAAGAATAGATTCTTTAATTATAGGTATAACTCCCGCACAGTTGAAGAATTCTTGAATGACACTTTTACCAATAATGTTCCCGATACCCACATGATAGAATTTAGTTTTAAAATTGAGTGGAGCTTTGTTCTCAAGAGGGTCATGATTAATACAGAAAATTTTAAATTTTTCCTCAAGAGATTCATTAGTACTATCCTCACTAGCACTTTCTACAATAACTTTTTCGAACTCAGACATGATAGCAACTTCAAGCAAGCAAATAAAATATTTTTCTGTTTTTGTAATTTTTATGAGAAGTGGGGGAGATGAAAAAGAGAGGCAAATGCAAATAAAAAGGCAAATAAAAGCAGAGCAAGTAGATGATAGTTTGTACGAAGGTGCTTGATAGGTTTTGGTGATGTCTCCCCGACAACGGCGCCAGAAATTCTTCCTACTACTTGTAAACTGCGTTGGGATTTCCCCGAAGAGGAGGGGTGATGCAGCACAGTAGAGATCAGTATTTCCCTCAATGAGAACCAAGGTATCAATCTAGTAGGAGAACCACGCAGAACCTCATGAATAGCTCCTACACACACACAAAAGCAAATACTTGCACCCAACGCGGGCAAGAGGGTTGTCAATCCCCTTGAACTCGTTATTTTCAAGGATTAAATTCTGATAGTGATAGATAGATAAAGTAAATTGCAAAATAAAATAAAGTAAATAAAATTGTAGCAAGGTATTTTTGGATTTTATATATGATAAAAGTAGACCCGGGGGCCATAGTTTTCAATAGAGGCTTCTCTCTCGAACACATAGCATACGGTGGGTAAACAAATTACTGTTGGGCAATTGATAGAAAAGCGCATAGTTATGACGGATTCATGGCAATGATCATGTATATAGGCATCATGTCCTAGACAAGTAGAACGACTCTTGCCTGCATCTACTACTATTACTCCACCCATCGACCGCTATCCAGCATGCATCTAGAGTATTAAGTTAATAAAAACGGAGTAACGCTTTAAGCAAGATGACATGATGTAGACAAAGTAAACTCAAGCAATATGAATAAACCCCATCATTTTATCCTTAATGGCAATAATACAAATACATGACTTGTCCCCTACTTTGTCACTGGGGTATAGAACACCACAAGATTGAACCCATTACAAAGCACCTCTCCCATTGCAAGATAAATCAATCTGGTTGGCCTAACCAAATGGATAGATCGGAGAGAAATACAAAGCTATAACAATCATGCATATAAGAACTCAGAAAAGACTCAAATATTTCTCATGAATAATTTGATCATAAACCCGCAATTCATCGGATCCCAACAACCACACCGCAAAAGAAGATTACATCGAATAGAACTCCAAGGAGATCGAGGAGAACATTGTATTGAAGATCAAAGAGAGAGAAGAAGCCATCTAGATACTAGCTATGGACCCGTAGGTCTATGGTAAACTACTCACACATCATCGGAGGGGCAGCAAGCTTGGTGTAGAAGCCCTCCGTGATCGATTCCCCCTGCGGCAGGGTGCCGGAAAAGGCCTCCAGATGGGATCGTGGAAGAACAGAAGCTTGTGGCGGCGGAAAAGATATTTCGTGGGGCTCTCTGTTGGTTTCCCAATATTTGAGAATTTATAGAGGTGGAATTAAGTCAAACGGATTTGCCTTGTGACTTCCTCATGAGGCTTCTGGCCTCCTCCCGAAGCTTGTAGGGTCTCGTTTGTCTAGAAAAAAAATCGTCAAAAAGTTTTGTAGCGTTTGGACTTCCTTTGGTACTGCTTTCCTGAAAAACCAAAAACAAGCAGAAAATAGCAACTGGCACTGGGCACTAGGTTAATAGGTTAGTCCCAAAATATGATATAAAATAGCATATTATTGCATATAAAACATCCAAGATTGATACTATAATAGCATGGAACAATCAAAAAATATAGATATGTTGGAGACGTATCAGCATCCCCAAGGTTAATTCCTGCTCGTCCTCGAGTAGGTAAATGATAAAAACAGAATTTTTTATGTGGAACGCTACCTAACATGTCTATCATGTAATCTCTTTTACGGCATAAATATTATGAAGCGATGAACTAACAATATCAACATAATAATATCCATGAACATAAGAAGCACAATCATATAACTTTCAAAATATACGATCCTTAACGAGTGTTATCCCTACTCACTTTCTCATATTAGAAATGGCATGACTCTATCTTCACCACAAATATATAAATCATGAGCACCCCGGTGTTAAACCAGGCAATTGGATCGTCCTTCTAACGCGCTTCAGCATTTTCAACTCCCATGCAATACATGAGCGTGAGCCATGGACATAGCACTAGGTGGAATAGAATGCGGTGATAGGGATCAATAATGGTAAAAGGAGAAGGAGAAAGCCTCGCATCAACTCAGCGGATCAATGGGCTATGGAGATGCCCATCAATCGACATCAATGCGAGGAGTAGGGAGTGCCATGTAACGGATGCACTAAGAGCTATAAGTTTATGAAAGCTCAAACTGAAACTAAGTGGGTGTGCATCCAACTTGCTTGCTCATGAAGACCTTGGGCATTTGAGGAAGCCCATCATCGGAATATACTAGCCAAGTTCTATAATGAAAAATTCCCACTAGTATATGAAAGTGACAACTCAGGAAACTCTCTATATGAAAAACATGGTACTACTTTGAAGCACAAGTGTGGAAAAGGATAGTAACATTACCCCTTCTCTCCTTTTCTCTCATTTTTTTTGCTGGGCTCTTTTTGGCCTCTTTTTTATATATACATTTTTCGTCCGGAGCCTCGTCCCGACTTGTGGGGGAATCACGGTCTCCATCATCCTTTCCTCACTGGGACAATGCTCTAATAATGATGATCATCACACTTTTATTTACTTACAACTCAATATTTACAACTCGATGCTAGAACAATATGACTCTATATGAATGCATGTGGCAGTGTACCAGGATGTGCAATGATCAAGCGTAACATGTATAAAAATGATGAACGATGGCTGAGCCACAAATACTATGTTAGCTATATGATCATCCAAAGCAATATGACAATGATGATGTGTGTCATATAAACGGAACAGTGGAAGTTGCATGGCAATATATCTCGGAATGGCTATGGAAATGCCATAATAGGTAGTTATGGTGGCTGTTTTGAGGAAGGTAAAAGGAGGCTTATGTGTGAAAGAGCGTATCATATCACGGGGTTTGGATGCACCGGCAAATTTTGCACCAACTCTCGAGGTGAGAAAGGGCAAGGCACGGTACCGAAGAGGCTAGCAAATTGCGGAAAGATAGGAGTGCGTATAATCCATGGACTCACATTAGTCATAAAGAACTCCCATACTTATTGCGAAAGCCTATTAGCCCTTGAAGTAAAGTACTAACCGCATGCCCCTAGGAGGGAGGTTGGTAGGAGTTAACCATCGCGCGCCCCTGATCGTAACAGCACTCAAGGATTTCATTTCTGACCTATAAATGCTCAAACTTCCTCACCATGCCACGGCCAATACTTAGATGAGTAGTTAATAACAAACTTTAATAACGATATTTCTACTAACCAATGATCATGAAACTATATCCTTTCATATTACGAAATTAATAAAATTAACCATACACTTCATATTTAGTGATCTACATGAAAGTTTTTATTATATCCCCCTTGAATACCTTATCATATCAGGACCATTCTTCTAACATGTGCAAATTGCCATTACTATTAATTAGACCCTCAAAAAGATTTAAGTGAAGCATGAGAGTGCAACTATTTCTTTAAAATAACCACCGCCGTGCTCTAAAAGATATAAGTGAAGCACTAGAGCAACTGCCTAGCTCAAAAGATATAAGTGAAGCACATAGAGTATTCTAATAAATCGCGATAAATGTGTGCCCCTCTCAAAAAGGTGTTTTCAGAAAAGATGATTTTGGCAAACTAAAAAGCAAACAAAGAAAAGAAAACTATGGCACAAGACGCTCCAAGTAAAACACATATCATGTGATGAATAAAAATATAGCTCCAAGTGATATACCGATAGATTGTAGACGGAAGAGGGGATGCCTTCTGGGGCATCCCCAAGCTTACACGCTTGGGTTTTCCTTGAATATTACCTTGGGGTGCCTTGGGAATCCCCAAGCTTAGGGTCTTGCCTTTCCTTATTCCTTCATCCATCGTGGTCTCACCCAAAACTTGAAAACTTCAGCACACAAAACTCAACAGAAACCTCGTGAGATCCGTTAGTATAACAAACAAGTCTTAAACTTTAGGTACTATTATAAATTTATTCATATTTAATATTGGCATAATTCTACTGTAATCCAACTTCTCCATGACTTATACCCCCCGATACAATCCATAGGTTCATCGAAATAAGCGAACTATGCAACAAAACAGAATCTGTCTAAAACAGAATAGTCTGTAAAGATCTATTTAAAAGCTATACTTATGTAACTCCAAAAATTCTAAAAAATTAGGGAAACGTAAAAAATTCATATACCAATACTTTGTAAAAATTTCAGGTTTTTATGACATTCCAGAACAGAACCAAAAATCCAGCACTGGGCGCAAAACTTTCTGTTTTCAAACAGCATTAATTATACTATCATCCAAATCATCCCAAAGGCATTACTTGGCACAAACACTAATTAAAAGATAAAAAATACAATCATAACAGTAGCCATAATTGTGTAAACACACAAAACATAAAACAAAGCAAAAAAGTTAAGATACATATTGGGTTGCCTCCCAACAAGCGCTATTGTTTTATGCCCCTAGCTAGGCATAATGTATTGTTTCAAGTATTATCATCCTTAGTTCCCAAATCTTTTTTAATCAAATCTTCCAAAACTTTTCTCATTAATTATCTAATTTCATGTTCCACTTTTCTGGTAGGGGAACTTAAATACTTGAAGGGGATTTGTTCGGTGACTTTAACACTCATAACTTCAAACTCAGAATCATCACCATAAAGATCTTCATATAAAACATGTATCTCATCATCAATAGGATCTCTAGCCGTACCTTCAAATCATTCTTCACTAAACCCCTCATCAATTCCCTTGGTAATCCATTCAAATTTATCACAAGCGGTGTGGTACAAAGTTTTAATTACTTCAGCATAGGGAACTCTTCTCCTAATGTTTTCTCCGTAAACAAAATAATCCTTAGATTCCAACCTACGTATAGTGTCTTTATCATGAAGAATTTCTTCTATTGGAGGATGCTCAAAATCTATTTTATAGAAAGAAAAGATGTCCCTAGCTTCTCTAATTATATAATCAAATTCATGCATAAGGATGATTGTAGCAATCTTTTTAATTCTAGGATTATGGATATTGGGAAGTTCATAGAATATCTTTTGTAACGCGGTGTGAATGAGCAAAAAAATTCGTTCTAACTTAATGACAAGCATAGCAATAGCATCCACATTGCAATTCATTTTGTCAAGAATAGATTCTTTAATTATAGGTATGACTCCCGCACAGTTGAGAATTCTTGAATGACACTTTTACCATTTATGTTCCCGCTACCTACATGATAGACTTTAGTTTTAAAATTGGGTGCAGCTTTGTTCTCAAGAGGGTCATGATTAATACTGAAAATTTTAAATTTTTTCTCAAGAGATTCATTAGTACTATCCTCACTAGCACTTTCTACAATTACTTTTTCGGACTCAGACATGATAGCAACTTCAAGCAAGTAAACTAGCAAACAAGCAAATAATATATTTTTGTATTTTGTAATTTTTATGAGAAGTGGTGGAGATGAAAAGAGAGGCAAATGCAAATAAAAAGGCAAATAAAAGTAGAGCAAGTAGATGATAGTTTGTGCGAAGGTACTTGATAGGTTTTGGTGATGTCTCCCCGGCAACGGCTTCAGAAATTCTTCCAGCTACTTGTAAACTGCATTGGGATTTCCCCGAAGAGGAGGGGTGATGCAGCACAGTAGAATAAGTATTTCCCTCAGTGAGAACCAAGGTATCAATATAGTAGGAGAACCACGTAGAACCTCGTGAACATCACCTACACACCCAAAAGCAAATACTTGCACCCAACGCGGGTAAGAGGGTTGTCAATCACCGTGAACTCGTTATTTGCAAGGATTAAATTCTGATAGTGATAGATAGATAAAGTAAATTGCAAAATAAAATGAAGTAAATAAAATTGCAGCAAGGTATTGTTGGATTTCATATATGAAGTAGACCCGGGGGCCATAGTTTTCACTAGAGGCTTCTCTCTAGAACACATAGCATACGGTGGGTAAACAAATTACTGTTGGGCAATTGATAGAAAAGCGCATAGTTATGATGGATTCATGGCAACGATCATGTATATAGGCATCACGTCCTAGACAAGTAGACCGACTCCTGCCTACATCTACTACTATTACTCCATCCATCGACCACTATCCAGCATGCATATAGAGTATAAAGTTAATAAAAACGGAGTAACGCCTTAAGCAAGATGACATGATGTAGACATAGTGAACTCAAGCAGTATGAATAAACCCCGTCGTTTTATCCTTAATGGCAGCAATACAAATACATGTCTTGTCCCCTACTTTGTCACTGGGATATAGAACACCGCAAGATTGAACCCATTACAAAGCACCTCTCCCACTTCAAGATAAATCAATCTAGTTGGCTGCTACTTGTAGTCTGCGTTGGTATTTCCCCGAAGAGGAGAGGATGATGCAGTACAGTAGAGATAAGTATTTCCCTCAGTTAAGAACCAAGGTTATCAATCCAGTAGGAGAACCAAGCAAAATTCCGTTAAGCGCACCTGCACACACAAAAGCAAACACTTGCACCCAACGCAAATAAGAGGGTTGTCAATCCTCTTAGCGGTTATTTGCAAGGATTAAATCTTATAGAGGTAAATAGATAAACTAAAATAAAAGTAAATAAATTGCAGCAAGGTATTTTTAGGTTTTTTATATATGATAAAGTAGAACCTAGGGCCATAGTTTTCACTAGAGGCTTCTCTCTCGAACACATAGCATACGGTGGGTAAACAAATTACTGTTGGGCAATTGATAGAAAAGCAAATAATTATGACGGATTCATGGCAATGATCATGTATATAGGCATCATGTCCGAGACAAGTAGACCGACTCCAGCCTGCATCTACTACTATTACTCCACCCATCGACCGCTATCCAGCATGCATCTAGGGTATTAAGTATGAAACAGAGTAACGCCTTAAGCAAGATGACATGATGTAGACAAAGTAAACTCAAGCAGTATGATTAAACCCCATCTTTTTATCCTTAATGGCAACAAATCAAATACGTGTCATGTCCCCTTCTGTCACTGGGATTGAGCACCGCAAGATTGAACCCATCACAAAGCACCTCTCCCATTGCAAGACAAATCAATCTAGTAGGCCAAACTAAATCGATATATCGAAGAGAAATACAAAGCTGTAATAATCATGCATAAAAGAGTTCAGAGAAGACTCAAATATTTCTCATGAATAATCTGATCATAAACTTACAATTCATCGGATCCCAACAAACACACCGCAAAAGAAGATTACATCGGATAGAACTCCAAGAACATCGAGGAGAACATGGTATTGAAGATCAAAGAGAGAGAAGAAGCCATCAAGCTACTAGCTATGGACCCGTAGGTGTGTGGTAAACTACTCACACATCATCGGAAGGGTAGCAAGGTTGATGAAGAAGCCCTCTATGATCGATTCCCGCTCCGGCAGAGTACCGAAAAAGGCCTCCAGATGGGATCGCAGAAGAACGGAGGCTTGCGGCGGCGGAAAGATTTTCTCTTCTGTCTCTCTGTTAGTTTTGGAATATTTGGGAATTTATAGCGCTGGAATTAGGTCAAGAGGTTCCATTAGGGGCCCACAAGCCTGGGGGTGCGCCCTACCCCCCTGGGCATGCCCTCCAGGCTTGTCGCATCCTCGTGGATCTTCTGGTCTTCTCCCGAAGCTTCGTGGGTCTCTTCTGGTCTAGAAAAAATTAATCC
Organism: Elymus sibiricus; assembly: GCA_039707655.1. NCBI lineage: Eukaryota > Viridiplantae > Streptophyta > Magnoliopsida > Poales > Poaceae > Elymus > Elymus sibiricus. The sequence goes on from CM077668.1 coordinate 349,706,621, forward strand.
ATAGTTTTTTTCTTGTTTGGACACTTTTTGATAATGATTTTCTGAAAAGGCAAAAACAGGCAAAAACAGCAACTGGCACTGGGCACTGGGTAAATAGGCTAGTCCCAAAAAATGATATATAATGGAATATAATTGCATATAAAACATCCAAGATTGATACTATAATAGCATGGAATAATCTAAAATTATAGATACGTTGGAGACGTATCAAGCATCCCCAAGCTTAATTCCTGCTCATCCTCGAGTAGGTAAATGATAAAAACAGAATTTTTGATGTGGAATGCTACCTATCATGTTTCATCATGTAATCACTCTCTTACGGTATGAATAATAAGATCCGAATGATTCAAAGCAATAGTCTATAATTTGATATAAAGACATCAATACTTAGGCATACTAATAAACAATCATGTCTTTCAAAATAAAAATGCTAAAGAACGTTATCCCTACAAAATCATATAATCCTATCATGCTCCATCTTCTTAACACAAAATATTTATCATACACAACCCCGGTTTTAGCCAAGCAATTGGTTCATACTTTTTAACGCACTTCAGCTTTTTCAACTCCCACACAATACATGAGTGCAAGCCATGGATATAGCACTACAGGTGGAATAGAGTGTGGTGGTAGAGATCAATAAGGGGAAGTCAAAAATAAGAAGATAGTCTCACATCAACGAGGCTAATCAACGGGCTATGGAGATGCCCATCAATTGATGTTAACGCGAGGAGTAGGGATTGCCATGCAACGGATGCACTAAGAGCTATAAGTGTATGAAAGCGCAACATGAAAACTAAGTGGGTGTGCATCCAACTTGCTTGCTCATGAAGACCTCAGGCATTTAAGGAAGCCCATCATCGGAATATACAAGCCAAGTTCTATAATGAAAAATTCCCACTAGTATATGAAAGTGACAAAATAGGAGACTCTCTATATGAAAAACATGGTGCTACTCTGAAACACAAGTGTGGAAAAGGATAGTAACATTGCCCCTTCTCTCTTTTTCTCTCATTTTTTTCATAGCTCTTTTTGGCCTCTCTTTTTTTTCTTTTCCTTTTATTTTTATTTTCGTCCGGAGTCTCATCCCGACTTGTGGGGGAATCATGGTCTCCATCATCCTTTCCTCACTGGGACAATGCTCTAATAATGATGATCATCACACTTTTATTTACTTACAACTCAATATTACAACTCGATACTAGAACAAAAATATAACTCTATATGAAGGCCTCTGGTAGTGTACCAGGATGTGCAATGATGCTAGCGTAACATGTATAAAAATGATGAACGATGGCTGAGCCACAAATACTATGTCAGCTATATGATCATGCAAAGCAGTATGAAAATGACGATGTGTGTCATAAAAACGGAGCGGTGGAAGTTGCATGGCAATATATCTCGGAATGGCTATGGAAATGCCATGATAGATAGGTACGGTGGCTGTTTTGAGGAATATATAAAGAGGCTTATGTGTGATAGAGCGTATCATATCACGGGGTTTGGATGCACCAGTGAAGTTTGCACCAACTCTCGATGTGAGAAAGGGCAATGCACGGTACCGAAGAGACTAGCAAATTGCGGAAGGGTGAGAGTGCGTATAATCCATGGACTCACATTAGTCATAAAGAACTCACATACTTATTGCGAAAGTTTATTAGCCCTCGAAGCAAAGTACTACTATGCATGCCCCTAGGGGGGAGGTTGGTAGGAGTTAACCATCGCGCGCCCCCGTCCGCCACACAAAGGAAGACAATTAATAATAAATCATGCTCCAACTTCATAGTATAACAACAGATCATACGTGCATGCTTCGGGAATCACAAACCTTAACACCAATATTCTTACTAAACTATGATTATCTTCTAATACCTCCCACATATTACCATCTTAATATCGCAAAACTATTGCAAGGAATCAAACTTATCATATTCAGTGATCTACATGAAAGTTTTTATTATATCATTCTTGAATACCTATCATATCAGGACCAAATTCATAACCCGTGCATATTACCATTGCTAATCATGAGACTCTCAAAAAAATATAAGTGAAGCAGGAGAGTGCAACTATTTCTTTAAAATATAACCACCGTCGTGCTCTAAAAGATATAAGTGAAGCACTAGAGCAACTGCCTAGCTCAAAAGATATAAGTGAATCACATAGAGTATTCTAACAAATCACGAATAATGTGTGTCCCTCTCAAAAAGGTGTGTTCAGCAAAGATGATTGTGACAAACTAAAAAGCAAACAAACTATATCACAAGACGCTCCAAGTAAAACACATATCATGTGATGAATAAAAATATAGCTCCAAGTGAGTTACCGATAGATTGTAGACGAAAGAGGGGATGCCTTCCGGGGCATCCCCAAGCTTAGACGCTTGAGTCTTCCTTGAATATTACCTTGGGGTGCCATGGGCATCCCCAAGCTTAGGCTCTTGCTTCTCCTTATTCCTTTATCCATCGTAGTCTCACCCAAAACTTGAAAACTTCAGCACACAAAACTTAACAGAAACCTCATGAGATCCATTAGTATAACAAACAAATCTTAAAATTTAGGTACTGTTGTAAATTGATTCATATTTAATATTGGCATAATGCTACTGTACTCCAACTTCTCCATGACTCATACCCCCGATACGATCCATAGATTCATCAAAGTAAGCAAACTATGCAACAAAAACAGAATCTGTCTAAAACAGAACAGTCTGTAAAGATCTATTTAAAAGCCATACTTCTGTAAATACAAAAAATCTGAAAATTAGGAAAACGTAAAAAATTCATATATAAATACTGTTTAAAAATTTCAGATTTTTCTGATGCTCCAGTACAGAACTAAAATTCCAGCACTGGACGCAAAACTTTCTGTTTTCCAAACAGCATCAATTATACTATCATCAACATCATCCCAATGGCATTACTTGGCACAAACACTAATTAAAATATAAAAACACAATGATAACAGAGGCTATAATTGTGTAAACACGCAAAAATTAAAGTGAAATGTATTGGGTTGTCTCCCAACAAGTTCTTCCTTTATAGCCATTAAGATAGGCTTTGAGATTTCAATGATGCTCACGTCAAAAACAAGAATTGAAGCACAAAGAGAGAATCATAAAACATGTGACAAACACATTTAAGTCTAACATACTTCCTATGCATAGGCATTTTATAGGAAAACAAATGATCAAGACAAGCAATATCTAGCATATGCATATAAAGAGAGTGAAACATTAATAATTCCAACACAAAGAGAGGTAATTTAGTGATATGAAGGTTTTTATAACCATGTTTTCCTCTCTCATAATAATTACATGTAGGATCATCATCAAATTCAACAATATAGCTATCATATAAAATACTATCTTCATGATCCACATGCATAAAAGTTTTATAATATTCCAAGATAGTGGGATTAGCGTCAACTAAAGTCATGACCTCACCAAACCCACTTTTATCAAAAATTTCATAAGATTGAACACTCTTCGAATATGTGGGATTGTTTTTACCTAAAGTTGACACTCTTCCAAACCCACTTTCAATATTATTGCAAACATTATTATAAAAAACATATTCACCTTGAGGCTTAAATAAATTTTCAAGATCATAAAAAGCATTATCACTCCAATCATGAACATTGCAATAAGTAGTGGACATGACAAAATTATCATCCCCAAGCTTGTAGTTTTTCATATTATTAGCACAATTGACATTAATAGAATTTATAGTAACATCATTGCAATCATGCTTTTCAATCAAGGAGCTATCATGAATCACTTTATAAGTTTCTTCTTCTAACACTTCATCACAATTTTCAGATTCATGATTTTCAAGCATAACTTCATAGAGAAAATCAAGAGCACTCAAATCGCTAGCAATTGGTTCATTATAATTGGATCTTTTGAAAATATTAGCAAGTGGATGAGGATCCATAGTGGTCTTAAATTTTTGTTTTATTTTCTGTTTTTGTGTGTTGACATGAAGGCAATAAAAAAAAGCAAACAAAAATATTTTTCTGTTTTTGTAAATTTGTTTTAGAAGTGGGGGAGATGAAAACGAGAGGCAAATGCAAATAAAAAGGCAAATAAAATAAATGCAAGTGGATGATAGTTTGTGTGAAGGTACTTCGTAATTTTAATGATGTCTCCCCGGCAACGGCACCAATAATTCTTCCTGCTACTTGTAGTCTGCGTTGGTATTTCCCCGAAGAGGAGAGGATGATGCAGTATAGTAGAGATAAGTATTTCCCTCAGTAAAGAACCAAGGTTATCAATCCAGTAGGAGAACCAAGCAAAATTCCGTTAAGCGCACCTGCACACACAAGAGCAAACACTTGCACCCAACGCAAATAAGAGGGTTGTCAATCCTCTTAGCGGTTATTTGCAAAGATTAAATATTATAGAGGTAAATAGATAAACTAAAATACTAACTAAAATAAAAGTAAATAAATTGCAGCAAGGTATGTTTAGGTTTTTTATATATGATAAAGTAGACCCGGGGGGCATAGTTTTCACTAGAGGCTTCTTTCTCGAACACATAGCATACGGTGGGTAAACAAATTACTGTTGGGCAATTGATAGAAAAGCAAATAATTATGACGGATTCATGGCAATGTTCATGTATATAGGCAACACATCCGATACAAGTAGACCGACTCCTGCCTGCATCTACTACTATTACTCCACCCATCGACCGCTATCCAGCATGCATCTAGGGTATTAAGTATGAAACAGAGTAACGCCTTAAGCAAGATGACATGATGTAGACAAAGTAAACTCAAGCAATATGATTAAACCCCATCTTTTTATCCTTAATGGCAACAATACAAATACGTGTCATGTCCCATTCTGTCACTGGGATTGAGCATCGCAAGATTGAACCCATCACAAAGCACCTCTCCCATTGCAAGACAAATCAATCTAGTAGGCCAAACTAAATCGATAGATCAGAGAGAAATACAAAGCTATAATAATCATGCATAAAGAGTTCAGAGAAGACTCAAATATTTCTCATGAATAATCTGATCATAAACTCACAATTCATCGGATCCCAACAAACACACCGCAAAAGAAGATTACATCGGATAGAACTCCAAGAACATCGAGGAGAATATGGTATTGAAGATCACAGAGAGAGAAGAAGCCATCTAGCTACTAGTTATGGAACCGTAGGTCTGTGGTAAACTACTCACACATCATCGGAAGGGCAACAAGGTTGATGAAGAAGCCCTCCGTGATCGATTCCCCCTCCGGCAGAGTACCGGAAAAGGCCTCCAGATGGGATCGCGGAAAAACAGAGGCTTGCGGCAGCGGAAAGGTTTTCTCTTCTGTCTCTCTGTTGGTTTTGGAATATTTGGGAGTTTATAGCACTGGAATTAGGTCAAGAGGTACCACGAGGGGCCCATAAGCCTAGGGGGGCGCCCTACCCCCCCTAGGCGCGCCCTCCAGGCTTGTCGCCTCCTCGTGGCTCTTCTGGTCTTCTCCCGAAGCTTCGTGGGTCTGTTCTGGTCCAGAAAAAATTAATCCAAAGTTTTTTTCTCGTTTGGACACTTTTTGATAATGATTTTCTGAAAAGGCAAAAACAAGTAGAAAACAACAACTGGCACTGGGCACTGGGTTAATAGGTTAGTCCCAAAAAATGATATATAATGGCATATAATTGCATATAAAACATCCAAGATTGATACTATAATAGCATGGAATAATCAAAAAATATAGATACGTTGGAGACGTATCATTGGCCAAACCAAACGGATAGATCGGAGAGAAATACAAAGCTATAACAATCATGCATATAAGAATTCAGAAAAGATTCCAATTTTTCTCATGAATAATCAGATCATAAACCCACAATTCATCGGATCCCAACAAACACACCACAAAAGAAGATTACATCGAATAGAACTCCAAGGAGATCGAGGAGAACATTGTATTGAAGATCAAAGAGAGAGAAGAAGCCAGCTAGCTACTAGCTATGGACCCGTAGGTCTGTGGTAAACTACTCACACATCATCGGAAGGGCAGCAAGGTTGATGTAGAAGCCCTCCGTGATCGATTCCCCCTCGGGCAGGGTGCCAGAAAAGGCCTTCAGATGGGATCGTGGAAGAACAGAAGCTTGCGGCGGCGGAAAAGTTATTTCGTGGGGCTCTCTGTTGGTTTCCCAATATTTGAGAATTTATAGAGGTGGAATTAGGTCAAAAGGAGCCACGAGGGGCCCATAAGGCATCAGGGCGCCCCCCTGGGGCCGCGCCCTATTGCCTTGTGACTTCCTCGTGAGGCTTCTGGCCTCCTCCCGAAGCTTCAAGGGTCTCTTTTGTCCAGAAAAAAATCGTCAAAACGTTTCGTAGCGTTTGGACTTCGTTTGGTACTGATTTCCTGAAAAGCCAAAAACAAGCAGAAAACAGCAACTGGCACTGGGCACTAGGTTAATAGGTTAGTCCCAAAAAATGATATAAAATAGCATATTATTGCATATAAAACATCCAAGATTGATACTATAATAGCATGGAACAATCAAAAATTATAGATACGTTGGAGACGTATCACTTATCGAGTAGGCTGCAGGGCACATAATGTGGCTAGATCCAACGACCTTCCATGGAGTCTGCACCGCCTCCGTCACGATACCTTCCTTGAAGTTTTGTGCTGGCAAACTGATTGACGTTCATTAGATTAACACTTCCATTTGCCTTGCCTGCTGTTATTTGCAGATGTCATGTAAACTTAAGAACATGACCTTTAGCTGATAATTTTCTTTGTTATTTTTTTGTTGCCGGTAGGAACGCAAAGCTTCAGACTATAATTTCTTAGTCTCCTACAACCTCTATTTTTTCATGTTCCTCTTGAGAACATATGTTATGCCTATATGAACTGCCATTTCTCTCTCTTTTTTCCTTCTGCTAAGAATGGACTCGCACTGAATGCATGTTTCCCTTTTTCTTGGTACGAACAGATAGAACAAATGGTTACTTTCACTCTCTCTCTCATTCCAGGAACTGATGCGCCAGTTCAGTCCTTATTTTTGCCTCTTCCTTCCTGCTGGTGAGAACATTTGCTTAACTTTGGTTTGGGTATATTTACTGTTGGATCCCTTTTCAAGTGATGCTCCAAATGTTAACAAATACAATAAATTATGAGGTCAATTCAACTTCACAATTTTGTCTAATATTTTTTCAATGATGAAACAACTATGGTTGTGCATGTGTACCAGTTGTTCTAGGGTGTATTTTTTACATACAAAGGTGATCCGAGCAAAGAAGACGGATCTAGCTGTACTGTGTCACGTGTCGAAAAGCATATCTCTGCCATATGGCCAACATCCTGTGTAGTTATCCATATGGTTACTAAATCAGTGTAGCAATCCACCCCATATGACCAACTAATAACGATTATACTTTCCTTGTTTTTGCTCCTTAGGGTGGGAGAACTGATTTGTTTCCCCGATGAAGAATAACATCCCAGGGATTTATGCAGTTTGGGCTCAACAAGGTATGATGATAACAGTTAACTTCTTTGAGAATGCTCCTGAACTCTTATCCCTTATTTTCTATTGTAAATGATAATCCTTATTACTGTCCCAATGTTTTTCTCTTTCAAAATTCTATAATATACACTAAAGAGTCTAAAAATCCCGTACGGGCAGATTGAAGAGAAGATATGTGTGTATCTAAAACAACATATATTGAGTGAGTTAAATCCAGTGATGAAAACATTTCAAGAACATATGCAAGCTTCAAACCTGATAGACAAAAAAGGGGTTATGATCTATTACACAAAGTAACATAATTAGCCTTAACTAGGTGGAGTATATCGGGTCAAGGTGGGGTCACTGGGGTGCTACCCTTGATCAATACATAAGCTTCTGAATCTGGAAAGTCATAGCCTCATAGTTATGCCTACTTATATTAATGGGCTGCTATGCTAACAAGATACAATCATTTTTAACTTTGTTTCTAAATCATATAGCATACCAATACCACACTGGTAAGTACACTTTCTCTTTAGATGAACTAAATTTCTATTTTCAGTGAAACACTTCAAAGTTCTGATCAGTTCTGCATACGCAAACTAATAATGGATTGTTTTATGTGGCCTATCTCATCTATATTTGTCAGGTAACCACGTTGCTCCAAGCATTTAACCATGTAGCAACCAAGCGCTCCCCCCAGCCTTAAGTAGGTGGAGTCTATATTTGCTTCCCTTGGTCCATACAGATATATGTATGTTATCTTAATGCTCAATGCTAATTCTCTTTGTTCCTGCACAAATATGTACGTGTCAATTTATGCAGCTACATGCGACAATGCAACTCAATTTGTCTTGTATTTGTATCATCTAGATTTGCATAAACATTTATAAAGTTTTCTATAGATGGGTGCAGCAACGCGCACCATCAATGATCTAGTTGTATAGTAAGTTTTGGCTGATGCAAAAATCTTTTACTGCCAATAGATGACCAGAACACTGTATTTTCATGATATATCCAACAATCGCCACGATCCAAAAATAGAAAGTAGTAGAGATCACATGAGGGAACCGAATCTAGAATGTCAATGGATAGACACTAGAGTCTGGTAAATTTTAAATAACTACTGAAGAATTCATTTAACACGCATAGTGACAGGACTGAGATGACGACTAGACTGAGTTGATGACCCACAAGTATAGGGGATCGCAATAGTCTTCGAGGGAAGTATTTCAACCAAAATTTATTTAGTCGACACAAGGGGAGCCAAAGAATACTTATAAGTCATAGCAGTTGAATTGTCAATTCAACCACACCTAGAGAGATAATTCGCTTGCGGCAACTTATTAGTAGCACATTAATAAGATAGCAGTAGTGACAGAGTAACAGTAACAGTAACAAGTTTGCATAATAGTAGCAGAGTAAAGCAGTAGTAGATGTAACGGAAGTAGCAGTAATAAGAAAGCGTAGGCACGGAGTAAGTGATGGGTTTGTTAGGATGAGATTCAATATGCAATGTTCATAACCTAGAGCGATAGCAAACTAGCTCCAATTCATCAATCATATGTAGGCATGCATTCCATAAATAGTCATACGTTCTTGCGATAAGAACTTGCATAACATCTTTTGTCCTACCCTCCCGTGGCAGCGGGGTTTTAATGGAAACTAAGGGTAATTAAGGTGCTCCTTTTAATAAAGAACCAGAACAAAGCATTAACACATAGTGAATACATGTAATCCTCAAGTTAAAGCCATCCTCATCGAAATCACAAAGAGTGTAATAGGAGCATCCGTTGACAAAAGGATCACCCTAAGATGATCATCTCATGGCTATTGGGAACGAATCAAATCAGATGGTTCTATTTCTCAACCTTTCTAGCTTGCTCCTACGGAACTAAGGTCGAAAGGATTGAAAAAGTCTGTCATTCACAACCACTGATGAAGGATTCCTCAAAAAGTAAAGGATTAGTAGTTCTTTTCAAAATTGATTTCTTTATATTACCAAGGAAAAGTAATCCTTCTTTTATAGGCAAAATTATATTGGATTTTAGATGTATATAATTCCTTAATTATATGAGACCAAAAAGAAGAAATGACACGAGGGTTCTATATATAGATAGAGAAAGAAGAAGAAAATAGAAAGAAGAAGAAAATTATGATGTGGAGAAGAAGACAGGAATTGTGTACAATGGCATTGTAAAACAATTTAATTTGGAAAAGGGATGTAGCGCAGATTTTCCCGATCTAAATCGAGCAGGTTTTCATGAAGAAGATCTTGTTCAGCATGTTTTATTCGATACTGGTAGGAGAAGAACCCGACTTGGTATTCTTAAAAAAAGAGGGGAAGCAGAACCAAGTCAAGATGATATGGGTCGAACATCTGAAGCTGCATGTGAATGAGAAGGGAAATTTGATCTCTTTTCTCCATGCCTTCCAAATGTGCAAAACTGTAGTTGTCACAAAAGAAACTTACTGAGATATTTAACAATCAAGAGATCTTAATAAGCAAAACTGACAAAAAATAATTATTTCTCTGCGTCAATAGTTCCTCAAAGAGAACATCTGAAGTCAGCACTTTTAGAACACCTTGAACAAGAGTTTCCTGTCATGTCCATTTGCAACACAGTGAGACTATGTCAAACGAAAGATCAAATGTTTGAGATGCAAATTAGATATATATTGATTCTCTAATAAAACTTGATTCAACATAATTTAGAGATAAAGCAGTATCCAAGATCTAAAGTGTTTAATTCAAAAAAGAAACCAGACCTATTGACAATCATGTCTGATCCAAAATCGTTTTACATAAGCGACCATGTTTTAAACAATATTGCAGAGTTGTAGACACAACCATTTTGGCCGGACACTGGCTGGGTCAAAATCAATGTCGAAGGCTCTTTCATCAGGGAAATAAGGGCTGCAAGTGTGGGGATTATTTTACGAGATAATGTTGGGGAAGTTCTGCTTGCTGCGAGCAAAGTGCTACAAGCGTGCAATGATGCCGAAAAAGTAGAAGCTATGGCGTGTCTGGGTGGCCTGAGATTAGCAGCAACCTAGGCACAACATCCATTTTTGTTCTTGAGTCAGAATATTCTCTTCTGGTGTCTGCTATTCAAAGAACGGATAGAAACCTGTCAATGCATACGTCCGTCTACAAAGAAACCAATGCGTCAGGGGCGAACTTTCCTCCACGACGTATAGAAAAGATTAAGAGAGAGCCTGAGCATGTGGCTCACGAGTTAGCAAAATACATTAGAGGTAGAGGGTCTCGTATGTCTGGACCTTGCATGTGCCGGAGCCTTCGGAACGTGATGTGCGAAATGATTGTAATGGTCTGTGTAAAGCTCTTCGTTTACCTAAAAAATTGAGCTGGTTCTTAATAATCAAACCAAGAGAACTCAACATCTGATTAGGACACAAAATTTAAATACAACAAGAACATGGTCGTTGTAAGAACCAAGAATCGGTTTAGCCTTCACACATGATATGGCAATTTATAAACAACAACAAAAAAACAAAACTAATTGAATGTTATACTTCTCCCACACCAGAATGAGCTACTGATACTTTTGTCACTAATTTCAAAAAGATAATGCATTTGTTCTACTATTTTATGTCTTTAGTTTCACATAACATGGCCATTTTGTCCTGCTCTCATTACAAAAGCACAAGAGATTCCCAGACAAGTAATTTCCCCATCACAACTTAACAGCCTCATTTAGATGCCAAACCCATAACACACAAATTCTGATGCACTCTTGAGGACACAAACAAACTTTAGCCTATCAAAAATAGGCAGGGATGCCATGGGGGTGGACCTCAAGCTCATGGGTGCATGAAGTATGAGACAGTGACCAAACTTGAAGAGAGGTCGATTATACCTAGACCATGACGACTCAACAGCGGCCGATGAAATCTATGGATCCAAATTCAATCAGGGAGGCAAGTATGGGAGAGGAGAGACAAGAAAATGCCCGAGCTCGCAGAGCGCATTGACACGGCCGAGCGTCGCCCTGGCACTGAGGTCGTGGTCCGACTTGGCGCCGCCGCTTCAGTTTAACTGAATCCCATAGGCGAGACGACCTCTCTCCCTTCTACAAAGCCACTGGAGCGGGCTTGCGACCGCATGGATAAAGTGCCTGCTCCGCTGGCTTTCGGAGAAGGGTAGCCGCCGTGGATGCGTGTGGAACAGGTCGTAGATAGCCGCGGTGGACTGGCGGAGATGGTGTTGAAAATAGCACAACCCCTCTCAGGATCCCATGATCCTTAGAGTTAGTTTCCTCATGATTATTTCGGTGGTAAAGACGAGAGGTAAATTTGCCTCGCAAGGCTCGGTGCTTTCTTTGTGCGGGCCTCCATGCCGTACTTCACCTAACATGTGTGAGGTAAATTTACATTTCATGTCCTGCTTCTTTCGTGGTCCGTGGCGTATGTTTTTGGCTAGGGTGAGGAATAACAATTCTTCACCCTGGGTGACGAATAGTCAATCCCTATATATAATGTAATGGACGCAATTTTGGGGCATCTAGGTGCCCAAGCTCCTTACGTTTCCACCGCTTGATTGTTTGTAGATGTGTGCTATTGTAATGGGTATGAGATGAAATAGATCATGTGGTGGTAATTACCTGTATGGAAACAAACGTATAAATATGTTAATAATAATAACTGAAAAAAGATATACCATGATACTATGTGGCTCCACATGCCATGCATGGCAAGATTTATTTAATAGAAAAAAATACAATCATGCATGTCAATATTCTTTGTTCAGAGAAATAAAAAATTAAAGCACCATAGTATTTAGACATGCATCTGGTTTTTTTTAATTTGTGCATTAATCGAGGTATGTGGCACAGTAGTGTTGTCAATGTGGATACCTTTTTTCAATGTTCGTAAAATTATGGAGTAGCGAGTCTTTGATACCCGCAACTAGCATGGATTTGCGGATATGTGTTAATACCTTTTTTAGGTAAGGTATGTATTAATACCCAAAATTATTAGTGGATGTAGTATACCTCATCTCAGTTATTGTCTATAAATGGATTATATACTCACAATGCCATATGACCTTTTAATATTTTAACATGAATTCATGGTGGTATAATTGGGTATCGAATACCTTCGGTATCGTGCTTTTGTATGTCTGTACACAACACAAGGGTATGAAAATATGGTGGAGTCTTGGGACACCCATTTTCACGTGTACGTTGTGTGAAGGTGGAGTCTTGGGATCGATATTATGCGCAGACTAGCAGATGTTGTTAAATCTACATAGTGTCGGTCTCGGGACGCCTATGTTATTCCCAGATCAGGATCGGTTGGGCACTCTCGCTCACTACTGATATGTTCCTCTCCTCATGTATCCGACCCTTTCGCTCCAGCGCCTTGATGGGGCTTCTCCTCCTCCGTCATTCTCCTATATTGCCCCCTCCTCCACATAATTATCTCCCCTTTGCCAAGGTTGACAGGTCTGGGAGCTCACCACCATGGATGACCAGAGAGTGGTGTTCGAAATGCAGGTCTACGTGGTCGCAAGGTTGAGGTGCAAAGGGGAACAGATTCTGGGTTATTCGATGCGGCTCCGGCGGAGCTCCGACGAGTTGAATTCGTGGCCCGTGAGCGGATAGGTGAGGATGATGGTATGAGGTTAGTGATTTATGTTATTTTTTATGTTGCCTAATTTATTTTGACACGTTGCAAGCTTCTGTGTGTTCTACAACAAACATGCCGGGGACATGTTGCGGTGACTTTGGATGTGTACCGAAAATGTTGTTAGTTGCAAATGTTTTTGCGTTTCTGCAAGTGGTGATTTTTTGTTGCGTACACATGCATGTTTTCCCTTGGTGATTTCCTATAGCCAAGGGATTTGTTGCACACGATTTTTTTTACTGCATGGCCTTATTTGAAATGTTGCAATGTTTGTTTGTATGTGACGATTTGCAACCTTGTAAGAAAATATTGCGCATAGTGTTTTCATGATGCAAGAATTCGTATTTCACCCTAAACCTACGCGCTCCCTCTGCTGCCTCTTTGGAGGTCGACGCGCGGGCGCTACGTTTGACATTTTTGATTTTAGGTGGGGTCCGACCATAGGGAGCCTCTCTTCTTTTATGTTGCGACGAGACCATATCAAGAAGATGAACGGAAAGATGATGTAAACGCCTGCCAACATTATTAGTGACCCATTCGCAATATCACATAAGAATATTAAAAACGGATGCGCTAAAACTCAGTCGACTGAGTTTTAACGAAGTCTCAGTCAAGTCCTTCATCATCAGATTTGGTGCTAAGATTCGCGCTGGAACTTTTGTCTTTGGCTAGCACTAGGCGTCATCCGGATGATTTCCCCAGCGGATCAGCCAGGTCCGTGACCATCCGATCAGACAAGATCTGACGGCTACTTTTTCTGTACAGCGGCACAGTCTGATTTACGTGCCCCCTCCAAAGCCGGCTATGCATGTGTACATGTTGCTCCCTTCGCTTTGCTCCGGCACCTGTGCCAAAGATTAACAAAACATCCTAGTGCTCACGCAGCAGGGCTTCACGAGCATACCCTTGTGGTCGAGCTCGAATGCTCTTGCAAGGAAAATCTCTACATCATCGCAACAAGTGAAAAGAATGAAAAAAAATCTTGGCAACAAAAATCATTCAGGATTACAACAAAAATAATTTGAGCTGAATATGCAAGTTTGGCAGGCTATAGTTGAGGGGAATTATTAGAATCATCCGGCCGATTCTACACTCCGCGTCCCCCGCGTCGAGAGCCAACCACATGTCGGACCAGTACCACGCACCACAAGTCTCGGGATTTTGCAACATCGTCCGTGTTTCTAAAACAAGGGGAATGTTGTAATGGCAACACGATAGTGCGACGATGCACGCAAAAAAATCTGCAACGTAACCTCTGTTGTAAAAAAAAATCTGCAACATAACCTCTGTTGCAAAAGAAATTTGCAGCACAACCTTTTGTTACAAATGTCTTCTACAACATGACCTATGTTGCAAAAAAGTTCTGCAACACAACCTTTGTTGCGGAAGTGGCAAAAGTGAGGAACGATGCTCGGGCTAGATTGTGCCAGATTTGACGACTCACGAGGCAGTGGGTCTTTTAGAAAGATCCACCGGCCGACGCGTAGCACGCCCCATAGTTGAGTGTATTAATTTAAATTTTAAATATTATGTTATTTCAAGCATATATATGCAAAATATCCTAATTCTTTTCAACAAAATCATTCAAAAAATTGTTGCAATATATGCAACATAACAAAGTAATTGAAGCGACGTGAAAAAAATGCATAAGAATGAAACCACTTTGCAACACTAACCTACCAATACAGGGAGTCAGGCATGTGTTTTGGGAAAACAGCAGGAGGCTTGCAACCTCACATTTTTTTTTGCAGCATCACGCGTCCGGTTTGGCGCGTCACCAGGCTTTGCAACACGAGTGTCTGACTTTGCAACAGCAACAAAATATCGATACATGGCTAGCGATACATGTTTGGTTTGCAACACCAGGCTTGGAGCGTTGCGCATATTTGTAACATGACAATCTATCTTTGCAACAACAACAAAATATCAAAGGGCGGCATGCAGCGTCACATGTTCGGTTTGCAGCATCACGCTTCCGGCTTGGAGCGTCACAACTTTGCAACATGACAGTCTAACCTTGCAACAACTACAATATATCGACGGGGGGCTTGCAATGTCACATGTTTGGTTTGCAACTCCCGGCTTCGAGCATCGTGTAGCTTTGCAACATGACAATCTGACTTTGCAACACCACCAAAATATCAATGAGCGGCTTGCAATGTCACATGTTTGGCTTGCAAGATCACACGTCCAGCTTGGAGCATCGCGTGACTTTGCAACACGATGATCTGACTGTAGCCACAATAACAACAGAATATTGATGGGCGGCTTGCAGCATCACATGTTTGGTTTGCAACGTCCGTCTTGGAGTGTCGCGTGGCTTTGCAACATGATGATTTGACTTTGCAACAACGACAAAGTATCAATGGGTGGCTTGCAGCATCACATGTTTGGTTTGTAGGTGCGCTGGTCGGCCTTGAAGTGTCGCATGTTTGCATCACAACGGTCTAAGCCGAACGTGCCATACTTCAAGCCGGAAGTTGGTGTGCTTTAACTTGCAGCAACGGACAACCAAATTTACAGGTCACGGTTCTATTTGCAGCAGTGAGGACTAGCCTTGCCGTGTCGCACGTCTAATTTGCTGGAGAAGAATGCGTCCACGCGCCTCGCGAAAAATTGTGCCAACGCTAGACCCAAGCTTGCTAGTGACAAACGGCGCCGCTGTCAGCGTCCACATGAATGGTACTTATCCCCTGCATAGCATTTGCAGCAGCAGCGGTGTCCTTTGCCATCTCCCGTGTAGCGACGTGACAGTAGAAACTAGAAAAGACTGCGTGTGAAAGTTAAAAAGAAAGTAGTGGAAAAAAGCTGGCAGTTATGGGGGCCACGCACTTACAAAGGGGCACTTTATAGCGGCACGATCGGACGATGGAGCGCACGGCTTACGTGATGAAGAAATCAGCCGGTTGAATCCAAGGCTTTTCCTTTGTCTTTTGTACGTATATATTCGAGTCGCTCGCACAAGTCGCTGGCACCCGTATTGCCGTTTCTACCTGGGCCTTGTTCTTTTCTTTCTTTTTCTTCACTCTGGGCCTTAGGTACGTGTTGGTCTCTGCTTTTTTTTTCTTGTCTAGCGAATCTCACGGCATGTTTAAACCTGTGTTCGGCTTGTGGGGCTTTTTTTTTCATTTCTGTTCCATATGGCGTGAGCTGTTTTCTTTTATTGCTAAAGAAGCTGATTTTTTTCCACATTTTCTTGTTTCTTTTCTATTTACTTGTATGTTCTATTTTTTTTGTTTGCCTTTTATCTTTTTATAAACTTTTTTCCTTTCTAATAGTGTGATTCTTGCTAGCTTTCTTTTTTCAGGATTTGCTAATTCTCACTCGAATGAGAATTAGTCAAGTCTCAGTCGATTCGGTAGCCATAAGATCTTGACGCAAAGATTCATGCAGTGTATCACTTTTCATGTTTGTTGAAGTTGACGCACAGACGTGCCGTACGCAATGGATGGTAAACTTTTTTCTGTGAGAGAGTAATCAATACACCAGGCCTCTCTTGTGGCCTATGCTCTTTTATCTTTCTTTTCTATTGCGGCCCTGTAGTTATGAGGGATGCACACGGGGCTTTTGCTCTTGTACGAGCGGCCAATTTTTACTGAAGCATTTGAAATTGGCATTGTTTTTCTTTGTATCCTTTTTGTTTTTCTTGTGTGACGTTTCTATTTTTATTTTAATGATTTTTCCTGGTTTTTAGTTTCTGTCTTTTGTTTTTTTCCCTCTCTTTTTAGGAAATATGGAATAATAATATATTATTTTATTTTATTTATTATGCATCACCCATTTGTTCAAATAATAATGCGTTTTCATTTTTGTCTTTCTGCTGCATCATTTTATTCTTTCTATTTTTCTATTTCTTTTAAAGTTATAATTGTAATTTTTCTTGTTGACTAAGGCATTGCTAACCAAGTTTTAAGTGTGAAAGAAGTGGATCATGGTATTCCTCCACCTTTTTCCTCTCTTCCCCCGGATGTGGTTTTTCTCAGGTGAAACGCGCGGGGGGGAGGGGGGGGGATGGAATGTGATATCTACCCCATGTCTGCCACTAGGTGCGGAACTGCGAGTGTCCACTTCGACTGTAACTTCTGGTGTTTTGTTGGGGGATTGGGAGTGGGGAGTTGCATGTCTGCCACTAGGTGTGCAACTGCAAGTGTCGTCACCAACTGCAATTGCATGTCTTGCTATTTTGTGTGTGGGGGGGGGGCAGTTGCATGTCTGCCACTAGGCACAAACTGCAAGTGTCGCCCTCGAATGCAACTGCATGTCTTCAAGGAGACTTCAACTCAGTAGTGTTTTGTGGGGAGGGGTAGTTGCATGTCTTCCAATAGGCATGCAACCGCATGTGTCGCCTTCGACTGGAACTGAAACTTTGTTTTGTCAGTGGGCGGCGGGAGAGGGAGGCAATTTACATGTGTACACTAGGCATGCAACTGCAAGTGTAGCGCCCCGACCGCAACTACAGTTGCATGTGTACACTAGACATGCAACTGCAAGTGTCAGCCCCAGCTGCAACTGCATGTCTTCCAACACGACTGCAACTGAACTTTGTTTTCTCGGAGGGCGGTGGGAGAGGGGCGAGCAGTTGCATGTGTACACCAGGCATGCAACTGCAAATGTCGCGCCCCGGATGCAACTGCATGTCTTCCATCACGACCGCAACTGAACTTTGTTTTGTTGGAGGGCGGCGGGAGGGGGAGTAGTTGCATGTGTACACTAGGCATGCAACTACAAGTGTCGCCCCCCCATTGGAGTTGCATGTCTTCCATCACGCCTGCAACTAAACTTGTTTTTAACGGAGGGTGGTGGGAGAGGGGCGGGGGAGTTGCATGTGTACACTTGGCATGCAACTACAAGTGTCGTGCCCGACTGCAATTGCATGTCTTTTCATCGCGACCGCAACTGAATTTTGTTTTGTCGGAGGGCGATGGGAGAGGCACGTGTACACTTAGCATGCAACTGGAAGTGTCTCCCCCGACTGCAATTACATGTATTCCATCACGACCGCAAATTGAACTTTTTTTATCGGAGGCAGTGGGACAGGGCGCGGGCAGTTGCTTGTGTACACTTGGCATGGAACTGCAAGTGTCGCCCTCAACTGCAACTGCATGTCTTCCATCACGACCGCAACTGGACATTGTTTTGTCGGAAGGCGGCGGGAGAGGGCGGGGGCAGTTGCATATGTACACTAGGCATGCAACTGCAAGTGTCGCCCCTAACTGCAATTGCATGTCTTCCATCACGCCCGCAACTAAGCTTTGTTTTGTCAAATGGAGGTAGGGGAGGGGGCAATTGCATGTCTAGCACTTGGCATGCAACTACAAGTGTAACCCTCGACTACAACTGCATGCCCCCCTAACAGAAACGCAACTGGACTTTGTTTTGTCTGATGGGGGCAGGAGAGGGGGGAGTTGCATGTTTGACACCAGGCATGCAAGTGCAAGTGTAGCCGATCGACTGCAGCTGAATGTCCCCTAACGCGGATGCAACTAGACTTTGTTTTGTCAAATGGAGGCGGGAGATGGGGAAGTTGCAAGTGTATGTTAGACATGCAACTGTAATTGTCACCCCTAGCTGCAACTGCATGTCTACCCACCCGACTGCAACTCGCCTTTGTTTTGTCGAGGGGCGGTGGGGGAGGGGGGCAATTGCATGTCTGATACTAGCATGCAACTGCAAGTATCACCCCTGACTGCAATTGCATGTCTACCCATCCAACTCCAAGTGACATTTATTTATCGGAGGGCGGTGGGAGAGGGGGGACAGTTGCATGTCTGACACTAGGCATGCAACTGCAATCATAGCCCTCGACTGCAACTACATGTTTGGCCACTAGTATTAGAGATGCATTAATTAATTTGTATTTCTGTGTGAGTCTCTTTGCGGTAGGAATTGGATCTCTTCCATCACGCCTATGTCTGCCACTAGGCATACAACTGTAAGTGTCGTATGTACTGCAACTCTGTGGTGTTTTATGCGGTGCTGCCACTAGGAGGGGGCCGGCCATTATATCATTGTTTTATTTTATTTTATTTATTTTGTTCATGATTTACTTTTAATACATTAATATTTTTGTAAATACATGGTGAACATTTCCGTAAAACACATGATAAATATTTATTTAAATACGCGATGAACATTTTTATATTATGCGGTGAAAATTAGACAAATGCGCGATGAACATTTCATAATATACAATGCATATTTTTATGAATACGCGATCAATATTTATATAAATACAAGATGATACAAATATAGGACGACCATTTATACACACGAAAACACGAACAATTTTAATTTTACACAATATAGATTGTTTCTCATTTTTTAAATTAATTTTCATAGTTTTCTTTTGGATCTACGAAAAAATGCTGAAATAGGACATCAGCTGGCAAAACAAACACTGATGGCGTATGTAAGGCAACTGTTTTGCTGGCTGTAAGAAACACATGCACAACACAGTACACCTTTTTTTGTGGCATGGAACTATTTTATATATCTTTTATTAGTGTATTTTGCTGTTGTAGGAAAAAAAAAGCCCAAGTAAGGGAGCAAGCCCAACAAAAAAGAGGAGACAAGCTAAGAAACATAATCCAACGAGAGCAGACCCAGCCCAAATAGAAAACCAGCCACGCACGTAAAACAGAAAACCAACGATGCAGTACTACACGTGGATCAGTCGTAACATCTGATTCAACCTGGCAGTCGGGTCGGGTATGGCCGGGTCGACCTCTACCAAACCCATGCCCGAATACTCTATCGGGTCAATCATAGACACACGACCCTACCCATGGGTGTAGAACAAGACCCATGCCCGAACCCACCGGGTGACCCGACCCAATCGGGCACCCATCGGGCTTCAAAGAGGAGGCCACTTAATTAATTAATTATTTTTATCAATCATGTTTGCTCACTGTTTGCTGGAAGTACCAGCAGCTGTAAGAAGTCAGCGTCGTGGTGGTGGTCTATCTGTATGGGCCGGTCACATGACAAATTGCCCGTGATGCTTCAGACGTGTGACTGAGAAAAGGAGCAAAGCCCCATCGATGGTCGTGGTTGTATTGGGATACATAATTTGCAATGTGTCCTGTTGGGCACTTGGGCTGCACGTTGTGGGCTAACAAATGATCATTATATTTTGCTCGTAGCCGGCACTGGCACCTAGGTCAGAACTACATAGAGCAGATTACTGGATGTTAGAGTACATGTTTTATCAAGTGCCTTTCCAAATAAATGTTGTCATGTAAAATAAATAAATAAATAAATATAATTATTATTAGTCGGATGACCCATCGGGTAACCCACGGGCATGAACCTGTACCCATACCCTACCCACGACTAATCGGGTTACCCATGGGTAAGACCCATGGGTGACGACGACGACCCATACCCTACCCATTCGGGTCGGGTGCCCATGGGCGGCCGAACCCATGGGTCGGATTGCCGGGTTGACATCTGATTGTATATGTGCTGACGTCAGTTGACTGAGACTTCATCAAGTCTCAGTCGACTGAGACCTAGACAAACCCTATTAAAAAACTGATTCTAGATGTCAATTTATTCGTAGATATATGCACATCGAATGAAAACGAAAGAATAAGAGACGCGCTTAGAAGAATATAAATTAAGCACGGCCACCTGTCTAATGCACGGTTTCAAAATGACAAAGTACAAACTACCAGCGTCAAATTAAATATAATCGTTGGCACGGCAGCCGGCGGAAGCATATCCCGTTGTGATGACTGATGAATGGGCCGCGGATCAGAAGTCCACGCCGCACCTCGTCCCCAGCAGCGTCGGCACCGGCGTGGCGCTCGCGTTAGGCACCGGCAGGCGCAGCGTGCAGCTGATCTTGCTCTTGCGGCGCGCGTTGAAGACCCTGACCTTGAACCCGAGGTCGGCGTACAGCCTCACCTTGATGTAGTAGAAGCCGTCGCCCCTCTCCCTCCGGTACAAGCGCAGCGCGCCGCGGTCGTCGACGACGGACGAGCCGCCGAACGCGGCCGTGACGGTGCGCTCGCCCTTCCCCTCGAGGTAGAAGGGCTCGACGGGGTCGTACCCGAAGCGCTCGCCGTCGTAGGACGCCTGCGCCTCGGCGTACTCGTAGTGGATGCGGAAGCGGTTGGGGTTGCGGACGCGGACGTCCACGGTGAGGTTGTACTGGAGGACCCCCTCGCCTCCGCGGACGCCTTCGGCCAGGTCGAAGCGGGAGAGCGTGGCGGAGACGGCGGTGGCCCTGACGGCGCCCGGGCGCAGGATGAGCCAGAGCACGAGGACGGCGGCGCCCAGCGCGATGACGACGAGGGCGATGACCTTGAAGACGAAGCAGAGGAGGCAGCCGGGGCCGCTCCGGCGCGGGGCGGGCGGAGGGGGAGGAGGCGGGGGCGCGTAGTACGCCGGCTGCTGCGGGGCCGGGTACGCGTAGTAGGGCGCCGCGTTCGCGGGCGGCTGCGGCGGCGGCTGCTGCTTCTCGTAGGAGGCCATTTGCGTTGCGTGTCCTGAACTCCTGATGATATGCTCGAGAAGGCGACGGATGTGTTGGTGAAATGGGTGACTGATGGACCAACGAACGTGTTCGTGATGGTATTTATATGGCGTTCTTGACGTGTCCTCGTCGTTCTTGACGCGTTTGCTTTGGGAAGACTCACTTGATTTTTGTTGTTGAAATTTCGCGTGTGACGACTTAGCACGAACAACGGAAGGGAGAGAGACAATTTGGTAGGGAGAAGAAGGCCGTACGGTTCTTGCTGGTACCACTCGAAACTTCGTGGAAGTAGAGGATCATACGGTTTGAGCGTGGCTTTTGATTGGTTGCTCATTAGCTCCACTAATTACTAATTTCCATTTATAAACCCGATCTTTCTTCTCTCTTAAGAAAATGATCAGTCTCTCCTGTTTGTTTTTACTATATTTAGTTGAGCATCACGCGTATCTAAAGTTGACCTTAGATGTTTGCACTGGTAGTGGTGTACACATCGTTGCTGCGACGTCCTTCCGCACCTGCAGGAATGCAGGATCATGCCAAATCTGAAAGCCCACAATAACTTACGCGGTGAAAACAGGTGGCTTCTGGTCTAGTCATTTCTCACTTTCTATATTGAATTAAAGAGAAAAGACAACATTTTTTAGAGGGTACAGATTCATATCTATGGGTCAGGTTTTTCTTTAAAGCTCTACTTAACATAAGTTCTTTTTTATCAAAAAGAGAGGCCGCCCTCTCAGATTTTATTTAAAGAAATCAAGGTTCACAACACCAGCAAGTTTAAAAGCAGTTCTGTTAGCAACCAGCTAATGATTCACTCAATAGTTCCATTACATCAGAGGATTTGGGAATTCATAGCATGAAGAACAGAGTAACTAGAGGACGAGGAAGAGGTACAGTAGAGAAGCCAACCAGCCAGAGCACTGGTACACTCCATCAAGCACGAGTTACAGCCATGGTGGGGTTGGAAGCAAGGAACTACACCGGTTGGAGAACTAGGGGATGAACCGAGGAGGAAGATGAACAGTGACGAGCGAGAGCCAGCCGAGCCAGCAAGCCGAGGCCGAAGCCCTTCCGTCCGTCCCCTTTCCCCTGTTGCCATCTCCTTGTATTTGTAGTGCTCCCATGTAGCCCCCGAGCAGGCCAGGCCCATGAGGCGCCCCACTGGACGGCCCAGCTATGGAGTAAGAGGGACGAGGCCGCTGACATTCCCTCTCCCTTAAAATTCGGCTTGTCCTCAAGCCGAAACCATGCAAAAGCACCGGGATCCCATGGTACCTGTGATTCCTTGATTTCGCTATGGACATGGTAGCCGCGTCCGACGTCGAGTCTTTGTTCAGGGTGGACTTGGATGAGAGCAGTGTAGTCGTCGTCGTGGCCGACCGGTCGACAAAGGCGTTGAGGTAGTAGTCTTGGCCGGCACGGACTTGGTCGAAGTAGAACGTGTGGTCGAAGTAGTGGTCGCAGCAGTACGTTGGCAACGCAAAAGTCCACCCTCCAGGATCCCATGTTACTTGAGTTGTATCAATACCAGGCCCCAAGCAAACATCATCCAAAGCAAAGCAATCACCAGTATTCCATTGAAGTTGTATTTCGATTTCAGTGATGGGTCTATTGTTGTAATTGATATTGGGAGAAGAGTGGTCTTTCTCTGCAAAGCTAAAGGCCTCACTGGACTTGCTATGACAATTGAGAACCCACCACTGATCCAATGTCTCCTTAGGACTGAACAGAGCCACACAATCAGCCATGTTGAGGAGCAATAAATCTTTGATAGTCACATGAGCACTTCCCCACTGAACTTGTTCTGAACCAGGGGATGAAACCTCTCCAGGAGTGCAAGGCTGCACTGAATTTGCAAATAATGGCTGGGCAAATTGTTTGCCACTAGCAGAGTACTCCGACTGAAAAGACCATGCAATTTCCCATTGTATAGGCTCAAAACAATACTGACAGTTCCAACAGCTTAGTCCCTTGATAGTGTCAATTCCACAGCTTTCAAAATCTGATCTAGCACAAAATGAGTCCACTAACGACCATGCAATTATGATGCCACCAGGATTCCAAGGTAGCAGCAGCACTATATGGAGTGAAAGTTTGATTGTCGCAAGATGCTGCACACCAACAGGGGAAAGATTGTCACCTGGATCCCAAGGGAGAAGCAATACCAGATGATGAGTAGATGTACTTGTCTCCAAAGTACCACCAAGAACAAGTATATACCATACTGTTGTTGACTTAGAGAATGATTGTTTCAACGTGCAAGGACTAGCAGAGTGCTCGAAGTGGAAAGACCAAGCTATCATCCATTGGGAAAATCCAGAATCATAGCGGAGGGATTCAGCCACACAAGAAAGCCCCAAGATCAAGGAGAAGGGGTCTAGAAGTAGGTAAACATGGACTGAACTGTAGTGGTTGCTATGGCTGGAGACACCAACATAACCTCGAGAGGAGGGTGGCCAGGTAATTTGCCAGTTGAATTGCGCAAAATTTAGCAGGACTGAACCAGAACAAATGGATCCAAGGAATAAGAAATTAGCATTTTTGTCGATCCCTTTCCCGACAAGCAAGGCGCAAATAATACTTGCATCGATAGTGTTACCGCTAAGCATTTCACCAGAATAGAAACAATAAGAAGATCGCCTCAATAAACATGATGCGCTGGTGGAAGTGGAGATGACATGCCTTGCACCAGAGCTGTAAGAAATGCCAAGGAAAACAGCCGAGCTGAGCCATGCAATTGCCCATTGAAAGTCTTCATATGCAACTATTCCAATATAATGCCCAGTTCTATATTTGTTCTGAACAATCCCTGTAACTGAACCAGACTGACCAGAAAACTTCAGCTGGTGGCCATAGAAATTTGCCTCCCAACTAGGCCACGGTTTCTTCTGGTGTAATGCTGCAATTATATTTCTATTTGACCTGTAAACCTCGAAACTGCAATTGGACGTCTCCTGACGAACAAGGATGCACTGAAGAACAATAGTATCATGAGCAACAAGGAGCACCACTGATATATCATGTTCTAGTAAACGGCATTTGTTCTTATGCTCATACACTTGCAGACTCGGTGCCAACACCACTGCAAAAGAATTTGTACCCTCCCAATCGAATTGCCGAGATATGCCAATTGATTTCTTCAGCAGAGAAATTCTGAGCGGGCTGCAGAGATTACCTTGGGGTGGCAACCATGAAAACATTAGTGCTTCCAAACATACTGACACAATCAGATGCCCATATGCTCTCTCCACTAGAATTTCCTTTCTCTGAATTTGCATCTCATGCTCAGCAAAATGTGTATCAGTAGGTATGAATCTTGTAGCGGACAAGTACCAAGCAGTAACACCACTAATACAATAACTGATGACAACAAAATTGGTGAGCAATAATTCCTTGAATTTCACACGAGCATTTTCATAAAAATCCCAATCTAGTATCCAAACAATTTTCCATTGGTTGAGCTCAAAGGCACACTGAATAAGTTGTCCAGCAAATAGGAAGGGAACCCAAACCTGAATATAACCATCATGCAGTAGCCCTGTTCCAGAAGAGTTCGAAGCACGTAAGAAATTATACCTCATCAGCATTCCAGGTTTTGTACTTGGTATAGAATAAGTCCAAGAGCTCATAGCTTCTGAGTACATTTCCACAAGAAATTTGGTTGCAGAACCACTTGGAAGCCCTTGCAGTACTGAACTGGAAGGAATCTGGATGCACGCAAAGAATGGCCATGGTAACGGCCGCGACTCAACTCTACTGTCAGTGCCTTGAGTGAACTGGATCGTCACCGCGGATGCGACCTGGATAGGTACCATTGTCGAGCACCTAGTGGGCGCCAAGTTGTCCAGATCGAGGACCGGGAACAGCCAGCGCGGCGGTATTGGTGAGGCATCTTGTGGCGTGTTGAAGGGTGTAGGCGCACTCCAGGGAATCAGGGACGACGCCATTGGGTCATCTCTGTCAGTGTTATGATCGAGGCCACGCACAGGTGCAGCAAGCTCAGGAGCGATGTTGCCGATGGTCGTGGATGGTGGTGCTGCGGACGAGGTGAGCGTCGACTCCTCGGACGAGTCGCAGCTTGGGCACCCCGTCGAACAGGTGGTGGGCGTTGGAGCAGCGACATCGGTGTCGTCGACTTCGAGTGCCTTGTCACTCACAGTGAGCTCCAGAACGGCGTTGCCGGTGGTTGTGGACGGAGTTGGTGCTGTAGGCGATGCGAGCTTGGACGAAGGCGCGCTGATGGCACCCATGGACGCCTCGAGTTGGAGGTCGTCGGTGGAAGTAGCAGGCACCTCATCATGGCGCTCGACCGCGGCCAACGCTGCAGCCCACTCCGCGTATGGTGTGTCGTCGTAGAAGTACTCCGGGGCCACCTCGTCGACATCCGGTGTTGTGATGGTGGTGTAAACCGGCGGTACGAGGTCGATGGCAAGGATGCAGCAGCCATCGTAGATAGCATGGCCGTCCAGAGCACCTCGAGCTCAGGCCGCCCTCCACCGAGACCGGAACTCGACGTACGCCTCCACTCCGTACATCCCGTTGACCACTTGCTCGAACGCGCAGATCACGTACCCATCTCCAGAGCGGCGAAACAACTGGTGAATCATCTCGATGGTGACCACCTGGTGAACGTCGCTGATCCGGGCGTGAAGAACGCCCTCAGGGCAGGCGAATTTGTGGCTTGGCATTCCGTCGAACAGGTTGCAAGTGGTGGGTGGGGAACGATTTTTTGGTGGAGGTTTTGAGGAAATTTGGTGTTATTTGTGGAGGATCTATGGCTCTGAATACCAAATGTTAGCAACCAGCTAATGATTCACTCAATAGTTCCATTACATCAGAGGATTTGGGAATTCATAGCATGAAGAACAGAGTAACTAGAGGAGGAGGAAGAGGTACAGTAGAGAAACCAACCAGCCAGAGCACTAGTACACTCCATCAAGCACGAGTTACAGCCATGGTGGGGTTGGAAGCAAGGAACTACACCGGTTGGAGAACTAGGGGATGAACCGAGGAGGAAGATGAACAGTGACGAGCGAGAGCCAGCCGAGCCAGCAAGCCGAGGCCGAAGCCCTTCCGTCCGTCCCCTTTCCCCTGTTGCCATCTCCTTGTATTTGTAGTGCTCCCATGTAGCCCCCGAGCAGGCCAGGCCCATGAGGCGCCCCACTGGACGGCCCAGCTATGGAGTAAGAGGGACGAGGCCGCTGACAAGTTCGCATCCATCATGAAGCTATATTACATGACTGGCTTACGATGAACCACAGCCCAGCCTTTTTTTAGAAACAGCATAGTCTTCATGACAATTCTAAAGCAAAGCAAATAAACTCGGATAACAGCTAAGGAAACATCAGCTATCAAAGGCGAAGAAGTTGAGGAAGAAGACCAAAGACAAGCGACCAAAACGAGCTCTTCAGCCACCAATGCGAAGAACTCCGGGCCTCCAGCCCTGTAAAGCCCTGTAAACTTCACTTGCCACCTGCTCTATGATTCTTGCCCCTAGCTTCAGTACCTTTCACCCTTGCTCCTTTGTCCGTTAAATTGAAAAATCTAAAGTCCAAGAACACATTAGTTTCACCATGCTCATGGGGTTAGACATGAACTTTCTTTCAAATATGATATTATTCTGCATTTTCAAATCATCCAAAACATAGCTGTCGTCCCTACAAGGACCGATTTTTTATCAGCTTTAGAAAAGCTTTTAATCCATCTACCAAAGCAATCTGAAAGACTTTCAGGAGTGGACTTCAAATTAAAGGAACATTTCATCAAACTCCAAATTAATTTGGAGGCGGAACATTGGAAGAAAAGATGATCAATTAATTCATATTTTCCACAATAAACACAATTTTTATTACCTTTCCAAGCCCTCCTTAAAAGATTATCACTGGTTAGAATAATTTTCCTAGTTCATCAACCATAAGAAAATTTTAATCCTAGTAGGAATTTTGATTTTCCACAAAAATTTATGAGGAAATCCACTTTTAGATTTGAGATGAGAGAGGTACGGAGATCTAACAGAGAATTTTCTATCAGCAATGAGCATCCATCTAACTTGATCTTTGCCCCAACCATCCTAACCTCTTCACATCTCACTTTCAAGCTATTCCAAAGTTCTAAAGATTCACCCAAGAGAGTTCTCCTAAAAGTAAAACCGCCGCATTCCTTGGTAATAGCATCAACAACAGTAATATTTATGATCAAAACTGAGTAAGTAGGGTAAGCTAATTTTAGTGGTTTGTCACCCACCCACCAGTCTTCCCAAAATCTAGTATTCTCCCCATTCCCAAGAACTTTCTTACAATTCTGATAGAAGATATATTTTTACTTTCAAAAGTCTAGACCAGAAATGAGAATCCCCCACTTTATGTTTAATGCCAGAAATACATTTTCCCTTGACATATTTATTTAACAAAACATCTTGCCAGAGGCCACTCTCAGTTTCCAATTTTGAAAACCATTTGACCAACAAGGCCTTATTCATGAGATCAAGTTTAAGAATCCCTAACCCCCTGGTCCTTGGTTGATAACAAGTGTTCCAGTTTACTAGATGATACTTTTTTCTTATCTTCATCAGCCTGCCAAACCAACCCGGCTCTATAAAAGTCAGCTTTCTTTCTAACCCCCACAGGTAGAGGGCTGAAGGAAATCATATATAGAGGTATGTTAGTTAATCAAGATTGCACCAGGGTAATTCTACCAGCAATATTAAGTAATTTACCTTGCCAACAGGCACATCTTTTAAAAAAATAGTAACCATCTTCCAATGCTTTTAAAAAAATTGATGTTGGACGCAGGGATCCCCATGTATTTCAGAGGTATATCCCCAATCTCACAAGTGAAAATATCCTGGTAGATGCTAGCTTTATTCCTAGCCTCCCCAAACAAGAAAATTTCACTTTTCTGAGATAGTTAATCCAGACATATGCTCAAAAGCACTTACTCCCTCCATCCATATATATAGGGCCTAATGCATTTTTCGAGATTGCCTTTAACTATTGATAAGATTAATAGTATATAAGATATATAATGTGAAAATTATATCATTGGAAGCTCCTTTCATGTACGAATTTGACGGTATGCTTTGTGTAATTTGCATGTCATATATTATTCCTCTAACATGTGGTCAAAGTTAATCTCAAAAAACGCATTAGGCCCTATATAGATGGATAGAGGGAGTAAAATGAATTTAAAATTCTTAGCACAATATTCATCATCTTGCAAAAGGAAACTAGTGGCATCACCATATTGCAACATATTCACCCCCCTTTTTCTAAACTTTCTACAAGGACCCCTTTCACAAAATCATTTTGTTTTGCCTTTTCCATATAATAATGGCTAAAGCATCAACAACTAAGTCAAACAACAGTGGGGATAGAGCATCCCACTGCCTCAAACCTCTGTGGGTTTGGAAATAAGGTCCTATGGTATCATTGACTTTAACACCCACATGACCACCCCTCATAGCTTTCATCACCCAATCACACCATTTATTAGGGAAGTTCTTTAATTTCAACATTTGATACACAAAAGGCCATTTTATTTTGTCATATGATTTTTCAAACTCAACTTTGAAAAGGAAAGCACTCTGTTTCTTATGATGTATTGTGTTCAAAGCTTCATGGAGCACAACCACCCCTTTCATTATGTATCTACCTTATATAAAGGCACTCTGATTTGGGGAAATAATGGGATTGACAATCTTACTAAGCATGTTCACCAGAACTTCAATAATAATTTTAAAGTTAACATTAAGCAAAAAGATAGGTCTAAACTTCTGTATTTGTTTAGCATCCTTGGTTTTAGGCACCAAAGTATCCCATAATTTAATATATTAATGTCTAAGACCCCTTTATGAAAATCATCTAATAGACTTTTTAGGCCCCATTTGACAACATCCCAAAAATATAATAAAAATCAACAGAGAGACCATCAGGCCCAGGGCTTTTATTTTGTTTGCCATCTGGAAAATCACAAAGTGTAATCTTTCCATGGAAAAGGGTTCAGTTAGTTGATACGTCTCCAACGTATCTATAATTTTTGATTGTTCCATGCTATTTTAGTATCAATCTTGGATGTTTTATATGCAATTATATGCCATTATATATCATTTTTTGGGACTAACCTATTAACCCAGTGCCCAGTGCTAGTTGCTATCTTCTGCTTGTTTTTGCCTTTTCAGAAAATCATTATCAAAAAGTGTCCAAACGAGAGAAAAACTTTGGATTAATTTTTTCTGGACCAGAAGAGATCCACGAAGCTTCGGGAGAAGACCAGAAGAGCCACGAGGAGGCGACAAGCCTGGAGGGTGCGCCTAGGGGGGTAGGGCGCGCCCCCCAGGCTTGTGGGCCCCTCGTGGCACCTCTTGACCTAATTCCAGCGCTATAAATTCCCAAATATTGCAAAACCAACAGAGAGACAGAAGAAAAAACCTTTCCGCCGCCGCAAGCCTCTGTTCTTCCGCGATCCCATCTGGAGGCCTTTTCCGGTACTCTGCCGGAGGGGGAATCGATCACGGAGGGCTTCTTCATCAACCTTGCTGCCCTTTCGATGATGTGTGAGTAGTTTACCACAGACCTACGGGTCCATAGCTAGTAGCTAGATGGCTTCTTCTCTCTCTTTGATCTTCAATACCATGTTCTCCTCGATGTTCTTGGAGTTCTATCCGATGTAATCTTCTTTTGCGGTGTGTTTGTTGGGATCCGATGAATTGTGAGTTTATGATTAGATTATTCATGAGAAATATTTGAGTCTTCTCTGAACTCTTTTATGCATGATTATTAGAGCTTTGTATTTCTCTCCGATCTATCGATTTGGTTTGGCCTACTAGATTGATTTATCTTGCAATGGGAGAGGTGCTTTGTGATGGGTTCAATCTTGCGGTGCTCAATCCCAGTGACAGAAGGGGACATGACACGTATTTGTATTGTTGCCATTAAGGATAAAAAGATGGGGTTTAATCATATTGCTTGATTTTACTTTGTCTACATCATGTCATCTTGCTTAAGGCATTACTCTGTTTCATACTTAATACCCTAGATGCATGCTGGATAGCGGTCGATGGGTGGAGTAATAGTAGTAGATGCAGGCAGGAGTCGGTCTACTTGTCTCGGACGTGATGCCTATATACATGATCATTGCCATGAATCCGTCATAATTATTTGCTTTTCTATCAATTGCCCAACAGTAATTTGTTTACCCACCGTATGCTATGTGTTCGAGAGAGAAGCCTCTAGTGAAAACTATGGCCCCCGGGTCTCACTACAAAAAAAACACTTCCGTGATGATACGTCTTTGTCACAGTAGGTCAAGTTTTCTGTCATGCATGTACATCCGTGAAAATTTTATGATAGAATCAAGATAGTCATACCTGTGTTGTCGTAGAAGTGTTCCATGACAATACTGAAATTATCATCACGGAAGTGTCCACTTCCATGATGATAAATGTCGCGTCATGGAAGTGTTTTCGTCAAGGGTGACCGACACGTGGCATCCACCGTAACGGGTTGCCGTTAAGCTATCGGGTGCGGGTTTGGATCCGATAACCCATTAACAGCCCTGACCAATGGCGATTTTCCACGTGTAAATTTCTCATTCGCCGGCAGATCCACGTGTCAGCTCGGCGTTGCGACAGATGTCATGCATTCATTGGACGAGAGACGCCTATGATACGTCGACACGTTGCACGGCCCAACACTGGCCCATTTAGGTTAAAAGGTCCGGCCCAGTCAAAGTTAGCGGGCTGGCCCATTAACGGCCTGGTTGCTCACGACCCATTTGCAGGTAAGGCCCGTAAATCGGCCTGTCACCGGCCCGTTGTGGATTTCTCATCATTGCGGCCCATGGTCACTTCTGACCCATTAACAGTCTGCTTTGTATTTGGGCCCAATTACAGCCCGGTGTGTTTCCGGCCTGTTTAAGGTCCTGCTACATTTGGGCCCATAAGTGGCCCTACGAAACTTTCGGCCCATAAATAGACCATGATGGAACTGGGCCATTTTCGGCCCGGTCTGACTTTTGGCCTGTTAACGGCCGACGCAACCAATGGGCCATATGTAGCCCGACGTCACTTCGGGCCTCTTAACGGCCCATATCCTCGATGACACAAATCCAGCCCGCCAGCACTTTCGGCCTGTTAAAGGCCCGTGTAGTAGGTCGGTGCAATTCCGGCCCGTGCTGACTTTCGGCCTGTTAACGGCCGACGCAACCCATGGGCCATATGTAGCCCGATGTCACTTCGGGCCTCTTAACGGCCCATATTCTCGATGACACAAATCCAGCCCGCCAGCACTTTTGGCTTGCTAAAGGCCCGTGTAGTAGGTCGGTGTAATTACGGCCCGTGCTGACTTTCGGCCTGTTAACGATCCGCCATGTAAATGGGCCACCTTGGGCTGAACTAAATTTCGGCCTGCTAATGACCAGTGGGCTATTTGGCACATTTTAGGTCCAATCATCTTTCGGCCTGCTACAAGACCTAGGTATATATTGGCCCAATGAAGGCCCAATCTGCAATTCGGCCTGTTAACGGCCCATGTCGTTTATGGGCCAAATAAGGCCTGCGGTGATATTCAGACATATTTATGGCCCGTTAATACAATGGGCCCATATTATGTTTTGGCCTATTAATGGCCCACTATGGTCATGGTCCTACCAATGGAACGATCAGAAATAAGAAGAGCTTACGTTGATTTCGGCCCAGTTATTTTCTGTGGGCTAAATACGGAATACGGCCCGTAATCGTTTTTAGCTCCATTCTAGTTATGGGCCGCAGGAATACTGGCCCTTTGGGCTCCTACGATGCTTTCGGCCTAAAGGAGACCGATGATGTCGAATACATTACTAAAAATAAACCTACACTATACAAAAATAGCTTGCTAATCTCTACGGCCTTTGGCAGCAGAATAAATGTTGTATCGCAACAAAATAAATTACAGCCATACAACAAAAGGCCTGTTGGCATAAAAGTTTACAGTCCTTGCAGATAAATGCACCATGAGATGTATAGAAGCAGAGATCATTTCAGCAGAGTGGTAATGTTTCAGGCTGTAGAATCTGATGGAGCAGCATGACCTTCCCCTTTTTTGCGCCATTCCTCTTGAACAACGAAGCAAATGTCCGATAGTCTGGTTTCAAAACCATTCATATATTGATGACATTTGTCAACCACTATTCTTGTTTCAGAAACGACCTCCATTAGGGATTGGACTTGTGTCTGGAGCACAGATATATCACTCTGTCTAGCCAGAGGATTTTGTTCAGTAGGCGGTTTAGACGAGGTTACCTTAACAACCAACCGAGAATTACTCAGGAAGGTGCTTTTTGCACTGTTAGTGGAGAGATACTGACGCACTGCAGCAAGAGTTGACATTGTGCCTGTGGTAGCCTCGTCACCTTCAGGAGGTTGTGGCTGTTCAATTATTTGTTCCATAGCTTGCTGAAAGTTTGAATTTTGTAGATTAGTGTATCAGATAAGAAGTTACTAATGAGACATACATAACTTATTTTGGTGAACCACTGTAATACTTTAGCATGTATTTTAGTGGCAAGTACATAATAAAATCACGTTCGGAACATATGTCCATGTAGCATGCCTAATGTATTGTCTATTTCCTCACATTTATTGACATCTATCTAAGGATAAAGAGACACGGTGTAAAATACGATGAACATAGTATGACATCATTCATATCACGGGCAAACAGATATCAAACAAACAGGCTATTGTATCATTGTGTGGACACGTGAACATCACAACTAGATTACAGATCAAGACCAAAAGAATATCATTCCTTTCTTTTAAACCGTGTAAAGTGAAATGATACGTTAAGACAACTGTGTATAAAAGTGAACAGAGTAACTGACATTGGCTGCAAACCAAGCAGTTAAATGAACACGTCACAGTAACAAGCAGTTCAAAGGCATGAGGAGTAAGGACTTACAACAGCGGCTTGGACTGGTGTAGTCATGCCCTTCATCTTGCTGGTGTGACAATCCTTGAAGATTTGCACTGCATTCGGTTCAGGTTCTTTTTGGTCCGCACGGGCTTTCCTCTGTATTTGGAACAAGTCAATGTAGATACGATAATATGGAATAACAAAAAGCAGGAAATAGCAGCTATTTACAAGAGCCTCGCAGTGTGCAATATAGCTACAAGATCCTGTTGTCTGTTGGAATTTCACTTTAGAACGATTGGTCTTGTTCTTCAAACAGTTAGCCTAGAAGAAGATAGACTTGTAAGGCACATACAATGCAAGATGCAACGTATATCACACTACCAGGTTAAATGTGTCTTATGGTAAGTGATTGTTGCAGGATACACAACAGTACTTTGATGTAAGAATATGGTGTGATAGATAGATTTAGTATGTTCTAGAAATAGGAACACGTGTCATATTCACAAGTATAATGTATAAACTAATGTAACACCCCATGTAATTAAGCTACAGTGATCACCCTCTGATAATGCCAAGTCATCATGATTAATAGTGCTTGATAATCATTTGCATCATATCTCATTTCAAACTCCAAGTCAAATTGAAATTCAAATTTAAAGTGAAAATAAAAGTTGTTACAATTTGGAAACAAAAATGTTCATTAAATAGCAAATAATCCATAACTAATTATGTTAAGAAAAACAACAT
This sequence comes from Elymus sibiricus, assembly GCA_039707655.1. Classification (NCBI taxonomy): domain Eukaryota; kingdom Viridiplantae; phylum Streptophyta; class Magnoliopsida; order Poales; family Poaceae; genus Elymus; species Elymus sibiricus. The sequence goes on from CM077668.1 coordinate 349,740,850, forward strand.
CACCTAAATTACCTAGATGACTCTAACATCATCAAAACAGTACCAAATAGCAATATTTAATACCATTTTGTTTAATAAAATTGCAAATGAAATCATATTGTCTCCAAACCAATTTCTGGTAGTAGATAATATTGCATTGTAATTATTGAGCTAAGTTGCATGTTTTACAAAACTCAAATGGTGGCCTATCAATTTACAAAACAGAAAAATAAGCAGAAATCAAAAAAAAGAAAAAAAGAAAGCCTAAGCGCTACTGTGCCTACGGGCCTAAGTCAAACAGTGCAAATCGGCCCGGCCCACCTCGGCCTTCTCCTTCCTCCTGCCAGGCGGAAGCCATGGCGCGCTCGCACGAGCGCGCGACGTCCACCCGCCGTCCTGCCCCGCTGTCAACCATCCAGCGGCTCCCCGACGTGGATAAGGACCCCCGCAACCCCCTGGCAAACCCTAGCCCTCTCTTCCCCACTCTCGCGCGCGATCTCGACCTTGCCCAAGCGCCTCCGTCGCCATTGTCGTCGATCCCGCGTCCACCCGCTAGCTCAGGCCTCGCCGTCGTGCCCGTTCGAGCCTCCGTCCTCTACTCCTTCCTCCATGCCAACGAACCGAAGCCGGGGAGCGCTACGTCGAGCCCCTCGGCGTCTTCTTCAACCTACGGCCACCGCGACCTCGCCGTCGATTTCGTCGCCGTCAAGCCGTCCCCGCGCCCACTTTGCTCGCCTACAGGCTACCGGTGAGCTTGCGCACGTTTCCCCTCTCTCTCCTGCCTCTCGTCATCGCCGTAGCCGTCACATTCGACATGGCCGAACGCTCCGTCGCCCGCACTCGTCGCCGGCGAGCTTCCGGCGACCATTTGGTCCTGCGCGTGTGCCCTGCTGCTTCGCCGCAACGTGTAGGCCTCGCCTAGCCCCTTAGTTCCCTCGCGCGCACGCTGCAACGCCATCCCCGAGCACCACCCGAAGTCGCCGCCGCCTATCGTCATCGCCGTCGCCGATTCCGGCCACCGCAGCCGCCGAGACCACCACCATCGGACGCGGCGTGAAGCGCACGTTCCAGAAAGCCCAGCCGCGTGCCAAGTGATGCACTACCGCACGATTCCGACGTCGCCGGAGTTCGGCCGCCGCGGGGAGCTCGCTGGAGTGCTCCGGGGGCCGGTGCCGACGTGGCTGCACGGGGACCGCCCACTGTGCCACTGACCACGGGCCCCAGTTGACTAGGTTGACCCAGTCAACTGCTGACTGGGCACCCGTGGGCCACTGACAAACGGGCCCCACCATTTAAAAACATTTTAAAAAAAATAAATAAATGCTAATTAAAGTGTTAATTAAACTGTTAGTTAATTAATTAACTAATTAGTCACTGACCAGTAGGGCCCAGCCCCCTTAATTAATCTGTAGTTAGTTTAATTAAATCCTAATTAACTACTGTGTCACTGACCAGTGGGACCCACTGGTCAGGTTTGACCTGGCCCAGCCGGATTTGACCCACTGACGGCACTGTGATGTCATGCTGACGTCATAGCTACTGTTTCGGATAATTCTAATTAAATTAATTAGAGAATTTCCAGAAAATGATTAAAACTTTGAAAAATCATATAAATTAAACCGTAACTCGGATGAAAATAATTTATATATGAAAAACGATCAGAAAAATATGAAGAATCCGAATATGCCACCCCCATACCTGCCGCGCCCCTCTAACGTACTGAACATGGAACTTTTTGCCCGTATTCGATAGATGAATAGTGCATAACCCTAATAAAATAAATCCAAATAAATTCCTAAATTATCTAAAGCAGTTAGATAGGCAATATATCACCTCTGCATATCAGTTAGGCATGTCATGCATCGCTATTGCATTATTGCCATGAATTTATTGTTTCTTCCCCCTCCTTCTCTCCCGATAGCCGCCGAGACCGCCGCCGACGCAGCTGAGTACGACTACGCTCCTGACGAGCAGCCTTCAGACGACCAGCCCCTCTCAGCAGAGCTTCCAGGCAAGCAAAACCCCCTTGATCATCCAGATATCGCCCCGATCCTTCTCTCTTATGCTTGCATTAGAATTGCTTCTGTGATATTCCGATAGCTCCTATTCTGATGCATAGCCTGATTTTGTCGCCTGATGTTTATACCTACCTGTTGTCCCATGATGCTTAGTTAGCTATGCTATTGATTCATCTGTGGCCCTTCGCCCTTGTCCGTTTGCCATGCTTGATATCGGGCCGTGATCACTCTGGCTGATGATCACGGAAATGTTTACTTATTGCAATACTTTGAACCGTTAAAGTCGGGCTGGCCCCAAGGGTGCCCGTGAGAGAATAATATTAAAGACGGGTCGGCTCCAAGAGCACCCGCGAGCCGTGTGATATCAAGTCGGAGCGACAGGAACCATGTTCGTCTCTACGAGTTACTAAACACGTCTAACTGATTTGGGTATTTGATCTGAGTAGGCCGATGGCCTTATACGCACTACCACCACATGGGATAATGGTTATGGGACCCTCTATGTAGTATGTATCAGCCGAAAGCTCTTCAGACGTCACAGCTCAGAGATGCGGGCTGATTGCTGGGATGGGCTGGTTACGTCACTTGTGTATACAGTGTCGCGCCTGGGCCCCGGCCGTCTCGCAACGTGCAGGAGTGCGAAGGGCGATGGCCCAAGACCCCTTCGTGCTTAGGATTTAGACCGGCGTGTTGACCTCTCTGCTGAGCCTAGGTAGGACTGCGTTGTGTTGATCACCCGAGGCCGGGCATTACCCAGCAAGTGTGTCCGGCCAGATGTGATCGAGCGTGTTGGGTAACAGTAGTGCACCCCTGCAGGGAAGTTATCTATTCGAATAGCCGTGTCCACGGTAATAGGACGCTCAGAGTTGTATCTTGATCTGCTACAACTATAAATCGACACTGTCACAATATTAAACTGTTACTACTGCTCTCGGGATCACTTTCTCACAGGGTAGTCGAGGAAGGATCTCAGGGCATTACTAAAATATGACTGATTATATTTTGTCTTGCTCTACTCTCTTCTATTGCGGCAAGAAATGCTTCAAGATGCTAGTCTTCGATAGGCTAGGCCTCTCCCCCTCTGTTCTGGCATTTCTGCAGTTTAGTCCAAAGATATAGCCCCATTCATTTGATACCGATGCATAATTAGTATAGTTCTGATGTCAGTCTTGCGAGTACTTTGGATGAGTACTCACGGTTGCTTTGCTATATCTTTTTTCCCCATACCCGGTGATGGGGATATGTACCTAGGGTAGGGTCATAGGCCTGACCTACCTGCGCTATCCAAGGACACTGCCCCAGAAAGCTTAAGGGCTGCAAGGAGACCTCCGACTGAAATCACCAAGGCATACAAGTCACTCGACAATATACACTCGGAGGTACCTTTCACTCGACGCTTACCTTTCACTCGGAAGGACCAGAAGACAGTCGACCACAGAAGCCCAGAAGTCACCCCAGGGAGGCTAACGGGCAGGCGTTCATCAAGACCATTAATAGCATTTATGTTGTACGTTACCAGTAACGTACGTCTTTATAGCCACGATCTGACCCTTAGATGTCGGACACTTATGAGGGGCAGCACACTCTATATAAGCCGCCCCTCCCCTCTGGCACAAGGGTTCGCACCCCCTGTAAGGATACTCATATTCACTCGACAGATAAACAAAGCCTCTCCGGAGCACGAGACGTAGGGCTATTATCTCCACCGTGAGAGGCCCGAACTCGCTAAAACCACCGTGTCACCCATATGCATCTCGGTAGATCATGCTCCTTTACCCTACCCCCTTCGTACTGTCGGAATCGCTCCCACGACAGTTGGCGCCCACCGTGGGGCGTGGCGTCTATCGAGCCATGATGCACATGGTTTTTCTTCAATATTCAGCAACCCAAGCACTTTTGGGATGATCTCCCGAAGATCAAACAATCATCACCAAAATGTTTGACTATCCATGTTCTCGGCATCACATCGTCTACGAGAAGACAAAATACTCACCAAAATGCACCACGTCAACGTCATCATCAGCCGCTGCCTCCATTGTATGGCGTCCATGGCCGTAAGCAGCCACCCGCCTCCGGACGAGGTTCACTCGGATGGAACTTGTCCAGTCGGATGGATCCTGTTCACTCAGCCGGACAACAAGCTTCAATCGCATCTTCATCACCCCCTCCGACAATGGACAGGGCAGCCGCCATGGCCGACCAGGGAGCTCTGCACCCCACCTTCCACTTTCCTTCCAATCTTAATTTCTTCCCATTTATGTCCTGCATGCAGGAGATAAGTGGCCGTGTGAAAACGTCTATTACGTGCATGAATGGCTTTAACTCTCGCTTAATTAGCGTTAACACCACTTGCATGCAGATTAATTCGGCGCTAGACGAGGGGAACTCCTCACATGCACTTTTGATCATGTCTGCCTGCAAGTGATAAAGTTGCCTGCTTCCATCGGACGGGACAGCGCCCGTGCGCTCGTGGGCACGTCCATGCCGAACCTCACCCGACGCCTCCGAGCTCAGCACTCCGCGTCGACCTGCCTAGCCGGCCCACACCGACTGGATCGCAGCCCAGTTGTGGTGCCCTCGGACCAGCAGAACATCATCGACAACAACCACGATCGCGAACCTACGGAGTCAACCGCATCTTCATTGTTCGAGCGTTCTGCGCACTGTGAGTCTGCTGGATACGTCTTCTCCTGTCGGCTGCCCTGTCCATTGTCACTCGGCTGGACATATCCTCGTCATCGAGCCGCCATGCACATCGCCACTCCGCGAGACACGTCTTCATCACTCGGCTGCTCCGCGCATCGCCATTCAGTCGGAAGCTCCTTCGACACTCGGTAGCTCCGCGCATCGCCATTCAGTCGGAAGCTCCTTCGACACTCGGCAGCTCCGCGCATCGCCATTCAGTCGGGCGCTCCTTCGACACTCGGCAGCTCCACGCATCGCCATTCAGTCGGGCGCTCCTTCGACACTCGGCAGCTCCGCGCATCGCCATTCAGTTGGAAGCTCCTTCGACACTCGGTCGCTCCGCGCACCGTTACTCAGTTGGACGCTCCTTCGTCACGCGGCCGCTCCTGCGCCGTCAGACAGCTAAGTCATTCTTCATACGTTGCATTCAAGTAAATAGTTATTTCCGTATTACCGAGTGTCGAGGAAGTCGCACGTGACGTTCACTCGGAGGTCACGCCACCGAGTATACCTGTGCGCTCGGTTGTTTATTTTTATGTCCAAACACTTCACTTACGCTTCTTTTGGGTCCAGTACTCAAACGAGTTCAGTCGGAGGCTTCACTCTTTTAGACCCTTGCTGGTTCCGAACCAACAAGCACCTGGCACACCCACTGGGTGTCTATGGGTGTTATTTACGCAAATTATTTCAGCAAAGATCAAATTACTTTGATAAATTTTTATGTTGGCTTGTGCTATTTTTCATACACAGGTTATGCGATCACTTGGCGCATCTGTGCGCCATCTTCGTTGCTACTCAGGCTCAGTCGCCGCAACGATCATTTGTGTGTTTCCACTTGTTCGGATGCCTCCTCGATGACGTACTGCACTCGGCTGCTCCGCGCATCGCCATTCAGTCGGAAGCTCCTTCGACACTCGGCCGCTCCGCGCCTCGCCATTCAGTCGGAAGCTCCTTCGACACTCGGCCGCTCCGCGCCTTGCCATTCAGTCGGACGCTCCTTCGACACTCGGCAGCGCCGCGCCTTGCCATTCAGTCGGACGCTCCTTCGACACTCGGCAGCTCCGCGCATCGCCATTCAGTCGGACGCTCCATCGTCGCTCGGCAGCTCCGCGCGCCGTCACTCTACTGGACGCGTCCTCATCACTCGGCGAGACACGTCTTCGTCACTTGGCCGCCCCGCGCGTCGCCACTCAGCCGGACGTGTCTACTTCGCTCGACCGCCCGCGCGTTATCAGACAGCTAAGTCATTCTTCACAGACTTCATTCAATAAATTAATTATTTATGCATTACCAAGTATCAAGTAAGTCGAACATGATGTTCACTCGGAGGCCACGCCACCGAGTGTACCTCTGCGCTCGGTTGTTTATTTTCATGTCGGAACACTACACTTCCGTTTCATTTGGGTCCAATACTCAAAACAAGTTCAGTCGGATCCTTCACTTTCACAAGTTCAGTCGGATCCTTCACTCTGTTAGCCTATTGCTGGTCCCAGACCAGCAAGAACCTGGTACACCCAGTGGGTGTCTAGGGGTGTAATTTACACAAATCATTTCAACAAACATCAAAGTACTTCGAGAATTTTTTATGTTAGCTTGTGTTATTTTTCATACACAGGTTACCTGGACGCCTCTGTGCGCCATTCTCAACGACATGGTCGACTCGGTCGCCCCGCGCGCCGTCACCTGGTCGGACGCCTCCGCAACAACATTCTCGACTCGGCTGCCCCGCGCGCCGTTACTTGACCGCCCCGTCGCCATTCAGCCAGAGACATTTACTTCACTCGGATGTCCCGCGCGTCGTCACTAGGCGGGACGCGTCGTCATCACATGGCCGCCCCGCGCGTCGCCACTCAGCCAGACGTGTCTACTTCACTCGGATGCCCCGCGCATCGCCACTCCGTGTGGCACGTCTTCATCAATCTGCCCGACTCGGCCGCCCTGCTCGCCGCCACTCGGTTGGGCTTGACATCATCGACATGCTCCGACTTGGCCATCCCGCGCGTCGCCGCTCGGTTGGGCACATCTCGTCAACTTACTCGACTTGACTGCAATGCGCGTCGCCGCTCGGTTGGGCACATCTCGTCAACTTACTCGACTTGGCTGCAATGCACGCCGCCACTCGGTTGGGCTTGACTCCATCGACACACTCCCTCGTCACTCGGCAGCCCCGCGCGTCGTCACTCGGCGGGACGCGTCGTCATCACTTGGCCGCCCCGCGCGTCGCCACTCAGCCAGACGTGTCTACTTCACTCGGATGCCCCGCTCATCGCCACTCCGTGTGGCACGTCTTCATCAATATGCCCGACTCGGCCGCCCTGCTCGCCGCCACTCGGTTGGGCTTGACATCATCGACATGCTCTGACTTGGCCACCCCGCGCATCGCCGCTCGGTTGGGCACATCTCGTCAAATTACTCGACTTGGCTGCAATGCACGCCGCCACTCGGTAGGGCTTGACTCCATCGACACGCTCCATCGTCACTCGGCAGCCCCGCGCGTCGTCACTCGGCGGGACGTGTCGTCATCACTTGGCCGCCCCACGCGTCGCCACTCAGCCAGACGTGTCTACTTCACTCGGATGCCCCGCGCATCGCCACTCCGCGTGGCACGTCTTCATCAATATGCCCGACTCGGCCGCCCTGCTCGCCGCCACTCAGTTGGGCTTGACATCATCGACATGCTCCGACTTGGCCGCCCCGCGCGTCGCCGCTCGGTTGGGCACATCTTGTCAACTTACTCGACTTGGCTGCAATGCACGCCGCCACTCGGTTGGGCTTGACTCCATCGACATGCTCCATCGTCACTCGGCAGCCCCGCGCGTCGTCACTCGGCGGGACGCGTCGTCATCACTTGGCCGCCCCGCGCATCGCCAGTCAGCCAGACGTGTCTACTTCCCTCAGATGCCCCACGCATCGCCACTCCGTGTGGCACGTCTTCATCAATATGCCCGACTCGGCCGCCCTGCTCGCCGCCACTCGGTTGGGCTTGACATCATCGACATGCTCTGACTTGGCCACCCCGCGCATCGCCGCTCGGTTGGGCACATCTCGTCAAATTACTCGACTTGGCTGCAATGCACGCCGCCACTCGGTTGGGCTTGACTCCATCGACACGCTCCATCGTCACTCGGCAGCCCCGCGCGTCGTCACTCGGCGGGACGCGTCATCATCACTTGGCCGCCCCGCGCGTCGCCACTCAGCCAGACGTGTCTACTTCACTCGGATGCCCCGCGCATCGCCACTCCGTGTGGCACGTCTTCATCAATATGCCCGACTCGGCCGCCCTGCTCGCCGCCACTCGGTTGGGCTTGACATCATCGACATGCTCCGACTTGGCCGCCCCGCGCGTCGCCGCTCGGTTGGGCACATCTCGTCAAAGTACTCGACTTGGCCGCAATGCACGCCGCCACTCGGTTGGGCTTGACTCCATCGACACGCTCCATCGTCACTCGGCAGCCCCGCGCGTCGTCACTCGGCGGGACGCGTCGTTATCACTTGGCCGCCCCGCGCGTCGCCACTCAGCCAGACGTGTCTACTTCACTCGGATGCCCCGCGCATCGCCACTCGGTGTGGCACGTCTTCATCAATATGCCCGACTCGGCCGCCCTGCTCGCCGCCACTCGGTTGGGCTTGACATCATCGACATGCTCCGACTTGGCCGCCCCGCGCGTCGCCGCTCGGTTGGGCACATTTCGTCAACTTACTCGACTTGGCTGCAATGCACGCCGCCACTCGGTTGGGCTTGACTCCATCGACACGCTCCATCGTCACTCGGCAGCCCCGCGCGTCGTCACTCGGCGCGACGCGTCGTCATCACTTGGCCGCCCCTCGCGTCGCCACTCAGCCAGACGTGTCTACTTCACTCGGATGACCCGCGCATCGCCACTCCGTGTGGCACGTCTTCATCAATATGCCCGACTCGGCCACCCTGCTCGCCGCCACTCGGTTGGGCTTGACATCATCGACATGCTCCGACTTGGCCGCCCCGCGCGTCGCCGCTCGGTTGGGCACATCTCGTCAACTTACTCGACTTGGCTGCAATGCACGCCGCCACTCGGTTGGGCTTGACTCCATCGACACGCTCCATCGTCACTCGGCAGCCCCGCGCGTCGTCACTCGGCGGGACGCGTCGTCATCACTTGGCCGCCCCGCGCGTCGCCACTCAGCCAGACGTGTCTACTTCACTCGGATGCCCCGCGCATTGCCACTCCTTGTGGCACGTCTTCATCAATATGCCCGACTCGGCCGCCCTGCTCGCCGCCGCTCGGTTGGGATTGACATCATCGACATGCTCCGACTCGGCCGCCCCGCGCGCCGCCGCTCGGTTGGGCACATCTCGTCAACTTACTCGACTTGGCTGCAATGCACGCCGCCACTCGGTAGGGCTTGACTCCATCGACACGCTCCATCGTCACTCGGCAGCCCCGCGCGCCGTCACTCGGCAGGACGCGTCGTCATCACTCGATAGTTCAGCGCCTCGCCACTCAGTGAGATGTATCTACCTCACTCGGATGCCCAGCGCATCGCCACTGTGCTGGACGCGTCTACATCACTTGGCCGCCCCGCGCGTCGCCACTCAGCCAGACGTGTCTACTTCACTCGGATGCCCCGCGCATCGCCACTCCGTGTGGAATGTCTTCATCATCGGCCGCCCCGCGCGCCATCGCTCAGCTTAGCTGCGATTCCGTATCGCCTAAGTTAAAAACCACTCTGAGTGAGGACATCATCCACACTCGGGGGGCTTAGCTGTGATTCCGTATCACCTAAGTTAAAAACCACTCCGAGTGAGGACATCATCCACACTCGGGGGCTTAGCTGTGATTCTGTATCACCTAAGTTAAAAACCACTCCGAGTGAGGACATCATCTACACTCGGGGGCTTAGCTGCGATTCCGTATCGCCTAAGTTAAAAACCACTCTGAGTGAGGACATCATCCACACTCGGGGGGCTTAGCTGCGATTCCGTATCGCCTAAGATAAAAACCACTCCGAGTGAGGACATCATCCACACTCGGGGGCTTAGCTGTGATTTTGTATCACCTAAGTTAAAAACCACTCCGAGTGAGGACATCATCTACACTCGGGGGCTTAGCTGCGATTCCGTATCGCCTAAGTTAAAAACCACCCCGAGTAAGGACATCATCCACACTCGGGAACTTAGCTGCGATTCCATATCGCCTACGTTAAAAACCACTCCGAGTGAGGACATCATCCATACTCGGGGACTCAGCTGCGATTCCGTATCGCCTAAGTTTAAAACCACTCCGAGTGAGGACATCATCCACACTCGGGGGCTTAGCTGCGATTCCGTATCGCCTAAGTTAAAAACCACTCCGAGTAAGGACATCATCCACACTCGGGGGCTTAGCTGCGATTCCGTATCGCCTAAGTTAAAAACCACTCCGAGTAAGGACTTCATCCACACTCGGGGGCTTAGCTGTGATTCCGTATCACCTAAGTTAAAAACCATTCCGAGTGAGGACATCATCCACACTCGAGGGCTTAGCTGCGATTCCGTATCGCCTAAGTTGAAAACTCTTCCAAGTGACGAGCATTCCTTTCACTCGGGGGCTTAGCCGCGAACAAGTTTCCGCCTAAGTTAAAAACCCTGCCGAGTGAATAGCATCCCATTCACTCGGAAACTTAGCTGCGAACCAGTCTTCGTCTCAGTTAAAAACTCTCCCAAGTGACGAGCATTCCCCTCACTCGGGGACTTAGCCGCGAGTCAGACCTCGCTTAAGTTAAAGGTTGTTCTGAGTGACAGGCAACACCTTCACTCGGAAACTTAGTTGCGAACAAGCTTACTCGGAAACCAAACAAGCTTAGCCAAGCAAAGGATTGGAAAGCAAACATTGTCTCTATCAGACCCCCGCCGATGCAAGCACTCGACGGCGGTCTCGGGGACTACACCCAGTGGGTGCACTCAACGTGCCCCCACTGGACCTACTATCACTCGACCAGGTCCGGCCTGTCGAATGACAAGCGACTATCAAAGCAAATCTAAGACCCCTGCCGATGTCATCGCCATTCGACAGCGGTCTCGGGGTCTACAGCTAGTGGGTGCACTCGGTGTGCCCCCACTGGACCAAAAACTACTCGAATAAGACCCGATCTACTCGAGGAAAAAACAAGCAAGTACGCATCTGAAGAAAACACCCAGTGGGTGTAAAGTCAAGATGGACAGGAATACAATCGGAAATGAATTTACAAACAATCAGAAGACTCTACAGACCACTCGAACCTGATTTCAAGCTCAGTTTCACTCGGACCTGATTTCGAGCCCAGTTTCACTCGGATATACTTCAAGACAGAATCGATCAGGGCGAACGATAAAGGTTCCAATCGACGCAGATTTCTAAGAAGCCTCAAAATGTACTCAGAATTTTTGTCTTGTCAGAACTTGTATTGACACCTTTTACTCTCGAACCCCGATCCATTCGGGGGCTAATGATGGGGATATGTACCTAGGGTAGGGTCATAGGCCTGACCTACCTGCGCTACCCAAGGACACTGCCCCAGAAAGCTTAAGGGCTGCAAGGAGACCTCCGACTGAAATCACCAAGGCATACAAGTCACTCGACAATATACACTCGGAGGTACCTTTCACTCGACGCTTACCTTTCACTCGGAAGGACCAGAAGACAGTCGACCACAGAAGCCCAGAAGTCACCCCAGGGAGGCTAACGGGCAGGCGTTCATCAAGACCATTAATAGCATTTATGTTGTACGTTACCAGTAACGTACGTCTTTATAGCCACGATCTGACCCTTAGATGCCGGACACTTATGAGGGGCAGCGCACTCTATATAAGCCGCCCCTCCCCTCTGGCACAAGGGTTCGCACCCCCTGTAAGGATACTCATATTCCACTCGACAGATAAACAAAGCCTCTCCGCAGCACGAGACGTAGGGCTGTTATCTCCACCGTGAGAGGCCCGAACTCGCTAAAACCACCGTGTCACCCATATGCATCTCGGTAGATCATGCTCCTTTACCCTACCCCCTTCGTACTGTCGGAATCGCTCCCACGACACCCGGTTGCTGCGATCAGACGATGGAGTCCCGGAGCCAGACGCCACCGCAGGAGACTACTACCAGGAGAGCCCCGGAGGCACGTACTACTGGGTTGAGCCAGCCGACCAGGAGTAGTTCGGAGGCCCTAGGCAGGAGGCCTTCACCTTTTCGATCAGTGTCGCTGTTTGTGCTAGCCTTCTTAAGGCAAACTTGACTAACTATGTATGTACCCAGATATTATTTGTTTGTATGACTTATGTATTCGGGTCCTCGTGACCCCCTGGTTTGTAATATGAAGATTTATGTTTAAATTTGAGTTTAGAGTTGTGTTGTGATATCTTCCCGTGTGTCTCTGATCTCGAGCGTGCATGTTTGCGTGTATGATTAATGCACGGTCGAGCAGGAGCGTCACAAGTTGGTATCAGAGCCGACTGCCTGTAGGAAGCCCCCTTCCAATTCCTTGATTTTCATGAAGGAAGTGATGTACGTACCCTCTCAAATGCACTCCAGTTCCTTTCACATGCAGATGAGCTACATGTCAAATTTAGAATCTTGATAGCCATCTTTCTTAATTCCTTTGCATCAGTGCCATGTGCTGCCCACCAATTTGCTGCAAATATAACCGAATTTACGTTAGAAATTTGACAAGATAAATATTGTTGAAACCAGAAAGAGAGAGAGAGAGAGAGAGAGAGAGAGCTTTTACCTGGGGTGATAGTTGTACTTTTCCTTTGTCGAATAGCCATTGCAGAGCGAAAAGAATCAGTGACATTAGTGTACATATTAAGCTGGGCAACAATCATATCTTGTAATTTATCATTATCATGGTACACACGACCTGCGCACTGTACAACTGCTGCAACGAAAACCTCTTCCTCCAACTCTGCCTTGTTCTCATAATAAAAGAATGGATTCAAGTAATATCCAGCTTTATGCAATGGAGTCTTGAGTTTGTCGTTCCACCTTTCGTCAATAATATCCCAAATAAAACCATATTTCTTTGCATTTCCATCAAAACGGACAGCAATTTCCTTTTTTGCATTTTCAAGATCACCATAAAGGTAACCCATAGCAGGAACATCTCCATCCACCCTTCTAAGTACAAATGCTAGTGGCTCAAAATAGTTTATAAGTCGCAAAATTGATGACCAAAAATCGTTGCCCATGACCAACTTAGCAATAACTTTTCCTGCTTTTTGCTTAGCAAACCTAGAGTCGCTCCACTTTGTTGATCCGAACATTTCTTTTAGTTCTTTTCTTTTGTCATATAGACTTTTCAAATTAAGGTAGCAAGTGGCAAACCGAGTAGTTCCAGCTCGAACTAAATCACGATCACCAGTAAAAGAACGCATCATAGACAACACTCTAGTGTGGGCATAAATGTAACATGTAATAGACTTTGCTTTCTTAATTGTATTCTGGATAGCAGGCTTCTTACCAATGTCCTCAAGCATTAGATCAATGGTATGTGCTGCACAAGGAGTCCAAAATATCTGAGGATATTTCTGTTTTAGTAACTTTGCTGCAGCCATGTTATTTGAAGCATTATCGGTCACTACTTGTAAAACCTTTTCCGGACCAATTTCATCTATGCATGAGTGTACCAAAGAGTAGATGTAATTAGCATCATGAACATCTGTGGAAGCATCTATAGCTCGGAGAAACCACACACCTCTAGCAGAATGAGCTACCAAGTTCATTAGGCTTCTTCCCCGTCGATCTGTCCAAGCATCTGTCAAAAGAGAGCATCCAGTCAACGACCATGCCTCCTTGTGCGCATTTGCATATTCATCTAGTGATCTGACTCTGTTCTCCAACAAAGGAGTGCCAAGCTGATAAGGAGAAGGCTTCTTCAATCGTGGGCCATATTGTCCAATAGCTTCTATCATTAAATCAAATGAATCAAGGCGAACGGCATTTAATGGAATTCCAGCTTGGTAAAACCAATCTGCAATGTATTCATGAGCTCTCTGTTTCTCTTTCAACTTGTATGTTTCATTTAGTGTGGTTTGAGTGCTGGTCCGAGAATTCTTTCCTTTTCCACGAGCTTCTTCTGGTTTCTCACGATAACTGTCAAGTGGTCCTTTATTCAAAGACCTCTTTCGCACTAAAGTGGTTGATTGATCTTCCTCATGGTCATCCTCCTCAGCAATATGAACCTGACTTCTAAGTTTGTTCAACTCTTCTTCTTTATCTAGTTTCTTTTGTTCTGCTGCCTCAAGGATTGTCTTCATCTTATCCCTAACATCTTGAGGAACTTGTGTGCATGGAGTAACCTGGCCTCTCAATCCAGCTAAATGTTGCTTCATCCTGGTGATTCCTCCACTGAAGATACTTTTACAGAAATTACATCCAACATTGTTCGGGTGCTTCTCACTTGGCGAAAATGCATACTCCCAAGCTGAATCCTTTTTTGGCTTATTTTTGGCTGACACTGCTTTCTGTGCTGCTGATGAAGTCGCACTTGCTGACATGATGAGCTAACAAATTACAGAAAATATTCATGATTATTTAGCCACTTAATAAGCCATAAACAAAAGAACTAGTGTACTAGTACGAGACAGAACTAGTGTACTAGTACGAGACAGAATTAGTGTACTAGTACTAGACGCAAGAAGTAATTCAAGCAATGAGGCAACAAGGACTTGAGGACACATTCGTACTGTATGCTTAAACCTGAATGCACATTCATACTGTTTGCTTAAACCTGAACTAGTGTACTGCCTCTGCCTGTCTCTCTCTCCCTCTCTCAAAACTGAACAAGTGCTCTGTTTTTCCTCTGCTTTGTGTGTGCGTGTTAGAAACTAAACTAGCTTGCATGTGTCTGTGTCCGCCGCCGGCGAGCGAGACGAGGGCCAGTGGCCATCACTACTTGCTTGAAGCTCGTGGATTTGCAGCTTGCCAGAGAAGGTTGTACCGTTGTAGATGATGAACGCCGAAGGATCTAATGGCAAGGATGGAGAAGGCTTCCAGCCGGACAACAATGGAGAAGGCTGTGTAGTCACCCGTCCGCCGTCGCAGCCGGCGGCCGCCAGAGGAAAACGTTCAAGATCGTAGCCGCCGCCACTGTGTACTAGTACGCCCAGAAAAAGACCTAGGTCTATTAGTACTAGGCAGGCTTGTGCACGTTTGTGGGCTGGGCTCTTCCAGTTTATGTAAATTGGGCCCCTTTCACATATCGTTCATATCGGTCAGACAGGTATCGGCCCGAAATTGCGGGCTGACCAGCGATATTGCGGCCGGTAAGTTGAGAAACGCAATTTTTGAAACGATTACGTAGCTTCATATCGGTCGGCAGTCAAAACCGATATTGCGGCCGATATTACGGGCGATACGACCGATATTTAAAGTGCACGCTGCCCATTCTGCTGTCGCACGTCTCCGTGGCGAGCATAGTCGCTTGGATAACTCCGAGTTCCGATACATCCCGTATGCCCCTGCTGATGATGATACCGGATACTACATAGCTGTCTGTGCCCTTTTCGAGCGACATCGATATGACCCGCGGGTTTTGATTCAGTGCACTCAGGCTCATGATCGCACTGCCTGGACTATTGCCGTCGAGTTGTTTGCCACTCGAGCACGTCTCTACGACGCTATGACACAGTTGCTGCCAGCTGTTCGTGCAGGGATACATCCAGAGTACATCCTTTACCCGCGCAGGACTCAGATGCCTTCAGGTATCGATTGGCCTGCTGTTGGAGGTCACACACCCGCACGTGGACCTCTTCCAGTTCGAGATCGGGTTCTGCATCAGAGTGCTCACGGAGCGCAGGACCTTCCTGCCATGGACACTCATCGTCCGCACCTGCAGTTACCTGGTTTCAGTGGTTTTCCCCGACGTTGATGTAGCCTTTGCTATGTCTCATTGTGTATTCCTCACCGCGTGCCTGCACGCCACCTAGTATGTCTAGCTGTTTAATTTCCGAACTTGTGCTGTCCGCGTGTAACCGACTCTGTGTATGGATCTGTATGTCTTAATTGACTACTGTTATGTATCTATTGCACTACTTATTCCTTGTCGTGTTACATCATGTTCGTCTCTAAGACACTTGTAGTTGTTTTTACTAAACTATCCCCTGTTAAATCTTTAGCAGGATGGTTAGACCAGGTGGTCGTGGTCGTGGCCGTGCTCCCGAAGGGCCACCACCTCCAGATTATATCGCAGCTATGATGCAGCAATTCGAGCTGAACCGCCAGTTCATGGTTGGGATCATGGCTCAGTTTCCGCACCAGAACCAAAATGCTCAGGATCAGCCACCTGCCCCAATAACTTTGCAAGAGTTTGTGCGTCTCAACCCTACTATTTTTCACAACTCTGAACAGCCACTGGATGTTGATGATTGGCTTCGCGACATCACCTACGAGATGGAGTCTGCCAATGTCGCCCCCGCCAACCTTGTCACCTTCGCGTCCTACTTCTTGAAGGGTGCCGCTGCCCAATGGTGGCACACCCACAGGAGTTCATTACCTGTTGGGACAGTCGTTACCTGGATCGAGTTCCAGACTGCTTTCCGCGCCCGCCACATTCCTCAGGGAATCATGGACAGGGAGAAAAGAGAGTTTCGCAACCTCACTCAGGGCAGTAAGACTGTCGAAGCTTATCAGCAGGAGTTCCTTAACCTGTCCCGCTATGCTGAAGAAGACGTTGCCATAGATGCTCGCAGACAGGAGAAATTCCGCGATGGACTCCACCTAGACCTCAAGCTTGCACTCGTTGTTCATGACTTCGCCGACTTCGCCATTCTGGTGAACAAGGCTATCCAGGTTGAGACCGCTCAAATGGAACATAGGGAATCACTCAAGCGCAATCGTGACATTGGCTCATCTTCGAGCACAGGACAAAGGCGTAAAATCTGGATTCCCAATAGCATGTATCGTCCAACTGCCCCGGCGCTAAGGCCTTCCTATGCTGCACCCCGTCTACCTCCTCCACCACCGAGGCAGCCAAGAGCTCAAGCTGCTCCACCACGTGCTGCTCCTCTTCGTCCTGAAGATGGTCTGTGTTTCAAGTGTCGCCGCCCAGGTCACCTTGCCCAGGACTGCCGCCAGAATCAGAATCAGTTGGCACTTCCTCCTACTGGCCGTGGCAACAACCAGACCCGCAACTATAATACTGGGCCTGCTGCTTATGGACGTGGACAGGCTTACCACGTCGATATTGAAGAAGTTCAGGATCAACCTAAAACTGTGATGGGTACCCTTCTCGTTAACTCAGTACCCGCTTCTGTTTTCTTTGATTCAGGAGCATCACATTCATTCGTCTCTGCAGCATTTGCATTCATGCATGGCATACAATATGAAAATATGCATACTCCACTAGTCGTTAAAAACCCCGGTGGCCATTGTCATGCTGACATGATCGCACCCAACGTCACCGTCGAAATTAAAGGATTGGAATTCCTTGCCTCCCGCATTGTTCTGAAGTCTTCCACCATAGACCTCATTCTGGGAATGGATTGGTTGAAGGCTCACATTACTTCGATCAATTGTGCCACTAAAGTCGTCCAACTCCTTCACCCCTCTGACGAGATAGTGAACTACACCGCCCGAATTACTCGGAATGCCGAAGCTCAGATATATGCTCTGAATGCTTTGAACGCTTCACCTCTTGAGGGAATTGAGAACGTTCCAGTCGTTCACGATTTTCCAGACGTCTTTCCAGAAGAACTGCCAGGAATACCCCCTATTAGAGCCGTTGAATTCGTCATCGACTTGAAACCAGGCACCACTCCCATTGCCAAGCGCCCATACAAGATGCCGCCGCATGAACTCCTTGAACTTAAGGAGGAAATCGACAAGTCACTTAAAAAGGGTTTCATCCGCCCTAGTTCCTCTGCTTGGGGGGCACCTTCTCTCTTTGTTAATAAGAAGGATGGAACAAACCGATTGGTCTAGGACTATCGGCCTATCAACCAAGCAACAATCCAGAACAAATATCCACTTCCCCGGATCAACGATCTTTATGATTAACTTGCTGGATCCTCTGTGTTCTCTAAACTCGACTTAAGGTTGGGTTACCATCAGATACGAGTTCGTAAAGAGGATATTCCGAAGACTGCTTTCGTTACTCGCTATGGATCATACGAGTACACCGTCATGTCCTTCAGATTAAGTAATGCTCCAGCAACCTTCTCTCGATTGATGAACTATATCTTCATGGACTACCTCGACAAGTTCGTCGTGGTTTATTTGGATGATATCCTTATATTTTCCAAGAATGAAGAAGAACACGCCGAACATCTTCGGCTAACATTGGAGAAACTTCGAGAACACCAGCTGTATGCCAAGTTTTCCAAATGTGAATTCTGGTTATCTGAGGTGACTTATCTTGGTCATGTGATTTCCAAAGATGGCATTACTGTTAACCCAGAACGAGTTCAGGCTATTCTTGACTGGACTCCCCCGAAGAATGTCAAGCAAGTCAGAAGTTTTCTCGGTCTCGCCAGCTATTGCCGCCGTTTCGTCGAGAACTTCTCCAAGATTGCTAAGCCACTGACTGATTTGCTTCACAAAGGCAAGAAGTTTGAGTGGACGGAAAAATGTCAGGAAAGTTTTCAGACACTTAAGGACAAGTTGACATCTGCCCCAGTGCTAGCTCCCCCTGATACTCGCAAGGACTTTGTGATATATTGCGACGCATCCCGTCAAGGATTAGGTTGTGTCCTAATGCAAGAGCGCAAAGTGATTGCTTATGGCTCTTGTCAATTGCGTCCTCACGAAGATAAGTATCCAACACATGATCTTGAGTTAGCAGCAGTTATCTATGCTCTGAAACTGTGGCGACATTACCTTCTCGGTAATCGTTGCGAGATATACACGGACCACCAAAGTCTGAAGTATCTGTATACTCAACCAGATTTGAATCTCCGTCAACAAAGATGGCTCGAGACAATAGCCGACTACGACATGGATATTTCTTATACCCCTGGCAAGGCTAATGTAATGGCCGATGCTTTGAGTCGCAAGTCTTATTGCGACAACCTCACGGTTCAGCAAGCACAACCCCTTCTTTATGAAGAGCTTCGCAAGTTAAACCTTCATATTGTTCCTCAGGGTTATCTCAGTACCCTGGTTGTTGAACCGGACCTCAAGTGCAACATCAAGACAAGGCAGAAATATGACTCTGAAGTCGAGAAGATTAAGAAATACCTCTCCCAGGGAAATTCTTCGTTCTACCATGTTGATGATGATGGTGCCTTGTTCTTCAAAGGCCGCCTAGTGGTCCCCAGAAAGCATAATCTGGACTCTCGTTCGGATGTTATGAAAGAAGCACATGATACACCTTTGTCAATACACCCCGGTAGCACCAAGATGTACCAAGACATTCGTCAACGGTACTGGTGGCCTGATATGAAGCGAGACATTGCTCATTATGTTGCTGAGTGTGACGTTTGCCGTCGCATCAAAGCAGAACATCAAAGGCCTGCTGGAACTCTGCAACCACTTGATATTCCTGAATGGAAATGGGACAAAGTTGAAATGGATTTCATTACTGGGTTTCCCAGATCGCAGAAGGGTCATGATGATATTTTTGTCGTCATTGACCGGTTCTCCAAGGTTGCTCACTTTCTGTCAGTCAAGGAGACAATCACTGCTAGCCAGTTAGCAGACTTGTATGTTTCCAGAATCGTGTCACTTCACGGTATTGCACTGGAAATCAGCTCAGACCGTGGCAGCCTCTTTACCTCAAGATTTTGGAACAGTTTCCAAGAAGCTATGGGAACTCACCTGTCCTTCAGCACAACTTTTCACCCCCAGTCCCAGGGACAAGTTGAACGAGTCAATCAAGTGCTTGAAGATATGCTTCGAGCTTGTGTCATCTCATTCGGTAAGAAATGGGAAGAATCTCTCCCGTATGTCGAATTCTCTTACAACAATAGCTATCAAGCTAGTCTGAAGATGGCACCATTTGAAGTTCTCTATGGACGTAAGTGCCGGACCCCTCTGAATTGGTCAGAAACTGGGGAACGGCCACTCTTCGGTCCGGACATTATTCAACAAGCTGAAGAACAAGTTCGCATTGTCCGTGAACATTTGAAAGCTGCTCAGTCTCGTCAGAAGAGCAACTATGATCGAAAACACCAAGTAATGGTTTATCAACCTGGCGAACAAGCTTAACTTTGTGTCACTCCGATGAAGGGCACTCACCGTTTTGGGATCAAGGGCAAGTTAGCTCCTCGCTACATTGGCCCGTTCCGTATCCTCGCCCGATGAGGAGAAGTGGCATATCAATTGGAATTGTCGCCGAACCTTTCTCAAGTTCATGATGTCTTCCATGTGTCGAAACTCCGTCGCTGCTTCAAGGATCCTATCCGAGCAGTGGATCATGAAATGCTTGAGCTGCAAGAGGATCTTTCTTATCAAGAGTATCCGATCCGCATTCTTGATCAAGCTGAACGTCGAACTCGTCAGAAGGCAATCAAGTTCCTTAAAGTTCAGTGGTCGAATCATTCTGAAGATGAAGCCACTAGGGAACGCGAATATCGCATTCGTGAAGAATACCCCGCTCTCTTTCAGCCTGCCTCTTAATTCTCGGGGCGAGAATTTCTTTTAGAGGAGGAGAATTGTAACACCCCATGTAATTAAGCTACAGTGATCACCCTCTCATAATGCCAAGTCATCATGATTAATAGTGCTTGATCATCATTTGCATCATATCTCATTTCAAACTCCAAGTCAAATTGAAATTCAAATTTAAAGTGAAAATAAAACTTGTTCCAATTTGGAAACAAAAATGTTCATTAAATAGCAAATAATCCATAACTAATTATGTTAAGAAAAACAACATCACCTAAATTACCTAGATGACTCTAACATCATCAAAACAGTACCAAATAGCAATATTTAATACCATTTTGTTTAATAAAATTGCAAATGAAATCATATTGTCTCCAAACCAATTTCTGGTAGTAGATAATATTGCATTGTAATTATTGAGCTAAGTTACATGTTTTACAAAACTCAAATGGTGGCCTAACAATTTACAAAACAGAAAAATAAGCAGAAATCAGAAAAAAGAAAAAAGAAAAGCCTAAGCGCTACTGTGCCTACGGGCCTAAGTCAAACAGTGCAAATCGGTCCGGCCCACCTCGCCTTCTCCTTCCTCCTGCCAGGCCGAAGCCATGGCGCGCTCGCACGCGCGCGTGCCATCCACCCGCCGTCCTGCCCCGCTGTCGACCATCCAGCGGCTCCCCGACGTGGATAAGGACCCCCGCAACCCCCTGGCAAACCCTAGCCCTCTCTTCCCCCACTCTTTCGCGCGATCTCGACCTTGACCGAGCGCCTCCGTCGCCATTGCCGTCGATCCCGCGTCCACCCGCTAGCTCAGGCCTCGCCGTCGTGCCCGTTCGAGCCGCCGTCCTCGACTCCATCCTCCGCGCCAACGAACCGAAACCGGGGAGCTCTACGTCGAGCCCCTCGATGTCTTCTTCAACCTATGGCCACCGCGACCTCGCCGTCGATTTCGTCGCCGTCAAGCCGTCCCCGCGCCCACTTTGCTCTCCTACAGGCTCCCGGTGAGCTTGCGCACGTTTCCCCTCTCTCCACTGCCTCTCGTCATCGCCGTAGCCGTCGCATTCGACATGGCCGAACGCTCCGCTGCCCGCACTCATCGCCGGCGAGCGTCCGGCGACCATTTGGTCCTGCGCGTGTGCCCTGCTGCTTCGCCGCAACGCGTAGGCCTCGCCTAGCCCCTTAGTAGCCTCGCACGCACGCTGCAACGCCATCCCCGATCACCACCCGAAGTCGCCGCCGCCTACCGTCGTCGCCGTCGCCGATTCCGGCCACCGCAGCCGCCGAGACCACCACCATCGGACGCGTCGTGAAGCGCACTTTCCAGAAAGCCCAGCCGCGTGCCAAGTGATGCACCACCGCACGATTCCGACGTCGCCGGAGTTCGGCCGCCGCGGGGAGCTCGCCGGAGTGCTCCGATGGCCGGCGCCGATGTGGCTTCATGGGGCCCGCCCACTGTGCCACTGACCACGGGCCCCACAGGTCCCAGTTGACTGGGTTGACCAAGTCAACTGCTGACTGGGCACCCGTGGGCCATTGACAAACGGGCCCCACCATTTAAAAACATTTTTAAAAAATAAATAAATGTTAATTAAAGTGTTAATTAAACTGTTAGTTAATTAATTAACTAATTAGTCACTGACCAGTAGGGCCCACCCCCCTTAATTAATCTATAGTTAGTTTAATTAAATCCTAATTAACTACTGTGTCACTGACCAGTGGGACCCACTGGTCATGTTTGACCTGGCCCAGCCGGATTTGACCCGCTGACGTCACTGTGATGTCATGTTGACGTCATAGCTACTGTTTCGGATAATTCTAATTAAATTAATTCCAGAATTTCCACAAAATGATTAAAACTTTGAAAAATCATATAAATTAAACCGTAACTCGGATGAAAATAATTTATATATGAAAAACGATCAGAAAAATATGAAGAATCTGAATATGCCACCCCCATACCTGCCGCGCCCCTCTAACGTACTAAACATGGAACTTTTTGCCCGTATTCGATAGATGAATAGTGCATAACCCTAATAAAATAAATCCAAATAAATTCCTAAATTATCTAAAGCAGTTAGGTAGGGAATATATCACCTCTGCATATCAGTTAGGCATGTCATGCATCGTTGTTGCATTATTGCCATGAATTTATTGTTTCTTCCCCCTCCTTCTCTCCCGATAGCCGCCGAGACCGCCGCCGACGCAGCTGAGTGCGACTACGCTCCTGACGAGCAGCCTTCAGACGACCAGCCCCTCTCAGCAGAGCTTCCAGGCAAGCAAAACCCCCTTGATCATCCAGATATCGCCCACTCCTTCTCTCTTATGATTGCATTAGAATTGCTTCTGTGATATTCCGATAGCTCCTATTCTGATGCATAGCCTGATTTTGTCGCCTGATGTTTATACCTACCTATTATCCCATGATGCTTAGTTAGCTATGCTATTGATTCATCTGTGGCCCTTCGCCCTTATCCATTTGCCATGCTTGATATCGGGCCGTGATCACTCTGGGTGATGATCACGGAAATGTTTACTTATTGCAATACTTTGAACCGTTAAAGTCGGGTTGGCCCCAAGGGTGCCCGCGAGAGAATAATATTAAAGACGGGTCGGCTCCAAGAGCACCTGCGAGCCGTGTGATATCAAGTCGGAGCGACAGGAACCCTGTTCGTCTCTGCGAGTTACTAAACACGTCTAACGGATTTGGGTATTTGATCTGAGTAGGCCGCTGGCCTTATACGCACTACCACCACGTGGGATAATGGTTATGGGACCCTCTACGTCGTATGTATCAGCCAAAAGCTCTTCAGACGTCACAGCTCAAAGATGCGGGCTGATTGCTGGGGTGGGCTGGTTACGTCACTTGTGTATACAGTGTCACGCCTGGGCCCCGGCCAGTCTCGCAACGTGTAGGAGTGCGAAGGGCGATGGCCCAAGACCCCTTCATGCTTAGGATTTAGACCGGCGTGTTGACATCTCTGCTGAGCCTAGGTAGGACTGCGTCGTGTTGATCACCCGAGGCCGGGCATTACCCAGCAAGTGTGTCCGGCCAGATGTGATCGAGCGTGTTGGGTAACAGTAGTGCACCCCTGCAGGGAAGTTATCTATTCGAATAGCCGTGTCCACGGTAATAGGACGCTCAGAGTTGCATCTTGATCTGCTACAACTACAAATGGACACTGTCACAATATTAAACGGTTACTACTGCTCTCGGGATCACTTTCTCACAAGGTAGTCGAGGAAGGATCTCAGGGCATTACTAAAATATGATTGATTATATTTTGTCTTGCTCTACTCTCTTCTATTGCTGCAAGAAATGCTTCAAGATGCTAGTCTTCGATAGGTAGGCCTCTCCCCCTCTATTCTGGCATTTCTGCAGTTTAGTCCAAAGATATAGCCCCATTCCTTTGATACCGATGCATAATTAGTATAGTTCTGATGTCAGTCTTGCGAGTACTTTGGATGAGTACTCACGGTTGCTTTGCTATCTCTTTTTCCCCATACCCGGTTGCTGCGATCAGATGATGGAGTCCCGGAGCCAGACGCCACCGCAGGAGACTACTACCAGGAGAGCCCCGGAGGCACGTACTACTGGGTTGAGCCAGCCGACCAGGAGTAGTTCGGAGGCCCTAGGCAGGAGGCCTTCGCCATTTCGATCAGTGTCGTTGTTTGTGCTAGCCTTCTTAAGGCAAACTTGACTAACTATGTCTGTACCCAGATATTTTTTGTTTGTATGACTTATGTATTCGGGTCCTCGTGACCCCTGGTTTGTAATATGAAGATTTATGTTTAAATTTGAGTTTAGAGTTGTGTTGTGATATCTTCCCGTGCGTCTCTGATCTCGAGCGTGCACGTTTGCGTGTATGATTAGTGCACGGTCGAGCAGGGGCGTCACAACTAAGC
Organism: Elymus sibiricus; assembly: GCA_039707655.1. Classification (NCBI taxonomy): domain Eukaryota; kingdom Viridiplantae; phylum Streptophyta; class Magnoliopsida; order Poales; family Poaceae; genus Elymus; species Elymus sibiricus. Next base: position 349,764,962 of record CM077668.1, read on the forward strand.
AGATGCAAATCAACAAAATTAGAAGCAATACAAACTAGACATCATACGCAACATGCAACCACATATAACAGTGCCAAGTTAGAGCAAGCACCTGTGATGGTGGAGTAGGGGAGATGTGTTCATCATCTACACAACTACGTTGACTGTCTAGCCCTGCGTTGTCTTGCGAATCTTGTTGGGAGGATGGCTGAGTAGAATCTGTGGAGACCCTCTGTTTCAGTTGCTCGGAAGGACCACCATCATCCACTGCCTTACTAATTTCCTTCCGCTGTATTGATTTTGCATTGTGAAGTCAAACCGACAAGAAAAAGGAATAAAATTCGCTCTTCAGAACTCATTCATGAATGAATGACTGACGAACAACACTTTGTTGTAAGGCAAACACATGACACGAGGATGGAATATGTACGAAAATAGGACCGCATGACATATTCACACCTATGATGTGTCAACTAAGCAGAAGGATTTTCAAGAAATTAGAAACAATGCAAGCTAGACACCATATGAAAGATGCAACCAATATCACTCTGCCAAGTTAAAAGTGTCTCGTCATAAGTGGAATTTCGAAAAATTAGAAGCAGTACAAACTAGAAATCAATGCAAGATGCAACCAATATCACACTGCCAAGTTAAAGGTGTCTCATCATAAGTGATTGATGCAGCATACACAACAGCAGTACTTTGATGTAAGAACATGGTGTGATAGACAGATATAGTATGTACTAGAAACAGGAAGGCGTGTCATATTCACATGTATAATGTGTAAGCTAAGAAGATGCATTTTACCCTAATTAGATGCAATACAAGCTAGACACCATATACAACATGCAACCAGATATCACACTGCCAAGTTAGAGCAAGCACCTGGGATGGTGGAGTAGGGGAGATGAGACTTGGAACTTGTAATGCACTAGAAGTACAAGGAGAATGTGTAGAGATGGTCCGTTTACGTTGCTGTAGAGGACCACCATCATCCCCTTCCTTCATCTTTTTTGATTTTTCCTTATAAAGTCAAACCCACAAGAAAAAGGAATAAAAATTGCTTTTCAGAACTCATTGATGCATGATGCTGATGAACACTACTTTGATGTAAGGCAACCGCAAGATAGGAGGATGGAATATGTACGAAAAAAGGACAACATTTCATATTCACACCTATGATGTGTGAACTAAGCAGAAGGCATTTCAACTAATTAGAAGCAATGCAAGCTAGACACCATATGAAAGATGCAACCAATATCACTCTGCCAAATTAAAAGGGTGGGTTAATAAGGGCATTTCAACAAATTAGAAGCAATACATAGCTACATGCTAGAAATCATATGTAATATGCAACGAATAAAGGTGTCTCATCGTAAGTGATTGATGCGGGATACAGAAGAATAGTAGTTTCATGTAAGAATATGGTTAATAGATAGATGTAGTATGTACCAAAAACAGGAAGGCATGTCATATTCACAGGTATAATGTGTAAACTAAGCAGATGCAATTTACCCTAATTAGAAGCAACACAAGCTAGACACCATACTTAACATGCAACCACATATCACACTGCCAAGTTACAGCAAGCACCTGCGATGCTGGTGTAGGGGAAATGTGGTCATCAACTATAGAGCTACGTTGACTATCTTCATCTTGCCTTCCTGTTTCTTGAGAATCATGTCGGGAGCATGAATCTGCACTCTTTAAAACAGTAGTGTGTCTCACACTAACCCACGGGTGTGACTGTCCCATCATAAGTGATTGATGAGGGATACATAAGAACATTAGTTTGATGTAAGAACATGGTTAATAGACAGATGCACTATGTACCAAAAACCGGAAGGCATGTCATATTCACAGCTATAATGTGTTAATGTGTAAACTAAGCAGATGCAATTTAACCAAATTAGAAGAATTACAAGGTAGACACCATATGCAACATGCAACCACATATCACCCTGCCAAGTTAGAGCAAGCACCTGCGATGGTGGTGTAGGGGAAATGCGGTCACCAACTACAGAGCTACGTTGACTATCTTCATCTAGCCTTGCTGTTTGTTGAGAATCATGTGGGGAGGATGACACTGCACTCTTTAAAAGAGTAGCGTGTCTCACACTAACCCACGGGTGTGCCTGTCTCATCATAAGTGATTGATGAGGGATACACAAGAACATTAGTTTGATGTAAGAACATGGTTAATAGACAGATGCAGTATGTACCAAAAACAGGAAGGCATGTCATATTCACAGTATATGGCTAAGCAGATGCAATTTAACCAATTTAGAAGCAATACAAGGTAGACACCATATGCAACATGCAACCACATATGACACCGAAGTAAAAGCAAGCACCTGCGATGCTGGTGTATGGCGAATGGAGTCATCAACTATAGAGCTACGTTGACAGTCTTCATCGAATGACACTACACTCTTCATTAGAGCGTCAAACCGCGTCTTTCCAATCCTCGATGCAGACTGGAGTGACTGCTCTGTTTTCTTTTTAGAATACTGTGCTTGAGATTCTGAAATACCCATGCGTAATAAAACAATAGTAAGAGAGTATGGGTGTAGTTTGTGGCTTTGTGCACAAGTAGTACAGTGTAAAAGTATCAGATAGCAGGTGGGTCAAAAATAAATGACGGCAGACATATGATAGCTCTACAACATGCATGGCACATGAAATTAGATTCTAGGCTTTTGAAATATGAGCACAGGGATGACTGGAAAGTGCAGGTAATCCTCCAGCAAAGCACCACATGTGGTCCTATGAAAATAACAATCGACTGAAAATAAATAGGTCAGCCAATTTTTTCTGCACCGTCCGATCTACAAGGAACGGGCAGATGGCCTTCATCTACCTCCCGCCAGCCACCGTTGACGATCTTCCTCGAACCGCCAGCGACCACTGGCCCAGACCCCTGCCTCCGCTGCCACGGCCTCCCCTCGACCTCACCCCACCGCCGTGCTTGGCATCGCCCCTCGGACATCCCTTTAAGCCCGGCGAACCTCCAGATCGGGCGCCAGCAGCTCCTGCGCCACACACACCTCTAAGATAGACACCGAGGCGCTGCTTCCCCGGTGAACAGGCGGACTAGGTGCTCCGCGCGCTTCCGCGGGTGGTGCTTCCTTTAATTGGGAATCAACTAACACTGAATTGAAATCCAGGCAGGCGACGGACGTCTAGCTAAAGTGAAATAGTAAATGGGGGGAACCCTTGTGCATCGCGAGTTACTTGGAACATCTAGTATCAGGAAGAATGTGCAGTAAGAAGCGGTCAACTAGTTTCCTTCATGGGATGAATATCGTGTGAGAGATTTGCAAGAATAAGGGAAGAGGAGTACCAATATCGGCTAGCGATGTTGTGTCCTCCTTTTGTTTTTTTGAAGATCTTGTGGTTCGCTGGAAACAAGAGGTTGTGGAGGACGATGGAGCCTTGGACGAACCCATGGCCAAGTAGTTGAGTGTGGTGCGGTGGCCCTCTGTCGGCGGTGGGGAAGCAGATCCGAGGCATCGAACGACGGTGTAGCAGGAACAACTCCGGTGGGGTGGACGGTTGTGACATTGGAGCTGCAGCGGTGAGGCGCAGGACGGAGGGGTTGAAGTGGCTCGGGTACGGCGCACGTCCGCATCGTGGAGGCAGCTCTGCCTCGGCTTCAATTGCTAAGTCATGGAGGGCGCTGCGGTTGAGGTTGCGGTGGACGATGACGTCGGGGTATCGGCTCCGGCGTGATGGAGGAGGGTGGCGGAGGATTGGTGCGATGGGGTGGCGGACGGAGGAGGCTGGGGTTTCGCGGTTGGTGGAGAGGGAGTTTTGGCGCCCATGTAGTATGAATGGGGAATCGGACGGGGGAGGGGGGAAGCTAAGCGGGAACCATGTTTCCGGGACGCGCTTGTTTGAAATTTGGGGAAAGTTACAAACTTTGCCCCCATCTAAAATTTTGGACATGCTGCGGGTAAAGGGTAGGACGGTAATCTCACGTATCCAAAATAGTGGGAGGGAGTGATTTCGGCCGAGCGCATCGGCGTCTAGGCGCCCGCGGTATATGAATGTTTTTTGGAGGCGGTTGTGTGGCGTCTCGGTGAAGTTACAAACCTACCCCGGTTTAGACTTGTGGACGTCGGGCCGGTAGGCTTCACGGGTCAGAGTTAGAACGGTAATTTTCTTCTACCAAACATTGGTCTCACGCGGTTTCGGGCAAGGAGAGGATCTTTTGGCGCTTCGTTCAAAATTTTGAACCAGAAGCATTCACATTTACAGTACTCTTCAGTTGAACTTTCCAAATTAGACCTCATTATATTTGACCATGTATGTTTAAAAACCTCATTAAATTATGCGATTCTTTTGAAATTTTTGACTCTTGAAAATCCTATAACTACGATTATTTTGGAATGGAGGAGGTAAAATTGAATCTATTTTGTACATGACTATGTATTATCAACAAAGATTGATGCCCCTTTTAGATGTGATTTGCAAAATTCATTATCTCGAATTCAAATAGTTGAATGCACTTCCTATGAATTCGAATATTTGAAACCACTTTTATGTTGAATTCAAAATGTATTCTAGTTCGTCGCTAGCAATTTGGAATGTATACCATGTATTTTTTTTATGTATAATGTGCTTGACACTGACCGCAGAGTGTACTCGCGTTTATATATGAATTGCAAGAGCCATGCATTGTCTGGATTTCAAACTACTGACTATGGATCAATAATGTGAAATAATACCATACACATGCTCGAATTCGATAGAGTATGGATGTTTTCTAGACCAATGTTCGTTCATACGTGATTTGCAAATTTCATGATCTCATCCAATTTTTTAAATATAATTTATATTTTAATTTAATGGGTAGAACAGTCCTTTACGCGTAGATGCACTCTCCCTCGACCCCTCCTCACACGCGCGCTATCTTTCTCTCTCATGCATATGCGCACACACTATATATCCATCGGCCTTTCTCTCTCACAAATGCTCACCCTCTCTCCCAAAAGTGTCTCACACACACACACACACTCTATATATCTCCCTCTCTCTCTTACTACTATCTACGACTCTTTTCACTAATCTTAGTCACAAACACTATTTCTCTCACATGCATGTGCACGCATGGTCTCCGCCGCCCCCCTGTACATATCTCTGCCTCGTGTCTCCCACACGCACACTCTCTTTAGTCCTCTCTCGCACGCATTGTCTCCACCTCTCTTACTAGTTTACAGATATGATTCCATCAGATCATTCGGTAGGATATCCCTGACGGTTAAAGTGGATGGTGATAAGATGCAAAGATTTTCCCAAGTCGGGGCCCTTGCGATCGAGGAAATACCCTACTCTTGGTCGTGTATACTTTGATTGGGGTGTGTACAAATTACATGTCAATACCAAGGGATTGTGTGTATATATACTATTGACAAACTAGGCCCCCGGCCTATATAACATACCCGGGGCCTAGGGTTACAAATCGTAGTCCGCTTCGTCAGTGGAGATAGAGTCTTCCACGGCTCTGGTATCATCGTCTTGTACGTCAAGTCAGTCTTCGTATAACGCGTCTCGGGCTGACCTATGTGGCGCAGGACGGAACCGACCCAGGGGTCCTCACCTCAACCCACCAGACCAAAAAACAATGTGCCACCACCACACCTCGCACACTCTCTACCCCCATAGGTCTCACTATATTCTCACACCCACACATACCAACACACACACTATTTCTGCTCATGCCTCTCTCCCCGTCTCCTGTGCATACACAAACTCACCATCTCTCGTTGAGACATCCTATTCGTCTCTCTCTCTCCCTCTCTCTCTCGTCTCTCGTGCTTTCTCTTTCTCCCATCGCACCCCCCCCCTCGTATCCACGCCTCTCTCGAATACGTACACATACCCTTTCCAGGCCCTCCAAAATACGTCAACCACACATTCACGCATGGTACATCTCATTATCATGTGCTCTCCCAATGATCTAAAAAAGGCATTCGTTCAGTTTTACTCCGCATACAAGATTTGTTTTGAATTGAAACTACACAGATTGTGACAAAACAAATATTTAAGAAAATCTACATATACAATACTACAAAGTTATATATGAAAGTTAATTGCATGGTGCATCCAATGATATTTGTTCCGTATTGTTAATGTTTACATTTTTATCCTATAAGATTAGTCACAATAAAGAGAACGAAGGGCATCTCTCTCTCACTCTCTCCATCGCACACCCCCTCTCTCTACGCCCTTTTCACGTACGTACACACACAAACTATCTCTCGGCCCTCTAAAAGTACGCCCCCATACACATTCACGTGTGACGGTCATTGTATTTCAAGCGAAAGCGCAATACGGTCTCTGGATTTAGAATGCGCTCATTACGGTCAACATATACATTTTCTGGTGATTATATGGTCACTAGCTCACCGTACAGCTCCGTATTTTGATGGTGACACTGACGGTCATTGTATTTGAAACGAAAGCACGATACGGTCAGCATACACATTTTGTGGTGATTATATAATCACTGGCTCACCATACAGCTACGTATTTTGTTGATGACACGATCAATTGACCAGTCAAACAGTCCACGTGGCGCAACTAGTGTTGCATCAGAAGCGCACATTATCTCCCTAACGTAGGGCCGACCTATCAGCGGGTATAAGAAAGAAACAACTGGTAATAAATTAGTGCTCGGTGGGGATTCGAAGTCGAGACCTCAGGTTGGTAGCCCGTGCGCGATAACCACAGTGGACAAGGTCGCCTAGTGATGATATGCTGAGTCGGCCTTTTAATACGCATGAGCTACTGTGGTGAATACACACACATCACACATGCGGACAAACACGCACGCAACGCCCGCATGCATGCATGCAATACTCACACGTACACATGCACGCACGCAACACTCGCACGAACACACGCACTCAAGCATGCATGCAACACTCACACGTACACATGCACGCACGCAACACTCGCACGAACACACGCACTCAAGCATGCATGCAACACTCACACGTACACATGCATGCACGCAACACTCGCACGAACACACGCACGCATGCATGCACACAGCACAAGACGCAACACACACGCTCACGCTCAAGTGCTCAACCTACACGTGCATGCACACATATACACAGCCAGGGTGGTTCGCGCGCAAGGGCCAGTTCCGCGGGGTCGCAGGTTCGACCCCTCACGCGCCTGCGTAAATTTTTGTTTACCAACTGATAGGTGGGACCCACAAGCCACGTGGCCAGTTTGATCAGTCGACAGAGTGCCACGTAGACTTTTTGACCGGTCAACTGAGTGCAATTTGTAATTACGATTTTCACATCCGTATTGGGCCGGCGGGTTTTGGATGTTTAGTCCCACCTCGCCGCGTGAGGAGCTGGTCGACCGGCTCAAATAGCCGGGTCGTCCTGAAGCGATAAGCTGCAGTCATCATTGCACCCTTTGTTAAGGACATGAATTGTTAATAATATTAATCTTCTCTGTGATATAAAGGCTGCTTGTAGTGGTTAGTATCATAACTATTATTCCTAAATATGTTTATTATGATAGGGTATCTGATATGATACTCAACCCTCTCTTTCTTCATTTAGTTATATGCCACCTCAGCATTGCTGCAGGTGGTACCTCTATGTGCTCGGTCACAAGCATTTCACAAGCATTCAAGTCTACCGCACACGCCACCAGACAACCACACGCGGTTGGCGCGCCGTCCGGTGCGTGACAAATATTTGCAAAATTTCTGGTTTGGCGCCAAAACTCGAGCCTCTGCATTAACTTCCTGCCCCACCCCGCCCAGCACATTCAAATCCCTCATTTGCCATGAAATTTTGCTGTGTGTTGTTGTTTTCAGGGATATTTTGCTGTGTGAAAACAAATTTAAATATCAACGAATAATCGGTGTCCGGTGTATTTTGCCGGGACACGGTTGAATGGCCTCATATTACTAGTTAGTTTGTACTAGCACTAGTACTAGTACTAGTGTAGAATAGTAGGAGCAGGAGTAGTACAGTGGTAGTAGTACAAACCAGTACGAATCCCATCGGACACAAATTTTCTTGGAGTCTGTGCTACAGCTAGCACTTCTCCCTCCTCACTCCTCTAAACTCAGCCGACGCGCGGCGGGCAGGGTGAGGGTTTGCCGATAGTCGTTTTGCTCAACAACGGTCCCAGATGTCAGTGAAAATGCAACACGCGTTCCCTAGCTTGAGCGGCGTGCCGGACCGACTGTGTGGAGGTGCGACACGAATGCGGCAGGCTTTTTATTTTGAACTCGTAAGTTGTAACATTTGGTTCTGCTCCTTGGAGCGACGATAGACACAAATAACGATTGAAAACGCTAGGGCGGGGCTTTTCCCGCATGATAAGAGGGGGAGTTTGCCAGCTTGGCCAATCGTCGGTTTGCTCACAGGCAGTCCCACATGTTACTCATATGCCTTGGTAATGGGCGTTGAGCGGCGGGCCGGAACATATTGTTACTTCAATTACTATTCATGTTGCATGTACATTAAAATTGCATTGAAATGTACTCAACAACGAGCGTGCTAGTATCATCTAGTGATCTGAAAGGGCCCACTTCAAAAAAGAAAGAAAGGCGATTCGGTGCCCAGGCTCATCTGCACCCGGTCGGAAAAAAATCACAAAAAATTAAAAAAACCATAAGATTCCAGTTTTTTTTTTGCATGGTTGAAAATTTGATGCGTGAGGTCTGCTCCAATTTTCAAGTCGTTCGGACATCTGAGGAGCTCTCGGCAAAAAAGACAAATCGGGTCAGAACAGTGCATGAACAGCAAACCTTTTTTACAGACCCCGAATTTGTCTTTTTTGCCGAGAGCTGCTCAGATGTCCAAATGATTTGAAAATTGGAGCAGACCTCACGCATCATATTAACTACCACGTAAAAAAGAATTGGAATTCTTTGAAATTTTCTAGTATTTCTTTTGATTTTTTTCTTTAGCGTGGGTGCAGATGAGCCTGGGCTCAGAAGTGGATTATCGCCCACTACACATTCAAGCATTTCACATCGTTCTCTCGCTCTCTCTGTCAAACCGACTATGCCATACTCCCTTGCCTACCACGCGGGAAAAGACCCGCCCTCGCTTTTTTAATCGGGTTTTGTATCGATGGATCGCGCGAAGCAGCAAAACCAAGTGTTACAAGACTACTAGTACTACTACTATAGTACACTCGGCTGCCGTGTCTTGCACTCCTCCGTCATAAAGAGTGGAGACGCTCGCTTTCATAAATGTTCTGCTTCCGTTTGCCAACATGTGGGACATCTAGCATCCGGGTCCACGTGCCATGCACCAAATAACAGTGCAGAACAGCAGGGCCGGGGGGACGCACCCCGGTCGTGGCGCCGCAGTAGTACTAATGAGCAATGAGGCGTCAAATCACAAAGCCGCACCTTTCCAACCATCATTTCACTCTTCGCTGAATCCGCTTCTCCATCATCTTCTTCAAGAAAACCATGTGTTGCTTCTACCATTGTTCTGATTTTTCATGAGGGACGCACATCGGCTTGGTACATCACTGACACGTGTGTCCGCATGTTAGCAAACCGACAGGCCAAGTTCCCCCACCCACTGCTCAGCAAAAGCACCTCCTTTTTACTAATCTGGATATCTACTTTTAGATCAATACAATCGAGATTTGTATATATCGCACCAAGAAGCAAAACCAAGTGGTACACTTTACAGTTCAAAACGAAATGGCGGCACACTTCCAGCACGGCTTTCGCGTTCGTGTTGCAAGTCCGCAGGGTCAATCCGCACACGAAATGGCGACACCAAAAATGTTGCACTCACGGCCCTTTACGGGGCTAATACGGGCATCTTCCAACTAATCAAACTAGACCCCCTCTGATTTCAGGGGGGTGGCCCCTTCCCACCCCCTAAAACCAATCCTAATCCTCCACGTTTGCTACTCCGTAAAGTCTGTAAAAATCCTCCCCGTGAGTCTAGCATTGCTCATGGCGACACACTAACAGCACGCCTTTCGCCGACATGTGGGACATCCACCATCCTGGTCCACGTGCCATGCACCAAAGTTCGGAGCAGCGGGGGGAGGCACCCCAGTAGTAGCGCCGCAGTACTAGTAAATGAGCAATGAGGCATCAAATCACAAAGCCCCACCTTGCCCGCACTAAGCTGGACGGAGCAAGGGAGTACAAAAAATTGTGGACGCAGCTTCGACCCAAAGGCAATGACGCGTGGGTCCCGCATTTTGATATACCTGCGGCCTCCTTTGGTTCACAGGGTAGGAATATTATAGGAGTATGAAAGTTGTAGGAAAAGAGATGACGTACGGCCTCCTTTGGTTTGTAGGAATTTCATAGTATAGGATTTTCAAAGGAAAAATTCCTATGGAGCTATGTGGTTTGTAGGAATGAATTCCTAATCCTATGTAGGATAGGAACCAGTCCTTCACATTTTAAAGGAAAAAAACCATTACCCTAGACTCAATGGAAAAATTCCTATCTTATGCATCAAATGACATTTCTTTCTCTATAGGAATTGAGATGCATGTCATCTCACTTCCTATGTTTTTCCTATTCCTATGATATTCCTCTCCTATGAACCAGAGGAGGCCGACATGTATCTCAAATCCTTTGAGTAGGGATAGGAAAAGAGATGTCATTTGGTTCACATCATATGAATTTTTCCATTGAGTCTTAATATTTATTTTCCTCTTAAGGCCTCCTTTGGTTCATAGGATAGAAATGTCATAGGAATAGGAAAATCATAGGAAGTGAGATGACGTGCATCTCAATTCCTGTGGGAAAGAGATGTCATTTGAAGCATAGGATAGGAATTTTTCCATCGAGTCTAGGCTAATTTTTTTTCCTTTGAAATGTGAAGGATTGATTCCTATCCTACATAGGAATAGGAATCCATTCCTACAAACCAAAGGGCTCCAAAGGAATTTTTCCTTCGAAAATCCTATCCTATACAATTCCTACAAAAATCCTACAAAAGAAAGGAGGCCTAAATGTGGAGTATAGGAATCCATTCCTATGAACCAAATGGCTCTAAAGGAAAATTTCCTATAAAAATCCGATCATATAGATTTCCTATAATATTCCTCCACACCAAAGGAGGGTTGAAATTGCTGTTGGTGATACGACGGTCTTCCTTTGCCGAGTGTCGGCTAACGGAGACTCGGCTAACAAACTTGGCGAAGTGTGGCACTCGGCAATAGAGTAGTGCCACGCGTCGAGTCCTTACTCGATGGGACATTGCCGAGTTTAGAACTCAGCAAAATATTTGCCCGGTTCTTCTAATGAAGGAACACACTATATTTCATCTCTCTACTGATCCCGATCGTTCTTTCTCTCTCCTTAGTTAGAGGACTCAATCCTACGATGTCTCTCGCTCTCTCTCACAACAAACACGCACATACGGCCCCTCTTTATCGAAGACACACTAGTACATTCCTCCCCCATCTCTATAGATATCTCTCGATGATGAATGAAATGATATATGCTGGGTTTTCTATGTGTGCATTTTGTTCAACGAAAACTCGGTAAAAGTTCGTGAGGTTTGAATTTTCAATAAAGCTATATGCACTATATTTTGGAACGGAGGGAGCATACGGCAGTTGCGAACGCTCACGTGGAAATTTTATGTGTCAGAGGAGTGGTTGTTCTGTCAAATGCCATGACAAAACTGCCACCGTCAGATGCAGATCTGACGGTTCTTTGGGCGTTCGCCAGGAAACCGCTTGTGGTGAACGTTCGCTAGATATGATTTATGGACACACGCATTGCATTGACATGTTAACCCTCCCTCTCACACACGCACCTCACGACTGTCCCGAGACTTCTCGCACACACCATCTATCTGTACTCTGTAGGTAGACGTGACACACATATATGTGCTCTTCACACCCTTCCCTAAGAACTTCTAAAAAATAAAAGACGTCACTCATTTTTTTTTGTAACTCAGACGTCACACACGTATACATCTTACTCTAGGTGGAGTACATAGTACACGAAGAGAAGCGGTGCACGCACACACCAGTTCTCTAACACCCACGCGCGGGTACACGTACGAGCGCCTTTGTTTACAAAGAGGCATCCCAAGTGACAATTTGACTCGTGCAGTTTTCAACTTCATGGAGGGTCGGGGACCACACGTGTACATAGTGCGACCTGGACGCGGTGGCGCGTTATTGATTGAGTTTTTTTACTGGAACGTTAAATGAAAATAGTGGTTCGCGCGTATTCATTTTAAAAATGATTGCTACAAGAAAATCACTCCACTATATATATAAGCAGGAGCTTGAGCGCTTGCTTTACTAGGGTTGCTCTCATTCACTCTCTCATCCTCTCCAGATCTAAACAAGACAGCGGCGGCCACACCCTCTCTCTGCTCACTGCTGGTCACAGTTCCAGCTGGATCCCCTCCGCCAGCGAAGCGGAGAAGGTGCAGCACTCACGCGGTCGTCGGCGGCGAGGGAGGAGACCCACAGCTGCCGGCGCGTCCTGATCGGCGGCCCGTTCCGTTCTGTCCGACACAGCGCCAGCTCGGGAGGGCCTCCGACCCCTTCTTCCTCCCTGTCGTATTGTGGGCAGATCCGGCCTCCCGCCGCCCACCTAGCCACATCCGGACGACCCTCAGGTATAACTTTCTTAGAAACCGGCCTTGCCCTACTGCCCCAGCTCACCACGTGGCTGCATGTGCATCTTTTTCTACTTCCTTCGGTTGTTCCAAAGCCACCTAAATTTTTACTATTATTAGAGGTAAACCTACTTCATGCAGTCGAATCTAGGACTTTGTTCAAAAGAGAAGAAAGGGGGGAAAGCTGTAGCATGAATCTAGGACTTGGTTCAAAGAGGGAAGAAAAGGGGGAAAGTAGTAGAGACTGGCTACCCAACCGGTCTCTTGGTTGAAAAGGGGAAGAAAGTGGGGTGGATAGCGAAGCGTGGGGGGAAGTACTAGTAAGATACTGGCCAGACCGGTCTCTTGGTCGAAAAAGGGAAGAAAGTGAGGGGGTGTTGGGGGGACAACGCAACTGAGAACGAGCAGGTCTAGATTTCCTGTGCTCACATAGGAAAAGGTCGCCGAGGAGATAAAAAATTGGACAAATGCAGACATGCTGCCTGAATGTTTGCCGCTCTCGGCAACCAGATCTGCTTCACCACTTTATGCCCCTGCTGTCCCTTTGACCTTATCGCTACCGTTTATCTAATATCAGAGGAAAAATGAAGCAGTGCCACTGTTAGCCTAATGTCACTTCTAAGTAATGCTGCTGTCAGTCTAGTGCCATCGATAAATTGAAGCAATGACACCACCATTTTATGAAGTGCTTCTGTCTTGCTTTATTTCCCATGAATTCTGTTTTGCCAGTTACACTAAAATCTCACACCGCTAACATTGCTTCATCCCATTGGAACTGCACAAATTTGATTGCACCGTGCATGGAGCTACTGACCATGTGCTACTCTCATGACAGTAATAGTAGTGTTGTTGTTCTACATGTTAATCTAGTGCCAGTGTTGATGTGATGTGATGCTACTTCTTACTTAATGGCACTTTTTCATACTGTCAATGTAATGCCATTCATAACACAAGAGATGTTGTTGTTAATCATATGCCACTGCAAATAACTGTCACTGCTTAAATAACCATATTACATATTTGTGCAAACAGGGATCTCTATCTCCATATCGTTTCTATTTGTGCAATCATAAGCACACACCTCAATTTTAGTAGAACTGCACAAAATCAGATGGTTGTTCCTACCTGCCGTCCTCTAGCCACCCGTATTCCAGGTATTCCTATATTCATAACTAGCTAGAATGACCAACGCAAGCTAAAAGAAGCTGATTCATACGTGGACTTCCTGATTGCAGTGTAGGAACGAGCCTGTCATGTGTGGCAGAGAAAACAAGCAGTGCGTCCGCGCCGTGAACTACACTCACTCCCAGTTTAAGGACGGCCCGAGGACGAGCTTGCATGGCTGCACGGAGGTTTTGGGATCAGGCGCCCGTAAAAGAGGCATTGCGGTCTGCTTATTTCTGCAAATAGCGGTGCTTAAATTTAGTGGAACTGCACAAGAAGTTCAGATGGTCAATCCACTTCAAGGTTCAGTTCAATATTCCAACTGAGAACACAATTATAATTTGTTATTCTGGAACGAGAGAACCTAACCATGGATGGTGGCAACAAGAAAAACCAGAGTGAACCCCAGGAAATTAAAGCTTGCCTAGGGAGGCCCTTTGCTCAGAGAAGCCTGGCTTGATTTTTCCTGATTCGCAAACCTTCTCACAACTTTGTCTTTTGCAGTCAACTTCTAAAAGAGATGTTATGTTCTATGAATCATTGAGATGTATAAAAAAGCTGAACTTATGCTTTTGAAGTATTTTATATAGCCAAGTTTATTGTGAATGTTTAACATGAATGCTGGAGTAGCGTGTTAACATTTTGTGACACCCTGGTTTTTTCCAACTTTTCTTTTCAAAACCCATTTGAATTTTATTTGGGATTTGGTCTGGATTCTATTTTGAATGGCTCTATGGACTTAAAATTTGGGAATATTTTTACTTTCCTTTCTCAAGTGAATCAAAGCTTCCAAAAACTTCTCCAAAGTCATGTCATTTCCATTCTTGCCCAATCTCAACTTTTATTCCAATTTAATATTCCTTTTTCTATTAAAGGAATAACCCTTTGAGTTCTAGGTTGTGAAGCAACCTATATTTCTGTCTTCTCAAAAATTCTAGGAAAATTCTCATAAATTCTTTGGACCATGTGAACATTGGATATGTGAAAATATTCAAGATTCCATTATCATGGTGAGCACACCATCCAATCTTTGTTTCTGGTCATAATTTCAGTTTGTGAAGCAACTATATTTTATATTGCTCCAGAATTTCTGAAATTTTACCAGGACATTCTCCTACCCATATGAACAACCTCCATCAAGTTTTGGCCCATTTCATTTAGCCATTCTCCCTCAATAATTCTCCCAAGCTTCTGTCTAGAAGGGAGCATTGTGAAAGAAGTACCATTCATACTTACCCAAATGGTATAAGATTTTTACAGTATCTTTCTATGCTCAAATGACCCCTCTCCACCAAGTTTCATCTAAATCCATCACACCATATGAGCACCACATCAAGATTCTTGTTTCTGGACCAGAGATGCAGTTGTGAAGCAACTGCATTCAAAACTTGTCCATTTGGTCTGAAATTTCTCTAGTAGGTGAACCTTCCTGCTACATTTCAGTGTGACAAATTCTCTCTTTGAATTACCCAAGATTTTTACCCCAGCAGCTCATGTAAGTTTCTGTCCAGAAACTGTTTTGGACAAGAGATATCAAACCACGCTACCCCTAGCCCTGTTAGTGACCCAGGGCACCTATTTGAGGGTAGGCCGGCACCCCAGACACGGTGCGCTAGGCCTGCGTGTCCGCGGTGCACCAGTGCCCGCGGTGACCACGCGTCTGGCCGGCCAAACCCGCGCTCTGTGCATCGAACCCTCTCGGGCCTCACTGGCGCCGCGCGCCCACGTCGTTGTACCGTGTCCGGACGTGCCGACATCCTTCCCACCATCCACCTAGTCTTTTTGGAGTCCACCCATCGCCGGCAGCGAGCTCGCCGGACACAGCCAACCGCCGCCACGCGTTGCACAGTACGGGTACTGTGGCCACGCTGGCTGGCACCTTTCCCGCCGCTCCGCGCCACCGCCATTAAGGCTCTGCCCTCTCCCGTCACCTCCCCACCCGGCTCAGTCACCACCTCACCCCGGAGCTCGTCCGCATCTCCGCGGCGCCGATCGGCTCGGGCACCTTCCGCCCGGCTATAAAAGCTGCTCCCCAGCGCTCCCTCCCCTCACCACTCGCCCTCCCCACCTCTCAATCGCCACCCAGTAGCGCCGGAGCAAGCCGAGAGGCCCTCCTTCCCCATTTCCGGTGAGGAGCTCCGCCGCTCTGCCCCTGCTCCACCAGCTCGCTCCCGTCCACCCCAGCCCCAACCGAGGCCACCGTTGAGTTCGTGGTGCTCCGCTAGTCCTCCCTAACCCCTCCCCTGCTTGAGTATTCGCCGGATTCAGCAACCCCCTCCGCCACCGTTGCTCGCCGCCGCCTGAGAGGAAGGGGCCGAAGCTGTCCGGCCATCTCCCAGTGAGCTACTGGTACGGGCGTGCTGGCCATCGAGCGCTCGTTCCATCCCCGCCCTCTCCCAGCTCCGCCGTGGCCTCAACGCCGGCGAACGGCCGCCGGTACGCCCACCATCCCTCTGCTCTCTCTCTCTCTTTCTCTTTCAAACCTGCAGCCTGGCCCCACCTGTCAGCGACTCCACGCGTGCCCGAAGCAGTACGCTAGTGGAGGCGCCCAGGCACTTTACGCCTTCGACGTGGCCGCTTCTGGTTTTTCTGGAATTCTGTTTTAATTCAATTAAAACCAGAATTTTGACCAAACTTTGACCGTCCATTACTTTTAAACCATAAGTCCAAATGAGTTCATTCTTTTTGCATTATTTTTCTTGTGAGCTCCTTTATTTACTGGAAAATTTTGGTATTTTTCTCTGCTGTCTAGAATTTTTGGACAATGGAAAAAAATGCTCTATGTGATGTTTATAAATGATTTCAAAAATGTTTTTCAGAATGATTTGAACATTTGGTGAAGGGTAGGAGTACTCCCACACTCCCTTGGTGCAAGGCAAGCCACAACTCTCATTTGCATGACTCCGTTGCAATGCCATGGTTTTAAATAAGTATTTAGTCTAAAATTTGAATTACTTATAATTGGTTTATTCATACAACACTTGGAGGAATTCTTGGATATGTTACTGTCATGTTGATGATTGGATTATTAGTGACTAGTAGTCTACAAGTTTGATGATGCCATGATGCTGTTGGATTAGGAGATTACTGTCTATGATTACTTTGTGATGTCCGTCCAGCATTTTGACTATGGAATTAGTAGCAGTAGCTTAATCATGTTGCTCATTGGATTACCAATTGGCTATTGTTATAACTTGGGTCACTGTGATACCGGAGTATCAGTTATGATGGAGAAGTCACTTGGAGATAAATTCCTTCATTCGTTGATCAAGTGCCACTGAACCGAGCTTCCCAGTGCAGCCACATCTGCCGGTATGGGATGGCCTTGACTTGGTCTAACCTCATGCTCTTTTATCGATACCACCAAAGAGGGAAGGTTATGCGCGCAGCCTACCCTGATCAGGTAGGCGGCGATAATCTTGTGAGCCCGGTTTGGTTATTGAGCTCAGGTCCCGACGGGGACAGTTTTGGCCACGGATGTGGCAGGTGTCAGGGGTGACACAGGGGCCACCCAGGGCATGACCTCAGAGAGGACGTGTCGGTGGTATGATAGAAGGGTCACAGGTTAGGCGAGTTTCGTTGGACGAATGTCCATGGTGTGGGTAAAGTGCGCAACCTCTGCAGAGTGTAAGAATCTATTCGAATAGCCGCGTCCACGGTATTGGACACAGTTCGTACTAATTCGCACCGTTTGATCAACACCACTAATGGAATAACTTGTTAATGATGGAAGAACTCGTCTTGGTATAGTAGGGTAACCACTTGGCAGAAGGCCGTTGATAATCTTGGAAATGACCTCGAGAATGGTCGTCAAATGGTATTGAGATGATCTCGAGTTGATCACGAGAGTAGATGGTTCGACTGGATAGCCAAGAGTAAGGCGGTCCCTGTGACCCTAAACAATGGTGACTATTGCAGATAGTTCGGAGATAACATGTTTAATAGTTTCTTCTACTCTTTTAATAACAACTGATCCTGATATAATCATGATTGCTATGATGTTGCTTTGCCTTGATGCTTTTGTTTCTTATGAGCTTGCGAGTACATTCAAAGTACTCACCTGGCGTGTCATGCCAGTTTGCAGGTGCTGCCATGTTTGCGTAGCCCGTGAATTCCGAGTTGCGAGCTAGGACGTGTTCCAGCCAGAGTCCCTGCGGAGTGGAGTCCATCACCGTCGTCGTTATTCCGCTGCTAGAAGTTGTTCCGCTGCTAGCATAGAGCTACCCTTGCGGTCATAGTATTGCCGTGTCGATGTAATCTTTTGTAATGCCCCAAACCCTTGTACCCCAATTATTTGTAATAAAGACCTAATTTGTTCTATGCCAAGCAATGCCGTATTCCAGAAGACTTTCTCTCTGGGCTGGAATACGAGGTGTTCCGGTTCGTCTGAGCCGGGGTGCCACAACATTTAGTATCAGAGCAGGTCTGGCTGTAGGACACCCTAGCTAACCCGGACGTTAGAAAGCCGCTAGTTTAAAGCCCGCTTGCTTCTGTGATGCATTTAAATGTTGCACTTGTTTGCCGCATAGCATGTATATAGATTTGGTTCACTAACCAGTTGATTTTATAGATGGCATCCGTTTTGATTGACTACGACTCAGCCCCTGCACCACTCAGTTTCGCATCCCTGCTTCATGATGTTTGGCTTCTTCTTTATCCTAGTGGAGAGATGCCAAAGTACCAAGTGTTCCAGACCCCGCTTGCAGGATTTGTACTTGAGTATCATGCCAATGTCCTCCTGTCAGTCACCCTACCTATAGGGAAGAGCACCTATAGTTGCCATAGTGGTTATGCCTCTACACCAAAATGCGCTATCCAACTTGCCGCCCTGGCAGGCCTTGCTGTTCTTCATCATCAGGAGAGCGTGATGCAAGAGAATCGTGCCTTCCACTACTATCCCACTATGGCCACCACTCCCAGACGGGTTAGATTTCCTCCTGTTCGCTTGGATGACGATGCAGCTGTAGCATACATGTCCCGTTACATGATCGCAGGGTACGTCCTCGTCGCTGAGCTGGTCAGAGATGCAACCCGTGCCCGAAGAGCGCTTGGTATGGCTTTAGTTCTGTCAACCCCTCCACCAGCTCCTTCGCTCTCTAGTAACCCACCACCCGACCATAGTACCTAAGCACTTGCGAGGTTCATGTTGCATAAGTTGTAGTGGTACTGAATGTTGTAAATTGCCCTGAGTAACAATAAAGTGTGTTTTTTTAAAAGCATGGTGCATTTTGTTGAGCAGTTTTCATTTGCCTTTTCATTTGGCTCCTTGGTGTCACATTACTTTTCCCTACGGGAGTTGCTTGTCAACTAGTCACCTGACCAGAAGAAATCAAGAAAAATTGTCCAGAATGAAGGACTTAGCTACATTAAGTGGGACTTGCGGCCGATGTCTTTGGTCAGAAAAATCTGGCTCATGTAGAAGTACTACCTTGGTTAAACTGTCAAGATCAGGTCCTCACTAGCAGTGCAACCTTTATGGCAGTCATGGTCAGACCAACAGGAAAAACAGATTGGTTGCAGGATTAATGGAATACCCTCAGCCAAAGGCATGGCTTATACAAAGTTATGGCTCCGCCATGAGTAAAATTTTGAGCACTACGGAAGGGAACCCGGATAGGTCATGGATCCAGTACTCAGCCGTACAGATAGACAGCCAACTCTTTGATACAAGTAACCTGCAGTAACAGCTTTAAGTAAATATATGGCGTTCAGACCATACACCACAATGAACAGTTCCAAGTATAGGAAACCCGGTCATCCTCCGCAAGCTAATGAGAGGAGCTTATGACGTAAGGTACCCAATCTTCCTCGGTGCAATACATGAACGGCCTCCATCCTAAGATACTCAGTCTTCTTTAGCAAGTTTTTCGGGAAAGCTTTCTACATATGACATGCGGTTGTCCTCGGGATGGTATTGGCAAGGATCTCTACACAAGCTGTCAGGAGAAGCTTCTGATGCAAGGAACCTAGTTTTCTTTAGCAAGTCACCCAGGGGAGCTTACTCGGCAAGCCACTCAATCTTCTTTGGTACGCCATACGGATAGCTTCCAGCATAAGGAACCCAGTCTTCCTCGGTAAGCAACCAAAGGAGAAGCTTCTGGAGTACGATACTCAGCCTTCCTCAGCACACTATTCTGGCAAAAGCTTCGAGCATAAGACACTCAGCCTTCTTCAGCACACTATTAGGACTACAGCAATATTGCCAGAAGATCAAGCTAGCCCTGACACACGCTTGCTTCAGGAATTAAATACTCAACTACACATACTCCTGCATATGTTGTGAGCATACAACTCAAGACAGGCAAGCTACTTGTAAGAGGATGCAACTATGTTTATACAAGGCAGATACGGGGGAAGCAGTAAGAGCACAGCGATCCCTATGAGAGATGTACGAGAGAGAAACTCGGATATATACCCAAGCACAACATAAGGATGGACAAGTTAGAGGAAAAATGCTCCGAGTAAAGAAGACTTTGGAACAAAGATGTTGACAGTGGCTACAGGGATCACTTTTCCACTATCAACAAAGTGATATCTTGTCGTTCCCTTGTATGCCCGGTCACCATAATCCACCGCATATAAACACAGGTGAGCATGCCATTTTCATGAGCCATGAACAAGGATGAGTCGTAATGGCAATTCCGGACACATACGGGACCACGAATATAGGTAGCCACGCCCTCTCAGTAACGAATCCAGATAAGGAAAAGGTTAAGGGGCAAGTACAGCGTGAAGCAGGCTGAACAACTTGGCAGTACGGAACAAGACAGACAGACAGACATTACATGTTGTGTTATAAGCCACAAGGCATGCTGCAAGGTTAAAGCCGCATTCCCTAAGCTTGCCGAACTACTGCTACCTTTACAAGATCAGCAGAGGAAGTGCGATAATATTAGCAAGGATGTCATGGTCAGGATACGTGGGCTAGGCCAAAACCAGAACCACCCACTCAAGCAGCATAATCTGTTCGGAAGGGACCCCATGACAATCTAACCCGCTTGCTCAACCGGATATACCGAACACGCGACAAGGAATACTCAAGTCTACCTTGGTAGACCAAAATCCTTTCTTTGTTGTCTCGGGTTTCAAGGACGAGCGTGCTGAAGCACAACACGGTCTATCCCTGTAATAGACCGACAAATAAACCGAATGCTGAGCCACAAGCCCAGGACATGTGAACCCACACATGAAATCAAATAAAGGATAGTCTGCCATATATACTATGCTATCATCAGAGTAACTAACGGCCAAGTCCCAGAACACTGTCATCCAGAACCTGTTACAGTTGTGGGAAGATACCGCACCCTAATCAATTCAGCAGCTAGGAAAGGAATGAAGTCGACATGAGGTTTGACATATGAGGGAAAACCTATCTGAACTTTGGATAAAGTGAGACAAACCACCCCGAAGCCAGATAATCATAGTTTATGCAGTTCAGTGGGAACACCATACAAAGGAAAAGAAGACCCGAGAAGGAAACGGATTCCTTAGGACAGCGTATGCATACTTGTTCCCTGAGCAACCAAATCTCGAGGACGAGATTTATCCTAAGGGGGGTAGGTTTGTGACACCCTGGTTTTTTCCAACTTTTCTTTTCAAAACCCATTTGAATTTTATTTGGAATTTGGTCTGGATTCCATTTTGAATGGCTCTATGGACTTAAAATTTGGGAATATTTTTACTTTCCTTTCCCAAGTGAATCAAAGCTTCCAAAAACTTCTCCAAAGTCATGTCATTTCCATTCTTGCCCAATCTCAACTTTTATTCCAATTTAATATTCCTTTTTCTATTAAAGGAATAGCCCTTTGAGTTCTAGTTTGTGAAGCAACCTATATTTCTGTCTTCTCCAAAATTCTAGGAAAATTCTCATAAATTCTTTGGACCATGTGAACCTTGGATATGTGAAAATATTCAAGATTCCATTCTCATGGTGAGCACACCATCCAATCTTTGTTTCTAGTCATAATTTCAGTTTGTGAAGCAACTATATTTTATATTGCTCCAGAATTTCTAAAATTTTACCAGGACATTCTCCTACCCATATGAACACCCTCCATCAAATTTTGGCCCATTTCATTTGGCCATTCTCCCTCAATAATTCTCCCAAGCTTCTGTCCAGAAGGGAGCATTGTGAAAGTAGTACCATTCATACTTACCCAAATGGTATGAGATTTTTACAGTGTCTTTTTATGCTCAAATGACCCCTCTCCACCAAGTTTCATCTAAATCCATCACACCATATGAGCACCACATCAAGATTCTTGTTTCTGGACCAGAGATGCAGTTGTGAAGCAACTGCATTCAAAACATGTCCATTTGGTCTAAAATTTCTCTAGTAGGTGAACCTTCCTGCTACATTTCAGTGTGACAAATTCTCTCTCTAAATTACCCAAGATTTTTACCCCAGCAGCTCATGTAAGTTTCTGTCCAGAAACTGTTTTGGACAAGAGATATCAAACCAGGCTACCCCTAGCCCTGTTAGTGACCCAGGGCACAGATTTGAGTGTAGGTCGGCACCCCAGACACGGTGCGCTAGGCATGCGTGTCTGCGGTGCACTAGTGCCCGCGGTGACCACGCGTCTGGCCGGCCAAACCCGCGCTCTGTGCGCCGAACCCTCTCGGGCCTCGCTGGCGCCGCGCGCCCGCGTCGCCATACCGTGTCCAGACGTGCCGACATCCTCCCCACTATCCACCTAGTCTTTCTGGAGTCCTCCCATCACCGGCAGCGAGCTCGCTGGACACAGCCAACCGCCGCCACGCGTTGCATAGTACGGGTACTGTGGCCGCGCTGGCTGGCAGCTTCCCCGCCGCGGCGCGCCATCGCCATTAAGGCTCTGCCCTCTCCCGTCACCTTCCCACGCGGCTCAGTCACCAGCGCGACGGCCAGCTCACCCCGGAGCTCATCCGCATCTCCGCGGCGCCGATCGACTCGGGCACCTTCCGCCCGGCTATAAAAGCTGCTCCCCAGCGCTCCCTCTCCTCACCACTCGCCCTCCCCACCTCTCAATCGCCACCCAGCAGCGCCGGAGCAAGCCGAGAGGCCCTCCTTCCCCATTTCCGGGAAGGAGCTCCGCCGCTCTGCCCCTGCTCCACCAGCTCGCTCCCGTCCACCCCAGCCCCAACCGAGGCCACCGTTGAGTTCGTGGTGCTCCGCTAGTCCTCCCTAGCCCCTCCCCTGCTTGAGTATTTACCGGATTCGGTAACCCCCTCCGCCACCGTAGCTCACCGCCGCCTGAGAGGAAGGGGCCGACGCTGTCCGGCCATCTCCCAGTGAGCTACTGGTACGGGCGTGCTCACCATCGAGCGCTCGTTCCATCCCCGCCCTTTCCCAGCTCCGCCGTGGCCTCAACGCTGGCAAACGGCCGCCGGTACGCCCGCCATCCCTCTGCTCTCTCTCTCTCTCTCTCTCTCTCTCTCTCTCTCTTCTCTTTAAAACCTGCAGCCTGGCCCCACCTGTCAGCGACTCCACGCGCGCCCGAAGCGGTACGCTAGTGGAGGCGCCTAGGCACTTTACGCCTTCGACGTGGCCGCTTCTGGTTTTTCTGGAATTCTGTTTTAATTCAATTAAAACCAGAATTTTGACCAAACTTTGACCGTCCATTACTTTTAAACCATAAGTCCAAATGAGTCCATTCTTTTTGCATTATTTTTCTTGTGAGCTCCTTTATTTACTGGAAAATTTTGGTATTTTTCTCCGCTGTCTAGAATTTTTGGACAGAGGAAAAAATGCTCTATGTGATGTTTATAAATGATTTCAAAAATGTTTTTCAGAATGATTTGAACATTTGGTGAAGTCTAGGAGTACTCCCACACTCACTTGGTGCAAGGCAAGCCACAACTCTCATTTGCATGACTGCATTGCAATGCCATGGTTTTAAATAAGTATTTAGGCTAAAATTTGAATTACTTATAATTGGTTTATTCATACAACACTTGGAGGAATTCTTGGATATGTTACTGTCATGTTGATGATTGGATTATTAGTGACTAGTAGTCTACAAGTTTGATGATGCCATGATGCTGTTGGATTAGGAGATTACTGTCTATGATTACTTTGTGATGTCCGTCCAGCATTTTGACAATGGAATTAGTAGCAGTAACTTAATCATGTTGCTCATTGGATTACCAGTTGGCTATTGTTATAACTTGGGTCACTGTGATACCGGAGTATCAGTTATGACGGAGAAGTCACTTGGAGATAAATTCCTTCATTCATTGATCAAGTGCCACTGAACCAAGCTTCCCAGTGCAGCCACATCTGCCGGTATGGGACGGCCTTCACTTGGTCTAACCTCATGCTCTTTTATCGGTACCACCAAAGAGGGAAGGTTATGCACGCGGGCTACCCTGATCAGGTAGGCGGCGATAATCTTGTGAGCCCGGTTTGGTTATTGAGCTCAGGTCCCGACGAGGACAGTTTTGGCCACGGATGTGGCAGGTGTCAGGGGTGACATAGGAGCCACCCAGGGCATGACCTCAGAGTGGACGTGTCGGTGGTACGATAGAAGGGTCACAGGTTAGGCGAGTTTCGTTGGACGAATGTCCATGGTGTGGGTAAAGTGCGCAACCTCTGCAGAGTGTAAGAATCTATTCGAATAGCCACGCCCACGGTATTGGGCACAGTTCGTACTAAGTCACACCGTTTGATCAACACCAGTGATGGAATAACTTGTTAATGATGGAAGAACTCGTCTTGGTATAGTAGGGTAACCACTTGGCAGAAGGCCGTTGATAATCTTGGAAATGATCTCGAGAATGGTCATCAAATGGTATTGAGATGATCTCGAGTTGATCACGAGAGTAGATGGTTCGACTGGATAGCCAAGAGTAAGGCGGTCCCTGTGACCTTAAACAATGGTGACTATTGCAGATAGTTCGGAAATAACATGTTTAATATTTTCTTCTACTCTTTTAATAACAACTGATCCTGATATAATCATGATTTCTATGATGTTGCTTTGCCTTGATGCTTTTGTTTGTTATGAGCTTGCGAGTACATTCAAAGTACTCACCTGGCGTGTCATGCCAGTTTGCAGGTGCTGTCATGTTTGCGGAGCCTGCGAATTCCGAGTTGCAAGCTAGGACGTGTCCCAGCCAGAGTCCCTGCGGAGTGGAGTCCATCACCATCGTCGTTATTCCGCTGCTAGAAGTTGTTCTGCTGGTAGCATAGAGCTACCCTTGTGGGCATAGTATTGCCCTGTCGATGTAATCTTTTGTAATGCCCCAAACCCTTGTACCCCAATTATTTGTAATAAAGAGTTGATTTGTTCTATGCCAAGCAATGCCGTATTCCAGAAGACTTGATCTCTGGGCTAGAATACGGGGTGTTCCGGTTCCTCTGAGCCGGGGTGCCACACATTTGGAATCTATATTGTGGCCTCAATTAACTGCATGAACCACTGTAACTAGATACGTAGTTGCTTATATGTCAGACAGCAGAGTATGAGTGTGAGCTGGTCGATCTAGTGTTGAAGCGATCTGCACCAATGTGACGTGTTTGCACCAACTGTGCTTACAAGTGGGGTAGCACAAACAGTGCATTACCTACACTATGTATACGTTGGTGCACCAAGAGTTGTCAAACAAGTATTTCATCAAACACACACTGCTCGTTTGATAAACAGTGGCAACTTATGTCTTACAATGCCATATTACATGAAAGAACTCGTGAGGATGCATCTATTTCAGCAACACTTACGAGGGTTCTCACATGATTCAGGGGCACACAAAAGTAGCAGCAGTTCCCATAGAGGGATTCAAACAGAGTACTACCCCAAGAGGGCTCGATAATACGCAAGGTTCGGGTAATTAAACACAATCCAAGCTACTTTGAAACACTATGGGCCAACTATTTCATGCCATCGATCTAATTGGGGATGGACACAAGACGGACCTTGCCATGAACATCCTCGAGGATGTCCGGCAGCAACTCAATCCTGTCAACCTTCTTGAAGATAACCTTGTGGCCTTTCCACTCATAAACTTGTTTGTCGAGGCATGCCACGTCATCTTCATGGATAAGCTTGACAAGAACATTATGCCTCACAAACGAAGGAGTAGCTGTGAACTTGTTGTGCTTCAGTACACCCTGGACAACACGCCTGACAACAGTGTGGCTGGAATACATTTCGTCTTCCGTATAAGTGCAAATGGCTTCCAGGATCGAACAACCTAAGAACTTTGTTTTCCCAGTGCGTATATTCAGGTCATCCACCTCATAGCGAGTGACATGTACAACCACACAATCCTTGTCTGCATCAGGGCTCTAATTGAAACAGAAACGAATACTGAATTACTTTCCAATATAAAAAACACAAGTTATTTAAACCACCATCTAGAGTCAAAAGTATGCATGACAAGGAAGGTAGCATGGCATCGGAGCTAATAAATCTTGCATTATTTATCACCTCATACTTAGATGAAAAACCACAATCAAGATTGCCAAAGAAGAAAATCACCTTGGGCAGCTCAGCGGGGGGGGGGGGGGAACATCCTCGAAGGGGTCCATCTTGCCGGGGGAAAACTGGGCCGTAACCTCAAATGTGGCGTTGACCATCTCAGTAGTGGTCGTGAGTGCATCTGGGGTCGGCTTGGTGGTGGCCTTCATCTTCTTGGAGCTCTCTGTCTCATGGGGATCAGCCTGCCGCGTCTGCTCCAACATCGGCAGATCTTTGCCCGGTTCTCCATGATCCATAATGAAACTGACAAATAGAAGACAACCGAAAGGAAAACACAATCGCAATGACAATGACACAAAAAAGGGAGTGAGGATCAGTTACTGCTTTGCAAAAGATTTTTTTTTGGAAAGAAAATATACCAACATCACGGATACGCTCACCTTTCCTTCGTTGGGAGAGAAGAACAATGGCGGAAGCGAGTGGTGGCTTTCTTGAAGAAGATGAGGGAGAAGCGGATTCAGCGAAGAGTGAAATGATGGTTGCTTTGTCCAACCAACTTACTGCGGGGAGGTGGGGTTTTGTGATATGACAGCTCATTACTGCCGCACTACGACCGGGGTGACTCTGCGCCTGCATAGTGCATACCACCTTCTAATTTGGTGGATGCCATTTGGGCCCGAGCGCTGCATGGCCCGCATGTCAGTGAACCAAAGTAAAACGGCAGTAGAAGGAGCCGTTTCGACGACCGACGAGGAGCCAAAAACGGTAGTGTCTCCACTGTACTATAGGAGTAATTTTTTTTAGGATTGAGTAGTAATTGTTTTTCTGGGGAGTGGTAGAGTGTCCCCACTGTATTACTAGTAGCAATTGTTTTTCTGGGCCGAAGACAAAATAGCCCATCCACCCTAATTAATAAAATCAATTCAAAAGCCCTTATTTTACTTAAGAAGAGGCGCCCCCCACTACATCGCCCCCCCCCCCAAAAAAAACCGGCTGCTCTTCTTCCTCCTCACTCCCACCTCACGTTCACTCGCTCGACTCGTCTCCCCCTCCGGTTGTACCCCCAAATTCCTCACCTCACTCCTACAGAAAACCCCAGCTCCCCTTCTTCCTCAATGCCACAAAAAACCCCAGCTCCCCTTCTTCCTCACTCGCACCACAACTAGGTTCGTCATTCGTTACTCTGCTCAAATCCGTGAGCTCGACGCGACGCCCGTAAGGAAAATGGAGTCGGCTGGCCACAGCGCCAAGAAGATGAGGCTCCCGCCAGTGGTGGCGCCGGTTGTAGATCCCACACCCAGCAGCGTGGGGAGAAGCGGCGAGCCCCCCCCCCCCTGTATCTGAGGAACCCGAAGAATCTTGGGCAGACCGCATCAGTGATCTCCCGGACTCCATCCTTGGGGAGATCATCTCGCTTCTCCCCACCAAGGATTGCTGCTGCACCCAAGTCCTCGCATCTCGGTGGTGCCCTCTATGGTGCACCGCGCCTCTTAATCTCGACTGTCATGGCCTATCTCTCAATGATGATTTTGAACTCCCCGGAGCCATCATCTCCTCCCACGGGGGCTCCGTTCATCGCCTCTGCATCCCGGCGTGCTACCTGCACGTGCCCCGCATGGTGAACGCCTGGCTGACATCCCCTGATTTCCGCAAACTCGAGATGCTTGAGTTCTATTATTCCTACGAAACTGACATACCATGAACCGAACGCCATATATTTGACCCGTCGCCACCGATATCCATCTCGCGGTTTTCCTCCTCTCTCCACACTGCCACCTTTGCCCTGTGCAGACTACCAGACAATCTGGTACAAAAGCTTCGACTCCCACTTCTCAAAAAACTTTCACTTGTGCTAGTTCGTATGTCGGAGGCCTCACTGCACAGCATCATCCAATCCAGTTGCCCTGCCCTGGAGTGCTTAGTGCTTGTTTTGACAGTTAAAATCGGTTGTTTCCGAATAAAGTCGCCTAACCTTGTAAGAATTGGAATTTCTTTTGACGTAGGGGAGCTCATCATCGAAGATGCCCCTTCACTTCAAAGGTTGATCCTTGATTCTTGTTATTCACCTTCACAAATAACTGTCATCTCTGCGCCTAAACTGGAGACCTTGGGTGTAATTCATGATCTCTGTGATCATTTCAAGATGGTGTTTGGCTCCACAGTTATCCAGGTACTGTATATTATCATCTACACTTTTGTAATCATAAGCTGCATTTTTCATTTGTGCGCATAAGTTTTATATCATCTTGGAGTACACTTTTTGTACTAATATTATGTTCTATATGCTCAATGAAGAGTTTGTCCATGCATAGCCTATCAGTGGTGCTGGATTCTGTCAAGATCTTATATATCAGTATGAATACTTTTGATCTGAACAAGATTATTGGCTTGTTGCGATTCTTTCCATGCCTGGAGAAGTTGTATATAAAGGTGATGATTTCACACAAATTGGAAGCCCATATATAGTGTACTAGAATTAACCGTTCAGTTGTTGCTCTTTCCACATATTCTTTTTTTAGACCTTAACTGTTTTCAACCTTCATGTCTATTTAGGCAGCAGGACGGGGTACAAAAGGAATAACCAATCGGTGGCATCGTAAGCACCGGGATTTTCTCAGTTCTCATCACATTCGTTTGAAGACAATAACGCTGGAAGGATATGTAGCCACCCATGCAAACACTAGATTTGTCACATTCTTCCTGCTGAATGCGAGGGTACTATTGTCCATCAGGCTTAAATATATTAAGAACGAAGTTTTGACGGATGGATATGTCGAAGAGCAAAAAAAGGACTTTCAGGTGGACAAAAGGGCTTCTGAACGAGCCAGGCTTCTTTTTACATCATCTTGTGGTCATATTCCATTATGTTTTATGACCCGGGATGCTCATTTTATGGATCTGACCGATCCATTTGATAGTGACAGCTGCCGAAAATAGTGGTGGAGTTAGATGCTATTGTCCTTTCCAATCTGGGTTTAGGCTAAACCTGATGAACAATTACCCTCGTGCTTTTGTACATTTTGTAATTAAGCTGGAGTTTGATGTTGTTGCCCATTTCAACTCGGCTGTGGCTGTCATATTTTCTTTGAAAAAGGCTAATGGCTTGCCATTTCTTTAATTAAGAGAGAAATATTGTAACAAATCCCAACAAAGGGAAATAACATCACTCTCGCCGGCTACTTGATCTCATTGTGCATTACAGAACCCAAGCGCTTAGCACCCGCCAGCACCCACAAACTTATTTTGAGCTAGCACACCAAATGGGCTGTAATTCCTAATAAGAAAGGCTGCATGGCCGTGACAGATTTGGATTCTGACATTTGGGACCCACAAGGAAAAAGCCTATCCAAGGTGGTGTCGACTTAGTCATCAAACGATTCTGCCTGCCAGCCGTTGGATTGACATCCAACATCTGTCGTGTTTCTTCTATCTCTTGTCTTCTTCCTCCAGACGCCCAAACGAAACCACGCCGTGGGTCCCACCTGCTCTCGCCTCCCACGGGTGGCTGCACCTCCGCCCACGCATTGCCGCCCCACCGTACCCTCAAACGTTGGCAGTACGCAAGCAAGTGCCTCCTTATAACAAGCCAAAAAATGCTTCCTCCAAATGGTTTGACATCTGGGTCCCACGCCATTGTCAACGTAGTCAATAAACGAGAGAATTGCCCAACGAGCAGCTGACACCAAGGACCCAGCAGCTCACGCAGACCGACTCGATCCTACACAAATAACCAGCGGATCACGCACGTACCTCATCTGGATGAATTGAGTGCACTCGTTTGACCGTCGTGCCGATGTGCGACCCAGCACTGACGGGACGGGACGGGAGTACGGCACAGTCATAATTTCAATTTTTCCAGTTTTCCACGGCAAGCTGGCGCGCTAAAAGCCATGCCTGCTTATGCATTGAATTTCGATGACCTTCGCGTTTCCCGCGACACGTGGGTTTACCTACCGATTTGCGCCGCCAGCAGAGCATGGAGGAGGAGCAGCGCACCGCCGCTCTGCGTCGTGAGCAGAGCACCCGCAACTGGGCCGACTACGTGGAGGCCGGCGCCCGGCGAATAGCCCTAGAGGCTGTCGGGCACGCACGCGTGCGCGACGCTGAATTTTACTACCAGCTCGTCAAGTTAGAAACCGAAGCTTCGGTGGACCACGCCGGCATGGAAAGGGCCAACGGGCGCGAGCAACGCGCCCTATCGCACCTCTGCCAAGTCCGAGGCGAGGAGGAGGACGTCGGTGCCGGCGTTTAGCATGTGCCGTAGATGGCAACCGGCATCGTCTAGTTAGCTAAGAGTATGTTAGTTGTTCTGAACTCGAGTATTACTGGGAGTAGATAGTTAAGTTGGCTATGATGGTTGTCAACGCGGAAGTTCAGTACTCTATCTTCGAATCAGTCTTGTTACTTTGCTCTGAATGTTGAACTTTCCGATTGAACGTTTGGAATGGGCTGTTATAATTTTAAATGGGTTGTATTTGTCCGCCACGGATTACGAGGCTGACTTGTGGGCTTACTAGGTTGACGCATACACAAGGCCTTGTCAACTTAGTCAACAAACGATTTTGGCAGCCTGAGCCGTTGGATGTCAATCCAACGTCTGTCATGCTTTTTCAATCTCTTGTCTTCTTCCTCCAGGCTCCAGCCGCCCAAACCAAACCAACACCGGCGGGATCGCCTGCTCCCGCCTTCCGCGGCTTGCTGCGCAGCCGCACACGCATTGCTGTCCCACCGTACCCTAACCGGTGCCAGGCCATCCCTCTACACCCCCCACCCACCCACCCCCACCTTCTGTTATTTTCCGACGACGGCATCCCCACCCCGCACCAACCCTCGTACTCCCCCTCCATTTTCGACCACACTGTCGCATCTTCCACGGTTCCTTTTCGTTCCGGTACGAGGCCTCGCCATCGTCCTCCGCTTTGGTTCCCTCGCCGTGGCACCGCCTTCTGGCGTTGTCAACATGGTCAACAACCAAGAGGAATCAGGAGATGATTGTACGTGGAGAGGATGACAGTAGGGACCCACCAGGGTCATGGCAGTACGCAAGCAAGTGCCTCCTTATTACAAGCCAAAAAAATGCTTCCTCCTAATGGTTTCCCGACATCTTGGTCCCACCCCATTGTCAACGTAGTCAATAAACGAGAGAATTGCACAACGAGCGACTGTCAACAAACGATAGGAATCGGTGAGGACTGTACGTGGAGAGGATGACAGTAGGGACCCCCAGGTCCATAGCCGTACGCAAGCAAGTTCCTCTTTATTACATGAAAAAAAACGCTTCCTCCTAATGGTTTGCTGACATCCGGGACCTATGACATTTTCAATGTAGTCAATAAACGAAAGAATTGCACAAGGAGCGGCTGACACCTGGGACCCAGTAGCTCGAGCAGTTTTTTTGTTGTTGTTGTTGAGACGGAGCAGGGTATCAACTGGGCTGTGCGGCGTCTGTGGCCTGTCTAGCCCAGGCTTTATTTACAACATGACGAGCCCAACTGTTTTTTTTTGTGTGTGAAAATGACTAACGCACCTTTTTCGCACAATACCCTACACAGGCCGATTTCCTCTTCCCCGCCCTGCTGGGCTGCAAATCTTTCAAGACGACGAGGGATACATTCGGCCTAGCCATAAAAAAAGGCTATAAATTTTGTGAGTAATATGAAATGGGATGTAAATATATAAAAAACACATCAAATGGGCAATTAGTTTCAAATTGCGAATTTCATTTTATTTTTTCATATTTCATATTTCATTGGATTTTAACATAATTTAAATATATTTTAAAATTTGTTTTTATCGGGCTCGAAATTTTGGGATTAAAAATAGTTCAAAAATTTCAATGACCAGTCTTTTATTTTATGTTTACAACATCAACAGCCCAGTTTTCTTTTCTGTCTTGAAACGGCTAGCCCAGTCCTATTTTCTTTTGCACAATACCCAACCGAGGCCTACTTGCTTTTCTCAGCCCTGCTGGGCTTCAAATCTTTCAAGACGAGGAGGGATGTATTCGGCTTGCCCACAAAATGGCCTATTTCCCTAAGAAAATGAAAATGGCCTATAAGCAATAAGAAATGGGCTGTAAATTTTAAAAAACACAGCAACCGGTAATTAGTTTCAAATTTTGTTTCATCCGGATTTTAAAATTTTAAATTTCATTGGATTTTTCTGCGGTGAAAATATCATTGGATTATAATTAATATAATTTCATTTTTCAAATTAGTCTGAATCAAACTCGAAACATCAGGATTAAAAACAGTTCGGAGCCCACCAAAATATGCAAAATTTCATTGAAATTTTTAACCGTGGCCAGAATATTGGCTGTAATGCTAACAAAAAGAATATGTGCTGCAAAAAAATCCTTAAGAAAGAGAAAATGGGTTGTAAATTATTAAAAATAATAGCAAATGTGTTGTATGATGTTTGCCACAGATTTGGAGGTTGACTTCGGCCTACTAAGTTGACGCGTACGCAGGGCTTTGTCAACTTAGTCAACAAACGATTCTAGCAGCAGTGACTGTTGGATGTTAATCCAACGGCCGTGCTACTTCTTCAATCTCTGATCTTCTTGCTCCAGCCACCCAAACCAGCGCCGGCTGGACCGCCTTCTCCCGCCTCCCGTGGCCGGCTGTGCTGCCGCGCAGGCCTCACCGCCCCACCCTACTCCCATAGCTGGCCAGGCCATCCTTGTACTCACCCACATCTCCTGTTATTCTTCGGCGACGGAAGCCTCACACCGTAGCCGAACCAGTAAACCCTCGTACTCCCCTCCGCGTGGACAACCACTGCCAAGTCTTCCTCGTCTCCGGGTCGTTCCCTTACTAGGCCTCGCCGTTGTCCATCGCCTTGGTGCTCTCGGCACGGCGTCGTCAATGTAGTCAACGAACGGCAGCCATTGGAAGAGGACTGTACGTGGAGAGGCTGATAGCTAGGACCCACGAGGTCCATGGTCGCACGCAAGGAAGTACCTCCTTATTACGCGCAAGAAAAATGATTGCTCCCCCTGTTAGCTAGGACCCACCTGATTTGGAGGCTGAATTGTGGGCCTACCAAGTTGACGCGTACGCAGGGCTTTCAACTTAGTCAACAAACGATTCTAGCAGCACTGACCGTTGGATGTTAATCCAACGGCCATGCTGCTTCTTCAATCTCTGATCTTCTTGCTCCAGCCGCCCAAACCAGCGCCGGCGGGACCGCCTGCTCCTGCCTCCCGTGGCCGGCTGTGCTGCCGCGCAGGCCTCACCACCAAACCCTACTCCCACCGCTGGCCAGGCCATCCCTCTACTCACCCACATCTCCTGTTATTCTCCGGCGACGGTAGCCTCACACCGCAGCCGAACCAGTAAACCCTCGTACTTCCCTCTGCGTGGGAAACCACTGCCTTGTCTTCCCCTACTCTGGGTCGTTCCCTTCCTAGGCCTTGCCGTCGTCCACCGCCTTGCTGCACTCAGTACGGCATCGTCAACGCGGTCAACGAACGACAGCCATCGGAAGAGGACTGTATGTGGAGAGGCTGACAGCTGGGACCCACGAGGTCCATGGTCGCACGCAAGGAAGTGCCTCCTTATTATGCGGAAAAAAATGTTTTCTCCCCCTGACAGCTGGGACCCACCAGTTACATCTTCGCACGCAAGGAAGAGCCTCCTTATTACACACAAAAAAAATGATTCCTTCCCTGACAGCTGGGACCCAGCAGCTATATCTTCGCATGCAAGGAAGTGCCTCCTAATCCTCCCTGGCAGCTGGGACCCACCCGGTCGAAGCGTACGTAGCGTTGTCTGTCTGGTCGCGAACGTGTACGTACATACTGGTCGATCGGTCTCTCTGCAACGATGTACCGTGGGCGTGTAAGGAGCGGCACGTGTCGTAGTAGAGCCCCCGACGCAGCAGTTCAGGCAGCCCCGTCTAAATCATGTAAACGTACGTACAGCCACACAGCAAAAATATGGCCACGTACGTACATATACGGGCGGGGTCTCGAACGCGTACTCGCGCATACGTACGGCCAGGGCTCGTGTACATGGAGAGAGGCAACGGACGGCAGCAATGGCCTCCTATTCATCGGCAGCCAACCGGCTGGGTCGGAACAGAGGAAACAGCGTCGTGTTCATCAGGAGCCAAGCGACTGGGTCGGAATGCGTCCTGTTCATCGGGAGCCAACCGGCTTGGACGGAACAGCCAAAACGGGGTCCTGTTCATCGACTCGGGGTCTGGCGTACCGCAAAACGGAGGAAACGGCCTCTGTTAGAACACCTACGGTCGAAACGGGGTCCTGTTCATCGGCTGGGGGTCTGGCGTACCACAAAATGGAGGAAACGGACTTCTGTTCGAGCGTCTACGGTCGAAACGGGGTCCTGTTGATCAGGAGGGCTCTGGCGTACCGCAAAACGGAGGAAAGGGACTTCTCCCCAACTGCCTACGGCCGAAACGGGGGTCCTGTTCATCGGGAGGAGTGTGGCGTACCGTAAAACAGGACTCCACGGGCTACTGTTCATCCACGGTCGACCTCCCTCCAGCCTCCACTAGCTACTGTTCATCCACCGTCGACTTCCTCCAGCCTCCACCGACTACTGTTCATCCAGCCTCCACGCGGTCCTGTTCATCCACCCCCAACCGGCTGGCCTCCTCGGGGTCCTGTTCATCCAGCGTCAACCACCTTCACACGGCCAGGGTACTCTTCAACCACAGCCAACCCACCAGCTGGGGTGGGGCCTACGAGCGGGCAGCAGCAACGGCAACTGTTCATCCACAGCCAACCAACCAGCTCGATCGATGCGTCTCGACTCGTGTCTACGTGTATCGCGTGCACGGCATAACGGGCACTGTTCATCGAGAGGCAACCCAACACCGGCTGGCTACGTCTCGCACGGGGGCTCGATCGGCTTCAGTAAGCAGCGAGAAGGATCGATCGGGTTTAGTTAGCAGCGAAGGAATCGCTCGGGTTCAGTTAGCAGCGAAGGGATCGCTTGGGTTCAGTTAGCAGCGAAGGGATCGCTCGGGTTCAGTACGCAGTGGGATCGATCGCTCGGGTTCAGTACGTGTAGTAGTGCGAGGGATCGATCGATCGCTCGGGTTCAGTAAGCGAACGCCTCGCTCGGGTTCAGTTAGCGAAGGTCTCGCACACATGCGCGCGTATGAGAGAAACGCGCAAACCACACTACATCGCTCGGCCCCGACCACCCGCCGTAACCGGGAATTCCCCAAAAATATCCTCGGCCTCACTTCTACCACG
Source organism: Elymus sibiricus (assembly GCA_039707655.1). NCBI lineage: Eukaryota > Viridiplantae > Streptophyta > Magnoliopsida > Poales > Poaceae > Elymus > Elymus sibiricus. Next base: position 349,800,346 of record CM077668.1, read on the forward strand.
ATTTTTTACGTCATAGACGGCCCAAAGAATGTCATGCGGCTGCGTCTCCAGCCCGCCCAGGATGAAAAGCCCATTTTCTGTCATAATTTTTTGTCATAGAAGTAGGAGCCCACCACATCTATGATGATACGTCTTTTTCTCACAATTATTGTCATAGAAGTGTCACAACCATGACAGAAAAAGTTTTCGTTCGGGCCATAATGTCACGGATGTGTTTTTTTTTGTAGTGTCTACTTTATCATATATAAAAAACCTAAAAATACCTTGCTGCAATTTATTTACTTTTATTTTAATTAGTATTTTAGTTTATCTATTTATCTCTATAAGATTTAATCCTTGCAAATACCGCTAAGAGGATTGACAACCCTCTTATTTGCGTTGGGTGCAAGTGTTTGCTCTTGTGTGTGCAGGTGCGCTTAACGAAATTTTGCTTGATTCTCCTACTGGATTGATAACCTTGGTTCTTAACTGAGGGAAATACTTATCTCTACTATACTGCATCATCCTCTCCTCTTCGGGGAAATACCAACGCAGATTACAAGTAGTAGGAAGAATTTCTGGCACCGTTGCCGGGGAGACATCATCAAAATTACCAAGTACCTTCACACAAACTATCATCCACTTGCATTTACTTTATTTGCCTTTTATTTTCATTTGCCTCTTGTTTTCATCTCCCCCACTTCTAAAAAAAAATATTTTTTACAAAAACACAAAAATATTTTTATTTGCTTGTTTGCTAGTTTGCTTGCTTCGTCGCGATGTCTTAAGAAAATACAAAATTGTGTGACTTTTCCAATATTAATAATAATTATTTTATTAGTACTCCTATTGCTCCTCCCACCACTAGTGCGGAGTCATGTGACATTAATGCTGCTTTGCTTAATCTTGTTATGAAAGAACAATTTTCTGGTAGTCCTCATGAAGATGTTGCATCCCATCTAAATACTTTCGTTGAGCTTTGTGATATGCAAAAGAAAAAATATGTGGATAATGATAATGTCAAATTAAAATTATTTTTGTTCTCACTACGAGATCGTGCTAAAACTTGGTTTTCATCCTTGCCTAGAAATAGTATTGATTCTTGGGATAAGTGTAAGGATGCTTTTATTACCAAGTATTTTCCTCCCGCTAAGATTATTTCTCTAAGAAATCAAATTATGAATTTTAAGCAACTTGAGCATGAACATGTTGCACAATCTTGGGAGAGAATGAAATTAATGATAATAAATTGCCCAACTCATGGCTTGAATTTATGGATGATCATACAAAAAATTTATGCGGGACTAAACTTTGTCTCTAGAAATTTGCTAGACTCTGATGCAGGTGGTACTTTTATGGAAATTACATTGGCAGAAGCTACAAAACTTCTTGATAATATCATGACAAATTATTCTCAATGGCACACTGAACGAACTCCAACTGGTAAGAAGGTAAATTATGTTGAAGAAATTAATACTTTGAGTGATAAGATGGATGCTTTATTGAAATTGGATGCTAGTAAAAATTCTCATATTGATCCTAATGATGTTCCATTGTCTACTTTGATTGAGCAAAATAATGATGCTATTGATGTGAATTTTGTCTCTAGAAATAATTTCAACAACAATGCTTATAGGGGTAATTTCAATCCTAGACCGTTTCCTGGAAATTCCTCTAATAATTATGGCAATCCTTATGGTAATTCTTATAATAATAATAATAATAATAATAATAATAATAATAATAATAATAATAGGATGCCCTCTGATCTTGAAAGTAATATTAAAGAATTTATTAGTTCGCAAAAGAACTTCAATGCTATGATAGAAGAAAAATTGAATAGAGTTGACGAATTGGCTATGAACATGGATAGAATTGCTCATGATGTGGAAAATCTCAAAACTAAAATTTTGCCACCCAAGCATGATATAAATGAGTCTATTAAAGCTATCTATGTCTCCATTAATGAAACTAAAGAAAGGACCGCTAGGTTGAGAGCTAAGCGAGAATTTCTAGAAAAAGCGATTCCACCCGGTTTCTATCGTAGTAATGATGAAGATATTAAAATGATTGGTGTCACTCCTATTGAATCACTATTTAGTAACATAAAACTTGATGAAAAGGGGACTGAAGAAGAGTCAACTTTAGATAGAAGGAGTCCCAATTGCTTGGAGGGTGATAATCTTGATGAAAAAAATGAAAAAAGTGGGTTTGGAGAGGTCAAAACTTTAAATAGTAATGAACCCACTACTTTGGATTACAAGGACTTTAATTATGATAGTTGTTCTTTGATTGAGTGTATTTCCTTGTTGCAATCCATGATTAATTCACCAAATGCAAATGAACAAAATAAAGCTTTCACTAAACATATTGTAGAAGCCATGATGAAAGCACATGAAGAAAAACTTGAGTTGGAAGTATCAATTCCTAGAAAATTACAAGATGAATGGGAACCTACTATTAAAGTAAAAATTAAAGATTATGAATGTAATGCTCTTTGTGATCTTGGTGCTAGTGTTTCCACTATACCAAAGTCCTTGTGTGATGTGCTAGGTCTCACTGACATGGATCCTTGTTCCCTTAATTTGCATCTTGCGGATTCCACTATTAAAAACCATTGGGTAGAATAAATGATGTGCTTATTCTTGCAAATAGAAATTATGTGCCCATGGACTTTATTGTTCTTGATATTGAATGTAATCCTTCTTGCCCCCATAATACTTGGTAGGCTTTTTCTACGAACAATTGGTGCTATTATTGATATGAAAGAAGGTAATATAAGATTTCAATTTCCATTAAAGAAAGGGATGGAACACTTCCCTAGAAAGAGAATTAAATCACCTTATGAATCTATTATGAGGGCCACCTATGGAATTAACATGAAGGATGACAACACTTTAAACTATGCATTATGCCTAGCTAGGGGCATAAAACAATAGCGCTTGTTGGGAGGCAACCCAATGAATAAAATAAATTTTTGCTTTTACCTTCTGTTCTTGAGTGTTTACACAATTATAGCCTCTGTTATTATTGTGTTTTTATGTTTTAATTAGTGTTTGTGCCAAGTAATGCTTTGGGATGATGTGGATGATAGTATAATTGATGATGTTTGGAAAACAGAAAGTTTTGCGTCCAGTGCTGGAATTTTAATTCTGTACTAGAGGATCAGAAATATCTGACATTTTTACACAGTATTGGTATATGAATTGTTTACATTGTCCTAATTTTTCAGAATTTTTAGAGTTACTGAAGTATGGATTTTAAATAAATCTTTACAGACTGTTGTGTTTTAGACAGATTCTGTTTTTGTTGCATAGTTCGCTTATTTTGATGAATCTATGGATCGTATCGGGGGGTATAAGTCATGGAGAAGTTGGAGTACAGTAGCATTATGCAAATATTAAATATGAATTAATTTACAACAGTACCTAAAGTTTAAGATTTGTTTGTTATACTAACGGATCTCACGAGGTTTCTGTTGAGTTTTGTGTGCTAAAGTTTTCAAGTTTTGGGTGAGACTACGATGGACAAAGGAATATGGAGCGGCAAGAGCCTAAGCTTGGGGATGCCCAAGACACCCCAAGGTAATATTCAAGGAAGACTCAAGCATCTAAGCTTGGGGATGCCCCGGAAGGCATCCCCTCTTTCGTCTACAATCTATCGGTAACTCACTTGGAGCTATATTTTTATTCATCACATGATATGTGTTTTACTTGGAGCGTCTTGTGATATAGTTTGTTTGCTTTTGTTTGCTTTTTAGTTTGTCACAATCATCTTTGTTGAACACACCTTTTTGAGAGGGACACACATTATTCGTGATTTGTTAGAATACTCTATGTGCTTCACTTATATCTTTTGAGCTAGGCAGTTGCTCTAGTGCTTCACTTATATCTTTTAGAGCACGGCGGTGGTTATATTTTAAAGAAATAGTTGCACTCTCATGCTTCACTTATATATTTTTGAGAGTCTAATGAATAGCAATGGTAATATGCACGGGTTATGAATTTGGTCCTGATATGATAGGTATTCAAGAGGGATATAATAAAAACTTTCATGTAGATCACTAAATATGATAAGTTTGATTCCTTGCAATAGTTTTGCGATATTAAGATGGTAATATGTGGGAGGTATTAGTAGATAATTGTGGTTTAGTAAGAATATTGGTGATAAGGTTTGTGATTCCCGAAGCATGCACGTATGATCTGTCGTTATGCTAAGAAGTTGGAGCATGATTTATTATTGATTGTCTACCTTATGAGTGGCGATCGGGGATGAGCGATGGTCTTTTCCTACCAATCTATACCCCTAGGGGCATGCGTAGTAGTACTTTGCTTCGAGGGCTAATAAACTTTTGCAATAAGTATGTGAGTTCTTTATGACTAATGTGAGTCCATGGATTATACGCACTCTCACCCTTCCGCAATTTGCTAGCCTCTGCGGTACCGTGCATTGCCCTTTCTCACATCGAGAGTTGGTGCAAACTTTGCCGGTGCATCCAAACCCCGTGATATGATACGCTCTATCACACATAAGCCTCTTTATATCTTCCTCAAAACAGCCACCATACCTACCTATCATGGCATTTCCATAGCCATTTCGAGATATATTGCCATGCAACTTCCACCGTTCCATTTTTATGACACACATCGTCATTGTCATATTGCTTTGCATGATCATATAGCTGACATAGTATTTGTAGCTCAGCCACCGTTCATCCTTTTTTATACATGTTACGCTAGCATCATTGCACATCCTGGTACACTGCCAGAGGCATTCATATAGAGTCATATTTTTGTTCTAGTATTGAGTTGTAATATTGAGTTGTAAGTAAATAAAAGTGTGATGATCATCATTATTAGAGCATTGTCCCAGTGAGGAAAGGATGATGGAGACCATGATTCCCCCACAAGTCGGGATGAGACTCCGGACGGAAATTAAAAAAAAGAAAAAAAGAGGCCAAAAAGAGCCATGAAAAAAAAAGAGAAAAAAAATAAGAGAAAAAGAGAGAAGGGGCAATGTTACTATCCTTTTTCCACACTTGTGCTTCAGAGTAGCACCATGTTTTTCATATAGAGAGTCTCCTATTTTGTCACTTTCATATACTAGTGAGAATTTTTTATTATAGAACTTGGCTTGTATATTCCGACGATAGGCTTCCTCAAATGCCCAAGGTCTTCATGAGCAAGCAAGTTGGATGCACACCCACTTAGTTTTCATGTTGAGCTTTGATACACTTATAGCTCTTAGTGCATCTGTTGCATAGCAATCCCTACTCCTCTCATTGAGATCAATTGATGGGCATCTCCATAGCCTGTTGATTAGACTCGTTGATGTGAGACTATCTTCTTATTTTTGACTTCCCCTTATTGATCTCTACCACCACACTCTATTCCACCCATAGTGCTATATCCATGGCTTGCGCTCATGTATTGCGTGGGGGTTAAAAAAGCTGAAGCGTGTTAAAAAGTATGAACCAATTGCTTGGCTAAAACCGGGGTTGTTCATGATAAATATTTTGTGTTAAGAAGATGGAGCATGACAGGATTATATGATTTTGTAGGGATAACGTTCTTTAGCATTTTTATTTTGAAAGACATGATTGTTTATTAGTATGCCTGAGTATTGATGTCTTTATATCAAATTATAGGCTATTGCTTTGAATCATTCGGATGTTATTATTCATACCGTAAGAGAAAGATTACATGATGAAACATGATAGGTAGCATTCCACATCAAAAATTCTGTTTTTATCATTTACCTACTCGAGGACGAGCAGGAATTAAGCTTGGGGATGCTTGATACGTCTCCAACGTATCTATAATTTTTGATTGTTCCATGCTATTATAGTATCAATATTGGATGTTTTATATGCCATTATATATCATTTTTTGGGACTAACCTATTAACCCAGTGCCCAGTGTCAGTTGTTGTTTTCTGCTTGTTTTTGCCTTTTCAGAAAATCATTATCAAAAAGTGTCCAAACGAGAAAAAAAAACTTTGGATTAATTTTTTCTGGACCAGAAAAGATCCACGAAGCTTCGGGAGAAGACCAGAAGAGCCACGAGGAGGCGACAAGCCTGGAGGGCGCGCCCAGGGGGGTAGGGCGCGCCCCCAGGCTTGTGGGCCCCTCGTGGCACCTCTTGACCTAATTCCAGCGCTATAAATTCCCAAATATTCCAAAACCAACAGAGAGACAAAAGAGAAAACCTTTCCGCCGCCGCAAGCCTCTATTCTTCCGCGATCCCATCTGGAGGCCTTTTCCGGTACTCTGCCGGAGGGGGAATCGATCACGGAGGGCTTCTTCATCAACCTTGCTGCCCTTCCGATGATGTGTGAGTAGTTTACCACAGACCTACGGGTCCATAGCTAGTAGCTAGATGGCTTCTTCTCTCTCTTTGATCTTCAATACCATGTTCTCCTCGATGTTCTTGGAGTTCTATCCGATGTAATCTTCTTTTGCGGTGTGTTTGTTGGGATCCGATGAATTGTGAGTTTATGATCAGATTATTCATGAGAAATATTTGAGTCTTCTCTGAACTCTTTTATGCATGATTATTATAGCTTTGTATTTCTCTGCGATCTATCGATTTGGTTTGGCCTACTAGATTGATTTATCTTGCAATGGGAGAGGTGCTTTGTGATCTTGCAGTGCTCAATCCCAGTGACAGAAGGGGACATGACACGTATATGTATTGTTGCCATTAAGGATAAAAAGATGGTGTTTAATCATATTGCTTGAGTTTACTTTGTCTACATCATGTCATCTTGATTAAGGCGTTACTCTGTTTCATACTTAATACCCTAGATGCATGCTGGATAGCGGTCGATGGGTGGAGTAATAGTAGTAGATGCAGGCAGGAGTCGGTCTACTTGTCTCGGACGTGATGCCTATATATATGATCATTGCCATGAATCCGTCATAATTATTTGCTTTTCTATCAATTGCCCAACAGTAATTTGTTTACCCACCGTATGCTATGTGTTCGAGAGAGAAGCCTCTAGTGAAAACTATGGCCCCCGGGTCTACTCTATCATATATAAAAAACCTAAAAATACCTTGCTGCAATTTATTTATTTTTATTTTAATTAGTATTTTAGTTTATCTATTTATCTCTATAAGATTTAATCCTTGCAAATAACCGTTAAGAGGATTGACAACCCTCTTATTTGCGTTGGGTGCAAGTGTTTGCTCTTGTGTGTGCAGGTGCGCTTAACGGAATTTTGCTTGGTTCACTTACTGGATTGATAATCTTGGTTCTTAACTGAGGGAAATACTTATATCTACTATACTGCATCATCCTTTCCTCTTCGGGGAAATACCAACGCAGATTACAAGTAGCATTAGTTTCTCAACATCTCTATGAGAGATTTTCTGAGCATCCTGGATATTTAGAGAAATTGTAGATTCGCCAGTACTACCAAAAAGATTCTTATAAAATCAGTTATATATTGGAGGAGATTATCCTCACCTTCGATCACCCCTTCCTCTTGTTCAAAAGAGATAATTCTTTTTTTTTCTTTGTCTCCCATTCAGTTTGGCATGATAATACTTAGTGTTGCAGTCCCCTTCCTTAATTTCTTTTTCGTTGTATCTCTGCATCCACTTCATTTCCTCTTGATTCAAAATACTCCCCAAGTTATCTCTAAGTTCTTTTTGAGTATTTCTGTCATGTGTGGTTAAACCATTAACCTCAGCATTCTTATCAAAGCTATATAATTTTGCTAGTATCTCAGCTTTAGTTTTTCTATATTAAGCATCACCATTTTTATTCCAACCTTTAATTCTCCTCATCAAAGTCCTAAGTCTTTGCTGCCATTTTTCAATGGCAAAACCATCATGTTGTTCTAACCAGACTTTAGTGTCAAAATCTCTAAACTCATCTCTCAACATTCATGAATTCTCAAACCTAAAGATAGGTTGGTAAACACTATGATAACCAGTGTCAAGAATAAAAGGGGTATGGTCAGACACTTCTCTTGCTATGGCTTGGAGAAAAGCAAGAGGGTATTGTTCTTCCCATTGAAGACGTATTAAAACCATGTCTAATTTCTCATATGTAGGATCAACTTGGTTATTGGCCCAAGTGTAATTCCTACCATTTAAGGGTAATTCTCTCAACCCAACATGTTCAATTATAGCATTAAAAACAAAACTCCAATGATCAGTTTCATTGCGCTTGTTTTTTTCAGAACTATTCCTAATCAGTTAAAATCCCCTCCTATCACACAAGGTAAAGGGTTATCATGATAAACTCTCGATAATTCTGCTAAAAGCAGCTTTATCATCTAATCGTGCATCACCGTAGACAGTGATCAGGTTCCATCGAAATTTAGCAACTTTGTCAAAAACCTAGATTTCGATAAAATAAACCCCTATCCATGGTGGGGGCCTAGACAACCCATTCACGGAGCAGGAGGTGTGGGTGGCAATAAAGGATTCTCCGCCGGACAGGGTGCCGGGCCGGACGGATTTATCGGCCTGTTCTTCAGATGCTACAGGCGCACAATAAAAGATGACGTTATGCATGCCTTCCATCATTTCTACAATATTGGAGGGGGAAATTTCAAGGAATTAAACAAGGCTATGATCGTTCTCCTCCAAAAAAAGATGGTGCTGATAGGATTTCAGATTTCTGACCAATTAGTATGATTCATTCCTTCGCCAAGTTGATCGCCAAGGTCCTCTCGATTAAATTAGCTTCGGTCATCACCGACATTTATTTCGCCAGCGCAATCGGCGTTCCTTAGATCCACATGCATACACGACAGTTTCCTTTATGTTCAGAACACCGTACGATCACTACACCGGATGAAAATTCCTGCGCTGCTCCTAAAGCTAGATATAGCAAAAGCCTTCGATAACGTCTCCTGGGAGTACCTATTAGAACTGCTACAAGTGCTGGGTTTTAGCGGTAGGTGGCGGGACTGGATCGCCTGGATGCTGTCGACTGCATCATCCTCCTTCATCCTAAACGGCTCGCCAGGACCGCCACTAGATCATCGCCGAGGGCTTCGGCAAGGGGACCCCATGTCTCCTCTATTATTCATCATAGCCATCGATCCTCTCCACCGTCTATTTCAGGCAGCGGCCGACCTCGACATGCTCTCACCTCTGCCAGGCAGAGATGTCAAGCTTCGTGTCAGTCTGTACGCAGATGACGTCATCGTATTCGAGAATCCGGACAAGGAGGAGATCAACACCCTAATGAAACTGCTACATGATTTCGGCGAGGCATCGGGACTCAAAGTTAACACGGCAAAATCCACAGCTACGCCGATCAGATGCGACGGACTTGATCTGCACGACATTCTTCAGAGTTTTGTAGGGCTGACAGTAAATTTCCCACTGCGCTACCTAGGCCTTCCAATCAACATCACCAGGCTCCGCATCATGCACCTGCAGTACATCCTAGATAGGATCAAGGTCCGCATGGCAGGATGGAAGGGCAGACTCATGTCAATCGCCGGTCGTAGGGTGCTGGTACGGTCTGTGCTCAGTGCACTGCCTACCTTCGCACTGTCAGTCCTCAAGGTGCCGAAGCGCTTCTTCAAGGAGGTGGACGAGTCCAGGAGAAAATTCCTTTGGTCGCAGGAGGAAGAGCTCGCTGGTGGAAATTGCAAGGTGAACTGGACATCCGTGTGCACGTCGACGAAAAACGGTGGCATGGGAATCATGGATCTGCATCGGTTCAGCTCAGCTGTCCGCCTCCGCTGGCTCTGGCTATCCTGGCGCTGCCCCGATCGGCCTTGGGTTGGCACTGAAATGCCCTGCAGTGAGGCGGACAGGTTGATCTTCAGCGCCGCCACGGTGGTGACCCTGGGCAACGAGGAAACCGCGTCCTTCTGGAACTACTCTTGGACGGGAACCGTGCCTCTCCGGGTCTCGTTCCCCCTGCTCTTCAAGCATTCGAGAAGAAAGAAAAGAAGCGTCAAAGCTGCCCTAGCCAATATTGCATGGATCAGCGACCTCGCTCATGGTGACATTGCTGCTATTCCGATAGAGTTCCTGGCCATGCGACGATGGATCAATGAGCAGAACATTGTGCTGCAAACGGGCAGGGAGGATGAGATCAAATGGCGGCTCAGCAGCATGGGAATTACTCCACCTCATCAGCATACAAGATGCAATTTCAAGGCATGACCATGACAAGCTACAACACGATCATCTAGCAAGCGTGGGCACCGGGCCAGCTGAAGATCTTGCTCTGGCTCCTCTTCAAAAACAGACTCTGGTGTAACGACCGTCTGCAGCGCAAGGGATGGCCAAATGGTTATTTCTGCCAACTGTGTTTTAGAAACCTGGAATCATCGATGCATTTGTTCTGGCAGTGTGACTCAGCCAGGGTTGTGTGGAGCAAGGCGGCCCTCTGGCATAGCTGTGAATCTTTACAACCGAGCACATGGGGCTCTACATCCAAATCAGAAGACATCGTTGCCACAATCATCAACAAGGCCCGGCCACCCTTCCGAAAAGCAATCCGATCACTCACCATGATCATCCTCTGGAGGCTATGGATGGAGAGGAATGAGTGCTCGTTCAGAGCCAAAGTGGCGTCAACTGAAGATATCATCGCAGCCCTAAGAAGAGACATCGAGCTTTGGCGCCAAGCCGGAGCCAAGGACATAGTGGACCCTTTTGGGAAGCCACCATGAGAGATCGGCCTTAGTAGCCCTTTCTGTCTTCTTTTCCTTTTATCCTTGATCCTAGGATCGAACCCCAACTTTGTTGTTTCCCGCCTGCTTCCTGCTTATGATCAATATATACCAGCCATCAGGTGGATCTTTCAAAAAAAAACAATATGGCTAGCACTAGCTCCATGCACCTGTTTGTCAAGTTTTTAAAATTGTTTAGTTGCCAAATTACAAGTACTTGTCAGGTTATGATTGGCTGCCAGGTTAAACATGTTTTGTCACCAGATTACAAAATACTTAGTTATCAAATTACAAGTACTTGTAAGATTACAAGCACGGTCGGCCTTATGCCATGGCAAAAGGTGTGGTAGCCTAGGGCTCATCTTAAATAAGGGCTCAATACATCTACATGCCTAAATAATTTTTAAAAAGTGATTTGCATAACATAATGTCAGCAAGTTTAAGGGGGGCCTTGCCCATAATGTCAGCAAGTGTGAGGGGGACCTTGCACCCCCCCACCCCCACCCCACCCACAACGCTTCATCATGTTGTTTATTCAATATTTATTTATGGTTGAGTACATGTATCTTGTAATCATCATTTGTATCATATAATCACATATACATGATGTATTAAAACTTTATTTGCTAATAAAATTATATTTATGATGTTTTATGCCTTTATAATGACATTTTTTCATTATGCGATATATACCGATAAACGTATTTATGCTACAATCTTGTAGTTGTTAGGTCAACTCTACCTCATTTGAACTAGGGCCTCTATAATGTTAGGGCCGGCCTTGATTACAAGTGATTAGTTTGCAGATTAAATATGCTTAGTCACCAGATTAGAAATACTTAGTTGCCGAAAATTTAAACATATCTCGATTGCTTAGTTGTCAATAAAACTTAGTTGTCAGAATACAAATACTTGGTTCAGATTATGCTTACTCAGTTGCCCATTTGAAATGACTTAGTTACCAACTCACACGTTCTTGTTGCCAAAAAGATTAAAAGTATCCTTGGCTTGTTAGATTACAATTATTTAGTTGCCATGTTTAAACCTTTCTAATCCTAAACTACAAGTTGTTTAATAAAGGCCGTTGACATTCGTAAAAATGAAAGCCTATTGAAAAAGCACTGTAGCAGCCCGTGCATACACGCATCACCACACTGTTTCATAGGCATGCACCATAGCCTTTCTATGGTCGGCGTGCACTGTAGTGCATTGTAAAAGTAGGTTGCACTCCCTCTGTTTCTTTTTACTTCGGATATAAAATTTCTTTAAAGTTAAATTTGCTAAAGTTTGATCGTTTTTATAGGAAAAATATCAATATTCACAATACCAAATCAATATCATAGATGCATCATGATATTAACTTTTATATTTTATACCTTTAGAATTTTAGATGTTTATATTTTTAATATAAACTTGGTCAAAGTTTGACTTCAAACAAATTTTATATGCGAAGTAAAAAAATACGCGGGAGTACTTGAGAGCACACTGTAACCTGTAGCACCCTGCAGCGTTGGCGCAGTACAGACAACACAGGGAATAGATTCCCCTGCTTATTAAGTTCACACATCAAGTCCGTTCGAAAACGATCAAACACCTGCGCCAGCCGCCGCACCGAATACGTGCGTGTGCACGCTATAACATAGATTTTCCCTTTAATATTTGATTATCTTCTATTAGACCACCACAACAAAGAAATATTTCACGCAACATTTTTTTTCTACTTATGCAACATCATCACAATATGTTTTGTCGGTATTTCATAAATATCCAGAAATGTTGCAACATGCCTATCGGGGGGATAACCCCCGGGTAGGCAACCGAATCCGGAGCCCCTTTCAAAACTTCGGAGCAGCCCGTGCCTCTCCAATCTGGCTGGCCGTCCGGCCGGCTGGGCTCGGCCCCGTGCCGGGTCCGGCTGGCCGCTAGCCGGCTGGCGACGGGTCAGCGGCCGTCCCATCACTCCGTACGACAAGACGGCTCTCCACGGCGGGAGAGTGTGGCTACAGTGCCGCCAACCCCGCTGGCCCGGGCAACCGATGTCAGCGCGGCGAGCCACTGTAGCCCCACGACGCCAACCACTCCGTGGCGCACGAGGCGACGAGCCACAGTGTCGGGCAGCCGGCGGGGCCCGCAGCCGGCGGGCCCCACTGCCGGCTCCAGACGCCGACATCCGGGTCCCGCCCGCGTGTAGATTTACCCATGTAACCCTGGGGGGTCGGGCTATAAGACCCCCCAGGAAGCCTCCATGCACGGGGAGAGCCTAGTAGCAACACACACACCCACACACTCACACTCATAGGAGAGGCAGAACGGCGGCCTAGCCCCTTCTTCCTCCTCCGCCCAAACAGCTCCAGGAGCAACCTTGTAGCCCTTGTGCACTCCATACTACATTCGGCAGGATTAGGGATGTTACCTCTCCGGAGGGGCCCGAACCTGGGTATGCCTTGTGTCACTCGCACGCGTGTGCCAACCTTGCTTCCAGAGCCCACCGGCGTCCTCACGCAGCCCCCCATTTTTAGCCATCTCATGGCATCTGCCGTGATTTCACCACGACAGTTGGCGCCCACCGTGGGGCTGCTCGCGGCGTCGGCCGGAGTCAAGTTCTGGACGAGGCCCATCACCAGCTCCGGCGAGCGCATTGCGCACGGCTTAGTCCACGCGCCTTGTGCGGCCAACCCGGCCGGCTACGACGCAGCGCCAGGCGCGGATGCCGCCTGCCCCGCAGGCTGCTCCGTCGTCCCCTTCGGCGCGTTGCGCGTCTTCGTCGCGCTCATCCCCGACGAGTACCCTAGCGAGGTACACAGCTTCACCGACTCGCCCGTCCCCGTCGGCTGCACCATCTCCGACGACGTCGCGGATCTTTGCACCCGTGCGGAGGTGCTGACCATCGGCGCCAGCTCTGGCTCCTCGCGCAGCAAGGAGAAGGCCACCGCGGCCGCTGCTGCCGGGCCTGCGGCCCAGGCTCACCACGTCGACCCGCTTCGCGAGACGATCCGGACCCTGCAAGCCCCCATCACGCCCGACGCCAACCCGGCGGCTGCGGCGGCTCAGCTCGACGAGAACCGTCAGCAACTGCTGGACGAGGCCACGGCGCTCGCGACAGCGCGGCGCGGGCTGGAGTCTGCCCAGCGGGAGTATGACAGCGTCCACGGCTTCACGCCGGCCGCTGTTGAGCCCAGCCGGGTTGCAGAGGTGCGATTCCGCGGAGGCACCATCGGCCGTGCGCTAGGCGCAGGCCGGCCCATCTACGACACCCCCGTCAAGAACATGCTCGCGGCGCAGGTGGCCATGGCGGATCTTGAGTTCCTGGAGGGCGAGGAGCTCCTGCAGCAGCAACAGCAGCGCGTTCGCGACCTCATCACCGCGGCGAACGAGCAACAGAAGCGTTTCGGTCTGACCCAGCCCGCCGCCTCCGCCTCGAGGAACACCGTAGACCCGGAGAGGGCCCTTCGGGACACGCAGCAGGTGTCTTCCCCTGCCGCTAGCGCCAGCCGCTCTGGCCGACGCCGGGCAAGCCGGAGTCGGCACAACCGCGCTGCGACGGCCGGCGACGGCATCGCCGACGAGACGGCCGGTAACGACCGGGTCCAGAAACCGGAGCTTCCTCCCCCGCCGCCTCGACAGCCCCAGCCGGCTTCCGCCGGCGCAGTGCCGCGCGGCCCCGACGCAAACCGGCTGGGCCCCCGCGAGCCCTACGACGAAAATGATGCCCGCCATCACATCGAACGGCTGGCGCGGTCCACGGCCCTCGAGGAGGAGAGTTCCGTTTGTCCCGCCTGTTTCGGGCCACGCATCCGCGAGGAGCCCTTTCCCAAAGGGTTCACGCTGGCCCGTGACACCCCCAAGTACAGCAGCATCACCAAGCCGGAAGACTGGCTGACTGACTACACCACGGTTGTCGGCATAGCCGGCGGCAACAGGCGCGTGGTGGTCCGCTACGTCCCCCTCATGCTGCTTGGCCCAGCCCGGACATGGCTTAACAGCCTGAAGGCCGGCAGCGTGAACTCCTGGTTGGACTTCGAGGAGGCGTTTGTGCGCAACTTCACCAGCACATACAAGCGTCCGGGTCGCCCTCGCCAGCTCTCCATGTGCGTCCAGGGCCCAGACGAGCCCCTTCGCGACTTCCTCACGCGATGGACGGAGCTGCGCAATTCCTGCGAGGGGGTCCACGAGGTGCAGACCATCCAGTACTTCGTCGACGGGTGCCGAGACGGCACCCTACTCAAGCACCGGCTGATGTGTGACGAGCCGGACACCTTGGTGGGGCTCATGGCTGTGGCGGACAAGTACGCCACGGCCGACTCCGCAATGTGTGTGAAGATCTCGGTCGACGCATCCGGCAAGTCTGTCCCGGTCCAGCCGGCCAACCCTCGGCCGGCTGGCGACAACAACCAGTGCCGACAAGACAACGACAACAACAACAAGCGGAAGGGCGAGCAGCCGGCTCCCCGCTACAACAACCAGCAAGTGGTCGTTGTGGTAGAGGAGCAGCCGGCCGAGCAAGGCGACGGCAAGCGCCAGCGCACCGGCAAGATGGCCTGCAGCCCAAGCTCTCCTTCGAGCAAATGCTCGATGCCCCCTGCAAGCACCACAGCGGCGCGAAGCCGTCCACGCACACGCTCCGGAACTGCAGCATCACCCAGCGCCTGATGCGTGGCGACCTTCCGCCTCCGCCACCCGGCCCCGGCCCGCAGCTTTCGCCGCCTCCCTCGCCACCTCCGGCAGCCGGCGCCCTCGCCAACAACGCCTACCCTCAGCAGGACGTGGCCTACATCGTCTTCACCAGCGAGGGCGATGACAAGCACAGCAAGCGCAAGTACCAGCACGAGGTGAACGCCGTCGTCCCCCCGGTCCCCCAGTTCATGCACTGGTCCGACCGTCCCATCAGCTGGACCCGGGAGGACCACCCGCCCGTGATGCCCACGTCGGGTGGCTACGCGCTCGTCCTTGACCCCACCTTCGTCGCTGAGAAGTGCACCTGCCACTTTTCGCGGGTGCTGATCGATGGTGGCAGCAGCATCAACATCCTCTACTGCGACACCATGATCAAGCTCGGCATCGAGGAGAGCCAGCTGCAGCCCACCCGGACGGTGTTCCACGGCATCGTGTCGGGTGCCTCTTGCTCCCCCATCGGCAAGGTCCGGCTGGACGTGTTGTTCGGCACCAGCGCCCACTTCCGCCGTGAGCCGATCTGGTTTGAGGTGGTCGACCTGGCCAGCCCCTACCACGCGCTTTTGGGCCGGCCCGCCTTGGCCAAGTTCATGGAGGTCCCCCACTACGCCTACCTCAAGATGAAGCTGCCGGGTCCCAAGGGCATCATCACCATCACCGGCAACTACAAGAAGTCCCTGGAGTGCGCCCAAGCTGGCTCGAAGCTGGCCGAGTCGCTGGTCATCGCCGAAGAGAGGCGCCAGCTCGACCGGCTTGTCGCGCTAGCTGGCGAGCAGCCGGCCATGCCGGCTCAGCTCAAGCAGCCGGCCGACGAGACGTCCTTCAAGCCGGCCAAGAGCACGAAGAAGATTTCGCTCAACCCGTCCAACCCCAACTCCAGCGAGTACGTTGTCGTGGGCACCGGCCTTGACAGCAAATAGGAAGGCGAGCTCGTCGACTTCCTCCGTGAGAATCGGGACATCTTCACATATGGTCCCCCAAAGACATGCCGGGTGTTCTGAGGAAGTTCGCCGAGCACAAACTCCACGTCCGGTCGGATGCCAAGCCGGTCCGGCAGCCGCTACGCAGCTTCTTCGAGGAGAAGCGAAGAACCATTGGTGAGGAGATCACCCGGCTGCTCGCAGCCGGATTCATCATGGAAGTGTTCCACCCCAAGTGGCTGGCCAACCCAGTCCTCGTCCTGAAGAAGAACGGCACTTGGCGCATGTGTATCGACTACACGAGCCTGAACAAGGCCTGCCCCAAGGACCCGTTTGCCCTACCCCGGATCGACCAAGTCATCGACTCCACCGCCGGCTGCGAGCTTCTGTCCTTCCTGGACGCCTACTCCGGCTACCACCAGATCAAGCTAGACCCGGCGGACGCCCTCAAGACGTCCTTCATCACCCCCTTCGGGGCGTATTGCTATATCACCATGTCGTTCGGCCTGAAGAACGCCGGCGCCACCTTCCAGCGCTGCATGCAAAAGTGCCTCCTGCCACAGATTGATAGGAATGTGCACGTCTACGTCGACGACATCGTGGTGAAGACCAAGCAGCACCTCAGCCTCCTGGAGGACCTAAGTCAGACATTCGCCAATCTACGCCAGCTCCAGATCAAGCTCAACCCGGAGAAGTGTGTCTTCGGCGTTCCGGTTGGCCAACTCCTTGGGTTCCTCGTCTCGGAGCGCGGCATTGAGGCCAATCCGGAGAAGATCAAGGCGATTGAGCGCATGCGCAAGCCGGCTCGGCTGCGCGACGTCCAGAAGTTCACCGGCTGCTTGGCCTCTCTCAACCGGTTCGTCAGCCGGCTGGGGGAGAGGGCCCTGCCCCTGTATCAGCTGATGAAGAAGACGACGCCCTTCGAGTGGTCCGACCAGGCGGACGAAGCTTTCCGCGACCTCAAGCGCATGCTCTCCACCGCACCCGTCCTGGCCGCGCCGGCTGAGAAGGAACCGCTCCTGATGTACATTGCGGCAACCACTCGCGTGGTCAGCGTGGTCCTGGTGGTCGTTCTCCCTAAGCAGGGCAAGGTGCAGCCGGTCCAGCGCCCTGTGTACTACCTGAGCGAGGTCCTCTCCACCTACAAGCAGAACTACCCCCACTACCAGAAGATGTGCTATGGCGCGTACTTGGCCGCCAAGAAGCTGAAGCAGTACTTCCAGGAGCACGTCATCATCGTGGTGAGCACGGCTCCCCTCGGCGAGATCATGGGTAGCCGAGACGCCTCCGGCCGGGTCGCCAAGTAGGCCATCGAGCTCGCCAGCCACACCATCCTCTACGAGCCTCGCACCGCCATCAAGTCGCCGGCGCTGGCTGACTTCCTCGTCGACTGGGCGAAGACCCAGTACTTACCGCCGGCTCCCGACTCGACGCACTGGCACATGCACTTCGACGGCTCGAAAATGGTCTCCGGCTTGAGAGCCGGAATCGTGCTCTCCTCCCCCAAGAACGACCGGCTGCGCTACGCGCTCCAGATCCACTCCGCCGCCTCCAACAATGTCGCCGAGTACGAAGCCCTCGTCCACGACCTCCGGCTGGCCAAAGAAATTGGCATCCGGCACATCCTCTGCTACGGCGACTCCGACCTGGTGGTCTAGCAGGTCTCTGGCGAGTGGGACGCCATGGACGCCAACATGGCCAGCTACCGCAACCTGGTCCAGCAGTTGACCGGTGGATTCGACGGCTGCGAGTTTCTCCACGTCCCTCGAGCCGAGAACGAGGCGGCAGATACACTTGCCAAGATCGGCTCCTCCCGGCAAGCCATCCCAGTCGGCGTCTCCCTTGAGCACCTGCGCAAGCCCTCCATCAAGCCGTCTCCGGATTCGGAGTCCATCTTCGTCCCGGCCGACCCAACGGTCCCTGTCGCCGGCTCGGGGACTACCATTCCGGTCCCGGGGGCTGCCATCTCTGACTCAGCCCCGGGGACTGCCCGCTCTGGCTCGGGGACTGCCGTTCCAGTCCCGGGGGCTGCCGGCTCCGGCCCACCGCCTCCCGACCCGGCCAGTCCTGTGCAAGCTGCCGTCTTCACGGTGGTGGAGGCACCATCCTGGGCGCAGCCGATCCTCACCTTTTTGGTGAGCGGCGAACTCCTGGCGAACGAGGTCGAGGCCCGGAAAGTGCAACGCCGGGCCTCCGCCTACAGCATCATCAACAATGAGCTTGTCAAGCGCAGCACAATCGGTGTCTTCCAGCGCTGCGTCGAGACGGACAAGGGCCTCGAGATCCTACGCGACATCCACCAGGGCGAGTGCGGGCATCACGCCGCCTCCCGGTCCTTGGTGGCCAAAGCCTTCCGCCACGGCTTCTACTGGCCGACTGCTCTGAAGGATGCAGAGCAGTTGGTCCTCAAGTGCAAGGGTTGCCAGCACTTCAAGGCCCAGAGCCACCAGCCGGCTGCGGCTCTCCAGACCATCCCCATCGCGTGGCCCTTTGCCGTCTGGGACCTCGACATGGTGGGACCCTTCAAGACCGCTCGAGGCGGCATGACGCACCTCTTGGTGGCCGTCGACAAGTTCACCAAGTGGATCGAGGCAAGGCCGATCAAGAAGCTCGACGGCCCCACAGCTGTCAAGTTCATCAAAGACATCGCTGTCCGCTACAGCATCCCCAACAACATCATCACCGATAATGGCACCAACTTCGCCAAAGGCGCGCTGGCTCATTACTGCTCCGTCTCCGGCATCCGGCTCGACCTGGCCTCCGTCGCACATCCACAGTCCAACGGCCAGGCGGAGCGAGCAAACTGCCTCATCCTAGCCGGCATCAAACCGCGACTCGTCGAGCCACTCGTGCGATCACCCGGCAGCTGGATCGACGAGCTGCCGGCCGTCCTATGGAGTCTTCGGATCACGCCCAACTGGTCAACCGGCTTCACCCCCTTCTTCCTCGTCTACGGGGCCGAGGCAGTCATCCCCACGGACCTTGAGTTTGACTCGCCTCGGGTCACCCCGTACACGGAGGCGGAAACCAAAGCAGCACGCGAAGACGGCGTCGACCTACTCGAGGAGACGCGTCTGCTGGCTCTCAGTTGGTCGGCCATCTACCAGCAAAACCTACGCCACTACCACAGCAGGAAGATCAAGCCCCTCGCTTTCCGCGTGGGCGACCTCGTACTCCGGCTGGTCCAGCGGACAGCCGGCCAGCACAACCTGTCCTCCCCATGGGAGGGCCCTTTCATCATCAGCAAGGCCCTGCGCAACAACGCGTACTACCTCATCGACGCGCAGAAGAAAAACAAATGCAAGAGAGACGCCTCCGGCGAAGAGACAGAACGACCCTGGAAAGCGGAGCTCCTCCGTTCGTTTTACAGTTGAACCGTGTATGTATGTATCGCTACCCCTTTTGAAAGTTAATGAAAGCAGCAGGTCCCCCGAACGACACTCGGGGGCTACCTTTTCATCTCTATTGAGCTTTATTTTCTCTTGCGTACTTTACCGCATTTGCCTCCCTCCCGCCGGGTAGGTACGTCCGGCTCGGGGGCTCGGGGACTCGCCGGCTAGCCCGCGCCCTGCTCTTCTGAAGCCGGCCCAGTAGCGTGCACACCGCCGAAGCCCTCTCTCTGCCATAAGCCACAGACCGGCTCCCGGCTTTCCGACTGGCAAGAGCCAAAGGCTGAAAGCAACCTCACGCAAAAGGCGGGTACAGACGAGCGTCTAGCTCAGCCAACCCGGTCCTCTCTTTCACTCATCGCCGCCTGCAGCCAGCCGGCCCAGTGGGTGTTTCGCTTGCGCTCAAATCCTAAAGCCTAAGTACTGTGCGCTCTCCTTTGAGTCCGGCTCCCCGTCCCAGCTATAGACCGGCTCCCGGCTGTCCGGCTGGCGGGGAGGAGGTCGAGAAGGGGAGGGAACAAGAAAATGGCCTAAGGAAATAAGCAAGAGCGAGCCGCCAAATGGCAAAAACAAGCATAGAAGGAAACAAGCATGCATTTATACACAGCAAGGGCCCACGGCCAATAGTTCATTACATAAACTTACACCCCAGTGGGTGGACTTGCCAACTAACGAACAGTTCGAGTTCAAAAAACAAAAGTACGGGAAAGATAAAAAGCCCTATGCGGTGGCCTTGCCGGCATCGCTCTGTGTCGGATCCTCCGTGGCGGCGGTGTCGTCCAAGTCGGTGGCATCGTCGTCCGCCCCAGCTCCCATCTCGGCCGAGCTGCCCTCCGGATCCTCGAGCGCTAGGCCGAAGTCGTCGGTAGGAAGCTCCGTGCCGTCCGGCGCCCGCTCCGGCACGAACTCGTCGTGCGGGGTGAACGACACAATGTCGCTGGCCCGCACGGCGATTGGCGTCGCCCGCTCCGCCAAGTCCGCCTCCGCCCCGTCCCTCCGTGCGCGTAGCTGGTCCAAGCAGACGCTCGGGTACCAGGACAGCACGAACTCGAGCGCCATCTCCACGCCGGCCCGGGCTGCGGAGGCCCTCCACGCGCCGAGTCGCGCCGCGCCGGCTTCCAGCCAACGCGCCAGCCGGCTGACGGTGGTTGGCACCACCGCGGCTGGCCAGAGAGCTCCCACCATCGACAAGCCGGCTTTGAAAAGCCGGTTCATGTCGCGCTCCACCGTCTCCAGGCGGGCCTTGGCAGCCACGGTGATCTCCGCCACCGTCCAGGCGGCATACTCCTCGACATCGGCTCCGGCCGCCCTCTGCTCCTGCCGGTGGGCGTTCACCACCTCCTCGGCCGGCACTTGGGTCTCAGGGAAGAACCCTGGAGAAGAAAGGAAGAAGATCGGTCAAAAGGCCGAAGGGCCGGAACTAGAAAGAGACAAAGGCAAAAACAAGTGAAAACACTTACGTGTGAGGAGCTCGTCGATGTACAGCGCCTCCTGTAGCGTCTCTCGCTCCCTCGCCGCCAACGCGCTGGCGCTGCGATCGCGGGCCGCCGTGAGCTGGGCGACCTCCTCGGCGGCCTTCTTCGCCTCCTCCTCCTTCCGCCCCACCGCCTGGCGGTGCTCCTCCGCGAGCCGGTCCAGCTCAGCCTTGTGGGCGGCGGCGGCCTCGTCCCTCTCCCGGACCGCCCGGGCCGCCTCCTCCTGCAGCCGGTCGCGCTCTGCGGCCGCCTGGTCACGGAGCTGGCCGGCTTCGGCCAGCTGGCGCCAGAGCTCCTGCATCTCGGCCGGGTCGACGGCAGCGGCTGCGCAGCCGAATCCGGGTCCCGGTCAGAAGCCGGACAAGAAATGAAGAAGAAAGCAAAAAACGAAGCAAGAAGATTCGACCCGGCTGCTTCGCAACCGGCCCGAATCTCGGGGGCTACACCCAATGGGTGCGCTAGCGCGCCCCCACTGGAAGCATGCAAAAAGTACCTTTGGCCTGGCGGAGCTCTTCCTCCTTGGCCACCAGCTGGGCCTTCACCGAGCGGAACCGGCCCAGGAGGCTGTTGTACGCCGCCACCCGCATGTCGTAGATGGACTGCAAGGAAGAGAATTAGACCAAATCGCCTGGGTAGGCCCGACCGCCTGCTGGGCAGCCGGTCCGGGCCTCGGGGGCTACAACCAGTGGGTGCGCTGACGCGCCCCCACTGGAAAGCGACCAAGCCGGTCAAAGAAAGGGAAAGAAGAAGCAAGACAAAGCCGCAAGAAAACGCGAACTTACCGCAACGGTCCGCTCCAGTTGTTGCAGCCGGCTGTCCTCCACTCGAGCGAAGTTTTGACACTGGCCGCGGTGGTCGGCGAACTGCAGCCGCAGGGCGTCCACCGCCGCGTCCAGCTCGCTCCGGGAGGCGCCGCTCGTCGCCTCGCTGGTGCTGACCGCCCAGTTCCGGCCGAGGACCCGGCGCTGGTCTCGCTGCCCGCCGGCCTCAGCTCGAGGCTGCGCCCCGTGGCCCGTGGCTCCACGATCACCATGGCGCGGGAGCTCCCTGGCGTGGCCTCCACGCTCGGGGGCGGCGTTCTCCCTCCACCTAGCGCGGCCTCCGGCCCGTGGCCTCCTTCGTCTCCACACCCGGCTTCGCCGGCCGGGTCGGTCGCTGGCGGCTCCGAGTCGGCCGTCTAGTCGGCCGCCGGCTCATGGCTGCCCGTCTAGCCGCGGCCGGCTGCCTCGGCGATGGCACGGGCGTCCGCCTCTGCCCGGCGGGCCGGGTCGTGCACCGATTTGGAGCGGTCCTCCGCAGCCGGCGACGGTGGTGGCGAGCTCGTTGGCCAGGCCGGCCATTCGAGCCCCTCGGCGGTCCTCCTCCGCCTCGTCGCGGCCTCGGCCACGATGCTGCCCATGCCCTCGCCGAGGCCTCGGCCATCTCCTTCTCAGCCTCCTGCCGCACCCTCCAGGCGTCCCTCTCGGCCTCCTCCAACGCGGTGCCGGACTGGTGGGCCACGGGCACCTCCTCGGTGGTCTCCACCACCTCGCGCTCCCCCGCGCCGCTCCGGCCCCTCTGCCGGTCGGCCTCTTCCGCGGCCGCCGCGGCCGTGGCCGCCTCCGCCATCTAGAGCGCGTTCCTGGTCGACGCGCGAAGAAGATAAGGAAGAAGAAAAACAACGCAACAACAAAAAAGACAAGAGTGAAGCATAAGGAAAACTTACCCTATGACCGTGGGAACCGCCCGCTTCGGGCCCGCCGACGGCGCCGCCCGGCGCGCCTTCTTGACGGACCTCTTCATGGCGCCCGGCTGCGCCGTGGCTGGACGTTTCACGGCCGGCCGCGCCTCGACCTGCTGCTTCCCGTGCGGCCGGCTCTCCAGCCATCCTCCGCTGCCGCCCCCTGGGGGCGGCTCTGTCATCCGCCTCCGCGGTTGGTGGTGCTGCATCGCGCGCACCGCCCTCGTCACCATCATCATCGTCCGACCACTCGCGCAAGGGGTCTGGGATTAGGAACTTACCGGCTTGGCCAGATCCGCTGGCTTCCACGTCCACGAGGCGCTCCTCGCTGCCTCCTGCTTCCGCTTCGCCGTCTCCCTCCTCCTCCGGGTCCGAGTCGGCCCGGTCCAGCTGTAGGACCAGGGGGTTCGGGCCGTCATAAATCAGCTGACTCAGGAAGTGCTGCAACCGGCCCAAGGCGTCAGGACGCATGAAGAGGGCGGACGCTGCGAAAAAAAAGGACCAAGGACTCACCGCTGGCGCCGGGGCATCCCGGCTGTACGGCTCCTTGCCGAATCGCCACTCCTCCTCCTTGAGCCCGGCGGCGGAGATGTCATTGACGCGCTGGGCGATCTCGGCCCGCGTCAACTCCTTCGTCGACAGCCGGTAAGGGTCGCGTCGGCCGCTCATGTCGCAAATCCGGTGCGGCCGTCGCTGCAGAGGCAGCACCCGGCGCCCCACGAAGGCCGCGATGAGGTCCACGGCGACGAGCCCCTCGCGGTCCGTCATCTCCTGGATCCGGCGACAGACGCCCATGATCTCCGCCGACGGGCTCCTCGGGTTGTGGCTCTAGTTCAGCTTCTCAGCTGGCGGCGCATCGACGAAAGGGGGGAGGTTGATGCAGTCGACGGCCGGGTTGACATTCCTCACATAGAAGAACGATTTTTGCCACTTCTTGGCGGGTTCCTCGAGGGGGAGCTTCAGGAAGGGCCCCGCTGTCTGGGTAACCACCACGGCCACCCCGCACTCGAACATGACGCCGGCCGACGCTCCCTGTTGCTTGAGGTAGAACAGCCGGCACCACAGCTCCACGTATGGAAGAAGGCCGACGTAGCCCTCGCAGAGTGCCACGAAGGCCGCGAGCTGCAGAACCGCGTTCGGGCCCAAGTGGTGTGGCTAGAGGCCGAAGAAGTTGAGGAAGCGGCGGAAGAAGAGGCTTGCGGGAAGGCCGAGCCCACGGAGGAAGTGGGTGTAGAAGACCACCACCTCGCCGTCCCGCAACGCCGGCGCAGTCTCCCCACCGGGTGCAGGCGCCTCCACCTGCTCCGCCGGCGGCAGCCGACGCGTGCGGCGGAGGTACGCGATATTGTTATCGGTCACCACGGACCCCTCCCAAGAGCCTTTCGGCGGCGCCATCGGCGGGTGCGGGAGGGGCACGGTCGAGAAGAAGGAACTGTGGCGAAGCAGAGAGAGAGACCCCGCTCGCAAGTCGCGGCGCGGCGCAGCTGCAACTCGAGCAGGCGTCGTCACGGCAGAGCTCCGCTCGTGCGCAAGAAAGAAGAAGCGGAGAAGCGAGACGAAGCAACGGCAGGGGCGAGAGTGCGAATGCCTCGGCCTCTCCCCCCTCCCTTCCCATTTAAAGACCGCGGCGGGCATGGGGGAGTGGGATCGTCTGCGCCCATGTTCCCCACTCCCCCGCAATGCGTGGGCACGTTACGTCGTGCAATAACTGCACTGAGAACTTCAACAAACGCGCATGGCTGCAGTAAATCCCGCGCGCGGGCCGAGGCCGTGTCCTGGTGGGTCCCCAGCCCGCTGCAATGTCCCGTCACGCGCGTGGCCTGGTAGGCCTCGTCCGCCGCTGGGCTGCACGTGGCAGGGCCTTGTCAGGCGGTTGGCGCGATCCCCCACGCCGGCTGGGCTTTGACCGGTTGGACCGTTCGGTTCCCGCCTCGGCCGGGTGTCGCAATCCGGCATCCGGCATCCGGCGCGCGCGGCGTCAGGCCGGCGCACCTTCAGCGACAACCGCCTTCCTTCAGGGGGGATAAGCTGCAAAGGCCCCCCTGCTCGGAGCCGGCGAGCCTTTACAGCTTCGGGGACTATTGCCGGGGGGATAACCCCCGGGTAGGCAACCGAACCCGGAGCCCCTTTCAAAACTTCGGGGCAGCCCGTGCCCCTCCAATCCGGCTGGCCGTCCGGCCGGTTTCCCAACGCTGGCCGGCTGAGCTCAGCCCCGTGCCGGGTCCGGCTGGCCGCTAGCCGGCTGGCGACGGGTCAGCGGCCGTCCCATCGCTCCGTACGACAAGACGGCTCTCCACGGCGGGAGAGCGTGGCTACAGCTCTGCAAACCCAGAAGAGCATGGCTACAGTGCCGCCAACCCCGCTGACCCGGGCGACCGACGTCAGCGCGGCGAGCCACTGTAGCCCCACGACGCCAACCACTCCGTGACGCACGAGGCGACGAGCCACAGTGCTGGGCAGCCGGCGGGTCCCAGCAGCCGACGGGCCCCACTGCCGGGTCCCGCCCGCGTGTAGATTTACCCATGTAGCCCTGGGGGGTCGGGCTATAAGACCCCCCAGGAAGCCTCCATGCACGGGGAGAGCCTAGTAGCAACACACACACCCACACACTCACACTCATAGGAGAGGCAGAACGGCAGCCTAGCCCCTTCTTCCTCCTCCGCCCAAACAGCTCCAGGAGCAACCTTGTAGCCCTTGTGCACTCCATACTACATTCGGTAGGACTAGGGGTGTTACCTCTCCGGAGGGCCCCGAACCTGGGTACGCCTTGTGTCACTCGCACGCGTGTGCCAACCTCGCTTTCAGAGCCCACCGGCGTCCTCACGCAGGCCCCCATTTTTAGCCATCTCGTGGCATCTGCCGTGATTTCACCACGACAATGCCAAGCATATCCCTGCAACCATTTTTCTATACACTGTAAATCCTTGTTAGATCGCAGCAAAACAATGAGAAAAGTCATCGCATTATAAACAACATAGAACCGAGCATCAATAACAAGTCAACAACACTATAAACTTTGTTGCGTAGACACAACATTGCAATGGGCCAAAAACATTGCTACATGACGCCCATGTGTATTGTAACAGAACATACACGAGGATGAAGGTTGTGAAAACAACCTATGCAAAATTAAAAAATCTAAGTGTTCCAAAAAAAACATCAAAATATCTAAACAAAACTACCTTATACAACCAGAAATCCGGAGGGTGATCTTGTTGCCTTGAGCTCGCCCGTAACGAGAACGACTCGCCGGAGCTCCCCATCACCACAATGTAGCCAGACCGGATCTATCCGCCCATGAGCCCCATCTTCCACAAGCTTGATAATATATGGTGTTTTATGTTGATTTTCATAAACCTAATAAAATTTTACAAAGTTTCACTTAGAACAAAACGGACATGCCTGTAAATTGTAGTAATAGAGGAAAGTGATTCTTAGTGATGAATACAATTATACATTTCTGCCGAGAGCAGTGATTCGGTGCCCAGGCTCATATGCACCTGCGATGAAGAAAAAATTCAAAACAAATACTAGAAAAATGCAAAAAAAAAATCCAAATTTTTTGCATGGTAGATAATTTGGCGTGTGAGGTGCGCTCAAAATTTCAGATCATTTGTACATCTGAGTAGCTCTCGGCAAAAAAGACAAATTTAGGGTCTCTCAAATTTGTTTTTTTTGCCGAGAGCTACTCATATGTCTAAATGATCTGAAATTTGGAGCGCACCTCACACACCAAATTATCTACCATGCAACAAAAAATTGTTTTTTTTTTTTTTGATTTATTTTTTATGATTTTTTTATGGACCGGATGCAGATGAGCCTGGACTCAGAAATGAATATTCGTCTCTGCCCTGTTATTGTCTTAGCTCAGTATCAGGCTTCGGGACATGTTAATGGCACGTGTTCTTGATCCCCTGCCCGAGCTTAGCCGTTGATACCAGCTCACAGGCTGGGCTTGACCTTGTCACTGTACCATGTCTTCCCATCGTAGAACCTCGACCATAGCATGATACCACCATACTTCTTCGACTTCTTCACCACCGGCAGCACCTTGGACACCAGGTCTGTCGCCTCCACGAACCCGCTGCCGGCGGCCTCGGGCGCCGCCGGGAGCCCCAGGAACAGCTGCCTCGCCGGTATCGCCGTCCACTGCTCCCATGCGCGCGCCAGGTTGCCCACCCCGCCGTCCGTGGTGTACTGGCACGGCGGGTTGTTATAGAACTGCACCCACACGTAGTCGAACAGGCCCGTGCCGAGCGCGCCCCCGAGCCCGCCGAGCGACGCGTCCGGGAACGGGCACTGCGGCGCCGCCGCCAGGTACACTCTCTTGCGCTCGCGCCCCTTCCCCGAATACTTCTTGAGTTCCCGCGCCAGGTCGTCCCAGTGCGCGCTCCCGCCGCTCTCGATGTCGAAGTCGACGCCGTCGAGGACGGCGTCCCCGAGGGGCCTCGACGCCGACGTGCCGCCGAGGTAGTTGTCCCAGAGGTACCTCGCGACAAGCCTGGCGTCCGCGCGGGACGAGAGGCCGTAGCTGCCGACGCCGCCGCCGATGGAGAGCATGACCTTGATGCCGAGGCGCGGGCACGACCTGACGTCTGCGCCCACGAACGTGCATGAGCCGTTGGACGCCGGGTCGCAGTGGCCCGCCAGGTTCAGCAGCGGCGTCTGGCCCTTGCCGAAGGTGTACAGGAAGGCCACGTTGACGAACTTGTACTTGCCGCTCGCGCACGTCTGCGCCAGCGTGCCTTCGTTGCCGTTCTGGCCCCAGTAGATCGCGACGCCGCCTGCGCGCGCTCCGGCGGCCAGTCCGGACAATGACGCAACGCAAATCAGCAGCACCGCCGGCAAAAGCTCGCTCGCCATCATGATTTCTTGGCGGTGCCGATGAAGCGATGATAGCCGAACGTGAAGGACTGTGCGGACGAAGGTGCTTGGTCTCTGTGACTCTATATGTAGGTGAATCCAGAGAGGTCTGCAGAATCTGTGACTGTTCTGCCGCGCCGCCGGGCATGAGTGAGTGGCGAGTATTCTGAACTTATCATCGTGTTGAGAGCAGCTTCCACTTCGCTCGACGCCCAATAACGTCTGAAAAGACCACTTCCCCCAATACCTTGTAAACTTTGCTTTGATTTGCTGAAAGGTTCAGTGCGCGAGATAGGGGAGCACTTCAGTTAACGCCACAACACAATGCCCCATTGCCCCTCCACTAGCACATTTCCACAAGCCGCGCGGGGTTGACCGAACTGTTCGTTCAAATGTCTAAGGGGCGGCTTGCTACAACCGATCCACAATTCCCCTTCTCGAACGGATGCATGGTACCTAGCCAGTTAGCTGCACAAACCAAACAATATACTCTCTCTGTTCCATAATATATTACGCATTGATCTTATCCAAAGTCATGCTTCGCAACTTTGATAAAGTTTATAAAGAAAAATTATCTATATCTACAATATCAAATATATACCATATTTCATGATTAATCTAATCGTATTAATATGATATTATAGATGTTAATAACTTTTTCATAAACTTGGTTAAAGTTCACAAAGTTTGCCTTTGCATCCAGGTCACACACACAGGTTAAACCCGATCCTAATGTGTCAGACACAATACCTCAGCCATGATCGAAGTTAGCCCAAGACACTCTACACTTCCTTCACCCTTTGGCAGCTGAAAATAATGTACATTATTTCTCCACAACCTTAATGGTACACTGGGCATCCACTCTGCACCTACTTTCACGGGCTCTTCATCGACACCTAATCGATCGACGTTAAGGTAGGAAGAGACTGAAGAGACCTTATTTCAAAGCATCATCGTCGCCGTCATCGACGTGAAGGTGGGAAGAGACCGGAGATACCTTACTCCAACGCAGCATCGCAGTCCCATGACGCACATCATCCCTAGCTCATCATAGACCCGCCCGTGACGGGCACAAACCTATCGTGTTTGTGTCCATACGAGGAAACCAACTTGCGGATTGGATTATGCGGACCGTTGAATGTTGAAACCCATGGTCGTCGGAAAGAGATCCAAATGCATACCGAGAACCTCCTTGATCAAGAATATATTTATTGGCTTCAGCGGGTCGTGCAAACTGGCACATGCATGGCGATAGGAATTCTTCCTTTGTTCATAAAGCTGCCACATCACGTAAGAAGCGGAATCATATAAAAGAATTTGTTAGATGACAATGGGTTTTGGTGTCAAGGTACGGATGACTTGAGTAATCTTATTTCTGGTTATTTCTCTAACATGTTTACATCACATGTGAATGCGCCGGATTATGATTTTTTATCTAGGGTAAGAATAATTGTCTCAGATGATATGAATTCGATCTTATTGGCACTAATGCTGCCGAAGAAGTTCGCAAAGCTTTGTTTGATATTGGTGGTCTCAGATATTTTGGCTTATGTTAGGAGAGGATCTTGTGGAGGAGGTTTTTGCATGCAGTAAATTCTCGGACTATGCCGCAAGGATGGAATGAGATGATCATTGTTATGATTGCACGCCGGGGTCACCACAGAGGGATGTGGTGCACGCGTCTGGAGGGCAACAAAGCAGACGTGCACGGGGAGATAGGCGTGGAGTTGGTGGCGGCCATCGCCGGCGCGAGCTGCTCGGTTATGAATGGATAAGGGAGGGGGTATGAATGCCGGGTTCACGTGAATAAGGAGGAGGGAGCGGGTAGTGGGGGAAGCTACGTGTGGTCCGTTGGATTGAGTTTGATCTAGCAGCCAACATGCGATTGGTGCAAATCGTGGACGGTCGGCCAGGGAGAATCATTTCCCAAATTTCATTGCGGGAGCAAATAAGGAAATTGATATATGTATTGATGCTTTTATGGTTGAGCCAGTAGCCCTCTGTTTTGGACTGAATCTACCTCAAACAGTGGGATGCAATAGACTGATGATCAATTCGGATAACGTAGATGTTATTTATACCATGCAAGAGGGAGGCTCCTCTGCTGGTATTGTTGCGGCAATCTTTGAGGATTGTTATCATACTAGAAGGATTGGGCGCGCTTTGCTGCGCCGTTAGTGTTGTTGGGTTTCTTAAAAAACAATTACACTCTGTTTCAAAATATAAGGTGTATTATTATTTTTTAAAGTCAAACCTTTTAAGTTTGATCAAATTTGTAGAGAAATATATCAAAATCCATGATATCAAATCGGTATGGTTAGATTCATCATGAAATGAATTTCCATACTTTTTTTGTTTAATATTGTGGATGTCGATATTTTTTGCTCTGAACTTGGTCAAAGTTAAAGAAAATTGACTTTCCAAAAAATAATACCTCTTATATTTTGGAACTGGTGGAATATTTAGTTTGGCGGGTGGGGGAGATGATGGAGTGTGTTTTATTTCTATTTATAATGCGGTGATTTGATGGGCCTTTCGTGGTGTGATTCTGTGTTATCGGCTAACCAACGTATATTTATGTGTGGAAATTTCTGCATCGCTGGTTGCATGTAGTATATTGGTGCTACAGTATCACATGGTTGTACTTATTTTTCTAGGTGGTGGGAGGGTGCGTGGGGTTGATATGTTTTTATAGGCCGGTTGTTGCTGATTGATTTCAAAAATCATTGGCCCGATCAAAATCGTAAGCCAAATCCAAATTTGTATACCTCGATTGAATGAAAGAGCTTCAAAATTAGGAACATAGAGAATTAAAAGAATTGAATGAAAGAGCTCCTTGAAAAATTATTGACCCGGTCAAAATCGGATGACCCGGTTCTAAATTGATGACCTCAATTAATTGTGAGACCTTAAAAATTAGAAAGCATAGTGTATAATACAAAGAATTGAATGATAGAGTTTTGAGAAATTGTTGACTCGGTCAAAATCGGGTGACCAAATTGAAGACCTCAATTGAATGTGGGCTCTTTAAAACTAAGGAGCCTAGTGTTATAGAGGAGACAATCTCATGTAATTTATGAATTTTGTCCTTGAGAAGCTAATGGTGTAGCCCACGAGTGAGCTAGATTAGCTAGATTTTCTTCCTATAGTACTTGGCTAGATGATATCCAGGAGGCTTTAGTTCCCCTCCTTATCGGCGATGTAACCATTATGACAACTGAATAAAGGAGTGATGTTTGTCAAAAAAAACTTGGGGGTTCGATTATTTGCCCTGTTTCACTGGCTTTTTTTAAGAGGTAATATCACCGGAAGTCATAAAACTTGCGCTCGATGTTCAATTTGGCGCTAATACTTCGAAAATACGGAATTGCAGTCACATAACTTGTGTCAAGCGTGCAGATACGATCACAAACGCGTATGCAGACGTATCCATGTGTATGGCCCCACCTGTCAGTGAGTGACGGGCTCAATGTGACACAAAACCCCCTCATAATTTTTTATTTACGGAAAAAACTGACCACTATACTGATAGTAGATGCGAAATTAACAAAATAAAAAGGGCGAGCTGGGGTCGAACTGCTACCCATGGCTACAACACGACACTCTTGCCAATCCACCGAACATATACGGTGAACAAATGGATAAAAACCTTACATGTACTGTACGCAGACGCATGTGGAGCTTAAATGGGCTGGACATACTGCAGCCCATTTTGCACGCGCTATTTTTTGTTATTTCTATTTATTTCAATATATTTGTCTCAAAAAAAATTATTTCAATATATTAATCTCAAAAAAAAAATCAAGATAGTTGTAAAATGTAATTAATAAAGTTATGTTCTAAAAGTTGTATACATAAAACCATCATTTGTAAATAAAAACATTAAAATATAAATCTGTGTATTATATAAAAAATATTTAGTTAATACCGACACTAACAATGTTTATTAAAAAATGTTTAATGCATCCAAATATATATATATATATATATATATATATATATATATATATATATATATATATATATATATATATATATATATATATTTGTGCGTCTATTTAAATTTTACAAAATGATGAATACAAATATTTACTTAATATTTAGGAATATTCAACAGTTTAAATTTAAATTATGAATATTTTTAATCGTACAAACATTGAATTGTATAATTGTGTGAATAATTATTGAAATGTTTGTATAATTAAAAATAATACCTCTTTAGTATTTTAATTAGGTATTCCCTAATGTTTGTATTCAGTTCAAGAATTATTATTTCGGAATATTCTGTAAATATAAACGTGTGTCGTCAGCATGGGTCGCAGGTTCGAGAAACATTTCAATAATTCAGTTCAATGTACAGGTGCCCCTTTTTTGAAATGTATATTTAAATTATGAATATTTTTAATTGTACAAAGTACAAACCTGTGACCCATGCTGACGACGCACGTCGACGCAAGTTTGTATAATTGAACTGAATAATTATTATTTAGGAAATATTCCGTAAAAAATCATAACTCTTTAGTATTTTAATTATACAAACATTTCAAAAATTATTCACACAATTGTACAGTTCAATGTTTGTACAATTAAACATATTCATAATTTAAATTTAAACTGTTGAATATTCCTAAATATTTAGTAAATGTTTGTATTCATCATTTTGTAAAATTTAGATAGACGCACGAATGTATATTTTTTGGATGCATTAAACATTTTTTTTGTTAACAATTTTATTGTTCGTATTAACTAAATATTTCTTATATAATACACATATTTATATTATGTTTTTATTTACTAATGATGGTTTTTATCTATAAAACTTTTAGAACATAACTTTATTAATTACATTTTACAAAAATATCTTAAAAAAAGAAAATAACAAAAAATAGCGCGTGCAAAATGGGCCGCAGTATGTCCTTGAGCTCCACATGCGTCCGCGTACAGTACATGTAAGTTTTTTATAGCTTGACTTGTAAATGTGTTCGGTGGTTCGGCGAGAGTGGCTCGCGTTTTAGCCATGGGTCGTAGGTTCGACCCCCAGCCCGCCCCTTTTATTTTGTTATTAATTTCGCATCTACTATCAGTATAGTGGTCAGTTTTTTCCATCAATAAAAAAGTACGAGGGGGGTTTCTGCAAAAATGTGTCACACTGAGCCCATCACTCACTGACCGGTGGGGCCATACACATGGATACGTCCGCATACGCGTTTGTGACCGTATCTGCACGCTTGAAACAAATTAAGTGTCTGCAATTCCGTATTTTTGAAGTTTTAGCACCAAACTGAACATCGAGCGCAAGTTATATAACTCCCGGTGATATTATCTTTTTTTTTAATGATTTGCTCTGGGTTATCTCAATGGAAAGGTGCCCGGCCCCACATGAAAGTTTCACAGGAGGGGTAGAGGGTGGGAGATAATGAAAGCGAGGAGTAAAACGGAGCAAATGATCAAAACTTGCACTCAATGTGCGAGTGAGAAACCAGCATCAACGAGATTCCGGACAGAACCAATCACAAATTCACGGTACACTCGACCCTTCTCGACGGCACCATGAGCTGCAGCGCCAGCGGGCACTTCACCGACAGCGTGCTCGCCGACGTCGTCATCACCCCGCCGTACCTGTACCGCACGACGCCGTCGAGCCACAGGTCCACGGGGAAAACCGCCGCCGTCCGATCATCACCATCGCCGAGCGCATCGACGCCAGCGCCCACGCCCACGACCGAGGTGCCTTCGAGCACGGCCCGCACCCTGTCCGCGCAGTTGGCGGCCTGGAACGACATCGGCAGGGAGATCCGGTCGAAGCTCTGGCCGCGGTAGATCCCCTCCGCGTGCAGCAGGTCGTAGTAGACGGCCACGCGCCTGTTGGGGTTGGTGATGATCAGGCCGGCGGTGAGGGTTAACGACAGCACCGGCGGGGCCGTCGTCGAGTTCATGACGAACTGGGACAGCGTCGCGGCGTGGACGGCCACCTGGACCCTGCTGGGGCGGTAGATGAGCCAGACGAGCAGCGCGACGACGCCGGCGAGCGCGCACGCCCCGATGAAGGCCAGGATGAAGATGCGGAATGGGCTCAGCCGGCGCCGCGGGGGAGGAGGCCGGGGCTGGTCATGGTGGGAGGAAGCTTCGGCGGCTGCTGGCACGACGCCGACGCCGTGGGCGGGCGCGGCGCCGGCGCTGTAGCCGTAGGCGTGGATTTCCTGCGGCGGCTGCTGCATGGCTAGAGGCAGATAAGGCGACGTGACACCACTCGCACGAAGAATCGATGGATAGAGATATATAGCGGACGACGTTGTATTTTTTTGACAGGAGAGGACGACGTTGTTGAAGGCTGATACAATGCCGCGGCGTTGTTTCAAGGCTAGATACAATGCTAGTGCAACACGTATGGCAAGAATCTGACGAGACCTTCAAGGCTCGTAGCTGCAGTACAGCTATTTTAAGTGCCCGACGACAGGAGATGCCTAGGAAACTCCGGCAGCACGGACAAGGACAGAGGGTACAACTGTGGAAGTACACGGCGAAGTCTAGCACAAGTACTTGGAAATTGATAAGAGCGAATGAATTCGGGCGAGTTTCATAAACAGATAGATAAATAGTGGACCTTCAATATGCATACCTTGGTATGCAGATTTAACATTATTTTTTACACGTCTTATTTCTGTTTACAAGTCTGGGCTATTTACAGAATGTACCGTATACAACTGGGAACCATTGAGACGCAAACACGGGACTAATATACACAGCACACGAAATGAGGGGGCGTGAGGTGGTCAAACTTTACAGATTTCGATAATCAGAGCATAAAAAGAAAAGAGAAAAGGTCAATGTCACGGGCACTCACGTTGAGCTGCGACTCGCTTCATCATTCATCATCCCTTGAAAACTTCTGGCCAACCAGATCGCCGTTTCTCGCGGGGACACCTTAGCCTTCCCGAACGGCCTCAGAACAACCGCGAGCTCCTCCAACCTGTTGTTTTCCAGCAGATCAGCAGAAAGCTCCAAGAGCCCTTCAAGAGCCTCGGACCGTTGCCTGAAGGACTTGACATCAAGCATTTCCTTTGCTGAGGTTGCCGGTATTTCCTTTGCTGGGGTCGCCTCCTCCTTAAACGTACCGTTGGTCTCCGGAGAAGCAGAATTTGCTTCTGGGATAGCGGGCAATTTTACCACATCTGAATTGGCCAGTTTTGGACTGATGGTATTATCTTCTGAAACGTTGGGCTTCACAGCGGCAGAACCAACAAGTCCGGAAGGTACAAGACTTGGTGTGATGCTTCTCACATCCACTTCTTCTTTTATGACATCGTGAAGTTCGCCAACATCTGTGCTTTGGACTTCCATTTCAGCATTCCCTGTTACTGCCTGCTCATCGCTGACGCTGAAACTGCTGGGCCTTATGACATGTATAATGTCTTCAACTGGAGGGCCCAAATGAGGAACTGGTGATTTCTCCGGTGACTGATGGATAGAATTGGACCCCTTGTCTAGTGCAATGGTTTTTGTTGCTGAATCATAAGGAGCAATATATGGTACTGATGAGAGCAGTTCTTGTACTGTGAACTTATCCTCATCACTCTGTACAGTGCTAGTGGGAGTGCTCTGCACCGTCTCACTGCAGGGAATATCATCCTTGCAAACAAATTCTTGCACATTTGTATCGATAGATGGTTCCAAGGCTGAGCATACACTAATATCATCATTACTAACCATACTCTTCTGCAAATTGGTAGTGTTGAGCTCTGAGCTTGGCATATCTGTTAGGTCATGCTTTTGTATGACAGCGTCAGGGGTTGAGCATTTGCAGGATGAAACAAAGCTGGTTAGTGAATCACGTTCAGATGGTTCTTCAGACTGCTTGATGCTGTCAGCATAATCAATCGTGGAACTGGAGCAAGCACTGCTGACTTCTTTGGTTGCTATATCACTGGGTGGAGCACATTTCACCTGTGATTTGCCCAATTTCATTTGATTACCCCCCAGGGGACTTGGAGGAGCCATTAGAACACCTGGAAGCTCAGTGAAAGCATTTTTTGGACTATGGACAGGTCGAGAAGGGCTTTTTGCATGCTCTGTGGTAACCTTACTGTGAGCTCGTTTTGTCCCGGTGTGCTGTGGACTCTCTGCTCCCACTTGCCTATGGGGAGGGAAGCTAGGGCGTCTACTAAAACTGGGTAGAACCCTATTCTTGACCTTTCCTTCAGCGGCATCAACATCTTCAATTGTCTGCTTGGTAGGGTCTAGCTGCTGCGGCTCATCCGCTTTGATCTTAACTTTTGGAGAATGTTCAACAATTGGCGACTGCAGGACAGAATCAGAAAAAAAATTAGCAACACAAAAAAAAGGTAATTCAACACAAGAAAATGATTAATCCTCATTCCTCACCAAATGCTTCAGGGGAGGAGATGCTTGTATGTGTTTCACAGTATCGCGGTTGACCTTTGCTGGTGCATGTGGTGTCACTTCACTGGATTTTACACTGGAGGAAACACTGTTATGCTCTGAATCATCAGACAAGAGCTCTCTGTGACTAGGTGAATGTAGCTTTACACGGCTAGCTCTCAAAGGTGAATTGTTTACCCTGAGCTTACTAGTCTCCTCTCTTAGAGTTGTTAGTATCTTCTTGATGATTTTTGGCTCCTTACTCCCGTATTTGGGACGCTGATCAACATGTATGGATTTAGATGAGTCTTGTCTCTCCAGTTCAGGACTAGCAATGTCCTTCTGGCTTTTAAGATCACGTGGTGTTGAACATGTTTTAACTGACGCATCATCAGTAGCTTCAGCACCTTCAGTACCAATGGTGGTGTTGTTGGAACTTGTAGCTAGCCCTGACGTGTTTCTTTCACTTGATTGTATACTGTCCAAATCACTACCAGTGCCAGAAATGCTGCTACATTGGCTCCCAGACATGCTCTTCCGACTGCTCCGTGAACTGGTTATGGATTTCCCTGGTGATCGCATGGGATGCGGTACCGCAGTAAACGCGCGGTGCTGATCAACATAAGGTTGCAGGTATGGATTTTTCAGAATATCAGATGCCTGTTTACAAATAGCAATAAATAATGTCAGAACGGTAAACAGGTATTGTAGTGAGATTTCTATGCGCATAGTAACTTACAGTAGGCCGGTGTTCAGGATTCTTCCTTAACATGCTTTTGATAAGCGTTTTCCTGCAACCAACAGCCAAAACGGGAACCTTTTAGCTAACAATGGACGGGGAAGCTCATCAGAATATGACAATAGAACAATGATGTTCTGTAATGGGATAGAAAGTGCTGCATTTTCCAGCAGACATCGCTTGACTTTGAAGAAGTTGAAAGACAACGTATCTAAGAATTAAATAGTAGGTTTAGAAAGGATAGAATGGTCCATAATATGACAATAACAAATGTGACAATAGAAGAATAAAATTATTTTAAACAAGAATGATAAGGAAAACCAGACTTCCATGCATGCCTACTATATATACCATGAAGGTGCACTTACATAGATGGAGAGTAGCAAGTAGGTATAGGGCCAATGGAGGAGCGATTTATCTTGCTTATCAGTCCAGCCATATCCTGAAAGAAGGAGCAAATTTAAGCACAGCTAAGCTTTTACAAACCAATAACGCCATCACAACGGTAAACTGTATTCACTAGTATGAACATTTAAGAGAAAAAATGGAACAGACACTGCAATCCAGCAATTCGACAAAAATAATGTGCAGGAAAACTAATAATCAGCATCATTTTTTTCCAAAAAAATCTTGACTTTGAGTTAGTTTAGGTAAATATGGATCTGCGTAAAAGCAAAATATTCATACTTAAGAGAGAGCAGTAGACCTCTTCAAACATATTTTTGAAGGTCAACGAGACAAAAGATCTGCATCATTCACATAAATCCGGAAATGAATTTCCTGGATGGATCGTGGATAAGTATGTTCCAGTATGGTATGAATCTGGAAAAGAAACCCATCCTTCTCTTATACCACAATGTTAGACATGTGCATGAAAATTTCACACACGCACACACAAGTCGTTATTGCGAAGATAATGACAGAGTTCTACACAGAATGAAGACGTTAGTGCTTCTTAATTGTCGAGTGGTTTTCCTTGGCTAACTTCAATGAATGTAATCGAAGTGGAAGAACAAATTATTCGATGGAGATGCAAATGCCACAACCTCTCAAATGGAAGGTGCCTATGATCACTCTTTCCCTACTAATCAAAGAGGCTGGAAGCCATATGGTTTGTACATTGTGGGTTGGTGACCATTCGTAATGCCACAAGAAACTGCACTGAGGTTTTTTATATCTTCCATTATGTCTTTCGATAGCAACCTACTCCCTCCGTTCCAAAATAAGTGTCATGGTTTTAGTTCAAATTAGTGCCGTGGTTTTAGTTCAAATTTGAACTAGAACCACGACACTTATTTTGGAACGAAGGGAGTACATACTATTTCGAGGTGTTCTAGTAAATCTTATCCTTCTACGGGGAGTCTGTAGGAACTTTCTAAATACAAGCTATGTAGCATTGATTACAAGCTATGTAAAATCCATGGAAATATAGTTACTGTAGGTAGTAGGAGATTGTAGTGGTATAAGAACATGAGCTGATAAGAACTCACAAAAGCCTTGAAAGCAGGTCGATGAGCAGCCATCTCATACATACAACATCCTGTACGGACATATACCAGTTAAAAGTAGGCTATATGACATTGATTTTTAGAAACAATGTTTTATAAATAAAGCCATATGGCATTAATTTCCCGAAGTATCTCCGTAAAAGTAGGTAGTTACCAAGAGACCATATGTCTGACTTGAATCCGTAAGGAATGTCAGTAAGAAGCTCTGGGCACATGTAATTTGGTGTCCCCACAACCTAAGAAAGGATGATGCTAACATATAAGATTCAGGGAATAAAACAGAACATGATCAATCAGTATCTGTATCTGAGATAGAAGGATATCACAGAGAAGTTTACCGAAGATGTTAAATCATCTGCCTTTAAGGTCTTAGCAAGGCCAAAATCCCCTGCAAGTAAACTAGAGATATTTAAACTCCAGCAATGAAGCATTGCGGGGTGCAGACGGAATACAAGATAAGTGTTATTTGAGTCAATGTGAGGCACTAACCAAGACGGATGTCATGATCTTTTGTGAGAAATATGTTTGAGCACTGCAGAAAGGACAAGGACACGCTATATTACTGGTTGCTTGATGAACTAAATGACGGCATCATCATTCTTTGTCACTTACCTTGAGGTCCCGGTGCAAAACATAGTTCGAATGCAGGTAGTCAACAGCTAGAGCCAATTGGGCAAACCATCTCAGCAATTTCTGATGGTTGTTCACAACAGTTAGCACACTTTCGAATATTATTTACGTAAAGCACGAAACAGAAGGAGTTGAAAAAATCGTAATAACCTCTTCCGGGAAGTATGTCCCATTTGCTTTCTTCATCAGTTCAGCCCTACCAGAAAGAAGACAACAAAACAAAACAGAGTCAACAACAAAAACTAATCTCCCAGACTCCCACTACCCATAAATTACACTCACATATCGCCACCTTCGCAGTATCCCGTCACGATGCAAACGTAACAACCCTGCCGTCACTCACACAGTAAGCCAGAGGAAAGATGTAACAAAACAAAAGGCAGATACGGATGCGTGCTCCTAGAGAACAAACCTTCTCAACCCATGCCTCCTTGAATTCAACAGTGTAAGGATGTTGAAGGCGGGCAATAAGGGCCATCTGCAATTTTCGTTTCATCTGTCAGTTCCTGAAACCAATACTAATCGACGAACCAAATAAGCCTGATGGTTTCTCATGCTTCACAGACCTCTTGGTGAGCAGACTTGCGGCAGCGCTCTGTCTGCCTCGCGAGCCGTATTTTCTTCAGCACATACCTGCAACCCAATCATATATGAACCACCTTCTTTAAGGGGAAACAGACTCTGTAACTAAATAGAAGAAGCCAATGCTGCATCATACTTTTTCTTCTCGGTCTTGTGGTTCACCAGAATGGCGGCACCAAAGGCACCGCGGCCAATCTGCTCCATAATCTCGTACTGGTCCATCCGTGACTCCATGGTGCCCAGCATCTTGGACACGATTGCCACAGCAAAATTCAGTCTCTAATACCCAAATCTTCCCATATCTTGTAAGCAGCACAATTCCGATCAGCTCCAGGCCGTGGGCGATTTCTGCAAAGGCATATAAACAGCCATAAATCAGGCGGCATCGGTGCACGCCTTGCGTTCGAATTTGATCAAAACATATTCCTGTTCCATCCAATCGAAGCCTGAAGACATGTCTATTTATTTTTGAGAGGAAATCATAAACACCTGATTGACTCAGACGAGAAACAGAAAACAGAGTTTAGCGGCTGTAACCGCGCACGGGAAAAAGAGGAAGCCATTTTTCACGCGGAAAAGCGAGAAGTTCGGCAACTGTACTACCGCGCAGTTGGCACCACCGCCACTGGCCGGGACAGACAGGGACCTTACCGCGGCTCGCTCCACCGGCATTGGCCGACACGGGCGGGCTGCTCCGGCCACGCCGCGGCCGCTCCCCGGACGGCTGGGCTCCGATTCCGGTCGAATCCGCCGGCGGCGGGATAGGGCGGGGCGTGGCGTGGCGGCGTCTCGTCTCGTCACGGCGCCGACCCCTCTGCTGCTCTCCCGCGCCGTGACCGAGCTCCCTGTGCCCCCGCGGCCTCGGCTGCCCCTCCGGTTTGGGATTCTGATTACTGTTGCTGGTTTTGCTCTCTCCTCTTTGTTTGTTGTGGTGTGCTTTTGGTTATTTAAATCGTCAAATGGGGGAAGTGGTAGCAGCACCTGCTTATATACGACGCCATGGCCGCTGAGTACCGACGAGAAGGGTTAACGATTGATTAGACTACTGCTAGTAGTACTACAGTGTAACTAAAATTTAGAACAGTTTTATAGGGAAATTTTAGAGCAGTTTATGCTTGCTAATGATGAGATACTAGCAAATTAACAACCCTCATCAGCATTCATTCCAAATATCCGTGCTGATTAGACGTCCAAACCGAAAGGGGTTTCCGTCATCCCGCACCCGATTATTCATTCATTTCCACCAGATTTTAAAATCCAGAATGGGGACGCATAGTTCA
This sequence comes from Elymus sibiricus, assembly GCA_039707655.1. NCBI lineage: Eukaryota > Viridiplantae > Streptophyta > Magnoliopsida > Poales > Poaceae > Elymus > Elymus sibiricus. The sequence continues at coordinate 349,841,134 of CM077668.1, forward strand.
TACGGTTACGGTCTAAACCGGTGGTACGAATTAATGTGCAGCTTGATAGGAGTACCCCGACGTAACTTAACGCAAGACGTTTTTGCACTTGCAGGAGTATCATGCAGTATGATTAGGGATGTCACATCACGATCGCCTCCGTGCCCGATGATATTATCCTGTTGTTGAGCCAAAGCATATATAGCTCTTTGATTTTCGACGGTTTTCTCTTCTTTCTTTAGGTTGGCGTGCGTGCGTGTGATGCTTTTGGTTTCGTGGGAACACTTTGGCGATCCAAAAGGAAAGGAGCCGATAAGCTTATCCTGTTGCGATCGAGCAGAAAAGAGGGCCTATTAATGGCAAGAGGATGGTGAGGTGATGGTTCAACGTCTTCGTCCTTGGTTGGTTGGTATGGTCTGCTCTGCGGCACTGTGGCTTTATACGACTCCAAAGAAGCTTTTGTTCTTGCCACCAAATACATGGTGTGTATACATGGTGTGTATATACGAGAAGCAATCTTATCTTAGGCTTCGGCTTAAATTATGGTTGTGTGCATCGTATGATGCGGAGGCCGGGCTATCCCCTTTCCAAGAAAGAAAAATCTTATGCTTGAATTTGGGTGTTGTTTCTTCCCTATTATTAATATTAACGGTAAATAACATATAGTTTCTTCCTTCTAGACAGACGCTAATAATAGTCTATGTACAAGTCCTTTGCACTCTAATGCTCCTTTAGACTTTAGTGGATGCAACTCAATAGTGTTTTGTTTATGGCAAGTCAAATCAGACGCACTAATACGGCTAGGGGGACGTACGTACAGATGTGTCAGCAACGCCAGCGCGTTGGTCAATCAGTCCGTAGAGCTCAAAGGAAGCCCCGTTACATTTTCTGCTTCTTTTTCTCCTGTTGCTCCAATGCATAGACAAAACACAACTATTAGCTGACCCTCAAACCGGACCACGGACCACGGTGTCCGGATCACTTTTGTCATTCAACGGAACCTGTATATATCCGCTTATCAGTATGGAAGTACGGATTTCGATATCCAAGAGACAAACGTAGGGGGGTTTTGCCGGAGTCTGGACATGCACTTGATCAATCAAATGCATGGTTCCTCTCTTCTCTCTCCTCCCCCTCTCCTCTCTTTCAACCAAACACTAAATCACAAATATCCCATCACATGTATGGTCCCCACCTACTTTTTTCCTTCCAACCGGATACGTTGTGTTTAGCATTGGATGGCTCACTCCCGCATCTTGCGCGGACCACGTCCGGACATAAAAAGAGACATATACCGAAAAGATTTACGGGTCACCCTTGAAGATGCCAATAGGCAGATGTAAATATGCAACAGTTCAAAAGCTACATGGCAAAAGGTATTGTTACTTGTATAAGAGCAACTACAGCCGGGCACTCCAAACCCGCCTCAAACGCCCAGGCGGACGGTCCGGTCACTGACCAGTCACGAAAAATCGACCCAGACGGGCCCCTCAAACGCCCGGGCTGACCGGCACCCCTCATATCCAGCTCAAATATAGGGCGGATATGCAGGCGCCCGAACGCGTCCGCCACGTCAGACTGACGATGGAGTCCCACGCAGAATCACCCGGAAACCCGGCGGTCCGACGGACGTTTGTTCCGGTGGGGGCGTGTGAACGCTGCGTGGCGCCGCTCCACTCGCCGCCCGAGGCCAAATCCGACTATTTAAGCCGGCCGGCGTCCCCCAACCCTAGCCCATTGATACGTCTCCAACGTATCTATAATTTTTGATTGTTCCATACTGTTATATTATCAATCTTGAATGTTTTTATATGCATTTACAGCAATTATATATCGTTTTTTGGGACTAACCTATTAACTTAGTGCCCAGTGTCAGTTGTTGTTTTCTGCCTGTTTTTTATTTTACAGAATATCAATACCAAATGAAGTCCAAATGCCACGAAACTTTTTGGAGATTTTTTTCTGGACAATACCAACACTAGAAGCTTCGGGAGAAGACCAGACGCCAGAGGAGGTGGCCACGAGCCACCAGGGCGCGCCTGGGGGGGGGCCCAGGCGCGCCCTGGTGCCTCGTGGGCCCACCTCAGCTCCGTTTGACCTAATTCCACCACTATAAATTCCCAAAAATCAGGAAACCAGAGGGGAGTCCACGAAATACGTTTTCCGCCGCCGCAAGTTTCTGTTCTCGAGAGATCCCATCTGGAGGCCTTTTCCGGTACTCCACCGGAGGGGGAATCGATCACGGAGGGGCTCTACATCAACCTTGCTGCCCTTCCGATGATGCGTGAGTAGTTTACCACAGACCTTCGGGTCCATAGTTAGTAGCTAGATGGTTTTTTCTCTCTTTTTCATCTTCAATACAATGTTCTCCTCGATGTTCTTGGAGTTCTATCCGATGTAATCACTTTTTGCGTGTGTGTTTGTTGGGATCCGATGAATTGTGAGTTTATGATCAGATCATCCATGAATATTATTTGAGTCTTTTCTGATCTCTTTTATGCATGATTATTATAGCTTCGTATTTCTTCTCCGATCTATTAATTTGGTTTGGCCAACTAGATTGATTTATCTTGCCATGGGAAGAGATGCTTTGTAATGGGTTCGATCTTGCGGTGCTCAATCGCAGTGACAGAAAGGGACATGACACATATGTATCGTTGCTATTAAGGGTAAAAAGATGGGGTTTATTCATGCGTGAGTTTACTTTGTCTATATCATGTCATCATTCTTAAGGCGTTGCTCCGTTTTTTATGGACTTAATACACTAGATGCATGCTAGATAGCGGTCGATGTGTGGAGTAATAGTAGTAGATGCAGGCAGGAGTCGGTCTACTTGTCTCGGACGTGATGCCTATATACATGATCATTGCCTTGGATATCGTCATGATTATTTGCTTTTCTATCAATTGCCCAACAGTAATTTGTCTACCCACCGTATGCTATTTTCTTGAGAGAAGCCTCTAGTGAAAATTATGGCCCCCGGGTGTATCTAAATCATATACTAAAACCCTAAAAATACTTGCTGCACTTTTTCTTTATTTATTTTATTTTTGTATTTTTGTTTCTATCTATCGCATACAATTTAATCTTGCAACTTACCGTCGAGGGATTGACAACCCCTTGATTGCGTTGGGTGCAAGGATTTGTTATTTTGTATGCAGGTGCTGCTAACGAGGTGTTGCGTGATTCTCCTACTGGATTGATAACCTTGGTTTCATAACAGAGGGAAATACTTATCTCTACTGTACTGCATCTCCCTTCCTCTTCAGGGAATTACCAACGCAGATCACAAGTAGCAGGAAGAATTTCTGACGCCGTTGCCGGGGAGACATCATCAACATCTATCAAATACCTACGCATAAAAACTCTCATCTCCTTGCATTTACTTTATTTGCATTTGCCTCTCGTTTTCATCTCACCCACTTCTAAAAAGTTTTTACAAAAATACAAAAATATTTTCCGTTTGTCTTTTTCTTGTTTGCTTGTTTGCTTGCTTGTTATCTTGTTTGCGTAGCCACGATGTCTCAAGAAAATACAAAATTGTGTGATTTTTTCAATACTAATAATAATGATTTTATTAGTACTCCAATTGCTCCTCCCGCCGCTAGTGCGGAGACTTGTGATATTAATGCCGCTTTGCTTAATCTTGTGATGAAAGATCAATTTTCTGGTAGTCCTAATGAAGATGCTGCATCCCATCTTAACACTTTTGTAGAATTGTGTGATATGTAAAAGAAAAAAGATGTGGATAATGATATTGTGAAATTAAAATTATTCCTATTCTCATTGTGGGATTGTGCAAAAATTTGGTATCATCTTTACCACGAAATAGTATCGATTCTTGGGATAGGTGTAAAGATGCTTTTATTACTAAGTATTTTCCTCCCGCGAAAATTATTTCTCTTACAAATCAAATTATGAATTTTAAGCAACTGGATCATGAACATGTTGTCCAATCTTGGAAAATGATGAAATTAATGATAAGAAATTGCCCTACTCATGGTTTAAATTTATGGATGATCATACAAAAAAATTATGCGGGATTAAATTTCGTTTCTAGAAATCTTTTAGATTCCGTCGCGGGTGGTACTTTTATGGAAATTACTTTGGGAGAAGCTACTAAATTGCTTGACAATATTATGGCAAATTATTCACAATGGCATACTAAAAGAGTTCCTACTAGTAAAAAAGTGAATTCTATTGAAAAAATTAATACTTTGAGTTGATCGGCGCCAGTCTTTCCTGCTGTGAATTTCCCAGGTCGGGAGGGGCCCTTTCCTTCTACCTTACTGAACCCATTCACCAGTTGATGTGCTTATGAAATTGGTTGCTAGCAAAAATACTACTATTAATCTTAATGATGTGCCTTTATCTACTTTGATTGAACAAAATAATGATCCCGTAGATTTGAATTTTGTCTCGCGAAACAATTTTAATAATAATGCTTATAGAGGTAATTTCAATGCTAAACCGTTTCCTGGAAATACCTCTAACAATTACGGCAATCCTTATGGAAATTCTTATAATAATAATAATAGGATGCCCTCTGATCTTGAAAGTAATATTAAAGAATTTATTAATGCTCAAAAAGTTTTCAACACTATGATAGAAGAAAAATTGAGTAAACTTGATGATATGTCTAGGAGTATTGATAGAATTATTCATGATGTGGAAAATTTTAAGACTAAAATTTTGCCACCTAAAATTGATATTAATGAATCAATTAAAGCTTTATATGTCTCCATGGATGAGAGTAAGAAAAGAACCGCCATGCTAAAAGCTAAACGAGAATTTTTAGAAAAAGCGATTCCTCCCGGTTTTTATCGTAGTAATGATGAGGATATTAAAATGATTGGTGTTTCATCTATTGATTCTTTGTTTAGCAATATAAAACATGATGAAAAGGGGACTGAAGAAGAGTCAACTTTAGCTAAATAGTGTCCCCATAATTCGGAGGGTGAAAATCTTGATAAGAAAATTGCTAAAAGTGGGTTTGGAGAGGTAAAAACTTTAAATAGCGATGTGCCCACTCTCTTGGATTACAAAGATTTTAATTATAATAGTTGTTCTTTGATTGAGTGCATTTCTTTGTTACAATCCATGCTAAATTCACCCAACGCTTATGAGCAAAACAAGGCTTTTACTAAACACATCGTAGAATCTATGATGAAAGCGTTAGAAGAAAAGTTAGAACTAGAGATTTCAAATCCTAGAAAAATTATATGATGAGTGGGAACCCACCATTAAAGTTAAAATTAAAAATTATGAGTGCAATGCTTTATGTGATTTGGTTGCTAGCGTTTCCACAATTCTAAAATCTCTATGTGATGTGCTAGGTTTTACCAATATAGATGAATGTTCTCTTAATTTGCATCTTGCGGATTCTACTATTAAAAAGCCTTTGGGTAGAATTAATGATGTTCTTATTCTTGCAAATAGAAACTATGTGCCCGTTGATTTTATTGTACTTGACATTGAATGCAATACTTCATGCCCCATAATACTTGGTAGACCGTTCTTACGAACTATAGGTGCCGTTATTGATATGAAAAAAGAGAATATAAAATTTCAGTTTCCACTAAAGAAGGGTATGAAACATTTTCCTAGGAAGAAAATTAAAGGGACAATTGCATTTTTATCCCTAGTTGGTTCCTACCCACGGGTTTTGCCCTTACTTTTCGAGCTTGCTCAGTTTTGCCCTTACTTTTTCCGTCGAGGTCCCTCGAATGCCCTTTGACCATTTGACCAATACTTTGAAAATTCATAACAAATTCATATGAACTCAGAAAAATGCAAATAAGATATCAAAATGTTCAGATAAACATTACCTTTATGTGCATATCATTTGCATTCAGGACAAAAGCACCGTTTAAACTATCCGAGGTAATTAATGTTATTAACATTATTAAAAATAAAAAGGTATAAACAATACTTTTTCCATGAATAAAAATTACATGCAAGTGTAGGTGATGTTTTCTGAACATCCTGATATCTTATTTGCATTTTTCTGAGTTCGTATCAACTTGTTATGAAAGCGTCCGTGGGCGTTTGAGGGCCCGGATTTACCTAGTTCGGCTGTAGATGCTCTAAGTCAGCAGTTCATGACTGCATTCCCGTCTCTCCAGAACAAAACCTATTGTGCCTTCTCGCAAGAGAACTCTATGCCATCACCCAAGTTGTCCATAGGTAAACCTGGTTAGGTTCGGCCTAATGCACCACCTTTCTTAATCATCATCTGTCCAACAGGTTCGTGAGCAGTACTCCGGTATTGAATGGCCGTAGGACCCGTCTTGCTAATGGCAACTGCTGGTTACCGCTGCTGGTGGATGGCTCTCCTCCATACGTCTGCGCCACACCGACACCCGAGCTTGAATTAACTCGAGGTAGCGATCGAGTATACAAAAACACGGGAATATGCCATGATGCTGTTCTTTGACTTCTTGACCACATTCAGAGTTCACATGAATACTGGTAGTTACTGCTCCTGACGCTCTGTGATTAAATTTTCATGGACGACGAGCGTGATACCATTGAATGGAGAAGAAGAGTCGTCATCAGCCGAAGCAAATACTACCTCCGTCCGTCCTGATTTATTGGTCATTTTCGTATTTTGTGTCAAATTTTGACCATAGAATTAATTAGCAAAATGTTAATGCTTGAATTAATTAGCAAAATTTTGACCATAGAATCCAATGATATAATTTCTAATGACATGCATGAACATTTTATTAGTTAAATCTTTGATCAAAATTTGACACAAAATACAAAGGGGGCCAATAAACCAGGATGGAGGTAGCTACTAGTACCCCTACAATCAACTTTGATGACAAGTGGGACCCTGCGGCTAAGGGGCAGGTGTGGCAGGTTGTCCATCAGGTTAAGTTCAAGATGGACAGGAGCAGCCGATAAGTCGAGACGGCAGTATACCACTCCTACTGGCTAGTGACTAGTGAGAGGGTTTTCATGGTAGGTTTTAGCTGTGCTCTTTACTTCCCATGGCAAAACCAAGAGACATGCATGGACTCCTCCATTGATAGATCATCACCATTACTCCATTACCTTCATGTTAAACAAAAAGTACTCATGTTAAACAAAAGACATGGACTCCTCCGTCGCCCATTGCTGGTAGATCAGGACCATTACTCCATTACCTCCATGTTAAACAGAAATGGCAGTAACCAGTGATCATGTTGTCATGGTAGGTTTTATTTGTTAAAGTGTGCCCATGAATGTTGTGCTGAACCTAAACAATGATCGACGTTGAAGACATACACAATCATGGCCCCAGCAAAGTTTTTTCTAGTCCTCGGAGTCATCATGGCCGTAGGTCTCCGGACACCACAGGTTCAGTGCCCGGTGCTTCTTCCCTCCAAACCGAAAAGTGGAGGCCCTTGATGAGAGTGCCTCTGGTAGTACTTAAGCATCTAGCACCATGATCTTAGTTAATGGTTGCACAAGTACCATGGCACAGAATTCGTTTCATTGCAGTGATCAGGATGGCCATCTTTTGAAGGCAACTAGCAGAAGCTAAATGCTACAGTTCCGACCAGAAAGTAACCGTATCCCGTACTGTCCGTGGTGATCTTTCCTCAGCTCTTTAGCTTTCTGATCTCCTCATTACTAGAACTAACTTGCTGATGATAGTTCGAATTGAATACTGTACGCATCGTATCTCAAGGTAGGTGTACCGTCGGGGTCGATAGGAAAGCAAGATGCCTAAATCATTTGAATTTCCTTTAAAAAAATTCTAACAAAAAAGTAGATGCCTGGTTCTTTTGTAAGTTGCCCACTTTCATACCGGAAACTCGGAACACTTGGCGCCCATTTAAAAAACGAGGTCAGAGAATGATGGTGCAACCATCACCCAGCAACTATCCTCAAAAGAAAAATCATCCATGAACGATACAGAGAAAGCTTGCACTGTGCACCACACTATTAGTTCAAAAACAGAGGTACGAGCAAACATTAACCGGGCGAGATCAATGTGATGATTCAGTTCAGATCTTGACGTACGAAGAAAAATGAAATCAGTTAACTATGACATGAATAATGGTCCTGAAAACTAAGTCGGAACCTTGCAAGAACACTCCTGACATCCCTGCAAAGAAAAGAACACTCCTAACCAAAATAAAAATTATAAGTAGACCCTAGGCGAATTTGGCAGGCCCACCATGAGCCCATCGCCACACCCTCTTCGCATCACCGGAGCCAAAGAGTTGTTATAGCCGTTAACTAAAATTACAACTGACGTTACCAGGAGCGTCGACTTGGGGAAAGAAAGCGAAGACCAAATGTGGAGACTCAACCCTACATCAGGGCCAAAAGGGTTCATGTGGAATCGTATTGACGACACCACCGGGCGCCACCACAAACCAATACAGAACAATGATTATGAGTCTAACGACTAGTCTTGACTAGTCGTGCGACTAGTCTAGTAGTCTCAATCTGATTGTCGACTAGCTTCTTCGTGTAGACTAGTTCGTTGAGTCGAGCGGTGGAGCGACTAGTCATCGACTAGTCTAGACTAATCTGGTTGTTTGAGTCCATCGACTCAATTTGGGAGGGATAAGTGAGCAGAGCTCAGCCCGCGGGTGGGAAAAAATTGCAACCCTAGCTTTCCAGGCTCGCTCCACAACGAGCCGCCTCACCTGGGACTAGGCCGCCACCCTTGCCCATTGCCTGCCACTGCCGCTGCTACCCGCCACCGCCGACGGCGGCGGCGGCCAGGAGCATTACAATGCTCTCCCCTCGTTGTTGGTTCTGCTCCTCCCCTGGATCCACCCCTCTGTTGTTGAGCCCCTCCCCTTGCTGCTCTCCTATGCTGATGTGATCCTCCTCTGGATCAACTCAATTTTTATTGTGTAATATATAGTATGTACTACATTACATACTAGGTATTAGTAGTTGATTACTGTAAGTTGAGTACTACAGTACCATGTCGACTAGTCCAGTAGTAGTCTAGACTAGTCACGATTAGTCTATGAGTCTCAACCTCGACTCGACTCGTCGACTCCTCGACTCGTAATTCTTGATACAGAAGCATCATGGTTGACGACTCTTTCCTACACTGACTAATGTGAATTGGGGGAACGAATGCCACCACAACAAAATGGAGCTAGAGGTACTTATTCCATTCCCTCGTCACCCCACTGCCCGGACAAACGACACGTGCACACCAAAACCTAACAAACTATATCAAGACTCCTGACAAACGCGAAGATCCCCCTCCCCCCGCGGTTGAGGATGAAGGTTGTGTGCCGGCTAGGGTTACGGGGGACTGTAGGTAAAACACGAAAGGTGTGATCGTTGGTAACATGAATGAATAATTTACATTTTTAATACTCACTCAGTTCCTAAATAAGTGTCGTAGTTTTAGTTTACGAACGGAGTAGTTTTCTTCGAGGGGCACATTGTGCGAGCTGTTGTATGTGTACCATGAGAGCATCTACAGCCGGACTCCCCAAACCCCCCTCAAACGCCCGGGCGGGCCGCCCGGTCACTAACCGGTCACGAAATTTCGACCCAACCGGGCGCCTCAAATGGGCCTCAAACGCCCGGGCTGACCGGCACCCCTCATATCCAGCCCAAATATGGGGCGGATATGGGGCGCCCGAGCGCGCCCGCCACGTCGGCCTGGCCCGCGCTGGCCCGCCCCGACCCCACATATATTCGTCCCCATCCTCTCGCGAACCAAACCCTAGCCACTTCACACTCCTCTCCCCTCCACTCCCTCCGCCACCCGAGCTCACCTCCGTCCATTTCCGGCCGGCTCCGGCATGGCGGGCAGCGGATCTGACTCCGACCAGTCCGGATCCGTCGACTGGGGTGTCATCCCGTGCGGGTTGGAGGAGGCAATGGCGGTCCGCATTGCACTCCGCCGCTCCCGGGAGGACAGCGCCCGGCCGACGGACGGATCTGTCTGGCGTGACTCCATAGCGTCGGCTCACCGTGCGCTCGGGTCCTCTGGGGCTGGATCATCGCGGTCCCGGCGGCCGGAAAATCTCTCCTTCCCCATCACCGGTCGGGCAGACTATGAGTCCCACCGGGAACGGGCAGCCCGCCGTGGGAAGGAGAGGATGAGGGCCGCCGAGGCCCGTATCGCGGCCGCGGAGGCGGCTGATGCGGCGGCGCGGGCGGCCGCAGAGGAGGAAGCCATCCGCGCCCGCATTCTGAAGAAACGGCAGCGGAGGAACACGCGCGCCGTCGCCCGAGAGCAGAATCGGGCGGTCCATGCCATGGCTGGACTGCCACCGAGGGAGGAGAAGGAGGACAGCGACGGTGAGGACAGCTCCGACGATGAGCAGATCCGGCTTGATCCCTACTGCGTCTTCGACCGGTACTTCCGCGAGAAGGACGGCAAGGGTGTCGGGAAGGGCAGCCGTGGATGACCTCCACCATAGCCAAACATGCCAAATTTTGGTAGTTCGATGGCATTTAGTAGTGATAGATTAGCCGGACGGAGTAGCCGGCCGATGTGTGTAAAATGCATCAACGTAGTTGCATGAGTTTGTATGGATTTGAGATATGATAATTGAGATGTTCGGATGTGGATTGCATTATTTGAGGGGTGCCTGGTCAGTCTCCGCGGACGTGCCCGGACGCGTCCGCGGACGTTTGAGGGGCCGGATTTGCAAAGTCCGGCTGTAGATGCTATGATATGTGGCCTGTAGGTAAGGTATTACGGTCTACCAAACTGTTCGCACGTCTGAATTAAGTTTCCTGACGTATTGTTGTTATCGCTGGTAGTACAGGCCTATCCTGTAGCAAAGCAAGCCCACTCCGATCGATAGCAGCCTGTGCGCTAATCCAAAGTTTTAAACCACTTTCTCTGCAGTACAGTGCAATCTACTTGCAACAGAAGTAGGACATTTTTGTGGGTTCCGATGGTAGTCCGTGAGAGCAAGCCGGAACTCTCGTACCCGTCTCAAACGTCTGCGCTGGCCATCCGGTCACTGACCGGTCAAAATAAAACGACCCAACCGAATTTCTCAAACCGCGGACAAACGCCCAGGCTGACCGGCACCCCTCATATCCAGCCCAAATATAGGGCGGATATGGGACGGCCCGGGTCTGACAGGCCCGGCCAACCACCGACCCCACCGCTGCCTCACAAAAATCCCAATCTGGGCGCCTTGCTTCGAACCCTAGTTCACTCTCTCCCGCTCCGTCCTCTCCTCTCCCTCTCCGATTCCGATCCCATCCACTCCGATGTCCAGCTCCGGCAGCGGCTCCGGCTCCGACCTCGACTACGAGGAGGAGATGGCCCTCCGCATTGCGCTGGAGCGGTCCAAGATGGACACCGGTGGCAGCTCCGGATCTGGAGCGTCGCCGCAGCTCCCGCGCCGGCGCAGCGCGGACGCCGGAGTTGGACCCTCCCGGCCCGCGCGCAGCTCCAACAGGACAGCGCAGTCCGCACCGTCCCCGCGCCGTCTCTTTCCCCTGCCGGCCGCTCCTACACGCGGGCAGCAGTGGGTGCTAGTGCCCACACCGCCGGCCCGCACGCGCACTCGGGAGAGGGACGAGGCGGAACAGTCCGCGCGCCGCCGCCGCAGGATGCAGGCGTAGCCTGACGAGGACGCGCGGCTCCTCGCGTGGGTCTACCGCCGGTCCCTGACGACGGCGGAGACGGACGCCCGTCGCCTCCGACGGAAGAACGCCAAGGCGCTCCGGCTAGCTATTGAGCAGTCGGAGCGCGAGGCGAAGGAGGCAGCGGCAGAGAAGGCTCAGGTCTCCAAGTTGAGGCGGGAGCAGGACAGGGCGGTCTGTCGGATGAAGGGCCTCATCGTCCTCTCCGACTCCGATGACGGCGACCGCGACAGCTGCACCTCCTCCTTTGTATCTATCGCTTTTGTACGTGGACATCGGCGAGTACGTGGACCAGGCGGTGGCCTGATGGGGCTCTGCATCGAGCGCCTCTGCACGTAGTACCTAATAAATAAAAAAACGAACGCCCACACTCTGCATCGAGCGACCAACTCCACCCACCAGTTCTGCCACCCACCCAGACCTAGCGCGGCGGCGGCGGCGGCTGGCCAGGTCGCGAAGACCAGGCGGGCGCGACGACGGGGCAGCCGACGGCGGCGGCGGGCTGGGGGCTTGGAGGGCTGCGGCACAGCGGCGGCTTCAGCGGCGCAGAAAGTGGCGGCAGCAGCAAGCGGCGGCTCCGGCGGCGGCTTCAGCGGCGCAGAAAGTGGCGGCAGCAGCAAGCGGCGGCTCCGGCGGCGGCTTCAGCGGCGCGGCGGCTTCAACGGCGGCTCCAGCGGGCGACGGCCACAGTCGGGGTCTCGGCCTCTCGGGGACTCGGGGTCGGCCGGTCGGGGACGGCCACAAGCGGCGGCAGCAGGCGGCGGCTCCAGCGGCGGCAGCAATCGGCGGCTCCAGCGGCGGCAGATAGCTCCAGCAGGCGACGGCCACAGTTGGAGATTTTTCTGGTAATTCCCCACTCTGAAGTCTGAACCAGTTTTGCCTAGCATCGATGGATTACTAGTACTGCTAGTTGACTAATCAGTTTTGCCTAGCAATCTAGCATCAATGGATTACTAGTACGTAGTGATTTCCTTTTTTTTTTTTGCGGGTAGTACGTAGTGATTTCCAGTTTGTAGTAGCAGTAGCACTGCTAATTAGTTTTCAGTAGTTCTGTTCCTGTAGTTTCAATTTATTCAGGCCAAAGGCTGTACATGTTTTCTGGCACTCTGAACCAGATTTGTGATAGAAGGGGTCCGAACTCTGAACCGAGGACTAATTGCTTGCAGGCTTGCAGCCACTTTGTTGGGTATTGGCGCAGTTCTGTCCAGATTGACAGAAGATGGTAAGAAAGGGGAAGAGGTAATTTCTCATTTTTCTGAAATTTTGTAGCAATTTTGAACAGCAGCTTGAAGCCTTAAATTCAAGCAGATTTTAGTGATATATTAATGTTGTCATTGCAGATTTGAAAAAGTATCGATCTTGGTAAAATTAAGCAAGATTTTCAGAATGAGGATAGGGCATTGCCATTGCCTGGGTCTTCTAGACGCCATTGAAAGCTTCATTATCGGTATGTTTTAGGTTGTTTTCCTATTGAAACATGCCTACATTTTCAGTGTATTTGGTTTTTGGTTGTAATGTGTATTGACTCTTTCGATTTGCATCAAAAGAATTCTTTCCTTAAGACTTCGCCACACCTTAATTTTTTTCCGTCCTCCGCCTCTGTGTGTAGTATGGATATGAGGTGCCAGATATGAAATACGCGGATGCAGAGAGGCAAATATGAGGAGTGTCCGGTCAGTGTCCGCGGACGCGCCCGGCGTTTAAGGGGACGGATTTGTCCATCGCGGGTGTAGATGCTCTGATGCGCAGGGAGAGCTGGCAGTGCTAGTGCTACGGCTGGTTTGGGGACCAAACCAATGGTTGCTGGTCAAGCGTACATTGCCGGTCAGAGGAGCATCTCCGTCCGCCATGTGCGGATGTGCCCCAGGCCCCCGGCGTACATACATGCCGCCGTACCGTATCCAGCCAACTCGGAGCCAGCGGGGATCCATCAATGGCGCCAGGCTGCCATGCCATGCCATGCCATGTGTGGGGCGCCATGTGCGCGCGCCCAGTCGACGGGCATCCATCGCCTCGCCAGGACGGACGCGGATCCCCATCGTTCACGCGGTGACGTAGCATCTCGTCTTCACCGCCAATCCAAGAAGATGCGGCTTCGGGATTTGATCAAGAGAGGATGGGACGGATGGAGCGTCGAGCGGCGGTGACGCGTACGTTCTCTTGCTGTAAACGTCGATGACCAGCCAGCGACCGGCCGCACGCACTGCACCTGCACGGCGCGGCGCCCATGATTGGGCTGGGCCACCGGCGATCGTTGGCGTGGAAACGTGCGGTGGTCCACGGCTCGTCGATCGGCGGCAGCGATCGAGGGCTCCCCCTCCCCCCCGTGCGCAGCGACCTTCGCTTATCCATCCTGCGGCCCTCCCTCCGAGTTAGAGTAATTGCTCTCCGTCGATCGGCAAGTGGAAGAAGTCTGTTAGGTGGCCGGAGGACAAATTTTCTGCACGCATTGGTGGTATCGGCGACCCTGTAGCATGTGGGGGAAGGGAAGCCTCTTTGATGAAACTTGGCCATGTTCTGCGAGAGCGGCGTTTCAGCGCCCGGGCTCAGATGAGCCCGGAAATTCACAAAAAATAGAAAAAAATTTCAAAAAAATCCATTTTTTTTTTTGCAAGCAAGATGCTCGTGTGTGTGATGTTCGTGCAAAATTTGGTGGAGTTTCGACATTCGAAGAGCGCGTGACAAAAAAGACAAAATTCGTCTCTGTGAGTAATGCTACTGTTCACGCACTGTTTTGGCCGGTTTTCTCTTTTTTGCCACGAGCTCCACAGATCTCCAAACGGGATGAAATTTTGCACGCACACGAGCATCTTGCTTGCAAAAAAAAATTCGAATTTTTTTCTATTTTTTATCATGTTACTGTTCACCGGGTTCATCTAGACCTGGGCACCGAATTGGATTTTCGATGTTCTGTTCTCTACCTATCTCGAGTATCGATCTACTCACCCGCCAAAAAAAAAGGCCGATCCATCTATTCTCCTTCTCGACTTCTGAGTACGCAGCAGCAGAATGCTCTTGTGTCTTGTCCATTCCTGAGGAATCAATCATGTACATATGGGTCACTGTACTTGAGCTCCGCCTGAAACACCACAAATATATGGAAGAAGAGGACTAGAACTGCCATTTGTGTTGGCCTGTTGGGCGTTGGCACCCGCAAAGACGACGAACTCCGGCAGTGCCAAGGTGATTTATGAATTTCTTAATTTTGTAGAATTGCATACACCAACCAGTTCTCCCAAGAGCTCAATCTGATGGAAAGATGGGCTATGCCCCCTTACGTGTGGCTCCTCAGACCTAAATGTGGACCGAAAGTGGGCTGCAACTTTTATTTATTAAATTGCTTCAGCCGGCTCTTAAACTCAAGACCTCTTGCCTCTGATACTATGTAGAATTGCATACACCAACCAGTTCTCCCAAAAGCTCAAATTGATGGGAAGATGGGCTATGCATTTATACTTCAACATTAACATTTTTTGTCTCAAAAAATATACTGTATTAGTCAATCGTAATGCCTCAGAAGCTTTTCATTTCACACCGGATTCAAGTTCCCTGTCAAGCTTTGGAATCGATATCCAGTTCATCATTCTATCTCATATCTAGCCACCAAATATGGCTTGGCCCATATTCGAGGCCCACACAGTACTTCCTTGTGTACACGGCCTTTAGTGTCCAATACAAACATGATCAGCCGACAAATTCCATTTCCCCCTCAAAAAAAGGAAAGACAAGTTCCATTATATAACTCATGCGACAAATTAATATGCTTTGCTCTTCTAAAGAAATAAAAATGTTGTCAAGTTTATTAATTTTTAAGATAGACCGAAGCTCAAACTGGGACATTCAAGGTTTTACACGACGATCTAAAATTATAAACTTTGCAATGGTGGAACTCTAGTTTTTTCTCTCTGATATAAAAGGGTTTCCCTCGATTTCATTTAATACAAATCACATTACATTGCCCAGCAAGATAAGCGCAAAACATGAAAGGACCTCATCTACAGACAAAAAGTTTCAAACTAAACCACAGACTCGCCCGGTTAAACAGCAGACAGGTGGAACTCCAGCTGGCCATGCACCAAGTCATTTAGCTGAACACATGGAAAGCTTACATCATTTTCCCTTTTGCAAAGATTTGTGCTAGCCTTTTCCCCGTTATTACTTTGTTTATTGGTGATTTTGATCTCGAAGAAGCCAAACCAAATCATGAGCCTGGCTACCAGCCTTGATTGTTAATTACAGTTTTTCCTCAGGGGAAAAGGCAAAGAAAAGGAAATTACAGCTTTGAGTTGGCGCGACTCAATGTTGCTTCGATGGTTCCATGTGGTTCATCAGTCGGCATGTACACATCATCAGCAAACTGTACATAGAAATGGTTCGGTTAAAGTGGGTATGAAAGGAGAATTCTGGGGCAACTATAATTGCAATACATTAAACATAAATACAGCTCAAGAATGTTTTTCATCTATACAATTGCTAATATACATGATTCTGAAACCAACCATTAGCCCTAACAAGAATAAAACAGTGTGGGGAGGGCAGGCAAACAGGAGTACAGGACAACAAAATTGTGGTACCCATTGTTCTCACCTTCACCAATCCTTGATTTTCTTTCCCCCCTAGGTTCACGGGAAGAAAGTGGAGGTTTGGCATCCTAAGCTGAACGGATGCTATGTCTGGGAACCTGGGAGTTGACATCATATGTTCAGGCATACATAAAAGTAGAGGCTAAATACGGATGACAAAAAGCTACAGCCGGTAAGAAAATAATGGCCAAATCTCAAAGCCGCAAACCTGGTAAGAACTTCCCTAGCCATGAGGTATAATGTATTCTGCACTGAGGGACTATACACACCAACATCAGGAGGACCAAAGAATGTGTCTGCAAGAACTTTCTTTACATCCTGGTATCTTTGTGTGAAGCAAAATGGCTTTGATGGAAGCTGGGAAATATGCTCGAACGGATACCTGAATACAAAAGAGAAAGCATGACGGAATCAATTGGACGGATGCTGGCATGTTTTGTCATTTAAAAGACTAGGAACTCCTGAATCATGACTTGTAACAACAGCTCATATTAGCTTGAAAACCCAAAAGATACTGGCAACAGTATTTGTAAAGAACTATGCTTGTCCAAGACCAACAGCAATAGAAGTGCTACTCCACTGGACAAACAAGCGACAGTTCAACTTAAAAATATTATAGTAATACTGACACTTGATTTAGTGCCTTGAATTTAAGAATTACTATGGACAATAATAAAAGGGTTGAATGACTATCAACATTGTGTAGAAGAGAACATTTCAGCCAGATGGGGAAGAGTGCACAAACCTCCACCAAGCAGTTACTTCTGTTGCTACAATTCTTTCTCTTGTTTCAGGAAGAAGAGTGTAGCGGTCCCTCACGAATCCTTCAAATCCAGACTGAGATAGATAGTGATAAGAATTTAGCATTTATCATTTGCACCAACAGCCTATTTCTGTAATACTAAAGTAAAACAGTTCCACTTCAGCTAAAACTAGTTAAGTTGTTTTGCTTAAGTGACACTACATCTAACAAAGTTCCTGCCTGCTGACATGTTGCATTCGATCCCCATAAGCATGAATACATGACATATTGACATACTGTAGCATGTCCATTCCTATTTCAACGGTCTTCTACAAGGACCGTCTCACATTCCATCAACCATGGAAAAAACTTCTAGTAAGGCTACATAAATCTTCCTACTTAATAATCTCCTATAAATCTCTATCATATCAGAACTCATAATTTATTCAACTATGTACTGTGACTAGCAAACTCAACCAGAGTTGGAGAAATATGCAGAGTCCATTTCTTTGGGAATGGTGGCATGAGGACCAAGACATATAAGTGAAATAAACACCTGAGTTGTCTTTAGCAGGGAGTATCCTTGTATCCCAGAATTTATAAGCAGGCTTCCGGATTTCTTCACGGTGACCTCTGTGGTGTGCTTTTCAGAACCAAGTTTGAACCCTGCAAAGAAGTCCATTGTATAAGTTGTCAGATAACTCTGAAATGATTCGTCAGGGAGGAACTTTATATTGACGTGAAATTTACCCCAATAAATGTGAGAAAGTTATTTGTCAAAAAAAAAAAAACAGCAAGTAGCCGACAAGAAACAGTCTGCTCGATTATCATAATCATCCTTTTTGACTATCAGTGGATCTACCAGGAATCTAAGTTTTAAGGAGAAAATGGAAGACATACAGGGTACGGGACTATTATGCACCGCACTATCCAACTTGCAATCAGAATGATAACGATGTGAAATTATTTTTGGAGCGCCATATGAAAACTATTTTTGGCCAATATAAAAGGCTCTAGCGTAGTCAGGCCTACCAAATAACTGCATGCTTAAAGATTGAGTGGCTCTAGTTAAGTCCCATTTGGCTCTGTTCTCTAATAGTGATGAAATACATGTCACTAGTTGAAAGAGAGATTTCCAAACAACATGCAAAATTGTGCATTACAATACTTAAATATGCACTTACCAATTAAGTATCAAGTATATGTTTGGCAAAAAACAGTTAAATGAAGATTGTGCATCCTCATGCTAGATAAAAGCAACATGATGTTTGTTGACACTTGCCAACAGTCGTTGATTGCCAAAAGCTTTCAGTATATAACATCCATTTTCTCTAGCTTTACTTCAACTGCTATTGCTTGTTGATCTTTACAATGTTTTTCAATGCATATACTGTAGCTAAAACTGTTCATAATGAACAGCAGAGTGTTCAGAAATGTGGAAGAAACATACATAACATATTTTTTGTCATAAAATCCTAATGGCCCAGAACAGCTGCAATTCATCCTATTTGCACATGGATCCAATACCATGCGGATCTAAAAAAGAGGCGGATCAGCATTTGGTTTAAAAGGGTCCAGAACTTCAGGTGACCACTGAAACAAGACTGGAGGATGGAGCACTTGTCACATTGTTTTATGGTACTTCCTTCATAAACTAGATTGTAAGCAAGTTTGGCCATTTGGGGATGTGCAATCACTAGCATCTTATCTCTGCTTTTACATAATCAGCCGCTAATTGGAATGTCTGTAATGTACTCTGATATTGGTAAGTAAAGCTGGGGGGTTTGGCTCTCCTGACTTGGCTTCCATTTGAATGAAACTTATTATGGCATCATGAAGGCACAAGTAAAGAACAAGATTAAGCGATAAATCTCTTCTCACCATGCGAATGGGGCTTCCCGTCCACAGCCACACGCTCCCATGGGCGCTCCACGATTGTCACTGTAGCATCCGAGACCTGCTCGAACAAGAACACTTCCATAAATGGCCGGGTTCCACTGCTTTTATATAACAGAGGACACCATAAATGGCTGGGAAAAATTCCCATCCCCGCCATTCCCTACCTGCGGGTACAGTGAGGTGAAATGCCTTCCGAGGATCACCGCGAATTCCTCCATGGACACCACCTCCGTGCACTCCTTGGCCTTCACATACACCTGATCAAGCAAACAAAAGGTGGAGCGGATCAAGGGACCAGGACCGAGACCGGGGAGCATCGCCGGGCAGAGAGAAGGGAGCGGAGAGGGAGGGAAGGGGGGCGCACGGTGTTCTTGATGGAGTCGGTGGCGACGATGGCGGAGTTGTCGTCGGAGGTGTAGGAGGGGAGGCAGTCGGAGACGACGCTGACGGCGACGCTCCACTCGACGAAGAGGTGCCCCCCGGCCTCGGCGGGGCGGCGCCAGACGCGGGCGACGCGGACGCGGGACTTGCCGTGCCTGCCCTGGAGGTCGAAGCGCCCGGCCATTGATGGGGATCCGATCTGCGGTACCGGGGGTGAGCGGATGCGGATGCGGATGGCGCTGGCGGAAGTGACGCGCACGGGAGTGCTACTGCTTCCTTTGTACAGAAGGGAGGGGATGTGGGGACCGCGCGCAGTCGGCGAGAGAGGGGAGATAGCTAATTTTTTTTAAATAATACATTTTTTTAATAAATTTGAAAAATAATACGCGGTTTGAAATATTTGCAAAAATAATACACCGTCGGTGTTTAGGAGGCCGACTGGGCTCATTCGGCCTGTAGCAAGCCGACAGCCACCACTCGGCGAATAGGAAGCCGACAGGTCGCCATTCTGCCGCGTGGCGGCCAATCGTTGGTGCGAGCACGTCACCGCGGCCGACTGTGTGCAGTCGGCTTCCTATAAGCCGACAGCTGGCCAGTCGGCTTCCTATAAGCCGACAGAGTTGCCCACGGGTAACACAGCGCGCCCGAGCCTTCTTCTTCCTCTCTTCTTTCTCTCCTTTGCTCCTCTTCACTTCTTCTCTCCACTCCGAAACTAGTCCAATTTATACACAAGATACAACCACTTTTTTGCCAATTTTCCACCGTAGTTGCATTGTACATGGTTGGAGGAGTCAAGGGAAACCTCGATCTCGTCATGGGATAGTCTGTGGTGGTGGTGAACATTTTCGTGGAGGAGGGGGTGCTGCACGTGGAGGAGGGGGTGCCGCACGTGGAGGAGGAGGTGGTGGAGGAGGGGGTGCTGCACGTGGAGGAGGAGGTGGTGGAGGAGGGGGTGCTGCACGTGGAGAAGGGCCGCCGTTCGTCGTTGCTTCGCACGCTTCAAGGGTATAATACAAGTTACATTTTGTCTGTCATATTACTTGTGCAATTTTTTAGTTGGTTCGGTAATATATCGTAACATATTTAGTTGATCCGGTAATATTTAGATGTCAAATATTTAGGTGTCCGTTAATATTTAGGTGACCGGTAATATTTAGGTGACCGGTAATATTTAGTTGTCTGTTAATATTTAGGTGTCCGGTAATATTTAGGTGACCGGTAATATTTAGGCGTCCGGTAATATATAGTTGTCCGTTAATATTTCGGTGACCGGTAATATTTAGGTGACCGGTAATATTCCGGAAGTCCGGTAATATATAGTTGTCCGTTAATATTTCGGTGACCGGTAATATTTAGGTGACCGGTAATATTCCGGAATATTTTTATATGTCTGATATTTCAGTTTATGAATATTTTTAAGTGCACCGATAATATCCCATAATATATTATATGTTTGACTTGCTGCTTAATAGTTCTCCATGTTGAATATTTTAGGTCAACAGATATGTCAGATGTAGTGAAGTTCACTTTTTTCTACGGTCATGGTACTGTCCAAACAAATCAGTTGGGAGTTGATCTTAGTGAGTTCGAGAACATAGTGGTTCCAATTAGTGCCCCTCAAACATGGTCTGTTGGTCAGTTGACAGAGTGGTTGACAAGATGTTTAGGGTATAATACTGAAACTCACACCGTCGGTGTTCATGCATTGTGGAGCCGGTCAAGTTCGAACATTTTCTTTTATTTGAGGCCAATCGAGCGGGACTCTCAGTGGGTGCGCTGGTTGGAAGGGTGTGCAAAAAGGATCATAAATCCTTGCGCCTTAGTGCTTCCTGTCCTGAAGGAGGTCAGTGCCCCTGAAGGCGAGGGCGGTTATGATCCTGGCCAGAGCAGTGCAGGGATACATCTATCTATGTTAGATGTTCCGTCAAATGCTGGATATGATGGCCACGAATCAGGGCAGAGTAGTCAGGTAGAAGGAGGAAATGCTGATGGTTATGACGTTGGCCAGGCTGATGCTGACGAGGTAGATGGACAAATGCAAAACCTGATGGAAGATGAAGATACAGATGTTGATATTGGTCATGCTGATAATTCCGACGAGTCGGATGAAGATGAGAACGTAGAGGTGGTGCCTAATCCTGCATCATGGAATCATGACTTCTCGTCTGCAATGAACGTGAATGATGGCCATGATTCTGCCTGGCAATATCACCAGAACAACATTGCGACGGGTGGTATGTACCCCAACAAGGAAGCTCTGAAGGATGCAATCACTCAGTGGGCAATGTCCACGCAAAGGGTTTTGAGAGCTGCCGTGTCTAGTCAGCAATTTTTGACACTGGTATGCAAGAACGATGGTTGTCCCGCGAGGGTGCATGGCTATCTCCCAAAGTATGGCACAAGTTGGGTGATCAGTGACTTCGTACAGCACACATGTGTTATTCCGTATATCCCTCAAGATCATGGTAACCTTTCGTCCACGCTTATTGCTCGATTGTTTTACAGCGAGATAGTGGAGAGCAAAGCGATGGAAGTGAAGGCTATCCAGACAAAAGTCTTCGTCAGGTTCAATTACAGAATTTCTTATGGCAAGGCTTGGAGGGCTAAGCACATGGCGCTTGAGAAGAGATTTGGTTCGTATTTCGATGCATATGACTGTGTTGTCCGTCTCCTCCGCACACTGCAGTACCGGAATCCAGGCACCTATGTTGACATCGAAGACTTGGTCATGCCGGAGTTCCCAACTGTGATGGTGCTGCATCGATTGTTCTTCTCTTTCGGTGTATGCATCGAAGCTTTCAGTCATTGTAGACCGGTGATATGTGTAGATGGCACATTTCTCACTGGCAAGTACAAGGGTCAGATCCTCACCGCCATTGGTCAGGACGGTCAAAATCAAGTAGTCCCACTAGCATTTGCTTTTGTGGAGAGCGAGAATATTGAAAGTTGGACTTGGTTCTTCAGGCAACTGAAAATAGCAGTTGTGAAGGATAAGCCGAATGTGTGCATCCTTCATGACAGGCATGCAGGTATACTGAGTGCGATAAGGACACTGACAAACCCTGGGCCTGATGAGCCAACTCCATGGCCGTACATGCAGAGCCGTTGGTGCATGCGTCACCTGGGGGCCAATTTCTTCTCGCAGTTCAGAAATAAGAACCTTATGAATCTATTCAAAAAACTCTGCAAGCAGAACCAGGAATGGAAGTACATGAAGATACGTGAGAGACTTAATGTGTGCACTCTGAGACATGTTAGGGACAGGAAAGCTGCAAGGGATGCAGCTGTGAGGGCACATGTAGAAGCAGTAGCTGCACAGTTAGCAACAGGACCAGCGGCCGAGGAGGAAGAACCTGTAGGGCTTTGTGATTTGCCAGGATTTGACCCACCTGGTACTAGGAGAAGGCTTGGCAGGACGATTAAAACATTCGAGCAGTGGATAGAGCATGAGCCTCTGGAGAGGTGGTCTTTGCTGCATGACACACATGGAGCAAGGTATGGTGTCATGACTACCAACCTAGCTGAAACTTATAACTTTGTCCTCAGAGGAAACCGTGCTTTGCCACTGACAGCAATCGTTGAGGGTATTTTCTATGGCACGGTGAAGTATTTCAGAGATAGACGTCAAGCAGCAGAGTTGCATATCACAAACAACCCGAACACACGTTATTGTGAAAGGGTTATGAAGTACATGAATGCTAAGATGCGGAAAGCTAGGACTCACACTGTAGTCCCCATCGGAAATCAAGAAAGAAGGTTTGAGGTCCGATTAGCTAACAACAAATTCGGATGTGGAAATCAGGTGTTGACGCATGAGGTGAAAATTGGCAATGAAGTCAGGCCAACGTGCGAGTGCACATGCAACAAACCGAAGTTGCTTCATCTACCTTGCTCTCATGTACTTGCTGCTTGCGGGCAGCTAGGACTTGACGCAATCTCTTTCGTGTCTCCATATTTCCTAAAACAGTCCGTGGTCAATACCTGGACAGGTGAGTTGCAGGGATTTCAATCAATGGGTAACTTCACCACTGTTAACCCTGTTGAAAGGCGGTACATTCCGGACCCACGGAATATGCGTACAAGCAGAGGTAGACGTCAGTCTCAACGCATCCGGAATGATATGGATGAATCTGAAGCCGGAGGGCCAACTATTCAATGCATTCTATGCAACGAATTTGGCCACAGGGACCCTAATTATCCCACCTTCGTGACTGGGCGTGGACGAGGAAACCGGGGACGAAGAGGAAGAAGAGGGAGAGGAGGGAGAGGAAGAAACTAAGTGTGGCACTCTGTTTAAATTCTGTTTAAATTCTGTATTAAGTGTGGCACTCTGTTTAAATTCTGTATTAAGTGTGGCACTCTGTTTAAATTCTGTATTAAGTGTGGCACTCTGTTTAAATTCTGTATTAAGTGTGACACTCTGTTTAAATTTGTATTAAGTGTGGCACTCTGTTTAAATTCTGTATTAACTGTGGCACTCTGTTTAAATTCTGTATTAAATGTGGCACTCTGTTTAAATTTGTATGGTGCTTGCAACTGTGTTATCATAAGTGCAGGAATGGAGGATGAACGCCCACCATTGATTGATCCTTTCATTGATAGTGGCCATCGTGCTAGAATGTTAGACGAACGCCCTCTGTTACCCCTAGTCACTCGCACTCCTAAGCATGACTGGAAGATACACCCGGATTGGACTGAGAGGTACGAGTTTTATTAATTTTGTTTGTTAGGTGTTTTATTAACAAATCATTGAACCTTTGTGCTTTGTTATACGCAGGTTGAAATGGGCTGGGCTTTTACCTTTCGCGCGTCTTGTTGAGGCCAGAGGTGGACGCCAGAGACACGTCGCCATTGACCACTCTTTGCTCACGTGCTTAGTGGATCGATGGAGGCCGGAGACCCACACGTTTCACTTCCGTTGGGAAGAGATGGCTCCTACTCTCGAGGATGTGTCACTTTTGCTTGGACTACCCTTGTCGGGTCATGCCATAGGACCGTTGGAGGCACCAGATGGTTGGGAGCAGCAACTTCGTGCACGTTTCCAGAATCTCTACCCCGATGCTCCGGCATTAGCCGCGGAGCATCACGGACCTAAGTTCGATTGGTTGGGGAAATTCGAGGTTTGTTCATCAATCACAGATCTGTCGCTTGTCTTGCATCTTTCCCTTGTCTTGCATATTCTCTATTTACTAATTGTCCATCTTTACTTATTGCCTACAGATCCAGAAGTTCCCGGGGTATCCAGAAGTCCCATTGACTGCGATACAGATCACTAGGAGCCTGGAGGCATACCTATTGTGGCTTCTCGGGAAGGTGATGTTCACAGAGAATCATGTCACCACTTGCACCGCACGATACATCCCCATTGCATTAGAGATCGCTACAGCTACGGGCCCGGAGCAGATCACACAGAGGAGTTGGGGTTCTGCGGTTTTAGCGGCTACATACCGAGCTATGTGCAACGGCTGTCGGCTAGAGGGGAAGAAGGCGGCCCTTCTTGGTTGCCCTCTATTTTTACAGCTGTGGTCCTGGGAGAGATTCTCTATTGCACGACCGAACATAAATGTGGACGAGGCTTGGCCTTCGAACGAGCTTTTCGATGCTGAGGGCATCGACATGCCTACTTTTGGTATGATCTGGACACGTCGCCAGGTATGTGTCGAGTAAACCATGTCCTTATGTACACCATGACGGAAAATAACTTTTTGTTCGTGCAGAGAAGCTTCGCTCATGATAGAAGTACATCTGAATTAAACGGTGAGGATCAGACACCATGCTTTACTGCGAACTAAATGCATCAAACTGAAATTAAACATTACCACTGAATTAAACATTACAACTGAATTAAACATTACAACTGAATTAAACATTACAACTGAAATAAACAGTACAACTGAATTAAACACTACAATTGAAATTAAACAGTACTACATAAAACAGTACTACATTGTCGAAGTAGAACTCTTGGCCTTCGACGATGCGGTAGTCTTGACCTTGGTGCTCGGCATGAAGACGTCCTCTTCGTCCTCCGTCGATGCAGATCTCTTGCCCTTCGTCGATGTAGAGCTCTTGCCCTTCGACGATGCGGTAGTCTTGACCTTGGTGCTCGACATGAAGAGGTCGTCTTCGTCCTCACTGTCTGCTGACCATAAATCTGAATTATTCCTCGCAAGCCTGATGTAAGATTCACTCTTATGCAGTTTGACCTTCTGCCATCTGCCATGCAACCTGAGAAGTTCTTTCCGTATCTCCTCAAATGTCCTGGGAGGCCACCCACTCCTAGCTAATGAGTGAGCCAACTCATTCATTATGGTGTCACTACTGATGAGTTCCTCCCATGGAACTACTCTATCATCCATCTTGAAATTGGCGGCTAGTTTGAGAAGACGATCGGACATACCAGAGTGAAAACTACGATCAAAAGGATAATGAGGATGAGACATCTCCACAAAAGGATGGCGGGAGCGAAAGGCGTGAGAGAAAGGGGGGACAGAAGGGCCTGCTCACCCACCTTACTGCGGATGTGGTTATATAGGTTCACAAGAGAAGATGGCGGGAGAGAAAGGCGGGAAAGAAAATGGCGGGAGAGAAAGGCGGGAAAGAAAATGGCGGGAAAGAAAATGGCGGGAGAGAATGGCGGGAGAGAATGGCGGGAAAGAAAGTGGCGGGAGATTATGGCGGGAAAGAATATGGCGGGATAGTAGGGCGGGAAAAGAAAATGGGGGGATAGTAGGGTGAGATAGTACGATCACTGTGGCAGACGGCTGAAAACAACAACTAGCTCCTGATCACGCTCTTTGAAGGTTATGAGCACCAAATTGTTTACTTCAATAGACGATGCCCGAAGAAAATTAACGAAATCTTCCTTCTTGAGCACCATTCTATTACCCAAGCCAATAAAGTAGGAACAAGGAATGCTCACAGATACATCATCATCTTCAGAATCCAAAGTAATTTCAAGAGTTAAAGAACCAGTCCTAGGAATTGACACAAAATCCTTCAAACTCCTCACAACCATGCTCAGAATAACCTGACCAAAAACATCAAGTTATATGATGTTGAGCTTACAAATTTAAAACAGTATACTAGAGCAAAGAACAAAAAAAAATACAGTATCCAAAAACAAAGCTCACCATCTGTTGACCATTAACATTCATGGAATCAATCCTATGAACAAAAGGAGTACACAGTATGTAGTTGTCATCAAAGAGCTGTCGCGACATGACATACATTTGGTGATAATTCAGACTGAAGATACCACGACTATAAAAATAACTGTCAACAAGTTCCCTCTGAGTTTCACTCAGATCCTCAAGAGCTACAAAAAAATAATTTCACAAATTTAGCATAACAGCAAAACGTATAAGTTGAAACAAAACTTTAAATCACTCAAAAAAAAACTTACCAACACAGGGTAAAGGGAACAACATAACACCATCCCGATGAAAATCAACACTACACCATGTTCCATAGTGCTCAAGCCTAACAGTCATCATGTCACGATGACGGAGACCATAATCATTCACAAGTTCCTCCCAGGAAGGACCATGGAATTTACTGCTCACCCGACCATGTGTAAACAGAACATGGTATAAGTTACCCTCATTGTTGTGAAGAGCAAGATCAATATCTGTGTCACCCCTCCGAATAGCTAAAGCTCTGCACTCCTCAATGTACCGAGCAAGATGTGATCTAACACTGCACGGAACATACTACAAAAAGAATGGAAGCAAACATCATAATCATATAAACAAAGGCATTAGAATACATTCCAACCTAAACAACATGAACCATATGCCACAATCAAATAAACAAGATATAGAATCTTACAACACGCCTTAAACAGCGACGATCCAGCACCACAGTGAAGACAGACGCACAAGAATCAAAGGAAGAACAAGGGCCACCTGGAGCTCGGCAAAAGGGGCAAGCCATTACCTGCAAAGAAACGGTGACCAAAATAAACACTACACTTGCCTGCTCACCCACCTTGCTGAGGGGGGTTTATAGGGTCAGAAGAGAAGATGGCGGGAACGAAACTGGCGGGAAAGAAGGGCGGGAACGAAACTGGCGGGAAAGAAGGGCGGGAACGAAACTGGCGGGAAAGAAGGGCGGGAACGGAACTGGCGGGAAAGAAGGGCGGGAACGGAACTGGCGGGAGAATGGCGGGAGAAAAAGTTGCGGGAGAGTATGGCGGGAAAGAAAATGGCGCGATAATAGGGCGGGAAAATAAAATGTGGGGATAGTAGGGAGGAAAAATAAGATGGCGGGAGAGAGAAGGGCGGGAACGAAACTGGCGGGAAAATGCACTCTTCGGCGAAGGAAATACCAAAAAAATTGGAGCCATGCACCAGTTGGCTTAGAGTAAGCCGATTAGACCTAATCGGCTTATAGTAAGCCGATTAGGTCTAATCGGCTTACTCTAAGCCGACTGGTGCATGTGATGTTGGCCGAAAGGCCTGTCGGCCAACCCCAAGATGACTGAAATCCAGTCGGCCATGGCTAGGCCGACTGGGACCTAATCGGCCTATAGTAAGCCGATTAGTCCCAATCGGCCTATAGTAAGCCGATGGTGTATTATTTTTGCAAATATTTCAAAGTGCGTATTATTTTTCAAATTTATTAAAAAAAATGTATTATTTAAAAAAAAATAGCGGGGAGATACCCGTCGTAGTGTCACTCTCGTTCGTCGGCCGTGTGTTGCGCAGGTCGCCACCTCGGAGGTTTTGCCATGCTATGGGCCGCTTCGTCATTTATTGCCCCGTCCATGTTGTTCGTGTGTTTGTTGCCCAAATACAAATGGAAATACAAATACGTGCTCCCTCCGTCTCATAATATAAGATCGTTTTTAATACTACTGCCAAATCGGTGCATGTCTCTTGCGCCAAGTGGCTGACCGAAACCGGTATACACACACGTAGCACGCCAAGGATAAACCGCTGCCTGCACACCGTTTCGGTACAGCAGCTGCAGCCCACCGGAACGATGCAAGTGCAACAAAGAACAGTGGCACGCTGTTTCAAATTAAAAAAATGAGTGACACGCGAAGAATAAGTAAAAAAAAAAAAACAGGAGCGCTGCTATGCGGCCGACGTTTCCTGGCCGATTTACGGACGATATGCTGCTGCTGCCATTGGATACAAAACTGGACAGCACTCCTACCCCGTTTGATTCCAGTGTCGTGTGCATATCGTCCAGACTGCGTCGTGTGCATGGCACTTCCGAAAAAACAGAGCCGCGGCACATCGTTTTGCGCTCTGCTTCATGCTGTGGGCGATGATGCTTGCTGCTGCTTTTTTTTTGAACCTTTTCTTTCGGTTGCTTGTACCAGCCGGTGGCTGATGGCGTGAGCGTTGTGTTCATGGGTTGTGTGTTGGATCCATTTGACCACGTAGCATGACGCTGAACCAAAAGACAAGCACTCCCTCCACATGAGAATATAAATCGGGTATGGATTTTTAGATCTTTGATTTGATTAACAAAAAATATGTTGTATGTAACAAATCTAGAAAACAAATATAAAAAATTGTCATGCCCACAAGTCTAGGAATTGTCATGTGGTAGCAGAAACAATTGCCATGCTGATGCTGTAGACAAAAAATTTGCCCGCATGTTTAGAAATATCATGCTAGAAGAAGATGATTGTCAAAAAAGAATTCCATGATACAACAGAGAAAATTGCCACACATGTCTAGGGAATTACCATGCTACAAGATAGAGAATTGTCGTGGTGCAATGGGAATGCAAAAATTACCATGTCATGTTTTTGAGAAAGGGGTTGCCATGTGTAAAATGTCTAAAAACGCACAATTTGCTATACTATAGCACCGGCCATTTGTAAAAAGCCTAAAAACACACAATTTGCCATGGTATAGCTCATATAGTTACCATGCGCAAAAAGCCTAAAAAGGCATAATTTGCTTTTATATAACCACTTTGTTCGGAATTTAAAAATGGATAAAGATAGGAAGTGCACGTCGTTTGCTCTTAGGGGGGTCTGCAACAAATGATTGCGTCGTTCGCTCTAAGGAGGATCTATAACAAACGATTATGTCATGGCGTCGAGATCCTCGCGTGGTTGGAGAGGTGACGTTGCGTTCGCACCAGAACTGCCCAGAGCGAACGCTCGCTCTATATCATTTCCATTTCAGAAAATCATATAGCGCTAACGTTCAGTGGGTTGCATACTAGCATGACGCGATCTCAATCATAGATTGTATGTGTGCCTTTGTACGATAGGTGGATGATGGCATGCTCCCGAGATTAATAAGCCACCTTTTTCTACGAAGGATTTTTGTAATTCTGGATTAATAGTCGAGAGAGAGAGAAGCCACCACACACTACCCCAGATGATGCTTAGGTGTTTTAGGGCCTCTCTGATTCAGATGATTCTTAAAAACACGTGAAAACTTTGATCTTTAACACAATAAAGGATAAAGGATCATCAAAAGTATGAAGCATCTCAAATAAAATAAAAATTACATCAAGCCCCCTAAACCATCGAACGACCATTGCCGTTGTGAGGATGAGACGTCGACGCGCTGTTGCCGCCGCTCCCACATCGGAGACAGTCTGACCCCGCCGATGACAGCCAGAAATTCTTCATGCACGTGCCCCAAAGGATCAATGTCTTGAAGCCGCAGTTGTCGTCATTGAACCCTAGAATCGATTTGAACAATCTGACACCAAATCTTGGCATCGCGTACACGCGATGAGAAATCATAATCTCGCCGCCCTGAGGAGCCGATGCGAATCTACACAAGAGCTTTGTCTAATCCGTTCAAACGAACGAATTCGAGAAGGATCGGAGCCCGAAAAATTGACTCAAGGATGAAGTGCAGCCATCCGTCCAAGCGTCGCCCGAGCCCAGAAGACCGATTCATTCAGTACTAACTATCGCATGTAGTCTGATGGTGCACAGGAAAAATAAAGGTTTCTTCACATGAGATTGAAAGTGGATGTAAAATTTCATACAAAATCAAATACAAATGAATCCTATGAAAAAAATATATGATCTGCAATTCTATAAATCAAACGGTGCATGTAGAAAAATCCAGAAGATTTAAATCGTACAGATTTCTTTCAGAAATCATTTTTATTTTAATCAAAGAGTCCCCGAGAGATGTCGCAGCAACAGGACACGCAAACTTTTTTCGCTTATGTTTCACGGGGAAAATAGGATTACAGTTGTAAAAAAATAAGGAGATCGTAAAGGAAGAAATGATGTGGCTTTCAAAGGACAGTTGAACGATTTGCTGGACAAGGAAGCAATGATGTGGCTTCAACGATCTAGGATTATGTGGCTAAAAGAAGGAGATCGTAATACAAAAAAAATTCAGGCAAAAGCTGTTTGGCGGGCAAAGAAAAACAAAATAAAGAAACTCGTGGATTTGAATGGCGTCGAGCATGTGGGTACTGATGCGATGGCAAGTGCAGCAAAAACTTATTTCCAGGATATTTTTAACGCTGACTTGTCTCTGGATCCATCTCCCATCATTGATCTCTTACAGCCTCACATCACGGACGAACTTAATGAGACGCTTTGTGCTGAATTCACAGACCAGGAAATTTCGGATGCTTTGTTTCAGATTGGCCCTTTGAAAGCGCCGGGGCCGGATGGTTTTCCCGCCAGATTCTTTCAGAGAAACTGGGGCACGATTAAAACTGAGGTAATCAAAGCGGTAAAGGATTTTTTTTCACAGTCGTGTCATGCCGGAGTATGTCAATGATACAATAATTGTGCTCATCCCGAAAATTCCAAACCCTTTGAAGCTCACTGACTACAGACCTATAAGCTTGTGCAATGTAATTTACAAGGTTGTGTCAAAATGTCTAGTTAATAGACTTAGACCGCTTCTTGATGGTATTAGCTGTCCTTCACAAAGTGCTTTCATCCCAGGTAGATTGATTACTGATAATGCCTACATTGCCTTTGAGTGCATGCATCATATCAAACAGGAGAAGGACCCCACAAAAAGTTTTTGTGCCTATAAACTAGATCTATCAAAAGCTTATGATCGAGTTGACTGGAATTACCTTAAGCAGATGATGCAAAAGTTGGGTTTTGCTCGCAGATGGGTGGAGTGGATTATGACATGTGTCACCTCTGTGAGATATCAAATCAAATTAAATGGAACCCTCTTGGATTCGTTTGCACCGTCGTGTGGTCTACGGCAAGGTGATCCGATCTCTCCATATTTATTTCTCTTTGTTGCTGATGGCCTTTCTGCACTGATTAATTGAAATGTTCAGGAGAGGAATATTTCTCCTATAAAAATATGTCGGAGAGCTCCTGGGATCTCTCACCTCTTGTTTGCGGATGATACTCTCTTATTTTTTGAAGCAAAAAGAGATGCAGCAGAACATGTAAGAGCTTTATTGACCACTTATGAGTTGTGCACCGGACAACTGTTAAACCCAGCAAAGTGCTCAATTCTATTTGGGAAGGCTTGCTCTATAGGACAACAAATGGAGGTCAGAGTTGTACTGCAGGTTGACAATATAAATTTTGAAGAAAAGTACTTAGGCCTTCCAACGCCTGATGGTCGCATGACAAAGGGCAAATTCCAGAATCTTCAATCAAAGTTGTTCAAGCGCATGATGGTATGGGGAAGTCCATCGCAGGGAGGCAAGGAAACTCTTATCAAGTCAAATGCTCAGGCAATCCCGACATATATTATGAGCATCTTTAAGTTACCTCTTGGCCTTTGTGATGATTTAAATGAGATGGTAAGAAACTATTGGTGGGGATCGCAAAAAGGAAAAAGAAAAGCTCACTGGAGGTCTTGGGAACAACTAATCAAACCCAAAGGTTTGGGTGACATGGGGTTCCGTGATTTTAGATTGTTCAATCAGGCGTTGCTTGCACGCCAAGCTTGGCGACTTCTCACAAATCCCGAAAGTCTATGCGCAAGATTGTTGAAAGCTAAATACTATCCAAACGGGCGCCTTGAAGACACAATGTTTGCAGCTAATCCGTCTGCATCTTGGCAAGGCATCGCTCATGGACTTGAGTTGCTAAAAAAGGGTTTAATTTGGAGAATTGGGAATGGAACAAAAGTGAGAATATGGAGGGACAAATGGATTCCTAGGGGGCCTGATTATAGTGTCATCTCAAGAAATGGAAGGTGCAGGCTCCGTTGGGTGTCTGATTTGATAAACATCAATGGGCAATGGGATGTGGACACGACAAAACAATTTCTTCCCCTTGATGCTTCGAAAATCCTTAAACAGAAATTGCCGGCGGCTGGTAACGAGGACTTTCTAGCTTGGGCAGCTGAGCCCTCTGGGAACTTCTCAGTTCGCAGTGCATATAAATTGGCCTTTCATGAATTGATTCAGCAGTCGCAACCTTCATCTAGCAGCTCATTAGGAGGAGAGCGCTGGTACTGGAAACAGGTGTGGGGCTCGTTGGCACCTCCGAAAGTCAGTATTTTTGCTTGGAGAACGGCGAACAACGCGCTCCCCACTTGGGAACGTAAGCATGGAATTAATCTAGAGACTGATGACCTATGCCCAGTTTGTGGAATAGAGAAGGAAACCACATTTCATGCGCTATGCCGATGCCCTCATGCTACTGCGCTGTGGGACTCAATGAGCAAAATCTGGCCGCTGCCACCTGTCCGTGAGATTCCGAATACTGGTCCTGAATGTCTCCTTCATTTTACGGGTGATTTGGCTGAGCATCTACGCCTACATCTACTCATGCTGCTCTGGAGAATCTGGTTTGTCCGGAATGAGTTTGTTCATCACAAGCCGGCACCACCTGTTGAAGTTTCTAAGCGATTCCTTTCCAGTTATGTGCAATCACTTCTCAATTTACAGTACGACCCAAACCTTGACCCTATCAAAGGTAAATCTGTTTGTTTTGAGCGAGCTTCCACCTCCAAAAAGAAATGTGGCCATTGAACATGATACGGCCTCTTCATGGAAAGCACCTGAGGATGGCTGGGTAAAACTGAACACGGATGGTTCCTTCTTGCCAGAGAACGGAACTGCTGGTACAGGCATGATACTAAGGGATCATGGGGGTGCTATAATTTTCTCTTCATGTAGAAGCTTGTGTTATTGCGCGAACGCACTGGAAGCAGAATTGTTGGCCATCAAAGAGGGTTTGTCGCTCGCATTGCAGTGGAGTAATCTCCCTATCAATATCGAGACCGACTGCCTTGAAGCTACAAATATGTTGAGGAGTGAAGATCTTGATAGATCTCGGTTTGGTTTTTTGGTGCGTGAGATTAGATCGCTCATGGCACTCCGAAATACTTGTATTGCTCATGTTCGACGAAACAACAACATTGTCAGTCATACTTTAGCTCATTATGGTAGAAGTAGTGGCCGTATCGCTGTTTGGCTAGGTTCAGGCCTTGATGGCATTGTCGAACTTTGTAACTCTGAGTGTAGCCTGGCTTAGTGAGTAATACAAGTTTGTTCCCGCAAAAAAAAAAAAAAAAAAAAAAAAAAAAAAAACAGTTGTAAAAAAATAAATCCTCGTGGTCGCGGGAGCCGTCAGCAGTCCCCGCTTCGCGCGCGGCGCAGTACCGGACCCCATTGCCCTGTTCCTAAGAATGGCGACCCCGACCTCCCGTCCTAGGCTGCACTCGCCACCACCGGGAGCCACTGCTGCCTACCGGCCCCCACCCCTCCCGCTCCTCCGGTTCGCCGGCCGGGATCGAGGGCCGGCGGTGCCGGATGGATCCGTCCTTACGGGAGCCGGCGGGCGGTCGTGGTGGTTGTCGGTGGTGGCGTCGCCGGCCCGCTCATCGCCAACTCCCTCCAGAGCTACGCCGATGTCGTCATAATCGACCCGTAAGCATCAAATCAGCCTCTCTCGGCCGCTCTTTCTCACACCCGTTTGCTTCTGTTATTGGATTTGCTGGTGCCACAATTTATCCACAAACTTATGGCTAACCGATGAGTTATATCGTGAGATTGTTGATAGGCTGGTGCCGAAACTGCGGCGTGCTTGATGTAACTGTGCGCATTGCTGATTACTTTTTCGCGCATCATCCAATGATAAATTCATCCATTAACCCCATGATCTAGTTCTAGATAACACGCTAACATTAGTCCTGCCCAAATATAATCCCTGCTAGATCATCCAGAATATGAGATATTGATTTGCTAAATAAGATTTGATTGTGATTTTCTGGGTTGATCTTTCACTTGTTAAATGAGAATTGATTTGCTGTACTGTTCAAAAAAGAATTGGTTTGCTGGGATCAGAACCCTCACCAGTTTTTTTCACCAATAAATATCTACATTCTCACTGCTCAACATTTCAATGGTGTCTGGAAGATGTGACCTGTATATCTGCATATGCTCAGATAATAGTGACCACTTGCTACTTTTTTGGGTGGGTGGGTTGGGGAGGGGGAGGGGGGGGGGGGGGGGGGGGGGGAACGTATCCTGTGCTACCGGCCAATTGGTGCTACCGGACCGGTAGCACATTGAAAAAATGTTCGAAAAAATCCGAAAAAAATTTAGTACATTGACACGACATCAATGTGTGTTGTCACAAAAATTCAAATCAAAATTCGAAACATTGCTCGAGATACAAAAATGACAAATTTGACCTCAATGTGCTAATGGGCCAAATCTGAAGCCCAACTTGTGTTGTGTACTATTCATTGTCGAATTTGTCATTTTTGTATCTCGAGCAATGTTTTGAATTTTTGTGACAACACACATTGATGTCGTGTCAATGCGCTAAAATTTTTTCGGATTTTTTCGAACATTTTTTCAATGTGCTACCGGTCCGGTAGCACCGGTAGCACCAGATACATTCCCGGTTGGGGGGTGGGGTGGTGGTAAATTTATAGGAACCACTTGATCGACTGGATGCACATATTCAGTTACTCCACTACTTCCACATTGAAACAGAACCTTATGAATCACCCATGAATATCGGTCACTGTTTCCAAGGCTGTGTTACTTTGTACTCCCTCCGTCCGAAAAAGCTTGTCCCTCAAATGGATGTATCTACCACCAAGTTAGTGCTAGATACATCCATTTGAGGGACAAGCTTGGGACAAGTTTTTTCGGACGGAGGGAGTACATTGGGTGCTCACAATATATAGAAAAATAGTTATTTAGAATCCAAAACAAAACGAATGAGTTAAAAAAGAGGTGTGAATGGACTTTGGTTACCTGTTATGTATACAACTTTTTTTAGTTATCACATTAGACACCACCTTGGGGGTCTTGGTTGATATACTCCTTACAAAGAAGATGTTTGAACATTTTTTCAATGTGCTACCGGTCCGGTAGCACCGGTAGCACCAGATACATTCCCGGTTGGGGGGTGGGGTGGTGGTAAATTTATAGGAACCACTTGATCGACTGGATGCACATATTCAGTTACTCCACTACTTCCACATTGAAACAGAACCTTATGAATCACCCATGAATATCGGTCACTGTTTCCAAGGCTGTGTTACTTTGTACTCCCTCCGTCCGAAAAAGCTTGTCCCTCAAATGGATGTATCTACCACCAAGTTAGTGCTAGATACATCCATTTGAGGGACAAGCTTGGGACAAGTTTTTTCGGACGGAGGGAGTACATTGGGTGCTCACAATATATAGAAAAATAGTTATTTAGAATCCAAAACAAAACGAATGAGTTAAAAAAGAGGTGTGAATGGACTTTGGTTACCTGTTATGTATACAACTTTTTTTAGTTATCACATTAGACACCACCTTGGGGGTCTTGGTTGATATACTCCTTACAAAGAAGATGTTTGTGAACCTTAAAGGCAGACACATTAGTAGTTAGTAGGGGCAAATTTGTAATAACAATAGTTTTTTAAGTACATGATATTTATAGTTGTTCATATTTTAAACTATATCTCCATCCAGATTTTGTTTCAACATCCCGATCTTTTTTTATCTCACATCCTGCTTGAGATGTTCGTATAAAAGCAACGCTGACAGATTTGTCGACCTTCACTCCTTCGGTGCATGTGACTTGATCGGGTAAAAAATAACAGTGAACCTTAACCACTTAAGACAATTGAGTGGTCATGTAGTCTCCAAAAATAGGTCTATGTTCGTCGTCACTTGTCAGCTTTGCATCATGTGTGCTTTAAACTCACAAGTCGTAATTTCCAATGGAAGAATGCCGGGCAAGCCCCTAGTCTTATTTAACATTTTGGAGAATGCTTTTTTCTCAAGAGCACTATTTGGAGAATGCTAGCATAAGTGCATAACCCCAAGTTGTACTTCTTCATCTTAACCAAAATATAATTGAACGCCTTTCTTTTGCTTGATTTTAGGAAGGAGTACCTTGAAATTCCATGGACTAACATGAGATCGAGGTGGAGCCATCTGTTGCTGAGAAATCATTAATTAACCACAGTGATTACTTGAGCGGTCAAGTCATTACCGCCTCTGCTGCTGATGTAAGTGGAGAGGCTGTGATCACAGCAGAGGGTCGTTTGGTGGAGTACACATACCTTGTCATAGCCACAGGTCACACAAATGAGTGTCCACGAAACAGGAGAGACAGACTAGAACAGTTTCAAGAAGGCAAGCACCATGCTCATCCAATTGTTGCTTTCTTTTCATAAGTTTATTTTTTATATCCACTTGTCTATCATTTAGATGCACTGATAGTTATTTAGAGAAACCAGATAAAATAATATGTACACCTCACTCGTTGGAAAAGTGAAACCCATATCGTTTGATATGTTATATGTAGCAACTAAAATGTTTCTACAAAACAACTATGACGTGTCTACTCTAGCACATATCAAACAAACTCAGAGCTTAGACACCAGCCTACAACCAATCTAGGCTATTGTATACCCTTTCAAAATGTTATTTGCTATGTACATACGACATAGTGAATGTTTAAATTCCTGGGTACGACTTGTTCTTTGCCATGGATATTGTTAGCTCTTGAGTATCTGATCTCGTCTACATTTCCAGATGACGTGAAGATAAAATATTCCGATTCGATTCTTATCATTGGGGGTGAGCAATCAGGCGTTGAGCTTGCTGCTGAAATAGCTGTGAATTATCCAGACAAGAAGGTGGCACTGGTTCATGACAGACCAAGATTGTTGGAATCTGTTGGTCAAAAAGCTGGTGGTAAGGTACTGCGTTGGCTGAGATCAAAGAATGTTGAAGTTTATTTGGAGCAGTCAGTCGATCTAGCGTCCATGTCGGAGGGAGACAGGCTCTACAGGACTTCGTCGGGGATAGAGATAACAGCTGATTGCCACTTCTCGTGCCTTGACAGACCACTGAGTTCATCATGGATTAGAGATTCTGAGCTGAAAGATTGCTTGGACAATGATGGAAGATTGATGGTTGATGCAAATCTAAGAGTGAAAGGCCAGATTAATATTTTTGCTGCTGGTGATATCATTGACATTCCAGTAAGTTCATACTGTACTTCCATTTCTGCCGTTGAACTTCCACTTAAATGAAACCAGTTAGCCCAGAAGCGTTCATAGTATTTACTACTCCCTCCGTCCCATAATATAAGATCGTTTTACAAGTTGTTTTAGCTTGCAAAATGATCTTATATTATGGGACGGAGGAGTAATTTCCATTGTGCAACAGAGTATAATACTTTTCGGTTGATACTTTATATTACGGCACATGTGGTTTTAGAAAGTTCTGACCTGTAAAGAAACACGCTTTGTTGCAGGAACTGGAGCAAGGATATTTCGTGCAGAGGCATGCCATGGTAGTCTCCAAAAACATAAAGCTTTTGATGCATGGGGCTAAAGACAGCAAGCTATTGAA
Organism: Elymus sibiricus; assembly: GCA_039707655.1. Taxonomy (NCBI): domain Eukaryota; kingdom Viridiplantae; phylum Streptophyta; class Magnoliopsida; order Poales; family Poaceae; genus Elymus; species Elymus sibiricus. The sequence continues at coordinate 349,879,057 of CM077668.1, forward strand.
ATATAAACATTCGACAACAATGCCGATGGTGTCACTTGGTAAGAAGGACGCCGTGGCGCAGCTATCCTTCGCCACGGTCCTAGGGCACCTTCCTGCGATGTGGAAATCCCGGGACTTGTTCGTGCACAGAACAAGGACTCTGCTGGGGCTTCCACGGTGAAAGGTAAATTTTATCCTCGCCCTTACGATGTTTTCAACATATTTGGTGAACTCAGCCACTGGTGACGGCGAGTGACGATGAGCTGGTGGATTTTGGTGCAGTGTGACAGACAATTTTGGCTGCAAGGGACCGGTTATGTGCTGCTAATTTTGACCTTCTGTTTGTACACACACCCTTGTCGAATTTTCTTGTCGACAAGAATAGCAGGGTTTTATTGTGTTGTAAGAGCATCTCCAACAGGCGCACTAGATAAGGCGCGCGCTGGAAAAACCGGCTTTTTGGCGCGCGCGCGGCTGTTTGCCGCACTCCAGCAGGCGCACGGAAAAAAGCGGCGCGCGCGGGGAAAAAGCGGCATCGCGCGCGGCAGTTTTGGCGCGCGGTGTCCAGCGCACTGTTAAAAGCCGCGCGCGGGGCGCCCGCCAACCGCCACCCTTTTCCTCCCCCGCGCCTTCTTCCTCGCCGCTTCCGGTGCCCGCTGCCGCCGCGCCTTCTCCCCCGCCGCCGCTGCGCCTTCTCCCCCGCCGTCCCGCCATGCCGTCGCGCTCCCGGAGCAGCTCGGGCTTCCGCGGCGTCCGCCTCCGCCCCTCCGGCGTGTATTACGCGGAGATCCGCTCCGGCGACGATATACGTCTTGGGCTCGGCACGTTCGAGACCGCCCACGAGGCCGCCCGGGCGTACGACGCGGCGGTGTGGCGCCTCGGGAGGCCACGGGCGCAGGTGAACTTCCCCGATGTCGTGGTTTTGTCACGGCAGATGTTCTCGTGAAAGGACTTAGTGGTGAGGCCATCGCAACTAGGTGGTAGCTTGAGCGGGGTTGATCGGAATCGAGAGACGCGAGTTTACCCAGGTTCGGCCTCTCGCGGTGGAGGTAAAAGCCTACGTCCTGCTTGATTGATATTGATGATCATAGTCTCGTTTACAAGGGTGTTGTTTCCCTGTCTCTGTCTCGAGAGCTATCAAAACATCTGTCTCGAGATTTGTCTGTCTAACTTGACCTCTAAAAAACCTCCCTCTCTTGGGGTGCCCTGCCCCTCCTTATATAAGTTGAAGGGGCGGCTTACATGAGATTCTGAGTTATACCCGTGATTGGAGTCCTACTCTAAGTCATCCGTGTCTTCCAAGTTAAAGGGTCTCCATCTTGTATTTTGACTCTTTCTCGACAGAACCTCGTCCGGGTCACTGTAGCAGGCCGGGTTAATCTTCAGGTCTGACACTGTAGCAGGCCGGGTTAACATCAGGCCTGGCACTGTAGAAGGCCGGGTTAACTTCAGGACTGGCACTGTAGTAGCCGGGTTAACTTCAGGCCTGGCACTGTAGCAGGCCGGGTTAACTTCAGGTTTGGCACTGTAGCAGGCCGGGTTAACTTCAGGCCGGGTCTCATCTTCGGGGCTCATCTTCAGGACTCATTTCTGGGACTCATCATAGCAGAAATGACTTAATCTCAGGGCGACTTAAGCCCAGAGATGACTTAACCTTACGGGCAACTTAACGTCATGAGCCGGGTCTAGCCGCGGGTAATTCCCCCGACATTAGCCCCCAGATTAGCTTGGATTTATTCATGCTAAGCTCTTGAGTTTCTGTCATATCAACATGTTGACGCCGTTTCCATGCAGCAAAAAATAACCCTTATGATATTTTTGAGTTGTCTTCAAATGCCTTGGCTTGATAAAAAGAAAATCCGTTTGATGTTGTGCCAACTTTCAATGCTTCAGACTTTGATAAAAAATGAATAAAAAATCCATATGATGTTGAGCTGACTTGTCTGAATAGCTTGGAGGAGATAACCTGTAGCCCCCAAGTCCTTAAGAGTAGAACAAAGTGATAGCTTAAGACTTGCTTAAATGTTGCAACTTTGAGAAAATCCGGGTTGTCCGTCTGAATCTTCAATCATGAACTGAAAATGTTGCACTTTCACATGTGTAGCCCCCAAGGGCCGGCTTATCAGTATATGATGGGTCGGGTCTTCAACTTGGACCTTGTGATCTATTTAAACAACTGACTGTTGTAGCCCCCAAGTGCCGGGTCGTTTGCTTGCAGCGACTTGGGGCTTACATGTACTCCTTTGAAAAGAAAATCATATGATGTAGCCCCCAAGCTTCGTGTCATTATTAAGGCTTGTGTACTTTGAAATGTTGACATGAGCAATTGGTAGCCCCCCAAGGGCCGGCTTATCATTATGTGATGGGCCGGGTCTTCAATGAGACTAGTAAAAATGACCATGCATTAGCCCCCAAGTGCCGTGGTGCATGCTTGCAGTGACATGGGACTTTCATACTTGATGTAATCTTGATTTGAATAATGTAGCCCCCAAGGGCCGGGTCGTGTGCCTGCGGCGACTCGGGACTTTTTTCTTCCATTGTAGAATAAAATTGTATCCACTCTGTGATGCCTTTGCGATGAAAGAAATCCTTGGCCGTGGTTGCAGTGCAACCCGGCAAATATGTGAGAAAATCCATAAGTGTTGTAGTCTTCTACAAAGCACATGTTGAATAACCAAAAACCCGGTCAATGAAATGACCAGGTATTATACGTGACCCGGCTGGAATTGTACCCCGGGAAAATAGGAGAATTGATATCTCAATCATTTAATACTGGTTATGATAAACCATGATGAAGACCCAACCATTTTGGCTATTCAAGATTTGTTTGTTTCTGCAGAGTTACAATGTAACCCGGTTTGAAAACCGGCTCCTGCAACATAAACAAATATGTTCATGCATATATGATGCATTGTATGATGATGCAATGTATGATGATGTATGTGTATGATAACAGAGTATAAAAATGTCGGCTTTCAAGTCACGACATAAGACTGGCTTTCAAGGCTCGAGTCTGATTCGCTTCTGTGAAGCAGGCTTTTTGGCCTCTTTTGGTTTGTCCTATCTCTCTGAAAGCCGGTTCTCACGCAACCAATCGAGCGTTTTAACTCTGATGAATTCAGGGTCATTTTTGTGATTGACTCATCAGGCGTACGCCGGGTCGCCTTTTAGGGAGTAGCATCTTGCTAACAGGCAGGTTTAACCAAGTATATTTTGGCTTCTCGCCGGGTTAAAAGGGTTTTGTAAGCTAAACTCGATGAGTTGGAAGCCCCCAAGTAACCGTATGATCATGGAAAAGCTCGGCATAGGATATGCAGGAGACAATGCTACTACTGCAAAACATCTGGGGTCCAGATAAGCCGGCATTCCTTTGATCATTATCGAGCAGGATACCCATGTTTAGACTGCGCATCATGGCGACTAGTCTTTTTTGGCAACCTTTACTTTTTCGCAAATAAGGCAGGATACCTATGTTTGAACTGCGCGTCATGGCAGCTAGTTCTTTTTGGCAATCTTTACCTTTTCACAAATAAAACAGCAGTCCCCGGGACCGGGTTGTCTTCCCTTCAACGACCCGGGGTTTTTGTATTTATTGAAACCGGCTGAGTCTGCCGAATCATGTCTGTGTAGCCCCCGAGTCTTAAGTCGGCTCGAGGAGTTGGCGTGAGACTCTTCACATGTGGCATAAACCGACATATAGTTTGACAGCTAAAAGCTGAATTTATTTGGGGCCAGAGGCGTGTGGCGAGCTGATGATCTTCGCGACACTTGTTGTATGTCCTTGGTGTTGATAACGCGATGTGAATCCGCGGAAGGTTGAAGTTGACCGTGGCGGGTCACAGATGATCCCGTATAAGTCGTATCAGTAATCCGGCTGATGGTTTGTCCCGGCTGTTTGTGGAAGTTAACCAAACCGCAGCGGCGGCAACTTGTGCACCTGTCCATTGAGCCATCCGATGCAGGCAGAGGCTGATAATATGTTGTTATTTGCTTCAGAGTTGTCGGAGTAGACCGGGCCACAGGGGCGGCGGCGGCCGTTTGAGCAGTTTGTGCAGACGGGCACAGATCCGGTGTGTTGATGTAGACATAGGAGTCAGCTGGTAACCCGGAGCGGACACAGGGGTCGCCCGTGGCGTTTGTAGCGCGGACGCGCGAGTCGGCCGCGTGTTGATGTAGACCGAAACCGCATGGGCGGCGGCTTGCACACACGTTCAGTGAGCAGTACTGCACGGTCGGATGCTGGCGCATGATAATGTTGGCGCGAACTCTATGTCCGTGGCACGACGATCGCCCTTGCAGTGAACAAGTGTCCTGCATAAAAAATATTGCGAGCCAAAGTAATTGTTCTCGGAAGAATAAAAATGTACCACTAAAAATAGACCGGATGGATTTCACCTGATTCGTCCGGATGTCAGATGATTCGTATATAGCGTTTGTGGATCCCCTCTAGTAATTTCAACGGCGAGTTAGCCACTCTCTCCGGCGGAGGCAAAGCGGCTTGCAGCGCGACCGTAGTAGAACAGGAGCTGGGCGGCTCGGAACGGACCGGCGGGACAGACCAGGGCAGCGGAGTCGAGTTCGTGCCTACATCCCGTGTCTTCCTCCAGGTCATGCTGACCCTTCCACTTTTTTTTCACTGGCTTAAAATCCCCTTTTCTGCCCCGGCGACACAAGGCCGCACTGGCAAAACCGCGTCGATGAGGGGGGCGACCAAGGCGGCGGGAGGCCGAGCGGGTCGAAACGAAGGCGGGCCACAGCGGAGGCGGCTGCGAGGCCGGGTGGCTCGGAGGCGGCGCCGGGTCGGGGCGGCTCGACGCCGGCCACGGCGGAGGCGGCTCAACGCGCGGCAGGCGGCTTAAGACGGAGGTGAGGCCGCTCGGAGGCGGTCGCGGCAGAGGCGTGCCGCGAGCTGAGGCGAGGCCGGGTTGGCGGGGCGACGGCTGAAGCGGCAGGGCCGGCCCGAGGCAACGGCTCTGAGGCGGCGGCTTGAGGCCAGCCACGGCGGAGGTGGCGCGAGACAGGGGCGAGGTTGCTCGTCCGGGGCGGCTTGCTACGGCCATGGCGGAACCGGTACGAGTCAAGGACGGCTCGGAGGCGGCCCGGCAGGGCGACTCGAAGGCGCATCGGGAGGGTAGGGCGCGGGCGCTGGAGGACAGGGCACGGCCGCGTCCGGCCGCGGCAGTGATACGCGGCGCGAGGTGAGGTGATGGCTCGGAGGCACTGGCGAGCCATGGCGGAAGTGGAGAACGGCGGCTGCTCGGAGCTCGACGCGAGGCTGCGGAGGCGAGGCGATTCGAGGACGAGGCCGCGGCGGTAGAAACGGCTTGGCGCAGGGCCGCAACGGCTCGGAGGCGAAGGCGACTTGATGAGGGCGGCATTGAAGCGCGACGGCGAAGGTGACTGCGGGGGCTGCGGCTTGGAGGTGCGCGACGACGGCGGCGGCTCGGCCACGACAGAGGCGGCGGGCCATGGCAGAGGCGAGGCCGGCGCCGTGGAAGTGAGCGGCGGCTCGGCGTTTCAAGGCGAGGCTGTGGGGACGGCGGCTGAACAGCGGCCGGTGGCTTGGAGGCGAGCTATGGCGGCCAGCGGAGGCGAGGCTACGGCCGTGGTTGTTCCCGAGTCTAGAGACAGGCGGGTCGCAACGGTTGCGGAAGCAACGCCGGCGAGTGGAGGCCGCAGCAGAGGCAGGCCGTCAGGGCGGCTCAAGGCGGTGGAGACGGGCGGCTCGAGGCCCCCCGGCGAGGTGAGGCGACGGCTCGGGGCCGCGGCAACGCGCAGTAGAGGCGGAGGCCGGCGTGCGGATCCGTGGCGACGGCGGCGGCTCGAGGTGGAGCAAGGCGGCTGAAGACGGAGGCGAAGCCGCTCGTCCGGGGCGGCTCGGAAACGGCGGCTCGAGGCAGAGTCCGCGGCGGCGGCTTTGGCCACGGCAGATGTCCTCGTGAAAGGACTTAGTGGTGAGGCCATCGCAACTAGGTGGTAGCTTGAGCGGGGTTGATCGGAATCGAGAGACGCGAGTTTACCTAGGTTCGGCCCCTCGCGGTGGAGGTAAAAGCCTACGTCCTGCTTGATTGATATTGGTGATCATAGTCTCGTTTACAAGGGTGCTGTTTCCCTGTCTCTGTCTCGAGAGCTATCAAAACATCTGTCTCGAGATTTGTCTGTCTAACTTGACCTCTAAAAAACCTCCCTCTCTTGGGGTGCCCTGCCCCTCCTTATATAAGTTGAAGGGGCGGCTTACATGAGATTCCGGGTTATACCCGTGATTGGAGTCCTACTCTAAGTCATCCGTGTCTTCCAAGTTAAAGGGTCTCCATCTTGTATTTTGACTCTTTCTCGACAGAACCTCGTCCGGGTCACTGTAGCAGGCCGGGTTAACTTCAGGACGGGCACTGTAGCAGGCCAGGTTTAATCTTCAGGACTGACACTGTAGCAGGCCGGGTTAACATCAGGCCTGGCACTGTAGCAAGCCGGGGTTAACTTCAGGACTGGCACTGTAGCAGGCCGGGTTAACTTCAGGCTTGGCACTGTAGCAGGCCGGGTTAACTTCAGGCCGGGTCTCATCTTCGGGGCTCATCTTCAGGACTCATTTCTGGGACTCATCATAGCAGAAATGACTTAACCTCAGGGCGACTTAAGCCCAGAGATGACTTAACCCTACGGGCAACTTAACGTCATGAGCCGGGTCTAGCCGCGGGTAATTCCCCCGACACCCGACGTGCGGACGCGCGAGCAGGCGCAGGAACTCGCGCCTCCCCCGCGACTAGTCATCGAGGAGGATCGCCGCCTCCAGCGGAGGCGGGAGTGCCGCCTCCTCATCGCCGAGACGGACGAGCACGCCATGACGGTGTGGCGCGAGCGCTTCCCGCAGGATGTCGTCGCCGAGAACGTGTTCTGGGCGTAGAGGAGGGCGGAGCGAGCCGCGCGTCGGGCGGACAAGCGTGAGCGGAAGGCACTGGCGGAAGCCCAGTGCGAGCTGGGACCTGCGTCGACCTGGGACGAGGATGATCCTCGGTGGATCGACGCGTTTACGTCGTCGGACTACACCATCGAGGTGGAAGAGTAGTTTCGTCGACGCGTTAATCTAGTTTTATCTAGTTTATTTGCATCGTAGCATCGTTTTTATCTAGTTTTATTTGCATCGTATGGACTAGCTTGTGGTGTGGGGCTTGAATTATGCTATGAATTTCAACTAGGTGTTGTTTCATATTTTTTTCGTATGTGTTGTTTTCATTTTTATTCCAAGCACTGGCTGCTCGCGCGCGCTGGATTTTGCAGCGCCTGCTGGCGCTAAAGCGGCGCGCTAAAATTTGCAGCGCCTTTTAAAGCAAACACCCTCCAGCGCGCAAAAAAAAGGCTATTTCAGCATTGATTTTTTTTTTACCGCGCCGCACAACCGCGCTCCTGTTGGACATGTCGCATGCTTGACTTCACTTAAAGATATTTGAAAGTTTCGGTCCTATCCTTTGTTCTTTTTGCTGTGCTCCGACAGGTGCCTGAGAAACTCTCTCACACACTGATCATTCACCGCATTGTCCCCGAACACTTTGGCCAGCTCCTTCACCTTGGCACCGAACTGCTCGCCTTCGTCTTCCACCATGACCCTCCTCAGAGCCGCTGCGATGTCGCCGACCGCGAACGATCCGTCCTGCTCGTCCCGCGCCACCTCCACGCCGACCTTCTTGTCCACCAGGTTCCTGGCGTTGAGGCCCTGCTCGAACACCAGCGGCAGCAGCACCAGCCTCTCGCCCTGCGCCAGGCCCTCGGCGATGGAGTTCCACCCGGCGTGCGTCAGGAACCCCCCAACTGACGCATGGGCCAGGAACCTCACCTGCGGCACCCAGCCTCGACACACGACACCTCGGCCGGCGAGCCGCTCCTCGAAGCCCTCGGGCAGGCCGCCGGGGACGGCGTCGGTCGGCGCCCTGAATGCCCAGATGAACGGCAGCCCGTACGCCTCCAGGCCGAGCGCGATCCGTTGCAGCTGCGCGCTCGTCAGCTTCACCTCGCTGCCGAAGGCCGCGTACACGACCGAGTTCGGAGCCTGTCCGTCGAGCCAGCGCAACGTCGCCTCGTGGCCGGCCACGTCTTGCTGCGGCGCCAGAGGGAACAGGCCGACCGGGATCACTGGCTTCCGGTAGAGCTCGCCGAGCAGCCGCAGCCACTCCGGCTCGAACTCCGAGCTGCTCCTGATGCCCACGAACTGGCACCCTTCGATGGTCTTGGCGAACCGGTAGCCCTCAGACACGCCGGAGTCGTCCGGGACCATGCCCGGCTCGAACAGCTCGCGCGCCTCGTAGCCGCGGTACGCGACGGTGGTTGGGAACGGGACGTACTCGGGGACGACCGTGAGGTGCGCCGGCTCCGTCTTGGCGTGCCTCCCGAGGCCGAGGAGCGTCTCAGGGCTCCCGAAGAAGCTGAGCGCCGCTGCGCCGAACAGGCTGAGGAACGCGCACGGCACGCCGTGCCTCGCCGCGGCCGCGGGCGCCCAGTACGACGCGTAGTCGACGAGGACCCAGTCTGGCCTCGATCCCGCGGCCTCCTCCTCCTGGAGCAGCTGCGAGAGCTCGCGCTGGAAGGCGGCGTCGTAGGCGCGGCGCAGGTACGAGCGGAGGTCGTCGGAGGGCAGGTCGATGGTCGCCTCGGCGTGCTCCGGCAGGCGGTCGACGCGCGGCAGCACGACGTCCAGGAGGCGGATGAGGCCGGCGAGGCCCGGCGGGATGTCGATGAGCCGGCGGGTGTTCCTCGGCGTGGAGAGGAGGGTGACCCGGTGGCCCTGCCGGGCCACGCGCTTGGCGAACTCCGTGAACGGGAGCACGTGGCCGAAGGCCAGCCATGGCAGCATCACGATGTGCATCTTGCCGCCGGCCGTGGCCTCCGTCTCAGGAAATTAAGCTTTGGCAACGCAGGGCAGGATTTCGCAGCTGCCGTTGATCCTTTCGTTGGGGATGAGAGATTTGCAGATTCTCGCGTTTGAACTTGGATCTCGCTCCGTTTCGTGAACGTCGGAGGGCCAAATATGGCGGGCAATGAAGATATAAAAACGGGACCAGATCAATAAGTCAGTGTTGGCTGCGTCACGGATGATCGTTTGTTGCCCGCCATACCTGGGTTGACGACTTGATGTAAACATGATAGTAGATCATAACACTACTTGTAGGTAAATTTGCGTAACATGACAGCGAGGTGAAGCGTGCAGGTGCAGGCTGCACCGGGCTCCTGTTACATCGACGGCTGCGTACAGTGGTGAGCACGCACCACCTTCGTTATCCTAGAGTGAGTGGACTCCATCATTTAGCAGGAACGCCTGGACCCCGCGATTAAGGAAGTCAGAAGTCAGAGTTTCCCCAAGACGAGTATGCAGATCAAAAGGGACAGCAAGGTTAGGTTATCTCCAATGCTATCCCCTAAAATGATCTGTGCGCGGATGCAGCACTGACATGGGAGCGAACCATCCAACCCTATTCATCAAACGTTCGGACACATTTCAAACAGAATTTGAATAAACCATACAAATTTTCATGCAAAGCGGACAATTTTTATTTAAACCGGACCAAATTCATGACATTTGCGGGCTGTTTGACAATCCGCATCGGAGATGCCCTTAGGGCGCAAGGGCGTGTAGCGCGGTGTTAGAGCATCTCCGATGCACACATGCTTAGTAGGTCACATGCAGCCAAACAGATCTTGGGGATGCAAATTCGGTCAGTTTGGTAGCTTGGGCTACATCGAATTCATGGGCTGCACGAAGCTCAAAGCAGTTTTGGGTCTGGCTGTGGAGGAACGATTGAATCCGCCTTTTCGTCAGAGCACATGAGACGGTACGTATTGGCCATTACTTCCCACTCCACACCCCTAATCGCGCAGACCCCCATTCACACCCCTATCTCACCAACCTTCGTTGCCATCGATGGGCGCCGACGCTCCACCACCGTGCAACCCGACTCCTTGCCCTGCCGGTGATAGTGCTCATGACCGGTGGCTCGCTGCCATTACGACGGAAGGCTACAACCCCGGATGGTTGCAGAGAATGCTAAAGGCTCCCCCCCATCTACATGAAGTTGCGGTCAGCGTGTGTCGACCGACCATCAGAGGACAATACCTCCACTGCGGCACCTCCGACGGTGGGTACTTCGGTTGCAGCGGTGGAGGGGACTTCGATTGCGGTTGTCAACATAACCGTCGCAATGACTTTGGGGATTTTGACGTCCCCGCCGTCGGGGTTTCCTTTTCCTGCTTCAACGCCACCCCTCCACCTTCGGACTTGGGCGGCAGCGGCTCCACCTCCGGACACCGCTGTAAGTATACCAAACCTCAACATTGCTTCATAGATGTAGATTGGGGGATGGTTCGGCTGCGGTTAGGGTTTTCTAGGGCGGTTGTTGCTTCGGCGACAATGCATGCATTTTGCTGGCGAGAGTACGCCTCTGGCGAGGATACACAATTAGGGTATATATGGTCGTATATTAGATTGATTTGCTGATTGGATTAGATTTATTCGTTGATTGGCACGCACATGGCTAGACTGTGCGTTGATTGCGCATGTCTTAGATCATTGACATGCACATTGTTAGATTGTGCTTAGATTGTGCATGTATTGTGCATGTCTTGGATCATTGACATGCACATTGCTAGATTGTGCATTGATTGTGCATATCTTGGATCATCGACATGTTTAGGATCATAGCATCAATGTACATGTATAGGATCACATGAATGTGCCCTAGTTTGTGTTGGATCATAGCAATTATTCACTGCCTTAGTCTTTCGTGTCCATTATTCCACGCTGCAAGTATGCATTGTCCATGATTGCGCACTGCCAGTGTGCAATGTGTAGGATCATCATATCATAGGAATGTGCATTGTGTAGGATCATAGTAATGTGCACTACTTTGTGTTGGATCTGCAATGATGCTCAATAAGGTGTGCTTAACTGACAAGGTGATAAAGACCGAATGGGATGTCTGATACGTCTCCAACGTATTTATAATTTTTGTATTTATGCTATATTTACATCATTTATGTATGTGTTTGGCACAATATTTATTTGGACCAACCTACTAATCCAGTGCCAAAGGCCAGCTCCTGTTTTCTATTGTTTTTAAAAATATAGGTCAAAAATTCACGGAGCCGGAATGAGTTGAATTTTGTTGTTGTGATTTTTTATGGAATATATCTGATTTTGGGCGAAGAAATCAACGCAAGGTGGTGCCCGAGGGCCCCACACGACCACGTGGCGCAGCCATGGCCCTGGTCGTGTGGGGTGGCCGTGTGAGGAGACCTTAAGTCGGTTGTAGCTCTACTTTGTGCACAAGAAAGCTAATTTGTGAAAAAAATCATATTAAAAAATCAGCCCGATCGGAGTTAAGGATCTCCGGATATTTAAGAAACGGTGCTCGACCGCAGAAACAGTTCCGAAACAGAGTATAAAACAGAGAGGAAAAGAGAAGAGAGATCCAATCTCGGATCGGAGTTAAGAACCTCTACCCATCTAGGGGGAAGGTCACGGAGGAAGAAGAAGGAGGGGTGCTCTCTTCCCCTCTCTCCCGGTGGCGCCGAAGCACCGTCGGGGGAACCATCATCGCGGCGATCATTTTCATCAACGTCGTCATCTTCACCGATATCTCCATCACCTTCCTCACCTCTTTTCAGCGGTCAACTTTCCTGCAACCCGCTGTAATCCCCTACTTGAACATGGTGTTGGATGTTACTGATTATTATTATGATTTCTTGTATCTTCTTTATGTATTGGTATATTACTTTTGTCTTTTGAGTTAATTGGTGAATTGCTACCATTGGTTTGAGTTGCACGTGGTTATGTTATTGTCCTTTGGTGCCCATCATATGAGCGCGCGCGTGGATCACACCATAGGGTTCGTTGTATGTTGGGACTATGCATATGAGGGCATGAGTGACTGAAACCTCGTCGGACCATAGAAATTGATACATACGGGATTGAAGGGGGGCCAATATATCTTAATGCTATGGTTTGTTTTATCTTAATGAACTTGTTCGTAGTTGCAGATGCTTGCTAATAATTCCAAGTGTAAGTACATAAAATCCCAAGTAAGGGATAGTATGTTAGCAGAGGCCTCTTCCACATATAAACTTACAATGATGACCCGTTTAGTAACGTACATAGCTAATTGCCTAGGAACAATTCTGCACACCATATCAACACTATTCCACACTCGCTATTTGTCGTGTACGAGTGCAGCCAGGGGGACGGCCTGAATGTGCAACTGGCATTGTCGGCCGCCGGCGACGTCGCCATCCCGGAGCCCGAGGATGCAGAGGACGTGGTGGACTTGGAGCCGTAGGCCGCGCCGTGGAACCCGGCGTTGGAGGCGCAGTCCTGGACGTGGACGACGACGATGCCCATCACGCCGGAGTGGGTGTCGGGGCCGGCCGTGTGAGTTGGCGCCGATACGTGGTCACCGCTCCCGGCGCGGCCACTAGTGGTGCCATCGCAGGCGCCCCCTGCATGACAGCCGCCGCAGGCGCCGCCCACCCACTTGTGGCAGCCACCGCCCTTTGTTGACCTCACCATGGACGAAGACGAAGCGGTGGCGACGGCATGAACTAAAGACGACCAGGACGACGCCGGCGGCCGATCTAGGGTTTCCTTTTTATTTTATTTTTATTTTATTAGTTTAAGTTTAATGTACGGCAGCGAGTACGACCCAGACTTTTGGACTTAATGTAATATATAAGTTTTTGTTTCTACAGTTTAATATCTTTTTTTGGTTAAATTTAAGTTTCAAATGTGGACACTATTTGAAATACGTCGGGCCCGTTGGACGCACCGACGGACGACGACCACAAGCGGACGCTCGTGTCTGCTTTGCCGACGCAAACGGACAGAAAGTGGACAGTCCACCCACGTCCGTTTGCGTCGGCCGGTTGGAGTTGCCCTTACATACTCCTAGCCATTAAGCGTGTGACCCTAAAGGCTTTGAACATATTTTGTGGATTCGGCTACCGGTGAGCGATGATGATCTGGTGGATTATAGTGCAGTGTGACAGACATTTTTGGGTGGAAGGCACGAGGGACCGGTTATATGCCGCTAATTTTGACCTTTTGGTTGTAAACACACCCTTGTTGAATTTTCTTCTCAAAGGAACATCACATGCTATTGGGTTGTAAATTTGTAATGGTGATAGCATGCTTGACTTCACTGAAAGATACTTGATAATATTTGAAAGTTTCAGTCCTATCCTTGGTTCTTTTTGCTGTACTCCGACAGTTGCCTGAGAAAATCTCGCACGCACTGATCATTCACCTCGTCGTCCCCGAACACTTTGGCGAGCTCCTTCACCTTGGCCCCGAAACCCTCGCCTTCGCCTTCCACCATGACCCTCCTCAGAGCCGCCGCGATGTCGTCGGGGGCAAACGACCCGTCCTGCTCGTCCCGCGCCACCTCCATGCTGATCTTCTTGTCCACCAGATTCCTTGCGTTGAGGCCCTGCTCGAACACCAGCGGTAGCAGCACCAGCCTCACGCCCTGCGCCAGGCCCTCGGTGATGGAGTTCCAGCCGGCGTGCGTAAGGAACCCCCCGACTGACGCATGGGCCAGGAACCTCACCTGCGGCACCCAGCCTCGGCACACGACTCCTCGGCCGGCGAGCCGCTCCTCAAAGCCCTCGGGCAGGCCACCGGAGACGGCGTCGGTCGGCGCCCTGAACGCCCAGATGAACGGCAGCCCGGACGCCTCCAGGCCGAGCGCGATCCGTTGCAGCTGCGCGCTCGTCAGCTTCACCTCGCTGCCGAAGGCCGCGTACACGACGGAGTTCGGAGCCTGTCCGTCCAGCCAGCGCAGCGTCGCCTCGTGGCCGGCCACGTCTTGCTGCGGCGCCGGAGGGAACAGGCCGACCGGGATCACCGGCTTCTCGTAGAGCTCGCCGAGCAGCTGCAGCCACTCAGGCTCAAACTTCGTGCTGCTCCTGATGCCCACGAGCCGGCACCCTTGGATGGTCTTGGCGTACCGGTAGTCCTCCGACACGCCGGAGTCAACCGGGACCATCCTTGGCTTGAACATCTCGCGCGCCTCGTAGCCGCGGAACGCGACGGTGGTCGGGAACGGGACGTACTCGGGGACGACCGTGAAGTGCGCCGGCTCCGTCTTGGCGTGCCTCCCGAGGCCGAGGAGCGCCTCCGGGGTCCCGAAGAAGCTGAGCGCCGCGGCGCCGAACAGGCTGATGAACGCGCACGGCACGCCGTGCCTCGCCGCGGCCGCCGGCGCCCAGTACGACGCGTAGTCGACGAGGACCCAGTCCGGCTTCGCCTCCTCCTGGAGCAGCCGCGAGAGCTCGCGCTGGAAGGCGGCGTCGTAGGCGCGGCGAAGGTACGGGCGGAGGTCGTCGGAGGGGAGGTCGATGGTCGCCTCGGCGTGCTCCGGCAGGCGGTCGACGCGCGGCAGCTGGACGTCCACGACGCGGATGAGGCCGGCGAGGCCCGGCGGGATGTCGATGAGCCGGCGGGTGTTCCTCGGCGTGGAGAGGAGGGTGACCCGGTGGCCCTGCCGGGCCACGCGCTTGGCGAACTCCGTGAACGGGAGCACGTGGCCGAAGACCAGCCATGGCAGCATCACGACGTGCATCTTCCCGCCGTCCATGGTCTCCATCTGAGGCGTCAGGAAACTAAGCTTCGGCAATGGAGGAGGGCAGGATTTCCCAGCTGCGAGATGCTTTCCTTGGAGTTCACAGATTTGCAGACGATCGGAGGGTCAAATATGGCGGCTAACGAGCATATAAAATTCGAACTATAAAACTGGAACCGGATCAATCAGTCACCTTTTGATGTTTCGGGAAAGCCAATGAGTCAGTGTTAACTGCGTACTTGGAGTAGCCTACTACTATCACTAGATGACCCGTTGGGTCATTGACGCAGAGATTGACTATAGGCCGGAAATTAAGTAAAATATTTGAAACCGCATCTTGAAAGATAAGGGCATCTACAGCCGGACTTTACAAATCCAGCCCCTCAAACGTCCGGACGCGTCCGCGGACACTGATCGGGCACCCCTCAAATTTGTCTCTATGCATCCGCGTCTCTCATATCCGGCACCTCATATCCATACTAAGCATGCAACGTAGAACTAAACAACGTAGATCATCAAAGAGACATGGAATCGGACATAGAAGTGCACATTCCGATCACCAAAAGATCACCATCGGATGTCCAAAAGATCGCCAAAGTTCACATAATTTACATAAACGACGGACAAGTTTAAACTAGATTACTAAAAACTTGAAATTAAAGACGGAGACGGTGGAGCTTCACCACTTCCTCGCCGGGCCTTTGCCCTTCCGGTCGCCGGCGTAGCTGTAGGCGTCCGCGGCTGGTGGAGGGTCTTGGTCGTCCGACGAGGAGGAGGGGCTGTCGCCGTCGTCGGAGTCGGAGAGGACGACGAGCCCCTTCATCCGACGGACCGCCCTGTCCTGCTCCCGCTTCAGCCGGGCGACCCGAGCCTTCTTCGCCGCTGCCTCCTTTGCCTCGCGCTCCGACTGCTCAATAGCAAACCAGAGCGCCTTGGCGTTCTTCCGTCGGAGGCGGCGAGCGTCCGTCTCCGCCGTCGTGAGGGAGCGGCGGTAGACCCATGCGAGGAGACGCGCGTCCTCGTCGGGGTCCGCCTCCGTCCCGCAGCGGTGGCGCGCGGACTGCTCCGCCGCGTCCCTCTCCCGTGCACGCTGCCTCTCGCGGCGCGCGACTCCGGAGTGCGTGTGCGGGCCGGCGGCGCAGGGACAAGCACCCACCGCTGGTCGCGTGAAGGAGCGGCCGGCGGGGGAAGGAGACGGCGCGGGGCGGCCGGTGCGGACTGCGTTGTCCTGGCGTCGCTAAGCGCGGGCCGGGAGGGTCCAGCTCCGGCGTCCGCGCTGCGCCGGCGCGGGAGCTACGGCGACGCTCCAGATCCGGAGCTGCCGCCGGTCTCCACCTTGGACCGCTCCAGCGCAATGCGGAGGGCCATCTCCTTCTCGTAGTCGAGCTCGGAGCCGGAGTCGCTGCCGGAGCTGCTCATCGTGGTGGATGGAATCGGAATCGGAGAGGGAGAGGAGTGGACGGAGCGAGAGAGTGAGTTAGGGTTCGTAGCGGTGTGTCCGGATTGGGGTTTTTTGTGGGGTAGCGGTGGGGTCGGTGGTAGGCCAGGCCTGTCAGGCGGACGCGCCCGGGCGTGCCCGGGCCGCCCCATATCCGTCCTATATTTGAGCTGGATATGAGGGGTGCCGGTCAGCCCGGGCGTTTGAGGGTGGTTTGAGGCGTCCGGTTGGGTCGCTTTTTTGCGACCGGTCAATGCCCGGACGGCTTGCCTGGACGTTTGAGACGGATATGAACGCTATGGGTAGAATGTCTAGCAAATGTTCGTTTTATAAATCATCCCCAAAGGCCATTAGCATGAATAAATCGAGAACCTTTGCCAAAGATCTGAGACATGTAAAGGTTCGTTGAGGAGGAAGAGAGATGGAGAAGACGACGACGACGATGAAGATGAATGAGGTGGCGACGTGTCACCTGTCATGCCACTTTCCTGCATTGATTGAATCGTAATATATTTCTTAGCGATCATTATGTAATAATAGTTGGCAACACTAGTTTGTGCAGGTTCATCCTATAATTCGAGGTATATAAGCATGAATACGTGACAATTCAGATAACTTCCCCTCGATCATGGCAATCGTTTGTTTGTGGTTGTCGCACTTAGACACAAACAACCTCCTGAACGCTTTTTTTGGTAGCGATGGGAGAGTAGTGTGAAATAACAAAGGTGATAAATAGCAGCATCGGTCTGTCGAGGCGCCTTTCTTTGCACTAAGTCTACTGCACATATAGGAACGATACAACCGAGAAATTTGTTAGGCCCAAGCCTTCTATGCAACCACAACGTTAGCCAATGTGACGGTATGCCAATCAAAAATTACAATTCGTAAAGAGTAATACAGACCGTGAACTGGGTACTTCAACATCCGGCCAATGAATGGGATAGCCTGTCGCGGCCCCGGCAAGACGAGCCCCACCACAAGTGCACACGACTACTTGCAGCCACGAAGCGAAGCAACCTATTAACAACATTTCTTATGAATGATCCGCTAAGTGTTTGTATTGCCCATGAACGGCGTCACTGATCAAATGGGATAGTTAGAGCAACTCCAACAGTTCCTCTAAAAGATTTCCCTTAAAAGTGCTTTTATAGGATGTCTGTAAATTTCAGGGGAACTTTCCCGAGAGCTACTTTTGTCAGATCCCGTAAAACTTCTTCCACTAAATCTATTTTTATTTTATGTTTCATCACACAAAACTAGATAATGGCTTAGGGCCCGCCAGTCAGTGACACGCGTGACAGCCTCCGGTGATGGCGGCGGCGTGAGGTAGTACGGTGGCCGTCGGCGAGAGGCGGTGTGGTGACGTGGGGTAGCGCAGAGGCGGCGCTGGCGCGGCGTGGCGGCGTCTTGGTGTGGCAATCGGCGGCAGCATGGGCGGTGATGGTGCCGCGACGCGGCGACGGGGCTGGTGGGTGGCGGCTGTGGGGCGGACAGTAGCGGCGGCTGCATTTTGGGGGGCGTAGGGGGTAGCGGCGCGGCGGCGGCAGCAGTCGGGCGCTAGCGGCTCGTCGGGAAGTTTTAGGCGGTTTCTATCCCGTCGAAAGTTAACGGGAATGAAAACTTCCCCTAAGCACGAGGGAAGTTGGGGCTAAGTTTATAGGATTTTGTAAATTTATTTCATGTTTACGGGATCTGTTGGAGACGTTTTTTTGGCCAAAACTTCCGTTAAACGGTAATTTTTTTTACGGATACGAGATCTGTTCGAGTTGCTCTTAACGATGTCCAACGTTGCCCTGCGGGGTGAGTCCAGGCCCGCCCTATCAGCGTCGTTGCCCTTCCGCTGAGCTGTTTGGCTCGCGCGGATGTTTGCCCCGGATTTCTGCCTGGCCAGCTGGTCGACCTCTCTGCCCACGTGTTTCGTCTCGGGCAGTCGTTCATGCGCGACGGGCGAAGCTGGGTTGCATTGCGTTAGCCCATGTGACGTTATGCCAATCGAAAATTACACCGTGGCATACCATAAGAGGTCTAGATCCTCACACGCAAGTTGCATTTGTTAAAATGTATCTCATAAAGTCATCCTTGTTGGGATAGTCTGTTAGGGCATCTCCAAGGAAGACCCGCAAAACACCGGTATATGTCCAGCTGGACACATTTGTTCACTTTTGCAATATAATGGGGACCTGTATCAGTTCGCGAAGCTGTCCGGACGTCCAAATTCCGGTATTTTGGAGACAAACGTGAGGGAGCTTTGCCGGAGTCCGGACATGCAATTGACCAATCACGTGCATGGTCCCTCTCTTCTCTCTTTCCTCCCATCCGCACATGCATGATCCTCTCTTCTCTCTCTCCTCCCAACCCACAAATATTCCATCACACGCATGGTCCCCACCTACTTTTTCTCCTCCCAGCCAGATACTTTGCAATTAGCGTTGGATTGCTCTCTCTCGTATCATGTCCGCGGACCATGTCCGGACACAAAAACGGACATATACCAAAGAAATTTGCGGGTCGGTGTTGAAGATGCCATTAAGGAGCATCACATAATCACGTGCCGACGAAGATAACACCTCAGGCTGCAAGTGGGACTACACATGGGAGTCCCACCTTTACCCCACTTGCTCCCGGTACATTTAGTTGGAATAACCGGATATCCCATCACAAGATACAGAAATTAGGTGGGAATAAGTAGGATCCCACTTAGCATATGCACGCAGACGTAAACATTAATTTAGCATCCATCAGTAATCTGTTACTCACACCCTCACATCCTCGCTAGCCGAGTAGCTTGCAGTCGCCTTCATACTCACTGCCGCTACAGCCGACGATGTCTCCTCTCCCCTTCTACCCTTCCGTGGAGGCGCACTGCGACGACAGACCCGGAGCTCTACCTTTCCATGCTCGCCGACATCCCAGACCTCCACAAGTAACCTTTCATGGGCGTATCTTCGCAACCGTCACGCACCGAGAACAAAGGTGACTACGTTGTCGTCTCTGACTGCATGGGTCTCCTCAAGATCACTATGGAGGCATGGACGACCTCATGGTCAGTATGGCGGACCTGCAGTCGCCCTCCGTGGCTAGGCGGCCGACCATAGAACACGACGACGGTCCTGTCGGCGGCCTAAGGTGGACACGGTCCGGTCCCTGACCGAGCCGGCCTTTGGACCGGCCGCGAGCGAGCCGGCTCAGGACCGAACTGAATGGTCCCATATTTCGAGACCGGACCGGCGGCGTTCTGGCTCGGGCTGGACCGAGCGGCTCGTTTGCCGGTGCGTGCAGTGCTTCGATGGTGGTCCGGTGCGTGCATGAGACACAAGGAGATGCCATGCAGTGTAGGTACAGTCGTGCGCCGGTGCGTGCAGCCTTGGTGCTCGCCATTGCCAGGACCGTGCTCCTCCTCCACACCTCGGCCCTGCCTCGGGCGAGCAGGGGAGCTTCGGTCCCCGCGTTCTTCATCTTCGAGGAGCCGAGGAGGTGGTCAACCGTGGCGCTTGGAGACGCGTGGCAGTGGCGAGGAGCTGAACAGCGCCTGGGCCATGGGCAGCCGTGGCTGTGCAACTCGCGAGGCGCCGGTACAAGCACCGCAAGACGCTGGAGTCTGAAGTATAACCTGTTGAATGCATGCTTTGTTTCAGGTTTATGTTAACTAAATACTCCTAACTGCACGAGACCCTGGCTAGCTAACAGGGGCAATTAAGGTGGGCTCCCAATGGGCTAAGTGGGATAACCCAATTAAATTTTCTTCTGTCCAATGGGATCCCAATAAAGAAATTTAAGTGGGATGGGCTAGTTAGTCCCACTTAAACCCACTTCCACCTGCAGCCTGAGTAACACCAAACCGGATGAAGGAAGCAACAGCCAACAAGGCTTCGACCAGAGCAAACCGACAACCAACCTCTCCACCACAAGTGTTTGGAACCCGGGATGCGACCAACCGATGTCCGGCTGGCTGGCGCCTGGAGCGCGACCGGACTCACTAAACCACCGCACGGGATGCGACCCGGCGCCTAGCGCGCGACCGCACTCACTAAACCGGGAAACAATCGCTGCACCTGTGATAGCTGCTGAAATGCTGATTCAGTGGCAACGTACGTGGCCGCGTGCGTACCCGCGTAAAGCGGTGGTTCGTCGCCGAAGGCTGCAGCGGCTCATCATCTTCTCTCCCAGCATCGATCCATGTAGCCGCCCGACATGTATGCAGATGGCCGGCGCGATTCGGCATGATATCAGACGACGAAACCAATACTAGTTAAAGTATTAGACATCACATGATCATTGGATCCGAATATCATGATCCACATGGCACGAGTTCCGCTACATGTTAATATAACCTGCTCGCGTTCCTTGAGCACATAAACTACGCTTGACGTGATACTGCCACTTAGCATCAAACGCAGCGGCCAGGCTATAGCCAGCTGATTATTTCGGACAAATCCAAACACAACCCACCTGTGTTGTTTCTTTTTACCAAAGATCATGTATTATAGTCGACCATGGTAAACATCAAGATCTAATGTACACGGTCAGGTTATTAGGAGTTGATGTGCCTGTATTGATTAGCTGTAACTCTCTTCTTTAATCTCTTCTTTAAACCTCCGTGTATATTTCTCTCTCTCTCTCAACTGATTAGCTGTAACTCTCTCCTTTAATCTCTTCTTTAAACCTCCGTGTATATTTCTCTCTCTCTCAACGTGCTATTGACGATTATAAGCAGATGTACGCATCTAAGGGATAACCCCATCCTATGAATATATAACATGCAGTCTCTTCATTACGGTCTCTTCATCAGAAGAGTTGAGACGCTTCACATTTTCTCACATGGTATACAGAGTCATTCCCTTCCATATCATCTAGTCATCCCCAACAACCTTTTTCTCCACATCCATGGCGTCCTCCTCGGGAACAACTCTCGGCCTAAACTCCCAGGCTTCCCAGGAACTCACCAGAACCAACTTCATCCTATGGCGCGCCCAAGTGCTATCGCAGATTCGAGCTGCGGGCATGTATGGCTATCTTGAACAATCCATCCCGAAAAAACTATCACCACCAAAAACTCCGAGGGGCAAAGATCAAATCGTCGTAAACTCAGCGTATACGATCTGGCCAAGGGAGGGTCAATAGGTGCTGGCCTACCTACTCAACAATCTCTCCAAAGGAGCTCTTATTCAAGCCGCCTCCCATGAAAAATCCCATGCGATTAGGATGCTCTGACGAGCATGTTTTCCTTGCAATCGAGGTCTCGTGTCAACAACATAAGAATTAGCTTCACCACCGCTCAGAAGGGCAGCCAATCTGCCGCTGCTTGCTTCGGTTACATGCGATCTCTGGCAGATGAGATCACCATGGCCGGAGACCCCATCACCTCCAATCAGCCCATCTCCTTCGTCATCAGGGGTATGGATATTGTCTACCAGCCCATCATCTCCGCTCTTGACGTCCGCCCCGAGCCGCTCTCCGTCGATGACCCCTTCTCCATGGTGGCGAACTTCGACCAACGCGTTGAGCTATTTCATGGAATGGGCGCGGGCGGCTTCAAATCGTCCGCGAACCTTGCTGGACATGGTCGAGGTGGATCCTCCAAAGGGCACCGAGGCGGCCCTCACAAAGGAGATGGTGGCGGCGGCTATCCAGGCCAGGATGGCAGTGGTGGCGAACATCCAGGTCAGGACGGTGGCGCCTACCGTGGTCAGAGTTGTGGCTACGGTGGCGGACATCCAGGACAAGGCTGCGACTACTATGGTTAGAGTGGTGGCTATGGTGGCGGTCAGGGCAGTGGCCATCGCGGCGGCTATGGTGGCGGCTACAACAACCAGAATAGGGGCAACTTCGAGCATCTCAACTACAACAACAACAAAGGTCATAACGGTGGAGGTGGCTCCTCTCACAAGGGTATGAAGTTGCTTGTCAAATTTGCCAAAAAAAAACTAGTCATATCGCAAAAGATTGTCTTTGGCGCTATGTCGGAGATAATTCGAGAAAGAAAAAGTTGATGCCACTGTTGATACTTTCAATGGAGTAGACTCCAATTGGTACGTCGAATGCGAGCCACGGATCACATAACCGGTGAACCCGATAATATCACCATGCACCTGGGATATCATGGCCATGATCAAGTCCACAACGCAGATGGTGCAGGTATGAGGATAAGTCATGTTGGCCATTCAATTATTAAAACCCCACATCGAGATATTCATCTAAAAAATGTTCTACATGTTCCTAGTACTTCCAAGAATCTTCTTTCTGCCCATCGCATTACCCTTAATAATCATGTTTTTTTAGAATTTCACCCATACTTCTTTTCTATCAAGGATCAGGCCATGAAGAAAATCATTAATCGAGGTAGATGCATGGACGGACTCTACCTGTTGATTCCCAAGTTTAGCAAAGTCAATAAACAAGCGTGTGTGTGTGTGTGGTGCCATCAAACTTTCATCGGAAAGATGGCATCATCGTTTAGGCCACCCCGCTTTTTCCATTGTTCATCAAGTCCTTAGTAAAAATAAGCTCCCAGTTGATGTTAAGTGCAATTTTGAAACTATTTGTGATTCCTGCCAAAGTGCTAAAAGTCATCAATTGACATATCCTATTTCCACTAGTGTTTCTGTCGTACCTTTGTGTCGGTGTCGAAACTGGCAGATCTCGGGTAGGGGGGCCGAGCTGTGCGATCAGATCGATGGGTAACAAGAGACAAGGGACACGATGTTTTATCCAGGTTCGGGCCCTCTTTAGGGAGGTAAAACCCTACGTCCTGCTCTTGTTTATATGATTGATGTATCAAAGTACAGAGTTGATCTACCTCGAGATCGTAAGTTGTGGTCTAACCCTAGGGGTGATGATGAATGCATATGCCTCTACCGACTAAACCCTCTGGCTTATATAGGCACCAGGGGTATCTAGGGTTACACATGGTCAGTTACCATCTAGGGATTATATGCCGAATCTAACATACTTGGGGTACACGCCAAGTCTTCGATGAGGCCCGATATGTTGGTTCTACAGGCTGGAGGCCTCCGGAGTCCTTATTCTTCAACGGGCCTCGAGTCCGGCCCATGGACTAGACCGGCTAGGCCGGGACCCCCTAGTCCAGGACACCATCACTTTGCAACTCATTTTTTCTAATGTTTGGGGTCGAGCACCTTCCTCTGATTGGCAGACACACATATTATGTCACTTTTGTTGATGATTATAGCAAATACACTTGGATTTATCTTCTAAAGAATGATCCGATCTGTTTCAAATCTTTCATAACATCCAAGCACTTGTTGAACGTAAATTTGAAAGCAAGATTATTGCGTTGCAATCAGACTGGGGTGGTGAGTACGAAAAATTAAATTCCTTTTTTCCAGAAGATAGGAATCTCTCATCATGTTTCATGCCACATGCTCATCAGCAGAATGGTTCTACAGAGCGTAAACATAGGCACATTGTTGAAGTAGGACTCGCCCTTCTTGGTGTTGCCTCCATGTCATTTAAATTCTAGGACGAAGCTTTTCTCACAGTTGTTCATCTCATTAACATATTGTCTAGTCGTGTCATTAACAATAAAACTCCCATTGAATGACTTTTGCATATCAAGCCCGACTACACTTCTCCTCGTGTCTTTAGTTGCGCTTGTTGGCCAAATCTTTGCCCCTATAATAAACGTAAACTCATGTTTTGTTCAACACAATGTGTCTTCATTGGCTAAAGTGCGCAACACAAAGGGGTCAAGTGTTTTGATGTCTCTAGTGGATGTGTCTACATCTCCCGCGATGTTGTTTTTGATGAAACTCAATTTCCATTCGAAAAACTTCATCCCAACGCCGGCGCCTACTCCGCAAATAAATTCTTCTTCTACCCTCACATCTATCCGATGTCCATAATGGGGATGATAATAGTCGCAATGACTAATCTTTGACTAATCGTCTTAATCCTCTGCCTGAGTGTGGTGTTATAGGTCCAAATAGAGAAGCAAATGGTGAAGAATCTGGTGAAAATTTGATGGAAAACAATGCACCAAGGCATCATTGTGCCCCCGGCTGACACGACAAATCGTGGTGTATCCATCTTGGGATCGCTACAGCAGCATACTGCAGCCCGATCCACTCAGGGATCCATGGTGGCATGTGTGGCAAACGCGGCAGGGCGATCCCCTCCAGGCTTCGCGCATAGACGACGCCCGCGTCGTATCTCCTGCACGTCGTCTGCAGCAATCGGACGGCCCCACGTGGCTTGTGCTGCGGCCCAGGACCCGGTGGCCGACAAGCCCATGCAGTCTACCCTGTTATCGCCTGCTCGACAGCCGAGGCCACACATGCCGGGCT
Organism: Elymus sibiricus; assembly: GCA_039707655.1. NCBI lineage: Eukaryota > Viridiplantae > Streptophyta > Magnoliopsida > Poales > Poaceae > Elymus > Elymus sibiricus. The sequence continues at coordinate 349,903,374 of CM077668.1, forward strand.
GCTGGTTGCCTCCCCTAGGCGTACGTCCCCTGGCACGAAGGGATCTGCCCCGGGATCGCCTGCCTTTGGATTACCTGCAGCCGCGCCTGGATCCCCTGTGCATCCACCCGTATTTTCTACGCCGGCCTCTCCTGTTGCCACTGTTACACCACGATGAACAAGGCTTCAAAGGGGAATGATCAACCATATCAATTATAAAAATAATTCTAAATTTGCCTTGGCATGTTTAACAGGTGAACCTAACACTTTGGGTGAAGCTCTTAGTGATGCTTGGTGGAAAAAGGCAATGGATGAGGAATACTTTTCCCCACGGAAAAATAAAATGTGGCACCTAGTTCCTCGTCAAGAAGGTGAAAATATGATTGCTTGCAAATGGGTCTATAGGACGAAAATAAAATTATAGGGCACTATTGATCGTTATAAAAGCAAGACTAGTAGCAAAAAGATTTAAGCAAAGATATGGCATTGACTATGAGGATACACAACGATAAGTCATAGCGACTGATCATTATGAAGCTTCACATTTTCTCAAAGACCAATCTTATAAATCCATCCTTTGCAAAAATTTAACCGGTCCTTGAGGAAATCGACGCCGTCTTCCATGCGCGGCGCGCCGTGAGTGAAGCTTGATGCCGCCTCTGGACTTCCAAGACATCATCGGAGCTAGGGAACATTATTGACGCAACACCCGAAAGTTAGAGTTAGAGGATGACGTTATGTTCCATGAGATAGGAAAAATTTAAATCCATGAATGAAATACAAACTATTTTTCGTTCTCCCCTTTTTATGGCAATTCGGTGATAATTCCTCCCAATTTTGCTTCACAAAACCCGATAGCAAACTTAGGCCATCTCCACCCGAACTGGGAAAATATGCCCCCCCATTTGTTCATGGACAGCAGGGGTCGACCCTCATTTGTTCACCCCACAACGATGCCCCCTATTTGTCCGCCCCCAAATCCTTACACATTCATGCACATTGAACACACATACGACATTTGATAGCAACCAATATACAACATGGCATACTTCATACATATCGTTGGGGAGTTCATACATAGAATAGCATAGTTCATAGCATAGGACCAGACATATTGTGGCACCCCAGCTCAGAGGGCCGGTTTACCTTGTGTTCCCAACCCAGAGATTATGTCTTCTGGAAACACACAACAACTTGGAACAGCACTGAACTAATCTTTATTGATATTATACAAGTACAAGCTTGGATATTACATAGGTAGATGAGGCAAGGAGCACTACTCGTGCTATGACAGTATCTACATTATTTATGAAACATCAAGGGGCTCAGTACTAGGGAAAAACTCTACAGCGTAGCGGAACATCGGGCGGGAAACTCCATCCCATAGGGACACTGCTGGGACACGACCTAGTTAGCGTAGCACGAACCTTCGGGGTCTCCGTCACCGGCTTCTCCTGCATCTGGCATGATACGCTAGGTGAGTACTTGGAATGTACTCGCAAGCTCACAGCAACCAAAACAGTGCAGCAAACAACAACATGGCAATGATTATGTTAATGCTTTAGGATGCTCACTTACTATTGCCAACTTACTCTCTTCCGGGTTCACACATGACCCCCAGAACATTCGTGACCCATCGATCACTTCCGAGCATGAGACGAGTTCTTCCATTATTATTATTATTACGGTTGACCTCTCAGTGTGACCTAGTGCGGACGGTGTCCAATACCGTGGACGCGGCTATTCGAATAGATTCTTACACTCTGCAGAGGTTGCGCACGTTACCCACACCATGGACATTCGTCCAACGAAACTTGTCTAACCCGTAACTCCTCTATCGTACCACCGACAATCATCCCCCGTCCGAGTCATGCCCTGGGAGGCCCCTGTGTCACTCCTGACACCTGCCACCGTCGTGGCCAACTAAACTGTCCCAAACGGGGACGCCAGCAAATAACTCAACTTGGGCTCACAAGGTTATCGTCGCCTACCTGATCAGGGCAGCATGCACGCATAACCTCCCCTCTTTGGTGGTACCGGTAAAAGAGCACGCGGTCAGACCAAGTCAAGGCCGTACCATTCCGGCAGATGTGGCTGCATGGGTAAGTCCGGGTCGGTGGCACTTGATCAACCATCATAGTGAATTTAACATGTAAGGTTGCTGGTCATCTTAGCTATATTGAGTAGATGAACTAGTATGGCAAGATTTAAGCATTACTTAAACAATATGAAATATGGCATATTTAAATGGAATTAAATGCAAAATCATTCAACATTAAGCCAATACTATTGCTATGCCTTGTGCAATGGATGATGTGGCTTGCCTTGCTCAAGTTGAGTGTCTACAAACTCCTGATCTTCAAATCCACAGCAATTCCCTTCTGAAAGCATTTTTAAAAAGCAAAGGAAAATGTCACATAACGCCTTTTTGCTTGCCAAAAATTCTGTGAACATTGGTAAAATACCAAACTTGGTCAGAAAATAGAGGGGCTCAATACAAAACCATAGCAAAAAGAATCACTAGATTTGGACTTTGTGGATAAAAAGTTAGAGATGGTCAAAGTTGCTGGTCAAATGGGATTAAATAAATAGAAAACAGAAAATAAGAAAAATCCTACAGCGGGCCACGTCGAAAGCGTAAAGTGGAGGGGCGCCTCCACTTATACCGCTTCGGCCTCGGGGCTGAGCCGCTGACGGGTGGGTCCCTCTGTCAGATTTAAAAGGGAGACAGGAGGGAACAGAAGCGAGGCGGCTCACCGACGGCGATAGCCGGCGCTAGCGACGGTGGTGAGGTCGGGCGATGGCAGAGATGGAACGGGCACACGACGGCAGTCCTCCCTGTACCAGCAGCTTCTCCGAAGACGGCCTAACGGCGTCGCCCCCTTCCTCTCCGGCGGCGGCTACGTTCGGTGGCCGTTGGAGATGGCGACTCCGGCAGCGGTTCGGCTAGGAAAGGGGTCGGGGAGAACCAAGGGAGTGCCCTAAGCTTGCGGGTGAGGTCGGGTGAGACTGGGGTGGAGCAGAGTGTGCTGGGTGGCAGAGCTCACTTGGCGGCAGAACGCCGGCGAGATGCGAGGCCAGAGGGCCTCTTGACCTTGGCTCGGTGCTCTGGATCTCGATTGGGAGATGGTGGAGGGCGATGAGGAGCTGGGAGAGGTCGGGCGACCTATTTATAGGCGGGGAGGAGGCTTCTGGAGTCGGGCGGCGCAACGGCCACGTCGCCGGAGCGAGGATGGCTAGCTGGCTGGCGCGGCGCGCGCGACGTGATGGAGGAGGGCAGAGCATTAAATGGGCAAGGCGACGACTCGCGGGGAAGGAGACGGCCAGCTCACCCTACTGTGGCCGCACGGGCGCAACAGTGCGGTGCTCGGTGGCGGCCGGCGAGGGCGATTCCGGTGAGGGAAAGAACCTGGGGCGGGTACGTGGGTGGCGGAGAGGTAGTCGGCACACGGGGACACGGTACGGCAACGCGGGACGGCCGGAGTGGTCGCGTCCGACGCGGTCAGCGCGGAGAGCGCGTGCACAGACATGCCAGTGCCGTGCTCACCACGGGTGCTGGCACCTGGAGGCCACGCACGCCTGGCGCACCTTGTCCATTGCCTCGTCCCTTGGTCATATAGCCTCTCTATGCCACTGGATCGGCTAGATGCACTCTGAGATGAAGCGTAGCATCACGAACAGTTCCTGGACAGGAACTTGGGAGGGATCCAGAGCATGGGTGAGCTGTGAATGAAGCCATTGGGGTTGTCTGGGATGATCTAGGTTGGAAGGACTATCTGCTGGCAAATTTTGAGAGATTTTAGAAAAGATTTGCACATAGTTCATGTACAAACCCTATACTAGTCCAGAATCTTGGTGAGGAAGTAGCACTCACATAGATGCACTACTTGAAGTGAAATTGGGTATTGGAAGGTTATTTGGTGAGTACAAGATGCTATAAAAATTTCAGCTCAAATGGGTGCCTTTAGCTGGTACTTCGTTCACAAAGGTTTGAAATGAGCAGAAACTTGGCAGAATATTCTTGCTGAAAATTTATACTGGACTAGGAGATGTTTTTGGATATTGTGGCAAGATATGACCCCTAGTATCTCAGGGAATTATTTGAGAGTTTTCTGAAGCATAGAGATATAGGTTGCTTCACAAAGGGTCAATTCTGTCCAGAAGATAAAAGGAATATTCTGGACAAAACTTTGTACTGGCCAATGAAATATTTTTGGAGAATGTGGGAGTAGATGATCTCAAGGAGATGTGGGATTAATTTGGAATTTTTCTGATCAACAGATCAATAGGTTGCTTCACAACCCATGGTGAGAATGGGCATTTTCAGGGAGGAAAATGAATTATATAAGAAGAATAAAAATTAAGGTTTGGATCAGAAGGTATGAGACAAGATTTTGGCAAAATGTTGAGGGTGTTGGATCACTTAGGGTGAAATCCAAGGAATCCTCAAGTCCAAAGTCAAATAGTTTGGTTCCAAAAGCCAACAACTTGCAAATAAAACCAGAAAAAAATTGAAAAGAAAAAGTTGCCAAAATCAGGGTGTCACACATATTACAACTATTAGTTCATCACTACTTCATTCTAGAAAGGGAAAGCGGAAATGCATCACAGACGCAGGCCCTTGCCCTTTGCTTCGCCACCCCTATAGTAGACATTGAAGAAGGCGTAGAGGTCGTCGGAGTTGGAGGAGGTGCCTCACATGGGATCGTATGTGTCCTGCGCAGGCTGGCGCGTGTAACCCAAGCTTGCTCCTAGGCGAGGGCAAGGGCACGGACTTTATCCACGACATTCTTCTTGACGTTGCGGCATGATCTCGATGCACTGCGTTAGGAGCCTGGCAATGAACCCCCGATGGAGGTGCGGCGTCAAACTCCTTCATGGTGAGGGAGTGTCACTTAGGATGACCGGATCATCATCGTCCGACGACACAGACACCGGAGCGAACACGACACTGGAGAAGGATCTTTGGCGCGCCTTCTCACACCGGGCTCACCGCGCCTAGGACTCTGCATTGTAGCCGCCTGACGGTCTCCTGGATTAGGGGGTGCTAGCCCACCCGGCCCGTCTCCTCGGATGGGCCGAGGGGCCCTCGTACGTGATCAAGATGGACTCCGGAGGCCGTACACAGGAAGCGTGATCGAGACTGTCTCTACCAAAGACTTGACATATACTCCAAGATCTCTCCTGCCGCCTCTCTCCTAGATATCGACTTTGTAACCCTAGATACCCTCCCTGGCGTGTATATAAGCCATAGGGTTTAGTCCATAGGGGGGGATCAACGCAATATCGCTCACCTAGCCCTAGAAGTTAGACACACATTACGATCTCGAGGTAGATTAACTCTGTATTATATACATCTCCATCAATATAAACAGAAGCAGGACGTAGGGTTTTACCTCCATTAAGAGGGCCCGAACCTGGGTAAACATCGTCTCCCTTGTCCTTGTTACCACCGATCCGAGATCCACAGCTCGGGACCCCCTACCCCGAGGGCTGCCGGTTTTTACACCGACACTGGTGTTTTCATTGAGAGTTCTGCTGTGCGATCGCCAGAAGGATCGATGGCCCACCTGCAGATCAACTGCGCCAACGGCAACGGGGACGTTCACGCCCCCGGTCAGCTCTTTGTCTTCGGCAGCATGGTATTTTGCGCCGACTCGACGGGTCATCTGACCTCTGTCGAGAACTACGCCCCAGGTCGGATCGTGACCTTCGGCGGCCTCGAATACACTGCGGATTACCGTGGTGAACTCATCCTATCGGGATGGACTCCCGGCCGGATTGAGAACTCGACTGGATCTGGAGGCTCGACTCCGGAACCAAACTCTGTCGCGGCGCCTCTTGAGACCCCGGACACTACCACTCCGGCCAGTTTCCTTTCGATAGCCAGTCCGGAGATAGATCCGGCTCCCACTCCCGAAATCATGTCAGTGCTAGAACTGACTTCGGCGCAGAACTCAGAATTATGCTTGGATTCCCTTCACACCGAAAACGCATCCGGTTATACGCCGGGCATACTTTGAGTCAGCCCTGCCTATGGCGCATCAATGAACCCTGAAGAGTTATCTCACCTTGATGAGATGCTTGACCGCATCCGGAGCATGTCCCTCTCGGACGGCAAGACTTCTGTTTATAATCAGATCGGACTTAAAGCCGATGATAGGGAAATTTACATCCCACCCACCACCCACCTAGTCGCCACGATCGACGATTTAACTGACGTGCTGGACTATGGCGAGGCCTCAGACATGGAGGAGGACGCTGATGGCCCCATCGAGAACACCTTGCCCCCGGTAAACGCGGGCAGGTGGACCGCCACATCCACCTACGATGTCTACATGGTGGACACCCCAAATCCCCTCCAAGACGTCGGCGAAGACGCCGAAGGGGTCCTAACGGGGAACCCAGTGGTAATGACGCGACAGCCAATAACGGCGACGCGGAGGACGGCGATGCCGGCAACCGTGAAGAGGACGTTCAAGCCTCTCCAGTAAGGAACGGCACACCGGACCAACTTCTCAGGGACTCAGATCCCGATGACGTCTTCGAAGGGCCGACGACAACTACATGCCGGAATCCGAGGAGGACGAGAGCCTCGGTACCGAGGACTACATCGTCCCCGAAGACCCTTTTGAACAAGAGCGCTTCCGGCAGCGCCTTGTTGCAATCGCCCGGAACATGAAACACAAGCAGCAGCAGCTGCAGGCCAATACCGATGCACTAAATGAAAAGTGGATCGAAGTGCTCTCCGCCGAGCAAGACATGGAGAACCGACGCCATAGTGTGCCGAAATCATACCCACGTAGGCGTCTCTTGGCGGAGTTCGACGAGGAGCTCGCTGACGACCTTGACCGACCCCCTAGATGCCGGGACAGGCCAAGACGAGAAGACCTTAGTGAACGGCCACTTCCACGCCGTTATGGCAAGGACCCCATGGATTACTTAGATCCTCACGACGCTATACGTCGCATTGAGGAAAACAGGGCTCCCCCCGATCCATCTATGGATCAAGGGGACGCGCGCCCGCTGGGCTCGACGGCTACGATGCCTGGCTGGACAGGAACGGACGTACCCGAGATCAAGCCTACTCGCGGCTCTCTCCCGAGCTCCGACGAGATGCTCCTCGGTTCTGAGGTTCATCTCACCCAATCTACTTCACAGACAGGGTGATGGAACATCAATTCCCGGAAGGGTTTAAGTCCATCAATATAGAATCATACGATGGCACCACGGACCCAGCAGTTTGGATCGAGGATTTCCTCCTGCACATACACATGGCCAACGGAGATGATCTCCACGCCATTAAATATCTGCCGCTCAAGCTAAAGGGGCCGGCAAGGCATTGGCTTAACAACCTCCCTCCTCACTCTATCGGCAGCTGGGAGGCCCTAGAAGACGCTTTTCGAGCAAACTTCCAGGGCACATATGTCCGACCTACGGACGCTGATGACCTCAGCCGTATCACCCAGCAGCCAGGCGAATCAGCCCGGAAATTCTGGAACTGGTTCCTCACCAAGAAGAACCAGATCATAGACTGCTCCGAAGCCGAGGCCATCGCCGCATTTAAAAACAATATCCGAGATGAATGGCTGGCTCGTCAACTCGGCCAGGATAAGCCGAGGACTATGGCGGCCCTGACCTCACTGATGACTCGCTTCTGTGTGGGAGAAGACAGCTGGCTCGCCTGTAGTACTCATAACGGCGAGGCAGGCACCTCGGAAACTCGCGACGCCAATGGAAAACCCAAGCACAACAAAAATAAGCGCAGGTATAAAACTGGCGGAAGCGACACTGAAGACGCTGCGGTCAACGCAGGGTTCACCGGACCTAAATCCGGGCAGAAAAGAAAACCCTTTAAAGGGAACAAAGATGGACCTAGCCAGCTTGATAGGCTCCTGGACCGCCTATGTGGAATTCACAGCACTCAAGAAAAACCAGCAACCCACTCTAACAGGAATTGTTGGGTCTTTAAACAAGCCGGCAAGATAGCGGTAGAGGGTCAGAGTAAAACCCAACACCGCGGTGAAGACGAGGATGAACCTCAGCGGCCCAATAATGGAGGCCAAAAGAAGTTTCCCGACGAGGTAACAGAGGTCAATATGATCTATGTCACCCACATCCTTAAAAGGGAGAGGAAGCGTGTGCTTCGGGATGTATACGCGTTGGAGCCCGTCGCCCCGAAGTATAACCCATGGTCGGCTTACCCGATCATGTTTGACAAGCACGATCATCCGATCAGCATCAGGCATGGCGAATCGGCGGCACTCGTCCTGGACCCTATTGTTGATGGTTATCATCTAAGACGTGTCCTGATGGACGGAGGAAGTAGCCTCAACCTCATCAACGAGGACACAGTTCGGAAGATGGGCATCGACTCATCTCGGATCAAGCCGAGCTCCACCACCTTTAAAGGTGTCATTCCGGGCGTCGAAGCCCGCTGTACCGGAACGGTCACCCTAGAGGTAGTCTTCGGCTCGCCCGAGAACTTCAGAAGCGAGGAAATCTTCGATATTGTCCCATTCCGAAGTGGATACCACGCGCTTTTAGGGCGCACGGCCTTTGCACGCTTCAACGCAGTCCCGCATTATGCCTACCTCAAGCTCAAAATGCCAGGACCTAACGGCGTTATCACAGTCAATGGTAACACCGAACGTTCACTTCGGACAGAGGAACAGACCGTGGCTTTCGCAGCCGAGGTACATGCGTCCGAGAAGGCAGCCCGCAGCGATAAACACGCCGCCCGTTCTTTAAAGCGCGCCCGGGCTGCACAGATTGACCTCGGCCAGGTACCCCTGCACCCGAAATAGGGATCCGGGCTCCTCGCGTGCCCTCTCTAGAGTGGGCACTACGTCCCCAGGGTGCATAATTTCGCACTAAAGATTCCCTGGGCCGTCGAGGAGCCAAAAATATACTCAAACATCGGCGCGGTTCAACCTAGCAAAGACGTGGCTTCGAGCCCCTGCACAGGCAAGTCTCTGTAAAAGAAACAGCCAACCATGACTACCGTCCATGTGGTTTCAACCACAGAATGGACTTCGGTAATGTCTCCTCTAAAGGAGCTCGGTCAATTAAACGCTTGAAGCGTGTAAAGGGCCGAAAAGGCATCAACCTCCACAAATTCCTCACCATCGATGGTGAGCATCTGGTCAACAGCTCGGAAACGCAGACGTGTGGCAGGTAGCAGCCCGGATTCTTCAAAATCTGTTAACAAATATCCGCCCTATTTCTTCCTTTCTTCCTTTTCTTTTTACATTGTATTCTTTCAATTCCTCTCACCGCAGCTAGGTCTCTATCATATTTCTTTATTAGCATGGCCCCTGTGGGACGAAGAAGTTCTCTAAAAAAGATACAATTGTATAGCAAGTCCGAAGTATTCGGCGTCTCGGATTTTGGCCTTATATGCATCAGTTTCGAACCTAGATTTTGGTCAATAGTTGGGTTGCCCGACTCCTATGTGTACCCCTTACATTTCCGATGAATTCGGCTAAGGGCGTAACGGGAGAACCACTGCGATTGCGCTGCCAGGTCAATTGGCATAGCGCCTCAGTGGAGAAAGCCGAAAACTGACTATCTACGTATGCGTAAACTGGTGTAGGATCGAAAGTATGTCTAGAGGGGGGGGGGGTGATTAGACTACTTGTCCAAATAAAAACCTAATCTTTTCCCAAATTTAGTTGTAGGCAAATTTTAGCAAGTATACAAGTCAAGCATCACCCTACACATGCAATTCTAAGAGTATAGCAGCAGAAAGTAAACAATTGCATATGTAAGTAAAGGAGGGGATCAGAGATTTCAAACGCAACAAAGACACGGTGGTTTTTGGCGTGGTTCCGATAGGTGGTGCTATCATACATCCACGTTGATGGAGGCTTCAACCCACGGAGGGTAACGACTGCGCGAGTCCATGGAGGGCTCCACCCACGAAGGGTCCACGAAGAAGCAACCTTGCCTATTCCACCATGGCTTACGTCCACGAAGGACTAGCCTCACTCGAGGTAGATCTTCATGAAGTAGGCGATCTCCTTGCCCTTACAAACTCCTTGGTTCAACTCCACATCATGTCAGAGGCTCCCAAGTGACACCTAACCAATCTAGGAGACACCACTCTCCAAAAGGTAATAGACGGTGTGTTGTTGATGAACTCCTTGCTCTTGTGCTTCAAATGATAGTCTCCCCAACACTCAAACAACTCCTCACAGATTTGGCTATGGTGGAAGAAGGATTTGAGTGGAAAGCAACTTGGGAAAGGCTAGAAATCAAGGTTCAAATGGTTGGAATGGAATGTCTTGATCTCAACACATGAGTAGGCGGTTCTTTCTTAGAAAATGTATGGTGGAAGTGTAGGCACGTTCTGATGGCTCTCCTTACTGAGTAAGAAGTGGTGGAGGGGTATATATAGCCTCCACACAAGATCCAACCGTTACACACTTTTGACCCAACTCGGTGGCACCGATTAGAAATCTCGGTGGCACCGAACAATGTAAAAGATATGAACGCTAGGAATCTCGGTGGGACCGACTAGAACAACTCGGATGGACCGATGTGCAATTGTTAGCGCAAACCTCGTCTCGGTGGCCCCGATTGCATCAACTCGGTAGGACCGAAGTGAAGCAATAAGGCACCAGAGAGTTGGCAAGCCATCTCGGTGAGACCGATTTGCAAAACTCGGTGGGACCGAAGTAAGTGCAAACGATTACAGAGAGTTGGCAAGGCCATCTCAGTGGGACCGAGATCCATATCGGTGGATCCGATTTGTTAGGGTTTTGGCAGTGGCTAAGGTCCAGATGAACTCGGTGGCTTCGGATAGGAATTTTTGGTGGGGCCGAGTTGGAATGTAGGTTTTGGACATATTTGGATGGAGAAAGTGGTTGAGGGTTTTGGAACACTGTCACTAAGCACTTGAGCAAAAATGCCATTAAGCAACACCTCATCCCCTTTGTTAGGACCGAGAGTATATCGACCAGAGGGGGGGTGAATGGGAGATTCAAAAATTCTTGCGAATGTTTTGAACTGATCCCAAACACAACAGCGGAAATAAGGTTCGGTAGACAAGTATTTAAACAAGCATGCAACAGAGCAGCAAATCTATCGAAGAAGAAAGTAGTAATTGTTCGAGCGAAGAATATCACAAGATTGCCTGGTATGATGGTAAAGAAATATATGAACAGATGCAATAGCACAAGGAAAAACTAGATATGAACTGCGATGGAAATGCACGGAAAATGGTGACACGGTGAATGGATTCAGAACAGAATGAAATCACGCTAACATACACATGAACGATAATAAATTGAACTGGGATGATGGAAATGAATGAAGAGAATGTGAAGGATAAGTAACGAGCTATGATTGATCAGATAAACTATCGACACAGAGCACGAAGGTAAACTGCTGAAAGAGATGCAGTAAAATAGAGTGAACCAGTGGTGCTCGATGGCGACAGAAGAATTTGGTAGACCAGTTCGCCCTTCTGCCAAAGGATTACGTCTGGTTGGAGGGGTTGTGATTTAACACAGAAGATAAACTCTCTTCGCCCTATTCTCCTTCAACTCGGAGTTGATCAGACTCCAGTTGATTTCACTCGTGGTAGATACTTGTCGGCGATCTCCAAACCTTCGACAGACTTCTTTGCAAACCACAATGACTCTTGGTTACTAAAGATCTTGCTCGGTGAAGACAATTACTCTTCGACACTCGAGCCGACACCTATCCGTCTAGAGAGTGCGCAGCTCTCAAGAGTAATAGGTACAAGAACTCTAACTCAGAACTACTGTGATGCTCAACCACTGTCTAAGTTTGGGCTCTTGATTTTTCTCTCGGTGGATCTTAAACTCAAATCACTCGGAGAGGGGATGCTCAATCAATCTTCTCACAAATCTTAAGCGGAGCAGCCAACGGGCAACGTTGGAGCGGGGTGGCTATTTATAGCCGCAGCCTTCCCTGAAGGGAAAAGACCAAATTGGACATGTGGAGCAGCCAACGGCCGAATGACACAAGTCCAATGGTCGGAATTGAGCACAACGGTAACATTACGTGCAGAGCAAGTAATGCTAACTCCTCAGTTCAAAAGATATCTCCTGCAGCACCGAAGAACAACGTCTTCTGCTGGCAGGTAATCATTCGAAACATAAAGAGATTTCTCTCAGTCTCGCATAGGTTTGGGCTAAGCATCACAGCGGATCTAAGCTTCGAGAACCTATACCCCTCTTAATAGTACGGAGGTCCTATGACTTAAATAAATGGAAGAAGAATAGCGAAAGGAATGCTACGTCTTCAGTTCGTCTTCGTCTTCCATCGCTGCAGTCAATTTTCTTCGGACCAAATCACCGAACCAATTGCTTCGCGTCAGCAGTAAATTTTTGAGGGGTCAACTCCTTCAAGTCATTCTTCTCGTCTACAAGACTTCAAAGGATATAGCACATTCTTCTCTGCTATGTAGATATTCTTCGGTGAAGTTCCTCGAACTGGACACCGGAGACAGCATTCTCTTCGGTACTGCATGGACTATTTCTCTGTGTGTGCACTAGCAAACAAATCAGTCCATGCCTGTTTCTGTCAACAATCTCCAAAACACAAGGGGGCAAATATTGCACCAACAATCTCCCCCTTTTTGGACGATTGTTGACAAAACAAAACACATCGAAAGATAGAAAATAGAATGAAATGGAATGCGAAGGGTTATGGAGAACGAGAGAAAATTATGAAGATAAAACACGCTCCCCCTGAAGATATGCATCATACTGACTCAGAGTAATCATAGAAGATAAAATGGAGGGCAGCGAGGTGAATCTTCGAATGAGTGATATTGGCATAAGATCACAATCGTAGTTTCATCCAGTGCACTCGACGATGTCTGAGGTATTTCCTGCCACACACAACCATTGAAGTAGATTTGTTAGATAGTGAGGATATATTGAAGTGAGTTGTGGCAATGGATAAGCCATGAAGATTTTCTCAGAACACAGTTTGAATCCACACGAGATATAAGTTCCCTGCAAGTTAGATATTCGAAGAAGATCGGTGCCAGGGAGTCACAAGTATATAGCTCGGAGTAGATATGTTTCAGTCGAGGTTTTCCTGCAACAAAGATGATACGATAGAGATATGCGAGGAAAGACAACATGTGAAACAGAACAATCTGCTCAGAAACAACCTTACTTCTCCTGCTCCGTTAGATAGCGAAAGGTAAGCATAGGAGTAAGATATATGTGGTTTCAAGTTTCAATTAACCTTGCACGATAGAAAAGTATCGAGGATAATCATTGCAAGGAAGTAAGCATTCGATAGCACCTGCAGACAGATAACTGGAAGCAAATATAGCAAAGCAAGGGTTATTAACGGTACATGACGACGCAGTAACCATCACCACAGACGGTGAGATCAGGTTCCACGACCAAAAGTTCAACGAGTTTAACGACCAAAAAGCAAATGTTCGAAAGAGAAAGCAAATGGCGAATGATGGAAACACCCTGCAAATAACCCGCTTTTCTATCTCTCGATGTTCTTCTCCCCCTTTTTGTCAACAAGTGTCAAAAAGGAAAGAGAATGCATGCGAGGAACTACTCGTCCGAAGAATCCCCAGAGCTCAAACTGTTTGGCGAAGCAGAGCGAGCGATGGTCGAGGCCGAAGCAGGAGTTGGAGACGAAACACGGGCTTCGGGAGTAGCAGTGCGAGGTGCATCTGGCTTGTATATGAATGTGCCTGCTGTGTCTTCAAGTTCATCATCGGGTTCAACAAACAGCAGGTCGGTGGAGGCGGAACGCTGAGGAAGCACTGGAGTTTGCCTTCAGATGTCTGGGACTTCAAATAATTCTAGATGATCATAATCTTTCTCAATACCTTTGGCAGACAGTTGAGTGCGAGAATAATGCTTGCACAGAAGGGTCCACGAGCACTTCTTTTGTTCCTTCTCATACAGAAGAGCTTGGCGAGCATAATTGTGAAGCAGATTGATCTCAGTCATCATTTCCAACTTCTCTTTGCGATCGAGCTTGATGTGACTTTCCAGAGCCTGCTGAGTGCGAAGACAAATCTCATATAGTGAGGGATTTTCTTCACGAGGGATTTCAACTGTTGCCTTCTTGACCTTTGGAGCTTTAGCGGAGGTAGAGGCAGTGGCATCAATAGGTGTCTTCCCTTTGCCGATGTCCTTCACGATCCGGAGAGTGTCTCGGACTGGTGGAATGAAAACTTTCGGAACATGTGGGCAGAAGAACTTTTTCTCAGTAAGCTGCTCAATAGCAAACATGACCCATGGTGCATATGGCTTCAGGACTTGAGGTCTATCAGCTGCATAGGCCAAGTTGCGAATGAAAAGATCCAGAATGTCAAACCGAATGCCATGAGCTATTGCTTGAAGAGCATTTGCCACGATGCCCTGAATGGACTCTGGCCGGTTCGTTGGCGTGAGGGAGTTGCAGAGGATATAGAACATCACCTTGTTCTCATAGGCCAGTTTCTTAGGATTTGCTTCGGTACATTCATCACCAACAAGCTTAGGGTCCATCAGCATATGGAGTTCAGCTTCGGATACATCCCAATAGTGCAGTCTGTGTTCCCGAGAGGCATCGAATTCACATAGAGGAAGATTCAACAATGCTAAGAACTGGTCAGCCGAACATTTGATCTTTTCTTCCTCGGTCATCCATTCGAGGATCCAAGTACTGCTGTTTGCAAGATCTCCTGAGATATAAAGAGTAGCGTAGAACTGAAGGATAACTTCACGATTCTAGCCATGATTGAAACGAAGGAAACTCTTCAGGAAGTCCTGCTCAATCTGCTCGATAGTGTGATGGAAGCAAGGTAAACTTTCGAGCTCAGTGAAATCCAGAATCTTATGCTTGAAGATGCGATTCTTGCCATATAGAATGCGAGCATAATACACGGCCTGTTCCTTTGTCCAGAATCTTGGTGACATGGAAGTTCTTTCTCCTTCATATGGGCTGGTCCCAAAGAATGCAAGTTTTGAACGATGAAACTGCTCATTGAAAGCTGGACCATTCGGGCCATCATCAACAGGAAACAGAGGGAAGGTTTCCAAAGGATTTCTCAGTGGTTCTTCATCGGCCATAGATCGGGTCCGAATGTCATCAGGTGCAGGCACTCCTTCAATAGGCTTGAGAGGAGCATGAGGCTTCCTCGATTTTTCTTGTTCAGATGGCTTTGAAAAACTTGACTGTCTGTCGTTCTTGCTCGCCGGAACTCCTTCGGCAGCTTTCTGACTTTCGGGCACAAGGGCCTTTTCTTTCTTTGCACCTTCTTCGGCGGGAGGCACGACAACTTCTTTCTCGGTCGTTTGAGACACAGCTGGTGAGACAGTTTCTTCTCGAGCCATCGGCTCATCAGATTTCTTTTCTTCCACTACCAATTGTGGTGCAGTGATAAGAGGAGCAGGATCAACATCCATCCAGGTAGGGGCACCAGATAATGTGACCGGGGGTGTTTTCTCTCGGGAGGCTTTTAGCACCACCTCGATCTTATCATCCTCCTTATTTGGTTCAGAGGGCTCTGCTTGCAATGTTCTCGGAGGCGATGGATCTACCTTCTCAACTTCAATCTCTTCATCAACCTCATCAACAGGGGATTGCTGCTTAGGAGGTGCATTTTCCTCATCAGTCCTTTCCAGGAATATATCAACAACTTCATGTTGCTCTTGGGCTACTGGAGCTGGAATAATAACTTCCTCGGCGCCAGCTTGCTACATAGGTTCATCTATGTGAGGTGGAGATGGAGGAACCTGCTGCAAGGGTACATGGGAGTGTAGAGGAATAAGCTCATCAGCGACAGTCTGAAGGCGGCGATCTTTATTTGCTTTCGGTTTGCTCACTCTTGCCCTAGCCTTCTGACGTTTTTCCTCTTGAATTCTTCTTCGAGCAAGATCCGCCTTGCGGTCAATCTCCTCGTTTCTCCTGTCACACAACTGAGATACCTCCATGTGCAGACGCAAGTGCCACTCAATTTTCTCATTGCGCAACGCACTGAGGGTCTTGGTGAGTTCAACAATTTCTTTGTTCATCTTTTTCCTTTCGGGTTCAGTCTTAGCCTCTTTCCTCATTCTCTCGACAGCTTGCTTGTCTTTCACAGCTTTATTCAGCTTCTTGGAGATTTTCCTCAGCTCGCTGAAATGCTTCGTCACCATTTCGGTAACATCATCAGGCAGTCCCAGAGCGCTTACCTCATCAGCTTTTGCATCATATGCAGCACTGTCAATCACATCGATCATGAACTTGAATTCATACTTCTGTTCCTCTGTGGGAGCAGGAACAGTGACCCTGGTCTTCTTGGCAGCCACATCAGCATTTTCCTCAGACTGCAGCTTTCTCTTCGCTGCAGTGCTCGTCAAAGTTCTTGGAGCTGCAGAACCCAAAGGTTTGTCAATAGATGAGATTTGTGCATGCCTGGGTGACTTCCTTGGAGAGGGTAAAAATTTCACTGGAGAGGGGCTCTTGGATGGCTTGTTGAGAATGGCTGGATGATCATACAATGGAATTTCATCAGGGGTATCTTCTCTGGATGACTCATCAGACGAGTCAGGAGCTGCCTTCTTGATTCTCTTGGTGAGAGTTTTCTTTCGTGGTGCAGGAGGGGAAACATATTTCCCAGATTTGCTTTCCTTCGAAGCTGATGCTCGTTCCTTCTTCTTCTGTACGTCTTGCTGGGTCAACGCGATGTTTTTGGCTTCAACTTGGTTTTTCTTTGCTTCTCTAGCTTCACGCTTGGCTTTGTCCTTCGCCCTCTTAGCCACTTCATCGGGAAAATCAGCGATGGTTTTGAGGGAGTTGGGGTGAGCATTTGAAGGTTGTGGTGGTCTGACTTTTTCGTCATCGGGGCCAATGCAGTTTTCGGCAATACAGTCATTCCACGGTGGTGTGAAGGCAAACAAAATCTGGTACTTCTCGCAAACATTTTCATAGCTGTACCATTTGCCAGCCCAGTGGCGGCGAATTCTTTGAAGCCTGTTGTTGTGATCTGTCGTTGATTCACCCTCAGGTGGAGTTCTGTAGCTATCAGGATCAGACATCTCAGCAGTGGTGTTCTTTTCTCTGCCGCATCCACCCTTTTTAGGATTTCCATCGGAGAAGATGGTTAGGGCGTCTGTGACCAATTCATCCTCGGGCTGACTGTGGGCAGAGGGGATTTCCTCATAATCTTCTTCGTGTTCAGACTCGTGTTTCTTCTTCGGGGCCTTGGGTGGCCTCGAAGATTTTCCACCTCCAGTCATTCTTGTTCATTCAGACCTTGATGGAAACTTAGGCAATTCTTCGTCAGAATCTGAATACTCTTGCGAATTTTGTGACATGACCAACCTGTGAAATAGAAATAGATGCGAGGGAAAAGGGGAAGGGTCATAATCATGCACAGAAATATTTTGTACGAAAATGATTTTTGAGGGAGTCCAACAAGGAACACGTGGTAAAACAGAAAGATATCATCGATTGATTTTACGAGCTAGCCACAGAAAAATTCTAGGCAGGTCGATAGCTATCTAATCTTTCGGATAGTTACACATGAACCCTAGATGAAGAAAACTAGTACGAGGAAGATCTACAAACCGTACCAGTCAAATCCTAGTGATTCCTAAAGATCTACCACGGTGAGATAAATGGTAGAAAATAGCATCGGTAAGAACTGCCCTAAGAACAGAGTTGGAGAGGAGCAGTTCCAGATCCAAGCGCCCTAACTTGGCAACTTAGATCGACTACGGCAATGCGGGAGGGAAGATTACCGCACGGGCGTGACCAGCTGCGACGAGACTTCACCGGAGTTGCATGGCGTAGCTTCTCGCTGGAGTTGCTTCAAGCTCGGGCTCGGGTGGAGGTGGACGAGGGTTTGTGGAACTGAAGAAGAAGACGCGACGCGATGAGGGATATTTATAGCTGGAGAGCTGAACTTCCGCTCTGAAATCTACGGCCCACAGTTGCGGGACGTTTCGCATTCGACGGACATGATCACGATTGTGGAGATTGTGGGCACGTGGCAACCGTTTTCTGCCAAAAACTCAGGAAGAGAGCGGGTGACCGAAAGATTTGAAGAAGGGCTTCGAGACAAAATGGATAAAGTTTGAAGTTGATTTCTTTCGCGACCAAGGACGTCGGAGAGAGATCTTCTTCAGATCAAATTGCATGCTCATGACGGACATCATAGATTTGGATGAGATAGAATGGAGGGATAAAAGAGTCCGAAACAAAACACTCAGTCAGAAGAAAAAGAAACACCAAACGAGGAGCTATGAGTGAGTTGTTCATCGGACGAAACACAAACACGGCAACTCGAAGACAAACAACAAACTGAGAACTAATTAACATGAAGAACCGGCACCAACAAGATAGATCTCAGGGCTAAAGATAATCGAATGAAATCCCTGAGAGAGAGTTCCTTCAAGAAGAGTTAGTTCTTTCTCGCAACCCACACTTGTGTGGATGGCGCAAACCTCATTTGTCTTGTCCTAGCAGGGACGTTCCATCGTTGATTTCTGTGGTTCACCTATGCACTTCGAGAGTAATCATATGAGTAAGCATTGAAATTATTCCCAGACACATGAGTATAATGATTCGAGGAGATACGCATGTACTCCTTCTGTCGAATGTTTAATCGACGTTCCTTCGAGGAAGTTGCAGCGTCAATCTGCGAGTGATTGTCATTTCCTCGAGGAGAGTTGCTCTGCATATTCAGGTTAGCAGTGACAGATAAATTTTCAATGATGCACTTCTTCACCCAGATTTGCTTCTTGGGTGAACCAGACCTGCAGTTAGTTCCAACATACCGAGCGAAAACCTTACCATTCTGTTGTTTGAAAAATTTGTAGTTTGAGTCATTAGGCTCGTCAGAAATAACAGGAATGGGAGTGTCATATCCAGACAGGAGTGCAGGCTTGAGAGTTTTGCTTTTAGCAAGAACCCAACTCGTTCGAGGATATTGCTCGGGAGTCCAGTAAGTACCATCAACGTTGAGTTTCCTTTCGAAACCCAATCCTTCCTTTCGGGGATTTTTGTGCAGTATTGACTTCTTGAGCACATCACAGAGTGTTTGATGTCCTTTGAGGCTCTTTAGCATTCCTGTCTCAAGCAAGTTCTTTAGCCTGCAATTTTCATCAGAGATAGCAACAAATTCCTCGGAAGGGGGGTTAGAAATATCATTCGTAGTTGTGGCAATATTCTCGATGGCAGTATTGGATATTTCAGCATTTGAATCAGCATTGCTACGTTCTAGGCATTTTGAGCAAGGAGGCACAAAATCATCAGGAAGGTTGTTAGATTGCTCGGCGAAGAGAGAAGCATTTTCTTTTGCAAGCACGTTGTGAGACTCTTTCAGCGACTCGAGTTCTTGATTCCTGCTAAGGAGTTCATCTGATAAACTCTCGTAGTCGACTGTAAGAGAATCATATCGTTTGGAAAGATCATCAATCGTTGAAGAAAAGGCATCATGCTTTTCAGTCAACTCTTGATTCTTCTCCATCTCTTCGACCAGTAATCCTTCGGTTTTCCTGAGATTCATCTCAAGTTTTTCAAGCTCATCTTGTTGAGATTTTGCAATCTTAACAAGTGTAGCATAGGCAATGTATTCAGAGGAATATTCAGTCATTGATTTTCGGTGTTTTGCTGATACATGATCCTTTGAGGTTTTTGCCATGAGACAGAGTGTGATTGGTTCATCATCACTTGAAGCATTATCATCAGTGTCTGATTTGAGAGACTTCTCGGATGATTCATAAGCGACGAATGCATTGCCTCTTCCTTGTCTTCTGTAAAGCTCTTCGTCTTCTGATTCTAATTCGGATGTTTCATCTTCAGATTGCTTATTCATTTCAGCACACACCCTAGTCAACTGCGATATTCTCTTCATATTAGATTCAATAGTCGCTCTGGTTTGCACGTCACTGGCTGGTCTCGTCGAAGAAACAATGACAGATTCATTTTTCTTCGAGAGCTTAGTGTGACGATCTACTCGAGTGAATCCAGAGCAGTGAAGATAAATCCATCTGCTACTAGGTTTTTCATCTTACTCCCAGCAAGGACAATCTGCGATGTAGTGGCCGAATTGTTTGCATTTGAAGCACTTAATTTCTTTCGGAGGTAATCTTCTTGACGATTCAGGCAAGTCAACTTCGTCATCATTTGTGAGACACATATTTTGTCTTCTGAGATCACCAAGTCTTTCTGTGAGTATTTCAAGTTCTCGTGTGATCGAGTGTTGATTCTCGACATCTTCTTCTTGTGAACTGCCATAGTGTGAAAGAATTTCCCCTTCACTTTCCGAAGAAGATTCTTGATGCCCATTTTCAAGTTCCATCTTTTCTTCGTGAATAGACAACAGCGTCATGACCTCGACATAGTGAAGTTCTTCAAAGTCTGGTCTTTCCTTGATTTCAGCCATGATTGGATCGAAGGTTGCATCAAGAGAACTCAGTAGTTTGTTGACCACATCTCTATCGGTGATATCTGTTACTCCTCGTTGATGAAGTCTCTCAACAATATTTGTCAACCGATCGGTGAGTTCCATAGCACTTTCCCTACGAAGACTCCTGTAACCTGAAAACATGGCACGAAGCATATCTGTGTGTTGATCTGTTCTGGCAATGGATTCTTCATGAACATCCTTGATGGCATCCCAGAGTTGCTTGGCCGAGTCAAGCTTTCGGAACCGAATGAAAATGTCTTTTGAGATGCTGTCACAGATAATATCTTTTGCTTGAGCATTTAATCACATTCTAGCTTTGTCATCGGAGGTAGGATCATCAGGGTGCTGAACAGTGTATCCATTTTCCACAATTTGCCAAAGTTCAATGTTGATGGCTTGAAGTCTGATTTTCATTCGTTCTTTCCAATAGACATAGTCATTTCCATCGAAGATAGGAAACCTTTCAGTGTGCGAGGATCTACCTCCAAACGACATACTCAAAACTCCAAGGTTGTTAGACCTTTAATAAACAGAGACAGGGAGAACCTGCTCTGATACCAATTGTTAGGACCGAGAGTATATCGACCAGAGGGGGGGGTGAATGGGAGATTCAAAAATTCTTGCGAATGTTTTGAACTGATCCCAAACACAGCAGCGGAAATAAGGTTCGGTAGACAAGTATTTAAACAAGCATGCAACAGAGGAGCAAATCTATCGAAGAAGAAAGTAGTAATTATTCAAGCGAAGAATATCACAAGATTGCCTGGTATGATGGTAAAGCAATATATGAACAGATGCAATAGCACGAGGAAAAACTAGATATGAACTGCGATGGAAATGCACGGGAAATGGTGACATGGTGAATGGATTCAGAACAGAATGAAATCACGCTAACATACAGAGGAACGATAATAAATTGAACTGGGATGATGGAAATGAATGAAGAGAATGTGAAGGATAAGTAACAAGCTATGATTGATCAGATAAACTATCGACACAGAGCATGAAGGTAAACTGCTGAAAGAGATGCAGTAAAATAGAGTGAACCAGTGGTGCTCGATGGCGAGAGAAGAATTTGGTAGACCAGTTCGCTCTTCTGCCAAAGGACTACGTCTGGTTGGAGGGGTTGTGATTTAACACAGAAGATAAACTCTCTTCGCCCTATTCTCCTTCAACTCGGAGTTGATCAGACTCCAGTTGATTTCACTCGTTGTAGATACTTGTCGGTGATCTCCAAACCTTCGACAGACTTCTTCGCAAACCACAATGACTCTTGGTTGCTGAAGATCTTGCTCGGTGAAGACAATTACTCTTCGACACTCGAGCCAACACCTATCCGTCTAGAGAGTGCGCAACTCTCAAGAGTAATAGGTACATGAACTCTAACTCAGAACTACTGTGATGCTCAACCACTGTCTAAGTTTGGGCTCTTGATTTTTCTCTCGGTGGATCTTAAACTCAAATCACTCGGAGAGGGGATGCTCAATCAATCTTCTCACAAATCTTAAGCGGAGCACCCAACGGGCAACGTTGGAGCGGGGTGGCTATTTATAGCCGCAGCCTTCCCTGAAGGGAAAAGACCAAATTGGACATGTGGAGCAGCCAACGGCCGAACGACACGAGTCCAACGGTCGGAATTGAGCACAACAGTAACATTACCTGCGGAGTAAGTAATGCTAACTCCTCAGTTCGAAAGATATCTCCTGCAGCACCGAAGAACAACGTCTTCTGCTGGCAGGTAATCATTCAAAACATAAAGAGATTTCTCTCAGTCTCGCATAGGTTTGGGCTAAGCATCACAGCGGATCTAAGCTTCGAGAACCTATACCCCTGTTAAAAGTACGGAGGTCCTATGACTTAAAAAATGGAAGGAGAATAGCGAAAGGAATGCTACGTCTTCAGTTCGTCTTCGTCTTCCATCGCTGCAGTCAATTTTCTTCGGCCCGAATCACCGAACCAATTGCTTCGCGCAGCAGTAAATTTTCGAGGGGTCAACTCCTTCAAGTCATTCTTTTCGTCTAAAAGACTTCAAAGGATATAGCACATTCTTCTCTGCTGTGCAGATATTCTTCGGTGAAGTTCCTCGAACTGGACACCGGAGACAGCATTTTCTTCGGTACTGCATGGACTATTTCTCTCTGTGTGCACTAGCAAACAAATTAGTCCATGCCTGTTTCTATCAACAATCTCCAAAACACAAGGGGGCAAATATTGCACCAACACCCTTTTAATAGTATTGGCTTTCCTATGGACTCAAGGTGATCTTGGATCGCTTAACAAAAAATGTAGAGTCTTGAGCTTTTGCCAATCCATGTCCTTAGCATTTTGAGGGGTCCACATCTCTAGTCCTTGCCATGCCAATCATTGAACATCCTGAAATCTTTATCTTGAATGGACATTAGTTCAATGACATATATGTTGTTATGAATTACCAAAACCACCAAGGGAGCAAATGTGCTTTCAATCTCCCCCTTTTTGGTAATTGATGACAACATATAGATCAAAGCTTCGACAAATGATTAAATGAATGGAATACATTGTCGCTTTGAGAAGTATGGGATAAGCAAGAGCTCCCCCTAAATTTGTGCATTATTAATAATTTGCGTTTGAATGCAAATGCACAATCGATTAGGATCATGGGTCACTCTTCCATGTCACATACAACTTGGTGGAGCGCGCAAAATGATATGAATGGAATAGTAGGCACGCATCACCAAAGGCACAAGTAAATGATCATACAAAGATAAAAATAAGGATAAGCATTAAGCATCACATGAAGCATAGTATGATCAATCACACACATAGTAGCTCACAAATATAACGATCAAAGTATCTCACAGACGTAGATCAAGCACACATCAAACCAAAGTAGCATAAAGCAAATAGTAGCAAAAGAACTCGAGAAAAACCAATGAGCAAAACACTCTCTCTCGAAGCCTATGATCTATACAAATTCTCCCCCTTTGGCAACAAGTACCAAAAAGTTCGAATAGGTATAGGACTATGCGGCTCTCTAGGCACGATCCTCGGCAGCTCCTGAAGGTGAACTTCGGCTGGCAGCTTCGGTGTGCGTAGACGGCATGGAGAGAAGTGCATCCGCGAAGGCTTCAGCTGGCGTCTGCTGGGCTGGTGGTGTAGAGACCGGAGGTGGCACTGTAGCAGCAGCAGCAGGTGCAGAGACTGTGGTCCCCGGATCCACAATAGGCACTGCAGCAGACCTGGCTGCCCTAGGCACTGACTGGAATCTCTCGGTAGTAGGTCTGTCATCTCCACTATCATCTGAAGTAGCTCTGGCAGCATCAACATCATCTCGAAGCTTCTCCACAATGGTCTGTACCTCAGTGATCTTCACATCAAGATCATGAATTTTTGTCTCAACTATCCGCTCTAGGCTAGCCTGATTCTGGGTGAGGTTGGCTAGACTTAGCTCAATCCTCAGGGTGGCTTCCAGCAGATAAGTCATCTGGTCATTCTTCGACTTGAGGTTTGCAATGGGAGCATTGGGAGCAGATGCCTCCTTGGCTGCTTTTGCTTCTGCGGCTGCTCAGATCTTCTCTTGTGCTTGAGCAGAGGTAGGATGCGAAGGGTCCATCACTACAACATTGCCCTCGAACTCTGGACGCAGTGGGAGATGCTCACGATCAAGTAGATATGTGCTCGTTCCAACCTTGGAATTGATAAGCATCTGAATGTGCGGAGCATATCCACAAGATCTCTTCTGATCAGCAGCTGTCCACTTGATGGTTTCAACAATCAAGCTCATCACCTTGAACTTCTGAGGTGTATCAAAGAGGTGCAGCAGGTCGATGGAGTGGCCACGTATCATCTTATCATCTCCTGACTTGGGCAACAGAGTGTACCGCAAGATTGTGTTAGTGGTGGCCAAACCGGGTAGCAAGTGCTTCACTGACCCTAACTTGTGTGTCTCGATGTCCTTCTCTGGAATAGCTATGTACATGTTGGCCATGGAGTTGTGGTCCGTCTTGAGCTTGGCATAGATATCAATGTCATCATCTTCTTCTTCTGGAGCACCAAGAAGAGTAGCCCACTCAGAGATGGTTGACTGGTATCTGGATCCCTCAGTCATCCACACAATCCTGCCATCTAGATAAAAATGAGCCGTGGAGTAGAATTGCATGATCATCTCATCATTCCACTTTGTAAGCTTCTGTCCAACAAAGTCATCAACACCAGCTATCCTGAAACTCTCATGAACATGGGGGAAATAGTCCTCATTTGCATCGATGTACTTCCAATCCACCCATCTCATGTCACTGACGATTGGCTTCTTATCAAGCAATACAGTCTCATAGAAGTCTTGTTGTTCTCTGGTCTGGAAGCGGTAATCACAAGTAGTTCTTCTTCTAGCAGCATATGGATCAGACAATCTCCATTGACGCAGTCCTTTATCCTTCCTGAGCATCATATTTTCAGCAACTGGGTGTGCATTGTCATGATCTGGAATCTTGGGCTTCAATTTTCTGAGCACTAGTGGCTCCTCATCAACATCAGCTTCAGGCACTGGGGCCTTGTTCTTCTTAGTTGCTGGGATATTTCTTGTGGATCTCTTGGGTGCTGGAGCTTTTGGCTTAGACTTGGTGGGGGCAGTTGTCCTCATAGCATCTGACATAAGCTTTTGAGACTTGGCAGGAGGTGCATCAGCTGCTGGCTCCTCCTCATCATCATCATTAGTCCTCATGGAGGGTTTGCACACAACCTGAGCAGTTGTCTTCCTAGCCCTCTTCTTCTTCCCTGTAGCAGCTGTTTCTGTGTCACTTGGCTGCTCAAGTGTAAATGTCATGGTTTTCTTAGGAACTTTCTTTACAGCAGCTTTGTCCTTGGCAGCAAGTTTTGAGCTAGCTGCTTTGCCATACTCCTTAGCAACCACTGTCCTCTTCTTTGTTGTGGCCTCACTTGCCACAAAGTCCTCATTCTCACTATCTGAGGTTCTCTTCTTTCTGGTCCTTGTTGCAGCCTTTGGAAGATCTGGAGAGCTTCTCTCTCCCTCATAAAAGCTTTCTGCAGGACTAGAGCCTGAACTGAGATCTGTGTGCTGCTCTGACATGTTCTGGCTATCGCTGGCATCAGACATCTTGCAAAGCTGACCCTGTGAATAGATGGGTATGGGTAGAGTAGATGAGTCATCACAAAGAGCAGATGTTTTTTCATGAAAATTGAGTTCAAATCTTAGTTTCAAGTTTTCACAGAAGGCATTTCGGATGGACCGAGTTGATCATCTCGGTGATACCGAAGCACTCAACAGAAACCTTACACTCCATTTCGGTCAGACTGAGATGTGGTTCGGTGTCTCCGAGATGCTAGGGTTTCACAGAGATTTTACTTTCGGTCTCACCGATTCGTACAACTCGGTGGCACCGAGACGTACTAGTGCAATGGCCTGGGGCCAAATTGGTGACTCCGAAAATCTCTAATCAGTCGGTCCGAGATGCATTCGGCGGAAACTTAAACCTAATTTTTTTACTCGAATCTAATCTATGGAATTTGTAGTGTAAAGGAATGTCTCAATCCGTGGCAAGAATAATGGCTATCCATCCGTGCATTGAATCAGAATTTAGAGCACGAAGGGGGTCAAATCTCACCCTAACTTGGTGGAGATCCTCTACGGCGGCAACGGCGGAGCAGATTGCAGTTAACGGCGGCGGATTTCGGCGGTGAAGGCACGCTGGAGACAAGGGCGACGATCCGGAGACCTGGGCGACGGCAGCAACGGGGTGCGGGAACGAAGAGGTTTGAGAAATTTCAATCGTTCGGGCCCGCGAGGTATATATACTCGTGTGCTGTCGGTGGCTCCGAGTTGGACAACTCGGTGGCACCGATATGTGTAACTGCATGCAGTTTACCACATCGGTGGCACCGAAATGGTTCAACTCGGTGACACCGAGATGGAAACCTAGATCAATCTAAATGATTTCGGTTGGACCGAGTTTGAGTGAATTGGTTCGGCCGAAATCATGTAGAAGGTTTTGGAGGTTCAGCCCTTTCAGATCGGTGGCTCCGAGTGCTCCTCACCCAGAGGGTCCGAAAATGACTTGTTCAATTTTTGTGATGCAGCAAGAATAGAATTTGAGACAAGAAAGCATAGATAGCTAGAGAAGGTACTTAGGCATTCTTGTACATCCACTTGGCCAGAAAAACCAAGACAATCAAAACATCAAATGGATGTCCTCGAATGAAGAAAAACATGCAAACCAACATGCTCACACAATAAAATAGCAAATGAAATATGTGTCAAACATGCGCAACCAATTCTAGCATCTATCAAGCAAAGGCGATGACTAGGTCATCTATATATGAATATATTGACTTAGGAGTCAAATGAGAACATTTGATCATAGGTCATACTCATCGTTTAAGCACAAGTGGGGTTTGCCACTTTTACATAAAGCATTGATGTGTTCACACCATTAGAGTTGCTTTAGCTCAATTTTTAGAGCAAAGCTCCCCCTAGATGTGAGATCCCCCCAAATAGGGATGAACTAACCTTGGGTTTTGTCGATGATGACTTCATGTAGATGTTGAAGATGTGGATGCTCAATGTTGATGTAGGCCATCAAGAGTTGGGAGCAATCCTTTGGAGTTTTGTGCTTTCAATACCTACATGGGTTAGTCCCACACAAGGAGCATACAAGGATGTCCATAGACACATAGTGAAATACACATATGATGATGTCTATGAATGCATTGAATACCTTGTCCCTTGCCTTACCAATAAGAGGGTTTGTGACTCCATGAACTTGTGCAAGATGTGGAAGTTGATTGCACAAGTTCTTGCCATAAATGAATATGAGTGAAGTTTGTTGGCGGAGTCACCCTTAAGAACTCTCTAGTTCTTCTTCTTTTGGACCCACATCAACTTGATGGGAATCCTTGGAGTGGTAGTAGCACTTGATGAAGTGGAACTTGATGAAGTCTTGGGAACCCACTTGACCAAGGCTTGAGGCACTTCTTCAAATGAGTTAATCTCTTCTTGAAGCTTGTCCTTTCCTTTTAGCTTGTGGTCTTGTGGTGGAAGATCTTCTTGAGCTTGTGTTCCCTTGAAGGAAGTAGGATCATACTTCTCTTGTTGAGGAACAAACTTCGTCTTGGGGTATTGATCTTCTTCCCACTCAACTCCATTGGCATTGAATTTTAGTTCAAAACCAACACCTTGGTTCTTCCGGTGCCTTCCTTGCTTGCGTACAATTTCCTCAAATTGCTTACTCCCGGCAAGGCTCTTGTAGACACCTTTTTCTATAATTCCTTTTAATAGAATATTTTCTTGCTCAAGTGTAACTTGGCTAAGAGAATCATTAGTGGAATCAATAGAACTACTAGAAGCAACAACATTGGATATAGCATTGTTATTGTTACTACTAGAGGTAGAACCCTTTTTACCCTTGTTACTAGTTTGCTTAGGTTTAACTTGTGGCATAAAGGTAGACAAGAGTAAACGTTTGGCAAGATATGAAGAACTCTTCTTTCGAAGATCGTCATTGATAGCTTTAAGAAACTCATGCTCTTGCTCTAAATTTAGCTTCTCGAAGCGTAGCTTCTCATGAGTTCTTAGAAGTTCTCTATGATCCTCTTGAGTCGTTTCATGAGCTAACTTAAGAGCATTTAGTTCTTTAGTTAGATGCTCAATATCCTTCATAGCATTGTCATTCGTTTCCTCTTGACTATCATAATTACTAGCATTTTCATTATAGCTCACATCACTAGCCTTATCAATAAGTAAATCATCATCACCAAGCAAATCATCTTCATCACTATTGAAATCAAGATACTCGGGGTGTGATACCTTGGGGCCTTTTGCCATGAAGCATCTTCCAATTCCTTCATTTGGTGAATCAAAGAGATCATAGGAGTTGGATGACACAAGAGCAAGTCCGGCAACACCTTCATCTTGACTATAGTCGGAGTTGGAGTGATAGCTTCTCTCGGAGTGGTTGTCGGAGTCGGAGCCGGAAACCCATTCACCAACATGAGCTTGATGTCTTCTTCTTGTGTAGCTCTTTGATGACTTGTCCTTCCTCTCCGAATCCTTGCTTCTTCGAGAGTGTCTTCGTTCATAACGATCATCTCTACTCCTTCTCTCCTTATGAGGTGACTCATCTCTTCTATGTCTTCCTCTTGGTGATTTGTCTCTTTTCTTGTAGGGAGTCGTACACTCATTGGAATAGTGTCTGGGTTTTCCACAATTGTAGCAATTACGGTCACGACTTGATGATCTTCTCTCATAGTGTCTTGAGATAGAGCTTCTTTCTTTCCCTTTGTTCTTGTAGAACTTGTTGAATCTTTTCACCATTAGGCTTATCTCTAAATTGGATACTAGCTTGTCACTTGGAGTTGTTGGAGCATCAGTTGAGGCTTTGTAAGCACCACTTAGTTTCTTGTGTAGCTCCTCTTTGTCCTTGAGTGACATTTCATGAGCAACAATCCTTCCAATGACTTCCGTGGGCTTGAGATCTTTGTAATTTGGCATCATTTGGATCAATGTGCAAACGGTATCATATTTTCCATCCAAAGCTCTAAGTATCTTCTTGATGATGAATTTGTCGATCATCTCTTCACTTCCTAAGCCGGCAATCTCATTTGTGATGAGAGCAAGCCTAGAGTACATCTCAGCGACTCCTTCACCATCCTTCATCTTGAACTTGTCAAGTTGACTTTGAAGCACATCCAACTTAGATTCCTTGACGGACTCGGTACCCTCATGCATATCAACCAAAGTATCCCAAATTTCCTTTGCATTCTCGAGGCGGCTGATTTTGTTGAATTCCTCGGGACACAAACCATTGAAGAGAATATCACAAGCTTGAGCATTGTATTGCAACATCTTCAATTCTTTCGGGGTTGCTTCACGATCCGGTTCCTTGCCATCCTCAAAGAAATCACCTTGCAAGCCAACATGAACAACAGCCCAAACGGCGGGGTTATGACCAAGAATATGCATTTTCATCTTATGTTTCCAACAAGCAAAGTTTGTACCATCAAAATATGGACCTGTACGGTGATAATTACCCTCACTAGACGCCATACTCTCCTAGGTTGTGAAACCAAGGCTATGATCACCAAAGCAATGGAAATCAAGGCTTGCGGAGACCAAAGCTCTGATACCACTTGTAGGATCAAAAGTATGTCTAGAGGGGGGGTGATTAGACTTCTTGACCAAATAAAAGCCTAACATTTTCCCAAATTTAGTTGTTGGCATATTTTAGCAAGTATACAAGTCAAGCATCACCCTACACATGCAATTCTAAGAGTATAGCAGCGGAAAGTAAACAATTGCATATGTAAGTAAAGGAGGGGATCAAAGATTTCAAACGCAATGAAGACACGGTGGTTTTTGGCGTGGTTCCGATAGGTGGTGCTATCGTACGTCCACGTTGATGGAGGCTTCAACCCACGGAGGGTAACGGCTGCGCGAGTCCATGGAGGGCTCCACCCACGAAGGGTCCACGAAGAAGCAACCTTGCCTATTCCACCATGGCTTACGTCCACGAAGGACTAGCCTCACTCGGGGTAGATCTTCATGAAGTAGGCGATCTCCTTGCCCTTACAAACTCCTTGGTTCAATTCCACATCATGTTGGAGGCTCCCAAGTGACGCCTAACCAATCTAGGAGACATCACTCTCCAAAAGGTAATAGACGGTGTGTTGTTGATGAACTCCTTGCTCTTGTGCTTCAAATGATAGTCTCCCCAACACTCAAACAACTCCTCACAGATTTGGCTACGGTGGAAGAAGGATTTGAGTGGAAAGCAACTTGGGAAAGGCTAGAAATCAAGGTTCAAATGGTTGGAATGGAATGTCTTGATCTCAACACATGAGTAGGTGGTTCTTTCTCAGAAAATGTATGGTGGAAATGTAGGCACGTTCTAATGGCTCTCCTTACTGAGTAAGAAGTGGTGGAGGGGTATATATAGCCTCCACACAAGATCCAACCATTACACACTTTTGACCCAACTCGGTGGCACCGATCAGAAATCTTGGTGGCACCGAACAGTGTAAAAGATATGAATGTTAGGAATCTCGGTGGGACCGACTGGAACAACTCGGATGGACCGATGTGCAATGGTTAGGGCAAACCTCGTCTCGGTGGCACCGATTGCATCAACTCGGTAGGACCGAAGTGAAGCAATAAGGCAATAGAGAGTTGGCAAGCCATCTCGGTGAGACCGATTTGCAAAACTCGGTGGGACCGAAGTAAGTGCAAACGATTACAGAGAGTTGGCAAGGCCATCTCGGTGGGACCGACATCCATATCGGTGAATCCGATTTGTTAGGGTTTTGGCAGTGGCTAATGTCCAGACGAACTCGGTGGCTTCGGATAGGAATTTTCGATGGGGCCGAGTTGGAATGTAGGTTTTGGACATATTTGGTTGGAGAAAGTGCTTGAGGGTTTTGGAACACTGTCACTAAGCACTTGAGCAAATAGGTCATTAAGCAACACCTCATCCCGTTTTAATAGTATTGGCTTTCCTATGGACTCAATGTGATCTTGGATCACTTAACAAAAAATGTAGAGTCTTGAGCTTTTGCCAATCCATGTCCTTAGCATTTTGAGGGGTCCACATCTCTAGTCCTTGCCTTGCCAATCATTGAACATCCTGAAATCTTTATCTTGAATGGACATTAGTTCAATGAGATATATGTTGTTATGAATTACCAAAACCACCAAGGGAGCAAATGTGCTTTCAACTGGTTTGCCATCCGTAGACCGCGTCAAGCGATGTGACGATAGAGATCACCCATGTTAAACGAAGGGCTTTCATTCCTAGCCGAAGTGTGTCATGGCCTAGACCTCGGCCGACCTGGCCGAACACTTCCCACACCGGGGGCTGGTCATCAGCCCCCACAGTCAAACTCCTATGACTAAGTGAAAGGTATAAAGCCACTATAGTCCTATTGCCTAGTTCCTATAAAACACCGACCACCTCCGGGTATCGAGACGTCGGCTAAGGGTCAAGAGTGCCTTAAGGAACACCCTTTGTATGACCTACACTGGGGCTGAAACCGACGACTGGCCACTCTCATTTTAAAACAGTCATATCAGAGGAAAAATCAATTATAAAGCAACACACATGGAATTTACAGCCATCTTCATTCAACCAAACGATAAAGTTTTATACATCATACACTTCGGCATTCCGAAGTCATATCTAGGAATACATAGTGTCCTTTGGACACATGGTTTCTGTGGTCCGAGCTCCCGCCTCCACCTCGGTGAAGAACTGTTCGGCGGTGCGCGGCTTGTCGGCAGGAGGGCCCGCGGCACATGTCACTGCATCAACCTTTCGGAAGTGCGTCTTCACACAGGCGTACACCCTCCACGCTCCTTCAAAGCATGCGGACCTCTTCCAACGGTCCACGCAGGGCACGGCGTCTCTGAGACGGGTCGTAAGGCCGAACAAGCTCTTCGACATGGCTTCGGCAGGCCACAATGCGTGCAGAGGTCCTAGAGCGCCGGTCTCGTCATGCGAAACAACTCCACCAGCTGCTTCACTCGTTGATTCAGCAGCTGTGCGGACGGCGACCCAGGGAACTGCCCCTAGAAGGCCTTCTCCGCCTCATGGCCCGCTAGCTGGCCGAAGTACGCCATCGCATCCGCCGCGCTTTGTGGAAGATCCGCAAAGACCTCTGCGGAACGCCATAACTGGGTGAGCTCGACGCACCCTTTGCTGCCAAATGAACACTGCAGCAAAAATAGCTTACCCGAGGCGATTTGCTCCACTTGCTGGAGCACCTCGTGGTCAGCTCGGGTCGAGGTCTTGAGTTTGGAGTGGGCAAGTTGAAGCTTCTCGAGCTCCTCCTTTGCTTGTTGCCCCTCCTCCTGAAGCTTGTCGCGTGCTTCAAACACGCCCTTCAGGGTCTCCTCAACCTCCAGCACCCGCGCCTGGTGCTTGTCCCCGGCCGCCTTCTCGACGGCCCGGGCCTTCTCTGCCTCGGTGGCAACAGCCTCCTGCTGCCGTACCTCCTGCCGAGCCCTTTCAAGCTCGGCCTTGGGCGTCTCCAGCTCTGCTAACGCTTGTGACACCCCGGCCCGACCGTGCACTAATCATACACGCAAATGCGCACGATCAAGCCCAGGGACTCACGGGAAGATATCACAACACAACTCTAGACACAAAATAAAATAATACAAGCTTCATATTACAAGCTAGGGGCCTCGAGGGCTTGAATACATAAGCTTGAGTCATACAAGCATCAGCGGAAGCATCAGATATCTGAGTACAGACATAAAAGTTAAACAAGATAGGCCTTAAGAAGGTGGGGCAAAACAAGGACATGATCGAAAAGGCACAGGCCTCCTGCCTGGGTGCCTCCTATCTACTCCTGGTCGTCGGCGGTCTCCACGTAGTAGGCTCCACCAGAGGGGTAGTAGTAGTCGTCGACTGGGACAGCTGGCTCCGGGGCTCCGCCATCTGATCGCAACAATCGGGTATGGGGAAAAAGGGAAGCAAAGCAACCGTGAGTACTCATCCAAAGTACTCGCAAGACTTACATCAGATCTATGCTAAGTATGCATCGGTATCAAATGAAGGGGCTGTATCTGTGGACTGGACTGCAGAAATGCCAGAATAGAGGGGAAGGCCTAGCCTATCGAAGACTAGCATCTTGTAACGTCTTGTAGCATTAGAAGAGTGCAGATTAGTATCGTAACATAAAGTAAAAAAGGCACGTAGTAGCAAAGCCTAGAGATCCTTCCTCGACTCCCTGCGAGAAAGCGATCCCGGAGCTTACAATTAATTAACATGTATCCAGTTCAAGTTGTAGTAGATCGGGATATAACACTGAGCATCCTGTTACCGTGGACACGGCTATTCGAATAGATAACTTCCCTGCAGGGGTGCACTACTGTTACCCAACACGCTCGATTAACTCTGGCCGGACACACTTTTCTGGGTTATGCCCGGCCTCGGCTGATCGACACGACGTAGTCCTACCTAGGCTCAGCAGAGAGGTCCCCGCCGGTCTACATCCTAAGTGCTCAGGGGTCTTGGGCCCATCGCCCTTCGCACTCCGGGTCATTGTGAGGACGGTGGATACCAGCGCCACCTCTGCCTGGATGGTGCGATCCGACCGTGCCACAATGCTGAACTGGACGTCTGACAGAGCTTTCAGCTGATACATACGGCGCCGAGGGCCCCATTAAACCATTATCCCGCGTGGTGGTAGTGCGTATAGGACATTGGCCAACTCAGATCAATACCCAAATCCGTTAGTGCATTATTAATTGTAGTGACGGCTGTCGGGACAAGTCCGGAGCTACCACCACAATCTGGGTGGTACCGCTAAACAGCCAGCCGCCACAGTAACTCTCGCGGGTGGTCTCCCGGCCCGCCCGACTTTCAAATGTATCTCTCGCGGGTACCCCTCGCGGTCGACCCGACTTCAACAAAGGACTGAGATAAAGGTCAAAGTACCCGTGTGTCCGTAACATCAAGGGGCAATCCGAGGAATCACCCTCGTTGGATTCCCACTCGATGTAACCGTCAAGGTGAACTTGGAGGAATCACCCTCGATGGGTTCACACTTGAGGGGTTGCACGACAGAGGCATCATCGGAGGTGGTGAAAGAGGAATCACCCTCGGTAACCCACAACCGACTAGCTATGCTACAGAGCTATCATCAGGAGTGAGGTAGGAGGTATCACCCTCAGCACTCGATAGTAGCTCTGTAGAGTCGTACAACTAAGGGGGGAGTGCGGTGTTGTGTTTGATCTCTGTACATCGATCACACTGATCGAGCCATCCGGTAGCAAAGCAGGGCAACACGGACAAGGGTGCGGGGCCACTGATGGATCACTAACCAACCTCTACTAAGCATTTAGGTCAACAGGTGAAGTATCAACAGCAGTTACAAAATTAGGCTATGCATCAGAATAAGAGCAATCAAATACGGTAGCAAATTCTAATGCAAGCATGGGGAAGAAGGAATAGGTGATATAGGAATGATCAAGCGGGTTTGCTTGCCTGGTTGCTCTGCTGACAAGGAGGAAGGATCGTCGATGAGGTAGTCGATCACATGGGCTCCGGCAGTGGTCGCAGGATCTATCGGAGAAGAAGAGGGGGGAAGAAACAATAAATATAAAGCACACAAATGCAACACAGATGTATGAAATGGCAGTATGCTATGCTAGGGGTGACCTAATGCAGTACTAGGTGATTTAGGCGGAGCGGGAAAATATCCGGGAATATTTTCCCAGCTCCGGGCATTTTCTTCGGTACTGATCCGGAGGGGACGGTTCCATGTTCAATATGCTAGAGGGGGCTGACAGGTAAGTGGGTGGCATATTCGGATTCGTCAAATTTTTCTGAACGTTTTTCATATATAAAACATTTTCGTCTGACTTACGGTTTATTTTCTATGAATTTCGGAAGTTTAAACAATATTCTGAAATTACAGATTTATTATAATTCAAAAATCATTTTAATACCTAAATGCTATGGGTACACAGAAGTGTACCCAGTAGTTTGCACATGTGGGAGACATGTGGGACCAGTCAACAGTTGACTGGTCAAACGTTGAATGGTCAAAGGTTGACCTGGGCCCACCTGTCATTGACTCATTTTATTTAACAGATTTTTTAACTAAAATTAATTAGTCTAATCAGGGGGATTTTAGGCTAAACTAATTAGGGCCCCCCAAATTAACAGAGGCCGGCCCACCTGGCAGTGGCACACGGCCACCAGGGGCTGCGCTCGCGCGCGCGCAACAGAAGCGCACGGCCGTGGCCACGGCCAGAGGCTAGCGCGGGGAGGCCGCGGCATGGGCGGCAGGCGAGCGTGCGGGGCAGCGGCGGCCGGAGGCGGGCAGTAGATGCAGCAGCCAGCAGTGGCAGCGAGCAGAGCAGCAGCAACGGCGGCAGCGGCAGCAGCATCGCACAGCAGCGCAGTAGCAGGGCGCACGCACGTACGCGTACACGTACGCGGGAGCTCGGACGAGCTCGGAGACGGCGGCTACGGCAATGGATCGAGGCTGGGGTGAGGGGGATTCGGAGGAGGAGCTCACCGCGAGTCCGGTGGCGTGCTCGGGGAGGCCGGAAGCAGACCAGAGCGGCGGAACGAGGGCGAGGTGGTGACGTCCGCGGCGGAGAAGAGCTCCATGGCGAGCACACGGACCGTCCCGGCTTGAGCTGGTCCCCGCAATGGATGAATCCGGACGGGGCGGACCTCCTGGACGTGCTCCCGCACGCCGGAGACGACGGTGGCCGCGACGATGACGGCAAGGCAGCGGTGACTGCGCGGGTTCACGATCTCGAATCAAGCAGATGAGGAGGGGGCGCGATGGGGAACGAGAGGGGGTCGGTTGAGAGCAGGCTAGGGTTTTCGGTGGACGTAGTTATAGGCAAAGGGGGGGCACGGATGGCCGCCACGCACGCCAAGGCGCGGCCATGGCCGTGGATGGCTGCCACGCCTCTGTTCTCTGAACAGAGGAAGGGGATGAGGGGTTAGGTGGGCTGGGCTGGCACTGTTCTACTTAGGCCCAGCCGCACAGTGGCTTCTCTCTTTTTCTCTTTTTCTTTTCTGTTAAATACTGCAGCCAGTGTTTTGCATTTTCTTTTTGCATCAAATGGCTTTTGTAAATTGTGTAAGTGGCCACATCAAATAATTTGCAATGTTCTGCACTGCCACAAAAAGTTTGAGGTTTAAATAAAATCATTTGAATTTTGTTTAATTGGAAATGAATTAAAGTGGCTGTTAAGGTCACTGTTTTTGGGTGATAACTTTTAAATAAGCAAACAAGTGATATGGTTTTCTTTCACATTAATTATCTATGGATTATTTGCTAAAAGTTGAACTATTTCTCTTGCAAGTTTGCAGCTTTTAAAACTTCACTTACTAAATGAATTTTGAATTGAGGTGGAATTTGAAATGAGATATGATTTCCCTAGTGATCAAGCATTGCAAATGAAGATGACTTGGCATGATTAAAAGATGATCACTGTGCTTTATTACAGAGGGTGTTACAAATTCTCCTAATCTAAAAGAAATTCTCGTCCCGGAAATTTAGGAGGTAGATGGAAAGAGGTCGGGGTATTCTTCACGAAGGCGATCCTCGCATTCCCAAGTGGCTTCACCTTCTGAATGATTCGACCACTGAACTTTAAGGAACTTGATCGCCTTCTGACGGGTTCGACGTTCAGCTTGATCAAGAATATGGATCGGATGCTCCTGATAAGACAGGTCATCCTGCAATTCAAGCACTTCATGATCCACTACTCGGATCGGATCCTTGAAGTAGCGGCGGAGTTGCGACACATGGAAAACATCGTGAACCTGAGAAAGGTTCGACGGTAGTTCCAACTGATATGCCACTTCTCCACGTCTTGCGAGAATACGGAATGGGCCAATGTAGTGAGGAGCTAGCTTGCCCTTGATTCCGAAGCGGTGAGTGCCCTTCATCGGGGTGACACGAAGATAAGCCTGTTTGCCAGGTTGATAGACCATTACCTTGTGTTTACGGTCATAATTGCTCTTCTGACGGGACTGAGCAGTCTTTAGATGTTCGCGAACAATACGAACGTGCTCTTCAGTGTGTTGGATAATGTCTGGAACGAAGAGTGGCCATTCCCCAGTTTCTGACCAATTCAGAGGAGTCCGGCACTTACGCCCATAAAGAACTTCGAATGGTGCCATCTTCAGGCTAGCTTGATAGCTATTGTTGTAAGAGAATTCAGCATACGGGAGAGATTCCTCCCATTTCTTGCCAAAGGAGATGACACATGCATGAAGCATATCTTCTAGCACTTGGTTGACTCGTTCAACTTGACCCTGGGACTGGGGGAGAAAAGCGGTGCTAAAGGACAAATGAGTTCCCATAGCTTCTTGGAAACTTTCCCAGAACCTTGAGGTAAAGAGGCTGCCACGGTCTGAACTGATCTCCAACGGAACACCGTGGAGTGACACAATTCTGGAAACATACAAGTCTGCTAACTAACTAGCACTGATTGTCTCCTTGACTGGCAGGAAATGAGCAACTTTCGAGAATCGGTCAATGATGACAAGAATAGCATCATGACCCTTCTGCGATCTGGGAAATCCAGTAATGAAATCCATTTCAACTTTGTCCCATTTCCATTCGGGAATAGCAAGTGGTTGCAGAGTTCCAGCAGGTCTTTGGTGTTCTGCCTTGATGCGACGGCAAACGTCACACTCAGCAACATAACGAGCAATGTCTTGCTTCATATCAGGCCACCAGTACCGCTGACGAATGTCTTGGTACATCTTAGTACTACCCGGATGAATAGACAATGGTGTGTCATATGCTTCTTTCATGACATCCGAGCGTGAGTCCAGATTGTGCTTTCTGGGGACCACTAGGCGGCCTCTGAAGAACAAGGCACCATCACCATCAACAATGAAGAACGATGAATTTCCTTTGGAGAGATAGCTCTTGATCTTCTCAACTTCGGAATCATACTTCTGCCTTGTCTTGATGTTGTGCTCGAGATCTGGTTCAACAACCAAGGTATTTAGATATTCTTGAGGAACTATCTCGATGTTCATCTTTCGAAGTTCTTCATACAGGAGTGGTTGCTGTAGCTGAACCTCAAGTTCACAACAGTAGGATTTGCGGCTCAAAGCATCAGCTATTACAATAGCCTTACCAGGGGTATAAGAAATACCCAAGTCATAGTCTGTAATGGCCTCCATCCATCTTTGCTGACGGAGGTTCAGAGATGGCTGAGTGAACAAGTACTTCAGACTTTGATGATCCATGTAGATCTCGCAACGATTACCAAGTAGGTAATGTCACCATAACTTCAATGCATAAATAACTACTGCAAGTTCAAGATCATGCGTAGGATAGTTCTCTTCATGAGGACGCAACTGTCGAGAGCCATAAGCAATCACCTTGCGCTCTTGCATTAGGACACAGCCTAATCCTTGACGGGAAGCGTCACAATAAATCACGAAGTCCTTGCGAGAATTTGGAGGATTAAGCACTGGGGCAGATGTCAGCTTGTCTTTGAGTGTCTGAAAACTTTCTTGACATTTGTCTGTCCACTCAAACTTAACGCCCTTGTGAAGCAAATCAGTCAAAGGCTTGGCAATCTTGGAGAAGTTCTTGACAAAACGGCGGCAATAGCTGGCGAGTCCTAGAAAACTTCTGACTTGCTTGACATTCTTCGGAGGAGTCCATTCAAGAATAGCCTGAACTCGTTCTGGGTTAACAGCAATGCCATCTTTGGAAATCACGTGGCCAAGATATGTCACTTCAGCTAACCAGAACTCGCACTTGGAATATTTGGCATACAGTTGATGTTCACGCAGCTTCTCCAGTACATGCCGAAGATGTTCGGCATGTTCTTCTTCATTCTTCGAATAGACAAGGATATCATCTAGATAAACCATGACGAACTTGTCGAGGTAATCCATGAAGATGTAGTTCATCAATCGAGAGAATGTTGCTGGAGCATTGGTTAAGCCGAAAGACATGACAGTGTACTCGTAAGAACCATAGCGAGTAACGAAGGCTGTCTTCGGAATGTCTTCTTCACGAACTCTGATCTGGTGGTATCCCAATCTCAAATCAAGTTTAGAGAATCCTGAGGAACCAGCAAGTTGATCATACAGATCGTTGATTCTGGGAAGCGGATACTTGTTCTGAATGGTTGCCTGGTTGATAGGTCGGTAATCTTGGACCAGACGATTCGTACCATCCTTCTTCTTGACAAAGAGAGAAGGTGCTCCCCAAGCAGAAGAACTTGGACGAGTGAATCCCTTACGAAGTGATTTGTCGATTTCCTCCTTAAGTTCAAGGATTTCATGCGGTGGCATCTTGTACGGGTGCTTGGCAATAGGAGTGGTGCCAGGTTTCAAGTCTATGACAAATTTGACTGCTCTAGCAGGGGGTACTCCTGGAAGTTCTTCTGGAAAGATATCTTGAAAGTCATGAACAACTGGAACGTTCTCTATTCCCTCAAGAGGTGAAGCATTCAATGCATTCAGAGCATATATGTGACACCATGGTTTTTGACAACTTTTTCTTTTCAAAATCTTTCTGGCTTTATTTGCAATTTGGATGGTTTTTGAACCTTTTCAGTTGACCTTGGACTTGTGAAACTTCTGAATCTCTCTCAGTGATCCAAAGCCCTCATTATCTTGCCAAAATCTTGTCACACACCTTCAGGATCAAATTCCAATTTTCCATCTTTCCCAATAATTCATTTTCTTCCTTTGGGAAAATCTGTCATCACTATGGGTTATGAAGCAACCTATAGTTCTGATGATCAGAAAAATCCCAAATTAATACCACACCTTCTTGTCATCATCTACTCCCACAATCTTCAAAAACATCTTATGGTCCAGTATAAAATTTTGTCCAGAAAACTCCATTTATCTTCTGGATAGCACTGGCCATTTGTGAAGCAACTCATATTTTCCCAACTCAGAAAACTCTCAAATAATTCCCTGAGATACTAGTGAACCCATCTTGCCAAAATATCCAAAAATATCATACTGTCCAGTACAAATTTTCAGCAGCAATATTCTGACAAGTTTCTGCTCAAATGGAACCTCTGTGAAGGAAGTACCATCTAGATGTATCCAATTGAGCTGAAATTTTTATGACATCTTTTATCCACCAAATAACCCTCCCACACCAAATTTCAGCTCCAGCAGATCAACCAGATGAGTGCAACAAGCTCATCTTGTTTCTGGACCAGTAACAGCAGTTGTACATGAACCACCTTCAAATCTTGTTGAAAACTTCTCAATTTTGGCCAGTTTGGAGTCCTTCCAAAGTAGATCCTCCTAGACATCTCTACTGGCTACATCTCTAGCTCACCTCTTCTCCAGATCTCTCTCAAAGTTTCTGTCAGAAACTATTCATGAAGTTACACTTCAAACCAGAGTGCATCTAGTCGAGCCAGTGGCACAGAGAGGCTAAGTGATCAAGGGTCGACATGTTGGAAGAGATGCACCAGGCTTGCGTGGCCTCCAGATGCCAGTGCCCGTGGTGAGCACGGCAATGGCATGCCAATGCACGTGCTCTGCACTGCGTCCGCGTCTGATGTGATGCATCCGGCTGCCCCGCGTGACCGCGCCTTGTCCCAGCTCGCCGACATCCTCTCCTTCACCCACCTGGCCGTTCTGGAATGCTCCCCTCGCCAGAATCGTCCCCGGCGGCTGCCACCGCACACGGGCACTGTGGCACCCGTGCAGCCACAGTGGCCCTGCTGGCCGTCGTTTCCCCCCGCTAGCCGCCACCGCCCGCATTAACTTCTCTGCCCTCTCCTATCCCGTCGCCCACGCCGAGCCAGCCAGTGCGGCGTCCTTGCGCCGGCGACGTGGCCGAGCTCCGCCAGGTTCCAGAGAGCTCGCCCCCGCCTATAAAAGGCCATGGCCAACCCTTCCTAGCTCCTCACCGCACTCCGCCTACTCCCAATCGACCTCCCGAGCATCGAGCCAAGGCCGAGAGGCCCTCTGGCCTCGCATCTCGCCGGCGATCCGCCGCCACCCGAGCTCCGCCACCTCACCGTTTCACTCCACCCCAGCCTCGACCGACTAAACCCACGAGCTCCACTCACTCTCCTGACCACGCCCGACCACTTGTCCAATTGAAACTCTGCCGGAATCGCCGTCTCCGGCGACACCCGAAAACCGCCGCCGCCGGAGAGGAAGGGGACGACGTCGTCCGGCCATCACTCGTCACGCTACGGGTACGTACGTGTTCTTCTCCGTGAGCTCGTTCCATCCCCGTAGTCGCCGGACCTCGCCGCCGTCTGTGTCGCCGGCGACCATCGCCGGAGCTCCGCAACTCTCTGTTCCCTCTCTCCCCCTTTTAAATTTGACAGAGGGGCCCGCTAGTCAGTGGCTCGCCGAAGCGGTAAGTGGAGGCGTCCTGGCGAAATACGTCTTCGACGTGGCCCTTTGCTGATTTTCTATTTTCTGTTTTTAAATCAGATTTGACCAGTAACTTTGACCATCTATAACTTTTTATCCATAAGTCCAAATCAGTTGATTCTTTTTGCATTGGGTTTTTTCTTGAGCTCCTCTATTTTCTGGTTAAATTTGGTATTTTTCTCATGCTCACAGAATTTCTGGTGAATAGAACAGTGTTATGTGACATTTTCCTTTGCATTTTCAAAATATTTTCAGAAGGAAATCCTTTTGGTTTTGAAGCCCAGGAGTTTGTGGACAACCCAACAGAGCAAGGCAAGCCAAGTCATCCATTACATGCAGCATTTCAATAGTGTTGGTTATTTAATTGAATTATATGCATTATTTTAACATGTGAAAGTTCATAGTAATTTACTTTAATGCATAGCTACTGTCAGGTTAAGTTATTTATGATGAATATCCATGCTTGTTAAGTACTTGACAACACTAAACCTAATTGGTTGATCAACTGCCACCTATCCGGACTTATCCGTGCAGTCACATTTGCCGGTATGGGACGGCCTTGACTTGGTCTGGCTTTGTGCTCTTTTATCGGTACCACCAAAGAGGGAGGGTTATGCGTGCGTGCTACCCTGATCAGGTAGACGACGGTAATCCTGTGAGCCCAGTGAGTTATTTTGCCGGCATCCCCGTTTGGAACAATTTAGTTAGCCACGACGGTGCCAGGTGTCACAGGGTGACACAGGGGCCACCCAGGACATGACCCTGGGAGGGTATGATTGTCGGCGGTACGATGGAGGAGTCACGGGTTAGGCAAGTTTCGTTGGAGCAGCACCGGTCCACCCGAGAGGGAAGTGTACCGAGGTACGGGACCAGAAGCTCCATGGTGTGGGTAAAGTGCGCAACCTCTGCAGAGTGTAAGAATCTATTCAAATAGCCGCGTCCACGGTATTGGACAGTCCGTACTAGGCCACTGATTGGTCAACCGCAATAATGATAATAATGATGGAAGAACTTGTCTTATGTTCGGATGTACTCAATGGATCATGAGTATCTTGAGGGTTGTGGGACAACCCGGAAGAGAGTAAGTTGGTATTCGGTAACAGTGAGTAAGCACCTAAGCACTGATATGATCATTGCCATGCTATTGTTTGTTGCATTGTTATGGTTGCTGTGAGCTTGCGAGTACATTCCAAGTACTCACCTGGCGTATCATGCCAGATGCAGGAGAAGCCGAGGACGGAGGTCCCGATGGTTCGTGCTACGCTAACTAGGCCGTGTCCCAGCAGTGTCCCTGTGGATGGAGTTTTCCGCGCTATATTCCGCTACGCCGTAGAATCACCCAGTAGTATCGAGGCCCTGCTATGTTCCATAAAAAATGTAGATATTGTCATAGCACATGATGTGCTTCTGGCCTCGCTATCGATGTAAATTATGAACTTGTACTCGAGATATATCAATAAAGTTCAGTTCTGTTCTGTTCCAAGTTGTTGTGTGTTTCCAGAAGACATGATCTCTGGGTTGGAAACACTGGTAAACCGGTCCTCTGAGCCGGGGTGCCACAACGCTTGGTATAAGAGCCGTGCTGACTGTAGGACACCCTAGCTAACCCTGCGCTAGAACCGCGACTAGTTTAGAGTCTTGGTGTGTGCTTTGCTTGTTGCACCTGTTTGCTGCATGGCATGCATCATAGCATCTCTGCATATGTCAACTGCCGTATGAGCAGTCCAGTCATGATAATCCCCCTACTAGCTTGTCATGTATGATGTTGGGTTGCCTTGTATAATTATGTGGTTCTCTTTATTTTCTCTTTTTATTTGGTTTCTTTTCTGGTGTCACACTATCATGCTTTCCCTTATGTATGTTGCTCATCGATTCGGTATTTTGCAATGGGAACAAATTTAGGATGAAGAGGTGTAGTAATCAAGGTGGTGATGGAACTCCCGTCCGTCGATCCGCCAGACAAGCAGGACAGTCACCAGAAGATTTACCACCTCCACCACCTCAGTCACCGACCACTGATCAGATCATGAGAATGTTTGAGGAGAAAAGAAATCAAGATCTCATGGAATTTCTGAAAACTATGCAGACTATGGTGGGTCAGAATAACAACAATGGGACACACTCTAAATTGTCTGATTTTCAGCGAACCAAGCCGCCCAGTTTTGGTCAAGCTGTGGATCCTATGGAAGCTGATGATTGGATGAGGACCATGGAAAAGAAGTTGGACATAGCCCGCTGCGATGAATCAGACAAGGTTCCTTTTGTTACTCATTACCTGGAGGGACCGGCAGCTATATGGTGGGACAATACAAAAATAATGTGGCCTTCTGGGGAAGATATTTCTTAGGAGAAATTCAAAGAGGTATTCCGCAAGTATCATATTCCCACCGGCATAATGAAGGTGAAGCAGAGGGAATTTCTAGCCCTCACTCAAGGGAATATGTCAGTGGGTGAGTATCTGAACAAGTTTAATAATCTGGCATGGTACTCTACCCATGACGTGTCCACAGAAGAAAGGAAGATTGACCGATTCCTAGGAGGACTCAATCATACCCTTCGCTGTCAGCTTTGTATGCTTGACTTTCCTGATTTCTAGACTCTGGTGAACAAGGCTTTCATAGCTGAACGAGAGCATAAGTCAGGATATGATGATCGCAAGTGGAAGTTTGAACCCAAGAAGGACAACCATGAGCAGTTTGCACAGAAGCCACGTATCTGGCAACCAGGTCCATCTGAATACAAGCCCGCCTGGAACAATGGTAACAACAACAATAAGCCCGTCAGCCAGGACAAGACCTTTGGCAAACAACCAGTGCTGGAGGACTGTCGTCGCAACAACACATGTTTTAATTGTGGCCAGGGCGGGCATTACTCCAAGCAGTGTCCCGCAAGAAATGGGAAGCCATCATCTGACTACAAGCCACAAGTCAACAATGTTGGAAGCCGCCCCAATCCGAATTTCTATCGCGGCCAAGTCCATCATATCTCCGCTGAGGAAGCCCGCGAAGCACCAGACGTGGTCCTTGGTATGTTTTCTGTGAATGACATACCTGCAATAATTTTATTTGATTCTGGGGCTTCTCAGTCGTTTATTTCACGGAGTTTTGCCACCTTGCACAAATTTTCTCCTTCTCTTTTGGACAAAATCATGGTGGTACAATCCCCTGGCTCCATGCTCAGAACAAATGTGATATACAAGGATCTGGAAATTTCGATACATGGCGTCAAGTTTCCAGCTACTCTTGTTGGCATTGAATCCCCTGGACTGGATATAATATTGGGAATGGATTGGTTGGTACCACATCAAGTGTGTATCAACTGTGCCACCAGGACGGTGACACTGGTTAACCCGGCAGGCCAAACAGTGCAGTTCACTGCCAGCAGAATGATGTCAAAGAAGGGAATGGCATTCAAAGCCAGCTACAGACATAAATCTGATCCCAGTAGTCAGTGAATTCACGGACGTATTTCCGGAAGAAATACCAGGAATGCCACCTGATCGGGAACTAGAGTTCGCTATTGATGTTATTCCCGGA
The DNA here is from genome assembly GCA_039707655.1 of Elymus sibiricus. Lineage (NCBI taxonomy): Eukaryota > Viridiplantae > Streptophyta > Magnoliopsida > Poales > Poaceae > Elymus > Elymus sibiricus. The sequence continues at coordinate 349,948,142 of CM077668.1, forward strand.
ACCGCTCCAATCTATAAGAAGTACTACCGCATGCCTTCTCCAGAGCTGGTGGAGTTAAAGAAACAACTGGATGAATTATTGCAAAAAGGGTACATTCGTCCAAGCACTTCACCATGGGGATCACCTGTGCTGTTTGTTAAGAAGAAGGATGGTAGTCTACGAATGTGCGTGGACTATCGTCAACTGAATGAGGTCACCATTAAAAAATAAATATCCGCTTCCCCGCATTGATGATCTGTTCGACCAGTTAAACGGGGCCCGGGTATTCTCAAAGATTGACCTCCGAACGGGGTATCATCAGTTAAAAATCAGGAAAGAGGATATCCCCAAGACAGCCTTCACTACTAGATATGGACTGTATGAATTTACAGTCATGTCCTTCGGGCTAACAAATGCTCCAGCATACTTTATGAGCATGATGAACAAGGTCTTCATCGACTTCTTGGACAAATTTGTGGTAGTGTTCATCGATGATATTCTCACCTACTCCAAAGATGAAGAAGAGCACACGCAACACCTCCGTACTGTCCTGGAAAGACTAAGGACCCATCGCTTGTATGCCAAATTCAGTAAATGTGAATTTTGGCTAAGAGAGGTGGGATTTCTGGGACATGTTCTATCAGAACAGGGTGTGGCCGTCGACCCCAGCAAAGTGACCGCGGTATTAAACTAGAAGACACCAGCCACAGTAACTAAAGTCCGCAGTTTTCTGGGATTGGCAGGCTACTACCATCGCTTCATTGAAGGCTTCTCAAAAATAGCCAAGTCATTGACAGAACTGTTGAAAAAGAACCACAAATTTGCCTGGACGGAAGAATGTGATAGCAGCTTCATGGAATTAAAGACGAGGCTAACTACGACCCCTGTCTTAGTTCTTCCAGACATCCACAAGAACTTTGATATATACTGCGATGCTTCCAGGCGTGGAATCGGCTGTGTTCTAATGCAAGAAGGCAAGGTTGTAGCATATGCGTCCAGACAGCTACGACCCCATGAAGAGAATTATCCCACTCATGATTTGGAATTGGCAGCCGTGGTTCATGCATTAAAGATTTGGAGGCATTATCTCATTGGACAGCGATGTGAAATATACACAGACCATAAGAGTCTCAAGTATATTTTCACCCAACCAGATCTTAATCTCAGACAGAGAAGATGGCTTGAACTGGTCAAGGACTATGACATTGGGATTAATTATCATCCGGGAAAAGCCAATGTGGTCGCCGATGCTCTCAGTAGAAAACAAGGCACCATAAATGCAATAATGGAGGGTATCCATCCCAGGCTACAAGAAGAATTTGCTAAGCTGAATATGGTGCTATGCGGCCCAATTAGCCCGGATACGATGGAAATCATTCCAACACTTATGGAAGAAATTAAGGCAGCTCAGAAATCAGATAAAGGTATACAAGAAATCAAGGAGCACATTCCGCAAGGAAAGGCCAAGTCATTCCAATTTGATGACCAAGGCACCTTATGGTCTGAGAACCGAATATGCGTGCCTGATCAAGAAAATTTGAGACAGCAAATACTCAGAGAGGCACATGAATCAGCATACTCTATCCATCCGGGAGGAACAAAAATGTACCAGGACTTAAGGGAAACCTTTTGGTTGCCAGGAATGCGAAGGGACATTGCATACTATGTCGCCTGTTGTGACATCTGCAACAGAGTCAAGGCTGAACACCAGAAACCCGCTGGACTACTGCAACCTTTACCAGTTCCCCAGTGGAAATGGGATGACATATGCATGGACTTCATTGTTGGACTACCCAAGTCCACAAGAGGCCATGATGCTATCTGGGTCATTGTGGATATACTTACGAAAGTGAATCACTTTATTCCGGTAAAGACCATTTTCAAAGCTAATCAGCTTGCACAGCTCTACATGTCGCGGATAGTCAGCCTTCATGGAGTACCCAAGTCTATCACATCGGATAGAGGCTCCTTGTTCACTTCAGCATTCTAGCTACGATTGCACCAAGCCCTGGGCACCGTGCTAAAGCATAGTACGACATATCATCCACAGACAGATGGACAGACCGAACGTGTGAACTAGATATTTGAAGATATGCTTCGGTCTTGTGCTCTCACCTATGGACCCAAATGGGAGGATAGTCTAACCTATGCAGAATTCTCTTACAATAACAGTTATCAGTCGAGTCTCAAGATGTCACCATTTGAAGCGCTGTATGGACGAAAGTGTCGCACTCCTTTAAATTGGTCCCAGACAGGAGACAGCCGTATCTTTGGCACGGATTTGATGCTCGAGGCTGAGAAGCAAGTCAAAGATATTCAGGAACGTCTTCGAGCAGCCAAGTCCCGTCAGAAGAGTTATTATGACCCTAAACATAGAGAAGTAACTTTTGAGCCTGGAGAGTACGCTTATCTCCGAGTCACCCCCATGAAAGGAATAAAAAGATTTCATACCCGAGGAAAGCTAGCATCAAGATATATCGGTCCTTTTCCAGTAATTGCTAGAAGAGGCAGGCTGGCATATCAGCTAGAATTACCACCGGAGTTGTCTGACATTCACGATGTCTTCCACATATCACAGTTAAGAAAGTGCATTGCACCTCCGATCAAGCAGGCAGATATGAGTGAACTAGAGCTGACTAATGATTTGACCTACGAGGAAAGACCTGTCAAAATATTGGATGAGATGGAAAGAACTACCAGGAGTAAAGTAATCAGGTTTTACAAAGTATTGAGGGAGCATCATACCGAGTAAGAAGCTACCTGGGAAAGAGAGGATTTTCTGAGATCAGCATATCCACACTTGTTCCCTGAGCAACCGAATCTCGAGGACGAGATTCATTCTAAGGGGGGTAGGTTTGTGACACCCTGGTTTTTGACAACTTTTTCTTTTCAAAATCTTCCTAGCTTTATTTGCAATTTGGATGGTTTTTGAACCTTTTCAGTTGACCTTGGACTTGTGAAACTTCTGAATCTCTCTCAGTGATCCAAAGCCCTCATCATCTTGCCAAAATCTTGTCACACACCTTCAGGATCAAATTCCAATTTTCCATCTTTCCCAATAATTCATTTTCTTCCTTTGGGAAAATCTGTCATCACTATGGGTTATGAAGCAACCTATTGTTCTGATGATCAGAAAAATCCCAAATTAATACCACACCTTCTTGTCATCATCTACTCCCACAATCTTCAAAAACATCTTATGGTCCAGTATAAAATTTTGTCCAGAAAACTCCATTTATCTTCTGGACAGCACTGGCCATTTGTGAAGCAACTCATATTTTCCCAACTCAGAAAACTCTCAAATAATTCCCTGAGATACTAGGGAACCCATCTTGCCATAATATCCAAAAATATCATACTATCCAGTACAAATTTTCAGCAGCAATATTCTGACAAGTTTCTGCTCAAATGGAACCTCTGTGAAGGAAGTACCATCTAGATGTATCAAATTGAGCTGAAATTTTTATGACATCTTTTATCCACCAAATAACCCTCCCACACCAAATTTCAGCTCTAGCAGATCAACCAGATGAGTGCAACAAGCTCATCTTGTTTCTGGACCAGTAACAGCAGTTGTACATGAACCACCTTCAAATCTTGTTGAAAACTTCTCAATTTTGGCTAGTTTGGAGTTCTTCCAAAGTAGATCCTCCCAGACATCTCTACTGGTTCCATCTCCAGCTCACCTCTCCTCCAGATCTCTCTCAAAGTTTATGTCAGAAACTATTCATGAAGCTACACTTCGAACCAGAGTGCATCTAGTCGAGCCAGTAGCACAGAGAGGCTAAGTGGTCAAGGGTCGACATGTTGGACAAGATGCGCCAGGCTTGCGTGGCCTCCAGATGCCAGTGCCCGTGGTGAGCACGGCAATGGCATGCCAATGCACGTGCTCTGCACTGCGTCCGCGTCTGATGTGATGCATCCGGCTGCCCCGCGTGACCGCGCCTTGTCCCAGCTCGCCGACATCCTCTCCTTCACCCACCTGGCCGTTCTAGAATGCTCCCCTCGCCGGAATCGTCCCCGGCGGCTGCCACCGCACACGGGCACTGTGGCACCTGTGCGGCCACAGTGGCCCTGCTGGCCGTCGTTTTCCCCCGCTAGCCGCCACCGCCCGCATTAACTTCTCTGCCCTCTCCTATCCCGTTGCCAATGCCGAGCCAGCCAGCGCGGCGTCCTTGCGCCGGCGACGTGGCCGAGCTCCGCCGGGTTCCAGAGAGCTCGCCCCCGCCTAGAAAAGGCCATGGCCAACCCTTCCTAGCTCCTCACCGCACTCCGCCTACTCCCAATCGACCTCCCGAGCATCGAGCCAAGGCCGAGAGGCCCTCTGGCCTCGCATCTTGCTGGCGATCCGCCGCCACCCGAGCTCCGCCACCTCACCGTTTCACTCCACCCCAGCCTTGACCGACTACACCCACGAGCTCCACTCACTCTCTTGACCACGCCCGACCACTTGTCCAACTGAAACTCTGCCGGAATCGCCGTCTCCGATGACACCCGAAAACCACCGCCGCCGGAGAGGAAGGGGACGACGTCGTCTAGCCATCTCTCGTCACGCTACGGGTACGTACGTGTTCGTCTCCGTGAGCTCGTTCCATCCCCGTAGTCGCCGGACCTCGCCGCCGTCTGTGTCGCCGGCGACCATCGCCGGAGCTCCGCAACTCTCTGATCCCTCTCTCCCCCTTTTAAATCTGACAGAGGGGCCCGCTAGTCAGTGGCTCGCCGAAGCGGTAAGTGGAGGCGCCCTGGCGAAATACGTCTTCGACGTGGCCCTCTGCTGATTTTCTATTTTCTGTTTTTAAATCAGATTTGACCAGTAACTTTGACCATCTATAACTTTTTATCCATAAGTTCAAATCAATTGATTCTTTTTGCATTGGGTTTGTCTTGAGCTCCTCTATTTTCTGGTTAAATTTGGTATTTTTCTCATGCTCACAGAATTTCTGGTGAACAGAACAGTGTTATGTGACATTTTCCTTTGCATTTTCAAAATATTTTCAGAAGGAAATCCTTTTGGTTTTGAAGCCCAGGAGTTTGTGGACAACCCAACAGAGCAAGGCAAGCCATGTCATCCATTACATGAAGCATTTCAATAGTGTTGGTTATTTAATTGAATTATATGCATTATTTTAACATGTGAAAGTTCATAGTAATTTACTTTAATGCATAGCTATTGTCAGGTTAAGTTATTTATGATGAATATCCATGCTTGTTAAGTACTTGACAACACTAAACCTAATTGGTTGATCAAGTGCCACCTGATCAGGTACCACCAAAGAGGGAGGGTTATGCGTGCGTGCTTCCCTGATCAGGTAGACGACGGTAATCCTGTGAGTCCAGTGAGTTATTTTACCGGCGTCCCCATTTGGGACAGTTTAGTTAGCCACGATGGTGGCAGGTGTCACGGGGTGACACAGGGGCCACCCAGGACATGACCCTGGGAGGGTATGATTTTCGGTGGTACGATGGAGGAGTCACGGGTTAGGCAAGTTTCGTTGGAGCAGCACCGGTCCACCCGAGAGGGAAGTGTACCGAGGTACGGGACCAGAAGCTCCATGGTGTGGGTAAAGTGCGCAACCTCTGCAGAGTGTAAGAATCTATTCGAATAGCCGCGTCCACGGTATTGGACAGTCCGTACTAGGCCACTGATTGGTCAACCGCAATAATGATAATAATGATGGAAGAACTTGTCTTATGTTCGGAAGTACTCAATGGATCATGAGTATCTTGAGGGTTGTGGGACAACCCGGAAGAGAGTAAGTTGGTATTCGGTAACAGTGAGTAAGCACCTAAGCGCTTATATGATCATTGCCATGCTATTGTTTGCTGCATTGTTATGGTTGTTGTGAGCTTGCGAGTACATTCCAAGTACTCACCTGGCATATCATGCCAGATGCAGGAGAAGCCGAGGACGGAGGTCCCGATGGTTCGTGCTACGCTAACTAGGCCGTGTCCCAGCAGTGTCCCTGTGGATGGAGTTTTCCGCGCTATGTTCCGCTACGCCGTAGAATCACCCAGTAGTATCGAGGCCCTGCTATGTTCCATAAATAATGTAGATATTGTCATAGCACATGATGTGCTTCTGGCCTCGCTATCGATGTAAATTATGAGCTTGTACTCGAGATATATCAATAAAGTTCAGTTCTGTTCTGTTCCAAGTTGTTGTGTGTTTCCAGAAGACATGATCTCTGGGTTGGAAACACTGGTAAACCGGTCCTCTGAGCCGGGGTGCCACAATATATCTGGCTCTCGGCATCCTAAGCTATTCGGGCTGAGTATTGGATTGCCTGGCCAGAAGGGTGTGTGAGTTCGACTTTCTTAGCGGCACAGTCTATGAAAGCATTATGGGCTTCCAGCCAATCGATACCGAGAATGACATCTATGTTGGATGATTTGAGGGCAACGAGAGAAGCATGGAACACTAGACCTTCAATTATAATGGGAGTACTATGGCTCACCATGGTGGCACGGCTCTGAGATCCGATGGCGTGAACCGCTAAAGGAGTAGCCAAAGATTCCATAGCTAACCCATGCAACTGAGCAAACGGTTGAGACACAAATGAATGTGATGCTCAGGAATCAAAGACAACAGAAGCTGCCACTGAATTAACTGGAAGAGTACCCATCACGATTCTAGGGGCCTCACGAGCTTCTTCCATTTTGACATGAGTGACCTGGCCACGACCCATAGCAGACGGCCTGGCATTACAGCTTCTGAAACGACGGTTTCGACAGCTCTTTTTGCGACCAACAGGAGGATGAGGTGCATTCTGAGGCTGACCCTGGCGACAGTTGATAGCAAGGTGCCCAGGTTGTCCACACTTGCAGCACAACCCATTATCATTGGAAGGAGCCATAGCATTGGGCTGTCCACCCTGAACCATTAGCTGCCCCGGCGGCGGAGGCAGTCGAGGTGCAACATAAGACGGTCTGAGTGCAGGGGCAGGTCGGTGATGAACGTTGTGCGGAATACGGACTTGACATTTCTGAGCAGGCTGACCCGAGGACGAGCCAATATCTCGAGTACGCTTGAGCGATTCCTGGTACTCAGCCAGACCAGTTTCAGTTCGGAAAGCTTGGCTGACAAGCGTCGCAAAGTCCGTGTAATCATGGGCAACAAGTGCTAGCTTTATATCAGGATGCAATCCTTCACATAATTTCTCCTGCCTGCGAGCGTCAGTGCAGACGTCATCTTCAGCATAGCGGGATAAGTCAAGAAATTTCCTCTGATATTCATCCATAGACATTTTGCCCTGTGTGAGTTTGCGGAATTCCTTCTTCTTCTGGTCCATCAGACCTTGAGGAAGGTGTCGTGCACGGAAAGCTGACTGAAATTCTATCCAGGTGGTGGTTGTCCCAGGAGGCAGCATACGCCTGTGGCTTTCCCACCATTGAGCAGCTGAACCCCTCAGGTGGTACGTCACATAGGTGACGTAACTGTCAGGGAGAACATTAGCCGACTCCATCTGAAAGGCGATGTCACGGAGCCAATCATCAGCATCCATAGGATCAGATGAGTTGCGGAAAGTGGACGAATTGAGGCGCACGAATTCTTGCAGAGTTATTGGGGCAGACTGTTGCTGAGCATTCTGAGTTGGAAATTGGGCCATTACCCCAGTCATAAACTGACGATTCAGCTCAAACTGCTGCATCATTGCGGCAATATAGGGTGGAGGTGGAGGATCGTCAGCCATCCTGCCAAAACAACAGGGGCAGTTTAGCAAGAACAACTGCATGTGTAAGAGGTCATTCATGATGTAACATGAGCAATGAACAAGAAGGGCATTAGATACATATTAGTAGTCATTAAAGACATACAAATCAATGCACAGAGTTGGATACAAACGGACAGCACGAGTTCGGAAACACTCACAACTAGACAAACTAGGCGGCACGCAGCACGCGGTGGAGAGATACAATAACGAGACATAACAAAGGCTACATCACGTCGGAGAAAACTACTGGAGTGAGGAATCTGCAAGTGACAACGCAGGGTGCCCTCGATAAAAGGATCCTGCGGTCCGTGAACACTGTGAAGCAGATCCTGGCCCACAATTCAAAGGAGGGTTAATTAAAATCTCCGGGTGGATGTGATCACGAGAACCTAATATTTGAGTTAGCAAGATTTTAACCCGAAAAGAAGAGAGAGCAGAATCCCAGAGTAAAGGAGAGGAATAAAAGATCCTAATCCCAACCATTGGCGACATGGGCCCGTAAGCCACACAACCATGTTAGTAAAAACGGTTTTTGAAAGACTAGACTCAACTTCGGCCAAGGAGTTGGAAAGGGGGGTTCCTACAGGCAGTTGGCTCTGATACCAACTTGTGACGCCCCGGCCCGACCATGCACTAATCATACACGCAAATGCGCACTATCAAGCCCAGGGACTCACGGGAAGATATCACAAGACAACTCTAGACACAAAATAAAATAATACAAGCTTCATATTACAAGCCAGGGGCCTCGAGGGCTCGAATACATAAGCTTGAGTCATACAAGCATCAGCGGAAGCATCAGATATCTGAGTACAGACATAAAAGTTAAACAAGATAGGCCTTAAGAAGGCGGGGCAAAACAACAACACTGATCGAAAAGGCGCAGGCCTTCTGCCTGGGTGCCTCCTATCTACTCCTGGTCATCGGCGGCCTCCACGTAGTAGGCTCCACTGGAGGGGTAGTAGTAGTCGTCGACTGGGATAGCTGGCTCCGAGGCTCCGCCATCTGATCGCAGCAATCGGGTATGGGGAAAAAGGGAAGCAAAGCAACCGTGAGTACTCATCCAAAGTACTCGCAAGACTTACATCAGATCTATGCTAAGTATGCATCGGTATCAAATGAAGGGGCTGTATCTGTGGACTGGACTGCAGAAATGCCAGAATAGAGGGGAAGGCCTAGCCTATCGAAGACTAGCATCTTGCAGCGTCTTGCAGCATTAGAAGAGTGCAGATTAGTATCGTAACATAAAGTAACAAGCACGTAGTAGCAAAGCCTAGAGATCCTTCCTCGACTCCTTGCGAGAAAGCGATCCCGGAGCTTACAATTAATTAACATGTATCCAGTTCAAGTTGTAGTAGATAGGGATACAACACTGAGCGTCCTGTTACCGTGGACACGGCTATTCGAATAGATAACTTCCCTGCAGGGGTGCACTACTGTTACCCAACACGCTCGATTAACTCTGGCCGGACACACTTTTCTGGGTCATGCCCGGCCTCGGCTGATCGACATCACGTAGTCCTACCTAGGCTCAGCAGAGAGGTCCCCGTCGGTCTACATCCTAAGTGCTCAGGGGTCTTGGGCCCATCGCCCTTCGCACTCCGGGTCGTTGTGAGGACGGTGGATACCAGCGCCACCTCTGCCTGGATGGCGCGATCCGACCGTGCCACAATGCTGAACTGGACGTCTGACAGAGCTTTCGGCTGATACATACGGCGCCGCGGGCCCCATTAAACCATTATCCCCCGTGGTGGTAGTACGTATAGGCCATTGGCCAACTCAGATCAATACCCAAATCCGTTAGTGCATTATTAATTGTAGTGACGGCTGTCGGGACAAGTCCGGAGCTACCACCACAATCTGGGTGGTACCGCTAAAGAGCCAGCCACCACAGTAACTCTCGCGGGTGCTCTCCGGGCCCGCCCGACTTTCAAATGTATCTCTCGCGGGTACCCCTCGGGGTCGACCGACTTCAACAAAGGACTGAGATAAAGGTCAAAGTACCCGTGTGTCCGTAACATCAAGGGGGAATCCGAGGAATCACCCTCGTTGGATTCCCACTCGATGTAACCGTCAAGGTGAACTTGGAGGAATCACCCTCGATGGGTTCACACTTGAGGGGTTGCACGACAGAGGCATCATCGGAGGTGGTGAAAGAGGAATCACCCTCGGTAACCCACAACCGACTAGCTATGCTACAGAGCTATCATCAGGAGTGAGGTAGGAGGTATCACCCTCGGCACTCGATAGTAGCTGTGCAGAGTCATACAACTAAGGGGGAGTGCGGTGCTGTGTTCGATCTCTGTACATCGATCACACTGATCGAGCCATCCGGTAGCAAAGCAGGGAAACACGGACAAGGGTGCGGGGCCACTGATGGATCACTAACCAACCTCTACTAAGCATTTAGGTCAACAGGTAAAGTATCAACAGCAGTTACAAAATCAGGCTATGCATCAGAATAGGAGCAATCAAATACGGTAGAAATTCTAATGCAAGCACGGGAAAGAAGGAATAGGTGATATAGGAATGATCAAGGGGGTTTGCTTGCCTGGTTGCTCTGCTGACAAGGAGGAAGGATCGTCGGTGAGGTAGTCGATCACATGGGCTCCGGCAGCGGTCGCGGGGTCTATCGGAGAAGAAGAGGGGGGGAAGAAACAATAAATATAAAGCACACAAATGTAACACAGATGTATGACATGGCAGTATGCTATGCTAGGGGTGACCTAATGCAGTACTAGGTGATTTAGGCGGAGCGGGAAAATATCCGGGAATATTTTCCCAGCTCCGGGCATTTTCTTCGGTACTGATCCGGAGGGGACGGTTCCATGTTCAGTATGCTAGAGGGGGCTGACAGGTAAGTGGGTGGCATATTCGGATTCGTCATATTTTTCTGAACGTTTTTCATATATAAAACATTTTCATCTGACTTACGGTTTATTTTCTATGAATTTCAAAAGTTTAAACAATATTCTGAAATTACAGATTTATTATAATTCAAAAATCATTTTAATACCTAAATGCTATGGGTACACAGAAGTGTACCCAGTAGTTTGCACATGTGGCAGACATGTGGGACCAGTCAACTGCCCAGTCAGCAGTTGACTGGTCAAACGTTGACTGGTCAAAGGTTGACCTGGGCCGACCTGTCATTGACTCATTTTATTTAACGGATTTTTAACTAAAATTAATTAGTCTAATCAGGGGGGCTTTGGGCTAAACTAATTAGGGGCCCCTAATTAACAGAGGCCGGCCCACCTGGCAGTGGCACACGGCCACCAGGGGTTGCGCTCGCGCGCGCACAGCAGAGGCGCACGGCCGTGGCCACAGCCAGAGGCTAGCGCGGGGAGGCCGCGGCGCGGGCGGCAGGGGAGCGTGCGGGACAGCGGCGGCCGGAGGCGGGCGGCAGATGCAGCAGCCAGCAGCGGCAGCGAGCAGAGCAGCAGCAACAGCGGCAGCGCGGCAGCGCGAGCAGCATCGCACAGCAGCGCAGCAGCAGGGCGCACGCACGTACGCGTACGCGGGAGCTCGGACGAGCTCGGAGACGGCGGCTACGGCAACGGATCGAGGCCGGGGTGAGGGGGATTCGGAGGAGGAGCTCACCGCGAGTCCGGTGGCGTGCTCGGGGAGGCCGGAAGCAGACCGGAGCGGCGGAACGAGGGCGAGGTGGTGACGTCCACGGCGGAGAAGAGCTCGATGGCGAGCACACGGACCGTCCCGGCTTGAGCTCGTCCCCGCAATGGATCAATCCGGCCACGGCGGACCTCCTGGACGTGCTCCCACACGCCGGAGACGACGGTGGCCGCGACGATGACGGCAAGGCAGCGGTGACCGCGCGGGTTCACGAGCTCGAATCGAGCAGATGAGGAGGGGGCACGATGGGGAACGAGAGGGGGTCGGTTGAGAGTAGGCTAGGGTTTTCGGTGGACGTAGTTATAGGCAAAGGGGGGGGCATGGATGGCCGCCACGCACGCCAAGGCGCGGCCATGGCCATGGATGGCTGCCACGCCTCTGTTCTTTGAACAAAGGAAGGGGATGAGGGGTTAGGTGGGCTGGGCTGGCACTATTCCCCTTAGGCCCAGCCGCACAGTGGCTTCTCTCTTTTTCTCTTTTTCTTTTTTGTTAAATACTGCAGCCAGTGTTTTGCATTTTCTTTTTGCATCAAATGGCTTTTGTAAATTGTGTAAGTGGCCACATCAAATAATTTGCAATATTCTGCACTGCCACAAAAAGTTTGAGGTTTAAATAAAATCATTTGAATTTTGTTTAATTGGAAATGAATTAAAGTGGTTGTTAAGGTCACTGTTTTTGGGTGATAACTTTTAAATAAGCAAATAAGTGATATGGTTTTCTTTCACATTAATTATCTATGGATTATTTTCTAAAAGTTGAACTATTTCTCTTGCAAGTTTGCAGCTTTTAAAATTTCACTTACTAAATGAATTTTGAATTGAGGTGGAATTTGAAATGAGATATGATTTCCCTAGTGATCAAGCATTGCAAATGAAGATGACTTGGTATGATTAAAAGATGATCATTGTGCTTTATTACAGTGGGTGTTACAACGCTGCTATTGTCAAAACATTTCGGCCTTAGTCGTTTTCTTTAACAAAACATATCATACCTCCTTCGTCCAAAGTACAGGGCAAGTTTAAACTTGCTTACCTTGAGACTGCTCGAGAGTCTGGTTCGCCAGGATGAGCTCCTCCTGGGACCTCTCGAGTTTCCGGTTCATCTCCGCAATCTCCTCGGAGACGGAGTCCGGAACCGAGGTCGAAATCTGGCACAAAAACAGATCCTTATTACAAAGGGAACAGTTAAATCACTAAAAAGCCCCAGGACGGCTGTCTCAAGCAGCGCCCTGGGGGCTACTTAATGGGCTCCTACTTAATCAAACGACCCCAATGCCGGTTTCTTGAAACCGACTTCGGGCTCGGGGGCTACTCACTCACTAAGCCGTTTAGCAGGCTGTACTCTTATGTCCTCGGACAAACTCATAGCTTAAAAAAGTTCAAATAAACAAATTAGACTGGATGCGCAGATAGAAGGCGTACCTCGAAACCTGTAATGAGGTTCTTGAAAACCTCATGCAGGCCGGCCCCTGTGGACCGGTAACCCTGTAGCGCCGCGCCTATCAAAGCACGGTGCTCTTCCTTGATGGAGGAGCCCTTCAGGGCGTCTTCCATCTCCTCGGTCCACCCCGCGCCAGCCTGTCCTTGGGCAGTTGACTGAGGTGGAGGGATGACCTCGGATGCATCTACCCGGGTAGCCTCCACCTGGGGTGGCGGAGCCGAGGTAGATGTCGGCTGGGCCGAGGACTGGCCCAGCCCTTCTTCGATGACCTCGGGGCGCTTCTCCCCCGGGTCCTGTTGGGCCGAGGTGTCGACCTCGGCCATGATGGCCACCTCGTCGGCCCCCGTCGTGTTAATGTCAGGGACCAAGGTGGATGTTGCCTCCCCTAGCCCGTCATGCGCCGGGGGAGGATCAGCGGGCTCTGGAGTCCCACTGGCGGATGGCAACCTGCTTGAGGAACCACTGGGGATTATCCTCGGTGGTCTACATAAAAAAAGATGCCTCTGTAAGTTTCCCCTTGCCTAGAAATAACTTGTCGAATTAAAAGACGGGATGCAAAGACGACGGCTTACCCTCGGGGCGCCGGCTTCTTCCTCCCCACAGCGAGGAGGTCTTCTTCTGAGTCACCAGAGAGTTCGGCTCTCTCCGACGACTTGTTGGCAGCCCCAGATGAGGTTCGCCTCGGCCTCTTTGGGCCCTTCGGCGGCATGCCCACATTGGCGTCTTCTAACGCTGACCTCTTCCCCTTCGGGGGGGGAGGGAACCTCCTCCTCCTCACCCTCCTCTGCGTCGCCGGCTTGCGCGGCGGAGCTGTGGGTCTCTTCGGACCGGGTGACCGAAGTCCCCCGAGTCCGAGCACTTGACCTACCCCTCTGGGTCTTCGTCCCTTTGGGGGCCACCACGTGCGGCTCCTTGGCCAGGAGCGCCAAGAGCAGGGGAATCAGAGGCTCCTCTGGCAGTGGGGCCGGGCATCGCACTCCTTGTACCCAGGCCAACCACTTCCGCAAAACATCAAACATGACGATTCAAGCAAAATTTTACTCCTCGGTACGATGGGCAAAGAATAATGATTGAGGGGCGGGACCACTCATCGGGGGGGGGGCTTCATAGCCGTGTTCGAGGCTGTGGTCCTCCCCTACATTGGGGATCTTGTCCTTGGCCAGCTTCATGAGTCTCGTCCACATGGCGGCCAAGGTGGAGCGGAAGAAGGTGGTGATGGTGTCCATGTCCTCGGGCTTTTGTGCCCACATCGGGGTAGCCCGAAGTTGGAGAGGGAGTATGCGGCGGTTGAGCATGACGTTGATGACGTCGGCAAGCTCAACCTTCCCCATGGTGGACCACCACAGGATCCTGTCGACCAGGGTCTCCACCTCTTCTGGGTTCCCCCAGGCGACGCCCTTTTCCTTCCAGGATTTGAGCTTCTTGGGAGGCCCGACTGAGAAAGCCGGGACCTCGGTCTGACCAGGGGCGAGTGGTTCAGTGATGTAAAATCACTCTTTCTGCCACTCCTTCACCGTTTCGATGAAGGTGCCCTTGAACCAGGTGGCCCCCTGGTTTTTGCTGATCATGGCCCCTCCGCACTCCGCGAGATCCGAGCCGCTAGACTTCGACTTAATCCCGAAGAGCTTCAGCCATAGGCCGAAGTGCGGCTCGCAGCGGAGGAAGGCCTCGCAAACCGTGATGAAGGAGGCGAGGTGGAGAATGGAGTTGGGGGCCATGTGGTGGAAGTCCAGCCCATAGTAGTACATCACTCCGCGCACGAAGGGATGCAACGGGAACCCCAGACGTCGGATGAGGTGGGGGACAAAGACTACCCGCTCCCCGGCGTTGGGAGCGGGCACCAGCTGGCCAGCCACCGGAGCGCGGGCGACGGTGGCGGGGGTCAGGTACCCCGCGTTGTGCAGATCCGAGATGGTCGCGGCCGTCACGACGGAGCCGCCCCAGTGCCCCTTGAGGGTGTCGGCCATGGCTGGTGGTGGAGGTTGGGCTCGCGAAAGGGAAAGGCGGGAAGGATGGATCTGGGCGCTGGAGCTAGACGAAGCAGTAGAGGGGGAGAATGGGAGCGTGGTCTATTGCGCTGTCCTCCTTTTTGCTCTTATAAGCCTGTGAAAGGCCAAGAGTCCCCCTCGCTGCGCCGATAAACTCGCCATTTCCATCAAAAATGCCGTTGAGCATATGGGGGGACACAAAATCTTGATGATATCCCTAAGAAAACGGGCACGATCTCTGCCTCGAGGGGACGTGCCAGTAAAAGGCTGCCTCGAACCGCGATTTAGGGGGAGGCAGTAACTGCTCGACCTGTCGTGGGGCAAGCCTCTTCGATAAAGTTGTCAGGCCGGATTGGACCGTTCATACCTGAACAACGAACCTTCGAGGCTAAGATATCTACCCCCTTCGGGCAGGGTGCAAACTCGGCTGGACCTCGGATGTCAGTACTCCATTAAGAGAAGATGAAATATGAAGGGGAACTCGTCTGTCAAGCCGAAGACTCCGGATCCGAGGTGGTGTCTGTTGAGAAAGTCGTCCTCGGCATAGAAGACCAGTTCGGGGGCTACTGACGGTGTCCTGGATTAGGGGGTGCTAGCCCAGCCGTCCCGTCTCCTCGGATGGGCCGAGGGGCCCTCGTACGTGATCAAGATGGACTCCGGAGGCCGTACACATGAAGCGTGATCGAGACTGTCTCTACCGAAGACTTGACGTATACTCCAAGATCTCTCCTGCCGCCTCTCTCCTAGATACCGACTTTGTAACCCTAGATACCCTCCCTGGCGTGTATATAAGCCATAGGGTTCAGCCCGTAGGGGGGGATCAACGCAATATCCCTCACCTAGCCCTAGAAGTTATACACACATTACGATCTCGAGGTAGATCAACTCTGTATTATATACATCTCCATCAATATAAACAGAAGCAGGACGTAGGGTTTTACCTCCATTAAGAGGGCCCGAACCTGGGTAAACATCGTCTCCCTTGTCCTTATTACCACCGATCCGAGATCCACAGCTCGGGACCCCCTACCCCGAGGTATGCCGGTTTTTACACCGACACCGCCGCTGCCGCATCCGCCGCCGGCCGACGGGGGCGGGGCAGCCGAAGCAGAGGATGGTGTGCGGCGGACAAGTACCCATCGCCGGGGCGGCTGGAACAGAGAGGGGCCGCTGGAGCCTCCATGCTCGTGCTATGGGGACAAAGCGGATCTGCGTTGGTGCAGCCAGCTGTCGCCGGATGTGCCACTGTATCTGGACCCACACGCCGGGGTGACTGGATGTCACCGAGCCGTTGGATCCGTCCCTCCACAACTCCGATGGCGCACCTCGGGTTTCCAATTCGGTAGCAGTGTAGCGTGAGGCTGAGGGTAAGCTCGTCGTCGTCCGAGGCCGCGACCAACTCGCAGTCCACGCAGTCGCCAGACCCGGATCCGGCAGAGAGCTCGACATGGCTGGAGATGGCCGAACAGGGGAGCAGAGGAGGGGGGGAGGAGTGGAGCGGATAGGACTGAGATTTAGGGCTTGATTTGCGCCTACAAACGGGATATTTTGTGAGGTTGGCGGTGGACCAGAACAGTCCGGACGACATGATGGATGTGTCCGAACGACATCAAATCCACCCCACTTATGTGTTGAGTTTGGAGTACCGAATAGCTTGGACAAATGGACTGAATATAAAGGTTCTGGTTGAAATGATTTTTTCTTGTCCAAGCAGTGTTTGGACTGTCTGCCAGGACAAATAGAAGCTTTGAGGGTCCGGTTAAGATGCTCATTGACATGCCCATAGCCGTCCTTCAGGAAGTGTTTATTTTTTTTGGAATTAGAAAAGTATTTTATTTTGTTGTACTAGTTAGCATCATATGATCATTGGATCGGAATATCATGATCCACGAGGTACATATTAATATAACCTTCTCGCGTTCCTTGAGCTGCTGAGCACATAAACTATTCTTGACGTGATACCCAGTCAGCATCAAACACAGAGGCCAGGCGTGAGATGCCGTCGTGTTCCGTGAGCTGGAAAAAATTAAGTGTGAATGAAATATTTGGAATTTTCATTTCTCCCTTATAAAGCAAAGCCCTGAGAGCACACAATTACACCACAACACACACAGGGAAACAAACAGAGTTCCTGCATCTCCCAGGAGCGGAAGGATAGGATAATGGCCGGTGAGAAGACGGGGCTGGTGCTGCTGGACTTCTGGGTGAGCCCGTTCGCGCAGCGCTGCCGCATTGCGCTGGCCGAGAAGGGCCTGGCCTGCGAGTCCCTCGAGCAGGAGCTGCTGGGCGCCAAGAGCGACCTCCTCCTCGGCTCCAACCCCGTCCACAAGAAGGTCCCCGTGCTCCTCCACGACGGCCGCGCCGTCTGCGAGTCCCTCGTCATCCTCGAGTACATCGAGGACGCCTTCCCGGGCGCGGCCCCGCAGCTCCTCCCCGCCGACCCGTACGCGCGCGCGCAGGCGCGGTTCTGGGCCGACTACGTCGACAAGAGGGTGTACAGCTGCGGGACGCGGCTATGGAAGCTCAAGGGGGAGGAGCGCGCGGCGGCGCGGGCCGAGATGCTGGAGACGCTCAGGACGCTGGACGCCGAGCTCGGGGACAGGGCGTTCTTCGGCGGTGAGGCGTTCGGGTTCGTGGACGTCACGCTCATACCGCTCACGTCGTGGTTCTACAGCTACGAGAAGCACGGCGGGTTCAGCGTCGAGGAAGAGTGCCCGAGGCTGGCGGAGTGGGCGCGGCGGTGCGGGGAGAGGGAGAGCGTGGCCAAGGTCCTGACGGCGCCGGAGGAGGTCCACGACTTCATCAGCCTGCTCAAGAAGCACTACGGCATCGAGTAGCGCTGGTCGATCATCCATCAGCCGGCTGGTGGATGCGTCATGCGTGGCGAACCGTTTGCTTTCGTGTAGTTTGGCTGGAGTCTGCTCTTGTTCGTGTTTAATTTGAGTCTTCATGCATTTGTAGCGTCAAAAACACTCTTATATTATGGGACGGAGGGAGTATTTGCCTATTTGGGACTCCATAAATGTGAGGTACTTCAAAATGATTTGCTCAAGAAACTTGTGCGCATCTTGAAATTTTCAAAATATGGATACTATAATTGCTTCTTTTTTTTGGAAAAACTTCCGATCTATTCATCATCAATCATGGCAGTACAACGAACACCAGAAATAATAAAAATTACATCCAGATCCGTAGACCACCTAGCGAAGACTACAAACACGGAAGCGAGCCGAAAGCGTGCCGCCGTCATCATCCCTCCCTCGCCGGAACCGGGCAAAACTTGTTTAGTAGACAGTCGGAAATTCGTCGTGCTAAGGCCTTGTAGGACCAGCGTAACAGAACAGCAACCGCCGCCGATGAAGATAAGCGTAGATCAGAAGGATCCACTGATGTAGACGAACGAATGCATTTCATTGAGCAGAATCCTATATACTCCTTAAGTGACTAATCCCACTATCTTATTTATCTTAATATATGCAGCCTATCCACATCATCAAATAGGTCCACTACTTCATCTCTCTTGACATGAACTCATCCCACCACATCACATGTGTCGTGTCAGCAGCCCCGTTTAGTCAGTAGCTCCGTTTCTAGCCGTAAAAACTGATCAAAGCCCAGCCAGCATGTCATCACTAATCGCTAATTCTCCCGCTGCTACATGCACGACGGGTTTTTCAACAACAACAAAAACCGATTGTTTTTACTACATTTTCTTAATTTTGCCATGGCAATTTTGCTCTTTTGGCCAATGCCGTAGTCGATTTGTTTTCTCGTCCGGCAGCACAAAGAATTTTTGCACCTGGTGTCCCACGCGATTCCTATTCGGCGCATGTGTCGATGGATAGCGACCCAGTGAATACCCTCCCCATGCTCCACGTCCTCGATATGGGCCACCCCATACTAGTTTTTTTTCTTTTTCTTTTGTTTATTGCCTGTTTTCCCCTTTCTTTTTTCTTTTGTCGTTTTATTTTTTTTATTCTCTTCTTTTTTTCCTTCTTTCCTATTTTTTTTTTTTAATTTCGTGATTTTTTTGAATTTGTGAACATTTTTTGCAATTTGTGAACAACTTTTGAATTAATGAACATAGTTTTCAAGTTTGTGAATATTTTTTGAATTCACAAACATTTTTTCAATCTGCGTACATTTTCTGAATTCATGAACATTTTTTGAATTCGTGAATTTTTTTCAAATTTGAGAACAAACTCGTGAACATTTTTTTTGAAAGTCACGAACATTTTTGAACTCATGAACATGTTTTGAAATTCATGAACATTGATTGGAATATTGTACATTTATTGAGTACGTGAACATTTTTTTATTTCACAAAACAATGTTTGAAACCGCGAACATTTTATGATTTCGTGAACATTTTTTCAAAATCAGGGAAAAATTGAATTCATGAACATTTTTCCCAATTCACGGACCTTTTTTGAATGCACAAACATTTTTTTCATAATTCACAATCAGTTTTGAAATTTGAAACTTTTTTGAAATCCTGAATTATTGTCAAGAAGAAAAAGCAGAAACAAAAAAGAAAAAAAGAAAAAAAGAAAAAAAAGAAATGAAAACAACTGGCTCGTCTCGCACAGCACATGGGCCGGCCCAGAAGCACGTGCCCGGGAACGGGGGCTGCGTGTTTGCCCGTCACCCAGCGCGTTGTGCGCCAAATAGGAGCACCCACGTTCCACGCACGGGCCAATTATGGTGAGGCTGTTTTTAGTGTTGTAAACGTGCCATCTATCTAGATGGGCTTGACAATTCATCCTAAGCCCATGTAACTAACGCATGTGATCAATCTACCCAGCCTATTCTACTTAAAAAAAAAGAATCTACCCGGCTTATCGCAGTAGGTGGATGAGGGTTCGTCTTCCCCGCCGCTTTGTCTTCCGGTCGACGCCGCCACGACCGATGCCCTATGAAATTGCAGTCACAATTCCACATTAAACGGCAGCATTCACCTCATCTCATTACCTCCATTACACTACAAACACGGAAGAAAGTGCTAGATTTTGAGCAACCATCGCCTCACATCTCATATTTACAACAATTCTTAACTGCAGCCACCAGGATCAAGCTCCGAACCACACAACCCGTCATCACGGCAAGATTGGGCTCCATGTTGCGCCACCACACCACGCTTGATGGAACTGACGCACGGCTGCAGTGGTTGCCGGTGCCCCGCATTGGCTTCGCTCGGCCGATCGTCCGCAAGGCCTTCACCTTGTCGAGGCTGCCATCCACACCCCACCCCACCCCACCGTGGCACCACAAAGAACCTTGTTGTTGTCCGTCGTACAACCCCTCAGACCCTCCCCCCCTTTGTTCCTGCCTAGAGCACGGCGAGCCGGTCGGCATGCAGTGTTGTGCGAGAGGAACAAGAGGGGCTTTTTGCGGTTGGGCTATCCTTGCTTTTTATAGGATGCTTTTTTATACGGACTGCCAAGGATTATGACAAACTGTAACATTGAGCCACATGTTACAAGTATTCGAACCACTTATGTATATGGATACTTTAGTTCATTTCCTTTGTATTTGAGACTTCTTATGCATGACATTCATTGTGCACATGCGGCAATCAACGAGGAATCTACCAAACTGTTTTCTTATATTATACTATGTAACTCAATAGTATTTTATAATTTTTTGTATTAGATGTGTATCTTTGCATTCCCGCAACAATGCGCGGGGTATCATCTAGTTTCTAGAATAATAGAGGTTTTGGTGACTAAGTAAACATCATCATGTGGTTTATTTACCAGAGTAGCGCAATTTTTATCTGTCACTACTATTGTGAAGAAGTAAAGAAGTTATTTTAATTTCTAGAGTACTAGTGCCGACCCATCATCCGGCCATACCGACCGTGTTGTTGACCCCTCATGTTGGCTACAATGTGCGCGACAAAAGGTCTCGATCTCAAACCCCCATTTAGCAAAGCCCACTCTGAATATAATAACGACGGTGGATGTCACCGCCTCCTCCTAGGTTAGTTGTGCAATGCATACATTGTAGCGATGGCACCCTACATCTAACATATGAGTCTCTCAACCCTCATACGACAAAGATCGCGATGAACATGACCATTATGATTTTCTCTAGTATCGTTCTCGACTAACTCTCCCCATTTAGTGGTCTCTCTCACAACGCGCACCATGTCCACTTTGATGACATGACAATATACATTGTACACTCGACGACGGGCCTTAACAATTTGTAAACCAACTCTGGTGTGGTTATTGACGGTATTGGAAACACCATCAACCTGAGCACGAAGATTAATCCATGCATGCAACCGAAGACCAAAAAAGAGTTTAAGACGTGCAATGTGAATTGCGGATTTAAGATGAAGTACTTGATTAACACATTGGGGTTCCGGTGATGTGTAATACACAAGGTCTCTCCGACTCTTGTGTCTATGGCAAAGAGTTGCAAACGCCAAAACTCAATCGAACAATACACAAACACTAATTGGACGCCCAAGGGGGTATTTAAGGAGGTACAAAAGGGGAATTCGACTAGGTGAAGGAGGGGGTGGGGGTAGAATCGAACCTTAAGCCGGTCTCCTTCCTAAATACACTCAAAAGAACTACACATAGTCTCCTTACTCCAAAAATATGTGGGCCTAGCCAAAAACTGAGTTGGTGCAGCGCCTATACAAGGCTATGTATGATATTATAAAGTGTCATATTGTATATTTTTTCCATGTATTTACTTGTCATCATGGTGGCTTTAAAGTCCTGAAATCTCCACGTGCAACTTCGTCATCACTCATTGTATGCTTGATGCGCCATCTCCACGACTGATCATATTCTAGTATGGGTCACACTCCTCCATGCTAGGTCCTTCATTCCTAAATAATACAATTACATCTGACTTAAGCAACATCATATTGTCGTAAACACTTGGAAGATTAGTTCCTAGAAACCAAAGTACCTGATATTTGAGTTGACATGTGCGAGCTCTAGCCATTGTTCATTGTGTTTCTGGGTTTGAGATGGCGTGGTTGCGGGGGCTAGGGGTGTAATTGTAGTAGGGATGTCCCCACCATCCTCCCCTTCTTGAATTTAAGTCACCCTCGACGAAAGCTCTTCTTTTCTCCCAAATAAGGCTTCTAATCTATAATGTTAAATGTGAGACTAACCCCAAAAGTTGTAGAAAACCTAAGTTTTTATGCATTATCATCTATCTTCTCTAAACTCTTAAAAGGACCATCATATTGTGCATGAGTTTAGATTTGTGAAAATCAAGAAACATATCTTTACATAAATGTAACCAAACAATGTCTCCTGATTCAAAAACAAAATGCTTTCTACCCTTATCACCCACAAGTTTGTACTTAGCATTCATGCGCTCCATGTTTTTCTTTGTTGTGTCATGCATCTTTCATATTAGTTCAACATATTGTTTAGCATCAAAATTAACCTTCTTCGGAGATCGAAGACGCAACAAATCAATGGGCGCACGAGGAATAAAACCATACACAACTTCAAATGGGCCCAATTTAGTGGTAGAATGCAATGAACGATTCTAAGAGAATTATGTGTGAGGTAAACATTCTTCCCATATTTTTAAGCTCTTCTCGGAACAACCCTAAGCATAGTAGAAAAAAATTATATTGACTACTTTGGTTTGTCCATCAGTTTGGTGATGACATGTAGACTAAACATCAATTTAGTCCCCAACTTAATCCATAAACATGTGAAAATGGCTAAGAAATTACGTATCATGATCTGAAGCAATTGTAGACACACCATGAAAGCAAACAATTCCGCGAAATAATAAATCAGCAACATGTGTAGCATCATCACTCTTGTGACAAGGTATAATGTGTGTAATCTTAGAAAATGTCTACAACTACAAAGATACAATCCCTTCCCTTTTTTGACATGTAGTGCAATGAGCAATGATCCTCTAACCATCAAGTTGCATCCTGAACCAAAAGAAGTGTTCAACGAGCACATCTTCCATTTTCTTCACTCTGAAGTGATACATCAAAACTCTTCCATGGGCCTCCTATAAGTAGCGTAGAACACAAATCCATCAATAATGATGAACTTGTCCATGTTCTCTCTTCTATACAATGTTGCAACGCATCTTTAAATTCAGCATCATGCACATAGTGATCTTTGATTGTATCTAATCCAAAAAGAATGAAGTCAAATTGTGAAAGGATGGTATAATGACGAGACAAAGCATCAGTGATGACATTTTATTTACCATTCTTGTGTTTAATGACATGAGATAAAGGCTCAATGAAATCAACCAACTTAGTATGTCTACGTTTCAGTTTAGCTTGACTTCTTATATACTTCAAAGATTCATAATCGCAATGTAAAACAAATTATTTGGAGCATACATAATGTTGTCGGGTTTCTAAAGTCCGAACAAGAGCATATAATTTTTTACCATAAGTAGAATAATTTTGACTAGGACCAGCCATTCTTTCAGAAAAGTGCGCATCAAGTTAGTCATCTTGTAATAACATATCTCCTAATCCAGTCCCGCTAGCATCACATTTAAGGTCAAAAGTCTTATTAAAATCAGGAAGTTGGAACAACAAAGCATGTCCTTTCTTGTGAGATCATTAAGTGCCGCAACAATGGTGATGTAATATTTCACAATGTGCCTATAAAACTCATCGATACCAAGTAAACTCCTCACTTGGGTGACCGTTTTAGCAGGCGAGCAACTCTGAATAGATTCGACTTTGGTTGTATCAACTTCAGTGTCATGTAGACTCACAACATAAGCAAGAAATGATACTTGGTAGGTGCAAACGGTGGGCTTCCCAAGGTTACCAACCAAACTTACATCTTGTAAAGCATTAAAAACAACATGGAAATAGTTAAATGTCTATCCAATGATTTATTATAAATCAGTATAGCATCAACGTAGAATTCCACAAATCATCTAGTGAAAGGACGTAAAACCTTGTTCATCAATATCATGAAAGTATTAGGTGCATTGTTAATCGAAAAGACATAACTAATCACTCATATAACCTGAATTCAATTTTTGATGTTGTTTTCTATCCATCTCCCAATTTCATAAGAATTTAATGGTATCCACTACGCAAATCAACTTTAAAAAATATGGTAGATCCCCTTAATTCATAAAGCATATTCTCTAACGTAGGAATAATATGACAATATCGAACTGTATATTATTGATGGCTCTGCAATCAACACAGATAAGTCACGGTCCATCCTTTTTGACAGTAATATAACAAAGACAATCCATGAACTAAAGGATTTGTGAACGTAAGGGCATCTCCAACGGCGACCCGCAAACCGCCCGCATCCATCCGGACCACGGAAGCCATCCAACGCGGGCCTGTATCGGTCCGCCAAGCGGTCCGGACGTGTTTTCTCCCGCAAACCGGAACCAAACGTGAGGGTGGGGGGGTTGCGGGAGTCCGGACACGCAAAACGTCGCTCTCTGCCCCCCTGGCCCACCCAAAAGGAAGGCGGAGCCCGCGCTTTTGTAGCATCTCGCACTGTTTCTATGCCAAAATCCCCCACTCTCTTCTTCCACCCCCCGCCGCTCTCCGCCCAATTCCTGCTCTTTTCTCCCATCCTCTCCTTCCTTCCGCCGCCGACGCGTGGAACCGTCGGAGAACCTGTCAGAGATGGAGGCGGCGGCGGTGCCGGAGGATCCGAGCATCACGCTCGCCTGGAAGATCAGCTCGGCTACGCGGCAAACTCGCCGCGTCAAAGCGAGGGCCGCAAAGGAGGAGAAGCTCAAGAAGCGGTTGGCCGCCGGTGGGCCTGGTGGTGGCGTTGAGCGTGGTGGTCACGATGGTCGTCACGGATGTGGCGGACGTCGCCAGACGGGCACGCCCATAGTACAGACGACGCTGTGGCCGGAGAATTACAAGCCTCCGTACTAGTACGCCGCCAAGCAGCTCGGAACCCCCGCCGGTAAGGTGCCTTACATCGTCGACGTTAACGCGGCGTCGCTCTTCTTCGAGTTTTCTTTGTCGCAGCTCGTCCGAGCGCGGACGACGGGCAGGGAGCAGATGGGTACCCGCACTCTGTTCGCTGCAATGCCTAGAGCAGGGGAGCCGACGCACGATGACCGGGACAGTGAGATGCTCGACATCATCCACGACGGAGGCGAAGGAGGAGGAGGGGGCTATGAGGACGGGGTGGTGGAAGACTCGGATCCCACCTAGTCCGGCAACTACCATCAGCAGCAGTCCTACACCCAGGCGGGCATGGACACACAGCAACAACAGCATTGGGCCGCCGGACAGCAGCAACCGAAGGGGGAGGAGGAGGGGGAGGACGCCGAGGACGATGATCCGGCTGATATAGTCGGCGATCCAAAGAAAAGGGTAGAGGAGAAAGCTTCAACATGCGGGAGGACGAGCTGTTGTGCGATGCATGGTTGGCCACTAGCCTTGTGTAGGGGAACGCAGCAGAAAAAAAAAATCCGGGACTGCGAGCACGCCCAGGACCACTATGAAGACTGCATACAAGGTTTTGATCCGATCGTTACCGACTCATAGTGCAGCGGAAGTAGAGTCGATGTAGATCATCGGTGCAGATCCCCGCAGCTAGGATTTACAACCACCCAACCGCGAGGATGTTCTCCCTTGTCTGCTCATCGGACAGCCCTCCGGGAGGCGGTCGGACAGTCCCTCGGACGGTGTCACGGACAGCCCTTCGGGAGAACCCTCAAAACTCGGACAGCCCTTCGGGAGGCACCCTCGAACAGCCCTTCGGGCAAAAAGATCGAACCTACGACCTCTCTACGGGGTTGCACACATACGGTGTCATCTATCCGGTAGGGCTTCGCCGTCCAGAACTAGTTCCCACCGGAACCCAGACAGCCTTTCGGCTCTATGAAACTCTTTTCGTGGGAGGGAGAGAAGAAGCCAGATCATTGCATGGCATTGTGTATGAGAGAGCGAGTGTGTTTGGGCAGCCCCCTCCACCCCTATTTATAGGCCAAGCCCAAGGGTGGCTTCTCCAACAAGCCAATAGGGGAAAATACCAAAAGTCCCTCAAGGTGGCTTCTCCAAGAAGCCACCAAAAAGTGCTTTTCACTATTCATGGAAACATTTTTCCGCGACCGTTAAATCCGAAAATATTTCTATAGGTCTTAGAATAATTCCAGTACCCACTAAAATAATTTTGGACACGTTCCGAAACAAATCCGGATTAGTGATTTTCATCTGCGAAAAGCAACCAAAGCGGTTCCGGCAGCTCCGGAACATTTCCGGGTTTTTTCTCCGGAAAAATCCCAGAAGTTTCCAGAACAATTCTGGCACCCTCCAAGAATTTCCAGGCGTGTTCCGAAACCAATTTGACTTAATGGTATACTCCGAAACAACTATTCAGTTTTACCGAAACTATTCCGGTGTTCTCTCCGGAACGTTTCCGTTGTCTCCGAAACTTTTCCGGTGACTTTCTCTCAGACTCCCTGTCTAGTATTCAGCAGATAGATGACCCTTAAGCGTGTGACCCTATAGGTTCGGTGAAGTATAGACATGACCCGGAACACTTTCCGATCAATAATCAACATCGGAGCCGTGGACACTCATATTGACCCCTATACCCACACGAATAAATATTTGAGTGAACCTCCAGTTGCCGTGTGCTATTCCTGTTGCTTCATGATATGTTTCAAACACCCGAGGTGAGACTTATCGGCATCCCCGTGGATCAACAACTTGTCCACTATGCCAGTTACCTCG
Organism: Elymus sibiricus; assembly: GCA_039707655.1. Taxonomy (NCBI): domain Eukaryota; kingdom Viridiplantae; phylum Streptophyta; class Magnoliopsida; order Poales; family Poaceae; genus Elymus; species Elymus sibiricus. The sequence goes on from CM077668.1 coordinate 349,974,592, forward strand.
TTACTGGTTTTGTTCTCTTTTCTCGTTCTTGTGTTCCGGCATCCCTGTGATCAAATCACATTGTGTCTGGCCAGACGATGGTGGATACCGTAACACCGAGAGGTTCCAGAGATATCTCTCCATCATCGGAGGAGAAAATCCCAATCTTGAGCCATCAAGTCCCTTGTCATACTTTCCCATGAACCCGTAAGCCGCCGTAATAGCCACCCAGTTACGGATGACGTTTAACAAGCCCCAAAGTTCATGAATCAAGCATCTTTGTTATCCATTGATGAAATCAAACTCTTTTGACTATTTCATCAAAAACGAAGATTCCAACTCCATTTTTGCTCTCTTCTGTCCATTGCCGGAACTCTGAAGTTTGCATACTCACTAGCATCCTCTGGATCGACAAAACACTTTGGACTGTATCACATACAAGTCCTAGTTTGTATTTCCATTTCATGGAAATCCTTTTGGCATCCATGTTTCATATCTCATGATTGAAATATGTATTAATTGCTAGTTTAACCCGATCTGACTTTAAGCATCGCTACGGTGAGACAATCTCATCGTAGTCAACTTCTTGAATTTGTTATTGCAACAAGTCAAGCTTTATGGATAAAACATTTTATCCACATCAGTTTATAGTTCCATTAATGTTCGTTAGACTCCAAGTCTTACGAAGGGTTTATCAAGATATAATCTTGAATCATTCATATGGAAACTATCTAGGATTATATTGGCTTTAGCCAATTCCGGAGTCAGGGCCCATCAACGCTTCCTTGTGTATCGTAGGTATACTGTTGTCCAACAACAATATCTCATTAGCGCACCTGAGAGGTTTGCATGAGTCTTGCCTACGTGGTTCAGTTGCAAGTTCGACCAAAGTCCATACATTTTATTGTAGAGACTTCCGTATCAGTCGCAGTAGGAAACTCTGGAATTACTTCCAAGGTTTCTTTCCTTTGACCTGATGACGAAGATACTGTTATCTCGTTGAGTTGCACTGTCCTCCCACTCACCTTTTTGCAAGAAACGTTTTCTTCAAAATCACACCGTTCTTTGTGGCAAAATCTTTTGCCTCGGTATAGTGGTGGAGGAATTCCCAATAATTTGGGATAACCTACAAAGTAGCACTTGTCTGATTTGGAATAGGTTTGTAAATATTTTACACAATCCCCATATTCCAAATGTTAAGAAAAGACAAAATATGGTTGGGCGTACCATACCATGGCGTCATTTCAACAGACCTGATGGCGCTCTTTTCAGTGTAAAAGCCGCAGTCTCTAAAGCATTACTTTAAAAGGGATAATGGCAAATTGATTTATGTCATCTTTGATCTTACCATGTCATAAATGGTTTGATTACATCTTCACGGACATTCCACTCACAGTGTTGTTCCGAGAGGTGTAAGTTATGAAACTCTTTTCACAACTCATCAGACATTCGCTAAACTTGTAACTCAAATATTCCTTTCCGCAATCTAATTTGCAGAAACATAATCTTTCTCGTTACAATAATTTCTACTTCATTTTGAAAACCTTTCGAATGATTTCAAAAGATCCAGACTTACGTCTCATCAAGCAAATATCCATATATCTACTTGAGTCATTTTTGAAGATAGACAAATCCACTGCTAGCAATAACCTTTATTGGACTACACACATCATAATGTATGATCACCAATAAATTCGTTGCTCATTCCTTATGGCATGTGAACGGTATTTCAGTCACTTCACTTTTCGGACAAAAGTTGCAAGTGTCAGATGATTCATAATCAAACGACTTTAAAATCCATCATAATGGAATTTCTCCATGCGGGTTTCTCCAATGTGACCAAATGCAGTGCCACATATATGTGGTATTCTTTTAGTCTTGCGACATTTAGCGTCAGTGTTATGGATGTATCATATTACCATCAATATTCATAACATACATCCCATCCTTGATGAAAGCATGGCCCTTTATGTTATTCATAATACCGAACAACAATTGTTCTTTTATGAACAACCCTCTTGCAACAAACATTGTGCAATGGGCTAGAGTGTAAAAAACTCTAAAACGAATTATGAAAGTAAACCCAGAGGTAATATATTATTATCAATATTCATAACATACATCTCATACATGATGAAAGTATGGCCCTTATGTTATTCATAACACCGAACATCAAAAGTTCTCTTATGAACAACCTTCTTGCAAGATACTTTATGCAATGGGCTAGAGTGTATAAAAACTCTAAAATGAATTATGAAAATAAATACATAGGTAATGTACCGAGTATAGCAACTTTTACTATGTTCCCAGCGCATATCTAAACCTCATTACTGGCAAGTCTTTTAGGCCATAGTAGTTCTTGCATCGAGTCGCAACAGAATGCAATCGAGCGGGTATCTCTGTGATCAACTCACAATACCCAAGAATCAGAGATTAACATGTTTAATCATAATTCCCAAGAACTATTTATTTGACCAGCCTTCCATACATCTATAACTCGTATGACATTCATACATGAGCTGGATATTCCAGTCTTCTCTCTTTTTGCCTTTATACTTCTAACAGTTTAACTTTTAGTATTTTTCCTACTCTCAGAAGAAGCACCCAACTTAAGAGTGGCGTTAGCCCCGGACTTCCTAGGCGTGTAAGTCACACTAATACCCTTTGGACATTTCCTTTCTCTTTAAGTTGTTGTTTTATTCACCATCATCATATGACCGGCGTTCTTCTGGATCCCTCTCTCAACAGTCAAATGCATAGTAAACACTTTACTAATAATTTGCAAAACAAACATCGCTTTGGATATCCCAAATCTTCTAGCCTTTGTTTGTATCTAAAACTAATTTTCATATCACATAGCTATCCCAAACTTTTGAAGTTCGGGTCTCATGGAAGCAAACATTTTGTACTTGACCGTAACGGAATTCTAGCTTTTTGATCGAAGGACGAGAGTCACATCATCCATAGCATTAGCAGGAGAATACCCAAAGCATGCGATAGGACAAAGTCCTTCTCGGCACTCTTGAGGACAATCCTCACATTACGTTACCAACCGTAAAGTTTTAACCAGATATTTAACAGCTATTCAATTTTAATAGGGAAAGTGGAAAACGCGAGCCATTATTCTACACTTAGACAGTATTCATAATTAATTTGCACTGAGAATTAAACAAGTTAATTCTACAATGTGCTCCCACTCAAATCAATATCTCTCATAATTGATTTTGAGTGATACAAGATCCAGACTTCAATTCATCGCCATAGAATCATCATCTCATGATGGGAATTTTAATCGGTAGGCCAACTTGCCGATCACATCTCTATGTGACTCTTGTTCATCTTTCGATGCGTGTGTTCCGAGCTTAGGACGATCCTGCCATGAACTTCAAGACAACCAAGTGATCTCGCTGCGAGGTCTGACCTCACCCGCCTTACACCCGTACAATCGTTCGTACCCATGCATCCATGGTGCACCCCGAAAGGAAAGATGCTGTGACGGTGCTACACTTGGGAGAACACTAACTACTTGATATTTTTGTGAGAGATCACCCTAACAAAAGCGACTATCGCGAAATCAAAAAGGGTGTATCATAAGGGATAAACATCTCAGGCAATTCATAATAGCATGATATGGTATAGCCCTTTCTGACGGAGAAGGCTTTAATTTTTTCGTCTTCGGCATTCGCGTCGGTGTTCACCTTTGTGAAGATTGCCACCACCTTGTCGATGCACCAGATAATATTGCTATCTCTATAGCTAATAAAATAATGCATTGCTTAAGGTTGACACGCAGGTCATTAAAGTGACAATCATATGGCTCCAGCCATCATGCCGAATCATGACACGCAGGTCATGTTAATTTACATTATATAGTCATCTCATACATAATCAAATTATTATGAGCACTGCTATACCACATCATATGCACATCCTGCAAAACCAAGTTAGACGCCTCTAATCGGTTTATGCAAAATGTTATTTTACGTGGCTTCTAAGGTTTCGAAACAAACCGAAGCTACCAACGTTTATCATCAAGCATGATTATTCAAGTTGCTAGATTAACTTTACGGGGTGTATGAAACACGAGATAATAAAATCTTGAGCCCCATACTGAACTTCGTCATACGCATGACCCCCGTGCAGATCATATCTGCATTGCCCTTTTGTCTGTGAAATTTCATCTTTCTTTTAACTATGGTGGAATTCAATGAACTATTAGCACTTCGTTGATCAATCAGGATCGCGGATTGCCAGAACTTTGAAACTCCACCATGCCGTTATCAAGATCAGAAATACGCAAATTTCAGGGAAGCAACAAGAACATCAGGTAACAGATTTCATCTGCTACCCGCACAAATAATTTTCAGTAATGGAACTCATCTACTACAAATTATATTGTGCAACACCCATACATCTCTATGTATTCTATATCGTAACCTACATCTACGCATAGCACGGCTCTTGATGCCACTGTAGGGGAACGCAACACAAAACAAAAATTTCTGGTACTGCGAGCACGCCCAGGACCACTATGAAGACTGCATACAAGGTTTCGATCCGATCGTTACCGACTCGTAGCGCAGCGGAAGTAGAGTCGATGTAGATCGTCGGTGCAGATCCCCGCAGCTAGGATTTACAACCTCCCAACCGCGAGGTTGTTCTCCCTTGTCTGCTCGTCGGACAGCCCTCCGGGAGGCGGTCGGACAGTCCCTCGGACGGTGTCACGGACAGCCCTTCGGGAGGACCCTCAAAACTCGGACAGCCCTTCGGGAGGCACCCTCGAACAGCCCTTCAGGCAAAAAGATCGAACCTACGACCTCTCTACGGGGTTGCACACATACGGTGTCATCTATCTGGCAGGGCTTCGCCGTCCAGAACTAGTTCCCACCGGAACCCAGACAGCCTTTCGACTCTACGAAACTCTTTTCGTGGGAGGGAGAGAAGAAGCCAGATCATTGCATGGCATTGTGTATGAGAGAGTGAGTGTGTTTGGGCAGCCCCCTCCACCCCTATTTATAGGCCAAGCCCAAGGGTGGCTCCTCCAAGAAGCCAATAGGGGAAAATACCAAAAGGCCCTCAAGGTGGCTTCTCCAAGAAGCCACCAAAAAGTGCTTTTCACTATTCACGGAAACATTTTTCCGCGACCGTTAAATCCGAAAATATTTCTGTAGGTCTTAGAATAATTCCAGTACCCACTAAAATAATTTTGGACACATTCCGAAACAATTCCGGATTAGTGATTTTCATCTGCGAAAAGCAACCAAAGCGGTTCCGGCAGCTCCGGAACATTTCCGGGTTTTTTCTCCGGACAAATCCCAGAAGTTTCCAGGACAATTCTGGCACCCTCCAAGAATTTCCAGGCGTTTGCCGAAACCAATTTGACTTAATGGTATACTCCGAAACAACTTTTCAGTTTTACCGAAACTATTCTGGTGTTCTCTCCGGAACGTTTTCGTTGTCTCCGAAACTTTTCCGGTGACTTTCTCTCAGACTCCCTGTCTAGTATTCAGCAGATAGATGACCCTTAAGCGTCTGACCCTATAGGTTCGGTGAAGTATAGACATGACCCGGAACACTTTCCGATCAATGATCAACATCGGAGCCGTGGACACCCATATTGACCCCTATACCCACACGAATAAATATTCGAGTGAACCTCCAGTTGCCGTGTGCTATTCCTGTTGCTTCGCGATATGTTTCAAACACCCGAGGTGAGACTTATCGGCATCCCCGTGGATCAACAACTTGTCCACTATGCCAGTTACCTCGTTACCGGTTTTGTTCTCTTTTCTCATTCCCGTGTTCCGGCATCCTTGTGATCAAATCACATTGTGTCTGGTCAGACAATGGTGGATACCGTAACACCGAGAGGGCCCAGAGATATCTCTCCATCGTCGGAGGAGCAAATCCCAATCTTGAGCCATCAAGTCCCTTGTCATACCTTCCCATGAACCCGTAAGCCGCCGTAATAGCCACCCAGTTACGGATGACGTTTAACAAACCCCAAAGTTCATGAATCAAGCATGAAGGAACTCGATACTCTCATGGTCTAAGGAATTATGCAAACGTTAACTTTCTCTGTGTTATTAACCATTTACTTGTGACGAATGTATCTCATAGCATAACATCAATCGGGTCGATTCAACACAAGTGTTCTCCTAACATTGTGCCCTCAAAGTTGCCGGCATAGTCATGCCCATGATCAGGAAAACAGAACCATCATGCAACACTTGAGCTAGTCTTAGAGGCCAGACTAGGAATACATTTTTACCGTTTATTATTCCACACGTGCATATGAGTTTCCCTCCGAGCCTCATGGTTATTGCAGACTCGAGAACCATAGCAGTTATAGCACGGAATATAAACTTAATTACGAACATGGAGATAAATAATAACATTTATTATTTCCTCTAGGGCATATCTCCTACACCTTGATCCTCTCCATGGCACGGAGCAAAAGGGCACAACCTTTTGGAACAACATTCACATATGGTTCCATGAAAACAAGCATTTCGCGCCCTACTCAGACGCGATCATCCGCAACCATGAATGGAAGTCCCTCAACCATCGATGGTACACCATCCAAGAGGCCGTGTCCAAGTATTGCGGGCACTTGAAGCATCTCATCACACGGTGGCCTAGTGGTGCACAAATCACCGAGCTAGTAAGTTGATCACTAGCCGGACATGCATTCTTTTGTTGCTCACTTGCCGGATATGCATAGTTTTGTTGATCACTAGCCGGACATGCATTTGTTTTGTTGCTCACTAGCCGGATATGCATTGTTTTGTAGCCTTCTCGTGCTTGTTTGGTGTACAAGAAGTTGGAGAAGAAAAACTTCACCGTCATGCATTGTTGGTTGAAGTTGAATGGGCAACCGAAGTGGAACCTTTTCATAGCCAAGACTGCCGCCCAAGCCAACGTGAAAGAAACCGGTGACCCTACCGACCCAACCCAAGAACCGTCGAAGAAGGTTAGAAGAAATTTACGGGGGAAGAAGTGGGAGGAGGAGAGGGTGAAGCGAGAAGGTGCGGCGGCCAAGCTGACGGAGAGGTTCGAGGACATCTTGGCGAAGAAGGAGGAGGCATGCGTGAAGCGCTCGGACATCAAGGAGGAGAAGAAGGCAGAGAGGCTCAAATTGTTGATGGAGGCGACGGACAAGAAGCTCAAGCTCGAAGAGAGGAGGGTCATGATTGAAGAGAGGAAGGCCGCGCTCGAGGAAAAGAAGGTGAAGATCGCCGCCAATGCGGAGGGCGCCAAGATGTTGACCTTGAATGTGGACTCTTTGGATGTCGACGCGAGAATGATCATGCAATCCGTCCGCTATCAGATGTTGCAGTGGCAGAAAGATCAGTTGGCGGCGGCGGAGAATGAGGACGCGGCGGAGGCGACGGAGGAGGATGCGGAGGCTGTCTACGCGGCGGCGACGGCACCTTGATCGGGGAGCACACGGCTAGGATTGCCGGTCCGGCAGGACAGAAATTTGCACGGACTGATGTTCTTTTGGATTCGGGCATGTAAAAACTAAGCATATTTGGCTCTTTTTGGTCGTGGTCAGACATGCGATCCGGCGTTGTCCGGCGTGCTGTGTGGATCGGAGTAAGTTTGAATTTGAATTTACTGTTGAACATATACAGGATATCGTTGGATGACGGTCTCATGCATCCGTGTCCGCAGATTGAACCCTTGTCTGTAGACGGATGCGGGAGAAAATTTGTGGGTTGCGGTTGGAGATGTCCTGACCCTTGTGAGGTGGCTCATGTACTTGACACTGAATCTGGAACCAGCACGCCGCCGATAGGAAAACAGCGGGCCGTACCCATCGCATAGTACCGGGTAATATCCACCGCAACGGATAACAACGCCAGAACGGATAAGACCGGCCAGCCCAAAAGATCCAAGAAGCGCACTATTAATATCGTGATCACCCCACGCCGTACCTGTCACCGTCCATTCCCGTTCCATCCCGTTCCACTCCCCTAGCCCACACAGCAGCGCACGAGGGAGCTCGAGACCGAGAGGGGAAGACAGGCAACCATGGAGGTGGTGACCGGCAGCAACGGCGGGAGGCTGAACCCGTGGGCGGAGCCCTTCGTGCCGGGGAGCTGGTGCCGCCCCGCCCCCGTGGAGGCGGCCGCGGCGGAGGTCGAGGACTTCTCCCCCGAGTGGTGGCGCCTCGTCGCCTCGTCGCCGTCCTTCCGCGACAGCTGGCTTCGCGACTACGGCAACCTGGGCCTCCTGGACGCCGACGAAGGCCCAGACGACGGCGACGCCTTCTTCCCTCCTCCGTCGCTTCGGCGCAACGGTACGTGAGCAGACCGGCCCAGATCTACTTCTCTGCAACCTTTTCTTCACGGTTGTTACCTTGTTGTTGAACCTGCTACTGTGGTTCGGAGCAGATGGGGAGGAGAGGAAGGGAGAAGCCGCCGTCAAGAAAGGCGCAGGCGAGGTGGCTCCCTGGGGGATCGAGAAGTGGTGGCGGACGCACGTCGCCTCGCCGCCGGAGGTCCCGAGGTACGCGGAGAAGGCGCCTGCGAAGGTCCCCGGCGGCGGCGGCAGGTTCAGCCCCCGCACCATCCAGCAGCCTCGCTAAGGGACCGACCAGCCTCGTCGCGTTCCGCATCGATCCATCGATCTTGGCATAAATGAAACAAAAATAGAAAAAAAATATACAAGTACTCGAGTTTTAGTTGTCTTGCGAGCTATCCTGCTCTTAATTAGCTTTGCTTAATCTTGTTGTCGTTCTAGTTCGAGTTTTCAGCCATAGATCAAGCGGAGGTCAATTGCGCTGCGTATGTACAGTTGTCTGTAAATGATCTAGTGTGTAATAAGATGCAGTGAATGACTCTATCCGGTGCAAATGATCTTCTTGTCTGATCTTTGGAGCATGAACCACAATGCTGCATATACATATACATATCCGACGGAGAAAAAAGCAGAGATTCAACTTCGCAATCCAGAATGACTGAGCTGAACTACTATTTGAGATAATAAGAACTAGCTAAACAGTTTGCGCTCGGCATCTGTTATATATTCACACTTCTTACAGAGTGAAACATGTACGCTTGGAAGAGGAGTGGGTACCATGTTGCTCAATCAATCTTCACTATACATTCCATTTCTTGCTATGTACTTTTGCATTGAGCCACAGCTTCCCTCGGTCAGAGCTATTATTATGCACCTCCCCTTCTTACCCTATCACAGCTTCCCTCGGCAGTTTTCAGCGCCACAGAAACATTCCGTCTGTGGACCAAAATGTTGTTCGAAGCTACAGGATGGACCAAATACAAAAATACAAAAAACTGAGATGATAAGAGTACATCATAAAACATCTATCGTGAGGTAACTAGAGCATCTCTTCTGTGTATTTGCAACACTAATTTTCCAAGTGAAGCAATATGGGAAAAGTTTTTTAGTGCTTCCCCAATGCTAAATATTTTACTCAGGTTCAGTGCTATATGTCGAAGATAAAATAGAATCTAGGACGGTTAATCTGGCAATCATTCACCATTTTACACTAAACTATGCCTTGGGTACGGTCGTGATTATGTCTCAGCCTAAAAAAAATTCAACAATCAATGAACCATTATTATGTTAAGAAATGCTTTTAAAAAACAGGTGAGAACTAAAACTATAGTACAGTAACAATTATGAGTTGATGCCTCTGGAGAATTAATATCAATATACAGTGGCGGTGCCACACACAAATTGCTGCTTTGTTGAACTTATATTGCATCAGAATACTTGAAGTTTGGAAGATTTCAGAAAGGTTGACACTTGACACCGAGGGGTATTAGATCTAGCATCACCACTGCTGACATATGCAAAAAAAAGTCAGCAGTTAACCGGAAATTTAGGTATCCATTCCATGTAAACCTAGTATTGTCACTAGGATTTTATTTTTATTCATCTATGGTGTCAGTTTTTATTAACTAATGTAGAGCCAGGAAAATGAAGTACAAATGCTGAAACATAAAACGGAATCCAGAATTTTCTTATTACAGTGGAGCACCAGAAAAGGCAAAATGATAGTATGATTTAGTCAGGATAAAGATCCAGCAAAGCATCTGTATGGCTACGCAAATTAAGGTTTAACGTAAGCGATATGGTGGTGTTAGAATGCATACAAATTATACCAAACGTCAATGCAAGTAGTACATAATGGAAGAACGTATATAAAGTGCTAGGCTGATTGAGTCTCTCATGTACCTGTAATTGTAGGTCAAGGGCTCACCCACTCGTATACCCTGTAAAGAAAACACACCTAGCCTTGTCTTGCCATTAACTTGCCTGGCAACAAACAACTCAGTTAAGCCATAAAAAACACTTTTAGAGAATAAAGGAACAGTAAGCCACTAAATCAACAAACACATAGGTTAAAGAAATCCATACACCAAGCTTCTGCTAATAAGACATTTACCAATTCTCCAACTGACAGTTAGGTCTGCAGCTGTGGTTAAAAAAGCGACAATCATTTCCTCTGAATGTTGCATCTATTATAAAGTTGTTGTTGACTTTACACATGTAGAAATTTTGATCTCGACGCTGTTTCATGTCTTGAAGCCTCTCTTCACATCTCGCGCCATCTATAACTGGAATGGGGCATTAAATGATTATAACATATTATAACATAGTATATGATCTAAAGAAATCAAGAGTATACTGAGGTGAGCACCAATCATTATTATTTTTATCTATTCTAAAAATGAAACTAGCTTTCGATTTTAACAGACATGAACTCAAGTTAACAGCAATATGTTCAGCACAATAGCAGAATAGCTCACACAAGATCATTAGGAAGGTAATCACAAGTCATAGTCTCCGATAGAAGTAGGGGTTTAAACGAACTACAATCAGATTATAAAGCAAACCAAAGAACGAATCTCAAATACCTTCTCCAACAAACTCTATCACAAAATCACCTTCCTCAATGGTTTCCAATGCTATGGCACCCCATCCACAATGTTGTGTCTACAGAAAAAACCCATCAGGGAGTTACTTGCCACACAAAAATCTCTTAATCATAGCTATATTACCAAAGAAAGTTAATAACAAGATGCACAAATAAAAGGAAATAAAAATATATTTATATTATTGGCACACCAGATCAAGTTTAGGCATGAAACCCCAAATAGAAAAATAAAATACTTCATAGAAACGGGAGAAGGAAGAGCAGTCATGAAATTAAAGAGTATGTTAACATTGTAAAAAACATTCTAAGTTGTGCAAGTTAAAACCTTTAATTACCTTTTGCCTTCTCAAAACATGAACAGAAGAAGTCCAATGAATTTATGAATTCCTTACCTTAACAACCCCGATCCTTTTCTCTCTGCGAAATGGTCTGTTAGTGCAGTTATTTGAGCACTTGCAAGCCTGAGAGCAGCTAATGGACACAGACCTGTGGGAATTATCATAACTTCTATCAAAAATTGTACATGCATTTATATAAAATGAACGCATAGAAGCATTTTATAGAATATAATAACTCTAAACTCTAAGATACAGTATTACAGTATACATCGGAAAAAACGTTTGCTGTTCAATTGGAGTATAATAATCTGGAAAATCATTCTCTAATTATAAGCGCTTCAAATTCTGATGAGAATCATCTCATAAAAAACAACGTTACACAGAGAATAAGGATCCCCCACAAGCATGCACACAAGAAATTAAATTGGCTTGTACCTGCACGAGCATCTTATTTGACAGGTCAAAGGAGGGTCACAATCGCTGCATTTAGCTTCAATGGCATCACCATCACATTTTTTCTTGACGAAATATACATCTTAGCTCATTGAAGAAATGAAAGATTCCAAAGTTAAAAGATAAAAATGAAAAATATAAAAGGGAAACTGGTCAACTAGTTTAAATTGCAATCATATAAAGGATACTATGCTTCAAATGTACATATGGAGGTGGTTTTGTCACACTTTCCAACTCCTCCTTAATAGGGTCAATATTGAACTCTTGATCAGCATACAGGAGAGGTAATCGCCGGAAGGCTTCCTGTAAATGAATCAATACTCAACAGTGAATACAAATCAAAGAAAAACTGTAAGAAAAAACCATTAATAGTCCATCCACAAAACATTTTTACGAAGGCAATACAGCAGAGGAACAAAATTTGACAAGTTCTGTGTGTTCAACAATACAGAGAATCAAATGTGAAGTAGAACTATTAACCACCTCAATGTCATATGCAGGACCTGGACCCTGTAAGAAGCACATATCACATCGTCAGCAACATTAACAACAACAGAAATAACCAAAGCCTATAGAAATAAAGAGATCAAGTAAAATGCATTCAACCATAATAAAGCAAATGATATGTACGAGTAACTAATTGTTGGATATTCTTTCTTTTAATGATTTAAGGAAAAATAGTCAACAGAGAGAATATTTTGGAATGCATATTGGAGGCATTTACAATTGGAGGATGCCGTTTGTAGACCAACTTATCTGAAGAGGCCCTCCGTAGCCATACACTAATAGAAGTTAAAAAAAATCAAAGCAGAGTGCAAACTCATCTATCTTATGTTTCATAATTAACACCTTCAGAACTGGTGATACGAAATAAGAACATATGCTTGATAAGTTGATATGGTAAAAGACTGTCGGTACGTGAGCATATAAGATTATTGCTTCATGCAACCTGCTCAATAGTCTGTATTTCAAATTGAGAATCACGGAGCAGCGGGTTATGGTCAGGAAGAAGGGATCACAAATTTGCATCTCTGTGCATCATTACACTTAAGGCTTTAATTTATATAAATACTCTCTCATCAGTCAATATTGAACAATCATGTCAACCCAATACTAAATAAGCTTACCATGTTTTTATTGTAATTCTTGGCTCTTGTCCATTAGAAAACTGTAAACACTCAGTTGCTATTATCTAGGATAAACTGCCATGATACCAGTTAAAAACCCTATTATCCTCCCTGCTATATTTTGGTAGGCACTAAAGATACAGTTTATATAAGAAACTGACAGAGAAGCACCAAATAGGGTGGATGAAGCATAGCATCAACCTCACTCGTTGATGGCCAAATACTCCAACTTATCAATATCTTTGAAGGATCAACAGACTCAGCCATTATGTTTTGATGCAGCGAACATTGTGTACATGCAGGCATTACATGTTTCAGCCGGTGCCAGGCTGTTCTCCTTTTGCAGTAAAAACATATCTGCACAGTTAACAAAAATATGAGGGGATGAATAATCGTAAATTGTTGAAACTAATAAAGACTTCAACGAAACTAAATACGTAATTATTTCTCATTGGATGCACATTTATATCTATAGTATATCATTGTTTGCAATCTTGGAGAAAATGATAATTGTTTTTTTAGATCTGTAGCTTTGTTTCAGTAACTTACATGTCGAGGGCAGCTTCCATCACTTTTTTCAGAACAAACCTTATGCAAGGTTACTTCACAGTGATGACCTGAACATCGCGTCCTTTCATCAGGCAGGATACACTTTGAGCAAATCAGGCATTCAACCTAAATCCAAATGATTTTAAAGATTCCTTCTTTTAGAGAATCAGTAGGGAATCACACTCACACTACCTTATGTAACATCCGAGTACACATTGAAATACTGTGTGAATAGAATCACTTGATATTAGTATCCTATATTCAGAAGCTTTAAAGTGGATCAGAATCCTATAGCAAGTGTTACTTGGCATCCTTTCTTCATTTGTTGACCAAGCTTTCACCTATTATTTGAATAATTAATAAGAGTCTGACTGTTTCTATGCTGAGAAGTCCATACCCTGATCACCTTGATGTCCCTTATAACAGGATTTATAGCATTTTCCAGGATTGCTGTTCCCTTATTTACCAGCAACCAGAGCTACAGATAATGAATACAAGTAACGGCAGAACACTTGTGTTTAATTGAACTCTCAATATTACAGCCTTCTTCTGTCAGTTCTATCAGAGTTGGGCGATCACATATGCAGCAGTTTTTTATACAGGTTGTCAAATGCTCTTTGTCCAAAGAATATTCCAGTAAAATATACAAGGCATCCATATTCCGTAAAAATATCTACCCTCTTCAAAAAATTCAGTTTCTTCAGGTTGTCTACAGATCAACACTCTGTTCTTGCATGCACTTAGGTGATGTCGTTGAGTTCAAGAGTTTGAGTTACATCTCCTACCTTAACTGAAAAGACACATCACACATAGTTCCTCCTGTGCGCTCTAGCTACTTTTTCTTGCACAGAGCTAAATTCTTCCATATGTGCTCTGCATATATAACTTGAAATGCCACTATCCGTCCAGTTCATATGGTTTATATGTTATGGACCTCAATTTAACATTTTGTATCATGTTTCTGAAGTATTTCATGTTGTTTATTTGTGAGCAACTCTTCGACGAAAAAGGGTTTCGCAACCATCACCGAACAAGCCGATACAAACACACACCCCACACCACCAAAACACTTGGAAACACCGTCTGTGCCCTCAGTCCAATTGTCCGATAAAATGAAGTTTCACCTCACATTTTCTAGTGTGGTGATGTCCCTATTCAGACATAACCCTTATTCCACTGATTAGCACATCTTTGCCACAGTTCTTGTTTTCTCTCCAATTTCTGTGGTGATATCCAAATCCATCTAGTGTATCATTTGTTCTCAATGTGGAGCTTATGAAGATAAAATGGTACTAATAGCTGCACTGAGATTCATTGTTCTTTGTTCCAAACCATGTTCCCTTTTCGGTCTCTATCCCGAGTTCCGTGCCACCAGACAAGCACCCCCATTTATCAATTCATCCCATTTCTAGCAAACCTAACATTTTAGTTGTCAAAGTCCTGCTTGACACAAGTTGGTAACTGAATTGCAGGCCTGGCAGTGGTACCGGTACGTACCTTCCTCGGCGCGCCTTTCTGGAGGAAAGGGAGGACGCATTCCTCCGCCGGGGCACCTGACGCGGCCTTTACTGCCCCCCACTCCTCCGCGCAAGCCTGTACTGTCCGCCGCAGAGGCGCTGCGGGGGACTTGGGCCGTATCCGCGAGGACGACGGCGCCGCCGAGGGGAGGCCACGGACGCGGGTTCGGACGCTGATGCGCACCGACCGTCGGGGGTCCGTTCCTCCTGGAGACCCCGCCGCGGCCGGCGGGGACGGTGGCGGGGGAGAGCAGGGGGGCTGGTGGGGCTGTGGGCCGAGGCGGGCGGAGCGGCGGACGGGCTGAGCGGCGGGCGCTGGACGGGGAGGCCCCGCCATTGGTGGTGACATGGCGATCGGACGGGATAGGCTTAGGGTTTCCGTGGGACGCGCGGGGCGGGGTTGGGAGGATTTGGGGAGGTTGCGGGGGCGGAGAGGAGCGGGGTGGGGGAGCGGGAGGAGGGCGGGAAGAAGAAGAGGAAGTGCGGGTGCGGTTTGGGTAGTTCCATTTTTCTCTTTGGTGGCGGAGTGGGGTCGTGGGGGGTGGTGGTGTGTAATAACGCTTAAACAACGCCCACTTAGACCGTTAAGGCAAATCGGCCACTGCATCAGCTAATGGTCCGGCTTGGGAGCGGCCCATAAAAGTAGTAGCTGCAGTTTTCTTCATTTTACGAAATTGTCACTAATGTCTAAAAAAACGAAATTGTCCCTAAAAAGTATATACGGTTCTAGAAAAACTAAAAATTATACTCCGCCACTAAAAAATTAAAATTACATACATTATTAACAACTACAGTGCATTATAATAAAAGCAAACATACTGTGTTAAAAAAACATATTGGTGTGTTATAAAATGTTTGCATAAATTTAAAACTAAAATATTCATATACTCCTAAAAATTGTTTATATAATTTAACAAAAGTGCTTCACACAATTTAAGAACATGTTTATGTAATTAAATAAAGCATTTCATACTACAAATTTGTTAATGCAATAAAAAGGTTTATGTATTCTAAAAATCTTCATGTGGTTTAAATACACGTTCATGCATTTTCAAAAAGCATCTATGTAATCATATGTGTTAAAAACTGGTGCGGCTTTAAAATGTGTTCACATCTTTGAAAAATGTTCATGTAATTTTCAAAAAACATTTACTCATTTATAAATTTTCATGTAAATTTTTTACAGATTTGAAAAATATTCATGTAATTAAAAAATTGTTCAGGAAAGAAACATGAAATTAAAAAGTTTAAAATTATCTTACAAATGTGTTCATATAATTTTGAAAATTGTTTGTCCCTTCTCAAAAAACATTCATGTATACATGTAATTTGAAAAAATGTTCACGTAAAATTATATTTCTTTTAGACAAACAGAAAAAGGGTAACCAAAAGAGAAATGGCAAAAATAAAAATAAGGAAAAAGAAAAGAAGAGGAAAACCAAAAAAATAAAGATAAAATGGGAAAAACTTTAAAATAAAAAAATACCGAAGAAACCTCTACCCATATGGGCCTGACCCAACGATCCGCCTTATAGCATTCATAGTCGTGAGAGAGGCCCCTATTGTTTTCTTGTCACGAAGTAGTGCTAGCAATTTGGTCGAACTTGGTCTGCTTCCTCTAATCTAAAAAGTAGTGGGGGCCCAAGTGTAATGGTGTGTAGGTAAGCCACAATTTCTCTCAAACAGATGACCCTAAAGTTTATCTAGGAAGGCTGAGCTCGCAGCCGCTTCGAAGGATACAAAAATGTTGACCATGAGGATGAACGAGTTGGATCTCGATGCGGCGATGATCGTGTGTGCCGTCCTTGTTTGTATGTTGAAGAATTGGCGGCCGAGATGGAGGTGGCTGGTGAGGAGGCGGCTGGGGAGGAGTTGACGGAGAAGTGAGCGAGGAGGCACGGGCAGCCGGTCTGGGAGGGCAAAAATGCTGTTTTTGCACGGGCTGCCAGACTGGAACTTTTGTGATCGGGCGCATGTGAAAACTATGAAGATCCACCTAACTTTGGTTGTGATCGGGCGCTATGAAACACCGCACTTTAATTTGCTCATATTGTTATGCATTTGAAATGAAAGAGGTCGGACTTGGGCGGACGTGTAGGGAATGTGGCTGGATGGTCGGCTCCTATATCCATGTCCGCGGACAAGTCAGCAGACAGATAGTGTGTTTGTCTTAGGAGACGGCGTTGGAGATGCCCCAGCAATCATATGGTCAATCCACCCAGCTTCAAATTCTAGACTTGGCATGGGTGTTCGTATTTTCATGTATTTATTTCAGCCTTTTCGGCGATCACTTCTTTTAGGAGACAAGGTTCTCGTCGACTACGAGGCTCATGTGGTAAGTTCGTCAATCTCAAGATTTGCCAGCTTAACCTTTTAGAGGTCCTCATTGGGGCAAGGTCTGCTTGCGTACGTTCATAAGGGTGGGTGTTCTTAGGGCATCTTCAATGGTTGTAAGATAGTTGTTGGTAGACTTTGCCACATAGGATTTTTGATGATGTGTCATACAATAAATGAAGAAAGAGAGTAAGGTTGTATGTACATGAACCAACACCTCTTGCACAAGCTCCAATGTAGAACGAGAGAGCACCTTATTTATTATCTCATATCCTATTGGGCAAACTAGATACAACCTATTGGAGTAGTTGTATGTTAAAGTGTTGGTTGATGACATGGCATATTTTACCAACAAGCTAACAAACAAACTGTTGGAGATGCCCTTATACGAGTGTCTTTGTATGCACTGTTTTTCTAAAAAAACAAAATAGGCTTATGGTCATTCCACACCATCAGATTACTAGTCATGAGAAAAAATCCACTAAGCATGAAACATGATCATTTATCTCTGATGAAAGAAATGGGATCATCCTCAAAAGAAGTGAGCAACCCAAAAAGCTCGGTGGTGATGTATTTCTCTTTTGTAGGCACGAACAGTGCCCTCCGGATCCAAGAAATTTTGAAAGAAAAGGTAACAACAACACAAAGAAAAAGAATGAATCAACAGCTGAGCATTCTGATGAACGGGACGGGAGTCGGGAGACATTGATCGTCACGAAGGGTAGAGCGCCAAGAACTTGGGAGACAAGCACGGTGAGCTCCTCCAGATCCTGGAGTGCAGCTTGAGCACCTCGTGCGCCTTCTCTTTGGTCTTGACCCCGCACAGCTCGGACCGCAGCGCCAGGCACAGCTTGCCCACGACGCCGGCCTGCGCCATCTCCTGCAGCACGGCCGGCGTCGCCGCGTGCCGTGCGACGGACCTCAGCACGCGCACCGCCCGCTCGCTGGCCGCCTCCGACACCCGCATCACCTTCTTGCCCACTACGGCCACCCCCGCCGCGTGCGCCACCAGCTCGGCGCGCCCCTCGGCGCAGGTGCACAGCCGGTCCAGCACGGCCAGCGCGAGCTCGCAGACCCGCCGCTCGGGCTCGTCCAGAAGAAGCTCCACGAGCGCCGGCACCGCGCCCGCGCCGACGATCTTGACGCGGTTCCGGCCGTACGGGCAGAGCGCGGAGAGCGCGTGGAGCGCCGCCTTGGTGGCGCGCGTCGAGACGCGGTCGCGGACCACGCGGATCACCTCGGCGAGGAGCTCCTGGTTCACCCCGATCACCCAGGCCGGCACGGAGACGTCGGCCAGCGACCTCACGAGCCGCACGGCCTGCGCCCGCGACTGCAGGTTGGACGAGCGGAGCACGGCCGTCAGGGACTCCGCCAGGTTGCCGTGCCTGGACACGACGCGGACAAGCTCCTGCTCCGGGATCCGGAGCGACGCGAGGACCCCGACCGCCTCCTCCCGCGCCATGGAGCAAGCGCTGGCGCCGGTGAGGACACGAGACAGCGCGTCGAACACGCCATCCTGGGACTCCAGCATTGCCCTCGTGTCCTCGCACTCGGCCACCAACTCCCCCAGCTTCCTGAGCGCGCCGAGCTGGGCCGCGGCGGCGTCGGAGAGCAGCGACGCGAGCTCGTCCCGGTGCACGGGCCTCAGCGCGGCCACCTCTCCCTCGACGTCGGAGCCGGGGGAGACGGACGCGACCCAGGAGCCGATGAGGCGGCGGAGGGTGTGGTTGGGCGTGAGCTGGAGCTCCAGCTCGAGCGGCTGGCGCGTGACGGGGCAGGTGCGCTGGCTGGTGCTGCACGCGGCCGGCGCAGCAGACGCGGCGAGCCAGCGCGAGATGGCGGCGCGGTCGTAGGAGATGCCGGTGGGCAGCGTGACCGGGTCGCGCATGAGCTGCAGCGAGATCGGGCAGAGGAAGTAGGACGGCACCTCGGCGGGGGCCGCGCTCGGCGGCGCCATGGCAGCCATCTTCTCCGGAACTGATTAGCTCGGCCGCAACACGTTAAACGCGTCCGAGACGAAATGCGCCGCGGGTTGACGAAATGCCTGTGGGGCGCCGGAGCGGGCTATATAGTAAGCTGGTTGGTGGCCGGTGCGCGCGCGTCTGCAAGTTGGAGCTCTAGTTTATTTCTAGCTATCTATGGGCTCGGGAAGAAGAAGTTGGAACGAAGAAGACTGGCGGAGCGGGAGGGGGCGCTTGCGGAGCCGCAGCTGTTGTCTCTGGATTATTTAAGGCGTCGGGATTCGTCGTGGTGGTGTTCACATGCATCACATCACATGGCTGCCCTTTGTTTACTGGTCGCTCGCGGCTCGGGTCAGAGCGGAGCCACATTTACGGGATAGGCCCTCGCTTTATGGTATTTCCAAATTAGGCCCGTAATTACCCCTCCATTTGACATTCAGGATAGTTGACTTTGTGGGGCGTTGGTGCGTTAGCATCGCGGTAGCTGAGTTTCTCCGCTCGCTTCGCTTCTCCGGCCTTCACGTTGGAAAAGTAGGCGACGGTTGTGAAACATGTGGTGGCCATAGATGGCAGCTCCCATGGTGGCCTCGACTTTTCCTTCACTACCACGAGCGAGCTAGCTCTGACCGGATGTGCAAGCTGATCCAGTCCTACTGAGCTGGCTGCGGCACGCTCTCAAGGTTTGACATGCCACCGATTGCTTGGCCCAGGTCCTCCCAGAGAGTTCCATCCGTGAACTCCCATCGGCAGCTCGATAAACTCTTATTGGTGGTTCAAAAAACTCCCATCGGTAGCTCCAATTTTCTGGGAAACGCCCATTATGCCTGGTTACCGAAATGTTTACAAGCTCAGGTCCCTTTTCGCAAAGGGATCCTGCATGGGATGGGATGGGCAACTTGGCAGAGTGGGGAGGCTCGATCGAATGGTTGACCTGGAAAATGAAGAGGTAAACAAAATTTGTACGAACGCGCAGGAGCATAGGAAATCGCGCTGTCTCTGCTCTGTTAGCCGTGTTGTTAATGTTCAGATCTCTGACCCTGCTGGTTCCGGCTATTGAGATGTACGCGCCGCGGCGAGCTTGGATGAGGTGCCGCCATCCCATAGGCTTTGACCACCCAATCCTGACTTGTTTAATGCTTCACCTGATCGATCTGAACCTATGCAAATCTGCTCCAACCTGTCACGCTGAGTTTTTTAAGCCCCGCGCTTTCAGAATCTTTCCATGGATCCCTCTTTCAATGGCTATGATCTATCTTATTCTTATATCGACGTCTACATTGCATACTTTTAGAGAAGGGAAGTTGTTATATATACGAAGATGCCAAATGAAGACCGGGCTCCATGAAGACCGAATTTGAGAAACTTCAAAATTCAAAATTTTCAATTTCTAAGGATTCTGAATAAAAATACACATATACCTAGAGACATAATATGCATGCGTGCAAAATTTCAGATCGAAATACGTTAAAATGAGAGCTGCACAAAACAACAAATCACTGGCTTTTAGCACATGTACGTATTGTTCATTCTCAAAGTTCATGATTTTTTTTGTGCAGCTCGTAATTCAAGGCACTTCATTCTGAAATGTTACACACATACACATTACATCCTTGTATACTTGTATATTTTTTCAGTTTTTTTTCAATTAGAAAGTTTGAATTTTGATTTTTTTTCAAAATTAAGCCTGCATGGAGCTCGGCCTCCAGAATGCCCTACTCTTATATATACTCCTCTCTTTTAACCTAAGTTTTTTACAATATATCTGGTTCTCAAAAGTTGCCGTTTTATATAGAACTACAAGTTAATTATTTTGAAGAAAAAATTGAAGCTGTGTACTTGGATTGATACTTGGAAATCATTCCTACAAAATACTTTTTTTTTGCGAGAAACTTTCAATCTATTCATTCTCAATCATGGCAGTACAAAGAACACCGGAGTTAATAAGAATTACAATCAGGTCCGTGGACCACCTAGCGACGACTACAACCACTGGAGCGAGCCGAAGGCGTGCCGCCGTCATCGCCTCTCCCTCACCGGAGCCGGGCAAACCTTGCTTTAGTAGACAGTCGGGAAGTCGTCGTGCTAAGGCCCAATAGGACCAGCGCACCAGAGCAGCAACCATCACCGATGAAGAAAGTCGTAGATTGAAAGGATCAAACATGTAAACACCCAACCGAAGACGAACGAAGACTGGATCCAAACAGATCCACCGAAGACCAGCACCGACCGAATCCCGCAAGATCCGACGGAGACACACCTCCACACGCCCTCCGACGAAGCTAGATGCACCATCGGGACGGGGATAGAACGTGGGAGACATTATTCCTACTGAGGGACATCGCCGCTGCCACACAACCCCAACCAAGAAGCTAAACCTAACAAGAACGAGAACAGAGTCCCTCCCGCCAGCAGGGGCCCGAGGTCCTCCGCACCTGCATGGCCCAAAGGCCATACTTTTAGAAGTACTACCATTAACACAAATTTCTCGAGTTTATGATATATTGTAATTAAATTGGCACTCAATTAGTTGCATTTTGGCACCATGTTGACTTTCTTTTAACCATGCAAGGAAGAAAATGTATGTTGTACCCTTTGGTTATGAATTGGTGATGTATATATGCCACCCATATATGCAAATAGTTGAATTCCACGAGAACCAAAAGCATTAGTTTGATACTTAGTAGGTAGTTGTACACCAGGTTTGTTTTTTTCGTGTCCTACTAAGAGAGATTAGTGTACTCTATGTTTTCCCGAACGAAATGGTTGAATCCCACTAAATGATGATATACCGTATAAATCAATGCTCAACTTCTGCTGGAACTTGACACCTGAATCTAGCTGGATAACGTATTATTTGATATTCCCTGTTGTTGGTTCCAATCTAAACACGCATAATAAGAAATGTGAGCTGGCCAGACTGTTATACTAGAACAGCAGTTTCATCCATAGTTTTGCAAAATCTGGGGGCACATAGAGTTAACAAGAAACAAATCTGGAGAGCCTTGGCTCAGTGGTTGGACATGCGGTTGTGCAGCCTAACGACCCGAGTTCAATTCCTAGAATTGACAGGTGATGCACATGGGTTTTTCCCCATTTATTGAGGATCAAGTTTGGTGTGTGGTGAAACCACTGATAAAAAAATATCTTGATACTCATTTAAAAAAATTCTGAGGACCATGTCTGTCTTGGTACTCATACTAAAATGGTCGTATGCATCCCTAATTGGTGCAGAGGCCGGGGAAGTGAAATTCTCCCCCAATTTTAATGCTCCCCACCAGTAGTAACCACCCTAGCCTCCCCCCTAGCCTCCAACCCTAGCCGCCCCTCGGCCTCACCCCCTCACCCTCCCTTCCTCGCCGCCGCCTGAGGCAGCCGCCGGGCAAGCCCGGGGCGCCAAGGATGGTGGCGGCGGGGCCTCGGCTGCCCTGCCTCTGCGTGGGGAGCCCCGGATCTGGAGCGGCGGCTCCATTGGCGAGGCACGGCAGGCTAGCAGCCGTGCGGGCGGTGGATCTGGCGTCCCGGCCGCGCGGGCGGCGGGATCCGGTGGTCGTTGGCGGCCGGTGCGCGCGATCTGGCGTCTCCCCTCCTCCCCTGTTCGGCGTGCGGGCCAGCCTGGTCGGGCCGCGCTTCCTTGGGTCGCCGGTTCTGTACAGGAGGCGCTGCTGGTGGCGGGGATCTAGTTCGGGCGAAATCCCTGGCCGGCCATGGCCGGCCGCGTCGACGGCGACGCCTGAGGGCGCCGTTCCCCTCATTGGAGGCGTCGGTATGGACTGATCCCCTCACTTCCCCTTCCCCTAGGTCTCCCGGGCGAAAGCCCTAACTTTGTTGGGCGGCGGCGGCGCTCACTGCGCCGTTCCCTTCTTGAAGGCGCCGCTTTGGGAACCTTGGGGCTGGGTGGTGCTTGTGGGTGGCGGGCGACGGCGGTGGTGCGGCCCTATCCTAGCATGGATCTGCGTCCGTTGCTTGGAGATGG
The DNA here is from genome assembly GCA_039707655.1 of Elymus sibiricus. Taxonomy (NCBI): domain Eukaryota; kingdom Viridiplantae; phylum Streptophyta; class Magnoliopsida; order Poales; family Poaceae; genus Elymus; species Elymus sibiricus. The sequence continues at coordinate 349,997,735 of CM077668.1, forward strand.
ACTCGCGTAGGTGGAGGTCGTCGTTTGGCGTCATGGTGGCGTCGACGGCGGAGGCACCTGCCAAGGCTGGCACCTCAATCTGCTCTGAAGATGGACCAGTGGAAGATGGCGGCGACGACACATGTGAGTGCGTCGGACCGGTTTGTGCCCCGGACCCGGTATGTGGCTCGGCCGGGGCCTCCGGCTTTAGATGTTAGGCTTAGGTGAGAGGTCTGGGTATTTGGCCCAGCTTGCACCCCTTCATCATATGGATAGGAGTAGCGGCAGATGTTGCCAAGATGACGGATTCAGTCATATTGTTGTACTACTTTGTAAGGTCCTCGAGAATAATCAATAAAATGGCCGCATGCATCTCCCAGATGCAGAGGCCGGGGGTCATCCTCCTTTTCTAAAAAAAAAACATAGAGTTAATACTCCATCCGTTTTTGTCTACAAGTGACACTTCGTTTTTCGTGTCAAACTTGACTTAAAACTTTGCTCAACAAAATTTGATTTATATGTCATCAAACATATATGATAAAAAATATATCATCGAAAAGTTTTTTGAAATGTGCATCTAATAACATACTTTTTGTGGCATATAACTCATATTTTGCTGATAAAATTAAATGTCAAAAGTTATTAGACATAAAAATATGTATTAACCTTTTATACAAAAATGGAGGGAGTCCTCCGTACGGTAGATATCATCTCATATACCACACTCCCATACATTTAATCACGGCTGCTATCAGAACAGGGAGCACATATACAAGACTCTTTGCAGTTAAGCATATGCAGGAAGAAAATGAATCATTCCAGCTTACATTGCACTCCAGATCCGTGCAGTCCGGATCCAAGTACATTTGCATCATGTCAACGATAATACTATTCAAGAGATATCGTCCCCGACGTTCCCATAAAAAGAAGGGTTTGAATTGCTAACCAAGATTCTTCCATCACTCTTTCGACTCTAATTAAATCCAAGTTTGTCAACCAATTTCCAGCCTAATTAACAGTTGTGGCTCTGCTAGCTGCTATAGTGTCCACATATACGACCTCCTTTCGAGTTTATAAAGTTTACGTGTACACCTTGATCGACAACTTAACCAATATAATATGAGTCATATATATCACAAAACTTATACCATAATAAAACTTCAAATATATTATTTTAATAATATAATTTTTTGTGATATACCATTCATATTACATTGGTAAAATTAACGACCTAGAGACATGCAAGGACCTATAACTGAAAATGAGGGACTATAAATTATCGGACGACGACGGTAATTCGTGGCGGGTTCATCAGCGAGTTTTATCACACCATTTGAGTTTGATTAATTGGGTCACATCTCGCGCGGTCCGGGTTGACTTTGGGAGCGATGCGCGAACGGTTCTTCTCAGCTCGCGTGGTGGTGGATGCAAGTGCCTGTCCAACGCCAACGTCGTTTACTTTCTGCCTCTTGGATGGTCTGATTGGGAGAAGGCCTGCATGGTACTCCACGTTGGACGGCCGGGCCAATGCATGGCTGCCGTGAGAACGCGCGCGCGGAGTTGACCTTGTGGCTCTCGCCATCACCCACGACTGACTGCTCGACGGTTCGAGCACATGTGAAAAACTCGCTGCTCGTGCGCCTCGAACGCCTTGAGCTCGATCGGCAGAAAGGGCTGACCGGTCTGCGTGCTCGTTTAAGCGAGTCACCGTCTGGATGGGCCAGCCAGACCGGACCGGACCGGTGCGCGTCGGGTGCTCGATCGATGTGATAGGGGCCGCACTCGTATAATTCCGCAGGTACGAAATTTCTGGATTTGAGATATGTTTTTATAGGAGGAGTATACAGTGCATGTGAAGTTGACGCGTGGATATGTTGATGTTCTTGGATCGAAATACGACCCGATGCCATTGGAAATAACGAAAATGTTGAATAAATGGGAGAGCGCGAGAGACTTCGCGGTACTGGTATTGTTTAGCGATGGAACATGGTAGTACGTGGTTCCAATTATGGAGGGAACGGTGGCAAATGATACGCACGTCCCCGGAAGAGAGAAAAGGTCGTTGGTTCAGCCTTGTGGCTTGCTTTCCCATTTATTTGGAGCCAGTTCATCTTTATTTGTTTTTTTTATTTATTATTTAGTTTTCTGATCATCTAAAAAATTGTTTTGTTTTCTGAGAAATTTTAGCTCATACTAGTATTTAAGATTGAGATCATTTAGTCCGTGCGGTTACTCCTTTCGCAAAAGAAAAAAAAAGAGCTCTAATGATAATTACATGAGAAGAAAAATGTGTGTGTGCAAACTTTGATCTTGACAATCAGACGAAACCAATTTCGTGTCGCTCACTGGAGCAGCAAACCCTACCTACCCCGCCACCCTCACTCTAGAGTTCAACATCTTTGCCGTCAGGCGACGGGGCTTACTTTTCCTGTCGTTCATCTAGCGGCGCAATGCCCCCCTCTACGACGTCCTCGTTCGGTGGAGTTGGTATTAGGTTGTGCACGCAAAGTCTTGCAGAGCGGTCGGGCATCCAGGTAGCACGCGGCAACCTCAACGGCGTACCGGCGGTGCCAAGCTTTCTTCCTTTTCCAGCTTTGGTTGGTACAGCTCCGGGTGGCACTTCCGGTATAAATTCATGTCACTAATGCACAAATCTTGCTTTTTCGGGACCGCCTATAGGTCAAGTGCCTCAAAAACATCTAGCGTCAGTCACTTTCTTTATGCACCATCCGATTAGCATCCAACGGCTGAAAATAAATCAAGGCACTGTTCATCATCTTCCTCCTCACGCAGCCACCGACCAACCCAGGCCTAACCGCCTACCTCCGCACCCTCCCCCTCGTGGCCTCGCCGCTCCTCCCTCCCCTTGACCACCCCCTCTGTCGTGCTGGCCGCCGCCCCAGCCATCCCTCTAAACCCCGCCACACCAGTGAACAATTCCGGCGATCCCCTACACCCCACCCCTAAGATAGATAATTAATGGGGTCGTGGCTTCCCCCTAAGATAGATAATGGGGTCGTGGTGTAACACCCCATGTAATTAAGCTACAGTGATCACCTTTTGATAATGCCAAGTCACCATGCTTAACAGTGCTTGATCATCATTTGCATCATATCTCATTTCAAATTCCAAATCAAATTGAAATTCAAATATGAAGTGGAAATAAAAGTTGCTCAAATTTGGCAACCTAAAATGTTCATAATATTGCAAATATTCCCAAAGCAATGATAAAAATAAAATCAACATTAATTGAATTATTTAAATGACTCTAACATCATGAAACAGTGCCAATTCAGCTCATTTAATTCCTTTTTCATTTAAACAAAATTCAAATGAAATTATAATTCCCTCAAACTTTTTGTGGCAGTAAAGAATATTGCATACTAATTATTGAGACCAGTTACACATTTTACAAAAGTCAAATGATGTGAAAAGAAAAGCCAAAACAGAAGGAAAGAAAGAAAACAGAAAAAAGGAAAAAGAGGAGGCCTAAGAACTACTGTGGCGCTGGGCCTTAAGTAGAAACAGTGCGGCCCGGCCCATCGTCCCCGGTCTTTGTCTTCAACCTCACGCCAGGGGGGAGAGCCGAGCTGCGCGCACGCCGTCCAAATCGCGGATGCGCTGCTGTCGTCCATCCGGCGACTCCGCGATTGGATAAGAACAACCCCAGCCCCTCCTCTCTCTCCCGGATAACCCTAGCTCCCTCTGTTTCCTTCTCGCGCCGTTCTTCCTCTGCATCGAGCAGTGCCCGAGCGCACCCGTCATCATCGCCTCGCCATTGCCACGGCCAACGACCACCTCGAGCCACGGGAAGACGTCCAGGGGCTCCAGCACCCTCGACTACGTCGTCTACGCACAACCATTGGAGCCAGGACGCCGCCAAGCCATCGCCATCGTCGTTTTCCTCCGACTGCATCCGTCACTCGATCCGCTACCGTCGCTGCACCCCCGGCCTCCCCGAGCAGCTCGTTGGCTCTGCTGTGAGCTCTGCCTCACTTCCCCTCTCCCACTTTCCTCGCTACCGTGCCGTAGCTACCGCCCCGCGAGCTTCGGCTCCGCCGCCGCCATGACCGACCACCGTGCCAATGCCGAGCTCCCCCCAACCTATGCTGCTTCCCATCGTGCTCCTGGAGCCCCTCCACTGCTGCCCCGCTGTTTCTTTTGCTCGCCCGCGCGTTCTACCGTAGAAGCCACTTGCGCCCGAGCGCCGCCGCCGTCGACGCTACGCTGCACCCCAATCCCAGCCAACGCCACCACCCGAAGCGCCGTTGCCTGAGCTTTCCAACGCGCCAACCCCCGCGTCCAGCCGTCGCCGGAAACGGCCGGACGGCCAACTCCGGCGCCCTCTGCTTAGCGCCGGCGGCTAGCCGCCGTTTAGATGACGTGGCGCGATTAGTTTACACTAATTAGGTTTAGTCTAGTCTATGACGAGTGGGTCCCGCGAGATTAGTTAGCCAGCTAATTATTTGGATTAAAGTTAAAATAAGCCCGGTGGCCCCACGTGTCAGCTTTGACTCTGCACAATTAGCAGTTGACCGGGCCCAGTCATCAGTGACTGTGGCCGGCTGACAGGTGGCCCCCACAGGCCATGTTGACTCAGTCAACGGCTGTCTGGGCAGTGCCCAGTCATTGCCAGTGGGTCCCGCGTGGGCCCTGTTGACTGGTCAGCGGGTCAGTTGATCACTGACGCAGTGCTGACGCCAGGATGACGTCATAATTCATTTTTCTGTCGAATTTAGTAATTAAAACAATTCCAGAAAATGTTTAAAACTTTGAAAAATCATATAAATTAAACCGTAACTCGGATGAAAATAATTTATATATGAAAAATGATCAGAAAAATGTGAAGAATCCGAATATGTCATCTGCACTCATGTTGGAACCTTCTAAATAGGTGAACATGGAACTTTTTGCCTGTTTCCGATAAATGAATAGTGCATAGCCTTGATAAAATAATTCCAGATAAATTCCTAAATCATCTAAAATATTTAGAGATGCATTATATCACCTTTGCACATCGTTTAGGCATGCTATGCATCTCTGTTGCATTTGTTGTCGTGTATTTATTGTTTCTTCCCCCTCCTTCTCTCCCGATAGACCCCGAGACTGCCGACGACACTGCTGCGTACGACTACGTCGCCGACGACCAGATCCCTTGAGCAGAGCTTCCAGGCAAGCAAAACCCCCTTGATCATCCAGATATCGCCTACTCTTTCTCTCTACTGCTTGCATTATAATTGCTTCTATTGTTGCTCCGTTAGCTCCTATTCTGATGCATAGCCTGATTTCGTCGCCTGCTATTGATACATTACCTGATATCCTATGATGCCTAGTTAGATATGATATGTTCATCCGCTGGCTTTTCACCCTTGTCCGTTGCCATGCATGTTATCGGGCCGTGATCACTCTGGGTGAGGATCGCGGAAATGCTTACATTACTACATTCTTTTACTGTTACGGGGTTGAAGGGCTGGTGGTACCATCCAGTCAGAGATGGACCTGAGTCCCGACAGCTCTCGATGTTAAAGACGGGCCGGCTCCAAGAGTGCCCGTGAGATAATGAAACAAGACGGGTTGAACCCTAGGGTACCCGCGAGTGATAACATGGCGGAACGACAGGGCAGGCGGAGACCACCTAGGAGAGGAGGTGGGCCTGGTCCCTGTTCGGGTCCGCGTGTTACCAAGTCGGAGCGACAGGAACCATGTTCGTCTCTGCGAGTTACTAAACACGCCTAATGGATTTGGGTATTTGATCTGAGTTGGCCGCTGGCCATATACGCACTACCACCACGTGGGATAATGGTTATGGGACCCTTGGCGCCGTATGTATCAGCCGAAAGCTTTGTCAGACGTCCAGTTCAGCCTTGTGGCACGGCAGGATCAGCGCCATCCATGACAGAGGTGGTGCCTGGATCTAACCCTGCGCACAACGACCCGGAGTGCAAAGGGCGATGGGCCCAAGAGCCCTGAGCACTTAGGATGTAGACCGGCGGGGACCTCTCTGCTGAGCCTAGGTAGGACTACGTCGTGTCGATCAGCCGAGGCCGGGCATGACCCAGAAAAGTGTGTCCGGCCAGAGTTAATCGAGCGTGTTGGGTAACAGTAGTGCACCCCTGCAGGGAAGTTATCTATTCGAATAGTCGTGTCCACGGTAACAGGACGCTCGGAGTTGTATCCTGATCTTCTACAACTACAACTGGATACCGTTACAATGATAAACTGATACTACTGCTCTCGGGATCACTTTCTCGCAGGGTAGTCGAGGAAGGATCTCAGGGCATTACTAAGATATAATTGCTATTATGTGTTGCTATATTCTACTCTCTTCTGATGCTGCAAGATTGCTTCAAGATGCTAGTCCTCGATAGGCTAGGCTTTTCCCCCTCTGTTCTGACATTTCTGCAGTTTAGTCCAAAGATATAGCCCCATTCCTTTGATACAGATGCATATTTAGTATAGTTCTGATGTCAGTCTTGCGAGTACTTTGGATGAGTACTCATGGTTGCTTTGCTACTTCTTTTCCCCTACCCGATTGCTGCGACCAGACGACGGAGTCCAGGAGCGGAAGATCCCCAGAGGCACCTACTACTACGTTGAGCCCGCCGACCAGGAGTAGTTCGGAGGCCCTAGGCAGGAGGACTTCGCCTTTTCGATCAGTGTCGCTGTTATGCTAGCCTTCTTAAGGCACCCATGTTTAACTTTGTGTCTGTACTCAGATACCGTTGTTGCTTCCGCTAACGCTTGTTCTTGAGATTTTGTATTCGAGCCCTCGAGGCCCCTGGCTTGTAATATAAAGCTTGTATTATTTTATTTTGTGTCTAGAGTTGTGTTGTGATATCTTCCCGTGAGTCCCTGGGCTTGATCGTGTGCATTTGCGTGTATGATTAGTGCACGATTAAGTCGGGGGCGTCACAAGTTGGTATCAGAGCCGACTGCCTGTAGGAACCCCCCTTCCGATTCCTTGGTCGAAGTTGAGTCTAGTCTTTGGAAAAACTATTTTACTAACATTGTTGTGTGGCTTACGGGCCCACATCGCCAATGGATGGGATTAGGATCTTTTATTCCTCTTCCTTATTCTGGGAACTCTGATCTCTCTTCTTTTCAGGTTAAATATTTTACTAACTCAGACTCTAGGTTCTCGTGATCACATCCACCCGGAGATTTGAATCAACCTTCTTTGAATTGTGGACCAGGTTCTGCTTCACAGTGTTCACGGCCCGCAGGATCCTTTTATCGAGGGCACCCTGCGTTGTCATTTGCAGATTCCTCGCTCCAGCAGTTTTCTCCGACGTTGATGTAGCCTTTGCTATGTCCCGTTGTTGTATTCCTCACCGCGTGCCTGCGCACCGCCTAGTTTGTCTAGCTGCGTGTGTTTCCGAACTCGCGTTGTCCGTTGGTATCCAACTTCGTGCATGGATCTGTATGTCTTTAATGACTACTAATATGTATCTAATACATTTTTGTTCATTGCCCATATTACATCATGAATAACTCCATACACCTACAGTTGTTCTTGCTAAACTGCCTCTGTTGTTTTGGCAGGATGGCTGACGATCCTCCGCCTCCACCCTATATTGCCGCAATGATGCAACAGTTTGAACTGAACCGTCAGCTCAATGAGAGTCTGGTAAACCGATTAGAACGCAACGATGCTCGTTAGGAGCCTGGCCCGATATCACTTCAAGAATTCGTGCGCCTCAACCCGTCCATTTCCCGTAACTCCACCAATCCTATGGATGTTGATGATTGGCTTCGTGATATCCTGTTTGAAATGGAGTCTGCTAAGGTTGCCCCTGTCAGTTACATCACCTTTGCGGCATTTCACCTGAAGGGTCCAGCTGCTCAATGGTGGGAAAGCCACAGGCGTATGCTGCCTACTGGAACTGTAACCACTTGGCAGGAATTTTAGTCAGCCTTTCGTGCCTGGCACATTCCTCAAGGTCTGATGGACCAGAAGAAGAAGGAATTCCGCAAACTCACACATGGCAAAATGACTATGGATGAATATCAGAGGAAATTCATTGATTTATCCCGCTATGCTGAAGATGACGTCTGTACTGACGCTCGCAAGCAGGAGAAATTCCGTGAAGGACTGCGTCCTGATATAAAACTCGCACTTGTTGTCCATGATTGCGCAGACTTTGCAACGCTTGTCAGCCAGGCTTTCCGAGCTGAAACTGGTCTGACTGAGTACCAGGAGTCGCTCAAGCGCACTCATGACGTTGGCTCGTCTTCGGGTCAGCCTGCTCAGAAACGCCAAGTCTGGATTCCGCACAATGTCTATCACCGACCCGCTCCAACACCAAGGCCGTCTTATGTTGCACCTCGACTGCCTCCGCCACCGAGACAACTCAGGATTCAAGATGACCAACCAACTGTTACGGCTCCTTTACCCAATGATGGTTCATGCCACAAGTGTGGACAGCCAGGACATCTTGCTATCAACTGTCGCCAGAACCAGCCTCAGAGTACATCACGTCCTCCTGTTGGTTTTAGAAAGGGCCGTCGAAAGCATCCTTCTAGTAGCCGTAATGTCAGTCCGCCTACAATGGGTTGTCGTCAAGTTACCCATGTCAAGATTGAAGAAGCTCGTGATTCCCCAAGAATCGTGATGGGTACCCTTTCCGTTAATTCAGTGCCAGCTTCTGTTCTCTTTGATTCAGGAGCGTCGCATGCCTTTGTGTCCCAACAATTTGCGCGGTTGCATGGGTTAGATATGGAAAATTTGCCCACTCCTTTAGCGGTGCAATCTCCGGGATCCAAGTGGCAAACCACACTGGTAAGCCCCCACAACCAAATCGACATTGGGGGTCTAGTTTTCCCTGCTTCTCTAATTGTGCTCGGACCTTCCAACATTGATGTCATTCTCGGTATGGACTGGTTGACAGCTCATAAAGCCTTAATAGACTGTGCCGCCAAGACAGTCCAGCTCACACACCTTTCCGGTCAGACAATCAACTATTCAGCTCAGATAATTCAGAATGCCGAAAGCCAGCTATATGCTGTGAATGCTTTGAACGCTTCACCTCTTGAGGGAATTGAGAATGTTCCAGTCGTTCGCGATTTTCCAGACGTCTTTCCAGAAGAACTCCCAGGAACACCCCCTATTAGAGCTGTCGAATTCGTCATCGACTTGAAACTAGGCACCACTCCTATTGCCAAGCGCCCATACAAGATGCCGCCGCATGAACTCCTTGAGCTTAAGGAGGAAATCGACAAGTCACTTAAAAAGGGTTTCATCCGCCTCAGTTCTTCTGCTTGGGGAGCACCTTCGCTCTTTGTTAAGAAGAAGGATGGAACAAATCGGTTGGTTCAAGATTACCGACCTATCAACCAAGCAACAATTCAGAACAAGTATCCGCTTCCCAGAATCAACGATCTGTATGATCAACTTGCTGGTTCCTTAGTATTCTCTAAACTCGATTTGAGGTTGGGATACCACCAGATCAGAGTTCGTAAAGAAGACATACCGAAGACAGCTTTCGTTACTCGCTATGGTTCTTACGAATACACCGTCATGTCCTTTGGCTTAACCAATGCTCCAGCAACATTCTCTCGATTGATGAACTACATCTTCATGGATTACCTCGACAAGTTCGTCGTGGTTTATCTCGACGATATTCTGATCTACTCCAAGAATGAAGAAGAACATGCCGAACATCTTCGGCTTGTACTGGAGAAGTTGCGTGAACATCAACTATATGCCAAGTATTCTAAGTGCGAGTTCTGGTTATTTGAAGTGACATATCTCGGCCACATGATTTCCAAAGATGGCATTGCTGTTAACCCAGAACGAGTTCAGGCTATTCTTGACTGGACTCCTCCGCAGACTGTTAAGCAAGTCAGAAGTTTTCTCGGTCTTGCTAGCTATTGCCGCCGTTTCGTCGAGAACTTCTCCAAAATTGCTAAGCCACTGACTGATTTGCTTCACAAAGGCAAGAAGTTTGAGTGGACGGAAAAGTGCCAAGAAAGTTTTCAAACGCTTAAGGACAAGCTGATGTCTGCCCCAGTGCTTGCTCCTCCAGATTCCCGCAAAGACTTCATGATCTACTGTGATGCGTCCCGTCAAGGATTAGGCTGTGTCCTAATGCAAGAGCGCAAAGTGATTGCTTATGGCTCTCGTCAGTTGCGCCCTCATGAAGATAAGTATCCAACACATGATCTAGAGTTAGCAGCAGTTATCTATGCTCTGAAGCTGTGGCGACATTACCTTCTTGGTAATCGTTGCGAGATATACATGGACCACCAAAGTCTGAAGTACCTGTATACTCAACCAGATTTGAACCTCCGTCAACAAAGATGGCTCGAGACAATAGCTGACTATGACATGGATATTTCTTATACCCCTGGCAAGGCTAATGTGATGGCTGATGCCTTGAGTCGCAAGTCTTATTGCAACAACCTCACGGTTCAGCAAGCACAACCCCTTCTCTATGAAGAACTTCGCAAGTTGAACCTTCACATTGTTCCTCAGGGTTATCTCAATACCCTGGTTGTTGAACCGGATCTCGAGCGCAACATCAAGACAAGGCAGAAATATGACTCTGAAGTCGAGAAGATTAAGAGATACCTCTCCAAGGGAAATTCTTCATTCTACCATGTTGATAATGATGGTGCCTTGTTCTTCAAAGGCCGCCTAGTGGTCCCCAGAAAGCACAATCTGGACTCGCGCTCGGATGTCATGAAAGAAGCACATGATACACATTTGTCAATTCACCCTGGTAGTGCCAAGATGTACCAAGACATTCGCCAGCGGTACTGGTGGCCTAGTATGAAGCGAGACATTGCTTGATATGTTGCCGAGTGTGACGTTTGTCGTCGCATTAAAGCAGAACATCAAAGGCCTGCTGGAACTCTGCAACCCCTTACTATTCCTGAATGGAAATGGGACAAAGTCGAAATGGATTTCATTACTGGTTTTCCCAGATCGCAGAAGGGTCATGATGCTATCTTTGTCGTCATTGACCGATTCTCAAAGGTTGCTCACTTTCTGCTAGTCAAGGAGACAATCACTGCTAGTCAGTTAGCAGACATGTATGTTTTCAGAATCGTGTCACTCCACGGTGTTCCGTTGGAGATCAGCTCAGACCGTGGCAGCCTCTTTACCTCAAGGTTTTGGAAAAGTTTCCAAGAAGCTATGGGAACTCATCTGCCCTTCAGCACCGCCTTTCACCCCCAGTCCCAGGGACAAGTTGAACGAGTCAATCAAGTGCTTGAAGATATGCTTCGAGCTTGTGTCATCTCATTCGGTAAGAAATGGGAGGAATCTCTCCCATATGCTGAATTCTCTTACAACAATAGCTATCAAGCTAGTCTGAAGATGGCACCATTTGAAGTTCTCTATGGACGTAAGTGCCGAACTCCTCTGAATTGGTCAGAAACTGGGGAATGGTCACTCTTCGGTCCGGACGTTATCCAACAAGCTGAAGAACAAGTCCGCATTGTCCATGAGCATCTGAAAACTGCCCAGTCTCGTCAGAAGAGCAACTATGACCGAAAACACCAGGTAATGGTCTATCAACCTGGCGAACAAGCATACCTTCGTGTCACTCCGATGAAGGGCACTCATCGATTTGGAGTCAAGGGCAAGTTAGCTCCTCGCTACATTGGCCCGTTCCGTATCCTCGCCCGACGAGGAGAAGTGGCCTATTAATTGGAATTGCCGCCAAACCTTTCTCAAGTTCATGATGTTTTCCATGTGTCGCAACTCCGTCGCTGCTTCAAGGATCCTATCCGAGCAGTGGATCATGAAATGCTTGAATTGCAAGAGGATCTTTTTTATCAAGAGTATCCGATCTGCATTCTTGATCAAGCTGAACGTCGAACCCGTCAGAAGGCAATCAACTTCCTTAAAGTTCAGTGGTCAAATCATTCTGAAGATGAAGCCACTTGGGAACGCGAGGATCGTCTTCGCGAAGAATACCCCGATCTTCTTCCTTCTACCTCCTGAATTCTCGGGACGAGAATTTCTTTTAGAGGAGGAGAATTGTAACACCCCATGTAATTAAGCTACAGTGATCACCTTTTGATAATGCCAAGTCACCATGCTTAACAATGCTTGATCATCATTTGCATCATATCTCATTTCAAATTCCAAATCAAATTGAAATTCCAATATGAAGTGGAAATAAAAGTTATTCAAATTTCGCAACCTAAAATGTTCATAATATTGCAAATATTCCCAAAGCAATGATAAAAATAAAATCAACATTAATTGAATTATTTAAATGACTCTAACATCATGAAACAGTGCCAATTCAGCTCATTTAATTCCTTTTTCATTTAAACAAAATTCAAATGAAATTATAATTCCCTCAAACTTTTTGTGGCAGTAAAGAATATTGCATACTAATTATTGAGACCAGTTACACATTTTACAAAAGTCAAATGATGTGAAAAGAAAAGCCAAAACAGAAGGAAAGAAATAAAACAGAAAAAGGAAAAAGAGGAGGCCTAAGAACTACTGTGGCGCTGGGCCTTAAGTAGAAACAGTGCGGCCCGGCCCATCGTCCCAGGCCTTTGTCTTCAACCTCATGCCAGGGGCGAGAGCCGAGCTGCGCGCACGCCGTCCAAATCGCGGATTCGCTGTTGTCGTCCATCCGGTGACTCAGCGATTGGATAAGAACAATCCCAGCCCCTCCTCTCTCTCCCGGATAACCCTAGCTCCCTCTGTTTCCTTCTCGCGCCGTTCTTCCTCTGCATCGAGCGGTACCCGAGCGCACCCGTCATCATCGCCTCGCCATTGCCACGGCCAACGACCACCTCGAGCCACGGGAAGACGTCCAGGGGCTCCAGCACCCTCGACTACGTCGTCTACGCGCAACCATTGGAGCCATGACGCCGCCAAGCCATCGCCATCGTCGTTTTCCTCCGACTGCATCCTTCACACGATCCGCTACCGTCGCTGCACCCCCGGCCTCCCCGAGCAGCTCGTTGGCTCCGCTGTGAGCTCTGCCTCACTTCCCCTCTCCCACTTTCCTCGCTACCGTGCCGTAGCTACCGCCCCGCGAGCTTCGGCTCCGCCGCCGCCATGACCGACCACCGTGCCAATGCCGAGCTCCCCCCAACCTATGCTGCTTCCCATCGTGCTCCTGGAGCCCCTCCACTGCTGCCCCGCTGTTTCTTTTGCTCGCCCGCGCGTTCTACCGTAGAAGCCACTTGCGCCCGAGCACCGCCGCCGCTGTTGCCGTCGCCGTCGACGCTACGCTGCACCCCAATCCCAGCCAACGCCACCACCCGAAGCGTCGTTGCATGAGCTTTCCAACGCGCCAACCCCCGCGTCCAGCCGTCGCCAGAAACGGCCGGACGGCCAACTCCGGCGCCCTCTGCTTAGCGCCGGCGGCTAGCCGCCGTTTAGATGACGTGGCGCGATTAGTTTACACTAATTAGGTTTAGTCTAGTCTATGACGAGTGGGTCCCGCGAGATTAGTTAGCCAGCTAATTATTTGGATTAAAGTTAAAATAAGCCCGGTGGCCCCACGTGTCGGCTTTGACTCTGCACAGTCAGCAGTTGACCGGGCCCAGTCGGCAGTGACTGTGGCTGGCTGATAGGTGGCCCCCACAGGCCCTGTTGACTCAGTCAACGGCTGACTGGGCAGTGCCCAGTCACTGCCAGTGGGTCCCGCGTGGGCCCTGTTGACTGGTCAGCGGGTCAGTTGACCGCTGACGCAGTGCATACGCCAGGATGATGTCATAATTCATTTTTCTATCGAATTTAGTAATTAAAACAATCCCAGAAAATGTTTAAAACTTTGAAAAATCATATAAATTAAAACGTAACTCGGATGAAAATAATTTATATATGAAAAACGATCAGAAAAATGTAAAGAATCCGAATATGTCATCTGCACTCATGTTGGAACCCTCTAAATAGGTGAACATGGAACTTTTTGCCTGTTTCCGATAAATGAATAGTGCATAGCCTTGATAAAATAATTCCAGATAAATTTCTAAATCATCTAAAATATTTAGAGATGCATTATATCACCTTTGCACATCGTTTAGGCATGCCATGCATCTCTGTTGCATTTGTTGCCGTGTATTTATTGTTTCTTCCCCCTCCTTCTCTCCCGATAGACCCCGAGACTGCCGACGACACTGCTGCATATGACTACGTCGCCGACGACCAGATCCCTTGAGCAGAGCTTCCAGGCAAGCAAAACCCCCTTGGTCATCCAGATATCGCCTACTCTTTCTCTCTACTGCTTGCATTAGAATTGCTTCTATTGTTGCTCCGTTAGCTCCTTTTCTGATGCATAGCCTGATTTCGTCACCTGCTATTGATACATTACCTGATATCCTATGATGCCTAGGTAGATATGATATGTTCATCCGCTATCCTTTCACCCTTGTCTGTTGCCATGCTTGTTATCAGGCCGTGATCACTCTGGGTGAGGATCGCGGAAATGCTTACATTACTACATTCTTTTACTGTTACGGGGCTGAAGGGCTGGTGGTACCATCCAGTCAGAGATGGACCTGAGTCCCGACAGCTCTCGATGTTAAAAACGGGCCGGCTCCAAGAGTGCCCGCGAGATAATGAAACAAGACGGGTTGAACCCTAGGGTACCCGCGAGTGATAACGTGGCGGAACAACAGGGTAGGCGGAGACCACCTAGGAGAGGACGTGGGCTTGGTCCCTGTTTGGGTCCGCGTGTTACCAAATCGGAGCGACAGGAACCCTGTTCGTCTGCGAGTTACTAAACACGCCTAATAGATTTGGGTATTTGATCTGAGTTGGCCACTGGCCATATACGCACTACCACCATGTGGGATAATGGTTATGGGACCCTCGGCGCCGTATGTATCAGCCGAAAGCTTTGTTAGATGTCCAGTTCAGCCTTGTGGCACGGCAGGATCGGCGCCATCCATGACAGAGGTGGTGCCTGGATCTAACCCTGCGCACAACGACCCGGAGTGCAAAGGGCGATGGGCCCAAGACCCCTGAGCACTTAGGATGTAGACCGGCGAGGACCTCTCTGCTGAGCCTAGGTAGGACTACGTCGTGTCGATCAGCCGAGGCCGGCCATGACCCGAAAAAGTGTGTCCGGCCAGAGTTAATCGAGCGTGTTGGGTAACAGTAGTGCACCCCTGCAGGGAAGTTATCTATTCAAATAGCCGTGTCCACGGTAACAGGACGCTCGAAGTTGTATCCTGATCTGCTACAACTACAACCAGATACCGTTACAATGATAAACTGATACTACTGCTCTCGGGATCACTTTCTCGCAGGGTAGTCGAGGAAGGATCTCAGGGCATTACTAAGATATAATTGCTATTATGTGTTGCTATATTCTACTCTCTTCTGATGCTGCAAGATTGCTTCAAGATGCTAGTCTTCGATAGGCTAGGCTTTTCCCCCTCTGTTCTGGCATTTCTGCAGTTTAGTCCAAAGATATAGCCCCATTCCTTTGATACAGATGCATATTTAGTATAGTTCTGATGTCAGTCTTGCGAGTACTTTGGATGAGTACTCACGGTTGCTTTGCTACTTCTTTTCCCCTACCTGATTGCTGTGACCAGACGACGGAGTCCAGGAGCGGAAGATCGCAGAGGCACCTACTACTACGTTGAGCCCGCCAACCAGGAGTAGTTCGGAGGCCCTAGGCAGGAGGCCTTCGCCTTTTCGATCAGTGTCGCTGTTATGCTAGCCTTCTTAAGGCACCCTTGTTTAACTTTGTGTCTGTACTCAGATACTGTTGTTGCTTCCGCTAACGCTTGTTTTCGAGCTTTTCTATTCGAGCCCTCGAGGCCCCTGGCTTGTAATATAAAGCTTGTATTATTTTATTTTGTGTCTAGAGTTGTGTTGTGATATCTTCCCGTGAGTCCCTGGGCTTGATCGTGTGCATTTGCGTGTATGATTAGTGCACGATTAAGTCGGGGGCGTCACACGTGGCTTCCCCTAAGATAGATAGTGGGGTTGGTTCTTCTCTGTCGAGGTTTCTTCTTCTCCAGCGAGGTCCGGCGTGGCAGAAGGAAGGAAGGAAGAAGGTTTCAAGCAACAAAAAAATTCAGGTACCTGAAAAATAGCAAAATCCTGCTTTTCCTACCTTGGAGTATCCACTAAAAATGTAGAATATTCAGTGTGGCTCAACTTCGAAGGCCTCCCGACAGCGAGTTAGCTCTTGACTAGTTATGGGGCGTTGTTCTTGCAGCAAGACAACAAGTCCCGCAAATCGATGGATCTAGGCAGGGTATGTCCTCCAGTTCTATGTCATGTTTTTCTAGAACAACCATATTTGTTTCATGTTGTCTTGTTTGGCGTTAGGCTTGGTTGGGCTTCATATGATAGGATGGCCTATGGCAACAAAAGAGCTAAGTGAAACAACCAGATTCGGAATGCAGGAGTGCCAAGCAGATGTCGTGTCCTTGGGTGTTAGACCAAGCATGCAATGGCGATGCCCGCGGACATTGTTGTAACAGACTCAGAGTAATCCCCCAACCATTTCTATGTTATTTTATTTGTATGCATCATACTATCAGCATGCCAATCATACACATTGCATTAAATTGACATCATCATTATAATCAGAACGCCAATTTTCAAATTGCAACCTTAATTAATATTGCTATATCAATATTACGTGATATGTATATCACCCTTGCTCCTCTTTTTGTCGTGACCTTTGAGACTCACTCCCCAACTTTGCACATGGTGTTTTATTGTCACAAGAGTGCTCCCATATTGTTTTGGGGACTTTAGCACAAGCCTAGCTACCTCTCGTAGTTCAAACCCCATTTATTTTGATAAGTGGGATTATTTGCTAAATAAATATTAAATGACCTCCCAATGACTGATATGTCTTCAACGTATCTATAATTTTTTATTATTTCATGCTATTCAATCTTATATGCTTTATATGTCATTTTATATCATTTTTTGGAACTAACCTATTAACTAAGTGGCTAGTGTCAGTTCCTATTTTTTTTGGCTATTTCTTTGTTTCGCAGGAAAACCAAACCAAACGAAGTCCAAACACGATGAAACTTTATGGTAATTTTTTTTGCACCAGAAGAGACCCTAGAAGCTTCGGGGGAAGGCCAGAAGACCTGCTGGTGGGCCACAAGCTCAAGGGGCGCGCCACCTGAGCTTGTGGGACCCACAGGCCTCCGTTTGACCTAATTCCAGCGCTATAAATTCCTTAAATTTCAGAAACCCCCAGAGCGAGACCCGAAACAATTTTATTGCCGCCGCAAGCCTCTGTTCTTCTGTGATCCCATCTGGAGGCCTCTGCCGGAGGGGGAATCGATCACGGAGGCCATCTTCATCAACCTTGCTGCCTCCATGATGATGTGTGAGTAGTTCCCATAGGACCTACGGGTCCATAGCAGTAACTAGATGGCTCTCTCTCTCTCCCTCTTTTTAATCTTCAATACAATGGTCTCTTCAGAGATCTATTCGATGTAATTTTTGTGGTGTGTTTGTTGGAATCCGATGAATTGTGTGTTTATTATCAGATTATTCATTGAAAGTATTTGAGTCTTTTCTGAGATTTATTATGTGTGATTTTATAGCCTTGTATTTCTCTCCGATCTATCTATCTCTTTTGGCCAATTAGATTGATTTATCTTCAGTGGGAGAGGTGCCTGGTAGTAGGTTCAATCTTGCGGTGTCCTTACTCTATGACAAGAGGAGTAGCAAGGCACATATTTTTATTCTTGCTACTAAGGGTAAAACGATGGGGCTCGAACGTATTATTTGGTCATGCTTTGTCTACATTATGTCATCATGCTTTAAGCATTACACTATAGATGGTTAATCAATTAAATAAAATTTTGAAATAAAACTTGGCTAATTGGGTGGTCGCCCTGGTCCTCTCCCTCCCCTTAGGCACTTAGGGTGAAAACCTTCGCCCGCTTTGGTTGGTGCAACGGTGGTGGCGCATGGCGTCGTTACCTTCTTTGGGGGGGGGTGTCGATGAGTGTGGGTGGCCATTGGTCGCGCCGGCGTATCTCCTCGGCGGTACTCGAGCGTCGTTTGGTAAAGCACTCTTGTGTGTGTTTTCGTGTCTTTGGTGTGTTTATCGTATTTCTCTATTTTTGACCGGCTTTTGAGGATTCCCTCAACACCATGTATCATTTGACCGTGTGCAATTTTTATAAATTGGGGTGAAAACCTATTTTGAAAGAAAAATTGTGGACACCGTAGTCACAAGGATTCCTAAAGCGTCAGCCTAGGAATGAAGATTGTCCCATTTGAAGGAAATAGTTTTTTTAGGGAAATTTGAAAGAAAGAGCTAGAACACGAGCTACGACTAACAACCAAGTTCCTTTAGCGCGCGATGTCCATGTGGAACAAACTTGAAGGCTAAACAGATGAAATCCATTAGTCTAAGATGAGAGGGCCTATAGGATGGGGAGCTCCTATTAGAGCTCCTGGCGCTCGCACGCAACGTCTGGCGGGCTGCCCAGCAACCTCCTCTAAAACCAGACGGGAAAGAAAAATGTTAAGGGAGAAGTGGGATTCGAACCCGCACCGCACGCTAACAAAAATCGGCGGCGCAATGACCACTAGACCCGAAGCACTTTGTTCTTTACATTCCGCAAACAAAGCAATTTGATAATACCTTTAGTACAACATGAAAATAATTTCTGTACCTCTATAAATTATTTCAAAAACAAAACGTAAATTAGAAAAACAAAATCATAAATTTGCAATAAAAAAAAGTTCACCAGCATGGAAAAAAGTTCAAATTTTGAGAAAGTTCATGGAATTCGAAAAAAGCTCATCAAATTTTGAAAAATGTTCACAGGTTTTGGAAAAAAGTTCACAAACTTAAAAGAAGTTCATTAATTTTAAAAAAAGTTCATCGAATTTGAAATAAATTTAAAAAGTTCATCAATTTTGAAAAAAAGTTCATTTAATTTAGAAAAAAGTTCATCCAATTTAGAAAAAAGTTCATCAAATTTGAAAAAAGTTCATTGCATTTGAAAAAAAAGTTCATCAAAAATGAAAAACGTACATTGATTTTGATTTTTTTATCGAATTTGGAAAAAGTTCACGCATTAAAGAAAAAGCAAAAGAAAAAGAAAAAGAAAATCCATAGACAAACTTCTCAAAAAACCAACCAATGAACCGCGAATAGTAGAAAGAAAATAGAAGTAAAGGGAAAAGTTGTCACACTCGTTGAGGCGTCCTAGTGGTTACACTGTATCGAACTAAAGATGAGGACCTGAGTTCGAGTCACGGCACTCGCGTTCTTTCTTGAAGTTTAACACAAAAGAGAAAAAAAGAGAACGATGGGCCGAGCCAAGCTAGCGTGGCTGCAGACGCCGGTTTGTAGAAACAGTAATAACAGGCGCCTGCAACGCCAAATAGGGATTGCCTATAGGATGCTCGTCAGCGGCTAACAACCACGCATTCGCACACACGCGATCTGAATGGGCTGGCCCATTTGGGATGTAGCGAAGCACTATAGCGCCGCGACACTATAGCAGCCGAAGCGCCGTTTCTATTTGGTGCGTAGGTCCCTGTATAGTGACCTAGCCCCCCCCCCCCCCCTTGCGTGCTTATCCACCTATGGGTCGGTTCTGGTAGAACCTTCCATGAACCGCCTTTTTCTTCTGGTTTTCTTTCTTTTCTCTTTTTGTTTTTTCCGTTCTCTTTTTTATTTTTATTTTATTTTTTATCTTTATATTTATTTTCTTTTTCTTTTTTTCATGTGTGTTTTTATTTTCTTCTTTATTTTTCTTTCCTTTTTCCTATTTTTATTTTTATTTCCCCCTTTTTTCCTTTTTCTTTTTTATTTTGCGAACATTTTCAATTAATGAACATTTTCTGAAATTGTATACATTTTGGAAACCATGAACAATTTTCGAATTCATGAACATTTTTGAAATCATCAACCTTTTCTTAAATTCACAAACATTTTTTTACAAATTCGCAAATATTTGTTGAAATTATGAACATCTTTTACAAATTCGCAAACATTAATTGAAATTATGAACTTTTTTTATACTCATGAACCTTTTTTTTATTGAAGAATTTTTTTTGAATTTTGGTACACTTTTCTAAATTCAGGAATATTTTTTAATAAAAACATCATTTGAAATGCTTGAACATATTATGAATCAATGAACTTATTTTGAAATTTTTGCAAAATTCTCTTATTTTTTTGAACTTTTTAAAAATGCATTAATTTTTTTGAATTGGTGACATTTTTCAAATTCACAAGCATTCTTAAATTTGCGAATATTTTTTATTTCCCGAACATTGTTTTTCAAAATCATGAACATTTTTCTATATGCGAACATTTTTTCAAATTAACGAACATTTTTTGAACCAGCGAACATTTTATGATTTCATTAACTCTTTTTTAAATAATGAACATTTTATGGAGTCACGAAC
Source organism: Elymus sibiricus (assembly GCA_039707655.1). Taxonomy (NCBI): domain Eukaryota; kingdom Viridiplantae; phylum Streptophyta; class Magnoliopsida; order Poales; family Poaceae; genus Elymus; species Elymus sibiricus. The sequence continues at coordinate 350,018,061 of CM077668.1, forward strand.
ATTTTATGATTTCTCAAACATTTTTTCCAAATTTGGTTATTTTTGGAATTCGGAACTTTTTGAAATCCTGATTTTTTTAAATATGAAAAAAACAAAAACAGAAAAGAAAAGCAAAAACGCAAAAAAAATCGAAATGAAAAAAATAGGGGCGTCCCGCGTCTCGCATGGGCTGGGCCGAGAGCGCTTGCGTGGGGACACGGGGTGAATCCTATTTGGCGCTGCAGGTCCCTGTTAATGTGTATTCTGCAAACGGGCTCCTGCAGCACCCCGCGCTGGGCCGGCCCATATAGTTTTTTGCAAACGCAAAAAAGATGTGGGAACGGAGAGCAACTAATTAAGGAGCGCTCCTTCGTAGCGCTAGGAAGGAACGGCGCGGGAGCGTGTCGCGCGCGGAGCGCTCCCGCGCACGAAAACCAGCAGATGCGGTTGGTTCCCGGTTTTCCCTTTCCGGTTTCAGGTTTGGTACATTTTGCAGTTTGCCCCTCGTAGTATTTCTTTTTTCCGTTTTTCCCTTTCCGCGCGATAACAGACACAAATACCAGGCAACCGCGTGGTTGTTCCCTGCTTCTGGTTTGTTTCCCTTTAATTTCCCATTATATTTCCGGGAAATGGAGTTTTATGGGGAAAGTACGGGCGGGGGCTTCCAACACTATCAAATGTCAGCTTTCAACACTATCACTTGTCATCGCGGTGGCACACGGGGCGAGACGTCTCCTGCTCGCCTTCGGTTCGTTAAATTTTCATAAACATCTTGAAGGGGGGGCATAGGTCGAAGTGTGTGTTGGTCGTGCAGCGTGTTTGTCGTCGCGGTGGCACACGACGCCTCCGGCGCGAGACATCTCTTGCTCGCCTTCGGCTCGTTAAATTTTCATAAACATCTTGAAGGGGGTGCATAGGTCGAAGTGTGTGTTGGTCGTGCAGCGCGTTTGTCGTCGCGGTGGCACACGACGCCTTCGACGCGAGACGTCTCCTGCTCGCCTTCGACTCGTTAAATTTTCATAAACATCTTGGAGGGGGTGCATAGGTCGAAGTGTGTGTTGGTCGTGCAGCGTGTTTGTCGTGCAGCGCGTTTGTCGTCGCGGTGGCACACGGCGCCTCCGGCGCAAGACGTCTCCTGCTCGCCTTCGGCTTGTTAAATTTTCGTAAACATCTTGAAGGGGGGGCATAGGTCGAAGTGTGTGTTGGTCGTGCAGCGCGTTTGTCGTGCAGCGCGTTTGTTGTCGCGGTGGCACACGGCGCCTCCGGCGCGAGACGTCTCCTGCTCGCCTTCGGCTCATTAAATTTTCATAAACATCTTGAAGGGGGGGCATAGGTCGAAGTGTGTGTTGGTCGTGCAGCGCGTTTGTTGTCGCGGTGGCACACGGTGCCTCAAGAAGCACGGGAGTTAAGCCTCTCGAGTCTCCAGAGGCATGGGCGTGCGTTCTCAAGAAGCACGGGAGTTAAGCCTCTGGAGGCACGGGCGAGAAGCATCTTTACGCATGTGTGCGCAACACGTAATCATTGACGAGGCGCGTGAGGCATGGCTATGGAGTCTCCAGAGGCATGGGCGTGCGTTCTCAAGAAGCACGAGAGTTAAGCCTCTGGAGGCACGGGCGAGAAGCATCTTTACGCATGTGTGCGCAGCACGTAATCATTGACGAGGCGCGTGAGGCATGGCTATGGAGTCTCCAGAGGCATGGGCGTGCGTTCTCAAGAAGCACGGAAGTTAAGCCTCTGGAGGCACGGGCGAGAAGCATCTTTACGCATGTGTGCGCAACACGTAATCATTGACGAGGCGCGTGAGGCATGGCTATGGAGTCTCCAGAGGCATGGGTGTGCGTTCTCAAGAAGCACGGGAGTTAAGCCTCTGGAGCCACGGGAATGAATGCTCTGCATGCACAGGTGTGTACTCTAGAGACACGAGCGTGCGGCTTCCAGAGGCTTTGTTGGGTATCCTCTATAGGGACGTGAGTGCGGCTTTCTGTGGCACATGTAAAGATGCACGGATGTGTGCCTCCACAGGCACGAAATTGCGTGAGAAGTGCAGTGGCACTGTTCTACTGCAGCAAAGTCACGGTTCTGGCATAGAGTTTCAAATGTTTTTGTGAATGGGTTCAGTTAGGAGGCACGGTTTTTCCTTAGGGTAGTGGCACCGTCATGAGAAGCAAATTCTCTCTTCAACATGAACATCCAACTGCTAATCATAATCAGAGAGAAAAAAAATGACATGTATTCAGTGACACGTTTACTCTAAGAGACATGGTTAAGACTGTAGAGGCAGGATGAGATTTGTTAAGCACTGTAAAAGAGGAACGATTAAGCCGTCTTGTCAGGTTTGGTTGGAATTAACATCAGTGGCTAATCAAAAGTTTTATTCTTCATTCTTGTTGAAGATCTTGCTAATCTCATCAACCATATTATTAGGTTTGACTTCATTCTTCTCGCTAAGCAACAGCATGTATAGTGCCTCTGCCCTCCAGTCTTCCGCTTCATCCTATGAAAATTCACTGATAAGTAAAAAAAATTCCAAAAAATTCTATATATTGCGGTTTACAGGAGTTTCAAGGAAAACTTACGGTGAAATCATCAATGTCTTGTATGAACTTTACACCATTGTAGAGGAATGCAAGCTTTAGAACAACAAATGGTGATTCGCCCTTTTCTACCATTGGAACATCTTGTACAAACTTATACTGCCATTTTGCACTCTTGGGTTTCATTGTTTCATTTAGTATGACGTCGAAGACTTCTTTAATCCTAGTTACCTATAATTGCATTTTGTTTTCGTTTTAATAAACATTGACCCAGTGCAATTTGTAAAACTGAAAAATTGGTATTTAGAAATACTTACGATTTTCGCTTTTTGAATGTGATAATCCTCAAACTTTTTTTTTCTTTCCACTTCAGCGGTGTTCATTTCGTCAAGCTTTCGTTCTGCTTCAGCTTCATCAGTAATACCATCAAATGGGTCTCTGCTTTGTTTCTCTACTTCCTCGGGAGTTGTTTCTTGAGGTTCAATAATATGAACTGTCCTCGTATATTTGTCCAGCATATATAGGATGTACCGGTTTTCCTTCTCAAGTGGCATGAATATCTGCGTACAAAAGTTTTTTTGTTAGATGACTGTTTAATATAAAGGAATATGTTAAAGGGAATATTTTGATTTTGTTGTAGAGAAAAGGGCTATTACCATGTTTGCTGTCAAGAGCTTATTCTGTTGATGTTGTTTGAGATACATGGGAACCAGTTGATGCTTCCTTTTTTGCAATTCACTTCTAAATTTTTTAGGAGGTGTACTGTGATTCTTTATATCTAGTAATTGCTGCACAAACAATAATTGTGATAAAAAAGGTGTCGGAAAAAACAAATTTAGAAGATAAGAGTCAGAGGTATCATTATAAAAAAAGAGGCGTTGCAAAACAGACGAATTTGTGCTTTTTAAAATTTTACCTCTGCAAAGCTTGGGCCTAATAGTAGCCTATCACTCTCTTCTGAAGGTTGTCTGCTTTCCCAGATATCTGCTATTTCATCGAGCACCCTCTTTTCTATATGATGTGGTATGTTCGTCTGTGCTGGTCTTGGTCCGAATGCTGCCTTAAGGTTGGCTCCAGTGAGAAGCGTGCATTCGCTTTCTCTACGAATGCACTGAAATACAGTTTTGCTGTGACACAGAAAAATAAAAGAATATTTGAAGTGAGGGTCAATGACAAACTGAATTTGAGAATCTTTTTGTCCTCGGTCCAACTATTTAGAGGTGCAATAGAAAACCACTCACTTGTTGAATCTTTTCTGCCAGCTCTCGCTCATGACTATTTGGAAGAACTCGGAGGCCTCTTCTGTGTGTTCAAAGTTATGTTCATGTTTTGGGTATGGGTTGCTGCTTCATCCTTTATTCTTTTTTATCCCACCTGTCTCTGTCGGAGCAGGCAGAAAATTGATGGTTGTTATGTTCATGCTAGAGAGATAACTCAAAACAGGGTATTTCCTTGCTAAAAAGGTAGCATGCAAGCTTTTGTGATACTAAAAATATAGATTAACACCATGGGTTGTTACAGAGAAAGTAAGCAGAAATAGTTATTTTACCTTTGCTGGCTGAAAAAAGGTTTGAAGTTCTTGGTTTGAATTCTTTTATTCTTCTAGGCAGATCCTCCCACTTTATTTGGTTCGTTTTACCAAATATGGCTGTAAATAGGAACTCCGGTTTCCACTCGGTATCTACCTTGCTATGCTGCAGGAAGGTCATTCATTGGATATTATTTATTTTTCTTGGTGTTCACATGCATGTTGAATTTTTTTGAAGAATTCAAGCAGTGCTGATAGTAAAAGAAAATTGTTGCGCGTAGTACCGACTTACATGAAAGTCTTCATCGTCCTTTGTCAGATCAATGCCGTTCCAGTATTTTACAAATTGGACCATGAAGTGTTTGCATTCTGTACCCTGTTGTTTTGGCGAGCAAACTCTCGTAGGCCTTTCTGCTATCCTCGCCCAGTTCGGTTCATTTGTGGCTTTTAGTGCCGTTTCTCCATAATGTTTCTTCATCAGTGCATACATCCTCTTAATCTGATTTTACAGTTTGGTTTTGTCGTTGGATGTGGCCGTTAACAAAAGTAATTGTAGAAAAAACCAAGGTTCAAAGTACGTACCAGTTCTGTATGATGTGTATGGTGTTGTTTCCAAGACTTTTTGTCTCCGTGTCTGTATTTCATTGAGTCAAGAATGTCGACGGAACTCGTGTACTTGTTCAAAACATAGACCGTGTGGTGATAAGCTGTGTTATGAGGGATCATAATCTGCGTTGTTGGGCACAGAGAGATTTGAAGATCATGGTTGTTGGTAAAAAATAAATCACATGTAAATGTGCAAGCTTAAGTGTGTATACTTCTATTCGGTATTAATTCTTAACTTACCAGCTTTTTCTCTAGAAGTTCTCTCCCTCTTACAAGGGGTTCAAACTCTTTCAATGCTTCTTCCTCATTGAATTCTTGTAGTTCTCCTTCGAAAAGGCTCAGACCGAGCGCAAGCTGCAAGATAGAGGGCGTGTACTTTTTGTCAAAACATTTCATCACAGTATTGATGCAAGTGTTGACGTGTACTTTCATACATTTGCAAATTCTGAAGTGAGTATGGCTTTATCGCTTGTGTTGTATTGTTTCTGATGCGTCCATTCTTCAAACAATGCGTTTGTCATTGAGCCCTCCATTTCTACATCTCCTTTTCTTAGTTGTTGCTTTATGTTTTTCCCGGTAATAGAATCCTCTCGGTTTGAGCTCTTATATACGTTTAGACTGTAAGCAAAAAAGGTTTACACAAAAATAGAGCCACTTGTTAGGTGGTTTTAAAGAGGAGCCGCACTTATCTGCTTTTTCTTTTCAGATGAGAAAGTACTTACTGTCCGCAATCTTGCTGTCCTTCTTTGCTCATTAGATATTCATAAAGAGCTTTTGCCTTGTCCATATAAATGAAATCTCCTGGTACAAATGTTGGAATGTTGACTTTTCCATAGAGCCTGCTCGATGGCTTCAACGGCCTCTTGATCGATATTATGTTTGCTGAGCTGATCTCAGATGATTGAACCGTTGAAGGTTCTGGGGAATCTTGCTGCAACCTTGCCAGATGTTGCGTTCCTTTTTTGATGTATTCTTCCTCTTCTGCCTGAATTTTGGCTGTTTTGAATTCATCGAACGACATTCCTCCCTTTTCAACTAGTTCTATGTAGAGGTTTAGGTCGTGCTTGGTAAGGCTTTGAATAAATTCATCAATTTCTTGATGCTTTTCTGTCGTTTTGGGGGTTAAGAAGTCCAAAGATACGGTACTTGAGATGCCTTGCTGATCGTTTGTGGATCCTAGGGCAGCACCTCGTTTGCTCTTCTCAAGTATCTTTTGTTGTAAGTTCTTCTGATCACTTGTTCCTGCTAATTTGCAATCTTGAGCAACGGGCTGCTTCTTCTGCTCGGAAAGTTGTCCTTGCCTAGTCGGTTCGTCGTTCCTTCTATTATCCTCTTTTAAAGCAGTGCTTGTTTGCTCAGGTTGCTATGTGCTCAAGATTTTGCTGTTGATGTTTTCCTCGTTAGTGATGACCGTTACCTCTTCATGTTGGTGTTCTATCTGGTCGTCTGGGGGTGGTCGATCTGGTTCTATTGGTGGATCCTTCCGTTCGTGTTCCCTCTGTAAGTCGCTGTTTTGTTGAACATGCTGCTCTGCGCAAGTTTCTTTGACGACTTCCTGGCTGCTTACATGCATAAGTTCTTCGTCTTCACTGCATATATCAATAACTTCTTGCTCTTGAGTGGTTCTCTCAACAGTTTTTTCCTCGGTCTCGGGAGTTGGGGGAAACTCTTCTAGTACGTCACATCTTGTTCGTTGCATTTCTGTGTCTCCGTTATCGACTTGATGCTTCAGCATATCTGTTAGAATCAAAAAAATTAAAATAAAAATAATTCTAATTAGTACCTGGTGAAGGCTGACAAAATTTTGAGGTTTTGTTTCTGAAAATTACTTGAGCAAAATATTACTTATTTTTGTTTTAAGAAATACTAACCTGTTGTACATTTGATTAACGATAGTACTGTATTGCCTCTGTGTTGGCTGATTAGTTGATATAGAATTTTTTTTCCTCAACTCTGGGACTTGTTCTTCTATCAAAAGCACTGTTGTTCCATCTTGCGAGTAGTGCTTGATGTTCATGTACATATAGAATGCGCAGTCCATTCTGCATGTATAAGAATGATTGGTTATAAGACGTTGGGGCACTTTGGGTTAAACTGCCCTAACTTCCTGTATTTATGAATGGAAGTAGAAAATGTTGCAGGAAAGAAACAGAAAAGAAAAAGGTTGGTAGTGTTTACGTCTCTCCCTGAAGCGGCACCTGCATTTTGACCTTTTTGAAATGGTCGATACTTCTTGGTGAAAGCTGGAGCTCTGTGCTCATTTGCTTCCAGATCTTCTTCACTCTGCTTGTTAGAGTGTTGAAGAATTGTACTGTCCCGGGATATGCAGTTAGAGAGTCAAGGAGTTCGAAGCGCTCTTTTTTCATGTTAAGTGTGATGGTGAAGTAGTGACCGATATCTCCATCTTTCTTATACCCGCCTATGGAAGCTGGTAGAAAGAACTGCAAGAGGCAAAATAAAAAGAAACCATTTGCAATCCTTCTTAGATTTAGGCATGGTTTGTTGGACATAAAAGAGAACTGTAGAGCCGTAATTGGATTTTCGTATCTGTAACAGGTGATCTGCTTACCATGTCGTAATCTTGCAATTTTTCTCCTTCTTCCATATTGAAAAATCTTTTAAGCCTGGCAGGTAGTAGTTTATTTCTGATACGTGCTTGGTCTTTATTTTTGAAGCACATTGGATCATTGTCATCGGCTCGCCTTATTGAGTGCTGCTTGTTTTGTCATATGTACATAAAAAGGAATTTGTCAGTTCACTTGTAGACAGAGTTGATCGTTTGATAGACTGGTATTCATTGTTGCCGTGATCTTTACTTATAGTGTTGTTTAATGATAGAATCTTTCGCCCCGTGCCCTTGAGTTCATTTCTCAAGATCACTAGCATTGTTTCGATGGCTACGTTGCTCACTGGTTTTCCGATTGTGAAGCTTTCGGCCACATGACCTAGATTCACTTCTAACTTGTTTGTTGTGATGAAAAGCTTATCTCTGCAATGCATATTTAGAAAAATATTTTAGTTTACACAGTTTACAGGTAAAAACATTGGAATAAATGTGTTCTGTGGCAGTTACATGAACTTACCGTTCTTGCTTTGTCCGTGGCCTGCATACAGCGTTGTACAGGTCTTCGATGGCTTTGCTCATGGGATCACTATCTTTGCTCCCTTTCTCCTTTGTGGCTGCGATGATTTTAAAATTAATGTAAATAATTTCAAGTGGGAAGATAGTACTTAAGTTTATTTTGTGTTAGCTCTTTTGTTGTTTTGTTTTAAGTTACAGATTCTGAGATAGTACTCGAGTTTCTTTTGTCTTGCCTGTTTCGCTGCTAGAAGATATGCCTTGTCCTTTGTTGTTTTATTTCCTCTTGTGCTTCCATGTGTTGTTGTCCCTTTTGGGGTGTACATTTGAAGCTGGATTCATCAGTACCCTTCCGTGCAGTTTCTGCTTCTTCATCCTTGTTTGAGTCCGCTATGCATTGTTGATGGACTTTTCCGTCTTCTTTTTCAGTGTCTGATTCTTTCTCTGAGATATCATCCCCTTGTTTTTCCAGAACACTCTGAGGGTTTGCTTCATTGCCTGCATCCGTGTCCTTGTCTTGTTCATGTTTCTGCGTTGTCATGGAATAGCGTAGTTAAAAACAAATAAATTCACAACTTTAATTTGATTGTACTTATCGCCTATGCGCTAGGAAAATAGCGAAATGTCTAGTGCGTCTTTGAGCTATGTGAACATGAAGATGTATTATTTTATGGAGATTTGTGGTTTTGTTTGCAGAAGCTAAGCTTAAATTTTATAGAATCATTTTTTGCAACTTCACCTCTTTAGTCGTTGTTGCTGCTCTTGTCTCTTCCACCTGTTCTTTGTTGAGTGGAGGTTTTTGGGCCTCCTCTTGTTCTTTGTTTTGCTGTTCATCGCCATTGCCCTCGTTTTTCTGTTGCGGCTGTTCAAACATAGAGGTCGGTAAGTGGTGGTGCATTTGAGCTCATATAAGCAGCTTTCGTAACTTTACCTCTTCAGTTGTTGTCGGTGCTGTTGTCTCTTGTACTTCTTGTTCGGTGAGTGAATGTTTTTGGACTTTGTCTTTAGTGACATCGCTTTGTATCGTTTGAAGAACATGTTCCCCTTGTTCATTGCCCTCTTCTGGTTGTGTTTGATGGTCTTGAATGTTGGTGCTTTCCTGTGTTTCTTGCCCCTGTTCCAACACAAAAAGTAATTAGGTGGGTCTGCATTTCTGCCTATGCAGTTATTTTTTTTATATGTTATAGAAACAGGTTTTGTAAGACCCCTTTCTCTCCAGTGTCAGGACTGTGTACTGCTGGAAAGACGTATTCTCCTTGTTTCCTGCTCTCCTCTTGTTTTGTGCGTTGACTTTCTATGCCAGTGCTTTCGTTTGTTTCTTTTTTCTGTTCAGGAAAAAATGTAAATAAAGAAGGGACTCCATTTGTGTCTGTGTAACAATATTATTTTTATGTTACTGAAACAGGTTATGTAACTTCACCTCTTCAGCCGTTGACGCTTGTGGGATGTCTTCTACTTCGTGTTCGTCAGCTGAAGGCTGCTCTTTAGTTGGAGCACTGACTTCTATTGGAATGACAACTTGTGTCTGTTTTTCGGCTTCCTCTGGTTGTGCTCCTTGTTGTTCTTTGAGATCAGTGTTCTCGTTTCTTTCCTGCGTCTGTTAAGAGAAAAGGGTGATTCAATTCTTATATTTTTTGTGGCAGCGTCTACTAGCTAGTTCTTCCCTTATAAACCTTTGAAAAAGGTTGTTGTTGAATTTTACCTTTGTGTCGGTGGTTGCGATATTCGTGTCTATGTTCTCTGTTACTCTGTCAGGTATAACATTCTCTAGTCTGTAATCAATTTGGATGTCCGAGGCTTTCTCCTGTGCATTGGTCATCTGCAATGTTGTGGCAGTGGAAAGCTCTTGTACACCAACTTCCTGTTCAGCGTCGCTTTCATGCGTCTGAGATTCATCGTGGGATTCAGGTTCGACACGGGTCGCCTCTTGTTTTTTGTGTTCTTGTAAGACCTGTAGATGGAACTTGATGAGTTTTCGATGCATTTTCTCCGCTTATGATGGTTTCCGGTATGTTGTGTAGTGGGTTGCGGAAGTTTACCTCGTCTTCGTTGTTTTGTTCTTGTTCATCTTCTGTGATGTTGACAGTCGGTGGTGGGTCATCTTGTGCTTCGTTGGTAGGACTGCTAGGTTGATTGTTGTCCTTTTGAGTCTATAATTCGTTGCAGGTTTGTGAGTTATCCCAGAGCCGTATGTTGTTTATAAAGAAAAATAGATGTTTATACTTACGTGTTTGCTGGTTCCGACCCCGATTGTCTGTTGTACTGCTTTTGGGGTCATGGTTGAGGGAGCATTATCTGTCGTGAGGTTGCTTGATTTGTTGCTTGCATCCTCGTGCTTGGTTTTGTTGACATCATCCTGCTGTTGGCGTTCATCTTGGGCTGCTGTGCTGTTGTCATGTGTCTGGGAGTACGGAACACAATTTTTTTTAGATCAAGTATGAAAAGTACGGTTTAGAGTCAGACGACATCCTGTATTGTAATTATTTACCTGTTTTTCTTGTTCTTGCTCTGCATCTTTTATTTCTCCTGCTACTTTTCTTCCTTGGCTTTGTTGTTCTTCGAAGCTTGTGTTAGTTGGTATGTGCGTCTCCTTCTGCTTCTTTTGTACCTTTTTCTGCTCCTTTGTCTCTGCCTTGTTAATTGTCGTGTTCTCTGTCCTTGTCCTTGTTCTTCTCTTCTCTTGGTTTTCTTCTGCGGTCTTTCTTTTTCGCGTTTGTCTGGCTTCCGTTGTGGCTACAACTTCTTTTGTGCGGTTGTCATCCACTAGTGTAGTCGTGGCTCCTGCGTCTACTTGCTCTACCACCTTCAGGGTCCCCTCGTTTGTTTTGATCTTTCTTGCCTTGCAAATCATGTTCTGAAATAGATTGTGTTGTTTGAAAGCTTTCATCAGGGACTTTGTTTGCTCGATCAGTGATTCCCTGGCTTGTTGATCGAAATTTTCCTCTCCATCAGTGCATTGGTGTTCTGCCCTGCTGGTGATCGTGGGTAATAGTGCTGCTTCATTAAGCACACTTTCCAACATTTCATTTATCCTTTCGAATCCTTGTTCTGATCCTTTGCTTGTGCTTGTGTGAAGTTCCCTGCTTCCACTGGTGCTGCCTGTTGCTTGACGCCGGACCTTCGGTGGGGGTGGTAGCAGCTTGGTCATGTGCTCGTGATGTTTTTGATGCTGTGCTGCTATGAGTTGCATTGAAGATGAAGGTGATTCTTTGTTTCTTTCTTTCGTATAGAAGATCCTATCTTCTATTCCTTTCCATGTCTGCCATTGTTTCGTTATAATGAAATTTGTTAGGATGGGGAATATGTTTTTGCAAGGTACAAGGAATTTATAGACAACAGAGCCATACCTGTATGTTGCCAAATTCATAGTCATCTAGCCGTGCTTTCCCATCCTTCTTCATGTCTGCTCTAGCTATTTTTGCTAGGTCATTCTCTTTGAGATAGTTTGCTCGTGGTAGTGAGGTCTTGTCCATTCTCATAGCAATTTTGTTCATTTCTCTGGTGTTGGGTAGCAGCAGGGAGTCGAGGTACATGATTACTGGTCCCTGTGCCAAACCATTTAGGTGCTTTTGGTTCTTAATTTTCTGATCTATGGTGTGATTTTGCCATTCGATAGCTCCTGCATTTATCCTTTCGACGATGGCCTGGCAGAAATCCATCTGTGCCATATCTTCGTATTTCATGTCCTTGACCATTATTGCTTCTTTGCTAAAGATAGGAGCGGTTGTCCCACAGACAACCTTGTGGAAAAGAATGAGGAAAAAATATTTTAACTGCTTTCCTGTTTGCTTCTGGCTCATCTATTTTGACTAATTCTTCTAGCTTCTCAAGCAGTGTTCCGGCTGAGAAATCCGGAGTTTCTAAGTCAAGGTCTGACCTCAGTTCCTTCATTGAAGTTGGGGAAGTCTGTGGCCTTGGTGTTGTCTTCTGTTTGCCGTTTGGGTATTGAAAAACCTTATGGATGCCATCCTTGGTAATCTTTATTTGCTTGTCTTCATCAGCGTCCCCGAAGCTTATTGTCATGTTGTCCGTGTTCAAATTTTGGTAGATGTGTGCTGCAAGTGGTCTGGAGATGGAGCCTGTTATTTGGCAGTGCTCTATGCTGCCAAATCCTACCGTCCTGACATCTTGTCGGTGACGGTCTTTAAGTAATTTCCTTGCTTGCTTGACTTGAACGAATGATGCTCCTGCTTTGATTTTACATTTGTCTTCGTCGTTTTTTGCCTCTCCTTCATGATCTGTTGGCCATTCTTTTCCGCTTGTCTTTGTCCTCTTTGCGTGCTTCCGGTTTGATTTTGGCTGTTACAGAAAAAAAAGTGCTCTGTTAGAAAGGATCGTTTGATTTTCAGTGGTGAACAGTGGCAACAGAATTTTGTAGATAAATGTGTTTTTACCTTATCGTTGTCGTCCTCTTCGGCATCATTGTTGTGCTCTTCGGCGTCATTGCTGTCTGTAGGAATGAAATTGTTGTCTTGTTCTGTGTCATTGTTGGCACCATCAGGCTCTGAATCTTTGCTGGCATCATCCTGTTCTTCTTGCACCCGCCGTCGTTTGTTTTCCTTCTTGCTTTCACTTTGTTTATTGGTGGCCGATGGTGCTGGTGGCGGGAGTACCATTAGAGGCTTTGGTTGTTGCTGCAAAGTACTACTATCGACGATGAGTTGAGTGTTGTCTTTTCGCTTTTGCCTTTTTGCTCCAGGAGTAACAACAGACTTGGTATCCGATTGCCTCTTTATTTTGCTTGTTGATACCTGTTTGCTCTTAGGCAGCCTGCTGTAAGTTACCAGTGGTACGGCAGGTGCTTTGCTCTGCATGTTTTGTTGTTGCGTGCTTTTTTCTGATGGGTGAGGAGAGACGCTGTCTCTTTCTGCAATTTCAATATTAATTTTAGACATTGTGTTTTCAATATCACCGTATTCGTGCGCTGCATAATGATCAGGTAGCAAAAAAGGTTATAGTTTCGTTCGCGAAAAAAAGGGATACAGTTTAAAAATATATCTTCTAGGATTATACATAAAGAATCTGAAAGTCTTAAAAGAGCCTTTTCCTTCCTTTCCTTGGCTTAAAAAAGGTAATTAGTCCTTTTCCTGATTGAGTCAATCAGGGATAGAAATTAGGATTAACTATAAGGAGTAGTGTTGCCTGGCAAGTGAATGTATTCTGTCCTATGTACTTCTAATAAGTTTAGTGAAGCTAGGGCGAAGGCCTTTTTTGAGATGGACAATACACACTGGAATTGATATCCCATATTGGGAGGAATATTATTTAGCAGAGTGGAAGATTTTAGTGGATAAGATAAAATGTTTTTGAAATAGAAATTTAGATACTGTGTGAACATTTTGAATGTTTTCAAGACTTATAAAAAAACAAACAGGTAGTTTTAATTGCAGAATAGAATATAATTTTTTATGATTGTGTTAAGGAGGACAGTTATATAGTTTTTGTTAGATTCACAGTGGACACTTTGGTTAAACCTTTGACAGGACCTTGCTGGATGGCAGGCTCTTCCTCAGGCTTCTTGTTTTCCTTTACACCAGTCATTGCTGCATTAAAAATGGCCAGGTGTTAGAAGGATAGTTTTATCTACAACGCGTGAAAAATAATTGTATGGTTAGTGAGGCACAGGTTGTTTCACCACAGAAGCACAGGTGCACCTATTCCTGGAGCACGGTTTTTAATATGAGAGGCACTTAATTTGAAACATATACAATCAAGGGGCAGGGAAAATCTCGTGTAATTATCACATTTGATACCTCATGACGCTCCCAGGGTTTGAATCTACAGTGGTGGCCTTGTTAGTGATGGCAGGTACGTTTTAAGCAGTATCCTCCGACCAAGGTAATTACGCGGGGAGGAGTAGCATTTCTTTTTCACTCTTGTCCACGCTATTCCTATTTGTTAGGGAATTTGAAACATGCTATTCGATAACTGAGTTGTTGCGCCGGCTAGGGTTTTTGTCCGTGGAAGGGGGAAAATCACTAGGAGCGGCCTTGTGGATTGGAATGAAGTTGATGAATTGTTACCTTCGGTTGCGGGTGTGGGGTTTCTCGCATCCATCGGCTGATTCTGTCGTTGCTGTTTTTTTTTGCGATCTCCGCTGCCAGTCTTGAGAGCGCAGGTCGTCGACGTCAGTCGCCGCCGCCGAGAGGGGATTTTGGTGCTGTCGCGGGCACCTTTTGACGGTCTGTATCTCGAAGTGGACGGCGGTTGGCGAAGCGCGGTGGCGGTTGTCCGGTGAGGTAAACTCGATTTCGAATTTGGGTTGGTGTGCGGGTTTGGAGGAGGGGGCAGAATGAAAGAGGAGAGCGTGCGGGAGTGGCGAAGGTTTGGAGATTTTGGGTGGAGAGGGGTAGCAAGAGAGTAGTACTAGAGGGAGGGAGGGTTGGAAATGATCGAACCGTCTCCAATCTTCTACCGTCCGTTTGGGCATCAAGGTTGGTGCGGCCTTGCTGTGCTTGTTTCGTTTGCTTGCTTCTTACTAAACAGGCAGTTCGCGGTGGGACGCTAGCATTTTTTTATTTTAGTGTAGTGAAACAACTAAACAAAAGAAGCACGTGATAGGCACCGGCGAGAAGCATCTCGAGGCACGGGTGCGCAACACCTAGTCATCCGCGAAGCGTGTGAGGCATGGTGTGGATTGTCCAGAGGCATGGTCGTGCGACCCCCAGAAGCACGGGAGTGAAGCCTCTACAGGCATGGATATGGGGCTGCTGTAGGCATGTGTATGAATCCTCTGCGTGCACAGGTGTGAAGTCTCCAGAGCCACGGGTGTGTGGCACCAGATCCATGGGTCCGAATACTCAGTTAGAGAGGCACGGTTGTACATAGGCGGCAGTGGCACAGCCTTGTAGCTTGCTGCGCCCGGCAGCACACGGCTGTGGCTCCAGTAGGCACCAAGAGGCACGGGGGAATAGCGTCTGGAGTCACGTGTGTGCAGCACCTAGAGTCACGGTGAGGAGCCTCCAGAAGCATGGTCGTGCGACCCCCGGAAGCACGGGAGTGAAGCCTCTACAGGCACGGACGTGGGGCTGCTGTAGGCATGTGTATGAATCCCCCGCGTGCACAGGTGTGAAGTCTCCAGAGCCACGGGCATGTGGCACCAGAGCCATGGGTCCGAATACTCAGTTAGAGAGGCACGGTTGTACATAGGCGGCAGTGGCACAGCCTTGTAGCTTGCTGCGCCCGGCAGCACACGACTTTGGCTCCAGTAGGCACCAAGAGGCACGGGGGACCAGCGTCTGGAGTCACGTGTGTGCAGCACCTAGAGTCACGGTGAGGAGCCTCCAGAGGCATGGCCGTGCGACCCCCGGAAGCACGGGAGTGAAGCCTCTACAGGAACGGACGTGGGGCTGTTGTAGGCATGTGTATGAATCCTCTGCGTGCACAGGTGTGAAGTCTCCAGAGCCATGGGCATGTGGCACCAGAGCCATGGGTCCGAATACTCAGTTAGAGAGGCACGGTTGTACATAGGCGGCAGTGGCACAGCCTTGTAGCTTGCTGCGCCCGGCAGCACACGGCTGTGGCTCCAGTAGGCACCAAGAGGCACGGGGGACCAGCGTCTGGAGTCACGTGTGTGCAGCACCTAGAGTCACGGTGAGGAGCCTCCAGAGGCATGGCCGTGCGACCCCCGGAAGCACGGGAATGAAGCCTCTACAGGCACAGACGTGGGGCTGCTATAGGCATGTGTATGAATCCTCTGCGTGCACAGGTGTGAAGTCTCCAGAGCCACGGGCGTGTGGCACCAGAGCCATGGGTCCGAATACTCAGTTAGAAAGGCACGGTTGTACATAGGCGGCAGTGGCACAGCCTTGTAGCTTGCTGCGCACGGCAGCACACGGCTGTGGCTCCAGTAGGCACCAAGAGGCACGGGGGACCAGCGTCTGGAGTCACGTGTGTGCAGCACCTAGAGTCACGGTGAGGAGCCTCCAGAGGCATGGCCGTGCGACCCCCGGAAGCACGGGAGTGAAGCCTCTACAAGCACGGACGTGGGGCTGCTGTAGGCATGTGTATGAATCCTCTGCGTGCACAGGTGTGAAGTCTCCAGAGCCACGGACATGTGGCACCAGAGCAATGGGTCCGAATACTCAGTTAGAGAGGCACGGTTGTACATAGGCGGCAGTGGCACAGCCTTGTAGCTTGCTGCGCCCGGCAGCACACGGCTGTGGCTCCAGTAGGCACCAAGAGGCACGGGGGACCAGCGTCTGGAGTCACGTGTGTGCAGCACCTAGAGTCACGGTGAGGAGCCTCCAGAGGCATGGCCGTGCGACCCCCGGAAGCACGGGAGTGAAGCCTCTACAGGCACGGACGTGGGGCTGCTGTAGGCATGTGTATGAATCCTCTGCGTGCACAGGTGTGAAGTCTCCAGAGCCACAGGCGTGTGGCACCAGAGCCATGGGTCCTAATACTCAGTTAGAGAGGCATGGTTGTACATAGGCGGCAGTGGCACAACCTTGTAGCTTGCTGCGCCCGGCAGCACACGGCTGTGGCTCCAGTAGGCACCAAGAGGCACGGGGGACCAGCGTCTGGAGTCACGTGTGTGCAGCACCTAGAGTCACGGTGAGGAGCCTCCAGAGGCATGGCCGTGCGACCCCCGGAAGCATGGGAGTGAAGCCTCTACAGGCACAGACGTGGGGCTGATGTAGGCATGTGTATGAATCCTCTGCGTGCACAGGTGTGAAGTCTCCAGAGCCATGGGCGTGTGGCACCAGAGCCATGGGTCCGAATACTCAGTTAGAGAGGCACGGTTGTACATAGGCGGCAGTAGCACAGCCTTGTAGCTTGCTGCGCCCGGCAGCACACGGCTGTGGCTCCAGTAGGCACCAAGAGGCATGGGGGACCAGCGTCTGGAGTCACGTGTGTGCAGCACCTAGAGTCATGGTGAGGAGCCTCCAGAGGCATGGCCGTGCGACCCCCGGAAGCACGGGAGTGAAGCCTCTACAGGCACAGATGTGGGGCTTCTGTAGGCATGTGTATGAATCCTCTGCGTGCATAGGTGTGAAGTCTCCAGAGCCACGGACGTGTGGCACCAGAGCCATGGGTCCGAATACTCAGTTAGAGAGGCACAGTTGTACCTAGGCGGCAGTGGCACAGCCTTGTAGCTTGCTGCGCCCGGCAGCACACGGCTGTGGCTCCAGTAGGCACCAAGAGGCACGGGGAACCAGCGTCTGGAGTCACATGTGTGCAGCACCTAGAGTCACGGTGAGGAGCCTCCAGAGTCATGGCCGTGCGACCCCCGGAAGCACGGGAGTGAAGCCTCTACAAGCACGGACGTGGGGCTGTTGTAGGCATGTGTATGAATCCTCTGCGTGCACAGGTGTGAAGTCTCCAGAGCCATGGACATGTGGCACTAGAGCCATGGGTCCGAATACTCAGTTAGAGAGGCACGGTTGTACATAGGCGGCAGTGGCACAGCCTTGTAGCTTGTTGCGCTCGGCAGCACACGGCTGTGGCTCCAGTAGGCACCAAGAGGCACGGGGGACCAGCGTCTGGAGTCACGTGTGTGCAGCACCTAGAGTCACAGTGAGGAGCCTCCAGAGGCATGGCCGTGCGACCCCCGGAAGCACGGGAGTGAAGACTCTACAGGCACGGACGTGGGGCTGCTGTAGGCATGTG
Organism: Elymus sibiricus; assembly: GCA_039707655.1. Classification (NCBI taxonomy): domain Eukaryota; kingdom Viridiplantae; phylum Streptophyta; class Magnoliopsida; order Poales; family Poaceae; genus Elymus; species Elymus sibiricus. The sequence goes on from CM077668.1 coordinate 350,035,399, forward strand.
TATGAATCCTCTGCGTGCACAGGTGTGAAGTCTCCAGAGCCACAGGCGTGTGGCACCAGAGCCATGGGTCCGAATACTCAGTTAGAGAGGCACGGTTGTACATAGGCGGCAGTGGCACAGCCTTGTAGCTTGCTGTGCCCGGCAGCACACGGCTGTGGCTCCAGTAGGCACCAAGAGGCACGGGGGACCGGCGTCTGGACTCACGTGTGTGCAGCACCTAGAGTCACGGCGCGTGGCACGTGAGGCACGGTTGTGCAACCTCAAGGGGCACGGGAGTGAAGCCTCTAGAGGCATGTGTATGAATCCTCTGCGTGAACAGGTGTAAAGTCTTCAGAGGCACGGGCGTGTGGCACCAGAGGCATTGGTATGAATCCTCTGTGTGCACGGGTGTGAAGTCTCTTGAGCCACGGGCGTGTGGCAGCAGAGGCATTGGTCTGAATACTTAGTTAGAGAGACACGTTTATACATAGGCGAGTGGCACAGTCGTGTAGCTTCTACAGGTACATGCAGATGCATACGAATCCAGAGGGACGGGTGTGCAGGATAAAGAGGCACATGCGATGAGCATCCGGAGTCACGTGTGTGCAGCACGTAGAGTCACGGCACGTGGCACGTGAGGCACGTCTCTACAGACTCCAAAGGCAAGGGATTGAAACCTCTACAGGCTTGGATGTGGGGTTTCTCGAGGCTAGGTATCGGTATGAATCCTCTGCGTGCACAGGTGTAAAGTCTGTAGAGGCATGGGCGTGTGGCACCAGAGTCATGGGTCCGAATACTCATTTATAGAGGCACGGTTTCTACATAATGTTTTTGTGCCTAGTTCAGTTAGAGAAGCACGGTTGTACATACACTAGTGGCGCAGTCGGGAGATGCACCGTAAGAGCCATGGTTAAGCTTGTAGAGGCATGGTTGTACATAGATTAGTGGTGCAGTCGGGAGATACACCATAAGAGCCATGGTTAAGCTTGTAGAGGCACAGAGGAATTACATGAATAAAAGATTTAGTAGGTACATGATCACAATACGAAGCACGGTTAAACCGTTTTGTGAGGTTTTGATGGAATTAGCCTCATTTGCTAATCAAGAAGTTTTAGTTTGCATTGTTGTTGAAGATCTTTCTAATTTCATCACCCATATTAGTGGGTTTCACTTCATTCTGTTCGCTGAGTAACAGCATGTATAGTGCTTCTGCTCTCCATTGCTCCGTTTCATCCTACGAAAAGTTCAGCAAAACAAGAAAAAAAATATCTTTGAATTAGTGCGTGTAGGTTTATTATATGTAGCAGAAGTAAAATATACTCCAAAGTTTTTATATAGTGCGTCTAGAATAGTTTCAACGAAAACTTACGTCAAAATTATCTATGTCTTCAATGAAGTCCTTGCCATCGTAGAGAAATGCAAACCTTAGAACAGCGAACGGTGATTCACCTTTCTCAACTTTTGGAACACCTTGTACAAAGTGAACGTCCCATTTGCTCTTTTCGTTTTCCATTTGGTTTTTGAATATGATGTTGAAGACTTCTTTAAGCCTCGGTACCTGCAATTGCACTTAGTTTTGGTTTTAGAGAATCATGCAGTGCAACTCGTAAATTGAAATAGTGTTATTTACAACACTTACCACTTTGTTTTTATGGTTGTGGTATTTATCATGGTCCTTCTCTTTTTTTCCTTTGAATGGCTGCCATGTCATCAAGTGCTTTATTTGTTTGATAAGTGCGCTGATTTTGTAGTTTTATTAATGCTTGTTCCTTCTTGAATTCTTTGAGAGAGGTTTCTTGAGGTTCAATAATGTGTAGTTTCCTCGTATATCTGTCCAGCATAAATAGTATGTACCGGTCTTCCTTCTCGAGTGGTATGAATACCTACGTACAAAAAAAAATTATGTTAGATGAGAGTTTAGTATAAAGGAATATGTTAAAACACATATTTTGATTTTGTTGTAGGGAAAACGGTAATACCATTTTTGCTGTGGAGAGCTTCTTCTTTTGATGGTCTTTAAGATATATGGGAACCAATTGATGCATCCTATCCTCGAAATTAGTTTTAAAGTTGGAAGCAGATGTAGATGTATTCTTTATATCCAGTATATGCTACAGACAATTAATATGAGATAAAGGAGTTAGAAAAAATAATTTGGTAACAGTAGATAAAATAGTCGTTGTAAATAGACAAATTCATGTTATGTTTGTGGTTTTTTGAAATTTACCTCTGCGAAGCTTGGCCCTAATATTAGTCTATGGCTTTGCTTTGAAGCCTGTTTGCTTTCCCAGATTTCTGCTATCTCATCGAGCACCCTCTTTTCAATGTGGTCACGTTTGTTCTTCTGTGCTGGTTTTGGACCAAATACTGCCTTGAGGCTGGCTCCAGTTAAATATGTGCTTTCGCCGTGTGTACGTGTCCGGCTATATATCTGTGTTCTGTTGACAGGACAGTAAAAGAATTTTTCCTTGTGAGATTCAGTGACAAACAAATTGATAAACAAGAATTTAAGAATGTTTTTAGTTTGGTGTGTTCTTTCTCTGACTGTGTGCTCACTCCAACTAATTTGAGTTGCATAAGGAAACAACTCACCTTTTGAATTTTTTCTGCCAGCTCTCACTCATGACTATTTGGTAGAGCTGAGACGCCTTGTCCATGTGTTCAAAGGAGTATTCATGTTCTGGATATTTCATGGTGCTTCCTGCTTCATCCTTATTTTTTCTCCTTGGTTCTGTCAAATCAGGTAAAAATTTATAGTTGTTACTATTAAAAGTAATATGCAAGCTTTTGTCATGCTGAGAAGATAGACCAACCATGAGTTGTTGAAAAGAGTAAACAAAAAATAGTTATATTACCTTTCCTGGTCGAAAAAAAGTTTGTAGTTTCTGGTTTGAAATCTTTGATTTTTCCTGGAAGCTCATCCCACTTTAATTGGTTGGTTTTACCGAATATGACTGTGAATACGTACTCTGGTTTCCATTCGGCATCCACCTTGGTAGGCTGCAGGCATGTCATTGGATGTTTTATTTTTTCAAGGTCTCCCCGTATATGTTGATTTTTTTGAAGAAATCAAGTAATTACACTATTTAAGTAAATTGTTGCGCGTAGTACTGACTTACATGAAAATCCTCTCTGTCCTTGGTCAGATTAATTCCGTTCCAGTATTTTACAAACTGGACCATGAAGTGTCCGCATTGCGTACCCTCTTGTTTCGGCGTCCAAACTCTGTAAGGTCTATCTGCTATCCTGACCCAATTCGGTTCATTGCTGGCTTTTAGTGCTGATTCTCCGTAATGGTTCTTCATCAGTACGTACATCCTTTTAATCTGTGATTACATTTTGGTTTTGTCGTTTGGATGCGCAGTTGAGAAAAGTAATCATATTGTATTATCGTCAGAAAAAAATAAAGCAAGGTTCAAAGGACATACCAGTTCTGTACGATTCCTATGGTGTTCCTTCCAAGTCGTATCGTTTTTTAGTATGTAATTCAATGAGTCAAGTATGTCGATGGTACTCCTGTACTTGTTCAGCACATACAACGTGAAGTGATGTGCCGTGTAATGAGGTATCATGATCTGCGTTGTGTGTCAGAGAGATAGTTGAAAATCATGCGTGCATACTTTTATTCGGTAATAATTCTGAACTTACCATCTTCTTTTTTAGAAGGTTTTTTCCTTTCACAAGGGTTCCAAATGCGTTTAGTGCTTCTACCTCGTCGAATTCTCTTAGGTCTCCGTCTTTAGAATCGAGACCGAGCACCATCTGGAAGAAAGAGTGTACGTAGTTTTAGTTAAGAAATTTATCACAACAATGGTGGATGTGTTTTTGTGTAAGAGGTACTCATACATTTGCAAACTCTGCTTGTAGTACGATTGTGTCGCTTCTATTGAATTGTTGCTGTTCTGCCCATTCTTCCAATAATGTGTTTGCCATCGAGCCCTCCATTTGTGCATTTCCTTGTCGTGCCTGGTCCATCATGGCTTTTCCGGTAATGTTATCTTCTCGCTTTGAGCTTTTATATACGTTTTCTCTGCAAGCAAAAAAGGTTTACGCATAATAGAGTCAGTGGTTAGCTGGTTTTAAGACTAGCTGCACTTCTCTGTTTCTTGTTTTTGGGAAGAGAGAGAATCTACTTACTTTTCGCATTCTTTCTGTCCTTCTCGGCTCATTAGATATTTAGAAAGTGACATGGCCTTGTCCTTATAAATGAAATCTCCTGGCACAAATGTTGGTATGTTGACTTTCTCAGAGACCCTGGTCGATCGCTTCAACGACCTCTTGATTGAGATTATGTTTGCTGAGCTGATCTCAGATGATTGAATCTTTGAAGGTATAGAGACGGCAGCATCGTGTTTCCTCTTCTCAAGTATCTTTTGTTTTAAGGTCTTATTGTCGATGTGCTTCTTTTCTTCAGCAACAGGGTGCTTGTTCAGCTTGGAAAGCCGGTCTTGCGCAGTTTGTGTATCCTTCCTTCTGTTATCCTCTTTTAAACCAGTGTGTGTTTGCTCAAGTTGCTGTGCTATGAAGCTGTTGCTGTTGCTATTGATGTTTTCTTCATATTGGTGAGTTTCCTGGTGTTCAATCTTTTCTTCTGGGGGTTGTCGATCTGGTTCTATTGGTGGATCGTCGCGTTCGTGTTCCCTCTGTAAATCAGCTTCTGTTTGCCCATGTTGTTGTGAGTCAATTTGTTCAATTGGTTCCTGGCTTCTTACATGTATAACTTCTTGCTCTTCGGTGCATGTGTCAGTAATATCAATAACTTGGTCTTGACTGCTTGTTCCTATAGTTTTTTCCTTGGGCTCGGGAGTTGGAGGAAACTCTTCTAGTACGTCACATTTTGTCCGTTGCATTTCTGTGTCTCCAATGTCGACTTTATGCTTCAGCATATCTGTTAGAATCAAGAAATAAAAAAAGTCATTATCAACTGGTAGGCTGAAAAATTATGAGGCATGGTTTCTAAAAATTACTTAAGCAAAGTATTACTTGCTTGTCTTTAGAAATACGAACCTGTGGTATAGTTGATTAATGATAGTACGGTATTGTCTCTGCCTTGGCTGATTAGTTGATATAGAATTTTTTCCCTCAACTTTGGGACATGTTCTTCCGTTAAGACCACTGTTGTTCCATCTTGGGAGTAGTGCTTCACGTTCATGTACATATAGAATGCGCAGTCCATTCTGCATGTAGAAGAATGATTGGTTATTATTGCTGGCTTGTGTCATGAAAATACCTTATATTTTATATAAGACGTTGGGACAGTTTGGGTAAAACTGCTTTAACGTCCTGTATTTAGGAATGGAAGTAGTAAATGTTGCAGCAAAAAAAAGAGAAAGGTTGGTAGTGTTTACGTCTCTCCTCCCTGAAGCAGCACCTGCATTTTGACCTTTTTGAAATGGTCGATACTTCTTGGTGAAAGCTGGAGCTCTGTGCTCATTTGCTTCCAGATCTTCTTCAATCTGCTTGTTACAGTGTTAAAGAATTGTACTGTCCCAGGATATGCAGTTAGAGAGTCAAGGAGTTCGAATCGCTCTTTTTTCATGTTAACTGTGATGGTGAAATAGTGACCGATATCTCCATCTTTCTTATACCCGCCTATGGAAGCTGGTAGAAAGAACTGCAAGAGGCAAAATAAAAAGAAACCATTTGCAATCCTTCTTAGATTTAGGCATGGTTTGTTGGACATAAAAGAGAACTGTAGAGCCGTTATTGGATTTTCGTATCTGTAACAGGTGATCTGCTTACCATGTCATAATCTTGCAGTTTTTCTCCTTCTTCTATATTGAAAAATCTTTTAAGCCTGGCAGGTAGTAGTTTATTTCTGATCTGTGCTTGGTCTTTATTTTTGAAGCACATTGGATCATTGTCATCGGCTCGCTTTATTGAGTGATGCTTGTTTTGTCATATGTACGCAAAATGGAATTTGTCAGTTCCCTTGTAGACAAAGTTGATTGATTGATATACTTGTATTCAATGTTGTCGTGATCTTTACTTGCAGTGTTGTTTAATGATAGAATCTTTCGCCCTGTGCCCTTGAGTTCATTTCTCAAGATTACCAGCATGGGCTCGATGGCTTCGCTGCTCACTGGATTTCCGACCGTGAAGCTTTCAGCCACATGACCTGGATTGACATCTAACTTGTTCGTTGTCAGGAAAAGCTTATCTCTGCAATGCATATTTAGAAAAATATTTTAGTTTACACAGTTTACATGTAAAAACATTGGAAGAATGTGTTGTGTGGTAGTTACATGAACTTACCCTTCTTGCTTTGTCCGTGGCCTGCATACAGCGTTGTACAGGTCTTCGATGGCTTTGCTCATGGGATCACTATCTTTGCTCCCTTTCTCCTTTGTAAAACCCTAAAGGGACATCATCACATGCAAGCACAAGCGGAAAAAGAACAAGAAAGGAACGACAAAGGACAAGGCGTATCTTCTAGCAGTGAAACATGCAAGACAAAAGAAATTTAAGTACTATCTCACAATCTATAAATTAAAACATAACATCAAAAGAGCCAGCACAAAATAAATTTAGAGGAGAACATAGGGGTCAGTAAATGGGATTGCATTTGTGTCTGTGATGGAAGCTATTTTTTAATTTCACCTTATGTAACTTTACCTTTTCGGTCGTTGTCGCTGCTCGAACGCCTGCTATTTCTTGTTTGTTAAGTGAAGTATTTTGGGCTTGGTCATGAGTGCCATCCCTGTCTACCGTTGGAATATCTTGTTCCCCTTGTTTAATTGTCTCCTCTGGTTGCTTTTGTTGATGTTGAATGTCGGTGCTCTCCTCTGTTTGTTGTGGCTGTTGTAAGACAAAAAAGTAGTTAAATGGGACTGCATATCTGTCTGTGCAGTTATTTTTTATATATTTGTTGTAGAAACATGTTTTGTAGCTTCACCTCTTTAGTCATTGTCTGTGGTGCCGTGTGTGCTTCTTCTTCTTTGTTTTCTGAATGTTTTGCGTCTTGTCCAGTGGCGGCAGCATTGTCTATTATTTGTAATACCTCTTGCTCAGTTGCAGGGTTGTCTACTACTGTAAAGACATGTTGTCCTTGTTTCTTGTCGTCCTCTTGCTGTGAGTTTTGCTGTTCTACGCCAGTGCTTTCGTTTTCTTCTTTTGTCTGTTCAATCAAAAATGTAGATAAAGGTGGGACTTCATTTGTGTGTGCTTAAATATTTTTTATTTTCTTATGTTATAGAAGCAGGTCGTCTAACTTCACCTCTTCAGCCGTTGACGCTGCTGGGGCATTTTGTAGTTCCTGTTTGTCAAATGAAGGTTGGTCTTCATTTGCAGCACCGGCTACTATTGCAGTGACAACTTCCCCTGGCTGTGGTCCTTGTTGATTCTGGTCCGGACCGCATCAGCAATCTCCCGGACGCCATCCTCGGTGAGATCATCTCCCGTCTCACCACCAAGGAGGGCATCCGCACACGAATCCTCGCAACTCGGTGGCGCCCTCTTTGGCGCACCGCTCCTCTGAATCTGGACTGCCGCGAGATCCCTGTCGCTCGTCTTTTTAACGCCCTAGAAAAAGTTCATTCCGAGATCATCACCGCGTCTTCCGCCACACTGGAGGAGCTCATCCGCATAACGTACTCTGGAACTCTTCTTAGTGGAGAACCTATCATTGATGATGATTTCAACCTTCCGGAAGCCATCGTATCCGGCCATGACGGACCAGTTCACCGCCTATGCATGCCGGCGTGCTATCTCCAGTGTAGATCCTCTATCGTCGACGCCTGGCTCCGATCCCCATATCTCGACAATCTCCAGGTGCTTGAGTTCTACTACCTATTCCCACATAATCTGAGGCAAGATGCCATACCACCAATCACATGCCCTTCACATATGCCATCACCACCGGCGTCCATCTCTCAGTTTTCCTCCTCTCTCCACACCGTCGCCTTTGCTCTTTGCCAGATACCAGACAATTATGTACGAATGCTTGAACTTCCACTCCTCAAGAGACTTTCGCTTGTGGATGTTGATATATCAGACGTCTCGTTACAAATCATGATCCACACTAGCTTCCCTGCACTCAGATGCCTGCTGCTTGTTTGGAATGTCAGGAGCCACTGCATCAGAATAAACTCACCTAACCTTATAAGCATTGGCGTTCGTGGTCACCACGGGAAACTCGTTATAGACGACGCCCCCTCACTTCAACGGTTGCTTTGCGATGATTATAGCATGGACTTGCGGATAATTATCATCTCTGCACCTAAACTGGAGACCCTGGGAAAAATATGTGATATTTTTAATGAATCGAGCACCGCACATCAACGTACAATTATTCAGGTACTGACTTTCCACAATACTTTCAGCTGCATTCGTTCGAACAAAAAATTTCCATGTAATCCAACCTTCATTCTATTAATATCATGGTATATTCCCCATGAAGTGTTTGCCATCAGTGAGGACATCAACGGCGCTTCAATCTGTCAAGACGTTGCTTATCAACATGGATTATAATCTGCACGCAGTCTGTGCGTTGATGCAATGCCTTCAGAGCCTGGAGAACTTGTTTATCGAGGTGATGATTCTCACACACATTGAAAGCCCATAGCAAGCATAATGTACTATATGAAAGCCCATCCGTATGAAAAAGAATATCTTACATTTGTCTGTAATGGATACACCTGTATATATACTTGTTCTAGTATTATATACATCCGCATCTAGCCAAATCTAAGAGAAACTTTCTAGGACGAACGTAATAGAGTTAATCGTTTATTTTCTGTTTCGACCTTAAGAATTTTCAATCTTCTTGTATACTTAGGGAGGAGTCTCTAATGAAGAGAGTGTTGCGAATGATTGTTCTTGTGGGCACCATCACGACATTCGTTTGAAGACAATGACGCTGCAAGGCTATGAACACTGCGAGAAGAACATTCATTTTGTGACATTCTTTATTCTCAATGCAAGGAAGCTGGAGACTATCACGCTTAAGTTTCGCTTCCCCGAAGACTTCACCGAAGCATTTTACAAACAACAAGAAAAGGTGCTTCAGTGGGACAATAAGGATTCTAAACGTGCTTCCATTAGATTATCATCAAGTTGCGACCACATGCACTTGAATTTAAGGCACGCACGCGTTGAGTACCTGGATTTGACGGATCCATTCATTTGTGAGTGCTGAAAACAGTGTTGGGGTTACATGTTGTTCTCCCCTTTCCAGCTTGGGTTTTACCTCGACGCGATGAAACAATGCTTGTACCTTTTGCACCATCTGTAAGCTTGTAAACAGCATTGTAATTGTGCCAAAAACTGCTAAGATCAATCTACTTTATGTCTTTTTATCTTGACGCTACAACATTTTATAGTCTCTAGCCCTGTGGAAATGCCAAAAACTTCACACTTCATACATCACACAAATCAGACACACTGCTGTGAATGTGCTCTTTCTGCACCAAGAAGCTACCTAGAAGTCGAGGCACCGAGTGAGTGAAAACATTTTACTGTCCACCGAATGATCTCACCAAGGATAGCGTCCAGTAGATCGCTGATGCATTCCAGAGGACGGCGTCGCCGATGAGGCGAGCCTCGTTCTCTTGGTACCAGGGGCAGCGGAATCCATCTCCAACTCCATATCCATTGCTGGGATGTCGCGCCGCCTACAACCAGCGCTCTGTGCGGCGGGTCCGGAAAAATGGGTTAGATCTTAGGTATTCACTGTGCTCATACAAAAAAGGTTAAGTGGAGAGGGCAAGGCGAGGGGTCCAGATCCACCGCTGCACAAGATTAAATGGAAGCACGGCCTTGAAGGTACGAGATGCACTGTTCTACACGCAACCCAGGCACGGCCGTGACCCTCTGTGTTTTAATTGTTTACAGGCATACGTTCGTCAGTAGAATCTGTTGGACGATGGACTCACGCTTCTACATGCAACGTGCCTCTGTGGGTTGCAAAAATTTCCACCGGCACGTTCACTGTAAACAAGAGTCACGGTCGTACCTTTGTGTGTTTGAAAATTTTCCACGGACATATTCAGTGTCAGAGGGCATGGCCATGATTGTCACTAGGGGCACGGTATTACATAAAGCAAAGCCACGGTCGTGCCTGAGTGTTCCAAATGTTTCAGCAGCAACGTTCACCCATAGAGGCATTGACGTGAAACTACGACAGCACGCACGGTTTTACTGTGAGAGCCACGGCCGTCAGGTGACGAAAGACACGGTTCCATGAGAACCAGAGTCATGGCCGTGCCTTTGTGTTCCAAATGTTTTCATATAAGCAAACGAGAAACAAAATCCGTGGCTCTGCTACTAGATTATTTTTATTGTAACAATTAGTTAGCTAGCTTCTTTGTGCGGAAAGACAACATTCACAGCCACGGTTATCCGCTTTATGTTTAAATTACTTCCAGACACGCATTCATAACAGAAGCACGGCCGTGAGACCAAGAGAGCCACGGTTATACGTTCTCCAGACGCACGGCCCTGATTCTGTGTTTCAAATGTTTTCGTGCAACGACCGTAGGCACCACCATGAAGCCATGAGACTCACGGTTCAACACGCAGCAGTGCCATGGTCGTGGCTATCTGTGTTTCAGTTCTTTTCATCTCTACATCCAGAACATGCACGTTGAGAGACCCACGGCCGCATAAAATTATAAGGAAACTTGTGCCTCTTCTATTCTGCTCCGCTGAGTAAAATTACCTAGAGAAGCAAAATGTGTTCTTCTTAACTTTGTTTTGCTTCTATAGCTGCACGAAACTAACTTACAAGCCGTTTTTATTACCACGACATGGGAAAAATAAAACTTTGCCAACAGCCCCACACCCCTCACTTGATGTTTCATCCCTCCACAGACGGTCTTGTTTTTGTATCTTCACCAATCCATTCTTCTTTCTCCACCTTTGAGCATAGCTTTGCAACCTCCTTCCCTGTAATATTATTATCCATAAACAGCAAAAAAGGAAAAAATTAGAAATATGGCGGTCATGGATCTATTCCTTAAGTTCTGGTGTTTAAGCAGCGTTATTACCTTTTAATTTTTTTATTCGAACTCTTCTCCGGTACCAAACAGTCTCCATTCGGTTCTTTCTTTGCTTAAAGAAGGTTGGGCACATTCTGTACCTTGTTCCGGGCTTGCCTGCACGCATTCTGTCTGTCTGGCTTGTGTGATATTGGATTCTGGTGTAGATGGAGGACTTCGGTTAATGCTGGCTGTTGTCAGTGGGGTTGTTGGAGTTGCTGGTGGTGTTTGCCGTCTTGCTCCTGGGCTTGCGGTGCATTCTCCTGCTCTGTTTGATGTCCTCGATGGTGCTGTCGGTGTTGTGGGCCATTTCATTGACCTTGCCCTCTTCTCCTGCTGCATTTTCCTCTTCTCCTCTTCAATCCTCATCCTTTCCTGGACTTCAGGATTTGTGGGGCAGTTTGTTTTCTTGTGACCCTTTAGTCCGCAACGGCCGCACTTGGGTTTGGCTTTGCAGCCTTTTCCTTTCTTCTCAGAACCAGCTTTGATTCGATCTCCTTTTTTCGTGCCCTTTGAGCCACTCATGGGAGGGTTTTTGAGAGTTGCGGCAACGATGCCTGTGTCTGGTTCCTCAGCAAGTGCCGTCATGACTTTTATTTTCATATCTTGAATACACTCCAGTAGCACATTGTATGCTTTGTCTTTTCTACAAGCATGTGAACAGATATCCGACAACTCATCGCACGCAAGGCCGAATCTCATAGTTTCATCATCTTGTGCGGTCATGCTATTATCATGACTTGTAGCCAGGACTTTCAAGCTCTCTGATACATTCTTGGTCCATCTGGGGTTGATGAAAGATTTTGGAAGATGTTAGACCATGCCTGTTTGGTCCATCACCTTAAGTACGTGGCAACACTGTATGCCATCCCTACTCATTTTCTTGCAGCTGCAATTGTATATTTCCTTGTGCTCATCCACATCTACCCTGAATTCAGACCTATCGAATTCCTCGTCTGGGTACGATTTCCACTCTTTTGTTTCATCATAAATCCTTTTTAGAAAGTACTGCCTCCCTTTTGCCAGCTCGGAGCATTTGTAGTATGTCCGGTTCCGTAGCTCTAGCTGGAATCTCCTGAAGATCTCATTCGTGTATACTTCACTTGCTTTTGTTTCGATTGGAAACCCTGTCACTCGTGACGGTGTCTTCTCGACTGTTCGGTGTCTTTTCTTGTCGAGCGTAGCAAGACAATTTTGCTGAATGATGTGATACGCACCAACAAACCTTGTTATCGTGTCCTTGTGGCTCACATAATTTTTCCACATCGAATTGGTGCTCTCACTCCGTGTGGTTGTTGATGAGAAAGGATAGAAGCAGTCCTTGAAGTAGGCTGGCACCTAGAATGTTCGGAGTTCCCAGAGCGTGTTCAGGTGTTTGTTACCTTCTGCCTTGTATAATGAGATCGCATTTTTCCATGAACGTTCAAACTCGTCTGGATTAAGTGAGTTCTTGACTATTCGAAAGAGATCATCAGACATCCTTGGATGCTGCGCAAACACTGTTGCATTGTTTTCCTTCATGTTCTTCCTAATATGCCACCAGCAGAACCTGTGCCTGGTCCTTGGAAGTGCTTCCGCGATTGCTGTCTTCATCGCCTTGTCCTGGTCTGTTATTATGTAAGTCGGTTCTTTTCCTCCCATCGCCTTGACAAATGTGGTTAGGAGCCACTTGAATGACCCTATCGTCTCGTCCTTTAGAAGGCCTATTCCAAACAGGACGGCCGACCCATGGTTGTCGACACCAATGATTGGTGCAAATGGTAAGCCATAGATATTTGTAGAAAATGTTGTGTCAAAAGACACGTACTGTCCGTACAGGTCGTAATTCATCTTGCACAAGGAGTCTGTCCAGAACAAGCTACGCACCGAGTTGTTCCCGTCTGTCTCCTCCACGTGGTGGAACCCCGGCCTTCTCCTCTGCATATCCGCAAACAGTTTCATCGTGTCCTCGATATCAGTATTCCTTTCTCCAGCCCTGTCCTGGCATGCAATGTTGCTTATGTCGATCGTGTCGAACATAATTTCTTGCCTCGGTTTCCCCATCGCAGTGAAGATCTGCATAACCTTCCTTGGCTCTAACCTTGCCTTCTGCAGAACTTGTATAAAGAATTTCTCCTGAGGTGTCATCTTCTTATAGCATCTCATGAACTTCAGCATCCAATCAGATGGGTGAAGCTAATGATTGTGCTCTAGGCATATGTTCTTCAGGTACCATATTCCCCTATCTGTATCCCTCTTTGCTGTTATCTGAACTGGGCAGCCTGTCCTGGTCAAGCAGTTGCTCCTTCTGTACTTCGCATGTCTCTCGGTTGTTTTATTCTCCCCTTCCTTGGTGCACTGGAACACCTGCTTGTCAATCTTTTGGTCAGGTACCGATCTTCTGTTGGTCGATCGCTTCACAGCAAAGCCAACCCTTCGCTTCACAGCAAAGCCAACCCTTCTGGCATATCTGCAGAAGAAATAGTAGGCCTCATCCAATGTTTTGAATGAAAGGTCACCCACTGGTTCGCGTGCTTCGGTCACTTCCTCAATCGTTGGGAATGTGTCTCCTTTGAACATTTCGTCCATTTCTTTCTCTTCATGCGTTTGCACCCCCATGTTGATGCTGTCTACAGTGTCTTCGTTCGTGTCATCGCAGCCACTTCCAACGGTGTCAGTTTCATGGCCAGATACAAGTCCATTCCTCACAGAGCTGCTGCAGCTCTGTTGTTTGTCACATGCGGGAGCGTCGTTTCTGCATGCCACGGTCCAATCCATAATTGATTCTGCTTCTCGACTGTCACCTTCTTGAATGCTGCTCCCTGTTTCTCCGGCACTCATGCATCTAAGGGACTGTCCTACTTCTCCAATAACATCTGTGTTGCCGTGGTGGCTGACGCTGTAAACTACTTGCTACTATGCAGGTTGTTTTCCATTAATGATGGATGCAGGACCATCGTATTTCTTTGGCTCATCTGTTATCCTCACCGTCAAGTCCTGAACGTATTGCATGCAACAAATTAGATATCGTGGGCACATGAGAAATATAATTTTCTTCTTCTTTAGAAACAATTGAAAACAGAGGTTTATATACTACATCAGGTGTGTCTCAGCAGAGACTCATCTGGTAGCATTTACGTGGAATACCAGAAACACACATGTGCCTCTTCTGCACATACATGTGGTTGGTATACCAGAGGCACAACTGTGCTTCTGTTCGCATTTTATCCGGGAGCACAGCAGTGACCCTGCTGCACATACATCTGGACCAGAGGCACAACTGTGCTTCTGCCTAAACTTTACAATCAGGGTGTGCCTCTGGTCGCAAAATATCCAAAACCACGTTACCCCATGCTTGGCAAAGCTGTTTGTGTAGTGAGTTGAAGAGCATAGTTCTGCCGTCACCGTAGTTTTCTCATGTCTCTCATGTTCAGCAAATCTTGGCGACATCCTCCGTGCATTGGTGATTTCGCTCACAATTCTGAATGCCATCGGTGATCCTTTGGAAGAACCTTTCATGTTCAACACCATGGGTGATCCTTTCAAAGGCCCTTGCCTCAAGTTTTCAGTGTGCCGTGGACTGGACTGACGCTTGATTCCTTGCTCACAGGCCTGTGTACGTGATATACTGTAATTTATACCATGCGAAAACACAAAAAAAAATTGCTGAAAAAAACAGTACAGGTGCTATAGATGTTTTTCCATGTTCGTATTTTGTGGTCACCTGTGTTGGTTTCTGCTGATGTTGTGCAGTAAACTTTCTTCCTCCCATGTTTGATTTTGATGTTGGGCTCTTCTTGCTTGTGCAAACTGTACTCGATCCTTCAACAGTTGTGCTTTTGTTGGCAATGTTCCCTCTGCTTGCCTCAATGAAAATCCAGTTACCCTGTACCTCTTCATTATGACCTCCTGGAACTGTTTGGCCGTCAGAACACCTACTCTGTGCTTTTGTGGACACCTGTGTTTTGAAGCACATAATCATTAGATGCACGTAATCATTACATACACGTGCATCAATTTTGAAGCATTAACAAGTAAATAAACACATAAAACTTTCTAGCGTGTTCAAAAGCTGTACAACAAAGTTGGATTTTGAAGATTTTTTCGTTACCTGCGGCGACTGGTTGTTAGAGTTTCTGTGTCGCAACTTTGGATTACACACTGAATACGAGGACGACCCATCAACAATTTCTTTTTCAACAATCACTCTGCTGCTTAAAATGCTCCTCTTTGCAGGTGTCTGATGCAAAACATGCTCCTAGTTGGGACGTTTGCCGAGAACTTGTATCTCAACCTTGACTCCATTTACTCCAGCCCGCTTTGCATGCGCCTGTTGGACGGTATCTGCATCCTTTTTCTTCTCGCTTTGTAGAACTTTCTTTTTCTTCCACCTTTCGAGACTTAACTGCGGAGTAGAAACACGAAATAAATAGTTGTTTACTGCATTCAACCAAGAGATATTCAAAAATTCTTGTTTCTGTAATTGATCTGCTTTTTGGTGTTCAGTGGTGGCGCCTTGACAGTATACAATGCAGAAAAAAGAGAGGAAATAACCTCCAACACTAAGATTGAATTGCTTCGGTATTACCTTCCTTTCATAAGCCTTGCCAAAATCGTTCAAAGATAGGCCGACCCTGTTGTCCTGATCAGCTGATGCGATCCTGAACATCTGCACGAAAAAACAGTTATTCAAAAGAAAAAAATATACATCTACAGCATCAGCTGATGTTACTTTTGCAATTGATAAACAACCTCTTGTATTTTTAGTTGGTTTCTTAATATAGAACTGAGATATATATTTAGTTCTGCAGAATTGAGATTTTTTTTTTACTTGAGGAGAAAAGGCAGTATCCTGAAAATTACACAGGAACCTCAACACAAGTGACATACTGATGCTAATCTGACACTGCATCGTTTAACAAAACATGACCAAAAATTCTACCCAAAGACACAAACTGATCCTGCAAGTACGAAAGTTAATAAAACAACAACAAGGGATAATGACAGACACAAGGTAGAAACAAGAAGTTGTATACTATGCATCCCGAGCTCAGGTAAATTAACAACCACAGCACGGCAAACCTCAACAACAAATAGGGCAGTAGGATTGTGATATTGTGTTCATAGACGAGCAGTAGGATTGTGATAATTTTTAATAGAGGAACAATTTTGAATCATGGCCACAGCACCTACTGCTACGAGGCAACTGAAACCATGACATCTTCACAAATTTGACGATTCATAAACTGCCAAGCATCCAAGACGTATCACGACAACATAAATATACTAGGGTGAGTCTACCAGATCTCAAGAATAGATTAAAAGGGCGCGCGGCAACAATTAAATCTCCTGCGTAAGGAATCAACATGGGGTGAGCTAATCGATTTTTAACTAACCTCCGTTTACGATTTTCAAACAACTAAATCTTATTCCCTGGTTGTTCAGAGCGGACCACCTTCGATTTTGTGCGCGATCTACTTTGCTGATCACGGCAACTTGTGGGAGATCTCATAGGATGATTTTGAATTTGAACGAGAGAGAGAGAGAGAGAGAGAGAGAGGGGCTGCTTCCTTCGCTTTTTGCGTGGAAGAGGATATTGAGCCAATAGATGGGGTAAGTTTTGCTCTGTGTGAAAGATGCAGCATGTTTTTCGGAGCGAGCACATGTGTTTGGTAAACTAGAGCAGTCGTACTGACATGTGGGCTCTCCAACGGTACGTCTGTCTAACTTGTGGGGCCACCTTTCCCGCGTGAGAGGCGAAGTCCTAAATGAGCCAAACTGACATGTGGGCTATCCAAGGGTTGCTCTGAATAAATTGTGGGGTCGGCCGACCGTGGACGAATTCCAGATCTCATTACATTCTTCTCCATCTGGCGACGACCGCAGCAGGGGGAGGAGTATCTAGCTCTACCGAGGAACACCCGCAGATTCATCGTTTGATTCCTGCCTCCTCCTCGCTCTTCTCACGAGGAATTATTGGTTTTCTTCCTACTCGCGTGCGTCTACTATTGAGGTAATCCATTACTTCTCGTACCCACTTTCTTACTCTTCGCCGTGGTGCGTCTCCCGGTGATTCATCATTTGAACGAAAAACTTTCGGGAGGTAGCGCTTCTGCGAGTTGGTTGAGCATCGCAGTCGTGGAAACACGGAAGTAGGGCGCGAACCTCGAATCGATTTATTTTTAGAAATCACGGGGCTGATGATCGCTGGTAGGGCTCTTGAGGTTTGCTTCACAGGATAATTGTTATGGGTTATGGGCGTTACTTAGAGTTCGGAGTGACATTTGACTCTTCTGACCATAGATTCATCCTGCCAGATGCATGAGTCTTTTAATTTGAGACATGGTTTTGGTAGTGTAGTTATGTATACAACCTAGAGTGCATGCGAAGGTTAAAGAACTAACGTGAGCACAACTTAAATTAGTTGCAGAGCTCAATGAGAGAGCAGTGAGAATTCACTCTATTGATCCCTATCATAGACAGACGTCGATGAATGTATAAACCTGCAACTTAAAGCAGAGATGCAAAAAAGTTACGTGTGTTAATACAAATAAAATACTAGCAGTTAGTAACTCGGAGTTAACATCCGTCTTATCGCTAATTGAGGTGTTAATGACGATGTCACATGACCTATTATGTAGTGATGGATGAGATGGGCTCCACTCCACAGCTGTCAGAGACTCAGTCTCAGTCTGTGGATGGCACAGAGATTGTCACACAAGATTTCATGGTCGCTGATCAACTAGAGACGAAGAGGTTAAGGATTGAGTCGAAACGTGCAGCGCACGAAAAACTTGTTGAGGAGTACAGGAGGAAGAAGCACCTTTCTGGCTGGAAGTAGGTGTTTTTTTCGTGCTTCCCATATGGGTTGATGCTTTTGGTTTACGAATAAGTACTTCTCATTCTACATTACTTTTTCATCTGCACTTAATAAGTACTTCCCATAAGTTTTCATCTAAGCTTCTCTTACAAAAGTATTTTGCATACTCATGTATGTTTTAAAAATACATCTGTTCAAAAGTCAATTCCTATTTTCCTTCGCAGGAGTGTTACAATGGCTGAGTATGAGGAAGAGTTTAGCACAAAGCTGAGCCTGCAGAAGTTCATTACTATCTGTGAGAAGCTGACAGAAGCTCAGAAGCAACTAGTCAGAGATATTGGCTTTGGATACCTTCTGGACCTATGCTGCCGGGAGCTTCTGAGGTGTTTGGTTCGGTGGCTTGTCCGCTACTTTGATGGCCCCTCTAGAAGTTTCATCTTGCCTAGTGGATTCAGATTCTCTGTCAATTCTTACACTGTGCACCGCATCCTGGGGATACCACTGGGAGGTCAAATTATCCCTAAAAAGTGTTCAGATGCTTTCAGGTGTCAGATTAAAACTGAGACTCAGTGTGCTGCGCACGCTCCAAACATCAGAGAGCTGACTGATCTATTGACCCCGGACCTGCTGGGAGAGGTGTTTCAGCGGGTTTTTGTGATGTTTGCAACAGCTGTCTTTCTATGCCCAACGACTTACGACTGTGTCAGCCCGGACTACCTAGCGGCTCTCGAAGGACCAGCAACTGATATCTCATCCTATGATTGGTGTGGGGCTATCCTAGACAAGTTGGTGACGTCACTATAGACCTTCAAGAACAAGGGATTCACAGGCGCATTGTGTGGCTGCCTCCTCATTCCAGTGGTTCGTTCACTTCCTTTTTTAATTCTTTACCTTCCAGCTCAGACTTCCCGAGTATGTGGTTCATTTTTGCCTTTTTGTCTCTGGCAGATAAGCTATTTTTAGTACCTGGATATAAAGGTTATGGATCTGAAACCTGATCTACCTGCAAGGCTTATTATCTGGGATACAGACAGTGTTAAGAATTATGCTAACCTAGACAGACTGTCAACAGAACCCGGAAATTTTGGGAAGCACTCAGTGAGTGTACTTTTTATATTTTTTTTCTTTGGTCAACTCTTTACCTCAACAAAATGATTTAGCTACCATACATTAATTTGGCTTGAAGCTAAATTTTTTTCCCATCTCGGCTGAAGGATATTAGGCGCACGCCTTTCCACCCATCCACTACCTTTGAAGGGGCGTTTTTTCAAATGAGTCCAAAACTAGACGCATACCTGCAACAGTTTGTGCCTGAAGACAAATTACCTTCAGTAAGTGATTTCGACCTTGTGCACCTCTATTTTGTTTCAAATTATATTCTCTAGGTTTTTAGGAAACACATACGTGTGCTCCTTGCGTTATTATGTGTGCTCCCATCTTGGTTGTACGTGTGCTTCACTACGGTAGGTTAGATGTACTTCATACAGTAGGTTGGGTGTGCTTCCTACAATTGGTTTCGTGTGCTTGCTGGAATATATTACCTGTGCTCCCTACAGTAGGCTGGGTGTGCTTCCATAATCAATATAGCTCTGCTACTTGACACAGGGTAGCTGTGCTTCGGCCCTAATTATACCTGTGCTCCTACACTAGGTTAGCCGTGCTTCATTCAATAGGTTGGGTGTGCTTTGTCCAGTAGATTTGTTGTGCTTGCATGAATGTGTTAACTATGTACGTCAGGTGTGCTTCTATGATCATTATAGCTGTGCCAATCCCTGCGGTACTTAAGCCGTGCTTCCCTGTGCTTGCTCATCATGCTGTATTACCTGTGCTTCATGCAGTAAGCCAGGCATTCTTCTTCTTAATTATAGGTTGGGTGTCCTTCCTCCAGTAGGTTTGTTGTGCTTGCTCGAATATGTTACCTGTGCTTCACGCAGTAAGCCAGGCATTCTTCTTCTTAATTATGGGTATTAAATATATCTGATGTTTTTTTTGTTACATTTGCAGGCTAAGGCGAATCTTGGCAAACTTGTTAATGAAATGTACACAGAACTTTTTTCTCTGATTCAACCCATCATTGAGGACAAATTGGAGAAGGTTCTCTCTCTCGGTAGGGATTTTGGTGCCAAAGAAGTCAAGACCTGTGACCGTGGAGTTTATTGTAACTTCCAGCAAGACTTCTCGAATGGGAAAGAAACTTTGTCATCGCTTCCTTCTTCATTTTCATCACTTCCGTCTTATCGCAAGAAAATTAGTCAAACTTCCTGTAGCAGTGGTTCAACCAGTGCTGTTGGCGCCACGTCATATTCTTTAGAAAATTTAAAGGGCTGTTGTGACACTCCTGAGGAGTCAGACTCCATGGATAAGTACAACAAGGAGTAGTTCCATACTCGTCTAACTGCAGAACGTAAAACATCTACTGAGTTCAAGTTGATGTTGGAAGTGAATGAGATCCACTACAACAATGAGGATATTGATGCTGATCTCAGGTCACATCTGGCAGGTGTGAATAACTTCCTGAACAACTGCCTTGATGGCATACCTGTCCATGAGCATTTCGTGCCAACGTTTGAAATGTTGAAGAACGAAGCAATCATCTTAACTGGTGAAAATTCCTCCGAGATTACTGTACCAGCTGCAACCCACGGTTCTGGAGCTCATGCAGACCGCGATTGTGCGACATACCCACTGGATAAGCTCTTGGAGAAAGCAGGCAAAGCTACTACCACTGAAGAATCCAACTCAGAATCAGTCATTGTGAAACAACAACTGCACGGTCCATTGTCACATGAGAATGTTGAATCATCTGCTTCTCTGATTGCGCAAATGTCAGCTATTACTGAACAAACCAGTGGCCCTGACACCGCTGTTAACATCTTTTCAAAAGACATAAAGGAGCTCACTATATCCAAAGCTGCACCCAAGATAGACACTGTTATTGAACAATGTTCTTCTTCACAGACAAATGCTCAAGTCGATGTTCTTTCGACTTTGGAAGACGAGGAGAATATTAGTGGATCTGAATCCAACGTTAGTTGCTACCCTGCCCACACAGTAGCCATCCCTGCGGTTCTGGCACTGCACTGAATACGGAAAAAACAATTGCATCCAGTAGTAATACTCCATATGTTGATGCCGCAGCTATCAATACAAACGACAATGTCATTTCAACAGTACATGCACCATGTACCGAGCATCGAGCTATTGTTCCCAGCGTCAGCGCTGCTGTTACCAGAAACGACCATCTGAAACAAACGGACGTACGGATGCCTACTGACAAGAGGTCCTTACCAGAGTCAGTAAATGCAACAAACGAAAGTATGCCACCTGCTAAAAAAAGAGTTAGGATACTAGAACCTGTAGAAAATTCACCCAAAGGTGCAACCAATCAGCATGTACTTGTTCAGAATCGCAAAGCACTGCTTCATTGTGACTTCATTGATAATGATGCAATATGGTCTGACCCAGCTATCTATGAACAAGTTGACAAGGACATTGAACAAAAGAAAAGGAAAGTCATTTCTCAAGAATGCCAACCTGATACTGTGATGCACTTGTCCAAGCATTCAAGCTCATCAGCGAGATCTACATTTTCTTATTGTCCAGGGTCATCCATGCCCAGAGGATCAGGCTCCAAGTCATTGTCAAGCAGTAGTCGCCTCTCACAGCCCTTTGATACATCAAACTCTGTGGGTTTAACTCAAACTGCCTTGTCTGAAAGTTTCACAGCAACTGCTTTGTCCCAACACTACCAGCAGCCAGCTCCTGATTTTAATCTCCACTTCTCCCAACGTCCTGATGCTCAGAAGAACAGTGGTTCACAGAGTTGCCAACGCTCACCTTATGGAATAAACAACCAGACTTACCATCAACAGTGCCAGCAGCAACCTGCTGACTATAATTTCCACTTCACCCAGCACAATGATGTTCAAAATAACAGACGTTCACAGAGCCACCAATGACCACCTGATGAACTGAACCAACAGCATACACATGGAACCCAGTCTCATGGGCAAATTTACAGTGCCTCAGAACCACAGTTAAATGATAAAAACTCTTTCTGCCCTCCTGTATGACATTTTTCCAAAGACATTCCTTCAAGTTCAACCAGCCATCCAGCTGTCGGTATGTCAGCAATGCACAAGCAGCAGCAACCACAAGGGCCAGTGCTCCAAAGAAACAAGCAGTATAATGAGGGCCGTCAGCGTATCAATGAAGGTCAAATGAGCTCCCATGGACCTGTGTTCCAACAACATCACCATCCTTCTCAGCTAGAGCAACCTCGGTTCAATGATACAAGGAATGACTATCAAGATTGCCTTCAAGTCTTGGAAATAAGAGAATCTTCAATCATGGAGAAATATGTGTATGAAACAGTTGCCGATAATACACCACATATTGGTGTGAATAAGAGGTAATAAGTTAGCTGTTCTTGAACTAGTAAAGCTTTGGTCCCTTATTTTATTATTTTAATATCTTTTGCCAAGCAATTACTGTTACGGTTTTGTAATATATAAATATACCTGTCCTTGTAGTTTGTTTGCACTACATGTTCTTCTGATGGCAGCAGATTACGGGGAGACAGTATTTTTGCATTTTCAACACTCGCCAACTCTCATGTTAAATCAGAAAAACAGGGAAGTTAACGGATGTTTTTTTGGGGGGGGGGAGGCAGCCTGAGGATATTTCAAATCAAACGACGCTGGATTGATCATCGAACCTTCGGTTTATCGATGAAGATCTACGGTTATATGGGCACATTCGTTATGGATGTGTCGTGGTATTTTCACGGCAGATGTCCTCATAGGACTTAATCTCGAAGCCATCGCGTAAGTAGCAGATCGAAGGGGTCAAACGAGGAACACGGAAGGCAAGATTTACCCAGGTTCGGCTCCTCTCGAGGAGGTAAAGCCTACTCCTGCTAGATGTATTTGAAGATCTTGATTACAAGGGTTTTGAGACTTGTCTAGCCCTAGCTCTCGAAAGATTTCCCCCCCCCCCTTCTATCCCCGGGGGCTCCCCTTTATATACAGGCGGGGCCCCGGGGCTCACATAAGAGTCCGGGCCGGGATAACAATCCGAGCCCAACTCCCCTTACTTGTTTCCTAAGTTATACCTTAAGGCGGTTTGCACTTACCGCCTCTCTCGGCGGGTCTTGGGCCGGCCCCTCAATGGGCGGCTCTCCTTCTGGGCCTCCATAGAAGACACTACGGCCCACCTGGCCCTTCATGGTTTTACTCCTCGAGACCCGGCCCTGAACGGGCGGGTTTCACCCAAAGATATTTCCCTGACATTAGCCCTCAGGTTGGCTTGAACTGGTTCCAGACAACCTCGTCCTTTTCAAACTTAACCTTGATATTTTGGCGAGTCTTCAGCAGAACCCGCCTCTTCTGAATATTTCAACTGCCTTTCCTTCAGTCCTGCTCTTCTTGTGACGTCACCGAATCTCCAGAACGAATCTTTCCATGACATCACCAATATCTCAAATGAATTCATTAGGCGCGAAAATCGGGGCGTCGGATTACTGTAGATCCTTAAATCTCGCCCCGACCCTTCGGTGTCTCGCCCCCTTATAAATACCCTTTTCAGGTCCTTTTCCTCATTTTCTCCATCTTCTTCCTCCTGCCGCCCGAGCTTACGCCTCCTCGCGACACACCTTCGAGCTCGCCGGCCATCGGAAGGAGAAACAGTCCCGACGCACCGCCGTCACCTGTCTGCAACCGCGCCGCGCGGCCATCCGATCCAGGTATTCCCAGTTCTTCTCACCCTTCTTAGGGTTCCGCCATTGTCGGGCTCGAGCTCCGCCTCGGCCTCTCCACGGCTACTGTCGCCGGCCGCACCTTGGTACTCTTACATCATGGAAATGGCACCGTTGCTATCCCTCCAATGATCAGGAATTAAATCTTGTATCAAGATAGATCTGAGAAACCCCATCTGTAAAAACCTGCCGCGGCTTAACAAACAGTAGCAAGAACTGCTTTTTTCCTTATTTTATAGAGCTGTTTGATCCAAAAAATTTACCGCGTTGGCAGAAATCTGTTGTTACACACTTAGCGAAATTTTCACTTGTGCTGAACATCCTTCACTCGTGGCGGCGTAAGGAAAGTCGCCATCCTTGCTTTAATAATTTTTTCTTTTCCGACTTATGAAAGCCGCTGACTTAATCCTTCTCCCCATTTACTAGGATGACAAAGAAAGCAATAGAATGCAACTGGGTCCGCTCCGCGGTTACCACCAAACATGTCACAAGACTCATAGACAACGGTCTCCTATCCAAAACAGAAAACTGCCGGGTCTCCAAGAAGGATTGTCCTCCCAAGCTGAAGGAGGGGGAAGTCATTATTTTTACCGATCACATTGAGAGAGGGTTTGATCCACCCGGCTCTAAATTTTTCCGAGACCTTTTACACTTCTATGGTCTGCATCCTCAAGACCTTGGCTCCAACTCTATTGTTAATATAAGCTCTTTCGTAGTAGTTTGTGAAGCTTATCTCCGGATAGAGCCAACGATCTTGTTATTCCGAAATTTATTCTATGTGAACAAGCAAACTGAAGTCGCCGGAGGCCGCCATCAAGAGCTTGGCGGCATATCCTTTCAGAGACGGCGGTTTACTTATTTTCCTAGTGCTGAGCTCTTGAGCCACCCAAAGGGCATGCCGGAGACTTGGTTTTACGTGAAGACCAAGGTGCCTGAAGGGCAACACCCATTGTCGGGTTTTAGACCTGACCGCCTGGATCATAAAAAAGAATATCCTCCCAGGCCCACAGAAACAGAACGGATCCAGCTTCAGCCTCTGATGGACAAGATAGCCGCTTTGATGGCCAATGGTCTTACAGGAGCTGACTTGATCCTTTGCTGGCTTTCCTGGAGGATCCAGCCATTGAGCCTTCGAGACCGGCCGGCGACTATACTGGCGAGTTTTCTCTGAAGCCCTTCACTAAAGCCAATCCACCACCGGCTGTAAGCAAATCTCCTTTAGGCTTCTGTTTTATTGTTTACATTCTTGAGGCTTACCCCTTGCGAATTTCAGGATGATGATCCCTTTTGGGAAGCTCGGCCACAGGTGAAAGAAAAAGAACCCAAAGGCCAGAAGCCGGGCAAACAGGCCGGCTCTCGAGGAGGAAAGAAAAAGAAGGAGACCATCAACCCTTTGGACGCGGATCCTGCTGTCTTAGAATCCTCCAAAGATGAAACATCGGCAAGTTCATAATTTACACCCACCTTTTTCCTTTTCATTAGCGGCTTATGCTTAATAATTTTACCTTGACACCTTCCAGGGTGAAGAAGAAGAAGACGAACAGGGAGAAACTGAGGTAACTTCCACTCCGTTCAACAATCATTTTTCTAGGAAACCCAGAATTACTGTGAGGAAATATCCTTTCTCACATCCTTTTGCTCGCCTGGATCCCAACTATTCGTTAAAAACAATTCAGCATGCCGCCTTTCTCCAATCTGATTGTGGCGGCTCTAACACTGGCGCCAGCGGTTCTGTTGTTAATAAAAGCGACTCTCATAAGCGCCCGCGTGAGGTGCTTCTCCATCCAACACCTCTGCTCCCTAAAGCTGGTTTGTTTAAACATCCGCTTAATCCATCTGATTCGGACTATCAGGTTTCATCTTCCTCTGATGACGCCTCAGAGTCGCCAGAGGATTTCTTTATCAAACCAGGGTAAGATTATGATCGCTCTTATTATCACACCCTTGTGTGATCTCAAAGCTATCAGTTTATTTAAAATCTCAATAAATATGCAGAGTTACCTCCAAGAGACTGAAGCCCTCAACTTCCTCTTCACCTCCGGCGGGCTCCGGAGACCCAGCCAAGGACTCTGAAGAAATAACCAATGACCCTCCAGAAACTCAGGTATCTTTAGAGCCAGAGATGGAAGCACCGGCTGATAACATCGACCAACAGCCGGATGCAACGATATCTTCACCGATTCAGGAAGTGCGACTTTCAGAAGCCGCTGTTATTCCGCCCTCGCACAATATTGAGGAGGGTACTGTTGCTGCTGCTATTGCCACCGCCGCAGACTCGCCGGCGGCTTTGGGCAAATCTTCCCTTGAAGCCATGTCTTCTCAAGGGAAAGACAAGTTAAACCTCTCCTCCTTAGAGAATGCTGATTTAGATGGCCTTCATGAAGCTCTTCAGACTCGATTATTTGAGAGTCAGGAGATCGCCAAAACCTTGGTTAATAAACCAAAGGTGAGATAAACATCATTTTTATTCATAATCCTTATTAGTCGCCCAAACCTGCATATTACTGATTTCATAGTTTTATGGAGGTTTACCAATTTATATTTTAAAAATGCGTAAATGTACACATGTAGTCCCCAAGAACCGGCTGTCTTCTTGAAACAGCCGGGTCTTAAAGCAAAGAACCACATGCGTTTTAAATACAGCAAAGAATCACATGTAGTCCCCAAGAACCGGCTGTCTTCTTGAAACAGCCGGGTCTTAGAACAAAGAACCACATGTGTTTTAAATAGAGCAAAGAACCACATGTAGTCCCCAAGAGCCGGCTGTCTTCTTGAAACAGCCGGGTCTTAGATCAAAGAACCACATGTAGTTAAAAGAACCTCATGGGTTTCAGAAAAAATTTCTTTGTAAAAACTTCGGGTTTGCATTAGCCCCCAAGTGCCATGTGGATTACTTGTAATCGGTATGGAACTTTATCTGCATAAGTAATTTGATCCTTCCTTTTTCTTTCAGGCTCAATTGTCTTCATTAGAGACCCAGCTGGCCAACTCTCAGAGGAAACTGAAATCTGAACAGGAAATGAGAGCCGCCGCAGAAGAGCGGGTTACATCCTTAGAAAAGGCTGCGTCTGAGGCAGCCGCCAAGTTGGCCACCCTGACCTCTGAACATGCGAAAGAGAAACAGCTTCTTGTTCAACGCGCCGAAGAAGCTGAAAACGCCTTCTGCCTATCTCTGCAGAGCTCGGCGGCCTTAAACTTCACATCCGTCAAATGAGCCATGCAATCTTCGGTAAGCCGCCAGATTTCCTGAAGCTTTTTACACAAGTCTCCTAAATAATTTTTAAATTCTGACGTTTTCTTTGCAGGTCCCAGAAGCAATAAGCTGGAGAAGGATCCAGCCACACAGCTCAAAGCAACTTATACTTTCCTCGAGCAACTTTATACTGGAAGCCGTCGCGCAATCCATGCTGCTTTTTATGGGAAGGAAAAACCTTCCGCCATAAAGGGAGTTCTGGAGGCCTTGTCAACTCTTCCTGCTCAACTGAAGTTTGTGAAGGAATCCAGCGCCCGTATCGCCACGATGCACACTATGGCCCGCGCAAAAGCTCATTATGAGGACTTGGAGCTGCAGACTCTTGTTGGCGGCTTTCCCGAAACTTACAAAGGGAAAAAGATCGATCAGGCGACTTACAACGCTCTGAGGAAAGAAACTTTCATCCCCGCAAGTCTGTTGGTGAAAGAAATGAAGCTTGCAAGAGTTCAACCGTCTTATGGCGAAGATGGAAAGAAGGAAAAACTCGACCCTCTGCCGCCTCTCACATTATCTCCTAAAGGCCGTAAGGACGAATTCGCTCCTGCTATTGACTCTTCAAACCTTATAGACGCTGAAGAGATCTTCGAGGCTTTTGCCGACGTTGACTGGGATGCTGATCATGACCAGATAAATCCTTCAGCAGACGCGGACCGAGCCGGAGGCGACAAGACCCAGGAGTAAAGCTGGAACCTTGAAAGTCGCCAGCTGCCGAACCTCTTGTAATATATGATCTGAACCATGATTCTGAAATTCCCTCTAGTGGCCTTTTGTAATAGACTTTAGAAAGATCTTGGCCTCTTGCTTTTAAATGCACACTGGCTTCCTTGGGAAGCAAGCCTAATACCTTGGCATGAAGCTTCCTTATAAAAAATTACTCTGGCTGCTTCTGAAAGAAATTGAATCCTTCGTGGACGCTGGCGGCTCTTAGCCAAATATCAAGATAATCATAATACTTTGATAAGAGGTATGCATCATTTGAAACAAGTATTTAACCAAAAACTAATTAGTCATGGCGGCTTATAACCAGCAAACTTGCATAAACATGCTGTAAACAACGCAATAAACTGGCGGCTCTTGGCCAAATACGAACTTTTAGAACAGTTCATAAAAATCGTAAGACTCGCAAAGGCAATAAATCTCAAGAAAGTTTTGTCAAACTTGTAAAGACGTAAGAAAGGATGCGAAAGCCCCCAGTATGATGGCGGCTCTTGGATTACCAATAACCCCAACCAAACCAGTTCTTTTCTTCCCGTATGGTGGCGACTTCCATGAAGTTCGGCCCATAAGGTTATTGATTTTAAGATGGTGAAGGCTTCTGGATTACCAGTAGCATCGTCACATCTAAGTTTTTTCCCCCGTACACGGATGAAGGTTCTGGATTACCAGTAACGCGACCCGTTTATTAGGTGCCTGTACACGGATGAAGGTTCTGGATTACCAGTAACACGACCCGCTTATTAGGACTTTAACCCAATATGGCGACTTCTGGATTACCAGTAAGTTCAGCCTCATAAGGGTTGAAGGTCCCAGGATGGTGAAGGCTTCTGGATTACCAGTAAGCATCATCCCATCTGAGTCTTTTAAGCCCGTACACGGATGAAGGTTCTGGACTACCAGTAACACGACCCGCTTATTGGGTGCCTGTACACGGATGAAGGTTCTGGATTACCAGTAACACGACCCGTTTATTAGGACTTTAACCCAATATGGTGGCGACTTCTGGACTACCAGTAAGTTCGGCCCATAGGGTGGAAGGTCCCAAGATGGTGAAGGCTTCTGGATTACCAGTAAGCACAGCCCATATGGGTCTTTTTTATTCGACTAAGTGCAGGGTCCTCCATATGATGGATGGAAAACGACAGATACCCCGAGTTTCAGGGCCTCCAGCTTTTATTCATTATTGATAATATATACATGAGAGGTATGTACATGATCCCCAGAGCCGGAACTCTAGGTGTAGTAGGGTCTTAGATGAGCTATGTTCCAGGGCCTGCTGGTCTCTTCTTCAGATGTTCGAGACTCCTTTCCAGGCCGGAGATCAATCAGATAATAAGACCCGTTATAAAGATTTTTGCTGACAACGAAGGGCCCTTCCCAGGGAGGCGAAAGCTTATGCATGCCTGACTGGTCTTGAATTAAACGAAGCACCAAGTCCCCTTCCTGGAAAGTCCGGCTTCTGATCCTACGGCTATGATAGCGACGCAGGTCCTGCTGGTAGATAGCAGATCGGGCGGCTGCCAAGTCCCGCTCCTCTTCCAAGGCATCCAGAGAGTCTTGACGAGCCAACTCATTGTCCTCTTCAACGTATGCTGAGACCCGGGGCGAGTCGTGGCGGATGTCGCTCGGTAAGACGGCCTCTGCTCCATAAACCATGAAGAAAGGCGTGAAACCCGTCGATCTGTTGGGAGTTGTTCGTATGCTCCATAAGACGGAGGGAAGTTCTTCTACCCAACAGCCGGGTGTGCGCTGAAGAGGAACCATAAGCCGGGGTTTTATACCACGAAGGATGTCCTGATTGGCGCGTTCAGCTTGCCCATTAGATTGCGGGTGCGCAACAGCCGCCACATCAAGTCTGATATGCTCCTGATCACAAAACTGCTTCATGGCGCCTTTTGAAAGGTTCGTGCCGTTGTCAGTAATGATGCTGTGCGGGTATCCGAAACGGAAGATTAACTTTTTGACAAACTTAACAGCCGTCTCTGCATCCAAATTACTGATGGGCTCTGCCTCCACCCACTTGGTAAACTTGTCAACCACCACCAAGAGATGAGTCTTTTTGTCACTAGAAGCTTTGAAAGGCCCCACCATATCTAGCCCCCAGACCGCAAAGGGCCATGTGACAGGGATCATCCGAAGTTCCTGAGCCGGCACATGAGCTTGGCGGGCAAACCTCTGACAGCCGTCACACTTCCTAACTATATTCTTCGCATCAGCATGAGCTGTGAGCCAAAAGAAACCGTGGCGGAAAGCCTTCGCCACCAATGACTTAGAGCCGGCATGATGACTACAGTCACCAGAGTGTATCTCATTGAGAATATTCCGGCCTTCATCAGGTGATACACAGCGCTGAAAGACGCCTGTGGCACTTCTGTGGTGTAACTCGCCATTGACAATGGTCATAGATTTGGACCTTCTCACGATCAGACGGGCTTCGATTTCATCAGCCGGCAGGACGCCTCGAGTCAGATAATCCAAGTATGGGACAGTCCAATCCGGGATCTCATGGAGAGCCGCCACCAGCTGGGCCTCCGGGTCTGGGACAGCAAGGTCCTCCTCCGTTGGCAACTTAACTGACGGGTTATGGAGCACATCCAGGAAAACATTCGGAGGCACCGGCTTTCGCTGTGATCCAAGTCGTGACAAGGCATCAGCCGCCTCGTTCTGCCGCCGATCAATGTGATCCACCTGATAACCTTTGAAGCAACCAGCCACATTAGTAACAGCTTGTCTGTAAGCCGCCATGAGCGGGTCTTTAGAATCCCAAGTCCCTGAAACTTGCTGTGCCACCAGATCAGAGTCGCCCAGGCACCTAACCCGGCTGAGATTCATCTCCTTTGCAATCCGAAGCCCATGGAGAAGGGCCTCATACTCCGCAGCGTTGTTAGTGCAAGGAAACATAAGCCGTAAAACATAGCAAAACTTGTCACCTCGAGGGGAAGATATTATAACTCCAGCCCCCGAGCCTTCCAGCTGCCTAGACCCATCAAAATGTATGGTCCAATATGTATTGTCTGGCTTTTCCTCCGGGGCTTGAAGCTCTGTCCAGTCATTGATGAAGTCCACTAAAGCCTGAGACTTTATAGCTGTTCGAGGTACATATCTGATATCATGGGGTCCAAGTTCAATGGCCCACTTTGCAATCCTGCCTGTAGCCTCTCTGTTATGAATTATATCCCCCAAAGGAGCTGAAGAGACCACTGTGATAGGATGCTCTAGAAAATAATGCCTCAGCTTCCGGCTTGCCATGAATACTCCAAAAACCAGCTTCTGCCAGTGTGGGTAACGCTGCTTGGACAAAGTCAGGACCTCACTAACATAGTAGACCGGCCTCTGGACAGGATACTCCCGGTTTGCCTCCTTTCTTTCCACCACCATTGCAACACTAACAGCTTTGTTATTTGCTGCAATATACAGGAGCATTGGTTCCTTGGTGACAGGAGCTGCCAGTATGGGCGGCTCTGCCAGCTGCTTCTTTAAAGCCTCAAAAGCTTCTGCGGCGGCTTTCGTCCACTTGAACTCATCTGCTTTCTTCAACAGCTGATACAGAGGAATAGCTTTCTCCCCCAGGCGGCTTATGAAACGACTCAGAGCCGCCACGCGACCCGCCAAGCGCTGGACATCATTGATACACTTAGGCTCGGCCAGAGAGGTGATGGCCTTCATTTTCTCCGGGTTAGCTTCAATTCCACGCTCAGAAACCATGAAACCCAGGAGCTTTCCTGCAGGAACACCAAAAACGCATTTATCTGGGTTAAGCTTCATCTGATAAATCCTGAGATTGTCAAAGGTTTCCTTGAGATCCTCCAGTAAAGCTGCTTTCTTAGCTGATTTGACCACAATATCATCCACATAAGCATGCACGTTGCGACCAATCTGCCCGTGGAAGCAATTTTGCACACAACGCTGGTAAGTCGCCTGGGCACTCTTGAGCCCAAAAGGCATAGAAACATAGCAGAAGGCGCCAAAAGGGGTAATGAAGGCCGTCTTCTCTTGGTCCTCCACTGCCATCTTGATCTGATGATAACCAGAGTATGCATCCAGGAAACATAACCTCTCACACCCCGCTGTAGCATCAATAATTTGGTCAATGCGAGGGAGAGCAAATGGATCAGCTGGACAAGCTTTGTTAAGATCCGTATAATCAATACACATACGCCAAGTTCCATTTTTCTTCAGAACCAACACCGGGTTAGCCAACCACTCCGGGTGTAAAACCTCTATGATAAACCCGGCTGCCAGAAGCCGGGCTAACTCTTCCCCAATAGC
The DNA here is from genome assembly GCA_039707655.1 of Elymus sibiricus. NCBI lineage: Eukaryota > Viridiplantae > Streptophyta > Magnoliopsida > Poales > Poaceae > Elymus > Elymus sibiricus. The sequence goes on from CM077668.1 coordinate 350,067,147, forward strand.
CTTGCGTCTCTCCTCATTGAAACGACGAAGATACTGTTTGACAGGCTTGAACTTAGGATCCACATTAAGGCGGTGCTCGGCGAGTTTTCTCGGTACACCCGGCATGTCAGAAGGTTTCCATGCAAAGATGTCCCGATTCTCACGGATAAACTCGACGAGCGCGCTTTCCTATTTGGGATCCATATCAGACCCGATAGTGAACTTAGCAGAAGAATCGCCAGGGGTAAACTCCACTTCCTTAGTATCTCTGTGAGCCTGAAATTTGAGAGCCGGCTCTCCCTCTATAGAGGGCTTCTTGAGAGGCGTCATATCCACCGGGTCTACATTGCTGGCGTAGATTTTGAGCTCCTCCGTGGCACAAGCCGCCTCGGCATACGCGGCATCCCCTTCTTCACATTCTATGGCGACTTTCCGGTTTCCATGAATTGTGATTGGACCCTTGGGACCCGGCATCTTGAGCTTGAGATAAATATAACAAGGCCTAGCCATGAACTTGGCATAAGCAGGCCGCCCAAAGAGAGCATGATAGGGACTCTTGATCCTGACCACCTCAAATGACAATGACTCGCATCTGGAATTATCCTCTGACGTCCCAAAAGCCACATTCAACTTGATCCTTCCAACAGGGTATGCTGACTTGCCAGGTATAATTCCATGAAAAACTGTGCTGGATGGTGTAAGGTTTTTCTCCGTCAACCCCATACGCCGGAAAGTGTCATAATACAAAATATTGATACTACTTCCGCCATCCATCAGAACCTTGGTGAGAGCATAGCCTCCCACTTGGGGTGCTACCACAAGCGCCAGGTGACCCGGATTATCAATTCTGGGCGGGTGATCCTCCCTGCTCCAAGTAATCGGCATCTCTGACCACTTTAGGTATTCTGGAACTGCCGGCTCTACCACATTAACAGAACGTCTCCTGACCTTGCGATCCCTTTTATCTGCACATGTAGTGAACACATGATACTGTCCACTACTTAACTGCTTAGGATTGCTCTGAAACCCGGTCTGATTATTCTGTTGTTGCTGATTGTTGTTCTGCGGGATCTGCTGAAAATGCTGGCCATTGTTGTATTGATTCCCTTGAAACTGCTGACCGCTGCTATTCCCCTGGAAGCCGCCACCAGACCCGCCCGGGTGGTGTGACTGTTGCTGAAAACCGCCAGGCGAGCCTCCACCAGGTGGTCCGAACCCGGGCCCGGAACCCGGTCCGTATCCTCCACCCCCACCACCTGGCGGGTTCTGGAAACGCCGAGCAAAAGCATCCATTATATGGCACTGTTCCCAGGTATGCTTGGCTGGACGCTCTTTAGTGCCGTGTTTTGGGCATGGCCCCTTCAGGAACTCCTCAAAATTTTGTGGCTTAAAAGCTCTGTTATCAGGACCACCCTTCTGAAATTTTGTACCTGCATTTGTATTAGCAACCAGCTCTGACCCGGCTTCTGGGCCCTTACGCTTCTTATCATTGTTCTGCTGCTGACTTTTGCCACCAACAGGCTTTTTACCCTTCGGATCAGGAACCTCTGGCTCATCAACTCCTGGGTCCTTTGTAGGATCAGACTCGGCATACTTGGTGAGAGCATTCATGAGCTCCCCCATATCTTTGACACTCCGTTTGAGCCGCCCTAACTTCTGCGTGAGAGGCTCATAGTGGCAGGCCTTCTCCTGCACCAAAACTGCCTGAGGGGCAGAGATGTTGTCTGAAGAATGAATAATCTCCGCAACTCGGCCGACCCAATGGTGAGCCGACTCTCCCTGCCGCTGAACACAATGCTGAAGATCAATGATAGTCTTTGGACGCTTGCAGGTACCTTGGAAGTTTTTGATAAAACGTTCCCTTAACTCGACCCATGTGTTGATGGAATTCGGGGGCAAATTCTTCAGCCATGTCCGCGCTGCTCCTTCCAACATCATGGTGAAGTATCTTGCACAAGCCTCATCGCTGACTCCCTGCATATCCATGGCCAACTCATAACTTTCTATCCACTGTGCCGGGTTCTGGTCTGGTGTATAACTGGACACCTTCCGCGGGCCTTTGAAATCTCGGGGCAGGGGCGCGCTGCGGAGAGCCGGGCTCAAGCAAGGCACTCCAATGGATCTTCCTGTTGGGGTGACTGTTGTAGTCACGACTGGTGCGAGAGCCGCCTCCTGAGCGGCGAGAGCCGCCGCCTGCGCCGCTGTCTGATCTGCCGCGAGAGCCGCCGTGTGTGCCGCGTGAGTCTCATGTACTCTGTGCCCTGGGACCATAGGATTTGGTGAATATGGCAAGCCCCCAGGCGCACCCCGATGATGGCGGGTGCTAGACACTGCAGGACTTTCAGCATGGCGGCTTCTAGTGCGGCTTCTGTTAGGAGCAGGTGTGGAATGCAGTCGCTCCCGGCTGTAAGAATAATTTGCTTGCTGGACCACAGCGGTTTTCAGCTTCTCGATTGCGTTGCGAGCCTCAATCTCCAGGGGCGTGTTTCCATTGATTGGAAGTCGCGCCAGCGCGGTAGTGGCCGCATAAAGGTTATCCACAGGGTTCGTAAAATGCCCTTGCGCCGTAAGCATCGGCGCCTCTCGGCGTAAATTAGGCTCAACCCGTGGCGGCTCTTCACGACCCGCCAAGTGGCGGGCTTCCAGGTCTGGCGACCTCTGGGGAGTTCCTGTTGCAGGACCACGAATGCGTTCCCCTGGTGGGGTGCTGAACTGCAGGGCCTGACCTTCAATATTGGAGATATAGCGGCTCCGGTGTCGTCGGTGATGAACCGCATCAGACTCTGCCCGGCGTTGCTCCAGATGATAATTCTCCTGTTGCAAACGCGCCGTCTCTTCCTGTATCTCTCGTTCACGAGTCGCCAGACAGACGTTCTCCGCATCAATGCTAGCCTGAGCCTGCACCATCTGACCCTTGATCCTGGCAATTTCCGCATTGAGCTCTGCTTGATTCTCCGTTGTAACCTGTGTGGCCATCAATGTCGTCAACGTGGTCGCCAGCCCCACCAGAGCCTGCGCTGGCGAGACTCTTGGCATCGCATTAGAAGTTCCAGCATCTGCCGCCGGGTCTGGCATGTCAGCCGCCCCTGCCATGTAGACAACAGGGCGAGCGGGCGGGCCTAAAGAATCCTGCGACGGCGAGTTCTGCTGAAAGCCCCCAAGACCCTCCTGATGAAGAGAATAAAGCGACTCTCCACCAGAGGAATAGCCACCATCATCGTAAGTCGCCGAGCCTTCTGTGGAAGCCGACGATCCAGAGTACTCCACCCCTTGAGTGAAGCCAATGAAGACGTGCCTCTGCCTGGCGGGCTGCGTGTCCTGGACCGGCTTGAAGGTGTTGGCGAAGATATCCGGCCCAGATCCAGATCCGCCGGCGTGCACAGGAGCCGGAAGCCGAGGGGCGGCTCTCGCTACGGCAGGTTGCGCGCGGCGGGCCGTCTCAACGACCTCCGTGGAGGTGACTGGCTTAGAACCGCCAGCCTTCCCAATGAAAACATGAATTCCGCCAAAGGGGACCCGGAAACCGTACTCCAGAGAGTCGGCCTCGGGGCCCCAGTCTGAGTCGTCGACGAGCAGATTGCCGCGCCGACTCCTGGTCATCCGGCCAATCACGTATCCCTCGAGTCCTCGGGAAGGACCCTTCGAATACTCAACACCACCATGCGATAGCCCCACGGTGGGCGCCAACTGTCGTGGTATTTTCACGGCAGATGTCCTCATAGGACTTAATCTTGAAGCCATCGCGTAAGTAGCAGATCGAAGGGGTCAAACGAGGAACACGGAAGGCAAGATTTACCCAGGTTTGGCTCCTCTCGAGGAGGTAAAGCCTACTCCTGCTAGATGTATTTGAAGATCTTGATTACAAGGGTTTTGAGACTTGTCTAGCCCTAGCTCTCGAAAGATTCCCCCCCCCCTTCTATCCCCGGGGGCTCCCCTTTATATACAGGCGGGGCCCCGGGGCTCACATAAGAGTCCGGGCCGGGATAACAATCCGAGCCCAACTCCCCTTACTTGTTTCCTAAGTTATACCTTAAGGCGGTTTGCACTTACCGCCTCTCTCGGCGGGTCTTGGGCCGGCCCCTCAATGGGCGGCTCTCCTTCTGGGCCTCCATAGAAGACACTACGGCCCACCTGGCCCTTCATGGTTTTACTCCTCGAGACCCGGCCCTGAACGGGCGGGTTTCACCCAAAGATATTTCCCTGACAGGATGCGTACTCAGAGTTGTTGTTGACAGAACAATTTTACGCACCGCCCACAGATCTACACAAGCATATAATGTACTTGGAAGCTTCCGTAAGTTCTGAATTCCAAACTCTTGAATTTTTTAAATAATAATAAAAAACTAGAAACAAAAAAAAATGTTGAGTGAAACGGCTTCTCCTTTTTCCAGGAAAAATTCACGGTTGAAGATGCAAGCACTGAACTTCTAAAGGAACACATCATCGAAAAAATTGTTGGGTACAGACTGCCTAACAAATGTAGATTCGTGAGTTGATCTTACATACTCTACAATCCAGTGTTGGTCTTTGTTTCTCGAATTGTTGTTATTATTCTAATAAATGATGTTGTTCAATGTTTCAGATATTAATTCCTGTGAGAAAAAAAAGAACTCTTCATCTACCTGATCGTCGTGAATTTCGACAGGACTTGCTTCGAAATAATGTGTCCTTACATCAATTGCAATGGTATAAAAGAACATTCGGATGTCGTTATTCAAAACTTCAAAAGAGCTTACCAATCAGCTTATAATAATTTTCCACATAACATCAACAACTTCAGTGTTCAACCTGTGCAGAGTGTATGTAACTCAGACAGAGAGTGAGTTTCTTGTTACTGCAGCTCTACATCAACCTCTTCTTTTTGTTGTAATATGTATTCAACCTCTTGTGACATATTGATGTCAATTAACAGGGAAGACAGCGGTATTTACATCATGCATTTGATGCCACTCATTGATTTAAAGACTTCCTTTTTTATCAACAAGGTAAGCTTGCTCCCACGGACAAGATGACGCTATATGTTAAAACAAGCCAGTTGTGTTCATTGTGTTTTACAATAACTTTTGTTAATTTCCTTTTTTCTGTGTTTCCAGATCTATGTGAAGCCAATGAGGGAACAACTAACTTTCAAAATCATGACATCTACCCACAATAAAGGGCCAATATTTGAAGCACTGAGGGACGTCTTCAGACAATACAATATAGAGCGCCCAAGAGCAAGTAACAGATGACTACAACCATGCTATAGCTTATTTTACCTGGAGTTGTAGGATCAACACGGTTTCACCTTTTTTAACTGATGTCGTTGCAAGACCAGATACCTTGTTGTGTTCCTGTTAAACAGAGCTGTGCGCTTAAATTTTCAAGTCTTGAAATCATGAATCACAGCTGTGTTTGTTCTACATTAAATCGTATTTTCCAACAGAACTTGAAAAAGTGAAGTTTCAGAACATCACTATATTGCATTAGAACATCACTTCCTTGGAGTACACGTGGAAGGAACATTTGCAAAAACAGAAGCACGACCGTGACTCTTCGAAACAAAGGACAGTGCCTCCACTAGCTTGACGGACGTGCCTCTCTGACTAGACGAGTCTTCATAACATAGCTGAAAAAATGCAAACAGAGAGGCACGACCGTGCCTCTTTGTAACATAGGACCGTGCCTGTCTAAATGTACCTCAGACGCGAAACACGGGAAATTAGAGAACATGTGACTCCGAGACAATAAAAATACAGGCAGGTGTCTCTACTACATGTGGAACCGTGCCTCTACTAGAATCACGGCCGTTGCTCCCTCAGAAACCAAATGATATCTAAATATTTCAAACACGGAGGCACATACATGCCTCTGTCACTGATTGAACATTGTACTTCAAATCTTCGAATCATGAATCACAATTGTGTTTGTTTTACTTAAAATCATATTTTTCCCAACAAATCTTGTAAAGGTCAATTTTTCCGAACGACCGTGCTTGAAATCGCTTACTCAAATTAAACATCTCAGCAGAAACATTTGGAAAAGAGAGCACGACCATGACTCTTCTACTTAATATGGGACCGTGCATCCACTAGCTGGATCGACGTGCCTCTCTGAGTAGACAACAAGGCACTACCGTGACTACTCTAAATTTAGCACCGTGCCACCACTAGCTTCACGGTTGAGCCTCTCTAAGTAGACGAGTCATCTGAAATAAACAGAAACTCACAGGCACGACGGTGACCCTTCTTAACATAGGATCGTCCATCACTGTTTTTTCATACATAAAACAGTGAACCGAAAAACCACTTGTGAATTCCCTAACTAAACATCTTCCCACTAGTTTCTACACTGGCAATTGTGCCTCGTCAGACGCACAAGCATTTGGAACATTTCGAACAGAGAGGCGCCTCGCTAAGTAGGCGACTCAGCACATATAATGATAGAACAAAGGCACGACCGTGACTCCTCTTAACATAACCGTGCCCTCACTAGATTCAAGGACGTGCTTCTCTGAGCGACCGTGTCAGACGAAACATTTCAAGCACAAAATTTTCAAATCGCAATAATAGAAACATTACTCAAAACACAAAATGCAAACCTGGCACAGTTCTCAAACACATTAATTCAGAAAAGTAAACAAAAAAATACACATAACCTAGCACAGTTCCAAAATACTCAATTATGCTACTGTAGTCTCCCCACTGAAACCTTCCAGCTGTGATGCTGATCTTCGCAGCCCTTCATGTTGCAGAACTACTCAGAAACGACCTCGACGTCTCCGATCAGCAAGAGAGCGACAATGCATCATGTCCCTCATAGACAGATACCGGCGGTAAAGCTCATAGCTCACATATCCATCCTAAAAGGAAAACCGGAAGAGAATGAAAATTTAGAAGCACAAGCATGCTATTCTTGAAATAAAACAAAAAAAATTCAAAACAGAAATTCACAAAAATGAAATTTCACTTACAATTGCTGCATATTTGACATGCTCAAACGAAAGTGGCTTCCAACCCCAATAGTTATGGTGACCTATTGGTAAAGCTGACTTCATCGTCGAGTAAGATTCGTCTATGACGGCTGCCGCTAGGTCTTCCATAGAGTCCCTTTCTTCGCCGCCTTTGATCATGAACTTCTCTTGAATGTCGATGTGGTACTCTCTTGGAATTCTGATGAAATCTTGAAAAAGAACTTCTCTATCCTTGGTGACGTCTACACTAGCGAAAGATATACCTCTGTTTTCAAGGAAATCCTTCAGAACAGGGCACGCCGTCCTAGCCTTGCAGAAGTGATAGACCAGAACATGATTGCGCATCGCCAATTGCATGACGACGACTTTTCTAAAACCATAACAATCCTCTCGTGTGTACTCCAGGTCCAGACCAACAAACTTGTACCTGTCCTCCCGCAACCACTGCTCATACATGGCAATGATCTCCTCCACCTTGTAGGGCTCGTTGGCGTACCGCACGTCGAGCTTGGTGGTACCATCGGCCGCTATCTCGCGATACTCCATAGTGTTCCTCCCGTCATCCATGGCAGCGAGGAGGAGGGCGACAATGGAGATTGGCTGTGGTTCTGTGGCAAGGCTGGGACGCCGCGAGGCCGATGGGAACTGCCTGCGGTTCTGTGGCGAGAATGCGACGTGGTGAACTACACGAATCGAGGAGTATCTAACCAGGACGAAAGACGACTCGGTTACCATGACCATTGATGTCAATTGGAAACCGTGAAAAGACGGTTCTACTTCTGCAGCTTGTGGAACCGTGCACCTCCTAGAGTCACGGCTGTGCAAAATGATGATGGTGTGGAGAAATCGAGGAGACCCTAACTTAATACTAGCACGGTAACTGACACACTGAATAGTCACATCGAATAGCCGTCTGATCGGTCATCAGATCGCATTTTTGACCGAATGACCACCGAGAGACGAATGCGAGGAGGCACACAACGACCCTATCGTCCATCTTAGAACTGACGGCGAATACATATACTAGAGCAACGCGAACAGACAGGAACCTCAAGCATCTGAAACACAGCTGTGCTTCTCGTATCTAGACAACCATGCCTCTCTCAGTGTGCGTGCATCTGACTTAGGCACGACCATGCCTCTAAATCAGCTATAACAGTGGTCTCTCATAGCACGGCCGCGCCGCAGTTCCAACAGTCGCAACCAAACCCACCGTGCGTCTGTTAGAGAACATGTGACTGGCAGACGATAAAAATAGAGGCACGAGAATACACTACATGAGAAACCATGACTCTACTAAAATCACGACGGTTCCTCCCTAGGAAACCATGTGATGTCGAAAAATTTCGATCGCAGAGGCACGGACATGCCTCTTCCTCTCATAGAACCGTGCCTCTTCCACCTTCACGGCCGTGCCTCACGGACCAACGTGTGCCTGAAAACTAAAATTTCACATCACCTCCAACAAACATAATAACTCAAAAAAGTTGTTGCCGTAAGCCCTGACATGGTAGAACATCCTCGTGAACTTGGGTCCGAAAATGCAGTCGCAGACTCATGTGAATGATCCTTGTTTCAAAATGAACAAAGGGACTCAGAATATGCTACCGTGGTGACAGAGGCACAGACATGCCTCTGCCTCTCATGGAACTGTGCATCTTCTACATTCACGACCGTGCTTCTCAGAGCAACGTGTGCCTAAAAACTATAATTTCACATCGACACAGACATGCCTCTGCCTCTCATGGAACCGTGCCATCTCCACCTTCAAGGCCGTGCCTCTAGGAGCAACGATTGCCTGAAAACTAAAATTTCACATCACCTGCAATAAACTTCATTTCTCAAGAAAGTTGTTGCCGTGACCCCTGACGTCATATAACATCCTGGTGAACTAGGGTCTGAAAGGCATAGTAGAAACGTAACCGTCGACTCATGTGTGTGATCCTTGTTTCAAAATGAACAAAAGGTCATAGAATAACTGAGGCACCTAGCCAACTATATACTCTATGGATCAGACACGGGTGCAACGAACAGTCGAAGCACCTCCCCCACTTTCTTCGAGCTCGATCTGCACGAACAAAGGAAACAGCTCACCCACGATCTTACTATCATAGGGGACGCCACAGCCGCAAACCTCCAGATCATTCAGTTTTCTCATCTCGATTCTCTTTTTTTTTCTCCTTTCTCCAAGAATGATACACTGAAATTGTAGTCGCATAAAGAAGAAGAATACACTATAAGAGAAGCAAACAAATAGAGAAACCTGAACCATCTGAAACATAGAAGCACACGCATGCTTCTTCCCCACACTGATACCTGCCTCTTGTGTATTCGCGGCCGCGCCTTTGAGAATGAACGAAAGAAGAAAACACTTAAAACTCGAAAAGCACGGCCGTGCATCTGATTCATCTATAATATTGCCTATCGTAGGTTCACGGCAGTGCCTCTCTTTGTGAACGCGTGAATCACAACAATCGAAACCCAGACGCACGACAATGCCTTTTCACCACAAACAAGCTGTGCCTCTCCTAAATGTACATACATGCATCTCTCACATCCATGCTTAAGCTTTGCATGGATACTTTGCTTTTAAGCCTTTTTCCATGGATAGTTAAAAGCACAATCTTATACGACCAAACATAAAAAATTATATTCTTATAGCATACAAACAAGACAACACAAAACTCTGAAAATAAAAGCAAATTTCCAAACTAGCACTCCGTTCGACTCAAAAAAACAGTGACATTTACTATTTATCATAGAAAAGTACTAGTTGTCTTCCAAGCTGTTAACATTTAACCACCATGTACCTCTCTTCGCAGCCCTTGCAGATGGAGTCCTGCTCAGAAACGTCCTCGACGTCTGTGGTCAGCAAGAGAACGACAGTGCATGATGTCCCTCATCGACAGATACCGGCGATAAAGCTCGTAGCTCACATACCCGTCCTAAAATGAAAAGCGCAAGTGAATGAAAATTTTGAAAAACGACAAGCACGCTGTTATTGCAATAAAACAAACAAAGTCAAGACAGATATTAACAAAAATGAAATTTTCACTTACAATTGCGGCATATTTAACATGATCAAAGGAAAGTGGCTTCCAATCCCAGTAGTCATGCGATCCTAGTGGCAAAGCTGACTTCATCTTCGAGTAGGATTCGTGTATGATGGCTCCCGCTAGGTCAGCCATGGAGTCCCTTTTTTCGCCGCCTTTGATCATGAACTTCTCTTGAATGTCGATGTGGCACTCTCTCGGAATTTTAATGGAATCTTCTAAAAGAACCTCTCTGTCGTTCCTCACGTCTACACTAGCGAAAGTTATACCTCTGTTCTCAAGGAAATCCTTCAGGACAGGGCACTCCGTCCTGGCCTTGCAGAACTGATAGACCAGAACATGCTTCCGCATCGTCAGTTGCATGACGGCGACTTTCCTATACCTATAATAATTCGGTCGTGTGTACTCCAGGTCCAGACCAAAAAACTTGTACCTGTCCTCCCGCAACCACTGCTCATACTTGGCAATGATCTCCTCCACCTTGTAGGGCTCATTGGTGTGCCACACGTCAAGCTTGGTGTTCCCGTCCGCCGATCTCGAGATGCTCAGTAGTGTTCCTCCCATCATCCATGGCAGCGAGGAGGAGGGCGACAATTGAGACTGGCTGTGCTTCTGTGGCAAGGCTGGGACGTGGCGAGGCCGATGGGAACTGCCTGCAGTTCTGTGGCAAGAATGCGACGTGGTGGCCTGCACGAATCAACGAGTATTTAACCAGGGAGAAAGACGACTCAGTTACCATGCCCATTAATGTGAATTGGGAACCCTGAACAGACGGTTCTGCTTCTGCACCTCCTAGAGTCACGGCTGTGCAAAATGAAGATGGTGTGGAGAAATCGAGGAGACCCTAACTTAATACTAGCACGGTAACTGACACACTGAATAGTCACATCGAACAGCCGTCCGATCGGTCATCAGATCGCCTTTTGACCGATGACAAGCGAGAGAAGAATGCGAGGAAGCAAACAACGACACTATCATCCATCTTAGAATCGACGGCGAATACATATACTAGAGCAGCGCTCACAGAGAGGAACTTCAAGCATCTGAAACGAAGCCGTGCTTCTCGTATCTAGACAACCGTGCCTCTCTCAGTGTGCGTGCATCTGACTTAGGCATGACCATGCCTCTGAATCAGCTATAACAGTGGTCTCTCATAGCACGGCCACGCTGCAGTTCCAACAGTTGCAACCAAACCCGCCGTGCGTCTGTTAGAGAACATCTGAAACGAAGCCGTGCATCTGGTCCACAATAATACGTCCGTCTCGTGTCTTCACGGCGGTGAATCTATCAGTAAACGAATGGATGGATGCAATTAAAGCTATCAGTGCCTCTACGGGCGTGAAGCCTATGGAGGCACAGTTATGTAGGCACAAAAAGCACGAGTATCAATTTGACTTACCCGTAACCGTGACTCTCTTATCTTCACGCACGTGCCTCTATGGGTGTGCATGCCATCGAAAACATTTGGAACGCAAAGGCACGGCCATGCCCCTGACTTAGGTACAAACGTGGACTCTACTCTAATAGCTCCACGGCTATTCCAAGGAACATTTGAAAAACAAAAACACAACCGTGGATCTCTGGGTGAACATTTGACTGCAAACATTGCAAACGAAGAGCCACGACTGTGATGCTGCTGGATACACAGCCGTGACTCAGCAGTTCTTGAAAAGTTTTTGCAGCTGAGACTCTTTCGAGTTTTTGCACTTCAAAGAAAGGAAGAGTATATTACTGAATTTGCCTCCCCTAACGAAATGATCATGCCTCTCCTGACGTCATGGCCGTGCATCTCCTATCGTCAGGAACATGTCTCTCATAAAGTCACATCCGTGCCTCTCTGATTGACTTTGAGTTTAAAGACATTTCGATTAGACAGACACGACCATGCATTTTCGGCTAGTAGAAACGTGCCTCGTATAGCTCTGGGAGGCACGGTGAGCAGGTGGACTAATCCCGTGGGAGGCAGCTGGACGAGTCAAATGTCTCGTGTCCCCGTAACCCGTCGGAATGCGCGCCCATGTACAATAAGCATTCATTCAATTTCGGGAAAATAAAAATCGAGCATTCATACCGTCCCTTGGTGTCTCGCGTTCCCTTATATTTTATTTTCCAGTCAGCCGCTCTCAGGCACCTCACTCCCTCTCTGTGTGTGCAATCGTCTGCATCTAGGGTTCGTGGTTCTTGGCGCTCCCGTTCTGATTTCCCCTTTAGTTATCCTACGAATTTGACTGGGTTTCTGGATTACAATAATTTTTAAGCTGTTTTTCTTCAGATACTGGTGCGGTGCTTTCTACTAAAGTTCCTCTGCTCCATCCCCGTTCGTCGTTGGCTGCTGGTCTTCTTCTGTAGGTATAAAATATATGCGTCCGCCATGCTCCAGTCCGTGTTTATGTTTTGATCACGTTCTTTTAATTATTCTTTATTTCACGTTTAAGGGTTTACGATTGTGGTCAATTTCTATTTGTCTAGCTTCGTAGCTACCTATCTCCCCAGATTTTTACCCCAACCATGAGCAAAAACCCCAAATCCGCTGCTTTTCTCTTTTGAGGGATGCCTAATTAAACTCGTTTAGCTATAATCATGGTGTATTCACTGTTCTAACATCCTTCTAGGTAAGTAAACTATGAAATGTTAGTATTTTTCATAGCTTAAATTGGTTGTCAATGAACCTTCTTTTAAATCATGATACTCTGATTGGTTTGACCTACTTGTTCAGATCTGCTATTCCTATTGCTATTGTTATCTGTTAAACCTAGTGTGCTTTTGTATGCCATCTTTTAGTTATTCCATGATTTTTGTTCTTAATTTATATAGGTATGGTTTGCCCTACTTGCCGTCATCCAGACGGCCCTCTTCAACCTCATCCAGAAGCTCTCCAGGAGTTTGAGGTTATTCTTGATGAGAATTGCTGGAGACGCATGGTTAGTGAACATATTAGTTGGCTAAAACACGTTTGAAATCGCAACTGTTGAACTTTTGGTATTCCTTTGTATCTGTACTAGGTTCCCCTACTATTGTCACTTTCATTATCTGTACTAGCTTGCCTGTTTATACCTTAACTGTTTTCATGCCAAATCTCTAGTCATTAATCCATCAAAGTACTATGTTTGTTATCTTTTAGTGTCACGGTTGGGTGCACTTTACGCCTATTTTTCAAATTGATGTTCAATAAGTTTGAATTTATAGTTACAGCTCTTTATTTTTTATATTTTCCACAGTATGTACCTTGTAATGTCAGAGCTTTTCTCGCTGAATACATTGATGAGAGGAAGGAGCATGCAAGGATATTGCTTAACAAGCAGGTTGAGCCAGCACTTGTAACCCATGAAGGAAGGTCTTACAATGCTTTGTTTAAACACAGGCCTAACTACACCAAGTTCTATGGTGATGTTTGGTGCAACCTTGCTGAAGATTATGATCTTCGTGCTGGAGACCGCATAGAATTTGCACTGCCTGATGTGGGACCGAATCTGGCAATCAAAATATATCGCGGTGACAATAGGCTGCTTCCAATACCTCATGTTGGTACGTATTCAATTTCTAAGTTAAATTTTGTCGCTGCTTTTTTTATAAAAAATGCCTGATGTTGTATGCTATTTACCTCCTGATAGATTATATATCTTGTTCTAATTTTACATGCTGGGTGTTTTTCTAGCTCTCGACGATCTTTCTTCTGTTGATTTCGACCACGTTCAGAGTTGTGTATACTCTCGAGATATTGAGCTTACGTACGACCAGACACACTTCTTACTACAACGCCTTTTTGGAGACATTTTCATCCGTTGCCGCCCGTTTGTCCATGTGCTGACTACCACTAACACCAGAGACAGAATCATGGTTAGTTAACTCTCTCTTTGTTAAAACACCCAACACACTTTCAATCGTACGTCTACAATTACTGTTCTATGATGTCGAATTAATTTTGCTTACATATAATATTATAAATAAATTATACCCTAAACACCCAAAATGTTGATAAAATTTGATTATGCGTTCCTAGTATTTAATGTTTACCATTCAGTACGAAGTGTCTTATCACATAATATTGAATAATTCATTAAACCAACAATACTTTGGTAGCCCTCTTTTTTTTATGTACTTAATTATGAACTTGAACATGCTGACAGTCTCATACTACAAATTATGTATTTCTATTATTCAAACGCTGTCATAAAAAAATAGTTTGTTGAATTATCTTCAGTCGCAAATTAACCTCAATGCATGCCACTTTGGTGTTACTCTCATTACGTGCTCTATAAATGTTAATTTTGCTGTATTCTCTATAAATTTTAACTTGCTATTTTCATAAGAAATTCTACATATGTTAGATTCAATATTATAAAATTTGTTGTTTGCACACGCAGTTTGTTCAGTATTTTCTTTTGAATGTTCAAATGACAAATTAACCGTTAATTATTCTTCTATTATCTTTGTTTCTTTTTAGAAAATTCCAAAGAGTGTTGTTTCAACCTTGAAGAGATGGGTGGACGTGCCAACCAATTCCAAGGTGACCCTTGAAGCTCCTGATGAACCTACACATGTCATCACTCCTTCGTCATACTCGATCTGCAAAAAAGACGGCAGGATGGTGATTGAAAATTCTTCTTTCAGAGACTTCCTGTCAGCTGCATCTTTTGTTGAAAAGAACATTGTTCTAATCACGTTCAAAGAGCGCAGTGATCGTTCCGTGTCCATCATCCTCCAGCGCATTCCTTAGATTCTGTTAGTACCAGCAGATGGAAGCAACGGTGTTTCTTAAGGATTTGTTTGTTTGGTAGTTGGAATAGACTTCTGGGGTGTTCAGTGATCATTTCGTGCTGATCATAATCCAGGACAAATGCCTGCTTGCTGTTTGTTTGGTTCTATAAATGGTACTAATGTAGCTGTTATGGACCAACCGGCTATTTTGAAGTATGGCAATGATCCTTTTCCGAATGATCTTTTTTGAATCATTAGAATTAAATAAATCAAACAACAAAGAAAACAATTTTCTTCAACTGTAAATCAAAATCCAAACAAATACGACACAGTTTTTGCATCAAAAACTATAACCAAGTAAGCAAGTTATTAAAGTTCTTCAACCTCTCTTTTCAAAAGAATCCTAAATAATCCCCAGACATAACTCCAAACTATAACCAACTACGCTATGTTTTCTTTTCAGCATAACACAGTCTTTCTCCAAACGTGAATCCGCTAACAGAGCATTTCTACTTTAAAATACCAGCGTGCACCCAGTAACATAACTACAGTGACTCATTCAGGAGAGATGTTGTTAACGCAAAAAACACTTCGACCACAGAGGCACGACCGTGGCTCTGCTGCGTGTACAACTGTGTCTCGACTACCTTCGCGTGCATGTCTCCCCAAGAAAGCGCATCCATCCGAAACAGCTGGAAATACAGATGCACGTCACGAATAAAACATTTCATTCAACAAAACAAGTGGAGCGTGCCATATCAACAGCATGCACAGACAGGCATATCGAGCTTGTGGTGTCACGACGGTACAAAATACATTGCTCAAACCGCTAAAAAAATTACTCTAACAGACGCCTGTTTCCCAAAACTGTCTGGAACCGCCAGATGACGTCGCAACTGCTCCTCTCGGTTACCCTTTTGACACGACAAAGTAACGACCCCATTCCTTTTGTACCGCACCCATCTGCCTCATCTTCCTAGGCCGTTCCTCGTCGGCAGCCACAAACCCACACAGCCTCCCTGCAGCCATGGACGACGAGAAACTAACAACAGAGACCAAACACATCACTGCCCATGGCACAACCGTGCTGGATGTGGTGTACACCAACGAGCCAAAGACTGTGGAGCGAATCATCAAGATGTACGAGCAATGGCTCCAGGAGGAGAAGAACAAGTTCGTCGGCCTCGACCTCGAGTACACGCGTAAGAGCAGTTACACACGCCAAGGGGTTGCCGTCGTGCAACTTGCCATGCGCCAGCATGTCCTCGTGTACCACTACTGCAGGTCCGAGCGGTGCCAGGCGTTGCTTGAATTCCTGCAACGCAAAGCGATCACTTTCGCTAGCGTCGACACCAGGGGCGACAAGATGATGCTTGCCCGTGCATGGATCAGAATTCCAGACGAGCACCACGTCGACATCCAAAGACAGTTCTGTATCAAAGGTGTTGGAGAAAGGGACTCCATGGGTGACCTTGCAGCGGCCATCATCGACCCCTCCTACAAGAACATGAAGAAATCATTCCCGAAGGACAAGCACTAGTACTGGGAGTGGAAGCCACTCTCCCCGCTACACCTCGAGTACGCAGCAAAAGACGGGTACGTTAGCTACGAGTTGTACCGAAGGATCCTAATCATTAAAGACAGGCTACGTCACCTGCTGTAACCACCACTGAAAGAACGACTCCGTCCCCGTAAGAAGACAGAAGACCGATCCTCGACCGGCTGGAAGCGCCACAAGGGAAACCACGGATGGTGAATTGCTACGTCTTTGGATATCTATATTTAATTAGTAAGTTGATTTAGATTGAGCAAACATATGTTCCTAACTATGGTTATAGTACGTCAAAGATGTCGTGTGTGTTATTGTATTATAGTACTTACTTATTATACTTATAGTAAGGATTCATGGTGCTTATGTAATAAAAAATATTATTTGTATCCTTGTTAACTATTTATGTAAATGCTTTTTTATGATTGGTGACAGCAATTTCATAAATATTTGTAAGGAACTTCAATATATCCATCTCCAGCTTTCAGAAACAGTATGAGTACTTCCACAAATTTGGGTATTCCATTGCGGAAAGCACTGGGAGCACTTTGAGGCTCTTAAGCGCGTTGAAACAAAATAAATCACGCAGACACCATTGACATCAAACACTGTCTCAATGTAGGAGCGCGCCTCCACTAGCATCACACCACTGACTTTATCAATAAACATGTTAACCGAAAAATAAAATACAACGACCGTGACTCTCTGCATGTACCACCGTGACTCGACTAGGTTCAGGGCAGTGCCTCTCTCAGTAAGAGTGTCACCTGAAATAACCGAAACACAAAGGCACGACTGTGCCTCTACGTAATATAGGACCATGCATCCTCTAGATTGACAGACCGTGCCTCTCCGAGTAAACCTATTGGCGCAAAAACATTGGAAACAAAGACCCGCCGACGTGGCTCTCCTTAATATACAAGCATGCAACCAGTAGCATCACAATAGCCAATCTCTCAGCAGAGTTGTTAACGGAAAAAACATTTGGAACACAGAACCACGAACAATGACTCTGCTGCGGGTACCAACGTGACTCTGCTCCATGGACGCAAGGGACAAGCACCACCACTAAACAAAAACATTTGTCACGGTATACACTTCGAAAACAAAAGCACGGCTGTGCCACTAATTTATAAGTAACCATGCCTCTAGTATATTCATGACCATGCTTCTCCGAGTGTAAGCACCAATGGAAACATTTGAAACAAACAAGCAGAACCGTGCCTCCCATCTTCTATCTATATCTAAATAGGGGCACCCCACTAGGTGATTTTCCTGCCTTCTCATGAAGCCACGTCACTCCAATTGTTACAGCCATTGATTCAGTAAAGTTGAGAAGTCCGCAGCCGTTTGATCAAAGGTTCAGAAAATTACTAAGGACTGCCACCACTAAGTATACCGTTTTGTTCTTTTTCCAGCCACATACCGCTCGCTGCTGGCCTCCGACTCAATTTTTTGGGCTGGGCGTACAGTTCAGCGATTTGGAGACTAAAAAGCCCATTGGAAGCCCATAGGTATCCATCGTTCGAGACTACCACGACCCACCCTTCCGTGAAGAAGCCTTGCCTAAAAAAAACCTTGCGTGACCCCGCCAGCCGCCAGCCGCCTTCTGTCTTCCCCACGAAGCGGATTCCACTTCCTCTCTATCTTCTTCAATCTCCATCAAATCCCACTATTATTTTGCAATAGAAACGGTTCCTTCTCCCTCCATCAAATCCCACTACTCTGGCGATTCAATTGCTCCTCCCATCTGGTATTTCTTTTCGGCCGTGCGCGAGGCAATGAGCGATGGTGAGAGGTCTTCCTCCCCAGTGACGAGGTCCCTCGGCGGCCGTACCCGCTCTGCCTCCGGCTTTCCGACCGTAGGCGCACCCCGCACTGGAAGCAGAGCACCTTGCGGAGGATGCGGCCGCGCCGAGATCGGCCCGACTATTACCTTGTGGAGGCGCGCCGGTGGCCTCGGCAGAAGGCAGCAAACCGTGCTCGGTGCCGGCGCGTTTCGCGTGTCCTCTGCTCACCTTCCCGACCACGCGACAGGGCCGCAGGACCAGTATAGCGTCGACTGTGGTTCACTAGCCCAAGTTTATGAGTGTGTAAATCATCGTCTTAGAACACCCGCCCTGACGACGTTCAGCCGGATGCGGCCGGCTGGCTGTGCCGTGCACAACTGCACTGCTGCACATCGCGGGCTGTATAAGACTTCCGCATGGGCGTGTCGTCGAGAGGAGATCACGCGTGCAAGATAGCTGCTGATGGTCTCATCCTCGAGCATCACGACGACCTTGGAATTGATTAGGTGCATCAGCAGGATGCTTGACGACCTCCACTTGCACATCTATGTCCAGGTACTACACGATATACATGAGTCGACATATTTTCCCTTTGTTTCAGATTTTGCTGAACCCACCTATTGATTTGAATCCTAAACCAAGAATCAACCTCACGTCATCCATTTGCCAAAGCTGGAGGCCGTGGCATCTGACAGTACATGCACTTGCGTCAGAATCACAATACATGCTGGTTTCATCTATTTAAGTGATGTGTTATACTCTATGACAACAAATTTATGACCATTGTTGATTCAAGATACTTAGGTTGCTCGAAAGATGTTTGATGACGTGCCTCTTCTACTATCTACCAAATTAAAGAGGATTGGGAAGGTAAGAATGTTTAGTGTTCTTTGTGTTAAGATTTACTCCGTTTGTATCTATCGAATAAATTTCTGGTGGCGAGAAAATAAACGATTCAATCAGATTAACCCTATGTCTATCCAATGTACTTCTGTCAACTAGACAATGCAATATGGTTCAGTCTGATTCATGAAATCCTTTATTTGCCTCAAGTATAGCATGCATAGTTTAGCAGTAGTAATATTCTTTTGTCAATTTTTCCAAACAAATATATGCAACAACCAAAAGCTGAAATAAAGGAGACACAAACATCAACAGAAGGAAATATGGGAGGAAGCTTTTCACAAATATTATGTTCGTAATGTTTAAATTTTTGCTTCATATATGAAACTCTGACAACCTCCCTCTCATATTTATTGCACTGTTTAGACAAGAAATTTGGAGAAAGCGAAAATAAGCTTGGTTATGTTATTTGAGCCCCCTAGATAATGTGTATGTGGCACTCAAGTATCAAACCTGCCGATTGTACCTCTTATTTTAGGGGCACCTACAGGTTGAAGTTAGCATGACTAGGTCTGGCTATTTCCTCCATCGCAATTTTATTTTGTATAACCTTCATATCGAATGGAGAAAAGGGATGATGGTAAAAGAAGGTTCTTAATTGAAGAAAAATGTTATTCCACTATAAATAAAGGTATGTGCTTAATCTGAATGATAATGTTCTTTCTTTTTCAATCATCTTTCTGTTATAATTTTTACGGTTTTATTCTTAAAGTAATTTTTTTGCTCAACTTCCCGCCGCAACGCACGGGGTATCTACTAGTTTTTATACATAACCGTGCCTCCAACAGCTGCACGGACCGTGCCTCCTTGAGTCTCCATGCCAGGCATACGGAACACAAAGGCACACCAATACCCGTGAATTACATATAACCGTGCCTCTCATAGTATCACATGTCCAAAAAAAAATTAAAACACAGATGCAAACCAGTTTTATATATCTGAATAACATTTATATTCTACCATATATTTAAATAACATCTGTTCTACTTCACAGTCTATAACTAACATCACTACGGCAGAAAGCTGAAGATAACAGCAAGCCCCCCATCACGCTCCTTGAAAGTTATGAGCACCAAGCTGTTTACTTCAATAGATGATGCTTGAAGAAAATCACTGAAACCTTCCTTCTTGAACACCATTCTACCACCCAAGCCAATGAAATAGCGACAAGGGATGCTCACATATATCTCATCATCACGATACTCCAAAGTAACTTCAAGAGTTAAAACGCCAGAACTAGGAACTGACATAAGTTCTTTCAAACTCCTCACAACCATGCTCGGAATAACCTGACGAAAACATCAAGATATTAGAATAAACAAAATTGAAAAGCTATAAAAGAGCAAAAAATAAATATAGAAACTGACAAAAACAAAGAAAAATAAATCTAACCATATGATGACCATTAACATTCATGGAAGTAATCCTGTGCACAAAAGGACAGCAGAGTATGTAGTTGTCATCAAATAGTCGTCGCGACATGAAATACAATTGATGATAATTGAGATCAACACCACGATTGTAAAAACAGCTGCCAACAAGATCCTTCTCAGACTCACTCGGACCTTCGAGTGCTACAAAAAGAAATTTCACAGGATCAAGAGAACAGCAAATCATGTGACGTCAAACAGGGTAAAAACTTCTTTGAAAATAAACCTTACCAACACAGGGTAAAGGGAACATCATATCTCCACCCCGATAAAAATCAACACCAATCAACGTTCCATAGTGCTCAAGCCTAACAGTCATTATATCACGATGACGGAGACCATAATCAGCCACCAGTTGCTCCCATGAAGAACCATGGAATTTGCTGCTCACCCGACCATGACTAAACAGAACGCCATCTAATTCACCCTCACTGCTGTGAAAAGCAAGCTCAGGATATTTGTCACCCTTCCGAATAGCTAAAACCCTGCACTGCTCAATGTATCGAGCAAGATGATCTCTAACACTGCACGGAACATACTGCAAAACGAACCAAAACAAAACCATAAATCAGAATAATTTCCATTTAAAACAACAGCAGCAGCACCAAAAGAAATAGGTATGTGTGCAACAACAATTTTTAAAACCAAAATTTGAACAAGTAAACAATGTTAATCTTACAACACGCCTCGAACAGCGCCGATCCAGCACCACAGTGAAAACATCCGCAGAAGAGTCAAAAGAGGAACAAGGGCCACTTGGCATACGGCAAAAAGGGCAAGCCATGCCTACAAAGAACACAGTGATTATTAAGAACTGATTGCACAACATAGTTGAAAGTTGACATTTGATAGTGTTGGAAGCCCCCACCCGTAACTACCCCATAAATCTCCATTTCCCGGAAATATAATGGGAAATTAAAGAGAAACAAACCGGAAACAGGGAACCAACGAAGGCAGCCGGTAGGCACGCGGAAGGCAACGACGACGGCAGGAACGGGGACGGAGCCGTGCACGGCGAACAAAGGCCGCCTTAGGCAGCCGGTAACAGCGACGACGGGCGGCGAGGACGGCAAACGAAAGGGGAAAACGAAACCACTCACGAAAGCCCAGGCGGCTACGGGGACGGCGACGCGAGAGAGAAACATATCTTAGAAACAGATCAAAACTATATTACAATACAGTAAAAGTTGAAGGACTAAAGTGAAAAAAGGGAAAACCAGAAAGGAAAACCGGAAACCGGAAATCATGGGAAGGCTCCTCCGCGCGACAAGTGTCGCGCGCGGAGCGCCCCCAAAAGTCTCAGGAGCGCTCCGCGAGCGACACTTGTCGCGCGCGAAGCACTACCCGACTAACCTTTGCAGGGAGCGCTCCTCAACTAGTGATTTCGGTGGGAACGGGGTTTCCAACCCACAGCCACTTAGTGGCGAGGGCTTCATTCCAACAACCAGGCTACGACTCACTGGTTGAATGGATGTTCTCGTTTTCTCTTGCTCATTAGATCGGTTTTTTTTTCTTTTACTTTTTTTCTTATCCTTTTCTGTTTCTTCTTTTCTTCTTCTATAATTCGCGCTTTTTTAAAACTCGTGAACTTTTTTCTAAATTGATTAAAAAAATTCAAATTCGATGAACTTTTTTCAAATTTGATGAACTCTTTTCAAATTTGATGAACTTTTTTCAAATTCGAAGAACTCTTTTCAAATTCGGTAAATTTTTTTAAAATTTGATGAACTTTTTTCAAAATCTATGAACTTTTTTTTGAATTCGATGAACTCTTTTCAAATCCGATGAACTTATTTTAAATTCGATGAACTTTTTCCAAATTCAGTGAACTTTTTTTCAAATTCGATAAACCTTCTTCAAAATCGATGAACTTTTTTCAATTTCATGACCTTTTTTGAATTCGTCAATGTTTTTGAATACATGAAATTATTTCTAATTCATGATGTTTTTTTAAATCTGTGGACATTGAAATTTTGTTCACATTTATACTTGAAAAGAAATCAAGTTTTTCTAAATAGCGCGGCTACTATTTTGTTCTTAAGATGTACGCGCACCAATATTAACACTAAGGTGTTGTGGCACAAGTTTTTTTTTTGAGACAAAGTTGTGGCACAAGTGGTTGTTAGCCAACCGGGCGCTGATCTAAATGGCGCCGGATTGATTTCTCCCGATAGCCATTTTTGGGTGTTTTTTCGCGCTATTAATACTTTTTGCACAACTGTTCATGGGCCGGCCCACTGGCGTGCCACCGTGAACGCCAGTTGGCTCAACTGGCGCATAAGGCGCCCGATAGGAGGTCCCGACACGGGGGCCGGGTCTTCGTGTTTCCTCCATATATGGCGCGCAGGTCACCAAATAGGAGGTCCCCAGCCGAAGCACTGCCAGCTAAACACTGTAGCAACCGGTGCATTAGAGAAACCGTTTTTTGTTTGGATTTTTAAAAAATATGATTATTTTTAAGATGCAAATAATTGTTTGAAATTGCTGAACATTTTTTTGAAAGAAAATGTTTTTTTTTAATTTCGAACAGATTTTGAAATTTCAAACATTCTCTAAAAGTGCAAAAAAAAATTGACATTTTTGAGCATTTTTTTCAAATTGTTCAGTATGTGTTCGAAAAAAGTTCATAGTATATTGAAAAATATTAGTTGTGTATTAAAAAATGTTCATCCTTATAATAAAAAAAATTCATCATACATTAAAAAATATTTAATGTATACATTAAAAAATATTTAATGTATACAACCAAAAAATTCATCATATATTAAAAAAAATTGTGTGTGCTTAAAAATGTTCATCATATACATAACAAAAATTCAGTGTGTATTTGAAAAAATGTTCACTAAATATTGGAAAAAACGTTCACCGTATGTTGAAAATTCAATAAAAAGAAATTTTGCAAAAAGAAAGAAAACAAAACCAAACCAAATCCGTAATTAAGAAAAAAAATGGAAACAAAAAAGCGCACACACACACACAAAAGAAAAGAAAAAGAAACCGCTGAAAAAGAAACAGCCAAAAAAAGGCCGACCCGTATGGAGGCTCGCTTCAGCGAAGCCGCGACTATTTGTCACCTTTGGGCGGCATATAGGATTGGCCGTCGGCCGACGGAGACCACATAATATACCTCGAAGCCCAACATAACTAGGCCTGCTCCATTTCCCCACAAAATCGTATTAGGCCTAGGGAGGTAGTCCAGTATCTCCCCCATTGCTGGTTGATTTGTGCCATCAAGAAGTCCAGGAGATACATACTATTATGTGGCACTCCCAATCTGTGTCTTCTGACACGACTTCATCGAAATCACTACATGTAACTCCCATCTTCTCCGGTGGTGATAAGTAGCGCACTACATGTGCGACAGTTGTCACAACCTGGAAGTTTTGTGTTTTTTTTCTAGATTCATTCTTTCAAAACTTTTTTCTCTTGAACCGTGCATCTAAATCATGAAGCATTTTCACCATTGGGTTTGTCGCATTGAGATCTTCGAACTAAATTCCATGTTAATAATTTGGACGAAAAGTGCTTCCCCGAAAAAAATAGAAACGAAAAACCATAAACCGGAAAGAAAACAGAAACTGAAAAAAATAACAGAAATAAAAAATGAAACAAAAAAAAACTGAAAACCGGTAGGAACCGGGAACCAGAAGCACAACTCTGCCTTTTCATTTTTTTCGGAAGCACAACTGTGCCTACTTTTCTCGGAAGCACAACTGTACTTTTCACCTTTTCAGGAAACACGGTTGTGCTTCATGCGGTAGCACAACTGTGTTTTTTTACTTTCCAGGGAGCACAACTGTGTTTCACGCGAAAGCATAACTGTTCTTGTAACATTTTAGAAAAGCACAGCTATATGCTTCACGCGAAAGCGCAACTGTACTTTTCACTTTCGAAAAAACACAGCCGCGCTTCATGGTGAAGCACACAACTGTGCTTCACACACTGTTTGCTTCACGCAAAAACTGTTTTTTCAGGAAAACCGAGAAAAAACAAGGTAAAATACAACCCCACACCCCCCCCCCCCCCCCCCCCCCAAAAAAAAACCAAAAACACGTGTACAATAAATAGAAAAAAATTGACCGCGGATGCGCACACGCGTGACACGTGGTGATGACTGAGCGCACCGAACGACGGTTGGAGTGGCTCCCGCTAGGTTTCCCCCAAATTGGTACCCGCTTATTAGTTGCTCTCTGACTTCATAGTCAACTAAGGGCAACTTTTACACAATCGGCCTGGCTCACAATTGCAGCTTTCTTCTGTCGGAAATGCATGGCCTGCTTATTACAGAGCGGCCCATTTCCCACAAGAAAGAAGCTGCAAACTGGACGCGGTGTTTCTGCACCCGGGCTTATATGTGCGTTGGGATGAAGAGTAATTCACGAAAAATAGAAAATAAATTAAAAAAACTGAATTTTTTTGGAGTGCAAGATGCTCAAATGCGTGATGTCCGTGCAAAATCTGGGAAAGTTTGGACATTCGAAGAGCTCGTGAAAAAAAGATAAATTTTGAGTGTTTGAGAAACATTTAAAAAAATATTGTTTGGAGCCGCTTTTTTTACTGTTCACCGGGTGCACATGCGTCCAGGCACCGAATTAAATTATCGCTGCAAACAAGCCTTCAATATTTTGTTCCAACACAGTAACAACAGGGGACCAACGGCCCACTAGGACTCCATCTTCATCAGTTTGTCCTTTTTTTCACGGGGTTGATCTTCAGTTGTTGTTGTTTTTGCGGGAAAATTTCCAACCTATTCATCTTCAGTTATGGCAGTACAACGAACACCAGAAATAATAAAAATTACATCTAGACCCGTAGACAGTTTGTCGGCAACGTACAACTAGGTCAAGTAGTAATGGAATTCATGCGGTCAAAGACACCCTTATAAATCACTCGAAGGTGAGCTATCCTAGCAAGCAAACGATCCAAACAAGCTGAATCATGCAAAGTAACACCAACAACTGATCTTACCAATATATTCATCGACACTACTCCTACTACCTAGTAAAATCGCTGCGCTCTGTTTGATCCTACGTACTCTTGACTCCATTTCCCCCTGCTGAAAATGTAGTAACTGAGACGACGCGGAAAACCCAGGAATTTTCAGTTGTTTAGGATCATGGGTCTAGTCAACTTCTCAAGGAGTATTAGAATTCGTAATGGGAGCTGGATGGGCGTGGCGTCATTACAGTTTGGCGTGCTGCGAAAGGATAAGGCACCGTGTACGTGTGGACCAGCAGCGGATGCATCGATCGATGCCATTTCGGAAGGCGTGCGTCGATCGTGCCCGTGGTTACTATTGCCGAGGTATCAACTCATAGTTGAAAAGAGCAGGGTTGACTGCAGGTGCAATATAACTAACCAGTATTTTTTTTTTCTTTTTTGCGGTGAAATATAACTAACCAGCAAACACTCCTTGTAACAAGAGGTATCAACTCGAACTCATTCTCCCCGGCAAAAAAAAAAAATTAAAAAAAAATCTCGAACTCATTCTCAGTTTGTCGAGCAGTAGTAGTACATATCATGCATGTTTTTTCTTACAAGAATTTTCCCTAAGAGCATCTACAACCAGGATTACCTAATCCGAGCCCTTATATGCCGCGGACAGCGCCGGGCAGGTCCTATTCGGCCCTCTCCACAACCCCAATTCTCAAATCTTGCTAGTCAAATCCATGTAAATTCATGCACGACGATCATAGAACACAAATTCAACGCTAGTGTAGGCCAAAATAAAATTCGATGAACAATTTAAAAATCTCTTTCATTGTAGTAGGGCTATCAACGTATATGAACGAGATGAACTTGACACTCGATGAACAATCATCAGTTGATGAAGTGCAATCTAATGTCAAGCTACCTCGTTCACATAGCCAGAATTGATCGACCTAATGCAACAAGAGAGAAGCTTACCGCCATCCGCCGGCGCGGCTATTTAAGCCGGTCGGCGTCCGCCTCGCGCGGCGAGTTAGGAGTAAAATTTGGATGTGTCCGCCTTGACAGAGCCTACCTGTCCCACCTCGCCGCGCGAGGAGCGACACGGCCAGCTCGGACGAGCTCGTCTCCACGCAGAGGCAAACTCCTCTCCGACCCGCGCGCCGTAGCAGCAGCACGCGTGGCCAGCTCGCCAAGCCGTTGCATCCTTCACACGGTGCAGAGATAAGAGAGGATGGAGCTTCGGGTGGCTGCAGGTGGGATCGCTGTGACAAGGAGCGGGGTGCTCGGGCGCGTCCGGTCGCCCTTATATCGTCCCTATATTTGGTTCCGATTTGAGGTGTGCCGGTCAGTCCGGACATTTAGGGATAAAGTGAGGGATCTGGTTGGGTCACCTTTTTTTGAGCGGGCACTGATCGGACGGATGTTTGGACGTTTAGGGGGGAAATAGAGGGTCCGGCTGTGGATGCTCTAAGGCACTGAAAATAAACAAAAACAAGCTTATGCATGGTGTGCTCTTTGTTCGTTACTGTGTCAAAAACTCTGTTTTTTTTTTTTTTTTGCGAGGGGCTGTGTCAAAAACTCGACCAAGTGCTGCGACAGATGATGATAACTTTGCAGAATTCATTTAACTGAAAGTTGCAACCTCACACTCAAATACTTAACTGAAAGGGTGCAAGCTTAGAGACAAATTCTGTAAATGCAGAATTTCAGACGCGAGCAGCGAGCCCCCATGTGGTGGTCGACCAAGGCTAAACGACGTACGTCAGGCTTGCATGCACACACGGAGGAAGGACGGACGTAGGATCAATGGCAGCCATTGTTCACGTCGTTCGAGCAGAATTCGATACTACGGCAGTCGGCAGGCAGGCAGGGAGGAGGAGATCGACGGGCTAGCGATCTTCTGACTTGCAGCCCCGGCCGGTCCGTGACGATAAGCACCGGATCGAAGCATCATCGATCGGGCTCCCTCGGATCATGGGCCAGCCTACGGTGCGAGCATCGAGAGACCCATGTGCGCGGGGTGCGCGCATCGATCCGGCGGCCCGAGGCCCCCTGAATTTGGTGGTCTGATCCCAAGGTTGATCATTGCATGCACGCCGTGTCTTGGACACAGACGACGCAACGAGGGGCGGGCGTGCATGTAGCCGAGTATCTCGACGAGCCTCTCACGCGATCCATGGCCGACGGATCCGTCGCGAGGCTCAGGAGTTGACCCTGTAAAAATATTATACACGCACGGGTAGCGCAGTGATCAGTGCGTGCTGCGTGTCCGCCTTGTGCGTGCGTACTCGATCTGCCCTGGTCAATGCAGTTCTAGGAGGACGGAAGGACTCCGTGGTACATGACGTACTTCATCACACTAAGAGATTTTTCTCCCTCCATCTTTAGTTTGCTGACTGCTGCAGCACGTACGTACATTTGTTTTTTGATAAGCTGACAGAGATTTCCATGGAAGCACTCTGTGCGGCTAGCAGTACACTTAACTAGGTTAGATACTGTTTAAGGAAATTGACAGTTGAAACTTGAAAGTTGAAACCATTCCAGGTGGGCGTAAGGTGGTCTACCACTATGGAATAACTGCTTTTACCTGATATGGTCAAGTTTAGCCACAGTGCTATGCATGCATATGGACCCATGGTTTTATTTCTGAAGAAAACAGAACTCGCTTTACAGTAACGGTTGCATGGTACAACTGGACATGCGAAAGAATTACATAAAATTCGAATCTTGAGTTTGTTATAGCTTTAAGATGATGAGTTTTTTGTTGTTGAAAAAACACTAAATGCAAACCGCCATCACACACGCGCGCGCGCGCACACGCACACACATGATGAATAACCATAGGCGCCTTAGTATCGACGGACGTCGTCTCTCACTAAAAGAATATTCCACTTTAATGAGAGAAAATGGGCGGTAAACATGAAGCTTGATCATTTGTGGGTTGGAGGTATAATCACCTTCCTATAACAATCCAACCATATTTAGGTTGGTTCACTAATTAGATATTAGCCTTTATATTTACTAATTAATGGGTGAGAAACCTTCTTCTCTAGTATTTGAAAGTTTCTAGTTACCCTTTTGCAACTTTTAAGTTTATGATCTATTATACAATAGTTGTGTGACAAACAAGAGTTTTTTCTTTTCATGGAACCTCGCTAATAGGGCAGGTGTCTTTTTCGGAAATGTTTATGGGGACACTAGACCGAAAACATCACAAATCGCAGTTGATTAATGAAAAACCATGCAAAAACCCTGGAAAACAACCTATCGAAACTAGGCATGGAGCAGTGCCCAGCAAAACTAGCATGCCTGCAAGTCATTGTGTCATATGTGTGCTGAAAGTAGTCGTGCTCACATAGCCGACATCGCAGCTGGCCTGGCCTCCACGCACTCCACCTACAAATGCAACAACCCACCAAGAGCAAGTTTCGATTGTGATTCTTCTACCGTTCCTCCAAGTAGAGAACCAATGTTTATGGATGACATTGTTGTTAGCGACACGGATCTCGGTTAGGAGTTAGGGCAAAGTTCTCCTCCAGTATAACACTCACTGCCACACAACCGAACCCTGGGGGAAGGGATCCACCTTAGTACCCACACATGCCACCTAAGATCCAGTGGGCAATGAACAACACACGACTGATCTCACACAAACCCAAATGTACTCCCTCCGTCCTTTAAAGAGGATACTTCCAACTTTGTTTGAAAGTCAAACATTTTTATGTTAGACCGTATTTATACAATAATACACCAACATTTATGACATCAAATTAGTAGCATTAGATTCATGATGAAATATATTTTCATCATATACTTATTTGGTTTCACAAACATTGATATATTTTTGCACAAACTCGGTCAAACTTTGAGATAGTTTGACCCTCCAACAAAATTGGAAGGACACTCTTTGAAGGACGAAGGGAGTATACTACAAAACCCAAAAATTATAAGAAGTATGTGCAAACAGGCTCAGGGTGACTCGATGGAAACCATGGGGGGGGGGGGGGGGGGGGGGGGGCGTCTAATCAATACAGCAAGAAATTAACAACTTTTCCCGAGCTAGTTTCTTAGTGCTATATATTTTGCCCAAAAATGATCCTTCAATTTCCCCTCGTGTTTATGTACTTTCTTATATATATTTTTGATGGCTAGACATTGGTTGATTGGGCAATATACATGGATTGCAACAAGTGGAGAAAAGAAAAGAAAAAAGGATCTCTCTGATTTAACACAATGTGGTGCACAAAACATTTTACCCAAAATCAAGGGAGTAGAAAAGATATGAAGTGATCCACACAAGTGGGTCGATTCTACCGAGACGATCAATCTCCTAGCTCATAATTGAGGCAATGCATGGCTGAAGAGCAGCCACTCCCCCTAATCCGAATTTAATTGGACCTCTACCCTTCGTTTGACTAATAACCATTTCCACCGAGCACGAGCACGAGGGAGACAAGGGACACATGCACTGTTGAATACTTGTCATGCAAGATATCATTTGCTCCACAAATTAAGCCACATAGGTACTCCCCCTTATTAACCAAGTCTGTTCACAATGTGAATTTGCCGAGGATGTAAGCTACTCCCTCCGTTCTTAAATATAAGGGTGTGGCTAGGCCTCAGTCGACTGAGATTTAACCAAGTTTCAGTCAAGTGATGCGGCATGCAAGAGAGAAAAAGAAAAAGTGATTTTGTTTGCACGGATCTTAATGTAAAATCTTACGGATATAGCATCGACTGAGACTTAAACTGAGACTTAGCAAGACTGTAAATATAAGCCTTTTTAGAGATTTCAATATAGACTACATACGAAGCAAAATGAGTGAATTTACACACTAAAATGCGTCTATATACATCCATATATAGGCCATATTGAAATCTCTAAAAGGTCTTATATTTAGAAACGGATGGAGTAGATAAACACGCCATGTACTATAGTTAGTTTCAGAGCTTGCATGGTCATTGCTTCTACGGAATAATTTGCGGTAAGATGGGATTACAGCAGTAGAATCAGGTCTTGGAATTTTCATGCCATGCCTCGCCAACGTGCAGTTTGATGTAGAGATCAAATAATGTATACTAGCTAGATTTGGTTAGGAAACTTCAGTAGTAGTACAATATTCTGTAGGGGAGCTTGCACAAAATACTGACAATATGTCATATTACACGAACGATATAATCAAATATTTTCAAACTTTATTTTGTTGCCTGATTACATCTATCTCACAACTCACAAGTATACCGACCCTTAATTTCTTCACATATGAGTACTTAATTACCTCACCCCCTCTCTTCTCTTCAGAACATGCATTATATATCTATATGTATGTAGTTCTTCCAAACCAAATTGAAAGAAAGAACAACGTAACAGACTTACAAAAAATAACAAAAAATCGACAAAAAGGAAGAATTGTAACTGTATATTTAATTACGGCATGTAGAGAGCTTCCAATCCTTGGCAATCGGCGCTCCAGTCATGATCGGCAGCAAGGATTCCGTCATGGAGGCTGAGGGTGTCGTCAGGGAACGAATCAAGCGAGTCGTACTTGGGTTCCTCCCATGTCGACAAGCTCGGCACGATCGAGCACCACGACGAGAGGTTGGCGGCAGCACCGTCCGTGGGCAACCCCAACGAGTCGAAACAGCTCTGATCCATGGCGAAGTTGAGCTCGCCGAGCGCAGCTTGCACGCTCTCGTCGGTGCACAGCATGGTGGTTGCGGTAGCTGGGCTGGCCGTACTAGTCGGGTCGGCGCTGCTCACCGGTCGGGACCATTCGAGGAACCCGTCCGGGTTCGCGTCGAACTGCGCGGGCGCCAGAACGCCGCCGGGGCTCATGTCGCTGGAAGCGCTGAACGTGTCGAACGTCTCGTCGACGTGCCCGCCGGCCGACTCCGGCGTGACGGAGCCGACGAGGCTGCCGTCGGCGGCCGGCTGCTGGTTGTTCAGAAACTTGGAGTAGAGCATTGCGAGGTCGATGGACGAGCCGTCGGGCGCGGTAGGCACGTCGTGCATCGCCTGGCCAGGGTTCGCCGGGTTGCCGACCATGCCTTCCAGGACCATGTCCGGCCGGAGCGGGCCGGGGAACCCTCCATGCCCGAACGTGGCGTCGCGGACGCCGGAGAAAGAGTCGGACGCCGACCGCACGGACGACTTCCCCCGGCGGTTCTTCCGGCATCCGCCGCCGACGGGCACGTTCCGGAGAGAGCCGCCCTTGGTCCAGTACCGGCGGCAGCCCTTGCAGAAGTAGCGCGGCTGGCTGAGGCTGTAGTTGTTGTAGTAGCAGAACTTGGTGTTGGGCGAGTCGCAGCGCGGGCAGTTGGGCGCCACCTCGGCGCCGGTGCTGTAGCGCCGGTCCACCAGCAGCGACGGCGGCCGCGGCACGTACGGTAGCATGGCCGCCTCGTGCGGGTGCGACGACAGCATCCTCGTTCACGGATCCTTCTTCTGCAGCGATCAGACTACGGCCGGCGGGGGAGATATGTGGGCGATGTGAGAGGGATTGACCTGATCGGAGGCACAGTGACCGGAGAAGTGACTTGATCGATGGAGGTGGGGGGAGGAGGAGGCCGGCGAGAGGGCAGTGGAGGGAGTGGCGGGGTTCTTATATGGATCGGCGGGGTGGGAGCTAATTACGCGCTCTGCATGTGCATGTGAGTTTGCGTTGCTTAGATTTGGGCCGAGATGCAGCTAGTGTAGTATAGTGGAAATTCTCCCGGCTTTGATTTGGGGTTAAAGGAATTAGGCAGCTCCTAGTTAACCACCCCTAACAAACTGTGGCAGTGCAGTGGTGCAGCAGCAGGTGCCCTTTAGTGGCTACAGTACTGGTCTTGTTAGCACAATGATGGACGCATCAACCACTGTTCAACTGATCGAAGGACGCGGCTGCTGCTGCAGGCTTTCACTGTTTCATGTAAATTTGTTGTACTCCTCACCGTGAATTTCTTGATTCAGTCTAGTGATTAGTTGTTACTACGGCGTGGTCGGTGTGGGGGAGCCGTGTCAGGCTAGGGATCGACGGAAGCCAGCGCGCGGCGAGAGCGCGCGCACGGGCGTGGTGGGAGCGGCTGCTCCGTAGGCTGCCGGGGTAGGCTGTGCCGGCGGCAACCTCGCTGGGATACGTGGCGGCGCACCCAGTGGCGGATCCAGGATTTCAAGTCACCCGGGGCCAGCATTTAACCTAAGAAATGTGAAGCTACATGCACTCAAAAATCAACATAACTAATGATTCAAAGTAGTTTAAGTCTCAACATTACATGATGTAACCACCAAAAATCAACATAAAAATTAATTGGTTTCATTTTCTTATAGATTAGTTCGCACACGGACACTTCACCATGTACGTCCGGCGTTGAGCGCGGTACGCACGACACGTTGCTGGAGGAGCCTTACGGGGAGCGCGATGCGCAAGACACGTTGGCGAATTTTTTTGTAAACCCACAACCCCACACGCCCGGGAAGGACCCCATCCTGCCATGCATTGGCTATTGGCTGCCCTAGGTTGACCTGATCGCCCCTAGGGCCTCGAGGTTACCCGCCCTAAAACAAGAACAACGAAGAACGAAGAAGAAGAAAATTAGGGTAGAGAAGAAAAGATAAAAGATAAAAAGAGATAGATTGATACGTCAATTGCGTGTTGTTCAATCAGCAACACCTCTCGTCGACTTATGAGACAGCAGGATTACCCGTAAAAAAAAGATTTCAAATTCCGTCCAAATCTTTTCAAAATTAACCGAACACGGATTACACGTGGGTGTAAGACATGTAGTTCATTTTTAGGAGCCACGGGCTGCATATGACCTCGGATGGAGATGAACCCAAAAGAAGATTTATCCATTTCTAAGAGATGAACAATTTTCATGTTTAAGGTTTTTTGATTCGAGGTCATCCTAGAGGCCGAATACCTGACGCCATGTATCAGACAAATATATATCAAATAATATTTGGAACTCTCTGCCGGCAGTCCCCTGCCAGATTAGGGATTAGGGATTTTTTTTTCATTTTTTTGACTGCATGGCTGCATGGTCCGCTAGTCCTAGTCCGCAATAGGTAGAGAAGAGGATAGCTAGTTGCCTAGTTAGTTTGGCTGCATGCCTGCATCTAAGCCGTTTCTTCCACGTATTTCCCAGCTCACGTCTGCTCCTCCTCAGCTGCTCACGAGAAGGCCACCCAGGCCAACAGGCCAAGTACGCAAGGGGTACTCTACGCGCACATTCCAGCTACCCGGGGCGGCCGCCCATACCTGCCCCTGCGGTGGCGCCGCCGCCGCGCACCACTGGCCGGCCATAATCCCTCGGGATCGCCCATACGACTTTGTTATTGGCTGTCGCTCCGCTCGATGCGTCTGATGCATAGCCGTCCTTCGACGGGTACGCTGTGGGCAGTGGGGGAAGAGCGCGATTTGCTCACACAGTTAAGCTCTCGGGACGCAACATGCCCGCGCCTGCGCCTGCGCGAGAGATGATGTGGGATTGGGTGGGCTGGCTAGCTAGTATGCTGGGGAGGTGTGCCCCGATCGATCGTCCAACGGAGAGCGTCGTCGTCTAGTTTCAACGTAGACATTCGAAGGGACCAGAACGAATTCGACCAATCAAGCAGCCGGGCTCCTATGGCTTGTGAAGAAATGCATGTTTGATTTTTCTAATATATTCAGCGACAAACGTACATGGAGTCTGATGCATGGATATCCTGGACGCAGGAGCGGCTGCTGGTATTAACAGGACAGTACACCAGTCCGCCCAGATCTGCCTGTCGACGGACAGCAACAACGTACAATCATGCCATGCGATCCAGCGCAGCGCAGCGCGCGTGGCGCGATCTCCAATAGGAGCCTGATACCGTGACGACAGCAGCCGGGGACTGGACTGGGAGCCAGGCGATCGATGTGCGTACTCATGCCCTGTAGTCGTACGTACGCATACAGACACACAATAGTTGTACTGCACAGCGACGATCGACATGACCAGCCGTGTGCCGGCCCGGTTCGAGCCCGGCAATCAATAGCCGGCCCAGACGGGCACGGCGCCTGTACCCCCCGCCTACGCGCGCGGTTCGGTGCACCCGACCCGATCGCGTCCCGTCTTTCCCGCGCACGTACCCCGCTGTACGGTGGGGCCGGCCATCGGCCTGCCGAGATGCAAGGCCAAGACGTGCGTACGGTACGGCTCTCGAGTCTCGGCTCTCTGACTGACATGCCACTGCTTCACCCGTCGTCCGATCGATGACCACTGGTGACTATCTGTAGGAGGCCTGTGCCATCGATGGCGACGCGTACATGTTCCAACCCCGGAGCACTGCGCCATCTTGATGTGCGTTCGCACGTACGTACGTGCGGACGTGCGGACGTCGATCATCACCGTGCCCATGTGGCTCGGCGAGGTACGTACCGCGGTACTGGGCTACCCACCCGCCAGGGGCACGAGCACGACCCGTCGTGTCTCGCTGGCCTTAACCACATGCAATTAAGCTTAACCGAACCATCAACCGCAGATTTGACTTGCTTGCTTCATCTGCTACGTGAGCGATGAAGAACGCCGATGCAATAGGGATTTTTCTTCGCGAGGTGATTAACCATTATAATTACCTACTCCAGGTTCGTTTGGGTGTTACTGTAGGTCGTCCGGCTGCGCTGTCCAGTCGTAACCCGTAAGCACGCGATTTGAATGCGGTGAATCCGTCCGGCACGCCCATGGACAGAAATGGGATTGCTTGCACGGGCTGCCCAGGCCGTGCTATGATTGGAGGCCGCGTACTGTTAGGGCGCGTGTACTGTCGACGCCACTCATCAATTGAACGGACCTGACGGGCTAGCGTTGTATCTGTACCTGTACTGTATTTTGGGGATTGTGGCACGGCACGGTGTGGGCTTGACGAGGATGAGCGGTACGAATACGGAATTTTTGTCGAAAGAGACCACCTGCGGAACCGAATTGCCAGAAAAGACCCCCTCTCAGACGAATTGGCAAAAAGGACCCCCTCGGCCGTGGCGGCAGGCGCGCCAGGCGACACGTGGCGCCTGCCGCCACGGCGCGAGGCGGCAGCCCCTGCCGCCAGCCGGCCAGGCGGCAGGCTGCGGGTTACGGTTTTTTCGCGGCGCGGCGGAACGGGAACGGCATGTGGGCCCTGCCGCCTGGGCGTGTGGCTGCAGCACTGTGCCCTGCCGCCTGGGCGTGTGGCGGCAGGCATGCACTGCTGCTGTGCTGACGCTCGTCCTGATTAGAATATCTCGCTGCAGTAGCAGCAGCAGTGTCCGAGGTGAATATCTAGTGCTACCATTATCACATGCTCCCATGATACCACATTTCAAAACTTCAATTTAAACATTTCAAAAAAATCTGAAATTTTTTGTGGATGTTCATAAGATATGAGTCTACAACCTCTAAAAAATTTATATCTAAATTTGAATCATACATCAAGAAACGAAAAAGGCAAATCTAGGCGTGAATAGTTTTTTTTTGTCCTTTTGTGACACTATTCAAGTTGAATTTGTCTTTTTTATTTCACCATGTGTATTTGGAATTTAGAACTGGTTTTTTTAGGAGTTGTAGACTCATGTCTCATGAACATCCACAAAAATATTCAGATTTTTCTGAAACATTTAAATTATAGTTTTGAAATGTGGTATCATGGGAGCATGTAATGGATGGTAGCACTGGATATTTACCCACGGGAATCTGCGGAGAGAGGGACATGTGCATATGCTTGTCTAATCAAGACGAGTGTCAGCAGCATGCCTGCCGCCACACGCCCAGGCGGCAGGGCCCACATGCCGTTCCCGTTCCGTCGCGCCGCGAAAAAACCGTAACCCGCAGCCTGCCGCCTGGCCGGCTGGCGGCAGGGGCTGCCGCCTCGCGCCGTGGCGGCAGGTACCACGTGTCGCCTGGCGCGCCTGCCGCCACGGCCGAGGGGGTCCTTTTTGCCAATTCGTGTGAGAGGGGGTCTTTTCTGGCAATTCGGTTCCGCAGGTGGTCTCTTTCGACGAAAATTCACGAGTACGACCCAACCTGCTCAGGTATCGTGGGCCTCCAGGGACTTGACAGTATTTACATCCAGCTTGTTGCTCTGTTCTATATATATCTCAGAAAAATAACTTGTTTCTCCGTTTCGGAAGGAGTTCACGCGCGGAAAACTATTGTAACCTCGAAATTTCAGGACAGATTCAAACTATTTAAAAATAATATAAAATTCAGTAAAAAATCATCCAATTTAGGTGAATTTCTATAGATCAAATTTCAAAAGAAATTTCGTAATGTTGGATATTTCTGTGTGGTCCAATTTTTTTTTCTTCTTATAATTTTAAACCTAGGAGATAACCAACAAAATGACCCAGTAAGCTAACTTTACTAAAATTTCCATTCTAACTTTAGCTCTTTTACCCCTGCAAAAAAACACGTAACCTCTTTACTGCTAGTTCATACAATCTACCCGAATGGGAATTTAGGATAATCAGGATTAGCTCACAAACACAAGTTTACCCTAAAAAAGAACATTGGAAGGGCAAGGGATTTTTACAATGCACTAAATAAAGAACAGAGTTGCCCCAAAATACCCAAATAAACTGGGTCTATGCATACCCTAATTAAGAAAAAA
Organism: Elymus sibiricus; assembly: GCA_039707655.1. NCBI lineage: Eukaryota > Viridiplantae > Streptophyta > Magnoliopsida > Poales > Poaceae > Elymus > Elymus sibiricus. The sequence continues at coordinate 350,104,020 of CM077668.1, forward strand.
TATAAAAAAAGTTAAACAATTTGTATTTTTTTGTAAAGAATATGCTCTAGTGTTATACTCGTGTGTAATGTTTCACAAAGAAAAAAAGTTTTTCACAAAGAAATTACTTCCGTATGGTCTTCTGTGCATAGAAAAACAGAATCGGTTATATGTAGAAGTTACTATTCAAGTTTTTTGAAGTTGCAATTTTGTTTTGTTTTCGCCCAGAAGAACGCCGAAGTCATTTTTTCATGAAATTTCACACGTGAGTAGAACACTCGATCATTTTTGCCACAAAAGGCTTTCAGAATTGTTTGAATTTTATATATTAAAAAATGCTGTGTAGGCTGCGGCTAGAATCATGTCACAAAATCCGCACTGAGTCGCCCGACTAATCAGGGTGCAAATACAAGCCGATGTAGCTATCCCATGCACAAGTCAACTTAAAGAAAATGCAACCTACCTGCTTATTCCTTTTTGGCGAGGGAACAATCTAAGGATTTCAATAACGGTTGTGGAAATCATTATGGTTCTGTTGACAGATGGCTGCTTGGCAGGGTGTACAGCACAAGCACTAGTTAATAATGAGTCGATGATATATGTAGTGGAGTCGCAAGCGTCTGTGCACTACGAGTCAGCGAGAGTAGAGAGCTGCAAATTTGTAGGTTGTTGAGCCAGATTGTATTGCTGAACATTTGGCACAGGGGCGACACTGCACATGCTTAGCTGCTGCCTGGATGCCGATGTGTGAGGGGCGCTGCGTCCACCTACACAGTTCATTGATCGGCAAGAGTGTACTAATACTATACATGCTGACACCGGTGATCGATGCTCCTCATTCGACGAGTGTTGTCTTCATGAGGACATGATGTATACTGGTTGGCGTACGTAGGTACTAGGTACAGTGTATTCTTGTTCTATTGGACAGATGATTAGTGCATTATTGATGTACTGCTATTCATGTGCATACACACCAAGCTACATACAGTACAGGGACTGGCGATCGGTGCTCCTCCTTGGACGGGTGTTGTCTACATGATGGCATGATACATGCTGGTTGGTGTACGTAGCCGTAGGTACAGTGTATTCTTGTTTGATCAGACAGATGATTAGTGCATTGTTCATGTACTGCTATTCATGTGCATACACACCAAGCTACTCCCGCTGTAAAGAGCGTTTAGATCACTACTTTAGTGATCTAAACTAGTGATCTAAACACGTTTAGATCACTACTATGGCATAACAAATAAGACACACTATTTTGTTAAAAAAAAAACACATTCAAAGTGTATGCACGCGGACTGAGCAGCTGAAAAGTTGTTCACTGTCGCTTTGACGCTTTCCCCATTTGTAAGCGATTTACCCGTAACAAGAAATGGCTCTAACAAGCAAGCGAATGCTAGCTACTCAGGGCAGTGATTAAGCTGGCTTATACTATAGTATGAGAAAAACATCAGTCAGACTCAGATCTGATGGAAGATGCATGGAGCTCTCTCCTGCCTTCTAGGTGTGGGATGGAACCAACAGCTCGAGACTCCAGCGCTAGTGAGGTTCGCAGGTCACACCAGCAATGATTTTGCCGGGGCATTCCACTAGCTAGCTAGCTAGCTGGAGTTGCTTAGATCACACTCTTCCGGGAGCTACACACACCAGTCAGTCACTCACGCACACACACACACACATACAGAAGTGGCATGGGCATTCATAACGTGGCCGACTGCAATCGTTTGGCCCGCGGGAGAAAAACGGGCAGGCAGCGCAGTAAATGCAGGCCAGGATCATGGCCCCCGGAACTCGAGCTGAACAGCCACCGCAATTATCTCGACTGAACTGTTGCTGTACGTGCGTGGACAGACAATTAGCTCGCGGGTCGGGGCAGTGCATGCGCTGGCATTCGTGCATGGACCCGGACGCGACCGACCGGTGCACGTACGACGACGAGCTGCGCGCGCGCGCGCGCGCGCGCGCGCGGAGGTGCGGGTGCATGCAGTGCGCGGGAAAGCGACCGGACCGCGCTCGACGCGACGCCGCTTTGCTTTGTCCGTTGCTCCTGACTTGGAGCGACAGTCCGGGAGTCCCGGAATGGGCGAACAATACGTGCCTGTAGTAGTGTTGCTCGTCGGCGTGCGTAGCTGCAGGATTCGTTCTGGTTCTAGCTAGTGATCAATCAGTTCGACCAACCCATATGGTTTTGATGCATCTTCCTTTGGCGCTTAGGCCTCTCAGACAATGGTTGGTTGATACACGATCGATGTACTCATGTACGCATATCTGAGACTGAGAGTGATATGTGTATTGGACCCGATTAGTCACACACCGTGCGGTACCATATGACATGCACGGGGTCCTGGAGAAAGATTTTGGAAGCGTCCTGGCCTCTAGGAAGTGCTGGACCATGCATGCATGATTTTTGGCTGACATGCCGATCGAGTTCACGCATACCTGAGAGCGTGTATGTGTATGGAGCCGATTGATTACACACCGCGCAGGTACCATAGATTATGCACGGCCGGGGTACGTACTGGGGAAAGATTTTGGAGACGTCCTGGTCTCTGGGCAGGGCAGTACTGGACCAAGCACGCACGGTTGCAGCAGTATGTAACCACTCCGTGTGCTCGACCAGCTACGGACCAGATCAGTTTGCAGGATAGTTCCAGAAGTCCGGAGTGAGTGTATCAGTATCGCCCGGACAAAAGAAGACCCAGGCCGGCCGGCCGGCCACATAAAACAATCGCGACAATGGCTCTGGCTGCTAACGATTTTGCAAGTACGTACGTCAGACGAACATGATTTCCCTGGGGACCGTGGATGCCAGCGTGTCGGTGACGTGGTTGATGGCGCTGCATCTCATAATCCCTTCCTTGAAACGCAATCGACAGGGACACATGCGGAGGTGACGGGCCGGCTCTCGCCTCCGGGCCGATCATCAAGGGGCGCATTGACATGCCGTACCAGACATGCCTCGAAGGCTCGAACCAGGAGGACCACTGGATCTCTGGCTAGCTAGCTAGCCTGCAAACTTTGCCGGAGGAAATATGGCCGCCCGGCCGGTTCAGTTCACTCACGTCGGTGTGGTGGGAGCTACCGAGCTAGAGGCCGGAGAACGACGCCCGGCCGCGCGCCAGCCGGCCCGGGGCCGGGGTCACGCGGGTTGGTGGCGCTCGGACGGCCGGGGCGGGAGGGACGTGCCGTGCCGGGTGGTGAGGCTGAGAGGCCACGCCCGAGCGACATGGACCACGCCCGGATCGGCGAATCGCCCCCCGACGCTCACATGGGCTTGGCCCCCGTGCGTGCAGCGTCGCTCGCAAGCGCGCCCGCCTCTCCTGCGATGTGGATGCAGCGGCGACGTTGTTCTGTTCGTGTAGCGGCCAGGGTACGTGCCGAATTGTTGGAGATGTGGACGGGTCGAGTCTCCCTGGTTCTATAACCGCACTCTGAAGCCGTAGGCTCGGGGGAGCTCCTATTCCGCGCCTTCAGCGCCCGCGCTCACGCGCGCCCGAGCGGGCCGCCACCCAGCAACGCGATTCACCCAACACTCGTCCTAGCTGGTCGCCCGCTAGTTTTTTTTCATTTTTTGTCCTGTTGATCTGGTAGAAAAAAACAGATGGTTTTTTAATAGTAATATTTATGAAACTAGTTAATTGCCACGGGAAGTTCATATTCATCACATTTGGATTGCTTACCAGGTGTGCCACGTGGTGGGGGCATATATCTTAGTGTTCTAAGCCATACTTTTAGGATCCTCGCACACATGATGCAACATTATCCATTTTTAGCGGTATGCATCACTTCTCTTCTTCTTCTTTCTCCATATGAAATAGTACAGACAGAATCAAGACACCACGAAATATGGCTCTGCTGTAAAAAAAAAACTAAATATGACTCTTTCACCTTGTTGCGCACTCATGTGAATCCAACCATAGTATAATCATAAATAATTTCTAATATTAAAATATTCTAGGTAAAAGGGACAAAAATGTAGCGCACGCTTACATTAGTGAATTTGTTCATATAATGGTACAATGGTAAATCCTATTTTTGTACAACAATGTCAGAGACGTATTCATGCTCAGCTTAATAGCATAGAGTGCAGCGCCAAATTGTAGTGTGTCCATTGCCATTAAAATGTAGCGTGTCCACTGGCATTAAATTGTAGCGTGTCCATAGTCATATCCATTTGCAAGAACTGCTACTGCAGCAATATCTTAGTAAATCGATTTTGGTTACCATAACCGTAAGTCTGCATTAGCTAATTTACATCCTATATAGTATATTTCCTTATCATTGCCAGCCAAAACTATACACTAAATTTGCGGTGCTACTTTGATTATCTATTACTCTATGTAAACCGACACTCAAACAAAAAGCTACGGTCCTGATTTTTTTTTTCAAAAAAAGATACGGTCCCATCTTTAGTGACATGATATTTCAATCACTATATTGGTTGAAAGTAATTTTTCCTATATCAAAAAGCACAACATTCCATGTCAATAAATCTACTAAACTAAATGTGGATACTACACCTTTCGGAGAAATAGGTCTGTGGACTTCCAACACCTGCCTAAAATGGAGAATCTGAAAGTTAAAACTGTCATGATAGTTAGGAACTGGTGAAATATCACATAAATAAATTCCTCAACTGAAAATGCTTAGTGCGAGAGGACCATCAATTGGTGTCTAATACTCCCTCCATCCCTGAATAAGTGTCTCAAAGTTGTCTAAAGTTAATACAAAGTTAAGACACTTATTTAGGGACAGAGGGAGTAGAAATCAGAAGTACATGACTACTCGAGATTTGCATTCAGAGATCTTACTCGGTTATGACTTATGACAGTCAATTGGTTTCTGCAACCTTAACCAAGTCAACGGTCCAGCAGATTGTTTGTGTCCCTTGTAGCCTTGCACCTGCATCCCAATCAAACATCGGCCGGTCTATTTGGCACAACAAGTGCACGTCATCTCGTTCCTGACTGTTATCCAGCGATGCATCATAATCTCATCCGTCTGCCACACTACACCTCCCATACGCAAACTTCTGATTCCCATTCTTCTCGTCAGTCAGTCAGTCAGTCCATGTGCGCCACTGCGGTCACGTGCTACCGACTCTCCACATACGAGATGGCTGCAGCCAAGCAGCATTTGCGCGGGGAAGAAGACCGCTAGGTTCGATTGTTTGCGGAGCTTTGCTTCTCCACTCTTCGGTCTTCCCTTCCCTTTACATGTGAAAGAAAATCAAAACCCCCAAATCCTCCTTTTATTTTGCACACGAGCTCTGCCTCACGCACATGGACTGACCTCCTCACGAGTTCCCTCAGCTCAGATCTCGACTACCACCAACCAGCAGCTATGCCCAGTGATCCCGTAATTCCTGGTCCCCCGTCGGCAGCCATCCTGCGTGTGCACCGCCCGCTCTACGCCTGCATCATCCTCGGCTCCTCGCACACATCGCTATCTCCCACGCGGGCCTCTGACGACTCCGCCCCTAGGACTGCCTCCCAGCAGCGTGCCCTCCAGCGGCTCAGCGCCGATTGGGCTCCCTCTTCCTCTCCAAGGCCGCCCACCTCCTCCTGCCACTACTTTTCTTTCTTTTCTCCACTATCGCTACCGTATTCTCCGTCGCATCTCTACTCTGCCGAGCACAACGCGCTTACCTTCCCGTCAGTGCAATCCGTCGTTCCCTGCCTCTGGCGTGGTCACGGACACCTTGGTCGCCGTCTTGGGATCCTCTTCATCTAACTAATCTCCATGGAAAAAGGCTCCAACCTCCCCGTGCTCCTCGCCTTCGCTCGCTGGTACTCCTCTGTGGCAGAGCGCGCCGGGAATCAGGTGGGCGAGAGCGTGGGAAGCGACATTTAGGTAGACAACGGCGGCAGGCGAGGATAACAGAGGACGGGTGGTGCTAGGGGCCAGCGCATCTTCAAGCCGCGAGAGAGGGAGAGGAATATTGGATCGAGAAATTTACGGGGAGAGTTAAAAAGGGGGCATGATTTTTAATGTTTCCTTCTGTGTGACGAATAAATCGGTAGGAGCCAGAAACCCAGGATAAAATCCCGTGGTGGACAACCAGCGGACGAGGAAGAGGGGAGGAACGATGGACGAAAGGGGCGACGTAAGATGGGAAACTAAGCACTACGTTTCTTTTAGGTAAATATAAAGTAGAGAAAACATGTGAAATCAATTTTGAAAAAATGCACACATTTAAAAAAAATCACAAATTTTTAAAAAAGTTCATCGATTTTAATATTTTTTCAAAAAAGTTCACAAATTTGTAAAAAAACATTGATTTGAAAAAGTTCATAAATTTTGGGGGAAAAATCATGAATTTAAAAATTTCTGTGCATTTAAGAAAAGAAAAAGGAAAAAGAAAGAGAAAAAAACAAACAGGAAAAGAACTGCGTTTTTCAGCATTTTGCATATAAAGAAGAAAACTAGCACAACAGGTCCGGTGACTAACTTGGTTAGTGCGTTTGGTACTGAACCGAAAGGTGTGCCGTTTGAATCACGTCACGGGCATTTTTCCTTCTTTTTTTCAAAACAGAAACAAGTAAGTGGGCCGGCCCGCAGCGGAGGGTGGTGTGCGCCAAGCGCCAAATAGGAAATGCCTAGGCTCTGGGAAAACCCTAAACGGCGCCTTAAGCGCCCCTTGAAGGGCCGGCCCGCACACCCCGCTCCTTCCTTAGATCTAAACGGGCCGGCCCATCTACGTTTGTTTTTCTGTCTTTGTTAAAAAAGAAAACTAAGATCGGGGGCTGCGAGAATCGAACCTGTGACATCCTCCTTCGAGGTTCACTGCCCTGACCACCCCGCCACGCAAACTAGTTTGTCTAAGTACATCTTTCCCATATTTTCTTCCATCTACTTTCCTTTCTCCTTTTTTCATTTTTTTTCTTTTTTTCTGGTTCCATGAACATTTTCTGCAAAATCGATGAACTTTTTCTTAAATTTTGATGAGCTTTTTTCAAATTCAATGATTTTTTTTTTTAAAAAATCGATGAACTTTTTTCAAATTCGATGAACTTTTTTTTAAATTCGATGAACTTTTTTCAAATTCCATGAACTTTTTTCCAAATTCGATGACCTTTTTTCAACTTCGATGACCTTTTTTCAATTTCGTTGAACTTTTTTTTCAAATTCGATGAACTTTTATCAACTTTGATGAACTTTTTTCAAATTCGATGAACTTTTTTTCAACTTTGATGAACTTTTTTCCAAATCGATGAACTTTTTTCAACTTTGATGACCTTTTTTCAAATTCGATGAACTGTTTTTCAAATTCGATGAATAATTTGCAAATTCGGTGAACTTTTTTCAAATCGATGAACTTTTTTTAAATAATTGCACTTTTTCAAATTCGATGCACTTTTTTTAAATCGATGAACTTTTTTTGAAGATTGTGAACTATTTTTTTTAAAATCTTTGAATTTATGAACTCTTTTTGTGATTTTTTTTAATAGTCAATGGTTGACCGGTCAACTTGTCAACCAGTCCACCAGCCAATAAGTTGGAGCGAGCGAGCGAATTCCACGTCTCGTTGGAGTTTACCGCGTTCGATCGAAGATCGATCAAGTTAATTGGGTCGGCCCAGTACTACGACCCCTTCGAGCGCCAGAACGATGAACCGGCGCTGAGAGCGCCGGTTAGGAGGTCCCTAGGCTCTGCGCGTGGATTGATACATGGAATTTCTTTTTGATTGATATATACATGCAATTGGTCCGAAGTTTTTGGAGATAATTGCACGTATAGTCCTGAAAGTTGGCGGCGAGGTCCAACATGGTCCTGGATGTTGAGAAGTGATCCAATACGGTCCCGATACAAGGAAATACGTTGACAATACGGTCCTGGATTTTGGACCGCCAGTCCTGGCTCTACACGTTGCATATGTATCGCGTATTCTCCCGTATGACACATCAGTCTTTTTCTTTTTGGGCTGGACCGGCCCATTGGGATTGAACTCGCGGGAGCGGTCGGGAGAAAAAAGTGTAAAAATAAAACAGCGCCCAGGCTGGAATTCGAACTATAGACCTCCAGTTCGTGCACGCATCATGCTAGCCACCACAACAACTAAGCTTACATGACAAATGTGTGGCGCGACATCAAATGAAAAAACAGCAGCGTAAACTGAGCATTACTTAAAAAACTGCAAACATATTTTTGAAATTACGAATACTTTTTTACAAACATGAAACAAATATTTAAATTTCTGGACATCTTTTGAAGCTGCGAAGAAATTTTAAATTCCCAAACATTTTTTAATTTGTAAAAAAACATGAAAAATCGTAAATCTTTGAAAATCTGAACAATTTTCTATAACGCGAACATTTTTGAAATTTTTGGAACATTTTCTGTAAAACACGAACAATTTTTCAAATTTCAAAACATGTTTTGAAAACGCAAACATTTTTTAAATTGGTGATTTTTTTTTGAAAACAGTACAGCTTTTGAAATGCAGAACAAAATTTTGAATCTGAGAAAAATTTGAAAATCCCAAACATTTTTTGTTTACGTGAACAAAAAACTAAAAATGGAAACATTTCTCTAAAAGTTCAGACAATTTTTGTAAACTGCGAAAAAAAATTAAATTCTAGAACAGTTTTTGAAAACACAAACATTTTTTAAATTGGTGAACAAAATTTGAAAATGGGTACAGTTTTTTAAATGCCGAACAAAATTTTGAACCTGACAACAATTTGAAAAACCCGAAGATTTTTTGTATATGTGAACAAAAAAATTAAAATGGAAACATTTTTGTAAAACTTCAAACATTTTTTGTATAACGTGAACAATTTTTTAAATTCCAGAACATTTTTTTTGAAAATGCAAACATTTTATAAATTGGTGAACAAAATTTGAAGACGGGTACAGCTTTTGAATTGCAGAACAAAATTTTTGAAACTTCAAACTATTTTCAAAACGGGTGCAACTTCTAATATTTTTTGTATACTGTGACCAATTTTTGAAACTTCAAACTATTTTCGAAAAATGTGATTTGTTAAAAAAATTCTGAACTATTTGTGAAAGCGCTAACAAATGTTGAATACTTTAAAACAGAAAAGGAAGAAAATAAAAAAGAAAAGAAAATATGGTTCGAAACCATGTGCATCTTATTAGTAGCAAATCCTACAGTTTTTCGCAAAAAAAAACAAGTCTGTGCGTGCTACAGCGGAAAAGACAACGTGATTATATATAGGGCCATATCCCTATTGTTAGAAGGGATAAAGAGGGATTGGTCGAATCGATGATTATTGCTTGAGCCTCGTGAAAATATATATAGGAGTACATGATCAACTTGGAGTACAAGACAAGCCAGAACATATCCTAGTCTATCTCATATTTCCTAACTAATCACGATACTCAACATCCCTCCGCAGTCACAACGGTAGCGACGCAGACGGTGAGACTGGAGAAGAATCTGAAGGCAAGCCGACGGACATTCCCCCCAAGTCATAACGGTCGATGCATCGTGGAAGTCGTGGCTGGAGTGGAAACCGACGAGGTTGCTCAAGCAATGCGGTAGCCCTTTGTGCCGATGTCGATGTAGCCGGTGGTGTAGCCGTGGTCGAGGTAGTCGTGCGAGGGACGCCGTGGTCGATGTCGAGTCGAGGTGGCCAGTGTCGAGGTAGTCGCCGTGGACCGGGAAGAAGAGCGACGGCGGCGTCCTGAGGAGGAGGCGGCGGCGGCTAGGTTAGGAGCGCGGCGACGGTTCTCGAAGTAGGCGAGGAAGAACCCGATAGCGTGACGAAGACCGGCGCGGACGGTGGCGTTCCCGCGCCTAGGAAGGGGGCGTGGCGCATACCACACAGAAGTCGACGCGCGTGGACGGCGAAGTGAACCGTGTGCCGCGGCGCTACGGCCAGAAGGGACGACGCAGCGGCAGCGCGCGGGTCGAGGCGACGGCGGGGAAGACCTTAGGATAGCGGCAGGGACCGTGTGCCACGCTCGCTATGGCCGATGGGGCGACACAGCGGCAACGCGAGGGTCGGTGAAGCCACGGGGACGGCCTGAGCGGACGGCCTCGGGGTGGCAGTGGACCGCGGGCCGCGGCACTACGGCCCGAAGGGGCGACGCGGCGGCGGCGCGCGGGTCGGTGCAGTCGAGGGGAGAACCACGGGGCGGCGGCAAAGATCGCGTGCCACGCTCGCTACGGCCCGATGGGCGACGCAGCGGCAGCGCGAGGGTCGGTGCAGCCACGGGAACGGCCTGGAGTGGACGGCTTCGGGGCGGTGGTGGACCGCGGGCCGCGGCATTACGGCCCGAAGAGGCGACGCAGCGACAGCAAGCGAGTCGATGCAGCGGCTGTAAGAACCATGGGGCGGCGACGCTGTGGTCCGAAGGGACGACACAGCTGCAGCCCGTTGCTCGATCGGTGTTAAGGCGCGCTGTACTCGGTGACGATCATCACGAAAATCCACGTAAACGCATATCTGTGGTCGATCAGACCGAAGAAACGACATGGGTAACCGAGAAGATGCGGCCAGACCACGAGGGAGCGGCGACGTGCATCTGCGGCCGGACGTGCCAGGTTGTGCAACCGAACAGTGCAGGAGGGATAATCATAGACGTACATGTATGCAAGCATGAACATGCAACGTGCTTGAAGAGCCGGGCCTGTACTGCCGTACATAATCGAACGCCTAGCGCAACCGCATGAAAAACCAATCGCGCGCGGGGCGCGAGATTTGTCTCAGGCCACGCGGCGCTGGACGATGGCCAGGAAGGACCGCACGAGCGCTGGACAACGGCCGAGCAGAGGCGTGATGTAGATGACAAACGGCGGTGGACGACACAATCCGATTTTAGATCGGAAAATCAAAGAAAAATAACACCGATTAATTGATCGGCGAGGGAGAAAAACCCCAATCAACGGATCGGGAAAAAGACTCTCTAGGGCAGCCGATCAACTGGATCGGCGGACGAACCCTAAGTATGGGCGGCAGTCATGGAGGCCGACCGTCCCGGGGGCGGCGCTCGGGGCGGAAGTGGCAGGCGGCGGCTAGGGTTTGGATCGGTTAGGCTGATACCATGTTAGAAGGGATGGAGAGGGATTGGTGGAATCGATGATTATTGCTTGAGCCTCGTGGGCATATATATAGGAGCACATAATCAACTTGGAGTACAAGACAAGACAGAACATATCCTAGTCTATCTCATATTTCCTAACTAATCACGATACTCAACACCTATAATAAACAAAAGAAGGCACTTAGGGCGTGTTCGGATCTCCTCCAGCTCCACGCTTCATAAATTCCTGGAGCAGATTCGAGCCGAACGAAATAGCCCCCAAAAGCTAGCTTCAGGAAGCTATGATCGATTGCAGTGCAAAAACGCAAAGCACCGTCGGCCCAACTCCACAGATTGGAAAATCGGAAGTTTGCTCAATTTACAAGGTGTTGCCACCGCCAAACATAACGATTCGCTGCCCCCTCGCTCGAGAAAAAGAAACTATCGATCTCCAGCGAACCGGTGCGCCTCTTCCCCACTTGAATCGGTGCACTGGGCCTGAATTAGCTGCCTCCAGCTGTCGGGCCCGTGGAACCCAGGGTATCCCGGACCATCTGCCTGCGGCCAGAACGCAACGCCTGGCGGAGGCCCAATAGGCGGCCACCAGCGGGCGCCTCAAGCAAGGCCCCTCGCGAGGTTCTGGCCTCCCGAGGACCCCTCGTCAGGGAGCGGGCAAGCAAGACTCAGCCACGACTTCACCGAGAGCCTCGCGAGGCGGCCTCCTGAGGTTACCTCCCGAGGCATCCCCCCGAAGGTACGCAAGACAAGTGTTGTTCGGCTCGGTCGCGCGGTCTCGTGCCCACCACATGGGTGACGCGCGCGGCGACGAATAGCGATAGAGGCCGCGCCAGCAGGCGCGGATGGAGAGGATTTCCCCTTTTGAGCTAAGGGAGCAAGGCCAGCAGTTCGTTTCCCAAAGCAACCCCCAAAGGTTGCCCGATCGGTTAAAGAAGGCCGAGGCGGCGGGCGCGCAGGGAGGAGGTCATCCCCGAGCCCACCGGCGCGTCATGGACGGTCGCTTTGCAGGCGAAGACCACCTTTTGTCAGGATAGACTGCGCCCCTGTCCCCCTTCAAACTTGCCGTTGTGTGGCAACCCTTCCCGCCAATGTTTTTGGGGGAAGAGGACCAAGGCAGATATAAAAGGAGGGCAGGGTGCCGCTGTAGAAGAGATCGACTCTTCCTCCCCCCCCCCCCCCGAACCTTGTACTCTCGCGCTAGAGCAATCACACCAAGCAGGAGTAGGGTCTTACACCGCAAGGTGGCTCGAACCTGAGTAAACCGCTGTGTCTCCGGCCCGCTCCCGCTAGCGCGCTCTCGCCGTAGCTTCACCGTGGTTTTGCTGTGGTACGGGACGAGGAGGTAGGAACGAGCTCACCCCAGTGTTCGAACCTTAGGGTCCGCGAAGCCCGACTTCCGACATTTGGCGCGCCAGGTTGGGGTGCGCTACTGTTCTTCCGCTCCGTCCTCCACTCCACCAGCTTCATGGCCGACGCTCGCCGCGAGCGCGCGGAGCGCAGGGTGGGTCGCGTGGCCTAGACGGAGCCAGTGGGCCGCGGCAACCGCCGCCGCCACGTCGAGGCCGCTGCCGCCACCGACCCTGCCGCCCGGGAGCAGCAGGACTCCTTCCTGCACCCCTCCGTACAGGCAGACGGCCGCACCGCCACGGCCTCCTCCTCCCTCGCCTGCCATGGGCCGCCGAACGCGCAGGCCGCGCTACTCATGGCGCGTGAGCTGCTCCGCTACCGTGCAGCTGACGCCGGCTACGACGCCTGGCTTGGTCGCATCATCGAGCTCGTCAACGCCATCGGGGACGCTCCGGCGCCTGACCACTCGCTCTGCCTCCGCCGTCTCGCGCTGGGGACGTAGCGCATGGTGCTCCCCCGCCACCTCCTCTGCGCGACGAGCTCGCCGGGCACCAGCGCAACGCGCGGGCGCGTGAGCCGTCCCGCGGCGCGTCCTCGCCGGTCCGAGACGAGGCCAGCTGCCAGATCATCCGCCGCGCGCCGCCTGATGCGCGTGTGCTCCTCGAGCAGCAGCGCCGGTGCCAGGACCGGGCCGTCCAGGAGGTCGCGGCGGCTGGGCGCCAAAACCGCGCCGCCCTCGCCGGCGGTGTTCCTTCGAGCGGCGTGGATTCCCGCGCCTTCACTCGCGAGCTGCGTCAGGTGGTGTGGCCCGCGAAGTTCAAGCCGGACCTACCTCCACGCTACGACGGCACCCCAACCCCGCAGAGTTCCTTCAGCTCTATGCGCTGAGTGTCGAGGCGGCGAACGGCGACGACAAGGTCATGGCGAACTGGTTCCCCATGACCCTCAAGGACGGCCCGCGCTCTTGGCTCATGAACCTCCCTGAGGCATCGATCTCGTCGTGGGGCGAGCTCTGCAGCCAGTTCGTCGCCAACTTCAAGGGCACGCACGACCGCTCCCTCACAATCAACGACCCGCGGCATGTGCGGCAGCGCCCGGACGAGACCCTCCGCAAGTACATCCAGCGCTTCAGCCAGGTGCGCAACAAGATCTCGCGTGCCTCCGATGCAGCCGTCATCTGTGCGTTCTCCACTGGCGTCACGGATGTCAAGATGCGCGAGAAGCTTGCCATCAACGACGAGCTGGACTCGGTGCTTGAGCTGTTCGACCTCGCCGACAAATGCGCCAAGGCTGAAGAAGGTCACCTCTTCATCCACAACGACCCCGATGCGGCGCCCGACGCCGCCAAGGCCAAGGGCAAGGACGTCAAGCACAAGGGCCCTGCCGTGCTTGCGGCAGAGCCCGAGAAGAAGCGCAGCTGTGACCGCGACGAACCCAGGAAGGACGGCCGCCCGCTCTGTGTCTACCACAATGTGCACTCCCACAGCACCGAAGACTGCCAGGAGCTCAAGCTGCTCCACGACGAGCGCCTGGGCCGCCGAGGAGACCGCAACGACCGCGTCACCGGCCGCGGAGGTGACCACAGCGGCAACCGCTGGGACAGCCGCAGCGGCAACGGCAACATCCGCCAAGGCTGGCGCGACCAGCCTCGCGAGGCCGCCTGGCGCGATCAGCCTCGTGAGGCAAACCCTCAGGCCAACGCCGCTCTCCCACCGTTGCCGCCGCCACCCTGTTGGAAATATGCCCTAGAGGCAATTAATAAAGTGTTTATTATCATATTTCTCCGTTCATGATAATAGTTTATTATTCATGCTAGAATTGTATTGACCGGAAACTTAATACATGTGTGAATAGATAAACAAATACTGAGTCCCTAGTAAGCCTCTACTAGACTAGCTCGTTGATCAAAAGATGGTCAAAGTTTCCTGACCATGGACATGAGTTGTCATTTGATAACGGGATCACATCATTAGGAGAATGATGTGATGGACATGACCCAACCGTTAGCATAGCATATGATCATTCAGTTTATTGCTATGGCTTTCACTATGTCAAATACACGTTCCTCTGACCATGAGATCATGCAACTCCCGGATACCGTAGGAATACTTTGGGTGTATCAAACGTCACAACGTAACTGGGTGATTATAAAGGTGCACTACAGGTATCTCCGAAAGTGTTTGTTGAGTTGGCATGGATCGAGATTGGGATTTGTCACTCCGACTATCGGAGAGGTATCTTTGGGCCCTCTCGGTAATACAGCATCACAGAAGCCTTGCAAGCACCGTGACTAAAGAGTTAGTTGCAAGATGATGTATTACGGAACGAGTAAAGAGACTTGCCGGTAACGAGATTGAACTAGGTATTAGATACCGACGATCGAATCTCGGGCAAGTAACATACCGCCGGACAAAGGGAACAACGTATGTTGTCATATGAGGTTCACCGATAAAGATCTTCGTGGAATATGTAGGAACCAATATGAGCATCCAGGTTCCGCTGTTGGTTATTGACCGGAGAGTCGTCTCGGTCATGTCTACATCATTCCCGAACCCGTAGGGTCCGCACACTTAAGGTTCGATGACGATATAGTATTATATGAGTTATGTGGTTGGTGACCGAATGTTGTTCGGAGTCCCGGATGAGATCACGGACATGACGAGGAGTCTCGGAATGTCCGAGAGGTAAAGATTGATATATTGGAAGGTGGTATTCGGATATCGGAATAGTTCCAAGTGATCCGGGTAAATATCGGAGTGCCGGAGGGTTACCGGAACCCCCCGGGGAAGTAATGGGCCTACATGGGCCATACGGGAAAGAAGAGGCAGCCCACTAGGGGTGGCTGCGCCTCCCTCCCATGGGGAGTCCGAATTGGACTAGGGGAGGGAGCGCAACCCCCTTTCCTTCTCCTCTTCTCTCTCCCTTCCTTCTTCCCCCTCTTGAGAAGGAATCCTACTAGGACTAGGAGTCCTAGTAGGACTCCTCTCCCCATGGCGCGCCCCACCTAGGGCCGGTGGCCTCCTCCTCTCCTCCTTTATATACAGGGGCAGGGGGCACCCCAAAGGCACGACAATTGTTCTCTTAGCCGTGTGTGGTGCCCCCCTCCACAGTTTACCACCCCGGTCATATTTTCGGAGAGCTTAGGCGAAGCCCTGCCGGAATCACTTCACCGTCACCGTCGCCACGCCGTCGTGCTGACGGAACTCATCTACTACCTCGACGTCTTGCTGGATCAAGAAGGCGAGGAACGTCACCGAGCTGCACGTGTGTAGAACTCGGAGGTGCCGTACGTTCGGTACTCGATCGGTGGATCCCGAAGGAAGTTCGACTACATCGACCGCGTCGTGAGACGCTTCCGCTAACGGTCTACGAGGGTACGTAGACACTCTTCCCCCTCTCGTACCGATGCATCTCCATGGATAGATCTTGCGTGAACGTAGGAAATTTTTTGAAGTTCATGCTCCGTTCCCCAACAGTGGTATCAGAGCCAGGTCTATGCGTAGATGTGATTTGCACGAGTAGAACACAAGTGAGTTGTGGGCGTGGGTGTATACATATTGCTTGCCGTTACTAGTTGTTACTTGATTCGGCGGTATTGTGAGATGAAGCGGCCCGGACCGACATTATGCGTACGCTTACGCGAGACAGGTTTCACCGCTACGTGCACTCGTTGCATAAAGGTGACTGGCGGGTGTCTGTCTCTCTCACTTTAGTTGAATCGGTTTCAATGAAGAGGGTTCTTTTAGAAGATCAAAAAGCAATCACTACACTACGTTGTGGTTTTGCGTAGGTAAGAACGGTTCTTGCAAACCCGTAGCAGCCACGTAAAACTTGCAACAACAAAGTAGAGGACGTCTAACTTGTTTTTGCAGGGTATGCTGGTGATGTGATATGGCCAAGACATGATGTGATATAAGTTGTTGTATGAGATGATCATGTTTTGTAAGTTATCAGGCAACCGACAGGAGCCTTATGGTTGTCTCTTTATTGTATGCAATGCCAACGCTGTGTAATTGCTTTACTTTACCGCTATTAGTTAGCAGCAGTAGTAGTAGAAATAGCCGGCGAGACGACCACGACGCTACGATGGAGATCAAGGTGTCACGACGCTACGATGGAGATCAAGGTGTCACGACGCTACGATGGAGATCAAGGTGTCAACCCGGTGACGATGGAGATCATGACGGTGCTTTGCTGATGGAGATCAAAAGCACAAGACGATGATGGCCATATCATGTCACATATATTGAATTGCATGTGATGTTAATCCTTTTATGCATCTTATTTTGCTTAGGACGACGGTAGCATTATAAGATGATCCCTTCACTAAATTTCAAGATAAGTGTTCTCCCCTAGTATGCACCGTTGCGAAGGTTCGACGCTTCTAAGCACCACGTGATGATCGGGTGTGATGGATTCTTTCGTTCGCATACAACGGGTGTAAGCCAGTTTTACACACGCAGAATACTTGGGTTAAACTTGACGAGCCTAGCATGTACAGACATGGCCTCGGAACACAAGAGACCGAAAGGTCGAACATGAGTCATATAGTAGATATGATCAACATGAAAGATGTTCACCATTGATAACTAATCCACCTCACGTGATGATCGGACGTGGTTTAGTTGATGTGGATCATGTTACACTTAGACAACTTGAGGAATGTTAATCTAAGTGGGAGTTCTTAAGTAATTTGATTAATTGAACTTCAATTGTCATGAACATAGTCTTACTTGTCTTAGCAAATTTATGTTGTAGATCAATAGACCGCGTTGTAGTTCCCCTGTTTTTATTATGTTCCTAGAGAAAACGAAGTTGAAAGTTGATGGAAGCAACTATGCGGACTAGGTCCGTGATCTGAGGATTGTCCTCACTACTGCACAGAAGGCTTATGTCCTTAATGCACCGCTCAGTGAAATACCCCTATGGCTTCGTCTGAGGACGTTATGAACGTCTGGCAGACAAGAAAAGATGACTACTCGATAGTTCAGTGCGCCATACTTTACGGTTTAGAACCGGAGCTCCAAATATGTTTTGAGCAACACGGGGCATATGAGATGTTCCAAGAGCTGAAAATTTGTTTTTCAAGCTCACACCCGGGTCGAGAGGTATGACACCTTCGACAAGTTCTATAGCTACAAGATGGAGGAGAACAACTCCGTTAGTGAGCATGTACTCAGAATGTCTGAGTACTTCAAACACTTGAATCAAGTGGGAGTTAGACTTCCGAATAAAGTGGTGATTGATAGAGTTCTCTAGTCACTATCACTAAGCTACTGGATCTTCGTGATGAACTATAAACATGCAAGGGATAGAAGATCCTTAAGCTATTCGCGATGCTACAATCTGCGGATGTAGAAATCAAAAAAGGGAGCATCAAGTGTTGATGGTTAATAAGACCACTAGTTTCAAGAAGGGCAAGGGAAAGAAAAGGGAACTTCAAGAAGAACGGTAAAACAGTTGCCGCTCACGCGAAGAAACCCAAGGCTGAACCAAACCCGAGACTTAGTGCTCCCATTGCAAAGGGAAATGTCACAGGGAGCGGAACTTTCCCAAAGTAACTGGCAGATAATAAGACTGGCAATGTCAACAAAGATATTTGATATACATGTTATTGATATGTACCTTACTAGTACTCGTAGGAGCACCTGGGTATTTGATACTTGTTCAGTTGCTTACAACTTGAAACATGGAGCTTCGGAATAAACGAGGGTTAGCTAAGAACGAGGTGACGATGTGCATTGGAAGTGTCTCCAAGGTTGATGTGATCACCATCGCCACGCTCTCTCTACCTTCAGGATTAGTGATGAACCTAAATAATTGTTATTTGGTGCTTGCGTTAAGCATGAACATTATATCTGATAGTGTTTATTGCAAGACGGTTATTCAATTTCAGAGAATAATTTTTATTCTATTTATTTGGATAATATCATTGATGATCATGCACTTAAAATAAAAGGTTTATTGAATCTTGATCGTAGTAATACATATGTTCATAACATGAATGCCAAAAGATAATGATAGTACCACATATTTGTGGCACTGCCGCTTAGGTCATATCAGTGTTAAACACATGAAGAAACTCCATGCAGATGGGTTTTTGGAATCTCTTGATTATGAATCATTTGAGACATGTGAACCATGCCTTATTGGCAAGATGACTAAAACTCCGTTCTCCGGAACAATGGAGCGAGCAACCAACTTATTGGAAATAATACATACCGATGTATGCGGTCCGATGAGTGTTGAGGCGCGCGGTGGATATCGTTATGTTCTCACGTTCACTGATGATTTGAGTAGATACGGTTATGTCTACTTGATGAAGCATAAATCTGAAACATTTGAAAAGTTCAAAGAATTTCAGAGTGAAGTAGAGAACCATCGTAACAAGAAAATAAAGTTCTTACGATCTGATCGTGGAGGAGAATATTTGAGTTACGAGTTTGGCAATCACTTAAGACAATGTGGAATTGTTTCACAGCTCACGCCACATGGAACACCACAGCGTAATGGTGTATCCGAACGTCGTAATCGTACTCTATTGGATATGGTGCGTTCTATGATGTCTCTTACCGATTTGCCACTATCATTTTGGGGTTATGCATTAGAGACAACTGCATTCACTTTAAACAAGGGCACCGTCCAAATCCGTTGAGATGACACCGTATGAACTGTGGTTTGCAAGAAACCTAAGATGTCATTTCTGAAAGTTTGGGGATGCGATGCTTATGTCAAAAGGCTTCAGCCAGATAAGCTCGAACCCAAAGCGGATAAGTGCGTCTTCATAGGATACCCAAAAGAGACCGTTGGGTACACCTTCTACCACAGATCCGAAGGCAAAGTTTTCGTTGCTAAAGAATGGATCCTTTCTAGAGAAGGAGTTTCTCTCGAAAGAAGTGAGTGGGAGGAAAGTAGAACTTGATGAGGTAATTGTACCTCCTCTGGATAGTAGTATGCCACAGAAAGAAATTTCTGTGACATCGACACAGACCAGAGAAGAAGTTAATGATGATGATCATGAAACTTCGGATCAAGTTGTTACTGAACTTCGAAGGTCAACCAGGACACGTTCCGCACCAGAGTGGTACGGAAATCCAGTCTTGGAGGACATGTTGCTAGACAACGATGAACCTTCGAACTATGAAGAAGCGATGGCAAGCCCGGATTCTGACAAATGGCTTGAGGCCATGAAATCCGAGATTGGATCCATGTATGAGAACAAAGTGTGGACTTTGGTAGACTTGCCCGATGAACGGCGAGCTATTGAAAATAAATGGATCTTTAAGAAGAAGACGGATGCTGATAGTAATATCACCGTCTATAAAGCTCGACTTGTTGCTAAAGGTTATCACCAAGTTCAAGGAGTTGACTACGATGAGACTTTCTCACCCGTAGCGATGCTAAAGTCTGTCAGAATTATGTTAGCAATTGCCGCGTTTTATGATTATGAAATCTGGCAAATGGACGTCAAAACGGCATTCCTTTACGGATTCCTTAAGGAAGAATTGTATATGATACAGCCGGAAGGTTTTGTCGATCCTAAAGGCGCTAACAAAATATGCAAGCTCCAGCGATCCATCTATGGACTGGTGCAAGCATCTCGGAGCTGGAATACTCGCTTTGATGAAGTGATCAAAGCGTTTGGGTTTATACAAGTTTATGGAGAAACTTGTATTTACAAGAAAGTGAGTGGGAGCTCTATAGCATTTCTAATAGTATATGTGGATGACATATTGTTGATTGGAAATGATGTAGAATTTCTGGAAAGCATAAAGAATTGAAAGGAGTTTTTCAATAAAAACCTGTTTTTGAGTTATCCACAGGTTGGGCACCGAGATCTATGGAGATAGATCAAAACGCCTGATAAAAGTTCACACATCTTGATGAGTTTTTTGAAGAAATTCAAAATAGGATCAAGTCAAAGAAATGAGTTCTTGCCTGGTGTGAAGTGGAGTAAGACTTGAAAATCTAGGTAAAGGTTGTTTTACATGTTAGGCATCAAAATCTATAGAGATAGATTGAGACGCCTCATAGGACTTTCACAAAGCACATACCTTGACAAGATTTTGAAGAAGTTCAAAATGGATCAGTCAAAGAAAGGGTTCTTGCCTGTATTGCAAGGTGTGAGATTGAGTAAGACTCAAAGCCCGACCACGGCAGAAGACAAAGAGAAGATGAGTGTCATCCCCTATGCCTCAGCCATAGGCTCCATTTTGTATGCCATGCTGTGTACTAGACCTGATGTATGCCTCGCTATTAGCTTGGTTGGAAGGTACCAAAGTGATCCAGGAGTAGATCACTGGACAGCGGTCAAGAATATCCTGAAGTACCTGAAAAGGACTAAGGAAGAATTTCTCGGGAATAGAGGTGATAAAGAGTTCGTCGTAAAGGGTTACGTCGATGCAAGCTTTAAACACCGATCCGGAAGACTATGAGTCTCAGACCGGATACGTAAAGTGGGACAGTTGTTTTTGGAGTAGCTCCAAGAAGAGTGTGGTAGCAGCATCTACATATGACATAGAGATTTGCCAAGAACACACGGATCTGAATATTGCAGACCCATTGACTAAAACCTCTCTCACAAGCAAAACATGATCAGCCCTAGAACTGATTGGATGTTAATTACATGGAGATGTAAACTAGATTATTGACTCTAGTGCAAGTGGGAGACTGTTGGAAATATGCCCTAGAGGCAATTAATAAAGTGTTTATTATCATATTTCTCCGTTCATGATAATAGTTTATTATTCATGCTAGAATTGTATTGACCGAAAAGTTAATACATGTGTGAATAGATAAACAAATACTGAGTCCCTAGTAAGCCTCTACTAGACTAGCTCGTTGATCAAAAGATGGTCAAAGTTTCCTGACCATGGACATGAGTTGTCATTTGATAACGGGATCACATCATTAGGAGAATGATGTGATGGACATGACCCAACCATTAGCATAACATATGATCATTCAGTTTATTGCTATGGCTTTCACTATGTCAAATACACGTTCCTCTGACCATGAGATCATGCAACTCCCGGATACCGTAGGAATACTTTGGGTGTATCAAACGTCACAACGTAACTGGGTGATTATAAAGGTGCACTACAGGTATCTCCGAAAGTGTTTGTTGAGTTGGCATGGATCGAGATTGGGATTTGTCACTCCGACTATCGGAGAGGTATCTTTGGTCCCTCTCGGTAATACAGCATCACAGAAGCCTTGCAAGCACCGTGACTAAAGAGTTAGTTGCAAGATGATGTATTACGGAACGAGTAAAGAGACTTGCCGGTAACGAGATTGAACTAGGTATTAGATACCGACGATCGAATCTCGGGCAAGTAACATACCGCCGGACAAAGGGAACAACGTATGTTGTCATATGAGGTTCACCGATAAAGATCTTCGTGAAATATGTAGGAACCAATATGAGCATCCAGGTTCCGCTGTTGGTTATTGACCGGAGAGTCGTCTCGGTCATGTCTACATCATTCCCGAACCCGTAGGGTCCGCACACTTAAGGTTCGATGACGATATAGTATTATATGAGTTATGTGGTTGGTGACCGAATGTTGTTCGGAGTCCCGGATGAGATCACGGACATGACGAGGAGTCTCGGAATGTCCGAGAGGTAAAGATTGATATATTGGAAGGTGGTATTCGGATATCGGAATAGTTCCAAGTGATCCGGGTAAATATCGGAGTGCCGGAGGGTTACCGGAACCCCCCGGGGAAGTAATGGGCCTACATGGGCCATACGGGAAAGAAGAGGCAGCCCACTAGGGGTGGCTGCGCCTCCCTCCCATGGGGAGTCCGAATTGGACTAGGGGAGGGAGCGCAACCCCCTTTCCTTCTCCTCTTCTCTCTCCCTTCCTTCTTCCCCCTCTTGAGAAGGAATCCTACTAGGACTAGGAGTCCTAGTAGGACTCCTCTCCCCATGGCGCGCCCCACCTAGGGCCGGCGGCCTCCTCCTCTCCTCCTTTATATACAGGGGCAGGGGGCACCCCAAAGGCACGACAATTGTTCTCTTAGCCGTGTGGGGTGCCCCCCTCCACAGTTTACCACCCCGGTCATATTTTCGGAGAGCTTAGGCGAAGCCCTGCCGGAATCACTTCACCGTCACCGTCGCCACGCCGTCGTGCTGACGGAACTCATCTACTACCTCGACGTCTTGCTAGATCAAGAAGGCGAGGAACGTCACCGAGCTGCACGTGTGTAGAACTCGGAGGTGCCGTACGTTCGGTACTCGATCGGTGGATCCCGAAGGAAGTTCGACTACATCGACCGCGTCGTGAGACGCTTCCGCTAACGGTCTACGAGGGTACGTAGACACTCTCCCCCCTCTTGTAGCGATGCATCTCCATGGATAGATCTTGTGTGAACGTAGGAAATTTTTTGAAGTTCATGCTCCGTTCCTCAACACACCCCGGAGGAACGACGTCAACCAGCCTGACGAGGGCGCTGGGGGCTACCAGGAGCCTCGCGCGGTTGCCTGCATCCTCGGCGGGGCTCAGGCTCCCGTGTCCAATCGCCACTTCAAGCAGTTCTCTCGCGAGGTGAACGCCACCCTCCCGAAGCCTGAGGCTGCATGGCCCCTCAAGTGGTCGCAGTACGCCATCACCTTCGACTCCAAGGACCATCCCAAGTCCACAGCCACCGCAGGCACGCTCCCCATGTTGTGCACTCCTACCATCAGCAACGTCGCGGTCACCAAGACCCTCATCGACGGAGGCGCCGGCCTTAACGTGCTCTCCATCGAGACCTTCGAGCATCTCCAGGTGCCTTACGAGCAGCTCATGCCGACGAGGCCCTTCTCGGGCGTGATCCACGGTTCCACGCTGCCTCTGGGGCAGGTGCGCCTCCCTGTCACCTTCGGCACCCGCAAGAACTACCACACTGAGCTCATCGACTTCAACGTCGCCCACCTTGGCCTACCCTACAACGCCATCTTGGGCTACCCCGTGCTCGCCAAGTTCATGGCGGTGTCTCATCACGCCTACAACGTCCTCAAGATGCCTGGCTGCAGCGGCATCATCACCGTCACCTGCGACGAGAAGGACGCGATCTGCTCCCTTGAGCACGCCTACAAGGCTGCCGCCACCGCCCATCCAGCTGACGAGGACGCGGTTGAGCCTCCTGAGGCCGCGTTCGCGAAGAAGAAGCAGCTGTTCTCTCAGGACCACGCCGAGACGAAGAAGGTGTCGGTTGACGGCAGCGGCTCAGGCCCTGCCTTCACCATCGGCACCTGCCTTTCTCCTGCATAGGAAGGCGCGCTCATCGCCTTCCTTCGGGCAAACTTAGATGTTTTCTCCTGGAAAGCATCTGATTTGTCCAGTGTACCGAGGGAGGTGATCGAGCACCACTTAGCGGTGTGCCCCAACGCACGCCCCGTCAAGCAAAAAGCACGGTGCTAGGCGCTCGAGAAACAAGAGTTCATTGTTCAAGAAGTGCACAAGCTGCAAGAAGCCGGAGTCATCCGTGAAGTGCGCCATCCCGAATGGCTCGCCAACCCAGTCGTCGCCCCCAAGAAGGGCAGCAAGGAGCGAATGTGCGTCGACTTCACGAGCCTCAACAAGGCCTGCCCTCAGGACCCCTTTCTGCTGCCGCGCGCCGGCCAGGGCGCGGACTCCGCCACCGGTTACGCTCGCATGCCCTTCGGCCTGAGGAACGCCAGCGCCACCTTCCAGTGGCTGACGTGCTTCGCGCCGGGGCCTCGGACGGGGAGGCTGACCAGTTGGACTCCACAAGCTCTCACCCATGTGGGAAGACCCTTTCAGGGGTGCTCATGTCTCCAGGCCCGGCGCCGCCCGGCTAGAGATGGAGGACGGAGTTCCTGTACCTAACGCCTGGAACATCCAACACCTCCGCAAGTTCTACCCATGACCCTCACGCGTACGAACGAAATGGGGCTGTACACGCCCCGGAGACTCTCAATGTGTTCTCCTGACGGGCACGTGAGAGCTCCTGCCCACGCCCAAGTGGAAGCCACATGCTCCGCGCTGGCGGAATGATCGAGCCGCGATCATACCCACACCCCGGTGGAAGCCCCATGCTCCGCGCTGGCGGAACAATCAACTGAGGGTGCCCCACGGGCTGCACCAACCTCAAGCTGACCCGTGCCGGACACGACAGCCCCTCTTTTTCTCTTTCGGATGTGTAACTGAGGGCGCCCCACGGGCTGCACCAACCTCAAGCTGACCTGTGCCGGACACGACAGCCGCATCTCTTTTTGGTTGTGTAATGGAATTTGTTATCTTGCCTCAGTAAAGCTTCAGTTTCCATACATGGTGTATTTCGTCATATCCTTGCCTCGCGAGCCGTGCGCGCTCACGACCTCCCTCATGAGCCTCACGTGAGCGGGGGCTGGACACGGTGCCTGTGCTCGGGTCAGTCCCAGCAGCGCTGAAAAACCTAAGCAACCGGGCTCTGGCTCACGGGCCTGCTCCCGTGCACGCCACCCCACCAAGGTCCTTGGTGTCTTATCTCCTCGCGTAACGCCCATGAGCGAGCCGGCGAGCGTGCGTTGCTCCCCTGTTGTGGAACTTTCTGCATGCAGTTATCTCAGGAGCAGGTCACCCAGAAGGCCTCGCGTGTGGCGCCTCGCGAGGTGGCCCAATGGCAAGACGCCCCCTTAAGCCTCAGGAAGCTTCACAGGCCCTGCCTCGGGAGCCAACCTACGACAGCCATCTCAGTAGGAGATCTTGTGAGCGAAAACCTTGTGAGACACACCCTACAAGTGGCGGCTCACCAGACGCTACCCTCCACAAAAGCTAAGTCTAACTACCTCGCGAGCCACCCTCGCCATCTCCCAAGCTTTCCCTTCTAGCAACCTCGCTGAGCGCTGGCGTTTCTCCTTCCGCGAGCCGTTGCGCGTCAAAGGGGGGCTCCTTGAGCATCGCGCCACGGGAGCTCTTACCGCCCTCGGCGCCCTACACCTCCTGGCCTTGCTCAGGTACGAGTCTTAACATACCAGCGGTGGCTGTAGCCCGCTCGGGGCTGGGCCCTGACGACGTAGAGCACAAAAGGCAAGCAAAAAGAGAAAAACTGGCCTCAAGAGAAAGCTTCACGAGGTCACGAGCGTTCATTACAGCAAGGCATAAGGTGCTTAAAACACAAAGGCATTGTCCTCACGCCCCCACGGGGCCTGATGTCTATTACACAACTTATTCTTGTAGACTCGTGTTGGGCCTCCAAGCGCAGAGTTTTGTAGGACAGTAGCAATTTTCCCTCAAGTGGATGACCTAAGGTTTATCAATCCGTTGGAGGCGTAGGATGAAGATGGTCTCTTTCAAACAACCCTGCAACCAAATAACAAAGAGTCTCTTGTGTCCCCAACACACCCAATACAATGGTAAATTGTATAGGTGCACTAGTTCGGCGAAGAGATGGTGATACAAGTGTAGTATGGATAGTAGATATAGGTTTTTGTAGTGCGAACAATAAAAAACAGCAAGATAACAAGTAACAAAAGTGAGCATAAACGGTATTGCAATGCTTAGAAACAAGGCCTCACTACAGGAATCAGGCACTTTGCCATCTGCCATAGCAGACGGCAAAGGCATGCTTGGCGGACGGCAAAGGCTTTGCCGTCCGCTAGCAGACGGCAAACAGTCCGGCCGAACGGCTGCCGGCAAAGGGTACTTTGCCGTCTGCTAGCGGACGGCAAAGAGCATGCTTCTTTGCCGTCTGCTAGCGGACGGCAAAGAGCTTGCTTCTTTGCCGTCTGCTAGCGGACGGCAAAGAGGCCAAGTACGCTAAAGTGGCTATGTAGCCCCTTTTTTTTATCTTATATCAATTCATTTACACAGAAAATTATATATATGACCAATATAGCATATCCAACACATATTACCAATAGTCATGAACACATGTAAATTAAAAACTTTATTAATAATTGAAATAGGTAATACAAAGTCATATTATAAAGAATCAGAAATGATTAAGTAATTAAATTTACATTTCGGAAATTACAAGAAATGACCTAAAACTAAATATCTATTTTCCTAAAAACTATCTTATTACTAAGATCTTCTCTGGATCTTCTTCTTTTCTTCCAACCTGCATAACAAAAACACTAAGAAAGAGAGAATGGGTTAGGAGTAGAAATGTAGCATTTCACTTGGTGAAATGCAATGCTGTAGGAGCCAGCAGAATTTTTAGTTGTTCTCTCATTCATTACGATTTGCTTATACCGACCTGTTCTCTGGCTTGGAGCTCATGGGAGGATCATTAGCATAAGTCTTTTGTATCCTTGCAAAGTTTCTGTGGTGTCCAATGACTGAAAATAGTACACAAAGTTGCATTATCATAACGAAGTTTCGACTGATGCAATACATGAAAATATGGTCTGGTCTTGTATACCTTGTTATTTTTTTGTTAAAACGATGCCTCGCCCAAGCGCAACACGCGGAGAAGAACATGATGGTCTTACAGGGACCTCCGCTGGCAGCAGATGCAGCTCCACGGCAAGGCCCCTCGCACCCGTGCACGAACAACCCAAAATGACAGCCACAACATCACCCTGGATCCCTCTACCACGCCCACTACCAGATGAAGTAGCAGTAGTAGATCAGCCATACATGGGAAGAGGACAGCCCGGATCGGCTACGATGACGCCCCATAGAAGCCTCAGCCATCAGGAACCAAGAATCACAAAAGGAAGGAATATGTATATTCCTGGATAAACTTGTTGCTTTTCAAAACCAGTTGAACTAAACAGTTTCCATAACTTCATATGATCTCTGTACTATATGCACACAAGTTCAGAACTCTATTCTCAACACACGACTTATCACATTGGTTAGTTCACAATGTAACATTTTGTGTGGACTTAATTCACAACTGTACTATCTAATGAAACTTTAGTATCTAGATTTTATTCCTAAACAAGAGCAACAAGCAGTAGCAATCAATATGCAGTAGCAGAACATGAACTCTTGAACAGCATAGGGAAGCAGTCAAGCAGCTGGCCAGCAGCAACAGCAAGGGTATGGCGAGCATTAACAGGCCAACAACAAGGGCATGGCGAGAAGCAACAGCAATGGCATGGCGAGCAGCAACAGCAAGCAACAGATAACCTTTTTATCCCGAGGTGGATCGGGATGAGGCCGTCCCGGCGAGCTCGGGCCGAGCCCGGCCATGGCAGCGGCGCCGACGACGGAGGAGGCCGGAGGAGGACGGGCAGGGGCGCGGGACGGGCGGATCCGGCGGCGGGCGGTCGGATCCGGCCGGCGGAGGCGTCGGACGGCGGCGGGACTGGCTCGAGCTCCCTCCCATGGCGGTGATGGAGCTTGAGAGAGAGAGAGAGGAAACGTGAGAGAGAGAGCAACAGAGAGAGGAGGAGAGGTGCGGCGGCTGAGGAGCGACCTGGCGGCGCGGTCGCCGGCGTTGGCTCGCCGGCCGGCGTGGAGGGAGGCGCGGGCGGTGCTCGGCTGCGGGGCGCGGGAGCTCCCTGGCGGCGGAGCCGCGGGGAGGCGCGGGCGGTGCTCGGCTGCGGGGCGCGGGAGCTCCCTTGCGGCGGCGCACGCGGGCCTGGGCGGCGGCGGCTCGGCCGGCATGGGTGGGGGGGACCGAGGGGTGGGGGTGAGTTCGTGAGAGTTGGGATGAGAGAGAGAGAGGTGGGGTGGGAGTGGATCGGGCCGGTGTTAGTGGTGGCTACGATGGGGCATGTCTTTGCCGTCTGCTGGGCACCTCTTTGCCGTCTGCCAGCAGACGGCAAAGATTCTTTGCCATCTGCTGGCAGACGGCAAAGAGGTGGGGCTGGTGGGCTGGACCTACTCATCTCTTTGCTGTCTGCCAGCGAACGGCAAAGATTCTTTGCCATCTGCTGGCAGACGGCAAAGAGGTGACTGATGGCAACCAGGTTCTTTGCCGTCTGTTTTTTGTAAGCAGACGGCAAAGACCTTCTTTGCCGTCCGCTGGCAGACGGCAAAGAGCTGGCAGATGGCAAAGTCCCTGATTCCAGTAGTGCCTAGGGTTCATACTTTCGCTAGTGCAATCTCTCAACAATGCTAATATAATTGGATCATATAACCATCCCTCAACGTGCGATAAAGAATCACTCCCAAGTTCATATTAGCGGAGAACATAAGATAGAAATTGTTTGTAGGGTACGAAACCACCTCAAAGTTATCCTTTCCGATCGATCTATTGAGCCATTCCTATAATTGTCACAAACAGACCTAGAGTTCGTACTAAAATAACACCATATGATACACATCAACCAACTCTAATGTCACCTAGATACTCCAATGTCACCACAAGTATCCGTGGGTTGATTATACGATATGCATCAAACAACTTCATAATCATAATATTCAATCCACACAAAGAACTCCAAGGAGCACCCCAAAGTTTCTATCGGAGAAAAGACAATGAAAACGTGCATCAACCCCTATGCCTAGATTACCCCAATGTCACCTCGGGAATCCGCGAGTTGAGTGCCCAAACATATATCAAGTGAATCAATATAATACCCCATTGTCACCACGGGTATTCATATGCAAGACATACATCAAGTGTTCTCAAATCTGAATATTCAATCCGACAATAACGAAACCTCAAAGGGAAAAGATTCGATTCATCATAATATGGATAGAGAGGGAAGAAACACCATATGATCCAACTATATTAACAAAGCTCGCGATACATCAAGATCGTGCCATATCAAGAACACGAGAGAGAGAGAGATCAAACACATAGCTACTAGTACATACCCTCAGCCCCGAGGGTGAACTACTCCCTCCTCGTCATGGAGACCGCCGGGATGATGAAGATGGCCTCCGGTGATGCTTTCCCCCCCTCCGGCAGGGTGCCGAAAAAGGGCTGTAGATGAGATCGTGGAGGTACAGAGGCTTGCGGCGGCGTAAAAACTCATCTAGGTTAACTTTCGGGGGTTTCTGAATATATATGATTTTTCAGCGTTGGAATCACGCAAAGAGGTGCCACAGGGGGCCCACGAGGCACCAGGGCGCGCCTGGGGGGGGGGGGACAGGCGCGCCCAGGTGGCTCGTGGGGCCCCTGTGGCTCTTCTGCTGCTTCTCCGAAGCTTCCTGGGTCTGTTTTCTTCCAGAAAAAATCGTCAAAAAGTTTCGCTGCATTTGGACTTCATTTGATATGGATTTTCTGGAAAACCAAAAATAAGCAGAAAACAACAACTGACACTGGGCACTAGGTCAATATGTTAGTCCATAAAAATCATATAAAATCCATATAAAAGTCCACCAAAATCATACAAAACTATAATAAACATGGCATGAATACTTCATAAATTATAGATACGTTGGAGACGTATCAGCATCCCCAAGCTCAATTCCTGCTCGTCCTCGAGTAGGTAAATGATAAAAGAAATAATTTATGAAGTGTGAATGGTAGCATAGTGCATAAGTTTGATCAATGATAATTTCAATCACTTTTCCTAGCATCATAACAGCAACTTTTCCTCATAAAACTCATCATGATAAAGTAGCAATCAATTCACATGTTATGGTTCAAACAATGCAATCTCTTGAAAGTTAACAACCTATGTTTTTAGTCACCAAACAATTGCAATTCAACTTAATTTCAACAAAGTCTAAGTAAGAGCTCCACATACTCAATTATCATATAGTCTTCTATGATTGCTAGTACTCAAAGCATATTTTTAGAACAAATGGCATCCATCGAACACAGAGAAAGATATGGGCATAATTTTCGCCTCCCAACTCATTTATCATAGAGATAATTGTCAAAAATAATAATTCATGATCAAATATATTTGACTGGCCATATGTGCCTGGATCTTTCCCCACCACATGATGCTTACCAACTAGAGAATAATTGAGGTTGAAATGCGAATGAATACTTATTGACTCTTGCATAAAAGTAAATTCATAAAAGTAAATACATAAAAGTAAAGGATAGGCCCTTCGCAGAGGGAAGCAGAGGTTGTCATGCGCTTTTTATTTTTGGATGCACAAACCCTTAATGCAAAGGAACGTCACGTTATATTGCCCCTTATGATAGCAATCTTTATTATGCAGTTGTTGACACCAGATTTTGGCATGGTCAAAAAACATAATTAAGAAGGCCTCAAATGGAAAAGTGCTCAAAGTGAGAAAGTTCCGTATCGTCGAAAAGAGAAACTTTGATATTTGGGCCATAGCCATCCGATCTCATCTCTGAGGCCGAAGTTGTGTTCGAAGTGCTGAGATTTTGTATCCAGAACACTATTCGGCTGATTAAGCCCCCAAGATGACCTCATATGAGAAAATGATCTACACGGATTGTCTTCGTCTCGTCGAATCGGTCGATTTTGATATAAAAATCGTCTAAATCCAAGGTCATATGCAAAAGTTAGAGCCATCTGAGTGCGGCCCTGTCCCTCCAGGGCGGTAGTACCGTCCTCCAGAGCGGAAGTACCGCTAAGCGGTAGTACCGTATTTTACTACCGCGTCTACTATCGCTTATGAAAATTCTTCTGGTATCCTGAGACCCTTACTCGGTAGTAGAGCGGTACTTAGCTATGCTCAGAGCGGTACTACCGCCCAGAGCGGTACTACTGTGCCCAGAGCGGTACTACCGCTTGCCGTCGCGCAGACTCGGGCAGATTTTGGAGAGTCCGAGTTTGGATAGCGTTTTTGACCCTTTGGAAGGAAATCTGGGTCCGTGTCTTGTACGGGAAGTCCAACCCCCTCTTAAATAGAAGAGGTGATGGCCGATTGAAAGAACACACAATCGAACAAACACATCTACTACTTTTTCGTACTTTTACTTTCGTTTACTGTTTTCATCTTTGTTGCTTTGCTCCTAAAGCATCCGTCCCTCCTCTCCGAAATCGAGGAACCTTCTTTGTTGCTTTGCTCGAAAAGCATCCGCCCCTCGCCGCGAAAGTGCGAGGATTATCGTTGTGTTGCGCGGTGCGAATTTCCGCGCCAACACAAATTGGCGACTCCGCTGGGGAACAAAGAACGCCGAGTACTTCCAATCTACTCGGCGACGAGAAGAACAAGGGCAACATCTACTCAGGACATGATGAATACCGAGTCCAGGAACGGGAGCGACATCGACCCGGAGAACGTCATCGCCGTTACGTTCGATGCCCTGTCGGAAGATGATCGACGCGAGTTTGAACATGAGCTCGAGAGATAGAACGCTGAAAAGAAGAACATGTTTTTGGCGGGATACCAGAAGACAAGGAACGGCGTCGTCAAAAAGGTAGTTGCGCCAAGTCCTTCCGATGCTGAGGTAAAAAAGCCAACCGAAGAAATTGCTCATTTAATTGATGTGTCCGTAGCTAGCAAATTTGGATCTGACATGACAAATGCGATGAACACACTTTCTAAATCCATGGCTGATAAATTTGAAGAACTTGAAAAGCGACTTAGCAAAGGTTTAGGGGATGGTTCATCTCATCATATTCAATCATTAGGGCAACATGTTGAAAGTGCATCGGCTAACAGAGATCAAATTCATGCTGTTCTAAACAATGATCAAAGTGGCCGGAACTATACTAATAGTTCGGCCCATAACTTTATCCCTAGTGTTGCTCCTCCTATCGTTTCTACTTCGGTTGCACAAAGTTATGATAGCAATAACCGAAGTAGGGTTTTGAATTCAAATCTGCAGCAACCCTACTATCAAACAGTAGCATATACCACGCCACCGAGTTACAATCAACTCAGAGCAAACTCACCACCGAGTTACAATCAATTTGGTAAGAACCCTCACCGAATTGTAAATAATTCAGAGGCTATGCCGCCAGCTGTCAGTACCGGGATTACATATGGGCCGGTACTTGATTCGCAAGCTAATGATCCTCCGTTGCAAACTTCACATGCTCAAACCATATTGCCGGAGAATCCACCACATGCTGTTCCACAAACATATGTTAGTGTGAAAGATCAAATAACTGAGATCCTGAGTCAATACGGTTTGGCGCCGAAAGGTGTGGCACGTACCTATCGGAAACCATACCCCGAATACTTTGAATCCACTCCTTATCCTCGAGGTGTTAGGATCCCTGATTTTGTTAAATTCACCAGGGAAGGTGGTAGGTCTACTGTTGAACATGTGGCACAGTTCTTAGCACAATGCAGTGAGTTTGGTAATTCAGATATTTATAGAGTTAGACTATTCCCTTTGTCTTTAACCGGCACTGCATTTACTTGGTTTTCATCCCTTGCTCCTAACTCTATTTCTTCATGGGTACAGTTAGAGCAGCGATTTCATGAGTACTTCTATAGCGGTGAAGCTGAGCTTCGGCTTTCTGACCTAACTATGGTTAGGCAGAAGTATAATGAGCCGGTGCATGATTACATTAGAAGGTTTAGGGATGTAAAGAACCGCTGCTACAGCTTAAATATAGCCGAAAAAGATTTGGCTGATCTAGCTTTTTCGGGTTTGCATGCTCACATTAAAGATAAACTAGAAGGGCAGGAATTTTTAGATGTAAACCAAGTGTTACAAAAGGCTTTGGCGCAGGAAAACCGAGCTAGAGAAGTTAAGCAATCTAGTCGGTTCAGAGAAAACAAAAATAAAGATAAGGTTATTCCTGCTATTAATACTTTAGAGTGTGAAGATGATTCGGCTAGTGATGATGATCTAGACATATGTGTAGCCGAGTGGATCCAAACGCCAAAGTCTAAACACTTTGCATGTCCAACTTTAAAACCTACACCTGCTAAAAAAGATGAGATTAAATATACTTTTGATGTTAGCAAGTGTGATAAGATCTTTGATATGTTATTGCAAGGGAAGCAAATAAGATTGAGAGGAAATCATGTGATCCCATCTCCGGAAGAATTGGGACGAAGAGCTTACTGTAAGTGGCATCATTCTTTTTCACATGCTACTAATGATTGTAATATTTTTCGTCGACAGGTGCAATCGGCCATTAACGAAGGATGATTGACATTCATAGAGGATGCCAAGATGAAGCTCGATAGTGATCCTTTCCCTGTTAATGTGATCGAGTTTGAAGGCAAAAGGATGCTAATTCGGTCGGATCAGGCCGAGTCAGCCAAGGAGAAAAATACTGTTGATGAGAATGCTCCACCAAAAATGATTAAACCCAGGAACCCAGAGGTCGGAGTATGGAAAGTCAATGGAAAGAAAAAGCAAGGTCCAAGACCAAAGCCGACTGTCAACATGCTGTTGGAAAAATACACTTCGCGTAGAAACAACAATGTGTTCAATCGGCTTGGAGGAGTCAAGCGTCCGAGGTCCCCTCCTAGACTTGATGATCATGAGCATTGGGGGAGAAATTCATATGAGCAACAGCCGTGTTTTCCAATGCAACCGGCTTATTGGGGATGCCCACCTCCTATGCACCCATATTTTCCTCCGTGTCCTCCGTGGGGGTTTAATCCTTGGGCACCACACCCTATGGGGCCACCGGGTTATTTTCGGCCAGAATGGAATCAGCGGAGTAATATGCACAGGGGGCCAGTGCGTCAGAAAAGGACCCGGTTTGATGAAGACATGATTCGAAGGGATCGGTCACCAGTGCGCCAAGTGGCTGACAAAAATAGTAATGGCCGTGGGCTCACTTGGGTGCGTAAGTCTGCAAAAGAACTCGGTGAAAAGAAAAGTCCAGGAAAGGAGGACATTGCCGAGTTGAAAGATAATTCTGTTCAGGAAAAAGATGCTAATGCACATACTGAATCTGCCGGCGTAACTCGGAAAATTGGAGCGGTTGGTGTGATAATTGATCCACTCATCAAAGAGAACAGCTCACGTGCATCCCCTGGACAGTCTCCAGTTATTTTTGGCTCGCTCAATCATGGGAACCCAAGTACTAATGGAAGCCAGAAATTTGCAGCAGGGGGTGTATCGCATCGGCAGAAGGGTGTTTCGGCTACTCGGAACAGGCTGAGTTACATGAGAAGCAACATGCCGAGATACTCAGGACGCAGTCAGTACAGGCCGGGTTACTCGGGGGGGCAACAGGACAGTACGTCAGAAAATGCCGAGTAGTTCGGGAGGCAGCAAATCTGTCGCTCCAGGGACCAAACCAAAACCTCAATGGTGTCCGACAGGATTAAATCACACTCAGAAACGCCGAGTGCAGCGGCTGCGAGCGTTGGAAATCGAAAAAGAAATAGCCGAGAAAAAGCGGGATGAGCAATTCAATGAGGATAGACCAATGATACCCCGACTGGTGTGGAGAGAAAAGCGCATATCAAAAGAAGAAGATGCAGTTGCCGATAACTCGGTTGATGCTCCCACTGGCTCGGTTGATGCAGTCACCAGTTATTCGGAAGATACCGCTCACAATCCGGAAGATGGTGGCGATTGCTCGGAAGATGATGGCAAGTACTCAGATGATGACATGACAGATGACAAGGTTGACGGCGTCAACTCGGAGAATGGCAACAATATATTCACTGATATGGATATTAACATGGTTTTTGCATTGCCCGCCGAGTTCCGCGCACCTGAGTCTGAGGTTGCTGAGTTAATTCTTGGGCCGGGTAAGGCTATGTTCGAAAAACCAGAAAAACCCGACCAACACTTGAAGCCGTTATTCATCAAAGGACATGTTGATGGCAAGCCTATTGGGCGTATGCTTGTTGATGGCGGCGCAGGTGTGAATATCATGCCTCTTTCGGTGTTTTCCAAGCTGAACCGAAAGGAGAGCGAGCTAATGAAGACCAACATGGCACTCAGTGGGTTTTCAGGAGAGCTATCTGAAGCCAAAGGCGTTATATCTATGGAGCTTACAGTCGGAAGCAAGACATTGCCGATTGCTTTCTTTGTAGTTGATGTCAAAGGCCGATACAATATTCTGTTAGGGCGTGACTGGATCCATGCGAATTGTTGCATTCCATCTACTTTGCATCAGTGCTTAATTCAATGGGTAGATGATGATGTAGAGGTGATTGGGGCAGACAACTCAACTTGCATAGCCTTGACAGAAGCGCCGATTGATTGGCAACTCGGTGATATGCAATGCTTGACCGGTAGAGATCTATCGGACTATGATTACATTAGTATAGGTCGAGATGGTTTTGTACCCATAAATGTACAGCCGGCTGATGTAGCTCGGCTTAATGATCTATCTATGTAAGTGATGAATAAAGAAGATAGCATTAAATGGTTACAAAAACGTACAGAAGAATATCGTTCTGGAAAGAACGATATGCATGAGACTATTGAAGAATTTGAAGACATGGACAAGCTTGGGCATGGA
The DNA here is from genome assembly GCA_039707655.1 of Elymus sibiricus. Classification (NCBI taxonomy): domain Eukaryota; kingdom Viridiplantae; phylum Streptophyta; class Magnoliopsida; order Poales; family Poaceae; genus Elymus; species Elymus sibiricus. The sequence continues at coordinate 350,139,526 of CM077668.1, forward strand.
TTCTCATCGGCTGATCCACTTGAAGAAATAGACATTGGTGATGGGAGCACTCCGAGACCTACATTTATCAATGCTAATTTAAAAGCCGATCAGAAAAGCAAGGTAACCGTGTTACTTAAAGAATTTGTTGATTGCTTTGCTTGGAATTATACCGAAATGCCTGGCTTAAATAGAGATTTAGTGGAACATAGATTACCTATCAAACCTGGTTTTAGGCCGTATAAGCAACCGCGTAGAAATTTTAATCCTAACATGTATGACCGTATCAAAGAAGAAGTTGACCGGTTGATAAAAGCAAAGTTTATTCGGCCATGTAGATATGCGGATTGGGTGTCTAATATTGTTCCTGTTGAAAAGAAGAATACTAGCAAAATTAGAATATGTGTTGATTTTAGGGACTTGAATAAGGCTACTCCAAAAGATGAATATCCTATGCCTATTGCCGACATCCTTATTAATAATGCTTCGGGACATAGAATAATCAGTTTTTTAGCTGGCAATGCTGGTTATAATCAAATATTTATGGCCGAAAAGGACATGTCTAAGACTGCTTTTCGGTGCCCTGGCTTTGTCGGTTTGTTTGAGTGGGTAGTCATGACTTTTGGGTTGAAGAATGCCGGTGCTACATATCAACGTGCCATGAATCTAATATTTCATGATCTTCTAGGCATTATATTAGAAATATACATTGATGATATAGTTGTTAAATCGGATGGGTTTGAGCATCATCTTGCCGATTTACGACTCGGTTTTGAAAGAACGTGCCGGTATGGGTTGAAGATGAATCCCCTTAAATGTGCTTTTGGTGTGTCGGCTGGAAAATTCTTAGGATTTATAATTCATGAAGGTGGTATAGAGATTGACCCTAAGAAAGTAGAGGCAATTAAAAATCTGGAACAGCCGACTTGCAAAGGAGATGTGCAAAAGTTATTGGGGAAAATCAATTACTTGAGACGATTTATATCTAACTTGGCAGGGAAGATTGAATCGTTTGCTCCAATACTTCGGCTAAAGAATGAAGCCGAATTCACTTGGGGGGCAGAACAACGAGAGGCTTTTAATAACATAAAGACATATTTGTTGAATCCTCCGGTGTTGCGTGCACCCAAATCTGGTGCGCCGTTCAAATTATATATTGCTGCACAAGATAAAGTGATCGGCGCAGTATTGGCACAAGAAGATGACGGGAAGGAGTGTATCATAGCATACTTAAGTCTTCGCTTGATTGACGCCGAAACTCGGTATGTGTTTATTGAAAAGTTATGCTTATCCTTATATTATGCATGTACCAAGTTTCGACCTTATTTGCTGTCCAGTACTTGTGTGGTAGCTTGTCAGGCCGACGTAGTTAAACACATGTTGCAAAAACCGATTCTTAGTGGTAGGATTGGTAAATGGGCTTATGCACTAATAGAGTATGATTTGACATATGAGTCGTTGCGTGCTATGAAAGGTCAAATTATCGCTGATTTCATTGTTGATCATAGGGTTAAGGATGAAGAAGATATTAATTATGTTAGCATATGCCCATGGAAACTTTATTTTGATGGATCGGTTTGTAGAAAGGGACAAGGCGTCGGCAATATTTTGATTTCTCCTAATAATGTTATATATGAAACATTGGTTCGCTTAGAATATCCTTGCACGAATAACCAAGCTGAGTATGAGGCTCTTTTGTTTGGTTTACAAAATTTACTGGATATGGGTATTAAGGATGTAGATGCTTTTGGTGATTCGCTTCTGGTAGTGCAACAAATTAAAGGCGAATTCCAATGTTTTGACGGGTTGTTAAATAGTTATTTGGACCGATGTTTGGACATGATTAAATCTCTAGATACATTCACCATCCATCATATACCTAGAGAAGAAAATTCTAGAGCTAATTCTTTGGCACAGCAAGCATCCGGTTACAATATCAGTAGAGGAAAGTTCTTCGTCTTAGAAAAACCGATGTTGATTGCTACAAAGGGTGAGACCGAGTTACAAATAAACGAACTATCACGAGTGACCGAATTAGCTACTAATTCGGAGATTGTAGATTGGAGAATTCCTTTGATTAATCATTTAAAAGATCCAAGTCAAACGAGAGATAGAAAAATTCGGCGACAAGCTTTGAAGTATACTCTGTTTAACGACGAGTTACATCGCCGAACTATAGATGGGCTATTGTTAAAATGTTTGGATTCTGACCAATCTAGATTAACCATGGGTGAAGTGCATGAGGACATATGTGGGACCCACCAGTCGGCTCATAAGATGCGGTGGTTGATAAAAAGAGCAGGTTTTTATTGGCCGACTTTGTTAGAAGATTGTTTCCGTTATTATAAAGGCTGTGAAGCTTGTCAGAAATTTGGCAACATACAATTAGCACCCGCAGCTATGTTGAATCCCATAATTAAGCCATGGCCGTTTAGAGGATGGGGCTTAGATTTTATTGGTGAGATACATCGCTTCGTCCTGGTAGCCACTGATTATTTCACCAAGTGGACGGAAGCGATTCCTTTGAGGAAAATGACTCATAGAGAAGTAATTAATTTTGTTTTGGAGCATATTATTCATAGATTCGGCGTTCCTCAAACTTTGACTACTGATCAAGGTGCTTCTTTTATGTCCCATCAATTTCGTGAATTTGCCGAATCTTATGGAATTAGATTGTTGAATTCGTCGCCTTATTATGCTCAAGCTAATGGACAGGCCGAATCTAGCAATAAGACTTTGATCAAGCTTATAAAGAAGAAAGTTGAAGAACATCCGAGAAGGTGGCACGAGGTGCTTTCGGAAGCTTTATGGGCTCATAGAATATCTAAGCATAGAGCTACTCAAGTATCACCTTTTGAGCTAGTGTATGGCCAGGAGGCGGTGTTACCTGTGGAACTTAAGTTGCAAGCTCTTAGGGTAGCCAGACAAAATGATTTGTCGGCTGTTGAATATACTGATTTGATGATGGACAGAATAGATGACGTTCCAGAAGAAAGGTTAAAATCTTTGCGAGAAATTGAGAAAGAAAAATTAAGAGTATCCAAGGCTTATAACAAAAGGGTGAAAGAAAAGTCGTTTCAAATAGGAGATTTAGTATGGAAAACGATTTTACCCATTGGAACTAAAGATAGAAAATTCGGCAAGTGGTCGCCGAGTTGGGAAGGTCCATATAAAGTTGTAGAGATTGTCCCTGGCAATTCATATTTTGTACAATCTTTGCAAGGGGAGAAGCTGGCTAAAGCGCTCAATGGAAAATATCTGAAGAAGTACCATCCAAGTGTGTGGCAAGAAGCCTAAATAGGCGATGGCCGATATATGATTATGGCCCTAAGAGCAAACATGGCCGATATATGATTATCGCCCTAAGAGCAAACGTGGCCGATATATGATTATCGCCCTAAGAATATAAATGGCCGATGGAGTGTTGACATCGTCCTTAGAAAAAGCATTGTGCAAGTTATTTTTCGGCACACAAGTTTTGCCGAAAAACAGGGGGGCATGTGTTGACACCAGATTTTGGCATGGTCAAAAAACATAATTAAGAAGGCCTCAAATGGAAAAGTGCTCAAAGTGAGAAAGTTCCGTATCGTCGAAAAGAGAAACTTTGATATTTGGGCCATAGCCATCCGATCTCATCTCTGAGGCCGAAGTTGTGTTCGAAGTGCTGAGATTTTGTATCCAGAACACTATTCGGCTGATTAAGCCCCGAAGATGACCTCATATGAGAAAATGATCTACACGGATTGTCTTCGTCTCGTCGAATCGGTCGATTTTGATATAAAAATCGTCTAAATCCAAGGTCATATGCAAAAGTTAGAGCCATCTGAGTGCGGCCCTGTCCCTCCAGGGCGGTAGTACCGTCCTCCAGAGCGGAAGTACCGCTAAGCGGTAGTACCGTATTTTACTACCGCGTCTACTACCGCTTATGAAAATTCTTCTGGTATCCCGAGACCCTTACTCGGTAGTAGAGCGGTACTTAGCTATGCTCAGAGCGGTACTACCGCCCAGAGCGGTACTACCGTGCCCAGAGCGGTACTACCGCTTGCCGTCGCGCAGACTCGGGCAGATTTTGGAGAGTCCGAGTTTGGATAGCGTTTTTGACCCTTTGGAAGGAAATCTGGGTCCGTGTCTTGTACGGGAAGTCCAACCCCCTCTTAAATAGAAGAGGTGATGGCCGATTGAAAGAACACACAATCGAACAAACACATCTACTACTTTTTCGTACTTTTACTTTCGTTTACTGTTTTCATCTTTGTTGCTTTGCTCGTAAAGCATCCGTCCCTCCTCTCCGAAATCGAGGAACCTTCTTTGTTGCTTTGCTCGAAAAGCATCCGCCCCTCGCCGCAAAAGTGCGAGGATTATCGTTGTGTTGCGCGGTGCGAATTTCCGCGCCAACAGCAGTCCGTCGCTTTTATTTCTTTACCATCACAAGTTCGTACAACGCTTATTTTCCCTTGCAATAAAAGATCATACATATTTTAGGAGCAATTTTTATTGCTTTTTGCACCGATGACAACTTACTTTAAGGATCTTATTCAATCCATAGGTAGGTATGGTGGACACTCATGGCAAGAAACTGGGTTTAAGGGTTTTTGGATGCACAAATAGTATCTCTACTTAGTACGAATTTTTGGCTAGCAAAAGATCCTAAGCAAGCACCACATGTTGGAGGATCCATAACAATATAACTTCTATGCAAATATACCCAAACATAACTCATTACGTTGTCTTCCTTGTCCAACTTCAACTAATTTGCTCAAGTTTGAAAATAATTAATGGGTATTCATAATCATAAAAGATGTCCAAGATAATATATTTATATGTGAAAGTTCTCTTCCTTATACTAATCATTCATGAATTGCTTGTATGACCAATATTGTGATTGTCAAGCTTCAATAGATTTCACTTTATAACCCAAATGTGAAACTACTACTAGACATGGTACAAGCATATGAAGCACATATAATTTCAACTTGATGATATTCAATTCTTTCACAATTTACTCATAGGATATAAGTGAAGCACAAGAGTAAATGACAAACTACTCCAAAAAGATATAAGTGAAGATCAAATGAGTAGTTAAGTAAATAGGTAGCTATGTGTGGACTCTCTCTCATTTAAAAATTTCAGATCTTATTATTTTATTCAAACAGCAATAAAAACAAAATAAAATGACATTCCGAGAATAGCACATATCATGTGAAGAAGTAAAAACTTGGGCTAACCGATAGGTGTTGATGAAGAAAGGTGAGATGCCAACCGGGGCATCCCCAAGCTTAGTTGCTTGAGACTTCTTGGAATGTTAACTTGGGGTGTCTTGGGCATCCCCAAGCTTGAGCTCTTGTGTCTCCTTAATTCCCCTCATATCACGGTTTCTCTAAATCTTAAAAACTTCATCCACACAAAACTCAACAAGAACTCATGAGATAAGTTAGTATAAATCCACTCAAAACCTTAACATTCTCTACTGTAAAAAATCAAAAAAATTATAATTAAACATTGCATACTAAATGCCTCTTCATATTTAGTACTCCTATCCTCAAATAGAAACGTTAAACACGCAAACATATGCAAACAATGCAACTATAACAGCAATCTGCCAAAACAGAACAGTCTGTAAAAGGGGAATAAGAATCCATACTTACCTAACTCCAAAAATTCTGAAAAATTACCAAGTGACATATAACTCATTCATTCTTACTGTGTAAAAATTTCAGATTTTTATCATGTTCTGACTATTCAGGAATATTCTGGACATAACAGAAAACTTTCTGTTTTCAAACAGCAACACATGAACTTGCAAACTGAGCATGGTAAAGGCTATAATTGGCATTTTATTGAACTAAAAGATACAAAACATGATTATTGATAACACAAAGCAAATATTAACATAATAAAATTACGCTCCAAGCAAAACTCATATTATGTGACGAATAAAAATATAGCTCCGAGTGAGGTTACCGATAATGTTGAAGACGAAAGAGGGATGCCTTCCGGGGCATCCCCAAGCTTAGGCGCTCGAGTCTTCCTTGAGTATTACCTTGGGGTGCCTTGGGCATACCCAAGCTTAGGGTCTTGCCACTCCTTATTCTCCTCATATCGATATCTCACCCAAAACTTGAAAACTTCAATCACACAAAACTTAACGGAACTTGGTGAGATAGGTTAGTATGATAAAAATAAATCATCCACTTAGGTACTGTCAAGACAAGTTTCATAATTGTTCTCACATAATTCCTACTGTATTCTATCATTTCCACAATTTATATTACTCAATATAAGCTATGGAAACACTAAAACAAGCAAACTACACATCGAAAACAGAATCTGTCAAAAACAGAACAGCGTGTAGTAAGAGATTTAAAAACCATACTTCCGTACCTCCAAAAATTCTGAACAATTAGGAAAACGTAAAAAATTTGTAACCCAATACTGTGTAAAAATTTCAGAATTTTTTCACTCTCAAGTACAGAATAGAAATTCCAGCACTGGACGCAAAAGTTTCTGTTTTTGCACAGAATCAAATCAACAAGCATCCACACTATCCCAAAGGTTTTACTTGGCACATTATTGAAAGAAAACATATAAACATGATTACTACAGTAGCTTAATCATGTGAACACACAAAAACAGTAGGTATAAATATTGGGTTGTCTCCCAACAAGCGTTTTTCTTTAATGCCTTTTTAGCTAGGCATGCTGATTTCAATGATGCTCACATAAAAGTAAAGAATTGAAACACAAAGAGAGCATCATGAAGTATATGACTAGCACATTTAAGCCTAACCAACTTCCTATGCATAGGGATTTTGTGAGCAAGCAATTTATGGGAACAAGAATCAACTAGCATAGGAAGGCAAAACAAGCATAACTTCAAAACTTTCAACACATAGAGAGGAAACTTGATATTGTTGAAATATATATAAGCATATCTTCCCCTCTCATAATAATTTTCAGTAGCATCATAAATGAATTCAACAATATAAGTATCACATAAAGAATTCTTTTCATGATCCACAAGCATAGAAAATTTATTACTCTCCATATAAGCAAATTTGTTCTCATCAATAATAGTGGAGGCAAACTCAACAAAATAACTATCATGGGATACTTGATTGGCATGATCCAATTGAAAATTAAAATCATGATGACAAGTTTCATAGTTATCATTATTCTTTATATCATACATGTCATCACAATAATCATCATAGATAGCAACTTTGTTGTCATAATCAATTGAAACCTCTTCCAAAATAGTGGAATCATCATTAAATGAAGTCATGACCTCTCTAAATCCACTTTTATCAATATAATCATCATAAATAGGAGGCATACTTTCATCATAATAAATTTTCTCATCAAAACTTGGGGGACTAAAAATATCATCTTCATCAAACATAGCATCCCCAAGCTTGTAGCTTTGCATATCATTAGCACCATGGATACTCATAGAATTCATACTAACAACATTGCAATCATGCTCATCATTCAAAGATTTTATGCCAACCATTTTATTGAATTCTTCTTCTATCAATTGAGCACAATTTTCCGATCCATCATTTTCAAGAAAGACATGATAAAGACGAATAATATGAGGCAACCTCAATTCCATTTTTTTTGTAGTTTTCTTTTATAAGCCAAACTAGTGATAAACAAGAAACTAAAAGATTCGATTGCAAGATCTATAGATATACCTTCAAGCACTCACCACCCCGGCAACGGTGCCAGAAAAGAGCTTGATGTCTACTACACAACTTATTCTTGTAGACTCGTGTTGGGCCTCCAAGCGCAGAGTTTTGTAGGACAGTAGCAATTTTCCCTCAAGTGGATGACCTAAGGTTTATCAGTCCGTGGGAGGCGTAGGATGAAGATGGTCTCTCTCAAACAACCCTGCAACCAAATAACAAAGAGTCTCTTGTATCCCCAACACACCCAATACAATGGTAAATTGTATAGGTGCACTAGTTCGGCGAAGAGATGGTGATACAAGTGTAGTATGGATAGTAGATATAGGTTTTTGTAGTGCGAACAATAAAAAACAGCAAGATAACAAGTAACAAAAGTGAGCATAAACGGTATTGCAATGCTTAGAAACAAGGCCTAGGGTTCATACTTTCGCTAGTGCAATCTCTCAACAATGCTAATATAATTGGATCATATAACCATCCCTCAACGTGCGATAAAGAATCACTCCCAAGTTCATATTAGCGGAGAACATAAGATAGAAATTGTTTGTAGGATACGAAACCACCTCAAAGTTATCCTTTCCGATTGATCTATTGAGCCATTCCTATAATTGTCACAAACAGACCTAGAGTTCGTACTAAAATAACACCATATGATACACATCAACCAACATTAATGTCACCTAGATACTCCAATGTCACCACAAGTATCCGTGAGTTGATTATACGATATGCATCAAACAACTTCATAATCATAATATTCAATCCACACAAAGAACTCCAAGGAGCACCCCAAAGTTTCTATCGGAGAAAAGATAATGAAAACGTGCATCAACCCCTATGCATAGATTACCCCAATGTCACCTCGGGAATCCGCGAGTTGAGTGCCCAAACATATATCAAGTGAATCAATATAATACCCCATTGACACCACGGGTATTCATATGCAAGACATACATCAAGTGTTCTCAAATCTGAATATTCAATCCGACAATAACGAAACCTCAAAGGGAAAAGATTCGATTCATCACAATAAGGATAGAGAGGGAAGAAACACCATATGATCCAACTATATTAACAAAGCTCGCGATACATCAAGATCGTGCCATATCAAGAACACGAGAGAGAGAGAGAGATCAAACACATAGCTACTAGCACATACCCTCAGCCCCGAGGGTGAACTACTCCCTCCTCGTCATGGAGACCGCCGGGATGATGAAGATGGCCTCTGGTGATGCTTCCCCCCCCTCCGGCAGGGTGCCAAAAAAGGGCTGTAGATGAGATCGTGGAGGTACAGAGGCTTGCGGCGGCGTACAAACTCATCTAGGTTAACTTTCGGGGGTTTCTGAATATATATGATTTTTCAGCGTTGGAATCACGCAAAGAGGTGCCACAGGGGGCCCACGAGGCACCAGGGCGTGCCCAGGTGGCTCGTGGGGCCCCTGTGGCTCTTCTGCTGCTCCTCCGAAGCTTCCTGGGCATGTTTCCTTCCAGAAAAAATCATCAAAAAGTTTCGCTGCATTTGGACTTCATTTGATATGGATTTTCTGGAAAACCAAAAAGAAGCAGAAAACAGCAACTGACACTGGGCACTAGGTCAATATGTTAGTCCATAAAAATCATATAAAATCCATATAAAAGTGCACCAAAATCATACAAAACTATAATAAACATGGCATGAATACTTCATAAATTATAGATACGTTGGAGACGTATCAGGGCCACGTCGATCTGTTACATGATAATAAAAAGGGGAAACTCTAGTAGGAAGCGCTGCCGTCACCATCGCCGTCGCTGTCGACGCCGTCGCCTTCGCTCTCCCCGACCCCGCCGCAGCTCTCGCTGCTGACGCGGGAAAACTTCCCAAGCAGGGTGTCCACGTGGCCTTCTACCGCCTTTGCGAGGCCATCACGGAGCTCCTCGGGGACGGGGGCTATCACCTTGTCAAAATCAAAGCTGGGGTCGGGGTGAAGGAGGTGACTGAAGACGCGGGTCGCCGCCTGAGAGAAGAGGTCACGACACTCCTCCTCCAAGATGCCATCCACCTTCTTGGCTCCATCCTCGAGCCGCTCCACAAGCTTGGTGGAGAAATCAACGTAGTCGGCGTCGTGGGACTCACGGAGGGCTTCGAGCCTCTCCTTACGGTTGGAGTTCAGAGCGTTGCGGGCTCGAAGCTCGAGGGAGTGGAGCATCTTGGTGCGTTCGTGCTACCGCTCCCGCTCCTGATTTGCCTCGCCTCTGTCCTGCTCGGCGGCGCTGGCGGCGCCCCCCACCTGAAGACGGAGGGAGGTCAGCTCAGCCTCGGCATCGGTTCAGGCCTGTAGCGCGGTCTCCCAACGGGTCTCCGACTCGGCCAGTGCCACCTTGAGACCGGAAATTTCCTGCCGAAGCCCCTCGCGCTCCGTCTCGAAGGTGTCCTCCTGCCGCTTCAGCTCCTTGCCGTGCTCCTCGGCGAGCGCCAGGCACTCCGCTGCTATCTTCGCGTTGGCATCTTCTTGGGCCTTCTTCTCCTTAGCCTCCAGCTGGGCATTGGCCTCGTCCACATGCTTTGCGTGGGCATCCTAAGCGTCGGCCACCTGGTGCCCCAGCATCTCCAGGCGCCCGTGCTCCGTGGCCTGCTCAATCGACACCCTCGCGAGGTCTCCCTCGCGAGTCGCAAGGTCTGCCTCGCGGGCCGCAAGCTCCCCCTCACGGGCAACGAGGGCGCCTTTCCGCGTGTGGAACAGCTGCGCCTGCGTGGCGTGTTGATCCTGGAGCTCCTTCAGGCAAACTTCTGCCTCCTCGCGGCGCTTGACGGCCGCTTCGGCCTCCCTAAGAGCGCTCGCACAGGCCCCCTTCTCCTCGGCAGCATCCTTCTCGCCCTTCGCACGAGCGGCCTCGTTCTGGCACTGACCCATTTTGACGGCGACGCTAAGCCGGTGCCACCCTTCAGCGAGCCTCAGGCGCTCCTCGACGAGGCGCGTCTCTGCGTCTTGGAACTCTGCCCCGAGCCGATCGAGCGTGGCCTTGGCGTCACGCAAGGCTCCGCGCCTGAGCAAGGTGCGGTTGCTCACGAGCGCAAGGGCCCAGTCCGGGCCCGGCTCCTCGTTGCCCTCCATTGTCGTGGACCCGGCCGCGTCGTTGCCCTTCTCGAGGGCCTGGGAAGTCTCAGCTCCCTAACGGGCCTCTGCCGCTGGGGGCTCGACAGCCTCCCGGCCGAGGGCCGCCTCCGCCGCGCACGATTCATCTGCCGCGGCACCGGAACTTTCCTCTTCCTCCGCGCCAGCTAGTCGGGAGGGCACCGCCGCGGGCTGCGCGCTGTCGGCATCATCATCCTCGAGGTCGCAGAGGAACTGACGGCGGGTGCGCGGTGGCGCCCGATCGGCGTCCTCCTCTGTGGCCTCCCCCGAGTCCTCGCCACCGCCGCTGCCTCCGGAGTCTAGCGCCACCACGAGAGGGTTCTCGCGGGGGACGACGTGGCCCTCCGGCACATGGCCCCACCGGTCAAAGCGGGGCATCTCCGCGACCAGCTCCGCCATATCTTGGTAGCGGAACAGCGGGAGCGCATCCTCAGGCGGATCCGCAGCGGGGCTGCTAAGCAGAGTCGCCAGGGCTCCGTCCAACACGTCTTGCTTCAGGCTGCCGAAGTTCAGCCTCATGGAGTCCCTCGCGTCAGTGAACTCCCACACAGGGCGCGAGCGCTGTTGGAGCGGCGCGATGCGCCACCGCAAGTACTCCTTGACGACCGTTGCCCCCAACAGGCGAGCGGCCATCCGCTCCAAGACAGGCTCCATCCTCGGGTCGGTGAGCTTCTCGTGCCCCCACCCAGAGTTCTTCTCAGCCGGGTCCATCGGGATCATCAGGAGCGGGCTGGTCCGGCACGCGTCCATATAGACCCAGCGCTGCCGGTAGCCTTCCACCTTCTTCGTGACCTTCAGGTTGATGATGCCACCCTCCATCCCCTTGACGGCAAGGAAAGAGGTGCATCCGGAGCGCTGGTCCGCCGCGGTCAGCCGTAGGCTGAAGAAGTGGCGGAAGAGCGCCACCGAAGGCATCACGCCCACAAAAGCCTCGCAGTAAAAGGCGAACATGGCCAGGAGGAGGATGGAATTGGGTTTAAGATGGAGGGCGTGAATCCGATAATGGGAAAGGATGACGTAGAAAAAGTCCGAGAATGGCGGCACCAACCCGGCATAAACGCTGTGGAGGAAGAAGGGGTAGGCCATCGCCCCCAGGTCACGCTGCGCGCGTGAGCCTGGCCAGATCTTGGTCGCCTGTCCCTCATTCTGGTCGCTGGCCACCAGCGGGAGCACCTTGTCCAGGCCCTCCCTGTCGATGATGGTGGAGCGCTACAGCGCCGCCCCGATGGCGGGCGCGCTTGGGGCCGGGGCCGCCGCTTTTCTCTTCTTGCCGGCGGGCGCCATCGAAGCACGGTGGGGTCGTCAGGAGCTGTGTGCAAGAAGGAAGACGCGGGGAGATGGAATGCGTGAAGGAAGGCAATGATGGTCTCGCGCCGTGCGCGGGTAGGCTTTATGTCAGCGCGGACAGTTACCGAGGCGCCGTGGGAGAAGTGGGGGTGTCTCCCGTCACATCGTGCGCCACGCGTCGCGCCTGGCCCGCAGGCGGATAGGACCCACGTCGTTTCGCCCCCGAATAGGCGAGAACGTGCGCGCCGCGGGCCCGGGGGCTACTATCGGGCCCGTGGAACCCAGAGTATCCCGGACCGTCTGCCTGCGGCCCAGAACGCAACGCCTGGCGGAGGCCCAATAGGCGGCCACCAGCGGGCGCCTCAAGCAAGGCCCCTCGCGAGGTTCTGGCCTCCCGAGGACCCCTCCTCAGGGAGCGGGCAAGCAAGACTCAGCCATGACTTCACCGAGAGCCTCGCGAGGCGGCCTCCTGAGGTTGCCTCCCGAAGGTACACAAGACAAGTGCTGATCGGCTCGGTCGCGCGGTCTCGTGCCCACCACGTGGGTGACGCGCGCGGCGACGAATGGCGACAGAGGCCGCGCCAGCAGGCACGGATGGAGAGGATTTCCCCTTTTGCGCTAAGGGAGCAAGGCCAGCAGTCCGTTTCCCAAAGCAACCCCCAAAGGTTGCTCGATCGGTGAAAGAAGGCCGAGACGGCGGGCGCGCAGGGCGAAGGTCATCCCCGAGCCCACCGGCGCGTCATGGACGGTCGCTTTGCAGGCGAAGACCACCTTTTGCCAGGATAGACTGCGCCCCTGTCCCCCTTCAAACTTGCCATTGTGTGGCAACCCTTCCCGCTAATGTTTTCGGGGGAAGAGGACCAAGGCAGATATAAAAGGAGGGCAGGGTGCCGCTGTAGAAGAGATCGACTCTTCCCCCACGAACCTTGTACTCTCACGCTAGAGCAATCAAAACCAAGCAGGAGTAGGGTCTTACACCGCAAGGTGGCCCGAACCTGGGTAAACCGCTGTGTCTCCGGCCCGCTCCCGCTAGCGCGCTCTCGCCGTAGCTTCGCCGTGGTTTTGCTGTGGTACAGGACGAGGCGGTAGGAATGAGCTCACCCCAGTGTTCGAACCTTAGGGTCCGCGGAGCCCGACTTCCGACACCAGCCGTCCCAATCGGTGCCAAACGGGCCACAACCCTCCCAGCTGGGCTCCAGTGCTACGAGAAGCTGCCGATTCAAGCAGAACGGTTTCTGGATCGCCAGGTGAAACTAGAAGCCACAAAAAGAAGCTGGATTTGTGAAGTTTTGTGAAGTTGGAGGAGATCAGAACACGCCCTTAGTGTGGTGGCTTGCGCGCGTAAGGATCCGCCGGCGGTCGTGGGTTCGAACCCTCACGTCGTGCAATTTCCTTTTTCTTATTTCTCGCGCCCACTGACATATGGGTCCCAGCCAGGTGTGGCCCCGTGCTGACGTGTCATACGGGAGAATACGCGATACGTATGCAACGTGTAGAGGCAGGACTGGCGTTCCAAAATCCAGGACCGTATTGACCACGTATTTCCTTGTATCAGGACCGTATTGAATCATTTCTCAACATCCAGGACCGTGTTGGACCTCGCCGACGACTTCCAGGACTATACATGCAATTATCTCAAGTTTTTGGCATAGGTAAGTTCTCTGTCACGGTGAGCAATAGGTTTTTTTCCAGGGAAACATCCGAATATTTATCGCCTATAGTGAAGGATATCTTTTTGGAAATGCTAAAAAATTGACGTTAGATTTTTAGGCATGACAAACGTTTTTAATGTCAATTTATGTTGGTTTAAGGATGGCAAATTTAGTTTACAAGCACGGCAATTTTCTGGCAAAAACTAAACTGAGACGGATGTACCATGCTCGTCAACTAAAATCATCCTCGGCAAACATAATTTGCCATGAAAAAGGTTCAATTTATCATGCCTTAAATTCTGATGTTCACTGGATATTTAGGTCCTTTCTTTTATATTTGAGTTTTCTTGGGAATTATCAGTATATTTGAGTGGACATAGAGAAGAATTTCTTTTTTTAGGGGAACATAGAGAAGGATTTCTAGAAACAGCATAATCCTGCCCGGGAACGTATCTGGTGCACCCGGGCAATTGGTTCTACCAGTGCACCGGACCCCGTTGCACATTCAAAAATGTTCGAAAAGATTTAGTGCATTGACACAATATCAAATATACTGATATATTCTCAAAATCATAAATGTTCCTAAATCTTTTTCTTTGATTTTGTTTTCGGCGGTTTTCTTCCTCTTCTTTTGTATGTTCTTTCTCCACCGGATTTCTTTTGATGAACATCTTTTAAAAATAGGAATGTTTTAAAAAATCGTGAATATATTCTCAAATTCATAAAAACATTTTAAAAATTGCAAACATTTATTTAAAATTTATGAATATTTTAAAAAAAATCATTGTTCTATTAATTTTTTGAACATTTTTTAATTCAAGATCAACTTTTAAAACATGTCAAAAATCCCGATTTTTCCAATAGGAGGTGCTGTTACTTTTTAGACGTTTTCTGTTCGGGAGCGAACAACACGGCCGTTTTTTCTCAGGAGAAGAGATGGAATTCGGTGCCGGTTATGGGAGAGCAAAAGAGCGCTACATGAGCCAGTCCGGTGCGCATTATACCGACAATACGACGTGGAAGGCGAAGAATAGGAGGTCATTTTTCTAGCGGATCCAACTGAGCACTATCTATCTAGCCTCTATATCTGAGCTGAGCTAAGCTAGCCTTTTGGCCCGGCCCAATTTATGGGCCGAAATGGAACCCACCTTTTTTTGGAGAGGACCGGACTTGCCTAATATAAACCCCTATATATCCGTGGACGCGTCCGCGAACAGGAGCGTGTCGACCCCCATTTGTCTGCTCGGCCAACCACACCCCCATTCGCAATCCCTCAATTCCAATATTGATTGCATACGTAGATCATAAATCAACAGATAAAAAAAGAGCTACATTCGATCTTTGTTTGCAAACTATACTAGCCTACTCGCTCCTCGTCGGAGGAGAGCTCGATGACTCCCTTGCTGGGCCACTGGCCTCATGGTCATTGGTGGCAGGGCCAATCGAGGGCCTCTCCTCCTCCTCCTCGTCTGCGAAGAGCCCCTCCCGCTTGACGTCGCAGTTGTTCATCTGCACCACCCTGGACTCGAGCGACCCGAGAATGGCACGGTTCTCAGCAACGATGGCGGTACCGGTGACGACCTTGGCGAAGGCAGCAACGCCCGCGCGTCGGCCTCGATATGTGCTTCTGTCGAGAGATGTTCTGCCTCCTCCATCGAGAGGATGCGGATGTCATTGCCCCCGCCGATCGCGGCGTCCGTCACCTAAAACCCAATGGTGGGGTCAACTTGCATCTCCTCATTCTCCTCCTCCTCATCACCATCATCCATGCCCGCCTTCTCCTCCTCTGAGTTCGATTCCGGAGAGCTTGGAGGCCGGTCGGCCGGAATGCCGGTAGTGCGCCATGCCTCAGCGGCGCGCACACCTCCGCCACGAGCTCCACCTGGTGCTCCAGGTGAGCATCTTGTAATAAGTAATCTTCTCGCGGACCATGTCGGCTGGTGACCGACGAGGTCGGAGCGACGGGGACCCGATGGCAGCGTTGATGAGAGAGGAAAGGGAGAAAATGAGTGTGGTCTGGGTTTGGCCCTTGCCGTTTGGCTTTAATAGGTGGGTCTTGGCCCTTCAGGCGATGCGTCGGCACGGCACCATAAAATGCAGGCACCAAACCGGTGACCTCTCCGGCGGACCGATGGGTTTGGACCCCGCCGGTCAGTCCGACACGGTGGACGTGTTCGGGCGGCCCTGAATCCACCTCACATATGGGTTGATAATAGAGAGTGCTGGACAACCTGGATATATGCGTTGAGTTTGGGGGGTTCGGTTGGGTGGGGATTTTTTGTCCGGGCTGTGTTCGGGTTGTTCGTGTGGACATATGGAGGGGAGTAGGGGGTCCGAGCGCCAGTATGTAAGTATGATTATGTATACATGTTTCCCGTTTTACAAAGAAAGCCGTGCTTCATATGGATCCTTGATACCATTCCTTTGAGGAAGAACTGTGGGGGGTTGAAGTACACATTCCAGTTCACTTTCAATTCAGCATACAGCTCCGAGTTCAGCCGGGATCAATGTCTTCAGAATGTAAAAGCACAAGCTTAGCTTGTTAACTAGCACCGGGGTCTCGTCTCTCGTCCACAGCGACATCCTGTACGCATGAAAACAACCGGCAAGTCTCTCATTCAGAGCATATCCGAAGAACAGCCTAAAAGCAGAACGACACCAGCTTAATTTGCATGCTTTCCAATCATCTTAACACTTACATCAAAATCAGAGAGATAAGATAACCCCAGGAGGAGGGTCACAGAAACACTCAAACACCACCACTGCAGTGCTGCACCCCCAGGCCGGTCACGGTGATCCCAGCTATGTTTTGCTGCCACCTGCACCATGGTGATTGTAGATATACCGGGAAAGTACACGTTAGTGCACTTTTCGAGATTTTCTTTTTTCACAGGTTAGTGCACTTTTTTTTTTTTGAAACGGAGGTTAGTGCACTTTTGAGGTGGCATGGACTCGTCATCAGGTTGACCCATGAGGCCTTCACACGTATGAAAAGCGCAAGGCCTCGAGGTGCACTTTTCGCTCCGTCCGCGACACACGTCGCGTACGTGCCCTCATCACCTAGACTGACATGACAGTCCGTCACGCGCCCAAAGTAGTATGCCGACGATTAAGTGGGTTTCGATCTGGATTTAAAGATCGGATTGCTCGCATCAGACATGCCTTACCACGCATGCTGGCAGTACAGCATGCAGTACCACCATCTCACTAAAGAAAGTACAGCCGTACTAGCAACAGATGCATGAAACGCTCACTCCCGGCTGAAACTGAAGTTAATCAGAGGAATCTTGCTGAAACTGAAGTTGAAGTCATCTCTTGCTGAAACTGAAGCTAATCAGAGGAATCTTGCAGTAACGCGAAAAAATTTAAATGTGTAATTGGTATGTAGGTTTCGTCCCCTCGCCAGAAAAGAGAGGACTGAAGACACAAGGTTTGCTCTCTTCATCTTCGCGCTCTTCGTTTGTGGCTCGTGACTCGTGAGCATCTGAAGGGATGAAACATTACAAGATTACAACTTGTCAAGTATAGTAGTTACTCCTGCACCCGAGCAAATTATGGCACGCTTAACTATGGCACTTGCAGTGCAATGCTTGGACTGGGTTGCTCGCTGTAGTGGATAGGAATAGGATGGGATCAAATGACATGGCTTGCTCGATGGCCGCGTGCGACTGCACGGACGTTAGGCTCTTGGCCATCCAGAGCCACCTCGACTAATGAACTACAGCTCGTCTGCTTGGGATAACCTAGCTTAAGAGCAAGTAGCATGGCATCTCGTGGCTGGGATCTACGAGGCTCTCTCACTGCCTGTGCAAAAGCTTAAGAACTAGTAGTATACTTAACACAACCCTTCTCTTTTTCAAGCGTTTTTGTTCTTTGCCATGTGTACAAAAACAGGGAGGGTGTGCACACGTGGTCGATCATTGGTTGCTGTTTATCTTTAGCACATAGCTGTATCGAAATCTCTTCGGAGCAGCTATCACCGAGAGATGTAATCATCAGACATTAACTGGGCCCACCATTCATTCTCTTGACTCGTTCCCTTTTTCTCTGTTTTGTTCCTCAATATGGGTGTGAAGATACGATCATCCTCAAACCCTTTGTTTGTTGTGTTGTTGTATCTTGCTCCGATGCAAGATGTGGTTTTGATCTCTCCTGCCTCAGTAGTCAGCACACACCCATGCTCCTCAATCTGAATGAAAAGCCGGATTGTATATAACCACTACACTATTATCGATTAAGTTCATAGGATTATTGTATATGTGAAAAAATAAAATCCTAATTTTTCAGGAGAAAATCTACACCACATCACAGTAATAATCAATATGATAGGCAACGGTGAATCTGCTAGGTGACAATCAACTTAGTTAGTCTGCTAGCCTCTCTCCGATAGACGTCTGGCAGGTTTCACTAAAATTCATGTTTACTATATTTCTACGTTTAATCCATACAAAACTTTTATTTTAGAAACAGACATGAGCTCTTGTATACACTAGGTGAAACCAAACGTCTAGATGAGCATACCAAATAAGCAAGTTGTATGTACGGATAATTGAATTGATGATATTTTTATGTTATCCGTGATCGATGCTATTTAAATACCATGCATATATTGAACTTAGTACAGAATCTAATTTGCAAACAATATAGTTTATACTCTACAAGGTTATATAAATATATCACCTAATAATACACTAAAAATCATTATTAAGATATTAGTTAGACATTATTATATAGAAACCTCTATAATGGTATTTATTGAAGCTAAAATATACATGACCGTATGTACATACACAAAAATATACATGTATGCACCCTATAATTTATGAAATTGTCACAAAAATAATTCAAATATAATTTTTTTACACCACTTACTTAAAATTTAGCATAAATAAAAGGATCAACTATATACACTACTATTGATAATAAAGAACACTGTTTGATTATACTAATTATATTATGTGGTTAAGTTTACCATCTAACTCAAAAAACACTATACCAACTAAATAATAAAAAACATGCATAAGATTAAATAAGTACTCCCTCTGTTACATAATGTAGTGCGTATAGATTTTCTGAAAAGTCAAACTTTGCAAAATTTGACCAAGTTTATAGGGAAAACTATTTATCTACATTACCAAATATATAAAATGTGAAATTACTTCTTATAATGAATCTAATGATATATGCTTGGCATTCTACATGTAAATGTTTTCCTCCAAAAACTTGGCCAAAGTTTTGTGAGGTTTGACTTTTCAAAAAATCTATATGCACTACATTATGAAACGGAGGGAGTATAAAATTTTGGTATATAACTATTTATTTTATTTTGCCCCGGGATCCAAATTAATTTGCACCATCTCTGAGTTGATATGATTTAGATATAGCTGATGTCGAGCTTTGTATATGCGTGATGTCGTGAAGATGGTTGCGATATGTTCATGATGGTGTGCATTTTATCAGGTTGGTGCAAATTAGATTGGTGCACTGCCACATCGATCATTAAGTCAAGTTCTAAACTGGTTGTCATGTACATCTCTTTGTTCCCAAGTAATTAGGTCAATATTTGGTCACATGCATTATATCTACAAGTAGGAGCACAAGGAAGAAGGCTCGCTTTCGAGTAATGGTAGTAAAAAATAGATGTACATTGTTTAGAATTTCTAAAATGCACTACATTCGTAGATAGAGAAGATAATTTGAAGAACCTATAGTTTACATGGAAGCGAGTAAAAATTATGAACAACATGTTCAATATCAGAGAATGTTTTCTTCGTGCCATCTACGTTGTCTAGATGCGATAACAAAATTGTATTCTATTGCGAGTTATCTCTTAGTGTCTTCAGAACAATTTAATTCTCACATTCACTTCAACTTAGTGCATTTGTTACAATTAAGATTAAAAATAAGTTCCAAAGAGAAATTTGTTCAAGAACGGAAGAAAATGGTGTGCTTTTTAGACGAGGTGGATAAACATTCACCAAAGGAAAATAAATGTATCTCCTTTATTTGTATCTACCATAACTTGATTAAAAAAAATTCATACGAGATCCTGAGATGAAGGCCATCAGCTCATTACCGAAGATGTTATGAGCATGATACTTCGGGAGTTGTTTGGATGAAGTCCACGCCAACCCTACCAAAGCCAGGCTTGCCAAAATATTGGCAAAGGAATTCGCCACCACGAACTCACCAGCACTCAGACGTAGAATATCAACGGGTGACAAAACACTGGTTGTGATCCCAAATTTGGTTGCAATCCAAATGAACGCCTGGCTTGCCGGTCAACAGCAAAAATTTGGCATGGCAACTGTAGACTGCCATTCAAACATGACATTTAATTTCGACAAAAAAAGTTGCTTCTAATTTGCTACCTAGCGGATATATCCTAGCCACCGTCCGGGTTGGTTGCCAACTCTTACAGTGGCGTACTCAGTATTGTAGGGTGGGAGAACCACAATTTCCTTTTAAGCAAGGTTTGTGCGTCCTTGTGGAATAGGGTCTCGGAATTCCATTCCTTTTGCGATGTGATTGTCATGACCGATGTGATGTTTTAATGCCGCAGACAAATGGATTAGGGCCCAATGGATTGTTGCCCTGACTTTGGTCTGACTTGACCATAGTGACTGTGATGGTGGTGTCAAGTCTATTTTGTTTAGTGATTCTATCATTTTATTCTTTTTGTGGTTGTGGTTTTCTTCTCGGACAACATGTGGCCAAGTATCATATCTACTAGCATAAGGGCCGTGTCCCTGAAAATTGTATGTTTAACAATTTTAGATTCTCATATATTCTGGTGTGAGATTCATATGGCAACATTAGAGATTTGTGTAGGTGTTTTCTATAGTTACCTTACTTGTGATAGTGTTGAGTATCAAGATGCAAAAAGTTGAAACTAGATATGTCAAGTTCGAAAGACTAATATATAATTTTAGTTCCATTAGGGGACGTTGTTGTTTGTATTTGTTTTAGTCTCTCTAAGGAGATGCACTTTTTAAATTAATCAACAAGGTTTACTATTTCTTTAAAAAAATAGCTTATGTCTAAATTTTCATTTCTTGGAAAAATGTTTCGATGGATCCTATCAGGAAGGGGCGTAGGCAGAAATTTTCATTGTTGGGTTCACTATGTTGTAAAAGTATATTTTAAATTGGTAATAGAAACAAATAAGTAATCATTATAAAGGGATTTTCCTAATTTCATTGTGTTCACCTGAACCCAATGAGTATATGTTGCCTCACCCCTACTCTCGGGGCATTACAATTTACAATAATAACAACAACAATAGCAAAACATTTTGTCCAAATATATAGATATAAAACTATAATTTGGACATGATGGTCGACATCAACATACTGTGATTTAGGTTGTATTTGATCTATAATTACATCTACAATTACACAATTATAAGTTTATAACGTAACGTGCCATGATTTAACATTTTTCATAAAGTAGGTTCTGAAAAAATGACGTCAAATAGGGTCCACAAACACATGTTGGTTATAGCTTATTGCAAAGGACATGCACTGCGCATAGATGGTTGCTAGTGCATAAAAAGTAAATCAACATAGGCTAGCAAGACAACCATTCTGTCCCATCAAACCTTAGAGATGAGGTTTTCTACGCGCACCACACCGCTACTCCTCCTATGCTGGTAGATTGTCGCCCCCTCCCTCCTCCGTCGTTTATACCGGTGTGGGAGTGTGGGGAGGCCCCGATCTACCGGGTGAAGCTCTAGTTTTTCCGATTTGGAGCTTGTAGTAGGGTTATGCGGTGTCACTTTGTTAGTGGTGGAGGCGGCACTTATGTGGCCAATAAATTTTCCTCAAGTCTCCACATTTCGATAGTGTTGATCGCGGTGGCTTCAATGGCTCTTGGCGTAAATTTTTGCCGGCTTCTCTCGTCAGTATGGTTATAGTTTGTAATTTTGTATTTCTTTGCAATTTTGTATTTCAGCCTCTTCTCGTCATGTTGGTGCAACCTCTGATGCCCTCGTGCAGCCTGCTAGCTTTTTTGGAGCTTGGGATATTGGATTTGTGCATCTTCCGGTTGCGACGGATTCATCGGTTTCTTCTCCAGGGCGCTCGCCTGATAGGGTCGTGGCTTGATGACTTCCGCTTCGCGATCAATAATGACTGGCTAGCTTCGGCGACAGACACGTGTGACGGTGGCACGCTATCTGATTTTTCGGGATGAAGAAGACGATCGACCCCTTATGGATCTTGATGTATTATCTTTATTCTTAGGGGGGGAGGGGGGTGTACTGCTGGTTTGATCAATAGATTCGAGGCCTTTTTGAAGAAAAAATGATTGCTAGTATAGAAAATAGCTTTGTTTTTGTTGGGTAACGCAGCAGAAAACAAAATTTTTCCGACTTACGCACCAGCCCAGGAACACTATGGAGACTGCATACAAGGTTTGATCTGTTTCGTTACCGACTCGTAGCGCAGCGGAAGTAGAGTCGATGACGATCGGCGGTGCAGATCCCCGCAGCTAGGATTTACAACCTCCCAACCGCGAGGATGTATACCCTCATCCGCCCCTCGGACAGCCCTCCGGGAGGCGGTCGGATAGTCACCCGGACGGTGTCGCGGACAGCCCTCCGGGAGGACCATCGATACTCGAACAGTCACTCGGACAACCCTTCGGGAGGACCTTCGAAACTCGGACGGTCACACGGACAGCCCTCCGGGAGGCACTCTCGAACTAAGACCGAAACTACGATCTCTCTACAGAGTTGCACACATACGGTATCATCTATCCAGCAGGGCTTCGCCGTCCAGAACTAGTTCCTGCCGGAACCCAGACAGCCTTTCGGCTCTACGAAACTATTTCGCTGGGAGGGAGAGAAGAATGCCAGATCATGCATGGCTTTGTGTATGAGAGCAAGAGTGTGTCTTATGGCAGCCCACACACCTCCTATTTATAGGAAACCCAAGGGGTAGGGTGGTTTTACAAGAAAACCCAAAACCCACATGGAAAGGAGTCCTTCGCAAGGACCTAAAAGGTGAAACCAAGGAACAAGGGGGACTCCATGAAGGAGTCCACCATGTGGCCGGCCACACCCTCATGTGGGGCCCCAAAATTGGCCCCTATCCATCCATGTCATCCCCAAGATCTTTTGGAGCAAAGCCCCAAAAGGTGGCTTTCCAAAAATATCCCAAAAAGCACTTTCACTATTCACGATGACATTTTTCAGCGTCTGATCGAACTGAAAATATTCATGTGGGCTTAGAACAATTCTAGTACCCACCAAAATAATTTTCAACGCGAGCCGGAACAATTCCGGTTTAGTGATTTCATCTGCGAAAAGCATCTGAAGCGGTTTCGGCAGCTCCGGAACATTTCCGGTTTTCATCCCGGAAAATTCCAGAAAGTTTCCAGAATGATTCTGGCACCCTCCAAGAATTATCAGGCATGTGCCAAAACCAATTTGACTTTATGGTATCCTCTGAAACAACTTTTCAGTTTCACCGGAACTCATCCGGTGACCTCTCTGCGGAACTTTTCCGCTGTCCGAAACTTTTCCGGCGTCCGAAACTTTTTCGGTGATTTTCTCTCAGACTCCCTGTCTAGTATTCAGCAGATAGATGACCCTTAAGCGTGTGACCCTATAGGTTCGGTGAAGCATAGACATGACCCGGAACCCATTCCGATCAATGATCAACATCGGAGCCGTGGACACCCATATCGATCCCTATACCCACACGAATAAATATTCGAGTGAACCTCCAGTTGCCGTGTGCTATTCCTGTTGCTTCGCGATATGTTACAATTACCCGAGGTGAGACATGTAGGCATCCCCGTGGATCAACAACTTGTCCACTATGTCAGTTACCTCGTTGCCGGTATTGTTCTCTTTTCTCGTTCCCGTGTTCCGGCATCCCCGTGATCAAATCACAAAGTGTCTGGCCAGACGATGATGGATACCGTAACACCGAGAGGGCCCAGAGATATCTCTCCATCGTCGGAGGAGCAAATCCCAATCTTGAGCTACCAAGTTACTTGACATACTTTTCCATGAACCCGTAAGCCGCCGTAATAGCCACCCATTTACGGATGACGTTTAACAAACCCCAAAGTTCATGAAGCAAGCATGAAGAAACTCGATACTCTCATGGTCTAAGGAATCATGCAAACATTAACCATCTCTGTGTTATTAACCATTAACTA
Source organism: Elymus sibiricus (assembly GCA_039707655.1). Lineage (NCBI taxonomy): Eukaryota > Viridiplantae > Streptophyta > Magnoliopsida > Poales > Poaceae > Elymus > Elymus sibiricus. The sequence goes on from CM077668.1 coordinate 350,163,417, forward strand.
ATGACGAATGTATCTCATAGCATAACATCAATTCGGGTCGATTCAACACAAGTGTTCTACCAACAATTGTGCCCTCAAAATTGCCGGCATAGTCATGCCCATGATCAGGAAAACAGGATCATCATGCAATACTTGAGCCAGTCATAGAGGCTTGACTAGGAATACTTTTACCGTTTATTATCCCACACGTGCACATGAGTTTCCCTCCAAGCCTCGTTTTATTTGCAGACTCGAGAATCATTGCAGTTATAGCATGGAACATAAACATAATTATGAACAGGGAGATAATCAATAACATTTATTATTGCCTCTAGGGCATATCTCCTACAGACTCCCACTTGCACTAGAGTCAATAATCTAGTCAATGCTAATGCACTTTACACCTATGGCATACTGGTGTAAAATATGCTTCGCATGTGGTATAGCCTGATGTCCAACGGATCTGACGACTTCAGCTCCGTGTGTAACTTTGCATATCCCCGCGTTTTCACGCTTTCACAAAATTCATATTTTGTGTGGACTTGACTTTGCATATGTGTGAATCATTGGTCGAAACCTGATTCCTCAGACCGAGCTATGGAGCAACTATCTGCAATAGTGTCCCATAGACCAAAGCCATCTTGGAACCATACTAAGTTCATGAATGAACTATATGATTCAACAACTTCTTTGTCACTTCTTAAGCGTCAACATACTTAGCCTTTGTTATAGAATTCGCCACAGTATCTTGTTTGGAACAATTTCCAACTACCGTGCCACCATATTGTGTATTACACAAAACCCTTAACTTAAATCGAAAATCGCATGGAGCATTGATGAAGACTGTATCGATGTAATTACTTACAACGAGTACTTCATAATCTCTGCTTGCGAGAAAACATGTCATCACTACTACTCTAGTACTCAATGACATCTTTCACTGTTGTCCTATGATCAGTACTTTGATCACTTTGGTATCTATACTCGCAACAACTTTGGAGTATTGGACATATCTGGTTGTTTTTACATACCATGGAATACATGATTAATCCAAACACAAGAGTGTGTGGAATCACCATCATGTATTTTGCTCATCAGTGTTTTGGGACACCGAGTCTTGCAAAAACTCTTTCCATGTGACTTCGGCAAGAATCACTCCTTGACGGTTTTCAATGCTAAAAGGTTTTAGCATCTTGTCAATATGTATTCATAGCTTAGCCCCATTAGGTAAATCTATCTCCATAGATCATCATGCCTAATATTGAGGCTATTTAGCCTAAGCACTTCATCGAAAAACTATTTTCAAATGAAGTCCTAATTCGTGTCAAGAAATTTATTTCCAATTAACAATGTGTCAAGTACACAAGGTTTCTAGAAATATTATTATGCTCCCACTTACTTTCTTGAATCACAAGCATCTTCGATACCCATTTGATGAAGTCAAACCCCATTGACCATTCCATCAAAAACGAAGATTCCAACTCCACTTTGCTCTCTTCTGTCCATCGCTGGAACTCTGAAGTTTGCATACTTACTAGCATCCTCTGGATCGACAAATTACTTTGGACTGTATCACATACAAGTCCTAGGTTTCATTTCCATCAGATGGAAATCCTTTTGTCATCCATGTTTCATATCTCATGATTGAAATATGTATTAATTGCTAGTTCAACCCGAACCGACTTCAAGCATCGCTACGGTGAGACAATCTCATCGTAGTCAACTCCTTGAACTTGTTATTGCAACAAGTCGAGCTTCATGGATAAAACATTTTATCCGTATCAGTTTTTAGTTCCATAAATATTCGTTAGACTCTAAGTCTTCCGAAAGGTGTATCAAGATTTTAATCTCGAATCACATATATGGGAACTATCTCGGATTGTATTGGCATTTAGCCAATTCCGGAGTCAGGGCCCATCAACGCTTCCTTGTGTATCGTAGGTATACTGTTGTCTAACAACAATATCTCGTATGCGCACCTGAGAGGTTTGCACGAGTTTTTCCTACGCGGTTCAGCTACAAGTTCGATTGAAGTCCATACATTTTATTGTAGAGACTTCCGTATCAGTCGCAGTAGGAAACTCCGGAATCACTTCCAAGGTTTCTTTCCTTTGACCTGATGACGAAGATACTGGTTATCTCGTCGAGTTGCACTGTCCTCCCACTCACCTTTTGTAAGAACTATTCTCTTTAAAAGCATACCGTTTTGTGGCAAAATCCTTTGCCTCGGTATAGTGGTGGGGGAATACCCAATGACTTGGGATAACCTACAAAGTAGCACTTGTCTGATTTGGAATAGGTTTGTAACCTTTTACACAAGCCCCATATTCCAAATGTTAAGAAAAGATATAACATGGTTGGGCGTACCATACCATGGCGTCATTTCAACAGACCCGATGGAGCTCTTTTCAGTGTAAAAGCCGCAGTCTCTAAAGCATCACTTTAAAAGGGATAATGGCAAATTTATTTATGTCATCTTTGATCTTACCATGTCATGAATGGTTCGATTACATCTTCACGGACTTTCCACTTGCAGTGGTGTTCCGGGAGGTGCAAGTTATGAAACCCCTTTCACAACTCATCAGACATTCGCTAAACTTGTAACTCAAATATTCCTTTCTGCAATCGAATTGTAGAAACATAATTTTCTTGTTACAACAACTTCTACTTCATTTTTGAAAACCTTATGAATGAATTCAAAAGATCCAAACTTACGTCTCAACAAGTATATATCCATATATCTACTTGAGTCATTTCTGAAGATAGATGAAACCACTACTTGCAACAACATTTATTGGACTACACACATCATAATGTATGATCACCAATATATTATTTGCTCGTTCCTTACGGCCTGTGAACGGTATTTCAGTCACTTCACTTTTCAGAGGAAAGTTGCAAGTGTCAGATGATTCAAAATCAAACGACTTCAAAATCCATCATAATGGAATTTTCCATGCGGGTTTCTCCAATGTGACCAAATGCAGTGCCACACTTGTGTGGTATTCTTTTAGTCTTGCGACATTTAGCGTCAGTGTTATGGATGTATCATATTTCCATCAATATTCATAACATACATCCCATCTTGGATGGAAGCATGGCCCTTCATGTTATTCATAATACTGAACAACAATTGTTCTTTTATGAACAACCCTTTTGCAACAAACATTGTGCACTGGGTTAGAGTGTATGAAACTCTAAAATGAATTATGAAAGTAAACCCAGAGGTAATGTATTATTATCAATATTCATAACATACGTCTCATTCATAATGAAAGTATGGCCGTTATGTTATTCACAACACCGAACATCAAAAGTTCTCTTATGAACAACCTTCATGCAAGATACCTTATGCAAAGGGCTAGAGTGTGAAACTCTAAAATGAATTATGAAAGTAAATACATAGGGAATACACCGATGGAAGGCATAGTAACATTTACTATGTTCCCTGCGTGTATCTAAATCTCATTCCTGGCTAGTCTTTCAGGCCATAGTAGTTCTTACATCGAGTTGCAACAGAATGCAATCGAGCGGGTATCTTTGTGATTAACTCACAATACCCAAGAATTAGTGATTAACATGTTTAACCATAATTCCCAAGAACTATATCTCTGACCAGCCTTCTATACATCAAACAACTTGTATGACATTCATACATGAGCTGGATATTCCAGTCTTCTTTCCTTTTGCCTTTATACTTCTAACAGTTCAACTTCTAGTATTTCTCCTACTCTCAGAAGAAGCATCCAACTTAAGAGTGGCGTTAGCCCCGGACTTCCTAGGCGTGAAAGTTTCACTAACACCCTTCCGGATACTTCCTTTCTCTTTAAGTTGTTGTTTTATTCACCATCATCATATGACAGGCGTTCTTCTGGATCCCTCTCTTATCAGTCTAATGCATAGTAAACTCCTTTACTAACAGTTTGCAAACAAACATTGCTTTGGATATCTCATATCTTTTAGCCTTTGTCTGTCTCTGAAAATGATTTTCAGATTCCATGAATATCACATAACTATCCAAACTTTCGAAGTTTGGGTCTCATGAAAGCAAACGTATTGCACTTGACTGAAACGGAATTCTAGCTTTTGGATCGAAGGACGAGAGTCACATGATCCATACCATTAGCGGGAGAATACCGAAAGTATGCGATAGGACAAAGTCCTTCTCGGCACTATTGAGGACAATCCTCACATTACGTTACCAACCGTAAAGTTTTAACCAGATATTTAACAGCTATTCAATTTTAATAGGGAAGGTGGAAACGCGAGCCATTATTCTACAACTATTATGCAAACCATACTTAGACAGTGTTCAAAATTAATTGCACTGAGAATTAAACAAGTTAATTCAACAGTGCGCTCCCACTCAAATCAATATCTCTCATAATTGATTATGAATGATTCAAGACACGAATTTCAATTCAACGCCATTGATGGTGAGCATCACTGATGACGAGAACTTCAATCGTTAGGCAAACTTGCCGATCACATCTCTATGTGACTCTTGTTCATCTTTCGATGCGTGTGTTCCGAGCTCATGACTTTCATGCCTGAACGTCAAGACAACCAAGTGATCTCGCTGCGAGGTCTTAACTCACCCGCCTCACACATCCCTAATCGTTCGTACCCATGTCAGCATGGCGCACCCCGAAAAGTTAGGTGCCGTGACGGTGCTACACTTGGGAGAACACTAACTACTTGATATTTTGTGAGAGATCACCCTAATAAAAAGCGACTACCGCGCAATCAAGAAGGGTGCATCATAAGGGATAAACATCTCAGGCATTTCATAATAGCATGATATGGTATAGCCCTTTCTGACGGAGAAGTCTTTCATTTCTTCGTCTTCGGCATTCGCGTTGGTGTTCACCTTCGCGAAGATTGCCACCACCTTGTCGGTGCACCAGATAATATTGCTATCTCTATAGCTAATAAAATAAGTGCATTACATAAGGTTGACACGCAGGTCATTAAAGTGCAATCATATGGCTCCAGCCATCATGCCGAATCATGACACGCAGGTCATGTTAATCAATTTACATCATATAGTCATCTCATACATAATCAAATTATTATGAACACTGCTATACCACATCACATGCACATGCAAACCATCCTGCAAAACCAAGTTTAGACGCCTCTAATCGGTTCATGCAAAATTTTATTTTTCGTGGCTTCTAAGGTTTCGAAACAAACCGAAGCTACCAACGTCCATCATCAAGCATGATAATCCAAGTCGCTAGATTAACATTCCAGGGTGTATGAAACACGAGATAATAAAATCTCGAGCCCCATACTAAACTTCGTCATACGCGTGACCCCCGTGCAGATCACATCTGCATTGCCCTTTCGTCTGCAAAATTTCATCTTTCTTTTTAACTACGGTGGAATTCAATGAACTGTTAGCACTTCGTTGATCAATCAGGATCGCGGATTGCCAGAACATTGAAACTCCACCATACTGTTATCAAGATCAGAAATATGCAAATTTGAGGGAAGCAACAAGAACATCGGGTAACAGACTTCATCTGCTACCCGCACAAATAATTTTCAGCAATAGATCTCATCTACTACCTAATTATATTGTGCAACACCCATACATCTCTATGTATTCTAGATCGCAACCTGCATCTACGCATAGCACGGCTCTTGATGCCACTGTTTGGTAACGCAGCAGAAAACAAAAATTTTCCGACTTACGCACCAGCCCAGGAACACTATGGAGACTGCATACAAGGTTTGATCTGTTTCGTTACCGACTCGTAGCGCAGCGGAAGTAGAGTCGATGACGATCGGCGGTGCAGATCCCCGCAGCTAGGATTTACAACCTCCCAACCGCGAGGATGTATACCCTCATCCGCCCCTCGGACAGCCCTCCGGGAGGCGGTCGGATAGTCACCCGGACGGTGTCGCGGACAGCCCTCCGGGAGGACCATCGATACTCGAACAGTCACTCGGACAGCCCTTCGGGAGGACCTTCGAAACTCGGACGGTCACACGGACAGCCCTCCGGGAGGCACTCTCGAACTAAGACCGAAACTACGATCTCTCTACAGAGTTGCACACATACGGTATCATCTATCCAGCAGGGCTTCGCCGTCCAGAACTAGTTCCTGCCGGAACCCAGACAGCCTTTCGGCTCTACGAAACTATTTCGCTGGGAGGGAGAGAAGAATGCCAGATCATGCATGGCTTTGTGTATGAGAGCAAGAGTGTGTCTTATGGCAGCCCACACACCTCCTATTTATAGGAAACCCAAGGGATAGGGTGGTTTTACAAGAAAACCCAAAACCCACATGGAAAGGAGTCCTTCGCAAGGACCTAAAAGGTGAAACCAAGGAACAAGGGGGACTCCATGAAGGAGTCCACCATGTGGCCGGCCACACCCTCATGTGGGGCCCCAAAATTGGCCCCTATCCATCCATGTCATCCCCAAGATCTTTTGGAGCAAAGCCCCAAAAGGTGGCTTTCCAAAAATATCCCAAAAAGCACTTTCACTATTCACGACGACATTTTTCAGCGTCTGATCGAACTGAAAATATTCATGTGGGCTTAGAACAATTCTAGTACCCACCAAAATAATTTTCAACGCGAGCCGGAACAATTCCGGTTTAGTGATTTCATCTGCGAAAAGCATCTGAAGCGGTTTCGGCAGCTCCGGAACATTTCCGGTTTTCATCCCGGAAAATTCCAGAAAGTTTCCAGAATGATTCTGGCACCCTCCAAGAATTATCAGGCATGTGCCAAAACCAATTTGACTTTATGGTATCCTCTGAAACAACTTTTCAGTTTCACCGGAACTCATCCGGTGACCTCTCTGCGGAACTTTTCCGCTGTCCGAAACTTTTTCGGCGTCCGAAACTTTTTCGGTGATTTTCTCTCAGACTCCCTGTCTAGTATTCAGCAGATAGATGACCCTTAAGCGTGTGACCCTATAGGTTCGGTGAAGCATAGACATGACCCGGAACCCATTCCGATCAATGATCAACATCGGAGCCGTGGACACCCATATCGATCCCTATACCCACACGAATAAATATTCGAGTGAACCTCCAGTTGCCGTGTGCTATTCCTGTTGCTTCGCGATATGTTACAATTACCCGAGGTGAGACATGTAGGCATCCCCGTGGATCAACAACTTGTCCACTATGTCAGTTACCTCGTTGCCGGTATTGTTCTCTTTTCTCGTTCCCGTGTTCCGGCATCCCCGTGATCAAATCACAAAGTGTCTGGCCAGACGATGATGGATACCGTAACACCGAGAGGGCCCAGAGATATCTCTCCATCGTCGGAGGAGCAAATCCCAATCTTGAGCTACCAAGTTACTTGACATACTTTTCCATGAACCCGTAAGCCGCCGTAATAGCCACCCATTTACGGATGACGTTTAACAAACCCCAAAGTTCATGAAGCAAGCATGAAGAAACTCGATACTCTCATGGTCTAAGGAATCATGCAAACATTAACCATCTCTGTGTTATTAACCATTAACTAATGACGAATGTATCTCATAGCATAACATCAATTCGGGTCGATTCAACACAAGTGTTCTACCAACAATTGTGCCCTCAAAATTGCCGGCATAGTCATGCCCATGATCAGGAAAACAGGATCATCATGCAATACTTGAGCCAGTCATAGAGGCTTGACTAGGAATACTTTTACCGTTTATTATCCCACACGTGCACATGAGTTTCCCTCCAAGCCTCGTTTTATTTGCAGACTCGAGAATCATTGCAGTTATAGCATGGAACATAAACATAATTATGAACAGGGAGATAATCAATAACATTTATTATTGCCTCTAGGGCATATCTCCTACAGTTTTTTCTTCTCTTTTTTGTGCAAAGCTTCATTTTCTAGGGTGAAATTAAAAACAGCTTAATGTGTGGGAATTGTACTACAATTGCATATATCAACAACTCATGTGGGTGAGATGACATTGGGCCCATGAACGTGCGATTTTAGCACAGCACAGCCCAGCCCATATATGCCGTCTCTCCTGAGTCCTGACCACTCCCATGCGAGAACGACGGGCGGCAACAGAAACTGAAAGCAGCCGGCAAGAACGACAGAGAGAGACACATCGGACGCCACGTCGCCGAAGGCGGCCGGCGCCGAACCAGCCGCGTATAGACAAGTCAGCACCACGCTGGCGCCTGCCGATCCACTTGTCACCCGCTGGCGCGCTGGCAGGTCGCGGTTAGTGGAGGCTCCAATGACATGCAGGATTATGATCGTGATCTTTTTTTAAAATTAACTAGTCGCTAATGATGGGCGTAAGTGCGGTCTGGCAAATCCCTCCCTACTTTTCGAGCTTCTGGAGCAAGCTACCCCTCTTGGCACATCGTGGCCCTACGGAACTCGTTTCAGACAGGCAGCCCTGTCGGCATGTTGTGGTTTTGTATCTATCCCGTGTACTTGTGGACATAAACTACTACCTCCGTCCCATCATAATATAAGGAAAACGTTTTAATTCAGCCGACTGAAATCACGGAAACGTAAATCGCCTCCTCCACTCGACACGTGGTCGCGGGCCCCACGAGCCTCTCGTCATCGCTATCCTCTCCAGAAGCATCGTGAATCTTATCCTCTCGTTTCTTTGTACCATCTCTCTCGCGGAATCGGCTCCTCTGACGTTGGAAGGAAAGGCAGGGAAGCTACAGGACGCTGCCTTCCCTTCGCTACAGTAACAGGAAAAGGGTTCAGCTACAGTCGAATATCTACATTATCTGATATACAGTGTCCATCTACAGTGTTTTCTCTACAGTGTCGCTACACCTCACTGCCTTCCCTTCGTTATTTTACACAGCAGGCGCACTGTAGCTCCCTGCCTTTCCTCCTGCACGGCAGGGGAGCCGGTTCCCTCTCTCGCTCCCCGTTCTCACCAGCAACAAACGCCGCCATCTGCTGTGGCCACCGCACCACCATGGCAACTCAAATCATGGTGTTGTGCTGCCAGCAACCCCACCCCTACCCCCGAGCCACCTATGCTGCTGCTGCAATCCCTCGGCCACGCCGCACAAGCCGCGCGTGTAGATGCCACGAGGCCCGTCGGGGTTGCTGCGACAGTCGAGGTTCAGCGAGGGCTGCGACGGCCAGGATGCAGCGATGAGGAGATTGAAGCATACGTCGAGTTGCACTGCACTGGGGTAGCGCCATCGCAGGCGTCGCCAATGTTGCGGGGCCGGGCCGCGACGCTTCAGCCAGGCGCTGGTCGGCTCGCTGCAGGCGAGATCCCCATTTCCTTCCTTCTTTCTTTCTTTCTTTCTTCTCCTACCTCAATCTTCTGATCCCACCTATTCGTCATGGAACCGCGGGGGACGACCTGCAGCCGGCGACCCAAAGCACCCGCTCCGGCTTTTTTGCACGATCGATGTTGCAGACCATCGTCGGCGCGCGTGGAAGGGGAAGCTCTGGTGCACAACCGGTGCTGCAGACCGCGCCAGTGCGGCGCCAATGGTGCTGCGGGAGGAGTGCCTTGTGCTGCAGAGAATGAAGTTGCAGTGTCACTGGCGCTATGGGAGAGCGCCAGTGTTTCTGAGAGCGTCGTGGCCAAGGTGCCTATTTCATCCGGCGATCTCGCCGGTGGCGATGCTGCGCTGCAGCCCAAAGTTCCCTTCCCTGCTCCATCACTCGTTGGGTGCTGGCGGTGCTGCGATGCCGCACTCGTGCCCCTGCAAGCCTGAATGCCTGATGGGGTGCGACGCGGAGAGAGGCATCGGCGCTGCGATGCAACACTCGCCGTCGGTTGCAAGCATGGGACGCGACGCCGTCGGATCAACCGTTGTTGCGCACTCGTCGATAGCTATCGGTGCTGCTATGAAGCACTCGTCGGGGCGTCAATGAAGCTTCACCGGAGCTACAATGAAGCTTCGCCGGGGCGTCGTCGGTGCTGGGTCCAAGCTATTCGTCGCGCTCGGTGTTGCCATGGAGCAGCACCCGGTGGCTCCCGGTGCTGCGGTCGCCGGCGGCTCTTGGAGCTGCGATGCAGTGGTCGCCGACGGCTCCGGTGCCGCGAGGTCGCCGACGCAGGGCGCCACTCGGGGTGCTGCGTTGCTCTGCATAGGCGTGGCGTTGCTCTGCATCAGGTGGATGGGGGATTAGAGGAGAAAGGCTCAGGATGTGTTACCCCGATCGAACGGCCATCAGTGCCGTATCGGATGGCTCGCCAGGCGGATGATTTCTCTAGAAAATCATCCGCCTGATTTGTAGCAGCCGCCATAATATAAGTGTGTTTTCGACACTAGTATAGTGTAAAAAACGCTCTTACATTATGGGACGAAGGGAGTAGATTTGTAGTACTAAAGCATAGTGGTTTTCGTCTATCTTGTGTACTTGTGGGCATAAACTAGATATGCTAAAGCATACAACTAGATGTGCTAAAGCATAGTGGTTTGCATCAATTTGAACCCTGAGAATGTTTGAGAACCTGTGCTTTCCGCTTGAGACAACGACACTGTAGCACTCGCGCCACACTAACCACCCTGCACTACTGAGAAAGGTACCCTACTTGGTTACTTGAAAACCATGGGCCATGCATGGCAGATGCTCCCATGCGCATGGTAACCGTATCTTGTCCTGCATGAATGGAGATACTAGCTCTGCGTGTAAATTAAGGTGTGGCCTCTGAAAGCATTTTAGTGCTGACCGATGCTCCAATACGCATAGTAAAAAAAAGCATTTCAGTGTTCTAGTCAAAAGCTTCTCCGGATTTTGCCGCCCGTTCGGAATCACCACCTAGCGAAGTGCTGCATCTTATCTCTGTGCGTGACTCGGTTACTCCACATTCCACGAAACACCACTTGATCGATCGCCTAGAGCGTACACAGGGCCCACTACTGCGATGGCGACACGAAATATTTTGAAAGAAAATCTCTTGCACATTGTCCCCTTCAGCTGCTATATAAGCGGCTCCTCGCCGCGCCACCAGAGAACTCTCTCGCTTGTCGAAAAAACACACACGCACGCACAAGAGTACCGGAGACAGTAGAGGTTGCTAACATGGACATGGGACGCATGCATGCCAGGAGGCTTCTGTCGCACGCCGCGGCGACGCCGGCGGTGGCGATGGCGTCGCCCGGTCCGTCCGGGCAGACGCCGCCCTCGAGTCCCTTCGGCTCCGTGGACGCGACGGTGATCTCCATCCTGTCGCTGCTCCTCTGCGTCCTCGTCGTGGCGCTCGTGATCCGGGCGTTCGTCCAGTGCGCGTGCCGCGTCACCCGGCGCGTGTGCTACGGCCAGGCCGAGGGCCCCGGCGACGCCGAGGCCGGCGGCCTAGAGAGGGCACCACCGCGGGATGCCGTTGCCGGCGCCGGCGGCAAGAAGAAGCGGGCGGGGAAGGGCGCCGCCATCCGGGCGATCCCGACGATGGAGTACTCGGCGGAGATCAAGCTCGCCGTGTGCTGCTCGACCGAGTGCGCCATCTGCCTCGCCGACCTGAAGCAGGGCGAGCGCGTCCGCGTGCTGCCGCGCTGCCACCACGGCTTCCACGTCCGGTGCATTGACCGATGGCTCTCCGCGCGCCAGACGTGCCCCACCTGCAGGCAGGAGCCGTTCGCGCCGCAGGCCCGGCCCGAGGAGCCAGCGGCCGTGCAGGTGCACGTCGACGCTGCACAGCTCGAGACGATCTAGACAACCTAGTACATGTGTGTGAAAAATCGTTCGATGGAAATTGTACAGTACTAGTGAACGGTGGAAAAAATATATGAATAGTGAACAATTTTGCAGCTTTGTTGTCGTCTGTGATACCGTGGTCGTGAATCGTGATCTTCCTTATTTTTTATTTTTGTTGAGGCAGTAGAACTGAGCCGAGTCCGATGAAATGAGAAGCGAGTGAAACCACATGGGTAAACTTTTGTGCAATTTATGTTTTTAGGATATTTTTATGCAAATTATGCCTTCTGTTGGACAACGATGTACCGGCTATCCAGGTGACCAGGTTCGTTGTTCCGACATGAAGAAAGTTGGAGTAGCAAATTATCTTTTTTTAGGGGAGAGTAGCAAATTATCTGCAAAAAATAAAATCGAAGTGGCCCATTAGACCACGCAAGACATCCGGCCCACGTACTGCTATTGTTTCTATACGGTCATCCCTTCAAACGGCCTAGCCCATTGGCTCATTTTCTTTTCTCACCCTTCTTTTCTCGCACGCGTGCATACACACGCATGTTCAGAAACATACACACACAACGAAGACACACCTCTTCTTTTAAGGGATGAACCCATAAGAAACCATAAGTGGCAGTTATATGGGTTCTTGAGAGCATGTCAACAAAGGGTAGGGCAACCAGATATGTTTCAGCTATGTTCGGCTCAGTGAGATAGATGGTGTATACTTCATAACCACTCCCTCTATTCTAAAATAATTGAAGTTCTAGGATTGACTCAAGTTGTTTTTCTTAAATGACCTTTTCATTGGCTTCGGAATAATAGAGTAATTCGGAATAGCAGCCAAAATCTTGGGAAAATCTAAGTTAATGGTCAATAGGTTTGAATAAATAATTTAGGAAGGATATTCTCATACTGACACAATACAAGGACAATTATATGTGAAATCTATCATTTCATAATTCGTCATTAATCCTTGTATTGTTTGTTGCATTAGGTCTAACTTTCTTGACCAAACTACGAGCGTGGAACTTTATGAGATGAAATAGGGAAAAAGGCGATAGAAAAATCTGCAAATATATATATCAAAATTCATTTCATAATGAATTGAATGAAGCAAAATTGGTTTTACATACATTGAACATTTTAATATATACTTGGTCAAACACAATGAAGTTTGCCTTCGGACAAACCTAGAACTTCTTTATTTTAAAACAGGGGGAGTAGCAGAAAATAAACATCACTCGAACCCTCGTAGTCTACCACCATCCTCTTTGGTCTATCTTGCTATTATGGCGTCTTTTTAGGTCACTCCAGTCTCCAGCTCCATAAAACGTCGAGAAGAGGACAAATACAACTTCCTTTTCATGTGGTGGCTCAACTAATTGGATATGTCAGCGGTATTCCTTTCCATCCCAGTATCTATACCTATACCTTTTTTTTTAATTTTATATTTTAATATCTCTCCCTAATAATAAAGCAGCTACTGCTTCTGTCGTACGTTGTTGGTGTTTTTGCAGAAAAGCCCCTGTGATTTCTGGTAATAGAACCCGCAGTCCTTTTTAAGTTAAAAAAAACGTTTCGTTTCACGTAACGCCCCGTGGCTTATCCATTCCCGTCCTCCATCGCCGGGCTGACGGGCGAGGAAGCGATGGAGCTCGGGGCGGGGCCTTGTCGCCGGCGACGCGAGGCCGAGGGGGCGGTGTGCGGGCGCGAGGAGGCGAGGTCGAGGGGGCAGTGTGCGGGCGCGAGGAGGCGAGGTCGAGGAGGGGCGGCGTGCAGGCGCAGGAGGACGAGGAGGCAGGGTCGAGGAGGGCGGCGCGCGGGCGCAGGAGGATGTCGGCCGCCGGCTTCCGGCGAGGGAGCTCGGGGAGCTCTGGCTGAGCCTTGACGCCGGCGACGCAAGGCTGAGAGGGCAGCGTGCGGGCGCGAGGAGACGGGATCGAGGAGGCGCAGGAGGACGCCGCAGGTGGATGGGGGCTTGGCGAGGGCGTCGACGGTCGCGAGGGCGCCGACGGCGGCCAGCGTGCTCGCTTGGGAGGATGGCGGCTTCCCGGTCGGTTCCATGGGAGAAAAGAGACAACACGGTGGTGAGGGAGAGAAAAGGGGAGAAAAGAGGGAGATCCATGGCGGCGGCAAGATCCGCGCCTGGACCGGACCTGCTCGTCAAGGAGACCACGCCGTGGAGCTGCTCGTCAAGGTCCGACCTTGGTGAGTGGCGTGCCCTTCGTACCTCCCCTTCCCTGATGCTATTTTCTCCCTCTCGCAGGCACACACCCAACGTCGCCGTGGACCAGTAGCTCAAGCAGTCTTGTTCCTGATGGTGATGGGGTTCCCTCACCATCTGCAGGTCGTCATCCTTAAGGCCTCCACCATCTGCATGTCTTCCTTCTTCTCTTCCCCTCTGTTGGATTCCATTCGATTCACTACTCTGCTGGTGAAGCTCCCTCTCTTCTCTGCTGCAGTGTCTACAGTAGACTGCTTGCACCTTTTGTGCAAATATCTGATTGTATATGGATTGCAGGGTCTACATGCACCACCTTGATTTGATTCGGTTTGGAGCAGCAACAGCTCCTTCCTTCCATGAAGGGCATCCACGACATGACCCGCACAAGGAGCTCCAAGCAGACAAAGGTACATGCTCCCTTGTTGTACATGTTCATGGGTTCTTCGTGATGATGAAACCACTGATTGGATGTCTTGATTAGATACAATCCATTCTATTGAACTGTGGGGACAACATGATGCATATGTCTCTGATTTGTTGTTACTTTGGTAGATAATATGTAATGCGCGTGCGTGCATGTGTTGATAAGTAGCAGATTTGCTTGGCCGCCTGTGACACTCATGTCAAATCCTTGACATTTCTGGGGTTATACAAGCATCATGTTTTTCCCCGCCTCCATCTCTTCCATGGCAAGCAGCACAAGTTTCTTTGTTTGTAAATCATGCAGTTTCTTCGTTTGTAAATCACGCAGTCTGGTAGATTTGGAAAGGACGAACAGGGCACTGAACTTTTATATACCTGCATATGGTACGTACATCCCAATTAAGCATATTTGTTTTTCTGTTCTGAACAGGGTACTGAACTTGATAATTTTACCTTTATGTTCTGAATTGTAGATTTGTAAGAATATTATGTTATGTAAGAACATGGAGGTGCAGTCACCCGAGGTGAAGAAGCTCCGTCACCTACCTCTACCTCCTCCACTAGGCTGACAAGTATGCTAATCCACCCTCATCTGCATCGCTTCCTCCCAGCCTGTGATTTATTACTTGGAGAATCTTGTTCTTTTATCATATACACAAATCTGTCCATGCTTAAATGTGGTCATTAGGTTGTGGAACAGGAGAAACAATATAGTGTTCTCTAGCAGCTGCAAACCTGTCCATGCTTGATTTGGACCAAGAATTATTGTGTTGTCTATTGATATGTAAACATATTTTTTTGGTTGTCACAGAAAGATACCGTGCTACTACATAAGTTTGAGTCAAACAAATTAAATTTGGAATAAGATCTCTGAAAGTAATAAAGCGCCTCTTGAATGCATGGAAACAAAAAGTTAGATATCTCAGAGGTACTTCATATATTCTGAAAGTGGCGCACATGGATATGTATATTCTTGGTTAACTTTATGTTCTATTTCTGTTGTACATGCTCCAAGAGTAAATGTGTTATTCTGAAAGGAGATGAAGTGAATTGTCTTCTACTGCAACCAATGGACATTTCGTTCTACACATATGTAATGATATTGTAGTGCCACTTGATTTTCTTTAAAATTTCAGTAACAGTTGAGCAATATTGGCCTTTCCTTTCCTGTATTACGTAGTGATCAGTGAGTCAAAGCTCATGGAGATGATCTGTTACTGATTGTTGCATCTATAGAGCTCACTAAGATAATATTTGCCGGTTCATCTAACTTATTTGATCTATATGTTGTTTTTACCTACAACACGAAGAGAAAAACAAGATCAATTAGTTCATCAATATTAAATTGTATATTGTGTATAAGTTCTGCTGGTTCCAGTCATAGCATGCCAGCATCTAATCCTTGCAGCAACACCTGGACTACACTTTGGATATTTTCCTATACATTTGACATTAAAGTTATACCAACTTGCATCCATCGATCACTAGCTATTACATTCAGTAGGTAATTATCCGATGTCAATGGAACATTCAAATACGACCTCTTATTGTACACAATTGTTTATGCTTTGACAAATCACAACGTAGAAATCAATTTTAAGATAATCAATAATTATAATAAAACGAAGGATTGCTTTTTTAAAAGAAAAACAAGGGGTTGTTAATATGTTTAAATGTGAGGATTTGCAGTACTGTAGGTCCTTACCTCTTCTTTTCCAAAGTAGGGAAGACAAAAAAAATATGACCCCACTAATCAGTACATGCAACAGTGAGGAACTGGGCAAAAGGGAAGCTTGGCTGCCAACGGGGTGATGGACAGATTGTAGGGGGTGCTTGCCTCATATCTTCAATGTGAGAATATTGATTTCTCTTCTACTCCCTCCGTTTCTAAATATAAGTCTTTATAGGGATTTAAATACAAACTACATACAGATATATATAGACATATTTTAGAATGTAGATTCACTCATTTTGCTTCGTATGTAGTCCGTAGTGGAATCTCTGAAATGACTTATGTTTAGGAACAGAAGGAGTATCGGTTAGTAAGCATTTTCCAAATTGTGCGGAAAAAATGTTCAGGAGTTAATCTACTTTGCTTACTATTAATGCGAGATGGCAGAATACTTTGCTTACTGTTCTCTTCAATTATTTCCAGATTATAAGGATGCCAATGTTCAGGAGTTAATCTACTGCAGAAAAATGACGCACCATTGTCAAGTTGGTAGGAAATCAGCCTGTTGTATCTGTTTGTTTTTTGCTTTTGGCATGCCCATCGACTCTGTTAACACCAAACAAAGTAACAAACTTGACAAAACTGAAACTCATCTCCCAGATTTCTCTATGCACCGCCATAGATTCTGATATGTCCATTGTCTTTAAGACATTTTGTATGTATCTGGAAGCTAATTCAGCATGACCCACGAGTGTTGATTTGTATGTTAGTGTGATAGCATCTCACAGAAAATATTGACAGAATAAAGGGAAACATATATTAGGTGTGTGTTATAAGAATCAGTAGTCCATGCTGCCATTGTCATGCAAAAATTACGATAACTTTTTGAGTACTTGGGTTATCCAGGTTCTTATATACAGGTTCCCTTTGTTGTAGGGTGTGCTTTCCATCTATGTTCAAAATTATTTTATTTGAAAGAAATTCAGTAAAAGTGCTCTTTCTTTCTGGCTGCTCTTCAAACTCAACCTCGGTCATCATTTCCTTTTAATAATATTAAATAATGTCACCACTCATATAGTGTTTCAAAATATCGCGTCTTACCCGAATTTAAGAATGTATTAGAAAACAACACCAACTCACGATGTATTAGAAGTGCTCTTTTCTACACTCCAGAATTCTTTCTGACTGCTCCCTCAATTCAACCTCGGTCGTCATTTCCTTCTAATAATATTAAATAATGTCTCCACTCATATAGTGTTTCAAAATATTGCTTCCTATCCGAATTTAAGAATGTATGAGAAGCATTTATCTGCTGGCAGGCTGCAGACAGGGGAATCCACCCACCTTGTGACAGTTGAAGAGAACAAGGTGCTAGCGGACTCACATGAGAGCTTTATGATCCAGATAAGGTTGATCCTAGCCAAGGGGCATTCAAGTGATGTGGATGCTGAAACTGTAACACGAGTCAAGAAGAAACTTATTGTTTGAAGAGTTCGAGTGTCTTGTCCATGGTGAACCATTGATGGATTTGAGGGAAGACGTACAGACTGATTCCTATAACCTTTCTATTTTTTTGCTAGGCTCATTCAGTAGCTTTTGTGATAACAGTTGTGGCAAACTTTTGTTAGTGCTGGAGCTCCCAGAGTAGAAGGGTACTCTTTGCTTCTCTGTTTCCTATAGTCGGCTTACTTCTGAAGGTACATGCTCAGATTCTTTGGCCTCAGAAGGTGTTGACTAAAGCCTTGATGTACTATCAACATTTTTCGGCTAATAGAGGGACAGTCGTGTTCATTGTAAAGGAAATGAATTAATATTTATGTTAACAAATTATATCGGGGAATGCTAATAGAGGCCATTTTGACATGCCTGCGCGTGGCTCTGCTTTAGATGAGGATGGAAAAGTACATTGAGATACTTGCTTCCCGCTTATGCTACACACAATCTACATGACATGCCATGCCATGCGAGTACTGCACATAACGGTTGGAGTTGAGAAAGATATGATTGCCAACTTCCGGTACCATCCAAATGTTGTCATGCCACAACGGGTGTTGGTTGGACGGTGGTCGAAGTCGAGGAAGACCCAACCAAAGCAATTTTGTTACCCCGTTGCAACGCACGGGCATGTTTACTATATAACTAATAAAGCAAGGTGATATTCTTGGTTTCGTCCCTCATCTGATCCTACTTCAGGTGAAATACACGAGGTGGTACTATTTAATACAACCAAGTTTCGCTAAAAACGATTCGTATCTGCCGGGCCTACTTTAGGTCCGTCCTAGAATTTCGTCCGTCTCGCTTGGGCTTCACGAGTAGATTGCTCTTAGGCCACGCGAGGTGTAGGCCCGCTGTGATTTTTTTTTCATTAGTAGACGAGCAGCAAAAAAATATGGACGCATGAGGGACTCGAACCCCAAACCTCCACTTCATTTACAGATCACAGCAACCAACCGAGCTATGCTATGGTTTTGGCTAGAAACAAGGTCATTACTTTATCAATAGTCCCACCTCGCTCCTTTCAACCAATTTTTATGTGTTTCCGAGTCGAAACCAATAAACCGCCTAAACAATCAGGGTGAGCAGCCCACGAAGGAAAGAAACTAGAAGACAAATCTTGTTGCGCTGAGTTATCAAGGAAAGGAAATAGATCCATGCATGGGCACGAGCCAGGAAGGAAAGAAATTAAAGGCATCATGCCCACAGTGAATAAATTAGAGCCTTCATATATGGCATGAATGAGTGAGGATGGAAAGGGATAGAGAATAAATTATAGCCTTCATATATAAGGCATGAATAAGCCAGTAAGGAAAGAGATTATTTCTACACGGGCGTCATGAGCTAGGAAAAAAGGTATTAAAGCATGAATGAGCCAAGGAAGGAAAGGAAAACGAAGACACCGAGCCAGTCGGGCTATGACGGCATTAAAGCATGAATGAGCCAAGGAAGGAAAGGAAAACGGAGACACCGAGCCAGTCGGGCTATGACGGCATCGTCACCGTCGGCGTAGGTGAGGTAGCGGGCCGGCCCTTCCATGGGAAGCTGAACATGAACGAGGAAGATGACACAAGGCATGACCGCCGCGTTGGGGCCTCCTTCTCTACTTGCTGATGTCTGCCCAAATCCCCTCCTCCGCCAACGAGGAATTACAAAAGAGTTTTTTTCAACAAAAATGTGAATTAGGAAGGATTGGTCGGTGGACGCCGCTGCACCGCCCGGTTTGGCAGGATTCATCAGATTTGGAGGGGTTTAAGTTGGTACAATTGGAGGATACGATTTGTAAGAGAGACTCCCATTGTTGAGGAGCAACCGGAGTCCCACAGCTGATGTTGTTGTCTGCCTCCTCTGAGCATCTTTTAGTAAGACTGGATTTTGTAACTATTCGTCAGGTTTGTTTGCACACTTTATGGTATATATATGTTCGCACATTTATGCAGAAAAGCTTCCAGATGAGCCACTACCGTGTTCCTTGGCAATTGAATTGGGTAAGTATTTTTTTTTCGAAACGGAGGCAAAGATTGCCTCATCTATTAAATAAGTAGAAGAGAATTGCCCAGTTAATTGCGGAAAACCGGGCAAAAACCGGAACAACAAGTGTCAAGCCCACACTCAAAGCCAGAAACACACCGGGCAAAGCCCACCCTTCTCTCGAGGCCACCGCCTCGACATCCACTGCTCCGATGCGCCCTGCGCACACAACCGACACCGCCTTCCGGGGCCGCCGCCCTGACATGCCCCCGCTCGCCCTCGAGCAGCAACGCTGCACGATACAATAGTTTGCAGCCCACACTGCTCAGGACAACCGCACGCAGACCACGAACGTCGCACCACATCCGGGGCCGCCGCCCCGACATGACACTGCTCACCCTCGAGCAGCAACGCCGCACGATACAACAATCCGCAGCCCACACTGCTCAAGACAACCGTACGCAGACCACGAACGACGCACCACATCCGGGGCCGCCGCCCCGACATACCGTCCAACCGCCCCCGCTGGGACGCGTCGACCGAGCCGACAACCTTGCCGCCCCCGCAGCTCAAGGTCCTCACCCAAGCCAGAACGACAAACAGCCCTACCTCCTCGAGCCGTCGCCGCACCGCTGCCCGAGGCCGCCGCCTCGGCTCTCAATAGAAGATCCCGGTGCCGCCGCCCCAGCATACACCGCCCATGGAAACGGAAGAGCTCCACACAACATCCAAAGGCTGACCCTCCAAAGCGACGCCTCCAAGAAGGTTACGACGTAACCGCCGCCGCCGCCCACTCCAGAAAACTGAAGTATAGGTTCTCACCCGGAGAGCCCAAGCACATGGAAGGAGAGGAAGAACTCTACGACGACGCCTCCAAGAAGGTCACGACGCCCGCAGGCGCCGACGTCGTCAAAGCTTTCGCCCAAGTCCCTCATCTCCTAACAGTGAGCGGCAAATCTGAGCACACATGGATATCCAGATCACCGGAGCCAAGCCCGCTGTGTAGAGCACCTCCCATCGCCAGCCGCCAACGACCCACTGCAGCACCTCATGCGACAGAGAGACGATGCGCTTGGCGGGGTCAGATCCGAGGGCACCGCTCCGAATCCATCGTCCCCGGCCGCTGCAGCAGCCTATGACGATGCAGCCATCGCCCCGGGGCCGCCGCCCCGGCATCCTTGCCCTGTCCGCAGCCGCCGGCTGCCCCGCCATAGACCCAAACCACCGGCACCGAGAATTGGGTAAGTATTCGTGTTTCAACTCTGACTCAAACATGGTTAAGCAGTTTACGGATGTTTTATTTATTTTTGGTCCATACATGCACTGATTGATTAGTACATATATGTTTGCAAGCATTAATTTTTTTTAGCATGAATAAAAAAATAAATTCAAATGAACCAATATTTTATGAGCAGTTCAAGACTTCTAATAGCAACATGTTTAGGTTGTAACTTGGGTGGCAAAAGAGTTACGTTAGTAAGGTGACTAGGTCTAATTGAAAAATGAGCATTTAAGATGTTTTTGGTTGTGTTGACTCAAGTGCTTGAACCATGCATGACCAACAAGTGCTTGAACTGTGCATTGTGAAGGATGAATTTCACCGTTCAATTTATATCAACCAAAGCCTACAACATTCTCGGTGCGAGATTTTTCCAATTACTCGCATCGATCTACTCATCCAGATTCCACCAACCTCGTAGACGTTGTCCATCATTATATTGTTGTTGTTAACTGCATGCACCATGATCCATGCAATCCACGGACATTAAACAGCTGTTAGCCGATCCTAGGGGTGTATCTGGCGCACACTATAATTCTTCATCGGGAGTGTTCGTGAAGGATAAATATATAATTTGGAATAATAAACAATCTTGATTTATGGAAATTTTGTTTCCTATATATATAAGTATGTTCCCGTTGCAACGCACGGGCAAATTTCCTAGTGATATTTTTATTACAATAATTGGAGGAAAATATCTTAAAATCAACATGTGTTGACGTGAACTAGATGTTGCCTCAGAGGGGGTGTTAGTGTTTAAAAAAAACATATATTACTTAATTCTAATGCAGAACCAACCTAGTAGGGTTTGTTCAAGCACAAACCTTAAATATGGTAGGAAGTGCAGCAACAACCCGTGCTAAGAAAGATTTGCGAATAAGGGAAACTAGCAAGCAAATTGAATTATGTGGAAGGTTTATCGATAATATTAAGTATGAAAAATCAATATATTTCCAGGAGTTGAATGATCCTCCTATTCTACAATTTGTTGTGGTGCCCACGGGCAGACCCTCTCTCGTGTCACTCTTCCCCGAGGAATTGCCCTCGATCCAGTATGCATGGAGACGGGAAGCTATACAACCACTTCACAAGAAAATTTCGGTTTCTTCACAAGCTTCTCGACGAGATCATTGAGGTGGTGCTCTCGAAGAGTAACAAGTCCCTCGACGAGCTCCCGAATGTGGAATTTCTACTTCTGAGCTCAAATGCACCCTCGTAAACAATAAAATAAAAAACAATAGTAAAAAAATAAAAAATGTTCTTTTTTTAGAAAAATATATAGACACCCAATGGGCATCTTAATATATGATATTTATCAAGGAAAACAACAACCACTACAATGGAAAAACAACCAAACATAGATCGACCAGTACAAAATAAATTTACATTGCAAACTATACTAACCTTCTTCTTTCTCCGATTGTATGCCGTCCGTTGGAGGTTGAAAATTGCACTGAACCAATGGTACGGGAAAAGGACACCTGCAAACGTCTTCGCCATGCCAGGCTTTAAAGACCGCAATAGTCACTCACCCTTTGAGACGAGATATAGAAGTCGTTGAAGAAGCATCGGTTGGAGCATCACCCCATGCAATACAAACTTGCATTCCATCACCATCGGTCCAGAGGGTTGGAGAGACCGGACCATGTCACAGAACACATAGAAGATATCAAAGTCGTCGCACCAATGGCCACCCAACTTCTCTCCTTCGAAGACAGATGAACTATCAATATCTGAAGGGATCAAACAGATATGAAGACACAAAACCCGGCGCCGGATCGAACTTCGTCGAGGTAGGGAGAGACAAGAGAGACCTTATTGCAATATGCCATCGCCGCCACCACCTCGTCGATGTCACCGGGGAAACAAAACCTAAGGAGAAAAAAAATGGATGGGTGGATCCCCACTCCTTTTGCCCACGATAAGACCTCCGGGCGGGAAAGAGGAGGGGGACCAATGCGGCGGCTTGGCGGAGGAACTCTGGGACAGCTGCTAGGGTTGAGGGGTTTCTCGTGTGGCTAGAATGTTCTACATGCGTCCAGATATTCGTTAAGAAAAAACATTCATAATGCTCTGGACAAACAAACAAAACCGCTGCTCCAAAAGACTATTTTTAAAAGCATTTTGATGTGTTGATTCTGTTTTTCCCCAGACCACAACGAATGTGATTTCATCTCAAAATTTTACACGCAGGAAGAAATCTAAGAAATGTTTGTTGTAAAAAAAATCAGATAATTTGTTTTATTTTATTTTACTGTTCATAGAGGAGCATTTGATCTCAGGATTAGAAGAACACTTTTGCTGGACTCTCATTTGTAGGGGTCTATGGGAAAAAAAAAAACCTTTTGTAGTTATGCGTAAACATGCTGGCATATATCTAGTGATTCCAGTTTGATATTGCCGATGTTAGTAATTCCTTCTTTATAGGTAGTCCAGCTAAAAAATTGTTGACTTGCAAAATTTCAACGTACCGGCTTAAAGAAAATAAGAGGTAGCACATGATATTTTGGATCCTTTTTGCTAGATGAAACATAGTTGCACGGTTACACGGTACAGATCTGCACCTCGCATGTACAGTATCTTAGGGCATCTCCAACGGCAATCCGCAAACATTCTCCCGCATCCGTCCGCGGACAGGGAGGACCAGTCCGCGGACACGGATGCGGGACGACGCCATCCAACTGTAGCCGCATACATCCATCCTTTCTCTTTTTTTTTTGAAGTCTGCACGATCCAATAGCCGCATGCAAAAGATACCGACGTTCAAATAGCCGCATGCAGCACTAGTTCAAATTTTATATCCCAACATTGTTATCCCCTTTCACCGCCCACTGATGCTCAATCAGATCTTCCTTCAGTTGCTCGTGAGTTGGTCGATGCCGAATTTGTTGATGCATATGAAAAAACTCTTCAAATGAGGCCGGATTCTGGTCCGGAAGTTGGATAGGATCACGGTAACATCCCCATATCTCAACCTTGTCTATAAGCTAATTAAATTGCCATGTCATCATGATCATCTTCATTAAGTTGCATTAGGAAATAGTTCAACTTCAATTCAAAATTCAAAATGCAAGTCAAATAAATATTTCTTCAAACAACAAAACAAAAATGTTCACAATATTGCAAAAATTCCCAAACCAATTATAAAAATAAAACCATCATTGTTTGAATTCCAAGTTTGACCCTAAAAATAAAAAAACAGTGACTTTAACAGCCACTTTAATGTATTTTCAAGTAAGCAAAATTTAAATGAAATTATTCCACTACCAAACTTTTTGTGGCAGTGCCAGACATTACCTATTTGATTTGACAAGTTATGCATTTTACAAAAGTCACTAGCTAGCTAAAGAAAAGTGCAATAGAAAATAATAAAGGCAAACAGAAAAATAAAAGGAAAAAGGCCTAGGCGCTACTGTGCTGCTGGGCCGCAAGTGCACAGTGTGCTTGGCCCAGCCCACTCTCTCTCTCCTTCCTCCTCCCGCCTTTCTCCCCGCGTGTCGGCGCGGCCGTGGACGCGCGCGCGCGCACCGGCGA
This sequence comes from Elymus sibiricus, assembly GCA_039707655.1. NCBI lineage: Eukaryota > Viridiplantae > Streptophyta > Magnoliopsida > Poales > Poaceae > Elymus > Elymus sibiricus. The sequence continues at coordinate 350,187,606 of CM077668.1, forward strand.
AACGTCGACACCGCGACGCTACAGGCGCCGCGGGTGGATAAGGCCGACGCCGCTCGGCCTCCTCGTCGTCTTCACCCACTTTCCCCCTCCTCTCTCACCCTCTCTCGCCCGCAAACGAGCACGCCCGAGAGCCGCCGTCGCCATCGCCGTCGATCCCACGGCCAACGTCGTTCCCACGCCTCGTCGCCATGTCGTAGAAGCTCGCCGTCGTCCGCTACGTCGTCCACGCCCACGGACGCGAGTCGGGGAGCCCCACATCGCCGGATCCGCGCCGTCTCCCTCCGCTACGGTCGCCGGCGTTCTTCTTCGAATCCGGCCGCCTCTGCGCTCCCGTTCACTCGTCGGGCCACAGTGTGCCTCCCCGGTGAGCTCCTGCTCGGATCCCCTCCTTCTTTCCCCTCCTTTTCTCGCCGTAGCCGCCGCATTTGACTTGGCCGAACCCGTCGCCGCCGATGTGCTCGTCGTCGAGGCCACCGTAGTTCGAGCTCGCATCCGACCTCGTAGACGAGCTCCTGGAGCTCATAGGCCCCCAACTCCGCTAGTCTCACCGCTCACCGTGCGCTGCATCGCCGTAGCTGCCAACGCCCGAACTCCGGCGCCGCTTGCGAGCTCGCCGCGGTCGCTGTAGTGCCTCTCCGGCCGCGCCACCGCCGCAGATCGATGCGGCATCGAATGTACGTTCGAATGCCGCAAACCGCGTTTTCCGGCGGCTTCCCGAACGCGCCGCCGTGTTTTATCGTCGCCGACGACGAGTCGCCGGTCGCCGCCGACGTGGCCGCCACGTGTGACCCCCCTGGGTCACTGGCAGTGGGCCCAGGGGCCCCAGTTGACCGAGTTGACTTGGTCAACTCGACTGACTGGGCAGCTACTGCCATTGACACGCGGGCCCCACCATTTAATCACTGTTTAAAATAAATAAAATTAATTAGTTAAACTAATCAGACACTGACAATGGGACCCACCCTGTAATTAATCCTTTTTAGTTAAATTTAAACCATTGGATTAACTGCTGTGTATGACAAGCGGGACCCACTGGTCAGGTTTGACCCTGACCAGCTGGGTTTGACCGCTGACTTCACTCTGACGTCCTGCTGACGTCACACGTGCACTGTTCTGGATAATGCGATTTAATAATTAAAATAATTCCAGAAATTCCAGAAATTGTTTAAATCTTTAAAATTCGTAGAAATTCAACCGTATCTCGGATCAAAAAGTTTTCAACATGAAAGTTGATCAGAAAAACAAGACGAATACGAATATGTGGTCAAAATGCTTGACCATCACTCCTATCTATCTGAACATGGAACCTTCCCCTCCGGTGTTGTATACCGAAAACTTTCTAAGTCTCGGAAAATATCCCAGATATTTTCCCGCTTCGTCCGCAACGTGTAGCATTGCATTAGGTCACCTTTAACGCTGCATTTTGCCATGCCATGCATTGTGTTGCATTGTTTGCCCCTATTTATTGTTTCTTCCCCCTCTTCTATTCCGTTAGACCCCGAGACCGACGCTGCCCAGAAGGACTGCTACTCAGTCGACGACCCCTCTTTTGCCGCAGAGCTTCCAGGCAAGCAACCCCCTTGACGCATGCCTATATCACCTATTCTTTCTCCCTCCTGCTTGCATTAGAATTTGCTACTGCTATTGCTTGATCCTATTCTGATGCATAGCCTGTTTTTGTTAACTGCTTTTGATACTTTACCTGCTATCCTCAATGCTTAGTATAGGTTGGTTGGTAACCCATCTGTGGCCCCTCTTTCTTGTCCTAGTTGCCCCGCTTAGTTATCGGTGCCCTGGTCGATGAGCTCGACCGGCTGAGACCAGCACATCACCGCACACCCCCCCTAAGTTGCTCGACTCTACAGAGCTAATATCGAGTGCCGAGGGTGATACCTCTTGTCTCACACCTGATGTTGCCTCTGTGGCACAGCTAGTTGGTTGTGGGTTACCGAGGGTGGTTTCTCTTTCACCACCTCCGACAAAGCTTCCGTCGTGCAACTCCTCAAGAGTGAATCCAACGAGGGTGATTCCTCCGGGTTCACCTTGACGGATACATCAAGTGGGAATCCAACGAGGGTGATTCCTCGGATCCCATCTTGATGTTATGGACACACGGGTAACTTGGCCTTAGTACAGATACTTGGTAAAGTCGGGTCGACCCCGAGGGGTACCCGCGAGAGATGTGGAGTCGGGTTGACCATGAAGGTACCCGCGAGATAATTACGTGGAACGGCCGGGCATTCTTGGCCCTTGCCGTAAGTCCACGAGACGGGGCGACGGGGCCACATGTTTCGTGGATCTCTGCTCGTTCCGCGAGCTCCCAATACACTTAACGGATTTGGGTATTGGATCTGAGTTGGCCACTGGCCTATACGCACTACCACCACACGGGATAATGGTTTAATGGGGCCCTCGGCGCCGTATGTATCAGCCGAAAGCTTTGTTAGATGTCTAGTTCAGCATTGTGGCCGGGTCGGATCATGCCATCCAAGAGAGGGGTGGTGCTGGTATCCACCCTGCACACAACGACCCAGAGTGCAAAGGGCGATGGGCCCAAGACCCCTGCGCACTTAGGATGTAGACCGGCGGGGACCTCTCTGCTGAGTTCTAGGTAAGGCTACGGTGTGTCGATCAGCCGAGGCCGGGCATGACCCAGGAAAGTGTGTCCGGCCAGAGTTAATCGAGCGTATTGGGTAACAGTAGTGCACCCCTGCAGGGAAGATTATCTATTCGAATAGCCGTGTCCACGGTAACAGGATGCTCAGTGTAGTATCCCGATCTACTACAACTTGAACTGGATACATGATAATTAATTGGAAGCTCCGGGATTGCTTTCTCGCAGGGAGTCGAGGAAGGATCTCTAGGCTTAGCTGCTACAACTTATTACTGTATGTTATGTTACTAATCTGCACTCTTCTAATGCTGCAAGACGGTGAAGATGCTAGTCTTCGATAGGCTAGGCCTTTCTCTCTATTCCGGCATTTCTGCAGTTCAGTCCACATATACAGCCTTTCTTTGATAACGATGCATATTTGCATAATTAGAATAGTTCTGATGTAAGTCTCGCGAGTACTTTGGATGAGTACTCACGATTGCTTTGCTTCCCCTTTTCCCCAATACCCGATTGCTGCGACCAGATGATGGAGCCCCGGAGCCAGCTGCCCCAGCCGACGACTACTACTACCCCTCTGGAGGAGCCTACTACTACGTGGAGACCGCCGACGACCAGGAGTAGATAGGAGGCTCCCAGGCAGGAGGCCTGCGCCTTTTCGATCAGTGTCATTATTTTGCCCCGCCTTCTTAAGGCATATCTGTTTTAACTTTTATGTCTGTACTCAGATATCTAATGCTTCCGTTGATTGCTTGTCTGACATCGAGCTTATGTATTCGAGCCCTCGAGGCCCCTGGCTTGTAATATAAAGCTTGCTTTATTTATTTTGTGTTTAGAGTTGTGTTGTGATATCTTCAAGTGACTCCTTAGACTTGATCGTGTGCATTTGCGTGTATGATTAGTGCACAGTCGGTCCGGGGGCGTCACAAGTTGGCATTAGAGCCAACTGCTTGTAGGAAGCCCCTTTCCAACTCCTTGGCCGAAGTTGAGTCTAGTCTTCGGAAAATGATTTTACTAACATGGCTGTGTGGCTTACAGGCCCACGTCGCCAATGGGTGGTATTAGGATCTTTTATTCCTCTTCCTTACTCTGGGACTCTGAAACCTCTTCTATTTGGGTTAAATGATTTTGCTGACTCTAATATTAGGATCTCGAGATCACTTTCACCCGGAGAGCTGGATTGTCTGTAATTATTCCCTTCCCTTGGTCTGTTTAATCTGATCATCACACTTTCCTTTTCATTGGTCTGTTTAACCTTTCTTTTAATCTAGCTTTTATCCGAGCAGTGATAATTTCCTGCTTAAGTCAACACTCCCAAATGAAACCTTGTTACTATTGTTGGCGCCATTCCGGTAACCACCGACGGTGGATGAGAACTTTGCCTATTGGTCCGCCTCGTTTTAACGAGCGGGAAAATTGTTCTCTTCGTCCCCCGCCCTGGGTACCGACGTTGTTGCCAACATAGCTGACAAACTATTCTCTGACGTGCCTTACTATCATGGTCGTGCAAGATGTCACCGCCCTTCCTACTTTTAACCCACACTAAGCACAGTTCCACAGGATCGAAACCTGACTCTCCTGTGCATCCTTGATCCCGAAGATACCCCTTACCCCACCTCTTAAATCTCGGGACGAGATTTCTTGTAGTGGGGGAGATTTGTAACATCCCCAGATCTCAACCTTGTCATTAAGCTAATTAAATTGCCATGTCATCATGATCATCTTCATTAAGTTGCATTAGGAAATAGTTCAACTTCAATTCAAATATCAAAATGCAAGTCAAATAAATATTTCTTCAAACAGCAAAACAAAAATGTTCATAATATTGCAAAAATTCCCAAAGCAAATATAAAAATAAAACCATCATTGTTTGAATTCCAAGTTTGACCCTAACAACAAAAAACAGTGACTTTAACAGCCACTTTAATGTATTTTCAATTAAGCAAAATTTAAATGAAATTATTCCACTACCAAACTTTTTGTGGCAGTGCCAGACATTACCTAGTATTTGATTTGGCAAGTTATGCATTTTACAAAAGTCACTAACTAGCTAAAGAAAATTGCAATAGAAAATAATAAAGGCAAACAGAAAAATAAAAGGAAAAAGGCCTAGGCGCTACTGTGCTGCTGGGCCACAAGTGCACAGTGTGCCTGGCCCAGCCCACTCTCTCTCTCTCCTTCCTCCTCCCGCCTCTCTCCCCGCGTGTCGGCGCGGCCGTGGACGCGCGCGCGCGCACCGGCGAAACGTCGACACCACGACGCTACAGGCGCCGCGGGTGGATAAGGCCGACGCCGCTCGGCCTCCTCGTCGTCCTCACCCACTTTCTCCCTCCTCTCTCACCCTCTCTCGCCCGCAAACGAGCACGCCCGAGAGCCGCCGTCGCCATCGCCGTCGATCCCGCGGCCAACGTCGTTCCCACGCCTCGCCGCCATGTCCTAGAAGCTCGCCGTCGTCCGCTACGTCGTCCACGCCCACGGATGCAAGTCGGGGAGCCCCACATCGCCGGATCCGCGCCGTCTCCCTCCGCTATGGTCGCCGGCTCCCTCCGCTATGGTCGCCGGCATTCTTCTTCGAATCCGGCCACCTCTGCGCTCCCGTTCACTCGCCGGGCCACCGTGTGCCTCCCCGGTGAGCTCCTGCTCGGATCCCCTCCTTCTTTCCCCTCCTTTTCTCGCCGTAGCCGACGCATTTGACTTGGCCGAACCCGTCGCCGCCGCTGTGCTCGTCGTCGAGGCCACCGTAGTTCGAGCTCGCATCCGAGCTCGTAGACGAGCTCTTGGAGCTCATAGGCCCCCAACGCCGCTAGTCTCACCGCTCACCGTGCACTGCATCGCCGTAGCCGCCAACGCCCGAACTCCGGCGCCGCTTGCGAGCTCGCCGCCGTCGCCGTAGTGCCTCTCCGGCCGCGCCACCGCCGCAGATCGATGCGACATCGAACGTACGTTCGAATGCCGCAAACCGCGCGCCAAATGGTCGCCGGAGCGCGTTTTCCGGCGGCCTCCCGAACGCGCCGCCGTGTTTTATCGTCGTCGACGACGAGTCGCCGGTCGCCGCCGACGTGGCCGCCACGTGTGACCCCCCTGGGTCACTGGCAGTGGGCCCAGGTGCCCAAGTTGACCGAGTTGACTTGGTCAACTCGACTGACTGGGCAGCTACTGCCACTGACACGCGGGCCCCACCATTTAATCACTGTTTAAAATAAATAAAATTAATTAGTTAAACTAACCAGACACTGACAGTGGGACCCACCCTCTAATTAATCCTTTTTAGTTAAATTTAAACCATTGGATTAACTGCTGTGTATGACATGCGGGACCCACTGGTCAGGTTTGACCCTGACCAGCTGGGTTTGACCGCTGACATCACTCTGACGTCATGCTGACGTCACACGTGCACTGTTCTGGATAATGCAATTTAATAATTAAAATAATTCCAGAAATTCCAGAAATTGTTTAAATCTTTGAAAATTCATAGAAATTCAACCGTAGCTCGGATCGAAAAGTTTTCAACATGAAAGTTGATCAGAAAAACGAGACGAATACGAATATGTGGTCAAAATGATTGACCATCACTCCTATGTATCTGAACATGAAACCTTCCCCTCCGGTGCTGTATACCGAAAACTATCCCAGATATTTTCCCGGTTCGTCCGCAACGTGTAGCATTGCATTAGGTCACATTTAACGCTGCATTTTGCCATGCCATGCATTGTGTTGCATTGTTTGCCCTTATTTATTATTTCTTCCCCCTCTTCTATTCCGTTAGACCCCGAGACCGACGCTGCCCAGAAGGACTGCTACTCTGTCGATGACCCCTCTTTTGCCGCAGAGCTTCCAGGCAAGCAACCCCCTTGACGCATGCCTATATCACCTATTCTTTCTCCCTCCTGCTTGCATTAGAATTTGCTACTGATATTGCTTGATCCTATTCTGATGCATAGCCTGTTTTTGTAAACTGCTTTTGATACTTTACCTGCTATCCTAAATGCTTAGTATAGGTTGGTTGGTAACCCATCTGTGGCCCCTCTTCCTTGTCCTAGTTGCCCCGCTTAGCTATCGGTGCCCTGGTCGATGAGCTCGACGGGCTGAGACCAGCACATGACCGCACATAAGCCTGGGCGTTTGGTCTTTTCGGTTTGTTCGGTTCGGTCTTTTCGGTCTTTAAAGAATTCGGTCTTCCATAATTGAAGACCGAAATGATTTCGGTCTTCTCGGTCCTTCACTATTCGGTCTTCGGTCTTTACAGGGCAATGTTCGGTCCCGACCAAACAGACCAAATTTAATGCAACAACTCATATTCATATACATTACTTCCAATACCAGTATATGTTTATATAAGGAAAATTGAGAAAACAAATGTGTACAAAGATGCATCTGTATATAAAAGAAATTTAGACAAGCATGTGACAACATAAGTATGTAATAGGTTAACAGACTAATAAGTAGCAAGTGTATGCATGGTTGGTTCGTGTCTCGCTCGTGAGAGAATGGGAGGAATGAGAGTGAAGACGCGGGTCACTGGATACCTGGTTGGTTCGTGCCTGGATTGTGACCGTGAGGACGTGCGTGTCTCTCGCTCGTGAGGAGGACGTGCTGGGCTGCTACCCGGTTGGGCCTTAGATGAACTATAAACATGGCTTATGGTCTCTGCGTGTAGGCTTTTAAATCGGTCTATTCGGTCTATTCGGTCTTGCAGAGTAGAGGACCGAATTGACCGTACTTATTTCGGTCTTGTAGTTTTGCAGACCGAATTTTATTCGGTCTTTTCGGGTTCGGTCTCGGTCTTTTCGGGTTCGGTTTTCGGTCTTCGGTTTTATGCCCGGGGTGAACCGCACACCCCCCCTAAGTTGCTCGACTCTGCAGAGCTAATATCGAGTGCCGAGGGTGATACCTCTTGTCTCACACCTGATGTTGCCTCTGTGGTACAGCTAGTTGGTTGTGGGTTACCGAGGGTGGTTCCTCTTTCACCACCTCTGACAAAGCTTCCGTCGTGCAACTCCTCAAGAGTGAATCCAACGAGGGTGATTCCTCTGGGTTCACCTTGACGGATACATCGAGTGGGAATCCAACGAGGGTGATTCCTCGGATCCCATCTTGATGTTATGGACACACAGGTAACTTGGCCTTAGTACAGATACTTGGTAAAGTCGGGTCGACCCCGAGGGGTACCCGCGAGAGATGTGGAGTCGGGTTGACCATGAGGGTACCCGCGAGATAATTACGTGGCACGACCGGGCATTCTTGGCCCTTGCCGTAAGTCCACGAGACGGGGTGACGGGGCCACATGTTTCGTGGATCTCTGCTCGTTTCCGCGAGCTCCCAATACACTTAACGGATTTGGGTATTGGATCTGAGTTGGCCACTGGCCTATACGCACTACCACCACGCGGGATAATGGTTTAATGGGGCCCTCGACGCCGTATGTATCAGCCGAAAGCTTTGTCAGATGTCCAGTTCAGCATTGTGGCCGGGTCGGATCGTGCCATCCAAGAGAGGGGTGGTGCTGGTATCCACCCTGCACACAACGACCCGAAGTGCAAAGGGCGATGGGCCCAAGACCCCTGCGCACTTAGGATGTAGACCGGCGGAGACCTCTCTGCTGAGCTCTAGGTAGGGCTACGGTGTGTCGATCAGCCGAGGTCGGGCATGACCCAGGAAAGTGTGTCCGGACAGAGTTAATCGAGCATGTTGGGTAACAGTAGTGCACCCCTGCAGGGAAGATTATCTATTCGAATAGCCGTGTCCACGGTAACAGGACGCTCAGTGTAGTATCCCGATCTACTACAACTTGAACTAGATACATGATAATTAATTGGAAGCTCCGGGATTGCTTTCTCGCAGGGAGTCGAGGAAAGATCTCTAGGCTTAGCTTCTACAACTTATTACTATATGTTATGTTACTAATCTGTACTCTTCTAATGCTGCAAGACGCTGAAGATGCTAGTCTTCGATAGGCTAGGCCTTTCTCTCTATTCCGGCATTTCTTCAGTTCAGTCCACATATACAGCCTTTCTTTGATAACGATGCATAATTAGAATAGTTCCGATGTAAGTCTTGCGAGTACTTTGGATGAGTACTCACGGTTGCTTTGCTTCCCCTTTTCCTCAATACCCGATTGCTGCGACCAGATGATGGAGCCCCGGAGCCAGCTGCCCCAGCCGACGACTACTACTACCCCTCTGGAGGAGCCTACTACTACGTGGAGACCGCCGACGACCAGGAGTAGATAAGAGGCTCCCAGGCAGGAGGCCTGCGCCTTTTCGATCAGTGTCGTTATTTTGCCCCGCCTTCTTAAGGCATATCTGTTTTAACTTTTATGTCTGTACTCAGATATCTAATGCTTCCGTTGATTGCTTGTCTGACATCGAGCTTATGTATTCGAGCCCTCGAGGCCCCTGGCTTGTAATATAAAGCTTGCTTTATTTATTCTGTGTTTAGAGTTGTGTTGTGATATCTTCAAGTGAGTCCTTAGGCTTGATCGTGTGCATTTGTGTGTATGATTAGTGCACGGTCGGGCCGGGGGCGTCACAATCACCCATGTTCTCAAATTCCAGAGCTGCCACAGCATCATCACCCTCATCCTTGACGATCATCTTGTGCATGATCACACAACATGTTATCACCTCCCACAAGGTCTCCGGATCCCATTGTTTTGCAGGTCCACGAACAACTGCAAAACGGGCCTGAAGAATTCCAAATGCCCTCTCGACATCCTTTCTAGCTGCTTCTTGTATTTGGGCAAAGTAAGCCTTTTTCTGGCCAACTGGGTTTGAGATGGTTCTGACAAAGGTAGCCCACGGAGGATAGATACCATCAACCAGATAGTAGCCCATGTTGTACTCATGTCCATTGATAGTATAGTGGGAAGGAGGAGCTTTTCCTTCAGTCAGCCTCGCAAACAACGGCGATCGTTGCAGCACATTGATGTCATTGTGAGACCCGGGCATGCCAAAGAAAGCGTGCCAAATCTAAAGATCATGTGATGCAACTGCTTCAAGAATGATGATGGGTTTCTTAACATGACCTTGATATGGCCCTTGTAAAGCCTTCGGGCAGTTCTTCCATTTCCAATGCATGCAGTCAAGAGATCCAAGCAAACCTGGCCACCCTCTTGCTTCTGAGATTGCCAAGAGCCTCTCGGTGTCTGCCACAGTTGGTTCTCTCAGGTACTGAGGTCCGAACACCTCGACCACGGCAGTTGCAAACCTGACCATGGCATCTCCACATGTGCTCTCAGACATCTGTAGGTACTCGTCCCACGAATCAGCGGCCGTGCCATATGCAAGCATCCGGAGTGCGGCCGTGCACTTCTGGTAACCAGAGAAGCCAATCGTTCCCACGGCATCCTTCTTCAGGATGAAGTAGTCATCGTAGGACCAGATGCCATGGTACAAACGATCGAAGACAGTCTTGCGCATCCGAAAATGCCGGCGAAAATGGTCAGTGAATAGTGCATCGGGGGCAAAGTAGTCGGCCATCAGTGTCAAATGCCTGCGCGCCCTGTTGCGGTTGAGCACTCAATGACCCGTCAAGGACCGCCTGCATCATGGTCGTCTCATCAGAGTACTCCTCCTCGTCCGACGAGCCGTCGGACGACTCAACATACTGCTCGTATATGTACTCCAAATCGAAATCCATTGCTAAAAAGAAGAAGGGACAACTGTTTTCAGCTCCGGCGATTCATCGAACAGTTGCCGGGCACGGTAAAGGGTGGTACCTGGCGGAGGTCGGAGGACAGGGGTTGAACGGAGACGGGGGAGAAGCAGCGGGGAGCCCTAGTGGAGCGCCGAAGGTGACGGAGACGCAGAGTTGCGGCAGGGGTGTGGCGTGGTGGCCGGGGTGGTGGAGCGGCGGCGAAGGCAAGAGAGAAAGAAGGAAGGAGAGAAAATGAGGAGGATGGAGTCGCGGGGTCCGGGAAGAGTTTTGGGTGGGCCAGGGGTGTCGGATTCGTTCGTTTCGCGTGTCCGACTCCCGCAAACCTCCCGCACTTTTGTCTCCGTTTTGCGGGAGAAATCGCGTCCGAACCACCCCGCGGACCGATAAAGGTCGGCGTTGGATGGCTCACGCGATCCGGACAGCGTGGTTCGGACGGATGCGGGCGGTTTGCGGGTCAGCCTTGGAGATGCCCTTAGTAGGAGTACTTGTAAGTAAGGTGGATCTGACCGTGCAATGCGCTCATGGCCTCACCTGGGAGGTGTTTTTTTTTTCGAGAGTACACCAAAGGCGTAATATATTTTTATAGAAGGCAGAGAATATGATTACAAGAAGCCAGCGGGGATGCGCACATCCTACATGGCAGACACCAACACCTACACCAACAAAGAAAGCAAAGTCTCACTCTCTCACAAAAGGGTCTAAACCTCCCACACCAAAACCTGCGAGTGACCAATCCTTGATGTCCAGGAGCACCTGTGTCACCACTTGTTCGGGCGTTCTTTGATCATGGGCTCTGTTGAACACCCTCGCATTCCTCTTCTTCCACAACGCCCAAGCCGTTCCAATCACAAAAGAATCGAAGCCACGACGTGTTCTACCGGTGAACCTCCTTCTTTGTTGTAGCCACCATTCTGTGAAGGTGGTAGTCTGGGGGGGCGTCTGGATGTCCACTTGGGAGGTGTGACGTCCATGATACCAGGATTTTCCCTTTGACATCTCTGTTGAAGAAAATATGCTAAATTAAGATTGTAATTTGCTGCTCACTCTAATCCCGCAAGAAATGCTTGCCTGACAGTTCATCCAATGAGGCCAGGGGTCCAACTAGACATAAACGTCGGCCCGAAGGATGTCAGGCCACGCGCCACCGACTCTCAACTTTTACTCCACGATAACACTCCAAAGTTCAGAGAAACAAAGAACCTTTCTTCCTCTCCACAATACCATGTGCCAGATTTTGACTGTTTTCCCGTCAAACCTCCATTTCTTTAATTAGTGCTGTTTAGCTCGACAGCAAAGCTAAAATGAGGATGCACGAAACACGATCCTGACTCGCACGCAGCCCGGAAACTTCCTCCTCCGCTCCCCGGCCGGCCGGCCGGCCAAAGTGGGTCGCTAATGCTAGCTGCAGGCACCGCATGGACCTCCTTTTCCGCCGGCACCACTGCATTATTGCCTCACGTACCGACGCGCTTAATGGGTTCTCCTGAGGCCTTCCACTAGTGGAAGCTTCAAGCCATGAAACCGTGTACGGCAGCGCACAGCGCGCGCCCCCTGGCGAAATACACTTTCAGTTGTCAATAATGCAGCCACTTGTGCTCCCACCACTACGTAACGCACATGCTCGTTATGAAGACCTAGGGGGTGTCTGGTCTAGGCATATGCGTATCACCTTATCAGACCCCCGAGTGCTGAAAGCACCAGCAGGGTATCAACTGCAGGCTTCCAGCGTCAGAGGAGCTAGCAGCGTCAGACTTTCTGAGAAAGGCAATTATTGGGCTTGTTAAACTCCGGGAGTTCGGTTTACGATGGATCCAGCGGCGGCGAGTGATAGTGCGGCAATTAGTTTGTCGGGGAGGTCGGGCTCCAATGGGGGAGCTCCTTGTGGCGTTCGTGGCCCAATCGGCCGGTGGAATCGTGTGAGCTGTTGACGGAGTTCCGAGTAACGAGGCATGAGGAGGATGTTCAGGCTTGACGGAGAGATGGTGCCTCACATCGTACCAGCTCGTTAGTTAGCCGGTCGCTTGCAGCGAAGATCGTGATCATGCGGCCGAGGAGGAGGGGATGGATCTTTGTTGCGGGGTGACTAATGCCCAGCGTTTTACTCGTGCAGCTACGCTGTAAAATCTCTGTGAGCTCGGATCGCACTTGGTAGAAAGTGAATGCAGGAGTGGAAAAACGGTGCGGCTCCATTTGTTGTTTATCTTTTTTTTTTTCGCACATCCATTTGTATCACATGTGACTTTCTTTTAAGTGCATCACATGCGACTTTGCTAATAAGTTGACTAGATATTTCTGGCTTAGTTGACCTCATGAAGCCATGAGAAGGACACAATCAACGAACACAAAGTTCGCGTCCTTGAGGGGCAGCACTATGTCTTGCTTATAGCGAGACCTAGTCTGCTCTCGCGTCAGGCGCGCCTAAATGGGCTGGTTCACACGCGCGGGAGGCCACGGCCTCATTTTCTTGGTTTCTTTCACTTTTTTTCTTTATGTTTTTTCTTTCATTTTTTACTGTCGTTTATACTTCAAAATATTCTAAATAAATGTATTACAAAAAACACTTTACATAAAACATTTGAAATAAATGGTAACCAAATATTTGAAAAATGATAAATGTGTATAAAGAAAATGTTTCTTATCTATACAAAAAATATGTACAAAAAATATACAGTGTGTTTGAAAAAAGTTCATCATGTATTTAAAAAATATAATCAAGCATTTGAAAAATGGTAAACAAATATTTGAAAAATATTAATCAAGCATTTAACAAATGTTCATCATCTAATAAAAAATATCAAACTTGTATTTGAGAAATCGTAATCACGCATTTGAAAATGTTAAAATGTGTATAATAAAATGTTGACCATGTATTACAAAAAATGTTAATGTTGTATTTGAAAAATCAAAATCAAGAATTTGAAAAATGTTTAAAATGTGTATAGAAAAATGTTGACCATGTATTCAAATAATATTAAAGTTGTATTTGAAAAATATTAAATGTGTATAAAGAAAATGTTTCTCATATATACAAAAAATGTATACAAAAAATATACAATGTGTGTGAAAAGAGTTGTTCATCAATTTAGAAAATGTTAGTCAAGCATTTGAAAAAATGTTAAACAAGTATTTCAGAAATGTTAATCAAGCATATGAAAAATGTTAAATGTCTATAAAAAATCTTGACCATGTATTAAGAAAATGTTAATCTTGTATTTGAAAAATGTTAATCAAGCATTTGAAACTGTTGAAATGTGTATAGAAAAAATGTTGACTATGTATTAAAAATTGTTAAATTTGTATTTGAAAAATGTTAAACATGTATTAAAAAATGTTTTTGACGTATACGAAAATGTAGAATGAAACCAAAAGAAACAAAGAAAAATGAAAAAAGAATGAAAAACTAAAAAGAAACAAAAGAAACCAAAGAAAAAAGAAAATGAAAAAGAAAACTGAAAAACAAGTGCAAAAAAATGATAGCATTGAAAACCGATAAATAAACAGAAAAAATGTTGAAAACCAAGAAAGCAACAAAAAAACCGAAGAAAAATGAAAACCAATAAAAAAATTAAACCAAAGAGAAAATAAAACATAATAAAACCAATGCAAAAGAATGAAAATTGTGAAACCCAAGCACGAGACAAAGAAAATCGAGGAAAGAAACAAAGAAAAACAAAGAAAACATAGAAAAAAGAAAAGAAAACCAAAAAACCCAATGAAACAGAGAAAGAAACAAAGAAAAATGAAGAATGAAATAAAGGAAAGAAAAAAAGCAATAAAAATAGTGAAAGAAACTTAGAACACTGGTGAAAATATAAAAAACCGGTGAAGAAACAAAAAACGGACAAAAACCACTACGTGGAACAACGAGCGAGCGATGTGAGTGAACCTGAGCAGCGCGGGCAATGTGAGCTAATAGGCCAGCCTATATGCGGGCGCTTCAGCGAGACAAGAGCAATACTCGCTATAAGCGAGATGTAGCTCTTGCGGTCCTTGAGACCTTGAGCAAGGAGATCAAGTAAAATAATTCGGTATACAATGTTACAGCCCAAGCCCGTTGATTTCATTTCTCCAAAAAAAGTGTATTTCTGAAGCCTGCTAGCACTGCTGGATATAGGAATGGGCCTAGACATGATTGATGAATGCTAACCTCGCTTGAAGGATCCGACATCACTGGAGGCTCTTGCGTGCAGGGAGACATTGGCACTCACGGAGGACTTGATGATGACCAACGTGGTTATTGCATATGATTGCAAGCAAATCGTGGAGAATATTTTTTTTACCAGAAACAGTAGGGAAAGCCCTTACTGTAAGCCTTGTTCATTATATTACAAGGGCAACATAAAGAATATTTTACAGGGTCAGATAGTTAAAAAAGACTAGTAAGGTGTCGTGCTATGCTACAGAACCATGTGAAATAAGGTTGAATATATGAAGCCAAAAATAGTACTGAGTTTTATTCGTAGAGAGAAAGTTGGGGTTTAATCACATCAGACAAGAGTCTTCGTATAATAACGACACCGGCACAACCGGAATTACATGGAACCACACATACAACCATAGTTAACACATGTGAACAAACTATTTGCAGATCTACACACCCAAACAATGGGACAGGCTTTGTAGTTGTTGCATCTCCGCATGATCTCGTGTCAGATAGAAATCATATAATGGGCTTTAGAGTGAAGGGCTGAAATAAATTCATAAGATAATTATTTTAAATACATACATTCAGGCTATGTAGTGGGATCTGCTTAAGTTATAGTAACATACATCCGAAAGCACCTAAAATCAAGGGAGTAAAACTTAAGAAAACGTTGTGCAAAAGTAAATCTCAGTGGAAGCTATCATTCACACTTTCACATCATAATGTATCTTAAACCTAATTCCAGTACAAAATGTATAGTTCAAGTTCTCAAGCATCTTAAATAATTATTACTTTCTATCATCTGCAATGAACATTCTGGACTATTAATCATGAATTATTTTAAAAATGATATCATGGCACAATCTAGTACTATGATTGTATGAGTTTGCAATCAGAAAACTTAAATATACCAAGGTTTATCTGTTAGATGCATCAAGTTCAACATATAATATCATGCTAGAATGAAAAAGGTACCGCATGGACAGTAACAAATGTTTCAAGGAAATTATGGCTGGTGGTGTGTTTTTCTAAGAGTCGTTGCTAGTCAAAGCTCTTTAAATACAAATACCTCATTTTTATGCTCAACTTGTTGGACACAATACTAAATTTACTTCCATAAAGTCATAATCATGTGACCATAGTGCATTGCTAATCAAGAACGTTATGGCAGCTTGGCAATATCTGATTTCTGAATATTATACTACAATACATGGGTAGGTGAGTTTTTTGCCGGACAATGATGCCAACAATTTTAATGCCAAACGATCAATTCATGAAGGTAAATTGACACAACACAATCTAACCAATGTCAAAATTCCTCTCTCTTGTCCAATTCCCTTGATAGGTCTGTATTTCTATTGAACTTCTAAAAAAATCACTGCATGTATCACCCCTTTCTGTCTCTAAAAAAATTGCAGCAACTTCCTTTGTGTACAGAATCATAGCTCCAATCCCCACTGTTTCTCTATCCCATATCCACCTACCTCATCCTCAGCAAAAAAAAAAATCCCAGCCCAATCCCAGTTGCCCCCACATCACCTCACATAGCTCTAGAACCCACCGCGTCGAGCTCTAGTAGCTGCAGTAGCAGCATCCTGGCGGCTGGGGTGCCCCATCTCTCCAGCGGCACACTAGCTCTGCCTGCACCGAGCTCCTCGGGCCCTTCCTCTCCTCACAGCAAGCTACTCCTTGGCCCTGTCTCTCCAGCGGCACCCTGGCTCACTCTCTGCTCCACGGGCCACCCCATTTTATCCTCCCCTCGTCCCGACGACCTCCACCACCATGGCGTCCTCCTCTCTCTGCACGACAGCCACATCATAGGCATCTTCACCATCCTCCCCCCTCCCTCTGTCCGGCTGTGGCCCAAGATGTAGGAGATATGCCCTAGAGGCAATAATAAATGTTATTATTTATCTCCATGTTTGTAGTTATGTTTATATTCCATGCTATAACTGCTATGGTTCTCGAGTCTGCAATAACGACGAGGCTCGAAGGAAGACTCATATGCACGTGTGGAATAATAAACGGTAAAATGTATTCCTAGTCTGGCCTCTAAGACTAGCTCAAGTGTTGCATGATGGTTCTGTTTTCCTGATCATGGGCATGCCTATGCTGGCAACTTTGAGGGCACAATGTTAGGAGAACACTTGTGTTGAATCGACCCGAATTGATGTTATGCTATGAGATACATTCGTCACAAGTTAATGGTTAATAACACAGAGATGGTTTACGTTTGCATAATTCCTTAGACCATGAGAGTATCGAGTTTCTTCATGCTTGCTTCATAACTTTGGGGTTTGTTAAACGTCATCCGTAAATGCGTGGCTATTACGGCGGCTTACGGGTTCATGGAAAAGTATGTCAAGTAACTTGATAGCTCAAGATTGGGATTTGCTCCTCCGACGATGGAGAGATATCTCTGGGACCTCTCGGTGTTACGGTATCCACCATCGTCTGGCCAGACACATTGTGATTTGATCACAAGGATGCCGGAACACGGAAACGAGAAAAGAGAACAAAACCGGTAACGAGGTAACTGGCATTGTGGACAAGTGTTGATCCATGGGGATGCCGATGATTCTCACCTCGGGTATTTGTAACATATCGCGAAGCAACAGGAATAGCACACGGCAACTGGAGGTTCACTCGAATATTCATTTGTGTGGGTATAGGGGTCAATATGGGTGTCCACGGCTCCGATGTTGATCATTGATCGGAAAGAGTTCCAGTCATGTATATACTTCACCGAACCTATAGGGTCACACGCTTAAGGGTCATCTATCTGCTGAATACTAGACAGGGAGTCTGAGAGAAAATCACCGGAAAAGTTTCGGACGCAACGGAAACGTTCCGGAGAAGACACCGGAATAGTTCCGGTAAAACTGAAAAGTTGTTTCAGGGTATACCATTAAGTCAAATTGGTTCTGGCACACGCCTGGAAATTCTTGGAGGGTGCCAGAATTGTTCTGGTAACTTCTGGGAATTTTTTGGGACAAAAACCGGAAATGTTCCGGAGCTGCCAGAATCGGTTTGGTTGCTTTTCGCAGATGAAAATCACTAATCCGAAATTGTTTTGGAACGAATCCAAAATCATTTTAGTGCGTACTGGAATTATTCTAAAACCCACAGAAATATTTTCGGATTTAACGGTCGCGGAAAAATGTTTTTGTGAATAGTGAAAGTGCTTTTTGGTTACTTTATGGAAAGCCACCTTTTAGGGCTTTTACAAAAGGCTTCTAGAAGGACTTGGGGGCTAAGAAACCCCCCTTGGGGGGCCCCCATGAGGGTTTGGCCGGCCACATGAGGGGCGCCTCCATGGAGCCCCACTTGCTCCATTACTTCCCCTTTATGCCCTTGTGGAGGACTCCATACATGGGCATTTTTGGGTTTTTGGAATGGCATCCCTACCCCTTGGCTTTCCTATAAATAGAGGTGGAGAGGTGCTCTCCACACTCATCCCTTGCTCTCATACACATGCCATGCTCGTCTGGCTTCTTCTCTCCCTCCCACCAAAAGAGTTTCGTAGAGCCGAAAGGCTGTCTGGGTTCCGGTGGGAACTAGTTCTGGACGGCGAAGCCCTGCCGGATAGATGACACCGTATGTGTGCAACTCTGTAGAGAGATCGTGGTTTCGGTCTTAGTTCGAGAGTGCCTCCCGAAGGGCTGTCCGAGTGGCCGTCCGAGTTTCGAGGGTCCTCCCGAAGGGCTGTCCGAGGATCCGTCCGGTGGGACGATCCGAGGGACTGTCCAGAGGCCTCCCGAAGGGCTGCCCGAGGATCCGTCTGGTGGGACTGTCCCGAGACCTCCCGAAGGGCTGCCCGGAGATCCGTCCGGTGAGCTGACGAGGGAGTACATCCTCGCGGTTGGGACGTTGTAAATCCTACCTGCGGGGATCTGCACCGCCGATCGTCATCGACTCTACTTCCGCTGCGCTACGAGCCGGTAACGAAAAGATCAAACCTTGTATGCAGTCTCCATAGTGGTCCTGGGCTGGTGCGTAGGTCAGAAATTTTTTGTTTTCTGATGCGTTTCCCTACAGTGGCATCATGAGCTTTGCTATGCGTAGATGCAAGTTACGATCTAGAATACATAGAGATGTATGGGTATTGCACAATATAATTTGTAGTAGATGAGTTCTATTACTGAAAATTATTTGTGCAGGTAGCAGATGAAATCTGTTACCCGATGTTCTTATTGCTTCCCTGGAATTTGCATATTTCTGATCTAGATAACAGCATGGTGGAGTTTCAAAGTTCTGGCAATCCGCGATCTTGAT
The DNA here is from genome assembly GCA_039707655.1 of Elymus sibiricus. Lineage (NCBI taxonomy): Eukaryota > Viridiplantae > Streptophyta > Magnoliopsida > Poales > Poaceae > Elymus > Elymus sibiricus. Next base: position 350,206,292 of record CM077668.1, read on the forward strand.
TGATCAACGAAGTGCTAACAGTTCTTTGAATTCCACCATAGTTAAAAAGAAAGATGAAATTTCGCAGACGAAAGGGCAATGCAAATATGATCTGCACGGGGGTCATGTGTATGACGAAGTTCAGTATGGGGCTCTAGATTTTATTATCTCGTGTTTCATACACCCCGTAAAGTTAATCCAGCGACTTGAATAATCATACTTGATGATGGACGTTGGTAGCTGCGGTTTGTTCGGAACCTTAGAAGCCACGTAAAATGAAATTTTGCATAAACCGATTAGAGGCGTCTAACTTGGTTTTGCAGGATGGTTTGCATGTGCATATGATGTGGTATAGCAGTGGTCATATTAATTTGATTATGTATGAGATGACTATATGATGTAAATTAAACATGACCTGCGTGTCATGATTCGACATGATGGCTGGAGCCATATGATTGTCACTTTAATGACCTGCGTGTCATCCTTTTGTAATGCACTTATTTTATTAGCTATAGAGATAGCAATATTATCTGGTGCATCGACAAGGTGGTGGCAAACTTCGCGAAGGTGAACACCGACGCGAATGCCGAAGACGAAGAAATACAAGAGTTCTCCCTCAGAAAGGGCTATACCATATCATGCTATTATGAATTCCCTGAGATGTTTATCCCGTATGATGCACCCTTCTAGATTGCGCGGTATTCGCTTTTTATTAGGGCGATCTCTCACAAAAATATCAAGTAGTTAGTGTTCTCCCAAGTGTAGCACCGTCACGGCACCTATCTTTTTGGGGTACGCCATGGATGCATGGGTACGAACGATTAGAGAAGTGTGAGGCGGGTGAGGTCAGACCTCGCAGCAAGATCACTTGGTTGTCTTGACGTTCATGGCAGGATCGTCCTGAGCTCGGAACACACGCATCGAAAGATGAACAAGAGTCACATAGAGATGTGATCGGCAAGTTGGCCTACCGATTAAAATTCCCGTCATGAGATGATGATTCTATGGCGATGAATTGATGTCTGAATCTTTTATCACTCAAAATCAATTATGAGAGATATAGATTTGAGTGGGAGCGCACTTTAGAATTAATTCTTTTAATTCTTAGTGCAATTAATTATGGACACTGTCTAAGTGTTATATGCATAATAGTTATAGAAGAATGGCTCGCGTTTCCACCTTCCCTATTAAAATTGAATAGCTGTTAAATATCTGGTTAAAACTTTACGGTTGGTAACGTAATGTGAGGATTGTCCTCAAGAGTGCCGAGAAGGACTTTGTCCTATCGCATGCTTTCAGTATTCTCTCGCTAATGCTATGGATAATGTGACTCTCGTCCTTCGATCCAAAAGCTAGAAATCTGTTACGGTCAAGTGCAATATGTTTGCTTCCATGAGACCCAGACTTCAAAAGTTTGGGATAGCTATGTGATATTCATGGAACTGAAAATCATTTTCAGACACAAACAAAGGCTAAAAGATATGGGATATCCAAAGCAATGTTTGTTTTGCAAACTATAAGTAAAAGTGTTTACTATGCATTTGACTAATAACAGAGGGATCCAGTAGAACGCCTGTCATATGATGATGGTGAATAAAACAACAACTTAAGAGAAAGGAAATGTCCGAAGGGTGTTAGTATGACTTACACACCTAGGAAGTCCAGGGCTAACGCCACTCTTAAAGTTGGGTGCTTCTTCTGAGAGTAGGAGAAATACTAAAAATTAAACTGTTAGAAGTATAAAGGCAAAAGAGTGAAGACTGGAATATCCAGCTCATGTATGAATGTCATACGAGTTATAGATGTATGGAAGGCTTGTCAAAGAAATAGTGTTAGGACCGAGAGTATATCGACCAGAGGGGGGGTGAATGGGAGATTCAAAAATTCTTGCGAATGTTTTGAACCGAACCCAAACACAGCAGCGGAAATAAGGTTCGGTAGCAAGGCACTTAATTAAGCTCGCAATAGAGGACCATATCTATCGATGTGGAAAGCAGCAATTTGATCGAGCGATGAATATCACAAGTCTGACATGTACAATGGTAATGCAGCATATGATCAGATGCAAAATCACGAGAGAAAACTAGATATGAGTTGCGATGGAGATGCACGGGAAATGGTGACAAGGTGAATGAATACAGCACAAATTGAGATCACTCAGTCGTACAATACTATGATGAGAGATAAATTAACTTGAGGCGATGGAAAAGACGATGAGAATACGACAGGCAATTGATGAACTATGATTGATCAGATACAACTATCGGCACTGAGCACGAATGTAAACTGCTGAAGGAAATGCAGTAATGTAAAGCGAACCAGTGGTGCTCGATGGCGACAGAAGAATTTGGTAGACCAGTTCGCCCTTCTGCCAAAGGACTACGTCTGGTTGGAGGGGTTGTGATTTAACACAGCGGATAAACTCTCCTCGCCCTATTCTCCTTCAACTCGGAGCTGATCAGACTCCAGTTGATTTCACTCGTGGTAGATACTTGTCGGCGATCTCCAAACCTTTGACAGACCTCTTCGCGAACCACAATGACTCTTGGTTGCTGAAGATCTTGCTCGGTGAAGACAATTACTCTTCGACACTCAAGCCAACACCTATCCGTCTAGAGAGTGCGCAGCTCTCAAGGGTAATAGGTACAAGAACTCTAACTCTGAACTAATGTGATGCTCAACCACTGTCTAAGTTTGGGCTCTTGATTTTTCTCTCGGTGGATCTTAAACTCAAATCACTCGGAGAGGGGATGCTCAATCAATCTTCTCAGAAATCTTAAGCGGAGCAGCCAACGGGCAACATTGGAGCGGGGTGGCTATTTATAGCCTCAGCCTTCCCTGATGGGAAATGACCAAATTGGACATGTGGAGCAGCCAACGGCCGAACGACACGAGTCCAACGGTCGGAATTGAGCACAACGGTAACATTACGTGCGGAGCAAGTAATGCTAACTCCTCAGTTCGAAAGATATCTCCTGCAGCACCGAAGAACAACGTCTTCTGCTGGCAGGTAATCATTCGAAACATAAAGAGATTTCTCTCAGTCTCGCATAGGTTTTGGGCTAAGCATCACAGCGGATCTAAGCTTCGAGAACCTATACCCCTCTTAATAGTACGGAGGTCCTATGACTCAAATGAATGAAGGAAGAACAACAAAAAGAATGCTACGTCTTCAGTTCATCTTCGTCTTCCATCGCTGTAGTCAATTTTCTTTGGACCGAAACACCGAACCAATTGCTTCACGTCAGCAGTAAATTTTCGAGGGGTCAACTCCTTCACGTCATTCTTCTCGTCTAAAAGTCTTCAAAGGATGTAGCTCATTCTTCTCTGCGGTGCAGATGTTCTTCGGTGAAGTTCCTCGAACTGTACACCTGAGACAGCATTCTCTTCGGCACTGCATGGACTATTTCTCTCTGTGTGCACTAGCAAACAAATCAGTCCATGCCTGTTTCTGTCAACAATCTCCAAAACACAAGAGGGCAAATATTGCACCAACAATCTCCCCCTTTTTGGACGATTGTTGACAAAACAGAACACATCGAAAGACAGATAAAATAATGAAATGGAACGTGAAGGAAGGTGAGAGACGAGAGATAAATACGAAGATAAAACACGCTCCCCCTGAAGATGTGCATCATTCTGATTGGAGTGAGCATAGGAGATAATATGGAAGGTAGCGAGGTGAATCTTCGTATGAGTGACATTGGCAGATGATCTTATTCGTAGTTTCATCCAATGCACTCGTCGGTGTCTGAGGTATTTTCTGCCACACACAACTTTTGACATAGATTAGTTAGATAGCCAAGATAACTTGAAAAACGTTGTGGCAAAGGATACGCCATGAAGATTTTCTCAGAACACAGTTTAATTCCACACGAGATATAAGTTCCCTGCAAGTTGGATATTCGATGAATAATCAGAGCAAAGGATTCATAAGTATGTTGCTCGGAGTGGATATGCATCAGTCGAGGTTTTCCTGCAACAAAGATGATACGATAGAAATATGCGAGGAAAAACAGCATGTGAATCAGAGCAATCTGCTCAGAAGCAACCTTTCTTCTCCTGCATCGTTAGATAACGAAAGATAAGCATAGGAGTAAGATATATACGGTTTCAATTATCCTTGCACGATAGATAAGTATCGAGGATAATCATTGCAAGGAAGTAAGCGTTCGATAGCACCTGCAAAACAAATAACTGGAAGCAAATATAGCATTGCAGAGGTTATTAACGGTACATGATGACGCAGTATGCCATCACCACAGGCGGTGAGATTAAGTTCCATGACCAAGAGTACCAAAAGCAAATTGTTCGAAAGAAGAGCAAATGGCGAATGGAAACACCCTACAAATAACCCGCTTTTCTATCTTCTCGATGTTCTTCTCCCCCTTTTTGTCAACAAGTGTCAAAAAGGAAAGATAATGCATGCGAGGAACTACTCGTCCGAAGAATCCCCAGAACTCGAGCTGTTCGGCGAAGCAGAACGAGCGATGGTCGAGGCCGAAACAGTAGTTGGAGATGCAGCATGGGCTTCGGGATCAGCTTCGGGAGTAGCAGCGCGAGGTGCATCTGGCTTGAATATCAAGGTGCCTGTTGTGTCTTCAAGTACATCATCAGGTTCAACAAACAGCAGGTCGGTGGAGGCAGAGCATTGAGGAAGCACTGGGGTTTGCCTTCGGATGCGAGGAACTTCAAACAACTCCAGATGATCATAATCTTTCTCGATGCCCTTTGCAGATAGTTGTTTATGAGAATAATGCTTGTGCAGAAGGATCCACGAGTGCTTCTTCTGTTCTTTCTCATACAGCAAAGTTTGACGAGAATAATTGTGAAGCAGATTTATCTCAGTCATCATTTCCACTTTTTCTTTGCGGTCGAGCTTGATGTGACTTTCCAGAGCTTGCTGAGTACGAAGACAAATCTCATACAGAGAGGGATTTTCTTCACGAGGTATTTCTACTGTGGCCTTCTTGACCTTCGGAGCTCTAGCAGAGGCAGGAGCAGTGGCATCAATAGGTGTCTTCCCTTTGCCGATGTCCTTCACAATCCGGAGAGTGTCTCGGACTGGTGGCATGAAAACTTTCGGGACATATGGGCAGAAGAACTTTTTCTCGATAAGCTGCTCAATGGCGAACATGACCCATGGTGCATATGGCTTCAAGACTTGAGGGCTATCAGCTGCATAGGCCAAGTTGCGAATGAGAAGATCTGGAAGGTTAAACCGAATGCCATGAGCTATTGCTTGAAGAGTATTTTCCACAATGCCATGAATGGTTTCGGGCCGGTTAGTTGGTGTGAGAGAGTTGCAGAGAATATAGAACAAAACTTTGTTCTCATAGGCCAAATTCTTGGGATTTGCCTCCGTACACTCATCTCCAACAAGTTTGGGGTCCATCAGCATGTGAAGTTCAGCTTCGGATACTTCCCAGAAGTGCAGTCTGTGTTCACGTGAGGCATCAAATTCGCACCGAGGAAGATTCAACAGTGCCAAAAACTGGTCAGCCGAGCATTTGATCTTTTCCTCCTCGGTCATCCATTCGAGAATCCAAGTACTGTTGTTTGCAAGATCTCCTGAGATATAAAGAGTAGCATAGAACTGAAGGATAACTTCACGGTTCCAGCCATGATTGAAACGAAGAAAACTCTTCAGGAAGACCTGCTCAATCTGCTCGATTGTGTGATGGAAGCAGGGTAAACTTTCGAGCTCAGCGAAATCCAGAATCTTGTGCTTGAAGATGCGATTCTTGCCATACAGAATGCGAGCATAATACACGGCCTGTTCCTTAGTCCAGAATCTTGGTGACATGAAAGTTCTTTCTGCTTCATATGGGCTGGTCCCAAAGAATGCAAGTTTCGAATGATGAAACTACTCATTGAAAGTTGGACCATTCGGGCCATCATCAACAGGAAACAGAGGGAAGGTTTCCAGTGGGTTTCTCAGTGGTTCTTCATCGGCCATGGATTGGGTCCGATCATCATCAGGCGCAGGCACACCTTCCTCAATAGGCTTAAGAGGAGCAGGAGGCTTCCTCGATTTTTCTCGTGCAGATGGCTTTGAAGAACTTGACTGACTACTGTTCTTGCTCGCCGGAACTCCTTCGGCATTCTTTTGACTTTTAGACTCAAGGGCCTTTTCTTTCATTGCTCTTTCTTCGGCTGGAGACACGACGACCTCTTTCTCAGACGCTTGAGTCATAACTGGTGGGACAGTTTCTTCTCGAGCCATCGGCTCATCAGATTTCTTTTCTTCCTCTACCAACTGGGAAGCAGTGGCGTGAGGAGCAGGATCAACATCCATGTGGGTAGGGGCACCAGATGATGTGACCGGGGGTGTTTTCTCTCGAGAGGCATTTAGCTCCCCCTCAATCTTGTCATTTTCCTCTTTATTCGGTTCGGAGGGCTCTACTAGCTCTGTTCTCGGCGACGATGAATTTTCCTTCTCAACTTCAATCACTTCATCAACTTCGTCAACTGGGGATTGCTGCTTGAGAGGTGCATTTTCCTCATAAGTTCTTTCCAGGAAAATATCAACAACTTCATGTTGCTCTTGGGCTACTGGCGCAAGAATGATGATCTCCCCAGTGGCAGCTTGCTGCATGGGTTCATCCTCATGAGGAGGATGTGGCGGCCCTCCTGAATACCACTGTAGTCAGACGGTCACCGCACATACCAGCCCAGAAAATCGCTCTGGCATGCGCTTTTACAACAAGTATCATGAACACAGACATTTCTATTAATGGATATATCAGTCTTACATGATGTATTACAAGGGTGATGACAGCGGAAAAACTCTATCTAGGGCAGCATGGTCCTGGTGCGGCTCCAATCCACAGGGATCTGACTGCGTTACACTTCTAGCCCGCGAACACTCCGGCTCCTCGCTAGGGGTCGTCGAATCCTTAGGTGAACCTGGCCACATTGAAGGCCGCTGAGTACTTTTGAATGTACTCGCAAGCGAACCAAACCAACATATACACCAAGCAAAGCAATCCGTGGCATTCAAGCATGCATTCATTATCTTAACAATATTAGCTATCATACTAAGGCAGGATTATCTAGCAAGATTAATCGTCTAGCAACATTAATTATCATGTCATAACAGAATTATTTAGCAATATCATATCATAACAAGAATTATCTAGCATGTTAATTATCGATGTAACTGTAGTATGACGAAGATACAACATATCAAGTAATTAATCCATACTCCGAATATCCTCATGATCCAAACCAAATCTTTCAGTCATACGACCGTTTAGCTCATAGCCATCGCATGGCTAACATTCATACCCCTGACATCATCTGATGTCCAAGCATTCGTACTGCAAGTCTGATAAACCTTACCATTCTCTGGTTCATTATTAACGTCATATGGTTTGTTCCTCCAGACTCGACACAGACCAAATAGTGGCCTAGTACGAACTGTCCATGACCGAGGACGCAGCTATTCGAATAGATTTACACTCTGCAGAGGTTGCGCACTTTACCCACACCATGGAGCTCCTGGCCTCGTACTTTAGTACATGTTCCCATTCGGGTGGACCGGTGCTGCTCCAACGAAACTTGCCTAACCCGTGACTCCTCTACCGTACCACCGACAATCATACCCTCCCAGGGTCATGTCCTGGGTGGCCCCTGTGTCACCCCGTGACATCTGCCACCGTCGTGGCCAAACAAAACTGTGCCAAACGGGGACCTGGATCCATATAACTCAACTGGGCTCACAAGGTTATCACCGCCTACCGGGCCAGGGTAGCACGCACGCATAACCTTCCCTCTTTGGTGGTACCGGTAAAAGGGCACGAGGTTAGACCAAGTCAAGGCCGTCCCATACCGGCAAATGTGGTTGCACGGATAAGTCCGGATAGGTGGCACTATGACTCGATCCAGCCGACGGAGGAGGTTGTCATTATTAAGCCACATTCTTTTATTACAATACAACAGTAAATCATGATGAAAATATAACAATCTATTTCCATATTGTCACATACGAGTCTCTAGTGCAATAATGTGATGAGCATTAGCAAAAGTTGCAAATAGTAGTGCCAACTATCAGGAGTTTAATTATTTCTAGCACAGGCATATTCATTAATTAAACACGCAAGAATAACACAGAACAATGCTTTAGGGCATATATCAGATGGTCGGCTTACCTGAGGGTGAAGGAATACTCCGGAAAGAAGTGCGATCACCTCGCGGAAAATTCGCTGGAAAGGATTCCCTCTCGGAGGGGCTGAATAGAGGGCAGGGGCAAAATGGGCATTTTCAGAAAGTGTAAACATTATGAAAATGATACCATCGGAACGGGCTCGACGAACTGAAGACGTGGGCGTTGGATTCACCTGAATCGGAGTTGTGGTTGAAAATATATTGCATTTCTTCTGCCAGGGACCTATCTGTAAGGAAAAATATTCACAAACAAGCCCCTGACTGGAATTAGGCCGGAAAAGATTAAAGTGGACTGTTGCACTTGGCTTCCCTGGGCCGAAAGCGGCTGGAGCCTGGGGCTGGCCTGAGAGCACAAGGCGTATTTTGAAAATACGTCTTCAACGAAGGGAGACAGGTTCTTGGGAGGGCGCCTCCACTTATCTGACGTGGCGGCGGCTGGGATCAATGACAGACGGGCCCCGCGCCTCCTTCTCTCTCCTCCTCACCTCTTCTTCCTCCTCCCCTGCTTCCCTCCCCGACGCGGCGACAAAGCTTCGGCTCCGGCAGCGTTCCGGTGCTCCGACGAGCTTTGGGTCCCAGCGACTGGACGAACGGGCTCGCCGATGACGACCTCATCCGGGGGTGGGTCGCACGGGCGCCGGAGTTAGCTGTGGATGCGGCGACGAAGGGCGGCAGTGGGCGGCGGCCGCGAGCAAAGGGAGCGCTCCGGTGGCGGGGATGGCTGGGAAAGGATGTGGGGGTGATCTCCGGCGACTGGGGAGGCTAGCGGTGGGCTCGAATAGAGCCGGGGTTGGGCTGGTCGCGCGAATTTGAGAGGAGGGCAGCGGCAAGGCTTCGGCCATGGGAGGGGAAATCGAGCGCGGGAGCTCGAACCAGAGGAGTGAGGGGGAAGCTGGGAGGGAGGAAAGGCTGCGGGAGAGGTTGAGTGGCTCGAGGAGGGCACGGCCATGGCTATTTATAGCCGGCCGTGGCGTGCGGATGGGGATGGCAGCCGTGGCGAGCTTAGCTGCGCACTGGAGCTCGCGGCTAGCTGGCGAGCGCTGGGTGGTGCCGACCTGACGAGCTTCGGATGGACGAGACGGCTCGGGAGGGAAGAGGCCAACGGAGAGGAAAACGACGGCGGTTCACGGGCGGGCAGTACTGCGGCGGCGACCGCCGTGGCGTGAGGAGGAAGAAACTGGAGGGGAGAAGATTCTAGAGAGGGGCTGGTAGACGCCTCGGAGCCGTTTGATATGCCGGGACACACCGGAGCTGGCCGGAGCTGGCCTGCCGACGAGAACAGTGCGCTGACCACCGTTTTGGCCTGTCCTAAGCGTGGTCACCACGGCAATGGCACGTTCTGGACCGCTTCTGCCTGTCACACCTTGTCCAATAGATGCATCACTGCTCAAATAGGTGAGATGGATCACTGGATGGACCTGGACGGCTCTAGAGAGGTCTAGGGGATCCAGAATAGTTTCTGGATAGAAACTTGGGGAGGAAGTTGTGGTCAGGAAGATGTGCCAATGAGCTGGCCAGGTTGTCACAGGGTAAATAGATAAGAAGGAGCACCTTCTGGAGAAATTTGAGGCAAATTGGACCAAGTTTGAATGCACTTCCTTTACAATGCCAGATTTGGTCCAGAATCTTGACTTTGAAGCTGCACTCATCTGGCTTGATGAAATGAACTGAATTTTTGTGTAGGGATGTTATTTAGAGGTATAGAGGCGCTGGTAAAATTTCAGCTCATTTGGATATACCAAAATGGTACTTCCTTCACAGAGCTTGAATCTGGACAGAAACTAGATGGAATTTTTGGAAGAAATTGGCTAGATAGAATGATGTGAATTTTTTGCATACTCACATCATATATGGAATGTGAGGTCCTGGATTAATTTGAGAATTTTTTAAGCAATATAAAATATAGTTGATTCACAACCTCAAAATAAATCCAGAAACAAGAATTGGATGATGTGCTCAAAAATTGAACTATGGAACTTGGGATCTTGATGTAAATGGTGAATATATGGATAGGCGAAGCCCCTCAAATTATTTGGGATTTTTCCTGACTACCAAAATGGTAGCTCCTTTGGAAAGTGCCCAAAGTGCAATATTGGCTTTAAATAGGAAAAGGCAATTTCCCTTATTTAATTATTGCCAATATTTTTATGGGAGCTCAATATGATCACAAAGAATATCTCCACAAGTTTTCATGAACTTTGGAGATGGATAGATATTTTCCTGGATTTAATTCCTTTAAACAGCAGAAAAAGGAATTAATTTTAAATGAAAAGTATTGCAAATGACTTGGCAATATTTTTACATATCCAGGGTTTAGAGGTGTGGGATGATCACTGGGAAAAGTTTGGGAGGTAAAAGATCAAAGGAAGTTGGGGTTCCTTTGTAACGGAAAGAATTAGGGTTTCCCTTCCGATAACTCAGAAGGTAGGGTTTCGTCGGCAGAATCCTGAGAATATATCTTGGGTGGCAAGGTTGGACTGGAGAGAATCTCTGGTTGGATAGGAGAGGCAAGGCTAAATGACCATCTTCATATACCCAAGAGCGAGAGAAAATCCAATAACACCGAAAAAAAAGACGGGAGTCAAATCCCGCGAAGGAAAAAAAACAAGGAGCGAAAACCAGGGTGTCACAAACCTACCCCCCTTAAGAAAATCTCGTCCTCGATATTTCCGGGCTTACCTCCCGGTGAAGGGGACTTACCTGTGTGCGACTTGGATCCATCAGCTATCTCGTCTTCATTGATTTACTGACCTTTTAACTGCCTCTTTTGATGGCTCAGGTGCTGTCTTTTCGCACAGCTGCCTTGAATCCTTCTCTTTCTGGTCAGGTATGCCCTTTTGTCCTGATAGTTTTTTGCTTGGTGGGGTAGCTCGTAGTATCGACAAATAGCTTGATTTTCATGACCTGAGGCTAACTACTTCGGATTTTATTGCGATACTTCGTACACTGCCTGCCAAGGGCAAGTCATCTTTTCTTGATACAGAGCTCATGTGCTCGTATGGCCTCGAGTGACTGGGGATGGCTTTCTTTCAGTCTGACTGCGGGTTACGTACGAGGTGTTCCCTTCTGTCTCTTGCATTCTGACTTCGTCCTCATGTGATTTCCAACTGAAATGCCGGGCTTGATCACAAAGTAATCATAGATGGTAATCTCTGAGGTGGCTCTACCATATATAGCCTCTGTAGTCCTTGTTATAACCATCGAGATGAACATAATATGGCTAGCATCCGGTGTATCTTTCGGAGCATAGCCTCTTATCTTGGTTGGTGGCCCATATTCAAGATGAGTATGACATGCTGGCTGCGTTGTTGTGGCCGTATATGCAAGAGTTTGACAAGGGTTGGCAATATCTCCTTGTCAATTTTCATTTTATTGACCGTTGCGGAGACTGTTCATCCAAAGCTTCTTTGTTCTTGAGAATTCCTTTGATGGACCTGTCGTGACCTGCCAACACGGCTCCCTGGTCGTATCATAACTTACTCTTGCATATCTCGTAGGGATTGCTGTGTTATCCTTCTTTGATATTTGGGCCGATGTTTCTCTAAACACAGTCATTCCCGTGTACGAGTGGCTCGCATGAACTGATCCACGGGACTGCATGCTCACAACATATGCAGGGGTAGGATAAATCCTTTCATATCCACTGAGTTCTGAGGCGGACGTGTGTCTGAACTAGTTCGTGCTTCTGACAAGATTGTTGTGGGCACGATGGCGTGTTGAAGAAGGCTGAATTCCTTATGCTCGAAGCTTCTGCCAAGGTAGCGTGCTGAAGAAGCCTGGGTATCGTACCTTAGAAGCTTTCCCTCATGTGGCTTACTAAGGAAGGTCAGGTGCCTTATGTTGGAAGCTTTCCGCGGTAGCACGCTGAGGAAGATGGGAGTGTCGTACCCCAGAAGATTTTCCCCTTAGTAGCGTAGCGAGGAAGATTGGGAGTCTTGCGTCGTAAGCTTCTCCTGATAGCTTGCGGAGGAAGGCTAGGTTCCTTGTACCAAAAGCCTTGCACTGTGATGCACAGTCGGACCTGTGGCCGATTCTAGCTTCCTTCCGAAGTATCCAAAATTTACCCATAGCGGAGTCAAAATTTGGTATAGGCCATACCTTGACTGAAGATATTCCGTGGGTCATGCACACCGCATGTCCTTCTGCTGGTCCGCTCATTGTTGCTGTAAAGGTTGCACAACCGATGCAGCCTTCATGTTGGTAATTAATTCAAAATACCCTTTGCATTCGAACCAAGTGTTGCCGGTAGTGAGCAGTTGACGGATAATTCCATTCGGTTCAGCTGAGCTTCCATGCATTTGAAATTCTCATTAATTCCGGGCAGCCGTGGACTTACCCATATTTCTCGCAACCTTGTTCACCATGCCCAGAATTTTATATATGCATCGGTAAATTCCCAGAATATTTTGAAATTTGTATCAACCTACCAGAGTTTTGTTGTTGCGCTCGGCACATTTACATCCTTGAAATATGTCTTCTATGGGTAATAAATGGCTCTTGAGTCCATTGGGAAAAGACTCAGGGTTCACTCCACTGACCAAAATAATCCTTGTATCGAAGATGGAATAATTTATTCCTTAGGTGTAATCTATTCTGCCGCAAACTCCCTTAGGTATAGTCTGGCCTTGTCGGTTGCACTCAGATTCTGCTTCTGACCCATTCTTCATTCTTGATAGATCCGGTGATAATGTTCTGAATATCGGGCAGTTGACTTGGCTTAACTCTTACTGAATTTGGATTATTGGGTATTATCCAAGTTGTATGTTGGTCTTCTTGTCGCCACTTGCTGATGGATCCAGTCGGAGCGGCAGAACGAAATCGAGCAAAGAAGCAAGAATCGCGACAAACCCCAAAAGAATACTACAAAGCAAATAAAGCTCAAATTTTGCGGACCTTTCACGTGTGGCCGAAGATTCACTAGTATAACTAGTATAGCGCACTCGATGTACCTCTAAGGATTTAGAAGCAAAAACACATAGTGCTCCTGGTAGCAACTGGTGTCAAGCTCCTGCTACTTCCTTAGGGAACATCAAACTCGACGCACAACCATAGCCAAAGTGGTTTAGTCAACGATCCTAGGGTTGTCGAGGAAAGATGGAATTTAACGGCGTTTCCCAAAGGAAACTAGATTTGAGAAGAGAGATGTCATGGTTAGCAAGCAAGGTGGGGATATCTGGTTTACCTAGGGGTTCAGGGCTCATGGGTCAATGCCTGGTGCGGACTTTTCCCACCGGAGGCAAAGGCCACGAGAGTTGGGGTTTGATGGAGCCAAAACCTATGGGGTTGCCTTATGATCAATAGTAGCCGTGCCGATCTGGCAAAGATGGCTGAAATCCATCTGGGCTTTCTACTAATCAAAAAGGCAATGAAGTCTGGCTAGGGTAACCTACTGTCAGCCTAGCTCTGATACCATCCGTTGTGGCGCCCCGCCTGAATACCACTGTAGTCAGACGGTCACCGCACATACTAGCCCAGGAAATCGCTCTGGCATGCGCTTTTACAACAAGTATCATGAACACAGACATTTCTATTAATGGATATATCAGTCTTACATGATGTATTACAAGGGTGATGGCAGCGGAAAAACTCTATCTAGGGCAGCATGGTCCTGGTGCGGCTCCAATCCACAGGGATCTGACTGGGTTACTCTTCTAGCCCGCGAACACTCCGGCTCCTCGCTAGGGGTCGTCGAATCCTTAGGTGAACCTGGCCACATTGAAGGCCGCTGAGTACTTTTGAATGTACTCGCAAGCGAACCAAACCAACATATACACCAAGCAAAGCAATCCATGGCATTCAAGCATGCATTCATTATCTTAACAATATTAGCTATCATACTAAGGCAGGATTATCTAGCAAGATTAATCGTCTAGCAACATTAATTATCATGTCATAAGAGGATTATTTAGCAATATCATATCATAACAAGAATTATCTAGCATGTTAATTATCGATGTAACTGTAGTATGACGAAGATACAACATATCAAGTAACTAATCCATACTCCGAATATCCTCATGATCCAAACCAAATCTTTCGGTCATACGACCGTTTAGCTCATAGCCATCGCATGGCTAACATTCATACCCCTGACATCATCTGATGTCCAAGCATTCGTACTGCAAGTCTGACAAACCTTACCATTCTCTGGTTCATTATTAACGTCATATGGTTTGTTCCTCCAGACTCGACACAGACCAAATAGTGGCCTAGTACGAACTGTCCATGACCGAGGACGCGGCTATTCGAATAGATTTACACTCTACAGAGGTTGCGCACTTTACCCACACCATGGAGCTCCTGGCCTCGTACTTTAGTACATGTTCCCATTCGGGTGGACCGGTGCTGCTCCAACGAAACTTGCCTAACCCGTGACTCCTCTACCGTACCACCGACAATCATACCCTCCCAGGGTCATGTCCTGGGTGGCCCCTGTGTCACCCCATGACACCTGCCACCGTCGTGGCCAAACAAAACTGTCCCAAATGGGGACCTGGATCCATATAACTCAACTGGGCTCACAAGGTTATCGCTGCCTACCGGGCCAGGGTAGCACGCGCGCATAACCTTCCCTCTTTGGTGGTACCGGTAAATGGGCACGAGGTTAGACCAAGTCAAGGCCGTCCCATACCGACAAATGTGGCTGCACGGATAAGTCCGGATAGGTGGCACTATGACTCGATCCAGCCGACGGAGGAGGTTGTCATTATTAAGTCACATTCTTTTATTACAATACAACAGTAAAGCATGATGAAAATATAACAATCTATTTCCATATTGTCACATACGAGTCTCTAGTGCAATAATGTGATGAGCATTAGCAAAAGTTGCAAATAATAGTGCCTACTATCAGGAGTTTAATTATTTCTAGCACAGGCATATTCATTAATTAAACACGCAAGAATAACACAGAACAATGCTTTAGGGCATATATCAGATGGTCGGCTTGCCTGAGGGTGAAGGAATACTCCGGAAAGAAGTGCGATCACCTCACGGAAAATTCGCCGGAAAGGATTCCCTCTCGGAGGGGCTGAATAGAGGGCAGGGGCAAAATGGGCATTTTCAGAAAGTTTAAACATTATGAAAATGATACCATCGGAATGGGCTCGACGAACTGAAGACGTGGGTATTGGATTCACCTGAATCGGAGTTGTGGTTGAAAAGATATTGCATTTCTTCTGCCAGGGACCTATCTGTAAGGAAAAATATTCACAAACAAGCCCCTGACTGGAATTAGGCCGGAAAAGATTAAAGTGCACTGTTGCACTGGGCTTCCCTGGGCCGAAAGTGGCTGGAGCCTGGGCTGGCCTGAGAGCAGAAGGCGTATTTTCAAAATACGTCTTCAACGCAGGGAGACGGCTTCGCGGGAGGGCGCCTCCATTTATCTGACGTGGCGGCGGCTGCGGTCAATGACAGACAGGTCCCACGCCTCCTTCTCTCTCCTCCTCACCTCTTCTTCCTCCTCCCCTGCTTCCCTCCCCGACGCGGCGACAGAGCTTCGGCTCCGGCAGCGTTCCGGTGCTCCGGCGAGCTTTGGGTCCCAGCGACTGGACGAACGGGCTCGCCGACGACGACCTCATCCGGGGGTGGGTCGCGCGGGCGCCGGAGTTGGCTGTGGATGCGGCGATGAAGGGCGGCAGTGGGCGGCGGCCGCGAGCGAAGGGAGCGCTCCGGTGGCGGGGATGGCTGGTAAAGGATGCGGGGATGATCTCCGGCGACTGGGGAGGCTAGCGGTGGGCTCGAATGGAGCCGCGGTTGGGCTGGGCGCGCGAATTTGAGAGGAGGGCAGCGGCAAGGCTTCGGCCATGGGAGGGGAAATCGAGCGCGGGAGCTCGAACCAGTGGAGTGAGGGGGAAGCTGGGAGGGAGGAGAGGCTGCGGGAGAGGTTGAGTGGCTCGAGGAGGGCATGGCCGTGGCTATTTATAGCCGGCCGTGGCGTGCGGATGGGGATGGCAGCCGTGGCGAGCTTAGCCGCGCACTGGAGCTCGCGGCGAGCTGGCGAGCTCTGGGTGGTGCCGACCTGACGAGCTTCGGATGGACGAGACGGCTCGGGAGGGAAGAGGCCAACGGAGAGGAAAACGACGGCGGTTCATAGGCGGGCAGTACTGCGGCGGCGACCGCCGTGGCGTGAGGAGGAAGAAACTGGAGGGGAGAAGAGTCTAGAGAGGGGCAGGTGGACGCCGCGGAGCCGTTTGACATGGCGGCACACGCCGGAGCTGGCCTGCCGACGAGAACAGTGCGCTGACCACCGTTTTGGCCTATCCTAAGCGTGGTCACCATGGCAATGGCACGTTCTGGCCCGCTTCTTCCTGTCACACCTTGTCCAATAGATGCATCACTGCTCAAATAGGTGAGGTGGATCACTGGATGGACCTGGACGGCTCTAGAGAGGTCGAGGGGATCCAGAATAGTTTCTGGATAGAAACTTGGGGAGGAAGTTGTGGTCAAGAAGATGTGCCAATGAGCTGGACAGGTTGTCATAGGGTAAAGAGATAAGAAGGAGCACCTTCTGGAGAAATTTGAGGCAAATTGGACCAAGTTTGAATGCACTTCCTTTACAATGCCAGATTTGGTCCAGAATCTTGACTTTGAAGCTGCACTCATCTGGCTTGATGAAATGAACTGAATTTTGGTGTAGGGATGTTATTTGGAGGTATGGAGGCCCTGGTAAAATTTCAGCTCATTTGGATATACCAAAATGGTACTTCCTTCACAGAGCTTGAATCTGGACAGAAACTAGATGGAATTTTTGGGAGAAATTAGCTAGATAGAATGATGTGAATTTTTGCATACTCACATCATATATGGAATGTGAGGTCCTGGATTAATTTGAGAATTTTTGAATCAATATAAAATATAGTTGATTCACAACCTCAAAATAAATCCAGAAACAAGAATTGGATGATGTGCTCAAAACTTGAACTATGGAACTTGGGATCTTGATGGAAATGGTGAATATATGGATAGGAGAAGCTCCTCAAATTATTTGGGATTTTTCCTGACTACCAAAATGGTAGCTCCTTTGGAAAGTGCCCAAAGTGCAATATTGGCTTTAAATAGGAAAAGGCAATTTCCCTTATTTAATTATTGCCGATATTTTTATGGGAGCTCAATATGATCACAAAGAATGTCTCCACAAGTTTTCATGAACTTTTGAGATGGATAGATATTTTCCTGGATTTAATTCCTTTAAACAGCAGAAAAAGGAATTAATTTTAAATGAAAAATATTGCAAATGACTTGGCAATATTTTTTCATATCCAGGGTTTAGAGGTGTGGGATGATCACTGGGAAATGTTTGGGAGGTAAAAGATCAAAGGATGTTGGGGTTCCTTTGTAACGGAAAGAATTAGAGTTTCCCTTCCGATAACTCGGAAGGTAGGGTTTCGGCGGCAGAATCCTAAGAATATATCTTGGGTGGCAAGGTTGGACTAGAGAGAATCTCTGGTTGGATAGGAGAGGCAAGGCTAAATGACCATCTTCATATACCCAAGAGCGAGAGAAAATCCGATAACACCGAAAAAAAGACGGGAGTCAAATCCCGCGAAGGAAATAAAACAAGGAGCGAAAACCAGGGTGTCACAGAGGAGAAGGTGGAACCTGCTGCAAGGGCACATGGGAGTCCAGTGGAGTAGGATCAGCAGCAATGTTCTGAAGGCGGCGATCTTTGTTTGCTTTCGGCTTGCTTACTCTCGCCACAGCCTTCTGACGTTTTTCCTCTTGAGCTCTTCTTCAAGCAAGTTCTGCCTTGCGATCAATCTCGTCGTTTCTCCTGTCACACAGCTGAGACACATCCATGCGCAATCGTGAGTGCCACTCAATTTTCTCGTTTCGCAAGACACTAAGGGCCTTTGTGAGTTCAACAATTTCTTTGTTCATCTTTTTCCTTTCGGCTTCAGTCTTAACCTCATTCCTCATTCTCTCGACAGTTTGCTTGTCTTTCACAGCTTTATTCAGTTTCTTGGAGATTTTCCTCAGCTCGCTGAAATGCTTCGTCACCATTTCGGTGACATCATTAGGTAGTCCTAGACCGCTCACATCCTCAGATTTTGCATCATATGCAGCACTGTCAATCACATTGGTCATGAAATTAAAATCATACTTCTGTTCCACTGAGGGAGCAGGAACAGTGAGCTTGGTCTTCTTGGCAGCCACATCTGCTTGTTCTTCAGAGTGCAGCTTTCTCTTCGCTGCAGTGCTTGTCAAAGTTCTCGGAGCTGCTAAACCTGAAGGTTTATTTGTGGAAGGAATGGGTGCATGCCTGGGTGATTTCCTCGGAATTGGCAAAGCTTTCACTGGCGAGGGAGTCATGGATGGCTTGTTGAGAATGGCGGGACGATCATACAATGGGATTTCATTAGGGGTATCTTCTCTGGACGACTCATCAGACGAGTCGGGAACTGCCTTCTTGGTTCTTTTGGTGAGAGTTTTCTTTCGAGGTGCACGAGGGGAAACAGATTTCTCAGATTTTCTTTCCTTTGAAGCTGATGCACGTTCCTTCTTCTTCTGTACGTCTTGCTGGGTCAGCGCGACATTTTTCGCTTCAACTTGGTTTTTCTTAGCTTCTCTAGCTTCACGCTTGGCTTTGACCTTGGCCCTCTTAGCCACTTCATCGGGAAAATCAGCGATGGTTTTGAGGGAGTCGGGGTGAGCAGTTGACGGTTGTGGTGGTCTGACCTTTTCGTCATCAGGGCCAATGCAGTTTTCGGCAATGCAGTCATTCCACGGTGGTATGAATGCAAACAAAATCTGATACTTCTCGCGAACATTTTCATATCTGTACCATTTGCCAGCCCAGTGGCGGCGAATCCTTTGAAGCCTGTTGTTGCGATCTGTCGTTGATTCACCCTCAGGTGGAGTTCTGTAGCCATCGGGATCAGACATCTCAGCAGTGGTATTGTTTTCTCTGCCACGACCGCCCTTTTGGGATTTCCATCGGAGAAGATGGTTAGAGCATCTGTGACCAATTCATCCTCGGGCTGACTGTGAGCAGAGGGAATTTCCTCATAATCTTCTTCTGGTTCAGACTCTTGTCTCTTCTTCAGGGCCTTGGGTGGCTTCGAAGATTTTCCACCTCCCGTCATTCTTGTTCGTTCAGACCTTGAAGGAAACTGAGGCAATTCTTCGTCAGAATCTGAAAACTCTTGCGAATTCTGTGACATGACCAACTAGTGAAAAAGGAAAAGACGCGAGGGAAAAGCAAGGTAGGGTCATAAGCATGCACAGCAAGGTTTGAATGAAAAATGATTTTGATGGAGTCCAACAAGGGACACATGGTAAGACAGAGAGATATCATCGATAGATTTTACAAACTAGCCACAGACAAATTCTAGGCAGGTTGATAGCTATCTAATCTTTCGGATAATTACACATGAACCCTTGATGAGCAGAACTAGTACGAGGGAGATCTACAAACCGTACCAGTCAAAACCTAGTGATTCCAAAAGATCTACCGCAGTGAAATAAATCGAAGAAAATAGCATCGGTAAGAACTGCCCTAAGAACAGAGGGATGGGGAGGAGCAGTTGTGGCGCCCCGCCTGAATACCGCTGTAGCCAGACGGTCGCCGCACATACCAGCCCAGGAAAATCACTCTGGCATGCGCTTTTACAACAAGTATCATAAACACAGGCATTTCTATTAATGGATATATAAGTCTTACATGGGATATTACAAGGGGAATGGCAGCGGAAAAGCTCTATCTAAGGCAGCCTGGTCCTGGTGCGGCTCCAATCCACAGGGATCTGACTGGGTTACTCTTTTAGCCCGCGAACACTCCGGCTCCTCGCTAGAGAACGTCGGATCCTTAGGTGAACCTGGCCACATTGAAGGCTGTTGAGTACTTTTGAATGTACTCGCAAGCAAACCATACCAACATATACACCAAGCAAAGCAATCCATGGCATTCAAGCATGTACTAGTTATCTTAACAGTATTAACTATCATGTTATGGTAGGATTATCTAGCAGGATTAATCATATAGTAGCATTAATCATTATATCATAGCAAGATTATCTAACATGATAACTACTGAAGCAAAGCATAGCAAGTAAATAATCCATACTCCGAATATGCTCACTATCCAAGTCTAATCCAAACTTTGCGGTCATCCGACCACTCATCTCATAGCCATCGCATGGCTAACATTCATACCTCTGACATCATCTGATGTCCATGCATCTGCACTGTAAGTCTGTCAAATCATACCTTTCTCTGGTTCAGTCTTTACAATACGTTATATAGTTTGTTCCTCCAGACTCGACACAGACCAAATAGTGGCCTAGTACGAACTGTCCATGACCGAGGACGCGGCTATTCGAATAGATTTACACTCTGCAGAGGTTGCGCACTTTACCCACACCATGGAGCTCCTGGCCTCATGCTCCCATTCGAGTGGACCAGTGATGCTCCAACGAAACTTGCCTAACCCGTGACTCTTCCACCGTACCACCGACAACCATACCCTCCCAGGGTCATGTCCTGGGTGGCCCCTGTGTCACCTCGTGACACCTGCCACCGTCGTGGCCAAACAAAACTGTCCCAAATGGGGACTCCCGGGCTAAACAAACAACTGGTCTCACAAGGTTATCGCCGCCTACCGGGCCAGGGTAGCACGCGCGCATAACCTTCCCTATTTGGTGGTACTGGTAAGAGAGCACAAAGCTAGACCAAGTCAAGGCCGTCCCATACCGGCAAATGTGGCTGCACGGATAAGTCCGGATAGGTGACACTATGACTCGATCCCATCGACGACGGAGGAGGTTGTCATTATTAAGTCACATTCTTTATTATTGCAATAACAGTAACCATGCATGATGTAACAATTATGAAAGCCTATCAACCTATCTCCACATTGACCTCTACGAGTCACTAGTGCGATGATCTGATGAGCATTAGCATGTAATGTAAATAGCAAATGCAACTAGCAGGAGTTTAATTATATCTAACACAGGCATATTCATTAATTAAACACGCAATAATAACACAGAGCAATGCTTTAGGGCACATATCAGATGGTCGGCTTGCCTGGGGGTGAAGGAATGCACCGGAGAGAAGTGCGGTCACCTCGCGGAAAAATTCGCCGGAAAAGATTCCCTCTCGGAAAGGCTGGATATAGGGCAGGGGCAAAATGGGCATTTTCAGAAAGTGTAAACATGGTGGAAGTAATGGCATCGGAACGGGCTCGACGAACTGAAGAAGTGGGCGTTGGATTCACCTCAATCGGAGTTACGGTTGAAGAGAAACGGCTGTTCGTTCGATAGGCAGAAAAAAACAAATAGTGACTGTGCTTTTCTGCTCTTATCTAGTGAACGTCCGCAATATAGAGATTTCAGCCGGCGGCTGAATAAAGAAAGCGTACTTATGGAAACACGCCTTCCTGCACAGAAAACGCATTTCAGCTCTAAGCCGCAGCGAAATGCGCTTTCAAGTACAGGAAACGTAAACAGAGAAGTGCGCTTTCACTTATCCACGCTGGACAGCCGTTGCTCGCCGACATGTGGGGCCGAAGGAGAGGCGGGCCCGCCTGGGTGCGGCATCGTCGTCCTCCTCTCGCTCGCCCGTGGAGCAGAGAGGGTTGCGGTCGCCGGCGCTCGCCCGGCCGGCTCCGGCCACCTCCGGCGAAGCTGGAGGCACCGGCGAGATCGGGGGAACGCGCCGCGTCCGTCCCAGCTGGAAGCGGACGCCGAGGAAGGCCGGGGTGGCGGCGGCTTGGATGGCCGTGGGCTGTGGATTCCGGCGGGGTTCCGGCGGCCTGGGTGTTCCCCAGAGAAGGCGATGAGGCGGAGGTGGACTACGGCGACCGGGGAATCCAGTAGTGGGCTCGGTGGAGGCGGGGAATGGCCGGAGTGGGGAATTGGGCACGGAGGCCGTTGGCGATCCTCGCCGGAATTCGAGCACTCTGGTGAGGGCTTCGGTCGGGCGCGGTGGCGGGGGTGGTCCAGAGGGAGTGGGGAGGATGTTGTCGAGCTCGAACGGGCTCAGGAGAGGCTATATATAGCCGGACGGCGCGGGTGGGCGAGCACGGCC